>JAIUSX010000071.1:0-4800000 GCA_026573805.1 Hesperophylax magnus
AATAATGAAAATATAATCAATGATTTATTGGATTTATTAAAACAAAAATTAGGCGTAAAAGCTAGTAGATTAAAAAGATATAATTATACGTATAATAAAAAAAAAATAATAGATTATTCCGGAAAAATGAAAAAAATATTTTATTCCAAACTTGACGATAAACAAAATATTATTTCGAATAATAATATTCCGTTGCCATCTGAATCAGATATGCGCGATTTTTGGACAAAAATTTGGAGTAAAGATATAAAACATAACGAGTCAACTCCATGGATAGAAAATGAAGAACTCAATTTTTCAGGCATTGAACAAATGAGTTGTTCTAATATATCGGTTGAATTGTTAACCAAAATTATTAAAAATACTCATAGTTGGAAATCCACGGGTTGCGATTGGATACATTTTGGTACAAACGTCTGACTACTTTACATCCTCTTTTGGCAAAAAATCTTTCAAAATTTGTCAGTCAACCTCAAAATTTTCCAAATTTTCTATCAGATACGTTACATGTTACACGGTTAGGTGAGTACCCTGCTTTAGAAGTTCTACCGAGCCGAACCCTCTGATATGAAAATATCTGGAGTCGGTGAATTATTTTCCCATTTGAGTTGAGTAGACGTGTTGTTCTTGTATTGTTTTGTATTTATTTTGCTTATATAATGCACTTGCATAATGTTGATTGACTAGATGATCATTTGTGGAAAAGTGTGTGGAAGGGTTTAGTTTTTCCTATGGGGAAGATTTAACCCGGACATAAAATCGTAAGATTAGAAAATAAAATATAAATAATCAAATGACTTTACTTGTTGATATAATGAAAATAAAGATAAATTAATTAATTATTTTAAAAATAAATTTTAAACAGAATTTAAATGAAAAAAAGAATAATAAAGAAAATGAACTTAATTTTGTGATGTAATGGCATTTGATAAAGAAAATTCCAAATCAGTCAGTATGTTCATTCTTATTTTGATATTTTGGCGATTATTTTCATAAATAAAGTATTCGTACGGAATTCTAAATTTGGCCACTTTGAAAAATATTTAATATTTTATAAGAAAAGAATAACGTCTTCGTACATCATAAGTTAAAAGCTCATTATTGATATGGAAAACATACAGGTATATGGAAACCGTTCTACAGTAAATCATAATAACGTGAGATGTGTTTTTTCATAGGGGAAAAAGTCTCAAAAAATATCTTAAAGAAACAGTCTGTTAAAATGTCTTTGTTGCTATGAGGACGGTTTTGCTTTTATATGATTTTTTTCATTATATACAATTGTATAAAGATATATATTTTTTAATTTCACTGCAAGGAAAGTTTTGTTTTCATATGGTACATTAAATTAGAAACGCACCCAACCTTTTCATATTTCTGTACCTGTCCACTCCTAAGGCCTTTTTTAAAAGCCGCAAGTAAAAAAAAATAAAACTTTTTTTATCCTGCTAGGCAGTTAAATAACGTACTTTTGAGTTCATTACCTACGTAATTAATATACTTACAAACAATTAAACAAAAAATTTCATTCCTACTAACTACTTAAGTAATGAGTAAGTAATAAACTTATAAAAAAATCTCTTAATTTACCGTACTAATTATACTTACTCGTTATTAAGTTTCAGTTTAGGACAATGTACATATAATACAACAATTAAAAATCCCTTCCACTAATTAAACCCACACGAATCTATTTGTTTCGCTGATTTATATCACAGCAATTCTTCTACTCTCAACAGCTCTTGAAAAACGCTCCTTTAGAGATTACTGTGCACAGCATTACCTGCTTCGAAACTAAGAGTCGCTTTTAAAAGACTTCTGTAAATACTTCTGTTTAAAGTAATTTGGCTACAATTAACAGAAGGTCTTTGTTTATACAAGATCTCTTAGCTCTTCTACTTAGCATAAGCCAAGAAAATAATTCCTTCATAGACGTCTTGCAATATAAATTATATTTTCTTGATGGAGGCTTCATTGAACATTCGTAATACGATTAACTAATAAAATATTGATGCAGCAACAGAATGTAATCCTTTTGTGAACTTATTGGTAGTGTTATTTTAATAAATAGTTATTTCTGTTGTTTATTGGTTAAGAATAATTTTGTAAAACGATTTAATAATTTATTACTTTAATTCAACCCTATTTTATATTTAAGGTAAAGTACCAACTTACTAACGTAAAACATATTTACTGAACCATCATCAGGGTTACATAAAAACATAAGTGGTATTAAAAACTAAGTTTTTTTTTTCTAATTATTATAATTTTGCATATCCATAAAGTGTTTGCTACATATAAAAATTTTAATATTTCTCTGTATTTTCACATGTGCATTTTATTTTCGTAAAAACCTGTATTATGTAACGTTGGTACATGCGTTTCGCGTTCTTAAAAAAATATTTCCCCATATCATTTCGAAAAAGGCAAAATGTGACGACTGGCGTAACAATGGTTATTGTTCCGAAGGTCCACTTAGGGTATAAAAACACGAAAATTCTTTTGAAACTCTCAAGGAGGAACGGACTATTATGAAGATTTTCCGTGAACAGAATTTCAAAAGGAATAAAATATTGATACGGTTCCGGTCAAAATAAAATTTATAACTTGGCCAGATTACGATTTTTACTTCATTTGTGAATGTTATAAGTGTAGGTACAAATAATAAGAATAAAGGAAATATAAACGAACGATTAAAATGTTATGATGCAATGTAGAGAATTTTTATTATTCCATAATTGGCCCGAGGTAATTGCAGGAATGTTTTATTGAAATTGTCAGTTGACGAGAGATATCAGTGATTCAGACTTTATTTTTATTTACTTACGTCAATTATTACGTTTCAATGTCATAGACATATTATTTATTTAATTCGCTTTATTTGTAAATTCCGATTAGTTTAATGAAAAAATGATACAAATTTACATATGACATCACAAACGCAAAACCAAGATTGAAATTAAAGTAAAAATAATTTATAATACGTGGCATATAAAATAGCTGGCGTAAAAATTACCGTCCTACGACCATCTTAGGGTACATAAATCTTATTATAAAAGATAATTTCAATTAATATGTTTTCTCTCTCTCCAATCCTCATAAATCCTCTTAAATCCTTTTGTTTTTTATTTGAAGGTTTTATAAGTACCCATTAAAATAACCTATTTCTAGCCCCCTTATAAAATTCTATCTATTGTAATACACCAGACAAACAGGAGGCCAAAATTGTACAAACATGAATGTTTAAACGTGGGTATATCATGTAGCCAAGTAAAATAATAAAAACTTAGACAAGGTCATACAAATTGATATTTTAGGAAGAAGTAACAAATGTTCGGTTTCTTCGTATAAATTGTGATTCATCCGTGGCTTGATTAGACAAGATCATACAATTTTTAGTTTAGGTTTATTCATTCAAGATTTTTTTCCGTGATTAATTGGATGTTAGCTTAATTATAATTCCTTAACTTTTAAGCATGGCTTTAAGAAAGTTGATGTTAGAGCCATCAATGAATTAGATAAAAATAAATTATAAGAATAGTCCTCGAGCGCCCCTCGTATTACCCGTTCGGAGTCCTACTTGCAAAGAAATAAACCGCCCTGGAAGCCACGGTACGAGAGGCTGCGAACTCATTAAAAAACACTTAGGCATCACTTATAGCCCTCGTCTGCCCAAATTTCAAACGTCTTTTGCGTCGACATTGTCTTTCAACGGCGTGAGCGAATTATTTTCATACTCGGCGGGAGAGCCACGATTTTATGGCCCGCCAGCGCCGCGCCCTGAATGTTCCCCGCAAATGGAATTAATTTTTATCCACAATCAGAACATTTAATTAGATGGAGTAGGCGGTTCAACAAAAGCTTAAAAATATAATTGGTAAGGGGGTTGAAGTTAGGTACCTTTTTATTGTTAGAAATTACGCGTTTTGTGTTGTTCTCAATGGGGGCGGATAATGCCTTTTTGTCCCACCCGCGCGCGACCTTGCGTTCTTTGGGCAACAACAGAACTGTGGACTGTCAAGTTACACACAAGCTTTGTGAGTTTGTTTGAAACCGTTTAAATTTATATTTTCAAGAGATAAAATGCGCTGCTTTTACTCGTCGTTGATAATATCGCTAGTTTCCACGATTAAAACAAAACACAAAAATACCAAAAAGTGAAAACTTGATATGCGAGATCATTTTAGGTTATGTTTGTTCCCCTTCATTACAACTCGGTTACTTTGAATGAATTTTGTACGGTTTTCAAAATAAGTGATGGTTTTATTGTTAATGTAGATAGTGTTATGTGTAAAATGTATTTATGCTTAACGTCCTGGAAACCCGATTTTCGGGAATATTTTGAGACAGAATTAAGTGATGGATAAAAATAACTCATAAACACAGTTACAGCCCTTGCAGAAAAAAAAACATTTTCTCGATAGTGCTACTTGAGAGCAAACAAATAGGAAAGTGAGTAATAAACGGATGAGTAAATAAAAAAAACTTTAAATCATAATTTATCGAGTTAAACCAGTTAGACCAAACAGTCTTTGTTTGAATGAAAAGAACACTCGTAATATGACAACTCTTACTTAGTTGAAAGTTTCCGCGATTATTTTATTTCCGATGTTATTTGATAATAAAACAATAGATATTGATGTCGGAGTTTGAAAACAAATTCAAACGTTTCAATATAAATTTGGAGGGATGAGACGAACAAGCACGAACCGCGACAAGCTACCAACAATCCGCAAGTTTAATTTCCAACAATTTATCAAAGTTATACAAATATACATGGCGCGTCAAAATAATAATTTCGGTAAAATTTTTGTGTTTTTAATCACGTCAGTATTTCAGGTTCGAAGTTATTCAAATTTTAATCCACCTATTATTCATTAGTAACTAAAACTAATGTGGCTTAAACAAGATATGTGGTATATGCGAGTATCGTGATCCAAAAGGCTGACCTTTCTTTGCTGAAATTTGACCACAGTGATATTGTAAGAGAGACAGTGTTGATTGGCTGTCTCGATCTAATAGTCCAGTGACTTCTGTTCAAATCTACATGAAAAGCATGTCTATTGGAAAGTGTGTGTCTATTTTATATTTAGTTTGGAATAAGTTTGCCTATATAGGTACTTATAATTATATATGAGACCATTACATTATATTTAAGACATTGTCAATTTGATTTTGTTTATCATCGAAATAAAAACTCGATCTAAAATGAAAAAAATTGTTTGTTTAGAAAATAATTAGTTAATAATGACGAGGATTAATAAGAAAATATGCTTTCAATCAGTTAAGTTACAGTAAATGGATAAAACATAACTGATTAGCATATACATATAATTAGACACCAAAAATTAAACGTTAGGTACATAAAAACAAAATTTGCAATTTTATAGCCATTATCAAGTCGGTGAGCTTGAATAATCAGAAAACACATATTATTTTAAGGTATTTTTGTATTAATAATTACAGGCGCGGCAGATTAGGTATTTCTATCTCATAAGTACAATAAACAAAACTGTTTCATTGTTAATTATTTCTTGCACCTAATTGATTGAATACCTTAATAATTCGATAACCACACAATGTTACATTTATTTGAGGTCGTTCTGTTAGAAAGTTTTGTTTGCTTTCGGTATTAGGTGGTTTTGTGTAAAGCTTGTCTCCAGTTTGTATGTTTAGTATTTTAGTGGACATTTGTCTAGAGACGACCGCACAAAAACACAACTCAATTATTTGAATGTAAGGGATAGTTCTGTTGGTAGCTCTTGCTGTTAGTGTTTTAATCGACGGTTGCATGAGTCTACGTTTGACTTTACTGAATACCTGTTACATAATTAAGTTGAATACGTAATAATGTGAAAGGTTCAAATACTTGGGCCCAGTTGTTTCGCAGAAATTAAAACGTAACATTGTCATCAAATGGCCATTCAGAGCCATTTTGTTTTTTTTTCAGTTGTGAGGTTCCCGTTAAATTCTTAAATTCTAAGTCCGTTTCAGCTTTTGAACAAATTTTGATCAGCGGAATAGGACAACTATCATCATGTTGTCGTCTTCTGCTGATCACAATTTGATATAAACCGTTTGACAGTGACCCTTCAAATGTCAAAAAAAATGCCGCTCAGTAGTCATTTGATGACAATGTTACACTTGAATTTTTGTGAAACAACTGGGCCTTAATAATATAGCTAAATAGGTATGTAGAGGTAATGCATAACCATAATTTGAAGTTGCTTCATTGCTGTCGTTAAAAAAATAATATTGCTGTATTCTAAATATTATTTGTAAAATCCATCCACTATTACAATAGTTCTCGTAAAACTATAAAAATAAGTACTAATAAAATACAGTCGGTGGCCAAATTATTAGTAGCACATGTAAGTTTATTGTCATTTTTATTACTAAACTTTAATTAAAAATCTAGAAAATGAAAACTTAATCGATTCACTACCCTTAGAAATGAACGACAAATACGTGGCATTAGCCTGGAAAACAGAATAAAATGCATGAAGTAGTTAAGCTAGTTAAGAGTATAAAGGACTAAAATTATACGGATTAAGAATTTAAATAAACTATTAAAAAGGCTTTTAGAAGAACTTAAGTTTGCAAGCTGTAAGGAAGGATTTATTAAGTTTTAAGAGATTTTATTTATCATTTTGTATTATTCTTTTTCTCAAAAATACATTTATTTAAAATAAGATTACATTTTTTTTATTGCATGAGAAGCCCCTGATGTAATTGAAAAAAATAATCACAGTTTAACTTACCGCTAGGTATTTAATAAATTTATTCAGTAAACCAAGAATAATATAATTTTTACAGGTGCAACTAATCTTTCGGCCACCCTCGTACGTACAGCAAACATGTAAACACTGAAAAGAGTATATGGATCTTATACACTCTTACCAGTGTTTATATAATTGTATACTAGTGAAGGTGTGTCTATATATAGTCTATATACATATAAAGAAAAACAGTTTTGGTAATGTGGTTGATATATATATATATATATATATATATATATATAACAAATATATGTGTATATTGGAAGGCTTCAACTTCATTACCAAACTGTTTTTGATTCAGCCTGTATCGGTTTCTCTCTTCGTGATTCCAAGTTGTTAAAGTGAAGATAAGTATTTTAATTACTCTAATGCTCCCCAGTGTCTTTGCACAGTTAAATGGAAACGTTATATACATCTATCTGAAAGGGAATCGCAATATTCAAATAAAGTAGGTAAGAGCAACCCCGAAGAGAAGCGCCCTGGGGCAGGTGGAATCCGCTGAAACTAACTAATCAACTTACCAGCTATCCAACCCCGTGCACGGGCAGGGAGAAAGGATGGAACACCACATAACTGGACTTTATGTTGGCGCACAATTTTGTACAGGGTTTTGGCAATGGACACCCAATGCCGGGCGATTTGCTTGAGGATGATTTCAGGAAGTTTACATCAACACCTTTGAAGAAATATTACATTCGATGTGCTTGTATTGGCCTGCCGCTATATTGTTTAATTAATTTGATATTTTTTGTTTATTTTATGAATGCTGCAGACGCACTGGGATATTTATACATGAAAAGTGTCTATTTTTTATTACTCAACAGAACGTTTCATAATTGTCCTGTTTGTGACTGAAATAAACAAAAAAACGTTAATTACTAAGTATTTTTACACATTGACCTTACATTAATTTCAGTGAATCTAACACGGTCGATCGTTAAAGGATTAATCGATAACTTCTCATCGTTTACGAGCACGAACTGTCGCTGTGAACTGTTGTTTGTTCGTTGGCGATCTGCAGTTATGATCTAGAACTATGACGAATAATCGACATTATCTACAATTTTTCTATCGATTGACCGTGATAGATACATCTCTTCATTCGTAATGTGGCCATCCCTAAATTAACTTCACTTTCGCATTCTTGTTTCTTCATATTATAAATTACCACTTACACTTGTTCTATACTTTACTTTCTTCTTAGTTTCTACACATCCCATACTATAAATTTCACATATCATATCCTTCACTTTATTTTACTTAGTTTTTACATATTACATACAATCCAATACTTTTTTATTTGGTTTTTAGACATTAGATACTATAACTTTTACATATTATGTCTTATACTTTTAATTCTACGTACTGTAACTTTTACATGTTAAAACTATTTTTGTTACATATTATATACTATTTTTTTTTTACTTTGTTTCCCCATAATAACAATATAATTTTTACACTTTACATACTGAAATTTTTTACTTCGTTTGCAGATATTATATACTACAATTTCGACAATTCCATACCTAACTTCCATGCACTTGGTTTGGTATCAGAACTTCAATAGACACTGCTAAATTCGTTTCCTTTATTAGAGATCGGACAACACTCTTGTCCAGGCCGTTGCCCAGTGGCAGGGAGCGCCTCTACACCGGAGATGGAGAATTTCACTCAAGCTACCATAAAGTCCTAATGTGCACATCAATCTATTGATTTTTTATTTATTATTTTCATTTTTATTTATTTCTTTATTCATTTTATTTTTATGTATTAACTTAAATGTAAACTTTTATGGCAGGCAGAGCATTGCACACACCGCTCTGTCCAGCTGAAATAAACATTATTATTATTATTATTATTATTATTGATCTGATATTGCCATTTTGTATTTATCTGTTAAGAGGTTTTATATGGATACCTACAATTTACTAAACTATTACAGTTTATTTATATATAAAATATAAACTATTTCAAGGTGGTGATTCTTACCTTCGAATCACCCAAATTTTTTTACCAGTTGTAGCCGAATTGTCCAAAGCATCGGGCGTTTTATTCTCTACAAATTTAATACCCCCTTTTTCACAAGCAGCGATATCAGCTAAATGTGACGGGAATGTTTTTCTTTCTTTCTAAAATGCGTTTATTTTTAAGCTTTTTTCAGCCCTCAATTCAGTTCTTCATTAATTTAATTTCCAAAATATATTTCACAAAAAAAAGTTGAAAGTTAACTGAAAGAACGTATCAGCCATCCAACTGTATTAGACTTAATAGCTTTACCGCTGAAAGGTTCGTGTAGTTAGTTCCGGAAAGGAGCTAGGGCGGCGCTAATTCTCTTCCGATTCGCACATTGATGTTTGTTTCTGAAATAATCACTAGCGACACTTATCCGGCGCTCCGATTGGATTTGGTCTTACCGCTGGCGTCGCCGTCGCGCTGCCGCTAATTCACTCTACGCAAACGGGGCGTCATAGTGGATTAATTGGGAACCTGTTTTGACCTTAGACTGGATAGTGGATTTAACTAAAACTTTAAACCTTTTTTTGTTTGTGACGTTGGAAATTTCATTGCCGGCAATCCGGGCGTTGTTGATGTGGATTGGTTGGCATATTTGAAGCTTGACGACTGTGTTTTGTTAAATTCCAGTTAACTTTCTATAAGTTGGACCACTGAAGAGGTAAACTAATGTATTGTAAGTATGTTGTGGGTATATACATGTGACTGATTAAAGTTAATTTTTTCATTCTTTTAATTTTTTTAATATTTACTAATCGTTATTCTTTCTTGAGTAGATAAACATTTGCTCTCTAGGGTTTAGGAATTGAGAGGTGCAAAACAATTATCCGAACTGGCTTTATTTTTGTGGAAATAAAATATTAAAATATTTCTTAAAACATTTATTAGCCTACAATAATATGTTTCAAATTGTACATTACCCGTACCTAATATAAGTATAAATAGTTAATAATTGGTATCGGTACAGTAACCAAACAAAAAATAATTAAAAACCATTAATTTTGCATCGGTAATGTAGCCAACTTTGCAGTTGGCAACACACATCAGTGGCGGCTATACCCTGGTTAAACACTTTATAGCAGTGTTTCTCAATCTCATGTGTACCTTGCTTCTCTCCTACGTTTCAATCAATCATGACCGAACGCCAAAATTATGATTATGATAAATGTTGTTATTATTCTTTGAGTTCAAATTTCTAAATAGGTACGTTATTTTATAACTTATATTTAACTATGCTTCCCTATGAATTTAATATAAATTTATATAAGTACCGTGTGGCTAATCCAGACATTTGTTTATCGGACATTTTATTAACAATTAACAACGAACACAATTACATTAAATAATTGAATCGAGTATGGAAATGGCTGTAATTTTTTCACTTTCGTAAAATGCTATAACAACATAAAGAATTAAAAAGGTTTCGAATCTTCCATGAAAAATCCTGTACCATACTGACTACTGACGTGTCAAATGACACAATCCATTCGCTGTGCCGTCATACCTGGCGCGCTATAGATTTAAAAATGTAAACTTATTTTAATCATAAAACTTAATTTTTTAATTAACGTTCACTTGTGATCCTCATACGTATGTATTTTTTTCAATATTTATTTAGTGATAATGTATTACAAAATAATATTTATAATATATTATTAATTTTAATTTTTTAAAATAACTCATTCCGGGAAAGACAACATTAATAAAATAATATAAACTTATTATCACATAATGATACGAATTTAAAGAGGAGTTCAATGAACAGTGTATATAGATATTAAAACAGACTTAACACAGTTAAATAGAAAATATTATATTTCTTGATATTCATTTTTGTCAGCTAGATAATGAGAAATCCCAAATCGTTGGCACATCAGGATCTATCTATGAATATGTAAGTAAGTTTAGGTAAATGTCGTCTAACAGATGATATATGTTTTTAAACTAGTTATTACAATTTAATTATTTTTTTCGAATAACTTCACCCCAAATTTTAATATTTAATTATTGAAGACAATATTAGAGATTCCTAATAGAAAAAATCAGAAAAAATAGGTCACATCTAGGACTCGAACCCAGGACCCTTGCCTTGCCGGGTCATTAGGAATCGATAATAGTGTCTTCAATAATTAAATAGTTATTAAAACCTCGTTAATAGAAGAAAAAATATTTGTTTCCAACTTGACAACTTATAAAAATCTACTTTCGTCTCCTATAATAATGATCTTTTAATACCTTTCTACTTCGAGTAACAAAAATTTATTGGGATTTACGGTAAATAACTATTATTATCCAGCGTACGTCAGGCGCATAAGGTTTTATCGAAATCGTGAACATGTGAAAATAAAAATTAGCTTTTTTCAAGCTCAGTCCTATTTTATTTTTGTGACACACAAATATGCCATTTCACATTAAAAAAGGGCTATACAGTAATACCCCGAGTTACGGATGTAATGTGTTCCGTAAACCTTTACCTAACTTGAATTTAATACTATGTAGCAGTGCTAAACGTAAATATTAAACTAACAACGCGTAACAAGAGTTAGAATTTATAAAGCAAGCGCACTTGGGAATTAGATGTTTGAAAAATAATAATTGCAAGTAAAAGTTTACATATCTCTCGTTTTTTTGAGATTTTCTTTTTACGTACATACCTACGAATTCATGTGAAGAAACATTAATTTATGTGTTACGTAACTCCGGGTGCTACTGTAACCATAAGTGTTTTGGCGGAAACTATTAATAAAGTCAAAATAAGGTTATTGTGAAGCGAAATAAAAATGTTTTTTTAATGGAATATACATATGGCTACCAAAAGTTGAATGCTCATTTTTCTTTGCGATACCTACTTAAAATAAAATGGTTATCTTTTTATTTACAAGCTAAACTTCGAAAAAAAGTTTTTGGGTCTAAATTAATGATATTTAAACATTGCAAGTTTATTTATTTATTTATTTCATTTTATTAACGCCTAGAAGGCTTTTACATATACATGTTATGGGTTTTGTTGTTCAGTAGCATTATAAAATATTTTAATTACATAGCATAGTAAATTGAGTATGAACTTACATAACAATGTGTAGGGTTATTGTTATGGTGTTATTATTTTATAAACATAAGCAAGCAAAGTTTATTGTACAAAGTACGTCGGTTGAATATTTTACAGAACATAGGTTAAACTAATACATAAACTTGAGAAAAATATAACAGATATAGGTAGGTAGTTAAGTAGATACAATTCAAGTATATAGTTACGGTGTTATTGGAATTTGGACAATGAGTTCGATAAGTTTATATAGTTACGGTAACTGGATAAAAGAGAGCGCGACAATATAATGCGTTAGGCTTGGTTGTGTTAGGATCCGGTCACTTGATCTTAAGACAGGACATAAATATAATTAACTTAATAACGCGCTTGCACAGAAAGTAAAACAATTGTTTATTGATTTAATTAGTGGGTTACCTAAACTCAAATAAAGCTGGTTTGTTACCTACCCCACAGAATAAGGCTAACTACTCTTGGGTGGGGTAGGTATATGCGGGTCTGTTTTATATTATGTGTGAACAAAGGAAACAGGAAACTGAAGTTAGTTAGTGGCTAGGTAGACTGCCCCTGGACCCGTATAGTTATACTGCGCATGTTATGTATCCGATTCTATGAAAGATAATAATATGGAAATTTGTTCTAGTTACTAAACTAACGACTCACAAATTGGGTCAGATTAGCTAGGGTTCTATAACTGGACGATCGCGGTAAGGTAGTGGCGGCGATTACTAACTGTGGAAAGGAAAGTCGCAGGTTTTATTCTGTGGAAAATGAGGGCAAACATATTACAATATTATTATTTCAACAGAACTTTAATTTAATTTCTCTTGTGAATTTTTTGTGTATTTTTATCAGCACCCATAACTACGACAGATATAAATCAATTGTGAGCCTATCTGTGTTCTGGAATTTACTTCAATTTTATGTAATTCCTAGTGAAATTGATAAATCATTTTCAATATAATAAATTTTCAACTTCATTGGTCTCTCTGGGGCCAAGGAACCGAACGGATTAGCGATGGGTCATGCTTCATTTGATTAAGAGCAGGAGCCACGGTACCAGCTCAACATTTTCGTACGGCTCTAAGAGTCAACCCAATTGAACAACGGCTCAATTGAACCGGAGCCGTGAGCGCAGATCGTATGAGCAATGAGAATACTGTAGATACGGCTCCCCCGGTACGGCTCCTAGGTACCTGCGTATGAATGATCATGAGTCTCTTGATACCAGTACACCGCCTCGCGCCACGAGCAAAATAAGAGTAGGTGTATGTTGGTCTGTCAGACTTCTAAAATATCTCCTGATAAAAAAATTAACCGTTCAATTAAGCCATGGTACAGCTTACAGCGAATGAACGACTCATCGCTAGAACGGTCCGATGTTCATTTACGACAACGTTTTTTTTCTTTCAAATGCGTACACAAATAACACTTCCAGTTTTAACACTATTTTTTTTTCTACCATTCCAACACTACACAATGTATTATGTTTATTTTTTAATATGCCTTCAACCGTTGTTTTTTTGGATGCTTCGCTAGTGACAATGCGACAAAATTGAGCAAGCGGGAAACAATTCATGTCACATTCAGTGACGGTTTCTGACTGAAGTGACTTTCGTACCAGGCTTTGTCCGCGCTTTGTTACTAATTGATATTATTTAAACACATCAGTTTTTTTCTCCAACTCTTTGTCGTATACTATGTTTCTAGTGAACTGATCTATTTTCATCTGCCAGCACTTATCGCAGTATTGCATTCTGCTGTAGTGACATTACTTCGCAACGTTGACATGTGAAAGTAATTCCTGTCACATTCAGAGGCTGCCCTTTTAACCGTATTATAATATTAATTAGCAGAAAATATGTAGGTATTTCGGTATGTACCTGTTACTAATAGAGCACCTTCTTATACAACATAAAAAAAATTGTGGTGATTTTCAATTTTTATAAATCATACATATAATAATACTAGTAGTAACATTCTTATCAAAAAACATTTTTTAACATTCCTTTGCATTTCATATGTTTTGTTCGAAGCGTAATATAAATTACTATTCTATTATATCATGGATTTCAGTATCAGAAAAACATTTCCTCTGATAATACAATTTATTATACCTATGAGTAATCAATATAACTAAAATTTTAAGGGCATATGGCTAGTATGGCAGCTGAGAAAACCCACACAAATAAAATATGTAAAAATATCAATTATTAAAAAATAATTTCAAAATAAACCAAGTAAAATTCATTATTTAATTAATTAGTGTAGCCTGCTGTTGGTATCCAAAGGACAGGATAATTAGTTTTGAGTCACTGGTTATATGTTAAGTTTATTATGCAGCATATTATAAGAAAGATTCTTTATTTGAGTCGTTTGCCTAATGTATAAGGGTAGTTTTTTTTTCTACGTCTTTTATAAGGATGACAACATTTGAGAACGTAATATGAAAAATATTAACATATCGTAAAAATGATGATGGCTGATGCTAACCGCCATTAAGCCCTGCATACCCAATTTCTACCAATTTGTAACTAGTTTATCGTTAACTCTATAAGTTCCAAAAAAATGTATGTTATTTTTAAGATAATAGCTGTATATTTGTTATGCCGAAACGTTAATTGTAAAAAAAATCGCAAAATCCGAAAAACTATTAAAAACACGTTTTGTTCTATTATTTAATATTTTATAGGTATGAAAAAAATTACAGTGTATCTTTAAATGCAACTAAAGCATTTGTCGGTAAATTTTTACTCTGTTTAAAACGAGTAATTTTTTATTAAATATTTTCACAATTTTCGCTTAATTATCGTTTTTTTAATATTAGCGCGCTTCCTCTAACATTCGTATTTATATTTATCCCTTTTAAACCATATTTGAACGCTTACTACGGGGCTTTAACCATGAGGTCAAACTTTGTAATTTGAACTTTCAAAAATTATGATAGCCTCTCAAAAAATGAATTAATTGTTTATTTGCAATTATTTTACGGTTAAATAAATTAAAAAAGTCTATACATACAAATACTTCTCCCTAAAAACAAAAAAAAAAACAAAAAAACCCTTCCATTTAATATTAATTTTATTTTATAATTTATTATTTGGTTTTACATGTTATGGAAAGTCTGTACCTTTTTTTTCATCCAGACCGAAACGTGATGTTTTATTTTTTGTGTTGTTGTATTAAGTGTGGGTTGTTTCAATTTATACTGGCAAGTGATTTTAATGTTTTATTCCTATTTTAAATGTCTTTGTCCGTGGGTCGCATAATTTAAAGGAATTAAAGGTGTAGTTTTTTTATGGATCTGGTTATTATAGTTGATTGGGATTTAAATCGAATATGGACACTGTATTTGAAGAGATGAAGGATTGCGGACTTGCAGTAAAGTTGTCTAATTGTCAAAAGGTCCAAAAGCTTGAAAATTTTGGGCTATACTTGTGGTGTGTCACTTAAAGAATTTTTTGAATTATTGTACTTTATAGTCAAACTTTTGTCAGCCTTATATAAAATATTTCAGTAGTGTCACAATACTACACTTAATTTTTAAATCACAAAGATCATAAATTGCCGTTTTAAGTGAGCCGTTCCTAACTATCAAATAAATAAATAAGACATCTAAAGGTCAAAATTAGGTGCATGAAATCAATTGTGACCATTATGGTGTATTCGGGCCTTACCATAAATGTTTAAATATCAACTTACTTGCTAGTTGGGAGCGGCTCGAGTGCGTTACGGTCCATCTGGATATGATCTCTTGATGTATATTAGGAACAATAAAGGACCTGGAATACTACCCTGAGGCACTCCGTACTTGTTCAAAAGTGGTGACTTTTTACGCCGTCGGGCAAAAAGTTCGTTATCAGTAATTATTCTTGCACAGGTTAGATTTGCATAAATCTTGTAAAGTATATTGATATAAGTGTGTTATTTGAGTCTAAGTCAGTAATTAAAAAGTCAGTTACTGAAGGTAGTATATTCAGTGTTTATATTATTTCTGAAGGCATACCTACTGATTGTTAGACAGTAAATTATTATGTTCTTGATAAAATTGACCTTGTTGTTCAAAAGATTTTCCCAGAATTTCAGATATTCAATCATCAATTTTAATCATTCTACCGACGTATACAAATAAAAATATTGTACTTTCGAGTAAAGTAATTATCGCCTGGGCAATGAAAATAAAAATTCTTAGGGAAAACGTATTTTACACTCAAATTAAGGCGGGGAAATTACGTGAAACGGATAAAACCTTTTAAATTACACCGAAGTCTTATAAAGATATAAGAAGTTAAAGATTAATTACTGAACTTTTTGTGTTTTTATTAAGAATACGATCTCAAAGTTGTTAAATACAGGGCTTCTTTTGTACATAAGTTACATTGTTTCTAATTAAAAGTTTATATTTTCCTAAAATATTATAGGTATTCACATTTTCTGAACAATCTCAAGTATACGTTATGCCGTTTTAAATATTTGTGCGGGTTTTAATTGTTCAAAATTGGTACCCAACATTATTTGCGTTGATCGTACACCTTGCTCATGTGGGTCCATTTGAGTCTTCGGCCAGACGTAATCCGAGTTGCTTTTTGAAGGGATCAACTAATAGAAGTATGTTGTGGGTGTACTCGTGGGTTCGAAAATGCTCAATTTGTCCTTACATCTATCTAAATTGGATAATCGTTTCCATATTATACCGGAATTCTTTCTTGAGCACATATCCAATGCCATTGGACTTCCGATCAACAATTCAGCAGGTCTTATGGTATTTGGCGACATCAAAAAACTAACTAACTAACACGCCGTTTCCACGGAGAGGTAGGCAGAGAGGAGAGATCTTCACACCACTCTGTCTTTATTTGCATTCAGTATAATACACATTCCTCAGTTAATATGACTCTCCGCATGACCCGACTCAAGTATTTGATTCACTTTTCAATGGGGTCTCACATTTATTGAAATCGAGGAATAAGTTGTTAGCGATACACCATGCGTAATTTGTCTATTAATTTGTATATAATTTGCAGATTAGACCATTAGTTAGTAATAAGATTAGACTTATAAGACTGTAAGCAAAAATCAGAACTTCTACATCATTATCGATACAACTTATGATATTATTTACTAATATAAGAAATAGAATGGGGCCGAGATGACTTCCTTGTGGTAGACTACCAATTGCATAAAATACTTTTGATATTAAATATTTCATGTTGACGATTAAGATTCTGTTAGATAAGCAAATCGTGAAACAATTTGACAGCTTACCTCTCAGTTCTAATGCACGCAGTTTAATAAGTAATATAATAACTTTTGGGATACTTTGTCGAAAGCTTTCAATAAGTCTCTATAGATACTGTTAACTTGTTTTTCGTTAATAAAAGATTCCATTATGTAGTTTTGAAAAACCGCGTCCAGAATCTGGACTCTAGATGTATGTAATGCAACATGCAAAGCAACATGTAACGCAATGCGAAGTGTTTGTACGGTCTACATGGACGTATTTCATATGTCTGGACGAGGCGCAAAGTACCATAGATTAGTGGCAGTTGACTTTCCGCTAACGAATCCGTGTTGGTTTTTATCTATTACTTTAAGTATTGATGGATAACTTAAAAACGAGAAACACGAATTCAAAAAAAAAATTATATGGCTGATTGCATGCATAAACCAATTTTAGGAAGACACAAAACTTAAAGAAATAAACTAGGTGCTTACGGTAAATTTAGCATTTTTGCACTTATAATATGTTAACCAAAGACCACAGACGCGTATATCACACTTCTAAGGATTATAGGTCTAGTTAACATTGCTGCAGTTGCGTGTTTGATCGTGGGATTTTACCACCGATCGTAGCATTTCACCCAGACTGCAAGCGTCATTGGCGTCAGTGGAATAAGTGGCGTCAGTGAAGTCAGTGACGTCAGTGACGTGAAATGACTTGTGCGCCACTCGTCTAATCTAACGCTGATCCGTGATGACGCACAGCGCCTGCTGTTCGAAATGGGCCATAAGATGTTAACTGTGCATGATCGGATCATTTGCTTAAATTATGGTGTTGTGTTGCACAGAAGCACAATACAGTAGGTATATAGTTTCAAGTTTTATTGGATGTATCACAAGTTCAATGGTAGGAAAATGTTGTTAAAAGTTTAGTGTTTGTTGAGTGGGGAGAAAGTTTTTGTTTGAGAATTACACCTTCACCTTATTATAAGTATAATTTAAAATAGAAATTTTTGGACAGTTGAAGAAGTGGTTGATGTAAATTTTTTTAAATTTTTGTATTGTTAATTGATTACTTTCACTGCTGTAGTAGACACTGAAAACCTCAAAGTCATGACAATATTTTTTTATTGGTGATCTATTTCTTCCCATGTGTGGGTGTAAATTCATAAAGGGGTTTTTTCAAATCACATTTTATACATAATATAGTTACTCTCTAACTTCACCTTAAGTTTCAAAATTGTAATCTTATTGTCTATTCATATATTTTGACAATTAACAAAATGCCTTTTAGGGCTCCATAGCTCAAGATGGAAACGTCGTTACATTTAAAGTATCCTAATATTTCAACTTTCATAGATAGCAATCACTTTGTGGGTATACATATTTATAATTTTAATAAAATAACTTTATTTAGACCCCACTTTTTTGGGTTGAACAAAAAAATTAAGAGAGTAAAGCCTTACAAATTTCGTAACGTCAGAGCTTTCCGTGAGACACGTATATCTTTACAGTCGTGATTGTATGATTAAACTACGAGGTCTTGATATTAAGTTGATGCAGATGACAAAGAAGCTTTGTTACATCAAAATTGTTGCCAATCACTCTGCACTGAGTCTCAGGTGCCCCCTGTGGCATCCCCCTCGCAAGCTGCGCCCAACTTGCCCGCCCGATATCTCCCGTATTTAGTGGATGTCGAGCATGATCCAACAAAGCCCACAGTTTATCATAGTTTAAACCATTTATGGTTATGCAAACAGGTGAAACGGGAAGTGAAAGTTAGCGAGTTAAAGTCCGTAATCAAACAATGAAATATTAGGGTTGTCTTTAGCCGTTAACCGCACTTACTTCCAAAGGCGCCATTGTTCGGCTCGGTCCAGGCATTTGTCAGACTTTCTATAATATTCCCGGCTTCTTTTTCCAAAGTGTTATTGACACGTGCCTGCCTCTGGTGCGCTCTTCCGAATCCGACTACGGCCGAACTGTAACTACCTAATCGTGGGAGATAATTTCATGAATTATGATCTCATTTTTGAATGAAAAATATTGATCAAGTTTTTACGTTACTTCTTTTGACAACTTCAGTGACCGAAAGGTTAAAATCCTTGTTTCGGATTTAAAATCACGTGTCAGAAACCCGGTATGCTCAAAGTAAATATCATTATTTTTTTAGCTTGTGTTATATCACGTTATAAATTAATTGCGGTACGTTCCAGAGCGAAGGATATTTTCAGTACCTCCCTGGCAAAAGATCACCAATCAGAATCGAAACGTGGCATTAAATAGCTTTAACTGACTTTGAGAAATATGTGCATGTCTCGTACATTAAATGTTATTAGCTGACATGTACCCGGCATTGCTGGGGTTTTTCCTTAGGAGATAGACATATACCATCCTAGACTTTTCTGTAGACATTTTTAAGAGATACAATTCCGAAGTATATTATTTTGATGTATCTCAATAGGTTTAGCCAGCGTTAACAATGTAATGCCTTATTTTTTGACTTGATTATAAAACATCGACTTCTCTCTACTTTTTATAAATATAATATGGATGTATTATACAAACTTTCGGGCAGAAATTTTCTAAATGATGCACATATGCCCACAAACAGACAAAGGTCGATATCGACTTAAGTTTATATTATTTAGATATTTGCCAATCATTTATAAAACTTACACGATGGTAGATACCACAATAATAGTAAACGAAATCATTTTTTTAAATTGCCTTCAAAACTCGATTATAAAAAATGTTTGCCCTAATGTTAGCTCTCTAGCACAAAAATAGTCCCCAGCCGCCACTGGTATTGTCCAACCTGTCTATTATTGGCGGTGAGATATTGCTCAATTTGACCCATGTGTACCTTTTGTCTGTATTCATTTGAGTTAGGTTGATCGAAATGGTAAATATTGTTTTAGTGAATCACAAAAGTATCCACTCACATACAAAGAGAGGATTCCATTACTATTGTGATTCGTAATAATATTATTTGTGCTACTTTAATGATATATTTATTCTTTGAAAATTCGATCAATTGTTTAGTTTAGGACTGCAGACCGAGAATAAGTACTGTAGAAAGCGAAGATAAAATGTGAAAAGAAATTTTAATGCAATTTTTTCCCATAAAAATACATCCTATATTATACACGGAATGAAAATTAGCAACAGTTTATAGATTCCTAAAAAAATCAACCTGTAAAAAACTAAATTATATTACATTAATTTTAAAATGTCTTTTATAACACTAAAAAGATTTTGGTTTGACTGAGGCTTGAACCTTTACTACCCAAGAACTGGAATCTTTAACCTCGAAAAATACCGATAAGGTATTTCAATCAGACATTTATTAAGTATATTAACTGCTATAATAACATCCGTAGTTGTGTGTATGATTGCCACCAAAAGTTGATAGAATGCATTGTCATCAACAACTATATATCTACCGAGTTTCAGCTTGATTGTTTACCGGGAAGTGGGTTAATTTCTACTTCCGTGATTTGCATACATTCATTCCCAAAAACAAAAGTGAAATTCAAAGAGATGTATTTTTTTTAAAAAGCCGTCACGGGACGCCTTATCAACAATTATTTTTATTGGAGGAATTAAAAATGTAAATAAAAACCTAATATTTTGATTGTAAAATAATTATTTTATCAGCATCAAAATACACACAAAGAAATATATTACATCTTAAAAATTCATCGTCATTTAGAATTGATCTATATCAAAATTTAGTGAAAATAGAAAAATATATACCGCACAGAGTTTTTGCTGCCGGGCGGAATGAGCCGATGATTTACGAGGCTGGCCGAATGAAGCGTCGTTCCGTCTTGCCACGCCTGCTACGCAAAAGTATGTTTTACCTCCTTACGCGCCAAAAAAAGTTTCTCATCAATAATACACTAATTGTGAAAATTATAAGAACTAATAGTATTAAGCAAAGTTTAATATTGATGGTCGTGACAGTCTCCCTAATGCGCGAGGTTGCAACGTATAATGGTATTAAAATAAATCTGAATAAATTTTAAAGTTTCCACAAATTTCAACTTATGAAAGCTACGTATTTACAATGTAGCACTTCACATATCAGTGGGGTAAGTATGCTGAAAATTTACCATGCGGCTTATAGTAGAAATAAGCAGTGTCGAGGGTAGATTTACACAGAGAGGGGAGATAGAAAGAGAAAGAGAGAGAGAGAAAGAGTCGAAAGCGGAGATCTATAATCTTAAAAAACAAGGGAAAAAGTTTCGTGAGCGCAAACCTTTCATAAAGTAGAGAACATTAGGAGATTTCTCTACAAATCTACACGGCCATTTACACTAGTAAACTTAGGTACCATAATAAGTCAAATATTTGGTGTAACTTAAACGACAACAATATTTTTTGAATTGTGAAACGTAGATACCTGCAATACTAAGCCAATAAAAACTAAAGTTTGATTAAATAGCCAAAAATAATATTGTAAATGATATTGAAATCTGCAAAAAAAATTCTTTTGCCTTTCATCTAAAAATGTATTTTTATCTTTTTGCGGAAACCATAAATACTTTCGAGTGCTTAGACGGAAAATAAGGAGTTCAAAAATCATATCCGTATGTTTTATGTCAGTACCGCAGAAGAGTTCCAACTGCTCCCCTCCTTCTGGGGCCAGTGAGAATATGGCATACCCGATTAAGATTTGTTGTCAGGCTGAAGGTAATTGAGAGGGGAGGGAGATGGGGAAGCCAAAGGCGGGGAAGTACTTTTATTTTCCTATTTTTAATTATGGTCTTTCTACAGGGCGATACTGAATATATCTACCACTCTGAAACTTGCCATTATGTTATTATGACAGTATTAAGCGAATCTCTGGAATAATAAAATTCTACATCCGCTATTCCGAAGTTCAGAATCCGCACTTACGTGCTACGATTGCGCATACGGAGACATCTACCGATATTATTTTAAAACTAAAATCACACCAAATTGGTCGGTTTGAATCTTTGCTAGGTATTTTTTGTCATTCAAGCAGTAAACACATGTTGAAATAATCTACCTCCAAAGATGGCGTAGAAATGTTTTGAAAATAATTATGTACATATTACATTTTCATAGCTGCATAGTTTGACGGCACTTAACCACAGGTACTTTGTTCCAGCTTCCTCTGCTGAAGTGATTCTCGGAGGATTGGCGAGGTTGCCCTGTGACGTCACGACGACCCTCCCCGGAGACAGGGTATCACTGGTCATATGGTACAGAGAAGGACGCCTTTCACCAATTTATAGGTAGGATCACTTGATATTATAACGCAGCTACTATTTAATTGCAACTACAATATCAGGACTGAGTCATTTAGATACTCGCTTGTACCAAGATTACATTTGGCAATACTTTCTCAGAAATAGTAGACATGTTCAACTGCACAGAATTTAGTTACAAGAAGGCTATAATAACCTACTTTAGCATGTGTGCTATTTTATAATTTACTTAATAATGTTAAATTATTAAATATATCGTATGTTTGAATGGCCCATATGGGCGTATTATATAAATAAATAATGTGAATTGGATTTGCGGGACTATTTTTGATTAATTGCTTTTATTCGATTATTGCTGTCGCAGACCCGGGAAAAATCACGAAATATTAAGACAACAATTTTAAAAAAATTGAATTAAAATATTATATTATAGGAAGGTTATCTACTACCTACCTAATTTATCTGAATAATTCTTCGCACAAGAAGTTCCGATTTTGAAAATGACACATAAATTAAAAGCAAATTTAAGTTCGTTGAACATGAATCATTTACGCAGGAGTAACGCACATCACAGACAACTGAAAAAGTACTTTTTTAGTTATGATGTTATTAATGTTCTTAAACCATAACTTATTTAGGGCATAGGTAAATTTTAAAATGAAAAACTTAGAAATATCTTAAAGTAATTAATTTTCCTACAAACAAATGCACCCACTTACTTAAATTCATTTTTATCAGTATTCCAAAAAATAAATCTAAATATCTATTCCCTGAAAAAATCATTTTCCACAAATTTTGCTAATTGATAATCTTATGTTTTTTAGCAAATAACTAATATATTTTAGACCTAATAATTTTGTATGGACCTAAAAATATCATCTAAAGATTGGTTGTTTCACGGAATTTGAACAATTCATCAAATTTCAAAGTTAAGTTCTGTGAAGGTTCTATTCAAGTTCTGTTATTGTTTCAGTTTTGTGAATCCCCTAACCATTAATGATATCAGATCACAGAACTTGAATAGAACCTTCCTATAACTTTAAAATCAACTCTTAAATTTTATGAATTGTTCAAATTCTGTAAAAGAACCCGTTCTAAAACTTACTTCTCAATGTGAATGGCAACTATTTCTTTTTATTATCCATTTTCGAAAAACTTTGGATACTTTAATTTGAATTTTAGGTTTCTCAAACAAACTTGCTAGGTCGTAATGGTTAGGTGAAAGTATAATGATTCCAAATACCTTTCAGTCAGTAAGTAGATAACTCGGAACACAAAATCAAACATTCTAATTTCTGTTCAATAAACTCTTTGCTTTTGTTTTAAGTTTGTACCTACTCATAATATAAAATATTTAAAAGAAAATTATTTTAACTGCCACTTTCAAAATTGGAACTGATTCGTGGAGAATTGTCAGATGATTTTTAACGGGTCTGCGCTAGTTTTCAATAAAAATACGGTGTCACAACTAATACATATAATAAAATCACCAGTTTTGACGCCCGCGACGCCAAGCTGTCCAAGGGCACGCACTGGGCGGACCAGGAGGCGCTGGGCAGCCGCTCCAACTTCAGGGTCGGGGCCAAGCCCGTCGCTCTGCTGCACATCGAGCAGGCCAAGTCCACGGACGGGGGCGCTTACAGGTGCCGGGTGGACTTTCAGAAGTCCCCCACACGGAATCACATGGTTAACTTAACGGTCATACGTAAGT
The DNA here is from genome assembly GCA_026573805.1 of Hesperophylax magnus. Lineage (NCBI taxonomy): Eukaryota > Metazoa > Arthropoda > Insecta > Trichoptera > Limnephilidae > Hesperophylax > Hesperophylax magnus. The sequence continues at coordinate 24,010 of JAIUSX010000071.1, forward strand.
CTTTTTACTATATATTTTGTCATATTGTATAACCGGATAACTCATCAAAATGATAATTCATCAAATCTTTAAAAAGTTATATAAAGTCATGGAAATTGATGAACAAAAACTTTATTAACTGGCTTAAGTAGATTAGGTTCGGTTAGGTTTAATTTTTTTGTCATAGTTTCTAATGACTTTATATCACTTGTTAAAAGCGTGTTGAATTGTCACTGAGTTATCATGGAACCATTGTAATATGTCATCTGATGGAAAACTTTTCCCTCTAGGCATATGTCAATATTAGAGAGCTAAAATAATGTATCTCTAATTTTGAATTTTTTTTATTTTAAAATGTACTAAGAATCTACTTAAATAAAGGAAGTGCCTGTATTATTTATTACGAAAATGATGACTTTCACACACTTAACTTTCTAAACAAGAGGAAAGTCACTGACTAGATCTGATTTCGAAAAACTATATGTAAAACCCGGGCAATACATGAAAATGATTTTTTTTTTCTTATATTACATCTCTTAAATCTACCTTTCGAAAGATATAAAGTAACAAATTATATTTTGATACGCTTATATCTATGTTTATATGTTAATCCTCCATACAATATTCACAGGAGCGGAATATAATTATATTTACGCTAAGCATAAGTCCATATCAAAATATTGTATTTATAGATACAGGTACCATAAAATGTAACTAAAAACATATTCCTATATCACAAAATCTAATTTTCAAATCATAAGCTATTGTATCACCTTTGGGGATAAAGACAAAATATGGGTTACAACGGAGCTCTAAGCAACAGGCAAACAGATATGATCCGTATTACGTATCACCTTTGGGGATATAGCCTAAATATGGGTTACAACGGAGATCTAAGCAACAGGCAAACAGATATGATCCGTATTACGTATCACCTTTGGGGATATAGCCTAAATATTGGTTACAACGGAGCTCTGAGCAACAGGCAAACAGATATGATCCGTATTACGTATCACCTTTGGGGATATAGCCTAAATATGGGTTACAACGGAGCTCTAAGCAACAGGCAAACAGATATGATCCGTATTACGTATCACCTTTGGGGATATAGCCTAAATATTGGTTACAACGGAGCTCTGAGCAACAGGCAAACAGATATGATCCGTATTACGTATCACCTTTGGGGATATAGCCTAAATATGGGTTACAACGGAGCTCTAAGCAACAGGCAAACAGATATGATCCGTATTACGTATCACCTTTGGGGATATAGCCTAAATATTGGTTACAACGGAGCTCTAAGCAACAGGCAAACAGATATGATCCGTATTACGTATCACCTTTGGGGATATAGCCTAAATATGGGTTACAACGGAGCTCTAAGCAACAGGCAAACAGATATGATCCCTATTACGTATCACCTTTGGGGATATAGCCTAAATATTGGTTACAACGGAGCTCTGAGCAACAGGCAAACAGATATGATCCGTATTACGTATCACCTTTGGGGATATAGCCTAAATATTGGTTACAACGGAGCTCTAAGCAACAGGCAAACAGATATGATCCGTATTACGTATCACCTTTGGGGATATAGCCTAAATATTGGTTACAACGGAGCTCTAAGCAACAGGCAAACAGATATGATCCGTATTACGTATCACCTTTGGGGATATAGCCTAAATATTGGTTACAACGGAGCTCTAAGCAACAGGCAAACAGATATGATCCGTATTACGTATCACCTTTGGGGATATAGCCTAAATATGGGTTACAACGGAGCTCTAAGCAACAGGCAAACAGATATGATCCCTATTACGTATCACCTTTGGGGATATAGCCTAAATATTGGTTACAACGGAGCTCTGAGCAACAGGCAAACAGATATGATCCGTATTACGTATCACCTTTGGGGATATAGCCTAAATATTGGTTACAACGGAGCTCTAAGCAACAGGCAAACAGATATGATCCGTATTACGTATCACCTTTGGGGATATAGCCTAAATATTGGTTACAACGGAGCTCTAAGCAACAGGCAAACAGATATGATCCGTATTACGTATCACCTTTGGGGATATAGCCTAAATATGGGTTACAACGGAGCTCTAAGCAACAGGAAAACAGACATGATCCCTATTACTGATCACTCGTTTGTAACTCACTACGTAGTTATTTAGGGCCTAACGGATTAGAGTAATCGATGAAGATTATGCTATCGCAGACGACTAGATAGTTAGAGCAATTATTTTATTTAATTGCAGCTTAGCTTAAAGCGACCGTTTGCTATATTATGCCAGTAATAATATTTTATAATGTATTGGTCCTTATTTGAATATTTCCCCTCAGAAAAATGAAGACATTTACCTAATCAGAAATCACTCTATATCACTTAGAAATTAAAAGAAAACAATGTTTATCCTGAAAATAATGTCACATAATTTACAAAAAAATTGTATTCATTTCACATAATTTTACATATAAGATGTACCACCTTAATATATATATATACAATAGGCTTCTGTGTATGGGAAAGTGTTATTTTTTTTAAATTATGTGTCAACATATTCAGTATTTTTTTAAAGATACAGTTTAAAAAATATATTGTTATTTATATTTCTGATACTAGTAATGAATTTACTTATTTTTTTACTACAAGTTTTTTATAGTTAACTTGCCCCGTCATTTTTTTTACATTTTGGAATTGGGAGAAGTGACGTTTTTCTGAGTTTTTCCCATTTATCTGCCAAACATAGCGGTTGGTGTGTGTGTTTTTTTATAAGTTTTACCCCATCCTTTAATGCCATATTATATTATTGACTGGCAGAATGCTAAGTTAATTCTGAGTAAATCTTTATTTTGAAGATGTCTTAGACATCTAAAGATGTATGTTAGTTTCCTCACCCTATTATTTTATATTCCTTCAATTATTGACAGCGCAGAGTATTTAGATATTCATGAGCAACATTTCAGAAAACCAACATGAATCTCACCTACATTTATAATCTTATCATATAAGAAACATTATTCTGACATATTGTGTTATTTTTAGTACCCGTTGAAAAATTGTCTATACTAGACGAGCAGGGTTCGCACATTCCCCATTACATACTGGGCCCCTACAATGAGGGTTCTGCTGTCAACATAGTTTGCGTAGCTACTGGAGGTAAGCACTTCGAATATATTTAAAACAAAACATACACAAATGCACTTACTAAATTACTGTTAATTAATTAGTTACTTAATTCCGATTTATTTTTGTTTTTTTGTGGTCGTTGGATCTAAAACTTAAGCATATATCGTGGTATTTCACAAGTATTCACAAGTTTCAGTGTTATATTTTGATTTCCACTGATTAATTCAGTCTGTAACTTTGAGTGTAGAGATGCTGATTTTCAATGATGACTTCAAGCTGTAAGTTTCATTGCCAAATTCTGATTTTCACCGATGAATTCATTCTGTAATGAATTATTTCATGAAGTTGGATGTGATTTTATGATCTCTGAAGAATTCGTTTTGTCAGTTTATGTTTGTGAATTTAATGTATGTTCACCAGGACGCCCACCCCCGAGGGTGACGTGGTGGCGAGAGAGCGCCCTACTTGACGAAAGCTATGGACTTCTCCCAGAAAGAAGAACTCAAAACATATTGAAACTTGACGCTATAAGGCGACACCACCTGAACGCGGTACTCACTTGCCTGGCCGCTAACTCCGACCTAACTCCACCCATCTCCAGTGCTGTGACTCTGGACATGAATTGTAAATATTGCAAAAATGTTATTAAAAATTAATATACACACAAGGTGTCCTACATGATAGTGCAATTAAAATAGACTAGGAGTTAAAAACCCGCTCCGCGGTGATCTATCAGATAATTGATTTTTTCGAAATTTTCAAGTTGGATAAAGAAATGACCATAAATGACTGATTACATAGGTTTTCATACAAAAACTATGCATATTGCTCCCTTTACTGGGATATATATATATACCATTAGTCTCGAAACAGTTAAGTTTGAATTTTTTATATAAAAAAATAAATATTCTTCCTCGGAAAAATATTTTTGATTGCAAAAAAACAATGGAATTTATGAAAAAGTTATTTAACTTTTTAATTTCTACCATCGTAAAATATGCCAAAGTTAGTGCAAATTACACTCTGACACTGTGTACATAAAATGAACACACGATTAACCTTAAAAAGATCCCTTATATTCATAAATATAGTGAGATAACATTCACAATCAATTAATCATATTAAAAACAATACTCTTTAAATATAATAGTTGTAATTTTGCTTTCCGTTTATTTATTTAATATAAATATCGAGTTAACTGCGTTTTTCAGGGATCATAATAAAATCTTGATCTCTCTTATTCGATCACCTCGCATTAGGTAATTTTAAAATGATCGCACTCCCTTGATATGGTAAATAATGCATTCCACTCATTCGATAGTATAAATTGTAGTAACTGAGTTACTCTAGTTCCCAATCAAACCGGTAGCTCTAACTCGATAAGCTCGCACACATAATTAACCATACAAAAGATCCCCTCACTGATGTTAATATGATATGTGCTAATTACTTCGAAGGCACTGATTAATTTAGAACTTATCCCAAATGAGAATAACCGGGTTAGGCCTAACAGAATACTAATGAGCAGGCACTTTGTTATATAGGTGCCTCAGATCATAGGCGATACTCTCCTACCCATATCACTTTATGTTAATGTGATAAAATCGCAGGTGATAACACTCCAGTATAAATTACGTATTAATGTTCGCACTTTGTATGTCCGCAGTGAGACCTCTGTGGGTGAGGTTAAGAGGTGAGAATAGACCATTATCGGCCGATAATACCTATGAACTAGAGTGCGAGGTCGTTGGATCGAGACCTCCGCCCACCGTTACTTGGTGGAAAGGAAGTATCGCCATGAAGAACTCACGCGATACGGTAAGATAAATTATTTACTTCATTTTACCAATATACAATAAAGGGATGATTCATAATATTGCACGTGTACTTAGATCATGCTTTAAACTGAGGATATTCATATATATATAATTTCGGTTTTGCGTATACTGAAATTACACTTACACATTTATTCTGAAATTGAGTGAAATTAAATATAAAATTATAATGCTGTTATCATACGAAAGAAATATCGGTACTATCTAATTAGGAAGTGGCATAGATTTTAGGGGTATTAACTCAAGTCCCTGAGGGTGAAGTTTCAATCCTTAGTCAAATAAAAATAATAAGTTTTGAAAGACATCTTAAAAATCACAGAAGTTCAACACAGTAGTAGTCGCTGGGGAGGAAGATTCAAAATCACCTAACAAATAACAAAAAAATCTTTACATTTGACTAGAAGCCGGCCCAAGAGATGGCGCAACTATGTCGAATATTCAAAACAGATGAATGTATTATAGTAAAAAATGTTTTTTTTATGGGTTGATTTTTAGTTTGCCAACTATTCGCTTCTATTGGGTGTTACTAGTTATTAATTAATTTCGTGCATTACATCCACTTCTTCACTGTACTGAGAAGAGCATCAATAAGCTTTTTACAGGGGGATATTTTTTTCGGGGGAGGTTAGGTTAGATTACCGTTACATCAGCAATATGCAATACAACAAATTGCGCACATCAAAAATACTATTTATTTAGTTAAATTTGAAAAAACCAGCAATTACAAAATTTAGTTATGATAACGTGACCTAAAATTTTCAGACGAGTGCCGATGGTAACATAACAGTGAGTGTGTTGACTTTTGCTCCTACGATTTCCGACAGCGGCAAATACTTATCGTGCCGCGGAGTCCAGGGTCTAATACCCGACAGCGGTTTGGAAGATGGATGGAAACTGGACATTCAACGTGAGTCCGCTTTCTCAATAGATTAAAATGCAAACACTTAACAAGTTTATTATTGTGCTAACTTTGTTTAATTCGGCAGATGTCCCCCTCGTATCCCTCGAGTTGGGCAGCAGCCTCAACTCCACCATGATAAGAGAAGCAGCCGATGTGTATTTTGAATGTAACATCAAGTCCAACCCTTGGATCTATCAAATCCGTTGGATGCACAATGTAAGTTTTTTAAGTTATCCTAGTTTGACGTAATTTTTAGAATACAGAATTTGGTTCCACTTAAACCATCCGGAATTGATTCATTGCTTTAAAAAGTTATTAAATCTGTCACTTTATTCAGATTTCTTATTAAATTTACTTATTATTCTTTTCTTTTCATTTGCTCAGTGAATGTGTTTAAATCTCACTTGATAGATTTTCAAAACTTTTACTTCTTGGAAGCCGTTGTTATAAGATCGACTCGACGAATAATAATAATTAATACGACGACGCTACAATTTGAATACCTTTTAAAAATATGGTTACAAATTCTAAATACATGACGATTTACATTTAAAAAATTTGCACGGAGCATTATTTCTATGATTGGTGTTTGGGTCATTTTTACATTAAAAAAGTATAAGTAGGTAATTAACAGGTAATACCAATTTTAAATAAATTATTATTGTTATTTTTCAATTGCTAGGAAATTAATGTTACTAATCTAATAATGTATTTTATATTACAGGAAAATAATATTTGCATTGATCTTTTGCTATTGTTTAAGCGACTGCTTATTACTACTTATTTGCTGTGCGATAACTTACTTGAGTTTCTTAGAACAAAGCGAATTGTATAATTTCTCTATTGCGACTGCGTAGATTTTCTGTAAAAATAGCTGTCAATTTAAGCGAATCTTTTACAATAACAAAAATACTATTTTGTTCATAGGTTTCGTCTGCGAAATATTCTTCTTCTGATGCACAATTGTTTCATGTAAAATATCTTAAAATTTTAGAAATGTACCACTCAAAATTAATTGTTGGTAAATGCAGTTGCATTGCAACACCCCCTTATGGCTAAGGAATTCATGTTTTGATCAAATAATGCATGTTTTACTGAATCTGTTCGATTTTAGTGAAATTTGGAGAGTTTTCTGAATAACCGGAAGGAAAAAGATTAATGACGCTGTAATTCTTGATGAGTAAAATTTATTAATTATTCTGCCACTGCATTATCCACCCTTGGCTACATTGTGTGATTAAAAATCATTTATTCTATTGCACAAACATTTCAAAACTTTCATTTATTTTTTCTCTGATCAAATCATTTTGTTGAAACTTGGTAATTCTTGACAAACACGAAATGTTACAAAGTTTTTCCACGAAAACCTATGTATTTATTGCCCAATCAATTAAAATAATTCTGTCACAATATTACCGGAAAGAAAGTTTTATCGCAATTTCGTAACGTTGTAATTTTTGACAAGCATGTTTTTTTAGTGTAGCTAACCACAATATAATAATTATTCATGAAGTACGATCAGTCCTTCCTGTTAAGAAAGTTCTCCAAGCCTTACTCAAGTCAAGAAGCTAATAAGCAATGCCCCTCACCCTCAGTATGATGACATCAGTGTGTTAATAAAGAGCCGCCTCTGCATTGAACAGGGCAAGCAGCTGTACAACAACGCCGTGGATGGCACGCTGGTCAGCAACCAATCGCTCGTGCTGCAGAACGTGAACCGCAGCCGCTCCGGCCTCTACACATGCGTTGCCAGCAACCGCGAGGGCGACGGGGAGAGCAACCCCGTGCAGCTGGACATCAAATGTACGGTCACTGTTCTATCATCCTTATATTGCTATTGGTCACTGCTCAACTAATGTCTTTTAGGCTATAAATATACCTACCCTCATGTATTCTGCTGTTGCCACTTCGTAATTTGAAAATGCTAGCTGAAATGTACTGCAATGCGAAATATAAAGTAACACACATATTATGGTAGTCCCAGAGAGAGGATGCATGTGATGTCATCAATAATAATGCTCATATAAAAATGTGTTTGTTAGTGAAAAACGGACAATACTAGAATTATGATGTCATGTACAAAATTTCTTTGAGACTACTTTTTCCCTTTTGAAAAATTAGAAAATATGGTGCAAACATCACAGCATTTCGTCTTTTTTTACTATCAAAGCATTGTAGTTCGTGATGAGGAATGGAAATTGATACTTGTCTTATTAATGCCACTCGTTGTAAGTTTTATAATGGATCACCAAAAGAAGATATAATGTACTTATCTTATTTTTGAATTACTGTAACCTTATCCAAGGGGCCAGATTAAACCTAATTATATACAACTATCGCCGTGGTAATGAAAATAATGCCAAACTTTGGAATCGCATAAATTTTATCGCTGTCTTGTTTAGATCTATTACCCCATTTTTCGGAAAAGGTGATCAATCAAAATAAAAATATTTTTGACCAAGCCATATACTTACGATGATTGACATTTTTTCAAGATTTTAACTAAGTTAGAGAAAATATACATTTCTTTTTTAACTAAGTTTTTCCCAAATAAATAAAAAATACCTCAAACATAAAATAGACCATATTATTAAAAGTCAACTTTAATATAATGGACATTTCGACTCTCACGAATTTCATATTTTTCAGCAACTTGACACTAAATTGCTCCCTAAATTAATAGAGCAGCCTGTTTTCGTTGAAAGCAGAATATATTACATTTACCCACGCTACTTTCTTAATCATTGACCATGTCAGTAATTGAAGTTAATTTTCGTTTGTAGCTTGTAGGTTTTAATATATAAAAATCAGCCTGCGTATGTTTGCGCTCGCAAAACTCGAAAAATTGTCGACCGTTGTCGCTGAAAACTTCCAAGTTTTTTCTAAATAGTTCTACGGGTGTTTATAGACTGGTATGAATGGTTAAAGAAGTCAGGGATGCCCGGGGGATCCATAGTGTAATATCCCTGCACCGGAATGAGAAATGTAGTCGAATTAGTCGATGTAATGTAGATAAAATGATTTAATTTTCACGGCCAAAAGTATTGTGGTGATCAATTTTGGCGGTATTATGCCGTGTTGCGCTACCTCCTTCTTTAGCCAACGTTTCTGACAACATTACAGTGTTCATCATCAGGGCAGAAGTGTAAAGATTGTGGTGAAGTATGTCCTTATGTATGTAGATGTGATACCATGTCGCCAACTCCTATCCTCGAAGAGCTGGTAATACATTAGAGCATAAGGTTTATTGCGTTTAGTTTTGTTGTAGCTGTAAATTATCGAACACCAAGATATAATATTAATTAACACGACGGAGCTAAGCTCAATAGTTCTTGGTATTCGATAATTAGGGCTACACCAAAACTAAAGGCAAAAAACAATGCTGTCCGAAACGTTGGCCAAAGAAGGAGGTAGCGCAACACGGCATACTACCCCAAAAATAAATCACTTTAGTCGATGTAATGTATTTTTAACAGTAACATTGTGGTGTACAGTAGTGAATGACGGAAGAAATCGGAGACGTCCGAGAAAAAAATTAGCAATAGCAAGGCATTGCGGGGTTCATTAGTATTACACAAAATATACGACTAATGGCCTCAGCACGGGTAAGCCACCCAGTGAGGCCAACATTACCGTACCAAAAAAGTAATAGCAGCATTTATTTAAAACTTTAAAGTAAATTTCGTATGCCAATTAAAATTTAACTGGATTTAAATATTTGCAATGACACAAAGTTTACGAGCTTCAACCTATCTTTGGTTTTACAAGCAATAATTATTCGCCTGAAATACTCATCCATATTGAAAAATCTCCTGATAAAAGATACATGACGCCAACGGGACTCGAACCCGTGTCCAAAAAATAATAATTAATATTTGACAAGTTCTAGTATTTCACCTAAAAATGTAGACAATTTGTCTCGACGCCATCTAGTGAGAGAGTTAGCACTTACAATGCCTTTCTCATATAAAATAAAGTTGGTTGTTTTCAGGTGAAAAAATGTAACAAGCAGTAATTGTCGAATGAAACACTAGTATATATTGAATTATTTCGCGGATAAGAGATAAGCCGCCATAGCTCAGTGGTCAGAGCTGTCGACCGGAAATCGAAGGGACACGGGTTCGAGTCCCGTTGGCGTCATGTATCTTTTATCAGGAGATTTTTCAATGTGGATGAGTGTTTCAGGCGAATAATTATTGCTTGTAAAATAATTGTTACCCTTTGTGCTATGCATAAAAAAAATCTTGTCTTAAACATTAGTTTACCAAAAAAAAAATTATTATTATCTTTGTCTTCAACGTATTCAACTATCTGCAATATAAACGTAACAACGTCTATAAAAATGTCAATCTTTTAGTACTACTCATAAAACCAAAGACCGCGTTATTAATTTAATTAAGTTTAGATATTAATATGTATACAAAGTTCGGATTGCGCTTGCTGCGGCCGCGAATGTGCGAAGTTTGTATTGCGCTGTGAAGCCGTTGCAGTTGGGTGCCGTGACTGTAATTTAAATTTCCACGATTTTCTAAAACAAAAGTTTTTTTGTTACTACGGAAAAGCTTTTTCTTTCTAATCTAACTTATTTTATTAAGAACTGATTGAATTTAAACTTTAAGTCTGTCCCGGTAACAGAATTTGCATTTTGGAAGTAATTTTGTACAGGACTAAAATATTTTATTGGAAAACGTGTAAATTTTTTTTTTAAATGTCATGGCACACATCTTATGTGAACTTGGTTAGTGGCTATTAGCTGGGAGAAATTTAACTATTTCTCTCTTAGTGGACATTAACATTTTAAGGTGGTTATAGGAATAAATGTCTCTCAACATCGGGCTCGGAAAGCAGTATTGGATATTATCAAGTACAGTAATATTAGTTGATGCTGAACACGGGAAAGAATCTTGATTTCACAGAGAAAAACAAATAAGAAAACGTCAGTGTTCGCAATAGTGACTACAGAATATGAACAACATCTGGGGAAAAACATGAGAGAAACGAGAATGACTGCAGACCAATAGAAAAAACCATAGAACTGCAAACTGCAGAAGGAAATGTAAGGATGCGAAAAGCACTTAAAAACAGCAACAATTTTTTGTTTGTATAAACTACTGAAAATTGAGACTTGAACTTAAATGTACTGGATATGGTTTACGTGGAAATTTCTGCCATCGACAAATTATAAAGGCACTTCGTCAATACGATGGCAAAATTATATTACTCCTACAACTATACACTGATTTAAAATGCTAGTAATTTTACTTACTTTCTTACCATTTTCCTAAGAACCATATTATCAACTACGGCGATCTTTTTTTAATATGGCGATTTTTTTTAATAATGTGTTAATTTAATCACGTACCCAAAAATTGTTCCCATTATTTTTGTCTGTTATCTAAATATTCCAATAAAGCACACCAAGTAAGATCCCAGTGATTAAGCAAATTATTCTACAGAGACTTCCGATGGATATGTTAATGTTTTTTACATCTGGCATAATCAAAAAAATATTATGACATAAAAAAATATAACTAATGCTAGCAAACTTAATCAATACATAGGCTTCTGTTTAAAAATTTAATGTTAATTATTTAAATGACACTTTTTCAAGAAAAACACTAGAATCGGGAATAAAAGCAATATAACTTCCACTACATTTTTACAACTTCCTTTACATAATTCATTTGAGCTATTCTGCACATGTTTTTGAAAGCACTGTACAAAAAAAGTACAGTTTGCACAACCTTTTACTAGACAGGAATTGAATGATTATTTTGAATTATTATGTTTTCCAAAAAACAAGCGAAATTCCTTCCTGTCCAAGATGACCACTAAGCAAGCGCGGCGTCCCAACAACTAATAAAAGTGTTCTGTATAATTAGTAACTTTAATGAAAATGTTGGATCTGTCTAGTTGCACCAATTTGCCGTCCCGGGCAGATCAGGATATTGGGCGCAGCGCGTAATGAGCCTGCCAAAATCCCTTGTGAGTTGGAGGCCAACCCTACCAGCGTGAACTTCACATGGAAATTCAACACCAGCGACTCCGAGCTGTCCGACATCCCCGCCACGCACGTCGCCGTGGACAGGTCGCGCAGCGTGGCGCAGTATATCCCCAAGACGGAGTCGGACTTTGGAACCCTTCTGTGCTGGGGAGAGAATGAAATTGGAATGCAGAAGGACCCATGTGTATACACCCTTACACCTGCTGGTAAGATATGGATTTTTTTTTGCATTCGTATATTCTTCTTCTCCAAAAACCACATATTTTCCTGTTCTAGACGTCAAATGAAGAAGTCTCAAATCACTTATTTTGACGAAACCCAAACCTACACTCTTCCGTTTTAGATGTTTTCCATACAAATTGTATGAGAATCAATAGGACGATTGTCAATAACGAACTTACGGACTTTCTGGAATTACTATAAGTATACATCATATAGCTCCATTGTAAAGTCTCCCTCTTTCTCATGGCTGTTGTAACAAAAAGAGTAAAAAATTGTTTTATAATAATGTGAACTGAGGTTGAATAAATTTTCTTTTTATCGATTTCTGCCTTTTGCCTACCATTTTGCTTTTGTGCAGTGCATAAAATTGTATTTTATTATTTCCAGGTAAGCCCGACATGCTGACTAACTGCACCCTGACCAACCAAACCGCCGACTCACTGCAGATCGAGTGCGTGGAGGGCTTCGACGGTGGCCTCCCGCAGGAGTTCTCCGTGGAGGTATTCAGCACCGCCCACAACAAACAGCTGGTCAGCACCATCACCTCCAATACGCCACACTTCTTCGTCACCGGATTGGACAGCGGCAACGGGTACGAGGTCATCGTCACTGCTGTCAACAAGAAAGGAAAGAGCGACCCCTCGATTCTGAGCGCGCAGACACTGAAGTCTGCTGAAAAGCACATTGGTAAATATTAATTAATAAAAATAACTTTCATCTCTTGTTTCATTTCTTAAACTTCAGAAAATTCAACTATTTTAGATCTAAAACCACAAACGTAATCCATTTCGAGATAAACTTTCCAAGTATCATCTTAAAACCAAACGTTTAACAACGATTACTCTAAGAAGGCCACCATAATCATACTAAAGACCCCTTAGAATGAAGTCTCAAGAGCTTAAAGAGCTTAAGAGAACCAATACACAGCGTCACCTACTATTATTCACACGCATTTAACTTTCATTGAGTGCTGTGGAGTAGCCAAATTAGTTATTTTCATCAAATAATGTCGTGTACTCATAAATCTTTGGGAAACAATTTACCAAAAATACAACCAATTATTGTTTTCCTCTTTGTGTTAGTAAATTAATATAATTAACAGAACACCATTATATAATAAGAAGACAGGATGTATGGACATAAATCATAGTTATATGAACAACAGAAAAATTACTCATGACGTGTCAGAAAAAACAGTACTAAAATGAATAATAAAATAAAAAATAGACTAAATGTATAATACATCAATGCATTACATATTTTATATCCACTTTTGCCATCAGGTTGTTATAATTATTTCATTGTCTGATCAAGCAAAAAAAAATTTCTCTATGTTTTGCACTGATCCACTTGAACAGGACAGAAGAGCCTGTTTATTAAATTGAATACTGCATTTATGTGATACCTTAATACTCTAAATAAATCAAGTAAATAATATTTCAGCTTACCTGCCAGCCATCCTGCAGCTCACCCCCGTTATGGTGGCCGTGATGGGCGCTGCAGTTGCCGTGCTGGTGTGCGCCGTGCTGGTGGCGGGGGCAATGCGCAGGCGGCCCGGGCGTGACCCGGCCAAGCAGCCCGGCGCCGCGGAGGAGGTTGCCTCGCTGCCCGTGGAGCCCGGCAACCTGCCGCTGGTCCGGCAGGAGTACGAGGCCCGCCCCGTCATGCCGATACATAACCGGGACGATATGGATCTGGAGGAGAAGAACCCGGACATTATTCCTCAAGGTAGCTTTAAGACTCTAATAACGTGGGTTTGCTTGACACATTTACCCATCACATTTGAATTATTTCTGATGAACGTATTACTAAATTCTCGTTTCTTGCTAGAGGGATCCCTAAGTATGTAAATTATTTATATTTTAGATTAATTAAAGCAGGACCTTACCGTTAAAATATTTTAAACGTTTTAAATGTTTTTCAACTATAAAGTATATACTAACTTCCCGTAGATACCTAAAAAAACATTTGCGATTTTAGTAATACCTTAGAAATAATTCAAATAAACCTCACGGAAAGATCGAATTTTCTAGGCCTGCTAGGGTAAATATTGTTCTTACACGACTTCGTCGCTTATGTCGTTATGATTCCCAATTTATTTTATAAAATTGAAAGAGCAAATTCAACTGCAAGTCTGCCAATACACCAAGACCGCGCATCGCAGATTTTTGTCCGGGGCTGTTTCACTTACGTTGTTAAGATTCTGGCTTCATTTTAGGGTATTGTCTCGTTTAACTTTTTTTTCTGGAAGGAAGAGGAAAAAGAATATTGGAATAAAGAAGTCTGTCTTTAATATTGTTTAATTCGTTTTGGTAAAAACAGTTTATTCTGAGGATTAAGTATACGGAAAGCTAATTGTTTACATTGATGCATTCGATAAGCGGATTGTTTCAAAAATATCCTGACCATGCCTTCATGAGATGGAGATATAAGAAAACTCAAAAGCTATATATATCAAAGTACCATACGGTAGAGCTGGTAATAAGTTCACGTGCTATAATCCTTGTAAAGGAATTTAAGACCCAGTTTCCCTGGACAAACTTTTCAATTATTTCACTTGCATACTTCTAAAGCCGGTGATGAGGATATTCGGAAACTTAGAACATTTTCTTAGTTGCCGAATAGTTTTTGATGTGCAACGTCTTTTGGCACACCTAGGAGGGTAAAAGCAAGCGTAGTTAGACGGGACAACGCACGGAACGGAACGACAATTCATTCGGCCAGCCTCGTGACTTGTCTTTTTCCGCCCGTCCGCCAAAACAATGAAACAATGGATCTCTTAAATATGATTTAAGATTTTCACGGCCAAAAGTATTCTTGTTATTTGTTTTTGGGGTGTTGTGCCGTGTTGCGCTAACTCCTTCTTTAGCCAACGTTTCGGATAGCATTGCAGTGTCCATCATCAGGGCAGATGTTTTATAACACATCTGATGTGTTAGATGTGTCAAAACACATCTGCCCTGATGATGGACACTGCAATACTATCCGAAACGTTGGATAAAGAAGGAGTTAGCGCAACACGGCATAACACCCCAAAAACAAATAACAAAAATGGATCTCTTGATCAATGGATAAATTATGATAATTTTTAAATATTACACATCTGCCCTGATGATGGACACTGCATTGCTGTCCGAAACGTTGGCTAAAGAAGAAGGTAGCGTATCACGGCATTATACCCCAAAAACAAATCACTTTAATACTTTTAGCCGTGAAAATCTCAAATGATACCTATATTTATATGTGTATATTTTAATAATAATACTAGAATTGTTTTATCATCTCTTAATAGCATAATACCAAGTCACTTACTGTTTGTGAACTTAGTTCTTCACAATCCAATCTCCACACTTCTTCCAATCGGCACACTTCGAATAATTTATTTATCTCTAGCTGAATCTGTTATAAGATATGGAATAACAGCTTGGGGATTTTCCTGTCAAACTAATATCGACCATGTTCAATCCGTGTAAAATTCATAGTTTAAATTATTAGCTGAAAAAAATTATACAAAGAAAGGCATAATATTCCATACTTCTATCAGTTTCAAAATTCTTTCAGTGTGAGCAATTCTGTGGTACAAAATTATATTTCAGTACATAAATAACCCCTTATATATAAACAGGCTGGAACACAATTATAACACTCGTTTTAACTTTAATGAAGGACTTATTGTATCTAAGCATACAGATAAATATGGAAAAAGAACGTTGAACTATATGATTCCCAGTTGTTTTAATATATAGAAGACTCATCAAAATAATTCTAAAGAAACAATTAGACTATTCAACTCAAAAATTATTCGATGAATTCAAAGTATTACCAATAAATAAAATTTATCAAAAAAACGCATTGCTACAAATCCATAAAGACAAACTAACAATAAAGTCATTCAGCACCAGACCAAGAACCTTAGGACAAATAATAATCCCTAAACTTAATACTACAACAGCCCAACATCATTACACATACTCGGCAATAAAATGCTTTAACGAACTCCCTATAGAAATACAATCCGAGAGGAATTATAAAATTTTTAAACAAAAACTCAAAAAACATTTTACTATTATATAATTTCTAAGTATGTGTTACGATGTGCCAACCTATATTTCCATTATGTACAAAACAAATGCCATCTTATATTTTTCATTATGTATAAAAAAGAAAATTCATTATTTACAAAAAAAAAAAATTGCAACTTATATTTTCATTATGTATAAAAAAAGTAGTCCTTCATGCATCCAAATTGTAACAACTGATAAGTATGTATAGTACTGTCAATTTGATAGTGCTCCCTCCCTAAACACGAGAATTTCTCAATTAGGGAGGTATTGTTACCACTAATATTATATATTATATATTATGTATTTATATATTATTATTTTAAAATGGATTACATCTATTTACTGTCAATATCTCCTGTATAATACATATTCTCTTATTGTACTGCATCATGTATCACTTCTATGTAAAAGCCTTTTTAGGCGTATATATATATATATATATATATATATATATATATATATATATATATATATATATATATAAATAAATAAATAAATATGTATATTGGTTAATAAAAAAATAAAAAAATAAAATAGAATGTTACCTGCTGAAATTAAAAACTGTGCCCAAAACAAACAATTGGTGAACTTACTGAAGACTTGGCTTACTGAAAGAATTAATTTGTATTAGCTTACAATGATATACTATTCCAAATACTTTTAAAATTGTAATTTATGTTTTTGATAATTTTTTTTATGCTATATTTCTGTAATTTTTTTTTCGGATGTGTCAGGCCTCCCATGACAGCTATTTTCTTTAATATATTTTTAAATATATTAATTTATTGTTCTTTAAAACTGCAGCTAAGCAGAATGTTCAATAACAATGGAAATACAAGGATTCATAATATTTTTACACTAAATGTGAATAAAAGGTAAAGATTATTATGATTGACACATCCACATAATTAGGAGCAATGTTTTCAACATATATCTTGATCTTGTCGGTGATTCATTAATTTTAATATTGCTTGATAACATTCATGAATAGCAATGGTCATCTGGTAATGAGGTGTAGTATCCCAACAAACTGACAGAAATGATGTATCTAGTCTACTAAAAGTATCAAACAAGGAACTGAATTGGTGTTAATTGTTCCCAGGTGGTGACGACGAGTATTCCGAGGAAGAGAGAGCGTTCGAATATCTGAACCGCGTGCCGTCGCGCATGTACACCGTGTCGGGTGGTGCCCGGCCCCGCGCGCGCGACCCTCTACAGCCGCAGCTGCCCCAGCAGCTTATCCCGGTCGCCCGCTACTCCTACACCTGCGACAGGACCGTTAGTTGACTATACCTTCTTAATTATTTTATTTTATTAAGAAAACTAACAATTACAATATTTTATAAGGTATGACAAATTATGTATAGTAATTATTGCTAATGCTTCTTAATAATTATTAGTGAATATAAAAGAGAAAATGGTTACAATAGCCTATAGGAATGGAATTGCAGAAGGGAGTATTGAATTAATCTAGCCTATGTTCAGTTATTTGTATTGTGTGAAAGGTATTTATGGATTTCAGGTTTGAAGATTTGAGGTGCCGAGTTAAACAAGTAGAATTCAATGCATGAAAAGTATGATGCTCAGTGAGTGTTTCATTGGGGTTTGAGGTGTGATTTCATATGGTTTGTCTGATTGAATTCGGTCAAGTAATTCATGGCAGTCTACAACAGAGGTAGCTATCTTCTTGTTAATCCTTCCAGCATTCTTTCTTTCTGCTCCGTCCTCCTGTTCTTTGGTTGTGTAGTCTTACGCCACTACTTGACTCGAACGTTATTCTAGAAGTTTCCAAGCAAGCTTCTTGGATTTTCTTTTATTTTTTTAATATTTGTTTCTATTGCAACTGGAATGTTCGAGAATGTTTTATTTTCCACCTAGATAAGCGACAACGTGAAGGGAAACGGTCAGTACAGTACCAGCAACCGCGACATCGAGATCGAATTATTTTGCCTACGTGACGCGCTTCGGAACATTCTCGAATCTTCCTTTCGTAAATCATTTTGTTATATTTCCTACGTTTATTTATTGTTTTTGGATGTATTATTAAAAACCACTTCAGCCAAATGTCGTAGTTATTTACTAATAAAAAGAATACCGATTATAACTACAGTTGTAAATACGCCTTACACCAAGTATTCCTCATTTTTATGAATTTTCATCTCATGTTAATCATTGGAATTTTCCAATTCCAGAATCCTACCATTCTAGTGTTGGACCTATCTTATTTTCTTGGAAGTTTTCTTATAATTTGTTCTATAATCCTGCAAGCCGTACAATGTGTTGTTCAATGAACTATATGATGTTAAATTAATTGTTCAATAATTTAAATCTAAATGAAACATTGACGTATTGGCTTTTGTATTTCAGCAACAGATGCTTATGATGCAGCCGATGGTCGACTACCGCTTCCGCCAAGCCCCCGCGACGATAGAGCCGGAACGCTTCTGACAAGAGAGCTTTTACAACGGAACTTTTAACTGAGAATTAGCCCACCCTTTGACGATGGCCAAAAAAAGGGTAAAGTTTACGTCAGACACTGTCTTCGACGAATCGGATTAACGCATAGGTACGTTTAATCGCCATGAAAGACTATAATCTCTTTTAATATATACTTAAAGAATTATTGGATTACTATAAAATGAACTGTAGTTCG
Source organism: Hesperophylax magnus (assembly GCA_026573805.1). Classification (NCBI taxonomy): domain Eukaryota; kingdom Metazoa; phylum Arthropoda; class Insecta; order Trichoptera; family Limnephilidae; genus Hesperophylax; species Hesperophylax magnus. Next base: position 42,804 of record JAIUSX010000071.1, read on the forward strand.
GGAGCCAAATGATACGATCAGCAATATACTTGCCGTATTTAGGGTTTAATATAAGGTTAAGTGTAACTACAAATTGCTTACAAATGAATTATTTGTGCTATATAGAATCTTTTATTTCATGTTCTTTCAAATAAACGAAACCCCCAAAACACTTACATTTAACAATATTGTACAGAAAACGTAATTATTATTCTTATAGTTTATCGAGGTAGGTGCGGAGATACTAGCCTACTTTAATGTATGTATGTATATCTAGATAATAAGTACCTACGTGCTAAAATATAATAAATACCAATTTCGAATCTGACCATTCAATGCACCACATAAATATATTTCCCAACGTAGTAAATAGCAAGTTTCATTTTGCCATATAATTTGTTAGCATTTCATCTTTTTGAGTTTTCCCTATTTCTCCTGAATATTTTATTATTGTTTTAAAATTAAGGTACTAAACAAAGTGATTAATAAAATAGTCGAATATAATTAACAGGAAATCAGTTGTCTGCAGTAACTAAAGCTGGGAGCTACGAGCGACATAAACATAATACATTTTCTGACAGCTCCGAGTGAATTATTTAGCTCACTACATCATTTCCATTATGAACTATTAGAAAAACAATATTTTTTAGCGAAGCCAAAATATTAAGATTTTTTTGTTTTTGTTTTTAATGATAAACTAATGTTTATATGGCACAAAGGATAACAAACCTACGAAAATAAATTTTGTTGTTGACAAGTGAAAAAATATAATAAGCAATTATTGTTGATTGAAATACTAGTAAATTTTGAATTATTTAGCGGGTTGGAAATAAGCCGACGTAGCTAAGTGGTTGAGAGCACCTGACCGGCAATCAGAAGGAGCTGGTTCGATTCAGGCGAGTAACTAGGCGAATAGTATTGATGATTGTATAGTAGTAAAGTATTGGCACATTGCTAGTCAATCTAAGGGAGCCTGCTATGCCTCAATACAAAGGACTATTCCATCAAAACCGTGGATTCAACAATTCCCCCAATTTTATTCAAAAAAGAAATTTCTTCACTTATCCGAATGAGGATGGGACATTGTCCCTTTCCTTCCCACCTTTTTAAAAGTCACGTCCTTGACTCCCCAGATTGTACATTCTGTGATCTGAAAGTCTGAAACATTAGATCACATATTTTTTAGTTGTCCCTCTCCAAACAAATATCCTCTCTTCCATCAAGCCTTATCTAAAATTGCTTCCCCTCCATTCAACATCTCCTCCCTTGTAAGTCTTAACTCGACTCCAATTTTCATTTTAATTTTGAAATTTACTTATTTATATAAAATTAATATTTAAATTCCCCTCTCATTTCTTCAAAATTTTAAATGATGGCCAAGAACACCCTTGAAGGGTGAAAGCCAGAAATAATGGTAAAAAAAATATTGCTTATAATAATTTGTACTCCTAGAAAGCCTGGAGAGCGAATTTTTGTTAATTTTTTTTTAAATATTAGCAAAAAAACAATGTCATTAACGCCTGGTAAAATTTATCGAGTCAAAGAGTGCGATAGTAAAATTATTTTTAGATACGTATGTAAAGAAGTTAAAATAAAATCTTCGTTCATCAACTTACACGAGCTTAAAGGAAAACGGTTTTGACCGTATCCCAGCCTTTGTTTTAAATTTAATCTATTTATAGACATTTGATGTTGAAAAGGAAAAAAATCATATATTTTAAAGGTTTCCATGCTAACTCAACACAGGGACTATTCAACACACTTTTAAAAAGTGATATAAAGTCATTAAAAACGATTATTATTTTTTTTAATATAACCTAACCTAACCTAACCTACTTAACCAAGTTAATAATGTTTTTATTTAATCACTTTCCATGACTTTATTGAACTTTTTAAACATGTGATGAATTATCATTTTGATGATTTATCCGGTCACCATTTTACAGATTCGTAAACCAGAATGAATGCTGAAAAATAAATTAGATTCGAAGACATGTCCTTTGTTTCAAAACAGTCACCCACATATTCGAAATATGACCGAAGAATAAAAAAATAAAAAATTTTAATAAAAGGATTATGTTAAACATTTTATATAATTGTGTATTGTTATTTAACTCCAATGAAGTTCCGAATTTTCTTTAAATAACAATTCGAATGTAAGGTTATTAATAATAAACATGTATAAAGATACACTATAAAGTAAAAACTAAGGTAAAAGACACAAGGTCAAGGACAAAAAGGTAAGATATATTTTATGGTATTTTATTTTTACGACAATACTTCAAATTTAAAAAAAAATAACTTTGTTTTTCGATGTTCTTTCGATGCACCACACCAGTTTTTCGTACGGCACAATACTTAGTAAGTATGTAGAACTGGCAAAAATTGATTGGATATGATTAACATTTGGTATATAATTACTTGCTAATGTATTTTCACTGAAAAAGTTAAGGTAACGAGTGAAAAATTATTGAGAACTACAAAAATATAAATGTTGTGATTGGTAACATTAAATAATCGTCTGAAAATATTGGTTAAATACTTAAATATTTATATATTACAAACTAAAAAAAGGCATGGAAGAATACAAATTTCAACATATTACGCTATACGCATGATGGCTTGCTATATTTCAGCATATCGTTCGCCATACCCTACCAATGGGAATGTGTGGCGAGAGATATGCTAAAATTGGCCAAACCATGAAAATATAGCGCGCTTATAGCGTGGTCTGTCACAGGCTTAAATTGAAACGTGCGATGCGTCGTTTTCTTTATTCCCTTGCCATTGCCTATGACGAACTGCTTGGTTAGTAGTATTTCGTTAATAAGTTATAATATTAATAAGTTTTTTTTAAGCTAGCTCGGTTTGTCGTTTACTTTCAAGCAATGTGCACCCATAAATACGACGCATTAAATAAATCAAAGAAAAATTTTAAAAACTAAATAAAGATTAAAAAAATATATTTATGTGGTTGGTAATTAAAATTAATAAAACTTCATACACAATATTTGTTATGTTCGTTTTCATAAATTCTTGAACATCATCGCTAAAACTTAATGATAGCACCCTCTATTTAGTAGCCAGGAAAACATACAAAAGGCATGCTCTTGAAAACACTATAGGGGAAAGTTTATTTTATGTCTACTATTGCCCTCTATGAATTGCAAAAATAAACGTTTTCATACCACAAGCCTACTTGAATCAAAAACTCATTTGGCGACCCTTTCTCTGGATGGCGAAACTTTGCAACCCTTAAATCTGTATTACTTCGCCATCTGTTGATATTTTCATCGAAACTTTAATCTCTAAGTATGAAAAGCATTTAATAAAAGCACCAAAAATTATTCAAAAATCAAAATAATATTTGAAAGAGTATCACCAATATAAATGTTTAAAATTGTTGTATTCTCATAGTCTGGAAAGCTGAACAATAATAAATATACTACGATGCCAACCTCATTACCAAGAGTAAAGATTAAATTTCCTAAAAAAATATCTATCTAGAACCCAAAATATATTATTATAAGTTTAGTTAATTTGGCTACATACCGAAGAGAGTTCGGGTACATAAGTAGGTATATTCATAATTTAGGAGAAAAAGAAAATGTTTCTTTTGTTAGACGTTTTAGTAAATAAAATAGTAAGTACAACAAAAGATAAATTACGATATTAAAATTTTCCTAACAACTTTGATTCTCGTACGTCTTTTCATAATATTTTACAATTAAATATCATTCTGTAGGGACAAAATCTAATATATAAAAAAGAGTGTCGAGCTGATTTGATTTGTATACAAATCTACAGTATTATTTAGAAGCTGGTGAATATTTGCACACTAGACCTTCAAAATAAGAGGAAGTGACTGCCTACATTAGATTTCGAAAAACTTTGTGCGAAGCCCGGGCAATGCCGGGGACGGGGGCTAGTACTATGATAATTTATAGTCCAACAATAATATTACAGCCAAGATTCAAACCGCAAAATATAATTTTCGCACCCGGAAGCTGAAGAATGCACCCACCCACGGAAAAAAGACACTTTAAATCATGATAAGTTAAACTGCCATCTGTGAATTTTCATTTAAGGTTTTAGGTATTTTTCCAACACGTTGCATGTATTGTTACCTTTTTCAACAGGTTTTCTTACATAGACGGAAAACGTGGAAGCTTACTACTGACTTTCTTTCATTTTCATATAAATCACATATTTAATTTTAATAAAGAGTAAATGATTTTCTTTATTTATTTGTACACGCCCAATTAGTGCTTTTACATATGATACAATTAAATATACATTTGATATAATCAGCGAGTAAAAGAGATATAACAATTAAAATATGTACCAAGTATAAAAATATTAACTTAAAAGCAACAAACAGAGTAAACTATAGGATGCACATTAGCGTGTGTCGCTCTCCATAGAGAGAAAAAAAATTGTCTTATTTTTAAACACCTGGGGTCTCAAAAGTTGCGTATGATCTGTAGCTATTCAAAAATGTAAAAATAAATTAAATTGGTGTTCACTATTAGCTCGCTAAAATGGCCGGAAGTTTTGAAAAAAATTTGATTTCGTGATTTGGGAAAAAAATAAAACAATGGGTCCATATTTTATATTTTGTAGCACAATTAATTTTATTTCCATAACTGCAGTACAAAGAACGAAAAAAAAATTTTTTTTTATACATATGTGATGTGTTTGTTAAAAATATAAAAGGGGAAAATAACACTTTTTATGGTTAAATTCGAGATACTAAACAATAACGTACAACATTTTTGACCAAAATACAACGAATAAAAAATAATGGATGCTCAAAATTGAATGATAACATATTGTTAAAACAGTAATTACTTAAAATCTTGCTTAGAATTAAAATTTGGCATTATGTTTCTTGAATGTTGCTTGGCGTAAATATAACCTTTTCTAGCATTGTAACCAGCAACAGAAGAAGACGCCTCCGTGGTCAACTTCACACACCTTTCCACTGATTGTGTGGGGCAAAGGAAATTTAGGAAAATCGAACCTTTTTACATTTCCTTCATCACACAATTTAAGTAATTCGTCCGTTTTTACGTTGCTCAGGAGTGGAGGTTCTGTCAGAATTAAATCTGTGGCCTGCCAGTCAATTAATTCTATGTAGCTATTGCAGTTGAAATTAATTTTTGGAATTATGAACTCTCTCACTCCTGAAGTTTGAAGGGCCCTATATTTAATGATCCATCTACATCCTAGCTCCCTTATACATTTATTGTCATCGGTTATCATTGATAGAATAATGTTTTCCGGATGTGCAAAATATGCGTTCCTCTGAATCACGGGGTCGACAATAGCTTTCAATTCTGCTGAAAGATATCTGGAAATGCTAACCATTTTCCAGGGATTACGGGCTCCATCTATACAAGAACTATTGCACTTTGTGGTAAACCACGTTGGAGCATATACTCTCACAATAAGGGGGGGCCAATATCTTCAAATTTTCTGTTGGGTTTTCCGTTGCAACATATAGCCGTAATATTTTGTTTGCAGTTGTTAGCCACCTGGCATGAGACATTTTCCCTGGTTGTTTCCTTGCCAAATCTACAGTTATCATACCTTTTGACACAGCCAGACACATATTATATAAATAATTTTGGTCCGTGCTTAATTTTTCTCTTATATTTTTCGGTATGGATGATTGAATGGGAACAAACCGAAAAATTTTAATGTTCTCACAATTTTTTAAGTTTCTTGCGATTGGTCCCGCGAAAGCTACAGGTCCGCTAGTCGGTCCATCTAATGAAGATAGCAGATGTCGCAATGGTAGTTCATTGGCGTGCAGCTGGCAGATAAGCCATTGCAATGGCTTTCCAAGTCTCTGTTCCATTCTTGAAATGATTCCATTTTTCCGGCCAGTGTTTGTATTTGTTCCGTCACAACCAACTGCAACAATTTTCTCCATTTGACGATTTTCCTCTTCCAAAACAGAACATATGGCATTCTCGCTGTCTTTAGCAGTACCAGATGATGGCGTAGCGTGTCCGAGATACACTGATCCTGGCTCCTGCACAAGCGTTATGTGTTCTTCAACTTTTATTCGTCGATAAAATTTACTTCCTTTCTTGATAATAAACATTGTTTTGTCCTTGCGCCCATCGAAAAATAAACCTTCGATATTTGTCAATTTACGGCTATTTAATAACATATCTCTGGTTTACTTTCTAGCTCTTCGTAATCTACTATGATCTATAACGGAAGACGGACCAGCTTCATTTACATCTTTTAAAACCGCAGAAGCAATGGCAGCTGCTGCTCTGTCGATACGCCGCTACTCTGTGATACGCCGTATCGATCATAAATTTGAGATAACTTCGTCAAGGGATTCTTCATCTTCGAATATTGTATATTTCGAGGAGATAATGTATTATGAGCCACTGCAGATTGATGATCTTCACTTAGCGCTGGTTCCTCATCAGAATCTGTAAAACTGTTGGAAAGAAGCGGAAGAACAGTAGATGGTTTTTCTAAAGGTCGTGACTTATTCGGATTTACAATCCTTTGCGCCCTTGTATATTTTTACGAAGTTTTTGCGTAGTGTTGAAATCGATATTCCCCATAATCATTAATCTTTGACTACGTTGATAAGCCCAATAATTGAAAATTAAAGCAAATTAAATGGCAATGGAAAACGTTTTAGTGGATTTTTATCATTTTTTTGTTAATTTCGGTATTCTTGTAGATTTACTTGCATTAATAAAATTGATTTTTTAATTTAATTTTTGTCAACTATTCTCAGTTTTTAATAATAAACAAACATTAAAAGGTTAAATTATTGTGAAGAAAATATTAATTACCATTATTTAAAAATACATGTTTTAGGTTTTTTTTCTGTTTTTCAATGCATTTTAGCGAGCTAATAACCATTTTTAAAAAAATAATTTTAAATGTAATTCTCAATTTCTTTGTAAGACGCAACTTTTGAGACATCAGGCGTTTCTGAATTCAAAAGTTGAAATAATTGACCCACCCTAATGCACATTCCTATAACTTTAGATACATTGAAAATTTATAAACATTAAAAAGATATCAACATAGACATACAGATTTAATAACAATGTTTTTATAGGCTGATAGACATTCAGTACCGTTGGTGCTCATGTGATATTTATTCCCTGCACTGTGCAGTCGGTTCATTACTGAATATATTTCTGCTTTGGTACCTGCAATGTTACTATGGTAAGGTACCTTCTGGCGAACCGTTAAACTGGGCACATGAAAGTCAATCAGCCTAAGGAGTTCAGGGGAGTCAAACATGTTATTAACAATTTTATAACGAAAAAATTGATCAGAACATATTCTTCTTTCTTTTAATGTGGCAATGCCCATGACTTTCAACAGTGAGGTGTAGTTAATGTTTTCAATAGGAATTCCTAATCTATAATTGATGTTTCGTAAAAATTTATGTTGGATTCGCTCGATAGATTTTTCATGAATATTGTAAAATGGATTCCAAATGGTTGAGTTGAATTCTAAATGGCTTCTGACAATGAATGAATACAATATTTTTAAAGTTTTTAAATTTTTTAAATCTTTTGAAGTTCTTAATATGAAACCCAACGTTTACATCGTTTTAGTGGTTATATTGTTAATGTGGGAGATAATGGTAATTTGGTGTCAAATATTATCCCCAGGTCTTTTATTTCGGGTACAGATACTAAGACTTGATTGTTGTGAAAGTCAATGGGTTTTTCTTCCTATAAAATCCCATGACTTGACATTTTTTTACATTAAGGGTTAATTTATTTAGGATACACCAATCAGAAAACCTAATGAGATTTGATTGTAATAATAATAAGCAGTCGTTAATATTGTCAATATTTCGGTAAATTTTCATATCATCTGCGAACATCAAAATAAAGACACGTGTAAATACATTTGTAACGTCATTTATAAATATGTTAAAAATAATGGGTCCTAGATGTGAGCCCTGGGGCACGCCGCTTGTAGCTTTAAAAGTGTAGGACAGTTGACCTTTGATGCAGACAGTAAGCTCTCGATTAGACAAATAATTCTTAAAACAGGATAGTACGTTACCGGTTATGAAAATTTTGCCAGTTTGTTAACAAGAATTTTATGGCAAACCTTATCAAACGCTTTGCTGAAATCAGTATATATAGAATCTACTTGTTGTCTATTAGCAAGTGCATTTGTTATATAATTTTCGTACAGGGATAGATTGATTAAGGTTGATCTGCTTGAAACAAAACCATGTTGACAAGTTGTAATGATGGATCTCACGCTGGGGTTTATTTTTAAAAGAATTATTTTTCAAAAAGCTTGGGTATGGATGATTGGATACAAATTGGACGATAATTATCAATTGCAGATTTATCCCCACATTTAAATATTATAGTTAAGTAACCTTTTTTCCACAGTTTCGGGAAATATCCCGTTGACAGAGACTTATTAAATAAAATGAACAACGGAATGGATAAGCTGTCTGCACAGTTTTTAATCAAAATGGGTGGAATTTTATCCGGCCCGAAACTTAATTTGGGTTCAAGTGTTTTAAGAAAATTTGCAATGTCGGTGATGTTAATATTAAAATTAGACAATTGCAAATTTATATCAGAATTAAATTTCGAAATTTGTTCATCTGAAATGTCAGGTTCAAACACATCTGTAAAGAAATCGGCAAACATTTATTTATTTATTTTATTTAAACGCCCATAGGGCTTTTACATACAATGCTATTATGTTTTTTTAAATACAATAACAATAAAGAGTTTACATAATATATAAGAATATACAGATTACATAAAATATAAGATTGAACAATGCATAGGTTAACAAAATATAGGTAACATGAAACAAGAGTTTACGAAACGTAGGTAACATCAAATTTAAGTAAATGAAATAAAAATATATGATCTGCCAATATCCTCCAAAACAATTGAATAAAAAAGGATGAAATTGTTGTTCACATTAGCCTATAAACTATGAAACTCTAATTAATAATCTCTATTACGCAAGATTAGGATAAGAAACGACAAAAAGTCTAATAGAAAAACATTTAGTTAAGTATTATAATATTAAACCAAGTATCACAATATTAAGTCAAGTACCACAATATTAAACCAAGTATTATAATATTAAATTAAGTATTACAATATTCAGTCAAGTATTATAATATTAAACAAAGTACCATAATATTAAGTTATATTAAACTAAGTATTATAATATTTATTTATTTAAACGTAATTTGTAGAGTAGTGGAAATAGTTCGCACATACTCCGTTTAATGTTTGCCAAGTTTATATTTGACATACAGATTTAATAATAATGTGTTTATAGGCTGATAGACATTCAGTACCGTTAGTGTTCACGCAATATTTATTCCCTGCACTGTGTAGTCGGTTCATTACTGAATTTATTTCTGCTAAGGTACCTGCAATGTTACAATGGTAAGGTACCTTCTGACGAACCGTTCTACTAGGTACATGAAAGTCGATCAACCTAAGGAGTTCAGGGGAGTCAAACATGTTATTAACAATTTTATAAAGAAAAAAGAGATCAGAACATATTCTTCTTTCTTTTAATGTGGCTAGGCCCATGACTTTCAACAGTGAGGTGTAGTTAATGTTTTCAATAGGAATACCTAATCTATAATTTATGTTACGTAAAAATTTATGTTGGATTCGCTCGATAGATTTTTCATGAATATTGTAAAATGGATTCCAAATGGTTGAGTTGAATTCTAAATGGCTTCTGACAATGGATGAATATAATATTTTTAAAGTTTTTAAATTTTTGAAATCTTTTGCAGTTCTTAATATGAAACCCAACATTTGCATCGCTTTAGTGGTTATATTGTTAATGTGGGAGATAAATGTTAATTTGGTGTCAAATATTATCCCCAGGTCTTTTATTTCGGGTACAGATACTAAGACTTGATCATTCATACAGTATGTGAAAATCAATGGGTTTTTCTTCCTATAAAATTTCATGACTTGACACTTTTTTACATTGAGGGTTAACTTATTTAGGATACACCAATCAGAAAAGCTAATGAGATTTGATTGTAATAATAAGCAGTCATTAATATTGTCAATAATTCGGTAAATTTTCATATCATCTGCGAACATCAAAATAAAGACACGTTTAAATACATTTGTAACGTCATTTATAAATATGTTGAAAAGAATGGGTCCTAGATGTGATCCCTGGGGCACACCGCTTGTAGCTGTAAAAGTGTAGGACAGTTGACCTTTAATGCAGACAGTAAGCTCTCGATTAGACAGATAATTCTTAAACCAGGATAGTACGTTACCGGTTATGCCAATTTTCGCCAGTTTGCTAACAAGAATTTTATGGCAAACCTTATCAAACGCTTTGCTGAAATCAGTATATATAGAATCGACTTGTTGTCTATTAGCAAGTGCATTTGTTATATAATTTTCGTACGGGGATAGATTGGTTAAGGTTGATCTGTTTGAAACAAAACCATGTTGGCAAGTTGTAATGATGGATTTCACGCTGGGGTTTGTCTCTAGAAGAATTAATTTTTTATTAATTTTAAACATGTCAACAATTTATTTTATGTTGCTAGGATTCACCCGACACGGAACACAATAAGCAAAATTTGAGACGGATAAACTCCTTGAAAGTATATTTATTTATAATAATCGCCATAATTGTTCCATGCCTCCTTTTGTTTTATTTCTGAATTAGTACCTCTTCGATATTATTGGAGCCCTGCACACAGAAGGTAAGAACACTTGAACACTGAATTCAAAGATATATTCGTTCTGTTCGAAAGAAGTCATTGTCAAAATGAATAAATCTCAGTTGGATCTTGAAGCGATACCAAAGATGCACTTGTAAAAGGCACTCTACAATTCAGTAATATGCACCTTATTTCATTTATATATACTTGCAATTATTAGAAAACCTTTCAATATATACAACTCTTATTCATAGAATGTTATTAATTTTTTTTTTTGATGGTGTGGGTCGGAAAACTTTTTTACTAGCTTCTTGATGTACTATTCAGTAACTTTATTTTCGTCCTTTTCGATTGGTTTTTTTATAATAAAATGATATCATACGTCTTATTAGACACAAAAAGATATCATGGTTTCTTTTTCAATATTTATGATGACGTTTCTGAACCATCTTTATAACATCAAACTTTAAATTTTACAAAAGTAGAGTAAAATTCCACCCACTACCGGATTTTGCTTCCCAATCACAATCAAGTTCGTTTTCAAGATGTTCATCAGTGTAATAAGTGTCATTCCATTCAATTGCATCTTCAAATTCAAAATCCGTCGGATCTGATTATATTGCTTCTGGGTTATATTGATCATCGACAGAAGCTCAGCCTTGGGGTTTATACCGCAGTAGTTGATTAATAATAGTATTAGGATTTACTATGAATACAACAAACCCGATATTTATCAACTATTAAATTGCGTACGAAATACAGTCATCTGAAGGTATAATTTTCTTCAGTCACATAGGGGTGTTCAGTATTTCAATAGGACGAACTTTTCATTAAGGCCGAGAATTAGATAGTGAAATATATATTTTTTGACGATACAAATAAACAAAAAAATATAACATTCACATTTTAACTACTGCTCAACTATTATTTTTTTGTGTATTGACAGAGAACAAAATAACTTGGCTATTCCTCAAAATAGGGGAATAAGAATAATACTTGGGCGAAATAGATTTTTGGTGAAACTGTCCTTGAACGCGATGATATTTATACATAAAATAATAAACAAACTATTACAAAAAAAATTTTAAAACAAAATGATATACAACAAAAACATCCAAAGAGAAACGTGTAATGAAATCAGGCTACCAAAAAGGAAAAGCTAAAATACCAAATAGTTTTCAATTTGGGAGGCAGGTTTGAGTACCGCTGCCCCGCGAAAGATTTATTGGATTACCAACACCTTTGCCTTAGGTCACCCCAAGTGGTTTTTTGGTGATTTAGCAAGGGTGCCCGCGTTCATCGCGTGAGGTGTGTTCGGGAAGCGCCTCCCTACCAGCTGCGTGGTGTGCCAAACGGGAGAGGCTGGTTTGGGGAGACCCTTTGGTCTCTTGACCCATCGCCTTGTGCAGCAGTGAGAGGGATATGTTCATATGTCTGTCACTCCTGGACACACTGATTCTCAGAATCATTCTCAGCCCTCGTACCTTTTACCTTCCTAGAACTTCTTCCCCTTCTTTTCCATAAAAAAGACCCTCCACACAGCAGCCCAAAATATGACTCAGGCCCTGAGGGAAATTGTCCTCCTGTGGTCAAGGGCCCTCTGTATTAAGAAAATGTGAAATAAAAATATAAGTATTATAATTCTCCTGCCGAAAACTTTAAAGTCTGCACCAAATGAGAGATTAAGCAGAAGAAAATATAGTACCTACACACATTATTTATTTTTATTGGAAAAAACATTGATAGAGACAGTTAATTATTCTTTGGAGAATTCGCCTGCATTCTAACTATTTCTCGCAGATTGATTGTTTTTAAATTAACTAACAATTAATTAGTAATTTGTAAACTTTGATATGAAAATTACTCAAATAAAATGATAAATACAAATAAATAAATAAAATCGTTTTTTCGAATCAAATCGTTTTGAAAGCAAAAAACTCGCAGAACTTAAAACCAACATTATTTAATTGGATTTTATTAAAATTACAATAAAATCTATGAATTAGACGTATCCGTCCTTGTTCTTAACAGGAATGCTCGATTTCAACACCTTAGAAGAAACACGCCTAAAATATTTTTTGGCAAACATTTTTTTTAACTAATCTCTAGAATTATACTTAATTCACTAATAAAAAGGGGTTAACTTATAAGTGCTTAACAAGTATACACATGGAGATCCCAATCACTTATTTATACTCCAAAAGCGAGAACTTTTGCCTGTGACAACATGCCAATGAACAGAGCGATCAACTTCTCAACGATTCTGCAATGACCATCGACATGTTTAACTTCACTTACAGACAGTTTAGAAAAAAACTTTTGACTTATATCGCAAAACATTAAAACTGCTCCCCATTGCCTTTCATATTTACATGTACCTCAAATTTGTGATATTCTCTGTAATATATTGGTACATAACCGTTTTATGGAGAAAATGAATCAATAAATAAATAAAATAACATATAAATATATTTATGTATGTAACACATATATGTTATTCATTTATTTATTTATTTTATTAAAACGGTTATGCATCAATATGTTAGGGTTATATATTAAAAAAATTATCATTTTTTTAATGTTATCTGATTTAATTAAAATGGAATATGTCTAAAGAACATAGTTCAATTGGCGAATTGTGTAACAAATGGGAATTAAAATTAGTTTACTTTAAAATGATTTATTTAAACCCTTAAAATCTTACACGGACTTACACGGTTTGAAAGTTTTTTATCGACAACAGACTCTTTACAAATATTTTGTTAAGTTTTCAGAAAATGTGATTTCATTTAGTAGTTACATAATAGCAATATATTACAGATTGAACGAATGAATTTTCATATGTATATATAAATTATCTCTCCCTGAAAGTATTTTTAAAATAATAAAACATGTTGTATTTTCAGTGTTAAATTATTCACTTTGTTAGTATGCATTTCAAATCAGTGTAAATACGGTTTATCAGAGGGGATATCAAAAATAAGTCAGTAAATCAAATAATTATATGAGTTATAATTCTAGTAACACGTTCTTAAAAACCTTGTTTATGGATTATCATAACAATGTTTTAAAAAATGCGTGATGTGACAGTCAAGATAAAGATTTTGGAAAAAAAATCATATCTGTTTAGACAAAATTAGTAGAATTTCGAAAGTATTTAATATAATATTCAAATAAATGTGTAGTTGTTGCGCGCGTGCGCAGTAAGTGCGGCGGCCATCGGAAAAGCTCGTGACTTAGTTTGGTGGCATCGCTGGTGGTCGACGGTGGAAGTGTGTACAAATTACTGTATTTAGTTAGTCGACAGTTGACCTGACTTGTGTTAAATGTGTTGGTTTAATTATAGGTAAAACCCTTTTTTAGAAAATATTATATAAACCGTTTTACGTCCGCATCGGGTCGGGCGCTTCGGTTGTCGCATAACACCCCTACTAATGATTTATTTTGTTTGCAATACTTGAAAAGATTTTTCGCAAAACTGCCAATTCACATAACTTAATATTAAAAATAAGTATTCAATCACTACGATCGGTGTAAAATCAATGTTGAAATGATGTTGTGTGTTCTGTTTAATGAAATGGTTTAAATTCGAGTAGAGATTTGAAATGAGTTGTAAGCGGGATGATGAGAGAAGAGAAGGAGTGCTGAGGGTTGGTTGGTTGGTTGGTTGGTTAGGTGGTAGCGCTGGCGCTGGCGCTGGTGGCTGTGTAGCTGTTGTGTAATCGGGTAATGAATGATGGGAGTAGCGCGGCCGCGGTGGCTTTGCGCGTGTGCAGGCGCAGCACGGTATCGATTGGCGCCTGACGCCACTCGGCCGCCGCTGGAACGACCCGGCCGTACTGGGCGTCACCTGAACCCGCTCGCGCGCTCTGTTTACTTCCTGCCCGTTTGTGCTCAATCCGTGGCTCCATAGCTCGCGCGCTCACAATGGACTAACTGCCAGTGTTTGTATCGCCTCCGAGGTAATCTATCTGCTCCTTACATCATTATCCGGACACCCTTCATCACCCGCGATTCCATCATGCATCCATTTACCCCCGAATCGTTACCCTCAAGATGTGCGCTTGCATTCTAATTTATTGATGGCGTAACCAGTCTTTTCCGGAAATATTCTAAAGAATTTTGGTGCTCGAGTGCAATTTTACTATCACAAGGTGTACGAATCTATATGACATATATCCGCAGTGTTCAGCCTAGGACCCCGGGGCTGCTATAATATTATATCAACCCGCGCTGTCTTCAGTTTTCCGTGCCAGTGAGAGACCTAAATCGTTTTCGCAATCTGCAATCGAGATTCTGGAAGGTTTGTGCTATCAGTTCTAATTGTTTTGAGTAACAATAATTTTCTTTACCTTTGCGCAATATTCGTGCATAAAATTTTCACAACCTCTAATCAATTCAAAAATTTACCTGAAACTCTGAGATTAGCAGATTTGCGCTTATTTGGCACTGATTCCGTTAGTGAGCCTCTTGCGTAAAGTTTTTGACATTTGACTGTATGCTACTAACAAACCTCTTCTCTTCACCTCATCTGTAAGTTATGACAACGTTATTATATTCCAATGTTATCGCAATTAACAGACTAGATAACATATTTGAAACTATTGAACGTTCAATGTCTCGAAGATAGATTGTTATTACAGTTACTTACCCCTACAACTCGCTCTAAATATTTGTGGGCGTTTCCTCACTCAAGAAAATAAATCGTATTTATTTACTTTTAGATTTTGTTGGCAACTGAAGTCATCTCTTGCAGTGCTTTTGGCTAATATGGGGCAAATAGGTGGCTTTTTACGAATTTGGGGAAATTTTAGGGGGAAAATGATGTCGCGAGAAAAGTCATTTATTTACTTCGCTCTTCATGGGTTTTTATCAAATAAATTATTTTAATCATTTATACATTTTATGACTATATTTTAATTTATTTTTTTGCGACCCAACCTTTCCTACTAACCTGAAATGTTATTATTTTTATGAACTTGTATTTAATTGTGTGTATGACTTTGACTACAGCGAGTAAATATTTGGCGTATTTTTAAATATTTTGGCGATATTTTAACATCTTTGCATTTTTACTACACTTACTATTATTTAAAAAGGCGTATTTATTGCTTTAGAAAAATGAGGATTTTTTTATTGATTGCTTCAAAAACTGCAATTTAGTGGCGATTTAATTTTTCATTTATAACCTTGTTTAACTGGCAACTATTTTATTAATTTTTCGCATTTGCTCATTTTATATTTTACAATAAAATATGTTTTATTTACTCATTCATGGTGACATGTATATTTTTCTTTTGGTGCAGGTTGAAGATTGAAACATCCATCTCATTATGAATGGCACCATTTTTCATACTCGCAGGTAAGTCCATCGCGTTGTTCGTCCTGATTGGTTTGACTGAAAATTGCTTAATGGGTTAAATGCTATCTTTAAACAGCGTTTTTAATGTTTACGAAGCGTCTTGTAATAGCGCGGTAAATCGACAAAGCATAGGTACCTACATACCTTTTCATGTAAATTTCTTAAAATGGATGAATAATCACTTATGTGCATTGGTCCCTTGTATATACGAAAACTCTTATCAAAACTGTCTACTTCTCATTTTATTGGTCAACTTTTAGATAAAATTTTAAAGTTTCATACAAGATCTGTAATATCAAAAGGGGTTGAAAATCTGTAAATGAGTACATATGTCCTATATAAACAAATAAAATGTAAGCCTTAATTTCTCGAGACAAGAAAAGTTAAAATGAATAAATTTATCATAACAAGGATTAATTTACAATAGTTAACATATTGTAATGGTTAGTTGATAATGTTATATGAACTAACTCAATATAAATATGATTTAAGATTTTTATGATAAAAGTATTTTTGTTTTTGGGGTGTTATGTCGTGTTGCGCTAACTCCTTCTTTAGCCAACGTTTCGGACAACATTGCAGTGTCCATCATCAGGGCAGATGTGTTATTTGAGGTTGTGGTGAAATGTGAGCTTATGTATGAGGATGTGATACCGTGTTGCCAGCTCCAACCCTCTGAGCTGACATTAACGTATAATTTTTTGTATTTTTTTTTTTTTAATAGTGGTTTTCTTTGTTTAGCTCTGGTGTATCCGTCAATTACCGGATACCAAGAACTATTGAGCTTAGCTCCATCGTCTCTATTAATATTTACGGAATTTTTATGAATTTCAATGGCCTCCGTAATCAGCCGTGCTCTATAAGTTTTGGGTCTCCCCAGGACTTCAGGAACAAATCCAAAGTAATGCCCTATGTCAATCAAATGCTCGGCAATTGCCGATTTGTCAGGGTGGCCGAGTTTACAAGCTCTGGAGTGTTCTGAAATCCTTTTGGAAATATGTGTTCTGTCTGGCCTACACACCTTGTCACATCCGGAACAGCTGAGTTTATACACTCCATCTGTTTCCAGAAGAAACTTAGTCTTTGCAGACGTCAGTAGGTCTTGTATTTTGGTCGTTGTTCTGAAGAAAGTCTTGATACTTTCCTTTCTCAATAGCCTGGCAATTCTGACTGTCACATTGTGCACATAAGGCAGCAAGGCACAGCCTTTCGACTCTTGTTCAATTCTGTCTTCGTTCACATCTGCCCTGATGATGGACACTGCAATGTTGTCCAAAACGTTGGCTAAAGAAGGAGTTAGCGCAACACGGCATAACACCCCAAAAACAAATAACAAAAATCACTCAATATACTATAGAAAAATAAAATAATCACGAAGAATTAATCAATATTTTAAATAATTAACTGCAAAATGTAAATCATATCAAAATGTAAAATAATGAATACAAAATATATGATAATTGGAAAAAAAAAATTTAAAAAATTAAAATTAAAATTGACGGTGAAAACGATAAAAAATACTACTAACTAACATAACAAGCATGTCAAATCTTTTTTCCTGAAAGGAATTAGTTCTAGTAAAAATTTCCCGATAAACTTCAATCAATGTATACCATTACTGCTCCACATTTTTACCACTGCTCAACGATTATTTTCTTCTGCCTCATGAAAATAAGATTTTTTGTTTGAAAATAATGCTTAGGTGAAATAAATTTTCAAATATAACTAAAATATTAAAGGAGCAATTGGCTAACAGTGGAATATATACTGATTTCGAACCATATGATAATTAAACTTACTAAAAATATTATTCAAACAAAAAAATATATATAACAATGACATTCACAGACATAACACAAGAACGGAAGGACGTACAATAAAATCAGACTACCAAAAATTACCAAATTATAAAATAATATTATGATGCGCTGCCGGAACCTTAAAAACTACATCAATAAATTAATAAATTCAAATTATATTGTAAGAACACAGTCGGTACTGGCGTAAAATAGGATACTATTGATATTTTTTCTTGATGTCTAACTATGATCACATCAGTATATATAGTTACTTTTTAATATTCGATCAATAGCTCTTTTTATTGTCTTTTTAAAGCAGTAGCTTTATAGATTCCCTCGATATTAAAATCATTGCTTTTTTCGATTTTTTTCATGTTATTATTATTTTGATATAATATTATAAAGTAATAATACAAATATGTTGTACATAAAATTTAAAATATTAATTATTTTCCTATTGGAAAGATAAGATCAGAACGAACATGTTCTTCTGAGCAAATAAGTAATTTCTGACGCACACACTAAGGACCTTCACACAACTTGAAAATCAACTTTAAAATTTGATGAATTTTTCAAATTCTGTGAAACAACCCTTCCTTAGTCTTCTCAAAATAAGTTCTTGATGAAGGTTTAGAATTTTTCGTGACGCTTAAACCACAAAAGGATCTATGACTTATTAAATCAGTATTTTAAATGCTCCATGCCAATACCTGTCAAATCCCAGTATTTATTCGGCTCGATGATATCCATGCTATACATGAGATTTGAATGGATTCTCTCAAACTTTCACTTAATTTCATTTCTCCATTTCTTTCCACAACTCTTATCACCACACGATACTCCAAAATTGAAGATGCCATAGTCCTGTTTTCTGAATCTAAGCAGTTGAATATATTTACTTTAGTTAGATTATTTTTTTTGCACAGGTTCCAATAAATAGTATTTAAAAACCTCATCAGAACAAATAAAACTGCTGCCATTAAAATTCTACACAAAAAATTTTCTCCAGAAATTCAAAAATGTATTATTATTTATATTTTCGTAGAAAGCAATCACTTTGTGGTTTAACATTTTAATGAATTAAAAACAATATTTTTTGTTTAAAACCACGAATTTTTATTAATTTTAAGACCGACCGGTTTCGCTACACTCGAGCATCGTCAGGGTACAAAATTAAACTGCATCAGTTTAATTTTGTACCCTGACGATGCTCGAGTGTAACGAACCGGTCGGTCTTAAAATTAATAAAAATTCTTGGTTTTAAACAAAAAATATTGTTTTTATTTCATTATTATTATTTTAAAAAAAATTATGATTCATTTTGGAAATGTACCAAAGACTTAAAATTAGCCCCAAAAAACTCTCTAATATCACACTATTTTTTTTTAACAACTGGAAATGTTATCTTAGAAAATATTCAATATTTGGTAAGATATCAAAATAATTGTCATTTTCTTAATTAAAATAAATAAAGTGCTTCAAACAATTGCAATGTTTCCAAAAATCTAATTTTTTTTGACAGTCCATGCGGGGTTTCTATTCAAAAGGGGAAAAAAATGACGAACGTTTTCAATGTTTTGTATTAATTTTTCCTGAATCAATCAGAAAACAATCAAATCTCTAAGAACCTTAATATTAGCCTTGTTCTGAAGGTCTTTGTGAAACCAATCAGTTTCTGCAATTCAAAAATAATTGTTGTTTCAACTAGTTAATCACGATAATTAAAGATAAACATATTACTGAATGTTAATCCGTTTAGCAACTCATTGTTTTGTAGGTCCATAATCCTACCTACTCCGGGCATTTGAAATTATTGGCACATAGAAGCGTTAGTAATATACTACCATAGCCATGAGCACTCACTCCCGGTAACCAAGACCCGGCAGTACCTACTGTAATATAGATAGGAGGTTGGGTTAGTCGCCAACCGAGAGTTACTATTATTAATTTAGGATAGACAGAGATCCCTTCACATTGACGTTATCGGAGAAGTTTAAACGATCCTTCCCTTGGTTAGTTGTATTCTTGTCTTTAGTATGATTCTCTGACCGTCTGTTTTTATCGTATATTTGGCCTATTGTGGTGATCTGCCGTGTCGATCACTCAGATAAGATGTAAATAATAGTCGTTTGGATACTCCATACTATTTGGTTTATTTAGTGTTATTACTAATGTACAGTATTCGAGATGTTGTTGTTAAGAGAGGACGAGTTACAACAGACACGCCTTTTTATACGTCTCGGTCATGCTGTCTCACTCAGATATGCCTGTCTCTTTCATACCGACAGACATACGTTCACCACATCCCTCCACACTTAAATCAGCAGACAGTAACACAACATGATTATCATAATAATAATTATAAAACATACATACACATTTAATTATTATTTTACAACATTTTCTTTTTTATTTATAACCATGTTGATTCGGAGAGTTGACTGCTGCTTATTTTGATTTCTCTGTCCTTGGTCGAAGGCGCTCCTTCCAGTTCCCCGACGTTGACGCCACGGGTTCACTGGAGCTGGAAGGAAAAAGAGGGTCACCCGTTAGATTGTCATCCGAAACAAAGTCGGAGACATCGTACTCATCGAACGATAGCCTCCTCGTCTCAGACTCAGGGATTAAAATACTAGGGTTCTTTTCCCATGATACACACAGTTTGGATAATTGATCAAAATGTCTTTTCCAGTACATGATTTTATCATTCAATTTAACCTCAATTAAATATAGTTTATTTCCCAAACGTTTATGTACTTTCCCTGGTACCCACTTATCATTGTTTTGGTCTCTAAAATCCCTAACCATAACTTTCTGATTAATCTTAAAATTCGTAGATACTTTGTTATTCCTTTTATAATAGAATTTCTGATTTTCCTGACATTTTGACATTTTCATTTTGGTATCTTTATCAATCACATTTTCCTTTACCTTCCCCCCTTTAGGTATAAAATTATTCAAATTTGACCTTAACCTTCTACCAAACATTACAACTGCTGGCTCTAACCCTGTTGTACAGTGTGGTGCATTCCTATAATCTATGAGAAAACATTCTAACTTCTCATTATAACCTGACTGAAATTTTTTTTCTAACAATATTTTCTTTAAAAAATTTTTACACGTTTTGACTGCATTCTCTGCCAATCCATTTGATTGAGGATGATTTATAGGTGTTGTTAAATGTTTAATGCCATTTCTCTCGCAAAACTGTTTAAAGTCTGCTGACATGAATGCTGCTCCATTATCAGAAACTAAGGTTTGTACACTACCGAAATAATTGAATAATCTCTTTAAGATTTTAATGGTATTATCTGAGTTAGGTGAATTTACTTCCACGCAATCCAACCATTTTGAGGTTGAATCTATGATTACCAAAAAATATTTATTTCCGATAGGCCCTACGTAATCTATATGAACCCTACTCCAAATTTCTTCCGTTATCGGCCATGGAGTTAACTCACTCTTGGGTTGTGATGGTTGAATTTCCGCACAAATTCCGCACTCTCTAACTAAAAATTCAATTTGACTGTCAATCCCTGGCCACCAAAAATAGCCTCTAGCTAGCCCTTTCATCTTGGCAATCCCTAGATGAGATCTATGCAATAAGCTTAATATCTTATCCCTTAAACTTATTGGAATTACTAACCTATGGTTCCAGAAAATACAATCATCAATTATTGATAAATCGTTCCTTTTTATCCAATAAATCCATTTGCAATCATCCTTATTGACTTTATTTGGCCACCCTGTTCTAAGATAATTTTTTATCTCTAATAATAATTTATCCGTATTAGATTCTGCTTTAACTTCCTCAACATCTATTGGCATCTCGCTATTATTTTTGAATAAACACAAAATTCTTGAATCAAAGTTATTATTTTCCTCAACAGGATCTCCTACAGGTACGCGAGATAAGTAATCCGAACAATTTAATGTTGATTTTACGTATTGAACTTTATAATTGAAAGATGAGAGAATTACACCATAACGTTGTAATCTATTACAAGTTAAAACAGGAATTCCTTTTTTTTCACCAAAAATTCTACATAAAGGTTCATTATCTATTTCTAGAATGAATTCCCTTCCGTAAATGTACTCGAAAAACTTCTTAAAAGCAAACACAATTGCACAAGCCTCGAGGTCTAAAATTGAATATTTCTTTTCCGCTTCTGTCAGTTTACGAGAAACAAAAGAAATAGGTCTTTGTAAATTATTTTCATACACATGTAACAATGTTGCACCCAAACCTTTCGTTGAGGCGTCCGTAACTACCTTCAAAGTAACATTTGGATCGTAATGTGCTAACACTCGATTATCACATAAAATTAATTTTATTTTATTAAAAACTTTTACGCAATCTTGATTAAAATCAAAATTCGTATTTTTTTTCAATAATTTGTGCAAAGGATCTAATAACATAGACATATTTGGCACAAAAGATCGGTAAAAATTTACCATTCCTAAAAAACTGCGTAGCTCTGATAAATCTTTTGGTTGCGCGACTTTACTAATTGCGTTCGTTTTATCTTCCATAGGTTTAATCCCTTCCTTCGAGATTTCAAACCCTAAGAAACATACCGATGAAGCGTTAAAATTGCACTTTTGAATATTTACGCACAAACCGCAATCTTTTAACCTATTAAGAACTGCATTTAAATTAGCATTATGTTCCTCTATCGTTTCTCCTGTAACCATAATATCATCCAGGAAAACCGCTGTTTTCTTCAAACCTTGTAGACATGAAGCTATAGTTCTACAAAATATTGCCGGTGCACTGTTAATCCCAAACACTAGCCTAGTGAATTTAAATAATCCTAAATGTGTAGAAATCGTAGTATATTCCATACTTTCTTCGTCTAGTTCCAACTGTAAATAAGCTTGACGTAAATCAATTTTTGAAAATATTATTCCGCCCGAAATTTGTGATAATAAAACTTCTATCTTCGGCATGGGATATTTGTCAACAATCAATTGTGGATTCACAGTACATTTATAATCCCCGCAAATTCTAATGCTTCCATCGCTTTTAACTACGGGCACGATAGGAGATGCAAACTTGCTATAACTAATCGGAACTAAAATTCCCTCTTCCTGTAAACGGTTCAATTCCGTTTCAACTTTCGCTTTCAAAGCGAAAGGAATACTTCTCGGATTGCAGAATTTCGGTTCTGCATTTTCTTTCAATTTTAAATGAACTTTAAATTTATTGAATCTACCTAGTTTACTTGAAAATACCTCCGGATATTTACGCACTAACGTATCGACACTATTATTGTTTACGTCGTGAATATTATGCGTGAGTATTTCACTTTTCAACTGTGAAGAAACCGTCTCGAAACCCGTAAAACCAATGTTAAATTCTTTTACGAAGTCTCTACCTAGCACAGTGGTTGAACCATCCTTTACAACACAAAATTCCATTATTTTAGTAATACCATTGAAATTAATTGACAAAATTAAACATCCAAGTAACTGTAACTTACAATTATTGTAACCCTTCAGGGTTAAATTCTTCGGCTTCAATTGTACATCTTTAAAATGTTCCCAATAATCTTTATCCGATAGGATCGATATTCCTGCACCCGTGTCAAATAATCCTTTTATGATGATACCGTTATTAACTTTTAACGATAAATAAATGGGATCGGTATTACTTGTTAACCTTGAATTTATTTCACTTGAATTCACAAACACAGATGAAACTTCCTCCCGTTTTTTTTCGCGACAATTTTTACTAAAATGTCCCTTGTTTTTGCAATTAAAACACGTCACGTTTTTTAATCTACAATTACTGGAATCATGATTATTTAAATTACAATATTTGCACTTCAACTGTTGTATACGTTCTACTGATTTCTTTCTGGGAATTGTAACATTTTTGTCTTTCGCCCGCGCCGGTGAAGTAGAATAATTCCTACCTGCACTACTATTAAAATTTTTCTTACTTCTAGAAATGAGCCCGACACTCTCGGATTTAATACACGTAATATTTTTATGAAATGAATCCATTCCCGATGCGCACTCTAATGTACTTTTTAAAGTCAGCTTCTCTGCATCTAAAAACATTTTTTCTTTAATACGACCTTCTAATAAACCAGTCACAAAAATATCTTTTAAATTTTCTTCCAGTCTGCTTTCAAATTTGCAGAATCTTGTTAGACAACGTAGCCTAGCTATATAATCATTTATAGATTCCCCAACTTTTTGTTTCGCCGCAAAAAAATTTCCACGTTCCTTAAACACATTCTTTGAAACACCAATGTGGTTTCCTAATAACAAAAATATATTTTCAACCGATAAATCTGTTATTTTTTTTGGAAAACATAAATCTATCAGTAGATTAATCGTGTCTGTGTGTAGGTGGGATATTAAAACCGCCCTCTTTTTATCCTCGGATTTAAATTTGTCATCATTGACGAGGATCAACTGCTCAAACTGTAGCACGAACGTCTCCAGCCCGTCCCTAAGGTGACAAAACCTGGGTAAACCCACTCCCTCCATTTCCACACAGATTACCAATAATCAGAAAAAACAACAACAAACAGCACTCAACTCACGAATCTGATGATTGATGCTGCCGCCGATCGCCGCCCTTCCGCGTCCGACCGTCTTCTGGCTCCGTCCGGATTCCTGGTCGTCCTTCTCGTCCGGTCACCACCGCCACGCCTTCCCGTGTCGGGTCCCCGTACAAGCTGCCTGGATCCGTTTTTTCATCCGGTTTCTCGGCTGCTGATTCCTTGAGCTCAGCGCCTTGAATCTCCTCACCAGTTCCTTGCCTTGATGCTCCTTCAATGTCCGATACTGTCCGTGAAGCTGCCCCCAAATTATTTTATTTTTTATGCGACAATAATCCCTTCCGCGGTGCTCGGTGGGATTATAACCAAACTATGGTTCTTTCAGCTGCGCCTACTGTGGTTCTTCCTCCAGGAAGAATTTAATGGCTGATCAGCTTCCTTTTTCGGCTGCTCCAACTGTAGTTCTTCCTCCAGGAAGAATTTAATAGCTGTTCAGATTCCTTTTTCGGCTGCTCCAACTGTAGTTCTTTCAGCTGCGGCTACGGTTCTTCCTCCAGGAAGAATTTTGCGGCCGTTCAGCTTCCTTTTTCGGCTGCGCCAACTGTGGTGATCTGCCGTGTCGATCACTCAGATAAGATGTAAATAATAGTCGTTTGGATACTCCATACTATTTGGTTTATTTAGTGTTATTACTAATGTACAGTATTCGAGATGTTGTTGTTAAGAGAGGACGAGTTACAACAGACACGCCTTTTTATACGTCTCGGTCATGCTGTCTCACTCAGATATGCCTGTCTCTTTCATACCGACAGACATACGTTCACCACACCTATTACCAGATTTTTTCTTCAAAATCTTCTATTATTTTTTTTAATTACATTCTAGACCAGCGAAAAATTATTTCCCACATGGCCTGTGTCATGTAAAAATTCATTTTAATTCTGAAAAGAAAAAATATATGAGGGTGGGTAGGAATCCGGGGGTCAGTGTGTCCAGAAGTGACGGACGTCCCTTCAACTGCGGTGCAGGATGATGGATGGGTCGAGAGAGTTTGGTAGGAGAGGTTTGAGGGTCTCCCTCAACTGGCCTCTCCCTAGCTTACCCGCCAAGCAGTTGGAGTGCAGACACATCCACCACTAAGACCTTGGTCATTCGGTGAATGGTTCTCAGGGCGGCAGGTGGTACCTATACCGCCTATTAAATTGCGGTGAAAACAACAACAAAAACTAGTAAAGTTTAAAAATATGCATTTAATCAAAATGTTCCCTCTCCATCAGCCCGGTCACATAAAAGTACTATGCTGCTTTTTTGTAATAATTTCAATATTTATACTTTATTATTATTTGAATACTATCATAAATAAATACGTTCTCTGTCTCCGTACTGAGATAACATTTTTAACAGCTATGTCAATCAGAGCTCGATAGGCTTACACTTGGTGGAAATATAATTGCCAGTACGGACAGCCTAGGGGGAGTAGTTAATTTCAAAGACCCGCTGATGAACCGAATAATAGCATTGCATTAAGCTGGACATCGCCCATGGAAGTGAGGGTAGTATCTCTTATTCTGACGCACCGTATTTACCTTTGTTAGAACTGAAGCCAAGTTGTATGCTGTTCATAGTGAATAAAATGGATATATTTTGCTTGTATTCAGTATTTGTATTTTGGATTTCCGAGGTCATTTTTTACATTAGCTCTACACAGGACGTGTAGAGTAACAATATTTATAGATATAAGTAAGTAGTAAAATAATATTTATTTTATAAAGTACACATTATTTTACACCACTCAAATGACACGAGCGCTAACATTTTGTTAAGTCAGATGTGATTTTTTACTACGACGCCAATATTTGGAGTTCGTATATTATCAGACCTTTATTTACGGGTTGTTTCGCAGAATTTGAACAATTCATCAAATTTCAAACATAATTTTCCAGTTCTGTGAAAGTTCTATTCATGTTATGTTATTATATCACTGTGGGCCAGTTGCTTCACAAGACTGAAATAATAACAGATAACAATAATAATAATAATAAGTGTTTTATTACCATTTTTAAAACAAATAGATATAATGATAATCTCACTGAAATCTCCCGTTTGAGAATTTCATTTGCACACTATTTTAATTTAGTAGTATTCATAATATAAAGTAATCATAAATGTATTAAATTGTGTTCTTTTCTGAAATAACTATATCTTTAATAGAACTTTCACAGAACTTGAATTGTAACATTAAAATTTGATGATTTATTCAAATTCTATGAAACTCATCCAAAATTTCATATAATTGTTTGCTAGTTTTGAATAAGCTAAATTTGCAGAATTAATTATGATTTAATTTTCATAAGAATTACATGAGAATATTTTCCCCTTCTGCAAGTGTAATTTAGATCTTGTACAAAATACCCTGTTTGAGAGATGCGGTATTCTTATATGCAATGAAATATTTACCATAAAAGTGTCGCCAAATTAAGTTTGATCTACTTCGCGTCGAGCGAACTCTGTTTGCAAAGGGTCCCAAAGATGAAGATTCACTTTGACTTCAGTTGAACTGAAGTCTTCGTTCAATTATGTTTTCAATGAATTGAAATTGAATCTCGGAAAGCAATTCCAGAGTCTCAAAAGGCAACAGTTACTTTATGGACGCCCCATTCAATCAAATTTTAAAATGCATAAGAGTACGCGACAACTTTTCTATTTCGGTACGTTAAGTAATTTTACTGTAATTTCCATTAATGTGAGGTTATTTCCATAATGCATTTAATTGGAATATGAAATACGATAATAAAAATAAATATTAATTTTTGCACTTCTTCTGAATCATTTAGTCCGAGGACGTAAGCGTTAACCTTTCGCAGTGTCCAGTTTTGCTTATGTTATTACCTACATTGTCTGTATACGGATATATACAGCCTCCAGCCGTATATATCGAATAGTGTAACCTACAAAACGTACGGATAAGTGTAGCAGTATCATTTTTTTATGGGAAGTTATTTAGGTTATAGAATTATATAGTGAATTGATAAGACGGAACTTCGAATAGGAATGCCTTCCTTCTAGATTTGACTGGAAACTAATGTCGTTGCTGACTTATAACCTTTCAACTATTTTTCTCGCGGAAGCCAATCAACATTGCACAATCTGTATCTCTTACATTTTCTGACATAGTTTTCATCATTCCATTAGATTTTGAATTTGTACTAAGAGACCAAATTTTAAATTTATGCAACGAATGGTCAAATTTTTAGATCATGAAACACGCCAACAAAGCATTTCTTGATTTTTTCTTCATTCTATTTAAATATTGAATTTTTTTAGCGCGAGTGTTTAAATATCACTCAATGAAATCTTTGTCACTACGACTGTTTCATCTTACTAAACAATTACCTAGTCACCGACAATCATTGTGACGTGCGAGGTAATTAGAAAATTAATAAATACATAGACCGCAAACAAACATTGTAACGTGAAAGGTAATTAGAAAATAAAGAAATACATAGACCGCCGACATACATTGTGACATGCAAGGTAGAGCCATATTCTTTCAAATGCTTTGAAAACTTCTTAGTTCTATTTATGTAACAAATTGTTGTTGCACATTTAATTCGATGAAATTAATTTGCTCAAAAACAATTATTTTTCTACTAGAAACTCAATCACACTTTTGAATTTTCTACCGGAAGTAACGAAAACGAATCCTTAGACCCATTTATCCCATATGACCCATCCTAGACCCCGAGCCGGTATCAAGCTAATTGATTCACATCGTAAAAAATGGTAACAGGACAACTCAGGGCCATAACAAGTCAACACACTTTTTAAAAGTGACAAAAACCCATGAAAGGAGGTGAAAAAACTAGGTTGTGTTAGGTTAGGTTCATAGGCTAGTTTTTATCAACTTTTTATTTAATTTCTCAAACGATAATTGAAACAAGATTTCTTTTCTTTGCCAACTAGTCACATAAAATAATGTCCTTTCTAATGAAAAGTAGCATGCAGTCACTGTGACAATTGATTATTTATTTATTTATTTATTTATTTATTTTATTTAAACGCCCATAGGGCTTTTACATACAATGCTATTATGTTTTTTAAATACAATAACAATAAAGAGTTTACATAATATATAAGAATATACAGATTACATAAAATATAAGATTGAACAATGCATAGGTTAACAAAATATAGGTAACATGAAACAAGAGTTTACGAAACGTAGGTAACATGAAATTTAAGTAAATGAAATAAAAATATATGATCTGCCAATATCCTCCAAAACAATTGAATAAAAAAGGATGAAATTGTTGTTCACATTAGCCTATAAACTATGTAACTCTAATTAATAATCTCTATTACGCAAGATTAGGATAAGAAACGATAAAAAGTCTAATAGAAAAACATTTAGTTAAGTATTATAATATTAAACCAAGTATCACAATATTAAGTCAAGTACCACAATATTAAACCAAGTATTATAATATTAAATTAAGTATTACAATATTCAGTCAAGTATTATAATATTAAACAAAGTACCATAATATTAAGTTATATTAAACTAAGTATTATAATATTTATTTATTTAAACGTAATTTGTAGAGTAGTGGAAATAGTTCGCACATACTCCGTTTAATGTTTGCCAAGTTCATATTTGACATACAGATTTAATAATAATGTGTTTATAGGCTGATAGACATTCAGTACCGTTAGTGTTCACGCAATATTTATTCCCTGCACTGTGTAGTCGGTTCATTACTGAATTTATTTCTGCTAAGGTACCTGCAATGTTACAATGGTAAGGTACCTTCTGACGAACCGTTCTACTAGGTACATGAAAGTCGATCAACCTAAGGAGTTCAGGGGAGTCAAACATGTTATTAACAATTTTATAAAGAAAAAAGAGATCAGAACATATTCTTCTTTCTTTTAATGTGGCTAGGCCCATGACTGTAATACATAAGTTCCCATATAGTATGTGATGCCAGAAACTTAGTTTCATCAATCTTATTTGGTAGACTATTCAAGTATTTAGACGTGTCACATTACGTCCTTTTCTCTCTGTTGATGGACAAAGCATGGCTCTAAACATAGGGGAACAAACGTGGCATAAATGAACACCCCAAAAGTCAATCAATTTTAAGTAAATTTTACAAAAAATAATTTATTCCCAAGTTTCCGTAATGTTTACAATTATAAGAATTGTATTTTGATCGTAAAAAAGCGCAACTTTTATTAATTTTACTGGTCGTTGAAAAAATAACAATTATTGCTGAAAGTTCCCTTTGGAAAGCGTCCTGGCAAAGATTCGCGTAACCAAGTGCTTTGCTTTTCGTATTGTATCGATTGCATTCGAAGCGCTCCTATATAAAGCGACCCGTTTGCGGCGAGTGCTCAGTTTCAATAAAGCTTCGCAGGAGGAAGTAACTGCGAACATTGGAGCTTACAAAGCTGCGATTGCTTGATTTTGGCAAGTGGTTTATATCATTTACAATTTATCTATTTTCATATTGTTTCCTCTTCTTCAATTATTATTTTCCGACAACACACCTCTCGATTACATTTCAGTTAGATAAAATGGAAAGATTGCTAAATAAGACATTATTGAGGTTGTTATATTTAAAAAAAAAAAAAAGTTTTTTTAGTTTGGAAATGCTGCGTTTGATTAAAAAAGTAAATTTTGAAATAAATGACTTTCTCGATATGTTTTAAGTTTGTTCATATCGTTTCACTTACCATTATAATTTTTTCGAAGAAGTAGCAAGAAGGATTATATGATTTTTTGGAACTAACGTATAATGGAAAGCTAAAATAAATCAAGAATTAGAATTCGTTTTTTATTGGAAACATTACAAATCTACGTTTGTAAGTCATGAGGTGGGAAAATGTAATTATTGCAGAGTTAGTATTTGTCGTTAAAAAGTATGCGTAAATAAATAATAATTAATTAAAAATTTAAAATATGGTTTTCGGACCACGGTGTCTTAATAATCAAAGCAATATAAAACTACAGTTTTGTTATGGACCTTCTGATATCCACCCTCAAATTCCTGTTTCGATATAGGCCTCCGTCAAACATATTAAGTTTTCCCGATCTTGGTGGTTCTCATGCATCCGAAGCCGGAAGTTAACTTTAGATTCTCACTCTGCTCTTTGCGTTCATTTCATCCGTGGACAGCCTGTTGTTTTATTCACACGTGAAGCACGCCATTCATTGATTATATAATTTCTAACAGTTTATTAGTTATTACGCCTATTAAACCAGTCTTTTATTTTATTATTGTTTTACTAAAAAGCTAGGATTTTGTTTTTAAACTCGTTAAATATTGAAGACGGATTCTGTGTAAATCACAGTAACTCTGTTTTCGCCCTTAAACACTCTTTTATTATTCTTCATTAATTTCTTAAAAAAATTTAACGTCTTCGGGGATAAATTTCACACAAGTGCATTGATTAGAAAAGGTTTATTTGTTTGGAATAAGCCCGCAATATACTGGTTGAATGATGTTTTTTATTTAAAGGCAATTCTACGACCACTAATTAGACCGTCAATCAAAGTCAATATCGGGAATAACTAATCGATCGCCTTTTTCAGTATTTTCGCGAATTGAATTATAAAACGTGAGACGGACAGAAGATGGACAGGCATCTTAAATGAAAGCAACTCGGATGAACCATCGTTCACTTAAACTCTCTCCGCATGCACGGGCTTGCCTGTCGGGTGGAGTGAACACTTCAGTGTGAACTTACCTTAAATCAAGTTTACCCGATTTCCGTTAAAAGCTATTTTTATAACTACATCAGCCCTTAACGGTAAATTGGAAAACTTGGAATACATCTCTCAATCGATTTAATCAGTATTTGATAAACATTTATATTACATTTTTTTATTAGATTTATAATTGTTGTTACATTCACGGAGATTGATCCACCGCAAAATGTGCATATAAAAATTTGTTGTGTAAATTGATTTTTTTTTCCAATTTTAAATTAATACATTTCGCTGTCTAGCCTTAAATTAGAGCACTCTTAGCATTTGGTATTGATTTGCTTCGAGCTATAAATAATATTCCATATAATTTATTTTTGTGTTAATTAATAACATTAGACTTAGCTTAAAAGATATTATAATAAAATAACTTGACTATAAAAAATCACTAAAGGCTTACTGGCGGAGATATGGCACTTAAAGTTGTATCAGTGATTCAACCAAATATTGTATTTGTATGCCTTTCTTAAAAGAATTGAGTTTTTGTATGTACAAAACTATTTATTCATATTCATATTGCGCATGTATGGGCGCAAACAAATAGTTCGTCACAAAATTTTAAAGCACACTTTCCAAAAAATGTATTTTCATAAAATAATAAAATTAGCGCGGTATATGAACGCGTAGATTATGACAAACGTTACGTTTAACCTTAACGTACAATGTTCAAATTTCAAATCCATCCAATTGACGCTAATTATCTATTTTATTTATTACACGCCCTAGTGAGCTTTTCTTTAAAAAAAATACAAGCATTTTGTATCACAGTAAACACTTAAAAATTAATACAATAAAGAAGAATGTAAACATAATGGCAAAAATGAATCCCCACGCATATAATTTAGTTTAAAAGATTCAACAAAACAAAATAGTAGAAGCGGAGAAGTTATATGGGTACATAGGTCTATTTATGTCTAGAAGAATAAAAGTGATATACAACATTTATACTGATTAGTTTTCAAATGAAATATATCACCCAGATTAGAATATTTGTTTCCGAGATTGTGAAGTCTCGGAATCGGAGAATTTTGGTAAGCTAGTGTCCTGGTGTTATTGAAGTAAAAAGGTAAGAAATGTTGGCATGATTTTTTGGGAACATGTATATTGATACATTGAAGTAATTCGGGACAGTCAATTTTAAAATGTAGTATTCTTTGTAACAGTATTAAATCTGTGCTTATTCTTCTTTCTGAAAGTTTCAATAGAGACATTTTATCCAAGAATTTTATCCTATTTGTGACGACGTCAATGTGATGAAAATTCTTGAACACCTGGACATCTGTACAAAGTTAAGATATACGACTGCATTAATTCCGTCATCTGACAATAATTGCTCATCATCTGATAGGGTGTACCGGAAGGGTTTAAATGATAATTTATAATAATTTAAAATAATTATAATGAGTGTTTTTATTTTTCTCTTAGGGTATAAAGGAGCGCAAACAGAGCAGCTGTTACTCCTTTTCCTGCTGACTTCAGAATGTCTGCTGCGCATCTATTGGTAAGCTTTTATTAAATATTTTTGTAGACTTCTCTCCCTTTTCTATGATCAGTTGACACTCAAACATGTTCTTTCGGGTTTCTTCTCTGTGCATAAATGATAACTGTAGATCCATCGAAGACATTCTTGCAGTAAATTTATAATTCAACACCAAATACAGACTGCAACTGAAACCACTCAACTGACCAAAAAGCACCATATGTTTGTAACTATTTCGGAAAAAAAAACACTATTTTGCTACTATAATTACTTTATATTTTCCATGGATACAAAATTTTAATAATATCTAAATGAAATCCTCAGCCCGGGAGATCCCAGTGAATTAATATTATTAATCTGAAGGTAGGTGTTGAGACAATGTTATATTGGTATATCTCTTTAGCCTACTTCGATATATAATACTGGATATGAGCCTCCTTCCAGATCATAGGTCATATGTGGTAGCGGAAAAAACGCGACGTCGTGAAAATGAATGAACTTGAACTCTCACTAAAAATAATTGTTTTTTTTAATGAATAAACCGCACAGCAGTCGGTCCGGCTCGTCAGCGCTACGTTGTTAGTCGACTGACCGTAAGCATCACACTATTTGCAGCGTTAGTTTGCACATTATTGGTATAGATATAGTAATTAGTATGATTACTACCGACCAAGGTATGTTATGGGTTATACGGGCATTTTAAAAGGTTACCTTCACCATCTGGTACTTGCTCGGCTGCCTGATGGGTTTTAATCACGTTCAGTTTAATGAAATGATCAATTATTTTCGTTCTCTTCCATAGCTCCTTCGTGCTCCTCCTCGTAGGCCCTAACGATGTCCAGCGCTTAATTGCTCGCTTGAGCTATACGTTTAAAGCATATTGGCTATACGTATTCATTACACTTTGGAGCGTGAACAGTTATTTATAATATATCAGACAAACTAACTAATTTACTAAGGCAAGCAATATTAGCTAGAAAAAAACATTTTATAACTCCTTGTTTTATTCTAGTTGATGGTATGTATTTCGTAAGAGCCATCACGAGTAATCTTAATTTTGATAAGAAGTCGTGGGTTCAAGCACGTTTTGTCCACATACAATTATGTTTATGAAATAAAAATAATACAGGTTACTTTGCTTTTACTTATTAGGCCATTGAGGTGATTTTGCACAAAACCGGCTATACAAATCATCCAAATATAATTATTATTTTATTTTAAATTCGTTTTAATGTAGATTATACTCTTAATGTCGCCCTGTAAACAGAACACTATTAAAAAGTTGATTAGTTATTTGCTAGATCTAAATAACCTTGAATAGTGCATTCCAATCTGTCTTTCACTTTCTCACTCTCCTACTGAACATTACATCACCCAACATTTCCCAATTGCAGATTTCAATTCCAACTCCTTAGAGATTTGATATTGAAAATTCATCCGCAGGTCTGTCCAACACACCAGGGACGTGCGACGCATATTTTTGTACACGGCACTTACGACGATAAGATTCTAGCTTTATTTTCAGGGTCTTGTATCATCTTAAGAGGAAGCTACAAGCCAGAAATGTCTATATTCTTGGTATATCTTATGTCGTAGGTAATAGGCATTAAAATCGCTTGACAAACGGAGTCTAGAAACGTTCGATATGGAGCACAAAACTTTTTTTCATTTATTTTGTAAATAATCTTAAAAGAATGCAAAAAAGTTAATCGAGTGAAACTGTCACAGATAATCTTAGCTATAATACTGTATTGTTTAAAAGTTGTTTCCTTTATGCGTTCATATATTTCTATTGAAAAAATATTTTTTATTGAGTAATTTTTTATTTGTATTCTACTCAAGCAAAACGATGGAAAAATCTTCAATTTATCTAAAGCATATTTTTGGTATTCATAATGTACACCAATTCGTTATAAAGATTAATCGAAATAGTGATTTGGCATTAAGCTTAGTCTTAAGGTGACATTCGGGTTTCAATTTACTGACGTTACATATCTACCTACTTCCATTATGTTTATTGCCAGATGTCAAATAAATGTGGATGTAAAAAGTGATACAAAATTAAAACAAGATCGTAAAATAATATTCTATGAGTGATTATTAATTTTATCCGAGACTGACGGCAAAATAAACGATTGCAATAAATCAATAGTACTCGTTCTTTCAGATACGTTCATGAGACTCGAGCGATTTACAATCAAAACTTCTAAACTGGTTAATAAAATGGTTATTCAATGCTATCCGTTATAGCGTGTTTGTTGGTATAAACCAGGATAATAACATTTAATTCTAAAAGTATCCAAGGTAAGCAGTAAGCATCCCGATGCAAAGTAATCGGTTCTAGTCAGGCAACGAGGTACGGTGCGCGATGTCCCAGTGCCATGCCTGGGACATCGACATATTGGTTGTGTGGTCACTAATGTATTTTTTCTCTCGGAGTAAGTGTGTCAGAACTACATAAACAGAGATATTTCTGCATATATTTAAAAAAATATAAGTAATCCAGCTATAAGGATTAATATATCCGGTTATAAACTATTCGGACAAGTCAGGCATGGTGTGTGATGTCCCAGTGCATAAATGCAATTTGTGTGGTCACTTTCCCGATTGACGATAATGTGTTTTTTCTCAGATTAATAACAGAGATAAGTTTTCCACAATTATGAGAATAATCCGCAAAGAATCGCAAAAACAACTCTAATGTAAATATATATTACAAACAATTTCGGTTTCAGGTGCATGGGTGCGTGAATCAAATTGCATTCCTGCTTAAAGCTAGTCATATATGAGAGATATATCCTCGTTTTATGCATAAAATTATTCATGTTCAATGAACTTTTGATTTTCAAAATTGGAATTAATAAGTATAAACTTATCAGAAAAGCGTTAAAGTATGTACCACAATTATTTTATAAATTGAAAATTCTTTATGTAACTGAATTTTTTATTTATTTTCCACATGCGATAGTTGTCATAATTTTTCAACATTACTAACATTCTGAAGGTAATTCTTCTTTCTAAAGGTAATTATCCTGAAGCAATATTTTATAAATACTTTCAGCTTGACAAATCGCACATACATTAGTAGACGTAATATTCTAACGTTCAAAAATACACAATTCTCATTGTGTTCAGTACTTAATTAAAATGAATTAATGCCATCGCTCTTACATTAGTTAGTGGCTTAAGGTCAGAATAGTTACAATAAAAATTGTTTTATAATTTATTATTGTTTTATAATTTATGTTGTTTTCCATTCACATATATTTTTTTATCCCGTTGCTTTTCACTAGTCTGCGCTAGTATATAATATATGTAGGAACAAATATAAAGTAGGGCAGATGAGATCAGTATAGAGGGTGTCCGGGGGTAAAGTGCACTAACTTCGGGAGGCGATTCTGTATGATGGTAAAAGTAAAAAATATCAATAACTTTTTTCGAAATTCCGGCCATTTCTCCATAGAACAATATTTATTTTCCCAAACTTTTATTCAAAATTACCAACCGATTTTAGTGCACTTTACCCCCGTACATCCTGTATATGTCGATAGAACTGTGTCAGCAAACTACGAAAACTGAGATAAGATTGTTCTGCTAATGAACCGCGGAATCAACGAAATATGTTCGTAATAAAACTTGTTTTCATCTTTTCTTAACACGTTTGAATAAATCATTGTTAATGAATACAAGTGTTTTAATGCAAAAGCAAACTATCTAAGTTATAACTTAATACAGAATACACACAAACGATGGTATCAGTCGGTATAAGAATATTGTATTATTTATTTTAAAATATTTTTTATACACTCCACTCTTCTGTGTCATCTTTCGGAGAGTTGTGTCAAGCGTTTGGCCTGCTGAAGGGAACAATGACGCAAGTCATTCAACCCTTCCATCGAAATACCGGTAGAACATGAATAGCCTTTAGCAGATTTAGATTTTTTATATTTCTCCATTGATGTTTATTAATATGTATAGTCATCAGTATTTTAGTAAATTACGAAGTCTACAAATGTATATTTGTCAACCAACAGAAACTGTCCAGAAACAATTTGTCAACTATCTTAATTTTGGTTTTGTATGAACGGCACATTTTCATTATACAAATTCTGAAATAAGTAACGCAACGAATTATTTTGTAATAAATACTTCATAAATACTCCCTGAATTTATGGCTAGATTAGATATTATAATGTGTACTGAAATTTCCCAGATGGTGTATAACCTCCCATGAGACAATCTTGCCACCGTTTGTTAGAACACCAGCACCCAGGGGCGGAAGAACCTCCACTTTATACTCCTTGCAATCAAATTTCAGGTAAATATAATGAAATTAATCTCTTTATTTCAGAATGTGTTAATTAGATTAGAGCAAACCCACATATCCCATAAAGCATATCGTGGGCTTAAGATCACAGGAACCTGAATACAAAAACTGGGGTTTTGAGTTAAGCTTGATTTCGGTAATGCCATAATCGTATCTATTAGTGATACAAATCTCTACCTTGTACATACAGCCGTTTAAGATATACAGTTTCTCATTATTATTTGCATTTATCTCAAAACTATGTTTTTGTAGATTGTCAGTTCCATCGAGTACTTTTACGCGCATTTCATATATGTTACGAATCGCTTGAGGAAATTAAGAGAGAGTTACAAAAAGTGTGCTACTCTTTCATGAATATAAAAGTGATGGAGGTTGCGGAAATGGATGCATGAATATGGGTTTTTTTATCAAACACCTAGTAAGAAAGAAAAGACCGGTGCGCCGGTGAGAATATTCGGATAAGAGGAAGACGTGAAAGGACTATGATTGATTTCGTTGGGCTTTAGATTTAGGAAGATAGGTAATGTTAGCAATATAATATTACGAGTAATGTATGTGTATCGTAACGGCGTTAAACTGGAGGAGAGTGTTCACAGTAAAAGTCTGAAAGAAGGTATTTCAATGTATAATTGATCGTTAAAGTAGTAGATTACAATAAATTATATTGACATTTAAAAAAAAATGTTGAAAAAGT
Organism: Hesperophylax magnus; assembly: GCA_026573805.1. NCBI lineage: Eukaryota > Metazoa > Arthropoda > Insecta > Trichoptera > Limnephilidae > Hesperophylax > Hesperophylax magnus. Next base: position 80,431 of record JAIUSX010000071.1, read on the forward strand.
GGGTGAAATAAGGCGTCCGGGGCATTCCAAGTTCCATGAAGGACATTATCTGAATAATGGAAAAAATATATTTATTTGTATATTCATTTATTTATGTTAAACATTATTCAAGAAGTAAAATTTGTTAAAGAAATGAGTAAAAAGAACACATTTAAAATAATAATAAAAGCTAATATTTTATTTATGAGCCATGTTATTATAGCCTTCTTGTAATTAAATTCCGTTCAGTTGAATACTTCTACTATTTCTGAGCAACATATGTCCAACAAGTAATATCTAAATGATACAGTCCTGATATTGTTGTTGCAATTGAAAATTATTTTTGATCTAGTATGTCTAGTTTATATATGGATATTATAATTGGCCAAGGTCTGTCTATAATAACATTAACAATTTTTTAAATATACGAAGCGGTGAAAACAAGAGGTATGGTAATTTTAATTCTTTCATGAAGTGGTTGTAATATACGGTTTATATAGGTAGACCGAGCTTTTAATTAATATATCTTCAAAATTTGTGCTGAATTTTTTCATTGGAATCAAATTGGATTTTATTGTAAGGGGACTAGATAAAAGAATTATGTTCGACGAATGTGAAAGACCAAGGGTTTCACTCAAGGTAGGCGACACATTACGCTATAGGCATCATGGCTTGACCTATTTCACCGTATCGCTCGCCATACAATACCAATGGAAATAAATAAAATACGTGGTCTGTCGCGGGCTTAAGGGTGGTGGTGCATGGCATAGCATAGTTTTTAGTTACTATAACGATGATGCTAATATGGAATATATTGAAGCGTGGCTAAATGCGAATCAGTTTGAAGTAGCAAGTATGAATGAGCTACTAGAAAGTAGGTATGTACATAATAATGCCTACTGCATCATTGATATCAAATATTTTATTGTTATAGCGGCGTAAGTTTTTGGCGAAATAGTTTTAAAATGTACATGTGACAATGGCTATTTGAAATACTTTTTAATATTTGTTACTAATGTATAATATTTTGATTTAAAGTGGTAACAGATAATGATCTGCGAGAGGGCGGCGGCAAGCTGACCCGACATGCGACGCAAGAAGAAGACGAAGCCACTCTTAGGGAGCTGCTTATTAGGTATTATTCAAACAATTTACTTTGAATTTTCAACACTTCCTGCTGAATGCCGCTGTAAGTTTCAAAATTCAAAAGTTTAAAAAAAATTCGCTCTTCCGTATAGAACAGAAATGTCATGTCCTCAAAGATTATTCGAAAAGGCTATTGGCATAAACGATGAATAGATATACCTACTCATGCCCATTCTAATAATAAGATTCGACTACTTCAGTGCATCGATTTTGAATTATAACAACCTATACTTCTAAATGAGTCAATATTATGGGTTATTTTCATTTACATTTAAAGATTAAGTGCATATCGCATTGGCTCGATTATTTGCTCACTTACGTCGAGTTGAAAGTTTTACATCATAGTATATTATGTTTCATTTTTGTAAAAGTTTTTGAGCATCTTTAAGGCATTAAACGGGGAGACATTAAAAGTAAAAGATTGAACTTAAAAGACGGTTATGAAGCAATGAACTTAAGGTGGATGTTTAAAATTCCTGGTATAGGTTACCAAAGTTACATTTTCAATCACAGCACAGGGCTACTTCATTAATTGCTGTCTGCAACATAACTTACAGTTGCTACTTAATGGTAAGGTACTATAGAGTCCTTCTAATGATAACACCATTGTATCCTATCTGTTTGATGCACGAGTCGTTCATGATAAAGAAGAAGAAGTTACAGCTAATGCCTACCTACCATCACCTTATGGAGAGGCAGTCTCAGTAATGTTTGAGCCGTTGTTTTTTTTCGATCAATGGACACAGTCTGCAGAGGCAGGTGAGCGTGATGAGCATGAACCTGTCTGCCAAATTAGACGAGCTGCAGAGGGGTGATCGCCAGATGGAGACAACGGTCGCCCTGTGCGAAATTCGCACTCAACTACAAGAGCTGACGAAGAGTGTGGAATCATGCCAGTCCGAAGTCTCAGAGGTGACTACATGTTTCTTTGTATTATTTTTATAAATACATCTACTTAATTTCGATTTTGTTTTCTTGGTTGAATGAATGAAGTGAAATATTCCAAGTGGAAATTAACCCACTTACAGAGATCTGATCGAATTGAAACTCGATTGATTGACTCGTTGTCGATGATAATGCATTCGATCAACTTTTGGTGGTATGCACCACACCCCCATCTCTAATTTTTCTGAAATTGGATGACATTATAATTTAATAAATAAAAATTTACAGCAGTTATACGGCATAAATGTCCCCAGTGTACTATCCAATTAGAATTTGTTAAGTGTTAGCGTTGTTGACTCCAGTTCCTAGGGAGGAAGGTTCAATCCTCAAACCAGTCAAACCAAAATTAAATGTATTTTTAAATACGAATTATAGTAAAAAAAGCTTTGTCGGGTTGAATTTATAAATAAACCGAAATAGGCCTTTTGTATCAAAAGAGAATATACACAGAGAGTGTACGTGTACAAGTCGTGCACTATAAAAAGTATTATTTTTCTCACAGCTCTCGATTGCTATTATTAAACGATTGCCAGTCTTCATACTTCGCAATCTCCTTCTCAAATTCCTGCCTATCAAAAGTCTTCTTCACCACAAGCCCAACTCTCAGCTCACTTCTTAAAGTCTCTAAACTTGTGTTCGCCCTTATAAAGACTATTCGAAATAAATAAGAGCTCATTTATATTATAACAAACCTAACCCATAATCATGACCCAAAAGTATCCATGGTTCTTTAAAATATCACTCCTAAATGCATGGCACACCATTCCACGCAGGCAAATTTCTGGCAAACATTCCGCCGGAGTGGCGCTGGCAATTGAATCGTATGCATAGGGAAGTGAGCGGAATTGTGTTCTAGCGACAGGCAGGTACTTGTGTAGTAATCTAGGTGCCGTGTCGTGTCGGCGCGATCCAGCCACCCTAAATACACCCCAGTACAAATCACTGAACTGTGGGTACTTGTATATATATAGTGCCGCTGCCATGGCACCCTATGGAAAATGCCACCGCTGATTTTTACTAGATATTTTGCAGGGTTGACTGAACTTCGCTTGCGTTCCGCGATCCAGTATAAAACACCCTTAATCAAATCAGCCGTTTTATTATTATGGCATATCGCATATCGCTCAGTGACATTTTATGGCGGTCAATCATAATTATAATAGAACACTTTAGTTACATTATTTAGTACCTCCCATGTGCATCAATATTATGAACATTCGAGTGTTATATTATTATCTTTCATAACAAATTATTATAAGCAATAATTACTCGCCTGAAATATCCATACAAATTGAAAATATCTCCCGAGTAAAAATAAATGCCGCTAACGGGAATTTAATCCACACTTGATTGCCAGTCAGGTGCTCTGAACCACTAAGCTACATGGGCTTATTCCCAACCCTTCAAATAATTCAATTTGTACTAGTATTTCAATCAACGATTATTACTTACTATATTTTTTTACCTGTAAACAACTTTATTTTTGTAGAAAAGGCTTTGTTAGTGCTGAATTTCCCACTAGATGGCGTCGAGACATATTATATCAGCATTTGTTGGTGAAATATTTTGTCTTGTCGAAATTATTTATTTTTCAGATTATTTTTTTAATTATTATAAGACAAGGTTTTTTTGCATGGCACAAAGGATTTATTATCCTTTGTGTCAATAGATTATCATTAAAAAAAATATTATCTTTCATGTTTTCTTCATATCTAGTAACCTACATCAACATTCACACACCAGTAATTTTTTGTGTATTAATATTATATGATTAAATGTTAACACTAATTCATATATCTGTTCGTGGTATAACGTCTGTCAATCTGTATCAACGTGATATATCACTGTAATATTTTCTTGCTTTACCATAATATTTTATTAATATATAACCACATTTTATTATTTCGTATAACATGAGCTCAGTATAATATCTTCTTGCTTTACTATAATGTGTCAATACAACATTTCAACATTATTCATACGACATTTATTTATCATCGTGTTTAATATTTTATCTGGTCGCGTTGGGGATTATAACGTCAAATTGATTTATGTCTGACAAGGTGAAACGGGATATGGTCGCCATAAAACAGGAATTGGACACTGTTCAGGCTGTGAAAGAAGAAATAGAAGAATTGCGCGAATATGTTGATCGCTTGGAAGAACATTCCCACCGGCGAAAGTTACGGCTGTTGGAACAGGTAATAAAATTGCGTTTATAACATGCAGACATTATGATTAAACTTAAATATAAAACAGTTCATGAACACTTTCATTTTTTTTTTTTAATTTTCAGGGACTGACATTTTTCCTGTCATATGCAATATTGGCGGCTGTTCTTGGTATGCTGCAGTTTGGCTATAATACGGGCGTGATAAATGCACCAGAATTAGTAAGTGAAATTCCTTCATTATACTTTACTAACCATCTCTAGGAAAGGTGTCCACTTCTGTCGATCTCCAGCTATTCTCTCTAAAATTCTTCCTTTCTTTGTCTACGGATGTGGTGTTTTCCTCCACGTCGCCTAGTCACCTACTTATAGGCATTCCAACACTCCTTCGCCTTGCAGGCTTACTACAGAGTAGCATCCTTCCCTGCGGAGACCTTCCACGTATAATGGTACATTTTGTTATTGACGGCTCACAATCAAATGGTAAAGCCAATTGGTATTAATAGGTTTTTCTCGTCCTTTTCTGATTCTCTGCGGGAACTTGGTTTTATCATAATATTTTTACGAATCCTGAAACTATAATTGCATTTTAAAAAGTTAGTTTTTGTATTATAGATTTTTTTTAAATTATTCTGCTTGTTTCAGAATATCGAAAATTTTATGAAGGATGTTTATAAAGATCGCTACGGAAAAGATATCCCAGAAGACTCTGTCAAACAACTCTACTCTGTGGCTGTCAGTATTTTTGCGATCGGAGGAATGCTAGGAGGATTTTCTGGAGGGATGATCGCCAACCGATTCGGAAGGTAAATGATTGCTTTTAGTAATCAATGTCACTTTTATTAATACAATATTACATTTGGGAATTTGTAAATAACTAAATATAATGATGTTCTTTCAGGAAAGGAGGATTACTGCTCAATAATGTTTTAGGTATAGGTGGAGCCTGCCTTATGGGCTTTACGAAGATTTCACATTCTTATGAGATGCTTTTCTTTGGACGGTTTATCATAGGCGTAAACTGTGGTAAGGATTCCGCATTATAGCTCGTGAATATATGCTATAACTTGCTTACTATCATAATATCACAGCGTTATATTGGTAGCACTGACTAGAACTTTGGGTTCCCTTTCAGGACTAAACACATCATTGGTGCCAATGTATATTTCGGAAATAGCTCCATTGAATTTGCGCGGTGGCCTAGGAACCGTTAATCAATTGGCCGTCACAGTCGGGCTACTTTTGAGTCAAGTTTTGGGAATTGAACAAATTTTAGGCACCGATGAAGGGTGGCCGTTGCTGTTGGGTGAGTGAACCTAATTTATGTAGTCCTCGAACCCGTAATCTTTGCTCAGTAACACCATATCCTTAGTTGATGTATATACCCATTTGGACTGCATTGATTATCCAAAGAGATTGTATAATTAGGTTTAGTAGTTTGACGATAAAACGATTTTCCAGGGCTTGCAATCTGTCCTGCTATTTTACAACTTGTGCTATTGCCGGCTTGTCCCGAGTCCCCGCGGTATTTGCTAATTACTCGCCAGTGGGAGGAAGAGGCGAGGAGAGCCCTAAGACGACTACGCGCTAACAACCAAGTGAGTCTAAAAATTAATCATATATTACAATCATGACACCAGCAAATCGCTCGCACTGTATTCTTACAAGACTTATCCAAATACCTACGTGTAATTTTGAAGTACATTGTTATTTAAAAATGGCGTTAGCATGCACGCTAATCATAATACGTGTTTTTAGGTCGAGGAGGATATAGAAGAAATGAGAGCTGAAGAGCGAGCTCAACAGGCCGAAGCTTCCATCTCCATGCGGGAGTTACTTTGCTCTCCGACCCTTCGAGCTCCGTTGCTCATTGGAGTCGTTATGCAACTCTCCCAACAACTTAGTGGAATCAATGCTGTAAGTACATATACATAGTATGAAAACCATAATAATGCCTTGTATATCGACCTTTAACTAATAGACATTGTTCTTAAAAATTACCCGTTCTCTACTAACTGTTCGGCAATTTTTTTATATGCATCTATTTGAATTTCGTTTTTCTTTTCTTGATTCTCCGACATTCGACAGAGCTGAAACTCTAGGTATATTGGTTCGTTTTCTATAACTATGCGTTCTAGCAACTTTTGGTGGCAATCATATACGGATCACATTATATTTAAAAATTTACGGCAGTTAATATACGAAATAAATCTCAGTCCTTTCTTATTGGGATTTGGCTTACGTGTTAGCGCCGTTAACGACGTATACTTATTTCAGTCAATAACTGGTTTGAAAGGTTCTTATTGTAGAAAAAACAAAGAAAAAGGTTTTTTCCGGGTTAATTTTTTCAAGAATCTTTGCTGCCCTTACTTGAAAATAGTGTCGCCTCAATCTAATCTGATTCCTTATGTCAAGGATTCTGTTATCTCCAAGCTATGCTGATTCCATGTGTTGAGAAGCTGTTGTGTGAACTGTTTTGAAAGCCTCCAATCTGTGCTGATTCCTAGTGTCGATAATGCCAATCTATAAATGCTTGAATGTGTTGATAATGCCAATCTATTAATTCTGTTCAATCCGTGTATTTTCGCAGGTGTTCTATTATTCGACATCTCTGTTCACGTCTTCCGGTCTGACCGAGGAGTCGGCCAAGTTCGCCACCATGGGCATCGGGGCCATCATGGTGGGCATGACGCTGGTCTCCTTGCCCCTGATGGACCGCACCGGCCGGAGAACACTTCACCTGTATGGGCTGGGTGGCATGTTCATATTCTCTATCTTCATCACGATTTCATTTTTGATAAAGGTAAAACCAAACCAATCTGCCAGATGGGTAACTAATTATTTATGTGTGTTTACCAATGCTCACCAAATAATACCGCAATGCTACAAAAATAGTCAAAACATAATCTACCTGTGTTGTGGAAATAATCCAACGGTTAGGTCAAAAATAATTCAACCGTTTATTTTTATTCCAAAATTATCTAATTAAAGCTTCCTTTGATCTAGCCACTGACCGTCAAAATAATTCTAATCACTAAAACATTTTTTTTCATTTTGTCTGTATGTATAAATTAAAAATCATCATTTCAGCAGACATTCTTGTAAACTTTGTATTATAATCTTGTATTGACGAATTCACTTTCCATACCCCAAATATTTTTTTCACAATTACAAGTCCCAAATAATTTTTTGACCTAACTGTGAAATAATTATTAATATTTCATTCGCACAATCTTGCTTTGCGCTATATGGGTTTAACGCACCAACTCACGCATATTCTGCGTGAAACTCTACGGTTGAAAACGTAGAAGCATTATTAATATATATTTTTATTATATTTTGTGAATTCACATGTTTATTAAATATATTTTCATACCAGAATTTATTATGCTTACGAGATTCGTATTGCGAGTAATCTCAAAATGTGGGCTTGAGAGAAAGAGTGGATATTTCATGAATATTTCCAAGCATATAGAACATTTTTTAGAATCAGAAGCAACTCAAAGCGCGTAACTATTTCTTCTTGAAAAGTATAACAATAACCGTAATTATGCTATAAAAAACAATCAAAAAATCAATGTCAAAATTATCTAGGTATTGTTAGGTAAGTTGTATTTTTAGTACTTGCAGATTAAGGGAACAATCGTGCCGAGGACTTTCCAATGGAAAAAATCCTGGAAATCTGTGAATCGACTTCACAGTGGACAGAAGTACAGTTTTTCAAAATTCAGACTTTCTTTTTATCTGGCTTCCAAATTGTACGTCCTACATGTTATATTATTGAAACAACAATTAACAAATCTTTCCCTTAGTAGATTTGATCAAATGTGTGTTTTATGATGATAATATTTATTTATAAGGTTTTCAAATAATTTTTATTCATCACTAATCAAACAATATTATTCTGCACATCTACGCATCGCTCGGTAAAATCTTTCTTATCGGTCGATAAACCAACTTCATAAAAATATTATCAATCAGATGTAAATAATATTTATGAAACACTCATACTACAATAATCACTTTACTAAGAATCCCTCGCGTTGACTTTCTTTCAAGCTCGGATTAAAGTTTGTCTAGTGTCAGAGGTTTGGAAAAGGTACGTTTAATTCGTATTATTCTTTGTCAAGCAGTATTTTAACTGAAAATTTAAATAAATACTGGTGAAGTTCAATTGATTTAAAATTGCATTGTTTATAGAAATCCATTCCGGGATCGAGTAGTATTACTTGTTGGTCTTAAAAGACCGTAAACGATGTGTGTTATTTAATAGCTTATTAACTTTATTTAAGAGAAAAGGCACCATATTATTAATATAATATTATGTATTTATCGGCGAATTGTTGTAGATGCACAGAAAAATATAATCCATAATATTTATTTTAATTTTGAGCGTTATGTATTTGTTTTAAATTGCAATCATACTTTTATGTTATTCACTTCACCGCTTTGTTTGCGTGTCCCTCCCTGAGAGCGACTTTCCCGATTCTATCCCCGAAGGGATCTCTCACTCACACCTCGCACCAAACACTCACTAATATATAAATATTACACTTTTCATTTTATTTTGTTTTCATTTGTGATACTTTACTTATATATATATCTGGGATATCTCAGATAACCAACCGTCGCCACCTTGCTCTCCCAGGAAATGTTACTTTTATTTTGTAACTCCCCGCTAAAACGCTAAAAGTTACTTTTTTTGGGAGGAGACCTTTACAATGGCACACAAGTTTTTTTAAACAGCTGTAATTTGGCATGCTATCAAAAAGTATTTTGTTTTCATATGACGATTTGACAACAATACGTTTAACGGTTTAAACGTCAAGCAAGTTCCGCCGTTTGTGCATATAATGTAAGTGCATATAATGTACTGCCTGTACTGTCTGGTGTCAAGAGACGACCGCAAAGCTTGTCTGCAAAGCGAGTGTCTGCAAAGCGAGTTTGCGCCTGCGAGTGTGTGAGTAGAATACCTCGGGAGAATCGGGGAAGAGCATTGCATTCTACTGCCTGATAGGAGTTTTTCGGCTATGTCCAGGAAATGATCGACTGGATGAGCTACCTATCTGTTGTATCAACGCTGAGTTTTGTGGTATTCTTCGCTGTGGGACCCGGCTCCATCCCGTGGATGATCACCGCGGAGCTCTTCTCGCAGGGACCGCGGCCCAGTGCCATGGCCATCGCCGTGCTGGTCAACTGGATGGCTAACTTTGTCGTCGGTATCGGCTTCCCGAGCATGAAAGTAATTCTTTTTACATATACCTAATATTGCACTACATATATACATTATATACATACATTCATTCCATATCTTATACAACTAATATTCTTTCAGAGTGCTCTGGAAAATTACACCTTCCTACCCTTCAGTGTTTTCTTAGCCATATTCTGGATATTTACATACAAAAAAGTTCCTGAGACGAAAAATAAGACCTTTGAGGAGATTTTAGCTTTGTTTAGACATTCAAATGGAAGGTGAGTCAAGTTCTACTCTATTATTCTGTAACTGTTTGTTTATGAAATGTATTACTGTATTTTTGTTTATTAAATGTGCCAACTGTTCTTTTAAATTATTCTAAAAACATTTATTAAACTAATTTGTTTGTTTTAAACAGAAGTCAATTTATAATCTTGTGTCCTTTCTGTAGCACGACCATGATTAATGAACCCATTTATTATACACCACTTCCGTCAGGTGAATTTAAGTAAATAACCTGAACGATATATTCCTTTTTATAGCGGTAGTTTGAGAGACAGTCGCCTGTACGGCAGTATGCTGAACTGCGTCAATGCGCTGGAACAACAACTGCCCCCTCCGCCGGCCCCTACAGAAGAAAAGCCTGATTCATGTAAGCGGAATATGTATACATATATATTTTTTTAATCCTGCCACAAAAGTGGTTTATACATTCCAGTCTAAAGGGTATCTCTTGTATCTTGTCTCTTTTACCAAACTTTCTAAAAATATTCCAAACTCACTTTTACCAAAGGATGTTTACATGTTTGTATTTACAGCAATCAGTCTATTTTTGAACCTTTAACTATAGAACCCTTGGATTGTTTTTGACACTTGCTAATGCTTATTTTACAGCTGAATATCAAAACCAATAGTTTCTTAGACATGGGCTGCTAGGGAAACCAGACGTCGTCGGTAAAGTATCTCTGAATTTCTGCACCAATTTCAATAGACCAACAATGTACTTTATCGTAGCACCCTGAAAACCCGTTCAACGAAGCTCGGGAAATCATCGACAGTTACTTTTTCCATCATAAATTTTATGTATACGTTCATATTTTTTTACCGGGAACAGAAAGTAAAGTAAATAATATTCAGAGTGAGGCATGCGATCGCTTTGATCAGTTTTACAGTGTTACTTACACGCGTGTTATCACGTGCCAAGCGTGGCGCTCGCGCTTGTTTCTCAAATTGAACTGAACGCACTGAACTCTTGAACTATTTAAGTCTTACTCTGTTACTTTCAACACGCGCGGAAATAGTGCGTGTTGAAACAGCTTCGCTTTAAAGCGGGCTTGAAGTTGAAAATCTTCTGCTCACTGCACAGGCAAAATCAAAGTATTGGTGAACATGTGTGGTATACTTGTAGCAGCACTTTAATGTCACCGTGTGTAATCAATCAAATTTGCACAAAACAATGCACGTTTTTTCTAACCCAAGGCAATATGGCCAATGTACAGAAACTGGTGTGTTTGCCACTTGCACAAACGTTTTTCATGCAAGTTTTAGATGATGATGACCTATATAAAACAGCAGGACTGTGGTCGTTGATAAGAAAGAGTTAATTGACAGGGCATGACGCATGGCCCTTTATTAGGTTTAAAGATGGTGATAAACCGTAGTTTGAAAATAGGAACTGGGTTTTCGCTGATATATTTTAAGCTATTTTCAGCCCTAGCTTAACCTCATATTTAATTTAACCAAAACTTTTAAATATAATAAAACTAAAGGTTAGATTATGTTTGACAGACTACCTACCTTTTCAGGACAAGGACAGCGGTAAAATGTGTCAACTCTCATTCCACAAATATCCATACATGTATGTTAATACACAGATAATTGCATGACAACATACGTTTGCACTCCGACGGCAATCTGGTCAGAGTTCATCAATAGGTACATCATGGAGGCACTCACTTCCATTTCATTAATTGTTTCGTGTCCTAAATCTTAAGGTTAAGACTAGTTTAGCTCTACAAGATAATTATAACACTAACTACTACACTAGGGCAGCTTCAGGAATATTTATAATATACTGGCTAATATGGTTTACAGTCGTAACCTTAGTAAGAAAATAGGACTTCTTAACGTAGTTATTTAATTTTCACGAATACTTCCCTGAAGTTCGCTATTTCAGTGCGACACACAGTGTAAATTCAGTAAAATTTTGTAAAATTGGTTAGGATTGCTAGAATAGCTCGTACCTGATTTGAGGCGGTCAGCTCAGAAGTGGTGTTACCTACAAAAATGTAGAGCTAGGATAAATACATTTAAAGCTTCAAAATGTGGAGTTGATGTAAGTAACAGTCGCAATAATAAAAGTGGAATTCCAAGAGAAATGTAGTATTTGGTTGATCTATCCAATTATTTTTGATGAAACATTATTATAATTTGAAGTGCGATCAGATTGCTAACTTAATTTAGGAATGTTCCTGGGTTTCGCCACTTATGCGCTAACCTTCTGAAACCAGAAGAAAGATGAGCAAGCTTGAAACGGAAGCAGTAATGTGGTCGCTAATGTGAGTTGGTTATCGTGTTGCAGCCGTGTCGGAGCACTCGTCGCAGGGCGAGCAGCAACAGCAACAGCAGCAGCAGCGAGGCGGAGGGCGGCCCCCCCCGCCGCTGCCCCCCCCGCGCTTCCCCTCGGGCGGCGGCGGCGTCTGACAGCCCCCCGCCCCGCTCCCGCCCGCACGCCTGGCCAGCCAGCACCGCATGTTCTAAATATTTTATAGCAAACAACTCATACTACGTCACTAGGGCGATACTGACATGGATACGGAAATAAGAACCTCACTTGAGGCCACTAGCGCAACAGTAGTCAAACCCTCACTTTTTGAGTAATTTTTTTTACAAAACTTTTTACTTGTCTTATCTACAACCACTGAAGATATTTATGTTGTTTTTATCACACTTTTGAGAAACCAAGATATTGTTCTAAGTTCTAATTAACATCTAGTTGTGACAAACTGTATTATCCTCATTCCGAACGGAAAAAAAGGGTGATACTATAAACGTTGCTTTTGTTAGAGTGGTCTAATCAATGATTTTCTGTAGTGGATATCACCTTCCCTTTTTGAGAAATTGAGCTACCGATCTAATCTATGCATATGCGTGGCATAACCAAAGACAAAATCAACAACCCTCATTTCCACAAGACAAATATGGCGCCATGAACTGTTTTTACAATTGTCACGTAACAATAAAAAACACGTCGTAATTTGATATTTCAACAAATTTCAAAATACTTTTCTGATAAAATCCACAGTTAACCAAAAAATACGCAAATCCAATAAAACAGCAAAATACGCAAATCCAATAAGTCACATCTCAGAAAAACATGAATTATTCAATTTCATATATCTTTTTCCTTCAAATTCATGGTTAGACCGCCCTTGCGTTAGTGGCCTCATTTCCAAGCCACTTACCTATTACCTTTAAATTTAATGGAATAGCTTTGTTCTAATCATTTAAGGCACAAAATCGTGAAAAATTCAAGACTCTTCTTCCGCTACTTCATATTATATATTATCAAACTTGCACCTAGGTACATGACGTTTTGTGTAGACCTACTCTATAGTCGCTAGCGGATAGATAAATAATGCTTAAATATTATATCTACATATGGGTGAAGTGCCATTAAAAAAAAATTCTTTTAATAATGCGTCCAGCGTTAAAAAAAAATCATATTCTTACAACAGCCTCGTAACTCTTCAAAAAAACCATTGCTTTATCTCTTTTCTATCTTCATAAATGAAAATTTATAACATACTATGTATGTCCCCAATGAGTTACGATTTCTTAGGATATTATGTAACTGTCAGAATTATGAGACAACTACGAATTAAACAAAATCATGTTCTTACAATAGCCTCGTATCTCTTCAAAATAACAATTGCTTAATCTCCTTTCTGTATTCATAAATAAAAATGTATAACATACTATGTCCCCAATAAGTTCCAATTTCATAGGATATTATGTAACAGTCGGAATTATGAGACAACTACGAGTTATACAAAATCATGTTCTTACAATAGCCTTGTAACTCTTCAAAATAACGTAAAATATGCTCAATCTCTTTTCTATATTCATAAATGAAAATGTATCACATGCTATATCTTCAATGAGTTAACTGTTGGAATCATGATATAACTACGAGTTAAAAAAATCATATTCGTATCTTTAAGAATTTGATTAATTTATACGGGATTCACGTACCTTATCATTTTTTCTCGTGAATGAATCTAACCAGTTTGAAAAGTGATTAGAATTGTACTAATCTTATCCTTATGTCGAAACTTATAACATTTAAAGAAAACGAATATAAATTATTAAAAAATACATTCCTTAAACAGGGTACCCAAGATTTTTTTATCCGTTACTATCAGTTGCAGATTATTCAAAACGTTTTAAGAACATAATATCCTAATAATCTCGCTGACCTTAGATTCTTGACAGAATACATTCGGCTTATCAGAAATACTATTACCGTTTCTTTATATTCTTATCTTATTTTCGTATCCACCACCAACGAACTAGCGCGTGGGTATGTACATATTGTGTACCTATGGATCTCAAATTATTTCTGGAATAGCAAATTCCGTATATTATATATATTTATGAAATATTGGTAATGTAGGTAAACTTACAACTAGAAATAAATAAAAAATATTATTATTATTAATTGAAATGTGTGACGGCCTATCACAAACTCCTGTTAAATTGCACGCTTCTTACAAATATAATTGGTATAAAATTTTGATATTATATTTTGAATCTCTGCTGAAGATAATTTGATATTACAATAGGTACATACTATCTCTGCATTAATTTTTCACGACAATCCATTGTTTGTCAAACTCGAATCCTATTATAATATTGTCGAAAAATACTCAAGTCATTTTGTTTTGAAAAATGCCTAAATCGTTCATTTTAAAGTTAAATTTTTATTTTGTGAAATTAATGATGTCATACCTTTCAATCTAAGCCTTAGTAGCTTGTATCGTATGAGGGTAAGGTGGGCGCCTCTCACCCGACCACCATCCCTGGACTGACATGGTTAATTACCGAACAACTGTATACTGAGTGACGTGGCATCTGACAGTGGAATGAGAACTGTTCTAACAATATTAACAAATATATCATCATTATTTATTGCTGAAAACATTCACGTTTACATACCTATGTACCCATTGTCTTCTAATCATAGAACATATCAATTTTAATATTAGCTATTGCCACTCTGTTTATAGAATAAGAACCTGTTTAATTTCTATATTTGCTTGTTTATTTCAACTTGTGTTCAATTTGTTTTGACCGCCCTTTTTTTAATTTGTGGTTATTTAACTTAAATAGTTGGTTCAATGCAATTCAAATTGCTCTTGATTCTGGGTGCACATATTTACTTCACGTCGTTATAAAGGTATATATCACCCTTGTTAAATTTAAATGTTGTTAAATGTCATTGGTAAACATGATTTTAAAACATAAGTATTGTTGATAATCCTTGTTAAAGTTCCCCACTGTCAGTAGACCACCAGCGATTTTCCAATGCCAATGTATTATTATTTCAAGCTTAGTATCTTCGCTGCATCATGACTTTCTTCTGTCTTCAACAGAGGATACCTCTTTTGTATCTTTGTAAAAATGTAATCACCGTTAGAAGGCGATCAGAAAAAGTCTGCCAAATTATGTTTCAACTGCATCATTACAAACAAACAATGCTTAAACATTTACAATGGGGTGAAAATCATTGCATTATTTTCACTTATGACTTATGAGCCTGTAGAATTGTTTTGCGATTAGTGTCTAACATAACTAAACTCAATGCTCAATATTTAGGGACACTTATGGAAAACTACCTACTCGGTCGATGTAATGTAAAAAAATATTGAACATGTAAATATTTCTCAAAACCTCAATAAATAACCAATGGGACTTAATTATGAATAAAGGTTGTGCTTCTTTGTCCAAAACATCTACGGATTCATAGAATGCCACAAAAATACATTATCACATTCTTAGATGTTTATTATAATTAAAAAAATCTAGGAACTAAGCAAATATTCAAGCCGAAAGACTGATCGGTTCAGGTAAATTAGTTCAATGCAACTCTGTAACAGAAATACTTAGTCCAAAATCAAATGTATGTATTGTGTGAATCCCAAAGGAATTAATGTTCGAATGCCGAAATGTAAAGTTTTGGGGATGATAACGGTATGCGTCTTTTTACTGGGGGCATTGGAATGCACACCCAATTTGAATTGTTTTTATTGTGAATAATGTTACAAACCACATGTCTATAATTTAACTAGATATATAATTTGAATGTCGTTATCATACCCAACAAATAATATCACGGTATCACAGCAAGCAACTTAGAAAACTACTGAATTATACATGATATAATTACATGAATACCTTCTTATTATATTGAAAAGCATGTTTAATATAACTTGCTGTGGAACTGTGATCTTCATTTATTTTTTTATTGGCAGTCATAATATATGACACTTTATAGGGACATCGTGTTAATATTTTTTAAATACATACCTAACACCAGTGGCGTAGCTCCAACTCCCGGCCTCAGGCAGCAAACTGAATCCATCTCCTCCATCTTGCAAGGTTACAAGTTGCAAGTTGCGCGTAGTTGGTGTTATAAATTAACTTACACATTCGATAGAGTGAGTAAGTTGGACATTTTGTCAAAATGCCCTCACCATTTTAAAATTAACACATATGCAAATAGGTAAATGTTTTATTACATTTATCTGTGCGGGTCCCTCCGAGGCGACCGCTACGCCACTTCCCCCTGCCTATTTAAATCTGAAGTTTACAGTCACACTACCAAATAATGATCTATAGGTGTATTGGTTACGTATGCAAGTGTCTATACGATATCTCTAAACATGTATTAAAAAAATGCTCAAACCTTTGGAAAAATTTTATAAATTATTAGTTAGGTGCTTATTTAGCGATCGTGACATTATAGTACGACATCGTTAACAACAAATAAAGTAAGTTTAACAATCTACATTTTAAAATGACATATGGTCACAAATTTTGATTACCTACTTCAATAATTATACAATTTACTATATTACTGTACCGAACAAATTCAACTTAGATTTAGAGTAACCTATATTGTTCGTAAAGTAATTATAACACTAAACCAACCCGTAGGTATTCTAATTGATAACATTCAACAATTGAAGTGGATCATTATTCTGTTGTTTTGCTTTTAATTTATTTATTATACCGATAAAGTTTACCAAACTTATTTCTTAAACTTATGTAAGTAAGTTTTTTGAATTCGTTCAAACAATTCCAATTACTAGATTATTTTAACAAATTGCGTAGACACTTGAATGCGAAACTTGTAAGATAAGACAATTTATCGAATGATTCTTATAATATTATCCAAGACTTAAATGAATACACACTCACACTAATCAGCTTTGTAAACGGGATTGTTTTATACAAGTAACAATTATAAGATGACGAAATGTATTGTATTAATTGATAACCAAATATTTGCCAGTTCAGAATAATTAGTCACAAGTAAAACTCAACGGTGGGAGGAGCTCCCTACAAACGGAATTGTTTATATTTTAAGACCATTAGTCGATGAACAGTGAACACTTTGTTCCAGAAGTCCTTACAGCTGATTACGAGTAGCATAGCTTTTCACTAACACAACTGGTACATTAATAAGCATATTATATAGGGCAATTATTCTAAAATATACATAATAGAACACATTCTAAAAGTTAATATCTGGTTTAAGAATATTGTATAAATAACATCGGTAGATTTATTAATGTGAGCGTATGAAATTTTATTGATAATATAACGAAGGGAACTGTGATTGTAAAAAATACATACAAACGTAAGAAAGGAATCATGGCGTCAAAATGGAAAGAAGCTGTCAATCGGTGAGGGAAGCAAGCGCAGTTTGTGATCTCTCATCGAAAAGCAAAAGTTAACAATAATTTTGAATAGCCCTTAAAGGAATCATAAGTAGGATAAATGTAATAATCATAAAGTATGCCTATATCTTATCGGCGACGTGGCTGCAGGAGGAAGTACTTGTTGGGATGTCTTCTAGTAAAGTCGATGTAAATATGTAAATAATTTCTAGTTTATGTACATAATATATCGACTCTACTTGTGTACATAATGAATCCATTACCACCGAACAATATACCTATTTCCTAGCAAATTCAACATTTATTTTTGTGTTTTGACGTACTCTGAACCAACCACTCCCCACACAATCCAACCCTATCACCCACCCACCCTCACCCACAGTCAACCCGGGAAATGTTAAATGCCAAACTTCATCCATCCCCCCTACCTAGCCACACCGCGGCGATGATTTTAATTTTAAATTTATAAATATTTAATAATCAAGTTAACCACTGCAAAGATAACACATTTTTCTGGTGAGAAAACTTCTTTCCATTTTGTTTTTTTTCTAGGAATATTTTTTTAAAGATTTTTCTATTATGTTCAGATGTTGTAGTAAGAATAGTAGAAGTTATAAAAACCTGAATGACTTTAAATTATTATCGTTCAATAGAACGTAATTTACTGTCATGAAACCATTAGCACGATTTTATTTTAATCAAAATTACCTACCTAATTATATGAAGTAAAAATAAATATAAATATGATGTGTTCAGAATATCTACTTCAAATTGAACCTGCCTTGTAAAATCCATACAACAAATAATAACTTATCCAAAAGTGTTTCATTAAAACTTTATGGATATAATAATTGATGTTTTATTTGCGACCCTCCCGCACCTACTCCTTTCTTCCCCTCAACGGCAGCAAGTATTGATTCGCCCTCCGTTGATTTGATTTGGGCGGCTTCTATACCGTAGTATAATGCTATGAATAGTAAGCTTGTGGGTTCTAATCCCAAGCAGCTCTAATGTAGTAAGTCAATCATTTTTTGGACGCTTTCGGGATGTAGTGACCTTGTTTGTCAACTTTGGTAGAAGGATGAACAAAATAAATAAAATGGGATTCTAATGAGAAAAAATCCAATCCCTCCGATGTTTTGGTTATATTGTGCGCCCGTCGAAATTAATGCCAAAGAAATGATAAAAGATGATTGAAAAATCTGAGAAAGTAATTTCTCGGAAGTAAACTAATAAACATTTTCCATCTTGCTTGAAAAATGACCTGTGATATCTGCACACGTGCTCGTTGTTTATTTTATCGTGTTTTGCTATACTTGTAAACAAGCAACTACAAATACAACATTTAGGCAAAAAAGCTTCTTATACTATAATAGTATCTACTAAACAACTCTACAACAAAATCCCACTCTCATTCAAAACTCACATCAATAGTATATCAATTAAATCTCATATAAAATATAAAGTTCAGTATTGCCGTGTACGGAAACCAGCTATGCCAGAGTAGCATAGCAGTAATCAACTTGTGGTTGCATCACAGTCACGTAGCTTGTAAGTATCTCTGTGTACGAAGAACCGTACTGCTAAGACATCATATCTCTAAAATTTACGAACTCCTAAGTTGAGTATATCCATCAACAACCCACCGAACCAGTATGAAAGTGAAAGATATCAGAAAAGCCTTCAAAGTAACAATACGTTAATAACTTTAAATTATTGTTATTCTTCTTCTTCTTAAATTAGCTTTTTAGCATCTAGGAGGTCTTGACATCAGTAAGTGAACTATGTACATAAATAAGAAGCTATTTTTATAGCCAGTCCAGTCGGTTAGAAGGTTTGGGTACCTTAAAAATTATGATAAATTATCATGTGCATTTAATAATAATATACTTGTAAAAGTCGGCGGTCAGAAAACTTCAAAGATAATGATTGAGAAATTGTTTTTAAACACCCTTCTTTGAGAAAGGCTACCTACAATAACCAATGTAAATCACGATTCAGGTGATTAAATCACCAAACGAGCTGTACAAAATTGATTACACATTTATTGTTAAAATTAACTTTGTTTATTTTTTATAGTTTTTTTACAACTGTAGAAAATAATGTGACGTTACAGGGGTACCCCGTTCTAAGGTCATATTGTACATGGTTATTTGTTTGAATTATAAATTGGGTCAAGTTTTTTTAGATGTTAATTTTTAAAGTATGTTAAGTGTTTTTTGTAGGCGTGTCAAAATATAACAAGAGGTAAATTTTATAATATAAAGAAAAACATATCATTATACGAAAACTCTTTGTTAGGTTAAACATTTTATCTATATTCTTCCTTCCCGTATCCACAATCCGTATTTTAATACTTTTATTGAAGTCAGTTATTTTTTTATGTTTTTTTATTGCAAAGGGGAGGATTTTAAATAGTTTTATAGTGAAATTTTGCAAATTTATTTGCCCAAAAGTCGTTTTAATTGTAAGTTGGTGAAATTTATGTCTTAATGAGGATCTTGTGAATCAACTCGAGTTTGTATGTGCAAAGTTATCTTGGTTTTTGAATAGATAAATTAAAATATATTTTTAATATAATTGTTTCAGGGACATTGGAGTCGGGGAATTAAGAACATTGTGGGGGTTCTGATGGGGACTCTAAGTATAACTTTTGTCAAAATTGTACAGTACAAAATTGTCTTTTGTGCTGTGAGGACTGGTTTTAGAATGGAATCGCATGAACTTCCCCATCCGATAAGACCATATGGTATATGAGATTCGCCTAAGGCGTTATAAAATAGTTGTTCTTTAACTAAAATGTTTCTTGTTGTTTATTTAAGTGGAATATCATCTCTGCAAAGCTTAAAAAAAACTCTAGAAATTACCCAAAGTGAATTAATTAATTAATCAATCGTTGAATAAATGAATCTGTTATATAATATTATGTAGGTATTGACAGATATTCCAGGTTGTTTTTTGGATAAACTATTCAAAATCAAGTATATTAAATTCTACACAAAATCTTACTTATAAATAAAACAATTTTATTAAATAATTAAAATCGATAATTGAAGCCAAAAATCTAATTTCGTAGGAAATCCCCCTCCAATAAATTAATAATGGTAATAATCTGAGATACAACCCGTCTTGAGGAACGATCCAATAATATGAGACAACTGTTTGTCTTCATGTCAACATTATGTTTTGTTTTTTTTTATACTAATGTTCCAAAATGAGTGAACTGTATTCTTTTAGAACAATTTGACTACGGAGGTCAAAAAGTATGAATATTATAATTTACGAAAAATATTTAGGTACTGTGTTTATTATAATACTAGCGGAGTCCAGTTAAAAATCACGGGATATTAGAATTGTAGGATCAATAATTGCTTCTTAGCTAAAAAGCGCAGACCCTTGAAAAATCACGAAATCTGACTCTCTATACACATTTCAAATGAAGAATGTAATTAAAATGTAAATTTCAAAGTTCCGATTTTGAAAATGGCACTTAAATTCAAAGCAAATTTGAGTTCATTGAACCATATTTTACGCAAGACTAACACGCAGCACAGAGAACCTTTATTCTATATAAATTCTGTTTCAAAATTAACAAACTGTACCGAATATTATCCAAATTTTATAAATTTTTGTCCGTTAGAGCAATATAACAATTTTTTTAATTTTCTCCAACATTTTTTGTTTTATTTTCCCTAAGTCCACTACACAATCTAATCCACTTCACAATCAACAATATTTGCAGTTTTTTTTAATCTACGGCATTTAAAATAAAATACCATTATTTGCTTCCCTTTTATAAGATATAACTTAGCTTCCACCGCAAAATTAACTAAATGAATTAATTATTCACATTTATCAATATAATTCCACTAAAAAAATATCTAAAAAAATAAAGCTTCACAAGAATTTTCATAGATGTCGGTAAAAACTCAATAAGGTAAACACATTTTTTTTAAATATTATAATAACAAAATAAAATAAAAATTTATTCGTATCGTATTGTTGTTTAAGATGTCATTAAAAAACATTAGTAGAGCCCAAATCGCTCGATTTATTGTGAAGTTTAATAATAATAATAATCTTTTATCTCACTCTTCATTTCGGAAACACTGTTTTTTGCTCCAGATTTTGTGGGACACGGAACGCAAGCGCATGCGCGGTCGTCTCTAGTGATTAGATTGGATTAGATACATCTAGTTTTAAAAATAGAATTGGGGTGCGCCTGTTCTCACATTGCTGGAGGATTGGGGGCGGAGCTACGAAGTTTGCCGAGTGAACACGAAGGCTCAAAGCGGCTCGGAACTACGAAGTTTGCCGAGTGTACACGAAGGCTCAAAGCGGCTCGGAACTACGAAGTTTGCCGTTGTTTGAAGTCTTGAAGTTTAACTGTGGTTTGACGTTCGAAAATCTCTCAAGTATGAGGGAGATTTTGAGTTGAAAGAAACGAAACATGGAGGTCGTTATTAGTAAACATTTACAAGACATAATCAACCCTACGGACGAAAATAAGTATTATTCTGGATACTTCGACAGCCAGGAGAAATACGCTGCATTCAATACTGACTTGAAGGCTTCAGGGTTTTCATTCTCAACCAGAACCAGTTATGGTAGAAAAGGTATGTAGCCCTACCCTACTACAATCACAGAGCGTGCAGCGTCTAGCCCTGCTCTTTTGGCCAACATAAACTAATTTGTATTCCATTTTTTAGGAGAGAAAATCTTCTTTTCATCCCTTAATGGTATCGTTCCTATACCTTTCTTTGGTTCACCATTTTGCATCGAGAAGTCAGAACATCTTCAGTGTTCACAAGGCGAAAACTATTTTAAGAAGAAGAAAGAACCTGATGATTTGGTAAGTATTGCCAGCTTAGGGCTTACGTAGGGCTAATTTAGTTGTCCTCTATATAAGATAAGCAATAGCCTATATATAGGCAATTACCGTGCATTTATGGCAGGTGTAATACGTACCTATGCTACACCTGTTCTATCTCTGTTTCTATCTCTGCTCTATATAGCCCTATAGCCTATATGCTGTGCCAACCTTGACCTAGCTAACCTAGGGCCTAGGCCTACCCCTGATAGCCCTATAGGCCTACAATCACATATACGTATGTATTGCTGCTTATAGACCTCAGAATAATTAATTAAAAGGTCCAGATCACACGTCAAATCTACTTCCTATACTGGCCTCCCGGTTGTAAATGCTGAATGGAAAGCGCCCGCATGAGCTATTATTTTGTAGAAAGTTACATATTTGCGTTATTTTTACAGACTGACCACCCGTCATCAGTAAAAAGACGATTTCTGATGCAACCGTCAAAGAAGATTGGGTGCCCGGCTTACCTTTCGGTGAAATGCATCCGTGTTTTTGATGGGTCAGAGTATTCCCTTCAAAAGCAGAATAAAAATGATATGAGAAAGGTAAATTTTCACCAAGAACACATAGAGGGCGATTCCACCATTTGTGGTCCAGATACAGTAAATATCTAACTATATCTCCTATGCAAATAAGCAAATCCTATAGGAAATTTCCTGTTCTTTCCAATGAGACTAATTAGAAGAGTGTAAAAGAATTATTTCTAACAATATAAGACATATTGTTACAATGGTTGTTTTCGTGCAAACGAGCGAATTAAAGTAAATCCATGTTCTAGGACTAACAAATGGTGTAAAAATTAAAATAATTTCTAGCTTTGGTAATAAATCAAATTTTGATATACATATTATGTAAGGGACAAAAATATGTTTGAATTTTTTTGTAATATATAAATACTTGTTTTCTTATAAAAATGAGTTTTACTTTTTATCTGCGTTACACACGTAACTTTTATAGCATAAATTGTATGAAACATCCACATTAAGGGCTGCTTCACAAGGTTCATAATTTAATTTGAAAGTAAGTTACATACAAGGATAATGCCTGAAAAAATTACAACTTAAAATGTTTAGTCCTTTTTGACTTATGCCCTTTAGAATATCTGTCACACACGTAACGATGCATTGTGACATAGGGTTATTTGCACTGAAACTCCCTAACATTTTTCAAATTAACTACCAAACTTATAAAAATACAACCCAGATTAATTACTAGTGTGATTTTAATGCCCTAGTGTATCATTAACAGTTCTCTTTAAATCACGGATCAATTGTAGATGGGTTTTACGTTATATTTACATAAAATCTATAATTTTGCACTTCAAATATAATGTAAGGTTAATGAACTGCAATCGGTGAATGTAGAACTAGAACGAGTGTTAGAAACAATCATATCGAGTCATTCCTCGCCACT
This sequence comes from Hesperophylax magnus, assembly GCA_026573805.1. Lineage (NCBI taxonomy): Eukaryota > Metazoa > Arthropoda > Insecta > Trichoptera > Limnephilidae > Hesperophylax > Hesperophylax magnus. Next base: position 104,121 of record JAIUSX010000071.1, read on the forward strand.
TGCTATAGTGCAGTGCAACGTGTTCGCATGTTGTGCAACGTGTCCACGATTTCATAACAACCGTGTTCAAAATGTCTTCACGTCCACCGTGTTCAAAATGTCTTCAAGTTGACCATGTAGGTCTTATGCTTGTAAATAAGCTATTTTAAAGTGAATTATATGTGAATTCTTGTTTGAGATGCAACAAGTTTAGTCTATACTCCTATAGGTCCTGTGCTTTTAAGTTTTAATAAGCTAATTTTCTGTGAATTATGACCATGTGAATTCTTGTTCGAAATACAACGTGTGTGCTTCCTCTACTGTATCTGCGTACTTATCCTGTTCATCGTTTGAACCACTTTGTAAATAATTTGGTGTTGCATGAAGGCATTATAGTGTACTTCTGTAGTTCCTATTACTTCTGTAGGTCTTCTGTAAGATGTGCGTGGGCTATAATGCTCTTCTTCAGACCGCAGTTTCAATAAACGGAAATTTTTTCGATGTGACGTCAAGCTGTCTGGCCAGGCCTACCGAATTTTAGTTGAGAATATAAATAAATAAACAAATTCTTTATTTCAGTTGAACAATACATTGTTATATAAAGCGTCAAATTAAAATAGATTTATAAATATATTGTAGAAATATATTTGTTACTGTTATGTTATGTTGTTAGTATATTGCCGGTTCAGTTAGGTCAAAGAGAAGTATTGTAGATAATCTAGCCTTCTACTTCCTGGTTACGAAACCATTACTAGGATAGGTTATTGTACTTTTTATTACTAACCTCCAACTTACCTAGCTCTGGTAGTTTGTATTGATATTTGAAGGTTATGTTTGTATTTTTTAAGGAAGAAGGAGGAATCTGAACTAACTGAAAATGCTCAAATTATATCCGAGAACGTTTTCCACATGAAGCAAACTGTTCAGAATGCGTGTGGAACCGTCGCCCTGCTTCACAGCATCGCGAACAACACCGACAATATCCAACTCTTCGACGGCTGGCTGAAGCAATTCCTGGACGATGCCAAAGAACTGGACTCCACCGCCAGAGGTTCTCTGCTTGAAAACTGTGAGGGAGTAGTCTCTGCCCATTTCGAGCTGGCCAAGGAAGGCCAGTCCAACACTCCCGGAGAAAACAAGGCGCAAGTCCTTCCCGATTAACCATGGAGACACGACCCCCGAGACGCTCCTGGAAGACTCTGCCAAGGTCTGCCGCACCTTCATGGAAAGGGATCCCAACAATGTCAACTTCACGGTGGTTGCTCTGAACGCTGCCGATTTGTCTGAATAAATTATATATCTTCAGGATGACAAGAATCAAGCGTGACTGAATTTACCTCCACCATATTTACCATTAACATTGAGCCAGTTGATTTTTATTATTTTTATTTATGTGATTCATTATGTATGTACGTAAATCACATTAGTTTTGCCATTATTTAAATGCTATTTTTAAGTTATCGCCATTGTTCAATGTTTGTGGCTTGGATTAAAACTGCTTTCTGCTTGTCATCTTCAAACTCATAATTTTAAAAATCTCAATAATTATATCACTTTGTGCAAGTCACAATAGTTGTAAGGTTTGATGGCTATTCTTAGCTTTTTGTTTTATGTTGTGAAAAAAACTCTTTATTTTGGTTGGATTTCTGCATGATTCTGCTTAGTACTAGGAATATGATGGATATTGTATTTCATGGCATTGTGATACTGGTAAATGATTGTCATACTTAATATTATATTTTTTACATTTTCTATTACCTAATAAAGTCGCTTTTATGAATATGATTGATTATTTTATTTGTCTTGATATTTTCTGTAAACACTACTTCTTTTGAACAACTTGTAATCTACCGAATAAGTTGAACCACAACTCTGTCTTGGGACACACTTCTTGCTTCTTTCACATTCTTACTTTTATGTTTTTCTGACTCTTGTCATGACCTGATTCAAGTGACTTCCTTCATTTATCCTTTTGACCTGTCCCAACCATAGTATTTAATGGCATCCCTTTTATAAACTTATTCATTAAGCTTACATTAGTTTTACATTCTGTCTGGATCTTCACAAATAGGTAATCAAAATTCGGAAAACAGCCTCAGGGACCTCATTTTATAACTTGAAAAATGGTTAGACAATAGTTAATGTGCAGTCTATCCTCTGATTACACTTTTGGCTCTTTACACAGTAAGTACTGTGATGATGGATTTGTTTATGTAATCATCATAATATTGAATCCTTTTCAATCTAATCTAAACTAATATGTAGTATAAGAATATTAAATTTCAGTAAGAAGCAGCTTTCCGAATGCACAAAATATTTGATTACAGAATGTTATTTTCTCTGCCAAAATCATTTTCAGCAAGCCCACATACTTGATCAGCTATTTCAGTCCTGCTCTGCTGTTTACAAAAAGGTCACCTTAATACAAAATTTTATCCGTTCATTATTCGTGGGGGTAGGCTACAACCAACAACATGCCATTTTAAAAATCAATAATGGAGTTGGAATGAATCATGTTTTCTTGGCTGACATGCATCATTCTCATTAAAAATTAGTTTGTATTATAGGAGTAGGTAGTAACCAGTTGTCATTGACATTAATATGATGAACTTGTATGTCTTCTTGAAAATATGTGTTAATAAGTTTACCTTAATGTTCTACCTACACATTCGATTGTAAAAGTTTTACTATTTTTTCAAATTTTTGTAAAATGGTCCATGTCCATAACATTATTGTCAATTCTATATCTACCTACAATAAGTTGTTTTATGTGACACACGAATCCCAATGTCAAGAACTATTTTTTGGAAGTAATCCAAAATTTTGAAGTGTTGGAATGGAAGAGTTTGGAAATTTCCTGGCTTTTTTATTTTTATTCTTTATAATGAAATTACAAATGAGAATGTAAAATTGTAAAACATGTGAAAGTAAAAATCTAAGAAATATCTGATCAGATTTTTATTCTCGATAATAACGACTTCCATGTTTCGTTTCTTTCAACTCAAAATCTCCCTCATACTTGAGAGATTTTCGAACGTCAAACCACAGTTAAACTTCAAGACTTCAAACAACGGCAAACTTCGTAGTTCCGAGCCGCTTTGAGCCTTCGTGTACACTCGGCAAACTTCGTAGTTCCGAGCCGCTTTGAGCCTTCGTGTTCACTCGGCAAACTTCGTAGCTCCGCCCCCAATCCTCCAGCAATGTGAGAACAGGCGCACCCATAGAATTGGGAGAGTAGCTAGGTCCTGACCAGAATTATAAGCCAGTTCCTACTTATTTTGAGTTAAAAAAATAAGCTGTTATTAAATTAATATTTTTTTTAATTACGCCATTAATTAATAAATATTATAATCATCTAAACTTTAGAAAATGGACACCATTTTAATAAATGCCACACGTTTATTATAATGAGAAAGTCTTGAGCTTAAATATAGGTTATTTATACCTTCCCTTAAAAACACTACACTGTGTAACATTTCTAACACGTGTAGGATAATAGGTTAACCATTTTACGGTATCATGGTTAAATTATACGTAATAAACTTTACTATAGGTATATGTAACTGCATTTAAACTCTTTTTTTATATAAATACCTCACAAGGATCCCAACTGCTCCAAACTTTCTGGATTCAGTGAGACTACAGCGTCCCCATTTGGGGTATGTTGTGAGGCTAAAGGTTGTGGGGAGGAGATGTAGATGGTGAGAGGAAGGTGGGGAAGTACCTGGCTATTCAGATCTGGTTTCCAAATACGGCTAAAGCCATTTCAAGCAACGTTTCAATTCTGAATGGTGGTCTTACACCAGGGCGATACTGAGAGTATCTTCCAATTTATAACATACAGAATATATTATTTATGTTGGTATATGCAAGAAAGCAAAAAAAAAACTATTTTTTTATGAAGCAGTTATTTTGTCATGTTACGTTATAATCAAGTATTTAATCTGTTAAATAAATAAAAAGCAATGTTTATGTGTATGTACATCTACAAAGAGACAATGGACCTAATAGTCAGGTAAAATTTAAAACATTCTTATGATGTAAAAATTGTGAGACGCAATGACGCCGTTCTATTTGTATAAAGAACAGTAACTTTAAATTCAGTAAATTTATGGTAAATAAGAATCTAGAAAAAAAACACTGATGTAGAATATTCGCAGATCTTACTTTCCAAAGTTTAAAAAAAATACATCGTTGCGAGCATATTCTGTACGTAGGTTGATTTTGCTAATGTTTATTGTTCTTTAAGTAGTGGGAAAAAAATAAGTTATAGTATGAAAAAACTGTTGTTTTGATTGAATACGGCAACGAGTTGTCGATCTTTATACATTTAAAATTACAAACTCTGTACTAACTGCATCAATAATAGATATGACACAAAGTTTGTGTCGTCACAAAGTCGTCCGGACAAAAACGAGTTGGCAATAAATATTGTGGGTCGTTTTTGACCGTACAATTTTGTGTCGTGTGTTGATGCGGTTAGCTTAGCACAGGGGTGAGTGCAGTGTTGCCGAAGCTCCCGATTTTTCGGGAGATCTCCCGATTTTTCACTTCATCTCCCGATCTACCGGAATGGCATCAATATCTCCCGATTTTTCAAAGCAAGCAGCGAATCGTCGTCACTCGACGATTCTTTGTTTATGGTCTGCTAAACAGGCAAAAAATTGTCTCTGGCAAAAAAAAAATTCCCCCGAATAGGGTATTAACAAGAATAATTAGAGAATACTGATTATCTATGCATTTTTTTTTTTTTTTAAAAGAAAGACAAACATTCACGGGTAACGAATAACCTGACAATATTTGAAAATCTCCTACTACCACCACAGTAAGCCGAAAATGTTTCTTGTGTTGTGATGGAGGACTTACCCAGCCCAGGAATTGAACACACTCGGCCACTGACCGGTGTATGTATGTATTAGACCTATACAAACCGATAATCTATGAATTTTACGAGCGAGAGTTTAGAATTTATTACGTAACGCCTCGATTCGCTTTTTTGGTTCTTCGTTCCTCGTACATATAATTTTTTTTTAATTGTGTAATATTAAGTTTTATGTATAAATATCAATGTCATCAATATCTCTATACTACTATAATATTGAATTCTTATATGATATCTTTAAAGATAACTAGATAGTTCTTGCATTCTCTCTTCCATTTACCGATAGGTGTTATTTTTATGCTTTCTGGCAGTACATTGACATTTTTTATTCCTATATGGTGTAATATTCTATCGAAACACGTTAAAGTTATCTTTATTATTTCGATAACACATTGTGTATTATTAAATTTTCTTTATAAATATCAACGTCATCTCTGTTTTACTGTTAGCCAATTTAGCTCCTGTAACATTTTGGCTACTTTAAAAATCTATTTCGCCTAAGTATTATTCACATTGCTATATTTTGAACAATTTGCAACTTACTTTGTTCTCTGTCATTTCACCAGAAAAGAATCGTTGGACAGTTGTTAAAATATGGGCTAAAATTGGAGTTACGAGTATATACTGTAATCGCAGATTATTGGAACAACTTTTGAATAATTCTTCCCAGAAAAGAGATACTTGTACCCAAGTTTCTATTGTAAATGCGCAGCATGCTTATAAAAATTAAATCTTAATCTAATATAACTCCTAATTACTCCATAGCAGTAACAATTTCCACAATTTTATTTTCGCTCTTGCATTGTATTTTTTTTTTGCTAATTCATCTGCTAAATTAGTAGGTATTTCATAATAAAGAATGCTAAACAGTTTACTATTGGGTGACAGCGGAATGTTTACATGTGAAGCCAGGTGATATGAAGAAAAAGCTCTTGAGGTGATTGGATGGTTGCTTATTAAAATTGAAAATAAAAAGATTGTTTCGTTTCATTTAATCGTAGACACATCCCGAGGACAAAAATCGTTACTTGTTTGAATGCCGCTCAATTTTAATGTACATAGATAGGTATTCAATAAATTTTGACGTCTCTTGAACTGACAGTTCAAATTTCACAAAAAATGTTCTGTGTTGACAGACGTAAAAATAAGTCTCCATCGAATGTTACGGAAAATTGCGTCATTCCATGGGCAACATCTACAATTATGCTGCTTCTTGATTTTTTAGATCGTTGTTAATGGTCTGCTTCGGAAATAGTAAACGGGATTCGGATTGTTGATAAGGGAGAATTTTTATTATAATAGTTCTAGTCATATCCCGATTTCTTTAAATTTCTCCCGATTTCTCCCGATTTTTAGGCAAAAATTCTCCCGATTTTGAATTTTTAGTTTCGGTAACACTGGGTGAGTGTTTTATTTGTGGCACAGGGTTTGTAATTTTCGTGACGTTTCTGTAGAGGTCGATTAAAGTAACAAACGCCGGCGTATTTCATTTGTTTTAGTGATTATTTCACAACATAGTTGGCTGAAAGTTTGACGTTTCCTTCTGTGGTCTGTAAATGTTGACAGCACGAACTGGGACCATTATCTGTGCGTACTTTGCACGTAGGTGAGATAGATACAAATCAACACATGTATACAACTGACATAACATCGACATAACCTTTACATACACCATAACACGCCTCACACTTTATCAACCTGCTGTAGATAGATAAATGATATTGTGCACATTCTAGCCGGCGTGAAACGCAGAACGGCAAGAGTCGCAGCTCGCAGCAGAACCAAGAAGGACTGTGCTGCAGCCATTTGTAATGTTCTCCGGTGCCGTTGGAAAACTGGACGAAATTGCCTGAAAATGGATGCTAAGTGAGTACATTTAATGTAACTGACACCCGGGAACTTTTCTGTTTACATAATTTCAAAACAACTCCTTGTATTCGTGAGTCTTCCGATTTTCCCTTCCATATCGGACGTTGCAATATTCTTGCATTTATTAGTAGATTATTGATCATCCATTATGTTCCTTTTCAATGTAATTAAAACAAATCGTGTTGTGTGTCAAGTCATTTTAGCCAAATTTTGTGTGAGTATCTTTCAGTTTTTCAAAAAAAATTTGGACTTGAGAAATATATTTTGAATATGCTTTACCATTGGTGGGTTATTGAATATTTCAAACATGAGTTAATGACTATACGGAGAGCTATATAATATGGTAATGTGTATTGTACTGTGAAATTGCGATACAACGAAAAATTTTCCATTCCTCTATTACAAATTTATTAAGCGATGCATTTCCCCCTGTCTGCCACCCTCTCGCCCACCACCCACCATCCCTCCTAACTAACTAACTAACCCAGCAACCCCTTCCTGACCTATTGCATTTCCTATACGGATTTTATTATTGATCTGTTGCGAAGGAACTTGTTTTTGTTTAAATTCTAAAATGCAATTTTATTTTGCATTGATGTATTTTGTGAAATTGCAAACCCACTTATTGCACCCTATGTGGGCCATATGGTAGATTTTTCTACCCTTTGTCACATAACTGACAAAGGGCAAAAGGGACTCTTCAAAAATAGAAAGCTACAATAAATGGAATCCCTCCCAGTTTTTAATCATCATTATTGACATTCCTATTTTCAGGGAAAATTGAGGAGCGTTCCCTTACCATTTGAAACATCTGTTGCATTCTCTTTCTTATGGCCTTTGCCATTATCATCACTAATACTTTAGAAAAAGGTTTTCTTCTATGCTTTATTCCTTTATTTACAACATATGTTGACATAATGTGTTTTTAGAACATTAAAAAAGTCTACCAGCTCTTTATGGTATACACATACTAGCGCATATTAATTTGTTACCCTGAGCACAGTCCATTTATCACCCACAAGGTATAGCCCAATCAACTAAAAGGTATTCACAACCACTTAATCTTGTTCTGGCACCAAAGTTTATATTCTAATTAGGTCCACCTGATAGCTGATCTATGCATTCTGTATTAGAACATCATTATTGACAACCAAAAACTTTTGAAGTACTTTTGTTGAAAATGGGCTACATCTCTCCTTTCTCTCAGAACATGAGCAAATTCGCCTTTACATTATACTATGTTCATTCAATTAAGTATACCTGAATCAACAATTCGTTTAATTTAACCAGAACTTTTCTTTCACAATTCAGGCATATGTACGACGTCATCGTGGTGGGCTGCGGCGCCTCCGGCGTGGCCGCCATGTCACGCCTCGCCGAGTGCAACCTTCAGGTGCTGGGCTTGGAGGCAGACTCCAGAATAGGCGGGAGGATTAACAGCGTGCAGTTCGGAGAGGGGCTGATTGACTTGGGAGCAGAGTGGTAATATGTGTATAATATTTGCAGCAACTGCACTTGGCCGCCCCAGACAAAATTGGTTAAAGCAACTACAAAGGCTGGGTCTACAATGAATGGAGGCCCCTGATATAGCCCATTATGGAGAAAGGCTGATGGATTTCGGAGGAAGGTGGTAATATAAATATAATCAAAGATAACATCTATTAGACCCCAGATTAGGTGGAAGGACTAACAGCATGCAGCTTGGAGAGGTACTCATCTACTTGGGTGCGGAGTGGTAATGCAAATAATCATAAATAACAATAATAAATATCCAACTCCAGAACAGGTAGAAGGACTAACAACGTGCAGCTTGGAGAGGGCTGATAAGGGGCAGAGTGGTAATATTCCTAGTCCTGCCATAAATACTGTTAAATGAATTCAGAGATTCATAACATCAATTTTTTGGGTGTTCCGGAATCCTGTGTGGTATTGCTATAATGTGTGCAATTCCACGTTCACACGGCACATGCAGAATGCTATAGAAATGAACATTCATCCGTCCTTTCCCACTATGATGCCGTCAAAAGAAGCCGTACACCTTGGTATACCTGCACGAATAAAATTACAAATTGTACTAAGAGAAATGAACTTTCATTCAAAGCACGAGTGACAGATGCCGATGGATCACTTCACTAATGAATTAATTTGGCACTTTTCTTTCATTTTGTGTTCAGACGATTCACTTCGAGTGAAAGAGGCAAAATGAAAGACAGAAATGAACAAAAAGTGAACCGTCTGACTCCTGCTTTAGCTTTGATGGGTGATAAATATAACCATATGGCTGTATCACACATCATCCAACCCTGAGAAAATGCTGGAGGACATTTTTATAATTTTTAAATCTTTGTATAGATATTGAAGATCTATAGGACAGACCCAGCAGTAATAAAAGCAGTGAGTAACAGAATTCTCAGAAATCTATTCTGCAAACAAAAAAATCATGTCCAGGAGTATTTGTACCTAATGGGGCTTACTGAAGATACCCTGGACACTTTCTTTATGGATCTTCAGAAAGACTATAGCCAAATCACCAGTAGGCAGATACAAAAAATAGCTAAATCCACAGACATAGGAATTAATAGACGAGAAGATAATGGCGAGGGGTAAAATCAACTGTTGAAGAACGAAGGGAGTGAAGCTGACTGTGATTAGTCAATAAATCAATCTGACAGTAAATAGGCATCTCGCATTATAATATCACCATTTACTTCTTAAAAGTAAAATCTGCTTTTGAATGAATAGACATTTTTACATGGGAGCACAAATTACTCGCCACGTTATGAACAAATTTGCGAAGTCCAAATTCGGCAAAAAAATTCGGTTTTATTTTCAGAGTCGAATATTTCGTTTAAGTATTTAGTTAAGACACTTTTATAAATGTTCATAATTTACTTCCCAGCAACCAACCAGCTTTGTGTTTCGCGTCCAGACGTTTCTCGATGTGATAGTAACAACTGATTCATATTATACGATGTGAATATGCTTAAAATAAAGTAAAATAATGCTTATATATGGAATGTAATACGACAATTGGGTTTATTCTCTTTTTCACTTCTATTTTTACAAGTTTTCATAGCACAAGTCAACATTCTGCCGTGTTATTTCGTAAAATGAACCGATGATGCCTCGACCATAGTTCGCACAAGAATGATGACGTCACGTTTTCAAATTTCACTTGAGGCCATACGCGAGCACAGCCGGCTCCAATGGAACCGGTATGGGGAGTGGGGATAATACGCTTTTAATCACTTAGGGCAGGTCTACTAATGTTCATATGTCTATGGCTAAATCCCATTTTCTAATGAAAATATTTTTTAATATTTAAGAAAATTTTAATAAGAACAGACAGCTAGGCTTATACAGTGTTCGAGAAGTCGCTCGTCGTTCACATAGTTCTGATAAATCATCATCCAGCATCGATAATGGTTTGATGGGGTGCCTCATATAAGAGGTTTACTAACCTACATTTTCATGCTATGAGGTAAAAAGACATCTTTCTGTCATGCATTTTCTTTGTCAATGAGCAACATGATTCAATGAGCAAGAAGTGATTAAATTGCAAACATATCATAACTCCAGCACGGGTAAGCACCCAGTGAGGGTCACATTACCAAACAATATTTTATAAAAAAATACTTCTAATGTATCAATAAAAAAAAATTCATTGAACAAATTTCTAAGTAAATCATAGTACTCCAATTGAACCAGAATGGTAAATCGTTCCATATGCGAGCCGACTTACCCAAAAAGATTCGAAGAAACAACTCATTGTCATGAAGCCAACGTCAACAAATGTGAACGGGTGTTTTGCTCTTGTCCATCGAGTTTTTGCATATGTGCGTAAATAATGCATGCAGGACTATTAAAACATAATTGTCATAACAAGACATTATTTTTTTTATTTTATTTTATTTTATTTATTTATTTATTTTTTTATTTTTTTTTATTTTTTTTTTTTTTTTTTTTTTTTATTTTTTTTTTTTTTTTATTGAAACATATAAACAAGGTTACAATTTTTTTAACAATATAAACACCAATATTTCAATCACTCTCCTAATAAAGCAGCTGCTATACATATATACAGGGTGTATCGGCACGTACCCGACAAACTTTAACCAGCTATCCCTTAGCACATTTGGAGTAAAAAATGTTATGGGCACTTTGCTGTCCGGTAACATTTTTTTTTAATAAAAAATTTATTATTCATATTTTCACTACATGTCACCAATGTTTTATCCTTTGTCAAAGTTTGAAAACCCATCTGGCAATATTTTGTTCGAGTTTCGTTGAATAATGTACGTACGTACCTACGTTGGCGCGCTTTTACAATCACAACGAAATGGCACGGCACCATTCGTCTCATTTTTAACTTCTTCTTCTTCTTCTTCTTCCTAGCACTATCCCAACTCATTGCCTAGGTGGGCTGTTGGGGTCGGCTCTTCTCTTCTCAGGTTATAGCTTCTTCGGTTCTGAGTGTCGCTTTCATCTAGGCCGTTTCTTTGTAGGATTTTGGAGCATTGGGTCATCCAGGAGTTCTTTGGCCTACCTCTGGATGACTGTCTTTGAAGCTCTATAGACATTGCCTGCTTCACTGTGTGGTCTGGTGGTCTCCGTCTTATGTGCCCATACCATCTTAACTGTCGTTCCTCTAGCTTACTGTTATTATTATTATTATCGTCTCATTTTTAACTATTATTATTTAGTGTGTACGAAAGATCGGGGACACTTTTTGACACACTTGCTAATAACAGCTGCTGAACACGAGATACAATGCAAATGACAGTGACGGAGTGTGGATTTTTTATTTATTTTTTGTTTTTAATGGAAAAAAAATGTTACCGGACAGCAAAGCGCCCATAACATTTTTTACTCCAAATGTGCTGAGGAATAGCTGGTTAAAGTTTGTCGGGTACTTGCCGATACACCCTGTATCTATATATATATATATATTTTTTTTTTATTATTTAATAAATGTTTACATGTTACATTTTTTGACATTTTTTTAACTACCATACTAGGCTAATGCCCGTGTTGTGGTAGTTATACATGAAATAATAATAACAATGACTTAAAATAACTAAAAAATACCATTTTATAGAAACATAAGTATGTAAGTATGAATCATACATGAAGAAATAATAAAAATAACTTAGAAGAACTAAAAAATACCATTTTATAGAAACATAAGAAAGAAGTAAAGAAAAAAAAAAAAAAAAAAAAACAAATTTTATGATAATGTTTGTTTCATGTAACTAACTAACTAACCATCACGCCGTTTCTCCGCAGGGATAGGCAGAGAGCCAAAACAACTCGGTCTTGGCACACACTTCTTGCCTCATTCACATTTATAATAGTTTTATTTTATTTAGTAATTAAATTAAGCTCTGGAGAATCCGGAAAGTAAAAATCAATGAAACAACAACTATCTGTGTACAATATTCTGATAACAAAAACCTATTTTTACTAATCTCTAGTATTTTAAGGAAAGAAATTTTTTTTTCTTTTTTTGTTAAGTTAAAGAGCATCAAGATAAAGAGTTTAACTTAGGTTAGGTATCTTTTTTATCTATAAGTAGCTGGCGAAAGATACCTAGTAATAATGATAATGCTTAGTAAATATTTTTTTGAAATATCATCTCAAGGGCATTTTACAAAGTTGTTAAAAATGTATACCAACTACCAAGGCTGTTTATTGTGAATACATTAAATTGACTCAAAAATCGATAATAAACAAGGCTTTGTGGAAGGCACTCCCCTATAATTTTGTTTAATAAAGGGCCATTGTGAAAAATAAAATGAGAATGCTAATCTGTTTTAATGATTATAATTTTTCCAGGTGCCATGGGGAGGACAACAATATTGTCTACTCTATTGTTCGTGACCACAAGGTGTTGAAGGAGCCCACTGGAGAACATGACATAACCTTTATTGATTCGTCGGGAGAGTTCTTGAGTCCAGAACTTTCAATGAAGTTTAGTGGAATATGGATGGAGGTAGCCAACGCTACTAATACCAAGATGGTTAACTCAAGACGCTCCCTCGGAGAGCATTTCACAGAGGAGTAAGTATATTTCTACAGGATTCTTTCTGGCCAATGTCTACTAACCTTTATTATTTTACTTCAAGTTTATTCCTGGCAAGATTCTTATTTTGCATTCCCTGTCCTTTCTGAAAATATGTTCATAAACTATTTATTGCCATTTGATACCTGTGGAGGGTTACAATTTAGTTTTTCCCGGAGCACTTTATTGTACATAACAATATCAGTTTGTGGTGATTGCATTATTTTATCAACCTTCTCCAATCCCTGGCGCATCCTTTACTTACTGGATTTTTGCATTTTATGTAACAATAATTACAACACATGTAATTTTCGTAATAAGTAAAAGGCACCCTCATTTGCATAGTTGTAAGAGCGCTTACTCTATACCGAATGTTTCTATATACATAATTAATAGTATAAAGTGTGTCATAGAAATAAATTTTTAGTAGTTAGTAAAGGTTAGTTAGGTTATACTAGATATAAAAAGTATTTTTTTATAACTTAATAAAAATTTGATTTCCAGCATGCAAAAGCGTATTGACATGTCAAAAATATACATTTTCTGGGTAAAAATTTCTAATATCAATTTTTACACTGCTGAACTTGCTCTGTTGTTCTAACTTAGTAACGGAGAATAGATAGATAAGTTTGGGAAATCTTTATCAACCAATGATAAGAATGAATTGCTTATATATATTTTTTTTTATATTAACTCCACACAGGAGGCCCTGAAGAAAATAATTTCCCTCAGGGCCTATGTCATCTTTGGAAATGCTGTGTGGAGGGTCTTTTTTCTTTTAATGGGTTTTGTAATTTATGATTATAATTAAAATATATATGGCTGTCATAATTAATGTAATACAATTTGTGTGCGATATGTTTTTCTTTTTCATATTTCTTGTCAAATTTCTGTGTAATTTGCATAACAATTCAAATTTCAACATGAATTTAAAAACAATTTTTTTCTAACATATTTTATTATGCAGTTTGGCTATGAACAAATCATTTTCCTTCTTAAACCAAACCATGAACAAACAAGTCGGTATACTATTTCAACAACAACAACAAAAAAAATTTAATTTATAAATGATATCTGATTTTACACATCGATTGGGTGCCCAAAGGTGTGACAGTTCCATGCATTTGAAGACTTCAATGAAATGATTGTTTTTTGAAATCTGATTTTTCACATCGATTGGGTGCCTAAAGGTGTGACAGTTGTCAGAAGAGTTCAAAGCGTTGATTGTTTTTTGATATGTGAATTTGCACATTGATTGGGTACTTAACCCTTTGGGGACGTTAAATATTCTACATGGTTTGTTAGTTAGGTCGTAATATTTTTCCTCAACCTAAAACCTTAAATTAATACATATTTACTTTAAGCATTTGCTGTAATATCTTTTTGTTCATCGTCTAGGCCACTAAGCTTTTGGGGTGACACATTATTATTTTTTTTAAATAAATGGATGGCGCACATATGACGGATGCACTTTCTACATACAAGGTGTCCGGGGGTAAAGTGCACTATCTTCGGGAGGTCATTCTACATGATAGTAATAGTTTCTATAGTTTCTAAAAAGCTATCTATCTTTTTTACTACTACCATGTAGAATCACCGCCTGAAAATAATGCACTTTACCCCCGGACACCTGTATAATATTAAAATAGAATGTTTTTTTTCTGCGATTAGTATCTATGTATGTGGTATCCTTCGGGTATTGTTTTAACCAAGTTGTCATATAGTTGCAATACAATCTTGGAGGTAAATGGCTAATTTAATAATAAGGAATAAATTATTATGTACACATATCCACAATCAGAATCGGCCAAAACAAACTTGTACATTATTTATCTAAAGATTTATGCAGGACTGGCACCATATGCTTGTGTACTAATCCCTCGAGCAGGTAGATAAATGTACTGGGTCGAACGCTAAGTACAGTCTGGTTAATAACTCTCTCACGGGGGGGGCAACAGAATCAAGTAATATTAGGAAAATAAGTTTTTTCGAAATAATGTATCATTAAAATTGGGTAATTTGCATTTCTGACGATTTTGCACACCTCGTATAGTCATATAGTCGGGAGAATTTACTTCCGATTTCTCATAAAATGAATTCAAACAGGCTGCATACCGATATTCCTCATCGCTCGATGAATATAATGGTCCATACTCAAAAAATTTGGCAATTTATGTAAATTTTGGTGAGACGTAAGTATGCAATTATTTACTTAGGTTCATGAGACTTACAGTCATCTCTAGAGCCTCGGCGTCTAAAAAAGAAACTATTCTGCCGCTTATCAAGACTTGAGCGGCCGACTGACTGATATACCGGGCCATAGTATGCCAGGATAGGACGCCGGCGAACTAGCTTCCTATCCTGGCTTGAATTACTAGCCTCATGTGGCTCGGGCATTTTTATTTTTTTTTATAAATATATAAGTGGGTACAGTGATGTTATATAAGTACATATGGTTACAAAATATATTTATATTCGCAATCTCACTAATGATGAAACTGGTTCTTGTACTTGGTGAGCGAGTTACACTAATTATAAGGAAAATAGAATAACATTATGCATGAGGTAAGTATATATATATAATAGGAACAATTGAAACTTCTGAATTATCTATATGTGTAGTTGTACATATATAGGATTCTGTTACATACTAATTGTTGAGTAATTAGGAACATCTAAATACAGTGGAGATGAGTATAGACTGATAATAAATAAAGGGAAAAACAGGCAATTATTCGGTTAATTATTTCTGTAAGTGTAACTTCAGTTTTAGTTTAAGTTTGTTGATATCTTTTAATTTCTTTATTTCAATCGGAAGGTTGTTGAAATACTTTATTCCTAAATAGGTATAGTTATTTTGCATTTTTTTCTTCTTTTTCTTTCGTATGGTGGGGGGGTCAGAGGGGAACATCTAGGTCTCCTAGCCAGTCTAGGGCCTAAGGCGTCGCCTAGTGGACCTCATCAATCCCGCCGGGGAATGAATGGAGCGGGCATTCGTTGACCACATGTTCGGTAGCTGCACCGCACCACATTCACACTGACCACACCACATTGCCGACTCTTTCAAGGCCCCATCTGTGCATCATGCGGGCACAGCGGCTTAGAGAGCACCTTAACCTATTGATGGCGGACCAGGTTTTGCGAGGCAATGAGAACCCAGGCAGTCTCTTGGCGGGGTCCTGTATGAGATGGGCATTTCCCACGTTGGCCGTTTGCCACTCAAGTTTCCACCTATCTTCTGGGGTGAGAGGTAATCGGAGGAGCCTCTCTCCTTCCGCCCAAAAGGGCTTTCGAGACCTCAAGCAGCATACCGGGTGGGAGACGACATCTTCGCGCAGAGGTATTGCGCATTTTTGCTGCGCCTTCTTGTATTCCCTCAGTGTTGCAATTTCTCGCCTGATCTTTGGCGGGGTTATGTTTGCAAGTGGGAGCCAAGGGAGAGGAGTAGATTTTAAAGTCCTGCTGATGGTTCGCATTGTGGCAATAAGCCGAACGTCTACCATGGAAGTGTGGGCTCCTCTAGCCCATACTGGAGCACAGTATTCAGCTGTTGAGAAAACCAGGGCAATGGATGCTGTTCTCAGCGTGTTGGCGTCACATCCCCAGCTAGCTTATTAACTAAGTTAAGCCTTGTCCACTGTTTCCATGTGTTGCCGATAGTTCAAGCTCCTGTCCAAAGTAACTCCAAGATAGCGGGGGTGGGGGTCATGGTAAATATTTTTTCCATCAAACTGAACACAGAGTTTGGCATTCGCTTGTGAATTGCTAAGATGGAAAGCTGTCGCAACTATTTTCGACCCATTTGGCTTTAGTCGCCAATTGAGGAAATATTCTTCCATAGCCTTTAGGTCAGAATTGAGGATATCTTCTGCTGCTTTAAGGGTTTTGGCTTGAGCTGTGACCGCGATGTCATCTGCGTAAGCAAATTTCCTGCCTTCAGCGTGAGGGAAGTCTCGAGTGTAGATGTTAAAAAGCGATGAGACTAGCACTGAGCCCTCGGCAAGGCCATTATTGAGGGGTTTTTTTTTGCTTTTTCGCCCTCCTAGAAAAACCATGAAGGTACGGCCAGTTAGCAGTTGCTCAATGAGTCGTACTGTGTTGCCATCCTTATGGTGTCGTAGAGTTTAACAAGGTGGCCTTTGTGCCACACCGTGTCATAGGCTGAAGAGAGATCAATGAATGCTGCCGCAGTCTTAAACCATTTCTGGAAACCAGATTCAATGTATGTTGTTAATACCTGATCGCAGCAGTTACGGCCTGGTCTGAAGCCAGCTTGCTCTTGTGGGACCACTTTCTCCAGAATTGGAGTAAGTCTGCGGACCACAACTCGCTCTAGAAGTTTGTTCATGGTACTTAAAAGCGATATTGGTCGGTAGCTGTTCGGATCCTCTGGTGGCTTATTGGGTTTGAGGATCGCAATAACTTTAGTCTTTCTCGTGGTATTTGGTATTTCTCCAGTTTTTTGTTTGGTATTTTGATATTGTATTGATATCTTTTTGATAGGTGGGTTTCAAAGTTTTTGATTATATTATCTTTATAAATTTGGATAATTGCATTTTTCTTGAAGATATCCTCTACTCGAGGCACCCCGAAATCTGCAAATAGCGTTTCTGTTGGATATGTGAAGGGTTTCTTGAGGATTAGCTTCTGGACCACTTTGATCTGGGTTAGAATCTTATTGTATGACCCCCCCCGCATCCAATAATTCCATATTGAATTAACGACTGGATTAGTGCGTTGTATACTCTTTTTAGGTTACTTCGTTTTAAAATATTCCTTAATCTTATGAATACACACTTTCTGATACGCTTAACCAATTCACAGATATGTCTCTTCCACTTCATTTGTTGTTCTATTATCACTCCGAGTTATTTAATTTCTGATAATGAGTTCAATATTGAACGGCCTTGGATACACGTGTTTTATTACATTTGTTATTGTGAATAATTATTTTAGTGTTAGGGAGTGTTTTTAGTTTGTTAATTGAGAAATGTATATATGTAGTATGTCTTGTTAGTGTTCAATGAGAGAAGATTTGTATCAAACCATTGTTTTAGTGTGTTCATGCTATTATATGCTTGTTCATTTACTACATTCGAGTCGATCCCATTCACTATGATAGCTGTGTCGTCGGCATATGATATTATGTTTGCGTTAAGTGGTAGTTTGAAAATATCGTTGACATAAATTATAAATAGTAGGGGGCCTAGGACTGTGCCTTGCAGTATCCCGAAATTACTTGTTAGTGGTAAACTAATTGAATTGTTTATCTTGACTACTTGGTATCTTTCAAATAAATAACTTTTTATTCATTTTAGAGCTTTATCTTTTATCCCAACACAATTCAATTTTTTAATAAGTTTATCATGAGAAATACTATTGAAAACTTTTTAAGATCTATGAAGATTCCGAGGTATTTCAAAGATTTGTCTAATGTGTCCTGAATTATGTTTGATAATTTGGCAATTGCATCTTGGGTGCTTCTATTTATCATAAATCCATATTGGTTGCCGTGAATTACGTTATTTTTGTTCATAAATTCAGTCTAATCTTTTTTCAAAGATTTTCGCAATGTTTGAGATCAGCGATATTGGACGATAATTTGTCACTTCTTCTGGGTTGCCAGATTTATGAATTGGAGTGATGATGGTTTGTTTATATATAGTTGGGAATATTCCGCTTTGAAGACTAATGTTGATTAAATGTGTTAAGGGTTTTGAGATATGTTTTTTGATAGTTTTTAGTGTTTTGACAGTAATTTCATCGAAACCTGGTGCTGATCTTCCCTTCATGCTTGAAATGATTTGCTCGATTTCCTGGGCTGAAGGAAGGTGAAACATGTCAATTTTGTTTAATATATTAATGTTAAGGTTCTGCTCGTTATTGGACGGTACTTTTTGAATTTGATTTGCAAGGTTTTTCCCTACATTTGCAAAGAAGTTGTTGAATATTATGTTAGCTGGATTTTCTTTGCATCGTATTTTGATATTTTTATGTGTGATGCTATGTATTTCATTTTTTTGTGTTTTTTTCTTGTCTATGATTTCATTTATAACATGCCAGACTTTTTTTGCATCGTTCTCCGCTGCTTCTAATTTTCGCAAACAAAAATACAACAGTATTTTTTCCTGTGACAATATCGACAACAACACTACCTAAATTTATATTTCATTAATTTTCTGTGAATTTTTTAAATTACTTTAGATGACATTCCTAACACAGCGTGAACATGGGGCGCATTATATAAAACTTTTTTTTTATTTGCACATTATTTTGCAATTTCTTCACCAAACAACACCTTATCTTGCGTTTCATTCATATTCGTCTCCTAATGTTATATTTATTATTACCTAATAAAATAACATGACTTTCTTTGTGGAAAAGCTAATTTAAAATGCAACATATCTTCAACTTACACTATCTTATGTTACATACAGACAATCAAAGTGTCTTCCATACAATCCTTCATCCGTCTAACCTCCTAAAAATATGTACTACATTACAACAAAACGTGACTCCATTTTACTCATAACAGGGGTTTTATATTTTGTTCTGTTGACATTACCACTTGTATTTGAAGAAGTCATTGTATCATTTTTAGATAAGGAAAAGGTTGGAATATTTTCCATATTTGATGTTTTAGCCCGATTTCTTCCAGGTATTGGCAGCTCATCAATACAAAGTACTCCGATGTAGACAAGGGCTTGGCTGCCGACCTTTTGGAGTGGTTCCAGAAGTATGAAAACTCCATAAATGCTTCTGACACTTGGTTTGAGGCCTCCGGCAGAGGGCACTTGGAATATTGGGAATGTGAAGGGAACAGCCAGCTGCACTGGCAAGGGAAGGGATACAAAACCCTCCTTGATATTATGCTGGTGAGCAAATATAAATAATATAATCTATAGTTATTTTTCTTAGAAATTAATTGCAATCCAGGAAGGTATAAACATTCACAAATTTAATATTCAATACATTTTTATTGCAGGGGAGGTATCCCGATCCAGAGAAGGAACTCCCAGTTGAAATTCTATTTGAGAAGACTGTTTCGAAAATAGACTGGAGTACTGGTTATTTCGGATACGAAAAAGCAGAGGATTATGTCAAAGTCACATGCAAAGATGGCACAGAATACCACACGAAATTCGTTATTGTCACAGTTTCTATTGGGGTTCTTCAAGAAAAGTAAGCTCTGCATTCATTTACCACCTATAAAATATCATTGTTATTACTTATTATACTTATTCCCAATTCTTCATCATTCTAGCTATGTGACCATGTTCTATCCTGCACTCCCAAATAATAAGGTCAACTCCATTCTCGGACTTACACTTGGAACGGTGGATAAGATTTTCGTGATGTTCGAGAAACCGTGGTGGGATGAGACCTTAAAGTGGGTAGGATTTGTGTGGAAAGGAGATGACAGATCCATATTCGTTGGCGGTGATGCATGGCTGCTGGAGATATTTGGCATCAATACTAGCGAGCACAACCCCAACATTCTGTGCGGGTGGCTGTCGGGCTCTGCTGCTCGTCACATGGAAACTCTCGACATCGAAACAGTTCAAGATGGTTTTCATCGTCTGCTTTGCCACTTCCTGGGAAAGCAATATACGATTCCCAAGCCTGCAAAAATTAAAAGGTTTGTTTCCTTTTACTAAAAACCTTTTTCAATTTCAAAATACAATATGTACATCAGTGGTCTCCAAACTTATTCGCGGCATCCTTACTAAATCCTGATTTTTCCCTCCCTTTTGTCAGTTTTAAAATAACAAATGGTTTTTTGTTGCTGTGTGAGAAAGGCTCCTCAAGGCACCGCAGCGCACACTTTGGGAACCACTGCTATACATTATTTAACTCGGTTGGATTCACTACAAGTTTGTTTATTTCCAGATCTGCGTGGTTCAGCAACCCCCACACCCGTGGGTCTTATACATTCCGCAGCATGCTGAGCGAGGAAATGCAGGCGAGGGCCCAGCAGCTGGCCTGCCCCGTGTTCAATGTGTCGGGCGCTCCTGTCTTGTGCTTTGGGGGAGAGGCCACTTCCACTCACTACTTCTCCACAGTCCACGGGGCTGTTGAGGCCGGATACCGAGAGGCCAACCGCCTCATCAAGTACATCAAGAACACTGAGTAAGTTCAATTCAAATAATACATTATTGGCGTAGCTTATGATTTTTTTAACCTCTTTCCCACATACATATGTAATTTTATTTAGTTGTATTAATTCTTCCAGTATTAAACTCAGCATAATAACTTAATAATATTTCTGTATTGTTCCATTAAAGCCATTGTATGCCGCTGATGGTGTTATTGCAATTTTGTGTAAAAATGCAAGTGCTCATTTATTTGTTGATTGCCCGTAGGGCTTTTACAGACATAATACAGTTAAAATAACTCAGAAATTTAATACCTAAGTACATAAAATAAATATCATTTGTTCATTAGATACAATAAATCTATCAACTACATTTTGCACATCCAGAGTCATAACTCTGGTTGGTTTATAATGGTTTACATTTCACCAAACGAAACAGTTCTATTTAAAATCATAAAATGTATTAAAGCAAACTTATATTGGAATATTTTTGAACTAAACATATCTACAACATCGTAGTATATATTTCCCAAATTTTTGGTTCGTCTCATAGGCGCGTAATACTGCGAAGTTGTAGAAGATTTGCTACAATAGTATGGTAGGTACTGTCTTGTAACTGTCCTGCCAGGAACATGGAACGATATTAAATGTAGCAACTCAGGGGTATTCAATAATGAATTGATAATTTTAAACAAACACATTAAATTTCAAATAATTCTTCGTTTGGATAATTTTAATAAATTTAATGAATAAAGAAGGTAGCCGTAATCTAGGCTTTCTCTAGGAATACCTATTCTAAAATTTACATATCTTAAGAATTTATTTTGGATTCTTTCAATGGTGTGTGAATGAACTTCGTAATTTGGATACCAAACTGTAGAATTATACTCGATATGACTCCTTACTAGTGACATATACGATGTGCAGATAGTGTAGATATTGTGAAAATCATTAGATAATCTTTTAAAGGGTTTTTTGCCCGCATATTCCAAGATGGTAGGTATACCTAGATTGTTATTTTTCATTGATTTTGCATAGTTTCAAAAATACTTTACATTATTGTTTATTGATTTTTCAACATTATTAATAACAGAATTATAGCATATTTTTGACAAGATTTTACAATCTTATCTAATAATTTTAAATTCATTGTAATTTGATAAAGAAAACTCTCTTCTTCATATTTCTTAAGTAAATCCTTTTTAAGAGCAATTAATTGAACTAAATCTGTAAATAATTTTAAATTCATTGTAATTTGATAAAGAAAACTCTCTTCTTCATATTTCTTATGTAAATCCTTTTTAAGAGCAATTAATTGAACTAAATCTGTAGTGAACCACCTCGGATACTAGATTCATTAAAATGAATGAGTGGGATAAAATTAGAAATAATTTCATCCAGCAAAGCAAAAAATGATTCCACATTTTGAATAATATGGCCATTGATTGAGCAGAATTTGTCCCATCAGAACCTACCAAATTGCGTGCCATATTCATGCCTACACCATGCCTTGTGTTTACTATCTTATCTTATTTTTATGTGATTTTGTTTTGGAAAAAAGGCATGCATCTGACATTAATGGGAGTTGTATTTTCACCATTTCATTTTTTGCCATCATTATCAGCGTCTGCAACAACAAAAAGGAGAAAAATACACACCTAGTTGAACTAAAGCTCTCTATATTTAGATTTAGACAATCTATCAACGATATAACCTATTCCTTTCTTTATTTGCTTTTAATGGTGTTTTGTTATTCATGAGCTGTCTTCTAAAATTGAAGTAATAATATTAGTCATTACATATTTAGTCTTATGAAGAAACCATTGCTTTTAAAACATTTAGTACGAGGGTGGTCTGAAAAGTTTCCGACCTAACAATAAGAGTTAACAAGAGTTTTTTATAAAGTTTTTTTTTTATGTTTCTACATAGTCTCCTTGTAACTCTACACACTTCTCCCAGCGATGCTCCCATCTCTCTAACCCATCCAAATATGTAGTACTCTACGAAAATCTCTGTCCTCCGAGCACAGTTTTTAGATTAGGGAACAAAAAGAAGTCGCTTGGGGCTAGATCTGGTGAGTAAAGCAGATGGTCAAGCAGTTCAAATACAGTTTAATTACGGATTTGTGGATTTTCGCCATGGCAACCGCTGAGGTGTGAGACGGCGCATTGTCTTGGTGAAACAGGATTTTCTTTTTCTGCAAATGTGGCCGTTTTTCCGCAATTTCTGCCTTCAGCTTGTCAAGTAATGATGCATAGAATGTTCCTGTAATAGTTTTTCCTTTTTGAAGATAACTCCATGACTATCCTAAAAAACAGTCGCCATCACTTTCCCAGCCGAGAAAACAGTTTTTGCATTGGAGCCGGTTCCCCCTTTGTAGTCCACTGTTTTGACTGTATTTTTGTTTCGGGCATATAATGGTGTATCCAGGTTTCATCTACAGTAATTAATCGGCGCTAAAAATTGGATTTATTCCACCTAAACTGAGCCAACAGAGCGCTGGAAATGTTGATTCGGACACATTTTTGATCTAACGTGAGCAAACGCGGCACCCAAAGCGCGGACAGATCTCTCATGTCTAAATCTTGATTTAATATGTGATAGACACGTTCTTTGGACATTTTCATAACCTCTGCTATCTCTCTCACTTTAATTCGGCGGTCGTCTAACACTATTTGGTGAAGTTTAGCAATGTTATCGTCAGTAGTTGCAGTTTTTGGACGTTCCGAACGTTCATCATCTCCCAAGCTCTTACGGCCACGTTTAAATTCAGCTGCCCAAATTTTCACTGTGGTAAATGATGGTGCAGAGTCCCCATACACAGAGTCCAACTCATATTTGATATTGCTATTCAAAAACAAAAATTTAATAACAGCTCGATACTCAATTTTTTCCATTTTCACAAAAACACATACATCGACTCACTCAAACGACTGTCAACTAAAAACTGCGCTTCCAAAATGGCCGAAACTTTGGTGAGTAACTGTCAAAAGAAGCACAACTACATTCACTAGCTTTTATTGACGAATACCACCATCTTTGCGTTGAGGTTGAACTTTTCAGACCATCCTCGTATTTATATAAAATAACGATGTATTGAAAGTTATTTATTTTATTTAAAATATTTATTACATTTTTTTTATAATGGCCTCTGATAACTAGAGACTGTGGATTAGTCCTGGTTTCTTCTGGTATTAACATAAAAAGGTTTCAGTTTCTGCTGGTAAAAGCAAACCAAGCACGTTGTCAAATTTTAGAAGAACACACATCTCTGTAATATTAGGTTTTCGTTTCAACTAAAAACTACTCTGCGTAGAATTGTGTGATAGTACATCCATAAAATAAAAATGATTTACTTAATCAGCAACATGACCTATAATTTTTTTACCAAACTGAGATTGGTCATGTCAGTTATTATTACCCTTTGGCAAGTAGTATTCCGAACCATAAGTATTCTATTAGGTTAACTATTTGTCTGTGTATAAGAAACACAGACAGACAGACCCATGTAAAATGAAACTCGCCATAAGTTTTCGAGCAGGAACAGATATTTGAATTAATGATTATTTAACATAGATAAATATCAAACATTGTTAGAATATAATTTTATTTTAATAATGAGTTGGCCACCCCATTTTCCAGATTCAAATCCAATCCTATGTGGATGGTATACATAAATGCCATATTAGAAAACAGAGTCCTGTAAATAGGTTCCACAACCCTAGCATTTTTTGACCCCTTTGAATACCTTTTGTTTTAATATCATTTGCTTCTCATTATTTAAAATTTATTTTATTTTCGCATACAGGTTTGTTCAGTCCCAATTGTAGTTGGAAGGAATCACAAAATCATTGGAACGTCTCTCTACAAAGCGCAAAAGCACTGTTCGCAACACAATTTCCAGTTTGATATTGAAATTCCTTATTGTCATAGCTTTTTACAATGTAGATACATATTGATTTATATTATTGACTTTTTATTGCATGATTATGTATATAATAATTATTTCTAATAAACTTTTGACATAATTTAAAATTTGTCAAATAATTATCAACCTGTTTTATTTACGAAATTTTCATCAAATTGTTTTGTTTATTGTGTGGTTATGTGTATAATATTTATTATTTCGAATAAAGTTTTGAAATGATGCAAACCTTGTCAAATAATTTCCAAACGGTTTTTATTTATGCAATTTTTATTAAATTGTTACAGCAAAGAATACGCCTCTATATCTGCAGAAAGAATAGTTCTTAATACAACTCGAAACCAGGTAGTCATAATAGGTGCCGGCATCGCGGGTTTAGCAGCCGCCCGTGCTTGCATGAAGCGTGGCATCAATGACATTCTCATTCTGGAGGCTAAAGGTAGAATAGGTGGACGCATCCAGTCAGTGGAGATAATGGATGGCTTTGTTGAGTTTGGGGCTCAATGGCTTCACGGAGACAACAATGAGTTATACGATCTGGCCAACCAACACCAACTACTCTCCAAAACTCCGTCATTCGAAGGGGAGGGTAAGTTTCTACGCAACGACGGTTACACCTACAATGAAGAATTCTTAAAGAAAGTAGACGAGGTAGTTACAAACATTCTCAGAGAGTGTGAGGAGTTTACTAAGTTACAAGATGATTGTAACTTTTCCGTTGGTGAGTATCTCAATACTGAGTTTGAGAAATACATCAGTATGAACCTATTGTACGATGACGAGATTCCAAGATGGAGGGAGGTATTTGCATGGCACGTGAGGTTCCATGAAATAGACAACTCTTGCGACGCCCTGGAAATGTTGTCAGCTAAGGCTTGGGGATCATATGACTTCAATGGTGGAAATTCTCAGAACCACATCAGTTTCGTGAATGGATATTCATCCGTGTTGGATAAAATGGTTGAGCAACTCCCTAAAGGCTGCATCAAGCTCAACACTCCTGTAAGTCAGATTCTCTGGAATAATGCCAAGAACACAGAACACTACATCGAAATTTATCTTGAGAATAATGCGTGCTACCAAGCTAAGCACATCATTGTCACCGTCCCACTCGGTGTACTGAAAACATCATCTATCAGCATGTTTGTACCACAGCTCCCTCGTAAACATCTGGAAACAATTCAGAGTATGGGCTTTTCTGCCATTGGTAAAATATATGTTCAGTTTGAAAAAAAATGGTGGGGAGACGAAAAAGGGTTTCAGTTCGTCTGGAACTCGAACTGGACCGATAACGATGATAATATTTTTCGAAAAGAGGTACGTTATTCTAAATGCTTTACATTTTTTAGAAACTTAACATAACTTTTACACATTACGATCTATGTAAATTCCTAATATTCAGAAAACGCTACCGACTATATTTTATTGTTTACACATTATGATTTATGTAAATTCATAATATGCAGAAAACGCTATCTACTATATTTTATTGTTTACACACTACGATTTATGTAAATTCATAATATGCAGAACACACTATGTACTATATTTTTTGTTCCCACTATGAATGGGTTAGATATTTGGTTGAAGTTGCCACCAGGCAATAAACTCACCAATATTAATAGCTATGTATAGTGTTTGTATTAATGTGTTAATAAAATTAAAAAATACTTCATATTGCTAAATGTCTCACAGTATGTAAATATCTCAATCTGTGGCACACATTTTGTTGAATTATATATTATGCACATTAATGATACTAGAAATATTATTAAGCCTAAAACAGTTCATGCTTAATTTTTATTTTTCCTTTAGTAACTTTATTTTTTTTTTCTCTAATAGTAGTAATTCTTTTTCTTAATGTTTTGTTTTAAATCTCAATTTTCTAGGGCGCTGAATGGCTGATGAACATTTCTGGCTTTGACGTTTTGACAGTAGGTCCTCCTAACACTTTGGTCGGTTGGGTAAACACCGAAGGAACTTACTTGCTGGAGTACATGACTCTCGAGAAAGTCAAAAGGGATGTTGTTTTTGCTCTGAAGCAATTTACCCAAAAGGAGAGCCTTCCTGCA
Organism: Hesperophylax magnus; assembly: GCA_026573805.1. Classification (NCBI taxonomy): domain Eukaryota; kingdom Metazoa; phylum Arthropoda; class Insecta; order Trichoptera; family Limnephilidae; genus Hesperophylax; species Hesperophylax magnus. Next base: position 131,004 of record JAIUSX010000071.1, read on the forward strand.
GTCATCAGCATCCACAAGTATTATGCTTTTATTAAAATTTTTTTTTTTTTTTTTTAAATAAATAAGCTTTATTGACTGAAAATTTTACATTTTTTTTTTTTTTAGACAATGTATAGATAGTCCCACGAAGCTGCCACATGGCTGCTTGTCTGCAGGTTCTATCTCAATATACAATTATAATATAATATAAGTCTCCCGTTATATAAAATAAATAACAAACTCTTACATACAACTACACTAACATAGGACAATATAGCACACAGATAACACACATTAAAAAATAATACATATACGATCACACACATTGAAAGTGAATAACATCGTACTGTAACATAATGTAATAGAAATAAAATTCTAGTTAACTAAGTGAAAAATGTTATTTTAATTTTTTTTTTCTGGAAATAAAAAGCTTGTTAGTGAAAAAAAAAAAAAAAATACATTAATTTATATTAGAATTAAAACTTTCAAATAATGTCTTTCCTTTTCTTCTTTGTTTGCTCTATTTTTTATAGATATACAGATTTTTCATTTATAAGCCACATCTTTACATTTTTCATGCTTAAACTCTTATTTTCTGAAAAAACAAATTTATTTTTGAGCTTATTAAAAATTACTCAATACCATAATTTTTTTTTGCTTACACAATTTTTGTTTCCCTCCTATATTTATCACTGATAAAAGTTGTGATAACATTAACAATAGCAATTAATTTGATTTTAAATCATTGGAAACTTTTATTCCTTTATATCTTTAATTCCGTTGCCTAATAAATTGTAGTCACCGATCAATATATAATGCTAAGACAATCGCAATTTCAGAACCAGTTGGGGAAGTGATCCCTACACAAAAGGGTGTTATTGCAACATCACCATGGCCTGTGACAAAATTGGAGTTGGACCGGCCACATTGGCACAACCCATCCTGAACGCCAACAAAGTTCCCGCGCTGCTATTTGCAGGAGAGGCTTGTCACGGCAGCTTCTTCTCTACAACACACGGAGCCTATCTCTCCGGAGCTGAGCAGGCAAATGTTTTGTGCGACTACCTCTTAGCCATGGATACTGATGAAGAGGAAAAGCCAGAAACACCCAAACGGGAATCATCCAGAACAGTACCGTCTAAAGTAGGAACTTCCAAGTCAGGGTCATTCTCATTCAAACCAGGATCAGCTAAACAGGGCTCAGCTAATCAAGGATCTTCTAAACAGGGATTAGCTAAACCTGGGTCATCCCGACAAGACCCATCCAAACCTTCAACTAGCCAACATTAATATGTCTGCGATAGATCGCATGTGGGTGTAATGTATTGATGATAATATGTGTGCTTAAAATTTTTATTTGCGCTGATTTTAAAGTATTACCAAAAACCCAATTCAAAAGACAATGATCTTTGTAGAAATCTTCTCTTTGAAATATTCTATGTTGATTTTGAAAAATTGACTCATTAGTATTATGTGTCACCAATTCTGCTTGATATGAGTGGTTACTTCATGTTGTATGTAGCAATAAATTGCAAGGTTTTTAATATAATTGTCATGTACGATTTAAGTAATGCTGGAATTATTTGAACCCAGTGTTGACCAGGCAGCCAGTGATCGCATAGGTCTCTAAGTCACATATTGTTGATTATCGTTAACCCTGTTAAATTAACTACAAAATACCTTTCAGTATCGTTTATTGTACTTAACAATACCTATAATTACCCCTATAATATTAAAGAATGTGCTACTCCTCTTTACTAGAGAATTGTGCCATAAAATTTATCTCTCCTTCGACTGATCCCAATAGCGCTGACCTTCCAGCCAATTCTAATTAAGGATATCTATATTTTCTTGATAAATTTAGTTGAAAACATATTTGATATGTATCTAAACTTAATATTTACTACACTTTTGTGTACTTAATTAAGCATAAAAATGGTCACAAAGTGGCAGTGTCAAATGACACATTTTACTGTGGCAAGGTTATTTCGGGTTTGATCTTGTCATATCTAGGTCTTTATGTTAAATTTGTTTGTTGTGTAATAGTTTATGGAATGGATCGTCAGAAGTGGGAAGATATTCCCAGCAAGCTAAAACACAAATGTGTTAGATGGCCATCAGAAGCGAGTTATTTAGTAAGTATGTATTATCTTAAATTCCTCTGGCTCGAGATGTTTCGAACCATTGTAAATTAAGAATCTAAAGACATTAATGATTGATGTTTTCAGTGGCGTTGCTCCTTGACTACTGGCATGCTGTATTTTCGGGTGTTGATTACCTGTAATGTATGAAGGACAATGCCCTCAGAGCAGATTGCTACTAATAATTAGAAATTATACAAAGGAAACAATTTCTTATGGCAGAACAAACGACCATGAAATAAGAAATTTCAGAAAAAATTTCTTTTTTTAAGAAATCTGGGCACGAAGGAAGCTTTTTCAGCTTTTACGGATTGCACGCCACTGGATGTTACATATTTAAGAAAATACATACCCAAATTATATTACGTGTCTGTGCGTAATGTATGTTTCTGATGTTACCACTATTGTATATGTTGATATAAGAGTCACAAAGTGACAGTGTCAAATGAAACATTTAAATGTAACAAGATTAGTTTAGGTTTAATCGGTCACTAACCTGGATTTGTATCCTGCGTGATTTTGTCGACTAATATAATGTGTAGTCTTATTCTATGTATCTCTGGTAAGTGTAAGTGTAAGGGTAAGTGGCACAAGGTGGTAAAATAATCCACCCCTGTGAAATATTTCCATTGTATGTGACATTTTGAAACTCAAAATATTATTCTCAACTTTCATTTTCTTATGAGCTACTCAACCGTCTGTGGTTTTTAGACTTTTAAAATGGTATTATAATAAGGAGATGGATATTAAATGTTGTACCTAAATACTTACATTAAAATTTAAAAAATATCAATATAATATTTTAAACTTAGCTGAAAGTTAAGTGTTGTGTTTCAATGATATCATTGTTGTAGAACCCCGGTCAAAACGGGATATAAGCAAAGTAGGTTTAAGACAGTTTTATTTGCAATAAATATTGCATGTCTAAAGTTCTGTTCAAGAGTGTCACTTTTTTATTTTCAAGGTAATGCGAATCTCTTCTTTTATTGGGTACATCTTAAACTTAAATTTTTTAAAACATTATTTGATAATGTGGGCCTCACTGGGTGCTATACCTGTGCTGAGGCCCGGGCCCGGTAATTAAATAATGTACATACTTTGTTGCTGCTTAAAACAGAAATATTATGTGTAATAATAAATAATATACGTCAATTTTCTTCTTTTTTTATCATAAGTTTTCTCAGTTTCATTGACTACGAGACGAGACATTGCCAACAGTATAAAAAAAAATTATGTATTATTAAACTACGCATGTGGTTATAAAAACCTGGATTTTTATAATATGTATTAAATATTACTTTATTTTTCTTTAAAACCATAATATGTAATATGTTTTGCAAAGATATGTTTTATTGATTTTTCTAGAGATGTGCTATTAGCGAGCCTTAAGATTATGTCCATTAGGGTGGACCTCGATGTCTGAGAAATATGCGATTTTTGTCCAATTACGCAGGTCCAGTAGGTAAAGTAAATTTCTGAAATGATAAATATCGAATTCCAAATGAGGAGTGCTGTAATTACATTTTAAGAAGAATGTAATGGTGAAAGTGATCTTTGATCGCTTGGAAGTAGTTGTGGTGTATTTTATTTATTAAAAAAATTACTGTTCACTTATATGACAGAATATCTATGACCAAGGGTTGGCAAATGTGCGCTTTATTTATACCAAAATGAAAGTATTTACTATTCTAGATGTCTAAATACTCACTTGATGTATTGTACCCTTGTATAATAAAAACTCCCACCACCAAGAATTGTATTTTGATTTCCTCTTTTCTACCGCAGTGAATTTTTTGTTTAAGAGTCGCTAATATCAGTGGCGAAACTATACCATCGGGGGCCCGTGGCAAATTCATTGGATGGGGCCCCCCCCAGTAAAAATCACAGTCGCGTTGTAATTGATTTTTTATAAATAACTTAAGAAGTTACCCAACAGTATTACTAATATTGTGTGCATTTTTATAAGCATAGAAATTACATATGTGTAGGTATAATGAAGAAACAATTTAGTCTTTACAAGATATTTATTAATAAAATTCTTTTCTCCAAGCTTTCTGTTCCGCAAAATTATCAATAACTTCATCAAAGTTTAAAGATCCGGCCATTGAATTTTCAATAGACAGAATAGCCAAGTTACGTAGCCTGTCTTGTCCCATTGAGTTTCTTAAATATGTTTTTATTAATTTTAGTTTCGAAAATGACCTTTCGGCACTAGCTGTAGTCACAGAAATTGTAACAAATAACATTAAAGCAGTACGTACTTCAGGAAAGCTGCACGACATAAAATTATTATTTATTATTAATAAATCAGCAAGTTCTCTAATACACGAAGCCTTTTCTATTTCGTCTCTGAAGGTGGACCGAAAACTGAGAATTTCCCTGGCAAATGATTCAGATATGTCTTTTATATATATATATATCAAAAATTTTGTGAAGTGGCAGGTTGCAAAACACTGAAATTAGAAACAATTTCATTCATTGGAAGGAAACACGATTGCAGTTGATTAATAATGATGTCCAATACTCGACAAAATATGTTCACTTTAAACAACCTTTCCGGATCTTGGAGACGCTCATCTTGGCAAAGTTCGTCAAAATGGCGTTTCACCTTGTGATGAAAGGCTTAAATCACAGTGAAAAACAGATAAACCATAGCTGCTAAAAATATACAAATTATTAATGAAAACCGTCATTCTAGCGACATCTGTTGAGGTTAAAATTGATTCAGTTTGGTTTTCAGTAGGCACCTGTAATAGTTGGAATTATGTTGAGATTCTATAGTATAAACACAGAGGTCATTAAAATCGTCTAGGAACGACTAGGAACCCCCTTTTGAGGCTTCAAAATAAACATTGAATTTTGTCAACCAATAGATCTGAACAAAGAGCTATAAAATTTTGAGTAACCAATCAGTGAACGAAGAGGCGTACATCAAATGCAGACAAAGGAATGAACTGTGGATCAGGCAATAAAAAAGATAATTAACGACATTTCGATTCTCACAGAAATTGGAGGTGAACGCACTTTAGGGTCAACATCGACTTTCAAGGTGACAAACTCCTGGGAATGTTTACAATAACTGAGACATTTATGGGGTATCGAACCATTGAAATCGGGTGCTTGGAAGTTTTACAGGTTGTAAAGCGCACACACAAAAATGCAATGAAAAAAATTATAAACGTGATAGTATAAAAAAAGGACGGGAAAAGCAAAGGAAAGTTACTGGCGGAATTTCAACTGTAGTGCAATTATTTATGATAGAAGGAGGGTGTCATGTTCGATAAAAATCGTACTAAAGAGAGGAGTGAGTGTTGGAAACAATGGAAATTAATCGTTATCAATTTAAGATGAAACGGACATATTGGTAAATCAATCTTGAATGAAAATCTCGCAAAAAAAAATAGACATTTTAGAAAAGTGCGGCGACCGAATGGAAGGATAATACAGAGATTTTAGCTGCTACAAAGGTCCTAGGGGCATAAAAATTGAGTATCAGAAGAAGACAGTAAAACTGAACATATAGCGATAGATTAGATTCAGGAAAAGTAGACATTTTACATACTTATTAGGTTAGATATATATTAGAGTTACCCAATATTACGGAGGGATCGAAACAAGATAAAAGGTTGGCGGTCTCATGTATATTTTGAAGGATAAACAATCGAAATCCGAACATGATTTTTATTTACGTTAAGGTAATAAACGATTAGAAAAGCGATTAACTTTAACGTTGGGCTTATGAAGTATTTAGATTAGGCAAAAGAGATTAAAACTAATGGCTCTAAAATTAAACTAAATTTACGGCCGTAGTACATAAAATCTGAGACGTAAACATATGTCCAGACGTATAATTTATGTGAAATCTTGTAAGTGAGGGATGGAGAATGGGCGGAGATTGGGTAAAACAATAAAAATGACAGATATCCCAGAGTCTAATTAGGTATATCTCCCGTAGAAGTGTGGAAAACTATATATTAATTAATAATAAATGAAGTATGAAATTTCCCAGGAGACCACACACATCGGGAAAAGTGAGGAAAAGATAAAAGGAAGGGTAAAGAACGGAGATAAAGAATAATCCAAGTGGAGAAAAGTGATACAATTCAAATTTATCCGTGAAATAAATAAATACGACTTGGAAAATAACTAGTTATAGAGTTTTGAGAAATAACAAAAGAATAAAGAAGAAAACTGTGCAGGAAAACGTCGCGAATAATATAAAATTCAAAGTAAAAGGGAAAATTCGAATCTGCAACTTAAAGAAGAGAAAGTGCGGGTGGAAATGAAAAAGCTCATATAAGTGACAATAAAATTAAGTAGAATTTAAACAAATCGAAACTCTAAACTGCATAGTAGGGATTTCAACATGGATTTAGGCATTTTTCGCACGAGATGCATAAAATTGAGATGTATATATATATTATTGAGGACGGACCTATCGCAAATTGAGAAAAAAAAGGAACACAAAATCATGAGAATTTAACTACATTTTGTATGAACACAGGACAAAGGAAGCTTGGGCGATTAACACAGACTTACCCGATTCGGACCCTATCGATTTGGATTTGTGAGATAAAAATTAACCGCCACCCAAAGCCGGACAACAAAAGATCTTATGTAGGAACGATCGAAATTAGGGGAAGGGGTGTTCGGATTTACGAGTTGATAGGAGATAGAATTAAGCATCAAGAGAATTTCAGATACGTCTTTTGGGACCTGAGAGGGGTATAAAAGATGGAACACATCAGTCAGGAGGGAGTCGCGCCGAGGATTCGAAAAGTTGTTACGTGGCGGTACTACGTCTTTGGTAGGATTAACAGTGAAAAATCTTTAAGTGTTAAATTTTAAATAAGCCCCTGGACTTAGGAAAATTTTGTGAAAAGTACAAGTGCTAGAGTCAGTGAAATTTAATTTGGTTAAACAGTGAAAATAAATATAATTTAAACTCAGTGCTTAAAAGTGTTAAGTGAAGTGCAGAAAGTGATTACGGAATTAAGAATTTAACTAAAATTTAAAAATAATTATTTCATTCAAAGTGAAAACATTCAAATTAAATTTAAGAGTTTGTTATCGTTAAATTAAAGTGGATGTGCTCGTGAATTGATATTTAAAAATAGATTATAATTTTGTTTAAAATTATTAATAGTAAATACTTCATCTTAGGTTAAAAGAAACACAAAAACAAAAAAAAAGGATTCGATAATAATAAACGTTTAAACCTTTGTTCTAAAATTAACAGTTAGAAAAAGAAATTAATTTATTAAGAGTCGAGTTTAATTAAAAGTTTGCACAATTCGGAATAAATTTTCTTATCAATTTATATAAAAAGAAATTTAGAATTAATAAATTGTTCAATTAAAATCCATCGTGCGTATAGCGACAGTGTTAAAAGTGTTTGTCGTTTTAACCGGAATTTTAATCATCAGTCTATCATTTCGAAAAGGAATTTGAAACAGCTATCATTCAAAAGCCTAAACTAGAAAAGTGTTATTAAATCAACGGGTTTTCTGAATTAGGATTTCGTTCGGAAGAAAAATTAAATATCAACTAAGTTATACGATTCAAGCGAGAATAAAATATTAAATAGGAATAAATAGTCGAAAAGATTTATTTTGAAATTAGTGAAAAAAATACAATTAATTAGGTAGGTTTTCTTCATCAAGGTTGTTGTGTACACCCGACCGGAAGTACCTTGACGGGGGGTAAGTTTTCTTTTTATAAATAATTTTCAGGACCTAGGAGTGAGGAGATACAGCTGATTATGGTATATCAATTAAATTATTAAAAACAACAAAACAAAGCATTACACATTAATATATGTATATTATGTATTTATTTATATAAAATAAAGTAATATATTGTATATAAAGAATAAATATATGAGTAATGTATTTATATATATGTATTTTACTTATTAATCGAAGCATCGAAATGGTAGCGATTTTTAATACCTACCCGAGGACATATCTATATTATTGAAAAAGAAAATATGTATTTATTAATATTCCAGACTATGTAGATTCATATATTTTATATTTATTTATTAATATATGTACTCTTATTTAACATATTTTGACAATCGATATATGTGTACTTATATTTATATTTATTCTTCATTTAACCTCTTAGTAAATTTGTGTTCAAAAAGTGAAATAAATAGTTTAACTTCAAAAGGAATTAAAAATATTCTAATTAATTATGCACAATAAAAGGTAACATAACTGAATTATAGGGAGAGGTAGAAATATTTCTTAAATAAACAATCTCGCATCTAGGTTAGTGTGTCAAAGAAGGTGTTTATATTATTCGATTTGTTTACAAATAGAGACGCTGAAGATCTGGGCCAACCGCATAGTTTGAAAACGACCTTGGCCGTAACTAGAAAATTTATCAGGGTTATAAGGATAACCATCAGGATGTCATTGTGCAATGTGCAGCGATATGGGTCATTTACAAATACCTATCATTCACAATCTACAATTGAAAAAATCATGGGTTAGCAAGATTTATATCGAATATTACATGAAACATTTGAGTACCATTGATTAGATAGTCATATAGATTTTATTAGTTACCTGAACCAGCTGGAGGCTGCGTGCTCTCAAATGTCTATCAATCACAAACGACAATTGAAAAATCACGGGTTAGCCAGATTTATATCAAAATATTACATGAAACATTTGAATACCATTGATTAGATAGTCGCATAGATTTTTATTAGTTACTTGAAACAGCTGGGAGCCGCGTGTTTACAATTACCTACCATTCACAATCTACAATTGAAAAATCACGGGTTAGTAAGATTTATATAGAAATATTATACGAAACATTTGAACATTATTGATGGAGTGTTCGCATAGATCCCATCAGTTGCCAGAGACAGTTGAGAGTCGTGTACCCTCTTATGTGGCAATCAATTACTTGAAACAATTGAGAAATCACGGGATAGGATGAACAAAAATTAATGTTGAACCCTGGAGGTGAAATTTAAAACAAATACAGTTCATCGAATAGGAGGCAGTGGTCGCTCCTATAACAAAACCATTACCCAAACCAAATAGAGATGACGATTCTCTTAAATAAAAACGTCAAAAACAAAACAAACAAAAGCCTGGAGTTCGATAGCTCTCCAAAACAAACTATCAAATAATTTCTTATTCTACTAGTATTTATTAGTATAACCTTATTCTTACGTATATATTCGGTTACCAATCCTAGAGTTTCGCAGAACTCTTCGTGCGAGATCCGAGCTCGGAATGCGAGGTAGATAGCCTCGTATTGCGAGTTATAAACCTTTCCCAAACTGTATGTATACATATATTTATTCGTATGTACTGTTTACTGGAGAATGCGGACCTGCATACAGCTTGCATTTAGGTCGGTAGACCACTCTCGCATTCTCTTTTAAACGTGGAATGAGGATTCACGACCCGTAAGTCCACACCAACCGTGAGTATATGATTGTATATAGGACGAAACCGGTTCGCCCTAAGTAAATAGTAGACCTTGGAGGAGATGGAATTTGGAGGTTTCGGGACCCGAGGGAAGACTTGAAGGCAGTGCATGATGACGTGGAAGGCTTTTTGGGACGCGATAACTTAGGTATCAATCAAAGAGCCGTGTCAAAAGATTGTACGAATTTCTTGTCGACTCACGATCATCTCGTTTACTTGCAGGAGGAAGGAGCCAAATTTTTGCTAGCAAAGGGTTATTCTGAGTTCGTCAAATATACAATTAACTAATAACATTAACCTTCTAAATCGATCCTTACATGTACCCTATAGCAGCAGAGTCATGGAGGAGTGGCGCCAACCAGACACAATAATTAATCGTTGCCAAATTTACTAACAATTAACCATTTGAGTTATATTCAATTACCTGTCCAAATAAACATGTATAATATCTTTTATCAGCGTTTAACTACGATTTTGTTAGGGTGCAGGGAATCAATAATTACATTAGGAAAGTTAGCTCATTCAGGGAATTCATTTAAGTCTAGGTTTGCAATGGAAAGACCAATTAAATTGTGAAACTCAACACCTCGATCAGAACCAAGGGGGTTACCACAAAATGAAAGTAATTAAAATCCTATATCATAAATCAAAAAATTACACAACGTTTGATGGAATTTAATTACAATATAAATACGGGTATATTTGCGTTCAAGATCGTAAATAACGTATTAATTAGTTAAGTACATATGTCTATAAAGATATATAGTACAAGAGAGCTTTAAGTAGCTTTCTGAAGATATCAAAGAAAAGGGTCCAATTTTCATGGAGGCTTATGTGTTGTAGGGGAGGAATTTTCCATCCCTGCGAACACATATGCAAAGCCTTAGAAAAAAAAAGAAGTATCGATCATAGCCAAGAGAGAAGAAAATTTTATATTGTTTTAAACAAGTAAAAGAAAATGGTGAAAAGGCGAGAATATTACAACTGCATAGCCGTGATCAGGAGGTTCAGGTTTTATAAGATTGGGAAAAAAAAAGGTTTTATTGGTCAATCTATTGCAAAAACGGAGAAAATAATAATAATAAATAGGACGTAATTAATTAAAGAATTAACAAAAAAAATATATCAGAAAAGTGCGACATTACATAAATACACAGTGAAATTTAAAAAAAAATAATAATACATTAACGTAAATAAACAATAAATCCAAAAAGAAAGTGTTAACGAATAAACCTTTAATACAAAAAGTGTCCTTGTAATTAAAAATGTGTCAAATCAAACGACCATTAACTCCAGAGTTATTAAAAATTCCTTTCATACGATAATGTAAACAAAAACAAAGGATATGTAGGTTAATGATGTCATTCAGTCAAAAGGAATGCGTTCTGTAAACAAAAACATTGTTTATGTTTTGGGTTCACCGAACAGATCGGAATGTTGATATGAAGCAAGTTTAATAAACAGACAAACACGAAAAACATCGAACGTATTGTGACAGCAAAGAACATCGAAAATTTGATAATGTAAACATCGGGCGTAAAAACATCGAGATTTTAAAAGTGGGAGACATCATTGAATAATACGTATCACTCTGAGGAACAAAATTAAATAAACAAACGTCGAGATTGAATAAATAATAATAAGCAGGATGAACGTAAACAATTATTGTTTATCTCATATCCGAAAGACCAGCGGCGGGTCGTGGTACTTTAACAAAATGTTCAGAAAGTCAGGAAAAGATATTATTATTTTTATCGCTAGACATTCGACAGAATTATTAGAAGAAAAGAAAGGTTTAGAGGAATTAAATTGATTAATGTGTTACTGGAAAAAGAATAACTATGTAAAATATAAAATTGATTAATATCAATTGAAAAAAAAAAATAATTTTTGATTAACATTAATATCATTATAAAACAAAAGAAAAAACAATTATTATGACATGTTGGGGTGTTATCTATTATGACCATCTGTAACATAATAAATAACGGAAATATTACACCCATATCGTGTGATAGGTAGATCTATGAAAACAATAATATCAAAATAAAAAAGTGTAATTGTATTACATCATAGTTAATCATTAGGACCACGTGTTAGATTCAAATGGTCGCGCTACGTGCCGCCAATGTAGATACTTGTTGTCAGGATCACAAATTTCGATAATCGACAGAGACATTAATGAGGGTGAAACATTTGATGTTTTGTGAGGTAAGATTAATCTTACATAATATAATTTACCATATAAACGGGTAAGTTGAAATAACGTAAGATTTACTCATGATAATTTTGTTGACATTCGGGTCAGGTAGTTGACTATTAAAACATATTTTAAGACACAGAGAACTCAGTCAATGGATTCGATAAGGAATTCAAGTATAGGCCAAACAAATAAACGTTGTTTTGAAAAGACAAAATGTTAGTTGAGAATTCGACCTTCAATCTCAAAGGAAAAAATACAATTCAGAGTTGGCTCGAGATTTTAATGTCGTTGACGAATGTTTATGATGGGATATATATATGTGTATATATATACCTATTTCGAGGAAACATCGTGATAGGTATATGAAAAAAAATCATGTTAGGTATTTCAAAATCATAATAGAATTTACAAATTTAGCAAATTGAATATAGATTTGAACTCAACAATAAATAAATATGGCAGAGAAAAGAAAACTCGATGACGCGAAGGTAAGCACCGAAACAGTTCCTTTGGTTGATGAACTAAGAGAAATATCCAAACGATCGCGAGTTCATTTTAGGTATTGTGAAAATCATAATAGATTTTACAAATTTTGCAAATTGAATATGGATTTTGCAAATTGGAAATAGATTTTGACGAATCAGGTGATGAAATACAAGAAAAAAATCTAGAAAAAAAAAAAATAGAAAAACGAGAAGGGAAATATTGTTACCAGAGAACTCCGGAATAGTGTAGTGATATTAAAAATAAAATAGATCAATAAATAAAATATAAATAAAAGTGAAAACGTGCCCGCAAGCAACAGACTGCGTTACGTAAACAAACGAAAGCAATTAAACACGATTCATTATGACGGGTCAGTGGACCCACAAAATAGGACACATACTGTTTATAAAACTAACCCTCGCGCCTTTGAAAATATAAACAAAGTAAGAAATTTACGACTTGGATTCAACGCGAAGGAATTTTAAACGTAAACCAACTTGGCCCTTCATGAACGAACGGGTGACACATTAAGATAAACAAAACGAAAAAGGATAAGATAAAAGTGATATCCAGATGAAAAGAAGGATAACGTAAATAATCCTTATAGATAATGATAAACATTGGATAAAGATAGAAGATAAGTTATGATTTATCTAACGGGATAAAAGTGTTAGGATTTGCGGACACTTATTATGAAATACAAACATCGGAGCTTAAATCAAGTATAGATCAAACAAATAAGCGTTGTTTTGAAACAACAAAAGTGTTAGTTGTGATTTCAACTTTCAATTTCAAAGAAAAATTACAATTCAGACGGCACCGAGATAAGCCACTTGACAGTGAATGAGAAAAAAATAAAATAGTCTAGACAAGTAATAAACGGAAGCGCGTAGAGTTGGAATTTGCAGCAACTGATAACACGGAGCAGGGGTACTCAACAGTTTGGAATTTGAAAAAAAAAAAATTTTTCATTAAAGAAAAAAAGGATTGAAGAATAAAACGTCAAGAAACGCTTGTTGTGAAAAGGGAGGTCTTAGTCCAACCAGGTTGAGGGCCACCTAAACACGCGAGTCGAGGGGCGTGTTTTTTTCCAGAAAAAAAAAAGAGAATAATTTTGAGTTTATCAAAATTAGAGAAAATTCCATAAAATAAAATCTACGCGAAAAGAAAATAGAAAATACAATGAGATTCAGAGTCAAGGTTGTTAACAATCCAAACAAAATGGAAAGAGAGATAGGGAAAAACAGAGTGAGGGGGGGGAGAAAGAAAAAAAACAGAATGGAAAGAGAGATAGGGAATAACAGAATGAGGGGGGGGGAGAAAGGAAATAACAGAATGGAAAGAGAGATAGGGAATAACAGAATGAGGGGGGGGGAGAAAGGAAATAACAGAATGGAAAGAGAGATAGGGAATAACAGAATGAGGGGGGGGAGAAAGGAAATAACAGGAAGTGATGTAGGAAAAGGAATAACAGAACGGGGGGGGAGGATAGCTAGACTACATTTGAACACAATTTCGATGTCTAAAGTAGTATACAACGTTAGCCACAGCAAATTGAGTTCAGAGGGGGGAACTGTGATGAAAGGCTTAAATCACAGTGAAAAACAGATAAACCATAGCTGCTAAAAATATACAAATTATTAATGAAAACCGTCATTCTAGCGACATCTGTTGAGGTTAAAATTGATTCAGTTTGGTTTTCAGTAGGCACCTGTAATAGTTGGAATTATGTTGAGATTCTATAGTATAAACACAGAGGTCATTAAAATCGTCTAGGAACGACTAGGAACCCCCTTTTGAGGCTTCAAAATAAACATTGAATTTTGTCAACCAATAGATCTGAACAAAGAGCTATAAAATTTTGAGTAACCAATCAGTGAACGAAGAGGCGTACATCAAATGCAGACAAAGGAATGAACTGTGGATCAGGCAATAAAAAAGATAATTAACGACATTTCGATTCTCACAGAAATTGGAGGTGAACGCACTTTAGGGTCAACATCGACTTTCAAGGTGACAAACTCCTGGGAATGTTTACAATAACTGAGACATTTATGGGGTATCGAACCATTGAAATCGGGTGCTTGGAAGTTTTACAGGTTGTAAAGCGCACACACAAAAATGCAATGAAAAAAATTATAAACGTGATAGTATAAAAAAAGGACGGGAAAAGCAAAGGAAAGTTACTGGCGGAATTTCAACTGTAGTGCAATTATTTATGATAGAAGGAGGGTGTCATGTTCGATAAAAATCGTACTAAAGAGAGGAGTGAGTGTTGGAAACAATGGAAATTAATCGTTATCAATTTAAGATGAAACGGACATATTGGTAAATCAATCTTGAATGAAAATCTCGCAAAAAAAAATAGACATTTTAGAAAAGTGCGGCGACCGAATGGAAGGATAATACAGAGATTTTAGCTGCTACAAAGGTCCTAGGGGCATAAAAATTGAGTATCAGAAGAAGACAGTAAAACTGAACATATAGCGATAGATTAGATTCAGGAAAAGTAGACATTTTACATACTTATTAGGTTAGATATATATTAGAGTTACCCAATATTACGGAGGGATCGAAACAAGATAAAAGGTTGGCGGTCTCATGTATATTTTGAAGGATAAACAATCGAAATCCGAACATGATTTTTATTTACGTTAAGGTAATAAACGATTAGAAAAGCGATTAACTTTAACGTTGGGCTTATGAAGTATTTAGATTAGGCAAAAGAGATTAAAACTAATGGCTCTAAAATTAAACTAAATTTACGGCCGTAGTACATAAAATCTGAGACGTAAACATATGTCCAGACGTATAATTTATGTGAAATCTTGTAAGTGAGGGATGGAGAATGGGCGGAGATTGGGTAAAACAATAAAAATGACAGATATCCCAGAGTCTAATTAGGTATATCTCCCGTAGAAGTGTGGAAAACTATATATTAATTAATAATAAATGAAGTATGAAATTTCCCAGGAGACCACACACATCGGGAAAAGTGAGGAAAAGATAAAAGGAAGGGTAAAGAACGGAGATAAAGAATAATCCAAGTGGAGAAAAGTGATACAATTCAAATTTATCCGTGAAATAAATAAATACGACTTGGAAAATAACTAGTTATAGAGTTTTGAGAAATAACAAAAGAATAAAGAAGAAAACTGTGCAGGAAAACGTCGCGAATAATATAAAATTCAAAGTAAAAGGGAAAATTCGAATCTGCAACTTAAAGAAGAGAAAGTGCGGGTGGAAATGAAAAAGCTCATATAAGTGACAATAAAATTAAGTAGAATTTAAACAAATCGAAACTCTAAACTGCATAGTAGGGATTTCAACATGGATTTAGGCATTTTTCGCACGAGATGCATAAAATTGAGATGTATATATATATTATTGAGGACGGACCTATCGCAAATTGAGAAAAAAAAGGAACACAAAATCATGAGAATTTAACTACATTTTGTATGAACACAGGACAAAGGAAGCTTGGGCGATTAACACAGACTTACCCGATTCGGACCCTATCGATTTGGATTTGTGAGATAAAAATTAACCGCCACCCAAAGCCGGACAACAAAAGATCTTATGTAGGAACGATCGAAATTAGGGGAAGGGGTGTTCGGATTTACGAGTTGATAGGAGATAGAATTAAGCATCAAGATAATTTCAGATACGTCTTTTGGGACCTGAGAGGGGTATAAAAGATGGAACACATCAGTCAGGAGGGAGTCGCGCCGAGGATTCGAAAAGTTGTTACGTGGCGGTACTACGTCTTTGGTAGGATTAACAGTGAAAAATCTTTAAGTGTTAAATTTTAAATAAGCCCCTGGACTTAGGAAAATTTTGTGAAAAGTACAAGTGCTAGAGTCAGTGAAATTTAATTTGGTTAAACAGTGAAAATAAATATAATTTAAACTCAGTGCTTAAAAGTGTTAAGTGAAGTGCAGAAAGTGATTACGGAATTAAGAATTTAACTAAAATTTAAAAATAATTATTTCATTCAAAGTGAAAACATTCAAATTAAATTTAAGAGTTTGTTATCGTTAAATTAAAGTGGATGTGCTCGTGAATTGATATTTAAAAATAGATTATAATTTTGTTTAAAATTATTAATAGTAAATACTTCATCTTAGGTTAAAAGAAACACAAAAACAAAAAAAAAGGATTCGATAATAATAAACGTTTAAACCTTTGTTCTAAAATTAACAGTTAGAAAAAAAAATTAATTTATTAAGAGTCGAGTTTAATTAAAAGTTTGCACAATTCGGAATAAATTTTCTTATCAATTTATATAAAAAGAAATTTAGAATTAATAAATTGTTCAATTAAAATCCATCGTGCGTATAGCGACAGTGTTAAAAGTGTTTGTCGTTTTAACCGGAATTTTAATCATCAGTCTATCATTTCGAAAAGGAATTTGAAACAGCTATCATTCAAAAGCCTAAACTAGAAAAGTGTTATTAAATCAACGGGTTTTCTGAATTAGGATTTCGTTCGGAAGAAAAATTAAATATCAACTAAGTTATACGATTCAAGCGAGAATAAAATATTAAATAGGAATAAATAGTCGAAAAGATTTATTTTGAAATTAGTGAAAAAAATACAATTAATTAGGTAGGTTTTCTTCATCAAGGTTGTTGTGTACACCCGACCGGAAGTACCTTGACGGGGGGTAAGTTTTCTTTTTATAAATAATTTTCAGGACCTAGGAGTGAGGAGATACAGCTGATTATGGTATATCAATTAAATTATTAAAAACAACAAAACAAAGCATTACACATTAATATATGTATATTATGTATTTATTTATATAAAATAAAGTAATATATTGTATATAAAGAATAAATATATGAGTAATGTATTTATATATATGTATTTTACTTATTAATCGAAGCATCGAAATGGTAGCGATTTTTAATACCTACCCGAGGACATATCTATATTATTGAAAAAGAAAATATGTATTTATTAATATTCCAGACTATGTAGATTCATATATTTTATATTTATTTATTAATATATGTACTCTTATTTAACATATTTTGACAATCGATATATGTGTACTTATATTTATATTTATTCTTCATTTAACCTCTTAGTAAATTTGTGTTCAAAAAGTGAAATAAATAGTTTAACTTCAAAAGGAATTAAAAATATTCTAATTAATTATGCACAATAAAAGGTAACATAACTGAATTATAGGGAGAGGTAGAAATATTTCTTAAATAAACAATCTCGCATCTAGGTTAGTGTGTCAAAGAAGGTGTTTATATTATTCGATTTGTTTACAAATAGAGACGCTGAAGATCTGGGCCAACCGCATAGTTTGAAAACGACCTTGGCCGTAACTAGAAAATTTATCAGGGTTATAAGGATAACCATCAGGATGTCATTGTGCAATGTGCAGCGATATGGGTCATTTACAAATACCTATCATTCACAATCTACAATTGAAAAAATCATGGGTTAGCAAGATTTATATCGAATATTACATGAAACATTTGAGTACCATTGATTAGATAGTCATATAGATTTTATTAGTTACCTGAACCAGCTGGAGGCTGCGTGCTCTCAAATGTCTATCAATCACAAACGACAATTGAAAAATCACGGGTTAGCCAGATTTATATCAAAATATTACATGAAACATTTGAATACCATTGATTAGATAGTCGCATAGATTTTTATTAGTTACTTGAAACAGCTGGGAGCCGCGTGTTTACAATTACCTACCATTCACAATCTACAATTGAAAAATCACGGGTTAGTAAGATTTATATAGAAATATTATACGAAACATTTGAACATTATTGATGGAGTGTTCGCATAGATCCCATCAGTTGCCAGAGACAGTTGAGAGTCGTGTACCCTCTTATGTGGCAATCAATTACTTGAAACAATTGAGAAATCACGGGATAGGATGAACAAAAATTAATGTTGAACCCTGGAGGTGAAATTTAAAACAAATACAGTTCATCGAATAGGAGGCAGTGGTCGCTCCTATAACAAAACCATTACCCAAACCAAATAGAGATGACGATTCTCTTAAATAAAAACGTCAAAAACAAAACAAACAAAAGCCTGGAGTTCGATAGCTCTCCAAAACAAACTATCAAATAATTTCTTATTCTACTAGTATTTATTAGTATAACCTTATTCTTACGTATATATTCGGTTACCAATCCTAGAGTTTCGCAGAACTCTTCGTGCGAGATCCGAGCTCGGAATGCGAGGTAGATAGCCTCGTATTGCGAGTTATAAACCTTTCCCAAACTGTATGTATACATATATTTATTCGTATGTACTGTTTACTGGAGAATGCGGACCTGCATACAGCTTGCATTTAGGTCGGTAGACCACTCTCGCATTCTCTTTTAAACGTGGAATGAGGATTCACGACCCGTAAGTCCACACCAACCGTGAGTATATGATTGTATATAGGACGAAACCGGTTCGCCCTAAGTAAATAGTAGACCTTGGAGGAGATGGAATTTGGAGGTTTCGGGACCCGAGGGAAGACTTGAAGGCAGTGCATGATGACGTGGAAGGCTTTTTGGGACGCGATAACTTAGGTATCAATCAAAGAGCCGTGTCAAAAGATTGTACGAATTTCTTGTCGACTCACGATCATCTCGTTTACTTGCAGGAGGAAGGAGCCAAATTTTTGCTAGCAAAGGGTTATTCTGAGTTCGTCAAATATACAATTAACTAATAACATTAACCTTCTAAATCGATCCTTACATGTACCCTATAGCAGCAGAGTCATGGAGGAGTGGCGCCAACCAGACACAATAATTAATCGTTGCCAAATTTACTAACAATTAACCATTTGAGTTATATTCAATTACCTGTCCAAATAAACATGTATAATATCTTTTATCAGCGTTTAACTACGATTTTGTTAGGGTGCAGGGAATCAATAATTACATTAGGAAAGTTAGCTCATTCAGGGAATTCATTTAAGTCTAGGTTTGCAATGGAAAGACCAATTAAATTGTGAAACTCAACACCTCGATCAGAACCAAGGGGGTTACCACAAAATGAAAGTAATTAAAATCCTATATCATAAATCAAAAAATTACACAACGTTTGATGGAATTTAATTACAATATAAATACGGGTATATTTGCGTTCAAGATCGTAAATAACGTATTAATTAGTTAAGTACATATGTCTATAAAGATATATAGTACAAGAGAGCTTTAAGTAGCTTTCTGAAGATATCAAAGAAAAGGGTCCAATTTTCATGGAGGCTTATGTGTTGTAGGGGAGGAATTTTCCATCCCTGCGAACACATATGCAAAGCCTTAGAAAAAAAAAAAGAAGTATCGATCATAGCCAAGAGAGAAGAAAATTTTATATTGTTTTAAACAAGTAAAAGAAAATGGTGAAAAGGCGAGAATATTACAACCTTCCTCTGACGGGTTTTAGAAATTTCAGGGTTGATGGACCACTTTTCTGCTACACTACTTGCTACCTTTTTAATTTTTCAAATTCATGTCGATACTTTCCCAATTCTTCCAGACAAATTTTCAAACGTTTTAAGGCATTTGAAAGATCGATGGCTTTAGACTGAGTGCTTTAGAGGCTCCATCGATAGTTTGTAGAATTTTGCAATGGAAAACCGATAACATAATAAAACTGTAGTTCTCGATCTTCTTCTTGATCGATAAAGCTTCATTCCTTTCATCTGATTTGCAATTTAACAGAAATGTTTTCGTTAGCGCTTTCTGGACTTCAACAAACCGAACTTTTAAAGCAAAAAAAGAATCATAACGTCCTGACCATCTAGTAGGGTTCAATCTTTTTAATGTTATCGAAGTTGAAGACTACCCTTCGTTATCAGATATAAAACTTGATAAGATATTCCATCTTTTGATACTATGCCCAAAAAAATTATAAATTTGTTGAACTGTTTCAAAAAAATGTTGAATATCAATAACCTCTCTTACTACATCATTAAGTACTAGATTTAAGTTATGAGAAGCACAGTGAACATATACCGCATTTGGCTTGATATCTTTTATGAGTTTTTGAACTCTACCATAAGTGCCTTTAGCACCATCACATACATTCCCTCGACACTTAGTTAGAGGTATATTTTTGTGATTTATGGATTTAATAATTTGGTTGGACATTGCTAAGGAAGTTTGGTCTTTAACTTCATGAAATCCTAAAAATAACTCTTTAATTACAAGCGCCTTTGGGATTCCATTTTCGTCTTTCTCGTTACAATAACGGTAAAGTTCACAAATTTGATCTGTTTTTGAAATATCTTGAGTTGTATCGAATATGATTGAATAAAAGGGTGCGGCATTTATTTCATTTATGAGTGCATTTTCTATTTTTAGAACCAGAACAGAATTGAGCTCATTTTGTATTTTTCAACTTAAGTATTTTATCTGGCCCTTTGACTTACTTAACAACTCTTGTAAAATCGGATCGTATTTTGCTAATAACTCGACAATACTTAAAAATTTTTTCATGTAGCCGCCATTGTTGATACGTTAAACGAGAATCTAGGTGGATTTTAGATATCTCGTGTCTTTCTATGGCGTCTACAATATGTTTACAGTCGTCATAACCTTCCATCCAAACATTTTGTATTTTTTTAGATGCCCGATGTGCGAATAACATGGTTCACAATACGCCTTCTGAAGTGTTAACAAATAGGATAGCCATGTACGTTCAAGTTTCACGCTAGACTTGGAAACAATATAGTAATGTTTTTCTAGGAAAGATCTATTGTCATTGTCTTTTGAGAAAGGAACCTGTCCCTGTCGGACAATGTCGCGGGACCAATGGATGCGTTCTAAAATTATAAAAACGCGTTTAAATCTTAATAATTTATTTGAATTCGTAGCTATATGGCCTTTAGTTGTGTCTAACTTAAGTTGATTTTATGTACTTATATAAAATTAATAATTTTTACTAAATTTTGTTAAAAATGTTAGGTTACTTCTAACTTCTGAGCTCGCGGCCACGCGGCGGCCGGGGCCCCGGCCCCCGCGGGGCCCGTGGCATTTTGCCAGCCCTGCCACCCTATAGTTTCGCCACTGGCTAATATTATTTATTTATTTATAGTTCCCGTGAGCACTTAGGCCATAGACCCATTGTGTTATCTCCCATTTTACCTCATTCATTTAACAGTCACCCGGTCTCTTATATAAAGTTCATCAGGATTGTCATTGAATATGTGGCTATGTCTTCTGGTTCCACAATGTGTCTTCCCAGGTTTCATCTCCACTCTCCTTTGGTTCCCTGAAGGCCCCACAAGGGAAGAAAGAGTTCACGGAGGTGGCCTCACCTCTCCTCTCCACTCCTTGGTTGCCTAAAGTACCCAAGAGGGAAGAGGGCTCATCTTTCCTCTCCACTCCTTGAACTCCACTCTGTTGGAAGAGGGTTTCGTCTCTTCTCTCCACTCCTCTTTGGTTCCCTGTAGGCGCCGCGACGGAGGACTCCACTCCTCCTTGGTTCCCCGAAGGCCCAACGAGGGAAGAGGGAGTTTTCGAATGGTCCAATTTTCGTTCCACGAATTTCTAGGGAAATAGAAGATCCACTCCAGCAGAGCCCCGAGTCTTGGTGTAAGGTCTAAATACTCCGAGATGCGACCCTGTTTCTCGGATGTACCTTTCTTGGCACTATTCCCCAGGTCATTCAGCCTGAACACGGTAGCTCACACCTTAGCTTGGGATGGCTATTGCAGGTCGTGTTTCTACTCCCTGAGCGATGGGTTCGCCACACTCCCTACGCTACTCGCTAATATTGACTTCAATGATTAAATATTACAATTTCAGGTTTTACTCAATAAGTTATTCCAAGAATTACGATTTCGCACATTAAAATAAAAATATATATAAATGCTTTCGTTTTTCTTTCGGAAAGTCAGTATCCTAACAATATAAATACAGAAATCTTTTAGTGTTTTTTTAAAATGGAAATTATTTAGTGTTTTTTTAAAATGGAAATCTTTTAGTGTTTTTTAAAACGGAAACCCTTAAAATACATCAGCTTAACCGGCAAGTAGCCAAGTGGACAAATCGGATCGTCGTATTCATATCCCAGGTGCCGCGAGTTCAATCCAATTCTAGCTTAGTTCTCCATTATTGCAAAAGCAATTATATTATAAAATTAGAAATATTTCTTCCGTCCTCAAGTCCTGTGTCCCCAATGTGTGTCATTTTCATAAGATCCCAAAATCATATTATTCCTTAAGGAACTTATTTCCTATCGATACCTCCAGTCGTGCATGACATCAAACTTATTGTGATGACGTGTTATGTTTCAAGTACCTAACCTTTTAATTTATTGTATTAACCTTAATAATAATTGAACGTTTAGTAAAGCGCCGTTTCTTGATAAGTTCTGCGATTGCTCGGGCCCCGGGCGACCCTGTCTATGGGCATGAATTCCAGAGCCACCTCAGGCCGGGGGCCCTGGGTTCGTGCCGCACGTACCCGCAGGGTAAATACTGAACTGCAAGGGGGGGCCAGTAAGCATTTTCCGAAATGCTGACCGTTAGATCCGCCCCTGAGGGTGACCGGATAACTCATCAAAATGACAATTCAACACACCTAGTTACATACGTAACCTATTTAACCTAGTTTTTGTTTCATCACTTTTCATAACTTTATAGCACTTATTATAGGTGTGTTGAATTGTTATTTTGATGAGTTATCGTGGAACCGGTCAATTTCACCAGAAGTAAGGAAACTTGTAATAATTGTTTGAGATAATTACACCTGTTTATTGATTTTAAATATAAATTTTTATTACTCTAAGAAAAATATTGAACAGTGGAAGAATATTTGTAATTTATACAAAGGGCACTTAATCAAAATGTTTCCATAACTGAAATGCTTTGCCATTATTCGGAGTTAAGAAATTAATTACTTAGGGCGGGTTGTTTCGGAGAATTTGAACAATTCATCAAATTTCAACGTTCATTTACGGGTTCTGTGAAAGTCCTATTCAAATTCTGTTATTATGTTATTATAGGCTAGTTGCTTGACAGAACTGAAATAAAAACAGAACTTTAAAATATCTTTCACAGAACTTGAAAATTAACTTTGAAATTTGAGGAATTGTTCAAGTTCTCCGAAACAACCCGTCCTTAATAAACAATTTAAAAGATTTGTATCACAGTGGGACAAAGCTGCATGTCTGTTGTCAAGTTTGTCAAATATATACATACATTTCAAATATACACATGTGTTTTTTATTACGAAGATTTGTCGGTAGCATTATTTATTTCATATACAACAACATATATAAATTCGATTTTTAAAATCTTACTTTCAAAAAGTCATAATCCGCCCCTGTTACGTACAGTGATTCATGTATGAAGCTGAATCAAAACACGAACCCTGACATTCATACAAGCAGCCTAAAGAAGTTTAAATTTTATTTTTCAAATACTTCTATTTGAATTTCACTTTTGTTTTTTTGAATGTAGTGGAAATTAACCCACTTCCCGGCATTCGATCGAGTTGAAACTCGGCAGATAGACTCGTTATCGATGACAATATATTTTATATTTTATATTAACGATGACAATATATTTTATATATTATATTTTAACTTTTGGTAGCAATCATACATACACTTAGCATTGAGCATACATATTTTACTTTAAATCTGGTTGACGCGCATTCTACTCCAACGCCGACAGTGCATAACTTTCTTTGGAAATTATTGTTACAATACCTAAAATTGTATATCCTAGTTTCATTTCCATTTTTTCACTAGTGAATAATTTATTTAAAATTGATAAACAAAGCAAATTTGGCTTTGCTGTTCAAAGCAATAGAATTATTTTTTATTTGGCACAATAACTTTACATATTCTAAAACATTATTTGGTAATGTTGGCCTCACTGGGTGCTTCACCCGTGCTGAGGCCCCATTTTGCAATTTAATAATAAATTGAAATAAAGTAAACTACAATAATAAAGGCGGTAATGAAAAAATATTAAAATCAATTATTATGAGTTATGGTTGTGTAATATAATGATGTGTGTATTGTAACGGTATTGTGTTTTACGTATATTATTTTACGCTATTTTTTTTTTAATATACCTGCTTTTTTATTCTTTAATCCATCTTTTGGTTTTGTACCTGAAATGTTCATAGTTTCCCCCATTTTTGTATAGAGTTAAAGATTATTGAATGTTGAATATTGCCTGGTATGTGATAGGCCAACATACTTAACTGTTTATTTTTTGTGATTCTGAACATTTTTTTACGATTAATAATATACGTAAAACACGAGTTTCTGATATTTAGAAAAACAATTTCTATAAATTTATTGATTACTCACCAATTAATTTGAAATTGATATGTGATTTAATTATGAACATCTATTATAATTTTATACAACAAATTACGATCACCACACAAATATGACTTAACTTCATTGTTTACATTTCAACGCAATTCAAACATTGGAAAACGGCAGAGAATATTTATGTTTCCATTGCTGACGTACTCATGAAGGCCGCACCTGTTTTAAGAAATTACACCGCGAATGTCACAATAACAGCCAATTTCCGGAGAACGCACCCTATAAAATGGAAAATTCACTTCCCGTTTATTTTTACATGGTAAGTGGTCAATGATTTCTTTAATGGTCATGTACTTAGTAAATTACGCATGCTTTTCTAGCTAATGACAATTAACAAGTAAAATTATTCCGTTGTGATACTTACTCCATTTTTAATTTGATTAATACTACTGGTCTTCCCGTGACCAGAAAAAGTTTTATAGAAAATAATTATGTTTATTTTGGATAGTAGGTACCTACTTACCTTGGTATTTTAGTGATAACATTTTTTTAAAACACACCATTTTCTGTATATTAGCAACATTTTTAAATTTAAACTTTGTTTATTAGCACAACGCGGCACTATTATAGTAATAAGTTGTAATTATAAAATACACCTGCTTGAAAAACAACAACTTTTACAGAAAATAATAATGTGTGTATATAACATAATTAATTACAAGCTGATATTGTAATTTAATTTTAAATTGTGTTTTACTAATATTTGCGTGTTCAGTTGCAACAAGTGTTCAAATATACATAATACATATAGTTGTTTAAGTGTGTAAATAAAGTTATCGTTTTTTATTGCTTTTTGCCCCAAAGGAAGTTATTATTTTTATTTTCAGTGATATAATATAACATAGGTAGTTACTTTGTTTCGGAAACCTCTATTCCGATTATAAGCAGTTAACTTTAAGAATTATCCGTTTGTTGACAGAGGACAACACAGGCAACAGGGATGCGGCAATACACCTGCATATTGATAATATAGAGAATGAAAATTTATAATTATTATTTATAGAGCAACTGATTGAGGTCCTCTTCTTCAAGACGACGATCGAACATAGCATTAAATGGTGTTACATAATATTTACGTACGAAAATATTTTATTGCATTTGGAAAAGTCAATTAAAAACTAAATATATGCATTTATTTCATAAATTGGGTAGCTAATTACCTACATATTATGGTGATTTGTTTTTGGGGTACTATGCCGTGTTGCGCTACATCCTTCTTTAGCCAACGTTTCATACAGCATTGCAGTGTCTATCATCAGGGCAGATGTGTAATCCCAATCAATAATACCCCAAAAACAAATAGCTATAATACTTTTGGCCGTGAAAATCTCAAATCATTCCCAATTACTTACATAGATATAAAACAGGTTTATAAAAATGCTGATACCGCAAATTCCAATTCATCAATAATCTCAGAGCCTGTGGAAGTATGGCATCCCATAACTGTTGTTGTGGTTCCATAAAGGAGTGGAACGTTTGTTATAACTCACGAAAATATGTGAAAGAATTTTTTTCCACGGTATGGGTGGGTGAAGAGAGTGGAATATGAACGCGGATATAAAAAAAAGCGCCTTAGGTGAAAATCTTCTAGGTCGTAGGGCAAACCAATAAATATGCTTTCGACTTTTACTTTTCGGAAAGTCTGTAACCCAACAATATTTAGACGGAAATCCTTTAGTATTGTTTAAATCGGAAACCTTGAAGACATATCCGCTTAAGGGCCCGCTTTCCGCGTAAAGAATTTAGATTTGGGCAACACCCACAAAATTTAGTGTTAAAAGAATCCGACAGAGGTGTCTGAATTCGTATTAGGAATAATTTTGGGGATTATGAAATTAAATTACCGACATCTATTGCAATTTTAGAAAAACAGAACCATTTTTAGTTAGCACCGACCTTAGAGTAATAATGCACCGACCAAATGAGAAGGAAGTCGAAATGAAGATGGTTCTCAAAATATGGGTTTTATTACGGATTTAATTAATTATTTTTTTTTTTAATTTTACAAAAAACATTTACGAAAGTTATTTGTATAGGTATAAAAATTACTTTACTTTACTAAAATACTATTCTCACTTTTATAAAAGTAATTTATAACTTTTATAAAATCAATAAATATATTTTTACATCAATAAGGTTTTAAACTTTTTTACTCGAAAACTATCTTAAAACGTTGGAATTCCAAAAAAAGTTTTTTTTTCTTTTTTACTTGTACTATCAATTAGAATCACCTCCCGAAGTTTGTGCACTTTACCCCCGACATCTTGTATAATATGCGCAATATAATATTTATACACGTGTAATATCTACTTTTGTACATTTATATAAATTATATACACGTTTACATTTTTATGCTCATCAAATTTATTATATTATAAAGATAGATAGAAAGATCCTTAGTGCTTCCTGAGGACTTACAAATCAGAAGACTTTTTTGTAATTATTTATTTATTCATTTAAACAATTCAATAATTATAAAGAGTAATAAAACATGTAAGCAACATAAAATTACATTCTAAAATGTGAAAGGGGCTCTATTTATTTACATTTTTATGAAATTACTACTTTTAATAGTTTTAAGCTTTCAGTGAACTTTCAATTTTATTTTTAACTTCTCTAAATATTATTTGTTTAAATCGTCAAATATAATTTAATCACAAACACAAAATTCACTCAAAATGAAAGATTGGTGGTTCTGAAATGTTCCCATAAATACGGTGAAAGAACCCTAAACTATAAACTTATTACCCTAAACATGCTTCGAGCGAAATGCGGATCTGGAAACCTTATCGTCAATCTGAGCAAAACATACCATGAACGTCAATATAGCAACAGCCTTTGTTCTGCTGCAGTTTCATTAAATGCCGAGAGATCCGTTTACAGTCTCCAAAAAGCAATACTGGGGCACAACCCTAGAAGCAAAGCTAAATGATTGGAATACAGAAAGATAAAAACACACCATTGTCAAAAATATCTTGGCCGTAAATGATTAAATAAAATTAGATTTATTCAGGAAGGCAAGCTATCGATCAAATGATTTGCGAATTCGGAAAAACCGTTATTATTGAGGTTTTATTGATGTTTTGTTTCTCCCGATTTATTCGTATAACCCATTAGTCTACATAATTATCTAGCGGGTTTTCCATTACTTGTGCACTTATGTTAATGTATTTTATGACCGTCTTTGTGTTGCTTATATTTGTATCATGTTGTCTCCCTCTATATTTTGTTATATATATGCACACATTATGTACTTCTTGTTTAGTATTAATTTGTACCCTGATGATGCTTAAGTAAAGCGAAACCGGTCGGTTCTTAAATTAATAAATATCGTGGTTTTAAAACAAAAAAGTATTTTATTTTATTAAATTATATTCCCCACAGTTTCAGAACTTTCAATAGCTTCTTTCGCTCGCATGTTCATTATTATTCTGAATTCCACGTTCGAGTATTGTTATTTGAAACAGATGGCCCGTATATTATTATTACATATTATATTATATTTCGGACATCGTTGCATTGTGAATTAATAAGAACTTGCCCTGTAATTTCTAATGTTTTGGAATTAGTTTTATTTCCCAAAGTACGTATTCTGAAAAAAATAAAATAAAATTTTTTATAACTTTTTACTACACAATACATAAATAAAAATAATAATTAATTTTTATAATAAATTATCGTTTATCGTATTCTGAAAAAAATAAAATAATAATTTTTATAACTTTTTACTACACAATACATAAATAAAAATATGAATTATTAATTTTTATAGTAAATTATCGTTTATAATAAATATAAGCTTATAAATCAAAAATTGTATTTTTTTCTTCTCACCTATTAGATAGGATATAATTTTATGAGATATCATTTTTTCTTTGAAATACGGGATATCTTTCGTGTATTTCCCATCTTTGAAAAAACAATATTTATTAACTCATAAACTTTACACGCGTAAAAATTATCTTTATAGATTCAAATATTTGCACGTAATCGCACGTCTGTAGATCATAGAACGTTGAACGACATGTCTGCCCCCAAAGCCCTCGAGTTGGCGAATGAACTTTTCAAAGAAGATAGGTTAATCTTCAAGTCGGAGCGAGCGCGCTATAATAAATATGATTTAAAAGCAATAGGCGTAAGCGACAGTTGTGAAAATGTTTAATAAATCACGGCGTATTTCAAAAATAGCAAAAATCACTTTTGGGGTCTATTGAGTAGCATTAAAAGAAGCATTGTGATTTTTTTCATACATATAACTTGTAAAATAACAGAAATAAACGTGTTAATAATATTTTTCGGAGCATACTTTGCGATTTATTTCTATCGAGGGAATTTCAAATAATTACCGTTTCGGCTTTTGGAACAAATAGATACTATCTTAAAGAATAACATATATTTTTTTAAGAGCTTAAAAACTTCAAAATTTTAAGGAAAGTATGTCGGAAATTGGATGAAATTCGAATAGTGGGCCCTTAACTGAGCTTATCAGAGTAGACGAGTCGCGAGTTTAATCCCCTGCTAGAAAGGTCCTCCATTATTTAAGAAGCACAATCATGCACTCATCCAAATTCGCAGTTATTGATGCAACCTAATTATTGTATGTATTTTCATATAATTGTAGGTATATTATTAGGACTATAAACGAACTTGGTAAATGATGTATTGATATTGATGCTACCTAACTATTGAGTGTTCGTATTTTTATATAATTGTAGGTACGTTATAGTACTATAAATAAACTTGGTAGATAGCCGCCTCAACACAGGCTAAGCCTAGTGAGGCGGGCTATGATAAACCTTAACATATAACTACATTAACATTTCTATTATTTACATTTATTTTACCTACTGTTTATATATTCCTTTCCGTTGATAAAATTATATACTCATCTAATTTATAAACCAATGTACACAAAACAGTCTTTCATGTATTTCTATAGTTATAGTTTGAAAATTTTTCACAATAAAGATATTATATTATTATTATTATTTCAATTTCCTGCTTACATAAAACTGTGAAATAGAGTCCCGTGTCCTCAATGTTTATCATTTTGTATTCTGGAGTTTGGGGTCCTGAGGAAAATTTGATACATCATTTTCCGAGTCCCGTCTTTTCAATGTGTACAATTTTCACTGCATCTACAAATATGACATATTATTTCTCTTCTAGTATTGCCTGTCGAAGCCTCCCATGTGTAGCTAACCTTAAAAATGGGCTGAAAATCGGTTCCAGGCCGTGACCCCTTCGGAACTAGGCAGAAGTCCGGCTCTGACCGAGACATGTGTCTGTGTCTGGCTGTCTGTGTTTTTCACATTTATTTCATATATAAGCTAAAAGTACGTCGTGCATGACAACGATAATATTGTAATGGCGTGTTAAGTTTCAAATAACCTTTTAATTTATTGTATGTAGATACCTTAATATTAATTGGATGATTTGTATAGCGCTATTAACATGAAACAATCGTCTCAATGGCACTGTAGTAAAATTAGGCATTAGGCAATTATCCAAATTTATTAAGATAATATCATCAAAAACTGTAAAACCCACCTATCAAAAAGATAGCGATACAACATCAATATACCAAAATGTAATACCAAACAAATGCCAAATAACTATACATATTCAGGAATAAAGTATTTCAACAACCTTCCGATTGAAATAAAGAAATTAAAGGATATCAACAAACTTAAACATAAACTGAAGTTATACTTTCAGAAATAATTAACTAAATAATTGCCTGTTTTTCCCTTTATTTATATTTATTATCAGTCTATATTCATCTCTACTGTATTAAGATGTTCCTAATTACTCTCTTAATTGCTCAATATTTAGTATGTAACAGAATCCTATATATGTACGACTACACATATAAATAATCCAGAAGTTTCAATTGTTCATATTATATATATACTTACCTATTGCATAATGTTATCCTATTTTCCTTATAATTATTATAACTCGCTCACCAAGCACAAGAACCAGTTTCTTCTTTGGTGAGATTGAGATTATAAATATATGTTGTAACCATATGTAATTTATATAACATCACTGTACCGATTTATATATATTATTTTTTTTTAAATGTAAAAAAGGTATGTAATTCGATTGCTTAGGGCCCGAGCGGCCCGGGCCTGGCCCTTTCATGAACCCCGGTCCCGGTGATTTATACTCCCTGAACCCTAAAAATTTACGGGCTATCGAGAAAACTTGTGATGGAATAAGAAATAACAATGGGGCTTCATTCTGGAGCGTATTACATTATTATAAATAGTGGCTTATATAAGCAGAAAATAGTTTGAGGTTTATTTTGAAGCCATATCGATTCACAAATATATCATGCATATACTATTATTTTTCTCCCTTAAACAGTGGGTTTACCAAGTTATTTTAGAAAATCTAATTTATATATATATTTATTATTTTCTGACGATTACTTTTCATTTCATCAATGACATACATCTCCATCAGTTCAATCTCCCATCTACACAATACATTATCTACTCATTCGGTGAGTACCTACTTAGTACGTGGATATGTGCCTATTCTGCTACTAGGGCTTCATTAATTAGGGACATTTTACGCATCTTGTAAGTTTTCGTTATTTGTTGGAGCCATAGATCAGACTGCAAAAACAAAAATACAAACAATTAATGTATTGACTGTTTTACAATAATAATAATAAATTAACTGTTTAATCGTATTTACAGTGCGTATTATTTGCAATTTTGTTTTGTTATGTGTTGAGTTTTTTACATTACCTAATCATAGCAATTGTATTTAAATGTATGTACCTACATACCTACTAGTACTCATTTTCCACACTTTCAGGCATCTCCTCACTCATTTTCAGGCCGATAATTCAAACAATTCTGTGCCTCATTTTCCACACTTTCAGGCATTTCCTCACTCATTTTCATGTCGATACATCAAATAATTATGTGTGTCATTTTTTACACTTCCAGGCAT
This sequence comes from Hesperophylax magnus, assembly GCA_026573805.1. Taxonomy (NCBI): domain Eukaryota; kingdom Metazoa; phylum Arthropoda; class Insecta; order Trichoptera; family Limnephilidae; genus Hesperophylax; species Hesperophylax magnus. The sequence continues at coordinate 162,572 of JAIUSX010000071.1, forward strand.
CTCCTCAAACATTTTTGTGTCGATACGTAAAACAATTCTGTGCCTCATTTTCCACACTTTCAGGCATTTCCTCACTCATTTTCATGTCGATACATCAAATAATTATGTGTGTCATTTTTTACACTTCCAGGCATCTCCTCAAACATTTTTGTGTCGATACGTAAAACAATTCTGTGCCTCATTTTCCACACTTTCAGGCATTTCCTCACTCATTTTCATGTCGATACATCAAATAATTATGTGTGTCATTTTTTACACTTCCAGGCATCTCCTCAAACATTTTTGTGTCGATACGTAAAACAATTCTGTGCCTCATTTTCCACACTTTCAGGCATTTCCTCACTCATTTTCATGTCGATACATCAAATAATTATGTGTGTCATTTTTTACACTTCCAGGCATCTCCTCAAACATTTTTGTGTCGATACGTAAAACAATTCTGTGCCTCATTTTCCACACTTTCAGGCATTTCCTCACTCATTTTCATGTCGATACATCAAATAATTATGTGTGTCATTTTTTACACTTCCAGGCATCTCCTCAAACATTTTTGTGTCGATACGTAAAACAATTCTGTGCCTCATTTTCCACACTTTCAGGCATTTCCTCACTCATTTTCATGTCGATACATCAAATAATTATGTGTGTCATTTTTTACACTTCCAGGCATCTCCTCAAACATTTTTGTGTCGTTACGTAAAACAATTCTGTGCCTCATTTTCCACACTTTCAGGCATTTCCTCACTCATTTTCATGTCGATACATCAAATAATTATGTGTGTCATTTTTTACACTTCCAGGCATCTCCTCAAACATTTTTGTGTCGATACGTAAAACAATTCTGTGCCTCATTTTCCACACTTTCAGGCATTTCCTCACTCATTTTCATGTCGATACATCAAATAATTATGTGTGTCATTTTTTACACTTCCAGGCATCTCCTCAAACATTTTTGTGTCGATACGTAAAACAATTCTGTGCCTCATTTTCCACACTTTCAGGCATTTCCTCACTCATTTTCATGTCGATACATCAAATAATTATGTGTGTCATTTTTTACACTTCCAGGCATCTCCTCAAACATTTTTGTGTCGATACGTAAAACAATTCTGTGCCTCATTTTCCACACTTTCAGGCATTTCCTCACTCATTTTCATGTCGATACATCAAATAATTATGTGTGTCATTTTTTACACTTCCAGGCATCTCCTCAAACATTTTTGTGTCGATACGTAAAACAATTCTGTGACTCATTTATTTAACATTTTGGCTACGTTACATTGAATTTCAAACCGTTTTTTTAACCCAGGGAAATTATTTTAAGGGATGTTGAGTGGGGGCTCTTTTTAGAAAGAGGAAATAGTGAACAAGTCTTGAAGAGGTTCCATGTTGTAGTTGGAAGGAAACACAGAGACCAGCAAATCACAAAATGTCAACAGTATACATAAGTTTGTTTTGCGTGTTTCCCAACTATTGTTAATCGTGGAATAAAACTAACATACAAAATAATAAAAACAGAATTATCATTCGTTCCTTTAGCATTCATTTTATGAAGTGGTGATCATCATGTAATCTTTTCCATTCAAATTGAGTTCCACGAGTATATAACACTCTGGAGAACAATCTAAAAGTTGTTGTAAAAAAAACTTATTCGACCCACGCTACATTTAGGTGTAATTTAAATAAATATACGAAATGAAAACTGAATGCCGTTTTCCATTCCAAGAATCTTAATCCTACATTATTCAATATAAGTGTGCCATAAAATGCGATACGAGTTGCCCGAAATATTGAAACTTTCAAATGATGAAATATGTCCCTTATATTGAATTATTAACTTTCCTAGAACTTTGTCGTTAAATATTTATCTGAAATCTCTGAACGTGCCTGTGTATTTCCTGGGAAAGTAATTAGAAAATAGATTACCTTAAAAAAACGTTGTAAGATATTTACTTCGGTCAGTCAACTTTAAAAAAGGTCGCTTTGTCTTTTTATAATAATGATTATAATGTTTAATATTATATGATCACGTTTTTTAAGTACTGTGATGATTTTATTTATAAGGATCTTTCCAAAAACTGTTATATATTTAATTTAGTCGGAAGGCACATAAGTTTAAAAAAAACTAGTGTTAATTATCTAACCTATTTTTAATATGCTAATTGATATAAATATGTATAATTTATACTTTATTGATCGATGATGTCGTGTAATCACGTACGTTTGGAAAATTGCTCTTGTCCTTATTTCATTGCAACTACACGTTTAATTATTTAGAGTAAATGTATTGTCGGGGGGCGGGTGGATGCCTGATTACTAGAACCTGTTGATTTAGAATATGTAGCCGAATGTTTCCCACGGAAACACACGAACAGCCATTGCCAGGGGTGGCAAATCAAGTACACTAGCATCCTAAGTATACTTACCGTATACTTGAAAAAGCTTCTGATTTATACTTGTATTTCATTGAGTGGTATTCACTATTGTATCTAATTTTTTTCCGAATATTATTAATTATAATATATTTATATATATTTCCCTTTTAAGTTTTGCAAATTCCGTACCATTTTCAAAATTATAGAATTGTGGGAAAGAATTTTTAAATCCCGCTGAATCCATTAACAATCCATTAATCCATTAATGAATTATAAAAATACACTGAAAATATAATATAAAAAATATATACTAAAAAAGGTAACATGATAAGTATTTTGAGAGGATGGTAAAAATATATAAAACTTAATTGTCGCTGACAGGATTCTCCACAGTCATTTGAGATTAATCTTCTTTTGTACAGTTAATTTACTAGTATATCTGTCACTTCAACAAAAATGCCATTACCAATTCGTTTATAAATTCTCTTATACCACTCATACAAAGCTTAGGTAACCAATAGGCATATATTTCGGGAAACATGGCACGACCAAGTTAACCAGATACTTGATTCGTGCTATGTCAAGAGTCGGGATAACAGAAGAGTTTGTTTGGGACGATGTGTGAATGTGAATGAAGCAAGGAGTGTGTGCCAAGGCCAAGTGCCAAGTTGTTTTGCGTTCCGTCCTCTCTGCCTACCCCTGCAGATAAACAGCGTGTTGGTTATTTAGTTAGTTAATTAGATATTTAGTTAGATATTTTTTAATAACACCGAAAGTAATTAAAAGCAATTCAGATTTTTTTAAATAGTTAATAGTTAACACTTTCCTACAGACTTATTGTAAACTAGCTCACGTATACCCGGCGTTGCTGGGGATATCTTTAGGAGATTGATGCATACAATCACCGACTTTTCTGTGGACCTTTTTAAGATATACATTTCCGTAGTACATTATTTTGATATATATAAATATATATCATAAGGTTAAGCCAGCGTTAGCAATGTAAGCCCCCGAAAATATTTTTTTACGACTCGATTATAAAACATCGACTTTTCTCTACTTTCTAAAAATGTAATATGCATGTAGTATATAAATATATATAAACCTTCCGGGAAAAAAAACTCTAAATGATAAAGTGAAAACCCTATCAAAATACGTTAGTTAGGTTGGAAGATCTAAGCGCACACACAGAGAGACGGGGATAGCTTCAAAAAATTTAGCTATCAAATTAGTAAGTTTATACTGTGTTATTATTTTGAATTCCTTTTTCTTATTTTAAAAGTTTTTTTTTATATTTAAAGGTACTTGTAGCGTAAAGCATTAAATAAATTTTAAGATGAGATATTCAAAATCTGATGTAGTAATAAATAATAAAAACACATGTTTTGGAGTAAATTTAGTATTTTTATCCCATGAATTCCTTCTGAATTGATTGCTAAAATACCAACCATTGTTTTGGTGCATCTTTTCAATGATATTTTCAAACTTGCTCTACAACTATAATAAGTAATAATATTATATAAGTGCTTATTTTATTTTGGTTTTTAGGGAAAAAAACCTTCACGGTCTTACTACAAAACGGTTGTGAAAATTTTATTCAATTGATAAACGACCGTGTATGTGAAAACTTCACTGAAATAGAAACTGACATAAAATAGTTGATCTGAAGTCGCAAAAAAACATTGTTACCAAATTTAAATTTAAGAGAGTTAAAGAAATTTTTTATTGGTACCAACCCGAATCTTAACTTTCGCATTCTTTATACACTGTGTAACAAAAACAACGTTTAACGAATCTGAAATGTTTATGATTGTACATATTCGAATAGAATGTGTTGGCGCTGGCGTTGACTACCCCTGCCGAAATACTTCGCAAGAAAGCTCCTCCGCAGTTAATTTTTCCCTTTTAATCCCTCAGTTTCCATCCTAGTTCTGCCGAGAGATCACCAACTGCACGGAGGTGATCCCGTTAGTCTGGTTTCGGATGAATGAAAAAGGTATGCAAAAGGATTTTATAAAATATAATACTAATTTTGAATTTGCACGCACCACTTTACTGAAAACACCTTTTTCAGTTTTAATTATATTTCGCAACGAAGTTAAAAAAAATAAAAATTCATTTATTATTCTTTATTGTATATTAACGGTTTTACTAAAAAACGTGATGTAAATTATATTCATTTGAAAAACGACAGTGTATGAAAAAATATTGCTAATTTATAAACTGAGATAAAATACTTCACGGACTTCAAATACATTGTTTACGCAGCCAAGGGGTAGTTTTCTCTTGTTAAAACTTTTCTCATCGAATTTCGGAATTTTCCTAAGGTATTTTAAAAGTACTATATATTTTTTCTTTTTCATTTTTAGAAACTATATAAAATTACCTTTTAGATTTTTGTATTTGAATTAGGCTTTGATTTATATAAATTTTAATATTTTAATTTCAAACATGAAAATAAAACCATAATTTTACTCCAAACGTCGAAAAATTGAAATAGTGTGAAATTTTACCTTTTATTTAGAGAATCTACAAGAAAACTGGGTCCTCATTTTTAATCTCGCTACTACAATACAAAATATTATAATAATTCCCAGAGAATAACAACAACAAAAAATTAGATTTTGAATTCATTTGTTGAACTGAACGTTGATTTCTGAGATTTATTATATTTACCTACACATACATAAAACATATATGTTATTAAAAAACGTCACTTTCATCGAATTCTTATTAAGTTCACGCGGTTACAGTCAATTAAAGAATAATATGTCCGAAATAACCTAATAAGACCGGTATTTCATGTGTCAGTCTGCGGAAAATCTAACGTTGCCAGTTCTTTTAGAGCCCAGTTGAAGATATTTTTTATTAGTACCAACTCAAATCTAAAATTTTACAGTGTTTATACAATGTATAACAAAACACCGTTTAACGAATGTAAAGTGGTTTTTCTTTAGTTAGGCTGTGCATGTGCAGGTGCCATTCATCTTATTTCCTATGTAATTGTATTAATAGGTTTGTAAAAGGAGAATGTATTTGAAAGAAATATGTTTATTCCAAAATTTCTGATTTGATTATAAATATTACTCTTATAGTCAGTGAAACAATAAATATAAAGCAAATTGCCAAACAGTTTTATTTTCTCCCATACTACTTTCAAGTAGAATACCGTCATATACGGAGTATTAGTTGTGTATTATAATGAACCTTTTTGGCAATATTATATTTATGTAATATTACCTATTATATTGCTACTGTTTAGCAATCCCAAAAAACAAAACAACAGATTTATTAAAAAAAAAACATTACGTGCATATTGCTTATCGTTGGGTATCTATGTTGACACTGGTGCAATTACAAGGAAATATCATGTTTAATTAAATAACATACTATACTTACATGTACCCGTTGGCCCCAATTGCACAATTCCAAATACCTTCCTCATTCATTAGTACTAGTTAGAAAATTGGTAATTTGTGTTTGTAATTAATTAATTGGTTTGTGTTTGTAATTTAATCAATTTTTAATTCTCTTTTTGTATCTTCTATTAACCATAGTGTTTTTTTTTCTCTTTTATATTTTTTTTATTTTTTATTTGAGATTTTAGTTTTATTTTTGGGGTATTATGCCGTGTTGCGTTACCTCCTTCCTTATTCAACGTTTTGGACCGCATTACAGTGTCAATCAGCAGGAGAAATGTGTATAATTTCTTTATTGATTTTTAAAATATCAATAAAGACGACGATATGTTTTTTTTGTTCTCTTTTTCCCGATTCGAAGTGTTAAGAGCTCTATAGTACATAAATCGTCTCTGTACGATTTAGAATCAGATTACCTAAGAATAGTTGTTAATCTCTCTATTTCGCTTCACAATGGCGGTGATAGGGAAAAATGACGTCAGAGTATTTATGATGTGTTGGTTTTTAAGTAATTACTTCAAATACTTAGATATATTTATCATTCAATAACCAAACAATGAATTTAATATATTAAGAATCGTCTTTTACTGATATGTCTGAAAAAATGTCAAAATTTGTATTTTACTATAGCTCCTATTAGTCAATCAAATATTTTTTGCGCTTAACAATCCATCAGAAACTTAACAGTCAAATATTAAATTGGACTCATTATTATTAGTCAATCAAATAAGGGAAGCTATAAAAAAGTAATAACAGGAAAATTAGCATCGATTAAATACATTGAAGCACTTAAATTGATTTGAAACGATGCATGCCAAAACCTTTAAAAGGTGAAGCATTAAAGTATAGTTGTTGATTTCTCTTGGGATCGCGGGTTCGTTTGAAATGTATTTTACAACATGTTTGAAGTCAACTATCTTAGAAAGCGTAATGTTTTCAATGTTTATTGATGTAACAAAAACATCCTTGTCAATTACTTACGTAGGTACCACGTAAAAACGTTACCAATAATTGCCACCTTTTTTGAAGAGCCACAGTAAAATAATTTACAAATGTTGATTATACGAGGCAGTGAAATCACTGAAAATCTTGATATCTACGCATCCTTTTATGTTTGTGGTTTCTAGCAACTATATTCTCCAACATATATACAATCATTTACATCATGTCTTATGATAGAGTTTTAAAATATCTGCATGAAGTCATATTTTAATTTTTTATCTTTAAAATGTTAAAAAAGTAAAAACAGTGTCAAAATCTGGAGAAAACGTGGTATTTAAACCAGTTACTCGTATTTTTGGTCGTAATAAATGCTATGAATATTGCCTATATATAGGAGGTTTATTCCATTAGCAATCAGCAATTAACATAAAACTTGCAACACTTTTAGTTTTATTGCGCAATAATAATAATAAAAAAACTTTATCACTACCTCAATATGTTTTTTTTTAAGTTCTTTTTTTGGTTCTAGAGATGAGATGATAAAGCTCACTCACTCCAATCAACGCGGGAATGTTCAGATAAAGTAAAGTTTGTGTTTCTAGTAGCTTATAGAATAATTTAATCATTGTTTACGCGTGTAATGTAAATTTCATAGTGCTAACGTGCTTTAAGTGTCTCAAATTATGCCAATAGATAATGGGCAATCGAGATAATTATTGTTGATCTGAAGTGATATCGCGACATCTGGCTACAACCAACATTTCACAACATTCTACGTATAATATTACTCATATTTCTGAGTGTTATATGAGGAATAATCTACTAATCTATTTGCATAAAGTAAAACACAATGACTTGTTATGTTATAACACAGTTTCACAGTATCTTTGCAATTACGTAATATGTAACTGTTTTTTACAAAATCGTATGCTATGAGACAAGGGCATTAAAAACGCATTTAGGTTTTGTAGACCACCATAGAACTCTGGTGGTTAATCTCTTCAAGTGAATGTTATAGAAAAAAAAAAAAAAATTTCAAATAGTGAAGAATGGTTTTTCCCTCTTTCCATTTCTCCCCTTTGTTTAGATTCTGTTGACGGCTTTAATTAAATTATCTTATGTGTCCATGTTTGCTGGTTTTTACGATCTTCTAGATTCTAGATGACGCGAGACCTATTTGTATTCTGCAAGTACCTACGAGTTCAATTGATGGATTTTGTTATTGTCCGCAGGGTGACCACTATCGAAGAATTGTCTGGAATGCCAATTATGTTCCTGCTGAGATATCTGGGAGTGTCCCCGCCCGCTGGAAGGATTGACACCGCAGCCATTGCTAATATCACCCCGTCGACCGATCGAATCAACAAGGTTGTGTACATTTACAGATACAAAGTACTTAAACATACAATAATTGCGATTTTCCCCGTGTTTGCAAAGGCTCACACCATTAACTTTATCATTTTCCAGATAATTATGGTAGAGATTCTGCGATAAGTAACGGAAAATCGCACTCCCGGAAACAGTGAAAAATTATTGTTCTAGAGCTTTGATCTAGTTTCTGAATATTGTATTGGCTTTATCTTGTCATCGACAAATTGTACAATGTGTTGTTATGATTGGCTCGTGATGGTTAAACATATTTTTCATTGTCTGGTATTAGCTCATAGTGTGATCATGTTTATTTTCAATAGCGGATCTTACGTTTAACTCTTAATAAATCTAGAATCCATATTGCAGAGAATTGCGTTAGCTGAAACTGTAATAACACATTACAAAATTATATTTAAATGGTAGGTTTACTAAACAATCAGTGCATTGTAAAAGTTGTAATACTTTATTATTAATAGTGAGTTTTTTTGCAGCCGTGGTTTAGGAAAGTGTTAGGGATGCCCCCGAGCAAGTCGAGCGGCGAGAAGAACATAGAAGGAGGGGAGTTGCAGACCATGTTGCAGGTCAATAGTGAAAAGACGGACTCCAAGAAAGTGGGAGAAGTATGCCTTCTTACGGAAAGTCCCTTCAGAATTCTAAGGGTAAGTTCGTTTGTTCTACTTGCGTGCTGCTACGGAGGCATACTATTAAAAAAGGGAATTTTATTGTTCGTATTGTCACAAAAATAACAATGATCTCAGAACAAATAAAGCTGACCGTGCTTTTTGTGTTACTACCTGCTGGGTTTTGAATATTAAACATACATTATAATAATTCTTTGTTATAAAATCAATACTAGGTTGAGTTTAGAAAATAGGCCCATTGTCATTTTGGTATTACGATAACACAAAATGTTACTCTCAAACTCGCATTTTAAAAATGTACATTTGTACTTATCACCAGATATTTCTTGTCTAGAAAACGATATAAGATTTTCCTACATTTCTAGCACGCCAAATTATTCAGGAAAAACTTTTTTTTTTAAATTATTTCGTGAGAGTATTTAAACTTCAATGTTGTGGCAAAAAAATTACGTATTATCGAAAATAGTGCAAAAAAAATCAATCATTTGGTTTTTAGTACACATTCATCAAAAGTTAATAACTTTCGATTACATTTTAACTAAACAAACATAATATTTTTTATTTGTTTTTCCCTAAGAAAAAAATGGTTTAAAACCTTTTGATGCATTATACCTTTTCGAATACTCACCTATGATCCTATATCATAATCAAACCCACATACTTAAAACTAAAAATACTAATTTCGGTTGCGTGTCTGTAACTCTGGTAGAGTAGTGGTAACTACTTATTGGAAACATATCGACATCCAATTTACAATATCTAAACTTTTTGAATCATTGTTCTTGTCTATATTCAGCTCTAAAGATAATAAGGTTATTACCACATACTGTTATGACTTTGCGAAAGGTAGTCTACTCTCACTAAATTAATTGAGTATGAACAAAAAAAATAGATTTTTTTTTAATTAATACAATTTACAAATTACTTTTTTTGTAATGTTTTTCCAAACTCTCATACTAGGCTCGTGCCCGTATTATGATAGTTATACATGATTTTAATTATAACGTAAAAACAAGGAAAATACTATTTTGTAGATAAATAATAAAACGTAATGAAAAAATATATATTTAAAGAAAAAAATAAATAAAACACAATACACACATAAATTAAACTTAATGATAAAAAATATGTTTTAATGAAAATAGAAATAAAAATAAAAGTATTAAATCATGTCAAAATACATGTGAAATAATCCCAATTATTTTATATAAGACGATAATTTTAACGCTTGTTCGTACTGTGTATGTTTATGGTCACATTTGAATTTAGTGATTTGAAAAATAAAGAATGAAAGATGTGTAATCATGATTACACATCTGCCCTGATGGTGGATACTGCAATGATGTTCGAAAAGTTGGCTAAAGAAGGAGGTAGCGCAACACGGCATAATACCCCAAAAACAAATCACTATCATACTTTTGGCCGTGAAAATCTCAAATCATACCTTTTACTAACCTAGTCCATTACTTCACTACTATATGATTATTTACAACATATTTTTAATTAAATGTAATATTATTATTTTTCATTGCACCCATTCTCTTTGTGCTTATAATATCAATTGTGTCACTTCAGCCAAGTATATTATTTTTAGTATATGCATGTACTTGTTTAATTCCTATTTTATAATTACAACTACAATAATTGTCATTATTTTCTATTTAACACTGATATCCTCCTGTTTATATGTGAAATTACGATTTGGCGTATGAAAAATAAATAAACTATTCCAATTTCTCAAAAATTGTTACTATTCTCTTATAGCTACACTGAAATGAGTCGCTTAGAATAAAATAAATTAAAAAGTGAACTGTCAACATCTACTTCACTCCTTTATAATAATATATGTTACCATTAACTTTAATCAAACATTTACTATACCCTTAACACTGACTAGCTAATTTTACAAATTAATGCCTTAAACAATACAATTTTTTTGTATTTATCTATTTCCACATAAGTATTAATAAGATTTATTTAAATATGGTGTTTTCGGAACCATTGAAAAATTGCTAAATGATAGCTCTGGGAATACGACGAATTCGTGTTCGACATTGGTTTTAGCGTCCCGGAGGAGTTAAGAAAACAGCCAAATTTAATTATAAAATTCTCCTAATGAAATTGAAATAATTGAACTTGTCTCTACAAGGCCAAACTGAATGAGTTTTCCCTCAAGTATCGTTTGAAAATGTTTTTTTTTTTGGACTACATGTCATTATAAAAGCCGGATAAATGTTAACAAGGTATTCGTTTAATTAAAAAAAAAACAAGTAACAGAAACTTTACGATATTTGTAATTTATTTTCTTTGTCATCACGCGAAGTGTTCCAAATAATAAAAAGTGTTTCAAATTTCATCGGATTATTTCAACATTCACTTCTAATCCATCAAAGTATTGTTTTCTGTTCAAACATTTTTGGCTCAATTTATGAAGATCTAAAGATATCTTCACATAATATAAATTAACAAAATAAGGAAAAATTAGCAATCCATCAAGCGAAAATAAAATATGATATCCACGGCAAAAACGTTGTATTAACAATTTCAATATCGATTTGGCAACAGTAGGAACTTACCCTAAATTATAATATCAGATTACCATTTTAGATTGATTAGGTTTTCAGCAAAAGTAAACATTTATTTTATTGCCAATAGAAGAATCATTATCTTGAAGTTACAAGTAGTTAGTGGAGAACTGTGGTCGCCATTGGAACTTATCAAACCTGTTAATCTGAAATAATGTTGCAGAGGGTAGGGGGTAACACGACGTAAGAAATCATTACAAATGCGGAAATCAGAAAGGATTGCAAAGGCCGCGTTAGCGTAATGAATAAGACGTTTAAGTGTTGGAACGGATGGACGTTGTGGGATGGAACAAGAGAACAGGGACGTCTCAAAAAGACATGACATTAATAATTTAATCAAATGCTACGGCAAAAATAATAGTTGGATAATTTATAGAGCGCCATTTTTGTAATAAATCACCTAAAGGGCGCGGAGAGACATAATCAGGACTATCTGATAATCGCACATAATATTGTTTTTTATAAATACAAATGTAAATTTACTGTTCATTATTTGTTTTTTTAAATTTATTTTTTGGGTTAGCTGGAAGAAATAGGATGTAACGTATAAGTTATACCCTTTGTACTCTTTTTGTGCAATAAATATTTTTTTGAATTTGTTCTAAAATTGTATGAAACATTTGTTGAGAAAGAAACAAATCACTTAGACTCGGAAAATATTACAGCTGCAAGCAGTCGATGTCGACAGCTTCAAGCAGTTCGTGTATTTCTAATCTTGGGTATACTTCTGGAAGATAAAGTTGATAGGTATAATTGTGACAATGACTTGGTGTCTCAGGCAGCAGAGAGCGGCAACGTGGACGAGTTCCGCTCGCTGTACTCCGCGCAGCCAGACCGGTTGGCCGTGCGCGATGGGCGCGGACGCGGCTCTGCGCATCTGGCCGCTGCGCGCGACCGCCCCGGCATCCTGCGCTTCATCCACTCGGCCGGCGGAGGTGAGTCACTGGCTCCTGTGAGGAGATAAATAATTACATCTCTAGAACTGTGTCTCTTTTATGACAAATTCCATTTTCAAAATTTCAAATTTGCGTGTCCATTGCACTGGTTCATGTATACTAGTCTACTTTTCCTGGTCCAATTTGGAAACAAACATTCCTGGAACAAACATTTAAAAGTTTAATTTCTCCAGACTCATTCCAATATTCAATTAATCCAGTCAACTTGTCTTGTTCCACTGGTTCCACATTTACCACTCCACTAATCCAATTCCAGTAACTATATTCTACTAGTCCAATTTCACCAACCTTACTCTTCCATCACAATTCCACTAGTCCAGTTTCACGGCTAGTGTTGGGTGATTATATCAACGGCGAATGCGATCATTTTTTTCTTACTCTTTGTTGACAAGTCTATCGCAATATAATGTTTTTTATAATTCTGGTACTTATGAAATAAATGTTAAATGACGAAATTACACAGACGTGAATTTCACACTGACGAATTTATGTTAATCACACTTCTGGTGAATTGTATAATTAAGGCGATTTTCTGCTGTGTTTAAATGTATAAAGCGACTAAATCCTTCTAAACTTGCGCGTTTCCTGCGAATGTGGAGCGACGGGAGTACATTTTAGTGAAGAATGGCTTTTAATTTAGGAGTATTATTTCTTGTTCTGTTATTGAATTTTCTAGATCTAAACATCCAGGATAATGCCGGCAACACCCCGCTGCATGTCGCCGTTGACCACGATGCATTAGAAGTCATCAATTACTTACTGCAAGTGTAAGTAAAAATTATTTAAAATATCTTTATATAAATATACATAAATATAACACTTGAACTAACTTTATCCATAACTTGTGAAATTTATTCTTGAATAATAGCCCTCTTAATTCTAAATTCTCTGTACCTTAGGTGTATCTACCTTCATAACAATACACTGGCTTTAAATGATACATTAGAAAATATAACAGAATCAATACTTGTAGCTCTATGTACGAGTTTCTGTTCCTCGAAGTTGTGACCAAATTAAGAGCATTAGGTCTCCTCAGAAGACTACCTAGTACACAGAAAAAATAATGTTGGTTATCAAATAATATTTTTTTGTTATGTGCGATGACGCTGTAATTGCTTCACCGTAATTTGGGGCAGAGAAATTCGTTATATCCTGTTCCAGGATACTTGTAATTCGACAGGAAATCGCTCAACCCCAACCAACACACAAAGTAATTACCAGATTTCTGCTCTTACCAGGTTTGGTGATTCTTTGGTTTGTTGTCCAGCAAGGCCCACACTTGGGAAGAACGTTCGATGAATCACAAGTCACTCTTTTTAACATGAACTAATGCACACAATCGGCTAGCATGTGCTACGAATATTTAACGGCGGTTTTCTCTCCGGTCTTTAGTCGATGACGGTTGAATTGTTGTTTGCCGCACTTTTTCTTAGATGCGTGCCGTTCCATGTACAAAATCAAGCGCGGAATTCCTGCTCTACGGTTGGTGGGAGCAGAATAAAGCTAATAATGCCAGAAAAATGACAAACGTCATAACGAAACACACTATTATATTAGGAGTGACAATCATTATCTTCGTACCCTCATCACGAACCAGAATTTCGTTATTCCCAAAACATTGGTAAGTACTTTGATAAAGAAAAACAAAACTAAACGTGGCTGAGTTTATATTAATATACATAGGGCCTTGCCACAAAATAATTCTACATTGCCAGTATTCATTTTTGGTCAATACATTCTACCGGAATAAAATGGATTAGGTACTTAATAAAATTTCTGTATCTACTTTTGCCATAGACCTAAAAAGCTCTGGACAGAGCATTAGTGCGATTTTGTATGAATGGCTTTGAAGCTAAATCTAGGGTGAGGGGAAATTGCTTGGCAACCATCTTGTATGACTAACTTTTGAACTGATATGTATGCAAAGTGGTGGACAATGAGCTATTAAGATTTTATTTTTGTATTGTTAATGCAGTTTTGACGGCTTATGATTTTGGGAATATTTGGTGAGCCAAGGTATGGGATAAGTCATTAAAAATTTATGTTGGTTTTGACATTTTTCATACATCTTTCCTCTCACCCCGCGGCTTCAAATTGTTCTAGAATTACTCCATCCAGGGCTTCTTAGGTCCATAACTTCCTATCCCATATGTTAATTGTAGGGGCTAATGGTGAGCTTTTAGCCATTCATAAAATACGTTTTTGAAGAATACAATTCGTATTCGGTTTGGCGACGAAACATGTAGGTAGGTTTGAATCAATAAAAGTACCTATATTATATACTCGGTGATTTAACAATGGGCGATGTTACACAACAGCTTCGGTGGTGGTCTCAAAGGCAATAGAATGGCTTTTCTGTACTGCAGGAGGGTGGTGAAGGTAATAAGAAAGGGTTCAAAATATAGTCTTCTAAAAAACTGTGTGGTTGGTTGGGTGGTTGAAGAAACGTGTTTTTGAAATGGGCGCAGATAGCCAAATGGGTTTTGAGAAATTCTCTTATCGTACATAATTACAATTACAAAAGTTGTTGCTCTCATACAGTCCTGTAGACACCAGTATTCTGAATGAGAAGAAGCAGGCAGCCGTGCACCTGGCCACGGAGCTGAACCGCCCGCTGACGCTGCGCGCAATGAGCGATCACCGCCACGTCATCGACATCCAGCAGGGCGGCGAACATGGCCGCTCTGCGCTGCATCTGGCTGCTATCTACGACCACGAGGAATGCGCCCGAATTCTGGTAGTTAAATTATTAATAATATGTAGGATTTTTAAAGAGATCATATTGTTTTCAAATTCGTAAAAAAAACTTTTACTTTACTTATCACTCGCCCCTTAAAGATACCCTCGCCATAACCCTAACAGTCCAATAATAATAATTATTATTGGATTATTTGTATAGCGCCGTTTTCGTGAGAAAGTCACCTCAAGAGCGCTACCCACTAATATTTATTATTTTTAAACTTCACTATTTTATTTTGTCATTTAACCCTACTAAAGCACCACAAGATTGTAAAACTATTATTGAAGATGATGGGTTTATTAGTTTATCACTTATACCTAATGCTTAAATGAACTACTAAAATTGTGTGAGACATTTTGAGATTCAGGGTATATTCAGATGAAATTATAACGAAAATTATTTATAATTAATCATTTCTAAAAAACTGACTTGTTTTAACACTAATAGATGCGACATACGTAGGTAAAGTGTCAACTATTTCCGGTGAGCCGACAGTTGATCCCCGACAGTTGGCTCGCCGACAGTTGACCCCCCGGACAGTTGACCCCCAGCCATATAAACTCCCGAACAGTTGATCCCTCAAAAACGCCCTCACGACGTTTTAAAAACATGTTGATACTTTTGTTATTCAAAATTGTGGTTGAAACTTTTAATTTTTATGTCTTATAATAAAATTTTGTGTCCAGATTACAGAATTCGGCGCATGCCCCCGCCGCCCATGCAACAACGGCTACTACCCGATCCACGAGGCGGCCAAGAACGCCTCCTCTCGTACCATCGAGGTGTTTCTGCAGTGGGGCGAGTCCAAGGGCTGCAGCCGCGAGGAGATGATCTCATTCTACGACTCCGAGGGCAACGTGCCCCTTCACTCGGCCGTGCACGGGGGGGACATAAAGGCTGTAGAACTCTGCCTCAAGTCTGGAGCCAAAATATCCACGCAGCAACATGACTTGTCTACGCCAGTTCATTTGGCCTGCTCTCAGGTACAAAGGAAATTCATTTACAATATTTCAAAATTGATTTTTTTTACACGACAAAAGATTTCAATCTGCATTAACACGATGAAGGGAAAACGTAACTAACGTTTCCCACATTACAATAAATTAGTCATTCTACTCGAATAAGTATATAATTTAATTAGTTTGTTTTTAAGAAGAACAAAATTTACACAAAATCTACTCAAATCAACTACGCATGTAAAATAATCAAGTTAAAATGCCTATAATTGTTACGAATTCTCGCATCGTGGCTGGAACATTTTTCATATTAAATAACACTTAAGAATCAATATTTGAGTTTAGTTATATATATATTTTTTAAACTACAGATAAAATAATACATTAAAAAAATTGTCCGAAAATTTTAAATAGGGTAATTTTTTTTAGATACAAGAAAACACACACATTCATGTGGATTGTGAAAAGATTAATCTTATGTTAATTATGTCGCCTTGACAATCTACATTAACTACACAGCCTTAAGTACAAAAACGTGAACAAAAAAATACAAGGTAAAAAACACGAAAAAACAAGCAAATAATATGGGTGACCGAAAGAAATTGACCCAAATTAGTTTATTGTCCCTGTCGTATCAATCTAATCTCTACACCAAATTCAATCAACGTCAAAATGAGGTTCAAGGACCTTGGCATGTTGTGCTAAATTCAATTATTATTTTCAAATAATTGCCATTTGACACGTACATACTGCCCAACATGAACTCAACTCACACAAGTACCTACCTAAAGCTACTGCAAGTTCTTACGAGTAATGTTAATTAGATTATTAATTAATCGTGTATTCATTAATGCCAAATCGGATTATATAATATAATGCATATTTAACATGAAAAAATTTCACAAACTGAATTACTAACTTTATTCAAACCATAAATTCTCCATTTATTAGATATTACATTCGACACGTTTCTCAAAAGCATTAGTTTATTAAAAGCATTTAATTTGTTAGTTTAATATCGAATAAAACATCCTACTTCCGTAATGCGTAAGATTGTTCAAGTTCAATGAACTTTTAATTTTCAACTGATTTTGAACAAACAAACAAATTTGGAACTGATAATAACTAAACAAATCATATCAGAAAAACAAAAAAAACAGGTACCAAAATAATAATGTTAATTAGTATTTTTTTCTTCGAAACGTGCATTGCTTTTTTCTTTAATTGTTTCTTCACATGGTATCATTGTTTACATTTCAATTTTAACCTCACTACGATTAGCCTGTGTTGAGGTTTATAATTTTATAAAATAATATAAAATTAACGCAAAAGAATATTTTTAAAGAATAGTATTGTTGTATTTATGTTTCTTACTAATAATGGGTACCTACTAAGTTGAAGGAAGCTAATTCAATAATGTAGTAAACATGTGGGGTGACAATTTGGTATTTGATTGGAATTAACATATTTTGTTTTCAATTTAAAAACGGACTAATATGAAAATAATTATATACTATGCGATTAATTTGAAAAGGACAATGATGAAAAAATATATTATGCCATTAATTTAAATATATTTTGTTTTGTTTCACTGAACTGGGTTTAGTTGAAGTACTTTAGCGGTCCGTTCATACAGCTATTTCATTCGTACACACATACATTTTATTTGAATTGCTATCTTTTTCACAAACGGTGCTATAATTGTTGTTCGATAACGAGTCTTGTATTTTTATATTGTCATTGGACAAGTGTCTTCATTTTTCAAATTTTCTAACATTCCAAAGATAAAATTATTTTTTTAATAATAGTTTTAGCTTCACAAATCCTACAATTATAATATCGCGTGATATTTTACGAGTTTGCGCTAGTATAACAATAAAAAATGTTGACGTTAGGAGCTATAAGAAAGGCCCCAAGAGGATAAACTCAACACTGGGTGAAAAAATAAATTTAACAGAAATGTTTAATATCTGAACTTATCATAATTATCACGCATCAAATGTCAGCAAAAATGATTAAATTATTCCAGGGAGCGATTGACATTATCAAACTCATGTTCGACATGCAACCGTCGGAGAAGGTCGCGTGCCTGATATCATGCGACGTCCAACGCATGACCCCACTTCACTGTGCGGCGATGTTCGACCACCCGGCCATCGTGGAGTTCCTGATTGAGCAGGGCTCGGACATCAATCCGCTGGACAAGGAGTTGCGGTCTCCGCTGCTGCTGGCTGCCTCGAGGGGGGGATGGAAGACCGTACATACCCTGGTACATAAACTCTGCTTTTGTAACACTTCTTTTAACAAGGAATTCTTTTAACTTTAAGAATAACAGCATGGAAAGTCTACTTCTGCAGTATAACAACAGTGATGTTACATTTTGCTGGATACTGCAGAGCTTCGGCTGAATTTTCATTTGACTTAATGTGGGTTTTTTTCTGCAGATTCGTCTCAACGCAAATATTGGATTGAAAGACATGAACAATAGGAACGTTCTTCATTTGGTTGTTCTTAATGGTGGACGTTTGGAAGACTTTTCTAAATTATACAAGGTAAAGTTACTGTTTTAGAAAATTTTCTCAATTGTACCCTACGTACTCGTATCATACAAAATATGTTATTAAAAGAGTACTAACCTGCACAAAACTTTTTCAGGACGAGAAGGATAAAAATATTCACCAGTTACTCAACGAAAAGGACAATATGGGATGCTCCCCCCTGCATTACGCCAGTAGAGAAGGACACATTCGCTCCCTTGAAAACCTCATACAGCTCGGGGCTTGCATCAACTTAAAGAACAATAACAATGAGAGTCCTCTTCATTTCGCAGCCAGGTAAAAGACTTGGTAATCTACTTGGGAAGAGTCTCTTGGAGATGGTGGTATAGATGAGGATTAGTAACGTTAAAACGAATTGTATCTATGTATACCTACATAGTTTGGGTCGAAAAACAAAATACCCGACTCCGAAATATCGATATTCTGCCCGGAAAATGTGATGCTTACAGTCGAAATGCCACGCCGTAGTCCGAACATAGGAATGTTATAAAATACCATAATAAAGCTAATAAATTATGCGATACGTACCTTCTAAAAATATTAAAGTAAAAAACAACATAACTTAACCATTTATATGGACCTACCAATTCAACTGCATGTGCGTTAAGGGTTTTTTTAATGCATTAATCCTACCTAGTACGACAACAAAGATTGCTATCGTGGTATTAATTTTTGAGATTTGATGTATAAACCTAACCTTTTTTACAATCAATATCATCACAAAATATGCCTTATACCAATCTGACTATCTTCCAAAATCAACCTACCTGGAACACCAGTATCCTGAGTAGGGTAGTGTGCTATTTTAATACCTATAATAGTGGCAGTAGGTGTGTATCAAAATTCCACCGTAAAAATGGTGAAATAAGCTTGGTCATCTGAAGAGGAAAGTAATCGAATAAGGAATAAGATCCTGATATGGAATGACACAATTTCTCTAAATCTAATACAATACATCTGGCAACGCTGTGAGCTGTGTCATGCTGTGTCGTGAGCTAATAATAATATAAACATTTCGCGTGATGATTGCAGGTACGGCCGCTACCATACCGTCTGCCAGCTGCTGGACTCGCTGAAGGGCGCCTTCATCATCAACGAGAGCGACGGTGGCGGGCTGACGCCGCTGCACATCGCCTCGCAGCAGGGCCACACCCGGGTCATCCAGCTGCTACTGGCGCGCGGGGCGCTCTTACACCGCGACCACCACGGCCGCAACCCGCTGCACCTGGCCGCCATGTCGGGGTACACGCAGACGGTGGAACTTCTACACTCAGTGCATTCCCATCTACTGGACCAGACAGACAAGGATGGGGTATGTTTGTTGCCTGAAGAATAATTAGGACGATTCTTAACAGAAATTCAAATGTAACATTGTCATCAAAAGCAGAAGCGTATCTGGAATCGGTGTTTAACCAAAACCCACTAGATTGTGATCTAATGATTCGAATGTCAAAAAAACAAAATGGCGCTGAATAGTCATTTGATGCTTTTGTCACTCGTGAACTTCTACGAAACAACAGGTCCTAAGACTTATTACTTATTTACATTAAGGGAAGAGCAGTCAAGGTCATCGAAAAGCTGAAACAAAAACGTGCATTACTTGGCCTTCAGACTACATGAATACAATAGTGCGCATGCTTTGATTAGAATCACCACACCCAAAATTTTGAATGCTTTAAATATTAAAAGGATACAGTTCATTCGGATGGTGCCCAAATTATATTTGTCTACTAAACTACTCGATTGTAGCAGGCGCCGGTAATTTATAGTTATTTCCTTAATAAATAGGGCATTATCAAAAAATAGGAAATCATGGCTAGCGTGGCACTATTCCTATTTTGTCCGGCACAACTAGTAAAATACAACAAAACTTTTTTTGTCGTCATTAATTTTCAGAGACCTACTTGTACGTAATTGTGCAAATTTCGTTGCACCCTCTTTTTCCATCTACTCCTTCTCAAATAAAACAATATGCGGCTTTAGACCCACTATCCCAAAGGCTCTCAACAAACGAGACATATGTTCGTGTATGATACAACTCCATACTATCTCCGTGAGGAGTGTTCGGAAATCGAAACTGGCACATAAAAGGTTTGATTCTTCTTCCTCTTTCGGGTTAGCTAAAAGTATTGTTTTACATTCAACCTCGCCAGCTTATAAACTTTCATTATGCTTCCTTGGTTCTCATAAACTTCACTTCAAATTTTATATTTCGTTTTTCTTGTATAATATGTATTTTTTATTTCAAAAGAATCACTTTTGGAAAACTAAAATAGTTTGTTTTTTTTTTCGAAAAACACATGAACTGAAGATACTTTCAGTCTTTCCTTTTACAAGCTAATAATTTTTTCCAGAACTTCTTAGTATTACATATGCGCTCAATTTCTCGAAAACTTAAACTCAAATAAAATAAAGATTCGACAGTGCGTACGCTTTACTACGAGTTTCTGAATACCGTTTATTTTTTTTATATTTCTGAATTCCGTTGAAAGATATTTCTTACTTCTTGGTGCTTTTATTTTTAACTTACTCGCGACGCATTTTAAGGCTGCACTCTTTAATATGACGCTTACGATGCTTTGCTTGGCCAAAAAAGTTAAGAAAAAAATGTACGTGAAAATGAAAAATGCATTTATTTTGACTTTGGTTGCTGCATTTCATGCGATAATTTGTCATGTCCATGCGGGTATGTGTTTCAAGCGGATTCAATAAAAAAACGACAATCGTCAAATTGTCGCTTACGATCTTCTGCCGGGAAAGCTCAACATCTACAGGGGGACTGAATTTCTATATTACTACACGGAGAAAAGTGAGTATTGCTAATTTATTAAGAATCTATTCAAATTATTGGTAATCGGGTGAAAACGGTATTGCAAGCCTTTAGCGAATGAATTAACAGGTTTCCTGAGAAACTTCTAGTGCATTTCGAATACATTATTATGATGTCACGTGTTCCTACCCCATTTCTATTCCATTTTTACCCAGATTACCAATAATTTTAAGAAATTTTCAATAAATTAGCAATGATTCCATGATAACTCAACACAGTGACAATTCAACACACTTTTAAAAATTGATATAAAGTCATTAGAAACGATGAAAAATTTTTTTTTATCCTAACCTTACCTAACCTACTTAACCCAGCTAATAGTTAAGTTTTTGTTTCATCATTTTCCATGACGTTATATAACTTTTTAAAGATGTGATGATTTATCCGGTCACCAATAGCAATACTCACTTTTCTCCGTGTAGTAGGAGGGTAATTCTAAATATAGGAAAGTTAATATTATGTTTTGATTGTCAGAATACAGCCCTCCATCTAGCCACCATGGAGAACAGACCGAAGGCTATAACTTTACTGATGAACATGAACTGCAAGCTAACTTACAATCTCATGGACATGACAGCAATAGATTACGCCATCTACTACAAATTCCCCGATTCGGCTCTGGCGATGGTCACTCATGAAAAGCGGTAAGTAAATTAATATAATATCGCATGTATCGAATCGTAGGTACATGCGATATTATATATTCCTTATTTTAATACGAATAGCATGAGAAATTATAAATGAATAATTTTTCATCGATTATAGGGTAGCTTGGGGAAATTGGAGCCTATTAAGAAAAACTTTGAAGAAAAAATCATTATTTTTTTCCAAAGTTTGAACACATTTTGCACTGTTTTTTGTTCTGTTCATTCTATTAATTTCGTTTGAAGATTAATTTCATCAGTATCATAAAGGCATTAGGCTCCTGTTACTGGTAAATCCACCATAAAAAAGTAAATTGAGAACTTTATATCCAGTTTCTGAAACTTGTGTAAAAAAGAAAGTAAAATAATAATCTTTGTCTCGGAAAATTATTAATAATTTTACAAGTCGCCGACAGCAAATCTCACATTCTCACGCTACTCGAGACATTTATTATTGAACTGCTGTTGGTGATTGATAGACTTACTTGCTCGAATATTAACGAAGACTTTGAATTATTTGAAAGAGATCCGAGCATCTTGAAGTACTCATTTCGTGGTCGCTTTCATTACCCGCTCGCTCATATTACCCCTTACTCCCCCATATCTAGAATCTTATAATTATTGTATTAATTATGTTTATTACCAGTAAAAAATAAAAATAAATTCCAGAGCTGCTGAAGTGATGGCCCTCCGCTCTGACAAGCACCCTTGTGTAACGTTGGCTCTCATTGCTTTCATGCCCAGGGTATTCGAGGCAGTACAAGACAAGTGCATCACTAAAGCCAATTGCAAAAAAGACTCCAAGTCGTTTTACGTAAGTTCAATTAGGTTTTACTAATTTAAGAGAAAGAAATCTGATTTTATAAAATGTTCAGGTCTTTTGATAACCACTGTTATTTTAATGCAGTTTTTTTTAAAACATGTTTATTTGCTTTTTTATCATACTCACTCAAAATGTCCACTACACTTACAAAGTCAATTAATGATTTATTTTCAATAACAACTCTTGTAACATTAAAGAAGTCCCAGATTAATAGTCATTATTTCCATTTAGTTGGTCTTGCTTAGCAGTCATCTCCTTCGGCGTGTGCGGGCATTAAATATCATGCGTGAAATCAGAGTTAATATTTGAAGTAGTATTTTACTACTTCTTAATTTAATTTTAAATGTACCTCTGCCCGCAAAGGTAGTTCCTAATTCTATATCTCCTTCCCTTCTTATTAACGATTGCTTTATGAATATGTGCCCGCATCTTATACATACGTTAAATTATGTGTAATACACACTGCAATATATTAAAATTCCACAAACTTATAAGTCTCGTAAGATGTTTCTTCCCAAGAAGCACAACGAATACTTTTATATGCAAACAATATATAATATACAGCCTTGCCATCGTTGCCACTCTTAAAATCCATGTGCCGACTAGGAACACAAGACAAAATGTAACATTCTTCTGCAATACATACACAACCAACTCTCAGACACACTCTCTAACCAATAGGATGCATGATCTGGGCAACAAGTTTGGGGGTACTGTTGACATTTTGTCTGACTCCATATATTGAATTAAGTTTTATCTATACCAGCACTTTGTTGAATCCTACAAAATATATAATTACCAAATGTAGTCATTTGTCATAGATGTTCTAGTATCTATTTCATTTTATTTTACTGTTACATGTTTCACTAATATTGTTTCATTATTTAGTTTAACGTTATTTCATGCTTTAAAAACTTTGTGTATAATATTCGATAGCTCACCAGGTTCTTTCACTTCTGTTTTTAAAATCCATGTAAAAGCCAGACTGGGCGTAAAACCAAATAAAATAAAATATAGAATTTATAAAACAAATTTTAATTTTATCGGGACCTATATTGTTCAAAAAAATTAGCTTATAGAAATAATAAGTATAGATTTCCTCATATAATAGTCTTGTATTTAAAATTATAAATAGTATGTACTATAGATTTTTTAATTTTAAATACATATTTTTTGAAATTGACATTTTATAGGTAATGTAAAGTATTTTAAAAAAGTAAATATCAAAATGTGTATCTCAAAATAGTATATTATGCAGAATAATGGATATTTTTGATTGATAGATCAAATACTGTCTCAGCTGTTTGAAGTGTCCCGTCGTTTGTGACGACTCGGAAGGGTATCCACAGATGCCTTTGCCTGCTTTGAATGTAAGTCATAAAAAAACATGAATTTACTAAGTGTATTTGTTTAACATTAGATAAAGTACAATTTCGATTTCTACCAAAGATCGTCAGTTGAGGTAGCTGCGAAGGCGCTCAGCGATCCGACGTTCCAAGCAAATCCACTGTGCGTGGCGAACGTAAGTCAGAACAGTTTTTAAGTCAAACATTCAATCAATGCTGTAAAATATTTGCCTTAAGTACCCACATTAAAAGTGTATCTTATCTAATGTATTGTATTGTTCCTTATTTTATTATAAACACTGTTTACAGGCCAATTTTTTAGTCGTGACACGTACAATGTACACTCTCTACAGTCGCAGGAGATACTGTCGCTAGATAGCATACCATCTTATTCTTGGCTAAATTTTTAAGAGATCCTGAGCGACTGGGACAGTGTATTGATAATGCGACGACAGAAAAACATTGACTTCTAATGAAAGGTGTACATCTTTCATTACATGTCAAAAAATTTACCTTTAATGAATATGTACAATTTTTTGTAAAATTTTCTCAAGCTACATCTAACTGTATACTTTAATAAACTAACCTAACCGTTAAAGTTTTGGCTATTGCTTTGATTAAATAAAGTGCCAATAACGTGCCACAAAGCACACTTTTTCTCGTTGTCAAATTGACATTATGACACTAATATTGTCAGTTGGAAGATACTGACAACATAGCACGCGAATGTAAAAGGCTGCACATTTTAACCATTTGTTAATAATTTAATTTTATTATTAAATTATTTTATTCATGGTGTCCAGAAACTAGCGGTACAAGCGGGAAATCGTTGAATTTACATCACATTTGAGTCGATTTTTGGTATTTGGTAAAACTAGCTGAAAACGAAGAATCGAATAAGTAAATTTAAGAGAAAACTGTTAGTTCTAAAGATAAGCCAACAGAATGTACAGGATGAGATATTATGTACTTTTGTTATATGTTGAGCATATTTTATTATTGCTTTGTGTATTATATTATGTAACTTATAATTAGTTATAAAGTGAAATATCTCTGTTTCTTTAATTTAATAATAATAAAAAATAAGCTTCCGTTTTCCAGTATATCGAGTTCGATGAAGGAATTTTCAAGAAAAAAAAAGAAATAAAATGTTTATTTTATTTTAAAATGCGTCGAAGCGTAGACCGGTACTCCCTAGACAGGGATCTAGGAGGTATTGCGTAGACCCGGCTCAAAGAGTTGTTTAACCCGTTATGACGAAAAAAAATTAAAATATATAATATTTGTACGTCGAAAGTTTTGAGTTGTCAACATTTATTATGGTGTAGATTCACCAGTTCCTCGCTTGTAACACAAATTTACATACACCGTGTAGACTAAAAACTCAGTTGTAACCTTTGACTATTTCTTATAAATAATGCATGTTACATAAAAATAGGTTACAATGGAGTTCTCAACTGGATACGTTTTAATGTTTTAACTACGTTTCAGGCGATGGTTAACCACGGAAGGGTTGAGCTCCTGGCCCATCCGCTCAGTCAAAAATACCTAGAGATGAAATGGAATTCTTATGGAAAATACTTCCATCTGGCAACACTTCTCTTTTACTGTGTTTTTCTTTCATTCGTTACAATATTCTCGTCTTCTCTGATGAATTTGGAAGATTCCGGAAATGCAACGAAAGTTCAAAGTAGAATATTCTTCAAAGACATTGACTTGAGTAATATTATAAAGAAGACCAATGGTGATAAACGTGTAGAAGGTAATGCATTGACTTTAAAGTTTTTTCTTTCAAAAACCCACTTGAATTATTTATAAACCGCAACGCTGGAAAAACAGCACAAACCATGACGTTCCGAAAACAAATTGAAACAAGAATAATATATATATAGAAGTCGGGTGTAAATTGAGATATAAATGAATAAATTTAAAAAAAATTAAAATTTTAAAAAGTGGTTAAAAAATTGGACAGTTTTGAATGGGGTTCGATAGCCGAATTAGTAAAGGCAAACCGCCCGGCAAGCAGAAGATTCCGAATTCGAATATCGCAATCAACCCAATTTTTTTTCTCTATGTGTCCTTCCAATTCACGTATTTATTTGAATATTATTTCAATAATTCATGTCGTAATGGTAGGTTAAGTAATACAAGCTGGATTCCCCGGCGTTGCCCGGTCTACACACAGAGTTTCTTTTTTAAAGATGTAGAATATAACTTTCCTCTTATTTTGAACGTCTTAAAGTGAAAATGTGTAAAATTTCACCAAGACACTTCAACATTCTGCTTTAAGGGTTGGGAAAAGCGGATAGTCGCGGTTTTACGAAATCATCTTCAAGGGCGTTGCTATAGCATTCACATGGATAGATTTAGATATTATTATCTTATATAGAAGATAAATTAATTTGTTTCCATGTGGCGTTTTCCAGGAATGCGTACTACCGCCATCATGTACGTGAGCGCCATGGGCATTATCATTTATAACGTGGTGTGTACTGTTCGGGAAATATACAATATCTGTCAACAAAAACTACACTACGTTCTTGACCCGGCTAAGAACTTGGTCGCTTGGTTTCTCTACATTTCCTCCATGATAATGATATCTCCCATTGGAATTGGATACTTCTACGATATTCAGGTAGGTACCAAAGGATATTACTACCAACAAATAATACTAATATACCAAAAGTTAATTAAAAAAAATCGTGGTTATTATATATAATTTATGATTGTGTTTTATGACCTACCTATGACTCGTGAAAAACCACGGGATATTATGTTAATAAATCTAGTTAGTTAGTAGGTAACTCTTTCTTTAAAATGGAAAAAGCGCAGATGTACGTACACAGAAATACCGATTTCATATATAAAAAATATTATATTAAAACAATAGTATATTTATTTTTTTTAAGTATATTTTATTTATAAAATTTAACATTTTATATCTATTATACATCTATTCTAAAACTACTATAAAAATATTCTATTACCTTCGTACTAATATTTGTATTTCACAACATTGAGACATAACCCGCGAAAAACTGACTTTTGGCTTCCATAACATGTATTGAACGTTCATTGAACATTTTGAAACCTTTATAATAAATATTGTTTTGTGTTGCTGATAAATTTGTCTTAGGAAGCCTAAAATCGTTGCATCTTCTCGTAGAATATCCATGGACTGTAATACTAACATTTGCCATGAACTGTAATATTAATACTAACACTTTTTGAAATATAATCTGGTAACAATTTATTTTTTAACTAATATATAAATACTAGGGTATTATAAAACAAACGTTGCCAGACACTTAGAATATTGAATTGGCGTTGCATTGTTTTTTTTTAAATTATTTTATTTACTTTATTACAATCAGTTCCAAGTTTGAAACTGACACTTAAATTCACAACAAATCCGAGTTCTAGAATTCATTGGACCAAAGTTAGAGATTCAAAACTATGACATCAAAATTTTCAGAGAATGTCTAAATAATTAAAAAGGTAGAAAGAAGATAAAATAAGAAACGGAGAAAGGATTTTAAAACATTGAAAAAATAAAATAATATAAAATTTGTAACTAAATCAACTAACTCTGGCAAACTCACATGTTTAGTTATGAACCATTAAAAGTCAGCTACGTTATGACCTAACCTAAAATTGAAGTTTTCCAGGATAATTTTCAGAACACATGACTCGTCATATAATTATATATTTTTAATATCGTAATTTTTTTTTTTTAAATCGATGGCGTGTTTCTGTGTAGCTCTAGTTCAATGACCTCTAGAGCTGGGATTTGTTTTGATTTTCAAAATTGGAACTGATTGTGGAAACGATTTAGACAAGACATCGATAAAGAGGGGACAAAAATTATTTAATCTACTTCTACATATTAATAAAAATGTAAATGTTCGTTTTTTTCTAAATCTTATAACTCCGAAAGTTCACACCGATTGCTTTGAAATTTTGACACACAGTTGCATTCGAATACGCGTGCGTTTTTACATACCTATTAGTGTATATAATTATAATTATAGATGTCAATTGTGAGAGATAAAAATATGCTTTTAAAAAAAACATCATCATGTATTGGACGTAAAAGCAATACGCGCTATTGTTTCTCTATTCCACAGTAACGCGTGGCGGGTTACAGCTTATTAATAAAAATAAAATATTTAAAATGTGTATTTCGATTGCTTAAATTTTAGTCAGATCTTTGAATTTCGTTCATTCGAAAGGGAAATTTTTGACTATCTTTCGAAAGGCAATGATCCTAAGGATTTTTTTTATAAGTACTATCATCTTTTCAAACCCTACAATTATGACATCCCGTGATTTCGCTTGATTCTGTGCTGGGAATATAATGATATAAGTACTTTCCTACTTAGATTCCCTACCCGTTAAACATTTTCATTTTATTACAATATAATTATCCTGCCAATATGTCGCGAATAAGATTTATCCCATTATATAACTTGTATGACATTCAAATTATTATAAGCAATAATTATTAGCCTGAAAAATAAATGCCGCCGACGGGAATCGAACCTACAGCTTTCTGATTGCTGGTCAGGTGCACTAGCCACTATGCTACGTCAGGTTATTTTTACACCGTCAAAGAATTCAATAATTTCTAATATTTTATTCAACCTTGTGGCTTATTAGATTTTTTCACCTGAAAACAACCAACATTATTTTTGTAGGAAAAGCATTGTTAAATACTAAATGTCCTGTTAGGTGGCGTCGAGATATATTATATCTTAATTAAATACCAAATATTTAAAAGCTGTGATGTACTTGGTATACGCCAATTATATGTTAAAACACTACTAAACTACATTTTCGACCCAAAAAACAAACCCCAACAAACAATAGACAATAGACCGGTCAGACAAGCCTACAAAGAAAACATAAAAACTCCGACGGCAAACACAACCTTTGGACAAAGACACCATAAATACCACGCTATTAAAGCATTCAACAGTCTTCCACTTGAAACAAAAATTGAGGAAAATAAAAATAAATTCAAACACAAAATAAAAACATGGATTAAAGAACAAAAAAGACAATATTACCAAAATTCTATAACATAAAAGAATAAAACACATACACGCAACACAAAAAAAAATATAAAACACGCAACACGCACAAACACATAAATCATTATAAATGCCGATTTCCATTCTCTTTTAATATTTTTCTTTTAGTGTGATAATTATATTTTAATTTTTAATCTTTATTTTTAGTTTAAATTTATCTTTATTATAATGTTGTGTTTTTTTTTTTAAATGTATAAATTCTTATATTATAAAATGGGGGCCTCAGCACGGGTAAACAACCCAGTGAGGCCAACATTACTGAATTAGAATATGAAATATTTTAAAATAATGTATCAATAATAAAAAATAAAAAAAATGGTGAAATATTGATGACATGTAAAATAATGTATGACATACATTCCAGTACTCCGCTGCATCAATAACTGTTTTCCTGACCTGGTTCCAACTTCTCCTGCTGCTGCAGCCGTTTGATAGAATCGGGATCTATGTGGTCATGTTCCTGGAGATCTTGCAAACCCTGATCAAAGTCCTCATGGTGTTTTCTGTCCTCATCATTGCTTTCGGGCTGGCATTTTATATCCTAATGTCTAAGGTAAACACACCAGTATAACCACAGATTATTAAAATAAAGGAAGATATGGCATGGAAGCATACCAACTATCACCGAGACACGACCAAACTGGATGGACTATCAAAGCAGCTATGCAATGAAAGTTGTAGGATGTAGGCGAAAACAAAGGCAGGGTGCCGCCGTGCTTAGATGCAGTATTGCAGTAGATACTATGAAAGCTGTTGTTGAAATAGCGAAATATGTTGGCGACACGCGTATATTAATAATTCCATATGGCCGATCTACATTGTTTCTAGAACTATTTTCAATATTTTCTTTCCAGATTTCATAGATTTGAAAAAGGAATTTCATTAAAAAAGTTTGACAGTGAATTTGAAAGAATCACGATGTCAAATGCAAGGTGTACTACTCTGCATCGCCCACGATACACGAAGATCTTGTTTTATAATATTTCGTAATTTCATATTTCCTTAAACATAATTGAAAAATGTATGTTCGTGAAGAAGTCGGAAAAAATCAAGTTCATCACTGTCTCAGTATGATTCAACACATTTGAAAAATGTGATAAAGAAAATGGCGTCTTATTTAATTTTTTTACCAGAGAAATTGACATTTGAAAGGTCAGATGATGTTGCGAGCTGAAAGAATCGCTGACTACGGATAAAAAATTAGTGCTGATTTCATGATGCCAGAGCTCACCGTTAGAGGGTTTTTGCTACTTCTTTGCTATGTCGAACCCGAAAAAATAATATAATAGGACACTGGTCTTTACTAAATTTGTTAACTTTCATAGGGCGACCACCTGTCGTTCAGCTCCATCCCGATCTCGCTTATGCGCACGTTTGCCATGATGCTGGGCGAGATCGACTTCGTGGGCACCTACGTGCAGCCATACTTCTTGGACGACGACAGCCGCTCGCTGCCCTACCCCTTTCCCGCCTTCCTCATCCTCGGCATCTTCATGGTGCTGATGCCCATCCTACTCATGAACTTGCTCATTGGTCTGGCTGTCGGGGACATCGAGAGCGTGAGGCGCAACGCGCAACTGAAACGGCTGGCGATGCAGGTAACTGATTCAACAGAACTCTTCACAAAACTTTAACCGTGACACACTGGGCTCACGTACGCAGCGTATGCAATACTTCGTTCCAAGGCCGAGGTGTATACTTGTCCTAAGCACGCAACGCAAATTTGAATCGTAATATCGCGATATCCAATTGACTTAAAGTTAAAAAGCACTTGTAACTTGTTATTAAATCTATTAGTTTTTCATCTCTCATTTCTCACAGGAATAAATAATGTTAATAAAGGAAAAACGTCAAAAAAATCATAAACACAAACGTCAAATCAACTCGTTGGAAGGGAAGACTTGGAAGGCCACACGTCCCACGCAGATAGGATTGCATTGCGTATGACAAGTGTGTTTATAACGCATCTATTTCCACAAAAAACATATGGATTGTAAGTGGTAAAGATTCTTAATACGTTGCGTACGAGGGTTGCGTGTGTCCTAAATGTACACTTTCAGCACCGGAGAGATCAGATTTTTCTGACACAGTGAGGGCAAGAACATGAGATGAGAAAATGTTAATGTTTTTGGTATATTATATAAATTTATGTTGTGCCATGTAGGTACAGTCGGTGGCTTTTAGTATCAATAAATAGTATCTAACATCGTTAAAAAAGTAAAATGTTGATGTGAGAAAAGATAGATGAACCCATTTGCTCTTTAAAACGTTTCGGAAAGGTGGTGTGTGAAAAAAAAATACTGTAAGGGAGTAAGGGAAAGGCTAAGGAATTTACATGATTCTTTATTACTGTAATAATTATTGTGGATTTTCGAAAACACTTTGGGTTGTGGTGTTCTGTGGCGGTCTTTGCTTTTTGTGTTAAGCTTCAAAAGTACGACGTTATCGACGTTGTTGTAGCCGAAAATGATTTTTTTTTCAAACATGTTCTGGATTTTTCAGTTTATTGTTGCGCGCTGCTAGTGT
Organism: Hesperophylax magnus; assembly: GCA_026573805.1. Classification (NCBI taxonomy): domain Eukaryota; kingdom Metazoa; phylum Arthropoda; class Insecta; order Trichoptera; family Limnephilidae; genus Hesperophylax; species Hesperophylax magnus. The sequence continues at coordinate 194,377 of JAIUSX010000071.1, forward strand.
TTCCTGAAAAACTTTGTACCAAAAATTGAATTGTTGATTAAAACATTTATATAGTGTTGAAACAAATATGTAGATAATATATTTATGCAGGTAATTAAATTTTCAAGGCGATAATTTCAAATCCAAAACCCCGATCCATTGAGATACAAATGAAAATCAAAGTTAAACATATTTTATAATCACAATCAAAAACAAAAATTTGAAATATTTATTTACTATTATAGCCATCAACCATACTGCATTGTCCTTTGTTGTTGCTATATGGTTTTTTTTATAGGTTGTCCTTCACACTGAGCTGGAGCGTAAACTGCCTGCAATGATTCTGGCAAAGGTCGACAGAAACGAGCTGATAGAATACCCGAATGAGAAGAAATGCAAACTTGGCTTTCTGGACTTTATTTTGCGAACCTGGCTGTGCAGTCCTTTTACTGAAGATGGTAACTAATAACTTTCCTCCGATACTTAGTTACTTTAGATATACGTACGTACATTATTATATAGGGTGTATCAGCCCGTACCCGACAGACTTTAACCCGTGATTTCTGAGCAAATCCACTGATTTGTAGTAAAAAATGTCATTTTGCTGTCCAATGACATATTTTTCAAAATAAAAAAATCCTGTCACACGTTGCCACTAGTCACACTGCCACACGTCTCGAATGTATGGTGCTGCTGGAACGAGTTGGAATGCGTATCACCCGATACTTTGGTGATGACGTGTGATAACATCTTCTGACGCACCTAGGGGGGTAAAACCGATCCCTGCGTAGCAAAAAGGAACGACGCTCTTGCACGGAAACGGGATTACGCACTTGCAAGGAACGACGCTTTTGCCTCTTTCGTCAGTTCTTTCCGCCCGGCCGCCAAAACTCTGTGCGGTATATTTGCTTCTACTCACAGTGGCAATGGATCTTTTCAAAATGAAGAATTTTTAAATTGTTATGGTGTATTTGGGTTTTATTTTATCATCAAAAATATATAGACTTGTTTACTTACACATTCACTTCCTTCAATAAATATCAATTTCGATATCTTACATCTACCGGCATCCTGTGATGGCAATTTTTGTTGTTGGTTTGAAATTTAAAAATATGTCATCAGACAGAAAAATAACATCTGCATTTTAAATTACTGGTTAAAATCTGTCAGGTACATGCCGATGCACCCTGGTGTATGTATTGAAGATGTGCAGAATGGTTCTTAACTTTTAAATGACAACAAAATTATTGAATCCCTACCAATGATTAATTTTCCAGGTATCGACATGGTTCTCGAAAGTGGCGATGATTACATTAGCGCTGAGTTAGATAAGCACAAACAGCGACTGAAAGAAATATCCGTCTCGTTGGATCAACAACATCAACTATTGCGTTTGATTATCCAGGTACCTACATTATTTTCTGTAAATTTATCAGGTAACTGTAATTTTTCCGAGTTTTTTAAAAGGACTTTTTATTTTTAAATACATTACAAATGCTTGCCAGGAAGTTTTTATATCTTCTTGTACAATCGGTCGTATTAAAAATTATATAGATGTTTTCCAGATTACACCAAAGAGTAATTTCCATTTGTTCTGATCAAAATTAACAAAAAATAAATTAAAAATTAAAGTTGACTCTGTTTCAAAGGTACTGACAACTGACACATTTTTTTAGAAAATAACTTAAAAGGGTATGAAAATTTTGTGCGTACAAGCTTATAGACGAGAGGAATATACATTACAAAAGCCGTGTTAAATACGACTAAAAGGCCAAGACAAGTTTTACCGGCGAATGATTAGAAAAAAGATTATTCAAAGAATAATTTAACGTCTGCTTTCGGACGGATACTTTCTTACATTTGTAGAGTAAGTAATGCATTTGTCAAATAATGCAGGACTATTCTTGGAAAACTTTAGTTGAAAAACTAGTTTATTCTTAAAATACTTTACTGGGTACCGGACATAAAGATATTGAAGGTATGAATGGGCTGAATGACTGACAAGGAAATGGGTGGAAACACCACTTGCGGGATCCGAGCCGGCCATAGGAGTGGCAGCTTGCCGCATCAAACTACATATTATATAAGGTGGGCCAAATCCCAGAACTGCAAGGAATGGCATTGCAAATCCAAAGTACTCACTACTAAATTCTAATTCTACTACATTGACACCGCCACCTCGGGAGACATGTGCAGCTGTTGGAAGTGGAGAACACCAATAGATGCAGAAAATGTGAAGAAGATGAAGATACTCCACTTCACCTGTAGTGCCAATATTCTGCCCTGATGGAAACAAGGCCCAGGTATCTGGGAATGACAACCCTCGTGAACTTTTTCAAGGAAGATAGCACAATGGGCGGCCAGAGTGCTAATGGCAACTATTTTAAAATAAAATTAATAAGCATTGTCTGTTTCAGAAAATGGAGATTAAAGCTGAAGCCGATGATGTGGATGAAGGAGTGTCCCCCAACTCCATGTGCATGACAATGAGCGCCCGCAACAAGTGGAAAGTGCCGAGGATGCGCAAACCTCTCAAGAGCGCTAACTCCTTCTCAAAGTGAACAACATTATTATCCGCATTAGGGAATAAAACATCTAGACATGCGACAAAATAGGAATGAAGAAAGGGGTGAAAAAATGATTTTATCTTTAACCCTTAACAGAGAACTTCAGTCCTGGAGACCACTATTTTGAAAAATGTTTAAAAAAAGTATAAATCAAAATGTTTTATTTCGTTTCCATTTAAATAAAGTTAGAATAAAAATCGGAAAATCATACTGCTAAAAATACAACCAACCAACAATATAGGGTACACTGGTCTGTGAGACCATCCAAAAAAATCGTTTCGTAAATAACGGACGCTCCCAGATGTGGCTTAGCAGGGACTAACTTGAGGCAAAGGACGTAGCAGCACAAAACCATATTTGAGACCGATGTTCTCTGTTAAGGGTTAAAATTAATTTATGGTTATAGTACAGCTTAGTTTATATTTGGCACATAGGATAGATAATAGATACTTACCTAAAGCCGTTTTCATACAATTCAAATGAAAAAATATTTAAAACAAGCAGAATTACACATAATAAAAATAATCATTACGTTTTTAAATATATTTTGTGGTAGTAATTATTATTTTTTTAAGAAATCATTAACTGTGTATGCGCTGATATTTCAATAATTTTTACTAATGGTATCAGTCGGCATATCTTGTCAGGGTTTGTGCCGGAGAGCAATTTAGAGAACATAAATATCTATCATATCGAGCAAATAGCAACTGAAATTTCAAGCCATAACAAGCTTAAAAACCAACTGAAATTCCGGGCCTAAATAAACTGTCTCTAGCTTTATAAATAAATGTGTAGTAGCACTAGTAAGGAAAGCATTTAAATGATTATATTAATAGATAGGTCGGTACTTACTTTTATTTGTCTACATAGTTTAAATTATTGTCATCCCATTAGTAATTTTTGCTGTCCAAGTGATCTTGGTAAATGTAGAATTATTTTGATTTAGTGATTATCTCGTTGGTTTCTGGAAACAGAAATATTGTTTTCACCAAATACTTTTTGCCAAAAAAATTATTATTCTTGTGAAATTATCTTCTTTTATTGTAACCGTGTTCGTAGTTTATCAACATTATTTAGAATTACTTACTACATACCTAAACCAAAAAAATACTAATCTAGTAAACAGAGTTTGGCAACCAAATTGATGCACGTGTCTAATAATCTTGTTTTTGTTTATATTAAATCATGTTTAATATTTTAGGTACCTATCCAGGTACTTACCATATTACGTGGTCAGCAGAAGGAAAATTTCGGCAAGTTTTATGTTGTTCAAATTGTTTTTATTGCTAAAACTAAGGCAATATTTTCATAAGAAATCCACTCATTTTACAAACAAACTTGGAACATCATTTTGACATTATTTGTTGAACGAGTTTTCACTATAAATAAATAATTTCTTTAGTAAAGTAGAATAGTTCAGTAGTGTGTGTTTAATGGTTTTATTGGGTTTATTAAACTATTAACTTTAGGTATTTAGTAACTCATTCCTTGGTAGCAAAGAAGATTTGTGTTATATACCTAATAAAATGCCACAATGTTTAAACATAGTATTATTTTTTGGACAAAAAAGTCAACCAACCTGTACTTACTAATAATAATATTTATGATAAATCTGTTTTTTTGCCCTTTTAGGTGAAACAACTAAATTCCTTTAGATCTAGGGAAAGACATATATATATAACAGAAAGAAAATAATTTACTCCCTTGTCCTGCGCACGGAATGTGTGTAAGCAGAAAAGATTCATTACATCAATTCTATAAAAACCTGTACAAAAGCTGTATTAAAAAGCATTTGAATGAGTTGCAGTTGTCAGAATGATAAACCAATAAAAGTGAGTCTTGGATGCGACCGGATTTTGTAGTTTCCGGTGGTTCGGCGACTTAATTATTTATTTGCAAGTTTGAATAGGATTTTTTTAAATATCTACACATATAATTGCATTTGTTTTTCAATTTGTCTGACCACAAAAGATTCATCGCATAAATTCTAAAAAAACCAAGATGATAGAATTTATTTCTTTCTTTTATCTCCGATTGAACTCCCAATAAGAAAGGCCACGAATAGAACATATTATGCCGAATATTTGCATATGCAGGGTGTAAAGAGATTTATCTGACTTACTTTAACCAGTGATCCCTGAGGTTTTTTGGAGTAAAAAATGTAAATGACACTTTTAGTCTTCGGTGATTTTTTTTACACTAAAACATTTTGAAAATCAGTGGGTATTTTTTTTGTTTTTACTAGTATTGGATTTGTTGATAAAATAAAACGCGCAAAGCCTGCCGTCCATTTTATATCATTACAAGTAAATAATTAATTCAGCTTACCCCGTCGTCCAACAGCTCGGTAAGCAATCGACATAAACCGAATGCTGCATGGCATTGCATAGAAAATTAAGCTCACCATAAGTAAGGTAACAGTCTGCGGCACAGTTCAGTGTGGAAGTTTTCTGCGCAGGGTCTTGCAGCGCTCGGTTTATGTCGATTACTTACTTACCCGTGGGACGACGGACTTTGTCTTGCAATATGAGTAATTTGGTCAGCACAAGCAACAGTGTTTTTTTGTCAGTGACCGCAGGATGTAAAAACTAAAATGTGTACCTCAAATTAGAAATAATGAAACAATTATAACAGAACAAACTAAATCTTTTCAACTTCGTAATCAATTTGCTAAGAAAATAAATTGATTTGCTTACTTCATATCTGAACAATATAGCAGAGCAGGGGACAGTAAAGTTACTACCTACTCATGTGAACTGAGCCTTCTCTCTATGTATGACCAAAGATAATAAATTAAGATTCTGCCTGATTCTGGACAGTACTGGTCAAACAACTCGCAAGTTTAGGAATGTAAATGTGAGTAAAAAACATTGATTGATTTGTTTATTTTCTATTTATTGGTAGAATAAATAATTATACTCTTCCTGTTGTATTCTAAGTTTAATAAATAACCATTATTTACATTTCTAATTTTATAATTTAGTATTAATTAAATATGTTGTCATCCATCATTCTTAAGAGAAAATAATAAACAATAATTGGATTTCCGTTTACTTTGGTAATAGTTAAACCTTGATAGATTAATTACATATACATAATGGTAGGAGCCCTGTGGGTTAGTTACACAGAGACTGGTATTTAATACATTATACCTAACTTATAAACGCATAATCCCGTGCTGTAATTTGATAGAAATGAGAAGCATGTGAATGGCTTCTAGTCATGCAACGTTCCTTTACAAAATGCCTTTACAGCCGTGCATTTCGAAACAGTTCAAAAAGCAGGTAGGAACTGTGAAATCTATCAAAATTGCAGCACAACATACATTGGTCCGCCTGGCACACACTTTTATTTACTTAGAAGGTTAAAATAAATTATTATAATGAATGCCTTCATTAATAATAATCGGTAAAATAATATAGCTGTCAAACAGTTGTCTTAAAAAAATCAATGTTTCGTTGTCTCGAATATTACCATAGAGCCAAGGGTGAAAACTACCAATTACTTTGATTTGGACTAAAAGGATTAGAACATAAATGTGCGCTGAAAGGTAATAGGCCGGATTTTTTACATTTTAGTACAATTAATTCAACACACTATAAAAGTTGGTTTTATTATTATCGAAACTCTTTAGAATATTATTATAGTTACATATAGGTAATAGGTATTGAAATTTAAATGTTAAATGGATGGTATTTTATCAGTTAAGTACATACTTAGAAGTGTATGTTGTGTCAGTAGTGTGATGATAGGAACCAGAACATTCATATAAAATATATTTCTATAAATTAACATCGCCCTGTAATTGTGAACTAATTATTGACACTACAGTAATTACCTTGCTAATCGAATGGCATATCAATAGAATAGTGATGAAATAAGATTTTAAAAAACAAAGAACAGGCGGCATCCATGACTGTTAGTTTACATCTTATAGAGCTAAATGATTTGACACATAATTTGCTACATATTCAAATCTTAAGAACGTTGACCAAAAATAAAATTTCATGAGAAGAATGACATTGACTGAATGTAATCATTTAAGGTAGAGTTCCGAACACAGCGACAGTAGCATCAGTGATCACTATCGCCGGCGGACTCCATTCATTACACTATCGCTGACCTACTTTTCTTGTCTTTTTCATATAAATTTTATGGAGTCTACATATAAATATATTGTATAAATCTAATAAATCAGTGAAAGATTTGAAATATCACTCCAAACTCTTTCTGTGGTTGTTGTGTTTTGTATTCCTTTTAACTAAAAAATAATAAATCCTTTTGGACTAAACAACATCAATAATGATGAATTTTTCAAACTAAGCAGTCTATCACACTCAAAAGTCACGAACCGCCACTGGTTACGAAACCAAAGTTATAAGAAGCTCATTATCTTCCCCGGAAAAAACTTCAAAACTCTCAATTTTTTTAAATAATAAATAAAACCTATTAATGAACCACTGCAGCATGCCCAAACTGCGTCAGTATTGCGGCGACTCGGCAAAGCATCACTGACGCTTCTGTCACTGTGCTCGGAATTCTACCATTATCATTAGGCTCAATCTGGAGTAAGATAAGGTTATTTTAATTTACATTAGAGGTTAAATCTACATATAAATAATCAAAGTTGATAATGCACATACGCACAAAGACATAATATGTAACTTCAATCACTCCATTTTTCGCTGCCTTAAATGATGAATATTTCCAAGAAACAAAGTAAACAGTTAGTTTGACTTCAAAAGACGAGAGCTTCCAATCCCTCGAATTCTTTTACTCCTTAAATCACTCAACATTATTTATTTCTACTACATATTTTACAGGTAATATAAAATTGTCAATATAAAATATATATGATAGTTAAAACAGATGGGTGAGGATATGGTAATCCTTTTTCTTAATATTGAATTATGTACAAGTTCGTGAAGGTTGCATTTAATGTGACATACGGGTATCACCAAAAAGAACCAGTGTGCATGATCTATGTAGAAGGATCTTCTAAAGAAGGACACCACAGGTGTGACACCACATGTGTGACTCCACGTGATAATCTTAACATGGAGCCAGTCCTAATCGTAAATGTTCTGATTATATGTAATACTGAAAAAAACAATCACCTATTAAAGGTTCTCGTTGAGATTTTACAAAAAAAATTTATGTCATCCATTATCCAAATAACATGATAATACAAATAACTTTGTTTTTAACATTGTCATAAAATAAGGAACTCCAGTCAATTTTTTTATGACTATTCATCTTCCAACTTAAATAGTAGTATTTAAAAAAATTATAAATGTCGTTTTCATAGTTAATATATTTATAATTTTTCAAAGCCCGCCAAAATGTTCAAAATCTGTTATGCACCTTGGCTTTATCTTTTAACAGTAAGGGCGTATGAATATAATGGGTAACTTATATAACAGGTTAGTATGAAATCAACAAATCCCAAAATAAATAATTAGCAAGAATTGAAATAATCATGAATACTTTTGAAGTAATTTTTACACCGCAATGGTGACCCGTCTGCGAGTCCACGCAGCACAACATTGTGCTAATTTGCCTGCATTAAAGCACACAGCCGACCGACTGGTGAGGGAGTGGTCTAAGTTCTGTCAGAACCTGCTTACCAATCACAGGGTGTTTAAGTCTCTTAAGATTTTAATTGTTTTTAAATGACCATTTATTAATTCTACGTAAATTATATATACATTGTATTCCACGCTCATACTGCAAAACTTTGGAGGATGTTTATTCATGATAATCTAAGAAAAAAATCGTTGAAAAAAGAAGTTTTTTATAGAAAGCAATAATGCCAAAACAGAAAAAAAAATCAAATAAAAATTGTCCAGTCTAAACGCAACTTTACTTTTGTGATTAACATACGTTTTTGGATAACAAAATGGACACCCTCACATTTCAAATCTTCAATAGAACTGACCGAGTGGGGAGAAATAATAATTTATTAGAAAGGTGTTTTTATACGAATGCTTTGTAATCCACACAAAAATAAATCATTTATCCTTTAACTTTTTTATTTAGGCACTAATAAAATAATTTTTTTTATCAAATGTACCCCAAGGTTTCGCAGTATGAGCGTTGAACACGGTGTACAATAAAACTTATGTATTCAGAATCAGCTTATCAGTTAAACTATATGAATTTTATTTTAATTTGTGATATTTTCTGCAGTTCCTTATTATGTGTTCTCGTTCATGCAAAGAATAGGATAAAATGTTTTTAGATGTTTTTTTCATAATACTGGTGATACTTAGTATAAAATGTAAATTACATTATGTTTATACCAAATATAATTGAAGCAAAATTAAAAAGTCGTCCAGAATATGGATCTCAAAAAAATCAACTCCAATATTACATGTACCACAAAAAAATAATCTTCTTCTCTATAGGTGCATAATATAACTTAATTCATAGAAATTATGAATCTTCAGAACGATTGATTAGTCTATGCAATCATACATCATGAAGTGTTAATATGTATGATATAACATTTAAAACATCAACACAACAAATATGCACATGAAAGATATCTCTCTACTTAAATCTGACAAGAAGATAAATGTTAAGGTTTGACATCATGTGTACGGCCATCAGACATTAAATTATAATTTCTTTAAGTGGGAAGAGTAACTACCATTTAAAAAAATAATAATATATATTACACAATACAAATTAATAATAAAATAATAGGCTAAGCCAAGGGTTTAACAAAGATTGAATCTTAATTCTTATAATAAAAACAACATAAAAAACATTGCAACTCACACTTTTATATATGAATGTAAAACATTCTTTCACAAATATTTTTACAGCACTTGTGAATTTGTAAAATAATTCACAATCTATAAATATTTTATCATCTACTATCTTTGCAAATCAAGAACTAAGGTACCGAAGGTACTCTACGTCAAAGGTAAATATAATTTACAAATACTTTTACTCGTAGTAATAAAATGGTTAAATTTACTGATACAAGAATCAATTAGCTGGCACAATATAATGTTCAGCCTGAAAAATTCTCGGGTGGTTCCTTTTGCAGTCACAAAGGGGGAACAACAGTATCAAATGTCATTACCGGATTAAGAAATTTCGTACGTTTTGATATGTCAAAAATTAAATAGAGAGCTCAAAAGGTCAAATGAATACGATTTTGCATTTCAGTTAATGATTTATATTTAAAATAATTTTTACTGTTTAAAGGGTGCCATGAAAGTCCATTATTCTTTCAACAGGAATGCGTTTAAAAAGAAAACAGCAGGACACCAGTATTAATTATGTAGCTTTTAATAAAATATATTAACCATCTCTAGTTACTTCTAGATCTATTCAAGAAATTAATTCACAAGGTGACATTTCATTATTATGTACAAACTAATATATATACTACTTATACAACAAAGTTGACAATAATTCATAGTGAAAATAAAATTAAAATTACACAAAAGGAGTCTAGAGTTAGGAAGTTTTATGGATAAACAAAACTAGGTAATAGTACAATGCTGATATCTAGATGCAGATACGGAAATATGAGGACTAGTTGTTAACCAAATGCATTTTCCTATTTTCCCTATCGAGGTAAACTTGACGAATGAAAATTGACTCTATTACAAGGAAATGATCCTAGGTTTCAGATCTGTAACATCACTATTGGTGTCGCACATCACTAGTGCTAGAGGTGATTGTAACACATTGTATTGTCGTCTGTGGTCACGCTAACAAGCTCTCTGTATAACCGTCACAAGAATAAAAGTCTATCTCATAAAATACAATCAGTGTTTTAATATAAAGTCATCCACATTAAATAGAACAAAACATGGTGTCAGAAGTGGGATCTCGATAATAAATAATAATAATACTGGAAGTTGGATGTTAATAACATAAATTGAAAATATTAAGTATAATTTAAAATGGCGAAGGACGCGCAAAAGTCACACATACAACATGATTTTCATGCCCTGTCAAATCTGCAAGTGTTGTCAAATAATATGAATAATGATTCAAAATGGAAAAATTGGTGGCAAGACTACGAAATATACCTGGTAGCGTCAGGTTTGGAAGAAGCTACAGAACAAAGAAAAATCGCAATTCTGCTTCATTCAATTGGCTCCAAAGGTATGGAAATTTTCAAATCATTTAACATGAACATGGAATCAAGCACGCTACGACAAGTCAAGAAAAAGTTTGATGAATATTTTGCACCTCACAAAAACTTAACAATGATAAGAAATTCATTTTTTACACGAAAACAAAATAATTCAGAAGACATCAATAATTTTCTATTGGACTTGGAAAATTTAAGTTTGGATTGTGAATTTGGAAATTTAAGAGAATCTCTGGTAAGAGACATATTTATTGCAAATATGTGTGCAAATTTAAATCATATCCGTCAACGCTTATTACAAGATTCTACATTGTCATTACAAAAAACGATTGAAATTGCAAAAACCATCTTATTGTCACAAAGCAATGCAGAGAAAATTAACCAACAAACACACACAGAAAATATTCTTCAAATCAGTCATAATAAAAATACTTCAAGACAGTCGAGAGCATCATGTCAGTCAAGTCTAAGAGGGTCAACTTCAAGAAGATCAAGTCAGTATGGATCTTCAAGTCGTCATGGGTCACCATCATCATCATCACAGCCAAGGTCAAGTGGTCATATCAATCCATGTGGAAGATGTGGTCAGCATCATCGCTACAAGTGCCCAGCAGTCAATGTCAAATGCAGGTCATGTAATTCTTTTGGTCATTTTGCTAAATATTGTTTTAAAAATAATTGTCACAATAGAGTCAGAAATTTAAACTTAGAGTCATCAAAACCCAATGATGACAGTGCTAATTTCACTGAGGGTCATTTTATTGCAACAATCAGAAATATTAATAATAACAATTATTCAAGTCAAGCATGGCACATAGATATAATAATTAATAATAAAACATTAGACTGTATCTTGGATACAGGAGCTGATATAAATGTAATGTCATTGACAAACTTTAAAAAGTTAAATTTATGTAATACAATTTTACAAAAAGTTTTTACAAAAGTGTCAGGATTTGGAGGTAATAAAATACCTATTATTGGTCATTGTGATATTGTATGTCAAATCAATGGAAATGTCATAAGTAAAATAATATTTTTTGTCACAAATATAGAATGTCAATCAGTCTTAGGTCTTCCAACTATTCAGAAATTTGGAATTATAAAAAGAATATTTAATGTTCAATATGATCATAACACCTTATTTACTGAATATAATGACATATTTCAGGGTCTCGGATGTTTACCACCTGTCGTTCATCTCAAACTTCGTCAAGATGCCGTTCCGTGCGTTGATCCTCCGAGGAAAGTCCCATTTGCCTTACAAAACAGACTTCGTGAGGAATTAGATCGCATGGACAAGATGAAGGTCATTGAAAAGGTTACTAAACCTACTTCTTGGGTAAATTCTGTTGTCATAACTGTCAAGGAGTCAGGTAAATTAAGAATTTGTCTTGATCCTAGAAAATTAAATAACTGCATAATGAGAGAATATTTTCCATTAAAAAACATCGATGAAATTAGATCAAAACTTATAGGTGCTGCATATTTTTCACATCTAGATGCTTATTCTGGATTTTGGTCATTGAAGTTAGATGAAGAAAGTAGTGATTTATGTACTTTTCAAACTCCATTTGGAAGGTACAGGTATTTAAGACTACCGTTTGGAATAAACGCAGCAACGGAAATTTTTTATAGGATTATGGTAGATTTGTTTGGAGATCTGGAAGGTATATTAATTTTTGTCGACGATTTTTTAATTTATGGAGAAACTGAAGAAATTCATAATTTTAGGTTAAGAAAAGTCTTGGAAAGGGCTAGAGAAGTCAACTTAAAATTAAATAAGTCGAAATGTAAATTTTTAGTCAAGGAAGTATGTTTCCTAGGTTATATTTTTAGTAAGGAAGGAGTAAAAGTTGACAAAGAGAAAGTCAAAGCTATTTTAGAGTTGCCGTCTCCTAAAAATGTCAAAGATTTACAAAGATTTTTAGGAATGGTAAATTATTTGGGCCCATTCATTGAAAACTTATCAAATAAGTCACAAATTTTGAGAAATTTATTAAAAAATAATGTTATATGGTCATGGGATGAAAATTGTGAAAAATGTTTTAAAACTTTGAAAGAGGCTATTTCAAATGCAACAGTTTTAAGTCATTATGATCCAAAAATACCACTAACTTTATCAGTCGATGCATCAAAATCAGCTATAGGAGCAGTTATTATGCAAAATAACCGTCCAATTGCATTTAGTTCAAAAACAATGACACAGTCGCAGGAAAATTATGCTCAAATTGAAAAAGAATTATTTGCCATACAATTTGGTTGTAATAAGTTTCATCAGTATATTTATGGTAACAAAGTGACAGTACAAACTGATCACAAACCTTTAGTCTATTTATTTAAAAAACCTTTACATGATGTACCAGCTAGATTGCAACGTATGATGTTAGCTCTTCAATCTTATGATTTAAATGTTATACATGTCCCAGGTAAAGAAATGTATATATCAGATACTTTATCTAGAGCAGCTTTAAAAGATCATTATATACCCGATTATGAGTCTGATCTACATTGTCATGTAAATTCAATATATATGAACTTAGCTATTAGTGAAGAATATCGTAAAAAATTGAGTAATGCTACTGCTTTGGATGAAACTATGCAAATATTAAAAAAATATTATTATGAAGGTTGGCCGAATAGCAAAGATAAAGTTCATTACACTTTAAAATGTTATTATAATATTCAAGACGAAATTCATGTCATTAATGAGTTAATATTTAAGGGTAATAAATTGCTAGTACCTCAAACTATGAGAAAAGAAATGTTAAACAAAATACATGAAGGACATCAAGGAATAAACAAATGTCTAAGATTAGCTAGAGATACTTTATATTGGCCTAGTATCACTGTAGATATAAAAAATTTAATTGAGCAATGTCAAATATGTAATAAATTTAAAGTTTCTAATCAGAAGGAACCACTGATAAATTATGAAATTAATAAGTTTCCATGGCAACAAGTAGGTATTGATTTAATGTATTTTGATAATCAAACGTACCTCATTGTAACAGATTACTATTCAAAGTTTATTGAAACTGCTTTCCTAAATAATAATTCTACTGCAAAAAATGTCATAATTCACTTAAAATCTATTTTTGCACGTCATGGTATACCAATGTCTTTAGTCTCTGATGGAGGTCCGCCTTTTCAAGCTATTGAATTCAAATCATTTTTATACGATTGGGATATAGAACATGTAGTTACTAGTCCATATCATTCTCAATCTAATGGTCAGGCAGAAAGTTCTGTTAAAATTATAAAAAATATTCTAAAAAAGTCAAAAGAAACAAATACAGATCCTTATATAGCTCTATTACATTATAGAAACACACCTAAAGCCAATTTACCGTCACCTGCTCAATTATTAATGTCTAGAACTTTAAGAATGAATATTCCTTCAACTCAAATTAAATTAAAACCAAAGGTTGTAAGATTCTCAGATTACAAAAACTGCGTTGAAAAAAATAATTCAAAAAATTCTAAATATTATAATGTCAATGCAAAACCTATGTCTATATTTAAAACAGGAGATTATGTGTATTTTAAGAAAAACCCTAAAAGTAATTGGTTACCAGCTGTGGTCAAGGAAAAATTAAAATGTAACAGGTCTTATATTGTTGAAGATTATTATGGTAACACGTACAGACGAAATAGAATTCACTTAAAAATGAGATATAATACAAATGTTAATAATGACCATCTGTCCATGCGATCTGATCCGGCACTTGAAGAGGCAGAAGCTGGAGATGAGGGACAGGTGGGAGAATATAATAATTTGAACAACCCTTACATTACCAGATATGGTAGAGTGGTCAAACAACCCGATAGGTATAATGTCTAATGTCAGTGTATTTAAGATTTTATTGTATTGTATGTAAGCATAATGTCTAATATCAATGTATTTGAATTTTTATTGTTTTTATAAATAAAGAAAGGGGATGTAACATCACTATTGGTGTCGCACATCACTAGTGCTAGAGGTGATTGTAACACATTGTATTGTCGTCTGTGGTCACGCTAACAAGCTCTCTGTATAACCGTCACAAGAATAAAAGTCTATCTCATAAAATACAATCAGTGTTTTAATATAAAGTCATCCACATTAAATAGAACAAAACAAGATCTTAAAAGCATGGCTTCCCCTCTTATACTGCTCATCGATGAATAACTCGAAATCAAAAATATCATCGGTGAAAGTCCAATACCGCGGAGAATCATTTGTGAAAATGTTCGGGAGGGATAAAAACTATCAAGGGATAAACACGCTCTTGCTTGCTTATGTAATGATGGTTCAGCTTTTGCAGTATAATGACAATATTACTATTTTAGAAAAAGTTTTAAAATATTAAACATTTTAACTATCTAACTAACAATCATGCCATTTCACCGAAGGGGTAGGCAGAGAGGACGGACCGCCAAATGACTCGGTCTTGACACACACACTCCTTGCCTCATACACATTCATACATCGTCTCATACATACTCTTCTATTATTCTGACTCTTGATGTGGCCCGACTCAAGTATCTGATCCACTTAATCGTGCCATGTCGTGCTCGGGCGTCTTCGACTTCTGCTATCATTCACATTTGCATCATATATTCTCCTTACACTCCTTTCTTCGCTCATTCGCTCTACATGCCCAAACCATCTAAGCATCCCTTTCTTAATCTTACTCATTATGCTTACATCAGCCTTGCATTATTTGCGCATCTCTACATTTCTCACACAATCATTCATGGTTTTACCACACATATGCCTCAGGGATCTCATTTCTACAGCATTCAGTCTACTTTCATCCTACCTCTGCTAGTTCCATGCCTCACTGCCATACATGAGGGTAGGTATCAGTACTCCGTTGTGGCTAGCTTCGCTTCTTTGGACAATTTTTTATTTGTGCCAACTGTGTTCAGCCCTCGATTAATGGAGTTACCTGCATTTAACCTTCTTTCAAGGTCTCTGTCAGCCTTCCCATCTCTCGTAAATATACTTCCTAAATACACAAACTCATCCACCTACTCCAAGTACTCCTCATTCACAATTGTATTGCACATTGTTTTCGTACTTCCCCATGATTTTAGACTTACTTACATTCATCATTAACTCATTCTTCATACATACTTCGTTCATCCTAGCAACGAGAGACTGTAGATCTTCCATACTGTTAGTAATCACCACCGCATCATCAGCATACAACAGGCAACATACTTTCAGATTACTCAAATTCGGGCCCAATCCCACCTCTTTCAATTCTTGCATAAAATTATCCATGTATAGATTGAATAACCATGGTGACATTACGCAGCCTTGTTTAACACCTTTTGTGATATGAAACCTCAAAACCGTAAAACTACCGTTCACTCTAACACATGCAATGCTTCTCTCATACAAAGACGCAATTGCCTGAGTGAGATTTGTATTCACTCCATACTTGGACAACACCTTCCATAGCTTTTCCTGTTGACTCGGTCATATGCTTTTTGTAGATCTACAAAGGCACAGAAAAGTTTCTGGTTTTTGGCCAGAAACTTCTCAGTGAGCATACATAATGAGAAGATTTTTTTTTTTTTTTTTATATATTAACTCCACACAGGAGGCCCTGAAGAAAATAATTTCCCTCAGGGCCTATGTCATCTTTGGGGATGCTGTGTGGAGGGTCTTTTTGTGGAGAGGAAGGAGTGAACATGGGCTTGAAGAGTCCCATGTTGTAGGAGGGAGGAAACACAGAGGCCGGCAGTTCGTTCCACAGCCGAGCTGTTGAACTTAAGAACGAATCGTAGAAGCGACCCGTTCTCATGTGACAAATGTCAACTGTGTACAAATGTTGGGCGCGCGTTTGGCGTGTATCCCGACTATGCACCGGTGCCGAAGGGATCAATGACGCTAGTTCCTCAGAGCATCTTCCATTGTAATACCGATAGAACAAGGACAGCATACCTACCTGACGCCTGTGCTCTAAAGATTGCAGTCCGCTTGTTAAGATTGGGGAATCTATCAAACGGACCGCCCGTTTTTGCACAGAGTCAAGGGTTTTTTTCAGGTATTTAGGGGCTCCGGACCAGAGATGGCTACCAAATTCGAGAGTAGGGCGCACTTGCGATTTGTACAGGGTCAGCAGTTGTGTACTATTAAAGTATCTGCGGGACCTGTACAGTACGCCCAGCTTCTGAGAGGCCAACTTTACTCTGGCTTCAATGGAGCCCCCGTACCTGAGCTGGTCACTTATAGTTACACCAAGCATATCAATGGAAGGCCTGTTCGGAAGATTGCTTCCGTTGAAGGAGACTAGATTGTCATTTGGATCCCTTTTAGACGTAATCAGACAGGATTGGGTCTTTGAAACATTAAATTCGACGAGATTATTTTTACCCCAGGAGGAAATACTCTCGAGATAACCGTCCATTCTCTGCTTCAAAGCCCTCCGAGCCGTTGGAGTTTGTGTGCCCTTTGGGGGCTTGTCAAACAAAAAGCTATCATGAACTGTACTGTCATCCGCGTAACAATGAATTGGTGCACATGTCAAAAGGTCATTGATGTGCAACAAAAACAAAGTCGGAGACAGAACCGATCCCTGTGGGACGCCAGCATTTATGGAGTGTAAGGAAGAGGTGAAACCGTCAGCAACCGCCTGAATCGACCTATCCCTTAAAAAGTCAGCAATCCACGTACACAGGGATGCGGGAAGTCCGTAAGAAGGCAATTTGTTGACAAGTCCTCGGTGCCAGACCCGGTCAAAGGCCTTGGATATGTCTAGTGCGACCGTTTGGGTCTCACCGTGACGTTCCAGGCACCGCCCCCAAACATGCGTCACATACGCGAGAAGATCACCGCACGAGCGGTTCCGCCGGAATCCGTATTGACGGTCGTTGATAATTTTGTTCTTCTCGAGGTATGTGAGCAGTTTATCGTTGATCACACGTTCCATCACTTTGGACAGAACTGATGTGATCGCTATGGGGCGGTAGTTGGCCGGGTTGGAGCGGTCACCTTTCTTGGGAATAGGGTGAATGACCGCTTTTTTCCAACCAGAGGGCACAGTGCCACACTTCAGGGACATTTTGAAGAGCTTTGTCAAAACTGGAACTATTTCCGCAGCACACCTCTGCAATACCAGGGCAGGTATTCCATCAGATCCACTAGCTTTGTTAACATCGAGCCCCCGTATAACGTGGAGTACATCCCGATGCCGGATCCTCAGCTTTTTCATAAAGAAGCCGCAGTGAGGAACCGACGGCGGAACAGCACCTCCGTCATCGAGGGTCGAGTTTTCCGCAAACATTTTCCCTAATAAGTTAGCCTTTTCGGTGGCGGTGTTTGCTAGTGAGCCGTCAGGTCTGGTAAGAGGTGGCAAACTGGGTTTGCAAAAATTCCGACCTATTGAGCCCGCAAGGGACCAGAATGCTCTGCTGCCATGCAGGCAGGCAGCCAGCTTTTTGCTGATCTGCAGGTCGTGTTCGAATTTTGACCTATTAATGATTCTCTTGCATTCCTTTGCCGATTTTTTGTATGCTGATCTGCTTTCGGACATTCGAGATGTGTTGTAGGCTCGGTAAGCCGCGTTTTTTCGTCGAACTGCTTCGGAGCATTGTCGACTGAACCACGGCTTTGAGCCCACACCAGTTTCTTTAGTAGTGGATTGTATGAAGCCATCCATCGCCGATTTGATGACTTCACCAATCTCCTGGGCACATCTTGAAGGGTCCGAAGTCCGAAAACAAACAGCTGACCACGGAAAAGCGTTAAAATGGACCCGCATGCCGAACCAATCTGCTGACCTATAGTGCCACACTTTTCTCCTCAGCCTCTCATTATGGAAGATAATCTCAGAAGATCTGGTCCATGCACCCCCTTCCACTCATAAAAGCACCTTGCACATCCCATATCTTATCCTTTGATTCCTTTCAATCAAAATTCTACAATACAGCTTGCCAACTGAGCATAGCACGCTATAGCCCTATGATTCCCACATTCCATAAGTGACCCATTAACTTTGTATAACGGCATGATCACAGCCCTTCTCCAATCTAAAGGCATGTAACCCTCCTTTAAACATTGGTCAAAAAGATGGCACAACCATGTGAGAATTATACGGCTATCTTCTTTAAAATATTCAGCAGCAATATTGTGGAAACCGACAGCCTTACCATTCTTCATACATTTAATCGATCTTTTCATCTCATCCATGCTGATTCCGGTAGCATTTGCCCTATCATCATTCATATCTGATTCGCCACTGGAATCACTCTTGCTCGGGTTGCTTTCGAAGACTTCCTCAAAATACTTCTCTCTTTTATTTCTTCCTCATTCATCAACATTTTTTCGAATTTAATGTTCATTTTGGAAAAGAAAGCGATACATATGTATCACTATTTTGGTGTTAATTTGGTGGGGCAATTATGTATTATTTAAATTATGTTTTTCATCTATGAGCAGGGTAGGAGTTGAAAGAAGAGATGAGATGAAGAGATTGTGGAAGATTTACAAGGAGCAATGTTCAATTGAACATATTTGCTTGTATTTCACCTCTCTTATCTCCCTCAATACTTTTCATCAGTCACCTTAAATTACACACACAATGAAATGTTTCAGTTATTCACACTTACGAACTTGTATTAGTCTATATAACCAATTATCTGGATTTAACATTACACAGACTCTCCTGGTTTTAGTTCAGATAATTGATGTTAATAAATAATAATAAAACATTTTGGGAAAGATCTCAAGAGCATTTTACTGTTATAGAATGAATAAGTGCCATAAGAAGAAATTCACTCGCGGAGTCTTTAATCTCAGTGCAACTTAAATATTTAAAGAAGAGACCTGCAATTTGCTGTCACTAATAATAATTCTGAGAGAGTTGGCTATCAGAGATTTTGTACTAGTGAGGATTTAAGCTACAGTGCCTTCTTTGTTAATAAAGTTCTAAAATAAATTTTCACCATAAAAAAAATATTGCACTAAATTATGTTATCTTTGGAATGTGCGAAAGGTTTATGCAAGAACAGTATGGACTGATGTAAAAAAAAAATGGAATGCTATTTTCAGGAAGACGTACATTAGTCTATTGCGGGACACACAGACTTTACCCTTCATACTCCTTCGATCCCCGCCTCGTCTCGTGTTAATGCCATTTCTATGTTTACGTAAATGTATTATACAAGGTTCCAAGTCTGGGTAACTCCTTACTTATGGCTGTTTTAGCTTTTTGTTAGTGAGTTATAATTTATGAAGCTCTAAGCTGAATAATACCAACCTCTTCCGGAAGGTAAATTTTAAATTAATATACCAGTAGGTAACAGAGACAAAAACAGGGAGCATCGAAACCAATAAAAAATATTTTTAATACAGTTAAATAAAAATAAATTGAACCGTAATAAGAAAACAACCTGTTTAAATTATAAAAATACTCTCTTGGTTTTGAAGAAGGAAGTCCGTGAAGCTATTGATGGAAGCAATAGTGGAAAGGTACATTTGTCCGGTGACAGGCCAAATGAGGTTCGGGCCAAATACCACGGCCAAGTTGCTGCTGGTCATCTTGTTCAGATCGCACCTATCCATGACCTGGGAAAATAACAAATGTTGTTCTAATTCAAGTAGTGATTCAACTAAATGAAAACTAGAATAAGAGTCTACTTCTTTCGGGGATACTTCTATTTCATAACTATAGGGCCCTTGTTCCACAGAGATATGCAAGTATCTGATACTCGACGATTCAAGTATTTTTGAAACTACAACCAAACATCTGCACGGGGGTTCTTACATAGGCCTTTGCAGACATTTTGTAAACTCGTCAGCACCGCCAGTCTCCCACGACCAGTCGGGCTATTTTGTCGCAACTCACGTTATCGAGAATTTAAATATGGCATCACTTGTGTCAGACATTTTGTAACAATGCATGTGCTTTAGATCAATGCTGGGAGCAAAACAGATAACAAATAATGATATAAAAATGACGGATACAGCAACTGTAAGGTTGTGAGTGAGGCATTTCAGTTTTAATGTTTCGAGAATTCAACAATGATTGGTGGCGATTCGGATCTCGTGATATCAGTAGCAGCGTGTATGGACAGTGCACGACAAGTTGTTTGCGACGTGAGTATCCAACATGAATATCGAATACTTGCTTGTCCCTCCCTGTGGGATGACCTCATTCCAATACTTCGAACTCCTTTAACAACTCTTCAAATAAAAATCGATCATCAAATTATAATAATAATAGAAAACATTTGGAGAAAAATTACAAATAGTTACCTTCCACAGAAACTGCATTACATACTTCAGCAGCTTGTAGTTATCAATGTGTAACTTTTCTAGGATAAGTATCTTGACCTTCCTGGGCTTGTCTTCCTTAGTCCAGGCTGCAAAAATATATTAAATCCTTCATTTTACAGAACAATATAATCTGTTACCAACCAACTTTTTTGAGGTGGTGAGCTACTTTTCATCAAAATTTTCATTACAATCAACATCCAATTAGAATCTTATGAGATTTTTTTGTACTTGCTTTTTTATTCAATGAGTAACGTCAAACATAATACAAAAAAGGGTCCCTTACTTTAACCACTAAACAGTTTAATAACATATTAGTACAAATCTATCAAATTGTTCTACAACCAGGATATTATTTCTTAATAAAAATTATGGAAATGACAATTATTTCCAAATTTCACAATCGTATTTACGATCGACAGTTAGGAATCCTTGTGTTAAGCCACACGTGCACTCCAGGCTGCTGCACAGAAAAGTAAAATCCGAAAGTAAGGTAACAGTACAGTGTACAGCGCAGTCCATTGTAAAAGTTTTCTGCGCGGTGGCTTGGAGCGGCGCACAATACCGCCGCTCCGAAGTGTACGTGTGGCAGAGCCTATTGTCCATCTACTGCATCCCAAAACATGGATTTTTTCTGATGAGTATTGAAAAATAAATTATTGTATAGTACCACTACTATTAATTCACAGTATCACAGCAGCTAATTCTTGCAGTTAAATGAAAAGTGGTTTAAAATTATTACTATGAAAAAGGCCAAATTTATAATCCAATGCTTAAATAGCTGGAAATTGACAAAGTGAAACTATGGATATTCATTTATTCAAAATAATAAACTGTAAATTATGGAATTATATAGCTCTAAACAAAAATATGTAAATTAAGGCAAACTGTTACATTTTGTATTTTATAAAATTAAGTTTTTGCATATGTTGGAACATTGCGTTTTTAAATAATATGTGTAAAATTTGCTCTTACACGGGAATGCGCATATTTCATCATACAGGTCAAAGGTAAGGATGGGTTCCTCCAGATCCCTCAGGAAGGACTTGAGGAGGACGGCCGGGATGTGTGGATTGTTGTTGAAGTCAAGCTCAGCTCCGGCGTCGCAGCGAGCCTGGTACTCCTTAATCAAGGCCACATTGGCGGACCTTCTGAATATTCCCTCAGTTTCCAGAGCTGATGGCAATATTAGATATGACATTATTCATTAGTCAATTGGCATTGCGAAATAATAGGTGTGCAAGTACATAGTATGTAAAGAATGATACTGACCAAATTTTCTGTCGCAATACACTTTTACAATCGCATTTAATTTCAAAAATTTATTGACAGTTTGCCAGTATTGCAAAATAGAACAAATAAAATGTGCATAATTAGAGTGCATTATGTCTCTTGATTGAAAGGCAGTTTTTAGTTACACAGGAATATGTCTGAATATGAATAACAAACAAAAATAATATTCTCCCATGGCATTCCACATCCCTGGCAAAATATAGCTAGTATAGCATTTAGGATTTCGTTTTTGTATAAAGTAGTTCACAAAGACAGAAGGGAGATTATAATGAAGGTTTTTGATAACATTGCCGGCAATGAAAATGAAATGGAAAAATGAATGTTGACAAAACAAATACTGAACCCCCACAATAGATGGCAGTAAATGTAGAACTACCAGATAAACGTATGTATCCCCTCCATTTTAGACTGATGATTATTATCAATAAAATTATTGCATACAAGATTTCATTATTTTTGTTATATTTTCAGTCAATAAATAAAATAATTTATTTCTACACATAATTTGTTCATGGTTATGTTGCCAAATCAGTTCTTGCAAAGTAATCCATGTATCATATCAATCACAATACAAAAAGTTATCTTTTGAAATATTATATTATATTAAACGTACCGTGGGTGTAATTTTGTATTCCAGTGCCATCTCAAGTGGCGAGATGTTAGGACACGGGACATGTATTTCGCTATCAACTATGTTGAGACGGTAGTCCCACAAGTTAACATGAGGGTTTTTAGATATATAAGAGCTACATATTGTGTTTTTGCTCCCATATATTTGTGATATTTAAAAACGTTCTACATTTTATTATCCCTCATTCTTACTGTCAAAGTTAGCACTGTTGCGTTTCTTTTATTGATTTTCTTGCAGCTGGGTTTCAACTATTACCATTATTAGAAATGTTTACGGCATGATAACAGGTTTATCTTCCTAACACAATATAAATTTATTGTTATAAAGTTGATCAATACATAATAATCTGCACTAGTGAAAATCTGTCATTTATGCACTCTGAAACTTGGAATGTATATTTGTATTGGTAAATGATTCTATTTAATTACAGAGTTAGCGTAACCCTCAAAACATTTTTGTACCCATATTGTCTATACCTTTAGAGCAAGGCTGCCCAACCTTTTTAGCAGTTGGGCCAAATTGACGATTTTGAATCACTGGCGGGCCACTGAATACCTGACGGTTCCTATTTCCATGGAAGGGGGGGTTGTTAGAGAATTTCTATAAAACATAATTCCCCACAAAAAAAAATCTAAATAAGTGCTCCGCACAAAATATTTAAAATCCATGGGGGGGGGGTTGTTACGGAACTTCGCTGAGAAAAAATTCCGAACATCATATGTGATACCCCACAGCAATTTTTCGAATTCCATGGTGGGGGGGGTGGCTACAGGATTCCATTTCGACGCAAAATATATTATATATATTTTAAAATGTGAACCGAGTATTGCTCATCTTCAAATCCTTGTCTTTTGCACGGAAGATTATTTTTTCAAAAGGAAACTATATTTAGACCCGTAGACACCTGTAATACATCCTTCCACTTATCGCACCGGAAATGGGGAAGTTTTTTTTTTTTTTTTTTTTCTTGTTTTCGCCTGAATAACAAACCAAATTGGCAAAAAATGCATAATGTTATGTGTAAATAATCATTGCCCGCAGTGCCGCATAAATAATTTTTGAGTTCATAAATTAATTACCGTTAAGTAAAATAGTTTAATAATACAAAGCACACCACATGTCAAATATACATATATAACATATATTCAAAACTTTTCCACTACATCACTGGGCATGATAGAAGTAACTACGCAAAATATGTAGTAAATGCGCTACTAATTGAACTACAGGATTACTCTCTGAAATTCGAGCCCCTATAATCGGAACCTCCAGTAATCTGAGCCACAAGGTGACGGGGGCGGAGTTGGTAAGCATAAAACACGTCATAAGTCACACGTTGGTAAGCGTAAAACAAGTTATTAACCATATAAGAAAAAAGTGTAAATTATAAGGATGATACTCAATCTGAAACAGTCTGGTAATGTTCAAGAGTAATTGTAAAAGTTTCAATGTGAGAACAGTTTGTTTTCAGCTGTAAGTTTGTTATCATTTCAAGACCAGTGTACTGACTCCAGCAAAAAAAATACTATATACAATTAGTATCATCGCATATAGCACGATGCTGACTGAAGTGAGGAACTTTATAAAAAATCTACTTAAATGAAATACTTAAAATAAATTAAACCCGCATAAAAATAAACAAACTGCGGTCGTTGATATTTTGAAACATAGAGATAAGAGTACATAGTTTGGTTTTACAAAGACAAAAGAAACACATTCCTTTACTAAAATAATAAACAAAACATGTAATATAGGGACTTTTATTAGGGTAATCTGAAAATTTGTTAAACCGGACATGCTCAGTTTTTGATTGTTCGGATTGTAGAGACTATATTGTATAATATAATATTGACAGAGAATAATCATTTCAAGACAAAGTAAACAAAATTCAACTTATGATTTCTATAATATTTGTGACTACGAAATCTTGATATACTATTTATGGGATTATACAACTTGTGTTCATCAAGTGTAGTATTTAAATCAAGCACTAATGTTACTTAATTCAATTTCAATTATTTATACACTAGACATTGCACTAAACTAACTAAGACAGGCAATTATGCAGTATTGTGTAAACTAAAAAAATCAAACAATGAACTACACGGTAACTAAACGATGACTAAACGGTTACCCGGGATCGCGGTAGGGATCGCTGCGTGGGCTCACCTTTGTTATGCTATAAATATCATCAGTTTGATTCATCGACCCACTGGTTAACCTCCCTCTACATCATTACGGCAGCCATTAAGCGGTAAAAAAGTAAACACCCCTTTGTCGGCAAATAATGCACTTTTATGTCTCATTGTTAGCTATTTTTGTTGTTATGAGTGAATGTAGTTGTAACTTGTATCCTAAAAATCTTATTATTATTGCTCCAGATATACGCAATCAAATAAATCTTTTTTTATTAGAATACTATTATATTTTTTTAGACAATATGTTTAAGGGGTGATTTTTTGTTCATAAGTGACATAATGTCATCAATTGGTTTTTCTGCTGTAAACATAATATTATAATTATGTAAGTTGTAGAAAATAAAGGCCAATGATGTTGACCCTATTTTTATCATTTGTATAAGGAAATAAATCAAATTTAAATATTTTTAAATGTATGCTGTTTTTGGTGACGCAATAAAAAACATTTGGGGTTTCGAGGAAAGAATGTTTGCAAAAATACCCTTTTGTAATTTTTGCCCGAGTGCTTTAAAAATTATTCAAGTTTAATTTTTATTTTTAAATATATTGGAGGTAAACTAGGGGGTTGGTTATGGTCTTTTTGATATTCTGGCAACTAACTAATATAAATAAATGCATAAAAAATCCTTGAAAGACGCATAAACATATTTATGAAGATAAACTGATGAACAGACAATATCCCGGCAGAGCTCTATAAATATGGAAATGAACATCTGAAAAACCTCCTACACAATCTTATTGTAAAAGTATGGACCGCCGAAAGAGTACCAGAAGAGTGGCAAACTAGTATAATATGCCCCATACATAAAAAGGGAGACAAATTGAAATGTGAAAATCACAGAGGAATATCGCTACTTTGTACAGCGTATAAAATCTTCACAACCATTTTGAAAGAAAGACTAGAACGTCATTCAGAGAACTTGCTGGGAGAGTATCAGGCAGGTTTTAGGAGGGGGAGATCCACCACTGATCAACTCTTTACCACTCGACAAATCCTGACAAAATGCTGGGAATTCGATATAGACATATATCAACTATTTGTTGACTTCAAACAGGCATATGACAGTATAGATAGGGAGAAAATATATGAAATACTCCTAAATTTTGGTATACCGCCCAAAATAGTCAAGCTTGTAAAAGCAACGATGGTTGGTTCACGATGTCGAGTAAGGATAGGAGGTGAAACAACGGAGGATTTTAACGTCTCCCAGGGGCTGAAATAAGGTGATGGCTTAGCTCTCACTCTTTTCAATATTGTTCTGGAGCACGTCGTGAGGAAGACAATGATTGCTACCGACTCAAACATTTGCTACAAAAGCAATCAAATAGTTGGATATGCAGACGACCTTAACATTGTCGGAAGATCCTTACAGGCTGTAAGAGAAGTGTTTGACCCTTTGGAGACTGCAGCAAGAGAGGTGGGCTTGCAAATCAATGAGAACAAAACTAAAATCATGATGCAAACCAGAACCCCACACCGCAGAATAAAAGATAAAGTGAATTTAAAAATTTTTTTTTTTTTTTTTATAAATTTAATTTAGATTAAATTTGATAATATTATTATTAAGTTCTGCAAGTGTTTTAGTTTTTTATTATTGTGACAGCTGTTTCGGCTTACAAGGCCATTTTAAAACTGTGGTTAGTCCACATTGAGATGACGTATTTATACTATTTCAAATGTAAATTTTGAAGGTGTATACATTGATTTATTACTGGTTAAACTGATGACATGATCTATTGTTGTCCAACCAGTCTATGTTTTCCCCTCAGTAAATGGTAATGAGTTCTTAATTATTTACTAATGACTTTATTGCTATGAATTATTTGGGTGCATTATACTGCTTGGGTTTTGTGAAAATACTGAGAAGTGGTGAGTAAATTATTTTCCGTACTTTATTAATTAGTGTTAAATTTGGGTCATTCATTCGTTTATTGATTTCTAATTGTTCAAGTAAATTTAATCTAATGCCCTTTTTTTCTATATGCAATGGTTTAGGACCCTTGTTGTTAAGTGGGGTATGATTATTCACCAAGAGATGTTCTGCGAATTTTTAGGATGTGTTTTTATTATTATAACATCGTATATGTTCTTTGAATCTAGTTGAGAATGCCCTCCCCGTTTGTCCGATGTAAGTGGCGTTACAATCGGCGTGGTCACATTTTAATTCATATATGCCACTGTTATTGAGTATAGGGATTTTACTTTTAGAGTTTTTAAGGCTTGTTCCTAAATTATTGTTTGTTCGAAAAGCTATATTTAAACCACATTTTTTAATTTCTTTTGCAATTTTTTCAGATATTGGGCCGAGGAATTCGAGACATGCAAATTTTTCTATATTTTTGTTATTTACCGGATATATTAAATTGATTTTATTTTTATATTTCTTATTTTTTATTATTTTTTCAATGTTATTTGCCTCATAGCCGTTATTAATCGCGATCGTTTTTATCGTTTCCTTTTCTTTTACATAAGCTTTATTGTCTAAGGGAATGTTAATGAGTCTATGTACCATTGAATGGTAAGCTGATAATTTATGGGACCAAGGATGATTTGAATTTGAATTTATTGCTGTATCTGTAAAAGTTGGTTTTCTAAATATTTCAAAGGTATGTTTATTATTACTTTTACCAATTGTCAGATCTAAAAAGTTTATTTTACCTTCAATCTCATGTTCAACTGTGAAGCAGATTTTATTATTAACGGTGTTGGCCCAATTAGTAAAGATATCTAACTGTCGGTTGGTACCATTCCAACATATAAGGATGTCGTCTACGTATCGGACATAATATACTATATGTTTAGCTAAGGGAGATTTAAGAATTATATTTTCAATATAATCCATAAATATCTCCGCTAGAAGTGGACTTAATGGTGACCCCATGGGGAGACCATCATGTTGTTGGTAATAGATATCATTGAAAAGGAAATAATTTGTATCTACGCAGATTTTTATGAGCTGGAATAACTCTTTTCTTATTACCGGATTGATATTACATTTTTCCAAGATATTTTCAATTATTATTAGGCATTCTTTAATGGGGATGTTGGTAAATAGGGATTTTACGTCTAGAGAAATGAATTTACAGTTATGCGGGAGATTAAATTTTTTTATTTTATTAACTATGTAGTTCTATCGAGTTTTTGACACTGTAACGTGGTGAAAAATATGTCGATAGCTAATGATTCTATTTGTTTGCGTGTTACTTCGCTAGGGATTTTATATTTAAAGCCTTTATCTAATAAATTATTTGCATCCGTTTCAAATGCAGTGTTTGACAAATTCACAGTTTTTTTATAAACACTGAAATTTCTCTACGTAAAGTGGAAAATAATAATTTAACAAAACACGTCACGGCAGTTATTTTAGAAAAAACACTAAAATCGATAGACAATAAAAATAAATATGCTGTCAGTACAGAAACCCGAACATTGAAAGAAATTAGAGATAAAATTAAAAATAATAATCTAACTATAACCAAAGCTGACAAAGGTAACTCAATCGTTATTTTAGATAGAATTAATTACATCAGTAAGGTGGAAGACTTCTTGTTACCAGAAGATTTTAAAATTTTAACTAAGGATCCAACCAATAAAATTGTCAATAACGTCAACATCCTTATAAATAATTGCAATGCCATATTTCCCACCGAATGGTCAAAGAAAAACGTAAGGGTCATGCACCCAAGAGCCCCAGCTCTGTATGGCCAACCTAAGCTCCATAAAGCGAATAATCCAATAAAGCCCGTAGTATCTTTTATTAACGCCCCTACATCAAACCTGGCTAAAAGACTTAACTTCATCTTCAAAAAATTAACAAATTTTTCACCACGTTACAGTGTCAAAAACTCGAAGTAAAATCCCTATACTCAATAATAGTGGCATATATGAATTAAAATGTGACCACGCCGATTGTAACGCCACTTACATCGGACAAACGGGGAGGGCATTCTCAACTAGATTCAAAGAACATATACGATGTTATAATAATAAAAACACATCCTCAAAATTCGCAGAACATCTCTTGGTGAATAATCATACCCCACTTAACAACAAGGGTACTAAACCATTGCATATAGAAAAAAAGGGCATTAGATTAAATTTACTTGAACAATTAGAAATCAATAAACGAATGAATGACCCAAATTTAACACTAATTAATAAAGTATGGAAAATAATTTACTCACCACTTCTCAGTATTTTCACAAAACCCAAGCAGTATAATGCACCCAAATAATTCATAGCAATAAAGTCATTAGTAAATAATTAAGAACTCATTACCATTTACTGAGGGGAAAACATAGACTGGTTGGACAACAATAGATCATGTCATCGGTTTAACCAGTAATAAATCAATGTATACACCTTCAAAATTTACATTTGAAATAGTTTAATTCAATGTGGACTAACCACAGTTTGAAAATGGCCTTGTAAGCCGAAACAGCTGTCACAATTTTTTTTAAATTTTTTTTTTATAGTGAATACCTCACAAGAGTCCCAACTGCTCCCGTCTGGAGCCAGTGAGACTATGGCATCCCCAATTGGGGGATGTTGTGAGGCTGAAGGTAAGTGGGGAAGTACCTGGCTATTCAGATCTAGTCACTAAACACGGCTAAAGCCATTTGGAGCAATTTTTCAATTCTGAATGGTGGTCTTATACCAGGGCGATACTGGTAGTATCTTCCACTCTGGAACGTGCCGCAAATATACTATATATTATTTTAATTAATTAATTGTGAAATAACACAAATTAATCAAATAAAATTTATTTGCGCACGCCGGGTTCGAACCCGCGACCTTCGGAATGGCAGTCCAATGCGTTACCACTGGACTATGCCGGCCGTCAAATAATAAAAAATAAAACAATAAACAATAATAAAAAACTAAAACACTTGCAGAACTTAATAATAATATTATCAAATTTAATCTAAATTAAATTTATAAAAAAAAAATTAAATGGAGTTCTACGAATTAAACACAAAAACAATAAATAAATGAATTTTAAAAACTCCTATAACTTTGAAGTGGTCGAAGAGTTTGCCTACCTGGGCTCCATCATAACGCAGGACAACGAAGACCCAGTAGAAGTAAGAAAGCGCATCACAGCCGCTAACAACACTTACTTCGCGTTGCTGCCAGTGTTCAAATCCCGAAACGTCCATAGGAAAACCAAAATAACCCTGTATAAAACAATTATTAGAACGGTCTTGGCCTATGGATGTGAGGCGGGAACACTGACAGCAAAGTCTGCGGAACGGCTGGACACCTTCGAAAGAAAGGTACTTCGAAGAATCTTAGGAGCGGTGCGAGAGGGAGAGGCATGGAGAATCCGCCACAATAAGGAGCTATATGACATCTACCAAGCTCCCAGACTCTCTACTCATTTACGGCTCCAAAGACTAAGATGGGCCGGACATGTGCACCGAATGCCAAGCACACGTGTACCAAAGAAGGTTCTAACAGGACACCCGGGAGGCAAACGAAAGGCGGGCAGACCTAGGCTGAGATGGGAGGACGATGTCAGGAAAGATGCCAGAGGATACTCCATGTTGCAGATTGGAAGACGACGGCCGAGGACAGAGGGCGGTGGAGGCTCATGTTAAAGGAGGCCAAGGCTCGAAATGGGCTGTAGCGCCATTGAAGAAGAAGAAGAAACTGATGAACACAGATAAGGCCCGGGCCAATACTGATCCCAGTCGCTTCCTGATTTCAGTCTTTAAAGTATTAGATACAGCGAATCACAGGGCTAAAGTTAACATTCAAAAACCCTCTCCACATATCCCTAAAAACCTATCCGCAGTGAAAGCAATTAACCGTAATATTTGCAGAAATATAATTTATTCCAGATATTTTCAAGTCACAGGCGTCCGCTTCGAGCCATCTCTTGAGGCTTACTAGCGACCAGCCGACCAGCCGACCAGCACGCGAATCCCTTGTCCCTTTATGAATTTGGGTACATTTTTGGTTTCTTTCGGGATGTTAGGCAATCTAAGCATTCGCACATGTATGTGAATTTCAAATAGCTTGGGGACAGACCAAGATGCATTGTGGAACCATATTGACACAGCCTCAACACAACCCGAGTGAACTTTATCAAAGGTTTACTGTTAAAGGAATGAGATAAAAATAGGAGATGGCATAATGGGCCTATGGCTTAAGTGCTCAAGGTAACTAAATGTAAATCGTGTCTGCTTTATAATAATAATAATGACAAAAAATCCCCTAGTCTGATAGTATCAGTATCTCAAAGCCTGTACAGTTTTTGACTGTTGTAGACAGAAGTGGCGCCCTCTGTTATTTTCTAAAAGAACCATTGAATTGTCACACAGCATCTCTGATTTCTTCCCAGCATTTTCAGTTTCAAAAACTTTTACACATTTTTCCATCCCATTTTTCCACAAAATTTTTTGTCAATTTTCTGAGAATATTTTTTTCACCAAAATTAAATTTTCCCAGCATAGAAAATTTCCAAACTTATCAAAAAGACAAGTGTTTTATTAACAAATTTGAGATCCATTTTCCGAGCAAAATTTTGTTTTTCCCAGCAATAAAAAAATAGCGCGCTTATAGCGTAGTCTGTCACAGACAAATGTCTGTGGCGTCGAGAAGAATCCATTGAATAATTAATAATAAACCGCTCGACCTACTTAGTACCTACTCCCGAATTACTTACTACAAGCACCTACTTGTCTACCAGGTGACAATACGTCACAGGCCGTCTTTCACATTACGAGAACTCGCCAGAAGGTTCGAGTCTACCGCCTAGGCATAATTGCCGCGCCGTCGAAACTTCGCGAAAGGGCCAGACCGAGCGAGTGGCCTCGATTTAGTTGCCATTTAACTACCTGCTGTTGCCACCGGCCGAACAGTATAAATAAGCCCGACGCAGCCAGTCAGGCAGTCAGTCATCAGTCCGCCGAGAATCAACGAGTGAATACCCGCGCTCCTCTTACTAGCGCAAAGGACAATTTACCCGGCTTCGCCCGTACCATCATGGACTCTATCGGGACATCATCTTAGCGCCTTGTCCAGATCGCCGTCCCTGGCAAGAGCTACTCGGATTACAAGCGCCCTGGTTCCAGTGTCTCTGACCAGCGCTTCTTCCACGCCACCATGACCACCACGAGGACACGCAGCATCCTCACTGGTCTACGCCGTTCCCGCTCAACCGCCTACAAGGTCCGCCGCACCTTCGGCCTTCCGTCAGCACTGGAGTATTGATTCCCCAGATCGCCAGTGCCTGACAGACATCGAGTCTGGTCTCAGCGCGCCGTCGCCAACTACCGCCTGGACCACATCACCGCAGCAACCGGAGTATTCAACATTTGTCCTACGTCATCTCCTCGTCACGGCAACTGACTCAATAAACACAGTGACCTTCACGACACCTCTTTTATTTCGTGACCTGATCCCCAAATGTCTTTCAATCAGGACTAGAAATTTCTATGTGCCTACAGAGATTTTAATTTATTTTGTGTTTAGACATCTGATTAGGTATTATTATTATTATTTAATTATATTCTCCGGGTAGCGAGATTTCAGTACAGTACATATCAATAATGTTGGTCCCCACCATTGGCGAAGTGCTCGAGCTGCACAATGAGTATCCAAAAGAATATTAGAAATTTTAAAACCTAGGTCATTTGTTGACCCAATAACGAATAGACTGGATGTTTATATATTAGGCAATATTATAACAATTTAACTAATAAAAATGTCACCATAAGAATGGAGAAAGACAATGTACTTTTATATCTATAAATAACTTCAGAAACAGAGAAACAGGGCCCAATATCATTTGCTTGCTAGTGAAAATAGATAAATTGGTAGCAATAGCACTGCATGTATTTAAGAGTATGTCCAACATAGTTGGAAGAAGCGCTCAGTTATGTTTATCGCAAGAGTCAATATAAATATGTAACCAATGAATTAAATGTTTTAAAAAAATATATATATATTTCTATTACCACTAAGGATGGTTGTTTCATAGAATTTGAACAATTCATCAAATTTTAACATTCATTTTCAGGTTCCGTAAATGTCATATTCAAGTTCTGTTATTATATCATTATAGGCTAGTTGCTTGACAGAACTGAAATAATAACAGAATTTGAAAAAATCTTTCACAGGAACTTGAAAATTACTTTGAAATTTGAAGAATTGTTCAAAATCTCCGAAACAACCCGTCCTAAGTGTGTGGTTAGTGAAATAATATTATAAAATGTGTGTTTTTTTTTTTTTACTTTTGGTCCAAAAATAAAAAATACAAAACAGGTTACAAGAAAATCGCAGGACGCACATTTACAACACATTATGAACGACAAACATATTATGCAGACATAATACTTTCACCATAGATATCCAAATTGATAGAATTGCCTTAACATGAAATCTGGGTATCATTTCGACAAGCTGAAGGAAAACCACATGACCATATTTTTGGCACCAGGAGAGATCAAAAATGCTGTGAATAAACTACGACAGCGCTCATTGAAATAACCAGACCCTGCGCAAAAAAGTAAAGTTCGCTTAAATAAAGAAAAAAGACTTTTCTGTGTAGGATATAAACCTTTGTTTTTAAATGAACTGCCTGGCTTAACGACGCTAAAAATGAGTGAGGTGTGTAAATTATCACACATTTGTAAAAGTGTCTAACTAAATAGTGTAACAAAATATTTAATTTTGGAAACAAGTCCAAACTTTTGTTTACCCGATTTGGGATTTCTAGTTGTTTTACACAGCCAGATATTTGTGCCCCATTGTAAAAAGAACTACATAGTAATTCGTAAGCAGATTTTATTTTCGAGAAATGAATAGTGATATCACAATGCGAGTCACCTGTATACTGTCAGATTCATTTATTGACAAATAAGAAAAGGAGACGAGACGAGAAACACAGAAAGGGAGACAGTCACGCCGCCTCCAGCGCTCTGCACAACTTGTTTTGTTCCCCTTTCTCCGATTGGCTGGTCTATCAATTTGATTGACATTCACTCTTTTTTGTCTATAATATAATAATATTAGAGTATTTCTGTGATATTTATTTGTTTAATTTGGTGCCTTAGTGCATTTTTGATAGAGTGAGTGCATTATGGTATTCAAAGAAGTCTGTGACAAAACTGAACTGACTGGCAAAAAATATTAATAGTGAGATGTTTGAGAAAAATGTAGCAGGAAATCTATACATAATTACGAAAGTCGCACAATGCAATTTCACTCACAAGAAATATAGCACACACATTTTGGTCTTTAAATAATGCAAGAGATGAGTGATTTAATTTAAAGTCATACCGTCTGGCTTGGATAAAAACTCCACGCAAAGTCTCACGATGGGTGGAATAGAATCGACCATGAGAGGATTGTTCTCCCGGATGAACTGTAATGATACTCCGAATTGCTGAGTGGGGGGCTTTAGCATGTCCGCCGGGGCCTCTTCTCGGACCCCTTTACCCGTGGAAGATCCTGACTTTTTATTTTTGGACAGCAAATCTGCATCATGCCTATCACAACAAAAGCATATTAAGTTAGATGCGCGTCTCAACATCGTGCACAGATGGAATTCACGATTTGGTATTGATATTCACTAGATTGTCAATTGCAACACTCCTTACTCTAGTACTGGTTGGGGAATGCCGATTTTATCCAAGTCCAAGTGTTCGCGGAGCTCATGCAGGTAATTAACATACATCATTTTCTTCCCAAACTTAGCACTTATGGCGGGTCTTAGCATTTGCCACACTATCCGGATGAAGTTTGTGGGGTGGACTAGGTATAGGGCCTTCAGGTTTTTCTTGTATTTCCTATCAAATGCTTTGTAGGCCTTCCACAGCCAGGACACTGTTGGCTTGTTCTTGCTAGTCAGGCCATGGTGGAAGTAGACAACGCTGTAGTCAAGTTCCACATATTTATCCAAGGTGAACATAAAATACCTGAAATTGTTACACAAACAATGTTAACTCATGTAGCTCATTTTATGACATTTGACTAGTGTATGACAAGGTGTCTGGAACTAGTGGTACAAGCGGGAAACCAAGAAAACTATTGGAGCTGGGTTTACTCGTCTACGCATTTTAAAATACAAACTGTAGCAACGAAATATTATGAATTTGAGCACAAAAAATTCCAACTACGAACAATTATTATTCTCTACA
The DNA here is from genome assembly GCA_026573805.1 of Hesperophylax magnus. NCBI lineage: Eukaryota > Metazoa > Arthropoda > Insecta > Trichoptera > Limnephilidae > Hesperophylax > Hesperophylax magnus. Next base: position 229,583 of record JAIUSX010000071.1, read on the forward strand.
CGAAAACGATTAAAAATATTATTCTCTACTCAAAACAAAAACGTTCTACTGCAAAATTAACTCCAAATTGATTTACCAGTTCCCGCTTGTACCATGAGTTTCCGAATACCATGTGCATATATTATGTTAATTATTTAAATTTTAGGACAGCATCTGACTATGAAGATACTTTTGTGATTCAATGAAAATATAAAAATAAGGAGATAACATTAAGCTTGTGAGTATGAATAATTAATCAGGTTGTTTATTTATAGATGAGTATGAGGCATGAGGTCAACCACAAGGGGTGAAAGTATAAGATGCTTCCCATCACTCAATGGTGTTAAGCGCAGTAATACCAGGTTTGCTACCAAGAGAGCTAGTTACATACTTGAGCAGTTTGTCTTGAGGAACCTCTTGGCTGCTCGGCAGGCGGCAGGCCGATACAACGATAATCCGCCGCCCAACCGCGTCGTCTCCCACTACCTCGATCAGCCCCTTCCCGTGCAGATCAGCAAAAGTGTCCCCATCTGCTATGCCCACCCCATCATTCAGTCCAAAGATCCCAGTCTCGAGGTTGGATTCTCCTTGATCCCAAACCTGCATATGCAAAACATCACTTCAACACCATTCAATTTAATTTATACAGCACATGAGTCCCAACTGCCCAGAGTGGATTACGTTGAGGCTGAAAGGAGTGGGGAAGGGAAGAATACTAACGTACATTATTTTTTCTTTCGTCTTGTTTACTTATAATCTTAAAATTTTTCTTTTCTTTCCTCTTTATATAGTGTACCATAACTGTCAATAATTTTCATGTTTGTAAATACCACTCAAACTGTTAATTCAAAATAACTAAATAATTGATGTTATTACACTTTCAAAAAATTTTCTGTTATTTCCGGTTACCATTGCATCCATAACGGTTTCAAGAACATCACTTCCATATTACTTATATTAAACACAAACTCTCCCTGCTATAAAAGGCTTATAACAAAACGTCACATTCTCAAAGCTGCTAATAACACTTTAGTTTAGCTCACCTGAGGGTACACTTGAGGAGCCCGAGCTAATTCCTCTTCAAAGTTTTCCTCAATTGTCCCGTCACTCACCGGACTCTCAATGTAATCAGCAAGTGGTTCCAGCAATGCATCTAACAAAAATATTAATCATTTATAAAAAGAACCTATTATATGAAAATGCCAACTTCTCACATGAATAATTCCGGGCGCATATGAGCAACTTTAGTTGTAACAACAGTTTGCGACTATTTGTTGCCCTAGTGTCGCGTAGCCTCTTGTGCGTACCTCCGTATACCGTGATAGATTTTAATGCGGCGACAAAACTGTTGCCTGCGACCAAAAGTGCTTGCGAGCACCTGGATTTACATAACCAGTAAAGCAATGCAAATGTTGGTTTTTATAAAGAACTTAAAAAAACTCTCACAAATTTAAAATCTTTAAAAATATTATACTATACATCCCTTGTCAGAAGACATTTATAATTTAAGAGTGGGTTATAAGGCAGAATGGTGATTTGCTGGAGAACGGCTCTCTAAAACGGCTTAATACTACTTTTCGTATGTCATTCTCAGACTTCATATTTTTTGTTACCAAATAATGGACTATTATTTTTCAGTCTGCCTATTTTTTTGTAGTTGATGTAGGCTCGACCATAAAAAATAAAAACATTTATACACCATACAACCCACTTTTAAAACTTCGATCTATGATTATCGCATTAATTAATACACACATCTGTAGAAGTACGGCTTCTTATTATCGTTATGATATCTGTGGATATTAACAATTAAATAAATACTACATCTTGCACCAAATTTTCAACACATTTCACAGTTTTTTACTTATTCCGGGAGAAGAGCCCCCGTTGACAGTGGTGATACTACACGCTCCGTGTTTGACGGCATATATATCGAAAATGCCATCAAAATGTTTCATTAATGGGTCTAAAAGTAGAATACCGACTCACTTGAAGCATTGCAATAATCTAAGAAAGCTGCAAAAACAGTAAGTACAAATTCTCTTTTTTTATGTAAATTTGTCGCATTGTATATTTTCAACATCATATTCTTTGAAACGCATAAAATACAACATTCAATGTGCGTTCCTGTTCTGAACAGATGGCACGAACGTCATGATTATTGACTGGCGCGCTTTTTTTGCAAGTGTGTGTGAGAATTCATTGTCTTTACGCGGTCTGCTAAGTTGTGAGAGTGAACGTTTTTTAATATGGCGTGTTTGGTAATAAAACCAAAATTTACCGTCTCACGCCGGACGGTTGGTTTGGTAAAATCGGCCGTTTCAAGTGATAACAAGTCAAGTTTTTCACTGTTCCGACCTTACACGGTTAGGGGTGTTAATATAAGGAGTAAACAAGTTCATTACCGTTTTTTAATTTTATCTTTAGATTAAACAGAAAACAAAAAAGTTTTTAAGGAAATTAACAATAATATCGCCTTTCTGCGTATAAACACGTAACCATTCACACATTGTCAAATCAAAGATATTCAATCTATGTGTTGTGTTGCAAAGTTCGAAATAATAATATTATTTTTCTCTTCGTAGATCAATACATGATTTATCCATGGCAGCCGGAAAAAATACTCCAAACAAGGTATGCTTCAAGTAACAAATGAATGAAAAAAGATTATTGTTTAGTTGTACTAAATAACACAGGATAATTTAACAAATATATAAGTAAATAAAAAAATAAACTTTCTTTTATTTCTCGAGGTCAATATTATTAATATGTATAGATTTTCTATGAAAAAAAAAATTTAGAAATTTACCAAAAAATCCACCTTCAATTTTCTCGAAAATGAAAGCTCAAATAAAAATGTCGTAACCCAAAATTGACTTTAAATGAAAGGTAGATTCATTCACAAGTTATACCATTTATACCACGAGTTTCCGAACACCGTGTAAAACAAACTTTCGTTCCTCAAATGCGTTTGTAAAGCCAAAAGCCGTTCAAATCTAATTAGATTTGATAACAGCAAGTGTATGATGAAACATTTATAAAAAATGTCAATTTAAATACTTTACCAAAATAGTAGGTACTGCAAATAAGTCATACCTTTTTACTAAGTTGTTTGTTTTACTTAATATTTATAGTTCATTGCTGTGCAACATGATGAACGCACATTTGACGTTGTATTTTCACAAGTTCATTAATGTTCAATTACCACCCTCTAGCGACAATAAAATGAAGACATTTTGACAGTTTCAGAAAATCCGCTAGTATATAACAACCGCTTAACTCAACCATTTGGAATCATTTTTGTTGTTTGTTTTTGGGGTGTTATGCCGTGTTGCGCTAACTCCTTCTTTAGCCGACGTTTCGGACAGCGTTACAGTGTCCATCATCAGGGCAGATCCGGTAGATCCGAAGATGTCTTCTTCGGATCTACCGGATCTGCCCTGATGATGGACACTGTAACGCTGTCCGAAACGTCGGCTAAAGAAGGAGTTAGCGCAACACGGCATAACACCCCAAAAACAAACAACAAAAATGCTTTTGGCGGTGAGAATCTAAAAACTTACCATTTGGAATCATTTTTACAATATTCATGAAAAATCTATAGAGCAAATAAATTCAATGTTTTCAATGTTATCACGGGTCTAATGTTATAAAATGTAAACATCCAAATGGGACGTGAAAAAAAATTATAATAATAGTGTAAGTGAGACAGAGCGCGTGATAAATGGGCCTAATGGGACATTTGTTTCCATTCACATATGTACGCAAGGCACTTATAGTTTTCTTCTTTACTCTATGCAGATGTCCTTTTTCAATCGATGTGCTTACCAAATCTTTGATTTTAGTGTCACATTTTTACCATTCAGAACTAATAATGATGTACATAATAGATAATATTGTTTTTATTACAGTAGATAACAAAAATACAGTAAAAATGTTACATTTAACTCTTCAAGGGAATAAACTATGAGATAAAACTGTTTCAAAAAAGGAACCGAAATGTACACCACTTGTCTATAAAACTATCTGACATAAATATTTGTTAGTTAATAAAATGGTCACTATCGACTTACAATATCATTGATAATAAACAATATCGCCAAAATGCCAAAAATTTAATTGGGCAGGAGAGGCAAAAACACTTGGAGAGTATGAACTTTCCGTGGCACTTCAAAACTATGTTGTGATGGGAGTATTGGAGATAGGCGGTATTTCAACCGCCTGTCGAAAATATAACCGATCTCGGTTGTCTGGTATTGTTTATTTGCAGCTGTGCACAATATCTAGTGGTAGTATTATGAAAAAATTATACAGATAGAAGTGGATTTAGATTCAAATTTCATTTAAAAGTAATTTTTAGACTGCACGAGCAAGTGAATTTCAACATGTTAAAATGATATTGCCAAATATTCAATGGTGGCTCGAAAAGTGCGGCAGAAACTGTTTTCTTTTATTTTTAACAGAATATTAATTTTATGTTTGAAGATATTCAGGGTTTCTTCTCTGAAGAAAAAGATTGAAATTTAGAAAAAAAAAAAAATTTCTACTTCAACATTATCAATAAGGTCGTATTTTTAATTCTAAGAATTAATTGCCTATATTTTATAATTTAAAACAAAAATAAATCACACCCGTACTAGATGTTCACAAAGCATTTAGTATGAAAAAAGCTGCGCAGTTTTTCCTCTTAAGTCACGAACCGCCACTGCAAATATGTAATAGAAAATTAATCTTTTGATGAATAATATAGCTTATTATCTTAATAATATTGAAAACATTGATAATTCCATTTATTTGATGGTTGAACGAATTGAGGTTGCCAAAAACATTAAATTATAACATTTTCAAGATTTCTAAAATAAAACATTGTTAATAATACAAAAACAAGACGAAATTTTGATATTCCAATCCCAGCGTATTTAAAGATAAAATCTGTGTAATGTTGTATATTTATACTGCTCATAAACTACTACTTTGTAATTGATTTCAAACCCACTTTATGTGCGCATATCTAAAAATACTCCAAATAGACTCGGACAATTTAATTCATAATAGTGAATCAATTCAATCTTCTAACAAGACTGGTTGATCCTTGTAAAGCGCAGTCCGTTGATGTAATTGTCCTGCGGCAAGGTGCAGACTGTAATAATTATGAGAAAAAGATTGCTCATTACACAATAACTCGCATAACGCACAGTTTTACCTACCTAGTTGAAGTGATCAAAATCTACTGCACGCATTACACACGCATTACACACGCATACAATTCTACACTTCTTCTACTTGGAAACACTTCTATAACATTTATTATTTTATTATTATAATTGAAGGGCGGGGGGCAGGCCCCTCCTGAGTTTGCCACTGGTGATGGATAGTTAGTTAATCTAACCGGAGAACATACTCTAGACAAAGTTGTGTGGCGGTCCATCCTCTCTGCCTACCCTTTCTGAAAAACGGCGTGATGGTTTATTATTTAGCACCTTTGAGGTCTGAGTCTGTTAATTAAAACATAATTCATTTCGTATCTATGTATATAAACAATATTTTTGAAGATTTATGCCAGTAAACGTATACATCCAAATTTGAGGTTCTGGTTCACATTTCAGTTTGACCATTCGCTGTAAACAAATGTCATCGTTTAAGGCCTTAGACATATTACGCTATAATCTTCCTCATGAGAGGGGGTCAGATCAATTGGGGGACTGCTGCAGAATATCACTTTTCTGTATGGGATCTGTCACTTTGGCTGCATAATTACGGCGCTCTGTAAAAATTTCTGACAGGGGGTCACATAATTTTAAAAGCCAGGAGATCACAGCGCATACCGTCACCACGCTCACACTTATAACACAATATCTTTTTAGGTGTGTCTGTATAGGATTGTATAGCAAGCAATATGGAGTTAAATAAAACACTTTGAACTTTGTGTAATCTGTCACCCTCTTAAAGGATATACGACAAAACTCAATTTCATATTTATTATTTTGATCTGTGAATTAGTTTTGTTTTATTTTGAAATAACTTCTAATAAATGGCTCCTTTATTACAAAAAAAAATATATATATCCTTATCGCGTAAAATGTTAAACAGTAAAAATTAAAAAAATTATAAATTTTTTGAATTCCACTACGCGCCTAATACGTAAAAAAATTATATATAGCGCTTGGTTTCAACTTAATTGCTACAAGAAATAACTATTTATGTGATGGGATATGGTAAAAGCTGCATTAAAGTTCCATTTTTTCTCAATCAAAATAAAGTTGAAAGGTGTTTTTTTTTTTTTTAATGTATAGCCTCTGTATGCAGCGGAACCGACAAGTTTACCAAAAATATCAATATAAAATTGTCTTAGAGCATGATGTAGAATCATCTCGTTTCAGAAAGTACCACTAATTTCTGCAAACCGTTTGTTCAAAGTCAAAAAATTTTGACTAGGACCATTGGGCTTTTTTAAACTTACATTTTCTTATCAGCCTTCTTGGTGTTGCCATTTAAAACCATCACAGACCTATACATGTTTATGGCAGGACTTATACTAGTATCTGAACTTTTTTGGAGAAATTTCTTAATTCAATACATAGAAATAATTATTCAAGATAGAAGAAAAATCGTAATTTAAAAAGCCAAAGTGCCAATAGCAAAGTGGTGCATTGGTCTGTTATAGACCAGGTTAATGTTTGATTAAAACAATTAACAGCTGTCATGGGGGACTTAAAAAATATATTTAGTAGAATATACTAACAGTATTGTGATATCCGTAATTTAATTTAACAGCTAGTTATTTGACCCAGGATGCAACTATGTTGCAGTATGTTGCGGTGTGTTGCAGTATGTTGAGTATGTTGTAGAATGTTGCTAGAATAATTATGATAGACGATCACCCCCCTCATTTGTGGAAATTCCCAGAAGGATACCATAATACAACAAGAGCTTTAATTGGAAGTTTGCTTAACATTCTATTAAATATCAGCAATTCAATTGGACTTTCAAGTTACCTTGAAATAAGTATTTCATTTATAATTTTTGCACAAAAAGTCAAAATCAATAAATTATTAATTCTATAAATCTGAAAATAACCGAAAACTTTCCATAAACTCACCTAGCAACACTCACATCTTCAATATTCTTAGCTGATTCACATTTATATTTATGAAATTACCTGGCAGTTATCGACAGTAATTAAAACAACACAAATTTGTGAAAGATGTCAAACGGCGAATCTGCATTTATATTCTTCCAGCCGCGCAACCGTATAGAAAGAAATAATAATAATAAGTGTTTTAATAATTTTAAACATGTTCGTATTTTGACTACAAACTTACTTCAACAGTAGGTATGCAAACTCTCTCAATCTAAAAATATGTTTATATTAGGCTTATTTATATTATGTTTATGTTGTATAATCATCCGTATATTCATATTCTGCCATTTTCTGTACTTTTTTATAAGAAAAATGTGTAAATTGTGTATGGCCAAGATCACCCTTAATGGGTGAAACCCAAAATAAATACTAATAAATAATAATGAATACTAAAAAATAATAATAAACATAAAAAAATGACAGATCTTGTAAATCTGATTGCAAAATCTATCAATCTAAAAAATGACAGATCTTGTAAATCTGATTGCAAAATCTATCAATCTAAAAAATGACAGATCTTGTAAATCTGATTGCAAAATCTATCAATCTAAAAAATGACAGATCTTGTAAATCTGATTGCAAAATCTATCAATCTAAAAAAGGACAGATCTTGTAAATCTGATTGCAAACTCTATCAATCTAAAAAATAACAAATCTTGTCAATCTGATTGCGAAATACGATTATTTGATTTGTAGCCAATTATTTTGTTATTAGTGCAAATTAATAATGACGTTCAATACAATTACCCTGGGATAGCATTTTAATATTACATTAAAATAATAATATATAACCTAAATTTGAATGGCACAGGAGACGTTGATAAGCGAGAACTTACCCATGTTCCCCGATGGGTTCATCAACTCGGAATCATCAAACTCCAGAAACGGTTCATGATCGTGATTGTCGGAAAGACTTGGAAATGGATCCTCTCCTTCGGGATTCCACCCTCGAACTTTAATTTTAAAACATAATATCAATACAATATACAGATTTCCGTATTATAATACTAGATAATATTTCAAAAGGGAAGCTAAAACAATTATAGCTACAACTAACCTTCTTTGGGACCCGTGTCCATGGTAGACTAGTTATTTGTTGTTCAATCGGTTATTAAATCACGATTTGCCAAATGTCACAGCGCAAACTACATACTTACGTCGAACACCTGAAAATATTGTAAATATGACTACAAAGCGAAATAATACTTTAATGGTTGATAGATAATCTAATAACTGAGGAATCTTGTCAAAAGTTGATTTCGACGTATTTTTCAAGGCGTATTTGCAATCGAAAAAAGGACACAACACCCAAGTGACACACTGCAGAAGTCATAGACAACATTAAGCCCATAGATATACCACTCACTGCCTCTCATATTAGCATAAAAGTCTGAGCCACATAGAGTATACATTGCCAAGGCATAGACATTGTAGACAAATATACAAAGAAAACCGCACACAGCAGTGCGGTGCAGATGTTCCAAGAATTCCGTATTGTGAGACACACAAGTAGGTACACTTCAGTAATGTCGATTGATGGAATCAAATCGAACAGGGCCGACCCTGAGCCAAATGGCGCCTGGCGCTGTGTAAGGTGTAAAGAATTATCAGCGCCTAGGCTTCATGGCTACTTGGCCTCTTGGTAAATCAGCGCTGGGAGCAGACTGCTCCAATTGCGCCTGAAATCGGTATATTGATGATGAATGATGACGGGCTGTATATAATGGTTACTACCAGTATGAAAACATCTTTTGGACAGAGAAATAAAAAATTCTATGCTACGAAATTATACATCACTTAATTATATAACACCGCTGAAAGAACAAAGTGATAATCAACTTACAAACATTATAAAGACGACGTAAAGACAACTTGAAACTTAGTACAAAAGTTTAAAAACTACTGGCCGCCTCAGAACAGGAAACCCTAGTGAAGAGGACTGTGAAACAAAAAAGAATTTATGCTTTTATTATACTTTACTCCTATATCGTGTACAAACTTTCCCATTATTAAGAATAGGCATAAGTCCGGTCAGTGGCTGAGTTTGCATCGCGTTTGGGTCCCACCCAGGCGTAGTGTGTTCAATTCCTCGGCTGGCTAAGTCCTCCATGACAACACAAGCAACATGTTCGGCTTAATGTACTAGTAGTAGGAGATTTTCAAATACTGTCAGGTTCTTATCTTCGCCTTTCTTTAAAAAAAAATAATAATAATAACATTTCCACTAAATATTATTATGCGAAAAGAAATATCTATCTGTGCTTAGTAAACTTTACTAATGTTAAAAAATATTGTAACTTTTGTGGTTGGTTGAATTGCGTGTTTTTTTGTTGTTCTTATTGTAATGAAATTAATTTTTCACCGCATAATCCTTTACTTGGCTTTAAATTGGGTACGGCAGAAAAATAAATCCGGTTCAAAGCAGAATTTTCGACGTGGGGGTTATTTTCATGGTTTTATCTCAAAATTATATGATCTAGACACCCATTTGAGGATACAAAATGGTGTCATCGATGCCGTTTTCGATAAGAATATTAATATTAAAATAGTTTGTTGAGGTCAATAAATCCGATGTTAATATTTTCTCAAAGAATTTTTTTTTAAATCCTCTAAAACAATATCATATATAAAAGACCTCACAAACGAAAATAATTTAAAACAAAGTTTATTAAGAATAAAATGAGTAATAAATTACCCAGCCAACGTAATGAGTGCGTTGTCGGCCATTTTAAATCTTTTGGAAAAACCGAAAGTTAATTAAACGCCATTATCGTGCCGTAAAACTACCCGCTCCAGTTATATAGTTCAGTACAACTTTAATCTTGGTTGAAGAAGGTTCTTCAGAAAGTGATCTACAGTGAAAATAAATAAAGTGGTGTAAAATAAAATAAAAAAAACAGAGTGTTGTATTTTACTTTAATCTTGGTTAAGGAAAGTTCTTCAGAAAGTGATCTAGAGTGAAAATAAATAAAGTGGTGTAAAATAAAATAACGAAGTATTTTATTTAGTTTCATTATGACACGCCACTGTGTAACAAACAAACAAATATGTAAGTTTACAAGCTTCAAATTAAGTTTTAAAATAGATTTTCGTAAACGTGTTCAGTAATGGAAATAATAATTTGATAAATCAGGATTTTCGTTTTGGTTTTTGCTTTTTTACATACAAAATTAATGGTTTAGGTACCTACCTACAAACTTCACTACTATTCGTACGTTATCTGCCTTTTTTAAAGTATTAAATTCCACTTTGCCAGTAATAACAATGACCTTTGTTTACATATTTTTTATGCCGTCATTGGAGTTGAAAAGGTAAAATAAAATATGGCAGTTAATGCTATTTAATACTCTCGGCAACTGTTCCGACATCTGTAAAATATTATATTATTATGACGCGACAGTATTCATAAATTGCGGTGTTGTTTTTTTTTTTATTACGAGATCAATGGACAGTTTTATAATGGGGGTGACCAACAATATCGATTGGCGACTATCGAACTTATTATGAATTTCAAAAAGTATTTTTTTCAATGATTTATTATATTAATCATGAGCCTGTAAAGTGTTTGCCACGTAGTGCTTTTTTTCGTGAACATCTTTTATTTGGCGTTTGAGTTTATATAGGAAACGTAAAGTACGTGGTTTAATTTTAATATAAAATAAACCATTTAAGTTCCATTAACAATTTTTTAGGGTACAGTGGTACAATATCAATTTCTCTTTTATTGGTATTGGAAGGTTTATGAAATTACTTATTTTATTGTTTTCAATTAACTCAAAGAAAAAAGAACAATAAATTAATAGATTGAAAAAAAAAATAGAAGCCTAGTGATTTTCCGTAAAAACTAATACTATTTTAAAATAGTGCGTACGTATTCAGTCCATTGGCGAAGATTTTGTATTTTATTGCAAACATAAATCTAAATTAGAATGGTACTTAATAATTAGATAATTTGATAAACCAATGTAAAAAAATGCGCACGTAATCAGTCCATTGGCGCAGAATTTGTATTTTGATCTACAACAAAATTAACATGGCCCTTTGTTTTAATTAAATTTATTAACGAAATATTATAATTGTTGTTTTAATACACCAGTTTTATAACATAATATTGAATTATTATTCTGTCCCGTTCGCATAAATAATTAAATAAAAAAATGCTGACTAAAAGAATCGTTATTTGAGTCAAGTGCTTCTCAGCATAATTATATGATAAACAAGTGATTCTCAACATAATTATATGATAAATTAATAAATAGATGCATGCTCATTTATCATTATTGTATTAATATTATAAATATTGAAATGATAATAATAATTAATATTATATTTTGATGGCCGTTGCTTTAACTATGAAAATGACGAACCCTGGCGGAAAAAACTCTAAGGTCCGTATTGATATCTTATATTCTACAGTCCCGGAGGATTGCATTCCTAAAAATAGTGTCAATAAGTACTCCACAGTAGTTATTGTTGTTATGATATTTCCAACTAACATTCGAGCATCTTAGAAATATAAAGAGCAGTTTGGATAACTGTAGAATACCGATGTATTGTTATTTAATCTCAGATCGGAATAACGAAGTAAAATAAGATTAAAGCATTTCTGTTCAGTTTTCTGCCATCGCATGCGCAAGTTAGTCGTAGCGGGTCACGTGATACTAAATGTATTTACAACAATGGCGCCAAAGGGCTCTTTAGTGAAAGTGTCTCTATTTTACGGGCAAGGGACTATTTGGTTGGAACGTGTATTAACTTAGCAATTCCAATGTGCTTGTAATTTAAGAATAAAAAATAATTCGTTCCGGGGCTTCTCAAAAGATAATTATCCGATCGGCTAGAACCACGTCAGTCTCTTTGCAACTTGGCGCTGCTCTCTTGTGTTGTCAATTTAGCTTAGCTTACCAAATGGAGTCTGTGGACACTGCGACTCGCATAAATATTTACCTGAAAGAATTGTTTCTGGAAATGAGCTGTGTTAACAATTGTATTACAATTGTGTGAATGATGCTACTGTAAGTATTATCCGTATTTATTTGTGGAAATATAGATTTAAGTGTTAACTATCCGGGGCGGGCGGTGTTTACAGGGCATGTATACAGTGATCATCGGTGGAGGCCAGCCATACATATTCCGTTACTGTCGCGTAAACGTCAAATTCACGTTTGCAATTTGATCTTTCGCCGTTTTAACTGATTTGGCGATTACTAACTGCGGCCAATTGTTTTAATAAGACTGTCTAAAGTCGTGCTAGTGATTTATAGGTACAATGGCTGACAAAGGTATTTTTCGGCTGTCTTGATGTTGGGTGTTGTGATGTTTGAGTGAAGATGTGTATTGTTCCAGGGGGACATGTAGACAGTGGCAGTGGCAGTGAGAGCGGGCAGGAGGGCCGGAAGGAGAGCAGCAGCATGTCTATGCGAGGCAGCAAGCGCGCGCTGAGTCGCGGCGAGGATGGCGGGCGCGACGGCTGCAAGCGGCGGCGCCAGGACCCTGAAGAGTGGCAGCCACGGCCGCTGTCCGATCTCAAGATCTCCACCATCTACAACCGTAGCGCCCCCGAGGCTCCAGCTGAGCTCTTCAGGTTAGTTTCATACGCTACTTGTTCATAGTCTTTCAAAGCGATTTCTTTACCTTGTATATACATAGCGTCATTTGCTGATTGCCGGCTCGCTAGCCCGGCTTGCGTTGTTGTAGCTAATATTTTGCTTAAAGCTACACATGTTGCGTCTATTAACATTTTTGTTTACGATTTCCAGATTGGTAAGATAATAATATAGTGGTTGTCATTTGAACCTTCTATTTGATAAACATTGTATTATTAGAATTAGAATAATAGCGATACACATTCTATGCTATGTTGATATATTAGTATATTTGCGATTGCTTCTAAATGATGATTTTATTTTTTACTTTTCATATAAATTGCATTAATGACATAGAAAGCTGAGTTCTTAAAGTTTTTTTTAACAATTCACTTTCCTTCAAAGGAGAACCTCACTTATAGTTCCTAATTGGCCCACTCAAATGTTTGTTTGATTTCAGATAGCATTGTTGCAATTATATTATATAACTATATGTTTTTCATTAAAATAATTGTTATCCAATAAAATGTAAGCACTAAGGCACTGTACTGTGGGGTTTTTCTTGATATATTTTCTAAAAATATAAAATGTAATAATTACATTTTTCAGGGGTTTTATTTTATCAAATGTAAGTAAATGCGACACATTTTTATTAAAAATTCATAACTTTGTAGCTCAATATTTATATTTGATAGGTGTTTTATATATACATAAAAAAATCTTATTTTTTATTTTTATTGAAACCTACCAATAGTGATTATCTTTATAAATGTCTTACAATTAATAAGTTAAGTTTGACCTAATTGTCTTTGATTTTACAATCAGATTTGTATTATCTTCCGATTTGACTTAGTTCTTATACAGGGTTGGTCAAGATAGATGGAGTTTCATTTAAGTTTGGTTTCCATATTAGATTCTTCCAAATTCATAATAAAGCTGACATCTTTGAATCCTGTGATCTCTTCTCCCATATTCTAAGATGTATTTCCTTCCGTGCAAGCGTAGCATTTCACCATTCCAAATCTTACATCTATTCCTTATTTTAATTTGTAAATATTGTACTTCTGTCTTTCAACTTTATGTTGCTAAAATGATAAATGTAAATATAATCATTGACATTGTTAACAAATGAGTTGGAGTTTTCCTACTGTTTTTTTTTAACATTTCGCTGTTGTTTGGGGTCAACTTTTAGCAACTAAATTGGTTACATTTCGTAAGAATATTATTTTACCTATTTATTAATATTCAGTTTCTTTTCACACTTTTGGTCAGTTTTAATACTGGAATAATGTTAAGATACCAGAATCTATTGCATTGTAATAGCAGAGTGCAATGTGCAATAATTGTTAAGTCAGTATGATTCTTGTTCCTGATAACCCCCGTTCAACTTTTCATATTAAATACATGTTCAACAAAGTTAGGCAGATTGTAAACTAACAAGAATAATGGCTGCTAATTAGATTCTTACACGCCGGTTCAACGTTGGTGTGGTAAAGCCGGCCTTGCGCCTGGTTTAAGACCCTTTTAACCAATCAAACGCCTTGGTAATACGTCAATTATTTCACTGTTCTGAACTTATGTATCGCGTAATATTGACACCGTGTTTATAAGTAAGGGGGTTAATATTCAAAACATTTTTAACAGTATCTGAAATTACTCCATTAGAGACAGGTAGTTAAAGAACAGCTTTAGGGGTTACACCACCTTGGCGCTTGGAAAAATACGTATAAAAATAAATTTTGACACAGCTATTAAATATATCAAATAATTTTTACTATACACATATACACAGTAGTTTTATGAATAATTTAAAATAATAAAATAAATAAAAAGGTTATAGCTAAAATGTTGTGGAGGGAAATTTTTTTGTTGTATAAATGATTAGATAGACTAGAATATCTGATTTTATGAAAAAATTTATAACATATGAATGTGGCAAAAAAAAATCTAAAATCAAATCAAAACAAAACAAAAAATTGCGCAGCATCTTAGAAAATATTATTAACACATTGTAATCGGATCACGTATTAATACGTTTTTAGCAAATTGATGCTAGAGAGCGGATCACGTATTTATACGTGTTTGATAGATTTTTAGTGGAGCGCGGGTCACGTTAAAATACGGGTTCCAATATACTTGAGTTTTCGCTATATAGCGTCTGTAGGGTTGTAGCCATGCAATAATAATTTTTATTTTACATTTAGAAATAATTTTTGTGTATAATTTGTAAAATAAAGGATGTTATGTAAAAAAAATATATTTTTTTTCAAAATGTTCCTACTTTATGTGAAATTCTGCACTAGTTTAACGATGAAGAATACATTTCTAAATATAATAAAATAAAATGAAATCAAATAAATAATTTGCAAAAAGAATTATTGAAATCAAACAAATATTTTTTAAGTTATCGCAATTTTTCTAGAGGTCTATGTTAGCGCGAAATTACGCAAAAAATCACCCGTTGCCAGCACTAGTACGCGGCCGAAAACTGCCCGATCAAAATGTGTTAAGAATAGGTCTTCTAAATTTTAACAACATTTTTTTGAGCATTTTTTCAATTTCCTTGTTTTGTTGGGATCTTATGTTGGCTATAGATATTCCTCCGATAGCTACCTGAGTTTCAAGCTGACTCTGCCGCGCTCATTTTTAAATGCTATAACTTCGGAAATAATTTGAATTTTGAAATGGTTAAATGTTTAAAATATTAATAATTTTAAATTTTGATTTTAATTTAAATTATTAATAGCAAAAAATAATTTAATCTCAAGGTGGTGTAACCCCTTAATGAAAATTCAAGAAAACATAAGGTGACCATTTATTTAGTAATACTTTATAAGTCATTGACCACTATATTTATTTATCCATGAGATAACCTTTCAATTAATTCAGATGATGCAGTAAGCAAAAACCGACCTTGACATAATATCACTTGGTATTTATGCTGACGATGTTTATATTTACAAAGGAGTCCAATTCCAAATTGGGTCAAGTTCAGGCATTGCAGTTCGTTTGCCTCGCCATGTGTTGTAGTATTTTTTCATTACTCAGCAAATGCACTATCTCTAGTAATATTTGTAAAACCATTTCAATGGAGTAGGCAGTGGTTCCCAATTAGCTTTTCCTGAGTATCCCTTTGAGAAAGAGCCCAAACTCGCTTACCCCCTTCTAGCCAAAATGTATTACAATAATAAACACAGTATTACAATATTCTTCTCTACAGTAGCGCGCAACCCCTTTGATGTCGTTCAATGCTGTCGCCCGTATAGATACTTTCGCTGTCGCTTGTCGTATGCAGATTGATTGACTCAAAATGTATTTCGGCGATTTTAATGTTTGCACTAATTGGGAACCAGTGGAGAAGATAAAAGAAATTAGCAAAAAAAGCCGAAAAGTGCATTGTTGTAGATAATCTGCCTAGTCAGCCGTTGCCTTATCGCTGCGCATTGTTATTGTTTTAGTAGTAAGTTTGTCCTTGAGTGTACAAATACTATTCAATAGGAGGTAGTTTGTAAGAGAAATGATGATTTTTTAATGCAATCTTCATTGATAATTGAGAGTGCATATAGTTTTGTCTCTAATCAGGTGCGGCCCACCCCTTGGGTCAAATAGTCTGACCCCCAAAATTATAAGACAACAATACAGCTGACCCAAATACAAACAAAATATTTATATTGCATTTTTGGACATACAGTGTATTTACACACCTTTAAAAATAAATTAGGACCTCCTATTCTGCTATAAACCAATGTGCAACGAAACACTGTATTTCTATTGATCGACAGATTTTACCAAGTAAAAACACATTTCCCAGATCAAAACTGTATATCCTGCACATAGTGCACGGTTTAGAATGGTAATTTTTACTATTATTCCCAATTATGTACACAACTCACGCTTAAACTTCAAGCGTGTCTATTTTAAAATTATGGATTATGCGTAAGTTTTAAAAATACAAGACAAAATAGTTATTTTAAAACAGTTGTGAAATGTAGATTAGTTATTGAATGGCAATGAAAATCGAATTTTGTTGTTTTTCAATATTTTACCCAATGTGGCGTATACAGCGTTTTTATTTGGGGGAGCCAATGTATTTTTTTCTTACATTTAATTATTCTCAATTAAAACCCACTATGAAAAGTGGATTATTGAATGGCAATTTTACCCAATGGTGTGTACAATGTTTGTGTTTGGGACAGCGGAATAGTTAATGTAACATATTGTATAAATCAAAACAAATGGTCAAATTCTTAATTAATTTGAATACAGTGAAAAAATTTCAAGTTTAAGCTATTACCCATTCTACATATTAAAACTTTGCCCCGTCAAAAAGCTCAATCTCGTAAAGTAAACTACATATATTGATAATGACAACAACATGAATATTGTAGGTATGTGTTTAAAGTAGATGGTGATTAAGGCAGTTCAGTTTTGAATACAGCTTGGAATAATCTTTTGCTGTTGTGAATGTGATTTGCGATGAACTGTAATTTTTTTGTTTACGGTAAATGTAACATTAAAAGAAAGAGACGAGAACTCACGAGACATAGAAAAACTTCTCAGTTTAATACTTTTTTGTTCAATGTTCATTTCTTCAATTGTTTTTTTTTTACTTCTATACCAAAATAATAGCAGATTCAATAGTATGTTTTTATTGATGTCCTCACTTCCATCAACATTTTTCTTTATATTTGTACTAAATGATAATACTAATTTAGCAAATATTAATTTTGTCCTATAATTAACACATTTAATATTATAATATTGACAAAGCTACCATAAGTTATGAATTTATAATATTTTGTTTTAATGTAAATCAACAGGTTATTTTCATTTTAATTTAAAAAATATGTTTCAATGTCCAGACAATAAAGTGTCAGGTATGTCGTGTTTACTTACGTTTAAATGAAACCAAGTTTTTGACTTATCTTAATATTTTAAAACCTAAATAAAATAAAAGTAACGTAAAAATAAATAGTAAACAGTAAAATACATAATTGTGTTTTGGTTCATATCTATGAATAACTTTTGTCACATAATTTAAGAATTAAATAAAAATAGCAAATTGAGAACTGTAAATGAATAATGGTTGTGTTTTATCCAGGAAAGACTTGATAAGTGCTATGAAATTACCCGACTCGGAACCACTAGCACCGGATAATTATTGGGTAATTACGGATCCATGGAAACAAGAGTGGGAAAGGGGAGTGCAAGTTCCAGTTAATCCTGATTCCTTACCAGAGCCAACCGTCACCGAAATCAAACAAAATGCATCCATCAACAGGAATTCAGAATTCAAATTGTAAGTATAAGTATAACTAACTAACACCCATCTAAATATTATTATCTTATTGATATTTGTGGTAAATCATACTGTTCACACCCCACCACTGTTAGTCTCGCAACTATCCCTTCCACTTTTGCTATATTTATTTTAATTTTAACAATTTTTTTAGATGAACCCAAATTGTTCAACTTGTTGATTATTTAATTGCCCATATCAGGTAGATTCGAAAAAAATGACAACGGTACAAAAGCAGTATTATTAAGTTTTCAAAAAGATTTAACACAGATGACAATTTTCATAGAATTGAAAGTAGTTGGTAATAGTAGTAAAAATAATGCTATTTTTATAATAAATTTGGCAAAGGCCACAAACTTATTGAATGCACTCTAGTTACAATTACACAAGTGAACACAATACACATTGTGAAGTTTAGTTGATGCAACAAATGTATTATCCTTATTTTGTATTCATGTAACAATCAAGCAGTATTAAGACCCTTAGCCGGGAGAGGATTACATTCTCCATCATTCAACCTATTAATACTGCAGTCCTTTCACATTGCATTGTGAATTTGCTTTTGCCCCATTTGATAACAATAATTATAATAATTTGTCTATTTTTTTATAAAATATTTTCGGGAATACTTCCATACACAGTCATTCAAATTAATTAATGTAGATGTAGTGAATAACAGATGCATGAATAACGTTAATTATTGCAAAATTAAATAAAACAAAACATTTACAGAAAAATTCACGGAACATTTAAACAAACCTACAATTCCTGTGTACATATATTCTGTATACTACTTTTTATTCAAATGCTTACAATATAATACGACACAGCCAAATTAGTTTAAGGTAAAGTGTATTTTAAATTTATTCTTTAAAAAATAATAATTTTTTCGGATTGTATTTAATGGCTGAGTCGTTGTTGTATTAAGTTTAGGGATTATTATTTGTCCCGTGGTTCTTGGTCTGTTGCACAATGACTATTATTATCTTATTTTTGTGGATTTGAAGCAATGCATTTTTTTGACAGATTCTATTTAATTGTAGAACTTTAAATTCATGGAATAATTAATAGTTCAATAATGACAGTTTTTTTAGAATTAATTTAATGAGTCTTCGTTAAACTATTTCCGGTAGGGATAAGTTGGTTTCAATAATATAATATTTTGTTTTCCCATTTGGAGTTGAATCTGCACGATTTCGAGCAAGGCATTGGAATGCACGCATTTGCTTTATATACTGGAAAATGGTTGCTGTGCCGACAAAAAAACCAAATTAGTTTGTCAAGTAACCCAAAGTGTCAGGTTCATCTCGATCATTACACAAGCAACATTTTGAATGTGAATCAACAAAGATGGATTCAAATGTGACTTTCTTTTAAAATACCTATAGTGAAGATAGTTATAATAGTCAAAATGACCCAAAAATATACGTCATGAATGAGTAATTAAAATACTTGAAAAGGGATCATTTCAAGAGTCAGATTAATAGATGGGGATGCCTTAAAGTGTTTTATCCTCTTCACTTGTGTTTTTTTTTAATTTAATGATTACAAAGGACAATCATTGACTGGATATCTTATTAATAAAGGGTGTAATTTGAATTTTGTCAGGCCCAAGCAGAAGTATGTGCGCCTGTCCCGCGATGCTCACTTCTCGTCCACGGAGCACTACCTCAGTAGCGCCAGTGCGCGCGCAGAGGCCGCGTGTGCATACGACCTGGACGGGTGCGATGCCACGTGGCTGCGCGCACTCAATGGTGAGAGGGCCCGGGCGGGCTCGCAGACCATCAAGGAGGACCAGTTCGAGAGGGTCATTGAAGAATTGGAGGTAAAATCTGCTTTCATTTATTGGCAATAACCCTGGTGAGCTTATTAAAAAGACTTACATGCTTACAGGAATCAGATGTGCATTAAATTATTTTAATAAAAATCGTAACAGTTTAATTAAAGAATAAATAATGACATCTAGACCCGACTGTCCAAAATACCCATACACTTAATTTAATTTAACAGAGTATAAAATACCCAGCACAATAAAAAAAGACTCAAAACAGAAGTGACCATTGATTTTGAAGCAACACAATTTCATACATAAAATGATTTGAATTCCATTTAATTTTCCTAACTGGTTATCCTTATCAAATAGCTAATCCATTTTTGACAAAAATTATAGATTTAACACTTGTAAACAACACGGAAAGTTCAGATTAGCACAAAGAATTTTTAGAAAAATTGTGGGTTTTCTTGAAACAGTCAAATTAATCAGAATGCATATTTCAGGGCTCCTTACATTTGCCACATTGTAACAGCCTTTTGAGTTCCTTAGAAGACCACCTTTCTCAAGGTTTCCTTACAAACAATATTTGATTTGCTATGCTACCATAAGAAATCATGATATTTATTAATTACTGTTGTATTTCTATGTAGGTTCGCTGTTGGGACAAGATCCAAGCCATAATGAAATCAGAAGAAGGACTGGGCATCGAGTATGATGAGAATGTAATCTGCGATGTTTGCAGATCACCAGATTCAGAGGAGGGAAATGAAATGGTTTTCTGTGATTCCTGCAACATATGTGTTCATCAAGCTTGCTATGGAATAACAGCAATACCTTCAGGTAAGCATATTTCCTGGAGTCTACTGGTTTAATTAACGGCAGAATGGCCATATAAACATAAAGTCAGTGCTAATGTGTGTTTGCTCCCTTGCAGGACAATGGCTGTGCCGACCGTGCGGCGACGGAGAGAAGCCTATCTGTGTGCTGTGCCCAAACCTCGGTGGCGCCATGAAGTGCACGCCCTCTGGACACAAGTGGGCGCACGTAAGTTGCGTTCTCTGGATCCCCGAGGTCTCCATCGGCTGCGCAGAGAAGATGGAGCCCATCACCAAGATATCGGCTATTCCCAGCTCACGCTGGTCTTTGATTTGTGTGTTGTGCCGTGAACGCACCGGCGCTTGTATTCAATGCTCAGTCAGGACATGTAAAACTGCATATCATGTTACATGTGCTTTCAAACATGGCCTTGAAATGCGTGCCATAATAGAAGATGAAAACGCAGACGATGGAGTGAAACTACGTTCTTATTGCCAGAAACATAGTGTTAATTGTAAGAAAGAGAAAGCAGGTTCTGGTTCTGAAGAAGATGACTCTAAACGTAAGCGGCGTAAAGATATGACTTCTGAAGAAAAGTCACAAGCGAGGGCACAACGCCTAAGTGAAATTGAAGAGGAATTTGATAAACATGTGAGTGTCAAAGATATAAGCACCCACCTTCTAGATGTTGACCAAGATGGGATTCAATACATTTACAACTATTGGAAACTAAAGCGTAGGTCTGGTCACAATAGACCTCTTCTACCTCCAAAAGCTGATGAATCAGATATGTTGACACACCGTCAAGAACAGGCAGATTTGGACAAGATGAAAATGTTTGTTCAATTGAGACAGGATTTAGAAAGGGTTCGTAATCTGTGTTATATGGTCAGTAGGAGGGAGAAATTATCAAGATCCTTCTTCCGCATGAGGGAGCAGACATTCCACAAGCAGGTAGGAGTTTTGTCTGAAGATAATGCCATGACTCCAGCCGCCATGACTGCTGTGATAGAAGCTAACCATGGGCCTTCTATTTATGATCGGCTTTATTCCCATCCCGATGCCGTTGACCACTCGGGAGACTTTGACAACTTGCTGGCGCAAATAGCCGGGGTAGACTCTGGAGATGAAAAGAAGAAAGATCTGAATGGGTTAACCAAGAGTGCCAAGTCAGCAGAGAACCCTTACAAGCGTCTATATTTGAATGGATCTGCACGCAGAAGTGCCAGTCTCTACAGTGGCTTGTCTAGTGGAGCCGAGAGTATTCCAGACAGAGACGGTAAATATCGTAGTAGACCCATTTATTCAACCACAGATGATGAAGATACTAATGCTTTACAAGCTCCAAAGAAAAAGATGTTCTCTAAAGATAAAGAAAACAATGAACACCCAAAATTGTTGGAAAAGAAAAAGACAAAACCTGCATCCTCAAATAGTAAAATTGAAAGTTCAAGCGAAGATGAAGTTAAGACCAAAAAGAGGGAATGGCCTAAGAGTCGCACCTTACGTCAAATGGAACGAGAAATGGGTGATCGGCCTTTATCTGGAACGGAGAGTGATGAATTAATGCCAATGCGCTCAACAAAAAAGTTGAAATTGACTCCTGCAGATATTTATTCTGACAGTGAAAATAGTGACAATAAACACGAAGATGACAAAGAAGATAAATCTTCAAATGCTACAAGTGATTCACAACAGCATCCATTCAGAACCAAGGCAGCAGTTAAAGAGTTCATCCCTTCGCAGAAAGGTGATGGTAAGAGTTCCAAAAGTGGCAAGAAGTCTGGTGCCAAAGACAAAGGTCCCGAATCCGATGAAGACTTGAAAGATAAAGAAAATATTAAGTCCTCCAAGAACAAAGATTACCCCTCAGATTTGATAGTTCCACAACGTCAAGCTGCCAAAAAAGCTTCCGAGAACATGCGCTCTAACACTGTCAATGTGAAAACTAGGGATCTAAATGAAACTAGTTCCGAAGCTAAACCTATCCAACCACCAGTGGAAGAGGTCAAACAACCTAAACCCAAAGCCAAATTGAAGGACAAAAAAGACAAAGAATCAGTTAAAGTCAAAAAAGACCGCAAATCGTCAATGTCTGGTAATGATATCTTTGAATTTGAAAAAGAAGAAAGAGATACACTTGATATTATAGCGTATGTACCGCAAAGGCAAGCTGCCAAGAAAGCAGCTGAACATATCAAGAGCGGAATGGCTAAACCACCAGGAACTGAAAATCCCCCGGAGGAAGTTGGAAAGAAGAAAGAAACAGAAGTAGCAGCTAAGAAACCATCCCCTAAGAAAGAAGAAGAGAAGCGCCATAGATCTCCAAACAAGTCTAGTTCAGGTTCCACTAATAATACAAGTAGTAGTAGTAGCTCCTCAAGCAGTAGTTCAGAAGACGAAGATGAAGTAGTTAAATTAGAACCCAAAGGAACTGCAGATAAGAGTAGTGTTGTGAAATCGTTTTCTCCCCATAGAAGAATGAATGAGTTGCCCTTTCTTGACAAGGGACAATCAGTCATCTCTTCTTCTAGTCCATCCAGTGATTCAGAAACACATAAAGATTCTTCCCAAATCCCCAATAGTGCAAGTGATAAATCCCCTGACAAAAAATCACCAAAACAAGTTGAGAATATCCCCAAGGCCAGTAGTGGTGTATCCCGTAAGGCCCCAGACAAGAAGCTCAAAACTTCCGACGGGCAGCCTGAACACGGGCTACATTCACCGACTGCTGAAAGAGAGAAATCTGCTCGATCCAGTCTTCCACTGCCGAGGCCTTCAGTACGTGCTCGGACAAGAAGTGTTACTGCAGGGTCGCGAAATCTGCCTGCCGTGGGGAAATCCCGCAAGGATAGTAAGCCACAGGAGCCCAAAGAGGATAGCGAGTCCCGTGAACTTTCATTTACGCAGTGGGAAAAGGACAAGAAGTTGAAATCCACTGAAGATTCACCCACTAAAGATTCGCAATCCAAAAGAGACAAAGATACCACGAAAAAATCCAAATCACCTAAATATTCTGACGACACTATCTCAACAACTCCCAAAGTAAAGGATAAAGACAGTAGGAAATCGCGCAAATCGCAGAGCCCTTATCAGGCATCTCCATCTGTGCATAAAACACCAGAATCTGTCGAACAGACTTCGAACAGACGCAGTCCTGAAAATTCCCACAAGAAATCCAATTCAGTTATTGAACATACTAAGGTAAAGGATGAAATCCTAGAAGCTGTCAAGCATTTGACCCCAGAAGAAATAATTAGTGAACAGATAGATGAAAAAGAGCCATCGGTTGTAATTGAGGCTCAAGCTTACACCAAAGCACCGAGAAGTGTCAGTAGTACTCACATAATAAAGTCACCAAAATCGCCTTTGCATGTTGAGCATAACATTGCTGAACCCTATGAAAGAAAAACCCCCACAGATTCGAGAAGTAATAATTTGAAAATCTCACCATTCGAGTCAACTGAGAAACCCTCAACATTTGAAATGGTTCCACCAGAATTCAATGAATTACAGGAAGCAGAACAAAACAAATTGTATATTAAAACACCTATTCTTCCTCCACCATATCAAAATAGATCAATATTTTCACCTCAACCTACAGGTAAAGACACCGGGTGTTCAGAATTTTTCGATTTTAGTAATGATATCCTAGCAGTTGATGAAACATTGAATGATGATGGGTTCAACATTTCTCAGGGAAATGAAATATTGAAAGCTACTCCTTTGACATTCTTCGGATCAGATTTCTTGTTCAAAGAAGATTCAAAAGAAGATAGGGGTGTACGCGAAACCTTTAATCTAGTAGAGAAACTACGACTGCAAATGAGTTCTAAAAAATCTAATTCTTGTGTTCAAAATGAAAATTCTGATCAAGATATGAGTGATATAAAAGAAGCTGATATTCCACTACCTTTGTCCTTTATAGAAAATGAAGCATACCCAAAGAATCACCCGTTGGATGAATCAAAATCTTCAATTGAAACCACTATAACAAATTCTATGTCAAAACACGACCCAGACCTTGACAGTGTAATGCAACCCATTGCTGCTATTGATAGTACTGAAACCAACTACGATGAAAGCAGCACACAAGCTGATCTCACTTCTGTTGAAAATCTGGATAAAAGCAAAGATCTACCTGAAAGTGAAAAGGCATGGTCTTCTAATGACAATCACTTCACTGATTCCAGCAACACCAATATTGACATTGATAAGCAAATGCAATATCATGTTGACGTTGTTCAACATCGTGATTCCTCGCACAACACACCACCAATACATGAAAACTCTGTAACTCATGTTGAATCACTTGATAGCTCCCAAGAAGTGAAGCCATTTTTACAAATTCAAGAAGAGAAAGGTTATGAAAGTAACATGGAAACTGATTCAAATGTTGCATTGGATCCTCTTCATATTTCCACATCACAGTCAAGCGAAACTAACATTAGTAGTTTACAGCAAGAATCTCAGCGCCCTCATTACGAGCGAGACATAGGCAGTATGATGATGCAACCAGAATGCACACCAATCCCATCACCCTACAACAGCATGCGACGGCAGTCCAAGTGGGCGGAGAGCGAACTAATCCCGGTTAGGAGGTCCTCTACGTCAAGCTCCAATTCTGATTCCTCAGTCAGCCTCAACAAACATGGCAATGAACATTCCAATATCAATGACAATATGGAGGAGCGAGATATTCACAAGCATTCAGAAATCCTTCAAAACATGGGATATTCGTACCATTCTTGCGCCATGGAATCCCATCCCTACAATCCGTTTTCTTCAGAAGCTTCCCAGTTTGTGGGACCTGTATCATTATTTCCTCCTACAACCATTGGGTCTCAATTACCTCTCTCATCCCCTGGTGCAGCACTATTTCCACCAAGTTTACCATATTCCAATTCCTCATCGCTATTGTCTCTTCCAAAATCAAGCGAAGAATCAATACCATTCAGCACTCCTTGTACCGCAGCATTTACCTCTTCGTCCCATAACATGGCTTTAACAACGGCCATGATAGCCCCACCAACACCCAAACCCGTTAGCGAACATTCCTCTACCCACGATGGCGAATCTGAATTAACTCCACCTAATTCATTTTCTATGCAAGAATCTCCACTGCGGTCTAATGAAGATCTTTCCAATAGTACTCTTCTTCATGGTCAATTGCTCAATGATAAAAATTTGACAGACAATGACTCCCCTGTGCAAGGAAAGAAATCTCCTATCAAACCAACAAGAATGTCGTCACGGTTTATAAGTCAAATCAAGTCACCTGGGAAGAGTCCTACTAAATCTCCACGCCAACTTGATGTGGTAATCAAAGTTAGCGGGAACAGAAGAGGAGCTTCTAAAGGTTCTCGTGGCTCTAGAACTCGAGGCAGGCCAAGAGGCAAGGGTAGTCAACATATGCATAATTATGATATTGATTACCACACAATTCATAACAAATTAGCCGGTACGGTTTATGATTTAAATAATTTTGATGAAGACATCACAAATGATAGCATAAATGACTTGAAATCGATGAGGGAAAGACGACGATCAACAGATATTCATGAAAGAAAACCTGATAATGCGTACAGAGATTCATCACAATCACCTAAATTTGCCAGTCCATCACAACAGCAAGCATTGAAGAGACCTTCGTATTCAGCAGATATCAGAGATCTGAGGCCACCTGCACCTATTTCAGAATTACCTGACCCTGTGGAATCTTCCAAGTCGCCCATCACAAACACCAACAGTGCTCCGGCAGGTGCGCCACAGCAAGGCTTTGGTAAAATAGTGCAACCTGTATTACCAGGACCTGTGGACATGCGCACCTACAGTACTACTTTTGATGCTAACATTACAGATGCATTTAACAACCTTTTGGGAGCTTTTGCTAGTGGAACTGCTGACCAGCAACTTCCAGATATTGATGAAGAAATGGAGAAAGAACTCCATTCTGCTCTGATAGCTAGCAGTAATAAGTCTCAAGAGCCACTGATTTTAACTCCAAAATTATTCAACGATCCAAGAGGACTGTCTTCAGAAAGCAGTTCCCAACAAGGCCAGGACTTAACAACACCTAAAGTTTTACTGTCAGATTCAAGAAATCAACTGAAAGTAAAGATCAAAGGGCCGTTCTTAGATGCTAACTATCCAACCAGTTCGGTTGCTCCTGTGATTCAACAGCCTACTATTCCTATACTGGAACCACCTTCTGGCATTCCGATATTGGGAGCACCAAGCGCTGTTGGCTCAGTAACGTCAGCCATGATCTCTGGAACATCTAATTTGAGAAGAATGCGCAAGAAGGAGTTATTGAGACAGTACTGCACACAAGACATGAATATGGATGATCCAATGATTGGAACAGTAATTAATCAAATAACACCTCCTACTCCCATCTCAATGTTTAACCGAACTGTCATAACAATACCGAAAGCCGTTGCATCGATGACGAGCATCCCCACAAGAGAAGATTACAAAGCAGTGGTGGATGCAAATATGGAAAAGAAACGGCGGAAAGTGTCTGGAAGTCTCATTCGCGATATTCGCTCTTCGGATAATGAAGTTGATGTCCAGGATATTCGTAATGCTGGTGGTTTGTCAATACCAACGCAATTGGCTCTATCTTATAAACGTCGTGGTAGAATATCCAAACCATCCCCCACAATTATTACTAGTCCAAATAACATTTCACCGGCGCCCAAACTTAAAATTAAAATTGGTACTTTCCTTAGCAATGTTAACGTTGATCCATCTATACATCTGAATGACCCCCATTATGTCAGCCAAATTAAACCTCCTAAGAAAAGATTAGCAATCATTTCAAAACCCAGTGTTGAAGATCTCCGCAGAGAAAGCATGAAATATAGAAGAAAGATGTTTAACGAATTTGAGGAGGGTAAGAAAGATAAAAAGAAACGTTTGAAAAGTGAAAAAAGTGAGAAAAGAAAGAAAAAGCGAGACAAAAGATCTGAAATGCACATTGTCAAAGTCAAAAAAGAGTCAGAGGAAAGTAATACAAAGCTAATCATACGAATTGCGCGGAAGAAGGAATCAGGGGGACTGACGGGAATTAGGACCGAGATAAAAGAGGAAGACATCTCTTCCCAGTCGGGGGGGGACAGTTTGGCAGCACCGGCAGTGTCGGCCGACCCCTTTGACTACGACCCCACGGCCCCTGACCCCCTGGCACTAGATTCGCCCGCCGGATCCTCAAAGGTGTCCCCCATCCGCCTCAAGCTGGCGCGCGGCGCGGGGGGCTCGGGTTACGTCATGAAGGATTCCCCTTCCCAGCAGACCCCGGTGGACAGTCCCAAGATCGAGCCCCTCAGTGCTTCCCTGTCCAATAACAACAAGCACTGCGAGGTGAGATGATTACGACAACCCCTCCCCCTCAGAATAGGTGTCGCCTTGTGGCTGGCTCTCTTACTTTACTTTAAATCCCAATTAGGTAACAATCCTTCCTTCACTATACATAGTTTCTTTAGAAAACAGTGCATTTAAATGCCAAAAATGTACATTTAGATACTTCATTACTGATGATTTTAGAATTTAAAAGCCAATTATTCATAATATTATATGATGGACCCTTGTAACATCACACTTAAATTAGGATGGTGGCTTTAGTGAGTCAGTGTAAAAAAATCTCTCTGAATCACATTTGCCAATGTTAGGTTTACGAAATACTGTAATAATTATTACATGTCATGTTTTCTACGGCGTGCAGTCGATAAGCATTGTCTTTTTATCTATTTAGAATTAAGTTAAACCATATTATATTTTTATTTCACTTTGTTTTATTTCACATTGTTAAATATATGTATAGTAATTGTACTTAGTACAACAAACATTACATGAAATGTAAATTTTGGTCTTTTTTTATATTTTTCGATTACCATCTATTATAAATATCTAATATGCAAATCCCTCTTCACAATTGAAATTCGTTCATTAAATAATGTGATTTTTTTTAAATATCTGTATTCACACTTTAAGCAAATTATAGTACTTATGTATATTAATTTAGGTCCACCTATATGGTACCTTTCTTTGTATATAATTTCAGATTTTTTAATAATATGCAAGGACCCTATTACAATTAAATTTTGCTTATTTTATTTTACCATTCAAGGAATTTGTAGTACCTTTATATTTAAGTTCGCCCTTTATTTATACCTTTTGTCAGAATAAATTCTTATTAAATAGATGATCAGCCTTGTTCTAAAATATTCAAGACATTGATAATTAATTTTGTTTATTAAATAACATGTATTTCATAACTTGAACCTTTCTTGAATTTTACTCTAATTTCCATTTCATTTATTTGCAATTACCAATTTTTGCAAGAGACTCGTAACAGTAATAGAATTCTGTATCATAACTTTAACTTTTATACTGGGTGTTAAGAGATGTACCTGACTTTCTTTTACCACTGATTCCTGAGCTTATTAATAAAAAATGAGAACATATTGTATTACGGTTACTGGGCTGAGTGATTAGTGACGACAAATTAAATATAAAACTAATTTGTTTTTGAAAAAAAAAAATTATAACATCACCGGAGATCAAAATTTCGTTTTTACTCCAAATAATGCCAGGAATCACTGGTTTATGTAAGGTTCACCCTGTATAATATTATTTCTGTCCACCCACCCTATATAAACTATTAAACTTTTGGTATAATATATTATATATATTATACCAAATATATAAACATTTGTTTGTTTGCAATAAAAGGCTAGACCCTCATCATAATTGATTATGTGGAATTAACCTTTCCGCGAGTGAGCTTTTGAAATTGTAAGTGGGGAATGAGTATTTTCATTCATTTTTTTAATATAATATACTAGATTAACTAATAATAATAATCTTACATGGTGAATGAAAACATCAATCCACGCTAATAAACCTAATAATTTTTTATTTTTTTATTAACCATAAATAAATGGTTACACAGGTACAACTTAATTTTTTTGTCTAAACCACCTCACTAGGCTGTATAGACCTATTCCGAGGTAAAAAAACTTGAAGGCGGATATTAGTGATCGTTGACCATCGGTTTTCCAACGCAAATCAGTATATTTTTGGAGAAAAATAATTCCCTTATCGCTATAGCTGGCTATGTCCCGGAGCGTACATACACCTTTGGGACTTTTATCTTTCGGACCAACCATTTAGTCCACACTCGCGGGGAGGTTAAGTACTACATATTACCCCCAACCTTAACAAATCACTGAATGTAGACTACATGGCGTAATATTCTAGGAACTTATTCAATTGGTAAAAATATTTAAATTACTATGTCAACACCAAGCTACTCACCTTTTCTTTGAAATTTGTTCTTAACATTAAAATTTCATGACATGAGTATGACAGTTCGTTTTAAACATTTGTTTTTTTTTTATATAAAAAAAATTGTTCTATGAATTAGATTTTTGATTTAACATCTAATAAATAGCTCGCTAAACTTGTCGAATTTCGCTGCATGCAAGGGCTCTTTTAAAAAACACTTTATTTTGACTTAAATATCTAATGGAGACAACTATTTTTGTCGGGGGTTTAAGTAAACATGCACAAAATAGGTTGTTAGGGTGTTAGTTTAGTTATTTTAATAATTTATTTGTATTTTCTAACCTTCAATCTTAAATTGAATTAGAAAAAAATAGAACTTCACTGCATCTTATACCATCTCCCACTACATTAGCATTTCTTGTTGTAATTAAGTCGAAACCATGTGCTATTTATATATTTTTTGCGTATTAAGCGTGCAGTGGAATTCAACAAGTTTATCAATGGCTTTTATGATACATATATTTCAGAAATACAAAAAATCACTTTTCAATGTAATTATCTTCCTTGCAAGTTGTTAAATAATAAAAAAGTTTTTAAACTTACATTCATTTTCATGTGAGTCATCTTGGTGTTGCAATCTAAAACCTTTTAAACGATCGCAGACCCAACAATTTCTGTCTTCTAATAACCCCTAGAGCTTCATTCTGCAACATGTTTCTCTCAACTTACTGAGTGCGACATGTCAAAAATCCAATATTTTGATCAAAATGTTAAAAACCATAAAATTTAAACGTGGAAAGTTATTATTTCAGAAGGATTAAGTTATTCTAAGTACACATTTCTTTCAACAATCATAAAATCCAATAAAACTTTAACATAAACATACATGACAGCTTGACATGCCTCTCTCGTGCAGCATTCGTACACTCACTTTCATAATTCCATTGCGGCTTACAGGTGATTATTAGATTAACTAGGATTACTAATCCTCCTCACAGCAAACTGCAAAAAACCAGGCTTGCCTTATGCAGAGCTACCGCGCGCCCGGCAGTAAGTTAAGCGAACTGTCTATGCAGATTGTGCGGTAAATATTTTCGCAGTATATTTTATTCTAGAAAAATTATCTGTTTTTTAATGTATTTCAAAATAAAATACTGCCTTTGAAAGCAGATGAAAGATTTACAAACATAGACAAAGTTTTATTAATTCGCTTATCGATGGTTATATCTTGTAAACTGTAATTACAACTTTACACAAAAATAACAAACATTTAATAAGACAAAGTTACTGTCACTTTACTCTTTTAGTAAATAAAAAAAATTTGCAAACCTTGACAAATCAAGATAGAATGACTTTTATGAGTCCGTGTCAGACTGGGAGATATATCTCCTAAAAAGACTACTCTTAAGATGTCTGGGAGAAATATCTCCCGAAACTGCTCTAGGGGTTAAATATCAGACTGTACCTACATATTATAAACATTATTTGTTAGTTATTTTTACAATAATGTGCAATCAATCCCCCATTACACTGTTGATGATGTAATATTGTGTGGAGCTTTGTTAACGGATGAGGAGAATATTATTATGGCATGTACGGTTGGTTGCCACCAGTGCTTTTATGAACGTATATTTAAATCAAATATTTATATAATATTATAATGTGTACCTATATATTTTTTAATTTAATTTTCGTAACATTCATGTACAGTATTAAATAAATGTTAAACATACAATGAATACGGTTTATAATACTGTCATTTTTTTTTGGTTGTGAGATTGTTCACATTAAATAACTGGACAATCTGAGCATTACAATTCCTTTAGCAAAATATGTAAATTCCTAAGTTATTAAAAAAAATATTTTATTAAATATAATATTTTTCTCTACCCACATTGCTGAGAGATTATTTTTATTGTTTGTTTCATTTTTTAATTATATAAAAAAATAACCTTTTACCACATATAAATGATACATCAACATGTCTACTAAATTTATTTGTACATATTTACGTTTAAACAATTCTATTTAAACTGGTAAAAAAAATCTTATTAATTAGAAGATCATATTTTCATTTCATTAATTTTTTTATAAAATCATTATTTAAAAAAACAAAAATGAAATTTCCCCGCTATTTATTCATTCTTTTTTGAATTGAGGTTTTAATGGAAAAGTATCCATGGGTCAATTATTCTATAGAATTAAAATATTTTTTGTAAATAATTGAATATTATTATAATAGGTATAGTTAATGATGTTCGTACATGTAACGAATTGTTACTTTCTATGTGTGATAATCAAAAAGTTGCATTATTTTAAAAATCTAAATTATAATTAAGTTAATAAGTAGTTTTAGTTGAAATAATGTAGGTAATTTACATTAGGTACCTTTAATTAAATTAACATTTAAGATTTGGTGAAACTGTATGTATAAAAAATATTAATTTTAATTTCACAATTTTTTATAAAAAAAACTTTACATTATTAACTATTTGTTAATTCAAATTGTTTTGTTCTTCCAGCAAAATATATTTAAATTAAATAAAAACAACCAACTTTACACACTTTGCAAAAGAACCAAAGTATACATACTTTTTGTCCTGATGAAGAAATCTATGTTTTTGAAACGTGTTGATAATTTTTATTAGAAATAGTGGTGTAAACATAGTTGGTTATTTTCATTTAATTTAAAATGATACCACAAAGTACTTTTGCAATTATTGAAGAGGTGAAAATATATTTATTTTAGAGAAAGAAAGTAATTACTAATGTGTGTAAGTTGCAGCCATAGTTCATGTCTTTGTTGGTTGTGAGCTATTATTTTTTATTTTTGGTATGATAGTATCTAACGTATATTTTGTAAATATCATATTTTTGTTCCCAAAATGATTCAGTGCAGCAATACTGTCTTAAAACTTTGTGCTTAAATTGAATCACTCCAAAGCATAACATGAAAAGGATAAACAATGAACAAAAAATAATATATATCCTCATTGCATATTTTAATTATGTTGTGATATTTAATTTAGTACTGTAATATCAGGATCACATTTAATTAATCAGAAATCACTCTCACAATCATCACTATCCAGGAAATAACCATTTTTTGAACTATCCTTATTTATAATGAACAATATCAGCATCAACCTCATGCAATTGTCAAGGTATGGGAGGGTGACAGTACCTGTGAAGAGTCAAGTATTTTTAATTACCAATGACAGAATCAATTCATCTTACTTTTTGTAAATTATTATATTATACAATCTAGATATTAAAATAGTCATTTTTGAATTGGAACACAACATCATTTTATTTTATAGGAGTTCGATATCACATTTTTGAATTGGAACACAACATTATTTTATTTTATAGGAGTTCGATATCACATTTTTCATTATAAATTAGTGAATACCTAAAAATATTTTATAAATGTTATTTTCCAGTTCACTCTTTATTGTTACATCTGATTATTTATTGTGCATACAGATATTATGACACTTATTTATTTCATTAATAGCTATACAACCTTAATTTGTAACTATGTATCAATATCACATGGAAACTCGAAAAATATGAGTTTCTATAATATTTCTGTATAGCTGTATACCTAATCTAAAACCATCACTGTCGACTTATACACATATAAACATGATTGATACTCACTATCGGTAAGTATAGCATACATAAGAGTAATAATTATGACTTATGAATAGTGAAGATGCATGTAATATTATTATTGCACATAAAACACGCTAAAATATTTATATTTTAACTCTCCATATTTCTGGAGAGGTTGTACAAACTACTTAAAAATATGTACAGATATAGATAAATAAATTATAATGTTAAATAAATTGTTTTTATGCTGAAATTACATAGAATGTGTTTGGTGTACTTATACTTAGTGTACTGACGGCAAAGTTGGTATTGTATTGTATAAACATGACTCCATCAATGTGCACATAGTCACCGTCATTCTAATAAACTTTTTTAGAACCATAACTCCTTGTGTTTTATTCTGCAAACTTCTATTAAAACAAGAAAATCTTGAAGGCTGTCGTTGAGTTGGGATGTAGCTGCATTTTCGTCTTTTGGGATGCTGTGTGGAGAATCCGTACATCTTGTACGGATGTAATCGTGTACATCTTCAATCAACGCAAACAAGAACCTTTAAGGGAACAATATCCCCTGTGTGCAGATCCAGGATCAAGGTGTATGTCTGGAGATCGGTGTAAAGCTTGATAGTCTTGCTTTTCATAAATATGTCCTCATCCATTGATCAAGATCTCAGATAATTT
Source organism: Hesperophylax magnus (assembly GCA_026573805.1). NCBI lineage: Eukaryota > Metazoa > Arthropoda > Insecta > Trichoptera > Limnephilidae > Hesperophylax > Hesperophylax magnus. Next base: position 263,766 of record JAIUSX010000071.1, read on the forward strand.
CTAAAATATATAGTTATTTCTATTTTCTATGATCGAGATACTGGCATTCTATTCCCCATTAGGGGATAAACACAATCACTAGTACGGGCAATAAAAAAAATGATCCAAAAATTCAATCCAATCAGTAGGATAAAGTTATCCTGTACAAATTTCAATAATCATAAAATCCAATGAAATTTTAAATTAATATATTTCTTTGCAGTAACCGGTCATAGGAACAAGGAAAGGGTCACCATTGTGACGGTTAGGTGAATGCGTAAAGAGCAAAAAAATAATGAACTAGGATTACATAAGCTCCCAAGATATTTCGTCCATTGCTTCCTAAAAACTGGGCTTACCGCACGCAGTGTCTGACTTCATTAGAGATTATTATATTAATTTATCATCGATTCAATGGGAGAAAAAAAAAAAGGAAATCTCCGCCGTCCGTTTGACACATGGGTTGCAAACATTGATATATCATATTATTATTGGTTAATGGTTGTTAAATCTGTCAAGTCTTCTTACTTAGGTAAGATAAAGTAGATTTATAAACCAGAGACCGTGTTCGATACAAAGTTATTCAGATATTGTTTTCCAGCAGCAATGAAGGTTGTTGAAGGAGAGGGATTACCAATATTTAAATCGAAGCACATTGACGGAGTTGAATGTTGATGCTTACTGCCTAACTAAACTGGATAGAATAGGAGTCACGTCCATTGCTTACAAATGGTTTAAAATAGGAGGGAGATTGAAGCATAGTAATATTATAGAATTATTACTGCTCTGCTATATTATGTAATTTGTTACAAAGTAATCTGTATTGATGAAACAGATTGCTGCACAGTGGCACAAAAAAAAGTAGTGTAGGTGTATAATTTCCTCTTTAGGTACTTATTTTACTGTAGTCTGTTTGATAACTTACATACTATTACATTTTATCTTGCGAAAATGTGGAAAAAAAAATAAGAGTGAGAGACAAGTAGGAAACAAGGGTAATTATTTACCTATTTAGGTACTCTTTTTAAAAAAATTAGTTTCAATTGCAAAGTTTGTACATGATGTCGGTATAAAGTAGAATATAAGTATAAATTCATTTTTTTTCACATCACTCCTCACCTGTTCAGAGGCGGCCTGTAGTTTTTAAACTTTTGTATTCAGTTTTAAGTTGCCTTTACATCGTCTTTATAATGTTTGTTAGTTGAATATCACTTTGTTCTCTCAGCCATGATTTTACTTTTGCTTTAAATATATTCTTTTCCGTTTTTTTTTGTTTCATTTGGTAGAGCATTGAATAATTTCGTAGCATAGAATTTAATATTTCTATGCCCAAAAGATGTATTCAAACTGGGAGTAACCCAGAGTTGAGTACTTATGTTGGGCAGTGGAGTATTCAGATATATATTTTTAATTTTGTTTTTAAATAAAATATTTTTAGAATAAAGATTTTGTACATTTTGGACTTGGAAGTTTTAAAATATTTCTTCTGTCTGGGTTATAACCGGAACTTTTAGGATAGTCTTTATTACTCATTTTAGTTTAAACCATTACTATAAGAAACAACTATTTACATGTACAAAATAAGTTCATAGTTTGGGTTAATTAAGTAATTTATACGTATTTAAATTGAAACGAAACTTTTGCTAACGTTAATCCATAGTAAATAAATACAAAATTGAGTTTTTATATAGATTTTACCATCTCTCCAAACATAATTAGTTGATTATTGTAGTAATTAAGTTGAAACGAAATTTTTCCATAATCTGTGCCTAGAAGTTTAGCTGTGAGGTAAATATTTATCAAAACGAGGAGCAAGTGAGGATTTCTTCTTCTCGTAAAAACAAGAAAATTGAAGAATGTGAATTACATATTTATTAGTCGAATGTTGAAATTATTATCGGTAAGTAAAGGAAGGTATGGTGAATTATAAGATGTATGTGGGTAAGATGAAGGATTTTGGATAACGTGGTGAAAGAAATAATATTGGAAATTATCATTAAAAAACCGAAATATTTGTCATTGTCGTATACTTGCTTGGAAAGTTGAATAATAATTATTTTCATTTTTTGACATTGTGTAGACGTCACCATCAAGGTCAATTTCCAGCCAATCAAACGCCTTATAATAGTGCTGCCAGTAAACAAAATATAAAAATATTTTTATAAGCAATTTTTACTAGAAAGGCAAAGAACATGCACATTTTCCATAACATTACCTATGTATGTCTATAGACACAACTTTTAAAACGCGTAGTTTTTTTTAATAGTTAATGTATGCATCTAAAAAGTACAGACAACCTCGACAATATTGCAACGACTTCAGAGGCGACCTTTTTGGTGGTTGTTATTGTCTAAAAAGACGCCGGTTGCCTACTTTTTTATGCCAAATATGACGTTTTGACTATTGAGCAATGCTTAACTAGAAAAACAAATAACATTGCATGGGAAAAATGGGAACCAACTAACATTTTGGTGTAAAAGAGATAATCGATTGGTTTTGAAGGTTACCGCATGGACCTAAAAAGATTCGGACGGAACATTAGTATGATTTTGTATGAATGGCATTGAAGCTGAGGGGAAAGGGGAAGCCTAAGGCGATGTGAAATTACCTGGCAGCCATCTTGTATGACTAACTTTTGAACTGATTTGTGTGCTAGCGGTGCATAATATACTATTATTTTTGGTGTTGTTAACGCATTTATATGATCTTATGATTTTTTTGTGGGTATTTAATGCATTTTTCATACATCTTCCCCCTCATCTGGCTACTAAATTGCTCCGTCCAGGGCTATTGTCCATGGTATACCTAGTCGGTAGAAAGGCATTTTGATATAAGATAAATATAAATTCAGTACCTACTAACAGAATCTCACGTTCTATACATTAATTATAAATGTAAACGTAAAGAATATATAAAGAACGTTACGTATTATGTATTTTCAAATTAAAAACTTGATTCTTTTAGTATTTTATTTATTTATTGGATGATTTGTATAGTATAAATATAGATTCCTAAAGTGGTATGGGATCCCCCAGGGATCGATTACGACTTGTTGGGATCCATCACAGCGAGAAAAAAAAATTGGGGTTCGTGAAATTTTAACAGAGGTACACGTGGAGTGATCTCCAAGTTTCTTCAAGTCAGCATCAACATTAAGGCGTTAAATAGACATAGAAAGTAATTATTTGATATTATCTAACTAACTGTAACTCTATAACTCTGGTGACCAGCTCACACGTAGAAAAATGTGTATTGCTAATTTATTAAGAGCTCTACAAAAAAGGTAATGCAACTTTGGAAAATTTTGCCGGCCTCTGTGTTTCCTCCCTCCTACAACATTTGTCTCTTCAAGATCTATGTTCACTTATCCTTCTCCTCAAAAAGACCCCCACACATCACCCTCAAAGATGACGTAGGCCCGGAGGGAAATTATTTTCCTCACGGCGGAGATAAAGTTTAAAAAATGTTTACAATTACGTATCATTGATTAATATAAAAAAATTGTAACAAAAGAAACTGGTTAATCAACTGTTGATTTTGTTGTACGTATAATTTTGTGAGTTGAGTTTTCGTTTTTGAATAAATCGAGTCCGAAGTTGGAATTTTTTAGGTTAAATTTGAAAAAAAGATCGATCACTAGGGTTTAACTATGCGGCAAAACCTGGAGGGTTAAATCAATGTTTTTTTTAATTTATTTTTAAATCCGCTTCACGAAGATAAAATTGTTCAATGTAATGTAATGAATTGTTCAATTCAAGTAATGTCAATGTCATTATTTAAATTTAATGTTTATATAATAATAATATTATATAAAATTAATATTTATACTAAAATTTTCATTTTTAATAATATTTTTTTCCTATTGCACTCAAATTAATTATATAGTAAACCGTTCAATAAATTATTTAAAATCACTAGATATAAGACAACGCATAAATTAAATTCTTACTTGCATTTATTTTATTAACCTGTATTTTTTAATTTATTCAACACCATTCCTCCTTCTAAATATGACCCAATCTTCTATATATATATAAATAGAAGTGTAAATTTTCGTTTCTTCAAAATCTCCCAAATTTGCGTACCAATACGCGTGTGTTCTTATAAACTACATTATATAGATGTCACCTGTGACAGTTAAAAACATGTTTTTTTTTAACAGCGCCATCTATTGGACGTAAACGCAACACGCGCTATTGTTTTTCTATGATCATAGACATACTGAGCCACAGCAACGCGTGGCGGGGTACAGCTAGTTCCTTAATAATCTCGGAGCCTGCGGGACTATGGTATCCCCAACTGCGATAAGTGACCAGAGCGAAGGGAGTAGAAAAATTGCTATAACTTTCACAAACCCATGGAAAAGCGCCGCAGGCGATATTTTTTTTACACGTGGTGTGGGTGAAAGGAGAAAAAATATTAATTAATACATTAACGAAGAAAATTTTTCTTGGTCGGAGGGCAAACCTATAAATGATTTTGATTTTTCGGATGTCAGTAGGTACCTACCGTACCTACCTATCCCAACAATGTTTTAGTACATAGAAATCTTTTAGTATGGTAAAGGAACATTTTATAACATATCAGCTTAATAGGCTAGTAGCCGATTTGACAAATGCATCGGATTCTAAGTCCTCCATCATTGCACAAGCAACATTTTTCGCTTAGGAAAAAATGTGAAATATGTCAATTAGTACCTTTTTTAACAGCTTCTGACCGGGACTACGCTTTACGTACCTGCGTATCTGGCACTATAATACTAATCACATTTATTACGTATATAAATGTAAAGTACAGTCTTATTGTGATGACTTTTCTTGTTTTAAGTAACATTTTAATTGAGCGTTTAACCTTCCTCCCCAGGGACTGACTACAATAATAAACTGCGCCATCACTTACGCCAAGTCGTAATTGGATGGTGCCGAGATTTATTTGTCATTTTTTTTATAATATTATCAATTTTCAGATAAATGTGTGTGTGCGGGGGTGTGTGCGTGAGTGCCACCAAGATGATCGATTATCGATAACGAGCCAATCTGCCGAGTTTTAGCTCGATAAAATGTCGGGAAGTGGGTTAATTTCTACTTCCATGATGCCATTTCATTCATTCATGTATTTATTCATTAATTCAAGAAAACAAAATCGAAATTCAGATAAATGTATTTAATAAAGAAAATAAAATATGTATTCTTATTATTATTATTTATATGAATCGAATTTTTATTATACCTCCCCACTTATTACATATTACACGATATTTATTATCATAAAGAAGATAATTTTCTGGATTTGGATGGCAAAAATCCCTTTGTATTGCATCCGTAACCATTATATTGAGAATGTTATTTTTAATGGCCGTCAAAGCTAGTCTATTTAATCGTAGGTACTTAAAATATGGTTGATCTATATATATTTATATGTCTATTAATTTTAATTTCGTAAAACTATGATAACCTATGGCCACTGACACTAGAAGAATGATTCGCTGACAAAAACTTTTGGCAAAGTCCACAATTTAAAATGAGGGGGATAGATATAATTAATAGTCATGGTGATTGAATGTGTGTATAATGGGCTTTATTGATGTATTGTACCTTAAAATTTGCTATCCTTTCTCCCTGTTTGGCTCCCCTTTAAGTGTTGGCGCCTTCTGCGGCAGCGTAGTTCGAAATCGGCTCTGTGTTAAATGTTCTGATAAATACGCAATCGCGTTTACTGATTTATTGACTGATTAATAATTAATCTCCGTCGGTGAAATCAAATAAACAATATCGAACAAAAACACTTATTTTCTTCAAGATAGGAATACTCTAGATAAATTTGATATTTTATTTGAAAGTTTTATTATAAATAGGAAATATCGTACAAAAAATTAAATAAAGATTTAGTTTCAATAATTAAAAAAAAAAACCGTCGAAAGGTGTGTAGGAAGGAAATAATGGGTTTGAGATTTTGACCCTTTTATGAATAAGTTTATTTAAATAATTTTCTTTGTTTTAAATTTTCCAATAAGTTTTGTTATTACCTACATGAAAAGCAATGTATTTATGGAAAGCCTGATCTTTTGTGGTAATTCACAGCAAAGAAGTGTGTACATAAATTATAATTCTTGTTTCTCTTTGCATAAAAGAACCATTTTGTGTAATTTGACAAACTGGAAAACAGTTATTTATATTAATCGAAGAAAGCAAACATTTTGTGTCTTGACATTATGTAAGTGAAAAAGTTCTTTGTATATGTTTATTGTCCTGATGAAAGTTGTGAGATCAACCGAAGGTCTACGTGCATAAATCAAATAAAGTGGTTTAGAACAAAGAACTTTTTTCATTTATGTTTATGCCATGTAAGTACCTACACTTTTGATATTTTTCTCCACCTTGTGTTTTATTGCTGCTACTCATATAATGATTTAAAAAATATATTATTGTGTTTTTTGATTGTCGAAAAGTTATTAAAAATCAAAACTCTCTGCGTAACTTTTAAACTTGAATAGTAATCTTACACGATCAGTACAGTACCGACCCTGTAGGCACGTCATAATAGGTGGTCTTATCGGTAATTGATATGAGTCTGCTATCTTTTACCGTGGCTAGTACATTGATTAAATTAAATGTTTACACAAAAGACACTTAGTTGCTGACGACATCTCCAATGGAGTCATCCGAACTCAAACGCACAGTGATAAGAGTTAGAAATAAACGACTATCGAAACGCATACAAAAAGTTTTGGAGGTAAGTGAATAGTGAGCGTGTAATAAATTCACATTTTACTACGAAAGTAATGCAATCTTGTGATTAGCTGTGAGAGTTCTCTTACATACTTGAACAGAGGCAAAAATATACTATTTTTAAACACCTATTTTAAAAATCGTAATGATCTTTGGTTATAGTGAAGTAATATTATTGGCATACAATGGTAATTTTTATCTGCTTAGCTACTGCAAGTCGATAGTCAGCAATAATAATTATTATTTTCATAGAAAATTTCATTTATCAAATATACCTAATTCTGGACAAATTTGACAAAACTTCAAGTAAAAATATTAATGATTTTATTAGTACGTGATCGGAGAATAATCAGTTATAACTTGAATTTTTACACCAGATCATCATTTTTAATCAAAAAACATGAATTTTGCCATTTCCGTGACAAATTCGCGACATTAGTAGTTTTTGGAACAATATTAATATTTTTTTACGTTTATTTCACATCGAAAATGTCCCTACTGTCATTCATTATTCAAATAAAAAAACCCTCTGTTTCGCCACTGTATTGCTGCATAATACCAAAAACATAAAATCACTTTTATTGTAAAATACCATCGAAAATAACACCGGTTTTTCGAAAAAACTCCACAAAACCCAAAATATATGCGAAATTTACAGGTTACTAATAGTAAGACCTAATAGATTTTAAATTAATAAAATATTTATTTGAGGAATGTAATATAATATAATGTGTATAATGCATTTTAAAAATGATTTAAAAATGATTTAAAATTGTTAATTGATTTACAGACACCCCTGATTTACTCAGCCTAAGTACCTTTCAAATACCAACTAGAACCATTTGATCATTAATCGATTAAACATTATTTTTAATTGCAACAACAATATCAGGACTGATTCTTTTAGATATTCATTTGTACCTAGATTGCATGCAGTTATCAATTATTTCGCAGAAATTGTAGATGTATATATGGATGTATATATGGATGTATATATGGATATATATCCTTCATGTGACTATATTCACTGAATATAGTCACATGAAGGATATAATATTATAACTCTAAAATATTAACTCAATATTTAAAAAAATTATATTTTTTCAAAAAAAAAAACTAGCTTTTCAGCTATTGTTTCCACAAATGTGTTGGTAGATGAAAAATAATAAATAATATAGAAAAAAATAATTAAAGTGAAGTGTTTCATAATACGACAGACAAATCATTTTCAAATTAATCGATTAAACATTATTTTTAATTGCAACAACAATATCAGGACTGATTCATTTAGATATTCGTTTGTACCTAGATTGTTATTTATTTTATATAACGGGAGATATTGAATTTAAGATATAAATATTGTATTATAATTGTATATTGAGATAGAACCTGCAGACAAGCAGCCATGTGGCAGCTTCGTGGGACTATCTACACATTGTCTAAAAAAAAAAAAAAATGTAAAAATTTTTTCAGTCAATAAAGTTCATACCAAATGAAGTATAATTTCTTGCCATGTATGAGCATGATCATTCACACAATAAATCAGTTGTGTGAATGATCGCACTGATCATTCAAACAATTGATTTATTATCACGATAATCCGGTAAGTTTCAAATTGGCGAATTTTCGGAGAGATTGATAAAATATTTTTTTTTTAATGCCTCCGTCATATATACAAACTTTACCTAAATATATACTTTGAAATAGACGTAAACAGGATAATTTGGTTCAAGCTTTGATTTAAATCAACAAGGCATATTTAGAAGATTGTAATACCATAGGAGGACAATACAACATTATCATCGTTATGATATCAAGTCAACCATGATCGTAAATAATCAGCAAGCCTATCCTAGTGAAGGAAAAAGATCTATTTTTTTCAATAAGGCTCTTTTACAAAATGAAAAATTGTTTACGCCCTTTCGAAAAAAAATAGTTTAATCTTTATTCGAGTTTGAACAATACAGATTATTTTATGATAACATTAGTGAACCTTTGAAAATTTTAGACTGCCAGTATAGTTACACTAGGGTGCATAATACGCGTTAATTTGAAAGTAAGAACTTGTTATAAATTTAATTCCTCGCCACACCGGTCCAAGTTTCCCTCTCGGAGAGCGGGAAATTGCATTGGAAGGATGCATGTAGGGGGGCGGGGCGCATGCGCGAGGCGACGCAATCAATAGCCGTAGTGGGGAATAAGCCCGTCATCTAGTTGTCTAGTTGGCAGGCCTCAGCCTGTATGGGGTGACATAGCCAGCATGCAGCCTCCCCCGAGAAAGGTGAGCTACTTCATTACTTACATATATCTCACACGAGAACCACTGCTAAATACAAGCCATGTCAGTGCCGGCGACTTCGCGTGTAAGTGGCTTTCCGCAACTCATTTTGCACTCAGTTTCACTCAAAACTTCCTCTCGCCTTTCAGTCCGAATATTACACTATCGATGCTTTATTTTTATAATAATCCGCACGTGATTGAAACAAACATAATTTAGTTACACTGCAAATTACAGTTCAAATCGGTTTTAATGTAATCCGTGAATCGATATCTTTTAGTGAAGTTGTTTAGTTTTCATCGTCGCACCACCCAAAATGTTGGCTCCCAAATGAAAAGATGCGTGCGTGCGATAATAAATGATGTTTTTTTTTTAAATATATTAAATTACAACATTCAGTTTGAAAATTACGGTACAGTTTAATTTTATGATGTGGGTGATTAATATGAAAGATTCATAAATGTTTTGTAACTTTACAAAATTGTGAAGAAAATTACAACATGGCGCTCTCCTTAAGTTCGGTATGCCTAACGCCCAATAGAAGAGTAGGTGTGGGCCAGGATATCTGAGATATCAATAGGACCTAGTGGTTTGGGGAGCAGTGTATTTTAATGTTTCAACTTTCCCGTTATTTGAAAATGTCTTGTATAAACGAACTCACGATACAACCGAAATTATCACTAATCTTAAAAATTTTCAATGGCCCCTTAGCTTTTCAAAATATTTGTACCAATGCCATACAATGAATGTTTATATTTTTTTGTGACGTATTAATAGAAATTCGTGAATGTATATTATGCATTTAAATAAGTAAAATATAATATACGACATTTATCCTGAACATTCTTTGAAAATAAGTGAAAAGTTTTTTTTAAGTCACGTAGGTTTATTAAAAGTTCGAGCAAGTATTTTTTTATAATTAAGTTTATTCTTAAATTATATTATTTGACTGCTAATATATTTCTTAGTAATGATAATTAAAGCATTCGTGTCAATAAGTACAAATACATATTCTAAAATACCGTACTTGTTATAGGGCGTATCTTTTCACAATTTTATCCATTTCTCAAATCGAAAAAAAACATTATGTTTCGTGACATTATTTATTTACACAATTTATAACAGTTTTTATAAATTTTGAGGCTAAAAAAAAATACAAATCATTTTGAAACCTTTATAATAAATATTGTTTTGTGTTACCGATAAATTTATCTTAGGAAGTAGGATAGCCACGAACTGTATTATTAATACTAACACTTTTTAACATATAATCTTTCAATATATTTTTGGTCAAACATGAAAATGTATTTGGGAATACTATAATGTCATGTTCACAATTTATAGATAATAGTAAATAAAACTCAAAGAAAAGCCCAATAAATGAAAAGTTGAACCGGTGGCATTCATTACTAAAATTTACAAGTACGTTACAACCTTCCTTATTCACATATATTTATATCATATATTCATATACTCGAGGAAACACGTAACAAAAATACACATTCACGGTAATTTCATCGCCAAGCTTTCCTTACATTCTACAACAATATATTTGGATTATAACTGTAACCTAAAGTTAATGTTATTATATTGGCTACATTATAGATTATTATTGTCTACATTATTGGCTACATTGCTCAGCACAGACCGGTGAAAATTCACGGATTACTATAATTGTAGGATTTGCGAAGACGAAAGAATTTATAAAATAATTGCCTCGGGATCATTGCCTGAGATTTACCTTTCGAATGTTAGTAAACATGGAAACTTACGACAATTGTCGACCATTTAAATAAAAGAAATACACATTTCGAGTAAAGAATTATTAATCACTAAAATAATCGCTTGAATTGTATTTGATTTATACTAATCAGGTATAATTTATTGAGCTTGAAAGAGAAATTTTAAAAGAAATCGCTTGAATTGTATTTCATTTATACTTATCAGGTTTAATTTATTGAACTTGAACGAGTAATTTTACGCAACGATAACCGAAATTAGTAGTTAAACATCAAGTTATTTAGAGTAGAAACACAAAATAAGAAACAAAACAAAAGTACCAAAATACTAGAAAACGTATTCCTGTGCACACATTAAGCCTACATTAAATAATTAATTAACTAAACGAAGTGGGCGCTAATGAGACCTTTCTTTAACAGGGAAATTACGCAAAATTCCTGAAAAATTTGCACAGCGAGCAGGTGGCAAAACTACAAGCCAAGAATCAACATGAGTGCGAGTTACTGGAGGACATTCGCCAATTCACCATCAAGAGATCGGCGATCGAGAAATCTTACTCCGAGGTATTTCAAACCCTAATATTTATTATTATTTGAATACATCATTTACATAATTGAAACACTGTTCGTTACTTTGTGGAGTTTACACAATTGTTTTCGGTCCAATCGTGCCTAAATTATTATATCTCGTTAACCTGTTTATAATAATTGCTTGTATCTTGTACTCTAAATTTATTATTATGTTTATGATTATAATGACAGATTTTTTTCACTTCGAATTATGTATCGCAAAGTATTTTAACAGTTCCCTCCTTTTTGCTGTAAATTCTTATCAGTCATCTAAGATTAAAGCAACTGAGGCTCTCAAATGTGTTTGTCTACTATACAGGGTGTCCGGGGGTATTTTCAGTTGTTTTGTTATTTTTAAACTTATTTATCTTTTAGGTAGAATCACCTCTTGAAGATAATCCACTTTAGCCCCGGACAAGTTTTCCCGGAGTACTTGTACATAAAAATGTACAAGTTGTACATAAAAAAAAATCGAAAAAGTATATTACATTTGAGATGGACAATTCTACCACTGATCCCTTGAAATAAAGCTCCATGTCCATAAAATTACAGTATTGCATTTAATAATGTTCCAATTCAATTTACAAAACGTATTTTAAAATTCTACTCTCCAATTATCTACACATACTTTATTATTTTGCATTTTTCCCACACTACGTATTATGCGTGGTGGCAGTTTTCCTTCAACGACACCTAGTGGCTAGTGGCCCATTATAATAATAATATTGGAGTAATTATATCAGTATTTTACTACCATATCTTACTGGGTTAAAAATCACTACATACAGTCTGTATTATCGATTTTCCTACAGATAACACCAAAAAAAACCATAATCATATATTGTTTACCTCCCTATCCATCTGTTTAAATCGCTCTTATAGTAAGTACGCACGTTCAATTAGGTAAAAAAAATAGTTTTAAAATAACTTCAATAAAAAACTTCACTAACTTAACTTGACTTTAAGAGTAAGTTAATGAAATATCGCGTGTATTAGACGAATTAAAGAGAGAAAATAAAAAAAAATGAAACCATACCCAATACGGTCGATAATATGAAACTGTGTAATATCTCATGTTGGTTAATTTATTTTTTATATTTGTTTACAAACTATTATCCAGTAATAACACAGCACAAATCATATAATACGAACTGACAACAGTAGCGATGAACGAAGGGAATGCTAGGTACTAGCTACAACTGAATAAAGCAATGATAGACTGTACAAAAATATATATTATGATTTCTAAGCAAGGTTTTGGTGAAATACATGATTCATGCAATATAATAAGTTTTTCTGATGAAAGCGAGGCTATATACAGAAGTTGTTATATGTTGTTCATTCAATTTTTTCAATCCAAAGCAAAAATTTCTCACTATCGTGTTATTATGTGTTTTCAGGATGCTAGTCTATCAAATATTTTTTAGCTTACTTTATAATCTTGGTTTAGTTCAACTTATACTTATTGAAAACCGTTATTTTGAACCGCTTCAAATGTTTGAACGTTGCTTACTATGTCACGTTATTTTGAACCGCTTCAAATGTTTGAACGATGCTTACTGTGTCACGTTATTTTGAACCGCTTCAAATGTTTGAACGATGCTTACTATTTCACGAGTCTAGAGATTAAGCCTTGCAAAATACGGTCTAAAAGATATTTTTATTTTATATTGTTATAATTTGTACCCTGAAAAAAATTCAAGGTCTCGACCTTAAGTGACCTCTGCTAAGGTCGCCATTTTGTATGAAAGGTGCCATAAAATAATTTTTTTTCTTAATAATTCCTGAACGGTTGATCTTACGACAAAGTTATGACTTACAATGGCGAAAAGATGTTTTAAAAAATATATATCGCTAAATACACTATTTCTACAATTTAATAATGCTATTTCTGGCAGTTCATTACATTTTTTTTTTTTTTTTTTTAAAGAAAGACAAACATTCCCGGGTTACGAATAACCCAACAATGTTTGAAAATCTCCTACTACCACCACAGAAAGCCGAAAATGTTGCTTGTGTTGTGATGGAGGACTTAGCCAGCCGAGGAATTATAATTTAAATAAATATGATAATTTTGTGATCTCATTTTAAACCACCACAAGGTAAACATATATAAACAATATTTTTATATATAATCATCACAAATAATCGTATGAACAAAAAATGCAAGTAATTTGAAATTTAGCAGTTAAATGTAACACTTGAGGGTAAAATTTCCATCAATCAAATGATGGCGTTCCAGAGAATGAAGAAATTCGACAACGACTTTAAGGCGATGGACTACGTCGTGTAATATTTTAAATTCAGCCACTATCAATAACAACCCTTACGTAGATGGCGATAAGGTTTAAATTCCCGCTTAACACCATCCTCCTGTTTTGATTTATGCAAGAAAAAAACATGGCCAAAAAGTGCCTTTTATTTTATTTTGTGGATGTTCAGGCATAAATTTTTTTTTTTTCGATCATTTTATAAATAACTTAATTTGCCACATTATACAATAGAATCTTAACCGAAAATGGGTTCGTAAGTAGGAGATTGTGAACTTTAAAGCAGTTTTCATAGGCTTTTACATAATTTTTTTCTGGGCTTATAAAAAGACTTATCTAAAAAATACTAGATTATTTCAAAGGCCAAGATGTATTCTACTCGCAGTATTTAATTAAAGCATCTGATACATTTCTAGGCGACCAAATTTTCAAACCAAAACACATGATTTTGCATTACTACGTATGGCATCGCCTTAATCATTACATTAAATTCAAGCTTCCACCGTATCCTCTGGCACTTTAATCGGGAGGAAGAAAGCCCAAAGGCACGAAATCATCGTTGTATGCTGTTTTCGAACAACCTCCAGAAGGCCTAGATCTCGAAGATAACAAAATTAATGTTGTGTATGGAGGACATCTTTGACACAAAGTTGTATGGCATCGAAAGGTTTGCTTTCGGTTATTTTGCGACATTTATATATATACATCGTTCATAAAAAAACACCTTTGTTTCACCACGTTTCCGAAAATTTTCTCCGATCGAAAATTCCGCGAATAAATAAGAATAACATAAGGAAGTGAATGAGAATATTATGTTTCGACACGCGTTTAGTTGCTGCGACACGACATCGTGCGTCTTCAACCAAGGAAAAACTAAATTTTGTTCGCATTTCCAAAAAAAACATACTGCTCATTTCCATCTCTGACCACTTCAAATATCGAGATGCCAACCCAGAAGAGATCATAGACGCCGGAGCGCGCTTTGTCGTTGCTTCCTATGGTAGTCGCATGGAAAAGGAAACCTTTTAAGAATTCCGATACCAATGTTTCGCTAAATTGGCAGCAAAAAACCAAAGTAAATTTCCCTTCTTCTTGCATTTAAGACGTACCATCAAGTGCAAAAATTATATGAAATCCAAACGAATCGAAGACTGGGGGTTGGAAACTTGTCACGAATTGGCTCGCTCCAGTACCTAACAATGATAACTAGCATCCGAGACTTAATTGAATTTCTTTGGGTACCGTTGTAAAAAAAATGTAGCTGCAGAAAAGTTGGTTTGAAGGGTTCTATTGTACGTGGATTCTGTAATGGTCAATCATGCGAAATTACACCAAATGTTCATATCGAGAGGAAGGACGAAGATGAAGGAAGATGTCATCAATAGTAACATTTTAAGGAAGAAAAGGATTAAGGACGAAGGTGTTAAAAACCACCGACCCCGACCATGATTGGAAAGTAATGATATACATAATCGCGAACATATATTATGCAATTCCATTTACTTTCTAAAGTTATTGTTTAGATAATATTCGTAACTCTACTATATTATGTCATTTTGTCCTCAAATGTTACACTTAACTGCCATATTACAATCTACGTGTATTTTTTCTACTCATTTAAACAAATAAATTAATTGTTTCTTTTTTATTGTTATACAATACTGTTGAAATTAATAAATTTGACTCGATATGGCCTTGCGCCCTCCGCGCGAATATTTCGCGATAATGGTGTATCTGTTGATTAGACCCACTGGGGATACCACAGTTAAAAAAACACTATATACTCTACCTTGGTGTAGAAATGAGTTCACAAAATTATCATAATTTCTTAATGAATAGCCATAAATAACAACATAAAATTACAAAAGCGTGTGAGGAACGATTAAAAAAAATCGGCATTCCGCAGCTGTAACTTGTTGTACATTATACTTAAAAAATTCATATACTAAACAGTGATAAATTTTACGTTTTTCTAGTTTGTATTGAACAACTTTGTCGTAAGATCAATCGTTGAGGAATTATATTGAACAAAAAAAACATTTTGGCACCTTTCATACCAAATGGCGACCTTAGCAGAGGTCACTTAATGAAGAAAACTTTTTTTTCATGGTACCAACCTTTACAATATAAAAACAAAATATCTTTTGGACCACCTTTTGCAAGGCAAATACGAGTACCTGTTTTTTATCTCTATTGACTGAACTACAAATGCCAGAGAACAAAATACATACGACGTTTTGGCCAAGTATTAATTTGGCTAAACCTCGGCTTTCGGATGAGCCAACCCGACCATAATTCCTGAGACACGACGCCACAAAACCAACGCTTTCCTAATTCTTTTGTGTTTTCTTACAGGCTCTGTTAAAGATATCCTCGGCATATTTGAACAAAAAGATCCCGAATATTCCAGACTTGAAAGTTGATGGAGGTGAAGAAAAATGGTAAGTAATTTTTTATATAAAAACAATTTTATTTTTCGGTAGAATATGATTGAAAATATGTGAAGTAAATAATCATCAGAAGCAATGAATTTTAACAATCATCTTTATAGTTGTCGTAACCGCAATGTTGATTTTTGAGAAGAGAAGAGAAAGAAAGAAAGAAGCGAACATTTATTTTGGTTCCGCAAATATGTATTGGTTTCTTTGAGGTAGTTTAGCACCGAGAGAAAAAAAGTTCCACTCATAAAGAATAAAAAAAATATTGTTTCTGCGTCTCGTCACTAATTTATTACCATTCATTAATGAAAGGAAAGGTCTATAGCTTACGGTCACTTCCGAGTAGGATACATTTGAAAAGACGCTAAAAAGTATTATTGAATCTTTGATATTTACATAAATTATTTGTTACTGAATACAACATTTATGTAATATATTGAAAAGTAGTTCCAATTTTTCACCATTTTCAATTTTTTTTTGTTACGAGTTAGTTTTTCGGATGCAACATTAACAGTAAAAAGGTAGCTCATCTTAATTGACTTATATTTATCGATCGTCAAGTTTGACTGGTGAAAGTGGAAAGAAAAGTTATTTAAAATCTTGCATGCCTTTACAACTCTGCCGCAACCCGTCCTTATTGTTAACGAGGAGTATAGTGGACTCTAAAGATGACTCGCGCTACTAATAGCGCAAAACTCTAACGCTAATGGAACCGGGATGAAAACAAATAAATAAATATTATCAACAAAAGTGTACCTTATGCTGTACATATTGTATAATTACAGTTTCATCCCGATTACAAAAGAACCGTATGAATACAAATATCGACAGTATATCACATAAAAAAACTAATAAATGCATTAGAATCAATGAAATCAATAGAAAAACAATGAAAATCATAACCCCTAGAAGTAAAATTGCTTGATCAAGTTAGTGATTCAGAATGTAGTGACTTATCCATTCCTCAAGGTACAGCATTGGGCCCTTTGCTATTTATCATATTATTTATTTATTTTGTAAGAAACAAACAGCTTTTATATAATATGCAGTGATAGATATAAATATACAAGTTAACTTAAGTCAAGCCACAGAAGTTTCTTATGTTACAGTGCATTAGAAATGAAGTTTTAGTTTCTTAAAATTAATTTGGTGTTAAAGGAAGGGGAAAGGAAGAGGAAAATAGGAAGAGGATAGGAAGAGGAAAATAGGAAGAGGATAGGAGATGCTGCCGATACATTCCATACTCTCATATTAATAATCGATCGTACGCATTACTTCATATCGATATTTCTTTAGGTTATTACCAAAAATGTCAATGCTGTAAAATTTTTTATTATATTGTGCACATATACGAGGAATTGGGTCAACGATACATTTATAGTCTCTAAATGTGAGAAAAAAATGGAGAAACTATATCCTACGCAGATGACACAGTGCTAACATTAAATTTGGACGGAAATAAATAACATGGCCAACATAGATATCAATGAACTAAAAAAGTAGTTTGATCTAAATTTACCAACACTATCTTATCTTTTTTCTTTAGGCGTATCTATATAAGAAACGCCTAAAGAATTACATATTATGATCCATTCTAGGAAAAATACACAAACATAAGGATTATATCTCCGCATTATAGTAGGCCAATGTCTAAAATGGTCACCATACATAAACATACTCAGAGTCAGATTAAGGAAACTAACATATATCTTTGGATGTCTAAGACATATTCTAAATGAAGATTTACTTAGAATGACCTATTTGCTTTATGCCAATCAATAATAAAATATGCCAATACAGGAAGGGGGGGGAACTTATTAAAAAACCAAACAAATCGCTTTACACAGCACAAAAATTAGTAACAAAATCAATTAATATTTAAACCACGTACCTACATATTCATAAGTACTTATTTTAAAATAATTAAAACTTAGAAAACCGAATGTATTCTACTTCTACCTTTCGACAATACAATTTCACAAATATAATGTTCTAAATAAAACTGCTCCATTTAAAAATAATAGAAATCTAAGACAAAAATCAACTATACCAAATCCAAAATGTGATAAAAATAATGGGCCAATTCAATTATAAATATCACTGATTAATTTTTCTTATTCATTACCTGAATGATTTAGAAACATAAATAACAATTTAAAAGATTTTAAATATCGCCTTAAAAACACACAAGATATGTACGCTTAATTCTATAATATAAATATAAACAAACAAATAATTATGATATTATGGACACTGCGACATATTTTATTGTAAATGATGTAACATTAAATAAAAAAAATAACGAGACCACGAATTCGCGAAACTCTTGCCACTTCAATATTTTATAAAACACAACTAATTTGTATAACACATCTGCCCTGATGATGGACACTGCAACGAAACGTTGGCTAAAGAAGGAGTTAGCGCAACACGGCATAACACCCCAAAAACAAATAAAAAAATACTTTTGGCCGTGAAAATCTTAAATCATATTTGATGTATCAGGTATTTAATCGTCAATTACTCGACGATTAAAATACGTTACTGAACAATATAAGACCATTTTAAGCAACTGCA
Source organism: Hesperophylax magnus (assembly GCA_026573805.1). Taxonomy (NCBI): domain Eukaryota; kingdom Metazoa; phylum Arthropoda; class Insecta; order Trichoptera; family Limnephilidae; genus Hesperophylax; species Hesperophylax magnus. The sequence goes on from JAIUSX010000071.1 coordinate 282,345, forward strand.
TTGACTCTGAGTACATAGTGGTCGATATAATATAGAGAATAACGGAAAAATCTCTATACTAGCCAGGGCCCTTGAGGTGTTTTGCATAAAAACAGCGCCGCACAAATCATCCAAATATTATTATCATTATTATTAAGAAGTGAGCAAGTGGGCATCGTGTTAAACGTTTTGTCTCAAATTAAATTATCCTTGGATAGTGAAGTAATCAAATATTTTTGATGTATCTGCCTTGGTTTTTTTTCACATCATTGGTATTCCGTTGTTTCTTTCTGAGTTCATAGTGCATCTACATTGTATGCGTCGATTCTCTATGTTGTTGATCTCTGTCCTCCTTTTGTCACTCTACCCCCTTAGATACTTATAATCGCGGTGTAAACATAGGTCGGAACAGTGAAAAACTTGGCCTATTACCACAGCGTGTGTATAGCTAAAACGGCCTTAAACCAGACTTAAGGCCGGCAATGTTCGGTCATATTTTCAAAGGGTCTTTTTATTATGCATCTACCCATTCCAAGCTGCAGATACAAGGTTAGCAAAGGGAGCTCCAGTGACGCTAGAATTATGTCTGCCTCTCAGAAGTTGGGAAAACTGTTAAATAAAACCTTATGTGGTTGTGTACACTTACCCCTCTACATAAAAATGATATTAAAGCATAATGTAAACATAGTTCATCTCCTTTTTAATTTTAAAGTTGGTTTGTTTAAGAGATTCAGTAAAAAAAGATGTAAGTAAAAATGCAACCGGATTCGTCATTTTGCACCAAGAGAAGATTCAAAGCAGCGTGTGAACACTTACACTGCGTTATTATTTTTATTTATTTATTTAGTGAGGTGTACGCTTACGCCGCAAATGGGTCAAGTGTACGCAATCGACATGCGTATGAACTTTTTGACTATTTATTTATTTTATTTTATTTATTTAAACGCCCAAAGGGCTTTTACCTATAATAATGTACATCTTTATTTTTAGTTATACAGATTACATATAAAATTTTTTTTTTAAAAAATCAGTGTTAACAAAATACAGGTTACATAAAAAAATATCAGAGTTGACAAAATATGTTACATAAAATATAAGAATTTTAAAAATATAGGTATGGATAGAGTAAGTGAGACGAAAAATATAAAATCTGCCAAAATCCACAAAATCAAACATAATGATAATAAGAAAATATAACAATAGTTTACAAATTAGGTAAAAATAGTTCGCACATACTCCGTTTAAAGTTGGCCAAGTTCAAATTATTGTCAAATACATTTATATTATTTAAATATTTGTTACCAAGACTGTGTAAACGTTGTATTGGAGAGTGAAAACTATAGTTGGAATGAGATGTATGTATGTAAAATGTTGATATTTGCCTAGTTGTTCGTGTAGGTATGTGTAGATTTATTAAATGCAGGAGTTCACAACAATCGAATTTAGAGTTCAATAATTTTAATAAAAAGGTTAGGTCGTTTATTTTTCTTCTGTTTTCTAATGTCGGAATATTTAAATGATTCAATAATGACTGGTAATTTATGTGTTCTAAAGGGATGTTAAGTTTAAAATTGACGAAGCGTAGAAATTTTCTTTGAATTCTTTCAACATTATGAATATGTACATTGTAGAAGGGCGACCAAACTATGGAGTTATGTTCTATCAGGCTTCTAACAAGGGATATGTACAATAGTTTTATGATTTGTAAAGATTCAAAGTTTTTAATTGTTCTTAATATAAAACCTAATGTTTTCATACCCTTATTCACAGTTTGTTGAATGTGGGCCGTAAAGTCTAGTTTCTCATCCATTATGATGCCAAGATCTCGCATTTCCTTTACTCTTTCTAAATTTGTTTTATTTATTGAATAGCCAAAAAATTGTGATGTTTTTTTTCTGGAAAAGGTCAAAATTTTGCATTTTTCTACATTTAAATATAAATTGTTTTGTGAACACCAGTTATTTAGCATGTCTATATTAGATTGAAGAACTTGACAGTCGTTTGAGGAGGTTATTTCTTTATATAATTTAATATCGTCGGCGAATAGCAGTACATTGACATTTAAGCAGTTGACTATGTCATTTATAAAAACAATAAATAAAATTGGGCCAAGATGACTACCTTGCGGTACGCCACTAGTGGCCAAAAATGCTTTAGATAAAAAAGATTTTATTTTAACAAGTAAAGTTCTACCAGATATGTAGCTACTTAACCAGCTTAACATATTTGCTCTGATTCCTATAGCATGAAGTTTTTGGATCAGTATTTTGTGAGACACTTTATCAAAGGCTTTCGAAAAATCAGTATATATACAGTCAACTTGTTTATTTTTAGAAAAAGACTCCAATATATAGTTTTGAAACAGTAGTAAATTTGTTGTAGTTGATCTACCTCTAATGAAGCCATGTTGTTCGTCATTTATTAACTTTGTTAGTGTGGGATATATTTCTTCCAAAACTAAAGATTCAAAGATTTTGGGTAATACAAATTGTATGCATATTGGTCGATAGTTTGAAATGTCAGTCTCGTCACCTTTTTTAAATATTGGAATAATATAGCTGGATTTCCAGTAGATGGGAAAATATCCAGAGGATAGTAGGTGGTTAAATAAAATGGTTAGTGGTTTAGACAATACGGAGGAGCACTGTTTTAGGAAAATTGGCGGGATGGTGTCCGGGCCTGCAGACTTGTTTATGTCTAAGGAACTTAATTTTTTTTTGCAAGATTCTTCGGTGATGTAGCAGTCTGTTAAATGTGTGGTTTTTTTGAATGTGTATGAAGGAATATTTTCTTCTAGTGTTTCATCATCATAAACATTTTTAAAGAAATCAGAAAAAAGATTTACAATGTCTTGCGTATTGTTGGCGTATTTGCCGTCCATGTGCATTTCTGGAGGATAGTCTGTGCTGTCGTTGTTTATTTTTTTAATAAATTTCCAGAGATTGTTCGAGTTTAAGGCTGTGTTCTCGATAGAATTTATATATGTTTTATAACAGATTTTAGAGAGATCTTTGCATTTTTTCCTACTTTCACTGAAATTTGTATAGTCGATTTTCCTTAAAATTTTTTTAAAATTTTTTATGAAGTATTTTTTTTTTGTTGTAGTGAGGCTATTAGTTCTGATGAGAAGTAAGTTGGATATGTATGTTTTTTAGGAGTAAATAGTGGTACATATGATTTGATAGTGGTGGAGAATATTGAATATAGATTTTCTAAGGAATCGTCAGTATTAACGTCAGACAAAAAAGACCAGTCAACATGCGAAAGATGAGAATTTATAGATTCAAAATCTGCTTTTTTGTAGTTGAGAGTTTTTTCAACGGGTTTCGGCTCGACGCCACATATATTTAACTTAATATAAAGAGGGGGGTGATGGTTATCAACAGGTAACAGAGGATCATTACATTTCTCAATGAACAATTTAGGATAATTTGATATTGCTAGATCTAGTAAGCGATCATTTATGTTGTATATAAAGTTATGTTGTAAAAGATTTAAAAAATTTGTCATATCTAATATCTCACTACTTACAAACCTTGTGAGGTTTTGTATTTATTTGAGATAGGTTAATGTTTCAAAAACCCAATCCTGTCTGATTACGTCTAAAAGGGATCCAAATGATAATCTAGTCTCCTTCAACGGAAGCAATCTTCCGAACAGGCTTTCCATTGATATGCTTTGTGTAACTATAAGTGACCAGCTCAGGTACGGGGGCTCCATCGAAGCCAGAGTAAAGTTGACCTCTCAGAAGCGGGGCGTACTGTACAGGGCCCGCAGATACTTTAATAGTACACAACTGCTGACCCTGTACAAATCGCAAGTGCGCCCTACTGTCGAATTCGGCAGCCATCTCTGGTCCGGAGCTCCTAAATACCTGAAAAAAACCATTGACTCTGTGCAAAAACGGGCGGTCCGTTTGATAGATTCCCCAATCTTAACAAACGGACTGCAATCTTTAGAGTACAGGCCCCAGGTAGGTATGCTGTCCTTGTTCTATCAGTATTACAATGGAAGATGCTCTGAGGAACTAGCGTCATTGATCCCTTCGGCACCGGTGCGTAGTCGGGATACACGCCAAACGCGCGCCCAACATTTGTACACGGTTGACATTTGTCACATGAGAACGGGTCGCTTCTACGATTCGTTCTTAAGTTCAACAGCTCGGCTCTGGAACGAACTGCCGGCCTCTGTGTTTCCTCCCTCCTACAACATGGGACTCTTCAAGACCCATGTTCACTCCTTCCTCTCCACAAAAAGACCCTCCACACCGCATCCCCAAAGATGATATAGGCCCTGAGGGAAATTATTTTCTTCAGGGCCTCCTGTGTGGAGTTAATATAAAAAAGGTATCTTAATAATCTGTATAATGATAAATAAACAAAAAATTGAATAAAACAAAAATCTTAACGTAAAAAAATAACCTAAAACATGATCTATTATATACGTAGTAGGGATAAGGTTTACATTTTCCACACGAGAACGGGAAAAAGCTTTTCACCCCTTTCTCTCCTTAAAAACCCATCACTATTTATCTCTTAGGATAAATGCATTCTATTATACACACATTAATGAGGAACCAAAGGTTTCTATAAATGGAGAAATCATAAAAAAAGTGGAAGAAATTAAATATCTAGGTGTTATTATAGACTCAAAATTGAACTTCTCAAAAAATGCAGACTATACAATTAAAAAAATTGCAAAAAAATATCATTTCTTGGTAGAATCAGAAACAAAGTAAATAAAGAAACATGCCAGATAATATACAATACAATTATATCACCACACTTTAATTACTGTTCAAGTATTCTTTTTCTCTGCAATAAAGAGAAAATGAAAAAAATGCAAATACTGCAAAATAAAGCAATGCGAATAATACTTAAGCGCAACATATACACACGGATAAGAGACATGTTAAAGGAGCTGAATATTTTGACGGTGAAGCAAACTGTGTATTTGAATGTACTTATTTTTATACATAAAATTAACTTAGGGATGATGTCTAAGGAACTGAAAAGAAAAATAAATTACAATAACGAGATACACGGACACGGGACGAGAAATTCTAAGCAAATTAGATTGCCAACAAGAAAAAAAACAAGCACCCAAAAATCTCTGATGTACCAGGCCGTTTAACTCTATAACAAAATCCCGAAGGAAATTGCTGTGATCGAAAATATTAATAAGTTCAAAAATGAATTAAGAAAATATGTCTATCTCAATTATTAATGTTTCTTTTTTTGTGACTTTATTGAAATATTTAACGAAAGATTATGTTTGCCAAACAATGTACATGTTTATATGTTTATAAAACTATTAGCACACACGAAGATGTGAGCTAACTTAAGATTAATAAATAAATAATAAAATAAATTTAAAATTTTTGTTTAACCTTAAAATGTTAGACATATAATTTGCTAATTATCTTGCTGCTACCGTGACAATATTAATATAAATGTGTGACCAGAGCGTGTATCAATGTAAATGTGTTCATGTCAGTTACATCTTATTACAAACATATAATAATCTATGGTAGGAATTGATAGGACACAGCATCCGACTGATTCCCATTATACTTTATAAATTATAATGGGGATATAATAAAAAATATAATAATATAAATTATATTTTCTTTTCCATTTTATGTCCTGATTAAATCTCCCAATAGGAAAAACTAAACCCTTCCACACACTTTTATACAAATGATCATCTAGTCAATCAACATTATGCAAGTACATTAAATGAGCAAAATAAATACAAAACAATACAACAACAACACGTCAACTCACCAGAGATCAAATGGGAAAATAATTCACCGACTCCAGATATTTTCATATCAGAGGGTTCGGCTCCGTAGAACTCCTAACAGGGCCTATAAATCCTACTGATCCCTCAACATAAATATTTTAAAAATCTTTCGTTATCCTACATGTATTTAAAATGACTGATTTTTGCATTTTTATATATAAATTTTTTGATATATCTAATACTCCTAAATTTTTATTGAGAGAGCTAGGTATAATGCCAGTAGCCGAAATAACGAATGGTAATATTTTTATAGTCTGAGAATGACAAATTCTTTTTATCTCATTTCCTAAATCTGTGTATTTTCTTATTTTTTCATTAACAGATTTTTTAATATTCGGAATTCGGAATTCGGAATAGCGACATCAATGATATAAGTTATTTTTTTTAAATTTTGTCATGTAAAACTATATCGGGTCTATTATGACTAATCGTTCGTTAATATTATACTATTATATTACTATTAATTAATCTTGTGTGATATTTAGGCCCGTTGGCGATGTATCTACTCTACATGCTCATGTTATGCATAGCATTGAAGCATAGCTTTGAATGGATACTCCGATAAACAGAGGTCCGGGTTATACAATGAAGGTTTTCCCGGAACATTAATTCCGCTTCTCGTATAGCGCCATGTCAACAGTCTAAACGTAATTGTTGTTTTGATTATGAAACACGATCATAGAGAACTTTGACAAACACTTTCTAAATATTGGATCCATTTCTACAAGAAACTAAAAGTAGGTTAAAATGATTTAGGGAGGGTTATTTCATTTTTCAGCCATGGGTTAGCATAATTTAGAAATCAGGGCGCTAGCGCAAGAGCGGTGTAACCATCAATTTCTGAGAAATTGTTTAATTATTCAAATCTACGCTTACTTGTAGTATTATATACCTGCAATAAGAGAAATACGTCAACCCTCGTTTCCACAACGTAAAAAATAACGCCAAAAATACTGCTTTAGAAATAGTGGACCAATAATTAAAAAGGTTAACAACAAAATAAGAACCATACCCATTACAAAAAGTATAGGTAATTTAGTTACCGAAGTTATGTTAGATAAATAAAAAACTTAATACTTAAATATTGTGCAAATTTATGTCAAACTTTTCTGGTAACTGTAAAACGGTGGCCAAACCATCGCTCAAATATTAAATAACCCGGTCTTTCTAATATTTTATTACTAACGGTTTATTAAATTTATAATATGAAAACAACACGATTACCTTACCTCGTTTTTCCAGTGTTATTCAATAGACTAAACGGAGCGCTTACCATGCAAGTGGTGCGTTGTTTACCAGTGGCAACATGTAATAGAAACATATATTTTTTGTTTGTTTTTATTTGAAAAAAATGCCGATGGACAGAAAAAAAACATTAACATTTTTTACTTCAAATAAGCCCAGAAATTCTCTGGTTATCTTTCAGGTACGTTCTGACATAACGGTGAACAGGTTTTCTCTCCAGTGGAGGAAATAGAATTTTCGACAGATTTAAAAAAAAGTTTGTCAGTCCTTGAAGGCATTTTCCAAAACAAGAGGAAAAAATTATATTCGCGGGACGACTGGTGCAAGAGAAATTTATAATTTAGACATGAGAATACGTGCCAAGTGAATTTTTATATGCATTACACTAATTTTGAATATCTGTTCAAGTTTTGTCTTTTTGTTTTTGTTCGCAAATCTGCAAATTTCTTGCTTTGCAACTTATTTGTTGTTTTTCCTCTCTTGAGCAATAATACTCCTGACTCATCCAGTGGGTTTTGATTGTTTTCGGAAATCTATGGTTTATTACTATTACTATTTATTCTGCTAATCTCTCTATAAATTTACTTTGACCCGATGACCATGACGTATACACTGAAATCGGTAAAAACCCCATTTGGGATCTCCTAAAATAAACATATTAAAAAATAGTTTATCTCGAGATTCTCGCACTCGCACAATTGTTTAAAAAATTAATAATACCAATTAAAAGGCTATTCAGTACTGATAAATGAACATAAATGTATTGCACCTGTCGATAGTTTTTGCAAATTTATTTGAAGTTTTAGTTCGGAAGACCTTAGCGAGTTTGGGTACCCCGATAATAATTTATTGGATAACCAACACCTCTGCCATACGTCACTCATAGTGGATCTTTACCTTTGGTGATTTAGAAGGGGTGCTCGGGTTCCTCGGATGAGGTGTATTCATGATGCGCCTGCTCATCAGCTGCGTGGCGTACCAGATCGGAAGAGGCTGTTTTAGGGAGAGGCTAGATTTGGGAGACCCTTTGACCTCTCTAACTGGTCTCTCGACCTATCGCTTTGCGCCGCAGTGGGAGAGATATATTCATATGTCCGTCACTCCTTAACACACTGATCCCTAGATTCCTACCCAACCCTCTTACCTTTTACCTTCCCAGAACTTCTTCTACTTTATTTTTTATAAAAAAAACCCTTAAGGCGATGCCATACGTAGTAATGCAAAATCATGACTTTAGGGTTTGAAAATTTGGTCGCCTAGAAACGTTTCAGATGCTTTAATTAAATACTGCGAGTAGAATACATCTTGGCCTTTGAAATAATCGAGTATTTTTTAGTTAAGTCTTTTTATAAGCCCAGAAAAAAATAATGTAAAGGCCTATGAAAAATGCTTTAAAGTTCAAAATCTCCTACTTACAAAGCCATTTGCGGTTATGATTTTATTGTATAATGTGGCAGAATAAGTTATTTATAAGATGATCAAAAAAAATTAAACATTTATGCCTGAACATCTACAAAATAAAATAAAAGGCACATTTTGGCCATGTTTTTTTCTTGCATAAATCAAAACAGGCGGATGGTGTTAAGCGGGAATTTAAACCTTATCGCCATCTACGTAAGGGTTGTTATTGATAGCGGCTCAATTTAAAATATTACACGACGTAGTGCATCGCCTTAACACAGCATCCTCCCATAATATGACATAGGCCCTGAGGGAAATTTCTTATGGGTCTTATGTGTGGGTTAATGTAAAAAAAAATACACCACAAAAAGTGAATCCCGTTGTCATACTTCATATGAATTTTCTCAATTACTTTTCACCATCACGTGGTCATCATCCCATTGTAGGATTTGACCTCCTATACTGTATATACTATATATACTATACCTCTTATACCTCCTCTGGTCCCCAGCCATTTGTCTACAATCCTCACACCTTTTCATTCTGCAGCAGTTCTCTTCCAAGAAGTAGGTCCACACTTTCCTCGTTCAGTCTCTGGGTAACTTCCACGATTTCCAATTTCGGTGTGCTTTCATCTGATATTTTTCCACATGGTCAGCCCAGATATTTTCATGCTCAATTAGATTCTCGATTTCACGGTCATTTTTGAAGTTCGTACAACATTTTTGAGCGTTGGAAAAAAGCAGAAATACACGGAGAATACTTACTGATATAAAATAGTGTTAATTTATTGATAATCTGGTCAAATTATTAATTTTCCTGTTGAAAACGGGACTGTAGGCCATAATGAATGAATTGACAAATTTCATAAAGAAGTCGGAACACGTGTTCTTAAAAATTATAGTACTCTCGATTCAAGTCAATTATATCTATAAATAGAATGAATAATATTTTATTATGAAATTGTCATGCAGTCACATTTTTAACAGTATTTTGATTTAAAAAAAACCGCAGTCATTTTTCTCCTTGTAGTGTTTGGCCCAAATATACACTATTGAAGACTCTATATATCTTCTAACGAATAGTTATAACTTCTAGTAGGTACAAACTTTGTTTTGTTTGATTGGAGCAAAATCAGGGAACCAGGTTGGCTGGGTTCCCGGCCAAAAAACACATTACAGTTTTTTTGTTGCGGTATTGTGTTTTTTGAGTGATGTGTTTGTTTGTTGCAGGAACATGTGGAGCGTGTGGCGAACGGTGCTGGAGGAGAACGAGAAGCTGGCGCGCGCCCGGCTTGCGGCCGTGGAGGTGTTCCAGCAGCAGATAGCCGACGAGGCTAAGGCTCTGCGCACACACAAGATGGCCACCTCTAAAAAGGTGAGTCCTCTCCCCACAGACCCCACATAGACAATAGTGAGACATTGCTACCCGGTATCGATACCATGCTCCTCGTACTGGTCGCGATGAGTTTGAAATCATGAAGCTCAAACTCGAATATTGTTAAAAGAACACTTTTCTATTGGATAAACAGGATAGCAGCAGAATGTAATCAACATGTAGTCCTAAAAAGTATACCTACAGAAGTACTAACATTGGTACAAAGGTATGTACTTACGATTTAATCGTAAGTAAGTCTTAATTCTAGTCATTAGTGTAATATCCACCAACGCACAATTAATCAGGATGGCCAGAAATGGATATAAATGAGTTGCGGCAAACTGTTCCAGTCGTAAGCGGCACACTTCAGTCACTCACTCTCTAATTCCAAGATCTTGTTTGTTCATTCCTTGACGTCATCCATTTACTTATATGTTGTCTTCCTGATAAGTCTTCCATATTCTTACCCTGCCTAATATTGGTCATCACTTTGAAGGTTCACAAAAAAACATCGTTCTTTTGGGTATAATCGGGGAGGTTTTAAATATAAGCGTCGAATGTATTGGAATTTATGAAATGGAATCTTGAAGTGGAAATTAAATTATAGTTAAAAGACATTTTAAAATTTGACAGCAGTTTAAGAGCTAGTCTCTGCGGAAGAAGATTTAATCCTCAGTAAGAACTTTTTAAAAATGTTAAAAGACATTTTAAAAGTTGACGGTAGTTTAAAAGCCAGTCCTTGGGAGGAAGGTTCAATCCTCGGTAAAAACAAAAAAATTCAAATTATTCGTAATTCCGTTAAAAAAGGGATTGCAGGCCCTTAACGAATAAATTTATAGGTGTTCTGATAAACTTTTATTAAAATATCAATGAATTGTCACGATGTCGGAAAACGTGATTATAAGAAAAAACCTATCACGTTCGCATTTCGTCTTTATATTTTATTGAGACAAACGCAGGTGCAAAAACCTTATTACCAATTTACTAAAAGTTTATAAGGAAGCGACCTGCAGTCCCATTTTTAACCGGATTACCAATAATTTTAAGAGTTCCCTTAATAATACTCAACTTACTATACAGAAGTTATGCGGAAAAACTGTAGTATAGGTATGCCTAAATATTGGTCGATTATTATATTATTGACCTAATTGCCTTAAGGTGTATCGGCATAAATGAATTATTAATCTGAATAATCGATTAACTTATTTAAACTACCATCCAGCTCTGCAAGAGTTGACCAATACCTACCTACTTATAAACTACTATTGAACTATCGAAATATTTTCTTCTTCGATAAATTTTTCTCTCCTGGATTCAGTAATTTTCGTTTTTTTCTGAATCATGCCTTTAAGCCGTTTACAAGAATTATTTTGTCACATTTTTTTTTCAATTTAATTGGCTGGGGAGGGATATATTACAATATACTTTAACTAATTAATTAACTAACCATGACGCTGTTTCCCCGCAGGGGTAGACCGAGAGGACTGATTGCCAAACAACTCGGTCTTGGCACACACCAAATCCACTTAAATTTTACAATATAAACCTTTTTTACAAGATCAATTCAATATAGATAAAATAGCCACAATCGACAAAATGCATAAAAATAAAGTAAAATAACTTTCAACGTAATAAATCCGCAAGATATCAGAATAATACTTTCATTTCATTTTAAAAATATTTTCATAGGAAAATAATATAGGAAAATACCAGAACCTCTGAAAGAAGAATACGAAAACTATTTTTAATTATTAACATAATTGATAAGTAACAGTAGTGTTCAAAATCATATAATGCGGCAACCGCTTATATAGTTTTTTTTTTATTTTTCCCCGCCAGTTTTCACGAGTCTGCTGTTACGAAAAGTGAATTTCACACATAACCAACATAATGGTACCGCACATCACAGTTGAATACTCTCACCGTTGCATCAAACTTGATATTGGCGAAGAAGCTCGCTAAAACTCATGAACGAAAACAAAAACATTTCTAAAGGAACGGAAGTTAATACATAATATGCACCAATACAGACAATCCAATGTTTGTATTGTCTCCCTCAACTCGAATTGCGCAATCTGTACAATATTTCATAATTTTAAGTCACCGCAATGATTGATGAACGGAGGAGTTCATACAGAAACTATTTTATGTTCATTCCCGATTTTGCTACCTACAGTGATTGACAATGTATATTGTTGGCTACCTACCGTGTCACTCGCTAAGAAGAAAGTAGGCATCTGAATCATCCCCCTAAAAACACAAAACAATTTTTTTGAAAACCAACGGAGAACTTATTCTAAAACTTTAGTTTTCAGAAATTTGGATTCGTTTCACTTTTTTGTATACCATAATAATTTCCCTGTCGTATTTGAAATTACTATTAATACTTCGAATTGGGCTGGGGTAGAGGCCTAATTGCATTTCAAAATTAATTCCCTAATGCATGTTGCTCTTTACTCTTAGTCTCCATATCAAATATTGATATCGGTTCTGTTTTCAGCTAGGCAAAAAGGTGATTGTGGATTTTATGGATAATTTACGGAGTGATTGTCAGCAATACTTCAACTGTGTTGGGTTGTAATATATTAAAAAAATAATAGTCTTTATAGCCAAATGATATATTTAATAATAATTGTAATGGTTAATAATTAAGTTACAAAAAATATAAACGAGATATAAAAAACAGCATGATTAAAATTTGAATTGAAAACTGAATTGAAAATTTAAAAACTTAATAATATGATTATTTCTTTACGAGTCGAAATACGTTGCATAGCCATGATTCGCCCTGGTCTCTTCGTGTCCATTATGCGTTCCCTGCCGCTCTGCCTAATATGAATTGATCAGCGAGTAGCAATCCAAACGCAGCTGTCATCTTAGTTGTGTTGGTATGATTACCTCGATCTTCGAATGGATATTAGTAACGGAAGTTGGGTATTATTGTTCTAAAACCGTTACAGGGTCAATTATAAATATTCTCTGGAATAATAAAGTTTAGGTGGAAAAACTTTTTTTTTAAACTTTGTTTCAACGTCCGTCACATGACATTATTGTAGTTGAAAACGCATATTTATGAACATTGGTTTTTCCTTGTTTCAGTGTTCCGACCATCTAGTGATAGTGCACAAGGAGCTACAGACTTGTGTACAGGATGTAGATAAGACCAAGAAGCTCTACTTTGACGAAGAACACTCAGCGCACGATGTGAGGGACAAGGCCAAAGACATAGAGGAAAAGTAAGTGTCGAACTCATCGACCATTTTACATTTTTTTAATGACGGAATCTGGAAAAAAAGTCGATTGCAGAAATAGGTATATTCAAGCTGATCACGTTCGAAAAAGATAAATAACAAAATCAAAAGATAACAACAAAGTTACAAATTTAGAAAAAATCATTCAACGACAATTTGGGAGGCAGGTTTTGGTTCCGCCGCCCCGAAAACCATTCATTGGATAACCACCAACTCTGCAATAGATCACCCGCAGGATGGGGTGAAGTTTGTCCAGGTCTTGGCGGCGGATTCTTCTGCCCGTCTGCTGCGTGGCGGGCCGGATAGTAAGAGGGGGTGAGGGAGAATCTTGACCTATCCAGCCGAACTCTCTCGACCCATTGCCTTGCTCTGCAGTGGGAGGGTTGGATTCATACATTTGCCACTCATACACTGATCCGCAGATTCTTTCGCACCCACTACACCCTTATCCTTCCTATTCTTATAATACAAACTCCCAACAGCGTCCCCAAAGATGAAGTCTATGTAAAAATGACACTATCCTACTTTTTCTGATTAATAAGCATTGTTTCCGTAAAACATATCGTGGTACCTACATACTTAATCTCATTATACCGAAATGATGCTAAGTATATTTTAATATATTGTGCTTGAAGATACATAATGATATAATGTTATACTCATTATAACGTGTTACGCGTTTAAAAATACAATCTTTGTGTTTTATCTAAATTGATGATGTCTTATATGTATCTATTATTGGATTGCGAATATTTTTGCAAATATATGTGTGTGTTGCCATCTTTATGATTTCAATGTATTATTGCGATTCTAACAATTGTGTTTTTATGATGTTTTTTCAACGCAGGTATTTTTAATTTTTTTGTTGTTGAAATGTATGTATTCTCCTTTATAAGCACCAAAGCAGTTAACTAATACTTTTAATAAGTTATTCCTTTTCATTCGGCATTCAATTGCAAACCTTTGATTGCTAATTGCTATTTGCAATAAGTTCTTAACTTAAATTTCCGAGGAAAGAAGTCGATTGCTAATCATTAAAGTGGTGTCCCAGGAAAAGTAGTATGGAGGGAGATCAATTGTCCCGGGCAATCATTGCATTTTCATGCCTAACAGAATGACACAGTCACTTTGTGGCTGACCTTCTACCTTCCCCATAAGCCACCATAATTCACTTCAATCGTGTTTCAAATAAGCAAGTCACATTGCAAGGTTTTCCTACGTCATATGATGAGATAAAGCGGTTTGAAGGAATTTTGTGCAGTTACTTAGATAGGTATGACGGTGAAATAATTGGGTGAAGGTATAAATTTAATATACATCGCTGTTACGTATTATATAGTTTGTTTTATTGATACGTTAAATTTTGATGTATAATCCAATTGTTTTATTGAAAGCTCAAGTTTTCACCAACTGTAAGATTTTATTCGAGTTGAATGTTTGATATCGTTAAAATCTATTTTCACTAGTGACAGAACTTTTATTGATTTTAAGATCAAATAAAAGTTAATGCTAGTTTATTACTTTGGTGAAATATAATATGTGGTGAAATCAGTATTTGAACTGAGAAACTTTAGCCGACGACTGCTCGGTGCTCAATATTGATTTTCATAGGGTGGACGTACCAATTTTAGCCGTAGGAAGATATCTTAGGTTTGATTGATCAGCTATTATGACTATTGCATCTTGATGGCCACCGTGGTCGAGGGGTAAGGCACTCGACTAGCAAGCCGTAAGGGCTCAAATCCCGGCGTGTGAAAGAAAATTTTATTTTATTAATTTGTGTTATTTCGCAATTTATTAATTAAAAATAATATATAGTAAACTTTCGGCACGTTCTAGAGTGGAAGATACTATCAGTATCGCCCTGGCGTAAGATCACCATTCATAATTGAAACTTTGCTTGAAATGGCTTTAGCCTTGTTTGGTTACCATATTCGAATAGCCAGGTACTCCCTACCTTCCTCTTCCTTATCTCCTTCCCCTCCCCACAACCTTCAGCCTCACAACATACACCAATTGTGGATGCCAAAGTCTCATTGGCTCCGAACGGTTGGGAACAGTTGAGACTCTTGTGCGGTATTCATATAAAAATATTTATATATAATTACCCATTAGTTGAATACTTAGATATTTTATGATAAAATTATTTTAGATGAGTTAAGATTGATTTTATGCTAATTAATTAAGGAGCAGATTGTGCTGTCCAACTTAAGTATATCACAATTAAATACATATTAAAATGTTTACATGTAAGTGGCCAGTAATGGGCACGTTACCCTTTTCATTGAATGAAAGCCAGTGGAAACTTGGCAAGCAAATATGTTCGCGATGGGGCGACTGTACCAATAGCAGGAATGGGTATTGGAAAATGTACTACGATTCTTATTCCTTTGCTCAACTTGCGCGATGTGTCGCTAATCTGCCTTTATCGAAATATTCATTCCTTGTAGAGCTTTCAGATAAATAAAATATAAAGATTTTATTCCGATTGAAGAAACAACATAAGAAAATTGAAAATATTAAGGAAAAATCTTTAGAAAATGGGTAAGTTGTTCTAAATATATGCGATAAATATGTAGCGATTTTCCATATGAAAGCGAAAAAATACTTAATATTATATTTTTGATAATTGAAAATGACATGTGTGCGATCTTTGTATATTTTAACATAAATAACTCCTTGAATAATTATTTTACAATGCATATAAGTATTTGGCTATCATTCGTGCTGATGTGATATTGAAATAATTATTAATGTGACTGCCTTGCACTATCTCCACTTATCCACATTGTTAAGCGTATTGTCAAATAACTCCGAGTTGATTTAAAAAAAATGAAAAATTTCTAAACATAAGTTATTTTGTATAATCATGGTTTGAAATGCGATTTTTACTATTGTTTGCATTTATATGCGCGAATTAATTGCCAGAACAGATTAATCAAATTAAAACTGCGACACTGCGCGCGCACCCTCCACGAAGGAGTTGGTTAGATGAAATTTTTTTTTAAATAGTGCGCGTTCACTCTGACCGTTGTTTTGATTCCCTTGCACGCATTGAGTGAGGGCGTTCAATATTATGTGGGATGTATTGAGTGAGGGCGTTCAATATTATGTGGGATTTATTGAGTGAGGGCGTTCAATATTATGTGGGATGTATTGAGTGAGGGCGTTC
The DNA here is from genome assembly GCA_026573805.1 of Hesperophylax magnus. Lineage (NCBI taxonomy): Eukaryota > Metazoa > Arthropoda > Insecta > Trichoptera > Limnephilidae > Hesperophylax > Hesperophylax magnus. Next base: position 298,575 of record JAIUSX010000071.1, read on the forward strand.
ATTATTATGTGGGGTGTATTGAGTGAGGGCGTTCAATATTATGTGGGATTTATTGAGTGAGGGCGTTCAATATTATGTGGGGTTTATTGAGTGAGGGCGTTCAATATTATGTGGGATGTATTGAGTGAGAGCGTTCAATATTATGTGGGATTTATTGAGTGAGCGCGTTCAATATTATGTGGGATTTATTGAGTGAGGGCGTCCAATATTATGCGGGATGTATTGAGTGAGAGCGTTCAATATTGTGTGGGATGTATTGAGTGAGGGCGTTCAATATGATGTGGGATGTATTTTTTATGAAATAAAAAAAAAATCATGTTCATCGTAGGAGCCAAAAAAGTGAACTGCATATTTTTAGAGTCAATCTAACCAAATACCCTATAATATTAATAACACCTCCAACTTCTGACGTTTCCAAAGAATAATTAAAAAATTTGAAAAAATTTTAAAATTTTTATTAAATAATTTTGACAAAGCGAATACCCAGAACAGTATATTTTATAAAGGGATGAAATACTATAACGCGCTGCCGGAAAACCTTAAGTCTGCCCCAATTGAAAAGTTTAAGATGTTATGTAGGAGCCATATCAAGAAAGAAAAAAAAAAACATAGTATATTTAAATGTAATAATTAATTAGTCATTTGTAATCTTAAATGTACAAATTACTAAAATAAAAAATCAATAATAAATAAAATTCCCATACATTCTGATGGCAACCTGCTACACTAGCGCCTCCTAGCGGCATGTAGTGTGCGCCTTGGTTTTCTCTAATACATTTTAATGGTTTTGTGAGAAATTATATTCTTTATTTTACGTTAATAGTAAATCAAAAAATTGAAATTGAAAAAAATTATATATCCCACATAAGACCTTTCTGCTTTTTTTACTCATACATTAAAAAATATATTAACGCGGCAATTGACTTTGTCTTTGATGGTAATAGAATATTTAAATAAGGTAATAACATATTTAAATACTTACTATTTAAAATATTTCAGTATATTTAATATTATTAATGTATAAAAAAATAGGTAACATATTAATATTAAATATCAATATATTCATTAATTCAAAACACATATTTAGATATTTCAAAAATCAGTTTTTCCTCCGTCATATAATCCAGGTCTCTTCAAGACCCATATTTATAAATACTTTCCTATAGCCCCAACCATAACCCGCCTCACAACGCTGCCCAACCGGGTGGCGATATAGCTCCCCTGCTTTTACACTGTACAGACAGGGGCGCTCTTGTAAGGTGTCACATAAAAAAAATACAAATATGTGTTTTGAACATCAACATTGACGGTGACTTTAACTTGTCACAGAATGCTACATGGAACTTTGTTGAATTAACCTTAAAAATTATAATTATATTTTCATGCTGTAATCCACGTTTTATGAAATCACGAACATTTCATTTGCTAGGTTTTAACGAAATAATTGCACCAACTATATAACCTGTCAACGTTTTTTGGCATCATGAAAAACGACTTAGGAGTGTTTTTATTGTTTGTTCGTAAACTGAACCACGGAACCTACTTTTGAAATATTTATATTTTTTATCAATATTGATCAAAATTCAAATTACAGGGTGCAAAACACCGCCGCCAAGTACTAAATAATTCAATTTGCCGCCATTGAAAGGAATGTCAAAGTCAACATGCTACACTATGTTATTTATACTAGCGGCTACAGTTATTTATTTCCACTATTTCACTGGAGTCAGATGTATTATTAATATTATAGGATATTTGATCTAACCAATAATAATCTGACTGCTAATTGACTAGCTTTTGGTAAAATTCCAGTTCAGAACGACAGGTACAGAGATAATAAGATTTAATAGTCGAAAAACTAAACAGGCACTTCGATAATGCTATTCGCCCTCCCCCTACTCCCATCACCGCTTTTCGAAACATGCTAGTTAAAATGAAAGCTTTTCGGTTATACTGTGTAAATAATTATAATGTGAGGGTTTTAAAAGCCCCCCATTTACAACACACAAGAAACTCTTTTTTCGTTTTAAACCACCTTTTATTTTGCAATATTATTACATTGCCAATTGTCAGAATATTGTGCAACGTATATGTCGCATATATTGGAATTGGATTGTAAATGTCTGCTAATACACCATTTTTTAGATCCGCATTTTCTTTCAAAATTTTGAAACGAAATATTCAGACTACGACGATATATTATATTCTAGACCCTGACTGCCCAGTAATTTATTTTTGAAGTTTTCAACAAACTTATAAAAGCTGTTGTTTTTTGCAAACAATTATTGTAATCGACATAAATGTAGGTCGTCCATAGGTATAAAGATAGACATTTATAGATGTTTTAAGAAGGCCTTATATTTCGTTTTCAGTTGTACGTAAAAAATATTGTAATAATTAAAAAAAAAGCTTTGTTTGAATACCACTTTATTGTATATATTTATAACCAACCGGTTTCAGTTCAACCCGAACCTTCATCGGGGTTAATAAAAACATATTAACCCTGATTAAGGTTCGGGTTGAACTGAAACCAGTTGGTTATAAATATATACAATAAAGTGGTATTCAAACAACGTTATTTTATTTTAATTATTATTATTATGTATACCCACAAATTGTTTGCTACAAATGAAAAATTAAAAAAAATATTTCGTACTTTTTGATAAAGATTATTTACGTGCCCTTTAATGAATGTATACCCAAATTACACATTTTATTTTATTAAAAAATCAGTAATTCAAAAAAAAAAAAAATAATAATTATAGATTTAAAAAATAATTATTGTAAAACTATTATACAAGTTAAAACTCTTTTCATAGCTCTAAAAGGCTATATCATTCTACTCGTACTAAGCTCCAAAAACTAACTAACTTTCTGCTGTAATTACATCCATTAACTCCATTATTTCGGGTTGCAAGTAATCATCATATCACTGAATTTATCCAATTTTTTGAAAATCAACAATAGGCTCAACATAGGTATCTACATAATACTAGGTGGTTTGAAATTTTTTTAACCTAATATTTAAACATGTAATTTTTGTCTGAGTCGGAATTATTTAATAATAATAAAATAAAATAAAATTGTAAATATTAAAACTTTCCAGCGATGATCCAACCTTTTTTAATCTGTAATAGTAAATAGAAAAAGTCCAAAGAATATCAATCAGATTTGGTGAATATGATGGAAGGCCTATTTACACGAATCAAAATTCGTGAATTTAGGCCATGGCGACAATCGAAGTGAGACTCTGAGTTATATTGATGTAACAGCATTTTATTCTTCCCGTTCATTCTCATCCGATAAAACTGTTGGGTCTTCTTTGGAGTAGGTTAACCTTTTGCAAATACTGTGTGTGGTAATCAATAGTGTAGTAATGAGTCCAAGCTTTGACGGTTATGAATCGATGCCAAAAATCCCAACCCATTCGCTTATACCAGTCCAACGAAGGATGGAAATGTTCAAGGTTAACAAGTGCGGCAAATACAGCTATCCAATTATTGAAAGGGAAATCTAAAATCTATCCATGGATCTATCTCGCTATCACAGCGTGCCCTTAAAATGGAGTAACCGCCTTGCCCCCGCGCTTTTCAACATTTCGAACTGATATCCGAGGCTCCTGCCTACTGGACTTTTGAGCATCTTCATGGATGGAACGTACGTTTAGTTTTATTTATTCGTGTGCACCAAACTAGGTGACCTAGATTTAGTTTAGAAGTTTATCGTCGATGAACAACCATGTGAAAGTTTTGGTTTAGGGTTAAAAACAGTAACAACTTAACTATTTACCTGATAAAAGATTCTGTTATTTCTTCACGCGTCTCTCTTTCCCACTGAAATATTCATGAATTTTTTGAATCCTGTCTTTAAGAATCTTACACAAATTTCAAACAATCTTATCAGTGAATTGTTTAACAGAAAACATTCAACTCAACCATTAAATACTATTAAAATGGAGCTCGTTGGCTGTTTTAAAACATCCAGAGATTACTAAATAAAGAGTTTGTGCTTTCGTCAAAACTGTATACTGTATACCATTATAACAATATGTATAATGCAATGTAATAGTCATAAAAGGAGAGGTGGTCAAAAAGTTGTATGGTGAAGTAAGATGGTGCGTGTTGATGCATGTTTTGGTGTTAACAGATGAAATCACTTTTTTTAGACTCAAAAAGAAAAAAGGATCATTCTTCCAGTCAATAACATCTCTGCAAAAGAATAGCGCTAAAGTATCGTCTCGGCGTGATGCGCTGGAAGAGAAATCCACCGGAGCGAGGAACGACTACATCCTCAGCCTTGCAGCTGCCAACGCCCATCAGGTAAACAAAAACACTTTATTATCTTCTTTTTCGAATTCCTAGCTCTTTTTTCAGTGCATAAGCAAATTTTGTTTTCTTAAATAAAACAAAGCAAATATAGTACCATTTTAAAAACTACATTAAATGAACGATTTTTTTAATTAAATTGACATTTTAGCGTGCAATATTTTTTTTATAATGTGAGCTAGTAAAAAAATTTTAATCATGAATCGGGCAAAACTGTTTTTATTTTCCAAAGACATGGACACTATTAGCTTTATTTTGGACTGTGATCAAAAGAAGAACTATTCATGTTTGTACAATAAAAAAATAAGAATTAAAATATGGAATTATAAAAGTGTGGAATTTTGTAGCTGTGAGACTCGAGGTGTCGATTGTCACAAAATTCACAGAAGCGCAATATCTCTAAAACTAAAGACTTTTTAATAAGTCGTTTTATGATATAGATGGACCATTTGGTCATTTCTATTGCAAACTCTAAAATTAACGACTCTTTAATAAAGTCGTATTATGATATAGATGGACCATTTGGTCATTTTTATTGCAAACTCGAAAATTAACGACTCTTTAATACAGTCGTGTTATTATTAGGTATATATGATATGGATGGACCATTTGGACATTTTGATTGTAAATAACATCCCATATCAACCCACTTAGTTAGATCCATGGATTACGGGACACCTGTATATATCGTTCTTTAAGTTAGCTTATTTCCAAATTTGATAACTAAAGTTTATTCATTTAATGATATATTGAAACAATTTTATTTTTTTTCCTGACCGTTACCGATATTTGCCTATAACAACCATCTTCTGTACAATTTTTCCTTCAGCCATGGTATATACATATACACAACATTTGGGAAGGGGTATCAGGGGTGGAGATTGCTTCAATATATCATTATAATCTAATTCCACTTGTATTCTGGTCAGAAAAAATGGAAAGTTGGAATAAGCAGTTTTGTAATTTGAAGCCATCCAACTGATTGATAAACGGTGTCTTATGTTGTTTATTTAAATTTAATCAAATTTGATAAAGTTCTGTATTTTAGTTTTTTGTATTGTATTGATCGCCAAAATATGTGTAACATTAGAAGAATAGATGAGAAATTCTGAGACGAAACTAAGAATTAAAGACATTAATTTTAAATTATCATATTACGTGAATATCTTATAAGTTTTGCTTTTAATTAAAGAGCAAGAAATCTGAAAAAAAAGTGTTAAGAAGCTACAACATTTTTTTGAAGCGACGAGATTTAGAGCTCCGAAAGAGAGGAGCATGACTGAAATTTTAGTAAACATTTTCATAGAAAATCATACTGAATTTTGCCCAAAACGCGTCCCGCCATAGTGATCCTCGAGTCGAAGCGGCTCAGTGAGAGCGGCGGTCGATTTTCGCTCGCCAGGAATTCGGCAAAAAACAATTGAATGGGACTTTTTTTCTCGCACACCAAAACGAACCTAGTGTCCTATGTGACTTTAGGGGCAAGTGGTCGATTTTCGCCTAATTTTAAGCGACCAAATAAAACCCAGAAAACGCATTTAAAAAGAACCGTTCAAATCTCAAAATAGTTGATCGTCGATATGACTACTAAACAAAAAGTTACGAACATTGATTGAAAATTGAAACACTTTCAACAATTCATTTTAAGATTAGTGGTAAGCAATTCCCAATGAGTTCACGTTTTAAATGGGCCCGTAAAATGTGTAATGAATTCTTTCAGAACCGTTATTTCTTGGTCGACCTCCAAGGTTGCATGAGCACGATGGAGGCGGCGGTGTACGAGCGCGTGGCGGAGTACTTGACCCTGATGGGCCGCACGGAGCTCCTCACCTGCTCCGCCACCCAGCACTCCTTCGGCAAGATCCGCGACCAGGCGCAACAGCTAACCCGCGAGTACAACCTGCAGTGCTGCTACCTTTACTACCCGGTGCTCAAACAACACATACAGGTAAGTTGTATCATATAATCTCAAATCTTTATATTTCAACTATAAAGGATCTATATATGAAAGCAAGCTGACATTTCCTGGTCATAACGAAGAGGGTTTTTTCTCCAAACCGCAGAGTTTTTTAGATACCCGTACTTTGAGAATTTTGTACTTTTTCTTGGTCCGCTGGAAAGGTTAGGCTGGAAAGTGATTTGGCTTTCTGGAATCATCGTTAGGTGGGGTGTTAGCTCCTGTCGGAGAGGTTCAGAAAAGGTTTCTGATATTTCTCCGCGGACATTGTCCCGAGAAATTTATTCTGGGTATGCTCAGACTCTTTGCAGCTGAGAAGGAAGGGGTTACTTACACTTATTCAGGCTGCTGCGAGGCTAGGTTTATCGAGAACTCGGCAATATTGGAACTTGTGAGTATACACGTTCCTGATGACTATCTTAGATACAGTCATCATAGATTATTCTTTCTTCCGACCAGTAGGATCATCAAAATGGTTCTCCCGGTGTGGAGGAGATTTTTGCTGCTTAACCAAATTTCTTCAAATGTCGATATATTCTGCGTCAGCGAGGAGGTCATTCAAAATGAAAACCTTGTTGATTCTTTAGTTTAGTTCAGTAGTAGCGTGGCGGTAGTCGGCACATTTAAATGACATATCTTCTTTTTTATTTTATCTGTGTTGTACACTGTTGTTGGATTGATAAACCTCTACTCACCATCCAATTGGCAAGACAACTTGCTGGACAGAATGATGTGGTTTTGTTGATTGTGGTTAAAACTGCCAGCGAATTATTATTATTGCCTTTGTCGGGACGTCGGAGATATGATTATTCATTTTGCGGTCAACACGCTGTCCTGCAAATTGGATGGTAAGTAGGGGGCTTAAGCTAGCTTACTGATATTTAAACTATATCACATCTCTGCACGGGTATTCAATTAAAATACAGCATCATCTCTCACTTATTTGACATGTTTAAAAGCTTCACAGCTTATGATAAAAAAATATTGCAAGGTAAAAATATTTTTTAGAAATTCCAGACAGAAAATATAATTCATAAATCCTGATGAAAAATTTTCCTATTCAATTAGTGTGGGAATTCACCATAGGTATAATATAAAGGTAGAAGCAAGCTTTAAAATATGCATAAAATGCAAACTTTTAATTGACCGTTTATTACAATCTATATCATTTAAGTTGGAATACAATAAGGACGGGTTGTTTCGGAGAATTTGAACAATTCATCAAATTTCAACGTTCATTTTCAAGTTCTGTGAAACATTTTTTCAAGTTCTGTTTTATTTTAGTTTTGTCAAGCAACTAGCCTACAATGATATAATAACAGAACTTGAATAAGACTTTCACAGAACCCGAAAATGAACGTTGAAATTTGATGAATTGTTCAAATTCTTCGAAACAACCCGTCCTAGTCAAATTGATATACATAATGCAAGGTGAGACATGGAAACTTTATTTTTTTTGACGGCGATTAAAATTTAAAAAAAAACGTGTTACTGATGGAACAAACGTATATTTTAGGATTATGAAAGAAAATAATTTTCAGTTTTAATTTATGCAGTTCAAAGAAAACATTGGGTACGGGGGTGCCCATCGTGATTTCTGAAGGTTCTCACCACTTTCCAACATATTCACCTGATTCAGGCTATATCCTCCTGAATAAGATTCTTCAGTTGACGCAGGATTGTATGGCGGTGTTAGTAAACCCCTGTCTCGTCATATTCCCATAAAAATCATCTTGTAAAGTATCTTCTTTAAAGAATTTCTAAAACTATTTACAAAAAAAAATAATTAAAAAATATACATATTGTATCTTTACCTTTACTTTTAGTTTTTTAACACTTTTTATTATTTTATTTTTTTCACATTGTATAATTTGTATGACTACCATAACACGGGCATTAGCCTAGTATCGTAATTGAAAATTGTACTGTTTAAAATTCTATAAAAAAAAAAAAATCTCGATAGAGTTGCTAAGCTCCATGAGCAGTTATCTAATAATTGCTTACAAAAGTGAAATGAAGTTGTCGAAGAATGAACAATGACCAACACTGCCTAAAGTTATTGCCATCAATGTTCAGAGATTGCCACCACCCCAATAGCAAAGTACTTTGGAAACGGTTACCAGGAATCCCAGCATAAAGTAAAAAATGGAGAATCGCGGGAATGTCCCGGAAAACAAAGTCATCTACCAAAATATAAATATCATTTATTTAATATATATTGCAATAAATATCATGCTATATATTATTCTATTTGTGTTGCAGTATGAATTTGAGGCGTGCGACAACGACCCCGTGGACCACGTGACGGCGGATCACGACAGCGCCGCGGCAACCCTCAGCAGCGAAGCGCGTCGCTGGGCAACACGGATCGCCCGCGACAATAACTCCGTGCGCGAGGGCACGCGCCGCGTGCAGGTGCTCATCGCGCTAAGGGACTCGGGCCAAAAGGTATATTCTTTATTCTTATTGATATCTGTCATCTGTCACCTTCAATCTTATCAAAAAATTCACGTAAAGTTCAAACCTCTGATCGTAATCATGATACAATGTGTCTATAATGGACATAGGTATAAATGTTTGACCAGGCCGTCTTGGCCATGTGTATATATATATATAAATATTTAAAAAAAATCATAAAAATAGTCATTGGCAACTCAAAAAGGCTGAGGGCTGAAAAAGGTATGAAAGACACAAGTAAGTGTAACTCTCAATCCAGAAATTTCCTGGTTATGCTTTTGCTTTTGTAGACATTTCTGAATGGGTCACATTTTGGAAATAAATAAGCAAATTTTGCTAAAGTGATCTACGTTAACAACATTCTTCAAAAAAGAAGCACGTTTACTTTGTTATTTGACTTAATAAACACTCAAAGCACGTAGATTACCTAGAAGCTAGATCACTTAATTATTTAAGGTGAGCAGAGTAATATGGTTGTACCGCTGAGAGCTTCGTTGTAGTTGTAACTTCTCAATCAGTTTGTAAATACTGTGAAGAGCGGAGCTGTCAGCGGTGAGCTAATAATGAACCCAATATGCAAGTAAATATAACATTTGACATGAAAGCTCACTGTTTACTCAGGATACCAACTTGCAGGTGGACCCCAACGACCCCAACGGCCCCGACATCGAAACCAAGATCGACGAGATCCGCCAAAATATTCGGCGCGCCGAGACGTCCAAGGCTAAGGCGGAAGCGCGCATCGAATGCCTGCGAGCCGGTGGCGTCAGCGTGGACGAGATTGTACAGGAGGCCGAAGCTCTGTCGGTGCAAGACCTGCCGAGGAGCAGCAGCTCGCTCAGCGTGAGGACGGATGCGTCGGGAATGGCAGTAAGTAACCCTCATCCGCAATACAATTTGTTATTTTGGCGAATACGGTTCAACAACTCGATTATGTAAAGTAAAAACATCTGATATGATAACCCTTTCGTACCGTATGTGTTTTTGAAAATACATAGATTTAAGAATTTTTCCTATCTGCTTAGAAAGAATAAAAATTGGTCGTTTTAGTTTTCTGGCTTTGAACAACTTTGATTAACATTGAAATTTAAGCTACTTGTTCTGCGGTAGCCATGTATTTGGAAAGGTGATTTTGAAGATTAATATCACCTTCAGCACCATTTAATTTTTTTTTGTTTAGTGTAATATTTGATGGTACGTTTTTATCGCTTATTTTAAATCGTTTTTTTTTTAATAAATAAGATGTTTTGTTTTTTGTATGCAGTGTACGATTTAAAATGTTTTGTGAACTACGTCCCTAGACTACGACGTAGACACGTCTACGTAAATACGTCTAAGTCTTAGAGAACTGATAGTTGCAATAACTCATAAAGTATTGAAGAAAAATTATGCGGCGTTAACAAGGAGCGAAGAATGGTTATGTTTTATCAATGCAACTTTTAAAATTACTATTACTGTTACTGAACCTTGGACGGGCACATATGGAAATCTTATAGGTCCCATAGACTAACACCTCCGAAATCCCTCTCTATGTACATATATTTTATATTTTTTAGGAAAGTTCTCTCAACTCAAATAGTCGAAAGCTGCACTTTAGAAATTGTTAAACCAACAATTTTTGTAAAAAAATGTTGCTCAAAAAAAACCGTAATATAAATAGGTATATTAGCAAATACAAGTAGGTAACTCGAACAACGGAAGACATTTAAAAAATATATGTATATATTATGCTTAGACTTAAGATTAGCCATTTAATAGAAAATTTCTCTAAAAGTACCAATGAACAATAAACGAATTAAAATCTACTCTCTTTGACCAGGTGGCTACAACGTAGTAATTTGTTAGACTAGCCAAAATACTAAAAAAAATATTTTCTAAACTGCCTATATCATATAGCCCTTTAACATGCCGTTTCTAATTTCTGAACAGCATGGATTTAGAAAAGGTCGATCGACAGAAACCAACCTATTGGTGTTTACGGATTACGTATCTAAATCATTAGACAAAGGCCATCAAGTAGATTGTTCATACAATGATTTTTCAAAGGCCTTCGATACTGTAAATCACGACGTTTTACTCAATAAACTGGCTACAATAGGATTCTCCATAAGACTACTTACTTTTTTAGCTAGCTATCTTGCAGACAGGAAACAGTTTGTGTTTCGTGGACTATTCCAATCTAACCATTTCTTTGTACGATCGGGGGTACCCCAAGGCAGTAATTTAGGCCCACTCCTCTTTTCCATATTTATAAACGATATTTCAAAAGTAATTCTGCATTCTAGGTTTCTTCTCTTTGCTGATGACTTAAAACTTTTCTTAGAAATACTAAATTTAGAACACTGCAATCAACTCCAGTCAGACATTAATAGAATTGTTGAATGGAGTAAAATAAATCGGATTGAGTTTAATGTTTCTAAATGTTTAATTTTGTCATTCACTAGGGCGAGTCATACCTGGTATTACCGGTATACAATGGACGCCCGAAGTTTAAAACGTGTCTCGACAATGAAGGATCTTGGAATCATGTTTGATAGTAGACTGACATTTCGTGCTCATATTGAGGCGGCATGTGGCACTTCACTTAGAATTCTGGGCTTTGTTCTACGCACTGCAAGGAATTTTAGAGATAACCGGGTGCTTATAGTTTTATTTAATTCCTTAGTAAGGAGTAGACTTGAAAGTGGGTCGGTGATTTGGAGTCCACACCAGGTAAAGTATTCTCTCATGTTGGAGAGAGTTCAGAAGAAATTCTTGAGATTTCTCTACATGAGGGAGTATGGCTACTACCCGTGGCTCTATCCCACTGACTTTCTTTTGGGTATGCTCGGAATGAACTATCTACGGGTCAGGAGAGATGTGCGCATTGCTACACATTTCTTTAGACTGATTCGTGGATGGTTTGAGAACTCGGTCATCATGGAGAGCATTCATTTCTTTGTTCCCGATGGTTATCTACGTCACCGACAACATAGACTATTTTATTTCCCGGCCTGCAGAACTAACTTGCTAATGGTCATGCCTGTGGGGAGAGCAATCTTGCTGTTGAACAGAATCAATTCGGATATCGACATGTTTGCCATCAATGAAGCTTCATTTAAAAGGCAAGCTCTATTATCACTGGTATAGTTGATATACACACTGTAAATATTAATCTTTTAATTCTTATTATAAAAAATATTTTAAAAACGCTTTGAAATGAACAATTTTGTAATGTTTTTGAAATTAATAAACAAATTGAATGGAATTGAATTGAATTGAATGAAGGCGCGAAAAGGAAATTACTGTAAAAATCTTAAGTAAAGTCAACTGAACTAAGAAGATTGATCGAAGGAAGCAAACACTTTGTGATGTGATATTATATATTAAATGAAAAAAATACACTTTGTAAAACTCCACTTTTATTATGAATTAATATTAACAGCCAACCAGGTTTCGCTTAGCTCAAGTTTCGTCAGGGCTTATTATATCAACTAAAGTTATTTTCATACAGACATATATATAGAAGAAAATAAAACAACGAGTGAAGGAGATAGTAATAAAATAACAGACACGAGTGAAAGAGATAGAAATAAAAGAGCAGATACCTTATTAGTGCTAGAACGAGAAAGGATGTAGATTGATTACAGGATGGGTAGGTAGGGAGGGGGTCAGTTCAGTTCTGTATTCTATATTTAGATGTTTATGGATTAACAAAAGGAGGAAGGGACGAGTCGCTATTTGACAGCATGGGGTCTAGCACAGTCAAATTGATAACTTTACACTATCGAAGTTGACCTAATTATCGATGATTTTATACCGATTTCCCTAGCACGGTCGCACTATTGATATCATGACCGATAATGCAAATCGGCGCATCTGTTTATGAATTGACATTCCAAAACATCAGACGGCTAAGTAAAAGTTAAAAATAAATTGTCAATGTCGAATTGAAATAGTAGCATTGGCAGTCCGCATGTACTTTTTGACGCTAAAAATGGAGTTAATTAGTTTTTTCTCAATTCTTTAAATGATGGAATTAAATCTATGAATCGTGCATACGATTTCTTTCAGTTCTAAGAGCTTAGTTAGTTCACCCCCACTCAATAATAAGCCACTTAATTTGCATAACGAACAACATTATCCAAAAAGTTGTGTATATTGACAGCTTATCCGATACCTTGGACGTCGCACTGAAAGTTACGTCTGGGAAAATTTTCTGCCTATAGAACAACCAAGACTGCTGGATCTGAAATTTTTCAATCTTTGAAAAAAATAACATTTAAGTTACACTTTGATACTTAAACTGTGCATGATGTGAACATTTTTAAGTGGACTGTTGACATCTACCCTTTTTGCAGCGTTTATGTAATGACATGTTAATAGTCTGTAAATGTTCCAAAACAATAAATAAATTGTTTGTTAAAAATAATGTTTTCGGATCTTGCTGGGAATTAAGAAAGGTCTGGAAAGAATAGGATTTTATAAAGACTAGTGAGAATTGGAGGCTGGAAAATCTGGACACATTGCATAAAAGGCATGTCCTTCTGACTGCGGAAATCACTTTCAGAAACAAAAATCTATGGAAAAGCCAAAAACACTACAAGCTTATTGAATTCGTTCAGGGCCTCGATTCTCGACGAAGTCATTCGATTCGAGAAATGAGTGGTTCGACCCAAACGAGTGGAATGACTTTTGACGTTTGGCGTATGTACAGTCGACGAGGCTCAAGAATGATAATGTCGACTAATATTTGTACCTTCAACGGTGATTGCGAACGACCTGAATTGTAGAACCAATACCCTGGCCATGCAACCTTTTCTTAAAACTAATATAAACATTATAGTGATTCGTTTTTGGTGTGTTGCGCTACCTCCTTCTTTAGCCAACGTTTCGGACAGCATTGCAGTGTCTATCATCTGGGCAGATGTGTAATCTAAGGTTGGGGTGAAGTGTGTACTTATGTATGAAGATGCGATACCGTATTGCCAGCTCAAACCCATCTAAGATCTGACATTAAAATATAAGTTTTAAATAGTTTTCTGCGTTTAGTTAACCGGATACCAAGAACTACTGAGCTTAGCTCCATCGTCTCTATTTATGTTTACGGGATTTTCATGAATTTCAATTGCCTCCGTAATTAGTCGTGCTCTATATGTTTTGGGTCTCCCCGGGACTTCAGGAACAAATTCAAAGTAATGTCCGGTTTCAATTTAATGCTCGGCAATTGCCGATTTGTCAGGGTGGCCGAGTTTACATGCTCTGAAGTTTTCAGATATCCTTTTGGAGATTGTCCGTTCTGTCTGACCTACATCCTGTTTAAATGCAACAATATCAGGACTGAGTATTCCAAACAGTCGCTTGTACCTAGGTTGCATGAAGTTAGTAATAGATACGCAGATGTGGCAGATCTATTTAACTGCACGCAAGGTAGGTACAAGAGGGCTATGCTATCAAATCTTTTCAATCAATATTTATTTAATCTAATTCTACCTTATTTGCACTATAGAAACTTATGTACTTGTATCTCTTGTTTACTTACTTACTTACTCTCTAATGTCATTTCACAATCAAATGCCACATATATTTGTAATTCTTTTTTAAAAATATTTCTACGATTTTAACTGTGACATGTTATCATTGTTTATGGTATATTTATACCGTTGATATTAAATAAATAAATAAACCTTGTCACATCCGGAACAGCTCAGAAGACAGTCTTGATGCATTCTTTTCTTAGTATCGTGGCAATTCTCTCTGTCACATTGTGGACATAAGGTAAGAAAGCGCAGCCTTTTTAATTTTGTTCAATCCTGTCTTCGTTTGATGTAGATTTGGCTCTTATGATTTGCCCAATATGTTATGCGGGGTAACTTTATCAGTTCTGATCCGATTTTTGGTTCTTCACGAATTCTTGTTGCTCTGGTCACCAACATGTAGATAAGTCCTCTTTTCTGTGCTGGGTGGTGTTGCGATTCTGCGTGTAGATACCGGTTCGTATGATTTGGTTTTCTGTATACGGTGTGCCCTAGGCTACCATCTCATTTTTGCATCACCTCCACATCTAGAAAAAGAAGGCTGTAAAGATTTGGTATAGAGTTAATTAAGATGGTCCAGGAATTCGTTCAGTTTCTCCGTTCCATGAGGCTAAATGGCGAAGACATCATCGACGTAGCGCCACCATACTTTAGGCATAGTTTACGAAAAGCTTAGATCGAACCTCTTTCCTAATGCTAGAATCTTTGACCAGTTCCCTTGTCTTTAGATCAATCTTGTTGGTAGTATTGTTCTTAATCTTCTTAGGTGTTAGTGTCGCACAAAACGTCTTCCATCTTTTTAATGTAGTCTTCCATATTAATCACGACAGTGGCATTTCCTTTGTCGGCTGGTAGAACCAAGATTTTATCATTGGTGCGCAATTCTTTTAGAGCCGTAAACTCTGGTATCGTGATGTTGAGTTGGGGTATCACGACTCTTTTCAAAATATAGCAAGTCTCCTGTCGTATGTCCTCTGCTTACGTCTCTGACATTTTATGTACTTTCATCATTGTATGTAGGGCTGTCTCTACCCCACATACGATTGATTCCACGGGTATCTTTTTTTTTGGGCCACCGCGTAGTTCATTCCCTCAGCAAGCACAGAAGTCGCGCCAGGGCTCAACACAAGACTCGAAATGTTTATGACAAATTTTTTTTGATCAAGTTGTTTTCAGTCCCCTTTTTTGTGTCGATTGAGACTCTCGAACTCTTGCTTGTGTCTTGCATAAGTTGACTGTTTAAATCTTTGGGCTTTTTGGTAAGTGATTTTGTCAACTTTCTTCTACTCTTCTTCGATTAGGGTTGCACTCAAGTGCAGGTGTAGATTGAAAAGATCTCGAGATATTCCATCAAGTTCGCCGCGCACGTTGTGAATTCTTTCCCTTCGTCGCGCTGCCTCTGCTCTTTTAAATACCCTGTCGGCTTTCCGGTATGTGATGTGTCTTTTGATTCATATGTGTACTAGTACGATCGATTCCTCCTTGCATCTTTTGAGGAAAGCTATGCTGTCCAATAGATGGTTCCTTCTCTTCCTCAGATTCTCCAATCGTCGTACCATTGTGTGAACTTCCTCCTTATAGAAGATCTGTAAACACTGCAATGCTGTCCGAAACGTTGGCTAAAGAAGGAGGTAGTGCAACACAGCATAATACCCCAAAAACAAGTCACTATAATACTTTTGGCCGTGAAAATCTCAAATCATACCTAATGTAAACATAATTAAACAATATATTTTTAAATACATCTATTTGAATTGCGGTTTTTGTTTTCTCAATTGAACGAAAAAATTAAATGGAATCTTGGAAGTGGAAATTGACCCACTTCCCGACGTCCGATTGAGCTGAAACTCCGCAGACAGACCCGTTATCGCTCTTGCACACTCTTGCCCACAAAGATTTTTTAAAAATTGAATTGATGACATTGTGAAAACTTTTTAGCAGTTGATTTACGAAATAAATTTGACACCATCGAATTAGGATTTGGGATGAATAAGTGATGGCGCGGTTCACTCATTTTAGTCAGTTCCTGGAAGGAGGGTTCAACCCTCAATCAAACCATTTTCAAAAGTTCACAGCAGCTTAAGAGGCAGTCACTGACGATAAAGGTTCAATCCTCAGTCAAACAATTTCTTTCAGATTTGCTACTAGCCGGCCCAAGGGATAGCGAAACTCGGTCGAAAATGAATAAAAAAATTCAAAAACATATGTATTAAAACTTTTTTTTTATTTATATCATATTTTTTCTTTAACATAAACTTTTTTTACAGGATCAACCAAGTTCAGACTCCTTTTATGACAGCGACAATGCAGATGGCGACAACCCGCCCCCACAACCTATCCATAAAGAGGAAGAAGAAC
Organism: Hesperophylax magnus; assembly: GCA_026573805.1. Lineage (NCBI taxonomy): Eukaryota > Metazoa > Arthropoda > Insecta > Trichoptera > Limnephilidae > Hesperophylax > Hesperophylax magnus. Next base: position 315,188 of record JAIUSX010000071.1, read on the forward strand.
CCGCCGATGAAGAAATGGATGGTAAATTTTTTAATAATGTTAACTTATTATGTACTAGCTGTCGTGCACCCGGCGTTGCTGGGAGTTATCCTTAGGAGATAGACATATACCATCCCGGACTTTTCTGTAGGTCTTTTTAAGATATACAATTCCGTAGTACAATTTTGATGTGTCTCGTAAGGTTTAGCCAGCTTTGGCAATGTAAACGCCCGAATTTTTTTTTTACTTCATTTCAAAACATCGACTTTTCTCTACTTTCTTTAAACGTAATATGCGTGTTTGACATATATAAACCTTGCGGAAGAAATTTTCCTAAGCGAACAAACAGACAGACGTGGAAAGCGACTTCATTTTATACTATTTAGATATTTCGACACGCTTCGTGCATCGAATAATATTATTATATTTAGAGTAGGACGCAAAAAATATTAAAAGTAAAGAATAAAAATAAATCGAGAGTAAGTCTATTTAAATCGAGAACAAAAACAAGAGTTTTCCTTAAATATTTTTACGTTTACTATTTTTATAAATGTTTATTATAATATCGTTCTTTCAACAACCGATTATTTATATTGTTTTTTTTTATCCCAATTATTCACAACCACGTACAAAATATATATAATACTATTATTGCACCTAATTTAAAATGTAAATATGTAATTATGTTTTTTTATCCAATTGTGGTACAATTTAGTCGCAATTACATATAAGTCAATATTACAAACAATTAATTTATTTTTTTTTCGTGGGAAGCAATCACTTTGTGGTTAGACATTATATATTAAATCAAATAAAACACGTTGTCTATTAACCACGACTTTTTTATTATTACATCTACCGGTTTCGCTTCAGTCGAGCTTCATCAGGATGTGAATATAGTATAAGTATAAGTTATATTTCACATCCTGACGAAGCTCGACTGAAGCGAAACCGGTAGATGTAATAATAAAAAAGTCGTGGTTAATAAACAACGTGTTTTATTTGATTTAATAATAATTTAAAATTTCTTTATATACAGGCAGATGACATTTTAAAAACAGTTTTGTGGCATTTAGAGAACAGTCACCCAAATTTCATTTAACATCACTACTCTTATTATCATGCTGTACTTTGCCAGGACGTCGGTTCTGCCGTGCGGTACTCTGGACAGGTCATGGTACCGACTCCGGCCATAACCAACAGTAGAAATTTAAATGTACTATGTATTATAATTTGATTTACAGCTATCCTGGAGACAGAGCGGCGACACATCGAGCAGCTAACGGCGGGCTGGGAGGACCCAACGCGAGTAGACTGGGGGGCACAGGGGGGCGGAGAACCAGCTTCCCCCGAACCCGAGCAGGGACCAACTTACAAGTGCACGGCCTTATACTCTTACACGGTAGGTACTTGTTTCCCTCTTCCCTTGACCAGTGAGACCTATTGAAGGAAACCGCTGGCAGCATTGTTGAGTTTTACCTGTGTTTTCTCCCAGGCACGCAACCCCGATGAGCTGAGCATCATCGAGAGCGAGCAGCTGGAGGTGATCGGCGAGGGAGACGGTGACGGCTGGCTGCGCGCGCGCAACTATCGCGGAGAGGAGGGCTTCGTGCCGCACAACTATCTGGACGTGGAGCGCGATGAGCAGGTATACTTACATAATATATTTATTATAACTAACCCCGTTTCTACACTCAACCCCCCGTATCTGTATTGATTCCACCGCTTCTCAATAATTGTAGTTTCGAACTCTATCTCTTTCTCTCTCTCTATCTCAAGTACTAGCACGAATTCTTTTTTGTGTGATGTTAAAACAACCGCGTTGGCAGATACGAGTATGAGGAAGAAATAAAATATGGATTCAAAAAACAATAACGACAATAAAATAACAATAATGACAACAACGTGCGGTTGAATATTCGTAGTATTAACTGAGGTGTTTTTCGTGCTTTTCTTGATCAACCAAAATTGGTAAGATATCTTACATTTTAAAAATAATTTATTTTGGTATTCATGCACGGAGAAAAATGAGTATTGCTGATTTATTAAAATCCCTTTAAAATTGTGATAACAGGCCATTTACTAATTAACTATTAGTACTTTAATAATATATCGGAACACGTGTTCATGCAGCTGCGTTTATCCTGTTTTTATATAATGACGAAATGCGTAAATATTAGAATTTTTATGAACATGAACATTCCGACATCCCCATAACACATTCGTGTTTTACTGATAGTTCATAAAGAAATCCGTCAATTCATTCGTTAAAGGACTGCAGTCGCGTTTTTAACAGAGATATGAATAATTTGAAGAGATTTTTAATAAATTACCAATTTTTTATACCAGTAAGTTTTCTCCGTGTGATATCATTAAACATGATTGTTTCAATTTTTTTTCATTTTTTCCCGATACTAATTATAAAAACTGCTTTAAATGTTGAATTACAACAATATTACGAAAACTATTTTTTTTAGGTTGGTTGAATAAACTTTAAACTTGAGTTGTATGTACTCGTAGATGGGTATTTAAAAGTAATTCAATAAATATAGCAAATGCCAAATGTTGGATGGTTAGATTATAGATTAATCAGTCAATTCATTTTAATTTTATAATAAAAACATTCTTACTGAGAGTTTGATCTTCGCTAAGACATTGAGCACCAGTTTTCATATAAACTGATCAATTTTCTATTCGCTGTAAGGTATTTAAGATATTATATGAAAAACACCAAAGACCCTCACTTAAAATATGCACAGTTGTTCTACATATTATTAATTAATTAAGTGTTTTTTTTGTCTTATGTTTGAACTCCCCTGTGAAAATAAATGTAATGACTTTTGGTTTTGCCATTGAAAGCATTATAATAAACTAGCATGAAACTCGTAAAGAGAGGATTTTTAATGCTGTCTTGCCTTATGACGCATGCTTAATATCCCAGTTAACTAACTAACCCTACAATAACCCAGTTTTACTATAATAATAACATAATATCATCATCACCTTTAAATCTGAAACCGACACTAAAATTGATGAAATTTTGTAAAGTTTTTAATGATCATTATGAAAATGCATGATGTAGAATGTCAGTTAATATTTAGTTAAATCTCCGGTGAAAATATTGTAAATTGCTTTGCCAACCCACAAGAGGTATAAATACTCGTGAATACCTGTTGAATATTTCTCGGTATTACTTTTCCAGGCTGAATCCACAACCGAAACGAACAACCAGGTCGGTGATAATAGATTATTCAAATTTGCTTGCTTTGCTGTTGAAATAGTTCACAAGAGCATATCTTAAATTATTGCTCCTAGAATGTATATTGTGTAATTATATTTGGTTTTAAGAACTTCATTGGAATGCGAACACATAAATATTTATACATAGTAACACTACTTAAAACAGCAATAAACACAGTTCAATGGTTTGAGGGATAATAATAATAATGTTTTTAAAGGCGGACACAAACCGTGACCATTTACAAAACTATGAATTAAAAAAGTGGTATTAATATTACTACTATATGGGTCTTTGCGCCTACCGGTGATAGTTTTCATTTTAATATAAACACTAAACAATCACGCACGATTTTTACTGTACCATTTTAGTTGACTATGGATCATAAAAATACAAAATTTTATGTTCGAATTATATTAAAAAGTTTTTTATTTTTAACATTTTGGCAGTTAATAATTAAAAAGTTTCACTGGATGTAATAAAAATCTACACTTTTAGAAAGGCGCAGAGTATTCCGCAATTTGAATTGTGTCTACATTATCTCATTACAGTTCTATTTTCATTATTATACGTTACTTAAAAAAATATTACATAATACCAATAAAGCAAATAACACCAACATAATCCAAGATAACATCTTACTTTTTGTTTGCTATTTTTATAATTTTTCCACATATTAACATTTGGTTACATAGATTCATTCCAAAATTGTAAAAATTGCTCGTATTCTGATTTATAACTTTTTAGAAGGTATAAGCAAACAGACAAAAAAATGTCTTACTATTGAATTGTTTTACTTTTCACATAAGCAGATGTTTTAAATGGTTAATTAGGAAGATTTTGTGAACGCTATAATAAGAAAGAAGTTTTTGCGATTGTAAGAATAAAAGGGTATTTTTGCGAAAATTTCGTCATAAATAAAATTTAATCATTGAATTTAACGATGTTATGGCGCTTAGAAAATTTCTTGATTCGAACGATAAGCAATTTAAGGACACATACCTACAAGAACAAAATAACTATGCTGCATAGTGCACATTGCAACGAGTGTAGATATTGGTTACCTATTCCCTTCCTTACTAAAATTAATTTTCTGCTTTACCTATAAATTGCCCACGCAGAAATAATACGTATATTCTGGATACATCATTTTAGTACAAACAGTATTTAATAATAGATACTAATAAAAGAGGTAATGGCACTATAGTACCTGTATCTAACTATACGTCAGTTTTTAGATTTGTTAACATTGATTGAATAATTACGGTAATTGCATTAACCAAAACCTCTTAGATCACAAGGACGGGACACTCATTCAAAGCAGCCTCCTAACTTGTATGGGGTTTTAAAAAAAAACGTTTTAAGTTTTTTTTTTCTAATTACTCTTATTTATTAAATTAACTAAAACATCTAGAAATTTTTTAGTTAATTTAAAAATATAAATAAGTTTTTTGGAGGTTCTCGTATAAGTTGATTTGATTCTCATCAGGCTGATTTGATCCAGTGTCCCGGCCTTATGATCTAGGAGGTTTTGCATTAACGCACCTGTATCTATGTATACGTCAGTTTGGATTTTTTTAATATTGATTAAATAATAATGGTAATAGAATTAACGCACCTGTATATACCTATACGTCAGTTTGGAGATTTGTTAATATTGATTAAATCTTTGACGTCCGAAATTAATTTCCCCGAAAAACTAATATTTTTCATTATTATTGATCTTTGTCGGGAATCAATTACGTATTAAATGCCAGCCCGGGAACTGTACATAATCCTGAAGAATTGATTAAAAATTATACCTATAAATAAATTATAATATTATGTAAAGTTCTCACATTAATTATTACAATTTCGATGACTTTTAATAAACAGTTTCCTAAATAGAAGAGAATATTTATTAACTTCTTCTGAATTTCATCAAGAATTTAGAAAAACAAAAATATACAATAACGAAATGGTTTCTCCGACAAACTTTCTTTAAATTGTACCTTGCATGATTCTATCTTTTCTGCTGTTGTTTCCATAGTCCGAGCAATCGAAGTGTTTATTTTATCCAACATGAATAATACGTAAACTAAACATATATTATGTATTTATACAAGCAACGCTGAATGTATTTTGCAAATACTATAATGCATGAAGAGACTCCAAGTATGAAATGTGTGCATGTATGTATGTACGTTTGTTTTTGTCAAAGAAGCCTTAATGAAAACACATCCAAGCAAAGGTATTTGAACACAAATTTATTTGTCATTTTAGAGGTATTTTTTATGTAAAACATTTTATTTTTGTATTGTGTGTCTGTGAATTTGTATTGTGTTTTGATTTTGTTTTCTTCACATTAGGTTCTTAGTTAACCAGGTTTGTTTAAATTTTCTGTAAAAAATGTACAACAGCCTTACTAATAAACATCACTTTTTGCTACACATTGTACAAAGACTGTATAATTTCTAATCCGAATTATTTCTAATGAAAATTTCTATAACTGGCTGCGTAAGATCTGATAACATAGTCCTTTGGCAGAACCACTCATGATGCTGATGCGCTAACCGTATTCTTTTTTCACGGAAAAATTACTTTATTTGCCTACCGTAATTTGTTTTTTAAATCCTGAATTCGTCAATAATTTCTATTCTAAAAACCAATTCACTATTATATGAGTGTACTTCAATAAATTTATTATTAAATGTATTATTTTTCGTCAATTTTAATCCATTAATAATGTTGCATTGTGAACATAATTTCATGTTACCGGAAAAGAGAGGTTGTTTCGTACATATTATTTTTTAAGTGACTTTTATCGCGTGAATTTAATAAAACTTCCTTGACAATAAAGGTTTTTAATAACATGCCTTCTGCATATGGGTGTAAATACAATTTTTCTAAATAAACCTTTATATTGTGCAAAAAAGTCAGATTTTTTTCGATATCCTCTGGGAACCTGGGAAAAATTAATATTTTAATGAATACGTATGAACGAGATAAAACGGAAGGTGATCATTTTCTTGCAAATTTCTCAAATAATCGGACTGTGTATTTTGAATTCTGTGAATTTTTTTGAAGTTTTAATAAACATTGTTAGTGATATGCTTTTTTTCATTTTATATAATAAAATATTGAACTTTTCAAATATGAAAGCATATTTCAAAATAAAAATCTAAATGGTAATTTTATCTTTTTTTATAAAAGGTGTTTGTTTTTACAACGTCTAAAGAATGAATAAAAATATAGAACATTTCAAATACCTTGGAAAAATTCCAAAATTCAAAGAGAAATTACTAGTATTTCAAGTTCATACAACAAATAAACAACCCCCTTTGACTGGATAAGAAATGTATATATCTTATTTATCTTTCCATGGACTATTTTAGGTCAGTTTTTATTTTACGTTTCATTTAGTAAGATTTTCATTTATGTGATCATTTATCATTTGAATAACATTAACTTTGCTTTAATGAACTCTGGAACTGAGATTTGCTTTAAATTTAAATGTCATTGTTAAAATTAGAACTGATTGTGTGAGTAATTCAAACAAGTGACATGGTACCTGCCTACAATACAAAATTATTTCAATTGTCGTTTTCAAAATTGAAACTGTCTTGTAAAGAATTCCTTGATTTTTCAGCGGTCTGACCTAGTTTGTATACTATTTTCAAACAGTATTCATAAAATCCATGTAAGTTGAGCTGTTGAACGATTGCACACGGAGAAAAATGAGTATTACTAATTTATTAAAAATATCTTCAAATTATTGGTGAGCCGGTTAAAAACGGGATTGCAGTCCCTTAACGAATGAATAAATAGGTTTCCTGTTAAACTTTTTGTAAAATACGAATAAATTATAACGATGTCGGAACACGTGTTCGTAAAATTCCTAATATTTTCGCATTTCGTCATTATATATTATCAAGGCAAATGCGTCTACATGGATACACATTCCGATATATTGGTAATTTACTAAAAGTTTATCAGGAAAGTGAAATAACGTTTTTCATCGGATTACCAATTATTTGAAGAAATTCGTAATAAACTAGCAATACTTTTTTTTCTCCGTGCAGTATATTTATAATCATAACTGTAATTTCACAATATCAATATATTTTGACAAAGATTTTCGACACTAGACACTAAGGCACACATAAGATTTTCCTGAAAATAAGTGAAACATGTATTTTCTCACCAGTATTGGTTTTAATAGGAATACAGAGGGAGGTTAATGCATATTTATTAAATAGTTTTACAAATGGAGGTTAATGTATATTCATTTAATAGTTTTACAGAGGGAGGTAATGCATATTCATTTAATAGTTTTCCGGATGAGGTTAATGCATGTTAATAATAGTTTTACAAAGATATGCACCCCTCAAATATTTTTTTAATCTTAAATCCAAAATCTTCAGCAATCTTAAAATATTATTGCATTTGTTTACTATAGAACCACGAATGATGCACAAGTCTATTTATCATAGAACTTTGAATTTTAAAAATGTACAAATACACTTTAACGGAATTAAAAAAAAACTTTCTAAAGTGATTTAAAAAGCACCGTACCTAAATTAATTTGAAAGAAAGTGAATGAACCTATGGTTTTTAGAGACATACATTTAAGATTCTCACAGTGTTGCTTGTTTTTTTGGGCAATGACCAGTGTTTCGCTTCTTCCACCTTCTTCAGTCAACGTTCAGTTCAGACCGCCTAGACGGAGAAGAGTATCGCTTATTTATTAAGAATCTCTTCACATTATTGAAAATTCGTTTAAAAACGGGATTGCTGGCCGTTTCAAGATAAGCTTTTAGTAAATTCTTTATAATATCGGAACACGTGTTTGGAACAGGAACACCTGCGTTTGTCTTAATAATATATGATGACGAAATGCCAACATGTTTTTTTATGAACAAGTGTCCTGACGTAGTAACAATTCATTGGTATTTTACTAGAAGTTTATCAAGAAACCTATCAATTCATTCGTTAAGTCTATGCAATTCCGTTTTTAACCGGATTACGAATAATTCGAAGAGATTCTTCATAAATTAGCAATATTTGTATCGGTAATTTTTCTAGCATTGTCCATCATACATCATGATAGATACGAAAGGTGTCTAAAGCAAGGTGAGAAGGGCAGCACTGCTCTATCCACAAGTCAAACCACTAACATGAATAGCATCCAATGCCCACTGCTTAACAATGTCTGTTTGATTGGTCGCCAAGAATGCCTCGACCCCTGGACTGGTGACGCAGATATCTTTCTCCTCGGTGGACTACACGGTAGACGGCGAGGACCCCGACACGGCGCAGTCGCCCGACCAGATCAGCGTGATCTCTGCGCCCATGACGGGTAAGCCCGGCGCGGCGCATGCGCCCATCAAGGTCAACGGGGAGAGGGAGCACGCTCAATACTGCTGCGCGCTGTACGACTACGAAGCCACTGCGCCGGATGAACTCTCCTTCGAGGAGGGGCAGGTTGGTCATGCTGGTTTTTTAAACTTTGGCAATGAACAAAACAAAGTCATATAAACATTTGAAGCTCATTTGTAGCATTGTAAATAACCCTTGAATTGATGATTCTCAAACTGCGTTCAGATAACTGAGTTTTTTTAAACTCACTTGGAATAATATATTATAAATAGTATTGTTATTATTATGTAATATATTATCACTAAATAAATAAATATTAGCCCCACAACTTCCAATGCAACAAATCACCATAGTATTCATGCCCGGTCGGTGTGCAGTTCGTGGGCAGAGGCAACGTACACATAATGGTAATTTGTTGCAACCTTTGTTGTATTGCATGCTCGATTGCTAATATCCGTGGCTTTAAAAATGACACTATTTCAATAACGAAACCTTTCTTTGACATTGAAAATTAAAATAAAAACTTTTATTTTTCCAAGAGTTTTCCATTTTTCTGAATGTAGGTACCTACCACTTACGCTCGAATAATTTTCTGTTTCTTGTTTTCTATATATCTAATTTCTTTTCCTTTTTTATTTTTTTTTTATTTTTTCTTCTCATTTTCTTTAAGATATTAAAATTAGATACATTTTTGCCACCTGGGAATGGGCTCTACATAAATATAAATTGAATAGATTTTCCGAGAAAAAATAAATGCCGCCGTTACCTTTAAAATAAAATAATATGTATTGAAAAGATATTATAATATATATTGAATATTTATTAAAATAATATATATCCACCCAGTGAGATATTTAGTATTTAACAATACCTTTCCTACAAACATAAAGTTGGTTGTTGTCAGGTGAAAAAAAAGAAACAAAGCAATAATTTTTGAATTAAATACTAGTATTTATTGAATTCTTTGGCGGTTAAAAAAGAGCCGACTTAGCACAGTGGTTCCGAACCCCTGACTGGCAAACAGAAGGTGCAGGTTCAGTTCCCGTCGGCAGCATTTATTTGTTTCAATTTGTATGTCAGGTAAATAATTATTGCATATAATAATTTTTTTAAAGTGGAATTAAAGAATAAAGAAAAACACAAGCATTCATCTAATCACTATTAAACTTCGACGATTTTTATCGATTTATGGTGTCAAAAGTTTATTATGTTTATTTATCTTAGTTACGTACTCCGATTTTGCCAATACAATAATGTTAATTATATTAATAAAAAATATTATTGGTTTGTTCCTAGGTAATACGAGTGATGGACAAGTGCGCCCACGACGTGGATGACGGCTGGTGGCGAGGGGAGGTGGACGGAATGGTGGGAAACTTCCCGTCCCTCGTTGTGGAGGAGTGTGACGAAGTAAGTTCTCTTCAACTATATCTTTCAAAACATTTTAATAATTTTGTAACAACGGCATCCTTTACATTAATTAATATGTGTGTGTGTGTGATTAAAAATAAATAACGATGATTATTTCGATTTGTTATCTATTGCCTAAATTATGATTATTTTTATCATAAAACAATCTCTGGAAAGTCCGGTCCCGCAGACAGTAACTGACTTAAAACATTAATTTAGACCTATTAATTTAAAGCAATTTTTTGTTTTACTTTACCCAATATAACAGGCTTATATCGTCAGATCAATCACAGAGTGGTATCTTTTTTCATGACAACCTCCTTTCGATCGATCTATGCAGATGTTATGAAGTTTGCCCATTAGTGTGTTGAGAGGCGCACTCGGCATTTCACTTTCTAGTGAGTACATCCATAGCCTCCTAGACCACAGTGATCTAGAAGGTTTTGGTACAAACGTCTGGCATTGATTAGTGGTAGCATAGTAACTCGAATCCATTTTTCCTAGAAAAGGAACCGGAATCCTATCATGGTCTTAATCAAGCTTCTCCTGGCAAACTTGTCTTTATTACATCTTTTGTGGCTGGTTTCGGGGAAAATTGTAGCATTTCCTCAACTGTCTTGTAGTAATCAACACCATTATTTGTGTAACAGAACGGAGAACCGCTGACAGGGGGTTCAGACTGGACACCGCCGAGCTCAGAGCCGCCCGCGCTGTCTCCCCCGGGGCTCATGGTGCCACCCGCCGCGCTCATCATCACCTCCGCCACGCCATGCATGGAAGATCCCAACGGAGACGAGAACGAATGTAAGCTTCATTTATATGCCATTCATACTCAATTCAATAAGTTAGCACGAATAATTAAAGATAGGGAAGAAGAGTAATTATTGAAGGATCAGCTCGTATACCGACGAACCCAAGTCTTCTACGAATTGAACGAAGAGAAACACAACACAAAAAACATAACCATAAACACATAATTTAGGAACATTAACAGTGTTCCGGATGAGCTATCCTGCAGCTTATACAGACATTAATAATATGCATTCGTAATTTTTTATACCTTTCAACAACCCTGAGCAGGTCCATACGAGTGGAGGGTGCGATTGGAACAGGTAAAGTAAGAACAAAAAACAATAAATATATATACATTTGCATTCTCAGATCACACATACTCTTACGACACTCATTCTAACCACGCACTTATTCTTTTTCTTTCGAAAAATAATTCACAATACTTCTTCTATGTAAAGCAATGGTAGTTTAGAAAGTAAAAATTGAAAATAAAACCTTATTGGTATAATAAACTTGTATATTGGAACATAGGTACGTATACCTTACTTATTTTTAGTTAGGTATTCTAAGGCCCAGTTGTTCGAACCTATGTCAAATTTAACATTACATTTTGTGTATATATATTTCTAATATATATATTTTTTATCAGTTAACGGCGTCACTACAACCATCAATTAGATTTTGATTTTTTTTGTAAAAGTGGTTTTATATTCGGCGAAATTCGCGTTCTTTTTTAATTTCACGTTTTTTTGGGAAAAGTGAAATTATTTTCCAAGTAAAATTATGTTCCCTTTTTGGTGGGGTATGGTCGGTGTAAAAAAGGGTTGCGATGTTTTTTGTTTTTTTTTTTAAGTGTCATTTTATTTAAAGAATGATAATAGTAAGTCTCCGTTCCATTTTATTAGTATTCAAGCTTTTAGAAAAAAATAATATTTTGAACGAACAATATTGTGTTAAAAATACGAAAACTCGCGTTATTTAATCGAAAACTCTAGCAAAAGTAAATTGAAAAATTCGTAATTTTCGTAAAAAACGACGAATTTCGAGTGAAAATTTGCATTATGGCAAACGCGAAGATTTTATATATCTATCCATCTAGCATAACGGTCAAAGTTAACTTCTAATCAGCTGCCACTGCTTTGAGCAAGAGTATCTTATTGGTATATCGAGAGATTCTGCTTCTTCTAAAAGATTCTTCTTTTGCCCTTCTATCATTTATTTTTTTAAAGTAATTTGGCGATATATATCCTTATTGCTTCACCAGCTCACGTAATAAATATACATTCTCAAGTCGCAGAACAAGAGATGAACGGGGAGCCGGCAATGCCCGCGATGCCCCCACCGCCGCCCCCGCCGGGCGCCGAGGAGGCCGGGCGCGAGCAGGCCATGCGCGAGCTAGACGCGATGGAGCACGACGACCTCGACGCTAACGGGTTCAACCTCGAGTTGAGTCACACGCAGCAGCAGCACTATGGCTCGCAGTTCCAGCCCAAGATACCGCAAGTCGCCATCACTGGTGAGTTGCAAACTACCTACTCCTGATAGCAGATAGTATCACACAACTCTATTAGAACATACCTATCTTTCTTTCAAAAAGTTATAATCCCATATTTACACATTTAATAAAATGTTAACATAACGTATTTATTTTATTTTCACGCTCGCTATAGTGGATGAAATTCCTACATTCTTTGTAGAAGAAGAGGTAACACTTTTTTAATATTATGATAATTTGTAATCATTAAAATCATTCATGACATTTATACGAAATATTTTCTAGGACGTCGACCAAGAAACTGGAGAAGCTGAGGCCGCTGACGCAGCAGAGCCAGATTTTGGACTTGGGGTGGCGCAAATAGTGATTACTGCCGCCACGCCCATGATTGAAGACCCGGAGCAAGCTTTCCCAGACGAGAATGCAGAAGGGAAGGAACCTGACGGAGAAGATTCTGCTGAACCAGACGAGAATGAAAAATCCAATGAAACGCCTGAACCCAAAAAACAAAAGCAACCGAGGGTTTCACAACCGCCACCCAAGGCTCCCACTCAACCACCCCCTAAAGTACCCGACCAACCACCACCCAAGGTACCCGACCAACCGCCACCCAAGGTACCTGACCAGCCACCACCTGCCATCCCCGAACAATTCCCACCTAAAGCTTCTGAATACCAGCCCATGGATTGCGAGTCGCCCACCTCCCCTGAACAAGACGGCAGCCAGTCTCCTCCCAAGCAGGTGCAGGGAGGGAGAGCGAGCATCCCGGATGAACTGGAACCTCATCAACTGGCCAGGCTTCAAGACCTCAAGGAGTCCAATGCTTGAGCCATTCACTAACTATATACTCTTACAATTCATTACTAGGTGTACTTTATATCTGCGCATTCTTCCACCTGCAAACTTGGACACTATTCTTTTCATTGTAATAATCATTTTCATATTTAACCTCGATTCTACCGCCAATTATTATGTCAAATAATTACTAAAAACTATAATTAATACCATTAAACCCAACATTGATTTATATACATTCTCCGCATATTTATGTTTTTCACACATTAGGTAATTGTTTCAAATAAATTATATGGCGTGCGCTACATATACCATCGATTAAAAGGAAGGAAATGCGAGCATTTGAAAAGTTCAATGATATTATAATGTGAAATTCTGAAATCTTCTCATCTCGACACTAAACAAAAATATTATTTTTGTCAAAGAGCATTGAAATTCGGTAAGTACTTTCTATTTTTTACTACTGCTCCTTGCAAGGCACTTAAACAACTGTGGTTTTTACAGATTTGATCAATGTTTTGTAAGAGTTTAAAATATAACATGGTGGTTTTAGTAATGTATTTAAAAAAGGCTTCGGAGAATCAATTCGCTTGTTGAATTAATCAATAAATGCAAAAGTATGAAATTATTCAACCATCTGCAGAGTGAAATTTTTAGCGGTAGATACCGGGTTTTATCGATAAATAATATTTGTACCTGCTCGAGTTTGGTTGGTATACAATTAAAATATCTATCGTCATCAATGCCCTTGATAAAATAATATTTTATTTGTAGTCGGGACCTATTTTTATATAAAAAAAATATTATGCTATTACTAAGTGTGTAGGAAATTCCTTGCAAAATCAATATTATCGTGATTTTAGGTAGGTACTTACTTATTTCCCAATAACTTATTAATGAAATGGTTCGAGGAGTTGATTTACGTAGTACTATGCCGGTATGTATTATTAATAATTATTATATTGTAAACATTATAATATCATTTTAGCTTATTCTGTATTTGATGTTGAACTAATGTTAAATGTAGGTTAAAAGAGGATTACTTCTTCTGACTGAACAAACCAAGGCCGCACTGTTTCTTGCGAAGGGCCTTTAGAATTAATTGGGTGACCATGTTTACTAAAATCAATCTATTTTTACTTGGGCGGAGCAAGATTAGTATTTTCATCTTGCGATGCCCAGGATTTGGGATCGATATCAATAATCAGCAACTATGACAGAACTATAAATAATTCACAAGTCAGCGTTTGGGTTTTGGAAGCTTTGGCTGAAAGATTATACAGTTAAAAGTACCCACACTCGAGGAAATGCTAGTACATTCAGCCAAGGCTAAGCCAAAGGATGTACCAACTCTGAAATTATTAATTTCTGGCACTTGTTTGGTATATTGAAGATATACTTTCACGGCTTTTGTGCGACCTCTACAGTTCTATGATCTAAAGTATTAGATACTTTTGAAAATATAGAACCCTTTGATTTATTAGACGTGTCAGTATGTAAAAAATGCACAAACCTATAATATTAGGTACCTATTTTACACCGTCAGATGATAATGTAAAACATTTCGATTCGTATCTTATAATATTATTATCACTGAAACAACACTACTAGGTACTCCAAGGACTTGAAAATAAATAAAAATATTTTCATAAAAGAAAATACTAAACATTTCAATAGAATTCGCTTTCTATTTAGAGTAGAAAAGGAGTCGTGGAGAGCGGTCTAGCGCAACATTTGTATCTACTGCCATTATTTGTGCTTTAGTTAAAACGTTATCCACGTACCTATACTTAATCAAATTGGGCAGTTCGTATTTTTATAAATTTGATTAACTTCAGCACCTATAGATACACTAAGTGCATAATAAAAATACAAAAAATTTTATCAAAAGTGCATTAAGATGGGCCCAGGAATGATTTGTCACCTTGTTTTAAACTGACTTTATCTGAAGTTATCGTCGTCTTTTGGGAAGATGTGTCCCTTCTTCGTGTTGTCAACTCCCTTTGACCTCGACACTAGCCTTACTTGCATATGACTTCAACTATGTAAATAAAATTTTATATTTGGATAAAACCTTTAGATAAATGGGTATTGTCCACTCTATTATGTTTGTATAATTGTTAAGATAAGGCTTTTATTGGTATTTTGTCATAATTTAGCACTTAGATCAGTATTTCGAATTCAACCCCTAGTATCCCATGTGTGTATATTTATCAAATATTCGTGTTCATTTGGTTTTGGTGTCGTCAAATATAAACACTCTTTATAACCCATTCAAGCACAAACTCCTCCGTAGAAATTGTTTCATTCATAATTATTGTATGCCGATATCACGATATAAAACGTTTGGATGAGATTCTATTACTATTTTAAAGGTATATTGGCCATTTAGAACCCGTTTCTTTGTATGGGTTTAGTAGCGGGATTAATATTTGATTCTTAGAAACCAAAAAGTCATATAAATACTTCATGATATTATATACTCTAGAGGTCAAAATCTTACAAAAATGTCGTATAATTTAAGTTAATGAGTACGACTCTTAACAGACAAAAATAAGTGTACCTTTTGGTAGAAGGAGTATCTTAAAACTTTGATCTTTGAAAGGATTTTATGTTGTCATACGTATATCTAAGTGCTTTTTATTCATCCCGATAGAGTATCTGGTTATCACGATAGATAATGAGTATGAGTAAATGCTTTGTACTGAAGTATTAGGGAACTGTAATAGTGTTTGTCACGTAATTGCTTTGTACAATTTGTACATAGAACTTTAAATCTGAAGGCGGCATGTGTATGTATGTTATTATGAGGATCAGGGGTGGCTTAAGTGTACATTAAGGGTATTGTTAAATTTTCTTCCACTTGAAACTTGGGACTATATTTTCTTGGTTTAACTAATTCATTATGTGCATCCGAAAATTTCTACCATTGACATCCAACTGTTACAAAATCAAAGAAGTAAAATATTATTATAAATTAAATTTAAAACAATTTTACAGTTTTCAATAAGTGCACGAGTTTCACGAGTTAGTGCGGAACTATGTCAGAAAACAACGAGGCTTTATTTCGACCAAACCAACAGAAAATCTCATAAGAAGTCATACTTAAGAACAAACCAAATATTGTTTTAATTGTTTAAAAGGTAGTACAATACCCATAGTCTTAACATTTCATTGTTTTAAAATGCAATAAAAATTCACATTTTTATAATAATTAAAAAATAATTACGTAATTTACTAATATTATGTTACATTATATCAGAATAATAAGCAATACCTAATTGGAAACTTTATTATGTCGAGCACAATAATGAATTTATTATAATATTTTGTAAATGTGAGCAACTAAGGAAATAATTTATTGGTGAGAACGCAGACCAGTTGCTCGCCTCTAGATATAGGCACAAGATTACCTAACACCATAAAATAAACTGATTAAAACTTTCTAAAGAGAACTTAACTATTAACTCATCGACGCTATTACAATGAAACAATCAGTCTACTAATTTTAATAAATATTAGATTAATTATCTCGGATGAACAAAAAATGTGTACATATTCTAGAATGCACTTTGGACATTTAACAAAGCACAGCAAACTTATCCGTGCCTATATCGATAACAGCTCTCTTCTCGTGAAGTGCAAAATGTTCTGCAGCACTAGAAGAGCGTATTTCTAACCAAGTTATACTTAACAATAGAAAATAATTTATTTTAAGTTTTCCATAATACTAACTTAATACCAAATAACAAAGAGTGTAAATCTTAAATCAGAACAACATCTAAAATATGTTTTTTTGGGTGTTCTTTCATCAATTAAAATGGATTTTGATGGATTTTTGTGCGATCATTTTAATCAAAATGTAATCATAGTAGATAATAGGAAACACTAATAGTTTTCAATTAAAATACAATCTTGCCAAAACTGGTTACTGATTTGCATTGTCACAGATCACCTTCCTCCTAGACACTTGGTGCACCTGTTACTTAGACTAGAGCGCAGTACGCGGTCTACTCTCTGCTTCCTTTAAATAACCTACTTCTGACTGTAATACCTACACAGGTACCCACTTCACCATGTTATCATGATCTCAATAATTTTAATGTTTTAACCGTATTCACAGTCTGTACTTAGACTAGGGCGCAGTACGCGGTCTACTCTCTACTCCCTTTAACTAACCTACTTCTGAATGTAATACATTCACAGGTACCCACTTCACCATGTTATCATCATCTCAATAATTTTAATGTTTTAACCGTATTCACAGTCTGTACTTAGACTAGGGCGCAGTACGCGGTCTATTCTCTACTCCCTTTAACTAACCTACTTCTGAATGTAATACATTCACAGGTACCCACTTCACCATGTTATCATGATCTCAATAATTTTAATGTTTTAACCGTATTCACAGTCTGTACTTAGACTAGGGCGCAGTACGCGGTCTACTCTCTACTCCCTTTAACTAACCTACTTCTGAATGTAATACATTCACAGGTACCCACTTCACCATGTTATCATGATCTCAATAATTTTAATGTTTTAACCGTATTCACAGTCTGTACTTAGACTAGGGCGCAGTACGCGGTCTACTCTCTACTCCCTTTAACTAACCTACTTCTGAATGTAATACATTCACAGGTACCCACTTCACCATGTTATCATGATCTCAATAATTTTAATGTTTTAACCGTATTCACAGTCTGTACTTAGACTAGGGCGCAGTACGCGGTCTATTCTCTACTCCCTTTAACTAACCTACTTCTGAATGTAATACATTCACAGGTACCCACTTCACCATGTTATCATGATCTCAATAATTTTAATGTTTTAACCGTATTCACAGTCTGTACTTAGACTAGGGCGCAGTACGCGGTCTACTCTCTACTCCCTTTAACTAACCTACTTCTGAATGTAATACATTCACAGGTACCCACTTCACCATGTTATCATGATCTCAATAATTTTAATGTTTTAACCGTATTCACAGTCTGTACTTAGACTAGGGCGCAGTACGCGGTCTACTCTCTACTCCCTTTAACTAACCTACTTCTGAATGTAATACATTCACAGGTACCCACTTCACCATGTTATCATGATCTCAATAATTTTAATGTTTTAACCGTATTCACAGTCTGTACTTAGACTAGGGCGCAGTACGCGGTCTACTCTCTACTCCCTTTAACTAACCTACTTCTGAATGTAATACATTCACAGGTACCCACTTCACCATGTTATCATGATCTCAATAATTTTAATGTTTTAACCGTATTCACAGTCTGTACTTAGACTAGGGCGCAGTACGCGGTCTACTCTCTACTCCCTTTAACTAACCTACTTCTGAATGTAATACATTCACAGGTACCCACTTCACCATGTTATCATGATCTCAATAATTTTAATGTTTTAACCGTATTCACAGTCTGTACTTAGACTAGGGCGCAGTACGCGGTCTACTCTCTACTCCCTTTAACTAACCTACTTCTGAATGTAATACATTCACAGGTACCCACTTCACCATGTTATCATGATCTCAATAATTTTAATGTTTTAACCGTATTCACAGTCTGTACTTAGACTAGGGCGCAGTACGCGGTCTACTCTCTACTCCCTTTAACTAACCTACTTCTGAATGTAATACATTCACAGGTACCCACTTCACCATGTTATCATGATCTCAATAATTTTAATGTTTTAACCGTATTCACAGTCTGTACTTAGACTAGGGCGCAGTACGCGGTCTACTCTCTACTCCCTTTAACTAACCTACTTCTGAAAGTAATACATTCACAGGTACGAACTTCATCATGTTATCATGATCTTAAAATTTTCAATGTTTTAACCATATCAAATTCTCACGTGTTCTTGGCTAAACAGATGTGTCAAAGCCAATACCAAATCACCTAGAACGTCAGAAAATTATTTCCAAATAAATCGTCTAATACGTGGACACATGTTTTACATCCTCACTGCAAGCAATGTGATTATTTTCATGGATCATGGATAGAGGATTAATCTTAGGTAGTTTGTGAAATATTTTCCCATATAAAGTTGTCAACTTTCTTTCTTTCGATGTATTCATACGTTGTTATTTATAATGCATTAATTCAAAATACTAGTGAAAAATTAATGAAATATTTCCATAATGTAGGGATGGTAAAAATACTATATTATTATCATTTATTCAATGTAATGTATGGCACGGAAATGAATGATAAAACCTTGTTGAATCTAGTTATGTGTGACTTTAATTTGTTTAGTACAAATTCTAGTATAATTTCTCAAAATCACACTAATTTAGTATTTAATAAATTATCAATACATATAATGCGCATTAAAATTTTAAGCAGGAGGTACATATAATACAGTATTTGAATATCCTATATCATTATAAAATCAATTACATTGCCTTACTGCCGTAAAACTGCCAATCTCAATTACTTTATGATCCTATGAGACATGTAATATCGGATTGAATATACATTGCCTACAGACAATATTAGTTTATTGGATGTAATTAAATAATACAACTCACACTAATTACCTAGTTTAATACATAATTTTCTAAAAGAATTCAAAAAATTTATAATATCACTAACCAGTTGTGATTTAAAAAAGAATATCGTTTGTAAGCTTTACAATATTACACTATTATATTGTGAATTAAATGCACTAACATAATAATATTTGAGCGCTTTTGTTACTTAAATAAATTGATTTGTTAATAAACATTAATATTCTTGTTAAGTGCTAGTGAGTATAAAATAATGATTTGAAAACAAATAATATACTTACTCAAATGTAATAAATGTTTTATGAAAATGTTTTGTTTATAACAATAAAAACTGTTCACCATAGAGTTTAATTACTTTAATATATTTGTTACTTTCATATTATTTGAGTTTGATTGAGGTTTTTTGGTTTAGTTATGACTAGCTGACTTTATACGAATTTTAAAATAGGGGTCAGCCGACTCGATGTCCGAATTCATACTGAGCGAATTTCCACATTGCCTGGATTTGCCACATACTACCGAGTCGAACACGTATTGGTTCGGACCCGTAGATTTTAGACTCGCTGAATATTAAGCAGAGCTTCCGATCCAGTCAAGCCACCTGAGTATTTTGGCTCCCCGTTTCCACTTGAGTTTTGGCTCGGCGCGGAGCTATTTGCTCTGCCGTGTGGGTCCAGCTTTATATTATCCCTCTCATAACCCTAATATTGGCGCACCGTACTGGCGAGGCGCCCACACTGAGGGTAACGGACTGTCCTTGTTGTGACTCTTGTTCGAACTCGATTTTCCGGACTATGTGAGGCGGGCATGGAGTGCGTGGGGAACAAATATAACCCAATCCCAATGAAATTATTACCTGTTATTATGTTAATCTAATTTTCTCTGCCCTAAAGCCCTCTGGAATGATAAGCAAAAGAGAAAGAAACAAAAAGTTGCCCATACGTATTGACCACTATCTAGCACACTTTATGTTTTTTTCACATTGATGACGCTGACTTCTTCTTACACGCATGCGTCATTCCATGACACACTTCTATTTATCTATCAGCTGTGCCTGTCCAAACCACCTAAAATCAATTACCTACAATGTACCGATTGGAAAAAACTACAAATTATGGATAATACGAATGAACCACGGAAATATTTCATAAAACTCATTCAACATAACATTTTATCTATTACCATAATAATTGTAAAGATAATCTCACAAAAAAACATACAAATTAAACAATGGATCACTTCACACAAAATGTAATAAACTGCGTAAGAAATGGAGCGAGTTAGCCCAGAAAAGAAAATCTGTACGATATACGCGCTATTTTAAGATACTACAAAAGATACAGAAACATTTACAAAAAAGTTATTACCGATACAAAAAAACCTACTGTAAAAAAATAGAAGATTGTATTTTTTATTTTATTTAGATTGTATTTGCCAATAATATATATTTTTTAAATCAGTTCTAAATCTACACATATCGAAGTTACATAAATAATGTCCCCGGTTCGTATGTAGATGGCTCCAATAAAGCGTACTAGGACCGGTATTATTTTTAATATATATCAATGATATCTGTAACCTAGGAACAAGGCGAAAAATAATTAGTTTTGTTGACGATACGTTAATTTTATTTAAAGAAAGAGATTGGATAAGTGTATCTTCAAAAAAGCGGAACTCCTTCACACAGAATGTCAATAAAACAAAATATCTGACATTTTCTATAACAGCCAGAGGACATCCGTCAGATGACTTAATTCTCAAATTACTTATTCCTTTAGTGTTTGCCACATTTTCCGGAAATTATGTTTACAATCTTCCATTTTTTTCTTATAGTAGGTTTCTTTTGTATCTGTAACACCTTTTTTGAAAACGTTATCATGCTTCTGTCCCACTGAAATTTAGCAGCAATTTGTAGAAGGAGGCAGCTGCCCCCTTTGACAAATTGGTGAACAAAAAATATTAAAGGAAGAAAGGAATTTTGTAAATGGCGGTAAAACTACATATCTGTTGTTTTTTATAATAAATGTAATAAGCTTAGTGCCAGATATAGACGTAACGCGTCGTCTCGGTCTGGGCCGGTCTTAGGCCCGATGGGAAATATAAAGTTGTAAGTTTGTGGGGATGCTGTGAAAATGGTTGGTACACATTGAGGACACAGGACTCGGAAAATAATATATCAAATTTTCCATAGGGCCCCAACGATGGTGGGTCAAGTTCAGGCATGGGAGCTCCATCGAGGTCGAATTCAAGTTCGAAGTTTGCCAGAAGCTGGGTACTATACAGGGCCTGCAACTAATTTAATAGTACAGAACTGCTGACCCTGTTAACTAACTCGCAAGTGCGCCCCAGTTGAATTTGGCAGCCACTTCTGGTCTAGAGCCCCACAATAACCCTTAAAGCTATGCAGGAACGGGCGATGTCCCGTCTTCAGTGATTCCCGTTTTAAGAAATGGATTGCAATCTTTAGACCACAGACATCAGCTTGGTATGCTGTCCTTGTTCTACCGGCATTACAAAGGAAGATGCTCCGAGGAACTAACGACATTCGTACCTTTGGCAGCGGTGCATAGTCGGAAAACACGCCAAACGCGAGCCCAACATATGTGCACATTTGTTACATGAGAATGGGTCGCTTTTAATACTCGTTCCTGAGTTCAACAGCTCAGCTGTGGAACGATTTGCCGGCTTCTGTGTTTCCTCACCCCTTCCTCTCATTGAAAAGACCCTGCACACAGCATTCCCAAAGATGACATAGACCCCAAAGGAAACTGTTTTCCTCGGGGCCTCCGGTAAGGAATCGGCATAAACTGAGTGCTGAAAGACTGTAATCCAAAAAGTCCCTCAATGGACTGTGCTTCAAACCGTTACCTTATTTTGGTGAAGTTTACTTTTCTGCGCAAAGTCTTACAGTATTCGGTTTGTCGATTCCTTACCGACACACGAAGGAAGTAAAAAAAAACTCAAGTTTTTGCAACTCTACTATCGCAAATTTAAGGAAGTTGTTTTACTGTATATCGTAAGCGACACAATATTAATTTATAATAATATCAGATAAACTGATAGTGGTTTTTCCTCAACTAAATTTTAGACCACTGTAATACACAATAAAGTAGGGGATCCAATTTGTGTATGATTATTTGGTATCTTTTAGCGGTCATGGATCGAATAGGCTTCGAAAGTAGGTATCTAAAACACAAATTAAAGGAAAATTAACTAAATAAAAATATTTTTTAACTTTTATATTCTTCTCTGCCTCTTATATTATATATTGGGCAATATTGCTGTTGGACAAAAAATTACTAAATTCTTATTGCAATTCAATCAAATTTATTTAAAAACATGTGCTTGCATACTCAAATATTTGGGCAATATTCCTGTTTATGTACTAATTTAATTAAATGTACACCACAAGTTAGGTCTGTATTTTAAAAATTAAATTCATGTAATGTGACTGTTTTCAGAAAAAATGTTAATTCGTCAATCTTGTTTTTAATACACAAATTAAATAAAATGATATCCTTCCAATCGTCAAACGCCGGTAACATTTTTTAGAACATTATTTCTTGAATATAAAAGGATGTAATAAAATAATATTAATCCTTAACACGGCAGTCAAAAAACCACTAAATAATGAACATAACACTTGCCCTTATATATAATGGGAGTAAAGAAGCTGGGAGCTTTTTTCTTCAGGATCATCTAATCATTTCTAAAGCAATGTACCCACGCTCATTCATGCTCGAAGGTTTTATGCTCATTCGAATGAGTCTCAACAAGTGTACCGATCCATAATTTTTGCTGGATATTTGACAGAAATTTACGATTTCACTGCAGCGTCTTGGTGGCGCCTATATCTATGGCGTATTGTGTCGAGTGGCTCAAGCGTGGACGCAATGACCCTAATACGGACTATAATACTTCAACTACTATAATACGGACATGTTTCTAGTGTGGTAGTCGAAAAGCATGTAAAAAACTGTATTCAAATATATTTTTATTAATAAAGAAAAGAAAAAAATGACAAACATGGTTCCATGTCAACATATTCGATCGAGCATCAATGTGTGTATGTACTTAATGTTATTTTCTTTCAAAGAACAGATTTTTAAATAAAACAAAACGATTATTATTTTTAATTATCTTTTAATATGAAAACAATACAAAGAAGGACATTTATGAAACAAGAGAAGTATTGAACAGGTTTGAGAGAGAATTTTTATAATTATCTCTAGTCATATATTATGAAATCTTCTAAAGATTAAATAATATGTAGTTATATTGGAAATAATTAGCTCATTTTGATCACTTTTATCTATTCATATTTTTTTAAATTATGAAAAAAGTGGTTAAAATAATTATTATAATGCTTCACATTATCATTGTTAAAAAGATAAAACAGACCCCACTCTTATTGCCTGATTGGTTCCAGGACAGCAATCATTTCTCCAGACATTGAAGTCACATTTGGACGGATCTTTGTTATTCAAATTAAAAAATATGCATAAGGAGTAAGAATGATTTCGCTTCTACAAAACAAGCGGCGTTAGATTTCTTATAAAAAAGTAGTACATATAATATAAATAATAATAATGTAAACGACAATTGTGTGGCTATATATTTTGTATAAAGAAGAAAAAAACAATTACGCAGTTTAGTTTGCAAACACTCGCTCACCGAGAAGTTAAGGAAAATAAGGATCAATAATTAAATATCAAAGATTAAAACTAACACATATTATAATTATAAACTATAATTAATATACCAACATAATATCAAGCACACTAATTTTGATTGTCCGTGACATGCTGTGTGAAATTATTCACAATGAACTCAAATTTGCTGTGACTTTAAATATCATTTTCAAAATTGGAACTGCTTGTGTAAAGAATAATTCATAAGTGATAAAGTACCTAAGGTACCTACCTATAATCTAATATTATAACAGAAAATTATTTTTATTGCCTTTTTCGATATTTGAAACTCACTGTCCACATAATGCAGTTTAGTTTGCAAATAAGTAAAAAATATATCAAAATGTTAAAGTGAATAAATCTCGCAATAGTAGATAAATATCAAATAAAAAAAAAATCATCTTACTTCTTCCCAGACTATTTTGGAAAGGTCAAAAACTAAAAATATCTGATACTTTGATTATTTTTGAGATTGGCAAAGATATAAATCGGATGTAAATGGTCGGTGAGGGGATGGTGGGCACAAGTCGGGGGTCTGCTGTAAGTATTGAAGATACAATTAATTTTCTTTACAATATTTATCAAAGAAGTGTAATTTAAAATAAACCTAAAAAAAAATATTCACCGAAGCATTTTCTTCAAGTGCCACGGCTTCAATAATATAAATAATATATTGTTTAATTTCATAACATAATCTTAATAATGACAATATGAAATAAAAATGGATAGAACTGAAAATGGCTCACAATAATTTAATACATGATTATACCCTGGTTATTTGTTATATAATGGCAAAACAGACGATAATAATTTATTATTTCAGTATTATGTAATTAAAATTATTATTTTCCGTTATTTTTAAATCAGTAGGTGGTAATCAGGTAATTTCAAAGCTTAAACATTAATGGAATTTTGTGACAATTTAACACCACGGTACTAATGGTCTAAACCTTAACGTGGTCAATAACCATCATTTCTGCTGTACACAGTCAGGGAAACTGTCCGGGGTCAGAGTGTGACTCCCTATTCTTAGCCTAACATCACTCTCTGTCTTGTGCTCCAGTCAAAGGATGCAAATGGCTACTAATCACCTTAGAGCGGATAATGGGCGAGTCATTACATAACCAATAATAATAAATTCAAGCAACAACTTCCTAATGTGGCTAGTACACATTGGCCCAATGCAGTGGGCCAACGTTGGCGCTAACGTGTGAACGCGGTTAAAAATAGTCATGTCATTTAGGTAGTAAATCAAAAATGGCAAATTTTAAATCATTATGGATAATTTATTCATCAACATAAAATAAATTTACCTTGGTTATCGTAATTTTTTTGGAGAAAAAAAAAAGAAAATACCCTATTCTGGTTGGCCATTTGATCTTCTTTTTTAATGTTAATACCGTACAAGATTCCCCACTGCTCCCAACCATCTGCAGCAAGTGAGACTACGGCATTCCCAATTGGGGTATGTTGTGAGGCTGAAGGTAGTGGAAGAGGAAGGTGGAGAAGTATCTGGCTATTCAGATCTGGTCACCAAACACGGCCATTTCAAGCAACGTTTCTGCATTGTGGTCTTATACTAGTGCGATACTGAGATTATGTGCCACTCTGGAACGTGGCGCAAGTCTACTATTTATTATTTTTAAATGTATGAATCATGAAATAACACAATTTCTGAACTTGAAATTGCTAGTCGAGAACCTCCCCTCGACCACGGAGGCCGGCAAATCTAAATGGATGTGGAAATTATCGTAGCTGTGACAATTTATTTGAAAAACATTTTTTTATGTAAAACCCGTAGAAGAGTCCCCACTTCTCCCAACCGTCTGGAGCCGGTGAGACTATGGCATAATATTGGGGTAAGTTGTGAGGCTGAAGGCTGTGGGGAGGGGAAGGGAAGGATATGGGGAGGAGGAAGGTGGGAAAGTACCGTTTCAATTGTAAATGGTGGTCTTACACCAGGGCGATACTGAGTATCTTCCACTCTGGAACGTGCCGTAAATATACTATATATTATTTTAAATGAGTAAATTGTGAAATAACACAAATATATCAAATAAAATTTACTTTCACACTTTCGATTTGAACCCGTAACCTTCAGTTCAGCTAGTCGAGAGCCGTACCCCTTGACCAAGGAGGCCTTTAATTAATTAATAATTCGTAAACGTAAATAATCACTCAAGCAATTATCAACACAACTGTCTCCGCTGAACTCGTATTGCGAGCTGAAGACAATGTGTGAACGCTCTTAGGGAGTCATTGATAGGTGCACGAAAACTGACAATAATCAAGCTGACCGGCCAACGCATGCAACGACCAAGTCTTGGGCTCATTGGGCCAGCGCATTGGCCCAATTCATTGGACTGGCTGCATAACATGAAAGTGAATAGTCTAATCCGCCACGGGAAAAGTTTCAGCAAGATGTTGAACTGATAATACCTATAATTATTACAAATTGAACAATTCTAACAATTTCATGTTAGTGTTACTCAAATAAGAATGAACAATATTTATGAAAATATATATATATAATCCACTTTAAAATGGATTTTAGATTCACCAGGCAAAAACTGAGACTATGATTTACTATATTTCCCTGAAAACTAATGAAAATTGAGTTAAAGAAGTTCAATTCAGAGAAGATACTTTATGGATAAACAAGTCAAATTAAGATGGCAATCAGAAACATGTATCTGTGAACACGTTAAGGGTAGACGTAATAATATTTAAAAAACTATATCTAACTTACTTATACTTATATAAAGTAGACTTATTTATAATGAGCAAATGGGTTATAAGAACAACCATAATTGGGTATTTTGTTAATAAATTAGATACATAAATTATTGTTTTTAAACGGTGTGTAGGAAATAATAAGGTAATAATTTGTAGTATGCCAAAAACAAAATGGAAAATGCATATTAATCTAAGGATATTTTCATTATATATAATATGTACATAGATATCGGCTCTATTAGGAGCATGTTTCAAGGATTTAAATTGTTATCATTGCGGGTTTTTTGATGTTTCAGCAGTTGGCCTCCTACTCTCATCTATATAAAGACCATCATTTTAAATATATAACATGCTACATTTGATCTTCCTTTAATCAATACAGTAGAACCTCGTTAATTCGAAATCCACGGGACATCAAAAATCAAATTATTTAATTCCCAAGTAATTCAAATTTTTTGAAATAAAAAAAAAAAAGACGCTGAAAATCGAGTATCTTTGGAGTAAATTCGTATTAATTCGAATTATTCCCGTGTAAAACGAATTTTCGCAGCCGATTACTGAAGCGGTGATTACCGCCGCGGTCGGCCCTTCAAGTTCCGTTATTCTAAGTAAATTTGTAAAGATACCACACATTTCCGCGTTAATCAAATTTTCGCAGCCGATTACCGTTGCGGCCGGCGTAAATCGAAATTTCGCAGGCGAGTCTTTAAATTCAGATATTTGGTGTAAATTCGTAAAACTGTGACATATTTTGCGTAAACGTATTTTCTCGGCCCTTCAAACTCAGATATTCGAAATAAATCAGAAAAAATATGACATTCCAGTGTAAAGCGATTCAGATTTACAAAATAATAATACCAATTAGGACCATTAGTACCATTTATAACCACTATATTTTTCGGTATTTTACCGCCACAGCTGTCTTTTAGATTCAGATTTACGAAATTTTATGATTTATTTTCGTAAAAATCATTTTTTTTAGAATTACACGAAAAAATTTACGTGCGCGGACAACAATAAATTTCGAATTAAAAAAACATTTTGTGTGATTTTTTTTCTGCGGATATTTCTTTGGCGAAAATTTCGAATTATCGGGGTTCAAATTAACGGGGTTCTACTGTAGTAAATTTTGTGACTAATTAATTGATTTTAATCACCACACAAAACTAGGAAACATATTATTTTTTCAAAATAATAATAATGCTTCGCAAATGCAACAACATACCTTGAAGTGGTACAAATATGATAGAGAACATCGTACTATTACATAATGTAAATATTCAAGTTTTGGAATGTAACTAAATAACACAATTTGATAAAAATACTATAAATTGAACAAATTCATGATTATGTACAGTGTAAGTACGTAATAGTTCATTTACTTATATAATTATTTAAAAAAAATATATATTTTTGCACAATGAAAATAAATATGAAATTTTTAGAGTATTAAAGTTTGTACAAATTTCTCTTAATCATCAATCGTAAAAAAATATATCATATTATTATTGATTACAATTACACTAGACATGTTTTATCTAACCTCAACTTATCTTCGAAAATACAAAAAAATCAGTCAGTTCACTTAATTAACAAATAAACAATAAAATTGGAATGCATATTAAAATGTTTATATATCAAAATTTCTGAATTGACAGAATAAAAATATTATATAATACCTTCCCTAACCACTAAAAATAGACATCTGAAATAGATCCAGTCAAAACCTTCAATACATTGGAATTGGAGGTGGCCACTGTTGATTAAATCATTAGTACCATGTAGGCTTAATTTATTTTTGGAAAACATTTATGTGCACTGGTTAGAGAACTTAACTAAGATACAAAATAATACTCTGATTAAAGTCATAGATAAAGTTAGAATGAAGTAATATACCGTTGCACAGCATTGCACACTTCAGTTGGTGTTGTAGGGAAGGCAATGGGAATGGGAATGTTTCACAAGCATAGTACAAGTACATTTTTTGTACACAAGTCTTACTCACAATGAAGTGCGCTCAAAGCAAAAAACTAAAAAAATTCTAATACTTGAAATATAATATTCATGTTAATATATATATATGTATATATATATATATATTCATTTGTAGAGAGCACTTAAGAGAGCTTTATTCCTACAATTAAAGCCATGTATTATTAAAAA
Source organism: Hesperophylax magnus (assembly GCA_026573805.1). Lineage (NCBI taxonomy): Eukaryota > Metazoa > Arthropoda > Insecta > Trichoptera > Limnephilidae > Hesperophylax > Hesperophylax magnus. The sequence continues at coordinate 344,356 of JAIUSX010000071.1, forward strand.
ACATATAAGATGGTTCAAGATATACCTAATTCTTTATTAGGTTCATGAAGGTTTGAAGACATAAACATGGTTTTAAGAAGAGGTGTACGGTAACATGTTTTTGCCGATCTGATACCGATTATTATACTCAATTATCGGTGATACCCGTACAAATAGTACACTACGACTCAATGGATTACAAACTGATTTTTCTAAAGATGGAAATAAATGATATATTGATTTAATTTAGAAATGAATTTCTAAATTTGGAAGTAAAATTTTAAAATAGAAATAGTTAAGAAAGTGAATAATGACGTTTAATGATGTTACAATACATATAGACGTGTTTTAGAGCTTTCATAGTAGTAAGCAAAAGAAATTCTAATTGTCTGATTTTTATTTCGTAGTTTTGTGTAAGAGTGTTTCTTACTTGCCACATTTTGTTTTAATTTTGTGAGACAACAGCATTTCTTTATGTATTGCAACTTCATTGCCTATGTAGTATATATTTGTTCACTAGAGTTTAATTTAAAAAAAACGAACTTTGAAAATTGTACATAATTTTGAACTTTTTATCCGCAAAGATGTAGGGTTAAATCTCTAGTTTCAGTTGCACTTGTTATACATTTGTCAATGAATAATTGAATTAGATGGATCACAGGGTTATTGCTGGGTTATTACTGGAAATATCAGATTGCTATAATGTGAACATGTTCAAATTTAAAGCTTTGTTACACTGGTTAAATAATTACTGGTTAGACACATTGGTTGTGCCATCATTAGGTTCCGGTTTTGACACATTTGATTCATCCCTTTTCTGCGCTTGTTTCTTATGATTGAAGAGATGCATCCTAAGGCAAGAGATATTCCGCATCTGTTTGTTGCAGATGTCGCAGATGGGCGACACCTCAGGGCTGTCGTGCATGTCGCGTATGTGTACTTTAAGATTGTACCTGTTCACAAACATGCTGCTGCAGTGAGGGCATTTCATTTTGACTAGTTCTGAAATCAAAAATACAGGCTAATTAGAATAATAAATGTAAGGAGAATTTTACATATCTACGCCATGTTAAACCTCCCGCACCCGAGATGGGTAGTACACCCCCAAATGAGATTTTTGTGCAATATCTTTTATTTTTATGTTTTATTTATTTATTTTTTTTATTTATTTAGTACAGGTGATGATACAATGACACATGTACATATACATAAAAAATACTTTGACTGCCCAACTAGAAGGAATTCCCGTTTTAGGACAGTCAAAATTGAATTAGTATTCATGCACGCATACATATTTTGTAAGAACAAAAACAAAAAAGGAAAAAAAAAGAAAAGTAATATAATATATACATAACTAAAAAAAAAAAAATATATAACTAAAAAATAATGATACATAAAAAAATATTATTATAAAAGATTAAAAGCAAAAAGTTATAACGTTAACTGATGTTAACTTGTTGTTTGGTTTGTTTAGTTTTGTTTATTTTCTTGTTTTCTTAATGTGTTGTGATATTTTGTTTGTTTTATTTTTGGAAGTGTGAGTTCACACTCTTTTCTCCCTAATTGGTGAAGCCAGACAGTGATCGATTTACGAAGAGCACCTATGCTTTCCTTTTTCCAAGCATCAGGTATAAAGTTGTAAAGTTTTGGGCCTAGGAATGAAAAATGTCTTTGAGCGAGTGAAGTTTTGGTTGTGGGTGGTACGATTGGATTCCTCTGTGAGTGTCGGGTGTCGTGAGAGTGGTCGATAGATGGGTAGAGATGACGTTTTTTATGAGTGTTCAAAATTATTTTCCTCATGTATAATTGTCTGACATCTAGAACTCGTAACTCTTCAAATAGTGAATCGCTGTGGTACCTAAAAGGTTTTTTCATGATTACCCTTAGTAAGGATTTTTGGGCCTTTGCTAAGTGGTCTAAAACCATTTTTGCGCATCCACCCCAGCCTAATGATGCATAGTCTAATAGTGACCCACACATAGCGTTGTAAATGAGTCTTAAATCTTTTAGACATAGGATATTTCTAATTGGCATAAAGATATGTGTCAGCTTTCTAACCTTAGTAGTCACAAGGTTGTGATGACTTGAATACTCACATAAAATGAACGAGACGAACGTGCTCCAAAAAAAAATTTTTGTTTAGACTGGGAGAAGATTTATTGACAGGCAGGTTTTATGAGTAAACACGTTCCCACGGGAAGGTGGAAAGAAGAGATCGCTGGGACAGTCGGTTTTTGAACTTGGGTACGTTGACAGCTCCGAGAAATCGATACAAATCAGAAGTGTTGTGTGAAATTACAGTTAATTAGTGAATTCAGATGGTGTTGGAAAGTTTTGTTGAATATTGAATTAAAGTGAAATATTATTGAACCGGTGAAGTGAAAAAGTGATTGGACTCAGTGAGAATACAATTAATAATAATAATAATTGGATAATTTGTAGAGCGCCGTTTTGTGAAAAATCACCTCAAGGGCGCTAAGAGTTGTGCGATCGCGATTATAATATAAAATGTGTTAAATTAAACGTGTATACGGTTCCAACTAAATTACTTGTCTTAAAAACATGGAAATAATAATGATAATGATTGCGTTTAAAACAGAGTGAACGTATTTAAAGGCAGGAAGTGTTTGATCAGATTAGGGAGGGATTAACGATTGGCGAGATGGCGTTCTAACCACGGAGACCGTAAACCAGAGAATCCAAACAAATCATAAAACTCGGGTTCGAATCCTGACAGAGATTAGGTTAAATTAGGGAGGTACAATTTTATTTAATTACCCTTTTATAGGCGTAGGGAGGGGACAAAAATTGAACAAATTGCAAGGATTTCGCTAAAAGGAGGGAGGAATGCCGGTAGGGAGGAGACCGTAAAACTAAACTGATTTAGCTATTTAGTGTGTAACCAGGTAGACTTCACGCTGAGAGTGGGAGATGGCTAACTGGGTGAGTTTTATATTATTTATTAAATTCCAGAGGACCCTACAGAAACCAAGTTTATGACTCCTGCCGCCCAAATTAATGTTTCAAAAAGGAATGTGCCCGACAATATTATCTATCAGCTGTGAGCGTGGGGACGGGCCAACGACCTTTTCATATGTAGGCCGATAATATTTGTTTTAGGGGAATAATAATAATAACCAATATAAATTCGCAGTATAAAAAAAAACACCTATCTACAAAGTACCTACCAAAACACTGGCGTACCATTTAAAACGGCGATCACCACCAGCCGGGAACAGGGCGCGGTGTACAGTCAGTCAAAGGGGGAGTTTTGCTAGCGTATGACCGCCCGAATAGAAAGCGATCGGATGCAACCAGACAGAACAAAAATGAATACTTTTTATCTGTTATTTGACTTTCTAATTTAATACTTTTATCAATTGTTTGACTTTCTAATTTACAAATTAGGATACACTGGGACAAATCTAGAGTCAAAAGGGAGAGATGGTAATCTCCGAAATAAAACTACCAACCGAACAACTTTTCTCAACAGGTTCCTTTCGAGAGGTAGGCAGCCTCTTTAAATTAAATGCCAAAAATCAAACCAATTGTTCGTTTATACCTACCTGAGAGGATAGGTATTCAATAGAAGTTACCCATACCTAATACACGAGGATGCTAGTATCCTCATGAAATAATTACTGGAACCAAATATTAAAATACAGACAGTCCTCATCCTAAATTTGGCATTTCGAGTAAACCTTACATATATCTCACATGATAATTGGCTGAATGGGTAGGCACACAACCTATCGATAGAAGAGGGCTAAATGTCGACAAGATCGTCGTGTGTTATCTATGTTATTGACCTAGAAAGGGATGTAAATTCCCGACGACGAGGAAGTTACAGCGTTTTCTAGAGGTGGCATGTAACTTAGGACCTTACGTGTCACATTTTCGCGACTAGATTCGTGACAAGGGATGTCATGGTTTTCCCCTTCTACACTCAGTAAAGTAGATTTTCCTGGAGGTGCATGAGGTTGGGGCAATTCTGAAATTGGTGAGGAGACCTAGTTTTCTTTATTCTGGCGTGACGGTTGCCGATTTGGAACAAGGGGAGACCCGGCCGGTTGTGATATCCAGACACGCAGGTATCGATCGCCTTGTTCAAATTACCATCCATCGGTTTTGTTTGGTAAAGAGGAGGAGCCAACTTTAGTTTGAACAAATTCATTCCTGTTCCTCTCCCTTCCCTCCCAAAATATATACATGGATGGCGCCGACAACTAACCCCATAAATTTATCGTATGTTTATCACATATATAAAATCTAACACTTTATTATACTCACATTACCCTATGACAGGTAGAATCACGTAGCTAGTTGAAGAGCAGGCGACTCAGAAAATTAAGGTTTATGAAATGGCTTTAAAACACAGCGGTAATGGATTCAACTCACTCTATCTCAAAAGAACCGAGGGGTACCACACACATACAAAGATAACTAGGTTTCTATACCGAGAAACAAAAAAGCCAACACAACGTTCGGTGAAACCTTTTTATACTGAATCGTCACGTGAAATAATTACGTTCAAGGCCGTAAAACACGTAGACAAACTAGGGTGCACACACTTGAAGGGGTGTGTAATAAAGAGAAGGAAAAGTTTGAAAAGTGCAGATCATTACAAGGTCTATATGTCCGTCCCATCTAAGATGTTTGTCGATAATAATATGTACTGAGATATTTTATACTGTTCACGCATTCTAATTTATAGCAATTACAGATAGTTGATTCGATGCATTTATGTATGAAAATATTGTATAATTCTTTGGGTTGGCCCGCTTCTGTCGCACTAAATCGTATAAATTTTGTTTTTTCTGAATTGAGAGTCAAAAGATTATAATCTAACCAATATTTAAGCTGGTTAATACCGTCCTCTGCTTTGTTGTGTACAGCATTCCAGTTTCTTCCTTCAAATATTAAGACAGTATCATCCGCAAATGTTATGATGTGATTGGAGAGATTACTGTTACACAAATCATTTATATAAATACTGAACAGAAGTGGTCCTAGGGTACTCCCTTGCGGTACACCAAATTCTATAAGGGCGGGATCGCTAACAGTATCATTAATTTTAACTTTTTGGTATCTGTTCGCTAAGTAACTATCCATCCATTTGAATAGCTGTCCCTGAATGCCGATGGCCTGTAGATTTTTCAGAAGTATTTTATGCGAGATGGTATCAAAAGCTTTTGCCAGATCAAGGAAGAGAGCGATGGACTTAACTCCCTGGTCAATATTATTGGAAATAATATCAGTCAGCTTAGCAATAGCATCTTCTGTTCCTAAACCGGGTCGAAAGCCGAATTGGTTCTTATATAGGATCTTATGATTTTCTAGGTAGAGGCTAAGACGATTTTTGACGATTTTCTCAATAATTTTTGAGATTGAATTTAGTAGAGATATAGGCCGATAATTTTGTATATCCGATTTGTCTCCATTTTTGTGAATCAGTATGACAATTGATTCTTTTAAGTGGTTCGGAAGTATGCCTGATTTGAAACTAAGATTACAGATAAATGCAATAGTACTAGCTATAAGTGGTTTCAACACTTTTAGCAATTTTGTTGACACTTTATCTGACCCACAAGCATTCGATGTCTTGAGTTCATCTATCATTTTCATTACTTCATTAGTCGTAGTTTGAATCTCATCTGCTTTACAATTATAAACAGTTGAAGGTATGTTGGCTAGATCGGATTCAGTTTTCTTACATTTATCGAGTATTTTGTTAGCGAGTGAAGCTCCTACGGAAGTAAAATAATAAAATAAATAAATAAATAAATAATCGTAATCGATGGCTCTTCACAACTGCCAAATACAAACTGAGCCACTGTACACCATACCAAAATTGTGACCATTAACCTTTATTTAACTGAAGGTAAAAATCAAGTTACACCCGAAGGAGGATCACTAGGGTCCCCAATATATCACAGAGCGATTGTGTTTCTTAATATGTATTCCTTTTGCCCTTTCCAGTAACACTTGGACAGGTTGTTTCACAGAATTTGTACAATTCATCAAATTTCTCAAATTAATTTTCAAGTTCCGGGAAAGTCCTATCCAAGTTCTGTTATTATTGCAGTTCTGTGAAGCAACTACATAAAGATATAATAACAGAACTTGAATTTTAAATTTGAAATTTTATGAATTGTTCAAATTCTGTGAAACAACTTGTCATTAGATATACTACCTGTTATATCTTCCTTTACTATGCAGACGTCGGTGTTGGGAACTCTTTGAAATTAGTAAAAGGTTCTTCTTATAATTGTGTTTATTTACGTTACAATAAAAGGTCTGGATTAAACTACACTGTTCATTACCCGAGGGTAGGTAATTCTTTAGCTCCCAAGGAGCTTGCTCTCTGAAAATATAATCTCACATCTGACTGACTCTGTAGTAAGCTTTATGACTAGCGCCATCTATCGATTAAATACTCAACCTTATAGCGCGAACACTACATTTTATTCTTTAAAAATGAACTACCATAGAATATTTGAGATCTTAAAAATAATTGATGATATTGTATAATCCAAAAGCTGACTAACTAACTAACTAACCATCACGCCGTTTCACCGCAGGGGTAGGCAGATAGGACGGACCGCCAAACAACTCGGTCTTGACACACACTCCTTGCCTCATTCACATTCATACATCGTCTCATACATACTCTTCTATTGTTCTGACTCTTGACATGGCCCAACTCAAGTATCTGATTCACTTGGTTGTGCCATGTCTTCCTCGGGCGTCCCCGACTTCTGCTACCATTCACATTTGCATCGTATATTCTCCTTACACTCCGTTCTTCGCTCATTCGCTCTACATGCCCAAACCATCTAAGCGTCCCTTTCTTGATCTTACTCATTACGCTTACATCAGCCTAGCACTCTTTGCGGATCTCCACATTCCTCACACGATCATACATGGTTTTACAACACATACGCCTCAGGGACCTCAGGGACCCACAAAGGGTGTGATATAATGTCTGCTGGGAAAAGCCCTCTTGAACCAGAATCGGCACAATTTTCCTCCGAGACAACATGCTTCCAAACAGAATTTGGTGTATTTTCCAGGAATTTTACAACCCGTTTTCAAAGGAGCGACCTTCGATTTCCCCATTAAAATGTGAGTGGTATTGCTATTATGCTCTAATAAATATACTACTGCAGAATAACCTAATTGTGAAGCGTCACAGAACCCTACGAGGAAAAGACGACTTGTCATCACTGTGTTATAATATCTAGGGATATTCAATGTTCGAAGTAATGAAAGTTGACTTACAAATTTACTCCACGTATTATGAATATGTGGTGGAACATCACGACCGTCCCAATCGACACTTAACTTCCATAGTTCCTGTAATAGACATTTTGAGATCCCAAGTGGGTCGAATAAACGAGCTACCGTTGATAAAATTGTTCTTTTTGTGCATATCTCATTTGAAGGTAGATCGACCTTGTAGGTAAAACTATCAGTCATTGGACTCCACTGAATGCCTAATATTTTAACAATTTGATCAGTTCCGGCGTTATCAAAAGAATGACCATCTCGCTGGTGCTCTTGCGAAACATGACCCAAAAGTGAAGGTGTATTAGATTGCCATTTACTAAGTTCTAATTTCCCAAGATTTAACAATCCAATGATATCTTGTTTTAGTCTGAGGGCTGTGCTAATCGTTTCTGTCCCTGTTACCAAATCATCTACATAAAAATCATCGCATAGAACCTTGGCAGTGTCGGGATACTTTGATCCTTCATCTTGTGCTAGCTGGCGAAGGGTATGGCCAAGAATAGTGAACTAGACAACCCTTACGTTACAGTTTGTAACTCGAAATCAATAACCGGTTCATTCTGAGATTCTCTCCACAAAATATTTTGGAATTTACGCTGAGATCGAATAATTAATATTTGCCTATACATCTTACAAAAATCAGCTGTAAATACATACTTATGAAAACGAAAATTTAAAATCATACGTGGAATTTCAGTTGCAATTTTGGAACGTTCAATAATTTATTTATTTATTTATTTAAACGCCCATTGGGCTTTTACATACATTGTTATTAGTGTTATTACAATAACTATGTGACATTTAAAAGTTTACGTACATATATAAATAAAATAGTTATTATATCTGTAGTACATAAATGTTTTACAAATAATACAGAATACCATTATGGAGAACAGTTTTTTTTTTTTTTTTTTACTTAGAAAAATAAATGGATTGAAATTAATCAGCATTTATGGGGACTTAAAATCATATTCGAATTGTTATTTAAATTACAATATTAATTTATAATAGGTCATTTAGAGATAAGTTATTTGGTTGGGTTTTTGCAAAGTAGTAGATTAATTTTTAGATAAGTTATTTTTTTTTTTTTTCAAAGACCACACGTAGTTTTGTAGTTTTACTGCCAGGATTCAAAACAAAATAATGAGGTAAATAGAATGCATATAAATTCCGAGGTACCCGTGTCATGTGTCCCAGACACTCATATTCTTGTATAAAATTTCGAATCTTTTAAAACGAATTTCTACTTTGTTCAATCGCGATTCCGCAAGTTTGAACGAATTTTGAGAAGGCATAATTTCAGATTTTATTAATAATGGTACAACTTATCTACCATCACATTCTCGATAGTGATTCGAAGCGTAGATTGTTTCTTCAATTTCCTAAAATTTTCTAAGAGTGTTGCTTAACGAATTTGTTTCAACAAACAAAGACGAAGGCGTTTTAAATGACGAATTTTCCATCTTCCCCATTATAATAAACACAAACACAACAATAAACATAGTGTACCAATGACATTTAAATGAAATAATGGAGAATCTCAACAAAATCGATGTCGAGCTCACTCGCATCAAGCCGATGTGGGGGGAGATATCTGACATAAAGAAGAGCCTCGAGTTTGCTCTAGCAGCCATGTCCGATACGGAAAAGAGGGTGGAGGCGGTTGAGAAGAGACTGGAGACTGTCGACAAGTTAGTTTCGGAGGTGGCATCCTTCAAGAAGAACATGGAAATCTTCAGATACAAACTGGACGAGCGCGATCAGCTCTCCCGTGTGAAAAACCTCGAAATTAAGAACGTGCCAATGACGAAGGGAGAAAACTTACTCTGCATAGTCAAGAAAATAGGCGAGCAGATTGGTTTTGAACTACAACCAGAAGATGTGGACACAGTGACGCGAGTAGCTACCAAGTCCGCCCAGGTTAAGCCGATAATCATACGTTTTGCAAGCAAACGGAGAAAGGAGGAATTTCTTGCACTATCTAAGAAGGCCAGGAAGATCACCAGTACCGACCTGAAATATTCCGGACAAGAAGCAATAATTTATGTTAACAACCACTTAACAATTAACAATAAGATTCTGCTCTCGAAAGTTAAAAGCAAGGCACGGCAAGCAGGCTTCAGATTTGTATGGGTAAAGGACTGTAAGATCTTAGTGAGAAAAAATGATAATTCACCAGCTTTTTTAGTCAGGAGGGAAGACGACCTCCAGAAAATTTCATAAGAAAATACTGCTCATTCTATTATTATTGTATACTCCTCCCTCTCCCTCCACACGCCCGCTATCCTCCCTCCCCCTCCACACGCCCGCTACCCTCCCTCTCCCACCACACGCCCGCTACCCTCCCTCATGTTGCGACTGCATTACTATTATATTTATTATACTCTCACAACATTATCTTATTATATCATCCTGTTCTCAACTCCTGTCAACTGCAAGATATTCTCACTTTCTGTACTCATCATATTATTATGTACTTGTCGTATTTCAAATGTCACTCGATAATTTTACTCAGGATTCTGTATACTGATGTGCGAAGGGCTCATTAAGCGTTCATTTCCGAATGCACATTTATGTTACTTACAACGTAGTATGCCTCTATGGCATCCACTCCTTTTCGTAACGAACAATTACTTAGAGATATTACTATTATTTTATTTTTTGCAGATAATACTATATTGTACCTCACATTCTGTTGACGCATTATCTGCATATCCTTGTTATTGACACTCAACTGAAAAAGAGTCGCTGCCTTTAAGTGTTTTTTATCAGAACGTACGTGGACTGAGAACAAAAACTGACACATTTCTTCGTAGTGTTACGAGCGGTGATTATGACGTTATCGGCATAACAGAGACTTGGCTTACAGATACTATTTCAGATGGTGAGCTTTTTGACTCAAGATACAATGTATTCCGACGCGACAGAAGTATCGAAGGTGTAACTATAGGTGGTGGTGTGCTCCTGGCTGTCAAAAAGGAACTCAATGCAATTTGTAATTACTCATGGTGTTCTACGGATGAGGACATATGGGTGACTCTTCGCATCCCACGTGCAACTGGATTTACCAGCGTTCATCTCTGTTGTACCTACCTGTCAAAAAGTTTCAACTTCAATGCTCGAATCACTGCCTTCTCGAATGATGTAGGTATTAAGCTTTTGAATCAACCAGACGGCAAGTTTCTTATCATGGGAGACTTTAACCTACCCGATATTACCTGGACTCTTACTGTGGGTGAGGTTAACCTGATTCCTAGCAACTACACTTCTACAATAAGCTCAACATTTATCGACAATATTAATTACTGTAACCTCCACCAATATAATGGTATTCAAAATACATTAGGAAGAATTCTTGATCTCGTTCTCTGTAATTTTTCTGTACGCGTTGCTCCCGCGAACGATCCGTTGGTTCCTGAAGATGCTCATCATAAATCCATCATTATAACTGCTGATTTCGTTGAACCCCCGGTCATAAAGGAAAACTCAATTAAACGGCCCTCATTCCACAAGGCTAATTATGATGACATAAGAAATAGCCTGGCACACGAAGATTGGAACGCACTTAACCTTACCGATTCCGTCAATCCTGCAGTATCGCATTTTTACAATATTATTAATAATTTGATCGCTGATAAGGTTCCATTGAGGCTTACTGGTAAATATTCCTACCCCCCGTGGTGTAGCTCATCATTAATAAAACTTATTTGTGAAAAGCAGAAATCTCACAGACTATATACAACCTACAAGAACCCTTCCGATTACATTACTTTTTCAAGGCTATGCACCAGACAGAAAAAAATGGCAAAGAAGTGTCACAAAGACTTTATTAACTCTTTGCACACGGCCGTATCAACTGTTGTTACGGCAAAAAGTCTATACTCACACGCGGCTGTATCAACAGTTGATACGGAAACTTTGACGGCCGATATTCCAGCGCTTTTTCGTCATAAATGTATTTCTTGCTCACTTGGACATTCGTAGAACTATCACGATGCTGACATCTACAAGAATTTCTCAAAAATAAAATTGTATTTCATAAAAAAAGATTGATAATGAAGTGCGCCTCTTCGCGCCTTTTAGTCCTTTAGTTTACATTTTTGTCAACAGATGGCGTTAGTACTAGTATGTCATTCATAACTAAAAATGATAAGTGATCATGGTGTCCCACTTGTGTCTATCAATGCAGTGGCCTAAGTACACACACACCGAGAGTGGTTTATTTATGACGCCGAGTGAATGGCGGGACAACATTCAAAAGATACGGTACGTCTTTGTATGAAATTTTATGTTTTTGTTTTTATAAACATCTAAGAGTGTTGACACACGAGGATTTGTTTTCATATTGTGGAGAATAATCTGTTCTGTCTATATAGTCCAATAAATCATGCCAGAATGCTATAATTTGACATTTAATTGCGTGCATAGGTATTTGAAAATATGTACCGCATACGGGTATAGATAATACGGAGCAAATTAACGCGTTCAAAAGGTTAATAATGCTGAAGAGAATATCGCCAAAGATCCCAAGGCATTCTGGTCATATGTTAAATCAATAAAACTATCAGCATCTATTCCTAGCGTATTAAATCTTAAGGATGTAACAGCCGAGGGTGGACAGGCAGTCTGTGATTTATTTGCTGATTATTTTCATTCTGTCTACGAACCGGCTGACCCTCTGGGGATTTCCTGCGATGACTCTGTAGTTAAGCAGGTTTGTGCGATGGGATCAGTTTTTATCGATGCTGACCTCGTGTCTAAATATTTAAAACGGCTCGATTCTAGCAAGAGAGCTGGGCCGGATGGTATCCCACCACTGTTCATTACCGAGTGCGCAAATCATTTGTCACTCCCGCTATCAATACTGTTTAATATATCGATCAAGACTGGTACATTTCCAGATATATGGAAAAGAGCCTACATCACACCAATTCATAAATCGGGAACTAAGTGTGAAGCAGATAATTATAGACCCATTTCCAAGCTTTGCATTTTTTCAAAGGTGTTCGAAAACATAGTCTATGACCAGTCATTCCCTGTGGTAAAGAATTCGATCAACGAATTTCAGCATGGATTCTTTGCAGGTCGCTCTGTTGCTACTAATCTTATAACTTTTACAAACTTCTTGTCTGCCTCCATGGATAAACGTGTGCAAGTTACAATCTATACCGACTATAGCAAGGCTTTTGACAAGATCAACCACAACATTCTGCTTAGAAAACTTGCTAATCATGGTATTCATGGAGATCTCCTTCGTTGGTTATCCTCATACGTAACAAACAGGTCCCAGGCTGTGACAGTGGGTGGATTTTCCTCCGTCTGGAAAATCATTACTTCCGGTGTGCCTCAGGGGTACATTTTGGGTCCTTTGCTTTTCTCTATCTATATTAATGATATTATGTAGTGCCGTTCCTTATCCAGAATATTCCTAGGTGAGATAGCATCTCTGTTTCTATGCGATTAGGGCTTCTCTCCTCTTTCAGTGTTCAAATTTCGCGCCATTTCCCGCGAGTATTTGTCCCTCTGAAATGTCACCCACTGCCGCCAACAGCTGGGCGTACGCAAGTGTAAATGCGACGCCATTTTCTCAATTGACATCAAGTATCTGTCGCGGGCGGTTGTTTAAGTTGTAATATCGCGACTAAAAACAAAGATTATATTTCTCCTCCAAAAAGAATTCTACAATGTCGACTAATGTTAGCGAAGCGATTGAAATTCGCGCATCCGCGAGTAAACATCGCGAAAATCGTGACGAAAGACGTAAAAAACGGAAGCATTTGTGTTCTGAAAGTTCCTCGTGTGAATCCGTGTGTGACAAACGAAAGAGACGAATGCATCACCGGCGTTCACCGAGTTCCGATAGCTCTGCTTCCAAGAGCTCTTCAAACACCAAAGGTTCACGCTCCAGAAGGCGGAAGAAGGGAATGGCCCGTTCAATTAAAAGATTATCAAAACAAGTAGGCAGACTGCAAGACTTTGTTTTGAAAACGCAGTGGTCTGGATTCAGAGATAATACAGCCGCAGACAATATGTCCACCGGGGAAAATGAAAGTTTGTGCTCAGTTGAAGCCGGGCATAGCTCTCGTACCTTTCAAATGGCGGGACCCATCACTTCTCTCAAAGAACCCTTGATGCCTGCACCTCCTCAAGACAGACTCGAAGTGTTGGAGCGCATTCAATGCTTTAACAAAAAAGATTGGGCCAATGTGAGGTATAGCAAGGTCATCAAGGACCATCTTGCCGACCCCGGTTTCAAAGAGCTCGATGTGAACTTTGAATTGCAGCCGTATGATTCCGCGTCTTTCCAACATGCTGCTATCGAAAGATCGTTCGCGGCAATAACACATGCAGCTCTCAAATACAGGGAGCAGCTGCAGCAGTCTCTGCAGCAACTGATTGAATGGGGTTTCGAAGCGCAGGATGTCTCCCCGGAGACTTTATCCGAAAAAATTAATGAATTGTTTGGTGGTCAGAACGACTTGCAAAAATGTTCCGATGATTTGCTGCAGATTACGTGTGGAAAACGAGCAGAGATGATTGAACTCAGGAGGGATCGAATCCTCAATTCCTGCCCACAGAAATCGGACAAAAAAGTATTGATGCAGATACCTCCGACCTCCTCTCATCTCTTCAACGAAGAAGCCCTCTCTGCCCAGTTGCAGAAATTGGGAGGGGTGAAGAATTGTTTCCGCTCTCTTCAACAGGCCAAGACATCAACTGGTCCACCAAAGGAGGGAACTGGTACAAAAAGGGTATCGAAACCAGGCCGAGATTTCTTACCGGCCCGAGATTTATTTCCGGCCCGAGATTCCTTTCCGCCTCGAGAATTTTTTCCATCCCGAGATCCCTTTCGCCCGAGGGGGGCAGACCCCCAAAGGTACCCCCAGCCCTCCACCTCCGGAGTTAAAAGGGGGGGAAGGGATAGTAGCAAGCGACCGGTTCGGGGGCAGACCTCTAACCGGCGTTACTACAGGGGTTCATGACTGGAGGCCACAGTTTCGGGCGGGGCAGTTGTTGAATTACAAAGACAATTGGGCAGCTCTAAATGCTCCCAGAGTCATTCTAAAAATCATAGGGGGTTACAAAATCCTCTTCTTTACAAAGCCCCTAATATTACGCCCAACTGCCCTAATTTTAAAAAGATTCATGACAAAGACTACCCCAGCAATGACAAAGGAAATAGAAATCCTCAAAAAACAAAATATGCTGGAGCCGGCAGTTCACAACTCCGGTTTTCTTTCCCAAATGTTCCTGGTCAAAAAAGGGGATGGCAGCAACAGACCTATCCTCAACCTGAAAGGTCTCAACCACTTCTTATCGGTAAGAAAATTTTCCTTAATTTGTCATCAGAAAGTTCCCGAATTTCTCCAATCGCAAGACTGGATGACAAAAATAGACATATCGCACGCATATTTCCACATACCAGTTGCAGAGTCTCACCGTCGTTTTCTGAGGATTGTGTACAAAGGACAGCTTTTACAAATGACATGCCTTCCCCAGGGCCTGAGCAGTGCTCCACAAGCCTTTGCCAAGGTGACCAATTGGGTCGCAGAGACTCTACGTCATCAAAATGTGAGGACAATTGTATACCTAGACGATTTCCTTCTGGCCCACCAGGACAAGGAAACTCTGAAGGTCCAAACAAAACTGTTTTTGGATCTACTAAGATACTTAGGTTGGACTGTCAATCTGAAAAAATGAGTCAGCGAGCCTACACAAGTAGTGGAGTATCTAGGTATAATGTGGGACACGAAACGTGGTCAGAAGTCACTGAACAAGAGGAAATGCGAAGACCTGCAACAATCCCTTCAAAGGCTTCAAAAAAGAGGAAAGTGGAATTTAAAAGAGGCTCAGAGAATTCTGGGAAAGCTAAATTTTGCATCATTCGTCGCTCCAAGAGGTCGTCTTCATTGCCGAAGGATGCAACTACAAATGCACTCTATGATGAAACTTCCCGTACAAACGAGAATTCTCATAAAGAAACCTGTAATGGAAGACATATCATGGTGGGCACGGAATATAAAGGTATTTATGCCACTACACGTCCCAGATGCCTCTCATTTCCTCTCGACCGATGCAGCAGATCATGGCTGGGGCGGTCAAGTGGACGATACTCCGATTGCGGGAAATTGGACCAGCGAACAGCAGGGTTGGCACAGCAATTTGAAAGAGATGTTTGCTATACTAAATTCCTTGAAGTACCAGAACAAATGTTTGAGGAGTTCTACAGTTCTAATACAGTCGGACAACAGAACAGTTCTCGCTTATTTGAGGAACGAAGGAGGGACGAAATCTTTGGGGCTCCTTCATCTGACCTTCCAGATTTTGTCTCTAGTAGACAAGTACAATATAACCCTGCAAGTTCACTACTTACCGGGTCGGTACAACGGCCTTGCGGACCACTTGTCCCGAGGAACTCGTCTTCCGGAGTGGCACCTGCTACCTCCTGCAACAGAACAGATTTTTCACAAATGGGGCAGACCCATTGTGGACCTGTTTGCCTCTTCGACAGCTCATGTAGTGGAGCACTATGTATCCATAGACAGGAAAGACAAAGCTGCGATATTCCACAATGCTTTCAGCAGACCGTGGCACTTTCCCCTGGCGTGGGTGTTTCCGCCTCCGTGTCTAATTCCCCGAGTGCTGGCTCATCTGAACAACTCCACAGGAATTTATCTGCTAGTAGCTCCCAAATGGACAAAAGTATTTTGGCTACCAGACCTGAAACAGAGAGCCTTGAGCGTACCCCAGGAGATCAAGTATCTACCGGAGGTACTGATAGATACCACCACAGGCTCTCACCCACCGCAAATACATCAACTGGAGCTGCAAGTGTGGAAAATTGGGGCTGGGATGATGCATTGCAAGGATGGTCCGATAGAGAAAGAGAGATTTTAAAGACCAGCTGGCGAACTTCAACATTAGCCTCTTATAAAGCACCATGGATTAGATGGTGCAAGTGGTGCTCTTCCAACCACATTAATTACAGAGATCCAACGGGAGCTCAGTTGGCAAAGTTTCTTGCACATCTTAAAATATCGCTAAATTTAGCTCCTAGCACTATAGCTCTGCATAAATCAGCTATTTCAACTTTATGCAACCCAGATAATGAAAATAGACTAAGTAACCATCTCGTGGTGAAGCAAGTTATGAAGGGCATAGTAAACAGCTCGCTTAAAGTGCAACGGGACACAATTTGGGACCCGAGACAGGTATGTTCTTGGCTTCAGAATAACAATGTGGAAAACATAACCTTATTTGAAGCATCCAGAAGGTGTGCAGTCATACTCCTATTAGCCTCCGGACGAAGGGTACATGATCTGACACTTTTGAGGTTAACCTCGGAACACTTTATTGATATGAACGATCATATTATTTTATGGCCTGCATTTGGCTCAAAGACAGATTCTGCAAAGTATCAACAATCAGGATGGAGATTAAACTCCTCATCAAATCAATCCATAGATCCTGTTTTTTGGCTTAAGAAGCTGCGTGTTCTTTCAGAGGACAGGAGACGAGAAGCACTCAATATTGATAACCTGTTTTTATCCACATCGGGTCCAACAAAAGCAGCTTCTAGAACAATTATAGGTGGATGGGTCAAGACAATACTTAGAGATGCTGGTATTGAGGCCTCTGCGGGGAGCACTAGATCGGCAGTGGCTTCACTTCGTTGGTTTGAAAATTGTCCAATAGAAAAAATTTTGGAACAGGGAAATTGGCAGAGTGAAAGTACCTTCAAGAAATATTACAGAAAAGAAATAAGACAGTCCAATATTCAGGAGCTGGGAACTTCATCATCCCTGACAAACCTATTTAATCCAATCATTCACCCGAGGGGGGCAGACCCCCAAAGGTCCTCCATTTCTGGAGTCAGAAGGAGAAGCGATCGGTGTGAGGGCAGACCTCCAACCGACGCTTCTACATGAAGGTGATCACAATTGACATCAACACTGCCACCAGACGATAGCAGACAATTCTCACCTAGGAATATTCTGGATAAGGAACGGCACTACAAAATAATGGAGTTTTACCTACCATTAAAACTATTATTATGTTGCCTTCCTTATCCAGAATATTCCTCATCCCCTGTCTGGTGAGACTACAATTGAGAAAATGGCGTCGCATTTACACTTGCGTACGCCCAGCTGTTGGCGGCAGTGGGTGACATTTCAGAGGGACAAATACTCGCGGGAAATGGCGCGAAATTTGAACACTGAAAGAGGAGAGAAGCCCTAATCGCATAGAAACAGAGATTTTATCTCACCTAGGAATATTCTGGATAAGGAAGGCAACATAATAAGAGTTTTAATGGTAGGTAAAACTCCAATATTACGACATGTTTTCACAACGCTCAAATTTTACTATTTGCTGACGATATGAAGATATACCTTCCTATAAGCTCCCCGGACTGTTCTGCGCGTTTACAAGCAGATCTTGATCGACTGACTCAGAAATAAGCTTTTTATCAATATTTCTAAATGTTGCAAAGTCACATAACCGTGTGAAAATACTGCATGATTACACCATTTCTGGATCGATTTTAACAAATAAAGACTATGTGCGTGATCTCGGGGTTTTCTTGGACTCTAAACTTACCTTTGATAAACACGTTGATAACATTGTCACCAAAGCATCAAAAAGTCTAGGTTTTGTACCGAGAACATGCAAATTTTTCAAAAATACTAAGACATATCTGACTCTCTACAATTCACATGTTCGTCCTCACCTGGAGTACTGTTCACCGGTTTGGAACCCGCGCTATATTGTTTATGTTAACAGGTTAGAAAGAGTTCAGGAACGATTTCTCAAATTCCTCAATTTTAAATCATTTAACATATACAAGTCTTACGACGAAATCGAGAAACATTTTCGAATCACAAAACTACTCAACAGGAGGATTGTCGCTGATCAGATGCTCTTGTATAAAATTATTAACTCTAAAGTTGACTGCCCGGAGTTGCTGAACAAAATAAATTTCCATGCGCCAATTCGATACAGCAGACAAAATACCCTTTTCTACATTGATAGATGCAATACCAATTCCAATCAAAATTAATTTATGCAAAAGGACATGTAACTACTATAATAATAAATTTGCAAATATAGACACTCGTGCTGACATATTCGCTGCTAGTTACTATCACTACAGAATTTCATTGTATCACATTCTAACTCATATTCACGACTGTTAAATTGATTGTACTTAATATTTTAATATTACTTGCGTGGCAACTTTTCCTTATCCCTCTCCTCCCCTTTCCCGTTCCAACCCAAGTCTATTTAAGTATAGTTATAATCACATTTATTTTATTGCTGTTTATTGTAAGCATATTATAGGTTTATCGTTTGTTGAATTTACATTGGTATTATTATTTTTCTTATTTGCTGCTTTATTCTGTTTTTTTTTCTTCTATTTTTATTAAATATTCTAGTTTACAGGTTAGTTTTGTTTCTGAATATCTATCTGTGAATATTAATAATTGGTCTGTTTTTTTGCTATCCTCTTATGCATATTGTATTACTAAGACTGTTTATGTTCCTCAAATAAATAAATAATGTAACCGAATACACTGTTTACAGCACATGAATAGACGTGAATTATTTCATGGCCACTAATATATCCAAGTATACGTCAGCTCCTAACAAAAGGTCTATTTTGCCCGACATGTAATATGATTCATCAGCTAATTTTTAAATTGTGACGTCCCACTCGATAGTAAATCATATGACGGATGATTAGAAGTGATTTCTGTAATCACGACAGTTTGACATTGAAGAATAGGCCCTTTTTTATTTCGAGGTTTTATAAAACATTTTGTTTTTCCATGACTAGAATTTATACTAGAATTGCCTAAGCCGTTCAGTGAAATACGATGTGCCTTAATTGACAAACCCAAGAGCTAAGCACATCTTTCCATAATCAAAGAGACTTGACTCCCACAATCCACGACGGCGCGTATAGGAATATAATCATAATATTAATTTCGGACCTCAAGTTGTACAGTTCCTAACAGAACGGTAGAAACGCTCGGAATCGTTGTTGCGGCCAGGGTTGCACTTGAATTATTAAGTTCATTTTCGCCCGATGGTTCGGCGGCAATGTGCAACATTGAATGGTGTTTTTTATTACAAACCTGGCATGTGAATTTTGATACACAATCTTTTACATGGTGCTGTTTCAAACAATTGAAACAACGGTTTAAAGTTTTAATTTTGTCCCTCCTTTGATGGGGACGTAAAGATGTAAAAGATGCACATTTGTAAAGAAAATGTGCACCTTTACATAATGGACAAAGAACGTTATTATTATTCTTATTGCCAGATAACAACGTTTTAAACGAACCTTTTTTCTCTTTTGTAGTATGTGGAGATAACATTTCTAAAATACGCATTTGATTTCTTAGAAACTCGAAAATTGAATCCAACCCTGGAATCTCTTCACCGGGCAATTTGGATTCAAATTGACGTTTAGTTGTCAGATCCATCGATTGTATCATAATATGACCAACAAATTTATCAAAAATATTTTCTATCTTCATCGCCTTTATAGCGGCGCAATTCTCTTGAAACGTACTGAGTAACCGCGCTATACCTGACGCTGAATCGTTTTGTAAAATTTTGAAATTAAGAATTTCATCAACATAATGCGTGAAAAGAATTCTAGAATTTTGGTATTATATGATATACAAAATATTCCAGGCAATGTCATAATTCTCTTCGATAAGAGGCAATGATTTTATAAGTGCCAGTGCCGGCCCTGTAATTACTGACAAAAGATAATGGTATTTTTCTACATTAGTATATGCATTGCTGTCATGTATAAGACTTTTAAATAAGGAATGAAATGAGCACCAACTTTTAATGTCACTATCAAAAGTGGGTAGCTTTATCACTGGTGCACGAATCACCGAATTACTTGCCGTTTTAGGAATTGAATTTTCATTATTACTAGTGATAATGCTTTTCATTTGCATGATCTCGAAATACATTGTATCAACATTATTCGCAATGATTCCTAGTTCTGACATTCCTGTATTCTTGTCTACGACAGTAATTGTTCCTCAATCTCATTTTGAACTGTTTCAAATTCTTGTAACCAATCTTTTATTTTTTCACATCTAGCAAGAAATGTACTTTTTTTCTTACTATCATCGTTAGCTTTCTAACTCAAAGGCTCATGTTTACTGCTGCCACTACCTAGCATTTACATTATTTATTAACTAATTTAAGTCTGTATAACTTAGGAGTAGGGATATTCTTATTTTTGTACTATTTACTTGCTGTTATTATATGGATATGGTTATATGTATTTTTTCTATTACTTTTGTGTACTTGCAATCTTCAGAATATTACTTTTTTTTAACTATGTATGTAAAAGCCCTATGGGCGTATAAATAAATAAATAAATAAATGCTCGCTATAAGCTCTTGCGTGATACGAATACGAGAAACTATTCCCTCACGTCGGGCTTGCAACAAAAGTACTTTTTTCTCAGCCATTGTATTGAGAAATTAATTTGCACAAACAATGCCGAGTGAGTACAACAATTTATTTTAAATATTAACAAATTTGTAATCAGTTAAGTATTTTTTACTACCTACAGGCAATTTTCGCTAACAGCACAACAATTTAACCTTGAAATAATTAAATTAACAACAATTTTTTCAATTAATAAAAATTATTCAGGCTCGAATGACCAATGTTGGGAACGGAAAAGCACCGTCGCAACGCGGAATGCAATAGGAATGGAAAGTTCGGATATGCCGACTTACCTTTTTCTATTCTTCCACGGTTTTCTATCCTTTGCCCTGGTTCATACACAAATCACTAATTTTCACCAAAATGCGCGAGCTCACAATGGATTTTTTGTTTCGACACGGTTGATAAAGGGGGCTCCGTAATCAAACGTTGTTGACGGGACGATTTTTTCAACTCAACTAAAGTTCAACTCAGTCGGCATAGGAGTGGTAGGAGTTGGGTCGATGGGCAACAATAATTTCATAAAGGAGATCAAAAGGAAAGGTGTAGGTAACACGATGCTAGGTGCCAACAATTACTCTAACCTTTGTTCTGGCTAGTGGATTCGCCAGATTGTCGTTTTCTTGCCTCATTCGTTGCTGGTGATTCTGGTTCACTGAAAAATAAATAAATTCTAATAACTATTTAGTTAGTGAATTAAATCCGATTTTAGTTTGAAAAACATTTCTATGGATAAATTCAAATCAGAAAATGAATTTTACGCATTTTTTTATTATGGAGTCAAAATTAACAGGGTTCTACTGTAATTAATTTTTAATTAATTCTGTTTTTCTTTTCTCTCGTGTCTTGAAAACATTATACAAAACAATACAAGAAGGTAACTCACGGAGGACTGTTGATAGTAGAACAGCCAACTTTGCTGAGACGATCGTCCATGGGGTGGTCCAACATGTCACTTTTTCTCTTTTTTGAAAGTCTCTTAGTGGGAAGTATTTCCCGTGCAGGGGACCGCTTCATGCTGCTCGTTGCAGAGTGTTCTTCAGGCCCAGTGTTGTCTCTGGCATCGACCTTTTCTTCTTTAATACTTACCTCCTCTTGTTCATTTCGTAATAAAGTTCTCTGAAAAAAATATTGGAATATCCTCTTAGGTTTAGGTTTCAAATAAATATATTAACTATAATTTACATATGTAGTAAGAACATATTTCAAATAAAAGTCAACATGTTTTCCTTTACAAGAGTCAAAAACTCGTGTGTAAAGGGAAAAAAAATATCATAAAAACATATAAAGTGAAGAGATTTTTGTTTATTTACATATTAATATATAAAGTAATATAGTGAGATGTCATCGTCATTCTAATTCGCTAAATTATTTAAGGTAGTGAAGTTTATCTTGACATCTTGGAAAGAGAGATTATAAACGCATTATAATCTCTCTTCCCACACTAATTCTTTCATTCTTAATACTAACACTTACTTTAGCTAAATAAAACCTTCTTATTCCAGACAAATAATTAAATGGCAGAATACGACCTGCAATAGCCATCATCCATCATCATTTTTAGGCCGAATAACACTGGGGAAAAGTGACACGAACGGTGCCTCCGAGATATAAGGTAGCATCTCCGAGTATTTAGACCTTACTCCAGTATTTGGGGTTCGTCTGGGTTGGACGTTCCATATCTTATACTTACGGCACGAAAAATGGACCATTCAAACAAAAATTTGAGAGCTGAGGCGACCTATGTTGACTCTTCCATTATGGGACCTTCAGTGAACCCAAACAAAGGGGACTTCCGATGAGAAAACCCTTACTGTGGTATGAGGTGAAATGGGAGAAAGTATGATGTGCCCATGGCCTGAGTGCTCAAAGGAACTCTCCGTATTACACCCGATTTATAAATTACATAATATTTAAAAGGTGCAAATGTACTGTGCATCTCAAGAGTGAATTGCCTATTTCATTTAGGTTGCAAACACATAATAAAAATCTTATTTTATAGTAAATTTCAAGAATTACATTTACCCCTGTCTCCACAGTTAGGCCGTCTACTCCAAGCAACACGGCTGTGCCAATGAGGCTGTTGATATTAGCGGTGCTGACACATACTTCTCCCTTGTACATAAACTGCAGTATAGAATTCAGATCGCCAAATTCCACATCCTTGAGAATAACCACATGGTGCTGGAGCTGCGTGTCCTGTATCCAAAGAAAAATTCATTCAAAAACATGCCCGGCGATTCATCAACTGATGGTGGGGTGTTATCAATACCTTCGCACTTTTTGATTACCTATCACATATATGTAATATATTTAATCAACGATCAGCACTATTTTTAAATTTAAATTTGAAAATGAGACATACAATAATAATAATAAATGTGGAAAATATTTTTTTATATTGAATTGTAGAAGTGTAGGTGGTGTGGTTGCATGGATGCGATACAGTACATAATTTTATAAGTAAATTATACTTATATTATAAGTAGGCATAATACATTATATTTTTAATTAGATGCTAAATGAACCACCAAATATTAAATGACCCCTTTTTCATGTTAAGACAATTTCTGTGGCTAGATACATTATAGACAATCGCAAGGTCGTTTTATGTTTCTAGGAGTCACCTACATCGTTAAAGTTTGCTCAGCGGTAAAAAAAATAGAATGACACTTAAAGGCTAGAAAGGTCTTGAAATGTCAAGAAAAAATCGCCAAAACGCCGCATGTTTCACACTACCATTCAATTGCATAATTGTACGCTAAATATCCTTAAAAATTTAATACATATTTTGGTGTTTTAACTTCTTGATCGCCGACACTTAATTTACAGCAGATTCTATTTTTGTTATAACTTACTTGTTTTTTTTTGCAATATTACGCTATTATAAATTATTACCTCTTACCAGATAATGTGTTTATATATATTTATGTATATAAAAGTCGTATATTGTTAATTAGGGAGGCGGTTTAGGGGTACCGCTCCCCCGGGAACCATACTCTGGTTTACTACGTTTGGTGACTCGGGCTCATGGGGGGTGCTGTATCTGGAAAACACTGATGAACGGTTCGGCCTAATTAATGCAAGGTGAGGACTAGGACCAGGTGAGGACCCAGCAACCAGAGTTAGGGGCGCACTGGGCAACCTCCACAGCCGGTCTCTCCTACCCCATTGCCTTGAACTGCAGTCAGAAGAACATACCCTTCATTCGGTGTGTCCAGTTGCTTTACTCTCCAGCTTCCTAACCTTAACATAACCTAACCCAACCATTATAACCTGATCCTTCCCAACCTCTCCTTAAAACCCCAAAACAAAAAAAAACAAAAAAATCATGAATTCACAAAACAAAAAAAAACAAAAAAATCATGAATTCACAAAACAAAAAAAACATCAATTTTATAACAGCGAATATCAGGCGTCCTCGGTACAGACCTCGGATGAAGGTGAATTTCGCCACTTAAAACCTTTCGTAACCTAGTTTCCATTCATTCATAACCTAATTTCCAAAATCCCTAACTCCTCTTCCTTGGGGAGACTCAGATTGCCGAGCCCCCAGACACCTCGTATTTGCCAAAGGGTGGCAAGAGAACTCTAAATAGAGCTAAGAGCAACCACAATCAAAGAATTGCCAAAAAGCTGACAGACTGCCCCACTGGTAGACGTTCTTTCTGGTCGCTGACTGGTTTAATTGGGAGAAATTTCTGCAGAACCACTTTTCCACCTCTGACCAAACCCGATGGCCGGCTGGCTAACTCGGCCTGCGAGAAAGAGTTATTAGGCAAAATTTTTGCGGAAAACTTGACTCTTCAAGATAACGGAGAGACTTCTCCTTCCATTCCGGACTGCGGTTTCCAAATGCAGGAACCAAAGATCTGAACACGGAGGTTCTCTGGGTCTTGAATGAGTTTAAAATCAATAAAGCCAGTGGGCCAGATGGAATACCTGCCCTGGTCCTTAGGAGATGTTCTGCAGAATTAACTCCGGTGCTCTCAAAAGATGGTGTTAGATCCTTGGAAAAGGGCGATCGTTAAGAAGAGGGCCGCTCGGATCCTTCCAATTACTGCCCTATAGCCATAACTTCTGTAATCTTAAAGGTATTGGAAAGGGTCGTTAATAACAAGTTGCTAACGTACCTCGAGAATAACAACATCCTGTGATCGGCAGTATGGATTTAATCAAAACCGATTGTGTGGCGATCTGCTCGGGTATGTAACGCATATTTGGGGGCGGTACTTGGAACGTTTTGGAGAAACTCAAACTGTCAGATTGGATATCTCCAAAGCCTTTGATAGGGTCTGGCACCAGGCGCTTGTCGGAAAGTTACCATAAAGGGATCCATCCAACCCTGCATAGTTGGATTGTGGACTTTCTCAAAGGAAGAATAGTTCAAACCGAAGTTGATGGCTTTTCTTTCTCTCAACACCAAATCAATGCGGGGGTGCTACGAGGATCTGTGCTGTCGCTGACACTATTTTTGCTGCACATCAACAAACTCGTTGAATGCACACCGATCCATTGCTACGCTGATGACAGCACCTTTCACGAAGGTTATCTTTTTGACAAGCCCCCTTCCACTGTTGATGACCGTACAGCTTAGGAAGTTTTGAGACAAAAAGTTGACCACCACCTCGAGAAGGTTCGTATCTGGGGTAAGGCCTACCTGGTCAGTTTCAACCTCTCAAAAACCCAAGCGTGTCTGATTTCGGAAAAGAGGGAGATCAATGACCGTCAGGTGCAATTTGATGGAAGCACCTTCCCCAATAAAGACTCCATTGAAATGCTTGAAGTAATCAGACCGGCTCAAGTATCGGGACTCTATAGAAGCCCGAGTAAATTTGGCTTCCAAGAAACTGGGCGTCCTGTATAGGGCTAGCAGATTCTTCAATAGTCACCAGTTGATACGTCCAACAATTGAATTTGGGAACCACCTACTTGATTCTGTGCAAATTGAAATTGAAATAATTGACAACCCATTGTTGGATTGTCAATTACAGATTGCCATCTCTAATGCATAGACGCAATGTGGGCATGCTGAGTCTGTTCTACAGGTATTTTAATGAAGCTTGCTCTAAAAAGAACTCTCGCAAACTCAATGTACACAAGCGGAACACCCGTAAACAGTTGATGAGAATGGGCCACTTCTTCGACTATTTTTTGTGCAAGACGGCTCGTATGTGGAATGAGTTACCAGCATCTGCTTTTTCTCCTCCATATAATCCGGGCCTCTTCAAGACCCGCTTCAATAACTTCCTTCCTACAGCACCTATCTTAACCCGCCTCGCAATCCTTCCCAACCGGGTGGCGAAATAGCTTCCCTGCTTTTTCACTATACAGAGGGGGCGCCCTTGTGATTTGTCACATAAAATTAAATTTATATATATAATTTACTTCAGAAAAAATGGCATCAGTTAGGTAAGTACAGATGGTTTGAATGACTGTTGTTGAAATACCTAAATCTATTCCTTTTGACCTTAGGAACACAGACAAAAATCTTAATGCTGTATGTTGAATGCCACGCACCGCTGTTGAACATCGCAGTTGGTTAAAATCATGAACCCCCACCGCAGTTAATCTGTGTTTGTTATTGAACTATGTGAATCACATGTGTTTTAATGTGAAGCATCCATTGGTCCGCCTAGAGGGTAAACCGACTCTTGCGTAGCGAGCGTGGCAAGACGGGACGACTCTTCAACAAAGCTTCATTCGGCTAGCCTCGTGACTTATCGGCTCTTTCCGCCCGGCCGCCAAAACTCAGATCTATATTCGCTTTATTAAAAAATATTTGCTTTTATTCTCACTTAAATTGGATTGAATCAACTCTCAAGGATGATGAATTTTTAATCTAGATAAATAAAAATATGAATGATCATTTGTTCAAAATCTAAAAACTTCAAAAGTTCTTCACCGAT
This sequence comes from Hesperophylax magnus, assembly GCA_026573805.1. Taxonomy (NCBI): domain Eukaryota; kingdom Metazoa; phylum Arthropoda; class Insecta; order Trichoptera; family Limnephilidae; genus Hesperophylax; species Hesperophylax magnus. The sequence continues at coordinate 371,016 of JAIUSX010000071.1, forward strand.
TGCTTTGAAATTTTGACACAACGTTGCATTTGAATAAGCGAGTGTTTTTATATACCTATATTATAAAAACATGCTCTTTTTAAAAAACAGCCAAAATATGAAGACTTGTTTACTTTAATTTTAACTTCCTTCAATAAAACTCAATTTTGATATTTCACATCTGCAAGGCGTCCCATAATGGCTATTTTTTTTTTGAGAGGCAATTGTGATATATATGCAGCAGCTGTAACCACATATGAGATAGGCCAGAGGCAATCAGCGAATCAGGGTCTATGGTTTTTTCTATCCTTTCCTCTCCTCACCCATACTAGGCAATTCAAGTCATGTAAGGAATAAAATATTGTAAACAAGAATAACAAGAAAGTAAGAAAAAGAAAACACAAGATTTATCGAATCACAGAAACGAAGATTAAAAAAAAATAACAACAATTTTTAAATTTAAGCAAAATTCATGAATATTTTTGATAATTTTTAGATTTAACTCCTCGCTGATAATACCTAACACCTAACAGTCATAACATATCGCACTTGATATTATTTTTCATAAAAAAAGCGCTACACAAAAACACACCGTTTGGCTCAGTGCCGACCCTGCCAGCGTAGTCAATTTGTTCGCTTTTCAGAACAGCTCATATGGTCTCTTACAAATCGGTGCCTACATTACTGTTATAGTGAGAAACATAATCTAAACGGTGTTAGAAAGAGAAAGAAGGTTTAAAATGTGCAACTCTATGAAAAAGAAGGTTCCGACCGCAATATGAGAAAGATTTATGAAACTTTGTGAATTTTTATAAATTATTTTTACATGAAACAACAAAAAAGTGAGTTGACAGTAATATTTATAATAAAACATGTTTTTTTTTGTTATCTGTAATTTTAGTTCAGCGTTTAGATGAAAAAATGTAAGGTGAGCCATTTTTCAAACTTTACATTAAAAATTTTAATATTTCGAATAATACATGTCTATTTCTGACAATAAAATTGCTGATGCCATGTTAGTTTCTTAAAAATATTTGCAACTGTGATCCGCTGATCTGGAAGAGGTGTTTTATTTTATAAATTAAGTTTTTCTTGTACTAGCAAAAATTCTTGTTACCTAATGGCACGCAGATGTACCTATAACTGGCATAAAAATATTTCATATTGTTAACAATGCGTTTGGGAACATTAGCACCTGAAAATATAATTCCAGCACTAAATATATTATATAATTATAATAAATTTGTTCAAATTCAATGGTAGGTACACTGAGTAAAGAAGAAATAGAACAACATACTTTTTACTTGACCCCTATGAGACGGGTAAAATTTTGTAAATATCTCAAACCCAAATTAAATTAGAAATAATATTCAAGTTTTTTTACTTTGGAATTTTCAGGAAACACTTTTAACCTTTTCCACTCTGTAGGCCACACATTCTGGCCCATACGATTTCGGTAGACAGCTCCGTCGGCCAGAGAGTCTGACCCGGTGCAGGTATAAGTTTAATCACTAATTTCTATGTACCTAAGTACATTCTACGATTTATTATTTCCGATAAGTACGAAGAATGGTAGCAAAATGTTGTCTAAACCAACATTTATTCATTTAAATATACAGTTAATTAGATATATTCTTGGAAAAATAAATGCATTATTTTAACTTACTGAATGCTTGTTGTATTCCAATATTTTCGGAACAGTCAGTTGTTGTCCTGCTTTTACGACGGTTCTCCGCGATTACTCCCACTTTTTGTGGCCATATTTTTTCGTTTTGTGGAACTATTATATTTCTTTATTATTTACGTATTTAAAAAATATATTTATTTAACCGTCGTGGAAAATAATGATAGTTTTATTGCGCAGTTCAGTTATAATGAAGAATGTGATTGTATCGCTAGTAGTGATGATGAGGACCTTTTTACATTTAATAATATTGATTTCAATGTCAATGGTAATGTGATAATAAGTGATAGTGAAGAAGTGGGTTACAACCCAAGTGATACAGATAGTGGAAGTGACATTATGCCACCCAAAAGAAGGAGATGTGCTTATTTCTGTGAAGATAGTAATGAAGAGAATATTGAGATTCCGCAACAACCTTCTATACTGCTTCCTAAGAAAAACATAAAATCTTTTTTCTTGTGTACATATTATCGTTTTAAAAACTGGGAATAAATAATATTATGATATTTTGCACTCCTTTCTGATAATATTGTTTGCAAATGTATTAACAGAAAGAATTGCAAATTTGTATTAACTAGCCCATCCAATCTGCAATTATTCGCACAAAAATATATTATTATAATGACCCAGCAAGAAATAATCAACAAACTAGAGACTATGGTTGAAAGACTCAATGCAAGCGGTTTTTCAGATTCAATTCTGTGTTCTTCTTATTGTCAGGGTTAGACAACAATTCATTTTATGGCGTGTAGATTAGGCTCATCTCAACTTTTTTATTGTGATGCCTGGCATTGGAACAAGGTGCACTCAGCCATAAAACAATTACTATAGTAACGTGCATAGAAGTAAAGTGTTACGCAGGGAATTCATTGCTACTCAGCTACATAAAATAATATCGCTCGGTTTCGCACATATACATTTATTACCTTGAAAATTCGGCGGAAATAAGGGCTGAAGATGGATAGGATGAGTTTGTGGGCACGGACACTCTGTCCGTCAGCCGTGAGGGTGACATCCGCCAAGTCCTCCGTTTCCAAGAAACTCTTACAGCCGTTAGCCAACACCGAATTGAAGTTGTTCCATTTCAATATGTACTCTTGCGCCATATTCAGTGAGGGTCTTGATAAGTTTTATTTCTAAAATGTTTATAAATTAACGGGATATAAATTAGTTAGGACAGCATTACATGGTAGCACTGGACTTTTTTCATGAATATGAGCTTTAATCCTTCTTTGGAAGCCATAATTTAGAGACTTGTGGCAACCATTAGAATAGTTTCGTGGTTATCTAGGTGAAAGAAGTTGATTGTTAATCATGTCCTGAGCTCCAATAACTCTATTGCACAATCTATATTGTTTTCAACAAGGGAAGTAGCTATGATAGCCAGTTTAGTGGATGGTGAACCATCCAGAAGGCATAAGTTTATATGGAGTCACTAAATAGAGTAGTCATCGTTGAAGGCAAGAGGGTATCTCTGCTCTCGACTCATTGCACATAATCAAGCAATCTGTAGCTTTTTTGAGAATGCAGTTTTTTTTTTTTTACCCTTTTGCAACATTTTTGGGGGGAAGTTACAACACTCAACAGTGTAAACAAACCTCACAGGTTTTGAACAATATCACGCAATTGTGGAAAGTTCTAAAATACTGCGAACAAATAAAGATTACAACAAAGAAAAACATCATCGCTTACTGTAGATATCCAAATTGCAAAGTGCATGGGATAGTGGAATTCCAAAAAATTGAGAACACATAAGCTTTCACGTTCAAACATATGCGTTAATTGTGTATGATCGCAACTGAAACATAAACAAACAGTTTATTGCGAATTTTGCATTAAAGCAAACGTATAATTGCGCGGTTAAAAAGCTCGAACAGTAATGTTTACAAATAATGGACTACAACAACTTACAACGACTTTTCGAACTTTTCCAGAGAAGTGTTGCCCGAGCGTCCAAAGTGTTGCCCAGAGATGGTATGCTAAAAAAATAAATCTCCCCAGCGTTTTCGCCAAAACTCTCCAGATTTCATAAAAACTCCCCAGATTTGAAAATTTGAAAAATACGCAAGAAAAAAGCAAAATACAAGGTTAAAACAGTCCCAACAGCTACCGACGCGCAGAGTAGGGGGGAATATTTTTTCGATTATAAATAATGTTTTATGTCTTAGTATATTGGATAATGATAGCTAATACTTCCTACAAATCTTTTGATTGTGTAATATTTATACCTTCTCGTGATAAAAAAATAAATAAATATCAGTGTAGACAGAGCCGATATATCTGTATTCTTAGGAATGGTTTCACCAGGCTTTTCTATCTTGCTATGGCTCATATCATATAACAACTTGACAGACGTAAATATCTCTCAAGCTGAGGTTAAAATGCAACTGATATAATGGCCCATTTTGTGTTCGCTATGAGATAGATTTACGTTCGCCAGTAGAGCCCTGGCAAAATAAGCCTAGAGATACTATTGCAATAAAATATTGGTATACCGAGTCGTAGACTTATAACTTCGTTAGTTTATGAAAACATTGGAAATCCAACATGTAATATTTCATAAACACAAACCACTACAGACAAACTATCTTTCTTCACATCAGCCTTTAACATATCGCTCACAGATGGTCATTGAACAAAATGCATGGTTACTCAAAATCCCACAGATTTCTTATTTTTTCAAAAAAACTCCTTTTCTCCTTTTGGAATTCAAAATCACCCAGATCTGGGGACTTCTCCTCAGACATACCATCACTGGTGTTGCCTGTGGAATGTTATTATGGAATGTTGAAGGCGTTGAAGCAATTATCCTAGGGATGGACACATAAAACTATATCGGTATTTCAATATTTATTATAATGGGGTATATTGTAGCAGAACATTATTTGTTCAGGTACCATTTCCCACTAAACTTTTGTTGTGGAAATAAATTATTTATTTTTGAAACTAATTAACAAATAATATTTTTATGAATCATTTTTCAGAAAATGGCCTGTAGCAGAAGTCCGTCCTGAGCCTGACACGGTCTCATTAAAGTTAAGCTATATCATTTTGTTTAACGATTTATAGATTAAAGAGAAAAGACAAAAAACATTCACTTGCATCTCTAGGAATTAAACCCACGACCACTTCCTAGATGAGACTGAATCTCGTTCTTTTTGCTATTTCACATATTTTGTTTGAGAGTCGTGAATATTGTCTACAATCATTAATATTTAAATATTATAATAAATTGAGGTTTTAGGTTTTACTCGTTAATTAATATTTGTCAATGTTTGCAAATTTACATAAAAATAATTTTATGAACGAAAAAGAGTAAGTAACTAAAACTTCAATAATACATTGTTATAAATCTACTTAAGGGAAGTTAATAATTAATATTATTCATGTAAAAGAAAAGGAGGAACGAGTAAAAAAGAAGTTACTTAGTTACAAAACACTCTTCAAATTTATTTAATAAAATGTATAAGGAAGGTTTAATCTTAATCTAGGTTTAATAATAGTCTTAGATTGTAATTCTTAAAATTAATTGTCCTTTTTCTTAATCCTAAATTATTGTTCATTCAATGTCTTAAAAGTTGGGTCACGTTACGAGATAAATATGAAAAAAGTGTTCAGGCACTTCCCTTTACGATGATTCTGGAACCGCGTACTCCACGTTCGCACTTATCACTGATACACAAAAGCGGCAACTTGGGCTGGTTCCGAAGGGCGGAATCAGTTCAGCCTGGGCCAAGGCTCCAAAGGGCGGAGTCAGCAGGCAGCGACTTCTGAGAGGGCAGCTTCCTGGGCGGAAGTCTGGCGACCACTCTGGCTTCCTGGGCGGAAGTTCGCGGGGTTACGGGAAGAGCCTCGACGACCGCTCCAAGGGGGAGGGCAAGAGGTTTCTCGGCGGACGCGAGATGGTGACTCCTGAGAGGTGAGAGCGTGACTGTCGGTTGCGGAATCTGTTGAATTCGCCCGCGCTATCTGGCGACCGTAGCGCGCCTGTGGTGGGGTGTTGAACTATAGTGGTTCCGCTTTACACCACTTCGGTACGTTGTTTGAGTCCGTGGCTGGCATCGCCATTCTCACCGCTAGATTGCGCTGTCTGGCTGATTCTGATTAATTTACGGTTCAAAATCTTAATATATATATTTAAGTGTCTTAACATTATGCATGCATACACTTAATTAATATCTGGTTGCAATTAAAATCTAATCTAAGTTGACAATTACTCTTACATCTAGATTTATACTTAATGTTAAATATTTTAAAATTACGTTTTTTTAAGTATGACCTTCAAACCATTACAATTTAGCCTAGCCTTGGGCGAAGGTTTGTTTTATTGCCGGGTCGCTGGCTTAACGTTCCCATTTCAGAATTACTACTTAATGAGGGTCTAGAGATAAATCTGCCGACTAATGGGTGTATTTCAAAATTAGCTTTCTAATTTTTTATTGCGATTTCCGGCCACGCTATTGACTAAATATTTCGGTCTAATAATACCCGACTGCCGCCTCCATCTGCGTGTGAAATTACAGAGACAGATGCGGGCGCACGTGTTTTGCTTTGGCCTTTCTGTGAATTCAAGTCACGTAGATACCTAGGGACATATCAACCTTTGTAAAATTAAGTATCTTTCGTGTGAAGTAGTAATTACAGTTTTCGCGATAAAAAAAACTATCGGAAAGCGACTTTTAAAACTTTATATTTGTTTGCATTAAAATTTTTAATATTTTTATTTGCATACGTCGATTTGTAATATCAAAATCTCAAAGATTTTTTCAACTGCTTTCAAGAACAGTGTTTTATTTTGAAATACATAAAAAAACAGCAAATTTATCCAGAATGCGAAAATATTTTTGGCACAATCTGTATTCTGACAGTTCTTTTAATTGAAGTACATTGCAAAATGTCAAAGTGTTAAGGAGATATCGAATAAATATTTGATGTCAAATATCGATTGATGAAAGACTCACCCCTAAAATTATGGCAATTGGACGAATGTATATCTATGGGCGAATTCAGGCGAATGTCAGATAAGTTGAGTGTCTTAGTAAAGTGGTTAATTTATGGTCAGTTTCGGGTAGATTATTTAGACTATTTGACACGCCATTGTTATAATAATATTAAAAACTGCTTCATCTTTGAGATTAAGCTAAACTCTGCGGTTTGTTAAAAGTTCAGAAAACCTTAGGAATTTACATGATTGTAGCCACTTGACAGTGGTTGTACACGCGTAAATTTATCTAATTTGCCATGGCATAACAGAGTGTTCATTGTAAATAAATATTCCAAGACATTGATTATTGTGGTATTCCAGCGGCTAGTCAAAAAGATTCAAGATGAAATTAAATAGCATCTTTTTTATCGTGTTCGTTTACTTGGTGCAATCAACTTTATCAAGAAAACATAGACTGTATATCTCGGTAAGTGCCTGAATGCTGTCTTTTCCTAATGTTCATAATATTATCTCTTAGGTACAACCAACCTTATTGACATTTCTGAGGTTGTTCTATTTCCGATCTTCTTTGTAGCTAGAACAAGTTTAGTGGTTTTAAGCCAGCTTTCTTAATATCTGAATACCTGTGTTCTTATCTTTGCCATAAACATTTTTAAATATCCGAACAACCTTGGGTTTCTGCTTTTTCTATTCAAATTATTTTTTATCCTCTACTATTGTATCAAGTCTGCCTTTATCCAGCTTATAAGTATATTGACTGTATACAAAAGCATATGAATTTACTCTTATAAGAATTAGGTCAAAGGCTTTAGATTGATCAGGGATGGGAGACATGAAGTGTTTGCTTGTATTTTAACACATTCATTGCGACGTATTTTCTAAAACATTCACTGGATGCTGCAAATTACACCAAATTTAAATAAAGAATAAAACTGATACAAATTCATATTTTCCTAACTAACTAACGATGCTCATGAAGTTTTCTTATCTGCTACGTATTTTCTAAAATATTCACTGGATGCTGCAAATTACACCAAATTTAAATAAAGAATAAAACTGATACAAATTCATATTTTCCTAACTAACTAACGATGCTCATGAAGTTTTCTTATCTGCTACGTATTTTCTAAAATATTCACTGGATGCTGCAAATTACACCAAATTTAAATAAAGAATAAAACTGATACAAATTCATATTTTCCTAACTAACTAACGATGTTCATGAAGTTTTCTTATCTGCTACGTATTTTCTAAAATATTCACTGGATGCTGCAAATTACACCAAATTTAAATAAAGAATAAAACTGATACAAATTCATCTTTTCCTAACTAACTAACTATTATATAATCCGTACGCGCTAGGCGCGTTCTCAGCACCACGCGAAATTACGTAATAGGCGCTAGGCGCGTTTTCAGCACCCAACGTGTTAATGTAGTGTATTTAATTATAAAGCCAATCTGATTCTCTTTTTCAGGATGATGAAAGACGTTACATTGCCCTGAGCAAATTCGGCTTTTACCAAGGCGGTATTTTGGACATTAAATTGGAGAATTTTCAAATACCTGAAGGAGGTGAAGATGGAATGGTATGTAATGGGCAATATATATTTTAAAACCTTTCAAATAAGAGAAAAGGTAAAACTGTAAGCAAACCAGATGGCGATGTTTGTGTTTCAGTATATTTATTGATGTTGGCGCCATCTTATTATGGAATTTTACCTTGCGTATTTTTGATTGATGTACTTACTAATTTACACAAAATTGTGTTTTTCAAATATCATGTTTGTTTGCACAATTTTATTTGATACATTTTGTGAAACGAAACGGACAATTTTAATACTAAAGGTCAATTATTTAATGATTCATTAAGTAGTTTTGATAATGGCAGAGCATGGCATTATTATTAACCTTTCCTTATCTGTGGTGTGTATTTACTACACATTGCTTCTAATAACTTTAATAACTCTATAAATTTAATAAATTCTGAGTTCAGATTTTAGGTATTCCTCCGTTATACATTTATGCACTGAATTAAATCATAATATTTTACATAGTTTTCAAATTCAATTAAAAATCAGAAAGGTTAATGACATAATATCACAGTCTGAACAAATATATCTACTATATTAATAAAAAAAATACATAATTAACTGACATATTTGAAGTCCAGAGTGAGTGCAAGGACACGTATACCGGTTTTGTCGGACGGTTTTCGAACACCGGTGCTAATTTATACGGCAATATACCCAAGGAGGCACACTTATACCGTTTCAGCCTGGTATATTGCTGTACAAATTGGCGGTCAAAAACTGGCTGCCAAAACCAGCGCTATTGTCTTCGCATCTTGTAGTTTAAAGATACATAAAATAATGAAATATTTAATATTTTCAGTATGGATTTACTCTGGACCGGACAATAAGCGATGCCTTGAGCCCGTACCTAGACACACATACCGACACATGTCCTCTGCAGATCCCTTTAAATCCAGATGCGGTGCCCCAACACCCAGCCATAGTTTATTTAAAGATGAATTTAAATACCATGAGGTAAATGATTTATAAAAATAGTTTGGTTGTCTTTTTTGTTATTTGTTTTTGGGGTGTTATGCCGTGTTGCGCTAACTCCTTCTTTAGCCAACGTTTCGGACAGCATTGCAGTGTCCATCATCAGGGCAGATGTGTTATTTTGAAAATAACACATCTGCCCTGATGATGGACACTGCAATGCTGTCCGAAACGTTGGCTAAAGAAGGAGTTAGCGCAACACGGCATAACACCCCAAAAACAAATAACAAAAATACTTTTGGCCGTGAAAATCTTAAATCATATTTTAGTTTGGTTGTCAATTAAAGTTATTAAATATTATAATAATGTTAAAATTCAACTCTCATTTCAAACAATTTCAAAGGGTGATTTTATATATTTGTAATTTTTTTCCATTATGTTTCAGGCTAGAAGTATCTTGTGGCCGTAACTTTGGCCCATTACATTTGTATACAAGTCGAACTCAAATTCCTGGAGAAACACCCAAAGCACAACCGTTTCTACAGGTTCATAGAAAGAAACGTGAATCCGGTTAGTGGACATTCAATTTTATATCCATAAACTTATCCATGCAACCACTGATGTAAAATAGAGGTAAGCTAGTATGTAATAATGAATCTGGTCTTATCATAATAATTATCAAATTGGGCGCTTTTATAATTTGTGAAGACACAACGTGGTAACAACACGGCACGATATGATGATATAATAGGAAGTAAAACTTGTATGAAGACATTTTTAATTTAGCATCCGCGGTAATGACACGCCTCGTTCGATATACTTCGAAAAAGTAGTGACATATATTGTCTCTAATAGAAGATTTCATTCACAAAGCCACACGATTCGTTGGGTCAATTTAAAGAATATCCCCGGCTTTGGCATCTTCTGTCCCTATGCGCGCCATAGAATAAACAAGATGGCACTATGTCTTTCGTCTAAGTAAAAATTAGGTACCGAAGAAAGCTTAGGACCATGGCCGTGTGGGAGACAGCACAATGAATATTGTACGTTTTAAAGAGATGGTGACATAAACATATGTGGGTTTTTTATTTTACACACTTGTCGTGTGTGGAACAATAGTTTTATTTAAATTGGACATTTCGGGAAAGGTTTGGGATAATTCTTTATGTTGTTTGTCCTGATTGAATGGCAAGGCATTGCTGTCCGATAATTTTACATAATTTTTTTACACCAATCTCTTTGTAAGGATCCCAACTATATGTATATGTATTTAAAAATGTGAACCAAGTCTTCCCACATCTTTAAATCCTTGTCCTTTGTATGGAAGAATATTTTATCAAAAGTAAACTATATTTAAACCCGTAGAACGGGTAATACATCCTTCCACTTATTGCACCGGAAATTTTTGTTTTATTTTTTTATGATTTGAAAAAAAAAAAAATTGTAATGTAATAAAAAATATGTACATTTTTTACAAACAAAACATCACTAAATGGCCCAACACTGACTTAAACTTCAATTTATTGAGTCGTATTACAAAAGTAGGCTTAATTTCAGACAATAATTTTATAGTTGGGGTGTGGTGAGTACTATGTAAAAAATTTCATCATAGTTGTTAAGTGTTACTGTTGTAAGTGTAAACTAAATCCATTTTCTCAAATGGGACCCTTGTTTTCGCCTGTATAAAGTGTGTCAATATAATATTATTTTGAGTCGCGGACTCATGACGTACCTACCTACGAATTGATATAGATTATAATATATGGGCATTTTTCACAATATCAAATAAAGGTTAGTCACACATTTTTTTCAAATGACACCACGCCTAGATCACCAGAGGTGCCTCTGGTGAAGAGGGATGGCGAATTGGACTCGCTCACAGATCAAATTATCCTCTTCTGTCTAGTTCCAAGGTCAATTGATCTGTGAGTGAGTCGAGTCATCATCGATCTTGCGCGTCCCTGGTTTGTTGCTTCAGGAATCTTACTTATCCGTATGACCAAAGGAAAGTCAAATTTATCTTACTTCTGGTGATTTTTACCCATATGACATCAAATAAACTACCTTTAATCAACAGTCCCAAACAGGCTTGTAAACAATGAGCTTAAATATATTGTTATGTATATATTTTTGTAATTTTTGATTTAGAGTAATTGCTAGTAATATTTTAATGTGATTTCAGGGTCCAACCAAAAAGATGATGCAAGCTCAAACAAGAAGAGTCAGGAGGGTTATGATCCTGACTGCTCCAACACTGTTCTACCAATTATCAAGGGATCCAAAAATGGTGTCTCCTACTACAATACAAGCGTGAGTGACTGGTGACTATATTTTATGAGACTAATGGCCATTGTTTCCAATCTTTTCCTAGCCGTAGCTATATAATGGCTAATTTAGGTAAAAATTACCCAAACTTCTATTTGGCTGTCTACACTCCTAAGTTAACTTAATTGACTCCACCCATAGTTAAACCATAAACCGAATACTATATGAATTCAAAGCCCTATAACGATCAATTATAAATTATGTTTAACAAGATAAATTTAAAAATTATTTGAATAAATCGTTTCAAATGTTGAAATACATAAACAAACATTGCATATTTTACTAATAAAATTTTGCATATATGTATCTTGAATTTAGTTGTTCCTTTACATTTAGTCTAGGTGTACTCAAGCATCTTTAGTTACATATAGAATTTATCGGTCCAATATCCATAAAAATAGCAAAGAATTAAAAAAATGCGGTCTTAATATAGCTTTCAAAACCAATAATAACATAGGAACAAACCTTAAAAACTCTAAAAGTAGAAATCCTAAACTTAATAATAGTGGCATATATGAATTAAAATGTGACCACGCCGACTGCAACGCTACTTATATCGGACAGACGGGAAGGGCTTTCTCAACTAGATCCAAAGAACATATAAGATGTTATAATAATAAAAGCACCTTTTCAAAATTCGCAGAACATCTCTTAGGACGGGTTGTTTCGGAGAATCTGAACAATTCATCAAATTTCAACGTTCATTTTCAAGTTCTGTGAAAGATTTTTTCAAGTTCTGTTTTTATTTCAGTTTTGTCAAGTAACTAGCCTACAATGATATAAAAACAGAACTTGAACAAGTCTTTCACAGAACCCGAAAATGAACGTACAAATTTGATGAATTGTTCAGATTCTCCGAAACAACCCGTCCTTAGTAAATAATCACGTCCCGCTTGACAACAATGAACTTAAACCCTTGCACATAGAAAGAAAGGGCCTTAGATTAAATTTACTTGAACAATTAGAAATCAATAAAATTACCAATGACCCTAATATAACATTAATTAATAAAGTAAGGAAAATTATTTATTCCCCGCTTCTAAGTATGTTCACAAAACCTAAACAATATAACACATTTAAATAAATTAATAACTGCTACATCATTATTAAACAATTAAGAAAACATTAATGTGGGGAAAACAGACTTCAAAATACCCCCACAGAATTTGAAATCTATTGTCACAATTATTTTTATCAGTAAATTGGTTTAACTGGTAATAAATCATTTTAAATTTGGGAGGGGGTAAAATTGAATCATATTAATAAGTCGTCTAAACGTGGCTAAACCACAGTTTGAAAATGGCCTTGAAAGCCGAAACAGCTGTAACAATAACAAAAACCAAAAAATACTTGCAGAACTTAATAAAATAATCTTTAGTTACGGCGAAAGTTTGATAACTTTTAAAGTTGTTACTATTGCGAAATCTATACAAATTTAAAAAAGTCTCCCTAAGTATAGCGTCGCGTACCTCACCTCCATACACCGCTTTGGATTTTGATGCAGCGACGTAAGTGTTGCCCGCAACTAAAGTTGCTTGTGTGCACCTGGACACAATTGGTTCAAAGAAATACGAATCGAAGTCTGAAATAATCATCAGTTTCATAATGCTGATGCTGTATTTTTATTTACAAACCGATATTATTGTATGCCGTATATATCTCAATATCCCACTTTCTATATCTCATAATTTATAATATACATACATACAAAATATTTCAATAGATATTTACAAAATTCAAATTTACAATTATGTAAATGTCACTCGACTTTCCAAACAACCAAGTAGAGTTTAATCCTGAATTCCCATAGGTGTTTTGTTGTCGTAAGATAAGCTGGGTTTGATTGGGAACAGAAAAGTTGTGCATTTGAACATTCTTTAGGCCAAATCAAAGCTAAACGTTCAATTTGTTCAATTGGGAAAAGCGTAAAAATTATAGGTATGTATATATTTAAAAATTCTTTACATGATTTTAGTTTGCAATGTACGTGGCATCTTCTGGAGAAGAGGGATTTTACAATTTATATTTCCATAATTGTCGGTCTACACCAAATCCTCTCAACTTTATGGTAAGTAATATCAGTAACACACATAGTGAACACAAACCAATACATATATTATGTAATAAATTACACAAAAAGTCGTTGGTGCCTCATTTATTCATGTAAGTGAATATATCCTTGTTAATAATATTATACATAATATAATAACTCAATGCCATTTCACCATTTTATTTAAAACTGTTTTGTGACTTTACACTTAATTCTGTCAATCTTTGTTTCACCTAATGCCGTACACATGATAGATCCGTTGTAACCTTTCCATCATTCTTACATTGTTCTGCAGGTGGAGATATTTGAAAGCAATGGCGGCAATTTCCTCTCAGCCGGGGACCTTCCTCTGCCGGCACTTTACACCATGATGTCGCTACTGTTTGTTCTTAGCGCCGGCTTCTGGTGCTTCCTGCTGAAAAATAGCCGCCATCCGGTCTACAAGATACACATCATCATGTGCGTCCTGGTATTCCTCAAGTCCTTGTCGCTGGCCCTCCATGGAGTCAACTACCACTTCATTCAGACTCGTGGCGAGCATGTTCCCGCCTGGGCCATTCTGTACTACATCACACATCTGTGAGTATTTTCTTGTCGCTTGTGCTAAAGCTAAAGTTATCGCTTTCTGATTCAACATTTTAAATGAAAAAACTGTATAAAAAAATTAAAATTATTAACACTACATAATAATATGTACATAACTTTGTCCCACTTATTAATGGCTTTAGTAATAAGAGGAACAAAGTTAAAAAGTTTAATTTTAATTTTATATCATAATTTATTTAAGTACCTACCATGTTCTTAAAACGTGGATGCGAATACTTGCTTGATTTTAATGTATGCGAAATTATTTGTGTTAAAATGCGATATGTGCTTGGTAGGTCCTCCATGTAGTTTGAAATATTAAGGTTTGGTGCACAAGTTAGGTTTTTTTTCCTATCAGAACCACTGCGGCTCGGTAATTACGCCTCGGCATTCTATACGTTACATGGGGCTTTGCAAACACACCGCAAGGCGCCCATATTATCCTAAATTGAAATTCTAATAATAATTCGAATTGCAGAGCCACAGCAGAAAGAACCCTGATGTGTGCACCAAGCCTTAAGATCATCAATTTTTCAGTATTTTTTAATAATGCCTAGGGCCTTCAACTGTGATAGTTTATACAAAGATTTTGTACTGAATATTTAATAAATTGTATTTTTTCACTTTGTATTGAAGAAATTCTTAATTATATTGTAATTCCAGTGCGGAAGCAGGTGCACGTTTTGTTATTATTTTGAGTTAACCTTTTTAACAGATAACCTTGGCAAACTTTATTTACCATTTAAATTTACTACCATCTTATCTCTCTTTTATTTTAATCTTAACGAAGTTGCATAAAATAATTCAGATTATGTTGAATCTTGTCAACATTAAATGAGGGCACATATTTTTTTTACCATTAACAGGGCACAAGAAACTGGAGGTTTTTCAAATGAATTTTTGATCTGTATGTACATTCATATACATATATTTATAGCAACTGTAAAAAATTTATTTACCAAATATGTATATATTTTTTAATTACATATTCCCGGCTGGTTCATTCTTTTAGAATTCTACCTAAGTGGAAATCCCGCAGTTTCTGGCCGGTAAAAATATGCAAACTGTAATTTGGGAAGTATTTGTCCAATAACCAAAAAAAACATTTTAAAATGAGAGTGACAAGCTGCTGGAAGCCAATTAATTGATGTAGTTTAATGTTTGTGGAATACATGTGTGATAAAGTCAAATGAAATCCATCAATGGGATACTTAAAGCGATTTGTGTGTTAAACATTTATAATTGATATTTATATAAAGATTCCTTTAGTATTACAACTACGTACCCACCAATTTGCGAAGTGATATAGGTATTTTGATAAATATTGATTAGAGTTTGCCATAATTTATGGTTTTGATTTGGTTTGTTTCAGTTTGAAGGGTGCAGTTCTATTTGTTACCATAGTGCTGGTGGGAACGGGATGGAATTTCATAAAGTATGTTTTGGCTGACAGAGACAAGAAGCTGTTCATGATTGTCATCCCTCTTCAGGTAAATTAATGGAATCTACACCAATTATTTTGACATTGTCATTGTGAGATAGTTTGGGTGGAAGACAAAAATAGATTTTATCAATCTTTCTACAAGTCCATTTTTTTAGTTTTACGGAAACAAAGACACGAATTAACAATCTAGAAAGTGTAACTTCAGTTTGAATTTGAATGATAATAAATAACATTCTCTGAAGATGTAAACAATAAAAGATCCCCAAATTCATAAAAAAATTTCCTCATAAGTTTTTCGATCTTTAACCTAGATTATCCTCTTCAATGCTGGCTTTTTCAATGCAATCTGTCCCGCCATGCGATACCTCTTTGACACTATATATATATGCGTGTGTTTAAGTGAAACTTTGTGGATCACATGTGATACTTCCGCTTACGGGTATATATCACATATGCGACAGCCGCGTAGATGATGTTTAAAAATGAATTTAAACTTGATAAAACCATTTCATTTTATCATTTTGCTATTACACAATGCATAAATTCAACTTCGAAACTTATTAAATATTGTTACAACTACAGTAACTGTATATAAAGATTGTGACATGGAAAAAATAACTTAATGATAATCAAAGGATATTCGATGTTTCAATAATTCAGCTTCTTATTCAAGTCAAACTGTCGAAAAAGCGCCACGCAAACAAATCTAATCTAATCATACTAAAAACAATCCATCCGATTCGCAGTAGGGAATGCTATTCTCTGCATTACATCTATCAAAGTCGTTTTTCTACGTAGAATGCCATTGTCAAATATGTATTTAATAATAATCGAATAACTTGTACAGTGTCGTTTTTGCAAAAAATCACCTCGAGGGCGCTGTAGCATTCAAAGACCCTATAAAGGCGGAACTGAATACGCAGGCCCCAAATTCAAATACTTTTAAGCTTTGTGAACATGGAATATAAGATGGAATCCACTTCACACCGTTGCTGGTATCTGTGTGTTTACGCGATTCATAGATATTGAGTATTGAGAATGTATATTGTGTATTTCAAATCGATCAGTGTGTCTTGTCGTTGTGTGTTAAGTCTCTGAGGACAGGACGGTGTCATTAAAATGCAGTAGTGCTATTTTTTTAAAATGATAAACTAACGTTTACAAGACAAGGTTTTATGCATAGCATAAAGGATAACAAATAATTATAAGCAATAATTAGTCATCCGAAATACTAATACAAATTGAAAATATCTCCCGAGTAAAAATAAAACGGGTTCAATTCCCGTTGGCGGCATTTATTTTTACTCGGGAGATATTTTCAATTTGTATTAGTATTTCGGATGACTAATTATTGCTTATAATTATTTGCAGTAGTGCTGTTAACGGCTAAAAGAAATAAGTCCAAAGCTTTTTATTCAGCAGTTTTATTCAGTTATAAATAATACAGTCGAACTTGGTTATAACGATCATGGCAATAGCGAGTTCATGGCTATATTGAGCAATTACAAAACAATATTTTAGTTCAGCCTTATCTTCATATAATTGTTTACTGTTATAACGAGGTCGATTCACTGATATACCGAGCAAATAATTTTGTTAACCCAATTTCTGAATAAATGAATGGGTTATAGCAAGGCTGCCCAACCTTTTTAACAGTTGGGCAAAATTGGCGATTTAAAAGTCACTGGCGGGCCACTGACTACTGACGGTTCCTATTTTTGTTACCAAAGCTTTTAAATGTCTTGTTTTATGCAAAAAAACAAATAAACAAATTGAAATTTTATTGTCGTTTATCAAAATAATAAATAAACAGCATCTACTGCCAAATAACGAAACAACATTTTATGTAAAAAGAATCTAAATCCAAGTAATTGGTACAATCAATGTGATTCCTGACATTGTTTTTGTTTTAATAATTCTCCTATGTTAGGAGTCAGTTCAGATATTGACAGCAGAAACAAATCAGACATATGTTGCTCAGTTAGAGATGCGCGATATTTATTTTTTACAAAATTAAGAATAGAAAAAAACTACTTGAAAATTGAAACGCCAGTCTTCCTTTGGCACCAATTTCCAGAAATTTCCAAATTCTTCTGAAGAAGTTTGTGACTTTGAAAATATTTTTTCTGCAAAATGGTTATTCAGTGCAGAATGATTTTGCAGTTCAGTGAGTTCCAACTGGATATTTGCAGGATAACTAATTATTTCAGTCAAACTGATTGTGAAAAGATTAAAAAAAAATTGTAAATTTTGTTTTGTACTTTCAAAGTCCTGGAATCTGCTTTTAAACGACTGTAATAAGCATCTAATTTTAGCTTCGTACTTTATGGTGGCAATATTGAGCTACTCTTTCAAATCTTTGAGCATGGGAAAAAGGTCAATATTTTCGTTGGCTAAACAGAAGTGAAGAATCTTTGCCTTATAATTTGAGATTTAAAATATTGAGATAATTGGTGATGTCAACAAGAAATGCAAGATCACTCAACCGGTACTTATTCTTGAGTAAATCGCTTTCCTAAGGTAACGCTTCTTTTTCTTCTTCAAATAAAACTCTGAATTGACGTCTGTGAAGAGCTTTTGAACGGATGTAATTTATGCAGCGTACTACCGGCTCCATTATATCATTCAACTTTATGTCCTTTGCACACAACGCCTCCTGGTGGATGATGCAATGATACGAAAATATTTTTCGATCCAAGTAATTTTCAAATTGGCGGGTATTTTGAAAACGGTTTACGCGGTCCACTTATAATTCGTTCACGGGCCACAATGTGGCCCGCGGGCCTGGGGTTGGGCAGCCTTGGGTTATAGGGTCTGAAAAAATTTTTGGGAATTATTACCCTTTTTACGTCTTCTTTTGTATTACAACTCATCGTCAATTTTGTTTTAAAAACCAATGTTTAGAAAGGTACATAGTACCGAGAACCTACATCCCAGCACGGGGTAAATTTATGACAGTGATGCACAACTTTTTCAGCAGGGTGGCTGCTTTGCCTATTTTTCAAACAGACCGCGACCTAAGAGCGGATTTTTTTTGTTTTTGTTGAAGGGGAGGGGGTTGACAGTGAAATTTAAGAGTTAAGGTTTCTGTTGATTTTTTTGAAATTCGTGTTAGCAAACTGGTTTATCAAATTTGGTTCTATTTAGGAAACAGCGTTAATTAACCAAAACTCTAAATAAAATGTTCTCAGCCAGGGTTTTCAAGAATTACACCAAACATTGAGAATATTTTTTATAGCCAAGTGGGCAGTATTAAATTGACATGCGGGCAGCAAGAATGGGAAACAAACCATCACTGGTTTGTGACAAGTAAAATTTTACAACCGAAAACTAAAACAATCCCGCAAGCGAGTTATTTAGACAAGTGTGATTTTACAAGTGGTAATACAGTACGAACAAGGTAGTAATAATAATATAGACAATATAGTGATATTTTACTTGGAAGCCTGAACCGGGTGATAATAATAATAATATTTGAGAAATCACCTCAAGGGCGCTGGTGATGATAGTAATAATGCGTTCATTGTTTTGAAGAGGAAATTGAGAAGCATGAAAGCAAAATCTTTAAAACAATTATTGATAATAAATTTGAGTAATAAAAGTGTATTTTACGATTAATGGCTACATGTCGGTCCCCGCATGCTCGTTATAATTAGGTTTGACTGTAATTATTTTTGAATCTAAAACACAAGGGATGCGGAGCATCCAAAGCATGTATGAAGAGACTGCCGTGCCTGCCACGTACATCAGTGAGCATAATAAACAATGATCATTTGTTAACTAATGAATTATGCACACACCAATTTCCAGGCATCACACAAACAAGTCCTTGGGCAGCACTTAACTTGCACCAAATTATAAACAGATTGCCAATACCAGAAATGTTCTGGTTATTGCAAAACTGATTATTTTGTTCGCAAACTCCCAAATTTGGCCAAACTTTGACAACATTCAACAATCACCTTAATTTTTCACCCAATCCTTACTATGCACAGTGGCAATTTTGTTTGTCTGCAATTATTGCTGCTTTATTGTGACGTTATTGTATTATTTATTATGACATAGTTATGCACATACATATTTAACCAGTTAACCGAATATGACAAAATATTTCATCATTCCAAAAAAGCAACTATAGCAGGTATGATGAAATATTAGGTCAAGACAAAAATACCTTCCAGTGGGCGTGACGATCTACGGTTTATTTTGTTTGGGTATCATATATAAAATGCATTTAGGCGTCGAGTTACACTGACTCACCGGATGTTTTTATTGCGTTTGGCTTCAAATTTTGATATTCTCTCTTCAGTGTCGCATCGAATTTCATACGGGTTGAGAGCGCGCTTTTTGTTTGAATTTCAGTTAATAAGTTTTTGTTGACATTTTTCGATACCGTTATAATATTTTATAAACATATAGACATATGTATTTCTTCATTGCGATTATTACTATGGGCTTGATGAAAAAACCCATCATCCTATATATTAATATCTTGTATATATAATTATTCGCTTTATATACACACTTTGTCATAGGGAAAATAAAATTCCCCTGTTAACAGGTTAAAATGTCGACATTTGTCAAGTACAGCGATATTTCAGGTAATATGTACATATTTATTTTTTTACTAAAGACAAACATTAATGGGTTACGAATAGCCTGACAATATTTGAAAAAAAAACTACTACATACTATCATTATAATAACGGGAAAAAGTTGCTTGTGCAATGATAGAGGACTTAGCTAACAAAGGAATCCAACCCACGATGCTTGGGTGGGAACCTGTGGCATTTTTCCACTCAGCTACTAACTGGTCTACCTATTTAAATTGGTATTTTAGCTAATGGGGATTGATCTTCATTTTGTAATTTGTATCCTTATACCCTTTTAGGTAGTGGCAAATGTGGCAGAAATAATACTGGAAGAGAGTGAAGAGGGTTCGGCAGAACACAATGCTTGGAGATATATCTTCATCCTGGTAGACCTTCTGTGCTGCGGAGCCATCCTGTTCCCGGTTGTCTGGTAATGCAATGCGTATTCATTCTTAAATAACATGTTCATACCCTTGCTCTCCGTCATTGAAGATACTCTCAGTATCGCCCTGGTTAAAGGCACCATTCCGAATCGAAATAGCCATGTTCTTCCCAAATGTCATCTTCCCATCTACTTTCATTCCCCACTCCCTTCATGGTTTCACTGGCCTTGATCAGTGGGGAGCAGTTGAGACTCTTGTGTGGTGTTCACATAAAAAATAAAAGATATTATTTTATTTCTTGCTATACAGAAAACCCAAGTTATAAAACTCATTTTGGTGAGCATCATTAACTGTGAATCTTTTTATTTCCAGGTCAATTCGCCATCTCCAAGATGCGTCCTCCACTGATGGCAAAGCACTTATAAGTCTCAAGAAGCTAAGACTATTCCGTCACTTCTACATAACGGTTGTCTGCTATATTTACTTCACTCGTATAATTGCCTACTTGCTTAAGGTAACTCAAAATAAATTTATGCTCATATTATTTTTAAAATGATAGCACGGTTTCTGTGGTTTGCTTGAAAGCAAAAAAATGGCTCACCTAACGTTTTTTGTCTAAACACTGAATTAAAATTACTGATAACATACCATGTCTAACAAACACATATTTTGTTAGACAAATGTATTATAAACATTGTCACCTGAATTTTTTGTTGTTTCATATAAAAATAATTTATAAAAAATTCTTAAAGTTTCATAAATTTTTCTGAAATTGCGGTCGAAACCTTTGGTTTCATAGAGGTGCACATTTTAATTCTTCTGCAGTTAACTTCTAGATTAGAATATAAAGTGTAGTGTTTTCCTTTTCTAACACCGTTTAGATTAGATTTCTCACTATGACAGAAAGGGAGATACAACAATTTCTACTAGACCGTATGAGCTGTTCTGAAAAGTTAATAAATTGATTCTATAGGTAAAATGTAGCTGTTTGTTCACAAAACTGTACAAATTAGCGTGAGGGGTTAACTTTACTCCTAATTAATTAACTTGTCTTCTACATCAGTTTAACTTAAAATAAATTACGTATCGCATTATTTCAGTGAATAACAAAATTAATCGCATTAAACCGTTGTTCAACTGCTATGATCTTATCAAAACATCACAATAATCTTCTTTTTCATTTACAGAAAACTGTTGCCTTTCAATACTCGTGGCTGGATGAGATGTTCAGGGAAATGGCCACATTTGTTTTCTTTGTCCTAACGGGATACAATTTTAGGCCAGCTTCGGCCAATCCATATTTTACTGCCAAAGATACAGATGACGTAGAGGCTGAAGTGTGAGTGTTAATTTTATTAATAATTGATTAATTACGAAATTTACTATTAAAATTATATCTTCCACCTTCTTCCCCATTCTAAAAAATTTGCTTCTGTTCTTGCAGAAAATCTATAACATGTTACCCTACTACTGGGGTTTAAAACATAAAATTGTTAACATTCAAATTTTTTTGACAAAATGTTAACTATTACTTGTTTCCCCCGTCCTGGCAAATATGTTAACATTGAAACTTGTTTTATTTTTACCATATAATATTAATAAGTTTACATTTTCCGCCACGTTAGGTGGTACAGTAGAACCCCGTTAATTCGAACACCGATAATTCGAAAAAACGCGTAATTCGAAATTTTCGCCAAAAAAATTTCCGCTGAAAAAATTTTTCATACAAAATTTTTTTTAATTCGAAATTCGTTAATTCGTAATTCGAAATTTATTTTTGTCCGCGCACGAAAATTTGTTCGTGTAATTCGAAAAAATTTGATTTTTGCGAAAATAAATCATAATATTTCGTAAATCTGAATCTAAAAGTCAGCCGTGGCGGTAACACGCCGAAAAATGTATTTTTACTTGGTTATACATCGTCCTAATAAGTAATATTATTTTGTAAAACTGAATCGATTTACACTGGAATGTTGTACTTTTTCAAATTTATTTCGAATATCCGAGTTTGAAGGGCCGAGAAAATACGTTTTATGCGGATATATGTCGTAGTTTTACGAGTTTACACCAAATATCTGAATTTAAAGGGTCGGCCGCGAAATTTCGATTTACGCGTAAATGTATCGTATATTTACGAATTTACTTAGAATATTTGAATTTAAATGGCCCGCTGCGACGGAAATCGGCCGCGAAATCACGATTTACGCGTAAATATATTGTGTTTTTACGAATTTATTTCGAATATCTGAATTTTAAAGGGCCCGCCGCGACGGAAATCGGACGCGAAATTTCAATTTACGCGGAAATATATCGTATTTTTATTAACTTTACTTCGAATATACGGCGCGACGGAAATCGGCCGAAAACTTTCGATTCACGCCGAAATATGATATATTTTTACGAATTTACTTCAAATATCTGAACTTAAAAGGCCGGCCGCGACGAAAAACTGCCGATCAAATTCGATTTACGCGGAAATATATCATATTTTTACGAATTTACATCAAATATCTGAATTTAAAGGGTCGGCCGCGACGGAAATCGGCCGCGCATTCTCGATTTACACGGAAATATATCGTATTTTTGCGAATTTATGTCGAATATCTGAATTTAAAGAGCCGGCCGCGAATTCTCGTTTTACGCGGAAATATATCGTATTTTTACGAATTTAAATTCAGATATTTGAAATAAAGGGCCGGCCGCGACGGAAAATTACCGCGAAATCTCGATTTACTCGGAAATATATCGTATTTTTACGAATATCTCAATTTAAAGGGTAGGCCGCGACCGAAATCGGCAGCGAAATCTCGAGTTACGCGTAAATATATAGCATTTTTACGAATTTATTGCGAATATCTGAATTTAAAGGGACTTCCGCTACGGCAATCGGCCGCGAAAATAAAGAATAATAATAATAATAATAATAATAATTGGATAATTTGTAGAGCGCCGTTTTTGTGAAAAATCACCTCAAGGGCGATTTCTCAAAGAAATAATTGGTATTAATACGAAAATCGATTTTCGGCGTATTTTATTTTTATTTTTTTTTCATAAAATTTCGAATTATGTGGGAATTCGTTAATTCGAAATTTGATTTTTGATGTCCCGTGGATTTCGAATTAACGAGGTTCTACTGTATAGGAAATAGTATACAGTGAAATCTTTATTACTTTCATTTCGCCATCTCTATTTATTAAGGCTGTTTGTCTCCAGGTTGACAGAGTGTGCTCTATATGAAGGGGTGTCCAAACTGTCCAAGAGGAACGACTCCAACAGGGAAGACCAGCAGCCATTGATTCAGGAGAGTAGTCACGACTACGACTGAAGTAATCCGTAAGGGCTGTCACACTTCACCACTTCGAAGCAACTGGGTAGTCAAGCAATGCAATAATAATACAATGAATTGTGTAGCCCTTACCATACAACATAATACTTAATGTAATATTATTTGCCTTTATTTCAAAGTCCAAACAAATCAATAACAATTAGTTGTAATGTTTGAAAAGACTGTTTTATAATATTGTCTACGTTATTTCTTTTCAGAATAATATGTTTTTGATATTACTTTGCTCTTTTTATTAACTAAATCTTATTACCAGCTGGCTCGAGTCGTAATCTACAAAACATTTTGGGTTAGCAAGTTTTTGACAAAAAAGATTGCAACTAGGTTTCAAAATAGTACACACTAAAAAATTTGTTTGATCTTGTAATGTTTTGGCAGTTGGGCCCGATATTTCTTTCACATAATTAATGCGCCCTGTCCACACCAGACATTTGATAAAAGAATAATGGTACTAACTAGAGACCATGCATATCTTTCTGATGAAAGATGAATGTCACGGTGTCTCATATTACACAAAAATTGCACCTTCATTTTCTGAAGAACGATTGAAGGTTGCAGTGCATTACACTACTAGAAACTCAACTTCTCTTTCTGATGAAAAATTAAACATTACAGCCTCTCACATTATGTATAAAAATACACCTTCTCTTTCTGTTCAAAGATTGAGGGTTACAGTGCCTCGCACTATACACATCTCACTTTCTCTTTCTAATGAAAGGTAGAAGGTAACAGCGCCACACATTACATAAAACACACCTTCTCTTTCAAGATTAATTATCTCATTAAGGGTTACCTCCCCTCACACATCATTCAACAACACTCCTCCTCATTCTGAAGAAAGATTGAAGGTTACAGCGCCACACATCATATACAACAACACACCTTCTCTTTCTGAAGAAAGATTGAAGGTTACAGCGCCACACATCAAATACAACAATACACCTTCTCTTTCTAAAGAAAGTTTGAAGGTTACAGCGCCACAAATCATATACAACAACACACCTTCTCTTTCTGAAGAAAGATTGAAGGTTACAGCGCCACACATCATATATGACAACTCACCTTCACTTTCTGAAGAAAGATTGAAGGTTACAGCGCCACAAATCATATACAACAACACACCTTCTCTTTCTGAAGAAAGATTGAAGGTTACAGCGCCACACATTATTTACAACAACCCACCTTCTCTTTCTTAAGAAAGATTGAAGGTACAGCGCGACAGATCATATACAACAACACACCTTCTCTTTCTGAAGAAAAATTGAAGGTTACAGCGCCACAAATTATATACAACAACACACTTTCTCTTTCTGAGGAAAGATTGAAGGTTACAGTGCTCGCACTTCATTCAACAACACACCTTATCGTTCTGAAGAAAGGTAAATAAAATAATGCCTCATGTTACATACAATTTGCTATCTCTCTCTGGTGAAAGTTCAAAGGTAACTAACATACAGCGCCGCATGAAATTTAAAACACAATTGCTCTTGCTAAAAATTTGAAAGGGTGCACAGCCTCACATTGGATGTCGCCTTCGTTATTTTATGTTTCAAGGAATCGGTTGTAAAATTTTGAAATTAGGAGTGTTTAGAGAAAATAGTCAAGTATGCACAAATTAAATGTAATAATACATCCAAAAAATTATTTTCAAGACATCTTTTTACAGACTTACAATTCTAAAATTACTAAGTACAATACCTACTCTTTACATCTAAACTCAAATTAGTTAACTCACAAGATAAGCCTGAAATTATCTTAATTTCTATCTATCATCTTTGCTGTTGATTACATTTTTTATGAATAAATTTGTTTACAGTCAGATAAAGAAGTTAATCGAATCATTGATTAAATAAATACAGACATCAGAATCGTGAAAAGGATATGAAGCATTAAGCATAGAAAAATGTGAATAATATATAATATTTAAAGGTTTTCTGGATTGAACAAAATTGATAATTCAGTTAGAATTATTATTGATGTATTTTAAACTGTTGGCTATATCGTGTTTTGCATTGCTGAATTAAAAACCATCACTTATCACTGTTTGTCAGAGTCTTTTTTCTCTTTTGTCGCTTTCATAAGTTCATACAATTGAGCGATCTGCTCATCTCTCATATGCTCCAGTAGTTCAGGGTCCATGTTTTTCCCAAACTGATCAGACATGGTCTGGGGATTCATGTTCTTTGTGCTGAACTGGCCACGCAGACTAATAGCATAGTTCTGTGAACAAAAAAACAATTACATTAGTTGATAGGTATGCATTATCAGCTTTTGCTATGGTAAATGCGAAAAAAGTGACATCTATGAGACTATGAAACAGAAATCTGTTTTCTGAAGTTGCGAAAACTCTTAAATGGTGTGATCTTTCATCATGAATTTGTAAAACTTTTCTATCTGAAATTATTTTCACATTGCCATGTCAACCTGTGTATTTGAAATTGACGCCATATGGTTTGTTCTGAATTTTTATTTTAGTAAAAAGAGTTGAAACTTGGACAAAGCCCGGTATTAACTAAATGTATTTAATTAAAACAGAAAATACAACTACATACAATTATTGGGCCTAAAGATAAATCCAATTCACCTAATTTGAGCTACAGTTACCACATTTTAATATTATCTAATGACCTAATAACTAACTAACTATGCCTATGGCCTCTGTGTTTCATCTCTCCTACAACATGGGTCTCTTCAAGACCCACATTCACTCCTTTCTCTCCTCAAAAATACCCTCCACACAGCATCCACTGAGATGACATTGTGACATTGACAGAGATGACACAGATGGTGTGGAGTTGATGTAAAAAAACTAAGTATGTACATACACAACAGCAGAAAGCAACAAATACTGCGGTTAGGTCACATACTTGGTGTTAGGGCGCACTTTAACATTTTCAAACTCATAATTATTATAATTTATGGCATGCGTACACACTCTTCTTCCTGTTTTGCGAGTTAATATTAAAATAACTTCTCTTATAAAGCCTGCAACAAATAATATTCAAATAAAAAATAACGTTAAAAGTAATCTAAAATGTTTGTGTTATATTTCTACAATATATATTCTATGGATTTGAGAAAACCAAACTGACAACCGGTTTTGTCATAATAATCATGAAATTATAGTGTGTCTATATCAGTTTTTGCAACCATTATCAGAAATGGTAAATACAGCTCACTCTTGGGGCTTCGAGAGACTGCTTAACTTTCAGCATGCCAAGATGCAATGCACATATGAGACATCTTTGACAGTTAAAAAATATAGTTCACGGGGACGCCTGAGGAAGACATGGCACAATCAAGTAAATCAAATACCTGAGTCAGGTCAAAATAACACAAGATTATGTATAAGATGATATATGGATGTAAATGAAGCAATGAGTGTGTGCCAAGACAGAGTTTTGCGGAATCCATCCTCTACATATCCCTTTGATGTAAATGAAGTAAATGATAACATATCCCATTGGAGAAAATTATTTAGTTTCCACTTAAACTGTTAAAAGATAAAAGGAAGTGGTTGTATTAAAGAAAGGTAGCCTGATACCATAAAAGTATCAGTTGGTTTCTGACAGGTATGTGAAATAATGTTATAGAATGGCTTCTAGGGATAAGAAGGAAGGGATTATTCCCAGTTCCAACTGAAGACAGACACCTTTTCAAGATGCTTTAAGACCGTGCTTAGTATGTCAGTTCATTTGTTTACTGAAGGATCAGAAGGTTTGTAATCAATTAAATATTGTGTATTGATACACAGTTTGATAATGCCTTCAGAGGGCGAAACAGCTGTCACGCGTAATAATAATTACACAGCAGAACTTGTTTAAAAAATAAACTGTTTTTATAAACCCAATAACAATATTATTGAATATATAATAAATAAAATAAATTAAAATGGAGTTCTACAAATTAAACTTAATAACAATAAATAAATATTGTGTACTTACAGTCCATTCGTTTAGAAACATGACGGCTTCTGATTCCTTGCACTTCTTGTGGCGTTTGAATTCCTCTCTCGCATATTCGTTTCCCAGTGCTCTCAGTTCTACGGGAAGACTTCGATGCAACCGCAAAATAGTTTTGTATAGTTTTCTCACATGCATAACTCTCTCCATAATTAATATTATCTCTTTGACTAGCCTTGGATTAAATAAACTAAGAACAATATGTACTTATAAATAAATTGCGAGCAACTTTCAAGACCACCTGCACCAAGTATTGGTTGATTTACGATGTTTGTCTATAATAACCCAAAAATTGTATAACCGTTTAGATCAGTTCAGATACTTTTGACAACATTGAAGAACTGTCAGTTTTGTCCATAGATGAAATATGGTCATAGATAATTGTGTAGGTACCTAAACGATGGGGTTTGTTGTACATTTTTTATATTATACATTTCTATATGCGACTGCAACTGAAATGATAATTTTGAAAAGCTAAAATTAGAGATTCTGCAATATATTTGTAACTCTAATTTTGGCTTTGATGTAAATTATTTATTTGTAAGAAAAAAAACTAAAATACATACTGGAGGCTAAACAAGAAAAGGTATTTTGCAATTTTTTTGCACGATGTCCGAACATTTCATAAAAATCCTAACATTTTTACATTTCCTCATGATATATATTATTGACAAACAAAGATGCGTGAACACGTGTTCTGATATTATTATGAATTTACTAACATTTTGCCCGGAAGCGGCTTGCAGTCCCGTTTTTATCAAGATTATCAATAATTTGAAGAGATTTTTAATAAATCAGCATTACACATTTTTCTCCGTGAACCAGATTTCGTAATACTTAAAAATATTTTATTTCTACTTGTTTGTAGGTAGATAACAAATTTAATGTGAAAAAATGAAGAAATATAACTAAATAAACAAAGAAAATTAAAAACCAAAACATAACATTTAAATTAATATACGAAAAAAATTGCATCTACCTAAATTTTAATGTCTAGGTACATTCAATAAATACAATGTTACAGGAGAAAATTTCTTCATGGACTGATTATGAAGATTTCTTATAATTATTAAAGCTTTTCGCTTTGACGCAATATTAGTAATTGTATATTTAGATAAAATTGGTTATACATTCTAAATAATGTGGATCTATTTTTATTGTTTTTTTAAGGACAGGTATAACTTAGTATTAATATATGCCTACATAATATGTTTAATATAATAATTATTTAAACATCTTGATTTTATACAATTCTTCATTTCACGCTTAGAGATGATTTGTGTGTAAGACCGTTCTCTAAATTAATTACGAGCTCTGGAAATTTCTCCCAAATTGTCCCGAGTTGAATGGTGGTAAGCTGTAACAGATGGCATTCAAGCATTTATGTTCTTGCGGTATGGCGTCCAGGTTTCTACTGCAACGGCGAAGGAATATTGTTGGGAGTGTTCGAATTTTTTACCAAAGTGTGCGCTGGCGATAACTGGTATTTCGATGGTCGCGTGTTGATTTCGATTTGCCTTCTCGGGATGGATCCTTTTGAAGTTTCTTCTCTATATAGGGCATTTCAGCCGAATGCTCGATAACAACGTTATATTATATTTATAGCATATAACCAGGAACAATTTCAAGAATGTTGAAGCGATGTGATAAGGCAACCGTGATCCATGGGAAGCTGAGTGAGGTGAGTCCGTTTATTAGATGGCCATTGTTTAGAACAATTACGGTGCAGTATGATTTTCACTCTCTGTAAAGATAAGTTTGCTGGTTCCATGCCGATTCGAGTGTTAGGGTGACTGTGATTCCATCGTTTTGAAATCATTTGTTCGAATGCCGTACCTATAGAATAGGTTGGGGTAATGTTGATGGTCAATGTTAAGTTGGTTGTCGTAGTGTGATCTGATCACTGATTTCGGAGTCTCCAATTTCATGAATGATTCTTGGATAAGGAAAACACATTGAATTAAATAAAAAAGAAAAACAGCAACATTTTTCGGTTGGCTGCGGTTTAGGGCAGTCATTTGCGTATTTTAAAATTCCCTTTTCCATTTTTAAGTTCACTTTTCAAAACCAGCTCGTATCCAAGTATTCGGAAGCGTTCGGTTCGCATCCAGACTTCGCGGGCTTAGTCATTGAATACTAGTGCAGTTTGACCAAAAATCTGTAAAAAATAGTTGGGTCCCATCCCTTGAAAGTAAAATCTTAAGGGAGTGAAATTTCAACACGGAGCTTGTACTATGCAATGAGCCGGGTGGACTATTTTAGATATATTTAACGAATCTGCGTCATTATGGGTGCCGTAACGTAGATGAAGAACTCACACTCTATCAGCCGAGAAATCGTTCTCGTATTTTTTTTATTAAAGGGTGCGCCGAGTTCCGGAAAACATTATGTTATATCTTTACCTAGTTATTAGCACTTCCGTTTTTTTCCAGAATTATGGAAAGTTCTATTTCAAAGAATGAAGAATGGCTCCAAAAGTCAAACGATTATTCCAAAGCCTTTGATATCGTGGATAAGCAAATTGTCGCGCACGGAATCTTCCAATCCAATAAGTTTGTTGTTTTTGGGTTTTCAAGGGTAATTTCTAAGATTGAACTTCTCTTTTCAACTTTATTTAAATAACAACGCGTGTTGCTTTTATATCCAACAGATGGCGCTGTTTTTCACAAAAGCATTTTTTACCTGTCACACGTGGAATCTATATAATATAGGTATATATAAACACACGCGTATTTGAATGTAACATTGTGTCAAAATTTCAAAGCAATCGGTGAAGAACTTTCGGAGATATAAGATTTTGAATAAACGAACATTTACATTTTTATTTATATAGATTACGTATACTCGTATATCTTATATGTATTATTAAATTTATAGAATTATGTAATGCACAAGAAATTTAATACAGAAAATATTATTATAGCTAAATCATGTTTTATCACGATCATATGCTGTTGTCACAGTGTTAGACACGGATAAATAAATTTTCCTAAGCATAGTTCTGGTATGCTTTGCCCCGGCTGCTTGTTGTTGAAGTTCCTAATATTTAATTAAAATGGTGCTGTGTAAATTTTCCTGTTTATGAATATTCTCGTATTTAGTCGTTTTTCTGTTCTTATTTCATTCTTCATGTTATAACTCACACTATTGGATTACAGCAATAAATATTGTTCATTTTGATCGTAAAACGTTTTTCTTTTTCTTAATTCCTGGGTGATGTATTAATCTGTATAAAAATGGAATGGAAAGTTAAAATTAAATTCAAACAGGAACGTGCAATGGATTGTCAATGATTCTGATGAGTTTTCTTCGCCTATTGAGGCCCCCAATTAGATGAATTCGGGTGTCATTAACCTGACCCTCCCTTATTTCTTGAAGTAGAGGATTTAATGGTTCTATTGGTATATTGAGATATTGCATTTGGATAATCTTGGAGATGTTTTCACTTATATCGTCAGTTGTAACTGGTGCATTATCTTGTTTGGGACAGGTCGCCACTTCGTCGCTTTGAGGTTCTGTTGGAGCATTGACCTCGCCTTCTACTGTATCGATTTCAGTTGATTCTGCCTGTAGATACAAAATGTAGATTAAAACATTTATAATCAATATAAGATGCTTCACATAAGTCAGGAAGGGCGTTATGCGGCTGTCATGTAATTCTCCCTGTCTATATAATAACGCAGTCTCAATGGCCGGAGTTAGTGATTCTTTGGCAAATTGGAAATGTTATTTGGCTACAATAGAAGAGGGAAATATAGGATTATAGAATGTATAACTTAAGCGAGAGAGTGAAAATCACATTTTATCGACAATCACATACTATTATGTTTATGATCAAACCTCATTTGGTGTGACGGATCCGTTCCATACACTTGGTTCATTTGACCCATTTGGTACACTCGGTCCTAAAACAGTTTTCACGACGCCTACTGGGTCCTTATCTGTAAATTTAATAGATAATGATAATACAGGTAGGTATCTATATTATATGTTATGAGGAATAAAACATTTATTAATAATCAAAGCATTTAGAAGACGTAGGTATGTACCTACGGCATTATGAGACTTGCGAGAAGATGTTATCTAAAATTCTACAAATCTTTAGGTACATTTATAAACATTTATTAAGCTTGAACTTACTATCATCTTTATCTTCAGACGAATTCATTCTGGTCGCTATCGATTGCTTTAGTTTATTTCGAACTACTATGACCGTAGCGAATACTACAATTGTTATTACAGAAAGTAACAAAATATAAAAAACAAACCCTGAAAAGAAAAAATTACTTAGTCTAATTAATGTTGTAGGTAAAACATATATATAATTATATACATATCATAAATAGACATCGAAATATATGCATTGACATATTAGCATGCATATTTGAGCCTTTATGCATAATTCAGACATGTATGTTTATTTATGGGCTAAAACATTTTATAAACTTTGCTTTCATTCTGTAGGTATGCACTGCGAAATTAAAAAATCTGCTTATTCAGTTTGAAATAAAAAACTCCAGTAATCGGTTTGATTCCATGTGGTAATCATTTTTTAGTTTTTACAGTTTTGAGTTTTTTCTACTACACATGCAGGTTAAATTTTTTTTTTGTTTTTGTCATATATTTTGGGGCATATGTATTTTCGCATTGCATGTTATTATGTATATTTGCATATCCGATGTCTAGCATTTAGTAATAATATACTAGATATTAACCTGGTTTGAGGGCCAGTGACACTAATTTGTCATTTTGCTTATCTTCGTCGTACGGGAGAATAGTGGTAAGTGTTAAGTTATTCATGCTTAGACCAACAGAGTTTCGGGACCAGATTACTACTTGGTATGTGTGTTCAGACTTAAGATCTTTAAAGATCAGGGCATTTTTAATGCTGCTTTTATTCTGTATCGTCATTTCATATTCATCTCGAAGTATAGCGACATAGTCGTCGGTAATTCCTCCTAAAATATCTGAGTGATGCACAAGGTTAAAAAATATAAAGTATATATAAAAATATATTTTTTAACCAAACCTAAAATCAAAAACAAATAGATATTAAATCACTTTTGATAAAACGAGCTGTAAAATTATTACATTTTCGGACTAGATCTCATGTCTCTAAATAGTACTGCAATATTATTTTCTCGAACACTTATTTTAGTCACAATTTGTCAGCACCGCACCAGAATACCATCTGTTCCCAACCTTGTCGAGAGATCGTAATGATATTATCGTATTCCCAATTGGGGTAATGTATGTCGTGAGACTGAATTTCTGAAGTGAGACTAGGGAGTGGTAGAATGTAGAATATAAAAAAGAGGAAGGTGTGGAAGTACCTGGCTGTTCAAATCTGGTCACCAAACATGGCTACAGCCATTTCAAGCAACATTTTGTTCCTGAACGGTGTTATTTGACCAGGGCAATACTAATAGTATCCACCACTCTGGATCTGGTTTATTCAAAAGCCGTAACAATATATTTTTGGACATATAACAAGACAGCAATAAAATTTTGTCACATAACAGAAATCGCAATTATTTATTTACGCACACATAAGAATAAATTAGAAGTCACCTTTCGGAGAGGGGCGACTTTGATAAACCATTTTTATTTTTAAGAGAATATATTATAAACATATTTTTTTTTATTAAAATATAGTTAAAAAGTACAAGGTATAAATATACAGCATAAAGTTTGAAGTATAAATACAAAGGTAAAAAGTGTAAAGGTCAAATACAAAGTTAAGTATAAAGTATAATTTACGGTGTAAAGTGTAAGGTCAAATATAAAGTTAAGTTAATTATACAGAATAAAATATATAAAAAAACAAGGACAAAAGGTAAGAAAAAAAATGTTAATAATGATTTGGAAGAATTATTTTTCAACTACGCCAAACATAAATGATTATCAATTATCAAAGTAACGATAATGTAAATAATAATGTATGCTTAATTACTTATCATTTGATTCTTGCATACGTAAAAAATATTTTTTTATACATCTTTTATACGATAACAGGACTTCCTTCATCATTGATATCAAAGTATTCATTTCTTAATCTATGCAGGCGATATATTAAAGAATTTTGTTCTGCATTAGTAGAAATATTGTTACAATAATATGGCGAAATGAGTCGAGTTGGTCTACTAGGTACACGATAATTTATCAGCGAGACTAGTTCAGGGGAGTCAAATCAGTTACTGTTTATTTTAAATAAATAAAAAAAAATCATTAAGTATTCGTCTAACTTTTAACGATAATAATACACGCTAATTATAAAAAAGAGATATGCGAATTCGAATATTAAGTACTTATATATGAAGGTACATCGATAGTCACTGATATTGGTTACGCCCTTTACTAAATACACATATATTTTACACAAGACACATACAGACTAGACTAAAGATGGACTAGACCGTACTTTGAAGCAATTACTTTATCGCTTATCTGGATATGAAAAGATTTTTTTGACAATTTGAAAAGATTGTTAACACAAACAACAGTCACATTTTGAATAATATGTCACACTCGTACGCATAAGAAAGTTATGGGCCTTAATTTTATATAAAATATATATTTACCTTCTTCGCAGAAGACATCAAAAGAGTCGAACGTCATACTGGAAACATAACACTTAGATGGCGAGTTTGGACGTCGTCCTTCCCGTATTATGGTTACACAGCCAGAAACCTGCCACCCGATTTCATTCTTGGCATAGCAACTATAGTTGCCAAATTGGGGTGTTTCAAAATAATTATATTTTAAAAGGCGACTATTTGAAATCGGCTGTAAAGGAGAAAAGAAAATTTTAGATTTTTTTATGAAACGAAACATTTCTTCACTCAGCTACAAAATATGGTCAAATTATTCGTTTTCCTCTTAAAAATGGGACTGCGGGCCTATAACGAATGAATTGAAAGATTCCTAACAAAGTATTAGTCAAAAGAAAATGTTTTATGAGGACGGCGGAACACATTTCTTCATGATATATATTAACAGTAGTAACGCTCATGCCCTTCAGCGGTAAAAAAATGTACTATTAATCACAGATACTATTTGACAAGATTGATGTGTATATACCTTTTTAAGGTAAGCTATATTTAGGTCTGAATATATATTTTTTTGGGATTATGACAAAGTTTTTTTTTTCATAAATGCATAAATGCATGCATTCCCAAATAGCTCGGTTGCAAACTCTCCTTCACATGTAAATTATGTATCGAACTTAACCGTAACTTAAAGTACCTAACGGTGGAGTTTTCAGCGGCAGGACTGTATGTATATTGTGGTACGAGAGAATGGATATTTGGATAGTTTGAAAAGCAATAGATGGGATGAAAACGAGTGGGTGAGATGGAAACCGCTTTACATATAGGTACAAAACATATCATATTCTAAGGGCTGTTGTTTGTGAAAGTTCTATTCAAGTTCTGTGAAACAATTACCCATAATAGGATAATAACCTAACCTAACCTAACCGGTGACCGGATAAATCATCAATATGATAATTCATCACATCTTTAAAAAGTTAAATAAAGTCATGGAAAGTGATGTAACAAAAACTTTACTAACTGGGTTAAGTAGGTTAGGTTAGGTTTAATTTTTTTTTCTTCGTTTCTAATGACTTTATATCACTTTTTGAAGGCGTGTTGAATTGTCACTGTGTTGAGTTATCATGGAACCACCCTAACCTAACGGTGGAGTTTTCAGCGGCAGGACTATATGTATGTATATTGTGGTAGAAGAGAACGGATATTTGGATAGTTTAATAAGCAATAGATGGGATGAAAACGAGTGGGTTAGATGGAAACCGCTCTACACGTTATTGTAAAACATATCATATTCCAAGGGCTGTTGTTTGTGAAAGTTCTATTCAAGTTCTGTGAAACAATTAGGTTCCCACAATAGGATAATAACGGAACTTGAATATTAACTTTGAAATTTGATGAATTGTTCCGAGTTCTGTGAAACAACTGGCCATAAGTTGTAATCCAATATAACTAACTAACCATCGGGCAGAGAGGATGGACCGCCAAAATACTCGGTCTTGGCACACACTCTTTGCATCATTCACGCTCATGCATTATCATATATATATCCTGACATGACCCGACTGAAGTATTTAATACACGTGATCCTGACACGCCCTCATATGGAGTCCGACTTCTTACGACGAGAATTATTGCATTTGATAGGTTCTTATTGGTGATTATTCATAATTACCGTGCTATTCCTGAACTTCCATAGATATTTAATCGGAGGAGGATAAGATTCCACCCAACACGGCAAGTGGACTGGTGATCGATGAGTTACCCGTTGTATTACTGGTGTTAAATATGTACAAATTGGCTTGTCTGTAACAGATGTGAAAATAAACAATATCATGTTTTCTAAGTACATACACAATATATGAATGAATTAATTAAATTAAATGTACCATTAGTGACGTAACAATTTCTACCCATTTTTGTTTTATTGAGTTTTATTTTTCAATGTACATTGGAAAATAAAACTCAATAAAACAAAAAATTATAATGCTAACCAAAAATCAACAAACATCGGATATATGGAAATATAGTATGGAAATCTAATTTAAACAAATTTAAAAAAAAGAAGTCCTGAATGGATTGTGTAATTTTACCCGCACAGAATAAAAATAGTTTTTTTCGTGGAAATTATAAACTGCAGATTAAATAATAATAGGTACCTACTTAACTATAGGTTTGTTTGGCGTAATGTTGTGTTTATGGCAAAATACATGGCTATTATGTAATTTGTGTATTGTGCTTACTTCTATTTTTTACGATATTTTTTCTTTTTTAAGACTTTTTGATAAGTAGGTATACAGATTTACCGTACACTGTTTTGTAGGCTGTGAATTTTCAAGTTCTCTCTAAAAGAGTGAAACAATATTTAGAAATAATATATCAATGCAGAACGATTATGATAAAACATTTTCCACAAATTTATGGGAAAAATACGTTTTGTTATTTTTTTTTCGGTACCTATTTCGTTTTTTATAAGGTAGGCACATCTTTTCAGCATTTATGGACTACACGCCATTGGTATCTATTATTTAACCTCTACTTTTGTCCGTTTACGAGGCATGGTTATGAAGTGAAAATATGTAATTATGAATGTTCTGCGTGTGTAATGAAGTTGATCAGTTGTATCACTTACATTTGACCACAAGTTGAATTAAAGAGTTGCTTTCAGCGTCTCCGAGGATATTGGAAGTTTGGCAGAAGTAGAAGCCAGCGTCCAAGTGGCTAACGTTTGTCAAGGTCAGTGTCTGCTCGGGCACATTGTCGCCTGAATACCTCGGAAGGTGGTCGGCGACAGTTCGGTTCACCCCCTGTTGCATTGGTAAGGAATAACATATTCATTAGTAGACACCTAATTATCAAATAAGTAGATTGTAAACCAGTAAACTTACTTTTTTGTTATTGAGGAACCAACGCACTCGGTAAGGAGAAGGATTTGCCATGACATCGCAGTAAAGTTGAACACTGTTTCCCTCGGTTACGGTAGTTTTGTTTGATCCTCCAACGAAATACGTTCGGATTTTTGGAGCAACTGTAAATAAATATAAAAATACATCGATAGAAATGTAATTTTTAACAATAATCATTATTTTCAAAACATCGTCTATTTGTCACCGGAACATTTCAATCATGTCACTATTAAACTATGAATTAAAAAATTTAAATCATTTTTTTTATTGTAAGAAAGAAGAGGCAGATGTTTATATTACATGGTAGTTTTTATAAAAGTTTTGAATACGTAGGTACTTACACATAACGTCAAGTGTTAGGTTGGCGAACAAAATTTCATCTTCAAACTCCGGGTTAAAGACTCGACACTTAAGCAAGCCTTTGTTTTCTCGTCCTGTTAAGAGAATTGTAAGCGTGCTAATATCCGTCGCACCCATGGCCTGAATCATAAATAAAGATTTAACAAGTATTTCTCCATACCACACGAAATATCGGACTCCTTGAATCGGTTGCTACCCCACTGCACAGGGGGCTCTCAGATTAATTTTATCAAGAAAACGTGAAAACCAATATTATGAACGAAAAATACAGAAACCTACTTACGTAACAATACTGCTAACAAATAATAATTAATAAATTAATAATTTCTTCCAGTAAAGCTAAAAAGGAATGAATGAATTCGATAGGCAGTGTTAATTTGAGTTAATTGAGTAATGTTTAATTTAATAGCATCTCTCCCCCTTGGAAGGTCATAAACCCCTCCCCCTCCCGCTTCGATCGCTTCAACAAATAAAGCAATGTGTTGATATAATATAATGCTTAACCCTACTATGAATGAAGGATAAATTTAAGACGCCATTAAAAAAATCACTAAATAATACAAAAATATCGGATTAAAAATACTCGTGTGTTCGTACCGTCTGCTCAAACCCATCAAATAAAATGGTTCCCTCCAGGCCCCATTGGAATTCGGGCGGAGGCACTGACCCAGTGGAAGAACAACTAAACGAATGCTTAGAATTTTCCATTAAAGGCATCGCGACCAATGATACCAAATTGACATTTTGAAGGGGCGCTGAAACGTAAAAGGAAATACATTACTTCAAATCAAAACATAAAAAAAAATTATATGTGGATGATTGGTACAGCGCCCTTTTTGTGCAAAATCACCTCAAGGTCGCTATACAAATACATAATACGTTTCTACAATGATCTATGTTATTACTAACTTTATATGGAGATAATATACCGTACAATACTTACCTGGTAGGTCATTTGAGATTAACACTCAGTTAACATTAACTAATTGTTTATTAGCGAAATTTAGATACAGGATTTAGGACATAATTGGAAAATTGGATATAACTGGACTTTCTCTCAGGAATGGTATATTGAATCAAAGGGTATGACAGCTTAAAAAGATAAGTTTTTAGTTTAGACCTGAATTCTGTTGGACTTGTTATGGATCTTAGTTCCGGAGGGAGTTTATTCCAAGCCTTCGGCCCAGATACTCCGAAAGCACGATCACCAAACTTAGTATTTGGCTTGCGCTTAGGTTCCATCAGTCTGCCTACACCTGAAAACCCCAAGGTCTTCACAGGTAACAATGAGTATCGTTTATGAGAAGTGAAAAAACAAAATTACCAAAATTCATTATGAAGTATAAGATACTACCTACCGCAAATATTCATCTCAAGAATTGTAATTCCCGGCCGAGCCACGTCGCTATTAGACGAAACACATTTGTACTCCCGAGAGTTATCTTTTCGGTCAAGCTTGATCGTGAGGATAGACTTATATCTGTCGCCGGATGTATTTAGCACCTTGACCCCATCACGGTACCAGCAAACATAGGGCTTTGGATAACCTTCAAATAATGTAAGACACATATAAGGAAGACTGAATCAGTTAATCAAATATATATAAAGACAGAACAGTTTATCAAATGCATAGATAGGATATGAATGTGGTAACCTAATGTATAAAAGATAAGTTAAAAGATGTTCTTTCCACACTAATTCAATCGTGAAAATTCTTACCAACTCCCGCAAAGCATTCTGCGACAAGAGTATCGTTTTCTTTGAAGCCGTTTTCACAGTCGATTCGGTTAATTAACTGATGGTTGATTACGATATCTGGGCTAGTCGAGGGAACTGAAATAAATTTGAAAATCAGTGAAAAATTATTTTCACACTTAGTCAACCTAATATAATTAGACACATATATACAAATACAATTTATGCATTGAGATCGTTACAAAGTACATAAATAAGTGCAAAATATCCATATATTATGTACTATCGCCCACTAGAGAAATGATACCAATATATTTGTTGAGAATGCCATTTATTGAAATACTTACTAATTGGAGCAATGTAAAACCTCGTTGAGTGGGATTCGCCTGATCCTTTATTTAAGGCTCGGCATGTATAGTTGCCTTCGTCAGAGTATTGTATTTCTGGTATAACAAGGGTCGTGTTATCAGAACCCCTTAGTCGAAAATGCGGAAGTCTGTTCTTGAAAAACTGGTCATTATACCAGGTTGTTTGCTTTCCGAACTCCAACAACCCGTGCACCCTAATCGAACAAAAAGATAAAGGGAGTTAATAATTACTTATAATATATTTCCTTAATAGCACAATTAAAAATACTAAAGAGAAAAAAAATACAAGAGAAATAAAAGGTCACAATCCGTCATGCTTAGATCACATCTGGACAAATATAAATATTAAATATTTCCACAAAGTGAAGTCAATTGTTTGGAAAACTAATGAACTGATCTACCATTCAAGCATTCTTCTAAATGAAAATATAATTATACCTAAAAAACATAATTAAATAACTAAAAAATCTACTACGACTATTTTATCTGAAAAACTAAAACATGAACAGTGGAACAATGTTTTAAACAGCGATGATACCGAAACGTGTTCAAACAATT
The DNA here is from genome assembly GCA_026573805.1 of Hesperophylax magnus. NCBI lineage: Eukaryota > Metazoa > Arthropoda > Insecta > Trichoptera > Limnephilidae > Hesperophylax > Hesperophylax magnus. The sequence goes on from JAIUSX010000071.1 coordinate 411,247, forward strand.
TTGAAAATATATTGTGTTAGCAGATTAAAAACTCGACTACAGAACCTATAATACAAATTTAATATTTATTATCTCAGCACATTAAAAACTCAACTACAGAAACTATAATACACATTAAATATATTGTTCCACCACATTAAAAACTTGACTACAGAAAGTACAACTCACATAAATTATATAGTCTCAGCACACTAACAATTCGGCTACAGAAATTACAATACACATGAAATTAAAAGTTAGATATTTAAAGCTTGGATAACCCAAAAACGTTACAAAACAAGATTAAAAAATACACAAAATGGAAGAGCTTTTTTTTAAATTAAAAATAAATTAACATCTAAAAATTGTATGCACTGTATTATAAAAGGTAAAGAGTAATTTTTAATTAAAACAAATAGTTTCTTCGGACAATAACCATAAACAAATGTAGAGAACAGTTAATTTGGCCGTAGATAATATTAAAAAAACACAACTTAAAGTAAATTGAACACGAAAACAAAATCACAGATGCTAATATCTAACCTAAACAATGTGCAAATATTTTTAATTCCTTTTTTCTAATGTTGGAAAAAATCTTGCTTCAAATATGCATAAACCTCTTAACCCGAAAAAGCAAGTAATCGAAAATTTACCGAATCAAAAAATATTATGAAATTTTGAAACAACAACAAAATGTGAAATCTTAAAAATAAAATAAAACATGAAAGGAAGTTCATCTTCCGGATTCGATTATATCACCGAACATATTCTAAAATCCGTTAAAACCCATTATTCATTTAATGAATTTAAGTTTGCCAACAATAATATTTCCAACAAACCACAAAACACAATGATTTCTCTTGTGTATAAATCTGGAGATCGACAACAGATAACTAACCATGGAACAATCTTATTTCAAACACAGGAAAGATCTTTGAAAAAACAATAATAATGTTAAAAAACAAGTGGTCAATTTCCCAGAAAGTAATAAAATTCTACTCCCTCGAGATTCTACTAAGATTATTGAAAAATATTGGTATGAAATTAAATGGATTTCCAACTACTAAACACAAGTAATAAAAATCAATCAGGTAGTGATAAAGAAATATCAGACTTTGGAATCCCACAAGGTACAAGGACCAATTATTTTCACCATATATGTTAACAATATTTTCGTTCAATCGGAAATATTACACGGAAAAATTACTTCATACGCTGACAAAACTTGGAAAACGTAACTTTAAAAACCGCTGAAGAAATAAACACACTAAAGACTTTTTTCTACATTAACTTAATTTCTCTAAATAGTAAAAAAAACAACAGTCAATTTCATAGGAAGTAATAAAATTCTACTCCCATGAGATACTACTAAGAAAATTTAATAATATTGGTATGAATTTAAATGGATTTCCAACTACTTGACTAAAATTCTCTAAATAATAAAGACTTTCTTATATCTAAATAGTGAAAAAAACATTTTTAGCTACTAATTTTTAATATAAACTAATTTTTTAAAATTCAATAGATGAATGCAAATCTTTGGACTAGAAAATTAAGCCATTTCCCGACATCAGATTCAGCTGAAATTCAGTAGATAGACTCGTTGTCGATGACCGTGCATTTAACAATGGTGGCAATCACGTACACGGACGCGGACATACAAAAAAGTCGATCCTACTATTTCGTCATTTCGCGAGGTTGATAGAGTTGTTGAATCCGTTTCCTGTGTAGGAAGGTTAAATCCTCAGTCAAAACATTATTTTTTTATGTTTTAAAAGACATTTTATACTAGATTTATTTATCATAGTAAAAAAACTTACATTTTTACGGGGTGATTTTTTTCAAATGAGAAACGAAACTCACATGTATATTGTTGTGGTATCCTTATACCATTTGATTGTTGCAATTTCAGACCGAATGAGATTTCCACACCCGATAACCAATTTTTTCCCCACTATTTGCTCGGCATATCTGTATTCTTCGGCATGGGATCCTTTAAAAAAAAACTAATTTTATTACTCTACTGAAGTAGGTATTTTTCAAATATATCCAGTGATTTATATAGCCACAGAAAATACTTTAGAAATAGGTAAGAAAGTAGAAATCTACCAAGTTTAATGATATGACATGTGTAGGTAGATATTAAAAAAGGTGTATTTATTTATAATTTATACATTTATTTCAGCTTACCATGTTTGGGCGGGCAGCAGGCTCGTTCTCGGTCGCATTTATTCCGGTGGGTGAGTGTGCCGTTTGTAAATAAAATTACAAGCAACGCAAAATGAAACACTTTTAACATTGTTGCTGCCGAAAACGTAATAGAAGGTAAGTAATCATTTATCGATTCTTTTATTTGGGTTATTCTTCAAGAAAATCACAAAAGTCTAGTGACATTTCAAAAAGTTCGACATCGCCGTAAAAAGTGAATACCTTTTCACAACAGGTACAAACAATCCTAAATACAAATGAATTTTTGCGATGTAATGAATTTGAAACAGTTTAAACATTGAAATTCAAACTTAATTAGGTAGCAGCGTTTTTTTTATAATTAATATTTTTGTTGAGTTCGTCTCCATAGAAATTATTTGTTAAAGTTGATGTTTTTAAAACCCGCTGAAACAACCGGAATCCGAGTGGTAATGATTTGATCAGTACAGTCAATACTCGGCCTAGTAGCTGGCGAGGCCAAATGACTCGGTCGAGTAAGTAACTTAATCTTCACTCGGTCAGTGCGATCAGCCGATTCAGTCAGTAAAAGAAAAGAAAGGAAAATACTTTCAAATTGTTTACAAAATGTAGTTGATTTTTTTATGTAGATGCCTAACATAAGGAACGGTTGTTTCAAATATTTTGAACAATTCTTTTATCAAAATTCCAGGTCTGTGAATGTTCTATTCCAGTTCTGTTATTATTTCATCAAGAGCCAATTGTTTCACAGTACTGGGATATTAACAGAAATTTAACAGGACTTTCGCAGAACTTGAATATTAACTTTAATGAATTGTTCAAATTTTGTGAAACAACCCGTCCTTAGCGTTTATTTGGAGATACGAGGGAGATTGATAAGTACTCGAAACAACTGAGAGACTGTGGTAGCAGGGGAGAAGTGGTATGGAGAAGCCGGGATTTAAAAGTGCCGGTAGCTCTCAAACGCATTGGGCAGTAATCATGGTTTTTGACTTTTTGGTTTGTGATATTGTTGTGTTCCCACAAACAGTTCTCCAACTCGTCGTGGAAGTAGATTATAAAGAATAGGTTCTTTGTGTAAATCAGGGATTTATTAATACTTCGCGTATTACAATAGTGACACGATAGTCGACCTAACTAGGAGCTGGCTAAATGAGATCTGATAACACCAAGTTTGTCTGGGAGCATTCTAACTGGTCCTGGCGACTACTGGCTACTAGCTGCCTATCTTGCGGACTTCCAAGCAAACTCTATGCACTGCCCTCTATGAGTGCATCTGTGAAGCTCTTAGCTAACTTACTTCCCAACAGATATAATATGTGGAAAGTTGATTCAGTTGCCACATTATTTCTTACAATCAATATTGTTTTGTGTACAAATTAAAGTAGCATAATTTTGTTAATTTAAGTTACCAACGGTGTGATTGACTCTGAGATTATTTAACATTCTTAGCGAATGATAGAAAAAGTCAATCGACTCGGCATTAAAGGAGCCGACTCTTTGCAATGAAAATTGTGACGTGAACTTGTTGAAATGGAAAATAATATGTATGTAACTTATAGGTCCTTAAATTCTGTGACGTTCAGGGTCATCTGATGAATAGTCCATAAGAAATTAATTCTCCATTATAAAATTTTTCTTTCCCATTTTATTTATTGTACCTGCGAATGTAATTAAGGAAAAAATATTTTTAATATTTATTTAGTTAAAAATAAAATAGACATTTATAAATATCCTTACGTTTATAAGAATCCATGAAATCCGTATTTCATGGATTCAATGAGTTTGTCGGCCATACAGTAGTTTTGAAACAGCAAAATTTTGGTGTTTTTTTTAAATAAATAAATAATTGTTGACCAAATTCACGCGTATTATATACGAAAAAAGCTACCTTTTCATCAGAGGCGCCCCGTGACTGAATTTGAAAGCAGTGCATTGCACTAAAAAATGGTAACATGTAATACAGGTAAATCAATCCATCAGGTTTGTTTGTTAGCTTTTGGGAACAGCCAATATGGTCTCATAAAAATCGTATGTATGATGTATCTCTCTTACCGTCATGGTGAAAAATATTATCTAAAGGATGTTAGAAAGAGAAAACACCACGCTTTATATTGAAATATAGAAGTTGACAACTGAATAATTTAAATATACACCTCTTTGAAATCTAAGGTTCCGACCAAGATTTCAAAAAAAAATTATTAAAAATAATTTAAGCGATTTTTTTCTATTTTCATATGAAACGACAAAAAAGTGAAGTCATAATATCGTTTTAAAATATGGATGTTTTTTGGTTTTTTTTTTCGTTATCAGTAATTTTTATTACGAAAAACGTGATGTGAGCGATTTAATTTTTTTTAATGTTTTGAATTTGATATTTGAATATTTCTAAAATTGTATATATACTTCTATTATGAAAATTTGAAAGCGTATTTTAACGCCTCTCAAGAACTATTTTTAGTTAACGAATAAGTTCAGAAATATTCAATTTATTTGGATTTTACTGCAAAGTGGAAATACTCCAACCTTCTGACAGAATTTTCCAGATCCATGAGGGTTAAATGATAATGGCTGCATAGCCTTAAATACTATTTTTTCAGTAAAATGAGCCATTCGTCACTCCACGATACATCGACGAAAATTGTACCCGGCGCACTAACGATTATATCTACAAAACAGTGGCGGCTCGTGACTTTTGGGTTACTAGAGTGCTAATATTACAAAAAATGGCATTATTGATGTTGCTGTAGCTGAAAACGATTTTTTATTTTTTTTTAGAGATTCGATTTTTGTACGAAGATTTTCAGGATATCCGTGCGGCGCACGGCTAAACTGAAATTTCCTGAAAATCTTCATACAAGAAATAGATTTTTCGAAAAAAAATAAAATTCGTTTTCAGCTACAACAACATCAGAAATGCCATATTTTATAATATTAGCACTCTAGTACACCCAAAAGCCATGAGCCGCCACTGTCTACAAAGCCATGATAATATAGATTAAAGTTATTTTTAAAAATTCCCTGTTCACAGTTTTTGCCTTAACCTTGCAAACCTATATTTCAACAATAGTTTTGGCCGGTCGTAAATTTTCAAAAATAAACTAATCGCAAGAACTTCATTACTACTAATTTTTAAACTATATTTTATGATCGAATTCATACTGTCATGTTTGAATCTAGATTTGTAGCGGTCTAACATTGTTAATTAGTTCCATACCCGTTAATCTTAACTAATTCATTCCAAACGTTTGGCATACGCATGTGGAACGTATTGTCTACGACCAAGGATGCATGTTCATTTGCCCCGCTAATGCGCGGGCTGTACAAATGTCTTCACTGCTCTAACAAACGAATTGCCACAATAAGAGTAGTATGTCTCACTCATTTCACCGTTTCAGCCACTATAGCCAGTATGTACCGACAGTGAGAGCTCGTCATGTTTTTTTTATTTATATATAATTTGTACATTTATTTATAACAATTACAGTAATATAGCCTAAGACGTTATAATTGTAGCAATTATTCAGTGTATATGCAATGCCAAAAATCTCGCAAATGCGCTATAGGATACAAAAAATAAATCTATTTTTTTATCTAATGCATTCAAAAAGCACGTAGCTCTCCCCACAGGTGCGTTCATAAATGAATTAGTGCGGCTTGCTCTACTATATAGAAGATTGTGATGACGTCCTCGAGAGTGAGACTCTGGTACAAACAAATTTAGTTGGGCCAGTATCTCATTAAAGATAAGTTTTTTAGTTGAAAAAAATATTTAAGCAAAGCAATACCTCTACAGTCTACGTGTCTCTAGGGAGTGGTAATTGGTCATGCCTAATATATAAATCGATGAGTAAAGCCAAGGGTAACGTCCATAGAGCCGCGAGAATAAAAACCTTAAAAAATTTCTATGGACTCTTTCAATGCGTAAAGTGTATGTTAATTCATGTGGAGCCCAGATGATCGAGTTTGATTCAAGTACACTTACGACTAGTGTGTTATATAATAACGTCAGTGTTTTTGTGTTACGAAACGGATATGAGTTCCTAATTACGAAGCCGAGAAGCCTGTATGCTCTGCTTATTAAATCATCGATGTGTTGGTGAAAAGTTAGTTTGCTGTCGTAAATAATTCCTAGATCTTTGATTTGGTTTAGGTGTTGGAGAATAATTTCATTGATTGTATATTCAAATACATGCGGTTTCTTTGATCTTGTATACGAGACGATATTGCACTTGGGTGTACTGAAGTTCAAGCCATTTATTTTGGCCCAGTTTGAGACGCAGTCAATGTCACGTTGAAGGAGAATACAGTCAAGATGGTTTTTTATTGAGTGATATAGTTTCAAATGTAATGTGACGTTACGTCTTCGGTATTTTGACATATGCATCACGCGAGTTGCTAATATTTAAAAGATACGGCGGGAATATATCAGATATTTATGAGTGGAGCCGTACGTTCGTATATCGGTGTTTGGCGCCCGTATTCTCTCGTTATTACTGTGTTATTATCCTGTTTTCTATTACTTACATAAAAATACAAATGCAATAAGGCAGGGGCTACCTCTGCCCTTCATTCCACCTCTCCCCTATATATATATATATGTATATATATAAATTAAAAAAATATGTTCTTGTGAAATTATGTGAAGAAATTTTATGCATGGCGGATTACAGTGCGTTTTGTTTGTGTGACAGCTGGCCGACGTGGGAAAGTTTAATATTTTTTGCCAAAAATGGAAAAATCCAGTTTATCCAATTTAGTGTTTCACAAAGGAAATCCGCTTCTCGAAATGATACCAAAAAATAGCATACAATCATCCTTTTGAATTGATATAGCGGAGATGATAGACATCTCATGTGAACGGATGTTAAATATCTTGCCCGAGCATTTGGGGATGAAAATGCAGCTCCTTGCTTGATGGATTCCGCGTTTCCCAACAATTCCATAAAAAATTCCGAATGCAAGTTTCATCTCCAGTGGTTGGAACGTTTTCAAACGTGTTTTAAGACGAGACAATACCATAAGTTAAAGTCAGAATCTTAGCGTCGTAAGTGAAGCAGCCGCGCACAAAAATATGAGACGCGGGGCCCTGGTGTATTGAACAGACCTGCTGTTGAATTTGCCCTATCAAATCTTTAAAATAAAATCTTAACAACATAAGTATCGTGTTAAAACAATATTTACCTATTAACAAAAGCCCGACGCAATGGACGTACCTAGAGATCGACAATCCCTAGCAGATCTAGAAAATCGATCTCTCCGTGGGGTTTATTTGAATTATTTCTGATGAACGTATTGCTAAAATCTGAAATGTTTCAAGAGGGATCCCTAATAAAGTTAATAATTCATCGTTTAGAAAAATAAAATTTGGTGCTTCTGTGTTAGCGGTACCTACCTCCCCGAGGTAGATGGGCGGCGGGCGGCCACCGTCTATGGCTTGATAGTATATTCATTCTGGTATTGTACTCCCTGAGATACAGTCTGAATAAATTTAATGTGATTACACAAAATACTAATTATTCCCTGTAACCCAAAATCATAGTAATTGCAAATTACCACAGTGGCGACGAGGATTTTAACGGAATCAACGCGGCAATCGTATAAATTAGCCCAAAATATATATATATATTTTTTAATTTAATGTTAATCGAATTTGATAATACGATTATTAAGTTCTGCAAGTATTTTTTGTTTGTTGTTATTTTTACAGCTGTTTCGGCTTTGAAGGCCATTTTCAAACTGTGTCAATTGTTTTCAAACTTTCAACCTTGGCATTTTCAAACTGTGTCAGGTGTTTTCAAACTTTCAACCTTGAAAGCCGAAATAGCTGTAACAATAACAAAAACAAAAAAATACTTGCAGAACTTAATAATAATATTATTAATAATAATATTATTAAGTTCTACCGAGCAGAACCCTCTGATATGAAAATAACTAGAGTCGGTGAATTATTTTCCCATTTGATCTCTGGTGAGTTGACGTGTTGTTCTTGTATTGTTTTGTATTTATTATGCTTATATAATGCACTTGCATAATGTTGATTGACTAGATGATCATTTGTGGAAAAGTGTGTGGAAGGGTTTAGTTTTTCCTATGGGGAAGATTTAACCGGGACATAAAATCGGAAGCATTAAAAATAATTGATTTAGGTACATTAAATAAAAAAATAAATAAATAGAGTTATACGAATTAAACACAAAAACAGTAAATAAATTAGGAGAATTTTATTGAAGGCATCTTTAATTGTGTTACGGGCGGGGAGTCTCGTAACAATAAACGAAAAGCGAGTTATCAGATCGTGGTGGTGATTGACAGAAGCAAAGATATTAAGAGAGAGCTGAAGATTCTTGAAGTTTCTGCAATCATCGGAAAAGACTTAAACAGCGGGGAACTGAGTCCAACCAGGTCCGAAGCATCACCGTTAATTTTATAGTTGAAAAAACGTTTTATAAAATTTTCAAACCGATATGCAATTTTTTTTTAATTTCAAGTTCCTTTTTTATGAATCTATAAAAAAATAACTTATATCTGAAGGGATCTCTTTAGAAATATTTGAGATTTTCGTAATAAGTTCATTAGAAATAATTAAAATGTTTGGGTCGAGTAAACCCTTGTTATTAGAGTCTTATGTCGCCTAAACCGAATTTGTGCTTTGTTTCAAGTAGGCGAGACTTCTACTAATCAAAACAGTGAACAGAAAGTGGCCAACAGGAACTAAAGAAAGCAAAATTGATTTTGACAATTAGATTTTTTTTATTAACTCGTATATTCCAGTTTGAGTTTTGATTCATTTTAATAAATGATATAATAATTCGAAGGTTAATAAATAACTCAACATCACTTTGTCATCACTCTACATCAGTCATATCTACACCAGCCTACGGCCGAGGTTTCTATTGTTGGTACGTTCATTGTTGGTGTCATTTTGGTATTGTTGCTATTTGATTATTAGGTATGTTATTTTCTATTTATATGAAGGCGTGACAGACACCGGGCGGGCGGCAGGAAATATTTTTTTTACAAATCTACAGTTTTATTCCGAGATTGATGAAAATTTGCACTCTTGACCTTCAAAATGAGAGGAAGGTAACTGTCTGCATCTGATTTCGAAAAACTCTACAAAACCTGGGCAACGCCGGGGACTTCAGCTAGTTTTTCAATAAATATTAATCCAGTCATTGTCCTTGAGTACGCACTTTTGTAAAGGAGGAAAGGCAAGGCTGGAAGCAGGAAAACAGTTTTCATTGAAACCCAATTTTCCGAACAAAACCTCTGAAAAACACATTTTGCCGAAAAAAATCATCGAAATTCGTTTTAAAATCATAATAGGTTCATGTTGTTTTTGTAGAGACATGTTTTTAAAATGATTTTTGGGAAATCCATGAATTTTCATACACTTTTCGAGAAAACCATTTTTTTGTAATCAGTTTGAATCGGGCCTCAAAAAGCCATGTCAGCTTTCTGGATAGCAAGACATTGCATTTTTATAAAACAAACGATTGAGCCCTCGATGAAAAAAGGGGATGCAAATAAGAACAATCTTTGAAAGGCACGGTGAAAATAAAAATCTTATTCAACGCCCACTTCTAAACAGCGTCAACGGATGTTAGGGATCCAGGCCAGAGGTGGCTTCCAAATTCCACAGTGGGGTACACTTGCAATTTGTACAGCGTTAGCAGTTGTGTACTATTAAAGTATCTGCTGACTACTTATGCCCAGCTTCTGATAGGCTAACTTGATTCTGGCTTCAATGGAGCCCCCGCGCCTGAGCTGGTCACACAGTTATACCAAGCATATCAATGGAAGCATTTCGTATGGAGAATAAGGGAAATAGGGGAAGTGAAAGGAGCTAGAGAAGAGAATGATGGAGAGGCACTTATTGAGTTATTCAAACCTGGTCACCAAACATGGCTAAAGCTATTTCAACCAACATTTCTATTCTGAATGGCGGTTTCTGGCCTCTACCACATCGCCATGCATGTAATCAGCTCTGATCAAGTTTAGAACAAACCAGTGGGTTATGTTAGGTCCCATTCGCTCGACTTCTTTAAATCTTTGCATTCCCACGCAAGCTGAACGAACAGTGGCAGCTCGTGACTTTTGAGTGTGATAGAGTGCTAAGTTTGAAAAAATCGACATTATCGATGTTGTATAGTCCAAAACGATTTTTATATTTTTTTATAATTCGGATTTTTGTATGAAGATTTTCAGGAAATTTCAGTTTGGCAGTGCGCTACACCGATTTCCTGAAAATCTTCATATAGAAAACAGAGTTATCGGCAACAAGTATTTTCGTCTACAATATCAATAATGATTTTTTTTTTTTAATATTAGAACTCTAGCTCACCCTAAAGTCACGAGCCGCCACTGGGCCTAACCACTTTTTTTCATGCTACAGGTGTTTTTTATAATTTATGGTAGATATTAATAGTATATATAGTTCGTAATTCTTTCAACATCACAAACAGGACAAACACAGTGAAACATAGTAATAAAAGTCATATCATCAAAATAAAACATTTGTAAATCTAGTTTCACAATGCTGCAATAGTTTAGAATCAAATACTTTTTATGTAAATTTTGACAGATTTAAAACAATATCTACCTACTACCTACAAACATTATCTACTAGTTACTGCTACTTGTCAATAGATGGCAATAAGTAAAACATTTTTAAATAAAATACTATTTATTGCTTCTAGCTAAAAGATGGCAATGAGTATATAAATCGAATTAAATAACAACTTTCCGTTACCAGTCAATAGATGGCAATACATACATACTTTAAATATTGAACGATAATCTGGAAACACGGAGACAATAAAAAAAATCCCGATTAATTACAAAATCATGTATGTCCCCAAAATCTCCAATAATATTCTGACAATAACAGCGATGATGAATAATAAACATCTATAATACTAGAGGCACATTAGGTAAATAATGCCCTGACAAACGACAGAATAATAATGAATTCAGTGAAGGCAACGCTCACAGAAGGCAAAGAAAAAATAATAGTAAGACAAAAAGAAAAAAAGAAATGAAAGGATTGGCTCATAATTTGATAAAAAAAATGAAAACAAAGAAATTAACGGTGAACTAAAAATACTGCAACCGCCATCAACTAATATAATATAAATATAATAAAAATATACCTACGGGAAAATAATTCATTGTTCTTGACAAGGTAAAAAAAAACACGAGCCCTTTGTAGTGGTGGTAAGAGAAAAATCTCACCCAATACTCAAATCAAATTTTGCCCTATTAATTTCATCGAAGACAAGCCTGCAGATGAAATCGAAAAATAATAAAAGATGAAATAAAATTATCCAAACTAGGAATAGGAACTTATGGATTAAAAAAAATCAATATAAAATAATACTAACATGTGAGAAACTTAATGATACAGAAAAAATAATAAACGAAATTAATAAAAACCTAGATATTGGAATACAAGCTAATGAAATTAAGAAAAATAAACTTGCATTATCATCAAGGGTGTTGATGCTTGCTACAAGGAAGAAGACATACAAAGCTCCATGACCTAAGAAATTGATAATGAACCAATTAACCTTTTAAAAAGGCTCAGAAACAAAAAAAAAACTGATATACTATCAAATTTTATTATCTAACACCGAAACTAAGACAAATATTGATATCGAAAGAAAGGATCAATATTGGATTCTCAAAAGCATACCTAGAAGACTGCGATCCACTTCTGCAGTGGTATAATTGAAAACAACAACCTGCAAAGTGCCACAACTGCACCAACAGAAAGGGTTTTCACTCCGAAAATCCAGCCAAAAAACACTTTTGTGAATTTCGCAAGTAAATGCTACAGAATGCGAATTCAATATGAGTGAGTGGCACTTCGATTACTTATTTTTTATCCCCTTATTTATTTATTGATTTATAGAGCGGAGACGATTTACATAATATAGTTCCCGTGGGCCAATAGGCCATAGGCCTATTGTGCTATCTCCCATTTTACCTCATTCTTTCAACAGTCACCCGGTCCCTTATATAAAGATCATCAGGGTTGTCATTGGATATGTGGCTATGTCTTCTGGTTCTACAATGTGTGTTCCCAGGTTTATCCCCCAAAAATGAATACATCTTTTTCACTGAGGAATTAGATAAAACTCTTAATATTTCAGAATATATTTGTCCCACTGTAAATAATTGTAATAAAATTTTAAATGAAATACCAAATTAATTATCAATATTACATTTAAGTATCAGGGACCCAATTTTCAATTCAGTAGACAACTGCTCGCATGCGATAATTATCTACGTTGTCTATGGTTTTTCTATCATCGAGTAATTATCTACTAATTTTCGATAGAAAGCGTATTTTGGAATTTCTAATAGATAATTATCTATTACAAAGCAGTAGATAATTGGACTATTGGTTTTAGTAGTAGTTCAACTGTCAAAAAGTGTTGCTTGTACGGTTTGCGTGTGTCGTATTTTTGTTAATTATTATAAAAATGGTGAGTTTTGAAGATTTGACGCACATACGATCGCACAAGCGATCGAAGACATGGAACAGGCCGAATATTTAACTGGAAGGCCACCAAAAATTTTTTTTTGAAGAAATGATGCATTTAGTCTGAGTAATGAACTGTTCATAAAAAAATTTCGACTATCTAAACAATTGGTGCTCAAATTAATTGATCTATTGTCGCCTTTGATGAAAGAACCGTATAAAATCAAGTCTGTAGATGTTAAAACGAAGGTAAGAACGATTAATGATCCCCGTTATATGCAAAAAAAAAATCATTTTTTGTACTCAATCAATGATATGATAAAAAAACATTGTTTTTTTTCAGATTTTAATTGCGTTGAATTTTTTTGGCACAGGATCTTACCAACATCCTGTTAGGTCAAATTTAAATATGGCAGTATCGCAATCTACTGTATCAAAATCTAGAAATATTTTGAAAAACACGCAAGAGGAAACAACTACTTCTTCAACGAACAACAAAGTGAATTGAAAATTGACAGTCGTAAACAGATGTATAAAGAAAAATGTATCAAATCTATGGAGTTTAAATACACGGGTTACCATATAAAAAAATAAAATTGGTACATTTTTATGTTGGTATTAATATCGGTTGTTTTACATTATCTACGACGGTCGAAAATACGCATTTATCGAAACAGTGGATAATTTATCGTGCGCGATCCTCGCATGCGAGCAATTGTCTACTGAAATGAAATTTTATTTTTTATTTTTTATATTAACTCCACACAGGAGGCCCTGAAGAAAATAATTTCCCTCAGGGCCTATGTCATCTTTGGGGATGCTGTGTGGAGGGTCTTTTTGTGGAGAGGAAGGAGTGAACATGGGTCTTGAAGAGTCCCATGTTGTAGGAGGGAGGAAATACAGAGGCCGGCAGTTCGTTCCACAGCCGAGCTGTTGAACTTAAGAACGAATCGTAGAAGCGACCCGTTCTCATGTGACAAATGTCAACCGTGTACAAATGTTGGGCGCGCGTTTGGCGTGTATCCCGACTATGCACCGGTGCCGAAGGGATCAATGACGCTAGTTCCTCAGAGCATCTTCCATTGTAATACCGATAGAACAAGGACAGCATACCTACCTGACGCCTGTGCTCTAAAGATTGCAGTCCGCTTGTTAAGATTGGGGAATCTATCAAACGGACCGCCCGTTTTTGCACAGAGTCAAGGGTTTTTTTCAGGTATTTAGGGGCTCCGGACCAGAGATGGCTACCAAATTCGAGAGTAGGGCGCACTTGCGATTTGTACAGGGTCAGCAGTTGTGTACTATTAAAGTATCTGCGGGCCCTGTACAGTACGCCCAGCTTCTGAGAGGCCAACTTTACTCTGGCTTCAATGGAGCCCCCATACCTGAGCTGGTCACTTATAGTTACATCAAGCATATCAATGGAAGGCCTGTTCGGAAGATTGCTTCCGTTGAAGGAGACTAGATTATCATTTGGAACCCTTTTAGACGTAATCAGACAGGATTGGGTCTTTGAAACATTAAATTCGACGAGATTATTTTTACCCCAGGAGGAAATACTCTCGAGATAACCGTCCATTCTCTGCTTCAAAGCCCTCCGAGCCGTTGGAGTTTGTTGAAATTGGGTCCCAGATCAATGTAACAAAACTTGAATGAATTTCTACTATTAATTAATTTGCTAAATCAGAAAGGAAGCATTCGTTAGACAGTAGGTACAATACATTTTGTAAACCGACAACATCTTGTGCGATAAACAGAAATAGTGGTATTGTTGTATTTGTGAAATCGTGTTATTAAAACATCACAGTGGAAGAAGTATCAAGTTAATTTACACATAAATAAAATATGCATTAATATTATCGCGAATATACTTTTATGGAAGAATTCAGAAACATTATTTTATCAAAAAAGAATTAAAAATTCGGCTATTTTAACATTGACGTATCAAACCAAAATAATAACTAATTTCGTGTCCGAAATGAATTTTATATTATGTATAAAAACTTATACCTACTAAAGAAATGACGGGTCAACGTCCATCATGTATCGACCAGATTTAGTGTAATACAAAAGATACCGACAAATTATATACAATGATGTTAAGGAATATTATAACTGACCATCACACATGCATCCATATACGACAATTTAATATTACGATTGATAGAAATTCAGAAAGCAATACTTATATAAAAATAACACCAAACCATTACAACTTAAGTTTAATTAATATTTTTGATAATATTCTCTGTAATTATATCTCAACATCAACTGATATCAAAACTATAGAATTAAAGCGAAATTAAAAAAAACAGGGATCTCACGTGGCTTGATGGTTTCTATTAGAAAAACAACATTAATATCGCCTAGCAATTTTTTTTCTCCTTTATAAAAAAAATCATCACATATTATACAAAATTTAGGACCAAATTAACCTCTTTAATTAAAACAACTCAAGAAAACTTTTACAAAAATGAAATTGACCTTTCTAAACAAAATGAAAGACATATTTGGAAAACAATAAATTAAATAAATAATAGATTTTTTTTTAAAAATCAATTGATGCCATAAGGGAACCGACCAAATATGTTAATGCCTTTAATATAGGTATACGTATTTCGCTTACGTCAAAAAAATACTTGGATCGATGATAATTATAAAACAGATAATTTCGAAACGGACTGTCTTAAAAAAACTAATCTGTATGATTTCCAACCGGTAGCTGTAAATGATATTGAAAATATTATAAATGAATTAAAAGGTGGATCTGCACCAAGATTTGATGGAGTCATAGTAGACATATTTTAATGATACGACAATTTATTAAATACTTCAATTACACACACTATAAATATAAGTTTTGAAGAGTAGAATATTCACATCAGTTTATAAAAAAATCTATCGTAACACCTGTTTTAAATCAGGCAGCCCTGACGAAATATGAAATTATCGACCTATATCTCTTTTCTCAAATATTTCTAAAATATATGAAAAGATTGTAAAAAAACAACTCGTGAAATATCAACTAATTATTATCACGAACTAAAAAATTATATAATATATTACAAATATGTAAAT
Source organism: Hesperophylax magnus (assembly GCA_026573805.1). Taxonomy (NCBI): domain Eukaryota; kingdom Metazoa; phylum Arthropoda; class Insecta; order Trichoptera; family Limnephilidae; genus Hesperophylax; species Hesperophylax magnus. The sequence continues at coordinate 426,980 of JAIUSX010000071.1, forward strand.
TTTTCCTTGCTTCTGCTGAATTACTTAAACATTTTCTAATAATATTCGAAACTATTGTTTTGGCTTGTATGGGGCTTAGGAGGCGAAAGTTCTTGTGTACATTGGCAACATTAGTAATCAATCAAACCTGTAATTATAAATCACACTTCTATGGTTTGCCCATTCCGTGGCTACTCTAGATGTAGATGCCTAATGGTAGTTTTGCGTGATATTCAAATAATCCTTTGTTATTTCGTTTGATTTCGCAATTCAATTCAATTATTGCGTAACTTAATTTAAGCGTTCAATTCACATTGTTAATCCATCAAAATGGTATTCCACTAAACAGCAAAATTGCAAAACATTGCAATTGTTGTTGAAAAGATAGCAAATAAAGCAACTCATGTATTATAATGAAAATATTAAAATACTTAGTCCTAGTCAATTTGGATTTAGAGGAAAACTAGGTACTCAGATGCCATTGCAGAAATTCATTGGATAAAAAAAATGCCCTTGCATTTTCATAGATTTACCTAAGGCATTTGATAGTATCTCACATACAAAACTAATTAATAAATTAAATTATATGGAATTATTGGCAAGGTTAGGTATTGATTACAAAGCTATCTAAATCATAGAGTTCGAAAAGTCAAATTAAATAACACACTAAGTGAAGATAAAATTATGGAATTTTGTTTATAATTTACTTTAGTCAAATGTGTAAACTATCACTTAATGGTAAATTCATATATTTTGCTGACTACACTGCAATGACTATCGAAAAAAAGAGATTACCAATGCAGCCAATCAAGACGGCCGGCGTGGTCTAGTGGTATACGCTTTTGACTACAGATCCGAAGGTCGCGGGTTCGAACCCGGCGTGCGCAAATAAATTTTATTTGATTAATTTGTGTTATTTCACAATTAATTAATTTAAAATAATATATAGTATATTTGCGGCACGTTCCAGAGTGGAAGATACTCTCAGTATCGCCCTGGTGTAAGACCACCATTCAGAATTGAAACGTTGCTTGAAATGGCTTTAGCCGTGTTTGGTGACCAGATCTGAATAGCCAGGTACTTCCCCACCTTCCTCTTCCCCATCTCCCTCCCCTCCCCAATATACCCTCAGCCTCACAACATACCCCAATTGGGGATGCCATAGTCTCACTGGCTCCAGACGGGAGCAGTTGGGACTCTTGTGCGGTATTACTGTAAAAAAAAAAGACACTCAACACAGAAAAAAACTTATTGTATTACCTTCTCTCTGCAAGACGATGTGCAAAAAATTTAATAGACATAACCATTAATTAAAAATTGTATATGAGACATTACATGTAATACGGACTGCTTTAAACTAAATCATAAATCTAATATTAAATATCTCGAAATATTAATAGATACAAATGTTAAATGGAAAGACCATATCAATCTCACAGTGGAGAGAATAAGAAAACTTATCTATGTCTTCTATAACATACGTAACATATTAGACAAGAAAACTATCAAAACTGTCTATTATACATTAATACAGTCCATATTGCAGTATGGCATTATTTGGTGAGGAGGGGTTTTAAGCTACCTTAAGTAGGCTACCCTACTGCAAGCTACCTTTCAGCCCATAATAACAATTCAAAGAATTATAATTAAAATTATTCTTGGGAAACCGTAAAAGCCCAGCTACACTACTCGCGAAGTTGATCGAAGTTGACCGAATACGATAGTGTGGGCACGAACTTCACTTCGCTTCGGGCAACTTCGCTTCGCTTCGCCCGACTTCCGATTGTTGTCGGTAAATGCGCCCGAGTCAAAGGACTCGAAGCGTTACTCGCGAAGTTGCACGAGTGTGTGGGCACGCACTTCGAACTTCGGCTAACTTCGTCGAGGACTTCGTCGAAGCGTCGAAGCGAGTAGTGTAGCTGACACTTAAGACTTACCAAATTTAGAGATATTTCGGGAATTTAATTTACCAACTATCACAGAACTGTATAAAAGAAACGCCTTATTTCAAATTTATAAAGAATATTTCATTGATAAAACTCACTCCTTAGATAGCATAAGCAATAGATTAAAAACAAAGTGCCTAATAGCCATCCCAATGCTAAGAACAACTACAGCTCAGCACCACCAATTCTAAAAGCAAATTTACTCCGTAAAATTAGATAATGATATATTGTACCTTTAAAATATACGTATAGGCACAAAAACTATAATATCTAGCATTTAAAAAAAAAAATTTACTTTGGATATTGTTTTAGTACTAATTCTCTAAAATTATGTATATTGATTTACGTTTGTAGTTATTTTGAAAATTTAATTATGTTAATTTGAATGTTGAATTGCGTTTGTAGATATTTAATAAGATTTTGAATATTGTTTACACATCGCCTTTTAAGCATCATTTTTATTTAATAAATACTTACTCCTCCCATAAACACGAGCCCCTAGAGTTCACCTTATGAATTAGTAGAATAATAAGGAAACAAAATTTGCATTCTGTTATAGTTTGAAATATTGTATTATTTTGTTATAAATAAAAAAATACTAGAAATTCAAATGGGCTACTGTTTAAAATGATAAATTAATATATTTTTTAAAAATTAATAGGGAAAGGCATGGTTTATCGTTCGACTTTGCAATTTAATCGCAATTTTTTGCTCTTTTCACTCACTGTTTTGTGTTCGGGAGTAAAGTGCACAAACTTGAGGTGTTTGCACACGATGGTAGACGGAAAAAAGATAAATAAACTTTTCGTAATTCCCTTGTTTTTTCCGTGGAAGAAAATTATTTTCCCCATACAAACAATGAACTTTTGTACCTGAAAGCTACCTTAAAACGTTGAAATTACGAAAAAAGTTGTTTTATTTTTTTTACCTGTATTGTTATGAAGCTGATCGAACTGAGGAAACTGTGTAAAGAACTGTAAAGATGCACACCGTAGTTATTTGAACTAGTCTACCGAACTTTGATCATAGTATACTTTTCAAAGAATCGGCTCCTTCAATACTGAGTCAATTGACTCTTTCATAATTTCATCAGCTGATAATATTAAATAACCTCAGAACCAAGCATACAGCTGGTGATACAATATTATGTTACATGAATTTATACACAAAACAATATTTTAATTGTAATAATTAATGCAGCTATAGATTCAACTCATCACTGAATATGTAACATAAATTAATAAAGTTATAGTTACAAATTTACGTTTGGCATCGAAAACATTGAATGAATGCATAATTTATACATTTTCTCTGCTAACTAGCAAACGCGAACGGATAATTTGCTATTTAAAAAAACACAAATCCGTAGTACCTACTGCCCTTTTGCGTGTGGGAGCTACTGACCCTTTCAAAACCCTACTTCTCCATACCACTTCTACCTTGCTACGTGCTACCACAATCTCTCAGGTCTTCAGGTCATTTTGGGTCTTTGGGAACACCTCAATCCGCGGAAGAGGTGCATATATTTCCTCCAATGTCGATTTCAAGGCCGAAAAAATGAACTGCTTAAATTCAAATTAATCTTCTTATTGGCTGACAAAACTTTACTCATTGGAAATTAAAAATAGTTCCACCAACTCTGGGCTGATAAAAATAAATCACACTCACTTATTGGATAGCCACCATCTGATATTTTTAGGTTGGCGAAGTGTGAAGTATCTTTTCAAGGGTCACGCTAAACAGTTAGGTATTTATTGATTATTTGTGTGGATTCCCGAAAGATGTGAAAAAGTCAATTTTCAAGTTTTCATCAACTAAAGATCAAAATGTCGAGCAATAAATTAAAAATTATTCGTGTGAACTGTAAATTACGCGACATCATAGTGATCCAAGAAACACAGTTTCACTCCCAACATATATCGGACTTTCTATACAGCTACAAACTCCCCAATTGCTAATTCTGGCAACAAAGTAATTGCGAAAACTATAAAGTTTATCTGGATTTAGAATTTTCGTTAAAAAATCATGTAAGTAGGATCGTTAGCACGGGGTTCTCCTACCTAAGACAACTTACATTTATCAGTTCTTTCAATAGAAGCAAACTAACTACTTGTAATATCGCGTCATGATTACTGCAATGGTATAAATGCAAGTTTTCTTAATGGGGCTGAAAGATTACGCTGTACACATCATGGCTTGGCATATTTCAGTATATCGCTTGCCATAAAATAAAAATTGGAAGGTATGGCGAGTGATATCCTGAAATAAGCCAAGCCACAAAAATATAACTGTTAAATTACAATCATTGATCAACGCCGCAGCAAGACTAATCACTGGGGTGAGTACCCAAGTTTTCGCATATTTCCTAAATCTTCACTGGCTGAAAAGGACAAGTTATGCTGGATGGTGTTTAAAGCCATCAATGAAAAGGCCCCACCCTATATTTCTGAGCAATGAATTTCGGAAAATACTGATCTAAGGCAGTCAACTCTTAGATCAGCGACATCATCTGCAATTGGAAGGTTGAAACAACCTAAGAGAAATCCAAACACTAAAGACGGGTTGTTTCACAAAATTTGGATCATTCATCAAATTTCAAAGTTAATTTTCAAGTTTAGTTAATGCTATATTCAGGTTCTGTTATTGTTTCAGTTCTGTGAAGCAACTGGCATACAACGATATAATAAAAGAACTTGAACAGGACTTTCACAGAACTTAAACGTTGAAAATTGATGAATTGTTCTAATTCTGCACCTGAATAGAAAATATGAAGAATATAATAGAACAGGCATCTACATCCACTAACTTTGAAATTAGAAATATTCTCCCTACTCCCTAAAAGAACTCCCGCATTGCAAAGGTGCCAATTTTTACATCTCATTACATCTCCAGTAAACGTTTCCAAATTGCGTAAAGATACTGAAGAAAAAATAAAAGCCTCGAACGCAAAAGGAAATCAAAAGATCTCTCGCAATAAACCGCCCAAAATTACAGTTCAAAGGAAAAGGTACCCCGGGACTTAAAGTAAAAAAATCTTCTGTAACAGCTTCTTCATTTAAACTGGTTTTGCATTTATTGCAATGAAGCTTTTGTACATCCTCCAAAGAAAGATTGGATTCAATGTCAATAAGTATCTGAATACGTCTGTCTCGACACAGGTGTACCCTAGTGAGACAGATGTCGATAAAATACACGTAAAAAACTTTATATTGATAGATAAAAAAAAAATTATAAAAAAAATACTTAACTATTTTTTCGGGTTTGATCCGAGTAGCCCCACCACTGATCCGAATCACCACATATATAAATATATATATGTGGTGATTCGGATCAATCGGATCAGTGATCTGGCTCGAAGGACCAATGTTCCATATATATATATATATGTGGTGATTCGGATCAGTGGAGAGGTCTACAGTAATAGTCATATGTTTTTTTAAAGTTACTTTATGTTATGATCATTAAAATTAAAACATATAAAAATGTCAAATGCTTAATATTAAATAAATTTTTTTTTCGAAAATGCATTAGTTTTAATTTTTTTCAAGAAAATATAAATTATCCGAATAGCCTCGGTCTACCTTACGACAAGTACCTATGTCATTTTGCAGGTTTGCAGGGACGCTGATATTCTTAGTTAATACTTTCAATAATAATACAGTGCAGATTGATTACTTGCAATAATTTTATAAACTTTAATATTATTTATATATAACGAGTGACGTAGGGTAGGCAGTGCATATATGACTATGTGGACGGTACGCCCCTTCTGTATACACACGGAGAAAAATTACTACGATTTATTTATTTAAAATTCTGTTAAAAACGTGATGGCACGCCATTTAAAAACAAAATATTAATAAATTCATAAAATATCGGAACACGTGTTGCTGGTGCGCTTATCATAATAAATATAACTTTTATGAACACTTGTTCCGACATCCTCATAAAACATTCTTGTTTTACTGATAGTTATTTTTAGGAAAGCATTCGTTACATTCCTGCAGGTTTTCAAAAGAAATACTAATAATTTGAAAAGATTTTCAAAAATATAGCCATACATTATATCAGTAAGTTTTCTCCGTGTAGGGGGCATGCTTTTGGTCAAACCAAAACGCTACAGAATTGAGAGTCGAGCGAAGTGAACCATTAACAAGTTTGTCGCAAATACCGTCACATCCCACATGACTATGTTGTAGAACATATTGCTCATTTAATGCTCAAAAATGCAGCAACAACCGTGAATTTACTAACACCATTTTGTCTGCTATTTATCTAATTTTATAGTTATTGTTACACAAAATAAAAAAATGTATAAAAATAGCTAACGCTTTTATACTAATTATAAAAAACCATCTGTGTATTCCGTTGTATGATTTTGACAAATAAAAAAAGTATTAAAAATAGAAAACGCTTTTATACTAATTATAAAAAACCATCTGTGTATTTCGTTGTATGATTTTGACAAATAAAAAAAGTATAAAAAATAGAAAACGCTTTTATACTAATTATAGAAAACCATCTTTGTATTTCGTTGTATGATTTTGACAATTAAAAAAAGTATAAAAAATAGAAAACGCTTTTATACTAATTATAAAAAACCATCTGTGTATTTCGTTGTATGATTTTGACAAATAAAAAAATAAAATAAAAGCATAAAAAATATAAAACGCTTTTATACTAATTATAGAAAACCATCTCTGTTTTTCGTTGTTTTTGACAAATATTTGAAAATTCGATAAATAATCTTCAGAAATCATTTTCTTAAATCGCGAGAAATGTATATAACTACGTTTTTTTGCGTTACATGGGCGATAAAGGTATGCATTAGGAAAAGGGTGCCAAAAGGAAAATTTTCAAAAGAGTTCATCTTATAAAGGACTTTGGCTAATACAAAAATAAAATTATTGTGGAATTTTTGGTATTCTGACAATAATTATGTGGTTTCATTCAAAATTCCTGCAAAGATGTCGGTTTGGGGAATACTAAATAAATGTACTATTTTCAAGGTACTTGAAATCTTTCCTTACATCATCAAGGCCATTGAATATATTTATTTGGTCGTTGATCACGGCACTACATCCCAGGTTGTTCCAAATCTTCACGACTGGCTACACGGAGAGAAATCGATTTTGGCCATCACGATAAATTAATAGGCCTTATTAAAAAAGTAACATCAATTTAAGAATGTTTTATCGATTTGATTTAATAATATACCACGGCGATACAAATAATTTTCGTTGTAATGCAAAATTTTTCGAATATTCAAGAACACGTGCTCTGACATAATGAAAATATTTACGTAATTAATTAATTAGTTTATCAGGAAAAGTTCTCCAGTCCGTGTTCTTATTTTTACTTGAATTGTAGATATTAATATTATGCACAATATCAATCATCACTACTGTATGTTAAAAAGTTAAACTGTACTTATGTTTCATGTTTTAGTTACTTTAACTTTACGTTTTACGTGATTTTAATGTACTGGCAAATTCGTGATTTCGGCAGTGGCGGTTAGTGAAGGTTGATTTTGCCAAAGTACCATACCAGGTGCTAGGGACGTACTTGACTTACTTTAACCAGTGATTCCTGACATTATTCAGAGTAAAAACTGGAAATGACATTTTGATCTCACGTAATTTTTTCGTTTTTTACAAAAACATAGAAAAGGGGTTGGGCGGTTACGTGGCTGAGTGACCAGTGTCGACATGTAGAAGAATTTTATAAAATAATGTTAAAAAAAATATATATATTTTTGATAAAAATATCAAAAAAGTCACCGGAGACAAAAATTTCAGTAGCATTCTTTACTCCAAATAATGTAAGGAATCACCGGTTAAAGTATGACAAGTACGTCCCTTCACACCTTGTGTAATGAATATTATACTGATATTGCTGTAGCAGAAAATAAAGGTTAAATTATTTGTTTAAAGCACACACTAAAATGATTTTGTGTCCCATTGCCGAATATAGATAAAAATCGAGATGTACCAAATATACAAGGAAAACAGTTTTTTTAGATTTCTATAATTTTAACCGAAATATAATGCTCAAATTTATGTTGGCGTACATAATTAATAATAAATGTTTTATTTTCTTCCCTTTTTTCAGAAAATATAAAATTATATTCTAAGTGAGGTCTCTCGTAAAAAAACATTTTAAATGATTACTGTAATAATTTTTTAAAGCCTAAATAATGTTTAAAATCTGTTGATTTTGAGTAGCTATTTTAATCCCGCGCAATTGATAATTGCAAGATACTAGATAATAAGATATTTTTCGTAGATTTTTATATTTTTGTAGCTAACGCAAACACACACACTTCTCTTTTGTGTTGAGAAAACAGTAATTTAAAACATTTAATTAGATTCTGTGATAAAGCACAAATAGTTTTAAATTTTTCAATTTATTTAAACTGTCACTTTTTTACTGTTTAAATTTATCGTAAAGTTTTAAAAGAAAATATTTATTTTCACTTCTTCAAATATGCTTTTATGAATTTAACTTTTTTGAATTAAAGCACAATTATGAATTCAACTCTTAAGAGAACTCGCACAGAGATAATATAATCCGTTTGAGAAAATTTTAGGGAGCGTCCGTTCGTAACGCTGCATTCCCTCGAACTGTTGCACGAGTAGGTACCTCTGGAAAGGGTAGTTTAGGGGGCGGGAAGGTGGAGGCAGTTATTAGTTCGCACCCACGCCTAGAGTGCATTGGAGGGTGGTTGGGTTCAGTGCCGGATTGTTCACTGCGGAGGATCCCACATCAAGGAATTCTAGGCCATCAAAATATTCCGATTTCGGGCACTAAAATAATTAGTTAAATAAGTTTTTTCTGAATAACACCGTCGAAAATTAATGGTATGAGCGTGGAACGCGATGTAACTAATATTAAAAAAAAATATTATGGGTTGGGGAAATATGTCCAAAATGATGTGCACGGACAAAATTAATTTTGCTATTATCTCCGAAACCGTTTTTGGTTCCCATTTAAAATCGCCAGGGGTACTCTATGACGCGACATAATATAATCTTCAGTATGCTGCCACCACCCATCCGTATAGCTCTCCTATCCTTAGCCAAATGTCAAAACGTCGCTGATTTTTCTTAACTTCTTTAAAGGTAAGGTTTTTAATATGCTTCTTACAATTGTCTTGATTGTGTATGTTGAACACCTCTTAAAGTATTTGTTTGTTTTAATTTTTTGATGCCAAATAATTTTGGACCCTTACGGATAAAACAAAATGGTGTGTCATTTCATTTGCGTTCACACACCATTTAATTTTGCATATGTTATGATTTATATTCTCGGCTGAAGCCAGGAGAATCTTGGATAAAATGAATGTCATGTCCAAATTGGGCTGATGGATTTGGCGGTGATACGCCTGAAAAAAAAAACCAAAATTTTACTCACAACAATTTTAAAGACTATATCATTTGGTCTATATTACGGGTATGTTATTTAATACATAACAATCTTTTTAAAACTTGATGTGGGCAATTAGTTCGTATACGGAGAATAAAAATTATTTCTCTAAAATCTGTGTTGTGAACCGAATTATACATTAAAACATAAAAAGTATAATATTTTTGACCTGTACTCAATTGGAAACATTTCTCATTCTAATATTTTCCGACTTTTTAAAAGGTTTTGTGGAAAATATTGTTTTTGACACCAAATTAGCATGGTAAACATCCCCCGCTAATGACGTGATATTTTATGACATCATGTTTTATGGTATAAATACCTAATGCTGGGTACCCGTCTAATCCATTCTATGAAACTCTATGGACTGTTCATAGAACGAAAGGTGAACGAAAGATTCCAAAGAAAAGTCAGTTCATAGAATCTATGAAATAGATCATCGAACAGATCAGATAGGATCCCAGATTAACTGTAGTTTGCAGTATTTTTTATAAGCTGTAATTGAAAGTAGAATAGATAAAGTAAATTTAAAATCTGTTGTGGAAAACTGATATTTATTGGTTTAAATTATTACGTTTGATGGAGTGTTTTCACCAAAGTGTATCTAATATAAAAAAATCCTTTGAGTAGATTTAGTTTGTTTTCCTTTGGAACAATGAGAGCATCTCTGTAATTATTTTAAAATTTTAATCCTATGTCGAGGGAACCCCCAAAAATGGTGGGCCCGGTGCCTGCTTTGCCGAATGCACATCGAACAATCCGGCCTTGGCTGGGAGGGGATCCGTGACTGCGCAATAGGAAATCTGTTGACAGATTTTCCACAATTCAGCATTGAAATTGAGAATAATTTCAAACACCCTCACAAAACGGGGACACGTTGAATGAATATATAATTTTCAAAGGCGATTGCAAACACGTCTGGTTGGTGCATGGCCCTACGTTTTACTAGTTCTTTATTTGATTCCTTGCACCGTGAAGTTAGTAACGCTATTCCACCTCTTTCCCCCGCACAACTGCTATCCGTTCCACTGTTTGCTGCAATTATCTCGCAACGGCTATACTGGCGACACTTTTATGCGGGAGAAAATGCAGTTTCAACAAAGACCGAACCGAGAGAGGGATGTCCCGGATGCCAGTAGTTTGTCTAGCGGTGCACGGTGTGAACGTAGAGCTCTCTCTTCGAAACAAATAATTGCATCCGAATTCATTGCAAATATCGAGTGCGATGGTCGTGAAATTATCGGTGACACAGTTATATGAATATTGTACTCATCTTGCGAACGAATGCATTTTGATTTTATTTGATTTGAAGTGAATAATTTTTAGACTTTAGCGTACTTTTAAGCGCGAATGCGCTAATGTGCTTAAATAAACGAATGCTGTGAACTAATCTTTGTTAAAAAAAGTTTTTTTATCTGGATAATTAAACAAAACAAGAACAGGTAGGTACTTAAAAAAACGACATTTTTTTATTTAACGTTAATTTTCTAATAAGCGTTTTTGCGAAGCCATTTATATGCAGACTTTAAGTTCTCAGAAATAACTTTTATTTATTTCACATAAAATAATAAAATAAAATAAATACTTGCGACTTATCTAACTAACAAAACTAACTAACCATCACGCCGTTTCCCCGAAGGGATAGGCAGAGAGGATGGACCCCCAAACAACTCGCTCTTGGCACACATTCCTTGCCACATTCACATTCATACATACTCTTCTATTATTCTGACTCTTGAAATGGCCCGACTCAAGTATCTGATTCACTTGGTCGTACCATGTCTTCCTCGGGCGTCCCCGCCTTCTGCTACCATTCACATGTGCATTGTATATTCTTCTTACACTCCTTTCTTCGTCAATTCGCTCTACATGCCCAAATCATTTAAGCGTCTCTTTCTTGATCTTACTCACTACGCTAACATCAACCTTGCACTATTTGCGGATCTCCACATTTCTCATACGATCATACACGGTTTTACCATACATGCGCCTCAGGGATCTCATGGATCTCAAAACAGTTTTAGCGATTTTCAGCGAATGAAGTTTTGAGTAATATTTTTTATGTGCGATAAGATATTTTTGTTGTTTAGATTTCAGCTTTTTGTAACCACTTGGAGATGTACGCGCTATTTATTTATTTTTCCGTCTAGGTAGGTAATGAACAAACAAATTTTTTAACTCCAATCAGACCATACTTTCACAGTCTTCAGACAATTGGAATTTTTTTATTATTATCTGAATGCTGCACAAAAGTCCCAACTGCTCCGTGAAAAAAAGTGAAAATCTGAAATCATATCAAATGAAACATGGCATAGAGAGGGTCGACAATGGCCTGTTAAACTGAACACCTTCCCTTCTCCGAAGTGCAATAAGCGATGGGGCATGACTCATTTTATTAAAAGCAAGAGCCACGGTATCAGCTCAATATTTTCGTACGGCTCAAAGAGTCAACTCAATTGAACGGGAGCCGCGAGCTCAGAGCGTATGAGCGTACGAGAATACTGTGCTCGCTCGATACGACTCGCTCGATACAACTCCCCCGGTATAGCTCCCCCGCTACTCCCCCCGATATGGCTCCCAACTCTAAGCATATGAGTGATAGTACGGCGATAGGAATACGGCTCAATTAAAAGAGCTAGCACAATTGGACGGCTCGCTCATGAACGACTCATCGCTAAGTGCTCAACGCGAATTCGTCGTTTGGACGGCGAACATACAACGTAATGTATCGCCTCAACAATTTGAATTGTTTTTTTTTAACAATAAGAATAATTCCGCACAGGAGTGAGGACAATAATTCCCTCGGAGGCTACGACATTTTTGGGGCTATGTGAGGAGGTTTGTTTAAATGAACCGAAGGAGAGGAAGTTCTGGTAAGGAAAAGGGTATGATGGGGTGTTAGGTATCTGTGGTCAGTGTAACCAGGAGTGACGGATGTATGAATCCATCCCGATATGATGGGTTGAAGGAGTTTGGACGAAGACTGGAGATGTCAAAAAGTCTCCCCCAACGGCCCCTTCCGAACTGATCCTTGGTGGCCATAGGTAACCACCGCCAAGAACTGAAATACACAAACCTCACCCTATCCATCTGGAGCCACTTAGTCTATGTCATCCTTAATTGGGGTATATTGTGAGGCTAAATGGAGTGGGGAGTGGGGAGGGGAGATAACAAAGAGAGAGGCGGGGCAGTAGCCGGCTATTCGGATCTGGTCACCAAACACTGCTAAAGCCATTTAAAAAAAGTTTAAAAATAAATTTGAATGGTGTTCTTAACTAGGGCGATAATGATAGTATCTTCCATTATGGAACGTGTAGCAAATATATCAAATTTACTTGCGCATATCAGGATATGAACCCGCGACAGTATTGGTAGTTTAGAGACTTACCCCTCATGGAGGCCGTTAAATGGTTTTCGTCAGTCGCTAAGCAAATAAACCAGCAGACAAAACCTCGTTCCCGCAGGGTTAATTGCTGCTAGGCCGGATGTGGGATGTGGGAGTAGCAGATTGCCACACCAAAATAAACAATTGAACGGTGGGTCAAATCCCGGCACTGGGAGGAATCGTAAAGAGCACCCGGAATGAGTATGAATTACTCATCTGGGGACCGGAACCAAGTCGAAACAGGCAACTACTCAATATGGACAAAACTCACTGAGGGAACTGGTAGATTTACTAACGCGATACTGCCATCTCAGGAGACACATGCAGTTGTTAGGAGTGGAAAACACCAATAGATGCAGGCCATGTGAAGGGGGTGTAGATACTCCAATTCATCTTTGGTGCCCATGTCCCGCTCTGTTGGGAATAAGGCTCAGATACCTGGGAAGACACATTGTAGAACCAGAAGACATAGCCACATATCCAATAACAACCACGGTGAACTTTATAAAAAGCGCTGGGTTACTCTTAAAGGAAATAGGTAAAATGGGAGATGGCACAATAGGCCTAAGGCCTAAGTGCTCACGAAAACTTTACGTCAACCGTCTTCTCTTTAAAATAAAAAAAATAAAAATAAAATGGACAAATAGCAATAACATATTTATAAATTGCTCCTATTATATGCCAACATATAAACACTGCAACTAGATAATGTACTATAATTTTGCGTTTTTTTAGAACAGGTCCAGTTAGAAACTAACGTTGACTGGACCGTAATGTATTCACACCACTATCGCAGCTTATGTAGATTGGAATAATACTTCGGAAGTGAGAGGAATGAACTTCGAGCAATGAAGGGAAGCACAGAGTAAACTGCCGTCTGAGCGATCTAAGAAAGACATACCATGGATTGTACCCTCTAGTAACGGAAAATAACAAAATAATTGTTTTCGCCACATATAATCGTTATATCGCCACAAAATAGACAGTGGACAAATTGAATAATATCTTATTTGAAACAAAAAGTTACATAAAATATCTGGTTGGGCAGGTATTTAAGTTCTTACTAACAAATCTTGTGATTTGAGAAGAAATTTTGGTTATGATTTATTGAATAAGAAAAATTAGAAGCATTATTTTTTGGACGCGAAGTCTATTGTCATTGTCACACAGTGTCAGTAGTGATAGTTTTTTTCTAAGTTTTTAAAACTATTTTCCTATGCCGTTATAAAAAGTTGACCACTATACAAGGTGTCCTCACGTAAAGTGCACTAACTTTAGGTTGTGATTATACATACATGATATTTTTTTATTTAGTAAAAAATTATATTTAACCCAGAAATTTACAAATAATATCTATATTAAATCACCACATGCGATTGCATGTTTTATGGTGACCAATGGAAAATATTTATTTTGTATGAAGTATATAAACATGACTATATAAACATGCTGAAAATCGGAAGACTTTAATAAAAAGTAGTAAATATAAACACAAAATATACAATACATACATATGTTTCGAATCTAATTCCTCATACTCAAAAAATCACTCGAAAACCCCTTAATAAACGAATTACGACAATAACAACAACCCCCCACACTCAAACAAAAATACCCACATACGTAAGCATATATATAAATATCCATATACACATATAAACACAAACCCATAAATACACACGTAAAAATATAAATATGCATACATACACACACGCTATAAAAACATTAGTACGTAGGTAATGGAATATTTTATAGTAGTTTTAGAATAAATATATAACTATAATATATAACAAAAAAAATATATCTACTTAAAAAAACACACACACTGACACACTGACTCACTCACACATGTACATATATTTACATATATAAATGCACACGCATATGTGTGTACGTGCACGCGTACATGCATGCGTGCACACACATATATACATATTTATTCACACACACACACACGTATATCCATATATATACAAATACACATACACACACATACACATATATATCTCTACCTGAGTAAGAGAAACAAGATACTAACACCATCACCTGAATCCTTGGAAATTGGCTATTGATTGTATTTCAATTGTTAAATTATTGAAGATTTTTGGAGCAAGATAATTAAACTGCGACTGCGCCATTGAGGTTTTTGTTTTTGGAATAATATGCATTGTTGGATTGGATGGAATATCTTGTATTTTAGTTCGAATCAATGATATTTTTTTAAGAAATTTCTACTAGCAATAGGAGGATACGTATTTGATATATAAGTACTTTGTAATCCGTAAATAAGTCTTTTGTTGGGTGAATATAATGTACTTCGTAAATATTAAGAGCTTTTCTTAATGGATCTAGTATCGTTTTTATGCATCCTCTCCAGACAATTTTACAGTAAGATATAATTGATTGGAATAGGGAAAAGTATACTGTTTTCGTATCTTTTTATTTAGTATATTTCGTAATGATCGAAAGAAATATAAAAATGTTCGCATACGGTTTGTAACATTAATTACAAAATCTTCCCACCGAAGATCATTGTCATTTATTACACCGAAGTGTATATTTGAAATATTTATTTTTCTTCAGAAAGTACAAATAAAAAGGAAAAACTTTTTTTCGAAAATCCGAACTACAGGTAGAAAAGTTGAATTGTTTTGTTGTAAAAAAATATTTCTAACATTTATCATGTGGAACGCCTCCTGAAATTAGTGCATTTTACTTCCGGACATCCTGTAGGTGTATATAGCCACTGGAATGCTATGCCGAAAACATTAATATCAAATATATAGTTAATAATAATATATTTCTAACATTTATCATATGGAATGCCTCCCGAAATTATTGCAAAATATAAAGTAAATAATAAAATATATCTAACATTTATTATGTGGAACGCCTCCCGAAATTAGTGCATTTTACCTCAAGACATACTGTAGGTAAATATATATAGCCACTGGAATGCAATGCTGAAAAAATAAATCTCAAATATATAGTTATAATAAAAACATGTTAATGGTAAAATAAAACATTCTTGAAAGTGGAATTGCGGAAAAATAAGAAGCAACTATTAAAAATGCACACATAAAGTAAGATTAACTACCGACGTAAATAATGAAGATAATTCTTCTTAAAATAGTGACAAGAAATACAAAATAACATATTTAAATATAATATAATATAAATAACGTATTGTGACTGAATATCAGAATAATAACATATGTTTTGCTGTCGGCTGCGCGCATAAATGACAAATGGCGCAAAAATATGGGAAAGGAACGAAGCACTCTCCCATATTTCGTGGTTCAGCTCGCATTTCCCTGTCTCTCTCTCTCTATCTCTCTCTCTCTCTCTCTCTCTCTCGTGTGTACGTAACCTAAAGATCTATATAAAAAAAGAAGGTGGTTATATTTGATTTATTTCATTTAAACGCCCATAGGGCTTTTACATAGAGTGTAATTTTTTTTTTAAATTCAATAAAAATATATAAGAATATACAGATTACATAAAATATAAAATTTAACAATGCATAGGTTAACCAAATATATGTAACATGAAACATGAGAGCTTACGAAACGTAGTTAACATGGAATTTAAGTAAGTGAAATAAAAATAGATAACATATAATTATAAGCAATAATTAGTCATCCGAAATACTAATACAAATTGAAAATATCTCCCGAGTAAAAATAAATGCCGCCAACGGGAATTGAACCCGTGCCTTCTGATGTCCGGTCAGGTGCTCTGTAACCACTGAGCTATGTCGGCTTATTTCCAACCCGCCAAATGATTCAATATGTAGTAGAACCTCAATCAACAACTTCTGCTTATTATATTTTTTCACCTGTAAACAATCAACTTTATTTTTGTACTCGGGAGAAATTTCCATTTTTTATTAGTATTTCGGATGACTAATTATTGCTTATAATTATTTGTTATCCTTTATGCAATGCATAAAACCTTGTCTTATAAACGTTAGTTTATCATTAAAAAATAATAAAAATAAATGATTTGCCAATATCCTCCAAATCAATTAAATAAAAAAAGTCTGAAATTGTTGTTCACATTAGCTTATACAATATGTAACTTAATTAACAATCTTTATTACGATAGATTAGGATATTACATGTACCATTGTAAATACCTTCCGAGATACCCTTCCAGATTCCAATCTGTATAAATAAATAAATGGAAATTTAATAATATGCCGTTAGGAAGTTATTACCTATTTTTCCAGACTTCTTAATTTATGTTTTATGTGACTACCACACAAGAATCCGAGAAACTGATCCCTGCTAACCGGATTCATCGAGACTATTGTGTCCCTGATTGGGGTACACTGTGGGACTAGAGGATACCTATGATAAAATGTGAAATATAATTTTTTTCATTTTTTGTGGCATTTCACATCGACTAAAAACAAAACAAAAAATATTTTAAGTATTGCTTAACTAACCTAGACATAGTTGTATTGTCATACTTTCTTTAAATAATCTTAATAATCACATTAATTTAAAAATGTTTTCTTCTAGATCATTGCGTACAAATATGCTGACAAAATAAAAAAAATCCTTGAAGTATTGCTTAACCAACCTAGATATAGTTGTATTGACATACTTTCCTTAAATAATCTAAATAATCATATTCATTTATTAATTTATTTATAGAGCAGATACGGTTTACATATAGTTCCCGCAAGTACTTAGGCCATAGGCCCATTATGCTATCTCTCTTTTTAACTCACTCCCTTACAGTTACCCAGTTCCTTTTTTAAAATTCACCAGGATTCATTGGATAAGTGGCTATGTCTTGTCGTTCCAAAATGTGTCTTCCCAGGTCTCATCTCTCCTCTCCAATCCCCCTTGGTTCTCTGAAAGCCCCACAAGGGAAGAGAGCCTCATCTCTCCTCTCCACTCCCCTTTGGTTCCATTAAGGCTCCAAAAGGGAAGAGTTCAGGCAGATGGCCTCATCTCTCCTATCCACTCCTCCTTGGTTCCCTAAACGAGGAAAGAGGATCTTATCTCTCCTCTCTACTTCTCCTTGGTTCCTCGAAGGCCCCATGGGGGAAAAGTCTACCCCCCGTTGGTTCTCTGAAGGCCCCACCACAAAAAAGTCCATTCCCCCTTGGTTCCATGAGGATCCCACGAGGGAAGAGAGCCTCACCTCTCCTTTCCATTATCTGAAGGTCCCACAAGGGAATAGTTCATGGAGGTGGCCTCAACTCTTCTCTTCACTCCTCCTTGGTTCCCTGATGTCCCCGCGACGGTAGAGGACTTCGTCTCTCCTATTCACTCCTCGGTTCCCTTAAGGCCACACAATTGAAGAGGACTTCGTCTCTCCTCTCCACTCCTCATTGGTTCCCAACAGTCATTTGAAATGTTTTATTCTAGATCATTGGGTACAAATATGGTAACAAATAAAACATATACTCTTTCGGATGCTTAATGTTATTTTAATGTTGTTTTTCTATTTGTGTCCTACTTGTGTAAAAATTCCGACCCAGCGTTCTAAATAAGTTATTTGCACCTTTGCAATTAATTAAAATTAGGTAGATACTTTGATAAGCGAAACCTTTTATGACTTTTTTCTATTAAATTATTAGCATTGAATCTAATTTTACCTGGTAACAAATTACACAATACAAAACAATATAACTTACCCGCTGGAAAATATATAAAAACGCATTCTTCCATAAGCGGACCGCAGTTGCATGGTGAATCTGAGGCAAGGCGGGCGAAACTCGGGCGTCACTCGCGAACTAAATTTTAATTAAATACGCCGAGCCGGTCTTTGAACATTCTTCAGTATTTTCAGTGGTTCTAGTTTAAACCTTCAATCATTTATTAGATTTAGTTATACTGAGTATTAAGTGACGCACTTGACTTAATATAACCAGTGATTCCTGACATTATTTTGACTAAAAAGTTAAATAATATTTTGGTCTCTGGTGTAATTTTTGATACTTAAAAAAAACATTAAAAATTTAATTGGAGATCAAAATTTCATTTACATTTTTTACTCCAAATAATGTCAGGAATTACTGGTTAAAGTAAGTCAATTACGTTCCGTAACAATTTGTATGATAAAACAATCAGAGTGAAGTAAAATATTTTAATTTATTAATTAATTATTTGTGCTAATTGTGAATTGTGAATAGTGGACATTTCGGAAATGTAAATGTATGTAAACAGATTCCACATTATATCTTTTACCCTTGTTATATTCGGGAAGTGGACACTTGACACCAACAAAACGATACCTACTCAAGGCTGCTTTTATAATCACTGAGCTGTAAAGAGGACGCAACATACCCCTTACCACACCTATTCTATGGTCAATTTCTCCATCTTGCCGTGGATCCATCGCTTGGAAATTCAACCACAAGGTATTTAAACTAATCTACCATTTAAATTGTGCCTCATTGGTGATGATGTTGAACTAAGTTTCTGAGAATCTTATATAATTCATATTGTTTTGTATTCAGTTTTTCAATTTAACGTTCATGCTTTAAAAACTTTGCGTATAATTTTCGATAGCTTACTAGAAATATCCTGTTCTTAAAATCTATATAAAATCCCTGCTGGGCGTAAAACCAAATAAAATAAAATACAATTCCAACCGCCGCGCAATCTTCGTAGAAACAGTTTATTTTTAATATTTCATTCAATGAATTGACCGTGTAACAAAAAATGTAAAACTTTTAAAAATTTAAATTATATTATTTTGAAATAATTTTATATCTAGTATATACCTATTCTAAAACTACCATGAAAATATTCTATTACCTATGTACTTATATTTGAACTTCACAACATTGAGTTCAAATTCACAACATAACATAATACACGAAAAGCTGCAAGACTTTTTTACGTGGAGAACATTTTAAAACTTTTATAATATGTAAACATGTTTTCGTGTTGCCTATAATTTGTCTTGGGAAGCCTAATCTAATCTAGAAAGAATGAAAGGACTATATTAAGCGTAATGAATAAATATATAACGAATGAGCGAAAAAAGAGATGTAGGGAGAATATATGTTGCAGAAGTGAAAGCTAGAATAAGTCGTAGACTCCCGAGGAAGACATGACACGATTAAGTGAATCAAATCCTAGAGTCTATTTTATGGATGTTTTTATTATATTAAATAATATCCAAACTTTCGTATATATATGCTAGGGAAAGAAAAATAAACACATCATATTCGTTAAAGTGTTAAAAAATTATTTTTTAAATTTGTTACAGGACTTTAATCTCTTCTGCGTATCCTTGACTATAAATAGAAAAACCACCTGGACATAAAAACATAAGGATTAAATTGAACGTTACATTATTTGCTTGATATTGAAGTTTCTTATATTCAAGTCTAACTGTGAGTAACAACTTTATATTATTTATGTACGTAGTTACAAAATTATATTCCTTGTTTATTACTAATTCATTGCGTGAGCGTATGTATATGTATTGTAAACGTTTGAATTATGTGATTGCCGTAAAAAATGTCTGGAAAATATTTAATCATTCATTTGCGTTTTTTATACTGGATCCGTACTCAAATTATGTTCACAGAACTGAATGTTTTTTTTAATGGGAAACTAAGTTTGCAAGGACCTGCCTTTGACATGTTGGTTGGGGCTCTTTCTCCAAAATATTTAAATACACGTTGAATATGTACTAATCATAACTTTTTGTAACAATTATTTATAAGCAATAATTATTAGCCTGAAACACTCATCCACATTGAAAAATCTCTTGATAAAAGATACATGACGCCAACGGGACTTGAACCTGAGTCCTTTCGATTTGCGGTCGACAGCTCTGACCACTGAGCTATGGCGGCTTAATTCTTATCCGCGAAATAATTCAATATATACTAGTGTTTCATTCAACAATTACTGCTTGTTACATTTTTTCACCTGAAACAACCAACTTTATTTTATATGAGAAAGGCATTGTAAGTGCTAACTCTCTATTCGCGTCGAGACGAATTGTCTACATTTTTTGGTGAGAATACTAGAACTTGTCAAATATTAATTATTATTTTTTTGGTAAACTAATGTTAAAGACAAGATTTTTTATGCATAGCACAAAGGGTAACAATTATTTATAAGCAATAAATAATATAAATAATTATTGCTTATAAATAATTGTTACCCTTTGTGCTATGCATAAAAAATCTTGTCTTAAACATTAGTTTACCAAAAAAATAATAAATAACTATGTGTGATAGAATCAGACAAGAAAAGCGTAGAGAGCTGGAGAGTGGGCGTGTTGCGGGGTCAGGGTATTGTAGTGCGCTATAAACTTTGAATTAAAAAAAAATAATTATATCTACCTATTTGAAATAAAAATATTAACAATTTATCGGTTTATATGTACTTGCAGTTTATATATCTTGCAGTTGAATTGCTTTATAGAAACAACTATCAAAAATTGAATTTTTTTTATTGATTTATCGTGAAAAACAGTGATTAAAATTACTTTTCCCAAAAAAGCCATTGCCAAATACAAATAACTTTATTTCTAGATCACTTTTTAACTAGATTATGAACAAAACAGTACGTGTAAACTTACAGCGGCTTAACTACAAAAACTGGTATTTTGAGTTAATAATCATATTCATATTTATTAGTGCCACAAAGCTTTATCCCATACATACAGCCGATAGGGAATATGAGCATTCCAATCTTTAATTGCGTTTATTTCAAAACAATGTTTTTTGTAGGTAGGCACCAGTGATTCTAAACCCCCGAATTTGTATATTGAATAACACCTTAGATGACGTATTTATGCATTGTTTATTAAAAGCAGGTAACTCAATTTTCATCATTGTTTTATTTTGAAATTATTCGTTATTACTAAATTTTCTTTCCAACTCATTATGCAAGTAAATAACTTCAATCCAAAGTTACGTAAGCGGATTATGACTTATTACTTGACCCATTTTATTACAATTACTGAAACCTTACGGCTTAAGGTCTTTCTGTTAGGTTGTTGCCTACTCATTGTTCACATTCGTAAATATTTTTTTTAAAATTAAATTTGCTGGCTGCGTTAAAGAAAGGCTTAAATAAACCCCGCAGGACAAGCGCCAACAAATTATTGTTGGGATGTTTTGCGCTTTTACGAATAGGCTATTTATTCTAAGGGTGGCATTTTCCACATTATCATTGACATTGATAGCCACCTCATGTTCAATATTGGATTGGTACCTACTTATAATAAATATTTCGATGTAGGTATGTGCGATTGTAAATTATGATCTGAGTGCAAGGAGAAAAATAAGTAGGTATTGTTTATTTATTTAGAATCTCTTCAAATCTCAAATAATTCTGTTAAATTCGGTAACCTATTAAACAGGGGATTGCAGGCCCTTTAAGAATGAATTTATAGATTTCCTGATAACCTTTTAGTAAATCACGATGTCGGAACACGAGTTGATATAAATCATAATATTTTCACATTTCGTCATTTTATATTATCAAGACAAATGCATGTGTATACGCGTTTAGATATATTAGGAATTTACTAAAAGTTTTTCAGAAAATCTATAAATTTCGTTAAGCCATTCGTTAAGGGCATACAATCCCCTGTTTAATAGGATTACCAATAATTCGAAGAGATTCTTAATAAATTGCTTAAAATTAAATGCGTTTTAAAACAATTTGTAATGCCACCTGAAAAGAAGTGACCGCAAATTTGTTGCACATCTCCATCGGTATCAAGTGGACACTTTGTGTTTGTGCCTTTTTTTATATTAAACCGCACAAGAGTCCCAACTGCTCCTAATTGTCTGTAGCCAGTGAGACTATGGCATCCCCAATTGGGGTATGTTGTGAGGCTGACAGTAGTGAGGAGGGGAAGGAAATGTGGTGAAGTACCTGCATATTCAGATCTGGTCACCAAACAAAAATATTTCAAGCAACGCTTCAACTCTAAATGGTGGTCATACACCAGGGTGATACTGGTATACTATTAATTATGATCGTGGCTCATTCCACATTCATTTGTGCCGACTTTTTCAACCATTCCTTTTTTTTAAGTTTTCCTTTGAAGACAGGGAAGAGTTCAGGGTAACTCCCATCTATCATGTTATATGAGCAAACATTTAGAAGGGGATCAGGGAGCGAAAGCGCCTTTTTCACAAAATATTTCATATTTTAGTTTGTGAATTCATAATATAACTGAATAGATAATATACACGTATGAATTCCAAGTCGTCACTGACTCTTGGTTCTAACCCATTTAGTACGCACTCTTTCTTTCTTAGACCGACCTGACATCGTACATCGCCATATAATTTGCTTTTCAAAATGAAACAGAGCTAGTTTTGGAAAATTCAGGCCGATCCGTGGTCTGGTTTTGGATTACAAAACATGCTTACATCACAATTCTTGTGACCTAATTTTATCTACGCATAATTTCGTCATAATATGTTTGTGTATATGTTTAATAGGGCGACTACTCCTAATATTTTGATGTTTCGCTTATGAAGCAGTTATTTTTTATTTTAGCTGACCCATTAATGTTGATAGTGCGTACTAATGTAATGCAGCGATTTTTTTCAAATGATTGCGTAATTGGTTTAAACATTTCATTTTTTTATTAAACTCTTTTATACACGCATAGCAGTGGAATGGGACAGCTTTCAGTAAAACTTCAGGCAAGTTGACAATATTAACATGTACCTACCTAACATATTTTCTAAGCATGGTCATGCCTGTAGTAAAACATTAACGCTTCTTCCTGTCATTCTAGCGAACCTAGCTTTGTTCTGGTCTCCGCAATAGAACACCGGTAAAATTTTTCCGATTTTTGAAAATAATAATAATTTTATGTGTGATAAATACATTTTTTCCCGAGATAGAACTTTAACGATTTAACGATTTTTAAATGTACAAAAATAACCAAAATATATTATTTTAGAAAATCTACTTTTTATGTATTATGTATTGTACTGGTACCGCCCCTTTTTCGTAACTTTCATTTTTATCATTTCGTATCGTATGTAATGTATAATCGGACACAATTCCGTAGTACATTATTTTGATATATCTCATGAGGTTTAGCCAGCGTTAGCAATGTAGTGCCCGAAAATATATTTTTACGACTTGAATGCAAACCATCGCCCTATAGGGCTTTTACACGGTTTATGAATATTTATTATGTAAGTTTAAAGGGAAGCATTACTATATATAAGGCCTTACTAATAAATGTTTTTTTAAATTTTACACTTATAAATAAAATTTTTTGGCTTTCGTTCTGATTTTATTTCCATTATATTTATAAAGGTTTTAGTTGTAAAAAATATACCTACCTACTGTTACGGCAGTACCTTATTAGAAAATTACCCAGTATTTTGAATGCGCTTTATTTCGTTAGCGTAATTTAGTCGGTTTTATTGATAAAGAGTATTTATTGGAAGCTATAAGAAACAGTTTACATCATAACAGTCATTTTAATTTTAAAGTTATGGTCATAAATGTAGTGGGGGATTGAGGCCAGTACCATAAAGTTTCTATAAATTAATAAACCACTTACTTTTTCTTAATTTTTGAATGGTGGTAATCTTCTTCGAGTATGGCAGATTATATATTATTCAGGAGGATATGATATTCAGGAGGATGAACACTTTAAGTTTCACTTTCAGTTTTCACTTTAAGTTTCAAGTGTACCTCGGGGTCTTATTATTACATAGTAATAATAAAACCATATTCACGAGGATGAACACTTTATGTTTCACTTTCAGTTTTCACTTCAAGTTTCAAGTGTACCTTGAATGTTTGATGCTTTGATCTGATTTATTTTTAATGCCTACTAAAAGTGATGGTGTACTTTGGTAACAAGTGAATGATTGATCCATACTTGTCGTGTTAATGTTAAACAATGATGTTGTAGTACTGACCCTCAAACTAATAAACGTGTTTCATATTCGTTTATCAGTTGCGTCAAATTTAAAAAAAACGTTTATTAGTAAGGCCTTATATTTATTTCTTTTTTATTTAATTATTTATTTATTTTATATATATATATATATATATATATATATATATATATATATATATATATATATATATATATATATTACAAACAAAATGAACCATTGTCTGTCCAACTGGGAAGGATTCCCGTTTCAGGACAGCCAAATATGTACTTAGTACATAATATTCTTACAGTGGCATAGCGATGCTGTCAAAACAAATTTCGAGAACATTGTTGATTGCATTCGAAGTGACAGGATGGTTTTTTTATCCTTGAAAGAATCGCAAAGATATAATTTTGATAACATTAGTAATTGCATTCAGAACAGATGAATGGTTTCTTTCGGGACATCTCAAGTCTGAAAATCTTTCCAGTGCATTTTGGAGAACATTTACAATTGTATAGTTAGAATTTCCACATTTATAAATCAGTACAAGACATATGAATCCTATAGTACTATATTTTTAGAATTTCTTAGGTGATAGAAATTACACATTACTAGACCAGAATATATGCCGTATGACAATTTTTAAATTTCGAATATTTATTTATTAAATGGCTAGTCATTATTATACAGTAATCGAAATAAAACCGCGCAAAAGATTTGCAATTTTAAATTTAAATAATAACAACAATGAAGATCAAGTATAAGGAACAAAAATAACCATTTTTAAACTTGAAATAAAAAGTGACTTTAGATCCTTATCTCTCTTAAGTACAAAATAGCCTTTTGGAAGATAAAAAGTAAAATTTAAAATAATATTATCAACGCTATTATATTTTGTTTCTATCTAAGCATGTACTTAAATTAGTACTAAAAAAAAAACAAATTTAATAAACATTTTTTTTTTATTAAACACTTATTAGTTCATATTAGCTATGTGAGTTTGTGTTAGCATGAGTTCGCTCTCGACTCTCCCCATGTCCAGAAGCCAATTGCTAACCCATTTTCGCAACGCGCTAGCACTTTTCAATTTCCATGCTTCGGGAATGAGGTTGAACACTTTAGGCAGTTTAAGTAGGAGTATTGTCTTTGTGCATATGATGTGTTTATAGTGGGTAGAACTACTGGATTCCTCCTCGCATGACGGGTGTTGTGGAGATGATCAATGGATGAATAGTGGTGTCGATGTTTTTGTGTATGTATAATAATTTTTCTTATATACAGTTGCCGCATATCAAGAACTCATACCTCTTCAAATAATAGATCACTAGGATACCTAAATGGTTTCTTAAGAATGACCCATAGAAGTGATTTTTGTGCTTTTGCTAGAGGGTCAAGTAATGTTTTGGAATATCCTCCCCATTCCAAGGATGCATATTCTAGTAATGAGTTACACAAGGCATGGTACATTTGTTTAAGTTCTTTCAATCGTTTCGAATATTTCTAACAAACATGAATGGATGAGTTAGTTTTCTGATCTTTGTTGAAGTTTCGTCTATATATTCGCCCCATCTCAGAGATTTGTCTATGATAACTTCTAGGTATTTAATGCTATCGACACATTCTAAAATAATACAATTACAAGTGGTTCGGTCGTTACAGTGGAGTATATTGATGTTGAGTATTTCTTTTGGTTTTCCTGCTAGTGTTGCACTGAAATGGATGAATTTGGTTTTATGTAGGTTGAGAGTGAGGATATTGTTGTCTAGCCATTGTTTGACCTCGTTTAAACCTACTTTTGCTTTAATGTGAACAACTTTCCAGCTTTTTCCAGCAGGGTCGCTTATAGTGTCGTTGATAAGTACTCTTTGGCTCCTGTTTTCTAAATAGCTACACAACCATTTGAAGAGCTGACCTTGTATACCAATACGCTGTAGTTTATTCAACAGAATTTTATGGGAAATATTGTCGAATGCTTTTGCTAGATCTAGGAAGAGCGCAATGCATCTTGTTCCTCTGTCGATATTATTAGCGATAATTTTAGTCAAGTTGGCGATGGCATTTTCAGTGTCTAAACCTGGATGTAAAACGAATTGATTATTGGAAAGGATGTTATTGTTTTCTAGATATAGGCTGAGTCGATTTTTAACAATTTTCTCAATAATTTTAGATACAGAGTTGATCAAAGAAACCGGTCGATAGTTGTTAATCTGTGATTTATCACCATTTTTGTGCAGTAGAATTACAATAGATTGTTTTAAATGATTGGGGAATTTTCCGGAGTTAAAACTTAGATTAAAAATTAACGTTATCGGTGATGCTATGGCGGGTTTAATAATTTAATAAATACAGCTTAGAAGAGACCTTATCAGGACCGCACGCATAGGATGACTTAAGTTCGTCAATAATTTTCATCTCTTCTTGTGATGTAGTTCGAATGTAATCAATTTTATGACCGACATTACAGACAGTTATCTTAGCTAGATTGGTTTCAGTTGCGTTGATTTTATCGAGAATATTTTTTGCCAGTGAGGTACCCACTGATGTGAAATAATTATTTGCAAAATTTACCATCTTTTTTGGATCTGACGTGGTAGTATTATCAGTGTACAGTGATTTAATTTCAGAAGATTTATTAATTTTGGTTTTAGTTATATTACTTTAGTAAAATAATATTCTCTGGGCTCTTTTTCGCCTTTTTGTGGAGTTGGTTCCTTCTGTGAATTGATTTGACAAGTTCAAGGGTGATCCATGGCGTGAGTTTTAATTTTTTATTAGATATGAGTTTGTTACTAGTGTGTCTAGATATATAATCATGTAACTTGGTGATGAATTCCGTCATTGCTGAATCAGTTTCCCTTTGGTCTTGTACGTTTTCCCATTTTTCTGAACTTAAGTCATCGAGTAGGTTAAGGTAGTTTATTCGAGGAATGTATTTGATTTTGGCTGCGGTGGGAGGCTTATTTTTTAGGCAGAGAGCTGTAGTGTAGTGGTCAGAAATTGTGGTGTGGAAGACAGATGAGTCAATATGGTTGTGCGCAAATCTTTCGTTCGCGATTGTGCGGGGGGTTGCGGATGCGGATGCGATATAGACTAAGACAAACAAAAAAACTAATTGAATTGCCTTAGTGTTTTGCAAGAGGAAAATGAGTAGGAAAGGCCAAAGACTTACCCTGGTCTCGTTCTCCTTAAGCCGCTGGTCCTTTTCTCTTATCAGTTTGCATACAATTAACATTCGCTCACTTAACACAAACAAAAAAGACAGTGACATCCACTGCTGCGGGTAAAACGTTTCACTGGACGATGTGTGCTCCAAAAACAGTCACAGCCGAGTTCAAACATATGCGGGTTTTCAAGATGACACGAAATGTTCGCGGGTAAGATGCAACGATAACACTGATAACAATACTCCTTGTCTTTGGCCCGGATCACGGAAAGGGGACAAGGGGCAAAGGGAGGTGAAGGGTACACATTTAAGGCTATTCAATTTTAAAACCTCACGCGCAACTACAATATGTTTAATTTTTTTAACGTTGATGTTGTCTATACAAGATTTACTCGTCCACTGTTCTCGAGTGGGACTGTTAATTGTCTGTATGAACCCATTTTCAGTAAACAGGAATCGTATTAATATTTAAATCGCCTAAAATTATTTACCGTTCAAATTGTTTTGAACTATTGATGATTGATTGTAGAGAATTCAAAAAGTGTCAATATTTTGGAAAGAGGGTGATCGATCTTTTCTAGATCAATCTAACTCCTTCGATGTCATAATTTTTACGGAATGCTGGATAAATACAGAGTACACCTCAAAAGTAATTCACAATTATTCAGAACATCACACTAACATAAATTTGAATGATTCCAGTGGAATAGTAATTTACACTAGAGACGGTCTACATGCACAAGTTGACGAAATTTTACTACCACAAGCAAACTGTATGAAAATTGTATTAAACAATAACTTACTTTGGAAAGAGGGATTGCGAATTTGCATAAGTTATTGTTTAATACAATTTTCATACAGTTTGCTTGTGGTAGTAAAATTTCGTCAACTTGTGCATGTAGACCGTCTCTAGTGTAAATTACTATTCCACTGGAATCATTCAAATTTATGTTAGTGTGATGTTCTGAATAATTGTGAATTACTTTTGAGGTGTACTATGTATTTATCCAGCATTCCGTAAAAATTATGACATCGAAGGAGTTAGATTGATCTAGAAAAATTAGGAAATCGTCAAGTTTAGATATGCTCCTTATGTTCTGATGTATAATTCTTAGACAGTAAGAGCCCCAATTATAGTTTTTTTATTTTATTCAGATCATCAATAATATTCATGTTACAGAAAATACCTGAATGGTTACCGATATCACAGGGTAACTCAAACATAATTAAAGGTTAGATATATGTTACCGGTCGGTGGCCGAGTTGACATCGCGTTTGGGTCCCACCCAGGCGTAGTCTGTTCAATTCCTCGGCTGGCTAAGTCCTCCATCACAACAGAAGCAACATTTTCAGCTTACTGTGGTGGTAGTAGGAGATTTTCAAATATTGTCAGGTTATTCGTAACCAGGGAATGTTTGTCTTTCTTTTTCAAAAATTAAAAAAAATACATATAAGTGTAATAGCGAACAGTGTACCAATAACATATTATTAAAATTAAAATCTATTATTATCCAGCATTCAGATAAAATTATGGCATAGAATGAGGTAATAAATTGAAAGAGAAAATTTGGGAAATCGTCAGGTTTAGATATGCTCCTTATGTTCTGATGTATCATTCTTAGACTGTAAAAGCCCCAATTATAGTTCTTTTTTTTAAATTTTATACCGATCATCAATAATATTTATCATACAGAAAATACCAGAATGGTTACCAATATCACAAGTTAACTGAAACATAATTAAATGTTAGATTTATGTGGAGTAGCGAATAGTGTACCAATAACCTATTATTAAAATTAAAAACTATTCCCAAAGTAGTAGCATAGTTAGGTGAGTATGTAAATAAATTGACAGTGATTTGATAATATAATGCTGAATGATTAAAGTCGTTGAAACATCGTAATAACAATTTATTATGTGTAAATGGTAACAAAATACTAAGTATAAATGAGCGATGCGGGAAGTGCTTGTACCTACTTTGTGTAGTGAAATATTAAATTAATGCTAATCGTTTTAATACTTGGTTAATAATATAAAGGAGACTGATTAATTCGATGCCTCGCCGAGTTATTGATTTATTGCATATACCTGGAAACACCTCGGTAGTGTTATTATTTCAATAATAGTATCACAAAGCTGCAAGTCTGTCTTCATCAGATATCCAGATTGCATTAATACCCGTATCTCGTCTAATATACACCAGACCGGCTTTCGACCACGTGCTTGCCTCGTTTTCCAAAATAATTGTTTGCCACGAAATGTTAGTTGCTCGGAAACTTATATCCTCGAAATCGGTCCAGCAATTCCAATGTTTGCGGTATTTAGTTTGTCTTCTATATTCGGGTTGTTTTTGTTGTATGATTTCACATCCTCTATCAACTGTTCTTTAGCTATATTCGATTTGAGTTTGACTATAATTTCTCTCGGATGAATATTATTTTTTTTTTGCTGAACGATGAATAGGGTCTATGTCTTTGATTTGGATGTTAGACTTATTTTTTTGGCAAAGATAAAAATTACGTCTTGAAGTATTTCTCCTTTGTTTTCCGGGATGCCTCTGATTTCTAAGTTGTTGGCCTTTAGAGCCTGCTCCTGGATTTCAAGACAGTTCTCCAGCACATTAATCCTGGCTTCCAAATCGATGTTCTTTTTTGTAAGAGCCTCATTCCGTGCTTCGATTTCACGGATCTTGCCTAGGAAGTCCTCGTATTGTGCACTCATGAATTGAATGCTTTCTAGGATTTTCTTGTTGTGTTCCAAGATGTCATTTTGTTTACTTTCGAGATTAGACATCTTATCCAAGACTAGCCCTTGCAGATCTTCCAAGTTTATCTGGGCCTGTGCGGTGGTCGTCGGTCCTTTATTGTTTATTTTTTTGACTGCCTCCAAATGTTCGTTACCGCTGATTGTCTCTGCTACGCTCGAAACTCCCGCTACAGGTGTCTTCGTGTTTTTGCATTGTTTACATTTAAGTAGTGCTCGCCTTTCTAGATATATATTAAAGCTTCCCTTTAAACTTACATAATAAATATTATTAAGCCGTGTAACAGCCCAATAGGGTGATGGTTTATAATCAAGTCGTAAAAATATATTTTCGGGCACTACATTGTTAACGCTGGCTAAACCTCATGAGATACATCAAAATAATGTACTACGGAATTGTGTATCTTAAGAAAGCCTACAGCAAAGTTTGCAATGGTATATGCCTATCTCATAACCCCCCATATAACTATGGTATATGCCTATCTCATAACCCCCCGTATAACTTGGTATATGCCTATCTCATAACCCCCAGCAACGCCGGGTACACGTCAATTAGTAATAAATTAATAGAAGGTTAAACTTTTGCGATGAAAGCACCAGTTACGAGTAGGTTGGGGGCGAGAAGTGAAGATTATAAAACACAAAACTATTTTTTCGCGTGAGTGTAGATACTTATACAGTAAGCATGACATTTTTTCTGCTAGACCTTTAAAGGTAAAACAAATAAATTACACACTTAATTTTTTAATAGAAGTTAACATTACACGCTTTTAAACCGTAGGTAGATACTATTTACCTTTTTGTTCAATAACAATAGATGAGTAAAACATTTTTATAGGGATTTAATAGGAAATATTATTTTAAAAATATTTTTATTTTGTATTAAGATGGAGCTCCCCGAAAAACCGAAGGAAGATACTGAATACGCAGATTTTCTTACCGATGAAAATTTCTATCCGGATATTGACCCCCTATTTCAAGAGCCAACCTACCTGATACCGCAGCCATCGATGGCGGTAGTTAAGAACAGGAGTTCAATGTCTGAAATCGACGAGTTCCTTGCAATGACGGAAGAACCACTTCTTCCGATCGTTCTGAATTTTGATGACTTCGATGCTCAGTTGGGGGGGGTCATAGGAATGGAGGAACAAGTCAAAGCGGAAGCCATCATCGCTGAACTGAATCTGGATAAATCTTTTTTAGAACCACCGAAGGAACAACCGCCAGAACCACTGGTAGAACAAATATTGTCGAAACCCCAGCCTTCATTACTTTTAGAAAAACTGCTTGAACCTCCTGCGCACCGTCATTTCGAACTACAATCACATCCATTATGGAAACCCCAGTTTGAACCACCCGTTATGCCCCTGCCACTGTTTGAACCTCTGACGGAACCACCAGTAGAACCACCAACAGAACTACCAATGGCGTCGGTCGTTGTCCCCCACTGGCCGGAAACGACAGTCATGACTTTGGATGAGCTCAAGAGATCTCCAGGATATAACGTCTACGACTTTTCACTAAGGTAAACATTTTTCAATAGCTTTACAGATACAGCTTTGTGCTTTAAAGTAACTTAGTAATTTTTGTTTTACATATATTATAGTTGTATCGGCACTATCCACTGAATAGAAAAACTGAAGTAGTGGTATGGGCTTATGCCTGAAGTAGGACCAATTCCCAATGCTTATTTTTTTGTTTATTTTTTTTTTTACATTAACCCCCACACAGGAGGCCCCGATGAAAATATTTCCCATTGGGGCCTATGTCATCTCTGGGATGTGCTGTGTGGAGAGTCTTTTTGAGGAGAGTAAGGAGTAAACATGGGCCTTGAAGAGACCTGTGTTGTGGAAGGGAGGAATTGATCCACAGCCGGGCTGTTGAACTCGAGAACGATTCGTAGAAGCGACCTGTTCTCAGGTAAAAAAAGTCGACCGTGTACAAATGTTAGGCGCGTGTTTGGCGTGTTTCCCGATTGTGTGCCGGTGCCAAACGGATCAATGATTCTAGTTCTTCTGAGCATCTTCCATTGTAATACTAGTAGAACGAGGACAGCATACCTACCTGACGCATGTTCTCTAAAGATTTCAATCCGCCTGTTAAGATAGGGTAATCTACCAAACGGAACGCCCGTTTCTGCACAGGGTCAGAGACAAGGGTTTTTTAGGTATTCTGGGGCTCCGGAATGAAACCTGATAAAACTTTTTCAAATTACGAAATAATTTTGTGAACAGAATATCAATTTCGTTAGCTATTTGGGGCTAATAATTCGATATGTCGTAAGGGAATATAAGAAAACAGTTCTTAAAATCGGTTTAGATTTGTCTTGAGTATATCAATCAATGCAGTGGTAGGTATATTAGTAAATATACAGAATGTCCCATTTTCACCGAAACTTTTTATGCATACATTTTCCTATTAGTTATATGCATTTTTTATTTTTATTTTATTGCATACCCTTTTGTTTTTATTAATTCCATCATAAATCCTAAGTGTTATTACGTAGGTCCCTTTAGTGTGTAATGTTTGTAGTGTAATGTTTGTTTAAAAATAATGAACCAACCATGTATGTGTTTTGCTACAACGCAGCATGTTGTTAAAGTATTATGTAGGTACCTACTTATTTCAGTCATACATAAAAAAAATATGGTATTTTCACAGAGGAAAGAAGCAACCACTTTCATGGGCTTTCATATCAGAATATCTACTCTTAAAATATAACATTCTGTGAAAAGAATACAATACACGGAGAAAAATTAGTTTTGCTAAATTATTGGTAATCCGGTTAAAATCGGGATTGCAGGCCTTAACGAATGAATCAACAGGTTTCCTGATAAAATTTTAAGGGTTGACACATATTCATAACATAACACGTGAAAGTTATAGAAATAAAAACCAAAAAATTATAAACCAAATGTGGCACAAAAAACTCTGTATTTTGTAAAACCGTGCCTGTTTTGAAAAAGTAATAAAAATCAATCTGTGATGGCATTAAAAATTTTATTTTTTCAATTCAATTTATTATTATATCTGATTTGTATGATGGTATTTTTTGTAATCTCCGAATAATTCAGACTGCAAGCATGCTTGTGATTTGTGCTTGTGTGATTGAAGTATGAGCATACGGCGCTTGGAGCAATTAAAGTTTTGTTTGAATTAAGAAATGTGACACGTGCCATCACTATCTGAAAATTAAGGTCTTCAAACACCGACCGAGAATGGACCAGATGGACTGAAATCTGTACCAAGAACAAATCAACAACTGATTGACTGATGCAAAACTTAAGAAAACGTTCCCATCGTATTGCATATGAAGGCCATCACATTTGGATGACAGTCTAGTTTAATAGAAACTTAAAACTCACTTTAACTAACTGGAAGTAAATTAATTGAGCTCTAATAATATACAGGAAATTAGAGGACGTAGGTACCTGACAAACTTTGACGAACGATTCACGATCTTATTTGGAGTTTAACAAATATTATGAATTGTTGGTCTCTGACGGTATCTTTCGGTATTTATTTTTATATACTTACTTACCTAAATATGTACATTTTATAACCGGTTACCGCTGTCCGGGTCGCTCGGTAGTGCAGGCGGAATCTTTTGTCCTTCGCCACGGATTGGAGAAAATGGTTTAAGAACCTACAAGGGTTCCTGATTTCCAGACTCACCGCTCTAATCTGTTAGACCTATTAACTAGACTGTGCCATATGATTTAAAGATTGAGGTTACAGTGCCTCTAGCGCATCCGGCCACTGCCGAGTGACTACATACGAGTACCCCTTCAACTTCAGACCGCCAAATGAGAGGCTGAAAAGGCATCGGTATGTACTCCACGTCTTATAGGGGCTTCATATTACAAAGCTAGTGGACTTGATGGAATACCTGTCCTGTTATTAAAGACGTGCGTTGCAGACATAGCTCCTATTTTGACGAAGCTTTTTAAAAAGCTTGAAGTGTGGGTGTAAAATTGGAATTTTCGGCCATTCATCGTATTCCAAAGGAGGGTGAACGATCGAACCCAGGCAACTACACCAAGGTGATGTAAGTGTAATCAACGACAAACTGCTGACATACCTCGAGAAGAAAATATTAACGACAGTCAATATGGATTTCGGCGGAATCGCTCGAGCGGTGATCTTCTCGCGTATGTGACGCATGTTTGGGGGCGGTGCCTGGAACATTTCCAAGACCTTTGAGCGGGTTTGTCACTGAGGACTTGTAAAAACTGTATTTTAACAGAATTTCAGAATCCTTTTGTACATGGTTGACATTACTTTCACGATAATGGGTCGTTTTTACGTCTATTTTTTTTTTAGTTTAACAGGCTGTGGAATTATTTGTAGCCCTCTGCGTTTCACCCCTCCTACAATATCTCAATCAATTTTTTCTCTCATCAAAAATACCCTCCATACAACATCCCCAAAGATGTCTTTGGCTCTGAAGGAAATTATCTTCCTTTGGGTCTATTAATTTTAAGTCTTAAAGTGCTGCCCCGTCCTTCTTGAACCAACGGACATCTCTGCATTTTCTATCACAAGGGCAGATGACTATGTAGTTTGTGGTTATATATGGGGTATCGTGCCATAGTAAAATCCATATTACCTTTCAAAGACATTAAACACTTCTTTAAGTGTTAAAAATTAAAGAATCATCCTTACAAGTGATGAATTTGGTTCATGAAATGCGAGTTGATCAATGTTTTAGAACTTCAATCGATGACGAAACTGAACCGAATTCTGAAGGATTTGCTTTTTTACTAAGTAACAGGATATAAGGAAAACACAGCTAAATCAGATAAATAAATATTGTAAATTTAAAAGGAATTTAGAAACGTCACTACGTACTCAGCGTTATTGGGCATTTGTAGGGTGAGAGAGGACTACAGGTGTGGCTCTTTAAAATTATTAGCTTGTAGGTACGAGTATTAATACTTCGGAACAATCATCAAGATTCCGAGTTCTTCAGAATATTTATTTTTTAAATAATAATGTTATTCTTATAATTCTAATGTTAGCACAATAGAAGCACAACTTTCTGCACTATTTATATCTGCCCTGACGATGGATACTGTAGGATTATCAAAAATATTATTGCAAGAATGAAAGAATATCCAAAAAATTAGCAAAAATTTACTCATGTAGGTTGATCCTTCATTCTTAGCTTAGGCATTCTATGTCTTTATTATTTAATCTAAAAACTCTCATTGCTCACTAATTCAGGATCAATAAACTGATTGAAGATTTGATACTAAAAGAAAGAGGAAATACAGCAGTATCCATAGAAGAAGGAGAGCCTGTGGATAAGGTACCTTCAGTAGAAGGAATCGTTCCAGCTGCAGACACGACTACACACAGCGAGGAGCCGTGTGTTCTGGAAGGAACCAACCAGACGGAGTCTACAGAAATGGAGGATCTAACATTAATGGAGGAGACGAAAGAGATCACCGAACAAGTGAAAACTAAGAAAGACAAAATAAGAGTATCAAAGAAATACGTGCCAAAAGCAACCACGCGAAAAAGAAAAAGGAGCCGTGTTAATAGAGAGTACCCTCTCGAATCCACGATAATTTATGTGTCTCCGCGTGGTACAAGACACTCTGAGAGAGTTATGGAGAGGATGGAAATGTTCTAGAAGAATGGTAAGAATAATTAAAAACAATGTTTTAATATAACTACTCTCCTTCTCTCTCCCATTAAGATGGAGAGTAGCCAGGCGTCCGATCAAAAGTCTAGAGTCATATTGCCAAAAATAACATTAAATTAGTATTTTTTTTAGATTGTCATTAAAGTGAATGATTGTTTGTAAAATGACCTAATTTTATGCGTTAGTTTCGACGTCATTTGTCGCGTAAAATCTTTGCATAACACTGATTTTATAAACGCATAAAAAAGTAGGCTGGAGGTGTACAAATAATATTAAGCGTCTTCTGCAATGGCCTTGCTAATTGAAAATAAGTATTTATTTACACTTTCCGTTCGTGTATTAAGACATTTTTTATCGCATTACACACATTGTGTGCCATGTCAGTTGACCACTGAGCGATGATTTTTTTGTCATTCAAGACGTTTAAATTTAGATCCGCGGGGTAAGTTTACTTTATCCTACAAATACCCGCCAACAGACGTTATGTATGTTAGTTAATTTTTTTATTCGTCTATTTAACTGGGTCCTGTGATTCTACAAAACTGCGACTCTACGGGCTTAAAAGTTTTTGAAATAGTGTAGTAAAAAATACTTATTTCGCGGCTGTGCAGATTTTTTTTCTTTTGACGAAAATTGTATTCCTTCTTCATCCACACAATTGTTTTTTAAAATTATTTTAACTTCTTCTCCAAAAGAGTTGGTACCTGAAAAATCATGAAAGAAGTGACAATAGAAGAGCAACAATATATTTGTCACCCAAATCCGTATTTGTTGGAAAATTTAAAAAAAACCTCAACTAAGTATATTTTCATCTTTTCAACACGATCTACACTATTAAAAGTAGTCAGTTTGCATGTTATTATGTTCATCGTACGTGCTTGCTTTGCTTTCCTTCTTTTTACACAAAACATTTGTCGTTTTTGGACCACTTAGAAATGTTATTATTCGATTATCGTTATGCCTTATGCATTTCCTTTTGATTTCCTTGATGAATATTATTGTTGTTCACCTACCTAATTCCTACCTCCCTATGCCGACTACAAAGTACTTGTAATTAATTGAAAATCACAAGTCATCCTGTGAACACCAATTTTTTTTTTCAGTTTTGTTTTAGAGGTATGTAATTGTTAATAAGATTTAATTAAGAATTAATTTATTTTGAAATGTATTAATAACAATAAATTATATCATTAAAATTAGGTAAAAAATCAAAATTAAAAAATTTAATTTGGGTGTTGACAGGATGACCTGTGATTTTCAACTGAATGACACGCACCTTGTAGTCGGCATAGGGAGGAATTAATTGGGTTGGTGGACAACAATACTATTTATCAATGAAAGTTATAAGGCATAAGAATGCTAGGTACCTTCAATTACATTAATATATTTATGTTTTACAGGATTCGCCATTCGGTGTACGAGAAGTGCAGATTATGCGTGATTCTTTACTATTATATATTTTATACAAACGCGAATGAGACGGGGGTCGGCTATAAAGCCTGCCGACATTGCCAAATTCACGTTGAGAAACTTTACCCCCCTGGCATGGCGCACACCCGGCGATGGTGCGGAGCTGATCCTGGTGCGGAATTTTTCAACATGCTTTACTTAGGATGGACTTGTTCTAACTGTTTCAGGCAATTGGTGGAATATCTCAATAATGATACCAATTAGATAGTCTTCCAGATTTAGGAAAAATCTAAAAGTTTGCATTGTTGAGATATTTAACAAAACGCATGAAAAAAAAATACAACTTCTTTTTTATTATTCTGCTAGGTGATATGTTTTTAATTATTTTAATAATAAACAAAACACGACATAATTTTAATTGACGTTAAGTTGGAAATTGTTTGACAACTACTGTCAATTTACCAATAATGAAGATACATTTTTTCGTGTTCAAATTTATTTTAAAGATTTTTTTTAGTTTGATTTTGATAATTTTATATTAAATTGAAAATAAAAATAGTAGGTTGGTACTATGTAAAACAATAGTTTGTTTCGAAAAGTAAACTCCTTATGATGGTTTGTTATTGAGTTTTTGCTTCAGCTTAAGCTTTTGATCAAGGATTTTGTGAAAGTGTTGGTAAATTTATACCATTTGAATATTAACGAATAATGATAGTTTGACATAATTGAAAATCTGATAAAATATCTTAAATTGTTGTAAAACATAGATAGAGTTCAAGAAAACATAACATCGCAAAAGAGAAGAGAACACCATTTTTATTATGGTGTTTTATTATTATACCTTATTTTTTTTTCACAGATTTTTACTTTAATGATGTATAAAAACAAAACAAAAACAGTTTTTCTTTAATTTATCCATTTTCTCGAGAGCTTTCAGAGCAAACTGGTATTACTTCAGAATGAATGCAATATGTTTTTTGAATTCATCAAATCTAATTAATTATAAAAATATTTGGGAATTTTAGTGTCTCATTTGATAAAATTGATAAATAAAATTTTGACGTATTATGTATAACCATTAAAACTAGTAACTAGTAATTGTTGTCAATCCAATTAATAAGCATTTAATCATAATGAGATATAAAACTGTTACGAAAATGAAACGACAATGTGCTTCAAACTCAAAGTATGGACGACTGTATTTACTGTATCTACCTACTAGTTACTGTTAATATGAGGGTATCATTATTTTATGAATTGATAACCAAAAAGAAAAATGTCCCTTATTCGCCATGAGAAATTTTGGAAATGAGAATCATAAATACTGTATGTTTTACAATCGAAAACTTTTTTACTATCGTTATTAGAATAAATTGTTAATTAATGAAAACGAAATTATTTAGGGAAAAACTATGGAAGCCAACGACAAAATTATCTAGTCATTTTCAGATTATTGATTTATAGTAATTTGACAGATTGGTGTTACTGGTCGTACTTTGCTCTAGTTTGGATAGTAAAGTATGTATTATTGTGTACATTGTTTACCTGAAGATAAAATGGCCTGTATGTGCAGTTTTACTTCAGGCTAATTAAATAATTGTAAATATTTGTTGTCAAATCGTTACATAAATGCGCGATGTAAATGTGATTCTTTTGCTGTGAAATATTTTTCGTCCTCCTCAGTATTATTTATAAATAATTTAACAGAAGTATAATAACGAGTATTTTGCTCTTTTTCTATTTCTTTTTTGGATAGGAGAGGTATTTTTAAAGACTATCATTTCATTTTCATAAACCTTCACCGTTGTCAAGTAAGGCTGTTAAATGTAAATGTTATTTAGTAAGAATATCAAATATTAAATTAATTTTACATGTTTTTTTTAAGTAAGTAAAAATAGTATTTACAGACCTCTGCATCATTGTGAAAACGTATATTCCAAAGTATGGGGCAAATCTTATCAATAAAAAAATGTGTCTGTGTTGGTATTATAACACAAAGCTTTTAATGTAAACAAATGTAA
The DNA here is from genome assembly GCA_026573805.1 of Hesperophylax magnus. NCBI lineage: Eukaryota > Metazoa > Arthropoda > Insecta > Trichoptera > Limnephilidae > Hesperophylax > Hesperophylax magnus. The sequence continues at coordinate 466,582 of JAIUSX010000071.1, forward strand.
AAATATTTTGTTGTCCTCTCCTAAACACAAGCAGCTGCTTTATTAGGAGAGTGATTGAAATATTGGTGTTTATATTGTAACCTTGTTTATATGTTTCAATAAAATTTAAAAAAAAAAAAAAAAAAAAATGTAACTAATTTTCAAATACATTTTCCTAGGTCTTATAAAATGATAACGTAATATTTTCCAATAATTGAAACCTTGCTACTAATTATTTATTATTATCATTAAAAAGGTCACTTTGAAGTGTATTTTGTAGTATTGCGCCATCTGTGAAAGTTTTCCCAAAATATGTTGAAAATTATCGAAACCTCATAATATATCCTTGTCATAAAAATGATATCTCGAAATTTGACTTGTCCCCGTCAAAGTTGAAGCCTGTGATAACATTTATTTGATTAAAGTTTTAGATATTCTTACGGATCCATTTTTACTGCACTTAATCAATCAACCACCACATCAAGGGCATGTGCCTAGTTTGGTGGTCTTAACATACCCAAAAATTGTAAAAAACAAAAAAAAACACTGAAGAAAGAAAAATGAAAATAAAAAAAATCAATAATATGAACAGCGTTTATTTACTTAGAAATTGAGATTTTTATATGCTTTTTACTTAACTTAGATGATTTATAAAAATAATTGGTTGATTTTAACTGTTTTGTTTTCTTTAATCAACATAATTTATAATGGATTGCACACACAGTGGAAAAATAGTTTAAAATTAAGATTGGCGGAAATTTTAACTTTTTTTTTGTTTTCATGTTGAAATAACAAAAGAAATCAGTAATAATATTAATAATAAATCAATAATTATTGGGTGTACTCTACTAAATTTAAAAAGTTATGAAACTTGGATTATATAAATTATGACTGCAAAAAATAATGTCTAAAGTTGTCAAATGAACGATTTTAGATTTTATACTAAAATCTCTCCAAATCATACTGATATTTTAACAAATGATTATTTTTTCCCCGTGCTGCAACATTAACAAGATATGGTTTGCACTTCTCTGTGAAACAAGTAGTCTTGTCTCGTAGCTGATCATTTGGGTGCCTTTTGAAGTTTAGTGTTTCTATTGGAAACAGATTGTAAAAAAGTGATATTACGGTTTCAGGGTATAATTGAAATTTTTGAACTGTTAGATTACGTTATATTCGTTATAAACATATATTATATCAATATGTTTGTGTTGTTAATATGTAATTAAATGATGTATTCATTATTAAAATTATGCATCAACAGTTTGTGGTAATCAACAAATGGCTTTAGGGTTTGCCGTTCGGTTTCCGTTTTTTTAAATATAATGTCTATATTATTATTATTTTATATTTTAATATTTAAAGTAAAACGTTTATACCTCAGAAGCAAATGCAGTTTGTAAAGTATTTAAAACTAACTGATGTCCTAATTATTGTAAGCGCAGATTTGATAAAGTCAAAACTTAATACACAAACGGCAACCATTAAACGATGATATCCAAAAATATATAAATGTTCAAGCAAATCATTTAAAAGAAAACACGTTTAATTGTACACCGACAGTATAGAAAGTTTTTGAATATCCACTTGCATTATTATTTTCTCACAGCGCAAATACCTTCTAATAAAAGTGAACGGTTAACATTTGGACTCGCAAAGATTTATTCATTTTGAATTTGTGTCCAAAAGTCAAACGTTCAAAAGATACATAATCTTAATTTTTATATACACAGTACTCCAATGCACAAGCGTGGGTCTGTTTACAATGTTTTACCTGTACATTTTTATGGAATTATTATTAACCTGATACAATATTTTGACATGATGTAAAATTATTAAAGAGATCTATAAATAAATATCTAAAAACACAACATTTTTTCTACCCTTTTCATGACTTACATTTCATAATTTCAAAGTGATCAGACATTACCATAAATAAAAACCATCTAGGAAATGTAGCTAAACTATCACATGTTTTTTAGTTTTAACTTCAAGTCGCAATAAAAAGAGTATATTATTGCTGGGTTAAGGGGTTCAAAGCCTTCCCCATCGGCCTAAGTATTTGAAGGCAAAGAGAGAACAGTACTCGAAGATTGATTACATTCCTGGAAAATACAACATATTGTTTCCATACAACATTTTGTTTGCATATAACATATTGTTTGCACAAGGAATATTGTTTGCATACAGCATATTGTTTGCATAGATCATATTGTTTGCATACAACATATAGTTTGCATACAACACATTGTGTGCATACAACATATTATTTTCATACAACATATTTTTTGCATACAACATATTGTTTGCGTCATCTGTTTCATCAACGTTATATAAAAAATAAATAGAGGTAAGTAGAAAAGTAAGATCCTCCCAGGATTGAACCCTTCCCATGTTAATGCTATTGCTACGTCCTTGGTCCCAACTGATATTTAGCCTTGAACTACAATGAAGGAAGACAAAATGGTCAGACTATTGCACTGTGGAGACTATAGCACGATTGATGAAGTGATACATTGTTAAATAAAGATAGGTAAGTCTAAACCACCCATCGTTTAATAATATAGTCAAGGTATGTATATATAAGTATGAACGGATTCCGCAATATACAAAGGAAGCACACAAGTAGGTAATAAATTAGAATGAGTTATTTTTCTACCTAGTATTTTAATCGAAGAAGTAAGTAGTATTACTACGAAAGCTTTATCTAGAATGTTTACCCTCCCTGGGCAAAGCTATTAAAAATAAATTCAAAAAGTTTCAATCTAAGTGTATTGACCCTTCGTATAAATATAATTTCCTCGTTTATCTCGAACTTTAAAATTAAATCGCCTTGCTTTATTTTGTAGACTTTTGATTTCTTGGGAATGATAATTTCAAGAAATTTAAATGTAATATGATTTATATTCCTAGATAACTCGAACACTGCATTCACAGTCCCGATTAAGTATAAAAGAGATGGCAAAACATATCGACTGCGCCAAAGAATGAGAAATTTAAAATATATACTCGTAAAGCACAAATTTAAAAAAAAAAAAAAAGTAGTTCGATTTTTGTCTTGTCAAAATGTCCACGTTTTGAAATATTAAAACCATAAAATTTTGAATCAGTGCAAAAGAGACCCGATCACGATTGGATGACCTTGATGGTTTTTTTTTTAAATATATATATTTTATATACCTGATTAGTAATTGAATGAATACCAAGAAACTTATATATGAATACTTTATTTATTTATACTGGGTTTTTACAGACGATCTCACTTACGTGAAAACAATCCGGTTATAAAAACTCAGTTAATATACAAATAGGTACAACAATTACCAAAATCTACTCAGCCATAGGACACATTAATTTTCGTATCCTTATTTAAGATTAAAATATAAAATAAATAAAAATTCAAAATTAAAAATATATATGAAACACAAATATTACAGAAAAGTAAGAGACGCAAGTAATACATAATATAATCAGTGTAACATATGTTTTAGCAATAACAGAATTTTTTTTCTGGATCCATATAAATTATCGACAAAAATATCTACCTTATGTAGTCAAAGATGGCGTTTGTTGTGCTACATTATGTGGGAGTATTTATTAGTAGATAGATTTTTTTTTATATAAACCACCTCACTAGGTTGAGCTTGTTCCGAGGTGAAGGAATTTTTATTCATTTTTAATATCATATGAAATGAACATTAAAAAAAATTTAGATAAATAATTAGAAATTTTATAGCAGATATCGTTAAGTGGGTTGATTTTCATTTAGAAGATTTTCATTAATTTATTAACAAAATTTTTTTTTACTAAACGTACCCTTCTATGAAAATATATATCAATTGAATTACATTTATTGCAAAGTTATTAACTCGCACTGAAAGCAAATCTAAAGACATTATCAAAATAAATTTGGAAAATGTATGCACAATACATGGTTTGCTTAATAATATCAGCTGAAGTTAAAGTACGATAACATAATTTTAAATTCTAGTTGTAAATGCGCAGTTGCGCATGTTAAAGGCTATTTTATTTAATAAACATATACCAGTAAATTTCCAACCGAAAATAATCTGATCATAACTTGAGATGATTTGAAATTTATTTCACTTTTACAGTTGGCTGATTCTATTGAACTCCGGCATGAAGATACTGCAAGACGATACTCAACCCGGTCTAAGTAATTGGAAATATAGTATCCATACTCTCCCACAGACGCTAACACTGGCATCGCATTTCATCTATGTCGACGTATACATTATTTATGAAAGGATGTTATGCGCTAAGTGATTATTTTAAATTAAACTAGATGTGAGGTGTTAATCATTGAAAAGTGATCGAAAACTGATATAACAGTTAAAGTTTGGAGGTCAGCAACTCCTGAACTGATTATTTGTCATACAAATTTAATGATAGCTCTAAAAAATACATACAGATAACCCATTTACATTTTGCCTCGCTGACAAGGCTACCATGGAGTCCAGAAAGGAGGCGTCCAAAAACTCGATTGTATATTTATTTATTGAGAATTGTATATTTTACTCCATGCAAGAAGTTCACGTGTGCTGTGGAGAACATTTCCATACGGTGAATTTAAGAATAATCAAATAAATTATTCTATGGTAGGGTAGGTACAGTGAAAGAAAATCGAAAAATAAATTGTTGCATTCAGAAATGAACGATGATATTGAGAGTCGAAGTATTTAGAATTGTGAAAGATATATAATTTGGGAGGAGGGTTTGGGTACAGCTGCACCGGGAATCATTTATTGAATAACCAACACCTCTGCCATAGGTCACCCCAAGTTGTTCGCTACGTTTGGTGATTTAGCAGGGGTGACCGGGTTCATCAGGTGAGGTGTGTTCAGGATACGCCTGCCCACCAGCTGCGTGGCATGCCAGATCGGGAGAGGCTGGTTTGGTGAGACCCTTTGACCTCTCCAACTAGAGCCATAGTTTCCCATTCTCCCATTTCCACATTAAATTCCATTAATATAAAATTAGTTTAGCTTATTACAGTGGTATTAAAATCGTCCTTATCAAAACGTCACCCAATGAACCCGGGCACTCCTGCTTAATCACCAAATGCAGCTTGGCACTTAGGGAGACCTATGGCAGGGTTATCAAGATTGATTATTTTATTAAAGTATTTTTTTCAAAACCGAAAAAGTTATTAAAAAGATGTGTGAAGTCCCATAAAAAGGCATTTGTTTCTTTTCAATGTGTATTACAGATTCATGTAATCCTATTACAATATATAAAACTTTAAATATTGAACATCTAATGTTCATACTCTACCACGCTTAGAAGACCTCTCCCTTTTATATTTTTTTATCCAAGTAAAAAATTAATCAACTAATAAAAATAACCTTCAAAGTTCACCCATTCTTCATACTTTACCACGAGAAGTCTTCTTCTTATTTTTTATATTTTTAAACACAGATACCAAATAGACAAAAAAGAACCAACAATGAAAATGAACGTCTCTTATTAGCAGGTAATCATTAAAAAGGATCTTGAAACCAAGTATTAATACACTTATTTAAAGCGCACTTGAAGTGAAATAACACTAAACTATATAAATGTTGTGTTTTTATTATTGTAGAATTTGTATTATTTATGAAAACTTCTTTATTTTAAAGTTTACCTGCTATCTGATTATTTAAGAAAGCTTTAATGTCCTTAATGTTCCTCCAATACTTTCAGATTGCGCGTCGCTTATGCGTCTTAGACTATATATAACATAATGTAATATTTGTCTGTTACTAGAGCTCATCAATACGTAGAATCTACTGTCTTAGAAAACGAAAATCTGCTACACCCGCAGTTAAGATAATGGCATAATTTGTGACAAATAAAAATACACGAAAACTACCAACTTTAAGGCGTGTATAAATAATCAAACGGGTGCAAAACAGAGTTATTGCTTTCCCAATCGTTATATTTTTACAAATTCTTGCTAAATATCCGAGAATTGCAAATTGCAAATTGAAAATGTGTTCTAAATAAATGATATTATTAAAAATATTTAATTTTTGAAGGAGCAAACACTTTGTGGTGTGACATTATATATGAAATAAAAAAAACATACTTTGTAATACAACCTTTTTATTTGAATTTATAATGACAGCCAACCGGGTTTCGCTTATCTAGTGCTCCGTCAGGGGTTATTATATTAACTCATCAGTTAATATAATAAGACCTGACGAAGCCCGGTGGGATGTCATTATTAATTAAAATAAAAAGTGGTGTATTACAAAGTGTGTTTATTCATTTAAAATAAAAAAATATTTTAATGTAATTTTCTGTAAAATACATACTTTTTTATGTTTGTTAATTTATTAGATCTAACTTAAGAATGATAAAAAATATACAAAAATAATAAAAAAAATCTTCAGGGCTATAGTTTTTTTGTTATAAAATCAAAGTAAATTACATCGTTTTATTCATTCACCTTACATGAACTGACTTTTACTATGTACATAAAATAGGAACATTTATTTCATTTGATCGTGCCATATCTCCTAACTGCCAAGCATCAAGTGTTGGAATCAGATTTCTATAATGGATTGCTAATTTCCTTAAAAAATATATTTTATTTACGGCTAGGTAATTATATTTTAGGTAGGTTATCTAACATCCTTGAAATAAAAATTTAGAAAGTTTTATCATTCTGGTGTTTTGTTCCTGTCACGTAAACATGAATGATTACGATGATTAATGATTATATTTAATAGAAAACAGAAAATAATTCAGCTAATGGAGGCCATCCTACTTTTCCCAGCGCGTGTTTATTATTTCTCAACTCCGGGAAGGTATATCAGAGAATACACGGAATGTAATCACAAGCAATTGATTTAATTTTCTGCATTTGTTGTTGTTTCCGTTGTAAAAATATTATTGAGATTATTAAATTTGCAATTATTACAATTATGACAAAGGTAAAACAGATAACTTTTACTCACAAGCAATAAAATTTAATGATTTAATTTTATGCATTGAACTATCAGTTATCACTGTTCTGCTTAGTCTGGCCGCTTGTTAATGTTTTCGCACATTACCTATATCAAGAATGAAGACCGATATGTTTGTGGTATCATAACAACGTTTATTACAGTGCAAACGAAATTATACGAACATAGTCTGCAATGCCTAGGGGCAATTAATATAATAATATAAAAATGGCTGACATTATATTAACCTCGGAACCAAATGATCTATTGAATTTAAATAACAACTCTTTCAATATACTACACAAAAACATAAGAAGCATAAGAAAAAATTTTGATGAATTTCAAATTTTATTGAAATATTTAAAAGTTAATTTTCAAATAATAATACTTACTGAATGTTGGATAAATCATAAATACATGAAATTGGAAATTGCTGGATATACAACCTACTCAAGTTTGAATAACAAAAAACAAAACGATGGTGTAATTATATACATTAAAAACGAAATAAAAGCCGAAGTTGAAGAAATTATTATCACAAATGCCAATTGTTTAAAAATTAAAATCAGTAAAGAAAAAGCTATATTAGCAATCTATCGATCGCCCTCAACAAGAAACATCGACCCATTCCTTAAATCCGTAGACAAGGAACTCTGCCTTCTTAAAGAAACGAAAAACATATTTATTATTGGAGATGTAAATATAAATATTTTAGAAAATGGACACCCTAAGCGAATTCAATATCTGCAGATGCTAGCATCCCATGGACTGGAAAGCTTAATAAATGTTCCTACTCGAAAAGTGGACAACAGTGAAAGTTGCATAGACCATATAATGAGTAAAACAAAAGACATTACTCAAACTGTTGTATTTAATTCAACTATAACCGATCATTATACAACTATGCTTTCAATAAAAATAAACAAGTCAAATAAAATGAAGAAAAAACCATTAACAACAGAAAAAACAGAAATCAACTGGAACATCATTAAACATAATCTACAATGTACCGATTGGAAAAAACTGCAAAGTATGAACAATACAAATGATGCATGGAATTATTTCATAGAACTTCTTCAGAATAACATACTAGCTAATACCACAAAAATTAATAAGAAAATCTCACACAAAAATGTACATATTAAACCATGGATTACACAGAATGTTATAAACTGCATAAGAAAAAGAGACGAGTTACACAAGAAACTTAAAAAAATTCCATACGATATACACATGTTAAGATACTACAAAAGATACAGAAACATTTGCAAAAAAGTTATTATGTGTACAAAAGAAACCTACTATAAGAAAAAAATTGCAGATTGTAAACAAAATCCCAGGAAAATGTGGCAAATAATAAATGAAATAACCAGTTCTAAATCTGCCAACGTTACATCAATTGACGTGCTGAATATAAACAATGTTCCCAGGACATACGCTGATAATCCTGACCAAATACTTGAATACATCAATAATTTTTTCATAAATATAGGATCAAATCTAGCAAAGCAAGTTACAAAATGTAATGAAGATGTACAAATAAACGAACCACCTGAGCAAGGAAATCAGCTCAATTTTAAACAAATTACAGCTGACGATATCAAAAACAGAATTTCTTCTTTAAAATCAAATATTTCTTCAGGGGAGGACACAATCTCAACCAACGCAATAAAATATCTCTGTAAAGAACTTATCGAACCACTTACATACTTAGTCAACATGTCTATAACGAATAGCATATTCCCTACAGCCCTCAAAAAAGCGATTGTTATACCAATATTTAAACAAGGATGTAAAAATGACATAAACAATTACCGACCAATAAGCCTACTAAATACATTTTCAAAAATATTGGAAAGAATACTAAAAAAACAACTCTTATCCTACTTAGAAGACAATAAAAAATTATCAAAAACTCAGTATGGATTTAGGGAGAACTTAAGTACTAGTGACGCCATAGAAAAAATTACCGATATGATCACTAAAAGTTTAGACAGTGGAGAAAAAACTTTGGCAATCTTCATAGACTTACAAAAGGCTTTTGACACAATAGATCACAAAATACTTTTTTCAAAACTTTCAAAAATTGGTATGTCATGTACAACACTAAACTTACTAAAAAGCTATATGACGGAGCGTACACAGAGTGTCCAAATTAATAAGAGAAAAAGCAAACCTCTCCTAATCAACCATGGAGTACCACAAGGAAGCGTACTAGGTCCGATATTATTTTTAATATACATTAATGATATCTGTAACCTAGAAACAAGAGGAAAAATCATTAGTTTTGCTGATGACACAGTAATTTTATTTAAAGAAAAAGATTGGATAAATACCTACAAAGAAGCTGAACACGGACTTGGTCTCCTGCAAAACTGGCTTAAAAGAAACTCCCTGACGCTTAATGTCAATAAAACAAAATATCTGACATTTTCTAAAACAGCCAGAGGGCAGCCGTCAGAGGACCTTAATCTCAAATTACATTCATGCCAAGGAATTTATCAAAAAAATCAATCCTTATCATGCCCATGTCCCACTATAGTACACTCCAAAAGCATCAAATATCTTGGAATTGAAATTGATGATAATCTCCGTTGGAACTCACATATAGATGTAATTACAAAAAAACTAATCAGGTACATATACTTCTTTAGAAACATTCGCAATATCCTCAATATAAACGATATTAAAAAAGTATACTATGCTTTGTGTCAATCACAAATAGAGTACGGAATAACTGGATGGGGGTCTGCCTTGAGCACTCACACAGAGCGGCTCAATATAGCACAAAAAGGAGTATTAAAGACTATACTGAAAGTTCCGCTTAGAACTCCGACAGAAGAAATATTCAAAAACTTCAATGTTTACAATGTACAGAAACTATATTCAAAAAATATTTTATTTAAACTGAAAAAAAACATATCCGAATACTCCACTGCCCAACATAAATACACAACCAGGGCAAAAAGCGAAAATATCCTGATTACTCCCAGTTTGAACACATCCTTTGGACAGAGAAATAATAAATTCCATGCTATAAAATTGTTCAATGCTCTACCAAATGAAACCAAAAAAATAAACGAAATGAATATATTTAAAACAAAAGTCAAAACATGGCTTAGAGATCAAAGTAATAATCAACTTACAAACATTATGAAGACAATGTAAAGACAATTCAAAACTAAATACAAAAATTTAAGAAAAACTACAGGCCGCCTCAGAACAGGAAACCCTAGTGAGGAGGACTGTGAAAAAAATACAAAAAATATACTTATATTATACTTTAAACCTACATATTGTACAAATTTTGCTATTGATATTAATAAAAAAAAAAAAAAAAAAAAAAAAAAAAATGTTGACGGGAATGAATGTTACAAGTTTGCAGTGACTTGCATTGTTTTATGACCACATACAGACTGTGTGTAGTTTTTAAGTTCGGTTACGTCTTGTACTTTGAATGTTAAAAATATCTATCGTATTTCGCTAATTTTGCTTTACTACCAAATTCATGAAAAAATTTTTTGATAAGATAATCGTATTTTTATGGTTAGTTTTTACTGGGGTTGCACAGCTTTTCATAATGTATGGACTTCACGCCACTGATATATCAGTACTATGTCAATTGTTTGAAATAGGCACCATATCTGAATAGCCAGATACTTTCTAATTTTCATCACATCATTCGGCCTTACAGCATACCCAAATGGAGGGATGCCATAATTGCACTGGCTTTAGTCGGTTAGTGCTCTATGGGTATTGATATAAAACGTCCCTTTCAATAAAATCCCAATATCCCTGGCTACACCACCGCCCTCTTCACTTATGAATAGAGCGTATGATTCCTGATAACGTCAGCGTAAAACTCAACAAAGTAATCGAATCAATTACACAATTTCACGTTTTCGGAACCTTGTAAAGGTTTCCACGGTCTATTTATTATTTCACTGCGGCCAAGGGCGGTGGGCGGGCGGGTGGTTAGGGGGCGGGAGGCGCAATGTCCACTTGCGGTTGCACGAGGCACTCGTTGAGTTCTCATTAAGACTGATAATGTGGATATCTCGTGGAAGTCTCATCGATGTGAGACATAAATGCAATCATACTGGGTATGCTCTAAGGATTACCACTCGTCATTTATTGTTACATATTATTATACGTATATTTAAGACGAATGCATTTTATAAATAGCTGAAAGTAATAATATTGATTTCACTCAACTGTCTTCATTGGAGCTGCTGTGTGGAGTTATTTTACAATGACAAGAAGAAGTGAACCATATTACACATAAGTGAAGTGAGAAGTGAAACACATAAAATACCTGGGGGTCATCATTGATCAACATCTTCGCTGGGATCAGCACTTGGCCAGTCTAACCCCACGCATCAGCAAGCTCTTTTATGCTTTTCGAAATCAAAGTAATATCCTTACTACCTCAATTCTTAAAACTGTATACTACGCTCTCTGCCAATCCTTACTAGCATACAGTCTCATAATCTGGGGTGGCACTGCACAATCTACCATCGAACCTATACTATAAGCCTAAAAAATGGTAAAACGTGTCATTAACAAGCGACCAACAAGGTACCCCTCCACTTGACTTCTCATAGAGTATAAGGTCTCAAACATACGACAACTCTACCTAAAATTTTCGCTAATACATTTCCTGTTCAAATATAAAAACAGAACTCTCTTTCAACACAACTACACCACCAGAACAATAACCAACGGTCACTACAAAGTACCTTCACTACATACCACGTCAGTTCAAAGACAATTTTTCTTCCTAGCTCCTAAAATCTTTAATCTCATCCCCGAAAACCTAAAAACCATGAGTCAACCCCATTCCTTTAAAAAACAAATTACGAAATGGATCCTTACACACGGAATACATTACAACTACAATACCCATTCATTCTACACTCTATCAATTTAATCACCTTTCCGACAAAACATAATATATCCTTATTCCCCAACTTAGCGGTATAGTACGTACATAATTAATTAGTGTGATCTATTTACTAATAATTTCTCAAAATTTTCATCTTCTTACAATTCTCTAAATTCTCCATCCTCATATTGCAACTCAAACTAGCTATACATCATTTTTATTATTTATATTACAGTAATGTATAGATTCTATGTCAGCAAATTGTAAAATTCACCCGCCATAACACAGGGTAATCCCTAGCATGGAGGGTGAAATATCACAAAAAACCACATGTACTCTCTCAATAATGTATCAATAAAATAAAATAAAACAAATATTCTAGGAGTAAGGAAATTCCAAAGCCTTTTGAAGGGAACTTTTTTTTTTAGATTGTCATCACATTCAACTTTTGTTCATGCTCACCCTACTTTACTGATAATTACAGGAGGATGCATTACTGAACATCGGCGATGAGTCTCATTTTACGACATTACCCAACTGCCATTAGAAACAACAATTGTATCAATCAATAACTAATTATTTTCAAATATATATATATTATTTTATCAAGAAGCTGTGCGATATCTATGATCGAAGAATTAAAAACCGCCAATTAATCATTTTTGATAAGTCGGAATCTTTCATAATGATTTGAAAATTCTTTCTTGACTCTTTTTAAAAGGCATACTATTAATTGATTGTTTATCCACTATTCAAGTCCTTTCTCCTTCTCCTCCCTCAAATCTTCGGACACAAAACATTCCCAATATCGATTTCAAAATAGTGTCTCTGGCTTTAGGAGTTCTTTGTGTCGTTAAAAAAAATCACAATTAACGAGAAGTTCCATGTGTTTCATTTGGTATTTTAAAGGTGATTATGGAGAACACTTTTGACTGTTATAAATGACTTTATTGATAAAGACGATACTCGATATGTTCCTTCAACATATCACCAGATAATAATAAACTCACTACCTACAGTAGTGATTTGACCTACTTAAGAATAGTGATGTGACACATTGCACGAGCATTGTTCAAAGCTTGTCTATTAATGGTAGCAGTATTCAATGTGTGCCATTTATTTAAATAGCATATACCAAAATAGCAGTGTTTTTTGCACCTGGACAAAAAATTCAAAGCATGATAAAACATTTAATCGTACTATATATAAATTGAAAATTTATTGATATCAGAATTTAGGCAGGTGACTCTTCAAAACTAGCTTTATGGCGTTAAGAGAACAGTCACTCACTTCCAAATGGTTTGCAATTTCATTTGATAGCACTGCTCTCCTTGTTATGCCAAACTTTGCCAGAGCGACGGTTGTGTCGTGCGGTACTCTGAACAGGTCTGGTATATATAAATCACAGTACCCAGTAGCAGTAGAGGAATGTGCTAAAATTGCTTTCTTTTTAATTGGTTTCCAGACTCACAGAATCAGTTTCCTCAAGTAAGTCAATATAGCGCATGAACTTTGGATAGAATCCATTCGTTCGCATATATATGGAGAAAAACGAATAACGCTGATTTATTGGAAATCTCTTCCAATTATTAGTCCATCTGTCTTAATTTGATTGTTTTCAAACTGGCAGTAGAATAATTAAGACTGTCGAGATCGAGATGTTCATAGAAAAAGTAAGAGACGGGGAGGAGATAGGAAAGAAGATGCTTGTGAAGAACATGGTTATTTGAGTCTGGTCATAAATCATGGCCAGGGCTGAAAAGTGGTATTAAAGCAATAATAAATTCCAGTCACTCGAATGCGGTGTATGTTTTGAAAAAATATTAATTACTGTGTGAAATATACAACGCAAATTTAATTCACGTTTATTTAAGAAACTTATCAGTTATATAAATAAATTTCTTCAATAATCGCAAATCACTCTGAGGCGTCTTTTAATTTAATGAAAAAATAAATCTATTTGTAGACACAACCAATCAAAATCAATGTTTTCTGCGTAAGGATAAAGCAGTGAACAATTAATTATTATCACTAAGAAGCAATTATAAATAATAAATAAATTTAGGTAGCTATTAAATTAAACTGTTAAAAAATCTTTTATAAATTAACTTAACAGAATGAAGGAGTACTAAGTACTAAACAACATGTAAATTATAATGAAAAAAAGGTATTAACGTGAAAATAAATTTAAGAGAACGCGATTTAAAAATGAAGTATTGAATCTTGTAAAGTATATTTTTTTCATCGTCTCGGAACCAACATTATTTATGTTCTCAAGGAAAAAATCAAATAATTAACTCCCAGGTTGTCAGCAATGACTTTAAATCAGGAATAAAATTTAAGTTTGTAAACTTACGGTCTCCGTGGCCGAGGGGTAAGGTTTTCGACTAGCATTCAAATCGTTTTTTGATTTCAAAATAATTTTAAAAACGTTGAATTTTTTGTATGGGAAAGTAAATATTCTTCAATGAAATCGGAATTTCGAAAAAGATTATTTTTTTATTTTACTTCTACCATTATGTAAAATCAATTACCCAAGTTAGCGCACTTTACCCCTGGACATACTGTATAGTATACTTGCGGCACGCTAAGATCACCAGTTGCTTGAAATGGTTTGTCCGATAAATATTGACAACTCACTCTGCTGACCGTTTCATTTCAGAAATAAATATAAAGTCGGGTTGTTTTTTTTATGTAAAACCGCACAAGAGTCCCAACCGTCTGGAACCAGATAAACCATGATATTCCCAGTTTGGGTACGGTCAGAGGCTGGAGGTATTGGACAGGAGAAGAAGATGGGAAAAAAAAGGTTGACAAGTACCTGGCTAACAGATTTGGTCACCAAACACGGCCAAAGCCATTTCAAGTAACGGTTCAATTCTGAGAGGTGGTCCTTCACCGAGTAGCGACCAGTAAGAAGTTCTCCGGAGCGCCGAAGAACAAACAACATTTCCAACATGGCTAATCACAATACGAAACACGGTTTAATTATAACATCGCACAAATATCTCATGCAATAGGTAGCTACTGAACTTGCGTAACTTGCATTGCGTTTGTGCCTCTGTTCGGATCCAAATTTTTAATGCTTTACAGCGAAAGAAATTTTTTTACAGCGAAGAAATCCCCAGATTTGGGGGTTTTGAATTTTTAAGGGAGAAAGGGAGTTTTTAGGAAAAAGGTATGAAATCTAGGGAATTTTGTACAATCATACATTTTGTTCATAAGCCATATATCAGCAAAACCTAATATTAAATTTATTATCTGACTTAATCTTGTACTCCGGTGAACACTGCTAGATTTTTCAATCATTTGTTTATTTGTAGAGCTTTTGAAAAGAGTTATCTTTATCAAATAAACTTTATCTTATAATTTTTTTCCTTTTAATTTAAGATACCGGTGTTTTTTACGTGTTGATTTTTTCCATGATAATGGGAGGACGAATTGAGCAAGTATAATATTAAGTACTTACATGCATAATCAAAGGTAGGTAAAGTTATAGTAAAATTAGTCATAGTCGAGTTTGCTGTCAAGCCAGAAATTAATGCGAAATTCGAAGAGCGGATCTTTTGTCAAGCGTTTAAAAGAACACTAAATTCTCATGAACTGAAATAACATAAGTATATTTATTGAATATATTTACCGAATATATTTTTTGAATATTTATTTATAGAGTGAAAAAATTCCGAAGAAGTTTTAAAGTACCTGATAGAAAAACTTACCGTTATTGAAAAACATAGATATACATATGTGAAACCTTTTAGTATCGAGTCTACAGTTTCCTTTATGAAAATATAACGAAGAAGTATGCTGCATATGTGTATTCGTAATCCGTGTATCAATTTCATGCACCCGCGCACCTATCGATCTGCTGTTACAGGAATGTGCATGTACATTCTAATTTGTTTATCCTCGTATTCAGAATTCATGTGGAGTTCCGTGCGAAAGGATAAATATTGAAAATGACAGTTATCCTGCACCAATATTTAATTATTTTTATCTTTAAAATTTTTTTTGGATAATAATTAAATTAGACAAACTGATTATCACCGCTCATATGCAATCACTTGCAATGTTGTTTGACTCCTGGGATATTAAGTTAATGACCTGTGTCGCGTTTTCTCCGTTTTCTTTTACTACATTTCAGGATTTTATGTAGTATCCGTCATTAGGACAGATTCCATGTAAGCAAACATTAAAAAATAACGAATACAATGCGCCACATTACATCGCCAATCACGACCGAAGCCAGGCAGTAAATCTTGGTTACCATAAATTAAGGAGTTTTCATTAAAAAGTCCTGCAATGCAGAAAGTACAAATATACATTCAAATAAAGCTGAAGTGCAGCTTTGGATTCATGTTTAGTTGCTTAATTTCTGCTTAGATCCTTTAATTGAGATATACGCGAGCAGCTTTTGTATCACAAGCGGCACTAGTGGAGGTGGCGTGGGGGATGATAGGGTGGTGGGTGCTGATCTCCCAAACACCCTCATTGATTGGATTACCCTTCATCGGCGGCTGGGATTGACCTTCACCCGCACGCTTTTACAATAATCAAGCAAACACGAGCATATTAAAAGGACATGGCGAAATACTAACCCTTGATTTTGTATCACACCACAATATTTGAATGCCGGTTAAAGTTTTTCAATTAAAATTTGACAGAAAATAATACTACTATTTAGAAGATTTTACAAATTTTACCTTTTTATAGAGCATAGCTATAGTTGAAAAAATTGTTGGTTACTAAACGGTACACAAACCACTGCATTATAAAAGCGATAAAGAAAATTACAAAAATATATTTCGCATAATAAACATACACGTGGGAAAAAAGGCTACACGTAGATAAACACAGATAAGGATTAAATAAACTACATGCTTGAATTTGTTGTAGGATATCTGGAAAATATCTACATTTCCTGTGAGGCACATACTTAACCTAGCTTGTATTCCAAGGGGCATCACCATTGTTAAGATAGTTATGCATCTGGGAAGACTCAAAAGACTGTGTTAGCGACCCCTCGTGAAATTATCCATGAAATTCAATCCTTATTTTAGTCAGAATGTTTGGTAATGATAGTAAACCTTTCAAAAGCTTACAAGCCATCAGCAGTAATGCGACATCCCTCCTAGAACTAAGCCTGCAGATACCCAGCTTCCCAAGATAAATTTTCTTGGAAAAGATTTGGATAAATATCTATTTCGTGTAGAGGTAGGTATGGTAAAAAATCTTTTGTATTTTCTCAACCATTAGTACATAGATGGCCGTCGGCCCCCATATCTGAGATCCACTCACGAGAATGCTACGCACTTAAATCTTTCCAATTACCATGAAATATTAAGCAATCGTCACATAATTCCTTGCAGGTCGCCGGTATCTTTAATTTTGTAATTAAAACATACGGTTTTGTGGTACCTAGTAAAATATGTAATTCAACACTTTTGGAAGTTTAAACAGAGTACAATCAGTACAATAATTATCAATATTTTATATCAGTTTCTATATAAGTAGTATATTTCACATACGCGGTCGTATATCAAATGAATATAATTTTCCCCACTTCATTAGTAAGGATTTTAACTTTAATATTTCTGGTTGTTGTTTTAATTATTTCTTGATTTACTTTACCACAATATTATACTATTCATATATTATTCACATACCCATATTTTTACTTAGATTGATCACGTAGTATTTTAAACAAACAATAAAAATTTCAATAATCGGCGATCCACGTGCGGTGTTAATTCAAAATCTGCATTTTGCACTAACATACATATTCATATGCACGAGATTTTAAAAAAAAGACCCATTTTAAGCCACACTTCAATTCGACGTATTAAATCGGGTCACGTATTTTCCGCCCACAGAAAAAGAATTAAAAAATTGAATGGGAAAATAACTCCAATAAATAAATCCTCGTGAACCACAATTTAAAAAATATTTTTTACAAGAAGCGACTTCAAAATATTTCACTATTTATATAAGGCAAAACTTCCGCGAGCCGAGCCACGAATTATGGAAAAGAAACCGCAAGTGGCATTTCACACTAGCTAAAGTTCCCAGCGTTTCAAATCAAAAGTATAGTGTGAACATCTTCAAAAGGAAGGAAGGTCAAGTTTGCAAATTTTCATCAACATCAGAAAAAAAAGTCGATTTGTAAGAAAATCCGCCTGCCGTTCGCCCGGTGTCTGCCAGAGACATCCTGCTATAATATATGTTCTATAATAAATGTAGATTTGTAGGTTTTATGTGTTATACATATACATTGGCAACATCAGTAAACAATCAAACCTGTATTTGTAAATCACACTTCTATGGTTTATCCATTCCGTGGCTATTCTATATGTAGATGCTACTACCGAAAATTGAAATTCCTCTTTTGGCCGCCTAATGGTAGTTCCGTTTGATATTCAAATTAGATTTTGTTTGATTTCGCAAGAGTGTAGATTGGGCTAGTTATTCTATTTTACGCTATTTGCGTAGATTCATTTTAGCGTTCAACTCATATTGTTCATCCATACAAAATAATGTTTTCTTCTTTTTCCACGAAACAGAATTTCCAATTGAATCAAACAATAGGTTGTTCGATTTCGTTCGATCCGTTATATCTTGTATCAGTATGAAAAAAAACTAAATATTCCCTCGGGCTTTCAAAATTTTAATGCGATTTTACCCAGATTATTTGCATGCAATTTTGATTGTTCACCCTAACAAATCATGGTTTTATACTCTTTTCACAAAACTGCTTTTCCAATGATATGAAACAATCAATAATAATCGAACTTCCACGTTGAGCAAGCTTAACGTGATTTGTAGGCGAGCACAATTATTATTATGATCATATTGTCCTAGGCAATCAACCTGATCAAACACTCCTCACACACTTGTACAACGTTACTACGATAATGTACAATTTCCAATCCAATTATTGCTTCACACTATTTATACTCGGATTAACATCTTTGTCTACATCCTTTTTTGTACAATTTGCAAGCTTTAACCACAACCCTATATATGTTTTCATTAGAAGATAAGATTATATGAAGGTGCATTTAAGTAAACACCTAATTCACTATATACCCACCTTTTACTGCTCCCAACCGTTTGGAACCATTGAGACTATGTCATCTCCTATTGGGGTATTATGGGAGGCTGAAGAAAGAGGTGGAGAATTACCCGACTATTCCGATCCGGTCACCAATCACGACTAAAGCAATTTCAAGCAACATTTAAATTCTGCGAATATACTGCGTAATTTTTATTACCCATCTACATACTTAAGCACTGTCCGTAATGCTGCCGTGCTGTAAGACCACCCAAACGTAAAGGATGCAGGCCAACAATGAAGAAATGAAATATTTACATTCAGTAAATCATAATGGTAAAATTGAGTAAAAAGTTTTTATTTTTCTTGTCATTTGTATAAGGTTTTTTTATCCAGTTAAGAATTTTTCCTCATAAAACATATTAATGTAACGTGAAATCAGTCAAGTAAATACAACCATCGTAGGAGTAACGAGGAAAAATGAGCCGTAGTACTAGTTAGTTAGACGCTTGAAACGGTATTGTTACAAGCCCATAAAATCAAAATCTAAAGCTGTCCGCAACTACCCATTGTTGTTAATGAAGGTGATTTGAACTACTGGAGTAACTAAGAATGGGAATACGCTCGTTACGCATATGCCGACAAATACCCACTCGATAATGGCACCGGACAAACCGACGTTCTACTCGCAGTGCGCAAAATACCCCAGTACATTGGATGTCGTACTCGAGAAAAATCTCAATCTCGCCTCTTTACAGGCTAGACGAACTGTCATCAGACCACCTGCCCGTGATCTTCACTATAAGAGGCTCAACCTCAAAAACAGCGCAATTATAAGGATGCCGACTGGGAAGGATTCAGGAAGGAAATCAAGGAAGGAATACATCGGGAACTCTGCGCTCACCACAAGAAAAAAACTCCTGCGACGCATGTATCACCTAACGCGCAATGGAAATTTTAAGACAGTCTACAACTGCTTGCAGAGGAAAATAAAGAGTGAAGTATGCAGATCTCATCCGTGAACTTTGTAAGAAAAGCGTTTCATTGCTGGTTCAAAATGGTAAGCGCGCTGAGACACAAAGATCACAAGATTCCACCACTTGCGAAGTTAGACGGCACAAGAACAGCGCTGTCACTACAAGAAAAAAACAGACGTGCTTGCCGACGGATTTGAGAGAGCCTACGCAGCCACGGACGGCCTATGCGACCCTGAAAAGAAAAAAAAATCGTAGCTGAATGTCTACGAGAACTGAGCCAGAGGAAACGAACGGTTGCCATATTCACTTCGCTATGCCGAGCGAGATTGCTGTCACAATCAAGCGATTAAAAACGAATAAAGCGCCGGGAAGCGATCCCATACACAACATTTATATTTACGTACAACTCATTTTATTCAAACTTCATTCATTATTCATGACAAATTCGTAAATATTCGCAAGCGAAACTGAACACCATAGAGGCGGAATCAATAATAACCTTCACCCTGAGAGGGATTCTTCAACCCTCCCCTTGTAGGGTGGGCGAATAAACACATTTTGCTTTCTGTTCGATAAATGACCTAGTAACCCAGACACAAAAGATGCCGGGGCTCGAATCAGTGTTGAAACTATGAATTGAAAATTCATCAAAATGAAAATTCAACACACCTTTAAAAAGTGATGAAACAAAAAATAGGTTTAATAGTTACCTATGTAATCTAGATTTGTTTCATCACTTTTCATGACTTTTTATCACTTTTTGTGTGGAATTGTCATTTTGATGACATATATCGGGTCCCGCTTATAAATATGCAGGCATACCCTTCCCGGGAGAGAGTGGTTATCACTATACAGCATTTGGTCACAGCTATTCTGCGTTCACTTTTCTGCATAACCATAAACAAAGCATTGCTTTGAAGGTCTGATGCGAAATACGAAGCATTGAGGTATTTCAATTCCGTACTCGTAGGCTCCCACCAGACTGAATTGAGGTTAAAAAATTATTTAATTTCATTAATTGATCGACTACGGCTACTGAAATCAGAGGGCAACATTGCAATATATTCAATACATTTCGTTTTACTATTTAATTTTTGAAGTGAAACTTCTTTAGGCGCGTAATGGATTTTCGGGGACGGAGTAAAACCGAGTCAGGATCGACACGAAAATGCGGGTACCCCCACCACCGCTCACCGTTCACCGTTCACTGTTTTCAGTAAAAGCAACAAATCATTAGCATGCGCATAAAAGTTTTTATGTGTTTTATTTAAGTACTTTTTTACTCGGTAGTATAATTTTGTTTGGCGCATGCCTTAGCTGTGGTACAGACGTGGACAGGGCTTTCCTGTACCGTCCGTCCGCCGTTCAGTCTGGTTTAGTCGTCCGTCGAGAGCGCTCGCGTCGCGCGCTTTGCCGTTCCATTCGTATTCCAGTATATAAATATTGTTGAAGTGAAACTTCTTTAGGCGCGTAATGGATTTTCGGGGACGGAGTAAAACCGAGTCAGGATCGACACGAAAATGCGGGTACCCCCACCACCGCTCACCGTTCACTGTCCCTCTCTCACCATATGCGCTTGTTGAGGTGGGGGAGCCGCTCACGAACGTTCTCTCTCTTCTCTTCTTTCCTCTCTCTCAGACACCAGCGAACTGCGCCACGCCAAGCATCAGCTGCTTGGTTAGTATACTGCGTCGTGAGTGTAATACGAGTGAAATACGTAATTGATTGTGGTTCATACGGTTTGGTACAGAATTTCATTTTAACCTCTAATTTTCAAACTAACCTAAGAGAGAAAATAGAGATGATGAAATGAAAATAGAGAGAGAGGAATACTAGAAGTTTCACTTCTGTCTTGCGTAGGCTTGACACACCCATTTTTTTTTTATTGCTTCTTATGGGAAAGTTTGTACATGATATAAATATGTGCTAGTCCCAGCCAGAGCTCATACTTATCTCATCGACTATCATCCCTTTCCTTCTCATAAGTCTTGTATGAAATCGAAAAAGACGAATGATTCTCACCGGGGTTAGTATAAAGGATATCATAAGAATAATGTTTCCTGGTTTAAGGTTCCGTGTTCTGAGACGGCGTGCGTATAGATTAACACTTTTGTTTTCGGTCTCGACATTGTTTTCATAATTTCGCAAGTTCATTATAACTCCATTTTTTCAGCCATGTTTTTACTTTAGTTTCAAATAATATGTTGGTTTCTGATATTTTTTATTTGATTTGATAGGGTTTTAGGTTTATAGTTTGGCACCAATTAAGAAATATTTTTACTGCTTTTTCTTTTTTAAAGTTTTTACATACATTTTTTTTTAAATTTCATGAAGTCGATTATCATGTTTGAAATATGATGTATGAAATTACAGCATCTTTCTCTGCTATACATATACTCAAGGAACATAAATTATATACATGCATTCTGTGACATGAAAAACTCGTATATTTTTTAAAAATAAGTAGTCTAAAAACAAGTTGATGTAAAGTCTTTTTGCACGGTAGGCGGTGGATATCTTGTGAGGCAAATGAACGATTCCATTTTCGTTTAACACGGCAGCTCGCTCCCACCAGGCGACAACTTTAATTAACCTGATTATTCCGCGAAAACAAAACTAGAGCGCAAAGATTACTGCTCTGCCGAGTCAACTTTAGACACAGCTGTATATGAAGCGGATGTTTTAGGGGGATGATTTAAATTAAACGCAATAGGAATAGTTATAATACAATGACATACGAGTTAATATTTTTACAATACAAGAAAATATTCTAAATATACTCTATATAAATTTTGAATAGTTTCCGGCACAGTGAGATCCAAGTAAACCTGGAGTATTTTAGCATTTTTGTTGCTTCTGATTAATATGACTCAATTTCAAAACAAAAAAAAACGATAAACAACATTTTAAAAAATCGTACTAGAACCAAAAAGCAATCTAAATAACAAAAGTGGGCTTGGCCACGTTTGTTTATTGTTATTTGTTATCCTTTGTGCTGTGCATAAAACCTTGTCTTATAAACATTAGTTTATCATTAAAAAAAGTCATAAATATTTCACCAATAAGTGAAGATATTATATGTCTCGACGCCATCTAGTGCGAAATTTAGCACTAACAAAGCCTTTCCTACAAAAATAAAGTTGGTTGTTTACAGGTGGAAAAAATATAATAAGCAGTAATTGTTGATTGAGGTAATAGTATATATTGAATCATTTGGCGGATTGGAAATAAGCCGACATAGCTCAGTGGTTTCAGAGCATCTGATCGGACATCAGAAGGCACGGGTTCAATTCCCGTTGGCGGCATTTATTTTTACACGGAAGATATTTTCAATTTGTGTTGATATTTCAGGCGACTAATTATTGCTTATAAATAAACTAATTATTGCTGTTTTTATTTAACTTTCACCCCTTTGCTACATTTATTAAAATTAGTTTATTTCATATACCTAGGAGTACATATTATTCACCGTGTTCAATGCTCATATCGCAATTCTAGATATCGCAGAAATCTAGAATCTGTTATGATTAGCAAAGCTTCTAATTACGTGAAAAAAATGACACGAATATGACAGGTGTAATAGTAGTTTTACAATATCTAGTTGTAATGCTGAGAAACACGTTCCGATTAAAATTTAAAAGCTAAGTAAGTAAAACAGTGTACATTAATACAAAATTAATATAATTTATTCAACAGCGGACCGAACGATAAATAATAATTACTTAAAAAGTATGTTTACACGAAAGATTTGTAAGCTGCACAACAATAAGACATTTTCATAAATGATAGAAAAAAAGCTTACATGAATTTTTTTTTCTAGTTTTTATATGAGCGAGTTACAGGATGATGAATGATGTATAAAACAACACAAACAAAATAATTTTCGACAGTGTCAAAAACAGCAAGCACGAATTTTAATGGGTGAGCGTCGATCCGAATCAGAACACAATCTAGTTGGTTTTGATCAGACACCGTTGGGCTTGAAATAATGTATATGAGCAATTCTGAAACTATTCTCAAGTGCTACCGCCTTCGAGTTTGTAAAATAGGTTTTAAGGACTTTAATGACTATTATTGACAGTTTTTAATCTCGATTGCAAAAGACACGTAAGGAAATATCTTCAATATCTTGGTCACGCAATAACAAAATCTAGGTTACTCAATTGAAAATCCAAGAGGAGATTAATAGAAGATGATGATATGAAAGAAAATTCTGCAATTCATTGCCTAGATGCATTCATTCCACAGTGGGTAACATTGTAGTAATGAAATGTTCCTCACTGCAGTCTGCACAGCGAAACTTGCTTTGATGTCACTTACTTTTATGGAAAATTTCAATATTTGTTGAAGATTTTACTTGCCTTCTTATTATATAATTAAAATCCTATTCAGAACGAGAGTCGTGTTATTTTCCAATTTTGCTTTGCTTGGCGTTATTTGAGTTGACAACGTTTCCTGGGATACTACCACGCATTGACATAAATAGCACTAGCTGCAGTTGTCACTTATTTATCACTATTTTAATGTTATAACGCTTACTTTATAATCTGAATAATCTATTAAAGGATAATTGCTTTTCTTTTTTTGTCAATCTTAAAAGATCCATGCTAGAATAAATCTCATTTGAATTCCTTCTACTACCACTATAGTAAGCGGAGAATGTCGCATATGCATTATGCAATAATGGAGGACTTAACAAGGAGATAAAAAGGTGGTATTAAAAAATGGGTAGGAAATTTCCAAACTAACCTAGAGGCTAGAGGCCATAGAAAATAACATAGTATTTATAAATATTATCAGTCATTGAAAGAAAATCGTCAATATATCCTATTATTGGTACATCTCTTTAAAACATTGGTTTATGATCTTAGATTTAAACACATTTTTATAATATATTAAGGAATACTTAATTTGACAAAATTGTGTAACCGGTTAAATTATTTATTTTCTATGTCGTAATATAATCCTTATTTATGTATTACTTAAAATTAAAAAAAAAAACATTCTTTAGAATAAATCAATCTCATAATACCGTAATTTTAATTTAAATTAACCAAATATCTTCATTACTCCGTTCATCAAAGAATTTTAATAAATTTTTTTTCTTTCTGAAAGAGAGCCTTTTTTCATTTCTTTTCCTCGCCTCATGCCTGTGTTTGTACCAAAGGTTTTCAATTTTACTAATAATTTAAATTAACACGTGCCCATTAATTATTTTTACTAAATAATTTGTTTAAATGACAATATATTTAACTCCTTCAATATTTCATTTATTTTTGTACATCTATTTTTATTCAGAAAAAGTTTTGTATTGTTATTTGTAACATTATTTTCTATTTATTACCAGTCTTTAAAAACAAAATGTCCTAACTGCTTCCCACGGTCTGGAGCCAGTGAGACCACGGCATCACCAATTGGGATATGTTGTGAGGCCAAAGGTAGTGGGGTGGGAAAAAAGATGGGGGAGAGGAAGGTGGGGAAATACCTGGCTATTCAGATCTGTTCACCTAACACGGTCAAAGAATAAAAAATAAAAAAAAGCCTTTAAAGTAACGTTTATGTTCTGAATGGTAGTCTTACACCAGAGCGATACTGAGAGTATATTCGATTCTGGAACGTGCCCCAAATTTACTGTATATTATTTTAAATTAAGTAATTTGTGAAGTAACACAAATTAATCAAATAAAATGGATTTAAACCTGGCGGGAAGTGGCCTTCCAGCATATTTGTCGAAAACCTTGACCATGGAGTGACCGGTGAGCAGTGTCCCCCAAAACAATTTACCGATAAAAAAATATCCCAAAACCGGAAACTAATGTCAGAATTAGTGTGCCAAACTAATCTATCATTTATAAATTAAAAAATAAATAAATTTATTATCGTTTGTTCAATGGCCCATCTAGTTTGGTAGTAATACAAACAGAGATTGCAAAGTAAAAGGGCAAAGCAAAAGTAGATATATGCTTGACTGTCATTTCCCGTAATTTTCCAATAAGGGGAGAAGTCATAGGGGAAATTCTCATCTCTCTTACATTGGCAAAGAGGGGAATAACGTACTTGAAATGGCTTTTGCTATGATCTTGACTACGAATCGGAAGGTCACGGGTTCAAATTAAATAATTTATTAATGTATACTCGCGACATGTTCCAGAGTTCATAATGATGTCGTGTAATAGACCACCATTCAGAATAGCAACCTTCCTTCATATGACTCTAGCTTTTATGACCAGATCTTAATAGCTAGGAACTTTATTTTACAAGCAATAATTATTCGCCTGAAACACTCATCCACATTGAAAAATCTCCTGATAAAAGATACATGACGCCAACGGGACTCGAACCCGTGTCCCTTCGATTTCCGGTCGACAGCTCTGACCACTGAGCTATGGCGGCTTATCTCTTATCCGCGAAATAATTCAATATATACTAGTGTTTCATTCCAAAATTACTGCTTGTTACATTTTTTCACCTGAAAACAACCAACTTTATTTTATATGAGAAAGGCATTGTAAGTGCTAACTCTCTCACTAGATGGCGTCGAGACAAATTGTCTACATTTTTAGGTGAAATAGCTAGGAACTTCCCTACTTCCTTTTTCTGGTTTCATTCTCCACCCACACACCCTTTAGCATCACAATATATCTCAATTGGAGATGCCATTGTCTCACTGGCCCCTATTAGCAGGGAACAGTTGAGACTCTTGTGCGTTATTTAGATAAACATATATCTGAATAGTCAGGTTTCTCCCAACCTTTTTTATCCAAACGAACGCAAATGTACAGTTTTTAATGTAACCATGTCCAATAGTCTCAGAGTCTTGAAGATGTAGGCTAGCTTTCTTCTTTCGTTTGTTAATATAGTAAAATGATTGTTCCATATTACTCCTACACTATTTTTATAAATATAATATAAACACTCCTTCCTTACTCATAACGATGTTTTAATTTTACACAACTGATAAACAATCACTTACCATACATGAATCATTGTTTGACTGTTGTGTAAGATTTAAAAAACTTTTATTGGTAAAGCCCAATCTGGTGAGATGGTACAATTTACTAAAATATAATTTTGCAAGTTATTACGAATAAAGAATCAGCAACCAAGAATTAAAGTGAGCTAGGCTAAAACACAAATTGCACGAACTTACGATAATAGTTGATCTACACGGGTTTGAGCTTACTTCGGACAAACCAGAATAATATTTATTTTGGCTAATTGTATTTATTTTGATAAATTTCTTTAATGGTGTTTTAGAATCTAGCCAAATATAAAATTAATGTTTTGATTCCTTATCTACTCTTTTCCATATTACAGTTCAATAGCTCGGCTTTGGAACGATTTGTCGGCCTCTGTGTTTCTTCCCTCCTAGAACATGTTTCTCTTTAAGACAAATGGGTAAGCCTTTCTCTCCTTAAAAAAGACCC
This sequence comes from Hesperophylax magnus, assembly GCA_026573805.1. Taxonomy (NCBI): domain Eukaryota; kingdom Metazoa; phylum Arthropoda; class Insecta; order Trichoptera; family Limnephilidae; genus Hesperophylax; species Hesperophylax magnus. The sequence goes on from JAIUSX010000071.1 coordinate 493,851, forward strand.
TCCACACAGCATCCCCATAGATGATATAGACCCTGAGGGAAATTATTTTCCCCAGTGCACCCTGTGTGGAGTTAATTTAAAAAAAATGTAGATTCATATTTAATAGAAAAATACAATGGAAATTTCAACGTTTCAACGTTTTCATTAAAAAAAATGCTTTAACCTTATTAGAACATAATACATAATATAATATCGATTTGTAAAATTTAAATTTAAATCATTGTTCTGGAATGCGCTAAATTAATTAAGGCCTCCTCTGAATGTCATTTTTATGCATTCCGCTTAAAAATATTAATTTGGGCCCACAGTAAAAATAAGTGCAATATAATTTTTTTATATTTATTTTTATTTTTATTGCATAAACAAACAGTACATAATTACATAGAGGACAATAGTTTCAAAGTTATCCAAGTAAATACAATAATTGGTACCAATAACATATCGCTGGCGTATATAGGTACATAGGTATGTGGTATATTGTACATTTTACTTAAGTTAAGTTAGTTAGTATGCTAGGGAAGGAGAGAGGTGTGTGTACGTGTGCATGTGTGTTTGTGGATGTGTGTGTTATGGTTCCATGATAACTCAACACAGTGACAATTCAACACACTTTTAAAAAGTGATATAAAGTCGTTAAAATGATGAAAAAAAGTAAATTTTAGTCTAAACTAACCTAACCTAACCTACTTAACCCAGTTAATAAAGTTTTTGTTTCATCACTTTCCATGACTTTATATAACTTTTTAAAGATGTGATGAATTATCATTGTGATGATTTATCCGGTCACCGTGTGTTATGTGTGCGAATTCAGTGTGCTAAAAAAGTTTTTCTTAAATAGAGGGAGAGAATCAAAAAATATATCATTATTTGTGCTTGTTTGAATTGAGTTGAATGCGAGAAATGAGGGAACTAACCGAGGTACTTAATACATTTATTTTGTATGCGCTCTATATTATTGACATAATAAATGTATTTGGGATTCCAGACAGGCTTTGGGATTACATTCCAGTGTACTTCTGACTAGTGAAGAATATAGCATTACTAGTATGAAACCTAACATTCAATTAATAAAGAATCCTTGTTATGTACTTAAGGAATAATTGGCGTGATATTCGTTACTGATATACTTAATTAGCGTGCCGATTCTTTTTAAAGCTAAGGAGTTATTCAAATAAACAACTCGAGTTGCTTCTTTAGATAAGTGTAGATAAGTATTCCCAGAATATGAACACCGAGAAACGTTGTTGATAACAAACATATATAGAGTATTGTAAGATAAAATTATTTGAGGAATATTTTGCCTGGTGAATGAGCATTCGAATGATGATTTTTTTTATACAATTATCAAAGATTTCTAAGGCAGTCAGTAATTTAAAAACGAATATTATTATTTATTACAGATATCACATTTTTAATACCTCCACAACTTTGAAGTTTTTTTTATAATTCAGAAAAATGTGAACAGTCATATAGAAAGGGGAGAATGCATCATGGTAGACGCACACCCTGGTCACCGCATCACAATGATAGGTGACCGAAAAATCAAAAACAAAACGTTACAAGATATCATCAAGATAATGAAAGAAACAAATCCGGATAAACTTTCAACGGCCCGCCATCTTAATAAATTACCACGCCGAACCAGCTGTTTCGCTTTCTGAAGGCATCTGAAAAGTTTGGTATTGCCTTCAGAAAGCAATATAAAACAGGCGTCATGCATAAAAATAATTATACAGCTGAACTTGTTTATAAATAAACTTTTTTTAACCCGAGTCACCGGCTCAGGCACATAAGCTCCATCTAAGACAGAAGAATTTTCACTGGCTTGGTATTTCTATATAAAATTCTAAATGATTTGGTTGATAGTCCGGTATTGCTAGAATTGATAAGCTTTTGGATTCCACAACGTAATACTAAAAGTTCGGATTTATTTCAGTGCAATTCTAAGATTAACTTCCATATTTATTCCTCTTTGTCCAGAATACTAATAGAGGGAAACAATTATACCAAGTCAGTGGACATCTTCAATTTATCTTTAAAAAAATATAAAATGTTGTTAATGAAGCAATTCAGTTGTGTATATTTCTTAATATTCTCATGTAAAAGCCCCCCAAAAAAGCGTTAATAAATAAATATATCCAAATCTACAGTTTTATTGCGAGATTGATAAAATTTTGCCCACTCAATCTTCAAAACACGAGGAAGGTCACACTCTCAGTCTGATTTCAAAAAACTTCGTGTAAAGCCCGTTTCTTCAGCTAGTATTTAAGTACAGAAATAAATTGGTTCAGAAACAATAATTCTTTTAATTACTGGATTTTAATATTACGCTGAAGCCAACTTTTTCTAGTGTTAAAGCTGCGTGAGTTAAAAGGTTTCATGAATTTATTAATTTCAAAAGCTTGTTTGTTTCAAAAAGCTAAGTAAACGTCACCATTGCTTAAAAGAGAAAATTTTGTATTATGCTTACTATTACCTCTGAGGTAACAGTCTTAAATCCGGCGAGGGAAATTAGAATTTTTTACTGTATTCAAAAAGTTCAAATAAAACATTGTATGTTTTAGTGCAAAATATCCTAATCGCTCTCAGAACTCATTTTGAGAAACTGAGAAGTGACCATTATTCAAAATTAAACCTTACTCATATGAGATTTGAAAGACCATTCACAAACTTTAACTTTATTTATCCCAGTGTCTCTTTAACGAAAGGAATCATCTAGAGACCGAGAAAATGAATGTAATTAATGGAAGCGTTACAGCTCATTATATTAAATTTCACCTGTATAAAGCATCCACTCAAATTAAAATAAAATAACAGATCTTGTGTGTGTTGTATTCTATTAACCCCCGTGTAATTCTTAATTTGGTAGACAGTTTGAAGAGTGGTACTTTTAATGTCCTACGTAATTGTTGGGTTTTTTTATGTATTCAATAATATTATTATTCGATTTACCACTTTTAAAATTTTTTATTGATTAACAAGTTGTAGTGTTTAATTATTATTACAGAGCTGTTTCGCACAAAAATTATCAAATTGTCTACAGTTTACAGTTTGATAATGCCTTCAGAGAGTAAAACAGCTGTCACTCGTATTAATAATGACACTGCTGAACTCGTTGAAAAATAAACTGTCATTTTGGAGTTATACAAATTAAGCCTGATAACAATAAATACCCCACGTAATTTTCTATTTCTGTTACTATTTATTCAAAAACAAACCGTGATGGTTTATTGTGAAACTGTTCAGGATTTATAATACCACTGATGCGATATTAAATTTGTAAATTGTAACAATACGAAGAGACAGACCACCGCGTACGGCAAACAATATTGTTTTACAATACTTATTATCTGTTTAACACCACGAACGGTTCAGCGGCACGTTTAAATTTCAAGGGGTGGAGTTAATTTATTTATTTATTTATTAATCTTAAGTTAGCTCACATCTTCGTGTGTGCTAATAGTTTTATAAACATATAAACATGTACATTGTTTGGCAAACATAATCTTTCTTTAAATATTTCAATAAAGTCACAAAAAAAGAAACATTAATAATTGAGATAGACATATTTTCTTAATTCATTTTTGAACTTATTAATATTTTCTATGACAGCAATTCCTTCGGGATTTTGTTATAGAGTTGAACGGCCTGGTACATCAGAGATTTTTGGGTGCTTGTTTTTTTTCTTGTGGGCAATCTAATTTGCTTAGAATTTCTCGTCCCGTGTCCGTGTATCTCGTTATTGTAATTTATTTTTCTTTTCAGTTCCTTAGACATCATCCCTTAATCAAAAAAAGTTTTTGTTATCAAAGTTAAAAAAATACATTTACATACTTTAAAAAAAATTCTTCAAAAATTTGGATTTTTTTTCGGAATACACTTTCGTTGGGAAAAAAAAATCTTAGGAACACATCTTTTTTTGTAATAAAAATGAAGAAATATCTTGTGGAAATTCAATATTCAATTACTTATGGAAATTCAATATAATTTCTTTTGGAAATTCAATATAATTTCTTTTAGAAATTTAAGATAACTTTTTTTACCCCTTTCCCTGGATTCAATCTACGGGACTATAATCCCGGCAATGCAAATTTCGTGCTAAGGATTAAGCTTACACTGATCCTGCCGCATGCCGGGGGATTTTCGTTTTTCTATGGCTGTATTATCGCCGTGTTGACAATGGATTTTATGGATGACCAAGGGAGTGTCGGCTCATATCAAGGGGGGGGGGGGTGGTTCCGAATATGCTGGAATGCGCTGGTGTGAACAGAAGAGTAACAAAACAATAAATGCTGTGATTGGTTTTCAAAGGAGAGAGCTTTAAGGTAACTATCTAACTGAGAACAATCCAGTTATATTAAAAATAAATCACATAGTAAATAAATAGATACATAACATTACAAAATTCAAATGACAATTTATACAAACAGAGGCACGAGACACAATAGACACAAATAGAGACAAGTAATACTTAATATAATTAGCTTAAATTATTGTTACATCGTATTATTCTTTCATTTATTATTATTGTTTTTTATGTTTATTTATTGATCTTTTGGTAGACTCAGTGGCGGTTTGTGACTTTAGAGTGTACTATCGTGCAATTATCGGAAAAAAAAATCTTTTTCAGCATTAATAATGTCATTTTTGTAATATTAGCACTCTAGTACACACAATAGTCACGATCCGCCACTGGATCTACTAGGTATGAACGTATTTCTTATTTATTCTTAAATATATTTGTATTACAAAGGCATAGTATATTGTCCTCCACGGTAGGAGTTCACCTTTGTTGTGGAGGACTTTTTCAATTGTAAAGTTAAAATATAAAATCGATTTTTCCATAGGTACAATAAAAAAATGTGAAATATAAAAAATTAAATATTAAAAGGATTGTAGCCAGTTCCATGTGTGTTTTTTGTATTCTGTAAGATTAGATGTTTTATATTGTGTTGGAAGTGAATTGTATAGTTTTATAGCCTGGAATCTGTAGTGTTTTTGTCCAAAGAATGTGTTTGGTATCTATTAGTAGTTGGTGTGCATGTCTTGCTCTAGTATTGCGAGAAGTTTGTGAAGTGTTTAAATGTGTTTAGGTTCTTGTAAAGGAAAGTAAGTATTTGTTTTGAATATAATTTTTGAATCTTCAACACTGGGAATTGTTTAAATATGGTTGAAGTGGGTGTTAGTATAGGTACTTTAAGTATTACTTTTATTAAGGTTTTCTGAGCTTTATACAGTGTGTCTATGTATTTTTTACTGGCATAGCCCCAGTCAATAATGCCGTATTCCATTATGGATTGTGCTATTGCGAGGCATATATTCTTTATATAAAATATGTTTAGTATATTTCTCACGTTTTTGAAAAAGTAAATCAACTTGTTTAGATTTCCTTTAACCGACTCTATATGTCTGTCCCATTTTAAATAACGGTCGAAGTATTAGGTAAGAGAGATATTTGATTTTTTCGGTTTGTGTGATTGGAGGACAATTGCATGGGGTGCTCGCTGAGTGACAGGAATGTATTTTAAGGTAGATGATTTTGGAGGGTTGGCCTCTCGAGTTTATGCTAAAGATTATGAATTTAGTCTTATCTATATTTAAAGTTAATATGTTAGAGTCAAGCCATTTTTTTGTAATATTTAGTCCTACCTACCTATAATAACATTGGTAACGAATAGTTTTCTGAAACTTTCATTAATTTTTTTTTTCAAAAGTTATTAACAATCAGTTAATGAAGTTATCAACATTGCATGAACATTGCATCTGAATATTACTGATGATGGACACAATAACACCGCCCTAAGAAGTTAGAAGTGTAACCTGAAACATACATGAAAAAATAAAGTCGTTATCACAAACAGAAATCGGTTTTCTGGAGCATCTTAATAACCAACACCATGAAATTGGCACATTTTTTCTCTCTCGGTGTGTGCTTGTATAGATAGATCAACGCAACTTTCTTTTTTGGGGTACATACTGTAAAGTAAGATAATATTACATAAAGAGCTTCAAAAGTTTTTTTAATACTATACTAGTTAAACCAGTAAGTTATAAAGTTTTTTAATACTATACAAGTTAAACCAGTAAGTTACAAAGTTTTTTAATATTATACAAGTTAAACCAGTAAGTCATAATTTTTTTTAATACTATACAAGTTAAACCAGTAAGTTATAAAGTTTTTTAATACTATACAAGTTAAACCAGTAAGTTATAAAGTTTTTTAATACTATTCAAGTTAAACCAGTAAGTTATAAAGTTTTTTTTATCTCTATTTTAAAATGTATTTAAAACTTTTTTTTGTTTTGACTGAGCATTGAACCTTCTCAGAAACTGGAGTCTAGAACTCTGCCGATCGGGTAGGACCGAAATTTAATTCCTTTATCAAATGCTGTAACGCGATCCGATTTCAGAGAAATGCGTATATGTCCGCAAGTGAATGCATTGTCATCGACAACTATTCTATCTGCCAAATTTCAGATTGATCAAAGGTCGGGAAGTGAGTTTATTTCCGCTTCTTAATTTTTAAATCATTCATTAAGGATGGGTTGTTGAGAATTTGAACAATTCATCAAATTTCGAAGTTGATTTTCAAGTTCTGTGAAGGTTCTATTCAAGTTCTGGTGTCATACCATTATTGGCCAGTTGATTTACTAAACTTAAATAATAACAGAACTTTGAAATTCGACGAATTGTTCAAATTCTATGAAATAACCAGTCCTAAGTAAAACAAATGTGAAATATTCGATAAAAAAGTAGAAAACTTGACGAAAGACCCAAAAGTGCGAAGGCAAGTAGAAACCGCATTAATCAATGGCGTTTTTCATGGGAAACGATCAAAAGCGACCAAAAACAATTTTACTTCATCATAACACTACCAGTGAAGGGCAGAGATTACCAATATTAGCATATATATCAAACAGAGCTATATCGTGTTATTTAAAATACGTTTGTTATTTCAGTCCATTGCAATACTTCAATTGATAAAGATCACTCTTTCAGAAGCTCCGTTTTTTAATATATGAAACTAAATATGTGAGTCCCAACTGCTCCCAACTGTCTGTAGCCAGTGAGACTACGGCACCTTCAATTTGAGTATTTGTGAGGCTTAAGGTAGTGGGGAGGGGAATGATATGGGGGAGATGAAGATGGCAAATTACCTGGTTATTTAGATCTGTTCGCCAACATTGCCAAAGCCATTTCAAGCAACGCTCCTAATCTGGATGGTGCTCTTACACCAAGTCGATACTGATAGTATAGTACTCTGGGACGTGCCGTAAATATACTAGACATTATTTTTAATGAGTAAATTCTGAAATAACATAAATTAATCAAATAAAATTTACTTGCGCACGTCGGAATTTGAACCCTCGACATCCGACTTGCTAGCCTGACACCTCGACCGGGAAGGTCGTAATAAATAAATAAATCAATCAATCCTAAAAATAAATTCATTAAATAATCGATTAGATTTATCAAGAAGTTTTATGGAACCCTGAAGAAGGTTTCAGGCAGAATTGGAACCGACTGGCTTATAAATATTGTTATTTAATCAATAAAGTTGAAAACAAAGTAACTCTATTCAGTAATGAAAGAAAAGGTGGATTAAAAAAATTCTTATTCCTTGCAAAATATCTTAGGATCATAGAATTTGAACAATTCGTAAAATTTAAGCAAATTTTCAGGTTCGGTGAAAGTTCCATTCGTGTTCTGTAATTATATATTTCAGTTCTGTGGAACAACTGACCATATTAAAACAGAACTCGAATATTCGAACTCGTATATAAATATATACGCCATTATCAATAGTCAAAAGTAGTCAACTGACCTCCCCCGCTCATAATTAATATATTATCCATAAACACGCAACAAGAAACTAAAACATGTTAACTAAAGTACCTTTATATATTATAAATTATAGACAAAATAAAAATAGCAATGATAAGAGCACTAGATATAAATTTTCAGATGCAGATCTCTTGGAAATATACACACAACGTAGCAATTTAAAAATGTTTACGATGTCCTTGAACTCAACGCAACACGTGTACGGGATTATTGGAAGGGGAGGCAGATCGACCTCGAACCCCCACAATTGTCGATCGCACTTGTCCACCCTAAAGACTATTCTGAACTCGCGCTCTCGACACAGCTCGGATTTATTTATCAAGGAAACTTCAGCTTTTGAAATACAAGTTTTTAAATGCCGCATATTTAATTGTTCATTGTGGCTTGTTTGTTTATGAATAAATATTCTCGTTTTCCTCGAAGTGGATAATAATGTTCCATATCTACCTGCATTCAAAAAAATTCTATGTCATCTTTGAAGATGCTGTTTGAAGGGTTCAGTGAAGAAAGGTAGGAGTGAACTAGGTGTTGTGAAGGGGCCTATTTTGTGGGAGAGAGGAAACACAGAATAAGTTATACTAATAAGTCAGTAACAATTCACGTCGTACCTACAAAGCGTCGCGCTCTGTCAAGCTATCGTTTTATACATGGAAAACAATTTTTAATAATTCCGCCGGAAGAAAAAACTATATCGTAGTAAAAAACAATTTAAGTTTATCACGTGGTAGTGTTCTCCAGTGTTTTTTTAACATTTAACCATTGATATTTTAATATTATAAATAATTGATCTCACTGTTTACCAAACCGAAGTGTTGTGTACAACGTATCAAGTGCGCGGATTGGACGATTAATTATGAGCTCACTTCTCAAGGCTCCTATTGGTTGCGATTGTGCTGCGAATCTGTGATACCTATTGTTTACAATCGAAACTGTCATTATAAATTCAAAAACAATGTCGCAATCTGAAGCTTCTGATGATGAGAATGACCTTATCCCCTTGAACTCACAAGGAATTTTAAAAGAAACTCAAAATGCCCTCAAAACTTTACAAGATACCTTGGGAAATACAAAGGTTTCCAAGGAGCAACAGCTGAAGATTGCCAGTAATATAGCCTGCGTCCTGGGATCTGTTGGGCAACTAATTTTGGAGAGAGAAACTCTCCGAGGTGAACTCGCCTTAGCAAAAGCGCAAAATAAAGTAATGCTAGCAGAAAAAATGGTGGTAAAACAGGAAAATAAGCAACTCCAATCCAAAATTATTCAGCCAGAATTAGACCTAGGACCAGTGATGAAAAGAGTGGCAGATGCTACGGAAGCGAGTCTCTCTTTTGCAGAGGTTGCAAGTAAAAAAGTGAACTTACCTCCACCATTATCGCGTTTGGACGTCCCCATAGGAAAACCGAGGCCATCCGTCTGTTTCTTTCCAAAATTACCATCAGTGGAAGATAGCGAAGAAACAAAGAAAATAATCAGGGAAGCACTGAAGCCATCCCAGCTAGGAGTAAGAATTACCGGAGTAAAAAATATACGAAACAAAGGAGTAATCATCCATACGGCTAGTGCTGCGGAACAAGAGAAACTACTAAGGTCGGAAATAGTAACCGAATCTGCGACTCTGAGCGCCCGACCCCCAACAAAGAGGCTACCAAGGGTCATTTTCTTTAACGTTCCAAGGGAGTTGTCTGATGAAGCTTTTCTTGAGTGTGCCCTAAATGGAATACAAAATATCGAGGAGACAAATGCAACCATAAAGAAATGTAAGCTTAGTCATCTAGCTGGCCCTCGAACTGGACCTGCATGCCATAGAATCTACGTGGTCCCCACATACCTGAGACATGCACTGGTCAAGCAAGGACGCGTATTTGTTGATTGGACAGTTTGCGGTGTTCGTGATTTTATTGGATTAACTGTGTGCTCAAAGTGTCAGATGATAGGACATTCCTACAAGTTCTGCAAGGAGACGACGAGATGTGGGCACTGTGCCCGGGAAGGACATACCCGTGAGACATGCCCTTCTGCTACTACGGAGCCAGTCTGCGCGACATGCACGAGATTTCACAAGCCCGCAAACCACCCGTCCGGAGATAGGGACTGTCCGGCTTACAAGGCAGCCCTTCAAAAGGACTTAGCTAAAATTGACTATGGCGTCTAATATTGATTTTGAGACCTCAGATATAGAATACGAACGGATTCAAAAGTTCGAAAACTGGACCCAATTCAAACATGAAACAGGCGATAAAGCAATAAATGTTGTTAATTTGAACATTAGGTCTATCTCCAAGTACTGGAATACATTCCTACTAAGTATTTATAGTCAACTAAATAAAATTGATATTATAATACTCTGTGAAACCTCGATAGACGAAAACAGTGTAAATCTATACAAAATATCAGGATTTAACTCGTTCTATTATTGCCGAACAAAAAGATCGGGAGGCGGGATTATGATTTATATTAAAGAAAACCATACATTCGAAAAAAAAGATATAATAGCTACTACATTCGAGTGCGTCTATGGAACCTTCTCCGTAAACAAACACAAACGTATACATCTATTTGCATTATATCGACCCCCGAACACGAACAAAAAAACCTTCCTACAACAGCTCGAAAATATAATACGAAACATTGATATTAAGGAAACCATCTTGATACTTGGAGACATTAATTTAAACCTATTAAATAAACACGACTCAATAATTCTGCAATACGAAAATTTAATGGCTAATTACGGTCTAGTGAAATGTATATATGACATTACGAGAGAAGCGGTGGTAAATACCTACACAACTGCGACGTGTCTGGATCACATATATATTAGAGAAAAAGAAAAGTGTGAAATTAACTCATGCGTATGCGAAACAAGGATAGCAGATCATTATATAACTGCCGTGTCTGTAGTATACCTTTACACTAAGGACAAAAGCAAAATATCGCACCATGAATACAACACTGTACTATCTGAAAAAAAAGTTGGAGAAATGATTACAAAAACTGATTGGAACTCAATTCAAATTCACACTGATCCGGATATCATATATCAAGACATTAAATCACACTTTAAAAAAATCTACGAAAAAAGCAGTATCACAAAATTAGTAAAAAATACGTATCGCCATAATCAAAAAAGTTGGATGAACGATATTCTCATAGAAAATATACAAACGAGGGATAAATTATGGAGAAAATGGAAAAACATGCCAACAAACAAGAATTATGAAAAAGACTACAAAAAATACAGAAATAATCTAAATAAGCAAATATTAGATGCAAAAAAAACGTACTTCAATAACAAATTCAATAATTGTTTTAAGGATATAAAAAAAACGTGGAACGAAATAAACAAAATATTAGGAAGAAAAAACAAATCCAGTTGTGACGCAGTTATATCTAAATTCTTCTTGAAGACCAAACCGACGGATGAAGTTGCAGAAAATTTTGCTAACTTCTTTGATGAGGGAGTAAATGAGTTACTACACAAATGTGATGTCCGTGCGTCTCCGTGCCAGCTAGACGATTTACCGCATTCTATGTACCTACCCAGAGCTAGCGTAAAACAAATCGAATCTATTATCGGAATATTGAAAAACTCAAAAACACCAGGATTGGACCAAATACGTATGTATGATATAAAAAAACATGTAAAAATACTGAGCCCAGTAATTACTCATTTTATAAACACAATAATTGATACTTGCCAAATACCTGAAGAATTAAAAACTAGTATTGTTAGACCTATTTTTAAAGGCGGTGATCATTCAATTATAAATAATTACAGACCTATTTCCCTATTACCTGCCTTGGAAAAAATTCTCGAAAAATATATAGCAATATACCTAGATGGATATTTAAATAAATTTGGTATCATTGACAAATGTCAGTACGGGTTCCAGAAAAAAAAAAGCTGTGACGCACTACTTAATAATTTTTCTAATTTCATAAACACCCAGCTCAACTCTCAAAAACATGTACTTGTACTCTTTATTGATTTCTCTAAAGCCTTTGATACACTATGCCATAAACAAATAATAAAATTTCTACAAATTATTGGAATCCGTGGTAAACTGCTAACTTTTTTTAATAACTACTTATCAAATAGAAAAATGAGGGTAAAAATATTGAATGAGATGAGTAAATCTAAATTTGTAAGGTCTGGTGTCCCACAGGGGTCAATTTTGGGCCCAAAATTATATATTATATATGTTATAGCTATGTCGAAACTATTTAGAAAGGCGCGCAGATTCATTTTCGCAGATGACACCGCACTTGTAGTATCTCATGAAAATCCTCAAATAGCGATTCAAGAATTGCAAACCGACTTTGATGAACTGCTAAAATGGGCACACGATGTAGGATTGGTTATAAATGTAAAGAAAACAAAATGCATGTATATCAGATCACCAAGTTTGAAAATGTGGAATATCCCCAAACTAACCGCACATAACTTTGAATGCATCCATAGAAAAATAATATCCAACTGCCAATGTGAGAAAATTGATTTTGTCAACGAGTATACTTATCTGGGATTAAAAGTAGATAACACATTTAAATGGGATAAGCAAGTTACTAAAATATGTAACCAGCTAAGAGCTCTAGCAAACAGTTTCTATAAATTAAAATTTGTCTTGCCTCATAGCACACTCAAACTAGTATATTTCTCATTAGTAGAATCTATTCTTAGATATGGAATTAGAAGCTGGGGAAATACAAGCATGACATATATTAAGTATGTACAAAATTTGCAAACCTCTATCATTAAAAAAATTGTATCACCTAATATGTATAGACAAAGACACAATGTGCAACTCTTATATTGTGCTGAGGGCCTGCTCCCAATAAAAGGTTTATTTTGGTTCCTTACCATTAAAGATAACTGGGGCGATAGTACTTATAAAAAACCACTGGTACATAGTCACAGCACACGTCTTACAGAAAACAAAGGGCTGAAAATACCTAAAATAACAAATAAGTATGGAAGCTGAACGCTGGAGTACTGTGTACCAGTGATTTTTAATAAGCTCAAAAATAAATTTGTTTTTTCAGAAAATAAGAGTTTAAGCATGAAAACTGTAAATATGTGGCTTATAAATGAAAAATCTGTATATCTATAAAAAATAGAGCAAACAAATAAGAAAAGGAAAGACATTAATTGAAAGTTTAAATTCTAATATAAATGAATGTATTTTTTTTTTTTTTTTTGTTCACTAGCAAGCTTTTTATTTGTGTTATGTTAATTCTATTACATTGTGTTATCGTATATGTCTTACTTTGAATGTGTGTTATCTATGTGCTATATTGTCTTGTATTTTTGAATGTATGTTATCGTATTGTCATTCAAAGTGTTAGTGTACTTGGGACGATTGTATGTAAGAGTCTGTTATTTATTTTATTTATTGTATTATAACTGTATACTGAGATAGAACCTGCAGACAAGCAGCCATGTGGCAGCTTCGTGGGACTATCTATACATTGTCTAAAAAAAAAAAAAAATGTAAAAATTTCATTCAATAAAGATCAGCTTATTATAAAAAAAAAAAAAACTAACTAATTAACTGATCATAACGCCCACAGGTGTAGGCAGAGAGGATAAACCACCACACATCTCTGTTTTATCACATACTATTTAATTCATTCATATCCATACGTCACCTCATACATATGCATCTGTTATTCTGACTATTAGCATGGCCTGCCTAAAGTATTTCAGTTACTTGATCGTGAAATGTTTTCCTCGGGCGTCCCCGATTTCTCCTATCATCATATTTTACTTTGTGTATTAATCTTTTTTAATTCAATATTCTCAATCTTATTCACTACGCATATGTAAATCTTGCATTCTTCCCGGATATCCTGATCATTATTTACCTAAAAAGGAACACGAGTGAAAAAAACATATATCCATGTAGATCAACAAACGCTGATTCTGAATAATATTTAAGTTTTTTATTTGTATTATTCTATGTATAATTAATAATAGTCATATAAACATGATTTATTTTTATTCTAGATAAAAGAAAATTAAATTTTCACCTATTTAACTAGAAATAACTAATACATTTCACATACATATATTACATAACGATATTATTCACTTACATTGTAAAAAAAATATAATACTTACATTACAAAACCGTAAGAGATTATAACTTACTTTAACTACGAAATCGATTTGAAAATTGAAATGAAATTGTACACAAAATAATACTTGTAAGTTAGACGATGAGATTTTATTTAAAAAATACTTATTAGAGAATACACCTTACTGAAGAACAAACTCCACTGAACACGTCTAACTGAGAATTGTAAGTCAGTAAGAGAGTTGAGATATTTTAAATACAATTTTTTTATTTAACGTGGAATTGTAACATTAGTTGTCTAAATTACGATTCTAACTACATAATAATAAGGAAAGTACAGTGTGCGTATCGGTTTTAAAAAAATCATACAAAACTTATTACAACCATGACGTGTAATAATCTGATTTCTTACATGACTGGTTTCTGGTCCGTCGACTGTGCAGTGATTCAGGCGCTTTCCTGCTAGACTAGATTTCCCCAGAGCTCTTCAAATCGTGCCCTTGAGACAACAAGGTTCTATCTGCAAGTAGCATGAAACTGAAATTCAGATATTTAGATAAAACATTTGAATCACGAATAAATGACGTTTATAAAAAAGGGCATATGAATATATTATATTATTACCTAATGTAAATGAAAACACTTCATTTTTCATAAAATTCCATGCAAAACGTGGAATTTAGCCAAAAATATTTAACAAATACACCGAATAGAACCATGTTGCTTTGAATATCTGCTAAATTCAGAGCAACAGAGTTCATTTTTTAAAAATTAATTATTCTTTTTGGCTTAGAATGTAATAAATTTTTCTTAGTTTCATGTAATTGACATAAGAAACCTTGTTGTCTTACGTATTGAGCTCGAAGTACAACGCAAATGGAATCATGTCGCTAAAAATGTATTTTATCTCTGGTGGAAGTTGCTCGTAAAATTGGCTAACTCATTGTTCTAATAAAACTCAGTTTTCATAAAAGGATCGAATTTTCTCTTAAATTTCAAATAAATCCTTGTCGTTCTTAAAATAAATATTAACTGCCTTAGCAAAAATGCGTGGTATAAATATTATGTGGCGCGTATGGTCAGATTACCATGACGTTTGTTTGGTCTTAAATCAGGCTCAAAGCCGGCTTTACCTAACCAACGTTAAACGGGCGTGTATGATTCTATTTAGTAAGACGGAAATTATTTTAAGCAGAATTTTGTGTACACGCCTATTGGGCGTATGTACCTCTATTTTTTGAATCATAAATATTAACTAATAGAACTCGGACAGGATTTTGAAGAGAAAAAACATGAAAATTTTCATGCAATAAAGTCAATATTGGTCAAAATGTCGATTGGAACCTCGTCGTTCGAAGGGTACGAACTTGCGCAAGTGTCGCCAGACATAGAGTCGCTTCTTTGAAATAAACAAGCTTCAGTTATATCTTATATTTATATCTTCATATGTAAAGGAAGAGAACTCTCGCTGAAACTAATTTATTGTTGCACTAGGATGGTGATTTAATTTGTGCTTATCTACGTCAAAATACGGTTTTTTTCATTCTGAGCCCCAAAGTAGTTAAGTAGACAAACATTTTAACAAGAAAAATAATTTTATTATTATTTTTTTCTTTATTCAGTATGATATTGCTTATTATAACAGGACGTTGCCGAATTTGAACACAAGACAAGGTTATTAAAAGCTTTGGGTTAGACACCCATCAGTAAAAAAATAACGAAACTGTATTTCACTTTGTAATCGAAACACAACGCCATAATTTTTTTTTCGTAAGTGATAACTTTTCTAAAAATGCAAACCATTTGGTAGTAGTCATTTGATAGCGATAACAGACTGATTTTTTTTTTTCATTTCTTTCTTGATAAATTGAAAAATGAGTATTGCTGATTTATTAAAATCCGGTTAAAAACGGAATTACAGGCAGTTTCCTGTTAGACTCTTAGTACATTCCTAATATTTCAGAACACGTGTTCATGCACTTGCATTTGCCCTGATAATAATATATTATGATGAAATGCGAAAATATAATATAATATATATTTTTATGAACCCATGTGCATATTCCTACAGCGCGTTAATACATTTATTTTTTCTAAAAGTTTAACAGGAATTTATTCGTTAAGAACCTGCAGTCCCGTTTTATCCGGATTACGAATAATTTGAAGAGATTTTTTATTAAATTAGAAATATTTTACATCAGGAAACTTTCTTCGTGTGATCTCGCTCCAGCCATTACTGTATCCATTATAAGTTTTTTTCAACTTGGTAGGCATGTATGGGTACCGCCGCCCCTGGAATCATTTATTCGATAACGAAAACCTTTGCCATATGTCACCGAAGTGGGAGGGATGGATTCATACGTCCATCACTCCTGGAATCACTGACCCCCACACAACCCTTTCCTTTATTTTCATTCTCAGAACTTCTCATCATTCCTTTCCTAAAAAGACCCCCCCACACAGCATCCCCAAAGAATACATATGCCCTGGAGGGAATTATTTTCCTCAGGGCCTCCTATGTGGATCTAATGTAAAAAAAGTATATTTTCCTTATGATCTTAGAATAATGGTATGCTTATTATTGCTTATGTGCCAAATTATGATAGTATAGGAAACATATTTTTAAATGAGCAATTAATTAAAAACTCACCATCGCTGTGACTTGAACGTTTCACCATTAATGAGGCTGCTAACAGCGATATTAAAATATACATAGTGGTTTAACTACTGTAATACTAAAAACCCAGAAAAACCCAAAAAGTTTACTTAAACATTTCAACACATGGTTACTACAAAAAAAGGGCATGCATCAGTAAGTAATTAGTAATCTCTTTAGAAAGACATGGTACGATCAAGTGAATTCAACCCTTGAGTCGGGCCATGCCAAGAGTAAGAATAGTAGAATGAGACGACGTACGAAAGTGGATGAAGCAAGTGTGTGCCAAGGCAGAGTTGTGCGGTGGTTTATCTCCTCTCTCCCACCTGTGCGGGGAGCGGTATGATGATCAGTTAGTTAGTTTAGATTAGTTTGTATGTGAATATTGTAATTACACCTATGGCCTCGGCATGATAATCGGCCAGGAATAATGCGCCCCTATGACCCAATGTATGATAATAATTAATTAACTAATTTTCAGACGAGAGGACCCATATACTGGGTTTGATCAATTTTACAATTAAAATCATCCATTGAAAGTTTTAGGCATCATTGTGCGCCCGACAATGCTGTGGGGAAATATGCTCATCAATACCTAAGCGAAATTTAGCATGTGTTTGTAATAAATTTATTCGACAGGACTGTTTAGTTTTTTTTACATATTGATTAGAAATTATGTTTTTATGTTACGTATTGCATCCAAATTCCAATACAAGATCCTTCATGAAGACTATTAAAAGAAGGTACTTTGCAGGAAAAAAATCTTGCTAACATATAAAAAAAAACTTTATTATCTTATTATAATGTTATATTTTAATCAGTGAGGCATGAAAAAACATCATGCGTCTCTTCAATGCACCTCTAACGCCGCCATATTATAATTAAACCATCATCGTCTTCAAATTGTGAATTGTCATAATAATTGTCCAAAAATCACAAAATGGTTATTAGATCTAGGCAGGACTGAATCCGAAATATTAATAAAAAATTTAATCTGATAATTATTTATCACGAACGCCTAGTTTTATATTCGATTTTGTATACTTATTTTCTCCATTATCAAATCCTTTATTCTTCTAGGATAATTTGAAACATATTAATTTGACTGTCCTAAAAAGGGATCTAGTTGGAGAGTCAAAAGCTCCCTCGCATAAAATGTAATGATTATTATTAAAAAAAAAAATTGTTTTATGTAAAAAATAAGATTGATTTAACCGGTGAACATCATTGCAGGGAACCCACCCTTTCCCGACGGCTGTGTGAGGAAACTGATTGTTTTACCTCTTTAGTTGCTCCCTATTTTTATTTTGTAAAAAGAAGATACATTTATTTTTAAAACGATTGAACGTCCAATGTCAAAACTCAAAATAAGGACCCACCATAGATGTGTTTGCCTGATGGTTTAGCATCTAAATAGAGAAAAAAAAACAATATTTACATTTTAAGTATGATTAAAGCAAGAAAATATACAAGCCACGAGGGCAGGTTACCCCATTATCACGTGGCAGTCCCGGCGAAAATGAGCGTAGCGAGCGGCCTGGCGACAACCTTAGGGAATGAAGTGAGCCTTAGGTCACTGGAGGCAAGACGGAAGCGGACCAGGCTCGTGCAAACATTCCCCAGGCCCGCTCGTGATGCCGGGAGAGGAACCCGTGGTTCATGGGCCTGCCGCACCGGATTACTGTCACCTGACTGGATGCAGGATCAAAGCAATAATTATTCGCTTGAAATAACCATACAAATTGAAAATATGTCTCGAGTAAATATACATGCCAACGACGGGAATTTAAAATAAGAAGGGTGCGGGTTCAATTCCCGTCCGCGGCATTTATTTTTATTATTAAGTATTTCAGGCGAATAATTATTACTTATAATAATAACACTAAACTTTATCATTCTCATTTTACAATTTATTTTCAAGGCTTATTTTTTAGGATGTGCCAATATATATAAAAAATAAGGAGGTAGCGAAAGGTAATACCCCAAAAATAAATCATTATGATACTTTTGGCCGTGAAAGTCTCAATCATATCAAAATTATCATATTGTTTGAAAAACAAAAAATTTCAGAACCTCTGATTAGAAATGAAAGCCCACGAAAAGTCTTTCTAAAAAATTGAATTAGAATTATTTGGAAACGAAAAATTTGAAATGTATGAACAATATTTTGACAGTTTATTTGTGGCTCAGCGCGCTTGTGGTGATTTGGCACACAAACGGCGCTATACAAATCATCATTTTTTTTTAAATTTTCCGACTTTATGTCCGGGTTAAATCTTCCCCACAGGAAAAACTAAACCCTTCCACACACTTTTCCACAAATGATCATCTAGTCAATCCACATTATGCAAGTGCATTATATAAGCATAATAAATACGAAACAATACAAGAACAACAAGTCAACTCACCAGAGATCAAATGGGAAAATAATTCACCAACTCCAGACATTTTCATATCAGAGGGTTCGTTCGGCTCGGTAGAACTCCTAACTGGACCTATAAATTCTACTGATCCCTCAATATAAATATTAAAAAAATCTTTCGTTATCCTACATGTATTTAAAATGACAGTTTTTTGCATTTTTATGTATACATTCTTTGACAGATCTAACACGCCTAAAATTTGAATGAGAGAGCTAGGTATAAAGCCAGTAGCCGAAATAACAAATGGTAATATTTTTATAGTCTGAGAATGCCAAATTATTTTATTCTCATTTCCTAAATCTGTGTATTTTCTTATTATTTTTTTTATTACTATTGCAAATCTCACTCTTTGTGAAGTACAGATTTAAACAAAAAAATTCCCTCGAACCCATTTAAAGTAAAATTTTCCTTTAGATAAGTAAGTATTTATCATTAAATTAGGATATTTAATTTATTATATGATGAGTTCTACCTCTTTTCATATCACTCCTGGAATCGAAAAGGAGCGCACACGAAAGCTCAGTTCTTTTTTTCAAAATCGGTTGCTTCATGAGCTAACAACGCACCGTCTGTGTAACAGCTTGAAAAACATAACTATTCATATGGAATTGTTAGGCGCATTTTGATGCTAATTTTTGTTTGCAATATTTAAATCGGTGTCTCTATTTAAATTTCATTAAATCGGTGATCAACAAGTTAGAAGAAAAGTGAGAAAAAAAATAGAACGGCCACAGAACAGGAGCGAAGAGAACGTCATCAATAAGGTAACAAGTTTATATGACTGCTTTGACGATACATAGACTAATTATTATAATATGTAGATATATTTACGGAAAGTTTCTGAGTTGAAGATACTCCCAACATTATCCAGACTACCATTTAGAATTGAAACTTTGCTGAATTATTTTAACAGTGAATTATTTTTGAGAAAAATCTTACGTAAAAGGAATATTTTAGTGTTGATCCCGGTGGCAGAGCGCTAATATCCTTGCACTATGAAAAGCCGGCCAGAGGTTCTTCAAAATATGTAAGTGCAATATTTAGGAATTAATTACATAATGTAGTCTGAATTTCAAAAAATAATAATAATACATAAAATAATAATAAATCATTTTTATTTTTACACATTAAAAGCTATTTATAAAATGCGTTTAAGAAATTACATATAATAATTGCAAAAGAAGAATTTTTACAAAAAAAAAAATCCGGCAGCGGTGAAGATCGCTTCAAGAGGAGAGATTCTTTCTAGAACCAATTGGATTTCATTAATAAGAACCAATAGGTTAATTATAGGTTTAATTACTACATAAGAATATCACATAAAAAAGAGAATGCATTGCAATTGAATTATTTTACTTGAACACTGAACGTACCAAAAAAGTAAATTCTGATGAATGATTCTTAATCTGATTTCTAGACAAAAACTGCTCTGTCATAAAATATTAGGATCTCATTACACAAGTAATTTAGCATATTATAAAATATTGTAGGTATAAGTTTTTACGGCGCGTTACACTTTGAAGATTTAAAAAAAAATCAATAGATACCTGAAGTAGTATCCGAAATACAAATAACAACAAAGATTTTAAACTTCATGTTTAAACTCACACTGAAAATATAAACCGAATACTTTGGCATATTTCATAAAAAATAACGAACAAAATGGCACTCCCATCAATGGGGTATATCTTATGTATAAAATTAGGTGAAATAATTACTATATTTTCTGTAAATTATGAAACATTATTTTACGTGAATAGATATTTAAAAAAATAGATAAATTAAAAATTATACAATTGTTACATTTGAATAAAAAAAATCACACAGTATATTACCATGAATAATATTTACTAGTAATTTACCACCATTAAATCAGGTGAAAGAAGAACAGCGTTCTTAAGGTGATTTTGTACAAAAAAGGCGCTATACAAATCATCCAAATATTATAGAAATATAAAGAAAAAATATGGGGTAAAAGTGAGGGCAATATTACTCGTTTAATTGGATAGTTTCTATGTTATTATTAAATACCCAATTTAAAAAATATATTGAAACAAGAAACTTTTTATCACTGAAGAGATTGGATTTGTGAATAAATAAATATCCAGCAGAACGTTTCAATTTTATACTGTAGTCTATAGAACCAGTATTATGTCTGGCCAAATCTCATCAATTGAGTGCAGCATCGTTATCCCTTATTAAGTATTGTATTCACGTTTGTGTTTGTTATTGCTAAAATATTGTTATCAAAAGCACACCGATAAGTAAATGCCACTGGGAATGGACGTGCTAATCTAATATTAAGTTGTGAATACAAGTCGCGAAGTAATGAACTAATTTATTTTGGAACAACATGTGTTGCTCTGTCATTTATAAAAGGAATTCGCCTGGAAGCGTTTAAAATGTTTTGTTTCTATTGTATTCGTTTTTATTAACGTATTTCTTAGAATTTCGGCAAAATATGACTATAAGACAAACATTATGTTCTGCACGTTAATAATGTTCAGCGTTTGTTGTCAAATAACTAGTAACATTACAAATTTAAGATTTGTTAGTGGCCATATTGTAGATACAAGTCTAAAATATTTGCAAGAATCTACAACACAATTGTTTTATTTTAACATACGCAATAGATTGAGAATTGGTAGAGTTTTTGGAGAATTTCTGGGTAGGATGGTTCAATCCTCAGTCAAATCAAAAATAAATCATTTTATAGTTTTAAAGGACATTTGAAAATAGATGTATAGAGATACAAGTATTAAAAAAGTTTTGTTTCTCACCGGTTGATTTTTATTTGTAGAAATTCCTACTAATCAAGCGTTCGTAAGTTTTGCTGGCAATATCAGTTATCAGGCTCTCAGATGTCAGCAGGAACGTGTAAAATTATTCTGCAACAATGCTGTAATTTTATCTTTCTGCTGGAACCTTATCCAATTTCTTAGAAAGAGTACCGACAGGCTGGCTGAAGGTTTATCAGTGAAAGCGTATTGAAATTATGAATACTTATTTAGCATTTGTGATGACATCTAATGAACACGATATTGAAGGATGGAAAACTGGATGACCAATTCTATCATACCATAACAATCACAATACGGTCACAATCGATATCAAGTGATACGATACTATGTGATGGTAAAAGTATTTTTTTTTTTGAAATACCCGCGTTCTAAGGAAGCTTTGAGGTAAAAATGTTGAAATGTTTGTTTGGAAAAATAATCATTTAAAATTATAAAAAAATTGTTTGTCTTTTTTAGATCTACTATCATGTAGAATCATCTCTCGAAGTAAGCGCACTGTATATTGAAATTAAATTTTTTACCTGTTATAAACGGGATTGATTCGAAGTGTTCAGTGACGCCATACAATAATTGTTTTTGTCAATATTTCTGCACCGGCGTGCGTTCCGAGCGGCAGTAATATCAAACCGGGTTAGAACGTTTTTGTTGGTATTTTTCTTTTTACATAAAGTAAAACAAATACTGATGAATGGTCTACGACTCGTACTTGAGTTCGGCTGTGGAAGATCCATTTTCACAACCTCATCTTTTCTAAAAAACCGACGGAGCAGCAACACATTTCGGAATATTTATGTTGTATTATAAATAAATTGTATTACTTCATTTAGTCGCGCTGAAAAGGTTTGGTTTGGACTATTTCAGTATGGGGAGGGGAAGCAAGTGGAAAAGAGAAAGGTGGGAAAGTACCTGGCGATTAAAATATGGTCACCAAACATGGCTAAATTCATTTAAAGCAAAGCTTCAATTCCGAATGGTGGTCTTTAACGACTTTTACCAAGGCGACGCTTGAAACTATCTACCACCATGTGTGAGTCTTTGAAAGAGACACACTAGATCTCATGGTCAAAAACTAATCCAAAAAATAACTACTAATACAACTTTTGGGCAAAAAAGCTTCTTATTTCATATTATTAAACTCTACAGTAAAATACCACTCTCACTCAAAAACCTCAACATTATAACATTTAAATCTCAAATAAAAAGCTGGATACTTAACATAGGGAGATCTGAAATAGAAAGTATACTGATATCAAACACAGACTAAAACCAAATCTAATAAACTGAACTATACAAAAAACAATATCTTACTTATTAAAAAAAAATAAAATTATACTAAATGATATATGTTTATAATTCAATTCATATGTTACATTGTGGTAATATTAATTTCTTATAATTAAATTATAATATCAAATGAAATCTTCAGCACGGGAGATCCCAGTGAGGATATCATTATCTCAATGTGTTACTAAGAAAAGAAGACAATGAATCATTATTATCACAAAGCACTCTCTTTAGGGTGAATTGCCTAATACAAAAAAATCATTATTATTTGTATAAATAACACTTTCCTTGTCATATTCTTGTCATGATAGTTTGCTAAACAAGACTTTCGTTTTGAAAATTTGAATGTCTTCAAAGGCAATATGTATACAAGGGGCTAATAATTATCCTCGATTCTGCATCATCAATGCATAAGTTATACTGAAAATATTCCTGGGATTTTTCATTTTTATTCCGGTCATTACTTTTAATATGATAATTAGTATAATATTACTAACGCACTATAAACAAATGATTGCAAATGAATTATGTGTCGCATGACGCCACTTGTAAATTCAAATCTCCCAGTGGGAAATGGGCGTCTCTCTACGTAACGATTTTCTAGCCAATCACTCTCGAAGAGCTAACCTAATTAAATAAATTTATGATTTTTCACTATTGTCAACAGGTATATTTAATTGTAAGTTTTTGTTATTTTTTTAATCTTGTGATGTGAAAAAATTAAAATATTTTGAGTAGATCATTTATGGTTTTCTGAGAAAAAATATCAATTAAAACGTACATCTTTTTAAACTTCTTTAAATCCCATTATGAATAAACGTACCTTCTAAAGATAGATTTATTGTTTGGAATGTGAAATTCGGAATAGTATACATACGGTTGAGTGATGGGCAGTATAAAATGTTTGATATCTTTCGAATCCTCGCAATAAAGAACAAAATCTTTGTACTGACAAGAAAAAAAAAATTAAGAAACTTTCCATGACAAATATTTAGGTTAAAGATACGATTGTGCCACCCCATCCAGGAGCACTCCTATCAGTCCTATCCTGGTGAGACCGAAATAACTGGGGGCACGGATTTGTTAGGACTAGGGACACGTACTGTAAGGATGGGAGGGAGGTTGGAATTGAATCAACCGGTATACATGCCGACCTAATAAGCCTATATTGGAATGTGGGATGGGCAGGAATAAAGGAATTGGTTGAGTTTTGGTTTTCGTTTCCATATTTTTGCTATCCGCTTCGAACTTCCTGCATTCAACTTCCGGCTTCAAGAATCCCATTTCCAACTTCTTGCGTATAGTTTTAATTTGTTGGTTGTTGCTTCCCGCTGTTTCTTGTTTCGCGTTTCTAGCTTTACGTTAATTTATGCGTTCAAAATCAAGTAATAATAAAAAACACTGAAATTAACGGAACTTTATTTAACTTTATAATGAAGTTCCACAAATTTAACTTGATAGCAATGAATTAATATTAGAATATGGGAAGAAAAATACTTAATTCATTTGAGAGAGCACCCAGACTCATCAGCCAATATTAATGTAAAAATTTACTTATTCATTGTTTGTGAATGTTCTTAAATAAGAAAGCAATATATAATATATGATATTGTATTGATTTTTATTTTTCAAGGCGAAAAGCTTCTTACAGAAATGCGAACTCGTTGGAAATATGATTTGTTTGCATACTTGGAAGTCATCGCCTAAGCGCTTTTGTTTATACTATTCCAGCTAAAGTGAATCCGGCGTTGCTCGGGGTAAGGTGGAAATAATAATTTTGTTGAAAATTATTTTAAAGTTCATTCAAAAGATTCACTTGATCGTGCCATGTCGTCCATGACTTCTTCTATCTTTCAATTCCACGCCGCGCAATCCCATGAACTCCTTTTTTCGTTCGTCCGCTCTAAATATCCAAACTTTCTTCGTTCAAGACGTACTTACGCCTCATTTTATAGTCATTGATTTATTTTTATTTAAATTTCAACTTTTAAACTAGAGTTGTGAGCTTTGACCTTTGAGCTTTGTGTTTTTTCTTTTGAACTCTAAGCTTTCATCCACGAGCTTTAAGCTTTGAGTTCAAGCTTCGAGCTTGTGAAAATGATGAGGGTGGCTTTAAGAAATCTTATATAAACAGTAACCTGCCACTTATTTTGATGGTTAATTGTTCGAAATTACGTCAACCTCGGAATAAAACTGTAGATGATTAATACAAAAATCTAAACTACACCGTCCGCCCACCATTAAACAGACATTCTCCTTTATATATAAGATTACTTGAGATAAAATACCGCAATGGGCGAATAATAATATTAAATGTTTTCTCTTAGTCATTCATTGTTCTTTGTCCTTTGAAATTCATCAGTCAGCTTCACGTCTCCTCTCAATCTGCTCGCCTTGTAGAGAAGCCAGTTTGAAGAATTTAAATTATTTTAAAAGTTGGTTTATGTTTTAATAAGTGTATTGTATTGTTAAACTGATGATCTTCCATGCCCTAATTTTTGTTGTTGTTTGGTTCTTCTTTTTTTTTGGCAACGCAGTATTCCAATTTTCTTCCGAGAATCACCAGGTAAATACGAACACTTAGCATAATATTATTTTAATATTTCATATATTTTAATTTTTTTTAAATAGTATGCAATACATAATGTAAGAGTTAATTAACGCATTGTGGATCATATTAAAATTATATTTAACAATGCATAATTATTAACATCTCTAAATAGTTTAAAACAAAGTCATTATCCGCCTCTGTCTGTTTGTGCACTTAGTTCATCTAAACTATACAACTGAGTTTGATAGGGTTTTCATTAACATTTTGAGGATTTTTTCCGGAAGGTTTGTATACACAATACATGGATATTATATTAATTGAAACTAGAGAAATTTGGAGCAACGCCGGGTACACGCAATTTACATAACTTACAATTAACATTCGCGAAGCATAATTAGTATTTAATATATGTAATTAACATTTATAATACACAATAATTAACATTAAAAATATTCATAATTAACATTTATATGAATTTATGGTTAGAAAAAACATAAAAACTAAAAAAATCGCAGAACATAATTAGGGGTGATTTGTGTACCGGTAGGAGTGTCCTACTGCTTGACACTATTTTTGGTGACAATTTATTCATTCAAGTTCTGCTGTGTAATTATCATTACGCGAGATAGCTCTTTAACCTTCTGAATACAAAATCAAACTGTCAATGCTTTCAGAAGTGAAAATAGTATTATTACGCCAACGTCTAGACGGTTTCGGCCATCAGATTGGTCAAATTCAAATCTTATGTTTCGAGTAAATTCCGCATTCCGCCTTTGCGCAAAATAAATAAATCGTGCTTTACCGGCCGCGGGAGTAGTTTCCCTATTGCCCGACTAGTTGCCACGCATGATAATAAGTACACATGCGAAATTGAATAATAATTTTATTCAATACCTAAAAGAAACTTGAACAATAATAAATAAAAGCCTTCACATTCGACTCACAATAATAATATTGGAGTTGAATTCTCGAGGCAGGAACATGGTCATAGTCACGTTTACAATAAATAAATTTAGTAAGGTAAATAAATCTCCTGAATAGGCACCTTAATACAGTAGTTATAAAAAGTATCGCCAAAACAAGAAAAATTAGAGTTTGTGTATTTCTGAGCATCACCAATCTCATATTTGTCCTACATCAAAACATGATTCGCAATAGACCATTATTACCCCGACGAAATATTTAAAATGAAAATATATAAAACCAACCATAAACACAAAAGTTTCTAAGCTATATATAAATAATTCAAACGCAGAAACATTGAAGCTTTTACATTGTATATTTGTTTTCATCAAGGTGTTTTGCGAAAAACATTTTAGTAATGTTTATCAAAACACAATATAAAAGCACTCGTATTGTCGTGGTTCTTGATTATGTTGAATGTACCTGATGTCGCTTTAAAGACCACTAAGCTATTTGTTCCTACTTGGTATAAATCATCTGCCGACCGATTTAATGACGATGTAATCATAGCCCAAAAAGTAAGGTGGAAGGAAATAAAAGTGGTGGGGTTGTAAGCCGTTGATAAACTGTCCTCAAATTGTAATGGTAAAGATTATTTAGTTCACCCTTTTTAAAAGGTTTTTAAAACTTATTTTTAAGTATGACGCCGTAAAGATATCTCAATAAAATTTACAGGGTAAACCAATGATGAAATCGGCAAGTTTTTAGTGACTTTTTTTTAATAGTCCTCGAAAATTTTAAAAGCTTAGAATTTCCGCTAACTTTGGGATTCAATGGTATCTAATCTGCCACAACTATTTTCTGTTTACAAGGCATTTTTTTGATTTAAGTATTCTTTCGTAATCCTCTAACTAGCTAGGGCTTAAAACAATACCCTTTCATTGACCGGTCAGTGGTTGAGTGGGCATAGCGCTTGGGTCTCACCCGAGCGTCGCGTGTTCGATTCCTCGGCTGGCTAAGTCCTCCATCACAACACAAGCAACATTTTCGGCTTTCTGTGATGGTAGTAGGAGATTTTCAAACATTGTTGGGTTATTCGTAACCCGGGAATGTTTGTCTTTCTTTTAAAAAAAAAAAAAAAATTAAAAAAAAAAAAAAAAAAAAATGTGTCTAACTATCCGATGTTTGTATGTACTTGACTGATTTTACGTTACATCAATGTGTTTTATGAGGAAAAATTCTTAACTGAATAAAAAACCTCATACAAATGACAGGAAAAAGAAAAACAATAAGTTATGAAGTTTATACTAAATTTTGCCATTATGATTGACTGAAACTAAATATTTATTTTTTTTATCGTTGGGCTGTATCCTTTTCACTTTGGTGGTCCTGCTGCACCTACATAAATGTGTCTACTTGCATATCTACCTGTTGGGAGAAAAGGTATTTTTTTAATTTTTTTATTTGGTACATTATTTTGTTACAATTTATGTTTTCCAGTAATGTAGGCCTCACTGGGTGGCTTGCCCGTGCTGAGGCCTTCATTTTATAATATGAAAATCTAAGATAGTAAATTTGAAAAGAAAATAATAAATTTAAAATTAAAAATTAAAAATAAAAATACATAATAATACATTTAAAATTAAAAAAATAATACAATGAAAATAATCTTGTGTGTTTGTGAGTGATGTGTGTTTATGTTGGTTTTGTGTGTTACGTGTAGGTTTTATTTTTATTTTATGCTATGAAATTTTGGTAATATTGCCTTTTTTGTTGTTTAATCCATTTTGTAATTTTGTGTGTGAATTTATTTTTATTTTCCTCAATTTTAATTTCAATTTTTAGACTGTTGAAAGCTTTTATTGCATGGTATTGGTAGTGTCTTTGTCCAAAGGTTGAATTTACTGTTGGAGTTTTAATGTTTTCTTTGTACGCTTGTCTAACTGGTCTGTTAGTGTTATTTTGTGTGTGTTGAAATTTTTTTTTTTTGTTAAAAATGTAGTTTAGTAGTGTTTTAATGTATAATTGGCGTATATCTAGTACGTCACAGCTGTTGAATATTTGGTCTGTATCGGTCAGTCTATGTTTTTTAAGTATTACCTTTAAGATCGTTTTCTGTGCGGTTTCTATGTAATTGATAGCCGAGTTTGTTGCTCCTCCCCAAGCAATAATTCCATATTCTATTATTGATTGGCAGAGTGCAAAATATATTGTTTTCAATTGTTTTATTTTATATATGTTTCTTATGTTAAGGAAAATGTGTATTGTTTTGAGAAGTTTATTTGTGATTTGTTTGATGTGAGGTATCCATCTAAGGTTATGGTCAATTACGATTCCTAGATACTTTATTTGATCTGTTTTTTCTAGAGGAGGGCAATCGCAGATGTTGGTGTTTAAACATTCGTGTATTTTTATGGTGTTTGTGTTGTTTTTTGGCTGTCCCGTGCTATTTATACTGTATGTTGTGAATTTTGTCTTTGATATGTTAAGTGTAAGTATGTTTGAGTCTAGCCATGTTTTGACTTGCGAGATTCCCAAATTCGCTATGTTATATACATTATTCCAATCCTTAGATTTGAAAAGTAAAACTGTGTCATCAGCATAGCTAACTATTTCACCATCTATTTTCATGCTGCAAAGTTCATTTATGTAAATAGTAAAAAGAACGGGCCCTAGTATGCTTCCTTGTGGAACTCCATATGTAATCGGCAGTGGTTTACTAGTATGGTTGTTAATTTTGACTTGTTGAGTTCTGTTATTCATATAACTTTTAAATAGTTGAAGTTCCTTGCCTTTGATACCCATGTTTTCTAATTTTTTTAAAAGTGAATTGTGGCAGATTGAGTCAAAGGCTTTAGCTAAATCTAGATATATCGCTATGCATTTGTACCCTTGATCTAAGTTGCTATGTATATAATCTACTGTACATGCCAAAGCTTTTTTTGTGCCTATTTTGTCTCTAAATCCATATTGGTTATCCGAGATTAATTTGTTTTCTTCAAGGTATTTTATAATTTGGTTTTTTAATACTCTTTCGAAAATCTTTGATAGCGAGTTTAACAGAGTGATTGGTCTATAATTAGTTATTTCCATTTTGTCTCCGGATTTATAAATGGGGATAACTAGTCCTTTTTTAAGAGTACTAGGAAAGCAGGAGTGAGTTATACTAAGGTTGATTAAGTGTGTTATAGGTTTCAAAATTTCATTTTTTAATATCTTAATGCAATCCGTTGTTATCTCATCTAATCCAGGAGCAATTCGGTTTTTTAATGTGTTTATTATTTTGTCAATTTCCTCTTCCGAGGTTGTTTTTATTGTAAATCTGTGTTGTGTCGGTTTTTTATTGATATTTGATCTATTTGTTTGTGTTAGTGTGTTTGTGTTATGCAATTTACGGTTCGCTAAAACTTTTCCTATATTTGCAAAGAAGTTATTCACATGATTTGCTATAGTTTCTGTATTTGTATTGACATCTAATTTTTTGGAGTTAATATTTAGATTTTCAATAGTATTTTTCTGTTTGTATTTTTGTGTGTATGTGACTTCTTTTAATATTTTCCATAATTCCTTTGGGTTATTTTTTTCTTTTTTAAGTTTTTCGCTATAGTATAATTCCTTAGCCACTCTAATAATTTTGGTGCAGATGTTTCTATATCTTTTATAGTAGTTAAGTTGTTCCATGTCGTAGGGTGTATATTTAATTTGTTTGTGAATTTTGTCTCGTTTACGAATACAGTTTAATATTCCATGTGTTATCCATAGTTTAATTTTTTTTTGCTTTGTGTGTGAGTTTTACTTGTTTTATGATAGTGTTTTTATTTATTTCTTGTCCTAACATGTTATTAAATTTATCCCAGGCCTCCTCCACGTTCTCTATTTGGTATATTGTACTCCAGTCTATTTGTTTGAGTTTTTCTTTCAAGTTTGAGTAGTTAATTATTTTTTTTGTGAATATTTTGTCTTGGTTGGGTTTTGTGTTTTCGGTGTCTATTGCTATCATATTCATGTAGTGATCTGTGATAGTACTTTCAAGTACTACGGTTTTGGTTTTAAGTTTTGTTTTGATCATTATATGATCTATACAAGTTTTTGTGTTTTGTGTGACTCGTGTTGGAATCTTTATCGTTGGCTCCAGTCCATGCTGTGCTAGTAGTGTTAGGTATTCTATGTTTTGTGGGTGTCCGTTTTGTAATATGTTTATGTTTAGGTCTCCAATGATGATGATATTTTTATTTTTGTTGATTTCTTTTAAAGTATTGTTAAGTGCAGTTAGGAAATGTGTGATGTCGTTTTTGGATGGAGATCTGTACATCGCAAGAATACACGTTTCTTTATCATATGCTATGTGTATGCAGTTGGAGTCTATTATGTGTATTTCTTTGACGATTGTATTTATTTTATCATTGATGTATATAACTATGCCATCATTTTGATTTTTGTGTTTTTTTGTGTGGTGTGTGTTATAGTTTTCGATTGTTTTTGGTACATATTTATCGTTCAACCAGCATTCTGTAAGCACAATTATATCAAAATTATTATCAAGCTGTTGTAGGAATATCGTAAATTCATCAAAATTTTTATTAATTGACCTAATGTTTTGGTGTAATATTTTGATTCTATTTTTTTCTTTTGTGATGTTTGTCCATATATTAAAATCGTTTGTACTTACACAGTAGTGTTGGTTGTCCGAGTCTGTATATTCCATGTAATCCGCCATGTTGGTGATTAATTGTGTAAGTATATGATGTGAAGTGTATTTACGTGTGGAGTTGTGTTTATGTTAGTTTGTTAATGTCATCACAATGTTTAATATTGAAAATTTTGCCTTCCGGGGTCTTCCTGGTTAATAGATGGCCTCTTCGAAACCATACAAATTTGTAGTTAATTATTTTTGCATGGTTTTTTAATTTCCACATTAGTTGCTTGTAATATGGCGTCATTACTTCTCCAATGTAAATGTTTTGTTTTCCGGGCTGGTGTATTGCCTCCGTGGTGAGACCTTTTCTTGATGATAGTATAGCATCCCTTTTATTTTTGTTATTTAATTTGAAAGTTATTTTCGGTGGGTGGTTTGGTCGGCGATCTTGGATGTGATTTATATTCGAAATTTCTGTGTCTTCAGTTTGAACTCCGCACGCAGCAGTTATTTCCTTTATTATGTTTTTTGTCATTTTAGGATCATTATTTTGGATACCTGATATTTCGAGATACTCTTCCAGTGTCGCCTGTTCCATTTCTGTTGTTTTTACTAAAATACTTTTGAATTCTATGTTTTTTTGTTCTAGTTCATTTTTTATTTCAGATATTTCTTTTTCTAACTGTGGAATTTTTTCAATAGATTTTGTTAATGTATCGTATTGGTCGCTTATAAATTGAAGCGATTTTTTATTGTCCGCAGATTCCGTTTCTATCTTGTTTAAAATCACTGTTTTCATTTCATCGAATTTTTTGTCGATGTAATTTATAATGTAATTCATATTTTCTGGGTTTTCAGTGTATGTTGAGTCGGTAGGCCGAAAGTTCTTACTAGAAGAAGGAGTGTAATTGGATTGTGATTGAGTTTTAGGATCCAATGTTTTACATTCTTTGCATTTCCAGTTGTCTCTGAGTGTTTTTGACATTTTTTTAAATTTTTCTGCGGTGCTATTTATGCAGGTGTAATGAAATGCATTTAAGCATATGCTGCATTTTATGCTCTTGTTTGGACTAATAATATTATCGCAACTATAGCAGTCCATTTTTGTTATTATTTACGTTTATTGTAATAATGTATTTATTTATTCGGTTTCTGTATATTTGTCTTTTATGCGAGGTTTCTTGATTTTATTTAATAATGGTAATTAATTTATTTAATAACAGTAGTAAAAATATATCTGTTTCGCAATTTTTTTGAAAACAATTTATGTGTTTAGTTCCATCTGTTGACGAATAGCGAAACGCATTTATTTATTGTATTTTTTGTTTAATTCCTGTACATTTTTCTGCCCTCTATGGTCAAGTAGCGATAACTGTACAATGTGTAGTTGTGGCGTTAAAATTTATTTATTTTCGTTTAAAATTTGTTAATTTTGTTCAAATTTAAAGTATTTTTCACTTCTGTGTACGGCACCACTGCGCAACTGTTACTGATTAAGCTTAGTAGAATTTTTTATGCTTTATTTCACTGTTATAATGTATGTAGACAGTCCGGCATAGGCAATACAAAAATTACATTTACTGAAATTTCGTTGCTTCAACTTGTCATTTGACAACTTCTTCAACTCTGCAGCTACTTTATACTGATTAAATAAACTTTTTATACTGATTAAATAAAGTTTTTTCACTTAAATTCGCTATTTTAATACGGAGCAGAACACTAGTTGACAACTGTCAAATTCAACCATAGACCTCATCATTTACTATTGTAAGTAAATGTTTCACAAAAAAATCATAACTTAAAAACTAAAAAAAACATCGCGGAGCACACATAAGGACGGATTTAGGTGTGCTTTATCTCTAGACTTCCGCTTGAGACTATTTTTTGGGACAGCCTATAAATGAAAAAGATAAAATTAAAATGGTGTTTTACAAATTAAACTTTGTAGCAATAAATAATATTTACATTTTACATTAGAATGAATATATATATTTTTTTTTGATTTATTTATTTATACGCCCATTGGGCTTTTATTTATTTATTTTTATTTATTTAGTACAGGTGACGATACAATGACACACGTACATATACATAAAAAATACTTTGACTCCCCAACTAGGAGGAATTCCCGTTTTAGGACAGTCAAAATTGAATAAGTATTCATGCACGCATACATATTTTGTAAGAACAAAAACAAAAAAGGAAAAAAAAAGAAAAGTGTTATAATATATACATAACTAAAAAAAAATATATATAACTAAAAAATAATGATAAATAAAAAAATATTTTTATAAAAGATTAAAAGCAAAAAGTTATAAAGTTAACTGATGTTAACTTGTTGTTTGGTTTGTTTAGTTTAGTTTATTTTCTTGTTTTCTTAATGTGTTTGATATTTTGTTTGTTTTATTTTTGGAAAAGTGTGAGTTCACACTCTTTTCTCTCTAAATGGTGAAGCCAGACAGTGATCGATTTACGAAGAGCACCAATGCTTTCCTTTTTCCAAGTATCAGGTATAAAGTTGTATAGTTTTGGGCCTAGGAATGAAAAGTGTCTTTGAGCGAGTGAAGTTTTGGTTGTGGGTGGTACGATCGGATTTCTCCGTGAGTGTCGGGTGTCGTGAGAGTGGTCGATAGATGGGTAGAGATGTATAATTGTCTGACATCGAGAACTCGTAACTCTTCAAATAGTGAATCGCTGTGGTACCTAAAAGGTTTTTTCATGATTACCCTTAGTAAGAATTTTTGGGCCTTTGCTAAGTGGTCTAAAACCATTTTTGCGCATACATAGTTCATAAAAAAAAAATATTCTGAAGATTGTACGTTCACAATAGTAACAGTAATAATACATATAACCATATCCATTCGATATATTATAACAGCAAGTAAATAGTAATTGCATAAAATAATTATTTGTAGGTATAAACCTTTTGTACAAAAATAAGAATATGTATTGTTAACAAAATATAGAGCGTTTGACTGGTTATTGTGGCCTGTTAAATCGAGGGCGCTCGGTCTGCCATTTTACATACATATTTTACATAGTTTATATAAAAAATGTTGTGAAGATTATAAGTATAGAATAATAAAAGTAATAATATAACCTTCACCATTTGACGTATAAAACCAAGCAAAAATAAAATTGAATCACGATAGTTTATAGGTAAGATATAAAGACGAAAATTGTTTATAAAAATGTTAAGTTTATATGTACATACTAGGTAGTAGTTGTATTAACATAATATCTATGCGACACATAAAAGCTAGTGTATATATTTATTCATTCATTCAATTATCTATTCACGAACTAGCGGGCTCCATAAGCCAGCCATAATGATTACAGTAATTATATGTAAAATAATAATGCAGTTGTAGTAATTGCAAGAAGACTACACCTATTATTGTGTCAATATTGAGGAAATAATTCAATAAGATGTGCAATAGCTAGATGTTTATTGTTTTATTATAAAAGTTCTAATATATTGGTTTTAAATTTGGAAACAGATTGGAAACGATAGACAAGCCTTTGTATTGGAGAGTTTACGAAGTAATTATTGGCAGATTAGGTAACAAAATATAGAGCATTTAATCGGGTATTGCGGGTAGGTATACGCAAATGAATTAAGCTCGTTACATCGAGGGCGTCCAGGCTGCCATTTGATATATTGAAAATGCAAACTAAGTCACTGTGCGTCTTGTAGTTAAATTGCTTAGGTTTAGTAATTCCATTAGACATGTATAATTAAGTTCTTCGATTGGTATTCCAAGTTTGTAATCAATAAACCTTAGAAACTTATGTTGTACTCTTTCGATTTTTTGCTGATGAGTCTTATAAAATGGAGCCCAGATTGTTGAGTTGTACTCCAAATTACTTCTTACCAACCCAGTGTAAAACAATTTGAAGCAATTAATTGTTTTACATTTTTTTGTCGTCCTCAGAATGTACCCCAGGCATTTCATGGCCTTGTTGGTTATTTCATTTATATGAGGAACAAAAGTTAATTTACTGTCAAATGATATACCAAGGTCTATATGGGATTTCTTAAATGTTTCACCGACGGTATATTATTTTCTTCTAATGGTACATACATTTTCATTTACAGAACGATCTTCGTTTCGCAAGGATAGTAGAGACAATATGCCTGGTCATCTGATGTTTAACATGGCGTTCCTCCTGGAGTTCGTAACATCGATACGTCTCATGATGTTGATCGTTCACTTCCTCGTCCACAACAAAGATCCCGTGACTTACAACCAACCATTTCCAATGTTCGTCATAATGAATATTGTGGTGATTATTTTGTTCCAAATATTTTTCGGTGAGTTCTTTGCATATACCCCTCCAGAAGAAGACGAATTAGACGGGGAAAATTTTCAAGTTGAAGAAGAGGATATTGCTCCCAACTTTCAGCTCTATCTACATCCCGGAGAAGGCTTAGAATATGAATATATTTATCCAGAAGAGAACGACGAAGATACGGAAACCACTCAAGATGAACAAGACGATATCGAAGACGAAGGTTTTGATTACAACAATATCTCGCTGTAGGCATAGAATAAGAACATAAGAAAACGACGAATTCACGGAAACTACTCAAGTTGAAGAAGACGATATCCCTACCTTCTTTTGGTTCCAAAAATTTTCGCTGCTGGCATAGAACATGAATTAACTCATAAAAACAGATTTGTACTTGATCTGAATGGTGGTCTTACGGTCACCATAAAAAAACTTTTTGTTATAATATATCTCTGTGAAAGTTCACTATAAATGATTTCTAAATACCTTTTTTAACTTATTTATTCCATTTTTGCCGTTAGCAATTAGTTCATTATAAGCTTGTAACATCTTCAGAGCAAGTAAGGGAATCAAAAAATCACAAAAATAACATTAATAATAATTACATGAGAATAAAATATTTTGTATACACCACTTTAATCAACAATAATCTACATTTTCTAAAGCCAGTTGCTTCGTTGTCAAGATAATGAAAATTAACGAATTTGATAATAAAATAATAATTAGAACAAGTTTAATGATTTGAGATTATAAAATTTTTCTCTGGGACAATATCTTCACGTGGTATCAATAAAAAACATCTCAAAAACAAATTTCAAATAAAAATAGGCAATTTGTTACTTAGGTCACATTCTTTTCAACATTTGTAAAAAAAATCTCGTAAAAAAGGAATTCTCAATTTGAAATTTGAAATCGCTCTCGTGAATAGTGGTTATTCTTGACTTGTACTCTTGATACTTTGCATAATATTTTATTAGTGTTTTAAGTTATGTACTTTATTACTTTTGTTTTGGACTATCCAGGAATATCAGAATTAAATATTTCAACTACTTCTCACTTCCTTCCACATCATAAAATATGCTGTTATTATTATTTGTAGATGCAACAGTCTGAATACCTCTCCGAGCCGTTGACTTAAAATTGTAGACTCTTGTGGCATTTAAAGAAAAATAATTACTACCAATAAGCATTAAGAAGTTAAATGTGTGGTTTAAAATACACGTGTGATGATTTATTTAAAATACTGCACGTACGATGATTTATTTAAACACAAAATAAGATTTCATGTTTTCACTAGTTTGGTCGAACGCTTTCGAAGCTGCGAATAAATATCCTTTATAGGTCAGGTGGTACATTGTTTGTTTCTTTGTCTCCATATATATAAGTTATAGATCATTATTTTTAATTATTTGTGTATTGACGGTGTAGTAAATTTATTATTCTTATTTTCAGTATTTACCTACACAAATAATTAATATGTCTCGTCGTTCTTAAATGTGGAGGTGTAATGGTCATTACGGTTGACTTCCAAACAGTTGATCGGGGTTCTCTCCAGGAGCAATTATAAAATTTTGGTATAATATTTTTTGAATTTTGGTATGAAAAAAATAAAAAATTAAAATTAAATTTTTTTTGAAATTTGGTACACACATCAGAAACTACATCGTCAATACACAAATAATTAAAAATAATGATATATAACTTTTATATTTTAGTGTTGTTTGCTAATATTTAAATTCTTCAACGGTTTTTTTCATAAATTGTAAATTTATCTTTAATTATACATGTTCCAAAGATTTTAAGTAACCGTTTTATTTGTTTTAAATTTTTATTACCATTTTCACTTACATTCCTGTAAAATACTTTCCAGATAATTTCATTTATTTATTAATTTTATTTTTTAATTCTAAAAAGCCTATTACTAGTGTGATTTCATTGCACGTCCTTTTGTTATGTCTGTGAATGTTACATAATTTTCAACAGTTGTAAAAAACTATAAAACAAATAAATTTATCTATAATTTTGTTTGAAAATTATTTTGGTACCAGGTTATTTATGATTTTTTACAAATATCATCGCGTTAAAGGTCAGAATCTGTTTCAATTTTAGCCAATTTAGTTTCTTTAAAATTATTGTTGCTTTGGAAGCTATATTTCGGCTTAGTGTTATTCTCATTGAACCATTTTGGAGAATTTGTCATTTATTTTGTTGTCTGACGTTATTTATTTATTTATTTATTTTTTCATGTTCTCCGTAAAACGGTTATTCACCAATACATTATGGAGAAGATTACAAATTAGACAAAAAGTATAGCAAAACACATAAAAAGGTCAGTTTCACTACTTTGTGACATACGTCAAAAGATAATTGTTAAACTGCCTGTAGGTTACGTTAAAAATGTCGATGGTCAATGCAGACTCGTTGAGCAGTTCAGTCGCTCTGTTGACTGGGGCGTTCTGATAGGCAGAAGTCCTCGCTTTTGGAGCATAAAAAAGGGTATGGGACCTTCCACGAGTATATTTGTCTGGGACATATAAGTTAATCTCTTTCAAAATAGGTGGATTATGTATAGTCCCAGAGATTATCTTAAAAAAATGTTTTCCTAAAAATATTTTTCGGCGGGCTTCTAATGTATTAAGATCGAGCATTCCTGCTAAGAATAAGGATGGATACATAAAAGGGTAGTACATATATTCCCTCATATATAGGTAACGCATGAATCTTTTTTGTACTTTTTCTATTTCGAGAATATGGTTTTGCTCAGAAGGGGCCCAAATAATGGAGCTATATTCCAAGATACTGCGAACAAGTGCTTCATACGTTCTTCGGATTGCGATTCCGTTGGTAAATGATCTTGAATTACGAAGAACAAATCCAAGCATTTTGTTGGCACGGGAGACAATATCAGATATATGGGATTTGAAAGAGAGATTTGCTTCAAAAATTACGCCAAGGTCTCGAATCTCATTTTTACGTGTTAATTCATGTTTATTAATGTGGTAGGGGAACCGGAATGTATCTTTGGACCTTGTAAATGTAACGACACTGCATTTCTCAATACTGAAGGGTAGGTTGTTCAGTTCCGACCATTTGACAAGAGAATCAAGATCGTTCTGCAGAAGAATGGAATCGATGTAACTTTTGATTGCTTTGAAAAGTTTTATATCGTCAGCAAAAAGGAGATATTTTGAGTGGTTTATAGTGTTGCCAATGTCATTGATGAATAAGAGAAAGAGAAGGGGTCCTAGATTTGATCCCTGGGGAATCCCGGAGTTAGTTTTGTATTCGTGAGAGATATGGTGTCCGTAACTGACATACTGACGACGATTGCGTAAGTAGCTAGCCACAAAAGCGAGGAAATTCTGAGAGAATCCGATGTCACTTAATTTTTTTAATAAAATATCATGGTCGACTTTATCAAATGCTTTCTCGAAGTCTGTATAAATCACATCAACAGGTACAAAATTTTCAAATGAATTATTAATATAGGTAATGAGATTCATAAGATTCGTTGAAGGTGACAGTGTGGGACGAAATCCGTGCTGATTTTCGGTGAGTGCGTGTTTTGTTTGGTTATATATCTGTGAATAAATTATGGTTTCTAAAAGTTTTGCGGGTGCTGACAACACAGCTACAGGTCTGTAATTATCTATTTCTGACTTTTTTCCTTTTTTTATGTATAGGCGTTACTTTCGTTAGTTTCCACATTTCCGGAAAGATATTTTTGCGAAGTGATAGGTTAACAATATGTTTTAGAGGTTGAACAAAATAACTTGCATATCTTTTGAGGATTATAGGTGGAATACAATCTGGGCCGACGGAGTATTTAGGTTTTAGCTTATGGAAAGCTGTAATAATATTGTCATCGTTAATTTCATGAATTTGTACAGGTAAAGAGTTAAATGACGATGAAGCTATAGAGGATATGTCAAGTTTGGGGATATTGTCGCTAAATACTGATTGAAAATAGTGTGCGAAACCTGCGGCGATCTCAGACGATCCATCATATTTATTGTCTTTGTAGTCCATGTGGTTAAGTTTGTCACAGCCGCGGCGTTTATCGTTAGTTTAAGACCAAAATCGAGTTGGGTCTGTTATTATACTGTTCTCGGCCTCACGTGTAAAGTCAGTGTAGGCCTGACCAATTAACCGTTTGATTGATTTTCGCAAAGTTTTAAAGTTAGCTAAGGCATGTTCGGATTTTGTTTTTTTCCAATGATAGTGCATTTTAGTTTTTTCCCGTATGAGGTGAATGATTTTCCCACTAAACCATTTCGGATATTGTCTAACATCTTTGAGCATACGTGTAGATCTTTTCTTAAAACAAATGTTGAAAATATTATTGAGCTGTTCATAAAACATTTCGACAGCTAGATTTACGTCAAGGCAATCGTAATGATTCCAGTGATGTTGTTCTAAGGCATTCTTAAGTGTGTTATCTGAGCTTTCGTGGAAAATCCAACCCATGTTTATGTCTGGAGGCAATGTGTCTGTTTGTATATGTGATTGAGTTGTGTAATCGAATGTGAATGAAAGTGAAGGGTGATGAATATCCTCTCTGACTAATGGGGAGTCATGGCGGCAGATAACAGCATTTTTAGAATTTACATTACAATTACAAGAAAAGAATCGCTCAGTAGTATTTGAAATATGGAGCACCATTGAATAAGTACGATTAATATTTTTTCATGAAATTTATTGCTGTTAATATTCTTAAACCATTCAAATACATTTTTTAAATTTTGTTTTTTTTTCAATTAATATTTTTTTTGAGTTTCTTTATTCATAAAAAAATTAAATGATTACAATTCGTTTTTTATATACAACCACCATACCCATACCGACTTATACCCGTATATTATTGATTAGATTAACGATTTAACCTCAAGGATTTTACGCATTTGTAGTGATTTTACCAAAATGTAAAAGTGTGTTTTTAATATTTTTATATTTTTTAATAAACACATATGCACCAAACTGGTTTTCATTTGTAATACAAATTAAAGTTCTGTTGGCGATTAAAATTGCAATCATATGACTAATAACATCGTTTGGAAAAGCAAACACGCTCTTCGCTTTTTCCTCTTTGATTTTTTTTCTTCTTCTACAAGCACAATATAAAATTTCCACTTACCTTAAATATGATTTTAGATTTTCACAGCCAAAAGTATTTTTGCTATTTGTTTTTGGGTTGTTGTGCCGTGTTGCGCTAACTCCTTCTTTAGCCAACGTTTTGGACAACATTGCAGTGTCCATCGCCAGGGCAGATGTGTTATCAGATAACAGATGTGTTATCAGAAAACAAATCTGCCCTGATGATGGACACTGCAATGCTGTCCAAAACGTTGGCTAAAGAAGGAGTTAGCGCAACACTGCATAACACCCCAAAAACAAATAACAAAAATTCACTTACCTTCCTTTTATTTTCTTAACCTTTTCCCTCATCATCCCTTTTGTTTAATTAAGATATTTACTTAGGTTTATAAAAATATTAATTTACTAGATTTCAACTACATATTTGAATACATTCACACTCTACAGCAAACGCCGCATATACTTTTAATTGATGCTGGGATGATTGCAAATAATTATAGATTTATAAAATTTATTATAAATCTCCAATCTCTTAGATATGTAGTATAAAATGTGTATGATGTCAATATAATAAAAATCCGGCACCCCTAGTCTTACCCAGATGCAGAGTATAAAAATAAATAATATATCTTTCCACAATAATCACATACATACTCTTCTGTTTCGCATCCGGCAAATTCATTGTGTACCCAGAGGTTGCACATTAGGCACTTGACCCAAAGTTCTCCCCTTACATCCTGACTGAAAGGACCATTACAGAAAAAGCACACTGCGTCTTCATCGTTTGGTTTATTAGTTCCAGGAGGGATGACTATATCAGAAGAGGAACTGTCATCAATTACTTCCGATGCAGAAGAATCCGAGTCAGTAGCAATATCTGTCGTTTTTTTCTTTTTGGAATTTTTTGTACCCTTGGGCTTGTTCTTGGCAGTCCTCTTTTCCTGTTCATCTATTAGTTGCTTCTTGTATGGAGAACTTGATATAACGGTTGAAACCGCTGATTTACGCCCTCTATTGGATGTTTTTTTCCTAGTTTGCGGAATCGGGGAAACATCAAATGGGGTAGTGATAGTGCGATTGGGTCTTCCACGCGAAGTCGACGGCTGGGGTTCAATCGCGACCAAGGAAGGACTTTGTTCTTCGGGTGGACTTTCCATTAAAGCTAATGGACGTGCTTCAACTTCCATCATGGGTGTTGTTGACGCTTCTGCACAATGCTGGACTTCAGACTCTTCAATTTCTGCAGCAAGAAAGTCAGCATCGCTAAAAATATGTCGGTTGAAGGGATAGATTCCACTAACTTTGAATCCATTTGCTGCAATCTCTCCGGTTTGGCATTTGCGATAAGCATTTCCAAATAACTCCGTTATGTCATATACTGACAAAGCTCGTGCGTTATTACGTAGCCACATACGAATTTTTTCGCTATAATAGGCCTTCAGAGGACTCATGAATGACCTGTCGAGGGGCTGAATTTTGTGTGTGCAGTGAGGAGGGAGTGATATTATGGAGACGTGATTCGCTCTAGCCAAATCTACAATCTCCAAGTTTTTTGTATGGCTATAATGACCATCCAAGATTAACAAAACCGGAGAGCTCTCGCTTGGTTTAGTTTTCTCCATGAAATGTAAAAACCATTGGGTAAATAGGTGAGTTTGTATCCACCCAGATGGATGACATACTCCAACAGATCCAGCCGGGGCTCCTTTCATGAGCTGTAGATTCATATTTTTGCGGGGGAAAATTATCATTGGAGGCACATATATGCCTGATGCGCTCATACAAACCACAATAGTTATAAGAGACCCTCGTTCAGCCGAAGTTAGTGCACCGATTTGTTTTTTACCACGGCGTCCAATGATTTTCGGGATTTTACTTTGAACGATAGATAGTCCTGATTCATCTACGTTGAATATACGGTCGGCGGGGTAGTTTTTTTCTGAATATACATTTTCTAGTATGTCGTAAAATGTGTCCAATTTTTCTTTGGTAAAACCGATGGCTCTAGCAAACGAGGTTCCTGTAGGTTTTCTCATAGATAACACATTTTTGTGTCTATTTAGGAAGCCTTTCAACCAGTATCTGCCAGCAATTCCCGATTTAAAAGGAGTTGGATGATTATTTTTAACAGCCACTTAATAAGACAATCGTCGGATATCCATTTGTGTTAGACCATAGATTTTTTTTCC
The DNA here is from genome assembly GCA_026573805.1 of Hesperophylax magnus. Taxonomy (NCBI): domain Eukaryota; kingdom Metazoa; phylum Arthropoda; class Insecta; order Trichoptera; family Limnephilidae; genus Hesperophylax; species Hesperophylax magnus. Next base: position 536,603 of record JAIUSX010000071.1, read on the forward strand.
ATTACAAGGGCGTAGTCTACCAATTGTTTTTCGAACTCTGCACTAAAAACTGGTTTTCGGCCAATTTTCTTTGAGGTTAAAGTCAAAGGGTCCGCATCTTTTTCAGATACGAGTCGAAACAAAGTAGTACGTGGGACTTTAAAGTGTTTAGCTGCCATCAAATATCCCATTTTTTTATTGCGAACAGCACTAATGGCTTCACACATATCATTCGAATCCCACTTCTTCCTTTTCTGGTACAAATTTGGTGACGACATCTCTGTAAAATTAAATAAAAGTACTTAAAAAAAATGAATATAATTTGGAATACTATTCCGATTTTGCATCACATTCCGTATTCCGCATTAGCAACATATAACCTAAAAGATCTTTCTTATATCACATGTCAACGTATTAAAAAATGCAAAAACGAAAGCCATACTATAAAAATATAACTCTTTCTGAAGTGATTTCATTTGTAATGTTATAACATAGTTTGGAATATGGGGTGATTATATTGGATTAAAAACTCACCGAAAAAGTTTTGATAGGAGCAACTTCACAAAACACGTCAGCATTCATCCGCAGACACAGGAGAACTATTATACCGGCCAAAATCAAGGCTCACAGCTTCGACTTTCAATAGTTATAATTATTACCGATAGCTTCCGCCACCCGAACCGAATATAAGACGGTATTCCGAATTACCAACAGTATTCCAAATACGCTTCCTTTCCTCTATATTATTGGTACACCTTATATTGTAGGTAATAAGTATTAAAATCGCTTGGCAAACGGAGTCAAGCAACGTTCGATTTCAAGCAAAAATCTGGTTTTTATTTATTTTGTAAATAATGTTGTAAGAAAGCAAAAAAGCTAATCAAGTGAAACTGTCACAGATAATCTTAGCTATAATACTGTATTTTTTAAAAGTTGTTTCCGTTACGCGTTCATACATTTCTTTTGAAAAAATATTTTTTTTTTGGTAGTTTACATTTATATTTTCTATTGGATAATTTATTTTTTTGATTTGTATTTTACTCAAGCGAAACGATGGAAAAACCTTTAATTTATCTAAAGCATACCTTTTGGTATTCATAATGTACACCAATTCGCTATAAAGATTAATCAAAATAGTGATTTAGCACTAAGCTTCGTCTTAAAGGAAAAAAACATGGGTATGTTAATGCCTTTTACTATACTGTTCCTAAATGGATAGGAGTAGAGTATTATTCTGCAGTTTGAGGCACATACTAAAAAACCTTAATTTTTTATTATAGCAACTATTTAAACATTGTACAAACAAAATATGATTTTAAATATATGTTTAGTAAGTTGTATTTCAAAGTCCTCCTCACTAGCGTGACCTGTGCTGAAGCGGGATAAAGTTATTCATTTCTATTTAATTAGTTTTCTATGTCGTTTTTAATGTTTTTTTTAGAGTTTTTTCATTAATCTCTTTCAGCCAGATTTTTATTCTTGATTTGAAATCATTAAAATTTTCTATTCGCTTCATATCAGGGAGAAGAATATTGTAAAGTTTCGTCACAAAATAAATATAATTTCTTTGCCCGAATGTGGTTTTACGACCTGGAATATTTTTCTGTCGTTGTGATTTGACCTTGTTTGATAAATACGCGGTATTGTAGAGGATTCAGTATTTTTGAATAGTTTCAATAATACATTTTTAGCAGATATTTGTTGTACTTTGGGTACTTTCAGTATGACTCCTTTATGATTTGTGTTCAGGTTATTTATATACTTAGATACAGTAGATCCCCATCTTATAATTCCATATTCAATACGAGAATGACACAAGGAGTAATAGATTTTTTTCAAGTTCTTTTTATTTACCACATTTCTTAGATTTTTAAAGAAATATATCAGTTTTGTTTTCCGTGATACCTTTGATAAAATAATAATAATAAATTCTTTATTCCAGGATGTGGGGAGGTTAGTACAATCCCACACATCCCATAGAGGGTATAAGTATAAATAGTATTTACATATGGTAAAATAAATAAAAAGAGATTAAAAATTAAAAATTAAAATTAAAGCAGAGAAGCACGGGAATCCATCGGATCTAAGATTGTGGGAGCAAGTATCTTTCTCCAATGGTCTTCAATGCTCGATCCTGAAGTCAGACGGGATTCTATGATAAGAATGTTTCTGGAATGGTTTTTGATTGATATGGTTGATATGTATGTCCCATCTAAGATTTAATTACTACCCCGAGATATTTTATGCTTTGTTATTTTTCTATAGTTGGGCATTAACATTGAACATTATGTTTATGGCATTCGTGTTATTTTAGTTCGAGTGATTTTACTGGTTGGCCCCTTGAGTTTTGCTTATATTCAGGGTAAGTGAGTTAAATTTTAGCCAATTTTGAAGTGTACTAAGCCCCTGTTCAGCCACATTAAATGTTTCCGTCCAGAGTTCTCTTAAAATAATGTAACGGTTGCATCAGCAAAACTGATTATGTTTCCTTTAATTTTAAGGTTAGTGATATCATTTATATAGATAATAAATAGAATCGGTCTCAGTACACTTCCGTTGGGGATGCCATAGTTTAAAGGCAATAGTTTACTCTTTTGTTTTCCAATCTGTACTTGTTGTTCTCGCACTGTGAGAAAAGTGACTTCAGCAGCGTTGGAAAGTGCTAAAAATAGCTTTTAATGTTCATAAAAGATTATCACAGAAACGTTGCAATATATTAATACATCCCAGAAAATTTTCGACCGCCATTGATTGCAGGTTTGCAAAAGATTTGTGAATTTTCAAATAATTATTTTTACTTGTTCAAATTTTGCAAATTCACTTTGTGTCACCATTTTATTAATGAAATAAATTAAAAAACTTTGTTTTTACCACGATAATGTTTATTTTTTAAAAATCGACATGTTTCGAGAACGATGTTCTAATCATCGGGACATAAATTGTACTAAAACTTATTATCAAGTATATAAAAAGGCGTGGGTAGAAATGAAAGTAAGGGGGGGGAGAGAGGTGGAAAGGGGAGGAGATTAGAAGACCAAAGACAAAAAAATACAATGGAAATATGTTTAGGATAGGGTTATTCACAAAATTAATTTGATTAATTGTATTTTTTTGTCTTTGATCTTCTAAACTCCTCCCCTTTCCACCTCTCTTCCCCCCCCCCCTTACTTTCATTTCTACCCACGCCTTTTTCTATGCTTGATAATTAGTTTTAGTACAATTTATGTCCTGATGAAGAGAACATCGTTCTCGAAACATGTCGATTTAAAAAAAATAAAGATTATCGTGGTAAAAACAAAGTGTTTTAATTTACTTCATTAATTATTTTTACATTCAACACTTCCAATGTGTAAAAACTTTCGATGAAAAAAGAAGAAACGAAGAAAAGTGAGCTTACATATTATGGCTTACTCCTATTATAAGTTTGTGTCTTTGTATTTTGTAATTTCATTTAAAAGTAATGACATTTTAAGCTTTTAAATATACTGGAAAATTAATGGCAACCGGCAATATTTCTAAATGTGATATATCATGAATCTGACAAATCAAATGATTCAAAGTAACTTGAAAAAAATCTCAGAATTCTCCACAACCATCCATAACTTCTGCCAAATTTTGTTGTCGGAGTACTATGTTTTCTATAAAAACAATAGTATGAAAGTAAAATGAATAATAATAAGAAATAATCTCCTGTTAGGGTCGTCCTATCATTACCCTGTAGGCTGCAGCCCGGAATTACTCAGCGGAGGTGCACTCATACCAGACGTGCAGGTTTGTCGTAACGATCTGCGGCGTATTTCGAACTTTGGTAATCTTCAATTTGGAGCTCCTCGTAATAAGACAAAATAATTAATATAAATCAAAATTGATAACCACTTTAGAATTTATTTATAGTGTCGGTATTTTGAGAATTATAGTCAGTGGAAATAGGAATGACAACATTTTAGTATTTATTAGGTGATGAGACCATCACGTTAATGTTCAAATGACTTATTTCATTATTAACCTAAATTGAACGGTTTAAAATATTCCTGTAATAAAATTAACAATATTGCACAAGATCAGATCATATGATCTGTGGTCATGAAGTACGTAATTGCATATTCAGAAACCGATGTGAAAAATCAGTATGTGTTCATAAATTTATATAGTAGGTACAACAAAATCATTTTTTAATTTAGCCCTTTCTTTTGCTGCACTCGTAACAAAAAAAGCAATTTATTTGCACAGCTGGTTTTCGTTTCGTCTCCCATGGCAACGCCAGAGATTTACCTCACAATACTGGCTGGGTTCACGGGCGGAAAATACCCGTGAAAACTGTAGGCAGGTGTGAGGAGGGGGACGGGCTTTGCTGGGTGGGCTGAGGGGTGGGCTGTTTGCGGTTGGTGTAAAACGTACAATAGAACAATGCCAGGCCCGGATTGAGGCCTGATATGTGCCCTTTTCTAACCACACCTTATGCTATAAATAATACAAATATGGACATTAGAAGTAAATAATAAAATCAAATACAAAGATAGGTAGGTTTATACATATCTATAAAATAAGATTAAGAAATATCTCAAAACACTTTCAAAACGTTTCACTGCCAGGGTGAGCGGTGAAACGCCTTTGCTGTCGCCAAAAATGTTTAAAAATATTTCGTGGCCCAAGAGTCGTGGCGCCAAGACTTGGCGTATCTATTTTAAAAATGTACCATTTTCCGTTGCTTGTTAGCGTGCATACGTCATCATGCGTTTATGACATCAATCGGGGAGGGGGGTCAGATGAGAGCCCCGAAATTCACGCTGCGCGACCAAACAATCCGTTATAATTTCGCAACCGAAAGGGTAATATGAGTTATCGTGGGCCGTCATGTAGATCTTAAGGATCTTAAAAAAAGTAAGCTGAGCAGAAAAACGTAAACTATGCCCAGTGACGAACGAAATACGTTATCACTTAAAAAGGAAAGGTGGCGTACGCCACCCTCCAGAATGACTCCGTAATCAATTGTCAGACTATTTGTGTTAGGTCCAAACAATATCCGTTCCTGATATTGTTGAATCATTCTCAGCTCGCTGTGTCATTTCCAAATTTGCTTAGCCTCACCGAGCGCGTGGGATGTAGGAACAGATGTAGGAATAGATGTACATTATTATTAGTGATTAATTTACTTGCAAAATGTATTTTGTTCCATGTCAGCCACTGTTTCCTAAACTCTTCAGTCCATGATATTTTCCTTAAAAAAAAAACACAATTGAGCGGCGGCCCTCCTTTTTCCCTCTACTAGAAAATAATTCCGTGAAAGGCCCTTATTTAATTCTCGGCGAGGATGTTCGGAGACCTTTGTGTACCAGGCTAGAGTTGGGACGAAAGGATTAGGGGTAAGCGGGTTTGTGATGCTTTAGGTACTAACCCACAAGTTGCATTATTCACTGACCGCCTGACCCTCCATCGTACCAACCCACACATTGCATCACTCACTGACCGCCTGACCCTCCACCCCAATCGTTCAATACCTGAGTTGAAAAAAAAACTCACAAAAACTACGAACCAGATGCCAGGATTCCAGGAACCACAGGAATATATGTCAGGTAACTGTCCCTTAACACCCTGTTTAAAATGTATTTTGCGCATAAATATAGTCGAGGGGTTAGACTTTCAACTAGCAAGCCGGAGATCGCGGGTTCGAATCCCGGAGTGCGTAAGTAAATTTTAATTCATTAACCTGTTTTATCTCACAATCAACTTAGTAATTCATAGTATGTTTGCTGTACGTTACAGAGTGGAAGATACTCTCAGTATCATTGTGGTGTAAGATCACCATTTAAAATTGAATCGTTGTTTCAAATTGCTTTGGCTGTGTTTGGTGACCAGATCAGAACTGCCATGTTCTCACGTCCTCACCTCCCTGTTCTCCGTCTCTTTTCCTTCCTACATACTACCTTCTGCCTCACAACATATCCTAACTGGGGATGCCAGTAGTCAATAGTCTCACTGGCTCTAGATATTTGGGAGCAGTTGGGACTCTTGTGCGATTTCATATAAAAAAATACTTTTTCGATAGTACCACTTTGAATATTTTTCATATTATTCTTAAACTGGACTGTTATTTATTTGGAGTTGAAAAATGTTTTTTTTTTAACATGAAATGGGTGTTTGACTCAAGTAGGCAGGTCGGGGTGGGTGGTAGGCTGCGCGGGAGGCAGGCCATGATGTGTGCTAGCAGGTTAGGGGTGCCCGTAAATTATGTTTTTCATTGTTTATTGATATGAATTTTTATCGGATTACTTCGCATTTTAATTTGTTAAGTTTTACCATTAAATGCGTCAAAGCATGTTTTTTTCTTACGACGTACTTTACATTTAAAGATAAGAACAGCACTCTCTACTTTGTAGAGGTCTGAAAAATGCCCAGATATATTTTCAAAACTATTTTTGTAGACTGGGTAAAAAATTTTTTTGGCCTAAGAACCTTGTTAAAACCCTACTGCATTTCGCATTACGGATTTAACGACACGATGATTAACACTATCTAACACGGTTCTGGCAAGTTGAATGGGCCCTCGACTGTACCGAAGTAATATTCGTAGGTAATAATAATTACTGTCACAGAAATTAAAATGCAATTAGCTGTTTAAAACTGAGTGTAAAAGTGAACGAAATTATTTACCATATTATTGCTATCTATCCCAACTAATCCCACTGATTTCATTATAGAAACCGTAAAATGAATACTGATCTAAAAAAATCTAAAAAGTACTTTTAATATTATTGTTGGTGACATTAACATCGGATACTGGGCGCAAAGCAAAACAAAATATGATTATATAAATGTAATGACTTCACTAAATTATAAATCTTATATAAATAATGTAACACGAAATATCAGCGGATAAATCCCTTCCTGTATCGATCACATATGGTGCAACTCAAATAACACTGAAAAAAACATGACTAGATTATGGAAAACCAGCATAACTGACCACTAAACCTGTATATTCGTTAACAACATAGACAAAAAGTACCAACCCCAACAAAACTGACAAAAAAACAAGAAAATAAATATTGAAATATGAATACTTTAGAAACAAATCTTAAGATGGAAACCTGGGCATAAATAATTGAATCGGAAAATCCAAATACTTGTGCGGAGAATTTCGAAACTGTTTTCCTAAATCACATAAAATTTTCTACGCAAATACTTGTCTCTAAAACAAAATCTAAAAACAGATTAATAAAGCCATGGGTAACCCATAGATTTGTGATTTCAATCAGAAATATGGAAAATACTATCACCAGTTTAAAACATTTACTGCTAATGCTACTTTCTACAAGAAACACCGAAACATACTTACGCTTTTAATTAAACTGACAAAAGAAAAGTATTTTCGTCATAAATTAAAAAATGCTGGTCAAGACAGCAAAGAGTTCTGGAAAATTATCAAAACAATTACCGAAAAAAGCACAAAACAAAAATTTCCGTAAGAAGTTACTCATCAAGGAATCAATACTGACACAGAAAAAAACCCAAAACTTTGTGGTGATATTTATTTATTTATTTATCGACGCCCTATTGGGCTTTTAAGTACATAACAATTACAAATTTCATTTTTAACAACAGTATAAAACAAACAATAGAAAATCGAAATAAAATATAATGATTTCTCATACATTATTTACATTTAAAAAGTGGTGGACTAATTTGGCTTTAAATGTATTGAAGTTTAAATTAAATATGTCAGCGACATCACTTAGTTAATTGCCCAACCTATGTATACTTTCTAACACAGAATTCGTAGAGAAGTTATTGTTGTAGAATAAAATATTCCGTCTAGTACATATTGGAGGTATATGTAAGGATAGCAAGTTTATAGTGCCAGTCTAACCTTGAATGAACAATTTTATATAATAAAAGGAGATCAAATATTTTTCGCCTTTCAGATAATTTCGATAAGTTAAGTTTACTGCGTAAATTGACATAATATTTAACGATTATTTTGTTAATGTCGGCGCTAATCTTGCTAGTAATATTATCCTAGACAAAAAAAAACTCAACAACCAGAGCTGAACCAAATTTTTGAAGAAGGTTTCCACACATTTTGAAAAGAAGTTGAAAACGCTATAATAAGTTTACAAGGATCAGCAAGCCCTGACTACGACAACATAATTGTAAAAACATTAAAAACTCTACGTGAGATAATCAGCAAATCAATTGCTCATATAATAAATGTATGTATAAAGAGGGGCATATTCCCGAACAACTATAAGAAGTCTATTGTGACCCCTGTTTTTAAATCTGGTGCCGAAAAAACAATTCTAACTATCGTCCCATAGCACTCACATCAAACATAGCAAAAATCTATGAAAAATTGTTAAAAAACAACTCAACAACTTCATAAAAGATAAGAAGATAATGAGCCCAAACCAGTTTGGATTTAGGGACAATCTCAGCACACAGGATGCAATTTCTAAATTAACATCAACAATAATGCAAAAATTAGATAATGGAGAAAAGTGTCTTGGAATCTTCATTGATCTCCGCAACGATTTGATAGCATATCACACTAAAAAATCACTGAGAAACTAAAACAAATTGGATTGGACGGAATAGTGCTATCATGGTTCCAAAATTATTTAAAAGAGAGATTTCAATATGTAAAAATCAATAATACCTTAGTGAACCCAAAACCTCATCTTTTGGCGTACCGCAAGGAACTGTCATCGGTCCAATCCTTTTTATTTTATATGTAAATCAAATGTTCACTCTTTCCATATATACGTAAGATATCATATCTTACACAGACAACACTGTAGTTATCACAAAAGGAAAATAATGGGAGGAAACAATGAGGATAGCCAATATCAATATAAACATACTCAAGGTTCGACCTAAATTGTCTCTCACTAAATACCGAGAAAACATATTTCATCCCATTTTCTTTGCAGGAAAAAAAATCGAAAACAATATTACCATTAAAATCCATTCATCACAGTGTGAAAATAAAAAAAAAGAATGCGGCAATGCAAATTGTTTACCAATAACGTGCAAAAATAGTATAAAGTATCTGGGTATCATAGTAGATAGACACTTAAAATGGGACGAACATGTTCAAAATTCGGCAACCAGAGTCGAATATAATGTTTCAAAGACCCAACCCTGTCTGATTACGTCTAAAAGGGATCCAAATGATAATCCAGTCTCCTTCAACGGAAGCAATCTTCCGAACAGGCCTTCCATTGATATGCTTGGTGTAACTATAAGTGACCAGCTCAGGTACGGGGGATATACGACATATACGGGATATTACGACAGGTACATAGGTACCATCGAAGCCAGAGTAAAGTTGGCCTCTCAGAAGCTGGGAGTACTGTACAGGGCCCGCAGATACTTTAATAGTACACAACTGCTGACCCTGTACAAATCGCAAGTGCGCCCTATTGTCGAATTTGGCAGCCATCTCTGGTCCGGAGCCCCTAAATACCTGAAAAAAACCCTTGACTCTGTGCAGAAACGGGCGGTCCGTTTGATAGATTCCCCAATCTTAACAAACGGACTGCAGTCTTTAGAGCACAAGCGTCAGGTAGGTATGCTGTCCTTGTTCTATCGGTATTACAATGGAAGATGCTCTGAGGAACTAGCGTCATTACTCCCTTGGGCACCGGTGCGTAGTCGGGATACACGCCAAACGCGCGCCCAACATTTGTACACGGTTGACATTTGTCACATGAGAACGGGTCGCTTCTACGATTCGATCTTAAGTTCAACAGCTCGGCTGTGGAACGAACTGCCGGCCTCTGTGTTTCCTCCCTCCTACAACATGGGACTCTTCAAGACCCATTTTCACTCCTTACTCTCCACAAAAAGACCCCCCACACAGCATCCCCAAAGATGACATAGGCTCTGAGGGAAATTATTTTCTTCAGGGCCTCCTGTGTGGAGTTAATATAAAAAAAAGAAAACTTATTTACTTATTCATTAGATTGAGAAACATCCTATCATATAATATAATTAAAACCATATTTTTCTCTCTTGCCCAAACTATTCTACAATATGGTATAATTGGGTAGGGGGGACTTTCAAAACTAACCTCTTACCTGTAGAAAAGGTACAGAGGTTGATTCTACAAGTCATACTACGTAAACCATCTAAATTTCCAACAACACAGTTATTTAACTCTTTTAGGGTTCTCAGTCTAAATAATATATTAAAAAAGAACTCATTGTTGCAAACTCACAAAGATCATTTCAATCCTACAATAACATTTCCAAAAATAAGTAACCGATCAAGATCACATGGCAACTTAGAAATCCTTAAATTTAAAACGAGCGCTTCTCAACACCATTATACTTATCTAGGTATAAAGTTTTTTAATGCACTTCCATATAAAATCAAATCTGAAAAAAATATATAGCCTTTAAATTACAATAAAACAACTTCTTGATCAACCAAATAATAATTATAAGTTTTAATTTAATTTTTTACGTATCTTTTGATTACAGGTACATATTAGTATTAATTGATCAAATTCAAATTTTAATATTACATACTTAGTATATAATTAACTATTTAATTTCATCATTAATTAACAAAAAAAAACTTTTTTTTTCCATATCCTCTTGAAATATTATATCAGCATTTGAGTCACCAATAGCTTATTGTCGCAATTTATTATGTACCTTTCTTGCAATATTATCAGCTCCGTTTACTCCAAATGAATAAAATAACTCCATGTACTTATACCACCTACTACCTACTTATTAATCGAAATGTAATAATATTATTTTTATTTTACTACTATTCTTAATTTAATGTTAAATGTAAATAGATATATCCTAAAATTTATTTACATTTACTGTGTATCTAATTTAGTAACTGCTATTTTAGTCTATTTTCATTATCTATACTTTTGTTATCATGCTATATACGTTTATTTGTTTTTTATTTGTTTATTTCTTTTTTTTTTGTTTTTTTACAGTAATACCGCACAAGAGTCCCAACTGCTCCCGTCTGGAGCCAGTGAGACTATGGCATCCCCAATTGGGGTATGTTGTGAGGCTGAGGGTATTGGGGAGGGGAGGGAGATGGGGAAGAGGAAGGTGGGGAAGTACCTGGCTATTCAGATCTGGTCACCAAACACGGCTAAAGCCATTTCAAGCAACGTTTCAATTCTGAATGGTGGTCTTACACCAGGGCGATACTGAGAGTATCTTCCACTCTGGAACGTGCCGCAAATATACTATATATTATTTTAAATTAATTAATTGTGAAATAACACAAATTAATCAAATAAAATTTATTTGCGCACGCCGGGTTCGAACCCGCGACCTTCGGATCTGTAGTCAAAAGCGTATACCACTAGACCACGCCGGCCGTCAAATTACGTCTACTTTATAAATAAAAACTTTCTTTCTTTTCTTTACCCTATGTATATTGTAATTGCACTACTCCCCAACTCAAACACGAGGAACGTTTTTCTCTATTGAATTGGGTAGTTACGTTAAAAAGAAAACATTTTTATTGTAATTAGTTTTTTTAGTAAAACATATTTATGTTTTTATATAAATGAAATCAATTTTTAAATAAAAAAAGGTATCAGATACAGATTCCCGGTATAGGTACCAGTATGGGTACCGGTAGGTACAGAAAACTAAACCGAACCTAATCCAAACCGGAACTTAACACGGTTCTGGCAAGTTGAATGGGCCCTCGACTGTACTGAAGTAATAATCGTAGGTATCAGGTACACATTGCCGATATAGGTACTAGTACGGTACCGGTAGGTACAGAAAACCAAACCGAACCTAATAATTGTAAGTTTTCTTAGTAATAATTTTTGATTAATTTTATCAAATGCTTTGGCTAAGTCTGTATATATGATATCTACTTGAGTGCGGTTGTACATGTGATCGACGATGAATTCAGTAAGAAGAACGAGATTGTTTTCCACATTTCTGCCTTTTGTAAAACCATGTTGCTTTGTGGTTATGATGTGATTGAGTTGTGCACTTGGATATTTGTGAATATTTTTTTCCATTAATTTTCTGAATATTCTTAGTTTTGAAATCGGACGATAGTTTTTAACATTATTTTTTTCACCATTTTTGTGGATTGGTGTTACATAGGCCCTTTTCCATTTCAGGTACCGTGCCTTCGATCATTGATTTATTACATATAATGCAGAGAGGTTTTGCGAGTGTTTCGGCACAATTAGCTACAAAGTATAAGGACTTTTTTTTTTAAAAAAGGTGCCGTAACTCACTTCATGTCAAGCTTTTTACTAGATAAAATTATATTCAAATGTCACTCATTAAATTTAAAGGAGCTATGCCACGAAGCGAACAAAAAAGGTTTATTTTTACGATAATTTTTTATTTTAGTCAAGACTAAGCTTCAGAAACAATAAAATACATACATTATATTTGAAATATATTGTACAAATAAGACTAAATTTAAAATTTAATTGTAAATACATATGTTATGTATTTATTTATGAACTTGAATAAAAGTTTAGAGTGATTTCCAAAGTTTTTTCCAATTCTCGTCTGATACATCATCTCGATTCCTTTTCTTAGTGTTAGAGTCTAAGGCCGAATGTTTTCCTTTAAGTAACCACCTTTCAACATATTTTGAAGGATCGAAAAGTATCAAGGGTGGTCCCACGAGTTTGATGAACAAGAGTGCCGAAATTTTTGGCTTCAGAAATGATTTTTAACGCTGCTTTGTGTGCAATAGATCCTCTGTGATCGAAAAATTTTTTTCGAAGTGACCCCAATTGTAGCTTCCTCTCTTTCCCAGAATACGTAATTTCATTACTGGCCCATTCGTTGGATATTTTCATTCCCATTGTCGTTTCAGTTCAAAGAGTTCCAACGTTTCTGCAAATTGTGCAGCCAAGTTTCATTTTGTGTACGTTCAACCATTCGTTTTTTGAGCAAAAATCGTTTTTTTGATCTAATGACCAGAAGTCTGGCCAATCGTTTTGATTTCGACCTCGATCCCCGAGATCAGCTCGAGATGATTCAGCAACATGTACCGATATTTCCATATCTTCTGTCATCGTTTCTGTTTTGAGCTTTTTATTTGCGGAATCGGCGCCCCTGCCGGTGGTTGAGAAGTAACAGGAATTTTTTTTCATATTTAAACTTGGGGTCGCACTAAATAATATATAAAATAGTTGCACAACACGTAATCGTAACACAAACTGACTAAACAAACGTAAATAACAATATACGCAGATGCCGCCATGCGATAAACGTCAAACTGTCATAATCATAATACGCAAAGACATACGTATGAAGCTAGTTACATACGTAGGTTTGCTATTTAAACTATACGGTTACTTCACTAACACTAACACGCCAACATTCAAAATTACTTCCACCTGACCACCTGTACCTTATTTTATCATTTTAACGAATTATTATTGTAATTACTTAAGCGCAAATATTTTTTCGTTTAATTGATTTTGAAATAAAACCGTGAAAAAAGGTGCCGGAACGCCGTTCCACCGCGTTAAATGGAAAAAAAACACTGCAAAGTATGATGGAATGTCATCACACCCCGCGCTTGTATTTATGTCAAGAGCTTTTATTACTTTTAAGACTATTTCTCGTGTGAATTTAACCATGGTTATATTTATGTTATTTGTGTTTTCTGGTGTATCGAATGTCGGTAGGTTATTATCGTTTATGTAAACTGATTGGAAATATTCCATGAAAACATTACATATGTCTGGGCCATTTTCTGCATTTTTATCATCTAGGTGCATCGTCCATGGAAGAGACGATTGTGTTTTTTTATGTTATTGAAATGATTCCAGAAGAGTTTAGAGTTTATGTTACTTTCAGCAGTACGTATATAATTAATGTAGAGTTGTTGTGCAATTCGTTTCTGTCTAGATCTTATGAGTGAAAACGTTTGGTAATCACATGGATTTTGAAATTTTTAAATATTTTTATGATATTCATTTTTTTCTTTAATTATTTTTATAAGTGATGATGTATACCTATATGGGGGCCTCAGCACGGGTAAACAACCCAGTGAGGCCAACATTACTGAATTAGAATATGAAATATTGTAAAATAATGTATCAACAATAAAAAAATACCATGGTGGATAATAAATTTTTTTTGCCGGTTTAGTTGGTACATAAATTATTTTAATATTGTTCAATATGTTGTAGAATACGTCACTTGCGTGTTGAGTATTCAAATGGTTCAGTTTATGATCCCAATCAATTTCGTTTAGTTTTGTGTTTATTACTGAATAATCCGCTTTTCTGAATTGTAATATTTGCTTTGTGTTAGATTTAAGTTTTTTTATATTTTTTAGTATGAATCGAGATTAGCAGTGTTTTATGATAAACTTCTTCTGGTACTAATGAGATACTAGCAGTTAAAAACCCGCTCCGCGGGTTTTTTTCTGCTAGGCCCTGCGGGCGGCACTTAGTTGGGCTTCGCCCAGTTTAAGTGATACTAACAACAGTTACATTTAATAGGTAGATATTAGGTCATACACAGAGAGAGGGTGAGTATATATTGTTAAAAAACGGAACAGGAAGGCGTTTAGGCATAATAATAATGACAGTTGTTCAGGTAAAACTTTACCTTTCCCGAATAATGGCTAAAGGTAAATTAATATAGGTAAATATTCGGAATCGCTGGACACGGAAAATAGGAAATATTTTTAAATAATACCTTCTGATTTACCTTAATTACTATAAAAGGAATCGAACAGCATTTGGGAAAATTTTAATTTTAGCTTTTTAATTTTTAATTACGTAAAATGAAAATTCGCTTTCGCTGTATGGGATGACAGCCTGAATAATTTCTGTTGATAACATTTTCTTTTGTCGGTATTCCTGAAATGAGCGGCTAGAGACAATTGAAAAACGTAAATTAAAAAAATATAATGTAATACAATATTCCGGCAAAATAGTGCCTACTTAGCACAAATGATTTATTTAGCTATTATTTTATTTAACCTCACCTATAATAACCTAACCTAACCTATAATAACCCAGCCTAACCTATAATAATCCAACCTAACCTATGTCCTAACCTAACCTAAAATAATCCAACCTAACCTATAATAATCTAACCTTACCTAAGCTTACCTCACCTATAATAATCCAACCTAACCTAACCTATATCCTAACCTAACCTATAATAATCCAATCTAGCCTAACCTAACCTAACCGAACCAATCCTAACCTAACCTATCCTAACCTAACCTAACCTATACAAATCCAACCTAACCTATAATAACCCAACCTAACCTAACCCATAAAAACCCAAGCTAACGTTACCTAACCTAACATAACCTGACTTATCCTAAGCCATAATAATCCAACTTAATCTAACCTTACCTATAAACTAACTTGAACTATACTAATCCAACCTAATCTAACCTAATCTAGCATAACCCAACCTAACCTATCCTAACCTATAATAACTTTTTTTTAAATATTTCCTTACTTGTAAAAGAAACCAAAATACCAAAATAATATTTGCATAGAGTAAATTATGGTAAAAATTCTAGACACTCATATCAGGAATACCAAAAAAAGAAAATGTCATCAATAGAAATTATTCCGGCTGTCATCCAATACAACGAAAGCAAATTTTAATTTTACGTGATTAATCACGTAAAAAAAATAAAAAAATAATGAATTAATTAATTAATAATTAATAATTAATTAATTCACGTAATTAAAATGCTAAAATTAAAAAATTCCCGAATGCATTCAGATTCCTTCTATATTAATTAAGGTAAATCCGATGGTTTTACTTAAAAATATTTCGTATTATCCTTGTCCAGCGTTTCCGAATAATACCTTAATATATATTATATAAATATTTATACCTGGCAAAATGATTGTTTTATTATACATTTAAGTACATGTCAGATTAGAGATTTGTTGGCTAATTTTACAATCAACGAAGCGTTTCTATCTTCCGATTGTCTTTCATGTTATTTTATTGGGTTGGCAGTGCCTATACTTTCGCGTATATCATATCGGTGTTCTGTCAAAATAATGCGAAATTATTATTTACGTAAATAATATTAAATATCAATATTTTTCAAAATCGTACATGCAAAGAGTTGTTGTTTATTGTCATTAAGTTGAATCAAATGTTTGTTTTAGAAACGATGCCATTGCAAAGTTTAAATAAACTTCCAGAAGAAATCTTTTTATAAAACGCTTGTTAATTAATGGTCAAGTAATTTTGCATATTTAAATATTCGCGCCAGCCACTTTCGGTTCGTTCTTTCACCGCCAGAGGAGCGCTTTGTCGGCTATCTATTGACACGGTGCGTATCGGCCATGTTGAATGAACGCGTGCTTTTTTCGTCAAACGTCAAACGTAATCACGTAATTGTGGATATTTTTCACTCTAATTTAATTAATCCAATGGATCATGAACTTTCTAAAACATATTTTCTTCGATATTATCCAAAAATTGTATGAGCAGAAACGATATTTTTGAATAAATATCGTATTACATGTGGCGATTCTATTTCAGTATGAAATCGTGTCTTAATCTTTAAAGTCTTATTTATACACAATTTGAATTTGACCAATCACAGGGCCTACACCGTCCAGACGCTGGAGTATTAATAATATCAGATTGTTGTGCGCAATTTCCAGTAGTATGTTGCTTACAGCTAAGCCAAGAATACGATTATTTATATTATTACTTTGAGAGTTATATTGTTTCAAATTATTAAATGATAAAAATTCCATAAAGTTCGAATGGGCGGGATTTAATAGGTTCGGTGTACATATAGTCACCGTTCTCATTTATTGGTGACACTTTGTAAGTGAGGTAGATTATAATCTCCTATCATAATGAAACTTTCATTATTGTTATATGTGATAATTTGTGACGCTTTGTTTATATGTGACGTAATATTTATGAGGTGTTTATTATCTGGTGGGATATATGAAGTGCATATGTGAATTTTTTTACCATGAAGTGAAATAGTTACCCATATGTCTTCCGCTTCAGATCCCCATTATATTTTTTGATCAGAAATTAATTTACTTTTGACTGCAATTAAAACTCCACCATCACGATTCTGATTGAGGTTATGATAATCTCTATCTCGTTTGTAAACATGGTATCTTGAATCGAAAAGTTCCCCATTAAAGATTGAATTGTTTAGTTTAGGCGTCGAGACGCCATCTAGTGAGAGAGTTTTCATTTCTCATATAAAATAAAGTTGGTTGTTTTCAGGTGAAAAAATGTAACAAGCAGTAATTGTTGATTGAAACACTAGTATATATTGAATTATTTCGCGGATAGGAGATAAGCCGCCATAGCTCAGTGGTCAGTCACAAGTCCCGTTGGCGTCATGTATCTTTTATAAGGAGATTTTTCAATGTGGATGAGTGTTTCAGGCGAATAATTATTGCTTGTAAAATAATTGTTACCCTTTGTGCTACGCATAAAAAATCTTGTCTTAAACATTAGTTTACCAAAAAAATAATAATCAATATCCTCTGCTGTTAGGCCCCGCCTTGTCCGGATTGCTGCCATGATGTCATCTTTTTGTTTTCTGCATTTCAATTTAACGATAATATTTCGCAGTCTTCCTTCAATCTTCTTCTTGGGGATTACTCGGGTGGCGTATTCGATTTCATCAGGATTTACTATTTTTAATTCTGAGTAGATGCTTTTGATAATCTCCGTCAGGTATACCAATGATCTCTATGTTATTAATGCGTACTTATTGTTTGTTAGCATCCAATTGTTTTTGCAATTCGTTAAATTCACTTTGAATTACGGCATTCTGCCCCAGGGTGTTTTCAAGGCTGTTGTTTTTTAGTGTCAATTTTTATTTCCAGAGTTAATATTTTGTTTTTCAATTCGTCCTTTGCGCTTAGTTGCGGACGTGTTTTAACCGCTCCAGTTTGTTTAATCCTTTCAGAAGGTTTCCCTTGTTAAGAGATCGCTGAAAATTGTTCAGCATCCGTGTTTTATATAGTGCTTACCTTCTTATTTCACGAAATGCGCGTAACTTCTACCGTTTAGCCGGAATTTACAATTATTATAGCATTTTAAACCGATTAAATTTTGAAAGTGAAGCTAGAACAAAGATTTCTCAATGCAGTCGAAGATTTTATACCTGACTCAAGTGTCAAGTGGTGTCGGGATTTACGGGACCTTTTCAACCGAGGATGTCTGCCTGGAGGACAGATAAGCCATATTTTGTTTAAAGTTTTTGTTTTTTTTTTTTATTTTCTGTTTTTGTTTATGTATTTTGTTACAGATGACACACATAAACTTCACTTTGACTTTGGTTCAAGATTTTGCTTATGATAGCCTGCGATAAGCGAGCCCTAAGGGTCTGAGACAGAGGTGTGAAATCGTCGGATCACGACAATAGAAAGAATGTATTGGAGCCAGGAAGGAGTCTGAAAGGGTCGAGAGGATGCACTAGGTGGCATGAAAGGCTGGGAGGTGACTGGAGAGACTAAGGTAAACTAGGATGAGGTGATTTTGCACAGCGGTGCTGCCAAGGTCTGTTATCTATGTGAGGATGTTGTGTCGGCGCTCTTTATTGGCAGCAGACACATGTCAGCGCTATATTAGCGGCGGACACATGCCTGAACGGATGACGAGCCTCGTGCTGGCACAGTTGGTGGACGGGGTAGTCTCTCTCCCTGCAGCAGCTGGTACAGTTCCTTCGCTACCTAGGACTCTTGCAGCAGAGTCTCCATCTTCTGTCTTCGTCGAGCGTCACAGCGGTGCTGCCAAGGTTTGTTGTCTATGTGAGGATGTTGTGTCAGCGCTCTTTATTGGCAGCAGACACATGTCAGCGCTATATTGGCGGCAGACACATGCTTGAACGGATGACGAACCTCGTCCTGGCACAGTTGGTCTAAATAACAAATGTAGATCCTAGGAAATAAATTGTACAGCGCCCTTGAGGTGATTTTTCACAAAAACGGCGCTATACAATTATATTATTATAATTATTATATTATTATAATTATTATACTTATCAAATTATTATTATTATTATTATTATTCGATTTCTTCTATACTCGTTTCTCACAGTTTCCATAAATTGCACCTTAAACACTTGAAACTTTTTGTCAAGGAGTTGGAAGAGTTGTGTATCTGTATTATTTAGTGCAGTATTTGCAGTTGTCCTTGTAGTCATATTGGCACGGAATATTAGTTAATTTAACTAATATTACAACACTTCGCTATTATAAACTTATTAAAATATAGATATTTAGATTTTAGCTACGATTTTGGTTTTATTTTGTGAAATTTCTAGAGAGTGATGAAAAAAGACGAGAGCAGTCATTGAATATTATTATTGTAAACCATTATTATATAATTTATATTATAAAAACATGGTTATAAAACACAACATAATTAAATTTAATATGTTTGCGATAGTGACCGGATAAATCATCAAAATGATAATTCATCACATCTTTAAAAAGTTATATCAAGTCATGGAAAGTGATGAAACTAAAACTTTATTTACTAGGTTAAGTAGGTTAGGTGAGGTTAAATTTTTTTCTCTGTCTTTAATGACTTTATATCCCTTTTTAAAAGTCACTGTGTTGAGTTAGCATGGAATCGTTTGTGATTACTCCTTGTTTGCTTCACTCAAATGCTAATTGTTAACCTCGATTCAGGCTTAGTCCTACTGAGGTTGATTTTTATGAAAAAACATGATATATGTATATTGAGATGCAATAAATAAACAAATAAATTACAGTCTACAATTATTTATAAAACACATCATAGCTAAATGGTGTCTTATCTCTTGTTTCTCCTTCCTAGTCAAGGAAGTCATCCAACAAGATTGGATACGTTTCAAGTATAGTATCGCTAAATATTTTATACTTGCATTGTTTATCGTTGTGACTCGTTGAAATAAATCGGTTTGAGTGGCAACTTGATATGGGATCGTGAGATGACGGTTTTCGCATTCCGAGTGTCCATTGTGATCGTAAGTGTCAAATTCAACAATTTTATGGCATTAGAAAACAACGTATGTTTATAATAATAATATGCTAACTATGTATGTTTCTCGCATTGCACACCGCTTTCTTGAACATTTTCAGATTTATGTTCATATTCAAAGCCACTGAATATTTGAAGTTTTAAGAAGATTTTCAATAGTTTATACAAAATGGAAGAACACTGTGTGGATTCAAAAGTAGGCAGGCTTATCTACCTAGGAGTAGATTTTTGTATTAAAAACAACTTGTTATCAGAATCTGACAACTGGAAAGCAATTCAACACACTTTTTTTTATAGCTGACCTCTATGGACTGAAAATTCTTACATTTTTTTTATTTTTTATTAGACAATGTATAGATAGTCCCACGAAGCTGCCACATGGCTGCTTGTCTGCAAGTTCTATCTCAATATACAATTATAATACAATATAAGTCTCCCGTTATATAAAATAAATAACAGACTCTTACATACAATCATAGAACTCACTAAAGCGTCCCAAGTACACTAAAACTTTGAATGACAATACGATAACGTACATTCAAAAGTACAAGACAATATAGCACACAGATAACACACATTCAAAAGTAATACATATACGATAACACACATTGAAAATGAATAACATCGTACTGTAGCACAATGCAATAGAATTAAAATTCTAGTTAAATGAGTGAAAAATTTTATTTTAATTTTTTTTTCTGGATAAAAAAGCTGGTTAGTGAAAAAAAAATACATTCATTTATATTAGAAGTAACTTTCAAATAATATCTTTCCTTTTCTTCTTTGTTTGCTCTATTTTTTTATAGATATACAGATTTTTCATTTATAAGCCACATCTTTACAGTTTTCATGCTTAAACTCTTATTTTCTGAAAAAACAAATTTATTTATGAGCTTATTAAAAATCACTGGTACACAGTACTCCAGTGTTCGGCTTGCATACTTATTTGTTATTTTAGTTATTTTCAGCCCTTTTTTTCTGTAAGACGTGTGCTGTGACTATGTGCCAGTTGTTTTTTATATGTACTATCGCCCCAGTTATCTTTAATGGTAAGGAACCAAAATAAACCTTTTATAGGGAGCAGGCCCTCAGCACAATATAAGAGTTGCACATTGTGTCTTTGTCTATACATATTAGGTGATACAATTTGTTTAATGATAGAGGTTTGCAAATTTTGTACATACTTAATATATGTCATGCTTGTATTTCCCCAGCTTCTAATTCCATATCTAAGAATAGATTCTACTAATGCGAAATATAATAGTTTGAGTGTGATGTGAGGCAAGACAAATTTTAATTTATAGAAACTGTTTGCTAGAGCTCTTAGCTGGTTACATATTTTAGTAACTTGCTTATCCCATTTAAATGTGTTATCTACTTTTAATCCCAGATAAGTATACTCGTTGACAAAATCAATTTTCTCACATTGGCAGTTAGATATTATTTTTCTATGGATGCATTCAAAGTTATGTGCTGTTAGTTTGGGAATATTCCACATTTTCAAACTTGGTTATCTGATGTACATGCATTTTGTTTTCTTTACATTTATAACCAATCCTACATCGTGTGCCCATTTTAGCAGTTCATTCAAGTCGGTTTGCAATTCTTGAATCGCTATTTAAGGATTTTCATTAGATAATACAAGTGCGGTGTCATCTGCGAAAATGAATCTGCGCGTTTTTCTAAATAGTTTCGACATAGATATGACATATATAATATATAATTTTGGACCCAAAATTGACCCCTTTAGTACACCAGACCTTACAAATTTAGATTTACTCATCTCATTCAATATTTTTACCCTCATTATTCTATTTGATAGGTAGTTATTAAAAAAAATTAGCAGATTACCACGGATTCCAATATAGAAATATTTCCAGATTTGAAAAGTGATATAAAGTTATGATGAAAAAAACTGGCCTATAAACCTAACCTAATGCCAGATGCCACTGTTCTGAGTTGCCCGGCTACCCTCTAAAACTGTATAGAAAAGATTTTTGACGGTTAAGTAAAACTTTTTTTTTTGTGTACGGTATAACCGTGAGCCGTTACGGAATTTTTTTTTTCAGGACCTGCAGTTTGGAGTTAAAGTAAAAAAAAAACATGAGGAAAATTTGCCCTTTATTCATGTTTCTATGTGCACAGATGGTTGTAGGTACGTACTAACAGTGAGATTACGAACTTCTTTACAAATACTGAATTGTGATTAAAAAAATATGTCCGGGGCCGGCTCTACGCGGGCACAATTGGAGCGGTCCGTTATACCTTACACCTAACAGTCCTAACAAATCGCCCTTGAAATTATTTTTCAAACAAACGGAGCTACACAAAAACACAAATAATCAGGAGTATTATTGATTACAGCGATGACCTGCATAATCGTCTGCTGGTTTTACTCGCGCCAGGCGCCGTTTCGCTCAGGACTGACCCTGAATGTCATAACAGATATTTGTAAGAAAATTCATACTTTGCACTCAATTCTACTAGTGCCATCTATGAATATCATGTTTGTCAAGCTCTTTTTAATGGATATTATTATAAGGCTTCCTCCCCATTGCAACTTAATTGCGTCGAATCTACCGATTTTCATGCCACTCTACAGCGTATAGTCTCTGGCGCATTATTTGAGATTGAGAAAATTTGTGGTGGCTAAAGCTGAATTTTATATATTTTTTTCAAAATAGTGTTTTATGTTCTTGTCCAAAGAAGCAAGGTTATGAGTGCACAGCGGAGTGGAGATACGGCAGCGTAGCATGTAAATGACCGATAAAGGATTAAGGAAGGATGCTGTAGAAAAGATATCCACGAAGCGTACTTAATATGGTATGTCCGTTTTACAAATGTTAAACCGAATGTTTCAAGACCCTGTGCACTCCGTAGTGAAGTTCTACACTGAAATGCGCTGCAGACCGTTTTCTTACTATAACGAACTTAATTTTCTGCGCAGCGTCTTGCCGATTACCTACCTTCTTTAAACTACTAATTCCTTTTTTACATTTAATTTGAAAGCCGAATAACAGTTTTTGTTTCAGAATTCTGGTATAAATATAAATATAGTTTGAAATCCTCAATGTTGCCACATTTATCATTTGTCATATTTCTTAAAATGTCAGATTGCCTCTTTACAAATTATGCGTCTCCTGTTGTCTCCTTTTAATTTCAACTTTAAAAAAATATTTGTAACCGATTTCGTATGATGTTTACTTACTTATTATTTTACCCCTTTCTTTTTTTGTAAACTACCCAAAAATGTATCAATTTATAATAATTATTTGACGGATAGCCAAACCGCAATAAAAATCTGTCTTGAAACACGCTCCCAGTTTACAGTTGTACATAGTCACAAAAATACCTACTATTTATTCCGTTCTCGGAAAATTCGGCATTCTGGAAAATTCTTTATTTTATTTTATTTTAATATTACATTTAGTTACAATAGTGACGTATTGCCCATCTCACTAGGTGTGTAAAGCCTGTGTTGAGATGGCAATTTACACAGTGGTTATTAAATAGGTTTTAGTTTATACAATATTGTGAAAATGCCATATAAAATAAAATCAGTATTTTTTGTCTTATTTTTATTTTTTTTTTAAATTATACAATTCAAGAATGAATGTATTATTTTCTTTTCATAAATTCACATTAAACTATTAAAAAATCCCTTTAAATGAACCGGAAATAAAATAAATATAATACACAAAAACGATACGTTTATGTAATTTTATACTATTTATATGGCGTTCTGAGTTTTCTGCCGATCAGATTGCCGACTTTAAAATTACACGACTCAAATGCAAGGAAAAGGAAAATTTCAGTAGGGAGTAAAAAAAAGGTGACAAAATTTCAAAATTAATTTTCTCAACAAAATTCAAATACATTGGAATATATTATTATGACAGCGCCCTTGAGGTGATTTTTCACGAAAACGGCGCTGTATAAATTACTCAAATATTACTATTATTCATTCCGAATACCTACGTAATATTGCGAAACCTACGATTATTATATGAGGAATGTTAATTCAAGCCACTAGTGACATCTATGGATAGTGCAAATAATGCTAGACGTCAGCCGTTTCGCGAGTACCTTCGCGAAAATTCTGGAAAATGTACACTAGTGACATCTCCCGGTGAAAACATTCGTAACGTTAATGCTATATACTTTGTTATAATTTACCATGAACATATTATCTTTGAAGTTGTAGTGCATTTAAAAAAAAAAAAATCGAGTGTGCGTTAAGCTCACACTTTAATAAATACGCAAAATAAAGCCGAGTTACGTCCGTACGAAATAACATTATTAAAGGAATACCATCCTCTAGAGTCTAGTTCATACTTACATAACGAATAAACGAGATAACTGAGTCACAATGTCTAGTAGTGCGAATATTAAATTTATAAATAATGGCATATTTTTATATATACATTTAATTTGACGTTATGGCAATGATAATAATATAAATGTTGAAATTAGAAAAGTGCTGACTGGTGACATCTATGGGAAGACCCCTAACATAATTATGTTATGTAAGTGAATTTTTAGTTCTTCTTTCACTGCTCCCGGAAAGTAATCCAGGGGTGAGGGTACAAACTACAATATTATTATTTCATAAGTTCATCATCATAAATCTACATCTTTATAATCTGAAACCTTTTCGTTTCTAAGGAAGTTTTCCACAATACCTTTGAAGTTTTATTTTCTTCAATCTCCTTTTACCACCTTTCAAAAGCTCTCTTATATCCGGCCTGACAAACAGTCTATCCATTGTCTTGGCTTCTGAGAAACCAGGAAACTGACCTACTTGCAGTAAGTTAGTATTTATTTGTACCAACTGTAGAACAATAGCAGTAAATCATAGTGATGGCAAAATGAATCTTTAGACTACTGACATCTGTAAATTTTTAACGGAACTATTATTATGCGAAGAAATATTACTATGTTTGGAAATGTATACACAGAGGGAAGTAAAACAAAAGTTTTACGTATAATAATAATAACAGTGCAGTAATGTTATATACAGTTGATTTATATGGCTTAGTTGCATGTTAAAAATATTACAATTATTTTAAATTATTTGAGGTATTTTGAATTTGTAAAAAGTAGTATACATATATTATTTTATTCATTTATTATTTTGAAAACATTTTTTAGAATACGTATTTTAGTTGATTCAAATTTAAAATACATAGTTTATATTTTCTTCTAATTTTATTTCTTCTGGTAATTATATAATATATCCCTTATCACATAAGATTAGATAGGTGTTGCGTAATATGGTATCTGAAAAATCGTAGTACAAGCAGAAAACTTGCGGATCTACAGAATGTAATAATATTCTTACTTCGGTCTCGATTTTCTTTGAAAACTTATTCCACAAAATCGGTTTCAAATTTGATGTAGATTCACCATTTTCCCGCTTGTACTATGTTTTCAGACACCGTGTACAGTAAATATAATACAAAATTTATTATTTTTTCGTAGAAAGCAATCACTTTGTGGTTTAACATTTTAATGAAATAAAACAATATTTTTTGTTTAAAACTTTCGTTTTAAAAGAAAAAAATCCCAGTATCCCTTAATCACCTTACAATTATTAATGCCTATTCTCTATTATTATAATATTTATATACACTAATCGTTTTCTTTTAATATATTGTTGTTTCATTTTGGTTTTGCTTTCTCTCTCCCTCTGTATGTATATATAAAGACACATTTTGTATTATTGATTAGTTTAATTTTGTACCCTGACGATGCTCGAGTAAAGCGAAACCGGTAGGTCTTAAAATTAATAAAAATTCGTGGTTTAAAACAAAAAATAATGTTTTATTTCACAAAATTTATTTTTATGCAATAACTACCGGAGTAGCCTCACAACTGCCCTCCAATGTTGTGAGGCTGAAGGAAAATGAAGTGAAAAATGGCAAAGGAAAGTTAGGTTTGGATATTCTATTATTTGCTTTATAATGTACAAATATCGTGATATTTAGTGCATTTAAATGTATAAATATAGTGCTGCTGTGTGCCCTGTAGTGTACAAATATCGTGATTTAATATGCAAGTCAATTTATAAAATATATACGATATTATGTGCACTATATTGTAAAAATATCGGATATTATGTTTACTTTAATGAATAAATATTGTGATATTAAGTGCACTATAATGTACAACTATAGTGATTTTAGGTGCCCTATAATGTTCAAATATCGTGTTGCAAATATGTGCACTTAAAAGAATAAATAAAATGATACATGTTCAACATGTATCATAGAAGGATTACATAATTTCATAAGAAATACAGGATTACAGACAAAAAATCAGTTCGGAAATTGCATGTTTACGTTTCGAGATTGAAGGGAGTAGTCAAGGTAAATATATGGGGAAAAGAAAGGTTCAAAGGTTCAGAGGGCTATTCAGATCTGATCACCAAACATGGTTGACGCCATTTAAAGCAACGTTTTGATTCTGTGTGGAGGTTTTTCACCAGGGCGATACTAGGAGATACTAGATAGTATTTACCTACCACTCTTTACGAAAAAGTAGGTAATTACAAACATTTCTGACTAGCATGTCCTTACAAAATGTTGAAAATAAAGTATTCCCTAACGAAATTTACGAAACGTTTTGATGAAAATCGGTAAAAGTCACATCACGCCACTGGCACTGTCGGGAAAACCTCCTCGCACGCCACTGCAATTGCGCCATTAAAAGGGCGTCAAAGCTTCACATTGCGTTTGCATTTATTCACCGTAATTATTGAACTTCTCCATGCAGGAAGCAGATAATCTTTGTGGAAATATATGGGCATCATTTACCCATGTCGGTTGGGTAATCGCCCTGATTTACTAGTGTACAGTAAATTTGCTGCGGGTTAAGTGGGAAACGAGGTGTTTGTGTTGGCCAACCGGAGTTTTGCAAAGGTACAATGATAGAATTATTACGGTTATAATGGGTTGATGCATTTACTTTATAGCTTCTGGTTTCCGATGTAGTTTTGCTTTGAAAATATTTTTGACATACCTCTTGTATAATGCAACAAATAACATTCGTACAAATGAAAATATTTTCATCGTTATAAAGTAAGTGTCGGTTTTCAAAGGTGTAGGAAATAGAGCACATCTGATATATTGGTTAAGTACAAGTTCGATTTTATAACTGCGTAGTATGTATATTCTCTAATATAAAGGCAACGTAAGAATATTTTGCACAGTTATCTGTAGAGACCGTCCATTATTTATCTCTCGTCCGTGCTTACTCACAAATCTGAGAAGTTTATGATGGCAGAAGGCGAATCTGCAATATGAGAAAGTGTAAATTTTTTTACAATATTTTCCAAATGATCGAGTTTTGACCGCATTTAGATTATCTGAGTTTATCTTCTTCCGCTTTGGCGTGTGATGCAATGGTAGCATAATCGATATACGACCATGTGTCATATTCTAAAAATAATATTTTATATTTAAAAATAGGCTTGTGAGTAACACAAGGAATCACTTATTCAGGAGGAAGACACTTGAATTATTGAAAAGTCCCAACTTTCATCATGGTCAAAGAATAGTACCTACCCATAGTACTTAAAATTAGCTCAATCAGTGTTCATTAAGAATTATAATCAAAATACAGGGTTTTCCAATAAGAAGTGTTATTTTGAATAGCCCGCTATTTCGGTAGATGTTACTTTTGAAGCTGTCATTTTTTGACATTTGACAAGTAGAAACTACGCCATTGATCAAAACGGAACGATACACGCTTCAACAACGCATTGAAGTTATTAAAATTCACTTGAGTGAATCAAATGCAAATCATCTTGAGTGATGAGGCCCATTTCCACCTCGGTGGCTTCGTCAACAAGCACAATTGAAAAACCTCTCTATCCTCAACGTTTGACTGTTTGGTGCGGTTTATGGTCCGGCGGAGTCATTGGAACTTACTTTTTCGAAAATCAGGCTGGAGCAACAGTTACGGTGAATGAATTGCGCTATCGAGAGATGATTAATGATTTTTTATGGCCGGTATTGGATGGTATTGATCTGGACAGCGTTTATTTTCAACAAAACGGCGCTACATGCCACACAAGCAACGAAACCATTGATCTTTTACGATTGAATATAAAATAACACCTCTTATTGGAAATCCCTGTATTATGAGGAATTTTATTAGTTATCACACTAGGAGTTTGGAAAAATATTTTATTTTATTTTTTTTAATTGGTGGTTTAGAGACCTAGATATAATATAAATAAGTTTTACATGGGGAAAGTTAATAAGTGCTTATTCTGTGAACGATATTACAATATCTGGCGAGCGCCGCAATTGGCTTTAGGTCCGATCCTTGACTGAAATGATGCTGCAAAAAGGTTAGGTTCCTTCAAATTAGCCGGAAAGGCACAAACAGACGAAAATGTAAGGTCATTTTACGGTTTAGGTAAAAATATTTAAAAAAAATCAAAAATGCCTATGTAAAAACCACATTTTTAAAACTGGTCAGAAACATATCTATGTATGGGTGCCTTATATAGGGCTAGCAGATTCGTCAATAGTAATCAGCTGCTAACTCTGTACAAAAAGTAAGTACGCCCAACAATTTAATTTGGGAGCCACCTCTGGCCTGGAGCCCCACAATACTTGATACACCTACTTGATTGTGTGAAAAGAGGGTGGTCCGACTGATTGACAATCCATTGTTAACAAACCGATTGCCATCTCTAATGTTCAGACGCAAAGTTGGCATCAAGTGAGCATGCTGAGTCTGTTCTACAGGCCGCTTCTTCGACTCGTTTTTGAGGAAGACGGCTCTTATGGGAAACGAGCTTCAGGCATCTGTTTTTCCTCCTTCATGTAATCCGGGCCTCTTCAAGACCCGCACTAACAAAGCCCTTCCTACTGCCCCTATTTAAACCCGCCTCACAAGGCTGCCCAATTGGGTGGCGACATAGCTCCCCTGCCTTCACATTGATATTCACATATAATACATTTTTAATCAGTATTCAAAGCATTCGACGCCAACAGCCGTTTGCACAAAGGGCTGGTCTCATCCAAAGGCAAACTTCCACTCTGCCATCTCTAGGTCATTATCAAGTCCGGAGTAGATCGTTCTTACCCGCAGTTCCTAAACCACTCTGACCCGAACCTTAACCCATTGCCACCCCTAACCGATCAGGTCAATAATTATATCTTCAATACTTCGACTGAACAAAACAATTCATTACAATATTCGTTTTCGGTATTGAAGAGATATGTGTGCCGCAAGTAAGATCAAATTTTCTTTAAACTCATACATTTTCAGGTATTAAAATTCTTTCATGAACAAAAAATAAATTTACTGACATTCCTGTGGCCAAATATCAAATAGTCTAATTGAATTTGGCGACATATTTCAAATTGGTATAGATACACTTTTTTGGGATCACCTATTCAGTTTTCTACGGGTACCTACCGTTCCCCAGTTACATGTGGGTAAAACAATATTACAATTTTCCGATTCAATACAAATTTATAACTCCCACTAGTAAATATATTTTATTTTAATAAAATTAAAAAAAAAAGTACGGTAAAGATTTCTTATATATTATTTTTTGAATTCATTGAGCTGCTAGTTTCAATCATTTTGTGATTCAATATGGTGGCATTCTTTAAGTGAACAAGTTTTTTTTAATTGCGTCTATTCTTCTTTCGTATGGCGGGGGGTCAGAGGGGAACATATACTCGTATGTTAGTGAGCCAATCTAGGTCCTCAGGCGTAGCGTTGTGGACCTCATCACTCCCGCCGGGAATGAATCCAGCGGGAATTCTTTAATCACATGTTCGGTAGTCTACACCGCACCGCATTCACACATCGCCGACTCTTTAAGGCCCCACCTGTGCATCATATGGGCACAGCAGCTGTGGGAAGAAATAATCCTATTGATTGCGATTTCTCACTACCATTGAGTCTATTATTCTACGGCAATGATTTGTTAAAATATCGACAGCTGCGATGAAAATTCTAACAACCCGATAACATGAGATCCCTCAGTGTGAAAGTCTTCATGCAATACAAATGTAGATGAATTCTGATCACCTGGGTACGTGTATTTTATATACTAATAATATTTTCATCATGACTTGTGCCATACATTGAATTCAAACTGAACCAAAAATTATAGAAATTTTAAATAATGTTGAGAGAAACATAAACAAGTTTTCAAACAATTCAATTGGAAAGAGTAGGAACAAACATAAAAGGAAAAATAAAATATTGGCTTGAGATATTTTCACCTTTACCAATCGCATGCTTTGAAAGTGTTAAGAGGAAATGTAAATGAGCGATACCTTACTTTTAAGAGCCCTTTATCAGCAATGGTTGTCTTCGAATAAAATAAAAATAGTTTTTTTAGAGGAAACATGGAAACGGTGGAAACATAAATAACTTGGGCACACAGCGAATAGACTATATATGTGTAGTACAAACCTGAGATTATCAAGAATGCTGGATTTGCTGAGGGTTGGTATTTCAGTTGCTTTTTAAGCTTGGATTAAGAGATATTTACGTTCATCAATTTGCTATTGGGAAGGATACTAAACCTGAACAAGAGGCCCATTTTAAAATTGTACCTTTGTATTGGCAATAGGTTGTACTATTGTTGTGTATGAACAAGAAACTAATTGTAGGTATGTTTTGCATAAATAAGTGATAGGAATATACAAAAGATCTGATTGTTATATAATACAATAGCTATTGTCAATATCGTGTAATGTACGTACTTCCATCAATTCCTCGGTGAAGTATCGACATTTCGATTTGAAAAATCGCTAAAAATGACTTATGATGTTTTACTTTGCTACTAGTGTAATACAAACATATTCCTCCGTGGTTCCTATATCTAAAAAACTAGTTCACTGATCCTTCTCTATTTCATTCTCCTCAATATTTTCATAACAGTTAAAAGTTTTTTGTTTTACGAGGAATCGATTTGAAAATTTTGCTAAAATGTAATTGGTTCAAATTTTACTACACGCAGTAGAGATTCGTATGTTCAATATATGAATGTATTTAAAAAAAGCTTTAATACCTATCTTTCTCCACATATGTATTTATTTTGGACTGGAAAGGTTAACCGATTACTGACTGACGCCTATTTATGATTATTAAATTAATGTATCCTTTATCCTTTTACTATCTGTACTTATATCCTCTATGGGATGTGTGGGATTGCACTAACCTCCCCACATCCTGGAATAAAGAATTTATTATAATTATTATTATTTACATTTTGATCCATAACTAAAGTAATTTCACTATGAAGTACCAGTAACATATTTTTTAAAGATCACTACGATAGGAAAAGTCACGTGCTTACGTCATGTTAGCCCACTGCATCTACCTAAAGGCCTATTTCCAACCATCGAAATTTAACACATGTTAAAATGTTTTAAAATGTATGCTTTATCCCTTCGAAGCGCAAAACAAATATTTCATCACTGACGTAGATGCTTGTATATGTTGGTAGCTGCCTGGACACGGGGATCGCGGTTACATGTGTATACAAAGCACGCAGATTATAAATAAATTATGCATTTTCGTCGGCTGTCAGCCTGCCAAGTAAAACTCTATGTGGGTGGTTAATAATTTTAAATGCACGAAACCTTAATGGACTAGATTTAATCACTGTCGTGGTCCTTGTCTTTCTAGAAAATTATAGTTTTAGATTACACAGAAAACTATTTGCTCAATATTAGACGTTATCGATTTACAATTTAAAATGTTAAGTTGCATGTATGGAGTGACTGCCAATTAATTTTTTTCTTTTTTTCTTAAAAGTCACGTTTAATAAAATATTGACGGCCTCCGTGGTCGAGGGGTAAGGCTCTCAACTAGCAAACTGGTGGTAGCGGGTTCAAATCCCGTTGTGTGTAAGTAAATTTTATTTTATTTATATGTGTTGTATTACAAATTACTCATTTAGAATAATTTATAGTACATTCATTTTTGGCACGATTCAGAGTGGAAGATACTATCAGTATCGCCCTGGTGAAAGATCACCATTCAGAATTGAAATGTTGCTTGAAATGGCTTTGGCGATGTGTCGTGACCAAATCCGAATAGCCAGGTACTTCTCCACCTCCCTCTTCCCCTTCTCCTTGGGATGCCACACTCTCACTAGCTTCAAACAGATGGGAGTGATTGGGAATTTTGTGTGGTTTCACATTAAAAAAAGCATATTGCTGCCTTTAAAATCATTTGTGGGAATATTATTAAAATTCAAACAAAGGTAGGAATATTATAAAATTTAGAACAACAGCGTACTATTTTAATATGTATAATTTAAAGAGATAAATCAAATTTAAGGAAATAATTTTAGTAAGGTAGGTTTTTAGATAGTTTTTTCATTAAAATCAATATGAAATTAAGTTTGAAACAGGCTTCGTGTGTCTTAAATGAACATAAATAAAATGATTTGAATTTTCCAAGCCAAACTATTACCGGTTGTTCCATTTTCCGATAGATTTGTATTGATTTTATATTTATAACCCTTCAACTACAAGTAACGTTCCTCAAGAATTTCAGAATATTTTAAATTATTTAGTTTCAACGGATTTTTATTTTATTTTTATCTTAACATATACAAATCTTGTGTCACTGTGTTCGTAAACGCTAATCACCGCCCAACCGAATTCAATGAAATTTTTTTAATGTCTATGGTTGGTTCCAGCTTGAAATATAGGAGAGTTTTGGACCCGATAGGTGGCGCTGTTGTCGAGATATAAAAAATATAAAAATATATCTAATAATTATTTAAAAATATTTAGATATTGAACTTCCCTACATAGAAGGCGGTCTGTGGACAACGTCTTATATTATAAAATGCATTCCAAATGGTTGAATTAACTTGGTTTCTAATCTGAATATATAAAAAAATCATTCTGCGCATGTTTGTGCTCGCCAAACATGAAAAGTACTCGACCGATGAAAATTTCAAAGTTTGTTGTTTGGACTGTTTAAATATGTTTTAATGGTAGAAGTCGGATTGCCCGAGGAAAACTTAACGCAATATCTCTGAACCATTATGAGATAAAGAGTTGAATTAAAGTGGATGTAATGTTGTTTTTTTAAGTACAGTAACATTGTGGTAGACAATAATGAATGGTGGAAGAATAGACGTAATAAGATGTAGCGGGAGTTTCACTAGTATATTATAAAAACAATTATGGTTAAACGATAAACGGGGTTCCTGTGCTGGCGGACTAGGTTTCATTAATTACTGACCGTCTTATTAATTAGTGTGGTAAAGCCGGACTTATGCCTGGTTTAAGGCAGTTTTAACCACACAAACGTCGCGGTGATAAGTTCAGTTTTTCGGTTTTCACTGTTCCACTCTCACACCACGTTTAATAGCAAGGAGGTGATTAAAAAATAAATAAATGAACATTGTAATCTCTAGAAGCGTGACCTATACATGAAAAACCTGTAGACTACAAAACGTAATAAATACTCTGGTTTTCACATACTTAGTACATTTATCGTCATTGATAAAACAATAAAGTTAGAAAGTATTATGTATAAAGTACAAATAATACAGCGTATATAATACAATATAAAGATAAAATTGTAAAGTGTAAAGAGTAATGTGCAAAATATAATGTCTCAAGTATAAAATACAAAGTAGAAAGTATAAAATAAAATATACGGCATAAAGTGTAAAGTGTAATGTATTAAGTAAAATATACGGCATAAAGTGTAAAATGTAATGCATAAAGTAAAATATACGGCATAAAGTGTAAAGTGTAATGCATAAAATAAAATATACGGCATAAAGTGTAAAGTATAAAGTTTAAAGTAAAATATACGGTATAAAGTGTAAGGTTAAATTTAAAGTTAAGTATAAATTATGAAAAAACAACTGCAAAAGGTAAGAAAAAAAGCGTTGTTAATACTGACTTAAAATAATTATTTGCCCACTACGCCATTCTTCTGATGAAAGGGTTAATATATAATTTATCTTAAAGAGCGAATAATGAACGTTTCCTATAGGCTATAGGTAGGCATGAATAGATATCCAATCACTTTTGTATCTTATTTCTGCCATTTCTTTTCAATACCCTTTCCGTGCCATTAATAAAACTTTTTTTTATGGGAATGGGGCTGGCGAATAAGCTTAAAAAGCCTGTGAAAATATATAGTTTTTTTACAATTGTAGATCTATTTTCAAATTTCGACCTAGTTGCGCCATCTTTTGGGCCAGCTAGTAGCCAATTTCAAAGAACAAAAGTTTTTTTTTATTTGACTGAGGATTGAAACTATGGACTGGAGTCAACGCGTCAAATCCCGATTGGATAGGGCCGACATTAATTTGGCATGCTGTAATTTCACCCAATTTCAGAGAAATGCGTACATATCGGTTTGGGTACGCGTGATTGCCACCGTTGGTAGAGTGTGTTATCATCGACAACGAGTCTATCTGTCGAGTTTCAGGTCGACCGCATGTCCGGAAGTGGGTTAATTTCCGCTTCCAAGATTTGCATTCATTCAATCACGAAAACAAAAGTGATATTCAAATAAATGTATTTAAAAAAAAAATTAAGTATTATTTAAAGAAGAAAGACATTATAAGGCAATTGCTCGGGTAAAGAAAATTAAATGTAATTATTATTACTGTTATACTATATCTTAACCTAACCTAACCTAACCTAGCCCAACATTTTTAGGTAGTTCTCAGGTAAACAAGTTGAATTGTTATTATTATGTTTACTTATTTTATTTAAATAAGACATGCACATTAATAATATTATATTCATTAAAAACGATATTTTGCAAAAAAAGTTAGACAAACTAAACTTATTCCATTTGGATTCACTCCAAATCGACCAATTCATTTTCAAAGGTCATTCCGTTTAAATGGCGCCTGATCGAAATTGCTCGAAAAGTTTTTTTTAATTAACAGTGTCAGAAATAAATTAATTATATCGACGCCAGAAAGGCAAAAGGGCGTAAGCTATAATTTATTAAAAAAATATTGCATTTCCTTAAAAATATATTGTAAATCCTCTAAGCACGGATATTGTTTCTCATTAACAATTATGTTTATTATTTTTAATTATTAATTAATGTTTATGATAAAAGTTTTTTATGTGTAACACGATGGATATCATATTATTTTGAAGTAATAATTAATCATTAGCCTGAAATACCTAAATAAATTGAAAAAAATGTAATGAAAAATACCAGTACATATTGAAAAATTTGGCGGGTTTCGAAAAGGCCGACGTAGCGCAATTAGTAGAGCACTTGATTTTAAAGTGATACGTTTGATCACAAATAATTAGTCTACATTCGAATAATTTTACTAAATTTAATTTATAAATTAAGTAGCCGTAATCTAGCCTTTCATTGCTATTAAATAAAATAATTTCAGTTAGTAATGTAACGCGTATATAATAGAGAATGTAAGTAACATTATAAAATGAAAAAAATACGTAACTCGGATTATCTTAATCATATAAAAATCACTTGTCACTGTGATCGTAAAAGCTAAACTCCGAAACCGCCCAACCGATACTACGAAATTTTGTGAATGTGTATGGATAAAAAATATATTCAACCACAAATTTTAACATATCTACACCTCATAAATATTCTTTAGGCAATTTTAAAGATTTTCTATAGGAAAAAAGTGACTTAATTAATTTTTGAGTCGTGTAAGCTTAATTAAGTGACAAAGTGACAAAAGACGGATTGACAAAAAATGTCGTTCACCAAATCGCACTACATTAAATTAAATTTTCTTTCTTTAATTTAAAACAACAAAATTGTTTAAGCTTACGAATCAATCTTTATTTATCTCATTTAAAACAATTATTTTTTATTCATTTTCAATTAAGAATATGCATTTTATTTATTACACTTGAATATGAGATGAACAAAAACTTTTAAAAAATGTAAAAGATTTCATACGGCAATTTGTCAAACTCTGAAAGAAAGAAAGTCAAACTCTGAAAGAAAAAACATAAAGGCAGTTTTATGAGTATAGAACGGTACCCGTTGCATTTTTACTTAGTTTCAATCGTACTGAACAATAATCCGAATACATATGCTGAAATAGTTGATATCAAACGAAACGTCAAAACAATATCTACGATGGATGTGACTTGGGCATGTATTCTATGTGTGTCAAATGCATAAAATAACCAACGACAGATAAAAGGTTGTCTACATAAAATGAGGCCTATATAAAATGCGGTCTACGTAGAAGTCGGTATGTGGCAGGACAACGTCTCCCTGCGCCCACTAGTATTCTATTAATTTATATTAAGTATATTGAATTTTAGCTACCGTTCTTACAATACTGGAGAATAGTCAGCATAGTTATCTCCCAAGCAGTTGATCGGTGTCGGTTTTTAATGTTTAATTAATATTTTAAGCCCGGGATTTTTCACGGGTCTGCTGCGCTAGTAATCTATTTAAATAAAGAAGAGTGTCTGCAGCGGGCGGTTTTATTCTAAGATTGATAAAATTAAATTAAATAATATTTTCCACACTCGCATGTGCCTTTATGAGTGGAAGGGGGTGCATGGACCAGATCTTCTCATTGCGTATGCTCACCGAGAAGTTTCTGGCAAAAAACCAGAAACTTTTCTGTGCCTTTGTAGATCTACAAAAAGCATACGACCGAGTCGACAGGAAAAAGCTATGGAAGGTGTTGTCCAAGTATGGAGTGAATGCAAATCTGACTCAGTCAATTGCGTCTCTATATGAGGGAAGCGTTGCATGTGTTAGAGTGAACGGTGGTTTTACGGGGTGGTTTGATATCACAAAAGGTGTTAAACAAGGCTGCGTAATGTCACCGTGGTTATTCAATCTATACATGGATAATTGTATGCAAGAATTGAAAGATGTGGGATTGGGCGCGAATTTTAGTAATCTGAAAGTATGTTGCCTGTTGTATGCTGATGATGCGGTGCTGATTGCTAATAGTATGGATGATCTGCAGTCTCTCGTGTCTAGGATGAACGAAGTATGCGTGAAGAATGAGTTAATGATGAATGTAAGTAAGTCTAAAGTAATGGTGTTTGAAAGAGAAAGTACGAAAACAGTGTGCAATATAGCTGTGAATGGGGAATACTTGGAGCAGGTGGATGAATTTGTGTATTTACGAAGCATGTTTACGAGAGATGGGAAGGCTGACAGAGATATTGAAAGAAGAGTAAATGCAGGTTACTCCATTAATGGAGGACTGAACGCAGTTGGCGCTAACAAAAAATTGTCCAAAGAAGCGAAGTTAGCAGTCCACAATGGAGTGCTGGTACCTACCCTGATGTATGGAAGTGAGGCATGGAACTGGCAAAGAAAGGATGAAAGTAGATTGAATGCTGTTGAAATGAGATCCCTGAGGCGTATGTGTGGTAAAACCATGTATGATCGTGTGAGGAATGTGGATATCCGCAAAGAGTGCAAGGCTGATGTAAGCGTAATGAGTAAGATCAAGAAAGGGACGCTTAGATGGTTTGGGCATGTAGAGCGAATGAGCGAAGAAAGGAGTGTAAGGAGAATATACGATGCAAATGTGAATGGTAGCAGAAGTCGGGGACGCCCGAGGAAGACATGGCACGACCAAGTGAATCAGATACTTGAGTCGGGCCATGTCAAGAGTCAGAACAATAGAAGAGTATGTATGAGACGATGTATGAATGTGAATGAGGCAAGGAGTGTGTGCCAAGACCGAGTTGTTTGGCGGTCCGTCCTCTCTGCCTACCCCTGCGGGGAAACGGCGTGATGGTTAGTTAGTTAGTTAGTTAGCATTCCTTTTTTCCACCATTAGTAGAATGTTGACACATTTGTTGGATTTTGCACACTTGACGTACAAAATAGGAGAAAAATTACCGCCTACATCTAAAATCCAAACAACGCCGGTAATTCGACTAGTAATTAAATGAAAAACAAACCTTTTTAGGGTTGTTTTATTATACAAAAACAAATAAACGTGACCCAACAAATTGACAAAAATATTAGATATTTATGACAATAGCATATTAAGAAAATTTGCAGAAAGCCTTCCAAAACATACGCCAAAAATGTATATCGTAAAGAAAGGTGAAATTTAAAAGTGCCCAAAAATTATGTATTAAATTAGAATTAACGACTTTTGGGAATTTCGACAAGTTTGTCGATTTAATACGTTTTCTCTGTCTATTCTTGACTGTAAAGCAGTCCCAGTGGTTGGATTTGCAGCAGCGCTTCCGCTTGAAGCGCCCTGATAAAGGACACCTGCAGACACACCTTCTATTGGGATTATTGTGTCTACTGTGTCTTATGCAGGATCTCTTCCTGCGCCTTCTACAACCATCTTCTGGCGCAGATATGGACGAGAAGGCCTCCCCGCCATCTTCACCGTCACTCGATTCTTCTTCTTCCTCACATCTCTCTTTACACTCCTTACACAGCATCGCGAGAAACAACTATTTCCATTAATAACAGGAAATGAGTTTACCAACTCACTGAGAATAAAATATTATAAATCGATGAATTTACAATTCATCTGATAATCACAACAAATTTGGAACATTCTTAGTACTCAAATATTTTTTGTTTTTTGTTGTTATTGCTTGGAAGGTTTATTTTTTAAACACAAATTTTCTACATTGCATAATTCCTGGACTGTTGGTAGGTACCTTCGACCTCAAAACCATGGAAATTTTAAAGAAAGAAATAAATAAATACTATTTTCGTTTTGTTTTGCGCAAAAATATTTTTTTAACCTTCTTGTTTCAGAGAAAATTTAATACAGCCGTTCGAATTTTTTTTAACCTCTCTAGTGTGTTGAATACCACAATATACAATAAACACAAAATACCACATGTAATAAACATGCGCAGTAGTGAATGCGTCACATATCCATTGGAGGGACAATGGCTCCAGGTGTGTCTGAGTCTTAATTTAATAAGTGGTGCGTGCCCTGGCTATGGAGACCGGCAACGTCACCGAGGACCTACTAACCAACCGCAAGTGTTTGTCGGTGGGCGGGGGGGGGGGGGGTGCAGGCAGCGGGTGGGAGGGGGTGTTGAAGGGTGCAAAGAGGGGGAAGCACCCCAACTTTACTTTACTTTCAGGGACTCGTGACTAACTTCCTGATCAGGGCATGATGTACACATTGATTGGGATTGGATTAACGTTTTAAAGTTAATTAACAAACATACGAAATGTATTTGAGCCAATGATGAGGCTCTTTTATATGAGCCAATTGCACCTAGAAAAATAAATAAAACTACTTATTTATTATTTTGCGGGCAAGCTATTGCTAAAATAATAATTTTAAAATCACACGAAAGAAAAAATAAACAAGAGATAACTGCGAAAGGAGAACACGTGAAAAATGCAATGGCACCAATTAAGACAAACATGTACACAAAGAAGATAATATAAAGTCAACGCCTGATCAAGTCTGCACCAAACGGTTTAAATTGCGATAAAAAGTCTCGACAATCTGGATAATGGTATCCATAATTAGTAGAGTGTTGATTGAGTAACAACGATTAATTTTTTCGTAGTCTACGGGAAAGGATATTGAACTGGATGAGTTGTAATAAACAAGAATTGAGTCAATAATAATGTTGGCTATTTTGAATATTCAAATTAGATCAAATGCGTTTCTCAAAATTAAAAAAAGGTTTAGGGTTTGGTCGATTTCATCATATGAGTAGGTACTCACCTCTTTCAATTCCTAACCCCCAAGCAATTTCGATGTTGTACGAATTCGGTATTTGACTAATGTTTACACATGAATGAGATCAAATCATACTAGCATATTCAAGATGATGGCAAATCAAAGAACAGCAAAGCGTTTTTGCGTGTACTTATTTATTTATTAAATTCAATTTATACATTTTTATAGCATAACAGATTATGGTCTAGGTCGTTATAATTGTACCGTTTATACAATGTATTTGCAGTGAAAAAAACCTTGTAAGAGCGTTGTAGGAAATGAAAAACATATCAATCTTTTGATCAATTACATTTAAGAAGTACGTGGCTCTCCCCACGGGCGAGTTTAAGAACAAATTAGTGCGGTTCTCTCTACAATAAAGGAGGTTCAGTCCTGAGACTCTGGTACGAAGAAAATTATTTGAGCAAAAATCTCATCGTTAGATATGTAAACGTTTATTAAGAGACATAAATATTTAATCAGAGGAATACCTCTAAGTGTGTCTAGTGAGTGGTAATTGGCCATGTCCAGGATATAAGTAGATACGTATAGCCAGGGGTTATATGCATAGAGACGCAAAAATAAATATTTTTTTATATTTCTTGTGAATTCTTTCAATGCACAAAATGTATGTTACTTCATGTGGGGCCCAAATGATTGAATTTGACTCCAATACACTTAAAACTAGTGTGTTATGTAATGACCTCAATGTTTGTACGTTGTGCATCGAATGCGAATTTCTAATTACGAAGCCAAGAAGCTTGAAAGCTCTGCCAACTAAATCGTTGATATATTTATGAAATGTTAGTTCATTGTCTGAGATTTGATTTAATCGTTGGAAAATAATTTCACAATCAAAACATACGGATTCGTTTATCTAGTATACGAGATGATATTGCACTCGGTGTACTGCAGCCTAGGCCGTTTTTTTGCCCAGTTTGAGACACGGTCGATATCAAGTTCATACAGTTTGAAGTCTTCTGCAAAATGTAAAGAGTGCGACTGAATGATGACTGATCCAATATCTTTAATTAATAGCAGAAAAAAGCGGTCCAAGGACAGACCCCTGAAGAACTCCAGAAAAAACCACGAATTCGAGAGAACTCATTTCAGAAAAATGAAGCAAAAAAAGTGGTAATCTTGTGGAAAACCAAAACGAAGCTAACTTGTTTACAAGAATCTCTGAATTGTCGAATGCTTTTTCCAGGTCAAAATAAGCAACATCAACCTGGTCATCCTTGTCAATCTGTGATCTAAATCCGTGTTGACGATCGTCAAGCAGTGGCTTAACGTGATTAAGTATATATTTGTGCAAAATTTTCTCAAATGTTTTCGCAATAGAGCATAGACTGGAAACTAATCGGAAATTTTGGATATGGCAATTGTCACCCTTGTTGTAAATAGGGGTGATTTTTGTTAGCTTCCAGATGTCCGGGAGAGACCCCGTTTTTAGACATTTGATATTAAAAGATCGGATTGAGTACAAATGTTGGAATATTGTCAGGTCCAATAGAGTTAGGTTTCTTTAAATTAAAAAGTACCGTCTTAAATTTTTTTTGTAATATTGACCAAGTCGAATGTACTTAGAGACATTGGTTATTCTGTGAATGAAGTCGAACAGTTTATTAACGATATCATTAACGTGGTCTCAATAAATCATTCAATTCAAAAGTGACCCCAAGGTACTGTAGGTCTATAAAACAACAAAAATGTTACTCGAGTCGTGAAGGAGGACTTGAACTCACGACGTTGGCCCAAGAATTGAATTCACAATGGGCGATGTCTGGGTGGGGAACCCGATGTGATGCCAACTCAGCCACTGACCGGCCAATTCCTCGCACCTTAAATCTTATTTCTGTAGACTTTCAAAGGAGGAGACTTTTTTAAATGTAAGTAATCCAATATCGGCGCCACCGACTACATCGATTTGTAAGCTAATTTTATCGTAGCCAGTGCTACAGATTAACATTTTATATTAACTACTTAGCATGGCCAGGTAGAAAACTCCACGAACTATTTCTGAACTCTTTATTTATGTCCCCACTATATCCACAGTGGTGATATGACTGCTTAATTATTATTAGTTAATTATTTTTGATAATTTAAGATTTAAAAAGCAGTTTGGCGGCATCATAAGCGATGAGAAAAAAA
This sequence comes from Hesperophylax magnus, assembly GCA_026573805.1. Classification (NCBI taxonomy): domain Eukaryota; kingdom Metazoa; phylum Arthropoda; class Insecta; order Trichoptera; family Limnephilidae; genus Hesperophylax; species Hesperophylax magnus. The sequence goes on from JAIUSX010000071.1 coordinate 578,384, forward strand.
TATTAGTGGGTTTTCGTGTGTTGGTCGTTAAAAAAATAAATTAATTAATGCTGCTAATAACGGGGTGTTCACCATCCTTTTGATAAGGGTTTTTCTGTAGAATATAATAAAAGAACAATATTTTTTTTTTTTTAAACGAAATTTTCGATATAATCCATCTATGTATGTTTTATATAATAATTATAAGCAATAATAAGTCATCTGAAATACTAATACAAATTGAAAATATCTCAGGTGCTCTGTATCCACTGAGCTATGTCGGCTTATTTCCAACCCGCCAAATGATTCAATATGTACTAGTACCTCAATCAACCATTACTGCTTATTATATTTTTTCACCTGTAAACAACCAACTTTATTTTTGTAGTTGTAGTTTTTAAGTAAGCAATTTATCTTTTTATTCATCGAAACTATACTTAAACGTTGGAATTTCGAAAAAAATCTTAAACCTTTTTTTAATTATTGTTCACTTTACCCACGGACACCCTGTATAGCCACTATTCATAGGTTTGGCTATCAAAAAGTAAACTCGAACTGTTAAAAATATATAAATCGTAATTCGAGAATATTCGTTGTAATATAGAGAATTACCAACAGGAAATACCACATTAGCAAGCACTTATGTAGGCACCCGCTTCAACCTTAACTTAAATAATTATTTGTAGGTTTGCATAGTTTCAACATATTATACAGGTACGTAGGTAATACTTTTGATGTATGTATATTTTTTATTTACTACCTTAATATATTTATTGAAGATATAGTGGTTTTAAAAAATATATTTAAAAGTGTGTCTTAATCCCACTCTTATATTTTTTTTTCATTACACGTAAAGAATGTAATGAAGTACAGGTATATAGGTATAATAAGTGAATTGTTTTTCTACTTTGGATAGAATTAAAAATCGTATTATTGTTAGTCTTATACAAATACATACTTCAACACAAACTCCAATACAAGTTCATGTGTAAGCAATGCAAACATCAATAAAATCATTTGGTGGCACGAGCTTCGTTTTATTGGTTCCAGCATTATTTAATATATATTTTCGATTACACGGTGAATGATAATAATAAATCACCCAATACCTATGTACCTAAAATATTCTTTAAGCAAGCCCAACCTAAAGGCATTTAATTAAAACTAAATTTCTTTGAAAGGACTTTCCTTACCACCCAGATCCAAACAAAGAAGAAACTTTACAATTTATTACGTTGCTTTATCAGACCTGACTTTCAGGTAAGGTGTAGGAAATAATGGCCGTAAGTTATTTTTTTATTTGCAGGAATGATAACAATCTATAGGTATGCTTAGTGTTTCTGATTTCAGGAAATCGAGGGATTCTTATAAATATCGATGTACAGCCCCGTTTCCAAAGATAATATTGCCACAAACATTGAAAGAGATGTTTGTGAAAACCTAAAACATTGGGGTTGGTGGAAAACAAAAACTTTTTTTTTCCGATGTTTTGAAAGTATTTGTCGCTGGAGGCCGACTTATTCTAGACAAATATTATCCCAAAACTCATAAAAAATGTTACCTGCTGTGAAAAATGCATCAATCAGAAATAAAATTAATTATATTCGGTATGTTCTAACGATTGAAAGCGTTGGTCAAGATAATGCCCGCTGAATACCAAACATCATAACAATGTACGTGTGTACCCCAGTAGCGTAGTGACCTAGAGGCTGACCGTGGAAAATAATTGTAGACGGATAGAAAGGGAGACATCTGGCTAGGGACCGAGTGCCTGCTTGACGCCAAATGTCATAACCATGGAGGTGTGTGCCCCAGTGGCAGTGACTCAAAGGATAACCGTGGTAGAGCATTGGAGAAGGATAGAAAGTCAGACGCTGGCTAGTGACCTAATTCGATAAAGAAAATTATGTTTGAGGCTAAATATTTTGTCAAAAAGTATATGTTCTTTTTATTTGATTTTTTCCGACCTTCTGAGGGATTAGGACAACAATATTAAATGTTTTCGTAAATATTAATAGGTACTAGTTTTCAGCAGTTTTGTGGTACAAAAGTAGGTATTTGTGAATAAAAAACTTTCGTGTTAAAAAAGAAACATTTTTATTTTACTGCAACACATCAATTGTCAATTTTCACAATAAAAAAAAACAAACTGGTTTGGATGAGGGTTAAACCTTCCTACCCAGGAACTGGAGCCGGCAACTATACCAACCTCACCAAATGTCGATCGGTTAGGTCCGACATTTATTCAATTTATTAAAGGCTGTAATGTAATCCGAGAAAGAGTTGAGATCCGAGAGAGAAATGCGTATATGATTGCGTGTGTGTACGTGATTGCCCGCAAAAGTTGATGAAACGCATAGAAATTGACAACGATTTATCTGCCGACTTTCAGTTTGATCGGATGTCGGGTAGTGGATTAATTTCCGTTTCCAAGATTAGCGTTCTTTCATTACCGAAATTCAAGTAACATTTAAATAAATGTACTTAAAAATGAAGTTTTTGTAGATGATAATTCATATTGGCAGTAAATTTAGCGTAAAATACTTTTACCATATTAACCTATAAATAATATATCATTATTTAGATAAGGTGATTCAAAGTGATCTTATCACCTGATATTACTCCCACGGCGATGTTTACATAATATTAGCGAGCTAACTTACAGTTGTGTGATTAATATCAATCAAACCATACAATATACTAAATTATATTAAAGATAGATATTGAAATCGTTGAGAGCCTACATAATATATCATTAAATGTTAATTAAGCAAAATATATTACTGTTTTGAAACCTATGTGACCTATGGACACCTACTGAAGTTCACATTTAAGTAGATAATTAGCAATATATCTTTAAAGAATATTAAAATAAACGAAAATTAATAATATAAAAATCAATTAAAATTATTTTATTTTATTATTACAATTTCTGAACAAAGAAATTAATTAAAAAATTAAAAATCGTTATCGTTTATATTAGATCCGTTACCAATTTTTGTGAGAACAGAATCAAATACACCGAAATGGTCAGGCAGCCGGGCGGATGTAGGCAATGAGTCACGATACTGACCGAATTAAGCTTCGTTCCGTGCAAAGGCGCCGACCACTCTTGCCACGCAAGAGCGACGTCCCGTCTTGCCAAGCTAGAGCGTCGTCCCGTCTTGCCACGTAAGATTCGGTTTTATCCGCCTAGGCGCGCTAAAAAAGTTTCTCATTTAATATGTAGCGTGTAGGAAAAGTAACGTACTCGTGTGAAGTAGGTATATATGTATATAGGTAGGTTTTGGTAAAGCTTCTATTTGGAAAGCTCCATGTATATCAACGCGTTACCACCATTCGTGATCAATCACACCTCATCAATCATACATATTTCAAGTCTCTTTTCAATATACACACGCGTCTCGCTCAAGCCGTTGAAATAAGCGTAGGCTTTATCGCTTTGCCCGTATTCGCGTGTTTGCTACGATTTTAGCTTGTCTAAAATGTTGTGCCAGTATTAAGAAACTCTAAGATAAACGAAATGCTCTTGCCAATTAACTACAAATATTATAGAAACAAAACAGTTTATAGGTTACAATGGAAGTGATAAAATACTTATTAAATATTTTACAGTGGGTATGGGGGAGTGTGTTTGAAGGTGAGAGAAGTGAAGTGAAACGATGTGTACGCGCATCAAACAGTTTGTATCATTGCCATGATAATCTTTTTTAAATGTGGTTTATGAGTTTGAAAAAATATCAGTGATAGAGTTTAGGGAAATATTATTGATGGTGTGAAGAGCACAGTTAGTGGGCGAATTTACTGCTGCATTTGATTTGTAATTAGTAATTGTAATTGAACAGTGCTATACGACGGGTTAGCCTTACAGGTATGTTAAAACTAATTAGGGATAGAAGTTCGGTACAGTCGACGCTATTGTTTAAAATTCTACGTAGAAATGTTAAAACAGCTACCGTTCTCCTTTAAAGCAAAGATTGAAATGTACATTAAGAATTATTGTTAATTTTATGGTAGACGTAGGTAGTAGCAAATAACCTAAAATATTAATAACTAGCAAACGTGTACCCGGCGTTACTCGGGGTTGAGAATGGTTTGGTGTAAGGTTTGAGGTTGTGAATATTCTGCACGATACTATTTGTTTTACGACTTGATTACAAAACGTCGACTTTCTGTACTAAATATAATATGCAAGTGATATATCTTTCCGGAAGGATTTCTGTAAGTGATAGTGGAAACCCTATCATAATCCGTTGCGTAGTTTAGACGAACTAAGCGCACAAACAGTCAGATGCGGATACCGACTTTATTTTATGCTATTTACATTAAAGATAAAGATACTTTCAACTTCTGATATTTCCCATACATTTTGATGGCAATATGCCACACTAGCGCCTCCTAGCGGAATGAGTTATGCACCTTGGTTTTCTATATGAAATATGTTCTTTATTTTACGTTAATAAAGTAAGAAATGTTTTATTTTTAAATTGTATAACCCACACACGACCTCGCTGCTTTTCCGCTCATACATAAAAAAATATTAAAGCGGCTATTAACTCTGTCTTTGATGGTGCAAAAAGGTAATAAAATACTTATACAGAGTGATAAGGGACGTACTTGACTTATTTTAACCCGTGATTCCTGAGTTCCATTATTGGGAGTAAAAAATGTAAATGAAATTTTTGTCACCGTTGAAATTTTTATGTTTTTTTTAACAAAAAACATAGAAAATCAGTAGGAATCGGACAGCTAGAGACAATATGAGTGACCAGTGGATTTACTACAAGGGGATTTTTTTTTCGAAAAAATTGTTATTGAATAAATAAATTTTTTTAAAAACAAATCAAAAATTCGTCGTAGACCAAAATTTTCCTCAAATTTTTTTACTCTAAATAATGTCAGGAATCACTGGTTAAAGTAAGTCAAGTATGTCACTTAACACCCCATATAATTGTGATAAATTTTTCAAAAAGGTTTCAAAATATTTAATAATATCAATAAATAAAAATGTGTTAATATCATTTATTAATATATTTAAAATAGTCGATAATTCAAAACATATACAAATACGTGTTTTGAACATCAACTTTGACGATGATTTGTAACTTAACATGAATACAGAATGCTACGTGAAATGAAATAATCTGGCTGCGGTCGATTTTTTATTCGGGTAATTTTTATTTCTAAACGCTTAAATTCTCAAACAAATCAAAATCGGATTATATCTTAAGAAAATACAATTTCTAAAACCTATATTAATCAAAGATCAATTTATGTAAAAAGGTTAATATTGTTAAATGATTTTTATACATACTCACCGTATCAAAATCATGTTCTAATTATAAGTGGTTAACTTCGATTGGTGAATTTAGAATAAGTGCCTTCTGTGTTAATGGTGATTATTGAACAATAATTGGTGCAATCTTAAATACAAAATACAGTTCATTCTATCCACAGTGGGGTTCAATGTGAACATTATTAGAATTTAAAAGATAATTAACTCCAAAGATTAAGGCCAAATAACGGGCTTTAGAAACATTGTCGACGTCATTTTTAGGGCATTGCTGAAAAATAAAACAGTAAAAAACAGTCTGTAGTCCATTGGTATTATTCAAGAATTTCAGAGAATATTTCTAATATTCGTAACTTTCGGGGTAGTACGAAAAAAGAGAATAATGATGTTTATATTACATTTCCCTCTACAAACGGATCTCTGCTTTCAGTGTGCAATATCTAAAATTTGAAATTGTAACTCAAAAGATGTGGATTTCTAAGGATAGTGGTTTCTTAAAGAAATTCGTCAGATTTCCTTTGAGGCGAGGAGAATAATCTAAATATTTGATTTCCATGGCGATGCAAACTGAAGTGTCCGACGAAAATACACCGCAACGGGTGAACCACTACGCTGTATTCAAAACAAACATTAATGACCTCCGTGGCAGATCGGTAAGCTCATTGGCTTTAAATATACGGAAAATAACAATGTTCATTTAAATGTGATTATTCAAATTTAAATACTCTTTTATAATTATTTAATCAATACGTTAGTAGAATTTTTTTATAAAATGGAATTTGCTAATGTGAGCCTCACTGGGTGCTTACTCGAGCTGAGATATTAATAATATTTTGCAGATGGTTCGAGACCAACTTTTCAGAGTAAAACGAGGGTTCAAACGGCTGTAAACATTTTTAGAAATCAGATCTAAATAGTCACTATTAACCTCTCTGATCTCCTTCTCATTTTCCTCCTTTACTTCCAATATCCAAAACGAGAACGCTATGGTTCCACTTAAACTGCACGGAAAGTAAATTTTTTCATAATTTGTGAACAATGTATAGGATATTTCAAAAACCTCTAAAAGAGCAGAACCAAGAAAGAACAATTACTGAGCCACTGTGAAAAATCAAAAGCAAGAAACAGCAGATTCGGTGTTTCAATAATTAATCAAAATAGTTTTTGCCAGAAAACTACACACAGCCCTCCTACGCCATACAGAACTGACGAAGGTTATTCGCAAGGGTAGATTTTTTTCATCCCTCTGGGAGCAGTATCAAATTAGAGTTAGGAATGTGACCAGCCCATCGGGATCACAAAAAATCAGGAGTTGTATCATTTCTATACAAGATTGTGTATGTTACATATTGAAGAAAAAATACATTCCTAGCTGACAAGCCGGCTAAAACAAAATGACTGGAGAAGGATACAGTAAATAAAAAAATTACGTTTGAGTTACACGAGCATTTACATTTGCTTTGAATACCAATAACAATCGGGGCGTGGAGCGCGCGGACATTATTTACGATTTTCGCAAACAAAAACATTTTGATTCGGGCTTTTAAGGTCAAAAGGGATTTTTTATATGAAAATATATGTCTCTTACATATTATGAGACATGTTTCGTTATTCATTTAAAGGGTTTTCGGTCTTTCGAATTTTTAAATTCTTTGCAAAATGTTTATTTTTTTTAACATTTTATGAACATTTTGATGAACTTTCCACCGAAAAAAAATCAATTCAAATTCAAAAAGAGTCAATACCAAACTCGTTTTATACCGTGCACATATTTTTTTTTAACATTAAGCAAATTAATCATTTATTTCTTTCAAAAACCCAGGTATTATTATTTTATAATGTTAAAACGTTCATTCATGGTGGGATTCAATCAAATTACCCCTGTGTGTAATAATATCGTTATTTTTTCATGAACAATTCCCATGAATAATTATTTAGATTCGGTAAACTTGGCTATAGCTTTCAAAGGTGAGAGTAATTTCAGTTAATTACAAAACTATTCAAAGAGATATCAACTTGAGGTTCTGCTTCTAGAATCGGCTATTTATATAATTTCCCAATCTCTTTGAAAATTTAATTCCTTTGATATGGAATATGAAACTTCATTTAACAGACTAAAAACTATATTTCTCACTAGTTCGAGAAAATTACATCATTAGAGAATACCTTCATATACGTACTTGACAAAATACTAGGCATATTTTTCAAAGTTTTATCGTATCATTTCTTTAAGTTGGACAGTTACTAAAAATAAATTCATGAACTCGAGTTTCGGTTCAGTTTTTTTTTAACCTTTAGTACATTTTTAAAGTCGAAAATAACAAAAGATCTTGATAGTCTTTTGAACAACTTTTGTTTTCTTATCTTAAACGCCACCTCGCTTTTCACTGAACAATAACAAACTTTGAACGAAAGAAACAATATTCTATAAAAAAACAAATACCCCGAACCAATTATTAGTTAACCGAACCAAATATTCAGTAACAATTTGTCTATGATTTGACTCAATAGCCGTTTTTGACAGCACCGTAAATAATATCAATATAGTGTCAATAAAACAACCTAATAACATAACCCGCTTAAAAAAACAATATATAGTGATACGCTAGACAAAGTGGCAGTATTTGTGACGGTGGCAGTGAAATTAATCATTTGTAAATTGAAGTGCAAAAAGAGTATTGTCATTGTGACCCAAAATCAACTTTGGTGAAAACATACAATAACCATAGACAATACAAATCTATTTCGCCATAGACAATTTACATAAATTAATATATACTTAGGGGCATTTTTGTTCCAACATTAATAAAAATATAATTAATAAACCAAAAAAAAAAAAAAAAAGAAATAGAAAATGGCAAATACAAGAGGAAAGGGAGTTATAACGGAAACCGAAGAAAAATTTAACATTGATAAAATTATACAGATTATTGAAAAAAAATTTGAATCCATGAAAAAAGAAATTATATCAAAAATTGAAAAACAAACCCAGGACACTCAAAAAAGCATTGATTTTATGAGTAGTCAGTACGATGATCTAATAAAAAAACTAGAAATAACAATTCTACAAAATAAAAAAATTGAAAATGATTTTGAAAACATAAAAAAGGAACACCAGGAAAAGAATATCATTATTAAACAACTTGAAATAAAAATTTCAGACCTCGAATACAAATCTCGGTCTAATTTCTTAGAAATAGCGGGCATTCCTCAAAAAAATGGAGAGCAGCAGATGGAGATAGTAAAAAGAGTTGCGGCGGCGGCAGGAATGGAAATCCAGCACAATGATATAATTGATATAAAAAGGACACATGATAGAAGGAACAATGCGCCACCGAAACTGCTAGTGGAATTTGCGGAAAAAAAGACAAGAGACAATCTTCTTTCTAAAAGGAAAAATATTAATTATGCAGCTATAAAAGATATCTCCACCGAACCAATCTATATTGCAGAGGAATTGAGCCCATATCAAAGGGAACTGCTCTGGAAAACGAAAAAATCTGCCAATGAAAAAATGTACTCCTACGTTTGGTTCAAAGATGGAAAAATAATGACGCGAAGAATGCCAACCGAAAAAATAATTTATATAAAACATGTAGATGATATAAAAAATATTGTATAACAAAAGGGCACAAAAACGATTACGAAAAAAAGATAAAAATGGCTGACATTATATTAACCTCGGAACCAAGTGATCTATCGAATTTAAATAACAACTCTTTCAATATACTACACAAAAACATAAGAAGCATAAGAAAAAATTTTGATGAATTGCAAATTTTATTGAAATATTTAAAAGTTAATTTTCAAATAATAATACTTACTGAATGTTGGATAAATCATAAATACATGAAATTGGAAATTGCTGGATATACAACCTACTCAAGTTTGAATAACAAAAAACAAAACGATGGTGTAATTATATACATTAAAAACGAAATAAAAGCCGAAGTTGAAGAAATTATTATCACAAATGCCAATTGTTTAAAAATTAAAATCAGTAAAGAAAAAGCTATATTAGCAATCTATCGATCGCCCTCAACAAAAAACATCGACCCATTCCTTAAATCCGTAGACGAGGAACTCTGCCTTCTTAAAGAAACGAAAAACATATTTATTATTGGAGATGTAAATATAAATATTTTAGAAAATGGACACCCTAAGCGAATTCAATATCTGCAGATGCTAGCATCCCATGGACTGGAAAGCTTAATAAATGTTCCTACTCGAAAAGTGGACAACAGTGAAAGTTGCATAGACCATATAATGAGTAAAACAAAAGACATTACTCAAACTGTTGTATTTAATTCAACTATAACCGATCATTATACAACTATGCTTTCAATAAAAATAAACAAGTCAAATAAAATGAAGAAAAAACCATTAACAACAGAAAAAACAGAAATCAACTGGAATATCATTAAACATAATCTACAATGTACCGATTGGAAAAAACTGCAAAGTATGAACAATACAAATGATGCATGGAATTATTTCATAGAACTTCTTCAGAATAATATACTATCTAATACCACAAAAATTACTAAGAAAATCTCACACAAAAATGTACATATTAAACCATGGATTACACAGAATGTTATAAACTGCATAAGAAAAAGAGACGAGTTACACAAGAAACTTAAAAAAATTCCATACGATATACACATGTTAAGATACTACAAAAGATACAGAAACATTTGCAAAAAAGTTATTATGTGTACAAAAGAAACCTACTATAAGAAAAAAATTGTAGATTGTAAACAAAATCCCAGGAAAATGTGGCAAATAATAAATGAAATAACCAGTTCTAAATCTGCCAACGTTACATCAATTGACGTGCTGAATATAAACAATGTTCCCAGGACATACGCTGATAATCCTGACCAAATACTTGAATACGTCAATAATTTTTTCATAAATATAGGATCAAATCTAGCAAAGCAAGTTACAAAATGTAATGAAGATGTACAAATAAACGAACCACCTGAGCAAGGAAATCAGCTCAATTTTAAACAAATTACAGCTGACGATATCAAAAACACAATTTCTTCTTTAAAATCAAATATTTCTTCGGGGGAGGACACAATCTCAACCAACGCAATAAAATATCTCTGTAAAGAACTTATCGAACCACTTACATACTTAGTCAACATGTCTATAACGAATAGCATATTCCCTACAGCCCTCAAAAAAGCGATTGTTATACCAATATTTAAACAAGGATGTAAAAATGACATAAACAATTACCGACCAATAAGCCTACTAAATGCATTTTCAAAAATATTGGAAAGAATACTAAAAAAACAACTCTTATCCTACTTAGAAGACAATAAAAAATTATCAAAAACTCAGTATGGATTTAGAGAGAACTTAAGTACTAGTGACGCCATAGAAAAAATTACCGATATGATCACTAAAAGTTTAGACAGTGGAGAAAAAACTTTGGCAATCTTCATAGACTTACAAAAGGCTTTTGACACAATAGATCACAAAATACTTTTTTCAAAACTTTCAAAAATTGGTATGTCATGTACAACACTAAACTTACTAAAAAGCTATATGACGGAGCGTACACAGAGCGTCCAAATTAACAAGAGAAAAAGCAAACCTCTTCTTATCAACCATGGAGTACCACAAGGAAGCGTACTAGGTCCGATATTATTTTTAATATACATTAATGATATCTGTAACCTAGAAACAAGAGGAAAAATCATTAGTTTTGCTGATGACACAGTAATTTTATTTAAAGAAAAAGATTGGATAAATACCTACAAAGAAGCTGAACACGGACTTGGTCTCCTGCAAAACTGGCTTAAAAGAAACTCCCTGACGCTTAATGTCAATAAAACAAAATATCTGACATTTTCTAAAACAGCCAGAGGGCAGCCGTCAGAGGACCTTAATCTCAAATTACATTCATGCCAAGGAATTTATCAAAAAAATCAAGGCTTATCATGCCTCTGTCCTACTATAGCACACTCCAAAAGCATCAAATATCTTGGAATTGAAATTGATGATAATCTCCGTTGGAACTCACATATAGATGTAATTACAAAAAAACTAACCAGGTACATATACTTCTTTAGAAACATTCGCAATATCCTCAATATAAACGATATTAAAAAAGTATACTATGCTTTGTGTCAATCACAAATAGAGTACGGAATAACTGGATGGGGGTCTGCCTTGAGCACTCACACAGAGCGGCTCAATATAGCACAAAAAGGAGTATTAAAGACTATACTGAAAGTTCCGCTTAGGACTCCGACAGAAGAAATATTCAAAAACTTCAATGTTTACAATGTACAGAAACTATATTCAAAAAATATTTTATTTAAACTGAAAAAAAACATATCCGAATACTCCACTGCCCAACATAAATACACAACCAGGGCAAAAAGCGAAAATATCCTGATTACTCCCAGTTTGAACACATCCTTTGGACAGAGAAATAATAAATTCCATGCTATAAAATTGTTCAATGCTCTACCAAATGAAACCAAAAAAATAAACGAAATGAGTATATTTAAAACAAAAGTCAAAACATGGCTTAGAGATCAAAGTAATAATCAACTTACAAACATTATGAAGACAATGTAAAGACAATTCAAAACTAAATACAAAAATTTAAGAAAAACTACAGGCCGCCTCAGAACAGGAAACCCTAGTGAGGAGGACTGTGAAAAAAATACAAAAAATATACTTATATTATACTTTAAACCTACATAATGTACAAATTTTGCTATTGATATTAATAAAAAAAAAAAAAAAAAAAAAAATTTATTCCTTGGAAGTACAAAAAATAATATTATGTTATTTTTTCATTATTGAAAGAACTTTTATTTTAAATTAATTAACACTAAGCGATGTGGACAAAAGTACTGAATTCGTTTTTTTAAATTAAATTTTACTAAACAATTTAATGGGGTATCTTTAATAGCATTGCCATTTCATCTCATAGAAAATATTATTTTGAATTACAATCGTTCATATAAGCAATAATTATTAGCCTGAAACACTCATCCACATTGAAAACGCCAACGGGCGTCATGTATCTTTTATCAGGAGATTTTTCAATGTTGATGAGTGTTTCAGGCTAATAATTATTGCTTATAAAAACAATTGTTACCCTTTGTGCTACGCATAAAAAATCTTGTCTTAAACATTAGTTTACCAAAAAAATAGTAATTTACAATCGTTCATTTAACTTCTTAAACGACATGTGTACAATCTTAATTATGGACGTGCTCTTGAGTTGATTTTGCACAAAAACGGCGCTATAAAAATCATCCAAATATAATAATTATTATTTATTAACTAATGGACGTACAGCGAAGAAGCATTGGTTAAAAAAGTTCATCACCATACCACGCTATTCTCGCCAACCCTAACCAACCAACCCCGACACTTGTTGGCGAGATACATAGATCGATTTTACATCATCAATGCACAAGTAACACTATTTTGATTTTGGAAAACTTTATGTTTCGGAAAAAAAACTCTTTTCTAAATAATTTCTAGATTTTTTTAATGTCATTTAATTATTCTTTAGATTATTTAACAAATATAATACATTGTTTCAGTGGGTAGTTTTAATATAGGTAGGTACTTATCACGACAACTCCGTTGAATCTAAAGTCATAGAAAATGTAAGTATGATTTAAAGAAAAATTCAGTAATTCAAAAAAGGTCGAGGACACAATACAGCAGGCGTGGAATGCAAATCATCGTCAAACGTGACGACCTTCACCAACGAATCAACAAATTTAATTTTAAACATATAAATATTGAATAAAATATAACAGGAACTAAGATAAGTCCAATCCATAAATCAGGGCTTAAAACGGATGTCTAGAACAACAGACCAATAGCAATACCTGTCAATACTTCTAAAAAGATTTGCGACAATAATTTTGAAAGGCTAAACGAACAAATCATACCATTTTTTTTGAGGAAATCAACATGGATTTTTACCAGAGAAGTCCACCATTTGTAATATTCTTGGACTCTCACAGAGAGGCTGGTAAGAGGATTAGATGCGCAACATCAAACCTATGTGATCTACACGGACTTCGCCAAGGCGTATGACCGACTTGATAACGACGTACGTACGTAACTTACGAAAATTAGACAGAATTGATTTCGAAAAGCTTCTTCTGAATTATTTCACTAGGAAAAGTAAATATTCATAGACGGATCAAGGGATTTTTCTTAATTCTTTGGAGTACTATAGGGTACAAACCAAGGGCCTCTACTATTTTTAATTTTATTTTATGACATTAAAGAATGCATCTAATATGTCACTTGCCTGTGTTTTTGTTGATTTCCTTAAATTACTTATGAGGAGTTGTGACGGTCAAGATGGTGTCAAATTACAAATCGATTTAGATTCAATTTTATTAAGTTCTGATGAAAAAAAATAAATGTCACTATGTCATGTACAGGTTTGAGAAACCCATCAAATTTATTTATCCGATTAAAAATATGTATTGTAACTAGTAATATCGTCAAGGACCTAGAGGTGGGTTATCTTTGATCCCAAAATAATGTTTTCAGACCGTATATTGCTGTTGTCATCACTAAATTACAAGCTTCTTGTGTTTGTAATAAGATTTTACAACAGTTTTCAAACCCAAAGCAATGATGGCTATGTATAAATGCGTTATAAGGTCTGAAATAATTACGTCTCCGCTGTATGGGCCCCATGTCACTAAAAATATATTGAGAACATGGAACATATTCAAAAAAGTTTCTTAGAATGCATGGAAAGTACCCACGATTCATGCATCGCGAAGATTTGCTTGCTGAAACGCAATAACACAAGTCTCTAGTCGAAGAGGAGTGGGGCCCTTGTAATAAAGGCGTATAAAATTTTTAATATTGTAATAATTTGTTATAAGTTGTTCGAACTGAACAACTACAGACAGGGACGGAGCCATGATCTACTTTATATCCCACAGCAGAACGAACGTATTGGCTCGGCAAAGCATGACACGAGGTATGGAACAGTTAATTAACTTGTCGAACACATTTTTGCAGCTTTGTAGGATTAACGGGGCACGCAAATGACAAGTGTTACTTGTTATATTATGTTTATTTTTTTTTTCTTATTCTTTTAAAGAATTTATCTAATAATATGTAGTTTATGTTCAAGGTGTATTGTAGATGGACACAGAGTCTGTAATGCAAAAAAGTATTCAAATCAAGTAGTTTTATTTTTTACCGTATGTAATGGCTAAGTGTAATCATTACTATCTTTAACAATGACGTCATGTTGTTGAATAATTTAAAAAATTCTCAGCCCAAAATATCAATCAAGTCTTAAGAGTTGTAAAATTCCAAGTTTTTTCTAAAATATTTCAGTAACAAACATTTAAAGGCCAGCAAGTTATGTTATCCATTACTTAAAGATGTATTTTCTCTTTCAAGCTAAAGTACGCGGTATCAAATTAGCAAGGAATGCGACTGTATAGCAACGTCCATCACTCGGGAGCAGAACGTCGGAATGCGCAACATTGTATTTAGGGGAGAATCGTCCCAGTATTCCGATATACTTTTCTTCCCCCAAAATGACTCCAAATGTATTAGCTTTCCTTCAAAAATCATATCCGCACGAACAGAGAAGGGAGATAAAGGACGTCTATGCCCGACTCAAACAAATGATTTTCTTGTATTTATTGCAAAAGGCAGCTTATATTAGGTACTTAAGTTATTTTATTTCTTGTGAAATACATATTTTCAAATATTGTTCGTGCATTTAATTTCTCGAGGGCGTGGGTTATTCTACATTGTATTATTCCACTTCACGATTTTCACTACGGCGATGCTGAGAGTATTTATGAACAAGTGCGACTCTTTGTATAAATACAACTATTCTCAACTCTTTCCGTCATATCCTTATCTTGATTGCTAAATGAGACATTCAGTTTGAAAATGTATTCAATGGCAATATGTACAAAGCGCTAATAATGACCTCGATTCTACATCATCAATGCACAAGTAACACTGTTTTTAGTTAGGAAAAATTTATATTTCGGAATAAAACTATCTTCTAAATAATTTCCAGAAACAAAATTTTTACAAAATTTAATTATTTTTTAGATTTACAAACACACACTGTAGGTTTAATATAGGTAGATACTTATTGAATCTAAAGCCATATAAAATACAGGCACGATTTACAGAAAAATTCAGTAATCACAAAAATAATGTTTAAAAATTCAGTAAGTAATTTAATGTGACCGTCCACCGTACTTAGATAACCAGCCGACTAGCTCGGCTGTGCGGGAGATTGTGTCGATGTTCTCGGGTGCAAGAAAGCAAGCAGATATCTTCATGTTTTCCGAATCCTACTAATAATTGTTTGAATAAAGTTTTCAAACGGTGTGTAATCACCCTTTTTCATGTCTATCAATAAAAACTAAACTACAAATCACAGAATCCGAATTTACACATTTTTTAAAATATAAATCCTCACACTGTGTTACCTACATACTATTACATTGGGACAACAATGATCTATTTGAAATTATTGTCAAAATTGACTTATTGCACAAAGTTTATAATTTTTTCTCTCTAAAACCTTTTCTGAAATTTGTCCAAATTCGATGTAAGTTCGCAGGTAACCACGCAACGAAGGTCTACTTAAAATAGTTTATAACAACAAAGTTCCATTTGAAATTTACGAGGAACTTAGTTCTTAGTTATGTTAATAAAATATTAATTAAAAAAATATATATTTTTTAGTACTTATTTAAGCACTTAGATAGAAAAATATATATAATAGCGTTGATAATATTATGTTAAATTTTATTTTTTATCTTAAAAAAGGCTATTTTATACTTAAAGAGATAAGGATCTAAAGTCACTTTTTATTTCAAGTTTAAAAATGGTTATTTTTGTTCCTAATAACTTGATCTTCTTTGTTGTTATTATTTAAATTTAAATTTACGAATCTTTTGCGCGTTTTTATTTCGATTACTGTATAATAATGACAAGCCATTTAATAAATAAAAATTCGAAATTTTAAAATTGGAAATTCATATGTCATACGGCAGTGTGTAATTTCTATCACCTAAGAAATTCTAAAAATATATTACTAAAGGATTCATATTATGTCTTATACTGATTTATAAAGGTGGAAATTCTAACTATACAATTGTAAATGTTCTCCAAAATGTCCTGGAAAGAATCTCAGACTGGTGATGTCCCGAAAGAAACCATTAATCTGTTCTGAATGCAATTACTAATGTTATCCAAATTGACTCAGGTAATAAATTACTTCTTTGCGATTCTTTCAAGGATAAAGAAACCATCCTGTCACTTCAAATGCAAACAACAATGTTCTTTAAATTTTTTTTGACAGCATCGCCATTCCATTGTAAGAATATAATGTACTAAATACACAATTTGGCTGTCCTGAAACGGGAATCCTTCCCAGTTGGACAGACAAAGGTTCATTTTGTTTTGTATTGTTTGTAATTTATATATATATATATATATAAAAATCTAAATTGTATGTAATTTTTATTTTTAGGAATTAAAAAAAAATTACGGTCAACTTAAATCTATCTGCCGTAGATAAAATATTTTTGGAGCAAAATGGTTCCATTTTGCGTTGTACTTCGAGCTCACACACTTGGTACAACAAGGTTCATCTGCAAATTGCGTGAAACTGAGAAAATAAATGAAATATGACATTTAACGCACAACATATTGTGTGCGAGGGACTATTTATAGAGTATTTTATTTAATAAAAATTATCAGATAGAACCTTTTTGCACTTAGTTTAGTTGATTTCAGAGCAACAAGGTTCTATCTCCTTTTTCTTAGTTGTTAGTATAAATGCCACGTGTTTTTTGCATATTCAGTGTATTCAAACATTATAACAAATAAATTACAATAATTTTTCGTATTCACTTTCTCGTAATAAATAATAGTTATCAATCTCACACAATTTAATATTACTAGTAAAGTAGTATTTTATCTCAATACCATTTTCATACAAATGTTAGATAGAACCTTGTTGTTTCAATTCGAACTGAACGACATATAAAGATACCTTAAAAAAAAGATTTAACATGCCTTGTTGTTTGTAAAAACGATAAATGTCATATCATACTATATCATACCTGTGTTCTTTGTCAGCAAAATATATTTTTTTCTATATTTAAAAATAATCGAATTAATTATTACACAAATAGCACAGACGTACGAAAAATAATTGAATATTACAATTTTTGTATTTGTGAAACTGGAAGTATTTAAAAAATATTTGTCTCGGCATTATTGCGCATCAAGAAATAATTTACCTTTCGAATGAACATGGCATAAATAACCACGAATATGGTTACTTAACTTAAAAACAATAATTATTAATAAAATTAAACCAAGTTATTACAAAAATAGAATTATTATTAATAAAAAAATGGCACCTGCTTTATGGCTGGGTAATCCAATTTTGAAATTTAAAAATTCATTGAACGTGAATAACTATGAATGAATGAATAATTAATTACTTTACATTACGGAGGAATACACAGAAATATTTAACATCATCACAGTCAACCGAAATTATTAATATGTTTCATGATTTCATTTCGGTTGTGTAAATGTTACGTAGGTACTAAAAATCAAAAATAAAATTCTTATTAAAAATACATAGATGTTTATTAAATATAATTAATTTATGCCGCTATTTCTTAAAATAGTTGGAAGTGAAATGGTTAGCATAGGTTCCTAAAATTAATTTGGTAAAAAAATATATATTTTACCTTTTTTTTTTGACTGTCATTTACAAAATATCCCTCGATTTTTCATGGGTCTGCGTTAGTATAAACATAAAACTCGAAAAGGGTGATGAAACTGGGGATAAACCAATATAAACTAGAAGTTAGTTTGTCTGTAATTTATAGAGCTAGAAAAGTTTACGTTAACAGTTGTTCTCTTAGCCGAGTGAATTATCACAAAAATAGCCACTGAGCTCGTTCATTGTCTTCGAGAATCAACTTATTCTGGGCCCAATTCAAAATAGATCCATAAAGGTACATTTTACATTTAGGTCTGATTGAACTTTGCTCTTTTCTATTACGTTAAAACCTGTAGTGAAAAAAAGACTTGATTATATATTTAGTGTCGTCCAACGTCCAGCTCGGTGGCGAGGCGTGGTGTTCCGTATTCACTAGGTTCACATTGAAATAATTCTGAAAAACTTTTCGCCACTTTTTATTTACGTATCATCTATATAAATAAAAGGCAAATGTCCTTATGAGTGTGCCCTATAGACTGTGTAACCTCCTGGTACTAATAAAAAGTTTATTCTTATTAGTACCAGGAGTGTTTGGAGAGAGGTTTGAATTATAGAATAGTCGGGGATACCCGTGGAAGATTTAATCTAATAGACCCAATAACCCAACGCACTGGAATGAGATTCGAATAGAAATTAGAATTTGTATATTATAGTTTTTTAATAATATGGTATACAGAAGGGAATGGTAAAAAAAGTCGGGGACGTCTAAAGAAGCCAACGCATTTTCTCTGGATGGTAAATGAGATACGGAGTCGAATTGACGTCCATATAGTAGTAGTTTTTTCAACAGCAGACAGACATAAATTAAATAAGTATATGTGGTAAAACGAGGCGTAGGTATGCGATGAACGAAGAAAGAGGTGTAGATTAAGGACCTGGAAGTGAATGGTAAATGAAGTTGGAGACGCCCGGGGAACATTGCACGACTAAGGGAATAAAATACTAATAATGTGGAATAGAAATGAGGCGTACGGGATAAACGCGGTAAGTTTAAGTACGTGATAAACGAAGTAAGTAGGTACTATCAAAAATTTCATTGCACCTTAGTGCGTAAGCGTTGTGACTGTTGCAAGCTATCATGTAAGAGTAATCAACATTAATTCTACATTTTTACTGTATTTTTAGTAATAACCTAACTGATTGCATTTTATAAAATAAATATTACACTGATGAAGATAATGATAAAGTGTCCCATTAGATAGGAAACTGACGGTCCCTCGGTATCACGACGACCCTTTTTTTCCAAGACACGCTTAGGGTGGATTTAATTGACTGTATTATAATACAATACTCACTATCGTAGATAGTACCCACATTAATTTATTCGATGAACGGCAGTATTGTGTAGTAGCATGGTTTCATATATTATGTTTGACAATAGTTTCATGTCCAACTAGGATAAGGTAATTTTTAATCAAAATGCCATTAGTTGAGTCAATTATTTCTTCTTTTGTTATTTATTTATTTACACTCGTACATACAGTTTATGGGTAATTAATACATGAAAAAAGGCACTTAGTCCCATAAGAAAAATGCAGAATTGTTCATAGAAGTGGTACCATTGCCAATAACCCAAATAAGTGCCAACGTGCCACACAAATATTGCAACTGTCCACAAAAGCTAGAATATTTTTTTTTAAAATCGTCACCAAATAACCATTCATTTCAACTGTTATTTGTATGTAAATTGGCTGACGACGGAGGTTAGGCATCTTGCTCTAAAGATAAATTGTGTCGTAAATTTGGTGAAATATTGTAAGGTAATAAGAAGATCATAAAGAGGTGTTTTCAATAAATATTTTTGAATTTTACTCATCTATATTTCGGCTTTAAATTTTGACACTTAGTGCCTATTTTTATTTATTGTATTTATTTATAAGGGAAAATATAAGATTGAATACAAAAAATGTTCGTAGGGTGAACAATAATCAGTAACTGTGTATAAATGGTTAAGTAATAGTGTTTTGTGAACACCCCAATATGAACCTGTGCTGAGGTGTTCGAAAATGTGTTATTGTATTAATATACCTAATGGTTAGTAGTAGTTAAAGTACCTCATATAAGTACCTATATAGACAAATTAACAACAGTTATAATGTGGTAATAATAATGCGAAATGCAAATAAAAGGATAATAAATGAAATGAATTTAATGAAACAATTAAAAGTGAGTAACAAAAAAATATGTAACAAGAAGATAATTAATGTAAGTACCTATTTAAAAATTATACCAAGAATAATCTCTTTTAAAGTAGATCTTATTATATGATTTAAAAACTTATTACATCGTGATATTTTTGATTTGGGGTAAGTAGTTTTTGGAAAAATTGTGTACCTTTAATCTTCCAGTATGATATCTGTATTTCATTGATTCGGATGTTTGTAATTTGCTTAAAAAAATACACAATTCTTGGGACGGGTTGGATCATTTTGGGGTTCTGTGAAAGTCCTATTCAAGTTCTGTTATTATATCATTATAGACTAGTTGCTTGACAGAACTGAAAAATAAAACAGAAATTTCTCAGAACTTAGAATTTGATGTATTGTTCAAATTTTTCGAAACAACCCGTCCTTAATAATTTTACCAGGAATTTACCGAATCTTCCTTAAAATAATACAAAAGCACGCCCATCCACTTATCATTGGATCACAAAATAAAATAATTTTGTAATGAAATATACCAAGGGGAAAGAAAATAACCAAATGTTCAAAGACATTATATCGCTGGGTTAGCATCATTATCCGGAGGAGGATGGAACGATGTAACAGACATGGTTTATTATTCCGAAATTAATACGGCTTTCCTGGCGAGGTTTCTATTTCAGCAAGCTCCAAATCCAACCATTTCAGTGGACCAAACAATACGTAAACGAATGTTGCAGTATTATATACTAGATTGGTCCAACCCGTTTCTACACACGCCTAAATTGATGAATTGAGTCGGATTTACACTCTGGCGTCGAAAGTTCAATCCTCTGTTCGTTGCTTCCTCTATCGTTGTACAAGTTATATTTTCCGTCAATAATGATGGTAGTAGGAGGAATTTGAACTAAGGTATGAATTTGGTGGATTTATTTTAGATGCTTTCTGTTGGAGGGATTTCCCAGTAATTTCAAATTCAATGCACAATTTGCTTAAATCATATGAGTAAATTAATAATCTCGATACATGCTATTAGTCTTAGTGAGGTTGATTTTTATGTGAAAAATTATGATTTATATAATGACAGTGAGAAGCAATAAATAAATAAATCGACAAGTTAGTTATTACATGGCATGTCTTACCATCAACACCCATAAATATATTCTGTCGAAAAAAACTTTTGTACTTCCAAATTATTATTTTATCATTTCAATTGTCTCTGTTTCAAATCCCAGCATGTGAAAGTAAGTAATAAGTATTTGTGCTAGTTTACAATTAATTCACTTAAAATAATTCTAATACTTTCAGTATCGCCCTGGTGATTCAGACTGCAATTCAGAATCGAACCGTTGCTTAAATGGCTTTAACCGTATTCATTGACCAGATCTGAACGACCAGGTACTTACCAACTTTCTTCTTCCTCATCTCCTTCACCTCCCAACTACCTTCAGCCAATAAACCAATTGGAAATGCAATGTTCACTGGATTCAGATGGTTTTCAGCAGTGTGAACATATTTTATCATTTTACATTCTCATACCACTTTGTGGTCTAAGACCACCTGGGTGGTTTTATGATAGAAATCACATCAATTAAGGTGTTTTGCAAGTAAAATTAATAAAATTTAGCGTATTAGGGTTAGGGTTGACAAAAAAGCTATACATGTTTTTTAAAGCTTCAAGGTAGATATAATATCACTGAATTAAGTAAAACTTACCTGGAAGTTGTCAATGTAACGATGTTGACTGAATTCCACAACAACTATTAAACAAATCCTCTTTTTAATATGCATGTATTTTCTTTATTCAATATTATACACATTATACTGAAATTATTAATTTGTAAGTTTTTGTGAAATCCGCCTTGACAAATTTGATGAAAACTTGCAACCGTGCAACTTGCCGGATGGAATATAATATTACGACAAAACGTTCCGGACAATGCGCAGTCGTGAAGTTTAGAGGACTTGATTTAATTAAGGGGTTATGATCAGCGGATCTGGATAATTCAGTTCCAAACAATGTGTCCAAATCACCGACCAGATATTTGACTAAATAATTGAATCATGAACAAACCCGGATTATAACTTACGTGAGTTAGGGAATTTTTTACTATGACGAAATAACTTTTCTAATAGAGGATGTGTTAGGTTAGGTTACAATTATTTTTGATAACCCTAATAAATTATGCTATTGAAGTTATTCAAACAGGAAAATCATGTAAATACCTACCTACCTCATTCCTACACTTCCTTTTGAATCTCAAATCATTATGTTATTACATCGTATTAAAGTTCCATCCACATATGGACATTTCGCAAGTATGTAACTATGATGTTTATTGTTTTGTTTCGAATTAGAACAGCATCATAACTATGTGGAAAATAAGAGATATTTGCAAAGCGTCTTCGTGGACGAAAACAAAAAAAAAAACTTTAGGTATTTTCTTTTTGAAATTCCTCTCTGGATACATATCAGTATAGATGCAGTATATTTAAAGAAATTCAATATATTATATTATTTATCCTAACTATGGCATTTCTCCCATTACTAGAATGCATCCCGCACAGTTTCGTGAAGGTTTTTTGCTAGCGAACCCTTAGCTGGCGGCCATTGTCAGGGCGCAAAGGGCGGATCAAGACGGTCTCCATTCAGGATGTCACCGAAGCCCTATATATATTTAATGTACAGGCATTGTCTGCCGCCAATTTACACAAGTCCCCCCCAACAACTACCCCTTCTGCCCCTCTCCATTCGTGTATTATTAATTAAGTCATGCTGTAGAGGAGCACATATTGCCAAAAAATATGGCCGCACTTTGGATTCACGTTGAAACGATGATGAACTCTGTGGCCACGCGGCTTGTCAATATTTTAAAAGCATTATTTCATACATACATGGTTTCGTGACAAAATAGAACGTTGAAGAAAGGTGAGGAAAAAAACTATTCTAACCTAACCTCACCGAATCGAACCTAAACTGAACTAACCTAACCTAACCCGCAAACTAATATTTTAACATATTGTTTTGTCCGGTTACCTCTACACAGATGTACGTATACGCGTGTGTATTTTTTTCCATTCAAACATCATTAAAAAAATACTAATTTATATATCCTCCACGCTATGAGTTCATCTGTGTTATGGAAGAAGATTGAATATTCTCCAAAAAATGAGGTAGGTATAGGTTATTTTAATTAACATTAATAGAATAATAATATTAGTTAGTACCCGGCCTTTTTTTACACAATTCCATAAAGGAAGAATTAGTTCCCCATAACCTCGAGGAAAATAATTTCCCACCAGTTTCTATGTCATATTTGGGAATGCTGTGTGTAAGGTTTTTTAAGGAAAGGAAGGTGAGGAAGTTCTGGGTAGGAAAAAGGTGTGAGGGTTGGGTAGGAATCTAGAGATGAGTGTGTACAGGAGTGACGGAAGAAAATATCTCTCTTGCTAGACGACGGGTCGAGAGACCAGCTAGAGAGGTCAAAAGGTATCCCCAAATCAGCCTCTTCCGAAATGGCACGCCACGCAGCTGGTGGGCAAGCGCATCTTCTACATACCTCACCCGATGAACACGGACGCTTCTGCTAAATTACCAAACGTAGCGAACCACTTGGGGTGACCAATGGCAGAAGTGTTGGTTATCCAATAAATGGTTCCCGGAGCTGCGGCACCCAAGCCCGCCTCCCAAATTGAATTGCGTTTGTTCGTGTGACAACATTCTCACTGCTCACGGAGTCGACCATCAAAATTATGTTTTAATTATTGTTCACAGGCGATATAATTGGATTTTATCACTTCATTTTAAGTTGGATATAACCATCTGTAAATATGATCGACTAGTAAGAAAAACTCGAATTAAAGCTGTATTTTGTTTCATATGAATTCGCATACTCTGTGGTTTACGTTTACAATAAATATAACAAATGAGTTCCAATAAATGCATTTATTTACTAGACCTTTTTTACCTACAAGATGACTCATCAACCATCGTACAACAAATTATAAGTGAAATTCGCTAGACTTTGGTGAGTTCACTGATTATTGCATGACCTTTGTTGAATTTCAATTTTTTATTTGTATTCTATAGTTTAGACGCAAAATATCTGAACTTTGTTTATCTAAATGTTGTTATTGTTTTGGGTTTCTTTTGATTTATAACCCGGTTTTCATGTGGTTACTTTGTTTTTAAAGAGGTGAGTTAAGATTGTTTTAGCGTAAATTTATCGGACATCTAGTAGGAACTTGAAGTTTGAGATATTTATTTATTTTATTTATTTTATTTATTTTATTTATTTCATTTATTTTATATATTTTATTTATTTTATTTATTTTATTTATTTTATTTATTTTATTTATTTTATTTATTTTATTTATTTAATTTATTTAATTTATTTTATTTATTTTATTTATTTTATTTATTTTATTTATTTTATTTATTTTATTTATTTTATTTATTTTATTTATTTTATTTATTTTATTTATTTTATTTATTTTATTTATTTTATTTATTTTATTTATTTTATTTATTTTATTTATTTTATTTATTTTATTTATTTTATTTATTTTATTTATTTTATTTATTTTATTTATTTTATTTATTTTATTTATTTTATTTATTTTATTTATTTTATTTATTTTATTTATTTATTTATTATTCATTAACGCCCTATCGGACTTTTATAAAGGACATTGACAATTTATGTATGTAAGTGTAACATACAACATGGATAATAGCATAACTCTATAAATAATAAATACAAATTAAATGCTAATACTAAGATTAACCTTAAATCCAATTAATAACACTAAATATTGTAAATAAAGCAAAATATAAAGTAAGTATGTGCATTGTACATTCGTTGATGCATATAATTAATTATTCATGTTTGTTGCAAACTAGTAAGACTGAAAACAGGAAAAATAATTTACTTGGTAAGGAAAAAAAAAATATATATATATATATATATATATCTATATATATATATATATATATATATATATATATATATATACTGATATATATATTGTAAAACAAAAGTTTAAAATAGAAGAAAAATAATTTCTGTTGTATATTTAAATTTTATTTATTTATTGTAAGTACTTATTTTTATTTTTATTTATTTATTCAGTGAATTTTATGAATTACAATTTTAGTGTACTTAATAACTCCCACACTAGGTTTATGCCCGTGTTGTGGTAGTCATAATACTATAAATTACAATAAAACCATATGTTTTTAAAGGGATTTTTAATAACTATTATGATTAATTTTTGTACCTTTGATAGTGAATCTATGTCCAAAAGTGTTGCACCATCTTACGCTATTATTCCACATTCGATTCGCACAGAGCATAATGTAAAAGTTTCATATATTTCAAATTGAGTATGTTTCTAATTCTTTTTAAGAAATAATGTAACGGTGTAAATGTAAAGTAGGAACATTCCAATGTTTACATGTAATATTGAGATCTACAGGATCAATTATAGGGTACAAATACGGTAGAGCAAAGATCTCAATCTCATGATTGTGGGGTTAATTCTCTGTCAAGTAAGGAGGAAAATCAGAAATAATAAGAGTAAATACTTAATAGAAATTATATTGAAACCATCAAAAGTTACAACAAAGGAGTACAAATAATAACCATGTAACAATAGGAATAAAAGTAGGCACATACCAGATAGACTCCTGAACCAAACTAAACTAACTTTAAGTGGTCGAGAAACGAAGGAATAACAACGGGTGGCGAACGAAAACTTGTCTCTTGTCACTTGTCAACGCGCGCCTGTAGGAGCATCAAGTCGGCAGCACGTGGCAAGCAACCAGACTCGTCTTAAGGAGCCAGGACATCCTTCTCTTAGTGGAAACGGGAGGACGCAACTCCTTCAACGTGCGCCTGCAGGATCATCAAGTCTGCAGCACGTAGCAACCAACCAGACTCGTCTTACGGACTTCGGGAACAGCAATCCGTTCCTTCGCGACGCGGGGACACTCAGCCATCAACTTCTAGCCACAGCTAGGACCAATCCATTTGCGGTTTCACAACCGAAACACGAGTACTACAAATATGACCACCGGCCAACACTGGACAAAAAGCGGGATTCCATAATCACCACTAAAATAATAACCAACACGAACTATTCGTGATTGGAAAAACACCCCGCGCCCTTTTTAAAAGAAAATAATAACTTCTATTCACATGATTAACTCAGATTCAAATAGCATATTTATAGTATTTGGGTTTACTAGAGTGCTAATATTACAAAAAATGGCATAATTGATGTTGCAGCCGAAAAGGTTAATTTTGTTTTTCGAAATATCGTTTTTTTGTATGAAGATTTTCAGAAAATCCTGCCAACCCGATTTCAGGAAATCCGAACAAACTAAAATTTCCTGAAAGTCTTCATATAAAAATCTAATTATCGAAAAAAAAAATATTTTGAACTGAACAGCATCAATAATGTCGAATTTTTCAAACTCTATCACCCTCAAAAGCATCAAATATGACACCGTTGATCCGAGAAATGTGTTAAAAAAAATTGACTTAAATAAAAAAAAATTTGCTCGATATTTCTCTACTTTCAATAAATATAATATCCATGTATTATACTCGCATATATAAACCTTCCGAACGAGTTTCGATAGTTTAGAAGAACTAAGCTCACCAACAGACAGACGCGGATATGACTGAAATAGTATAAGGATGACTATTTAGAGATACCATTGTATTGTCACGATTACGAATTTACTATTTTTTTTAGTTCATTATGATCTGGTATGTTTCTTGATTTCCCGAACGTTTATTCCCGAACATTCCACAACATTCTAGAATGTTCCGGGATGTTCTGGAGTGTTGTGGAATGTTCTCGAAATTTTTGGAGGGTGAATCTACCAGCCCTTATATCTTCAAAAGCACACCTTTTTTGTAAAAACGGGAACCATCTTCATGGATGGGGGGTAAAGGGCTATCACACCATATAACTCCCTTCATTGTACCGGGATTAGTTTCTGCGTTTTAGCGGCTCCCACGTTGTACACTTACTTAATTTTATCGATTAAAAAATGTTTTTATATTTTTTACGGTAATAATACAAACGCGCACTGCCTTTCTCTATTCAAAAGCATTATAACACAGAATAAATGTATAAGAATAAAGTAATAAGTAGGTAAATCTTGTTAAACGTGAGAGTTTTCCATCTTGTCTTACGACGGCGGTATATTGGTAAAATAATGTGATCTTTATTGAAAACTCGGAGGAACGACAACGCGACGTTGGACTTGTTGCCGTAATCGCTGACAGCGGCAGTAAAGCAGCCGTGAACTTGCTTTCATGTGAGTAGCGGGTATTACGTCAGACATCCCGCCGTTACAGCTAATGCGATTTATCATCTATGATATCTCGGCAAGACGCTGAAGATGCGGTTATCAGTGGCAAGCAACGTCAGCACTTCATTGAATTGTCTGCTGTATGCATCTGAAATCAATTCATAAATGTTTTCCTGGCGTAGTAGGTAGGTACATATTATGAAACCATTGTGAAGCTATTATGTAAAGCAGTTCGCAACTGTTATGAAAATGCTATTATATTATTCAAAGCAATATTTTGTTATGAACAAGTCATTCAATACAGTCATTTTAGGAGAACACAAGACCCCGTTAAATTATAATATGTTCGTGAACGATAGTTTATTTTTCAATAATTGCAAAATTACTTTGTGGCGTTATTTAAAATTAATTAAAAGTAACCAATACTGTTAATTTATTATATAAAAATAACACTTTTCAAAGGGTACATAAGGGAACAAAGTATACTGAAAATTGAGATATATTATTGAAAAATTAACACATGTAAACAAAAAATTGACAATAAGCTATGATTAACTAGTTATTCTTCAAAAAATAATTATTTATATTTCGATACTTTCATAAATTAAAACAACAGAATCGAGGAGCAACCAAGATGCCTATCTCAAAAAAGTTATGTTAAATAAAGTTAAAATAAATTTAAGATACGACTAAATACATTTAAATGACTATCAATACTTTTTATAATTTCAAAATTTTCAAAGTCGTCTAATTCTAATCCAATTGTACTTGTTTGTTAAAAAATAAACACTTTATATATTTAAAAAGAATGTATTGTTTTAAAAAATGGGTTTATCAAATTATGAATACTATTAAACTTAGGTGCTCCTTAACTGTAGTATTAAATTATTAAGAAGTGTTACCTATGTAAAAAAAGGGGCAATGATAACGAATATATTTTTGTTATTTAAATGATCATTTAATAAATATATATTGTTAGTATAAAAGCTGATTAGAGTGATTAGTGTTTTGGGATATTTTTGATAGCTAAATTTGAAGTGTGATTATTTGAAAGTACTATTTTTTTCACTTTTTACACTATTGATTGTGGTGTAAACACATTGGTTATTAAAGTTTAATTAGTCTATTTATTCTGATAAAACTCTTTGGTGTCTGTAAAATTGTGTGATGAATAATATTATAGTATCTCGAATATATTCTCGGATGTTCTTACACTCGAGCCATGTCACCTCCAGGATGCATTACATTTCTAAGTAAACAATGGTAGTCGCCGGTTTTCTTAGAAAAATAATCATAAATCAGAATACAGATAAAATAATGCAGAAATGTGATACCTAAGTATATATAATAAATATCATTAGATGCAATAATTACTTTTAATGTTAATTTGTAGTTACATTATCGTAGAATTTGAAAAAAGGAGCACAGCAATTTTTCAATTGTATTTGTATATTTTAAACAATTAACATAAACGAGAAACACAAAATATTTTTAATTTATCAGTCATCGGTCAACTTTATTTTGCACATCCAAAGTTTGAACTCTCTTTGGTTTATATTGTTTACATTTCACCAAATAAGTTCAACTTGAAGATATAAAATGTGTTAAAGCGAACTCATAATTCAACATTGTTGAACTAAATACCTACATCTACAAAATAGTAGTATATGTTTGCCAATTTTTTAATTCGTCTCATAGGCGCATAATACTTCGACTTTGTAGAAGAATTGCTACAATAATATGGGGTAGGTACTGTCTTGTAACCGTTCTGCCAGGAACACGGAAAGAAGTTAAATGTAGCAACTCGGGAATATTCAATAACGAATTAATAATTATAAAAAAGCAAAAGAAATCGCAAATAATTCTTCCTTAAATTTTAATAAATTTAATGAGTACATAAGGTAGCCGTAATCTAGGCATTCTCTAGGAATACCGACTCTAAAATTTACAAATGTTAAGAATTTATTTTGGATTCTTTCAATGGTGTATGAATTAACTTCATAATTTGGATACCAAACTGTAGATTATACTCGATATGACTCCCCTTACTAGTGACATATATACAATGTTTTGATAGAAGATAATTTTAAAATAAAGCCCCATCAATTTTCAAAGCCCATAGTTTTAGTTCAGTCTGGATATCATTATATACTATGTGAACAATAAATACATAAAATTATGATCAGTAACAAAATTTGATCTAGCATTGACAGAAGAAATGGAATATCACAATCATAAACAAATTTAAAGAAATCAGCCAAAAGGTCAACTATTGAGTGTCATTGGCTCTTTTGCCCGCATATTCATTCCAAGATGGTAGGTATACCTAGATTGTTATTTTTCACTGATTTTGCATAGTTCCAAAAATACTTTACATTATTATTTATTGAGTTTTCAACATTATTAATAAAAGAAATGTAGCATATTTTTGATAAGATTTTATAATATTTTTAAATTCAATGTAATTTGATAAAGATCTGTAGCGTTGCTACGAGAATATTTTGGACCAATCGCCAATGCAAAACGCATTATAGCGGGAACACTCCAGACGCAATGCGAGAGTTCGGCGTTCCTACCTAGGTCTGAAATGTTCTCGATGGACTTTGGCGGCTATATAATTAGGTGCGTCGAGATGTACTTAGTCAGTCATTAATTAGAAGTTTTACGAGTGACCAAGCTGCAAGCGCTGCTGACCTTATTTACCTACACCCGGCTCTGCACGGACTGCGAATCAATATGGACTCCCCGGGATCACATCAGCGCCCTGGCCCGGCTATTATTCCTGGCCAGCGCTGAACTCACGCGCCTAGACCCTGCGACAACTTCGCCGGTCTGCGCCTCGGCTATCTCCCATACATCTGCCGGCCAGGTCCATCGCACCTTCGGCTACCTCGTTCACGCTGGAGTACCCGGAAGACTCCACATCTTCACCATTGGAGGGACCCACCACTTTCCCGTCCCGGTATAGGTGACTTATTGTCACCCCTTCGGGGCTCTCGCAAGGAAGCTAATTTTTTGGTATAAATGACTCTACAATTTCATAAATAAGGACTCTAGACCTCCAATGTCCCCGCATACATGGTTAGGTGGCGGTATGCAAGCGCCAAACATATACAAGAGGGGAATAATAGTAAAAATATTAAATATATAATGATGAGCTGGTGCAACAGGTAACTGAAAAGTGATGTACATGTTCGGCCGGCACTGCGTCTCCTAAATTAACAAAAGAAATATACATGTATGTAAATGGTCTGAAAAAAGTAACGTCAAAGTAACGCCTAAGTATTTTGCATTTTCGACAAATCTGATAGAGGTATCCCCCATTTTGATGGTCGGGTTCCTTGCTCTGCTTAGGAATCCTTTCATCAGGAGACCTATGGTTTTGTGGGGAGCGAAGGTCATGCGGTTTCTCTTTCCCCATTCAAGTATTAGATTCAAACCCTCTTCAGCTTTGCTCTCGACTTCCTTTCTGCTGTTCCCCGAAACCAAGAACAATTTGTCATCAGCATAGTTCACCGTGACACTTCTTTCAGGCAAGGGTAACCTGGAGGAGTCATCAAAGTCAATATTCCAGAGATCCGGGGCCAAGTTGGAACCTTGTGGGCAACCCATGTCCACTTCACGTTCTATGGTGGTGTCTCCAAAAGATATGATGATAGATCGCTCTGAGAGATAGTTGTCGATCATCTTAAAGAGTTGTTTGGAGCAGCCCCTGTTTTTGACCTTGGTGAGTATCAACGGCCCCCATGCATGATCGAAGGCACCAGTAATATCGAGGAATATTCCCACAACATACCTCTTCGGACAAACCTTCACCCAATCGAGCGCAAACAATAAAGCGTGCTCGGTGGATTTCCCAGGGACGAATCCAAATTGCCTGTCAGTAGGAGCCGAAAGAGTCTGCCGTAGTCGTGTTTTGATTAGTTTTTCCAGAATCTTACCCATTATTGGTAGGAGAGTAATAGGGCGGTAGGCTTTGATGTCATTCATCGGTTTCATCTGGTGTCATCCTCATCGGTCCAGAGTCATCTCCTAACTGCGCAACTCAACTGAATCAAAATGAACTCTGTGATATAACACAATCATTTTTTTTCATCGTCTCCTTACTAAATCCCCAAAGATCTCTCTTCTTTATATATCCTATGCAAATCCTTTTTAAGAGCAATTAATTGAAATAAATCTTTAGTGAACTACCTAGGATACTTAGATTCTTTAAAATGAATATATTAATAAAATTTGAAATAATTTCATCCATAACGCATTAAATGATTCCACGATGTGAAATATTAATTCCATTAATGTGAAATAAAAGATGTGAGAGTCGAACAATACCAAAGATATAAATTTTTTTGTTTTTTATTTAAACTTCTATCCTTTTTTTGTCTATAAAATTTTCACGTTGTATCAATTTAGCTAAATTTAACGTCTAAATGGAAGCTACCTAACGTTGGTGGAACGGTCACCAGTTTACCACAATGTTAATCTTATGACTAAAGTTACTTGACGAGTAGATACAGTTTACTAAGATGTGTCGAAATACCCCCTAAAGTTATAAAAGGTAATTAATATCCCCAATATGAAATAAAATAACACTCATAGAACATTATCAAAAGGCGGAAGAACACTTATTTAAAAATGTCAAGATCGCTCTACAAAGTTTTCTAGTTCATTTCCTTCTCTTCGGTAAATTATAATTAATCGTTCGCGTGCACAAGTTGTATTTGATTTGCTTTCCGATTTGTTTCGCGTTCTTG
Source organism: Hesperophylax magnus (assembly GCA_026573805.1). Lineage (NCBI taxonomy): Eukaryota > Metazoa > Arthropoda > Insecta > Trichoptera > Limnephilidae > Hesperophylax > Hesperophylax magnus. Next base: position 610,686 of record JAIUSX010000071.1, read on the forward strand.
GAATCAATCATTTATGTCATCCTTCGTCACGACAAAGCGGATATGATGCTACCTACATTGGTATATTAATAAGACGCTGCACGCCAGTCGAAATTGGGTCTAAAAATAGGGAATAGCTCGTCTTTACTAGAACAAATAATTAATCGATGAAGGCTGGCAGTAAAACATGTGATTCTGATTTAAAATACTCACTGACCTTGAAAACGATTGGATTGGGAAACATATTTTTTGATCGCACAAAAATAAAAAAAAATAAATCATCCGTTTAAGTGAACTTTAATAAATGTTAATAAAACTGCAAAAATAATAAATTGGATTTCATAATAATTTTTATTTAATAAAATAAAATACTTTTTTGTTTTAAAACCACGATATTTATTAATTTAAGAACCGACCGGTTTCGCTTTACTTCAGCCTCAGGGTACAAATTAATACTAAACAAGAAGTACATAATGTGTGCATATATATATAACAAAATATAGAGGGAGACAACATGATACAAATATATTATAGAGGAAGGCAACATGATACAAATATAAGCAACACAAAGACGGTCATAAAATACATTAACATAAGTGCACAAGTAATGGAAAAACCGCCAGATAATTATGTAGACTAATGGGTTATACCAATAAATCGGGAGAAACAAAGCATCAACTGGCATGGTGGTAAGGAGGTAAGGAGAACTGGGAATTTTTTATGGGTTTATTGTAAACAGACTTAATATTGGACTACTTGATATGTCTAATTGATTATTAAGTATCTGACTTTTGGTTTTTACAGCTTTTTTAATTTCTAGTGCCTCTAAATTGTTTAGTCTGTTACCATGCCCGTTTTTATGTAAGATGTTAGCACCGGTGCTATGACAGAATGTATGATCTTTATCGATCAAATGAATAATTTTTATTTAATGAATTTCAACTTACGTTTTCAGTTTCAGTTATATCATAAGCTGTGAGTTATAAATAACCATTTACCAATGAAAAGCTGTGTGAAACGCCACAACGTGTGTTTTTTTCAACGTTTTAATAAGAACAATATATAATTGATAGACTTTTGGAATACCCAGCAAACCCGTAAAGTGGAGCAAGTTTTTGTAAAATTTTATAAAGAAACTTATTAGAACATTAAAAAAATAATTTTATTGTTAAAACACACCAGTCAGTATGTTTGAATAAAGATTCAGATCGTCAGTAAAATAATTTATGCTAAAACTTAAGTTGAAGAGAATTTATCCAATAATGACTAAATTGATGACGCTCAGCTATAATTTATATTAAAACTTCTGTGTTAGGCTACCGTTGATTTTATAATTGTTTTTCATGATGAATGATTGTTTGACGCTTTGGACGCCTAATAGTCTTGTGGTCCATCTCTGCTTCCTACATTCGGCACTAGGTATGCTGATGAATTATTCCGGCAAACTTTGAGACCTTTAGTTATTCTCAGACAACGTACTTCAACAATCAACAACCACTCGCCCACAAAACACATTCAGAACTTTCCGAAACGGCCTCGGCTTACTTTTGATCGATTATTATTTTCTAATTGTATTTTCCAAACGCATATTTCTATTTAAAGGAACATGGGAAAGTCACTAAAAAGATATTTCACAGTGAAAATAATTACGGTAATTTGAAACTTTTCGACAAATTAAAACCTTTTGGGTTGTATACTAGTTTTATTCAAGTTTTTATTGTTTATTTGTTTATTTGTATAGACTCAAATGTGCTTTGTATCTCCTACACCAAACTCAAGAGCTAGTTCTCTTTATTGGTGGAGAAATTCTAAAAAATAAATTTTTAGATTAATTTTTTCTTGAATATATAAACACATTACAATAATTTAAAAATGTAGTTTTTGAGGCTGATTACGCAAAAATATATTTCTTTAACAAATACGTTAATAACGTGTAAAATTTCGTTAATTAAGATACACAATAAAACCTTTGAATAGTCAGATAAAAACTTAAATAACATAATTAAGAATTTATGAAGGATAATTAAAAATATAACGTAAATAATAAAATAGTTATTCAAATTAGAAAACATAAGAAATAGGAATGAAAATAGATGTTAATTATTAGATACGTGCATTCCACAGAGGTGTCATCAGCTCTCTTCTCTACTCCCCTTTGGTTCCCTAAAGGCCCCACGAGGGAAGAGTTCACGCCTCAGCCCTCCTAGGATACTAAAAGTCCCCTAGTTTTGAATGGTCCGATTTTCGTTCCACGGGTACCTAGGGAGATAGAAGGTCCACTACAGCAGAGCCCTGAGTGCCAGGGAAAGGTCTAAATACTCTGAGATGTGACCTTGTATCTCGGAGGCACTGTTCGTTACACTGTTCCCCAGTGTCATTTAGCCCTGAGCAAGGTAGGGCATACCCTGGCTTGCAATGGTTATTGAAGGTCATGTTTCCACTCCCTGAGCGATGGGTTTGCCACACTCCCTACGAAAATACTAAACCAAATTTCTCATTTCAACTTAACAAAAATAAACAACACAAACACTAATTTATCAGTATTTAACAACTATTTATTAATGATCGGTAGGAGAATTGTTCTTTATGAATCCAGAAAAAAGATAGGGGCAAAAAGAAAATGGAAATTATTTACGAAGGGATGGAATAAACATCCGTTGGGTTACTTTTCCTTGATGTTTATTACGCCTCTTTCCACGGGTTCTTTTATATTGTGAATACAAGTGTGATGTGCACTGAAAAAATGGTATTCAAATTTCATAATAGGATAAGATTCACTTCAAGAAATAACTTAAAAATGTAAAATGAAACGAAATAAGGTTTCCATGAAAGAACATCTAGAATATTTCATTTTTTAATGTTAAGCTTAATCAGTTATACAGAAGTTTTCTTTTAGTATTTGGAAACATAAGATTTTAATACATTTAATAATTTGATTTCAGGTAAATTTTTTGCAACAATGACTTTGAACACAAAAACTAAATAAAATAATATATACTCGTACAGCTTGTGACATTTTGCTGAAAAGATGAAACTAATCAAAGATGTGGCTAATTTTTATTGATAGCTGAAAAGATAACCTAGATATTTGATACACATTGGATAATTTCATGTTTTTTGCAAATTTTTTGGCGCAAATAGTTTTTCGCATCAAATATAACACAGAATGAAAAAACAGCTTTTATTAAATACATATTAATATACATAACTTCTTAATAAAATTCATACAAATTCGATATAAGGAGGACTAAGATGGATGAAACTTCTCTTCATAAATGATTAAAATAATATTCTAATCGAGCCGACGACACCTCGAGAGATTTCACATTTACTTTGAAACATTAATGAAATTATAACAATTTGCTCACGTCGGATTAAACCTAGAATGAGATATTCCCATCCAACCATAAAATCCCAATATTTGCCCAAGAGCTCGGCGACAGTTTATGGAACTTTCACATGTTCCAAAATTGAATATCATGTTTAACAGCGGTTAGTTCCCCAAAGTTTCACTACCTACGTTAAAGTTTATTTTCTCATTTCACTGAAGTTTGAAAGAACTGAGTTTTTGTATGTTAAGCAAAGTAGATTCATGTCGATAAGCAAAATCATTTAAACATTGAAATAAACACAATCCAAGTCAATTCTCAGGTAACAAAATATTTAGTAGGCATCAATCAAAATTTGATTTGATACTCGCAAACTTTTTGGATGGTTTTTAAACTTAACTTTAGTAGCAACATTCATTTTTTTTAAATAAGAAATACCTACGGAAAAAAATATTTACTCCAAGGGAAAATAATTATTTGTAAAATAAAATACTACTTTATTATAATGTATTAAACGGATATTAAAATCTACGCTACAATAATATGTTGGATTATTTTGTAAACAATCAGAAAATATATCAGGCTATTGTTGATATATTTTCTGACTGTTTACAAAATAATTATTTGTGAAATAAAATACTACTTTATTATAATGTATTAGCGCGGATATTAAAATCTACGCTACAATAATATGTTGGATTATTTTGTAAACAATCAGAAAATATATCAGGCTATTGTTGATATATTTTCGGACTGTTTACAAAATAATTATTTGTGAAATAAAATACTACTTTATTATAATGTATTAGCGCGGATATTAAAATCTACGCTACAATAATATGTTTGATTATTTTGTAAACAGTCAGAAAATATATCAACAATATCCCCAAATTTATTATCCAGATCGTGCATGCTATTGACAGTTGGTTTCGTATGTGTTGACGTGTGATGGAATTTTTTTTTCATCGAACAGTAAAATCAGATCTAAATTTAACTCTAAATATGCTCAGGAATTGCTGGTTAAATTTTTTAGCTACACGCATATATACCTATGTAGATACAGGTTTTAAGTGCTTATTTTATTTCCACTCAAGCGATTTGTTGTATATATATGTACATTTACTATTTAATTTAATTATTATCATTCCTCAAAATATTAATATGGAAACATGTGAACTGCTTACTGCGGCATAAAGCAAATGAATCCACCTAGATTCCGCCGTTTATCCCCTATTTTCTGATTCTATAAATTTGGCACAATATGACAAACAACGTTCACAACGTTTTTGCAAACTTTGAATAATATGCCAAAAATCGCTGGAGTAGATTCAATAATATTGTAATTAAATTCATAAGAAAAAAGTTTATTTTCAAACAAGTTCTGCTGTTTCCCCTATTTTTTTTAATTTTTTTATAGTGAATACCTCACAAGAGTCCCAACTGCTCCCGTCTGGAGCCAGTGAGACTATGGCATCCCCAATTGGGGGATGTTGTGATGCTGAAGGTAAGTGGGGAAGGGAAAGAGGAAGGTGGGGAAGTACCTGGCTATTCAGATCTAGTCACTAAACACGGCTAAAGCCATTTGGAGCAGCGTTTCAATTCTGAATGGTGGTCTTACACCAGGGCGATACTGGTAGTATCTTCCACTCTGGAACGTGCCGCAAATATACTATATATTATTTTAATTAATTAATTGTGAAATAACACAAATTAATCAAATAAAATTTATTTGCGCACGCCGGGCTCGAACCCGTGACCTTCGGAATGGCAGTCCAATGCGTTACCACTGGACTATGCCGGCCGTCAATACAAGGCATTCAAGATAGAATGTATTGAATGAATTTAAAAAATGTTAATTTTGAAGTGGGCTATCTTTATCAAATATAGTTCTTCAAGTTTGTACAATTCAATTAAGTGAACACAATATAAACTTTGTAGCGTTGTGCTTGGAACCTAAAATTAATTTAATAATATCAATTAATTTCCATCTAAAATACAATAAATTCATTATCGTTTAAATTTTGCAATAAATTTACGACATCATTTTTTCAAATCCGGTCATGACATTACTGATTTATTTTTAAGGTAGGTAAATGAAATGAATAAAATAAGTTTTAAATGTAATGGAAGTAAGGAAGAACCATCTAGAGTCATTAATCATCCAGTAGCATAAAGCCCTAAATCATTAGTAGTCCAAACGAAAATGAGCCAAGTGAAAATATCACCGGTCGGCGAAATTATTATTGTAAGTCGGCATGAATGTTATTTCTAGTCACTGAGAATCATTAACATTACTTACAAGTATATTATTTACATATTATTGTAAGTGTAGATACACTTATTTGACATAATAAAGGGAACTGAATGAATCAAGTAATTGAAATTCGGGTGGATTTTATAGATTCATCATAATGAATTCAGCAGATGTGTAAAAACTTTTTTGTACCTAAACTCGTGAAAAATCACGGGATATTATATATTATTCCGATATTGAGAAAATTAGATTAAAACATAATTTTTTGTTTAAATTGTATACTGTAGGTAGGAACCTACTTTCTCAGTTCCAACTAAAAAAAAAATAATTTAAGCAAATTTTTAGTTCATTTTACCAGATTATACGGGGACATAATTTACTTAATTTCACTAAAATATTATATTATAAGGAGGCACCTACTTCACCGCTTGTCTTAATTTTCATACAATAAGTTTCAAATTATGAAAATGACACTTTGATCAGATTTCATCAAATATCCATTTCATCCAGGAATAATATCACGTAGAAATAAATAACGTTACAGAAATTAGTATGTTTTATTACCGCACAAAGCCCCAACTGCGCGAAACTAATTGGATTATTGTATTTTACGAGGTTAAAGTAAGTAGGGAAGGGTAGGAAATGAGGAATAATACGACGGTTGGGATATGTACCTGACTATTCGAAACTGGTCACTAAATGGTCATTAAAGACTTGGTTGAAGTTATCTACAGCAATGCGCAACGTATCAAATCTGAATGGTGGTATATGAGGTGGGAAATATAATACTTTGAATACTTTGAAACAGCAGAATAATACACTTAAATCGTGAGCTCTGAAGTTAAGAAATTTACATTACATCATTTCCCCGCAGGGGAAGATAGAGAGGATGGACCTCCAAACAACTCAGTCATGGCACAAACACCTTGGTTCGGTTACATTTGTATGACGTCTCTTGACATGTCCCGACTCGGTTCACTTGATCGAGCCATGTCTTCCTCGGGCGACCCTAACTTCTTCTACCATTCAAATTCCCATTATATATTCTACTACATCTTGCTTTAGTTAAAAAAAAACAAAAAAAAATACAAATGGTTTTTTATACATGCTTTTTTTTTTTTTACTAGGCATACACGCGTATTACGGTAGTAGAAATGTGAAAATCTATAATTGGTTTCTCACTGAATTTGAGTGCACACACGCCCACGTATAACCAACCAACCAATTGTCGATTTCCCTGAAAGAAAATAAATAAATAGGATTAAAATGTAAAAAAATGAATAATGAATCAAATTATCTTATTTAAATGATATGAGCATTCTTTAAAATTGTTTCTTCCGTTTATAAATAACTAGTTCTGAAAATTTAAAATGTGAAGATTATCAATTATTGATTTCCTGGTATCAATACTCAGCGAGATGAATATATTGGTAGCAATATAAGAAAACTGTTGCTGGGCGAAAGCTGTTATCAGCTGTCGGAATTATGCATTTTAGGTGTGATGAGCAATGGCTGTAAATTTTTTGTTGCGTTGTTTTCATGAAAGCTTTTTTCCATATTTATATTAAAATTATCTTTTTGTTGAATTTGTCGAATGTCTAGGATTGTGAATTAGAAAAAAGTGATGGGTGACATTTGAATATTATCCTGAGCAAAAAAAAAAAAAATTAAGACCACGGGATAAGAATTGATGTTGCACAATCTCCCCATCCCATAATACCATATGTAACAATTGATTGAAAAAATACAAAGTAAACACATCTAAGTGTTTGTAGGTTAGAGGGTGTAAAAATGATTTGTGTAGCTGTAAAATATAAAATGGACACATTAATATAAAATAAAATATGCATTTAACTATCATTAAGATATATATTGATACTAGCTGACGTGTAACCAGCATTGCTCGGGGTCGTTATTGATTTTTCATTCCTCTACTTAACTAAATACAATATGCATGTATTATATATTTAAACCTTCCGGAAGAAATTTTGTAAGTGATAGTGAAAACCCAATCAAAATCCTTTGCGTAGTTAAAAAGAACTAAGCGCACAAACAGACGGACGCGGATAGCGGCTTTATTTTAGTACTAGCTGACGTGTATGTATATTGTATTGTATTTAGTTAAGTAGAGGAATGAAAAATCAATAACGACCCCGAGCAATGCTGGTTACACGTCAGCTAGTATCAATATATATCTTAATGATAGTTAAATGCATATTTTATTTTATATTAATGTACACGGCGATGTTTGACTTTTCTATACTTTTTATAAATACATATATATATATATATATATAAACTTTCCGGAATAAATTTTGTAAATGATAGTGAACTCCCTATTAAAATCCATTGCGTAATAAATACTAAAATATTATGTATTTATATATATTTTTTTATAGATTTATAGCCATCATAGAGTTATAGCCAGGTACAAACTACTTGTTAAATTATATATTTAAAACATCACAAAATATTTTGATTTATGGAACTCGTCTTTGCCGAACTCGTCTGGGCGGATTCGAATTCAATCACAAGTGGTGACTTCAATTGAGTAGTTTCTCCCGGGCTTCAAGTTATTCACGTACACGTTAGCTTTATCGTTGGTTGAATTTATACGCCTTAACTGACACTCTATATTGAAAGGTAACCAATAAACGTGGAGTGTTTAACACCCAGGTGTGAAATTCGGTCCTGAATTTTATCGAGATATCCGTTTCCCGTTGAGATATTACGACTTGTGAACACATTGCCCGGGTCCCTGAGGAGGAATACTAACAATCTGAATATTCCAAAATTCAATAATTTCCGACGTTATTGAGTTATTATTATTTTTTGTTTCGTATTCGTTGGGGAAAGTTGGCTGACGTGAGGAATGGGTGAGGTAGAAATGATACTGGTATTTAAAAGAACTTTGCTTTGGATCTGTTTATATTAACAATATTTTTTTCGGTGGATACCGCACAACATTCTGAAGCCAGTGGGCGTATGACGTCCTCAATTAATGATGTGTTGTGAGACTGAAGGTAGTGTGGAGAGAAAGGGGACAGGGAAAAGGATGGTAGGGAAGTAACTAGCTATTCAGATTTAGTCACCAAACACGGTTGAAGCCATTTCAAACAACTTTTCATGTGTACAATATATTTTCAAAGATGTGATTGTTAGGTGTGATTTTTTATTTATTTATCATTCTCAGTGAGGTACCATTTAACTGTTAAATGATTTAACACATAAGTATCACCAAAATAATTACGATTGACAATATTTTGACATTGGAAATATCATGAAGAGAGGAAAAGAAAAACATGTAGAACGGAGAACTCATTTTAACGGGCGCACTTTTGAACTATTTGACACCAACAGTAATAACCAACAATATTTTTGAGGTATTATGCCGTGATAATTTATAACTTCATCTAAGACAATGCTGAAAAGCTCAACTTTTTTATATAAATGTCTATTGGAGTTAGTTAGGTTATGGGAGTAATGTGGTGTCAGGGGAGAGCTAGCTGATATTTCTGATAGCTAGGTCATTTGAATCGCAAGAAGTCAAACGAGCCAGCACAACGAAAATGTTCAATTAACATAGTAGGACTAGTTTATGGGTAGTAATTATAAATCAAATGTTAGACATCTTTTGAAGCCAAATATCCCCAAAACATTGAAATATTTCGATTATTTTAGATATTTGACAAAGTTATTTTTTTGAAATCAACAAACACTAACCTCCAGATTCAAAATCAACTGAACTTAGCTCATAATACTTGTCTTGAATATCGTCATCATAAACGGAGGATATAGCGGTTGATTTAACAATATCACTGGCACATCTGGCAAATTACGACAGGTGTCAAATTAATGTAATACTGTTTATAATTTGAAGTATGGGCACTTGTGGCTTTTAAGGGAAAACCTACATATGTAACTAACTATATTATCGTTAACTCTTTTCTTTTTTTGTATAAGGCTTTTCTGGCTTCTTGCCACTCATTTTGGAAAACCAGACAATTTTAGTCTAGTAAAACACTTTTTTTTTTATTGTGTCTTTTAATTTTTTTTTGATTTAACATAATGTTGATCCTTCCTACATAAGAAAATCTCTACCAATCTCACCAAATGCTAATCGGGTAGAACCGACATTTTCTATTTTGTATATTAATTGATGTAATGTCACCGATTATAGAGAAATGCGTACGAATCCCCGTGTGTGTATGCGATTGCCACCAAAAGTTGATAGAATGCATTGATATTGAAAACTGTGTACAATTTTGCTTCCAAGTTTGCATTCATTCATTACCGAATACTAAAGTTTTATTCAAATAGATGCGTTTAAAAATCTTTTCAAAGGAAAAGAGAAATACTTCACTTTCTAGCGCTGGTTTTAACCAGGACGATACTAAACGTATCTTCCACTCGGAAAACATTGGTCACTTCCTTTCACAATTAGATCTGGGGACTGTCACATCATGTTTTTACCATGCCTCTTGTCTTTTTAATACCAGAAAAAGCAATTAAATTAAAAATTAAATTATAATATATCAATTTTAGCCAAGTTTTATTACCCGTACAGCCTATAGGGAAAGTTTTACAGAAACAAAGAGCGAATGAAATGTGCACAAAAGAATAATAAATGAGTGATTTCAAATAATTGAAATACAAAAAATCTAATTCGACGAAATTATTTAAAAGTAAGGTTTTCGTACAACGCAAAGTTACCAATGAAATAAAAAAGTGATGTATTAATATAAAGGATAACTATTATCTTAGCTATCGACAAAGAAACTGTAGAGCTGACAATTTTTTATTCAATTTTTACCCTATTTTTTATAAAAGCTGAAACTTGGACCAAGATGGTTGAAACAAAAAGCGAACCAACTCACCTGCTTAGCCGGGACTTCTCCACTGTACATTTTTGGTTACCCATGAAAAAAACAATGCCAGCACGGTTCGTTAGTTTCTCTTTTAGACACAAGCATAGGTAAGAGTGTGCATAGGGTACAGCTTGACACGTTAAACTTTGCAGTCGGCCAAACGAAAAACTAACGAACTATTCTATAATCTACCTTAGCGTATCTAAATGCCTGTCCCATTCTTCGAAACCTTATATATTATTTTTACAGCCGGAATTTATGAAGTCACCCATTTTCACCTGTGTCAATGTTTGTAGTATTCTTCCCAAGTCCGGATGTCAGTTGGGAGATAAGATCCCGCTAATGAGCTCACCTTCCTAACAAAAGGGACCGCAACTCCCCCCCCCCTTCCGATTACTTCTCTGACTACTTTATGCGAAGGGAAAAACATTTTAACACAATGCGACTGTTGAAACTGAAAACGTCGTATGACCAATATGATCAAATTATTTCACAGTTTTTAAAAATCTTTTCAGCAGGAAGGCCATATCACCCACCTTAGTACAAACAAAAATACTTACTTTCTTTGCGCTAAAACCCCTGTCCTCCTACATGATACACTTTCACTCTTATCCTGCTGTTTCTTTCTGATTACTTATGCGTATGGCTGCGGTAAGTGGCAGCTCGTGAAATTTGAGTGTAGTAAATTCCCAATATTAAAAATATTATTTCAGTTTGGCAGTGTACCGCTCATATTTTCTGAAAATCTTCATTCAAAAAACAGGAATTTGGAAAAAAAACGTTTTTGGTTACAACAACACCAATTATTTGAATTATTCGCACTTTATAACTCCCAAAAGTAACTAGCCGCCACTGACTGCGGTATTGGTCTTCACACCAAACATCTATCTATACGTAGGCTTCTCAATACTCCTATGTCCTGCATGCTTATTTAATTTGAAGTCCTTTTTTTAAAAATGCAAAAAAACAGGTAGTTGATACAGATTTCAAGCAGGAATAAATTAACGCGGGAATATCTAACCCACATCAAAAGACAATCAAATTAGAAGTAAATTCGGTGGACAGCTTTCTTCCATTTGAAAATCCAACTTTTATTCATAAGTTACTAAATAAAATGTACTAAATAGAAAGAGTTAAATAAATAAATGGAAAATACGAAGAATTGGTCAATATTTATCACTTAACATTATGTAAGTAATGAAGTGTACAAAAAGCAATTTACGACAAATAATATAACCAAGAAAATTTCTAAATCTAACTGTCATAACATACAAATGCTTTTTTTAGTCCGTTTCAAAAAGTTCATAAAATTAAATAAAACGTTTAAGGGTGTGGACATCGAAACAATTCTGACTGAGAACTTTTTTGCAATGGACCATACAGTGTTTTGAATTTGGACAGTCGAGTGGGCCTGCCGCTATCTCAATTCCAGGGCTCTTAATTATTCTATTGTTTTGCGAAATTTCCTACTCACAGTCAAAAGATAAAGGGTATTACCAGACTGTTAGTGATGCTGCTTTAAACAGAATCTGTGATTGTTTGATAAATCTCGGTTTTCTGAAAATATAACAATAAAAATAAACGATTCTCGTTCTAAATAAGTATGCGGTGTTAGAACCGGAATGTTGGCTATTCACGGGCTTAATTATTGTAATCAACCAAGCTTCCGTTTGACAGGAGTTGGTGCACTGTTCACCATTCAACAGTTAATTGAACCACGAAATTAGAAATTTTTGTCAATATTAATATAGGTAATTAACATTTTCATCAGAAAATTTTGAGTCAGAATTCAGAACAGTTCAGAAGCAAATTGCTGGCAGAAGAATCGGTTCGATAACCTTTTTTAAAAATATACAGTTGTAAAAATAAAGTTTATTTTACTATTATACCTCCATTTTTATTAATAAATGTAGTAAAAACATATACAGGGTGTTAAGGGACGAAATTGACTTATTTTAAACAGTGATGCATTCCATTATTTGGAGTAAAAAAAGTAAATGCAATTTTGAAATCCAGTGAAATTTTAAAGTTTAAATCATTAAAAAAATCTGTAGGTATTGGACAGTTTTTTGCATGTTTTTAAATGCAAATAATGTCGTGAATCATTTTTATGTAAAGTAAGTTAAGTACGTCCCTTAACAACCTGTATATATTTTTTGGTTTTACTGAAGATTGAACCTTCCTCCCCAGGGAGTGGCTCTTTATTTTTGTGAACTTTAAGAATGTTTTTTTAAGTGGAACTGGGTGGATTTGCGAATTACTAATAAAAATAACATGTGGAGTGCCCCAGGGATAAATTCTTGGACCGTCGATGTTCCAAATATATGTTTATTACACAACAAAGTGGGTATTAAAGGAACTCTACAGTTTTATGCGGATGACACAGTAATTTTTTTATAACATACCGAATCTAGTGGAGCTTGAAACGGAAATAAATGTAGATATTTCCCATCTCACAAGCTGGTTGAGAATAAACAAACTGACCTTTACTTTTCGGCAGCAAAAAAAATTGGACGAAATGATTTTCATGTTGGTATAGGGAAAGCAGGTTTTTTGTTTGAAATATTAATTCAAATGATTTTTCTCTTTTCTTTTACTATAGTACTACAGACGATTATAAATATATTATTTCTCCAATAAAAAAATAATAAATAATAATAATAAAATATAAGAAAATATCGACTTGTATTCTGTGTGTAAATATGATGATATCATAATATAAATATATGAAGGGAAGCTACATTTAACTATTATGAACGATTCGAAGGACACTGGTTGAGGGAGACCTTTCGATCTCTGCAGCCAAACTCTCTCGACCTATTAGGCATATTGCTTTACAGTGGAAGAATACATATGTCAGTATCTCAATCCTGATACGTTGACCCCAGATTCCTACATACATATCATACCATTTTCCTTTTGAGGATTCCAGTTCCTTAAAGAGACCCTCTACGCTGCATTTCCAAAGATGACTTGGCCCTGAGATAAATTATTTATCACCTAATGCATGTAGCTTAGGTAATAATGTGTCGTATATGAGTATGGGTAGCAAAAAAAGGCTGAAAGAAAGGCTGAAAGAAAGGCTGCTTCGAAATTATTAAATCTTGAATATCCTACTCAACAATACCGCCTTAACCCACAATATTAATTAATTATTCAAGATGTATTTTTTGTGTTGAAACTTGGGTGGAGACGGATAGCAAGATTAGTTGCTTATATAATTAAAATATGCATTCTTTCTTGAGCAAATGAAGATAAGTAGTAAAATTTAAAATTTGATTGTTTGAGCAGTGGAAGCAGTGAAAGCAGTGAAAGCAATGAAAACAGTATAAACATAATTTTATTTGCGATATATAAAAGAACGCAATTTGTACAATGAGGATTATTTATATTATTATGTTCGGTAATGGCAGAGTTAATGCCAGGCACGATTGTTTATACCGGCGTAAAAATTAAAGGGCCCTCAGCAAAGAGCCCGTCTTTTTGATATGTCCACAAATTTAAACGGGAATTTTTTTTACGTAAGTTTTATATAATTTTATTGAGATAATAAAGGCGCGACGTAAAAAGTATGTTGAAGGAGCCGAATGGTGTAAACATTATGGCTGTGCTCCCGACGGAAGACTTTAGTTGACTTCTGTCGTAATGTGGCAGATTAAAGATAGTCCTTAAAAAAACAGGTTACTCGCTATTATAGGCCACTATATATATATATTATGTTTTATCTGATGCCGGGGTGAGGAGGTAGATGGTGACTTACTTGAGTTGAATTCCTTAAAAAATATTTTTTTTTTGTTGAACCGTGCGAGACTTGAAGAAACTCCGGTAAGTCAGTGAAACTATTGCATACCATGGGTATGCTGCGAGACTTTTTTTGAAAGAATATTACACTAATCACAGAAAGCTACGTTCGTACATGAATAGTAAGCGTGGTAAAATGATATAGATTACCGTAGTACCCACAGGTAATCTCAACAAACGGATATAATCTTTAGGTAGAGTAAAGGCGTCAGGTGAAAATTGTGCTACCGGTATTTCAATTAAATATGCTCCGAACGACTAGCGTCATTGACCGGCGTTTAAAATAACATTTTTGAGAATGGATCGTTTCTACGACACGTTGTTCAGTTCAACACTTCGGATGTAATGATTTGCCTATTTCTCTGTTTCCCCCCTCCTAAAAACGGGTCTTTTAAGACCCAAATTAACACAATCCTTTCTTTAAAAAGTCTTTCTTAAAAATTAAACTCCTCCTTTGTGTATTTAAGGTAAAAACGGTAGATCAATATCCTCTACAGTCGTATTACAAATGAGAACATCGTAGAAAAATGCTAGGAATGAAAGCGTTCATAATAAGATCATGCGGAAAGGCAGTTCATAGTATAATTTATTTTATATTAACCCAACTCAGGAGACGCTGAGGAAAATAACTTCTCTCAGGGCCTATATCATCGTTTGGGATGCTGTGTGGAGGGTCTACTTTAAGGAAGAACACAGATTAAGTTCTGGAAAGGTTATAGGATGAGGGTTGGATAAGAATCTAAGGATCAGTGTATCCGGGAGTGACGGTCATATTAATATAACCCTTTCACTGAGGCGAGATCTGACATGCCACGTAGCTGGTTGGTGCATTAACGGGTGCATTCTGAACACACCTCACCCAATAAACCCGGGCACCCCTGCTAAACCACCAAACGTAGCAAACCACTTGATGTGACTTATGGCAGTGGTGTTGGTTATCCATTAAATGGTTCCTGAATCTCAAACTGAAAATTGAATTTATTTTTCACGAAAAATATATTCAATTTTCTTTGGGTCTTTGTGTTAAAGCCAGTTGCTTGAACTGAAGTAGGTAGATTTTTTTTCAGAAAATTATTTAATTAGGATGCATTAGTCACAATATTTTTTTGTTCAGTATGATTTTATGGAGTTTATGTAACGTCCTTTGGTCTGCCTCCAAAATAAAAGTATTTATAAAAGTAAATTTTTCATAAACGTTAATTTTTAACATTTGTACAAAAAAATATCTGAATACGGTGTCTACTTGTAATCATCGCTGTTCCAAAAAGGTCTGAGTAAATTCCCGCCACGCACGTGCTTAAAATAAATCCCGCCCAACTGACTGAAAATATTTCCTCCTTCATATAAATATATTGCATTTGTTTTGTTACGGTCCCTCGGGGGAGAGGGGGTGGGGAAGAGCCGTAAATGGAGGAATGCTAAGACTATAACGGTAATTCAGGCAAATGCGCAACTCTCAGAAAAGTGCTTATCTGGAGAGCATTCTTAATATCGTACGGGCATTATTGCACAGCGTCTAATGCGGTACACATTACGACTGTTTCAGAACCCTCCACCGAATAACAGATATTGAGCTCTCTCTTTATAATACGAACTCCCACGTGGGTACCTACCTAACGAAAAATTTAAGCATTATACAGAAAATCTGTTCGTTTCTTTGTTACGATGTTTAAATAATAATCTAGCTGATATAAAAAATTAAGACATCTTAACTGTGAAATAAAAATTCAGCGTTATAATATTAATTGGATAATGTGTCCACAAAGCGCCGTGAAAAATCAAGTGTTCTCAAACATATGCTATTACATGCAGTTTTTTCAAGATTCATAGATATTGGTTTTGGTTTTTAGATAGACAAAGAGCATATATGTATGTCACCCAAATGCGTTCGGTAATTTTTTTTTCTTAGATTCCACTAGCACCATTCGGAACTGATTTTAAACCTATGGTATATGTCATATGATGTATACCATAGGTTTTTTAGGCTCATAGGTTCCTTGTGCGTTCTGAAATCAAAGATGGGCCGAATCCTATTTGTGGATGTTCTGTTGTACGCAGGGCCGGCCCTATGCAGGCGCAATCGGAGCAGTCCGCTCTGGGCGCCGAATAGCGAAGGCGCTAAAGTACTGATAATAACTAACAATCCTAAAACATTACTCTTAAGATTATTATTCATGAAGAAAACCCATTACAATGATCACCTACCGAGGCGTCCACTGGTTTCGACAAGGGGCGCCAAAATTTTACTCGCGCCAGGCCTTAAGCCAAACTCGTGCCGTTTGGCTCAAGGCCTGTTCGTAACCTGTTTAAAATGTAGTAATATTATAATCCCAGTGAGTGGTATTTAACGTAGTTATAATTTGGGGTTTCACTGCATATTTGCAAATTAGAGAAGACTGCCACTGCTTACAATTGTCCAGTCAGATAGCGGGAGGGATGGATTCACACTTCTGGACACATTGACCCAGATTCCTATTTTTTCCTCATATATTTTTCCTTCTCAGAGCTTCCTCTCCTTCCTAGCACTTAATTAAATATAAGTGTGAAGACCTCGAGTGTTTAAATTTATTAAATATTTAGGCGTTATAATTGATAATAAAACCTCAAATGGAAGAACCAGATTGAAAATGTAGCTAAAAGCTGGTTTAAACATTTATTTCATTACGGGAAATTTAAAAAAAAAAGACTTAGTAAACATATACTACGGGCTGTGTAACTCAATCATAACCTACGGTTGCGTTGGGTGGGGAGATACAGGAAGAACAACATTAAACCCGTTATTGAAGGCACAAAAATCTATTTTACGTGTTATTATGAAGAAACCTTTCAGATATTCGAGCGACGCTCTCATCAAGGAATTTAATGTACTAGATGTCTTACAGTGTTATATAAAAAAATAGTAACCCATGTTCATAAAAAATAAAAACAAAATGATAAAACACAAACATCAAACCAGAAGTAAGGGTAGAAAAGACCTTTCCGTTCCAACAAGCAACAGAGCGGCTTATCAAAAACTATTCTCATATCTCGGTGCTAAAATTATAACAAAACCCCTCACAGCTGAAACTGTGTGAATTGTCATCCTTCGGTCCAAAAATAACAAAATGGTTATTAGATCTAGGCAGGACTGATTCCGAAATATTACTAAAAAATGTAATCTGATAATTATTTATCACGAACGCTTAGTTGAATCTTCGCTTTTACATACTTATTTTCTCTATTTCTAAAATCTGTATTCCTCTAGGATAATTTGAAACCTGTTAATTTGACTGCCCTAAAACGGTAAACCTTCCTAGATGGAAAATCAAAAGCTTCCTTGAATAAAATGTAATAAATATTATAAAATATAAATAAATAAATTGACACTTTACACAGCATCTCCTAAATGATATAGGCCCCGAGGGATGTTATTATAACTAAAAAAATAATATTTTAAAAGTAAAGTGAGTTACTTAAATTTTCGCAATTCAGATAAAACTGATAAAATTATATTGAAAGAAGACGACAATAAAATAATACATATAAGCGGAAAAACTCCCGGAAAATTAATTTTTCCGGCTTTTAGAAGCTTACACTGACATCTTAGACTACCTACAATTTAAAGGTCAACAAAACGATTTTGAACTCAAAAGCTGTAATAATGATTTTAATATTGCCATACAATTATCAACCAATACCTCAAAACTACAATTATTTATTCGATTTCTAAAAAATATTGTTCTACGGAAAAATGCTGAAACTCAGTCAAAGACGAGAAGGAAAGCTAAAATATATTTAAAAAGGTTATCCCAATGTGTGGGTGACTTTTATGGTAAAACGGTTAACGTAATAGTAGAAGCCAACACATACGTACACACGAATTTTTGCGGCTCGATGTAAGGAAAATAAGAAAATGATATTCTGGTAAACACTCCAAGCCATATCAATATAAGAAGCTTTTCATCCGGAAGTTAAAATCCCCCAAAAGTTCCGCATTGGCACGCTTATTATCAATTGAAGAGGTGTTGGGTAAAATACGGTGCCGAAACTTGACACTTCTCAGGAAAATAGAAATTCTTTTCTTTTTTTGAAATATTATGTAGCGACAGTTGGGGCATTGAAACACTCGAGATAAGAGTTTTTTGACATTTTGTCTGAAAAATAAAACATTAACTTGAATGCTTTATAGTTATTTTGCGGTGCTTTTAAAACATTTTAAGTGGGTTATTATGATGGAAGTCATCAACATCCTTATCAAAGCTATGTGCGCCATAAAATGACATCATAAAAGCATTAAATTGACTGATTTTGTTGTTTTGTAATATTATATAAACGTTACCATAAATCAACATAAAACTCCTTTATGTCTATTTGTTTTATCGATATTTTATTTACTTAGAAATATTTAAAAAAGGGCGCTATACAAAATTTAAAGTGTTAAATTACTTTAAAAATACATATTTAGGTATCGCAAACTCGCAAAAATAAATATAAAACAGGTACCTATTTGATATTTTTATGATTGTCACGTGTAGTTTCAGTATAATTGCGAAAACTCTAAATCATGCTAATTAATAGAAGTACATGCCTACAGCTATGAAAATAATGCTTTGATTTTTTGGCATTGATTGAGTTCTCATTGAACCTAAATCCGTCATTTTGACGGGTTTCTTCTCTCTACCCATCTTTAAACCTTTATAGGACAACTTTTTTTAACGTTAAGTCCTTAATTGTTTTATTTATGTATTCTATATTCATTTTGATGAACAAAACAAACTTTTTTTTTTTTGTTTATGAGAAACTGACCAGGACGCGATTTTCGTAAATTTACTCAACATGTGCGAACTTCGGGACGGTTGGTTCGATTCAAAACCTCTGTGCGTTACATCAGAATGATTACAACCCATAAGGGCGATTATAACTTGTAAAAATAAATAAATATAGACCTTAATGTTGCTGGTCTCAAAATTTTCCGTTTTTACCTATAAACGGTTAAATTTAGTTTGTTATAATAAATTAGCATATTACTTTTTAACAATATACCTGTACTTGTTTTATAAAATAATCTATATTGAGTGGTTTTTTGGCATATTATTTAAAATGTTATCATAGAAATCTGATTTTTAATTTGAAAATCAACTGTATAGTTTATATTGTAATAACATACCTTTTATTATTAGCAGGGAATCAGTCAAAAATCTCTTTTTGGTCCCTTGAACAAAGAGACGCAGAAATAAAAATTTCAGATCTTTCGTTGCGCCTCCATTCAGAAAACTTCAGTTGCATTCGTTCCCCCTCATACGCTTATGCATTGCTTTTCAGGGATCACAATGGTGCAAGTGGGACGTTTAGCTTTTGGGCGACCGGCAAAAAGCGGTACTTCCCACAAAGAATGGATTTGTATACACCCCTTCAGATGCCTTGGATGCAAAGATATCGCACTGCTAAAAGAAGATG
The DNA here is from genome assembly GCA_026573805.1 of Hesperophylax magnus. Classification (NCBI taxonomy): domain Eukaryota; kingdom Metazoa; phylum Arthropoda; class Insecta; order Trichoptera; family Limnephilidae; genus Hesperophylax; species Hesperophylax magnus. The sequence goes on from JAIUSX010000071.1 coordinate 630,353, forward strand.
AAATCTCTCCCGCATACAAATGCCGACGGTTCCGGGTAATATGACGACATTCAGGTTTCATTTACAGGGTCCTAGATTTTTACTTTTATTTAACTATTGAATCTATAATTCTATAGTACCCAACTCTGTACACGATATGAAATTATTACGAATTCATATGTGACGAGATTATAATGGCTTCAATTATTGGATAATGGCTTGGTTTGAAGCTTTGATGAGACTAAACAAACACAAAGTTCAAGTGGAGTTGGTTCGAGTTTCGGTAAAGCAATCTGCTTCCTAACTGGAGATGCGGATTCAACACCCAAGCGCCGCGGCCACTTGGCTACTCATAAGTCAATGTTGCCACATTTAGACATCGCTTGGATTGGTGGCAATTTATAGACGTTTCAAGTTAATCTGTTGTTTAAATGTACCACTCGGTGGTTGGGAATTCATGTATTTAATGAGACATACACATTGGATACAGAGGGTGTTAAGAGACGTAGGTACTTGATTTATTTGGAACATTTCTTCCAGAGATTATTTATGATAAAAAATGTAGATACTTTTTATTTTTAACATAGTGACAACAGTTGAAAGAATTTTTTATTTTAATTTGAAATTAATTACCGGAAACCAAAATATGAATTTCTTACCCCAAATAAGGTGAAAGTTTGTCACGTACCTAAATCTCTTAACATCCTGTATTTATTATATATTATGAGAAATAGTAATTCCAATCAATTTTGTAGGCAAGTATGGGTATTGGCAACCAATTGGATGACCAATTAAGTGGTTCACAACGTTTGGTGACTTAGAAGGCGTGTACGGGTTCATAGGGTAAGATTCGTCCAGATCTTGATGGCGGGTGCGTCCGAATTGAGAGATGCTGGTTAATCTAAGTCAAAGATCCTTTATAACTGATTATCGCTGTCTTAGCCACTTAGTAGTGCTGGGACCCGAGCCCTAGGTTTACGACTGAGGGTGGCTGCTCCATCAACGAGTGTAAAAAACCTAGCCCCTGCTGTTATGCCGGCTCGTGACCGGAGAAGACACATTGGGTGACCTCCTCAGCCTGACTCTCCCGGTCAATTGCCTTGCACCGCAGTGGATGGGTTGAATTCATACGTCCGTTACTTCTAGACACACTGATCCCCAGCTTCGTACCTACCCCTAATACCTTCCCAGATCTCCCTTCCCCCTCTACAGCCGTACAGAAAAAAATAACGTTATGAATATATAACAAACAAAAATTAGCGGCGAGTAGAAAGAGTCCTCGGTGCGGACCAAAATTGTCGTGTAATGTCACCAACATTCGCAGCTTGCATGTTGACGCAACTATTAATCTTCCATTAATATTGTCTGTGCAATTTTTCCCATCCTATTTTACCTATAAGTACCTGTCATTATCTGAAAAGGGACTGTCAAACCAGTTTATTGATGGAGCCTGTTTGATAAACATCTATTTGTTAACAGTGCTGTTATTAATATCAACTCATGGTAGAAGGCCTGTGCAGTGAACATATTCGGTTCACTCAGTGTGTTTTGTAGCCAATCTGGATGTTATGGAAGCTTGTGCGTGAAATAAATCATATCTCCTGTGAGTGAAACCAACCATCAACATCTTTGAAGAACATCAAAGGGGTAAGTCGGATTCTTTCCTTACTCCATGTTCACCATCTCCAACAATAGTTGTGTCAACTTCCAGTACATCCCACCTTTGGCACAAACTTTTTTTCCTTTCCGAAATCCAGATAACCGAGCCTCTAGGCCTCCTAACTGTACTGCCCAGAAAAAGAGACCTAAATGAGGTGTCTGTCTATATAGCTGAGCTGACGTCAACTTTATGTAAATGGTGAAACTGAACACTCCAGATTCGACATTATGTTCATGTTAATGAATATAACATGAACATTGATAATAATGTTTTAATTGTCAGTTTTGACAGTGCGGCAAAATTCTATGCTTGCCTATACCGCTAACTCGCCCTCAGCTCACAGAGTTAATCTATTTGTAAACCAGAATTCTTACATAAATATAGACAGTGTGTATATCAACTATACTAGTAATCATAGAGTTTGTCTTTTAAAAGCAGCTTCATTGATGCTGAAAATGTACAACGGCAAGATTGATCTCCCAACCGGCATGACCATTGGCAAGTTAGTCCTGCAGGCTTGAAGATCGAACATTCTTTGCTGTTGGTGACAAAGATAACCGTCGGGAACACAGAAATGAATGCTCTCCATAAACAAGTTTTCGAACCATCCACAAAAAAGTCTGAAAAAGTGTGTAGCAATGTGCAGATCCTTTCTAACACGTAAATGGTTCAATTCGAGCATACCCAAATTAATAATTGATGATCTCTCGCAGCGCTACCTTTCTGCCGACATTGTTGTCCTGGGGGGACTTCATTGTTCATAACAAACCATGGTTGAAGTTCATAGTATTAACAGACTTGGTTGGATGACAGGAGGAATATTTTGTTCTTTGCCACGGATTGGAAGAAATGTTTCAGGAGCCTTCAATTGTTTTTGATATCCAGACTCACCCCTTCAATCTATTTTTAAGCACTGTGCCAAGCGGTTTCAAGGCTGAGGTCATAGGGCTTCTAGGATCTTCTGATCACAGCCTGGTGACGAAATCAATTTCTGTTAATTTCTAAGCGCCACTTTATTTTTGTTACACATGAATGACCCTTTATCGTATGTAGCAATTCATTGCTACGCGGATGGCAGTACAGTCTACAATAGCTGTTTTGTTTGACAAGCCACCTAAGGATGCACAAATTCACAGCTCGGAGGGCTTTGAAGCAGAGAATGGACGGTTTCCTCGAGATGGTCGCCTCTTGGAGTAAGAATAATCTTGTCGAATTTAATGTTTTCAAGACCCAATGTCTGATTACGTCTAAAAGGGATCGAAATGAAAGCAATCTTCCTAACATGCCTTCCATTTATTTGCTCGTTGTTTCAACAGAACTCGAATAAAATTTTCAATTCAATACTTATTTTAAAATTGTATCCACCTCTGGTCTGGTATCCGTTATGTAATTTTATCCTCAATCTGATCAGAATACTTGTAACTCACGCTTATGTGCAAAATGGGTGGTCCGTTTGATAGATTCTCCTATCTTAACAAAAGGTTTGCAATTGTTTGCAAAAAGGCGTCACCTAAGAATGCTGCCTCGTTCAACCGGTATTACAATGGAAGATGCCCCGAATAACTATTGCGTAGCGAGATACACGCTAAACGCGGTCTTTTCAACATAATTAACATTTCAAACGGGTCGTTTTAACGATACGTGTGTCCTCCCTCCTACAATATGAGTCTCTTCTAGTCCCATGTTCACTCCTACATTTCTTCAATAAGACAATCCATACAGCATGACAAAAGAAAGACCCAAAAGATGACACAGGCCCAGAGGTAAATTATTTTTACATGACCTCTTGTGTGGGGTTAATGTAAAAAAAATCAGGTAGTTAATCTAGTTTATCGAAATGACTGTTTTCGATAAAATCTGTTTGTTTGTTACTGTAACAAATACATTTTGAGACAGTGATCCCGATGTCATGAAAAATGTAAATTTTTCAGTTCAGTCAAGATACCAAATTATTCATAAACACACATAATAATACAGACCACAAATAAAATGCAGAAATTTATTAAAGGTGTTTTAGTATTTACGCTTTCTACTAGGTGGCTTTTGACGCTGCACAGTTGCGCTGCACGGCACTTGGAAATAAAGTAGCTGTCATGTTCGCGCAGCTTTCCTTCTGTGATCGAGTTTATGAAAATTGGCACTCTTCCTCTTAGGTTCTCTGTCACGTTACACCTTACGTTTGCACCACGCATTACCTGAGATGGTTGTTTCTGATTGTGTTTCTTTTACATTTTTAAGTGGGAATCATGAATTGCAAAAGGCAAAAGGATTGAGTAACTGATTACCCAACTTCCGACCCTAGCATTCCCAGGGGCGCGGAAAACCTGCGCCAAGGTAACTTGGGAAGCATTCGCATTATTTAATCTGTTCTCCGAACTCTCCAGAGCACGTAGCCTTCGCTCAGTGCACTGGATTCTAACTTTATCCAAACTTATAACTAAGATTGAACAAAGGTAATTTCTACCATTATTTTATCTTTCTTTGTACAAGTCTTCGGGTTGATTATTTTATTTAAGAATATTATTACATAATGAGATAAGGTTTATTCTTTCTAATCGAGAATAACAGTGATACAATTGTAAAAAGGCCAAAAGCTCTCTGATAAAGTTCTTATATATAACAAAAGCACGAACACTATAAAACTAATTCAACTATAATGTAGATATTATGATTTAAGATTTTAAAGGTATAGGGCTTCTGGGCATTGAGCAATATCACATAAAAACATGTCTGCAAAAGCGATATACCCTTAAACACACAAATAATCTTATACCCAACACCCTAAAAGAAGGAGAAAACGAACCTAATATCTAAAACGTTAAATAAAACAATGTGTAAAAATTGGTTCCAAGTGAAATAAAATAGAAATGAAAGTTTGTCTTTAACCAAAAAACCAAATAGGCATGAATAAATAAAAACAAGACAATATCATGTTTTTATGGAATAAGTTTACTATACACACCATATAAGTAAGAAGCTAACACACTCAGTGGCGGCTCGTGACTTTTGGTTGTACTAGAGTGATAAAATAAATGGCATTATTGATATTTTATAACCGAGAACTTTTTTTTCGGAATTAACGGAAAAAAAATCGTTTTCGACTGAACAACATCAATAATAACTTAGCACTCTATCACACTCAAAAGTCACGAGCCGCCACTGAACACACTAACGGGACCTACTTCCATGATACGCACTAACGGATTTCCCTGATGACATACTTCGAAAAAAAAACTACCCTCAATAAATTTTCGGAAATAATACACGTTTTTTTGCAAACTCTTCGGTATTCGAGGATTTATTCTCCCCTACTAAAAATTACTTATTGGTTTTCAAAAATTAGAATATTTGCCATCGATATAATGGTTTACCTGCGGAAAGCCACAGTTTATGCTGAAAGTCGAGTCTTCACTTTAAAAGCCACTTTTTCAGTTTCATTTTGGGAATACCAATGAAGCGGATAGCTGTATTACCTACCCCTCTCGCGGTACGTTTCATAAAAAAAAGCAATAAATCTGGAAAGGGAACATTCTGGAGCGAGATCAAAGGGCTTATCGGCAGATTACCGACATTTTCAGATTAAGGTAAAACTTAATTTAATCATAAATCAAGGCTAACTTATGATCATTTGTCTACTAATTAATATTTGCATTGAATCTAAATTATATGTTACGTAATGGCAGGTGACTTATTATGTGCTGTTACGTAGTAAAATAAATACTTATTTATTTGATATTTCAGTATCAGATAGATAAAACACTTCTCTCAAAATCTCAAATTTTTAAGAATATTATTTATAACGGTCTTGTTTAACTCCTGAGTTTAAAACAAAAATCGTTTATTGATCTATAGCTAAATGTAAACGATAAATATGACGTCTTGCTTTATCTTCTGTATTTATAATGTATACCTAAAAGTTAATTTTCCGATTAGATTGAAATTATTTCGTTGATAGAGTTTCCAAACTGAAATAAGTTGTCCGAATTTAAACGAGCCTTGTTGTACAAATTAAGATTGACAAACTGAATGTTCTCTGTTCAGAGCTCATAAGACTAATAAGCCTCATAAGTCATAACCCTTGCTTTGAGTTTTCAAATAATTCGACTAATAATACGAAAAAAGTGTTTATAATTTTTTTAAATAAGTTAGGTTTAATTTTTTACGTAACCTCCACAATTTTTTTTTATAAATAGCTCATTAGCCGCTACTGATATTTTGTGTACTGCATTACATCAACGAAACTACAAATTAAGCCATTTTTAAGACAAATGTACTCGTATTTCCTAGACGAAAACTTACCAGAAATAGCTTTATTTCGTATCCAACCGCTGTCCCATCGTATAATAGTTATTATTACTTGTTATTTATTACTCATAGTAATAATACATATATATGGTGACCGGATAAATTATCAGAATGATGATGGAAAGTGATGAAACAAAAACTTTATTAACTGGGTTAAGTAGGTTAGGTTAGGTTAGGTTAAGAATTTTTTTTTCATCGTTTCTAATTACTTTATATCACTATTTAAAAGTGTGTTGAATTGTCACTGTGTTGAGTTATCATGGAACCAATATAAAGAAAGCATGAGTCGCATTTTTGAAGACAGCTTTTACGTGATGAGCTCTATAAAAATCGATCCTGACTTACTTTTACGACGCATCACATTTACATTGACACTGAATTTTCTAAATAATGTTAAGATGTTCAAATGAAACCTTTTTTGTCATCTATAAAAGTCAATTGTTAATGGAGAACTGGTTGCAGTAGAGCTAATAAATAGAAGCTAGCAGTCTACAAAGGAGATTTGATATGGTCGATATGGATACAAAACTTGATATGTATTACAGAGGGACATTACGCTCGCAAATAATGGATGCAAGTAGGATATAATTGAAATAACCAATTGACCCCTGAGGTGTACGTGTGGTCGTTTGGAGATCCGATAATAATGCAAGGCCAATGTAAGTATGATATACAATATAAAGCATGAATGCATTATTCATTGTTTATTGTTTTCAAGTTTAACTTGTAAAACTCCATTTTGATTTATTAGACTTTCTTTTATGTTTTCAATAATATTATTATTCATTCAAATATTAAAAAAAATATTTATATATAAACAAGTTCTGTTTGTAATTTAAATAAATTGTTTTAAAGAATTCTGAAAATAACGTCTTCGAGGGTAAAGATAGAAAAAAATGAATCATAAAAAACACAAAAAGATTGTTGACTTAATTTACGTAGCGGTTTATAATAAAACAAATATTAAATTTGGTTATTTGGAATATGTCCGATCTGTAAAATGTAATAAAACTATTTAAGTTTTCAAAGTGGCCTAGATTGTGCATTCCGCACAAACAATAATTTAGCTTCATCCATAGACATATGAATATTAGTAGACCTGCCCTAAGTGATAAAAAGCGTATTATCCCCACTCCCCATACCGGTTCAATTGAGCCGGCTGGGCTCGCGTATGGCCTCAAATGAAATTTGAAAACGTGACGTCATCATTCTTGTGCGAACTATGGTCGAGGCATCATCGGTTCATTTTACTAAATAACACGGCAAAATTTTGACTTGTACTATGAAAACTGGTAAAAATAGATGTGAAAAAAGAGAATAAACCCAATTGTCGTATTACATTCCATATATAAGCATTATTTTACTTTATTTTAAGCATATTCACATCGTATAATATGAATCAGTTGTTATTATCACATCGAGAAACGTCTGGACGCGAAACACAAAGCTGGTTGGTTGCTGGGAAGTAAATTATGAACATTTATAAAAGTGTCTTAACTAAATACTCTGAAACTAACTACGACTCTGAAAATAGAAGCTGCCTTACTTTGCCGAATTTGGACTTCGCAAATTTGTTCAAAACGTGGCGAGTAATTTGCGCTCCCATGTAAAAATGTCTATTCATTCAAAGCAGATTTTACTTTTAAGAAGTAAATGGTGATATTATAATGCGAGATGCCTATTTACTGTCAGATTGATTTATTGACGAATCACAGTCAGCTTCACTCCCTTCGTTCTTCAACAGTTGATTTTACCCCTCGCCCATATCTTCTCGTCTATTAATTCCTATGTCTGTGGCTTCATCACTTAAAAACTCAAAAAGTGAAGTTTAAAATTAAAAATAGCGGCATTTTTTTTTCGGCAGGTTACAACTTTAAAACATATTGATACCATGGACTTAATATTATAATGCAGTTACAATGTAACACGGGAAAATTTATGACCTACCATCGGTTTTATTGATTAGTCGAAAATCACGTGAATCGGGTCATACAGTCGTTTTTTTAACAAAATCGTAAGTATGAATGTGCACGAAGCGTGGAAGCTATCGAAAAAATAGTTCTAACATCTTCTCTGCGCACCCGCGTGGAGAATGATGATTTGTCAGACGGTTAAAATAACGCTTAACTATATTACATGCTTGAAATTACAGTGAAACGGCGATGTGCCGCAAGTAATAGGTTCCTCTGGATTAAAAGCATCAAAGCGCAAATTATTGCTCATAGAGAAGGACTTTATGGTGGCGATTTGGGTACCTACCGACCACGACTACCTACATTATTGGGGTTATGTCATGAAGACATTACCCGCCGATGTAACTACGCAGCACGGTCTGGTTAGAGGCCAAAACCATCTTTAAGAACACTGCCCTATTACCCATTACTACATCTAATCCATAAATTAGCACTACCACCACCAGCGAGTGATATTCTGCCAGGCGGGTATCATAATATAACAGAGGCACCCAATATCCATGTTTGCGTACCAATTTACCACTCAAAGCTTTCTCATGCATAATTTAATCAAGAAGATGAAATTTAACAAATTAATAATGGCAAATTATTTGAGTGTTTAAAGGATTCATCCCGTCGCAGTAAACAGCAACCCGTCACTTGGGTTACGAATAATAATGTTGCATAAGCTTGTTTACATAATATTCCCGATACAGGTTTTGTATTTGCCAAATTAAAGGTCCGCGAAAATAATTCAAACGTTATTTCATTCAAGCCTTTCAAAATAAAGAAAACAGTGCAGAATTTTGTAAATTTCCAGCAACAAAAAAACAACCTAAAAAGTTTTTTTTTTTTTACTAATACATTTATTTTATTATGTAGTGAAACATTTTCGACTTGGTCTTACGCATCGAACGGCATGATGTAATTGCGCCATCCGTTTGCGTTGCATTTGAATGTCACAAATAGTGTTGAATGCATTGTCATTCTGAGATTCAGCTCGATCGGATGTCAGGAAATGGGTTAATTTCCACTTTAAAAATTTGTATTCATTCACGAAAACGTGAAATTCAAATAAAATTGTGTTCTCTAAAGTGTTTATATAATATGATAATATGTATAAAATAAAGCACTTATCCATTGGCCACAAATCTCCGAATCCCACCTCATAATATTTATACTCTGCCTATCGTTAAATTATTTTGGAATATTAGGTACATATTTTATAGGTCTCCATAATACTATATCATCGCCGTTCTATTAAAAGTAAGCAAGTGTGATATTTTGATATCCAATAAAGCCAGTTTATTCTCTTTCAAGCATCAGCCCCAGAAATTACCAAAAAGGTTTATTGGTGTCTCTTGGGATATTTTTATCGCTATTCGTTGATATATGCCCACCAAACTTTTTACCTATTCGTTATGTATTGATCAGTATGAAACTGAGATCATAACTATGGTACTTTTCTCTGATTTATCGTAAAGTTGTATTTTGACATCCGTAAAATCGATAGTACTTTTAAGAGTGTACCGTTCGTTAACTGTTAAATAAATAGGTACACATAAAACTTTAAAATTGAATAATATGATTGTTTTGTGTACGGGGAAAAACTATTTGAATTTCTTTTATTTTGTACTTAAAAAATGTGTAAAAATTTTGTATATCTTCTGTTGACTATAGTAACTCTGGGTATTATTTTAAATCGTGAGCCAACGAAAGATTTACCTACCCACGCATTACTTACTAAGAAAACGACAATTTATTTAAAAGCGTATGTTTTGTTAGCCAGTTTCTTTTGAATAATTAAAATTTTCGGTATATTTTTGGTTAAAATGACAAATGAAATTAAATGGCTGATTGTAATTTTGCGCTGTTTTTGGCGAGCACAGCTTTCATCTGAAAATGTATTAAATGTGCGGTCGTTGCTCCATTCTGCGCGAGCATGGAGCAGAAAGCTCGCCTGAAACTAGATATTATGTATATTAGCAGTCTGCTTTCGGAATAAACGGCGTCCGTGTCATAACGCAGGAGATATTTTAGTACGGAGTGGCAGGGTACCCACATGATTTGCCGGAATCCCTTAGTCCTGCGGTCTGGCCTGTCATCACGTAGGAGGTGGCCTCACGCACATAGTACTCTGGCTCTAACAGACTTACAAATAACGACGGTCTATGTGATGTCTATCAACGTTATGCCTTTTATTGGCGAACTCTATCGATGGAGGGTTTTATCTTAAGTGACCACACTTAGGTTTTATTGCCCATCTTGGGAGTTTCCCTTCGAAATGTGTACCGCTGATTATGCGCTTCGCCAAAATATGTTGTTTTTTTATTATCCATTTGTAAGGAGTAAAAAAAGCTTTCAAATTACAAACCCAACTTTTCCGGTGCATATTATATTTTATGAGAATATTAAGATCAAAACCGAATCCTTTCCCTCGCGCTGCCCACTTTTTGTGTGATTATCGTGAGGTATATTTCCATTTCAAATTTAAATTATTATTCGGTAGACTGAAATTCATCCTTTTTATTATTCGAAGAGTTTTAAATTAAAGTAGGCATACACGCACATGCATAGATCACATTTTTATAAGGTTCAACAGCAGGCAGCAACAAGCTGGCGTATTTTCATCTTGTATTTGTGATTTTACTAAAGCGGATCACTTCGCGACAGCTCTTAAAATCACATATAGTAGCGTAATTACAAAAACCAAACATCGCGGGGAAAGTATTTCAATAATATCCCAATAACGAATTGATAAAAACATACGTAGTTTTAATTGGAACGCCCTGCTTGCTGATGAAAATTGCGTTGACATATACAATAAACTCAAAAACATTTTTAACGATCTATATGAAAAAAGTAAAATCACTTTTTATCCAAAACCCAGAAAAAAACAACATGCAATAAAATTATGGAAAACAGATAATATTTTAGAAAAAAATAAAACAAGAGACTTCATGTACAGAAGATGGAAAAATTCACCTACTAATAAAACCTACGAAAAACATTACAAATCAACCTGAAATACTGTTTCCAAATATTTATTATTTATAAAGTGCAATAACAAAGTAAAAGTCAATACACTAGACTAAACGTGAATCGCTTTTAATAAATATGCCTATTTCTGACTGTCCTCAAACAGGTAATCTCCTAGTTGGACAGCCAAAGATCACTGTAATATGTCATGTTCTTAAAAAAATTAAATAATAAAATTAAAAAAAAAAATAATCATAAAAAGTAAAACTACGTATTTTAATGAAACATTTAAAAGCTATTTCAGCAATTCTAAAAAAACTTGGGATCAAATTAATAAATTATTAGGACGTAAAACAAAAACAAACTGCGATGAAATTATTTCAAAGTATTTGTTAAATAATAGCGGACAAACAGAGGAAATCATTGTAAATCGATTCACTGAGCAGTTTACCAATAGTATCAGCTCGATGTTACACAAATGTGACTACAAAGCGTCTAACATAGCCCCCGTTGATTTTCCGCATAGCATGTACCTGTCCAGAGCGACCTGTGAAGATATATGCAGGATAGACAGTCAACTAAATAATTCCAAGTCGTCAGGGATTGATAATATTAGAATGTTCGACATTAAAAAACATATAACTATTCTATGTCCGGTAATTACTCATTTAATTAATAAAATCTTACCTCAAGCAGTTATACCGAATGAGCTTAAATGTAGCATTATTAGGCCAATATACAAAGGAGGAAAGCACACTGAAATGGAAAATTATAGACCTATCAGTATATTGCCAGTAATCGAAAAAATTCTAGAAAAAATACATGAAAAAAAAAAAACAAATACCTAGAAAGTTTCTCGATTATTGATCGCAACCAATACGGATTTCAAAAAAATAAAAGCACAGACATTTTACTACAGGACTTTTCCAATTACGTAAATCAAGAACTCAACGATAAAAAAACATATTCTTGTATTATTCGTAGACAACTTTAAAGCGTTTGATACTATTGATCCGAAAAAACTATAACAGTTATTGGAGGCGATAGGAATTAGGGGAAAATTACTAAAACTTCTCAAAAACTATTTAACCAAGCGACAAATTAAAGTGAAACTTTTTCAAACTTACAGCAAAGCTAAATATATGTCAACAGGAGTCCCGCAGGGGTCAATTATCGGGCCAACATTATACATAATATTTGTTTCACTCATGAATAAAATTTTCACCTTTGTTAATCATTACGTTTATGCTGATGATACGGCGCTAGTCAGTTCACATGAAGATTTATCTATTGCAATAAAACTCATGCAGCATGATTTCTTTTCTTTACAGAAAAGGTCACATGATGCCGGCCTAATAATAAATTCCAAAAAGACTAAATTGATGCATATACGATCTCCGCATGCCAAATACACCATCACGCCTGTAATAAAGTCGCAAACATCTGAGTGTATAAACAATTCTTCACAGTCCTGTAAATGTGGAACTATTGAACTGGTACAAACGTATGTATATTTGTGGATAACTGTAGATGCGCATATGAAATGGGATACATACGTTAGCAACATCTGCAAACGCCTACGAGCTATTGCGGGGCGAATTTACAAAATTAAATATTTTATGCCTTTAAGTACGTGAAAAATAATCTTTTCTATTTTTCGGAATAACTTTATTGAGTAAAGCCTCAAATTGTAATATTTAAATATTGAAGATAATATTAGTGATTTCTAAACGAAAATCAGAAAAGGAAACGGTCACATCTGGGACTCGAACCCAGGACCCTTGTCTTTCCGGAAACGAAAATCTGAAACAGAAAAATCAGAAAAGGAAACGGTCACATCTGGGACTCGAACCCAGGACCCTTGTCTTTCCGGAAACGAAAATCTGAAACAGAAAAATCAGAAAAGGAAACAGTCACATCTGGGACTCGAACCCAGGACCCTTGTCTTTCCGGAAACGAAAATCTGAAACAGAAAAATCAGAAAAGGAAACGGTCACATCTGGGACTCGAACCCAGGACCCTTGTCTTTCCGGAAACGAAAATCTGAAACAGAAAAATCAGAAAAGGAAACGGTCACATCTGGGACTCGAACCCAGGACCCTTGTCTTTCCGGAAACGAAAATCTGAAACAGAAAAATCAGAAAAGGAAACGGTCACATCTGGGACTCGAACCCAGGACCCTTGTCTTTCCGGAAACGAAAATCTGAAACAGAAAAATCAGAAAAGGAAACGGTCACATCTGGGACTCGAACCCAGTCCGGAAAGACAAGGGTCCTGGGTTCGAGTCCCAGATGTGACCGTTTCCTTTTCTGATTTTTCTGTTTCAGATTTTCGTTTAGAAATCACTAATATTGTCTTCAATATTTAAAAATAATCTATTTGTCACTAGCGGAATCTACAATCAGATACGGAATAACGTCCTGGGGAAACTCCTGCAAGACAAATATAGGTTACATCCAATCAATTCAAAACTCCGGGACTAAGTTTTTGGTAAACAAACGTATTTATGCACAAAGAAGAGATATAAAATTATTATATGAGTCAGTTAAAGTATTATCTGTTCGAAGAATATTATGGTTTAAAATTATATGTCAAAACATAACGTCAGATTCAATGTACAAAGAAAAAGTAGATCATGCATATAACACAAGATTCAATAGAAATGAAGGTATGTCCATTCCGAAAATTATAAATAAATACGGACAACGGACTTTCTCTTATCTTGTGCCGACCATATTTAATAAGATTCCAATGGACATGAAAATTCAATCAAATTGCACCACCGAATTAAAAAATAAAATTAAAAAATGGTTACAAGATCAAGCTTTTTAATAATGATATTGTTTATAATCTTATATATATATATATATGATTATGAGTCATTTGCCTGTGTTACAACTGACTGTCTTTGTATTTTATTATTTTGTATTGTAGTAAGTTAAAAGTTATTCTATTGTTCCTTTTTATATATGGCTCTGTTTTGTAGTTATTTAAGTTCTTATTAAAATTCTTCTGTACCTATTATAAATATTGTGATTTATATGCTTTAGTGATATATAAATATTGTTAAACTGACCTGCTGACAAACTGCTTTGGCAGTTTAGCGGGTATAAATAATAATAAAAAAAAAATAAAAAAAATAAACTTGGATACAGTGCAGGAAAAAGTCAGGGAAAAATCCAAAAAAAAAGTATATGTAATTATTAATAATAATTAGATATACTTTTTTTACGTCAACTCCACACAGGAGGCCCTGAGGAAAATAATTTCCCTCGGGGCCTATATCACTTTTACCTAAACAAACCTAACCCTAAGAACCCAGGCATCCCTACTAAATCACCAAACAAACCACTTGAAACCACCAGAAGTGTTGGTTATCCAAAAAATGATTCCCGGGGCGGTGGTATCCTGAACTGCCTCCTGAATTACTATATGTAAATAATACCATTTTTTTAAATGTTCCATTAATGTGATCGTGATTCAGAGTAGACCAGTAGTGCTTTCTGGACCAAAGTGCTACTTTATTTGATTATGAGCATGTTAAGCAACCATATTTGCCAAGCTATGTATTATGAGTATGCTAAGCAACCACATTTGCTAAGCTATGTATTATGAGTATGTTAAGCAATCAGATTTGCTAAGTTATGTATTATGAGTATGTTAAGCAATCAGGAGGGCGATTCTCGTTCTTTTAGCCTTAAGCTAAATGATAGCATTCGTCAACGACTGCTATCGTTTGCGAAAGATAGCTGTCCGTCGCTTGTAACATCTTTTCTTAACTATTAAGCGATTCTCGTTCTTCTGATAGCCTTACAAGATCGATTTTTGAGAGACCTAGTAAAAAATCCTAAAGAAGCGTGGTTAAGAGCATCTACGATATTGTTAAGAGATTATTGAAAACACAAATTGGTGAAATATAATTAAGTGACGCAAGGTTTCTAACTAAAACTTAAAAAAACAAATACTTTGTATTATAATGCATTTTAATAACTGCTTATTTTATTTATGAATGACATAAATAATCCATTTATCGAAGATTTACGTTTTGTGAAAAGGTACTTACCTCGCTGGATAGTAATGACTTTTTTACAGATTCACCACTTCTAAAGTGACGTTTGCTGTAAAACTAACGCTGCCGAATGGCGCTAACTGTCACCCAAGTTGATTTAAGAATGAAAGGGATTCTTATTTCGTTGTGGTTAACTTCAAAACCCACAATTTCGAGCGCCAGCCAGAAACTTATTATTATTTATGTAGAAATCCTCAATGGTATGTGTAGTTTATTGTAAATTAAATCACTTATCTGGCTTTCGACATGTTACGTACTTTACAAACATCGCAATTACCTGATTCAATTCATTTAATAGCATTATTGTGCCACAAACTAGTCACTAATCATGTTTACAGTCAATACTTACGATAATATTAAGTTTTCTCTTATTAAAACTACGCAAATATTGCTAATTGTCAAAACGTCACAATTAAATGAAGCAAATTCTCCGCGAACGCTAGCGTTCGGCCGCCGAATGACAGGTCTAGGGGTACCCTTCGCGTAAGGCTAAAATTTTTGGCGCGCAATCGAAAATCTAAGGATTCCATCTGTCAACGAGAGAACCGGAATCGCTTCATACGAATAAACAGAGAAAAATCGTTAATTTGAATGTAAGGACGATTTTAGTGTCGTTAAGTAGAACGAGAATCGCCCTCCAGATTTGTTAAGCTATGTATTTTCGAACCTTCATCTCCCCCAATTTCTTTCCTGAACCCTTTAGAAAATCCCAGTAGAGATCTTATAGTAAAACTACCTTCAGACGGATGAGAAACTTAAAGACCAAATATGAATAAATCCAAAACATGAACAGGGAGACAAAAACTTAAAAAATATCGAAAATAAAAATTTCAGAAATTGAATCTCTCTAAAACTAGGAAACTCAATTAATTTTAACAATAATCTTATCTATAACGTATATCTAACAAATTATACGAGCTCGTCGTTGCGATAATACGTTGAGGGTTGAATAGATTATCTTAGCGTCATCATTCAATGCGATGCGAATAAAAACTTTAATATAGCCAGTAAGCAAAGCTTCTTACATTTTTAATGCATGAGCATTTGAAAAATATTAAAATGTATTTAATCTTTAATGTAGGTTCGTACCAGGTGAGACCTCGTTGAAATAATGCTTCGGAGAATTAATTTGTGATGTGCCTCGTTTCTACCTCTCATATAATATTATAAACTTTGCGGTAATCCCTTCCATTGAACCTTAAATCCGGTTTTATTTACATTCACTCAAAATTTCAGATTTACGATTTACAAAATTTTCTCATTTTCAAATACATATTAGCATATTAATAATGACGATTGTTTAATTCAGCTGAACAGAGCGGTGAGTGCAATAATCTGCCAGCCGTATAAAAGCATACACATACGTTAATTACATGATATAAAATTGAATATTTTATAAATAAAATGGTTACATATTTTGTACATGTACTACGGGGGCTTAAGGTAAATTCTCTATGTGTGGTTTAGGAGAACGCCAAGTCATTGGGCGACGGCCTGGACGAAACTGTTTTCCGATTTCCAGTTTAACAATTAGCGATGACTCGTTCAAAGCAGTGAATCCTTCCCCCTGAGGCCGAACAGCACCCTGCATGCATGTACTCGGAGTGTGTTCATGACGCCTTGTGTGTATCTTGTCCACTCGGACTGATATTTTTTTAAGCGAAGTATGAACGAGTCAATTTCTCTTGCGCGGAATACGCGAATCAGAAATCAGGGTATGTATATATCTTATAGTTACAGTGAGTTGAAAATTGGAAAAAAATATTCTAATTTACATTATGGCGTTCATACAATATCGTCTCACTGTCGCGGGATTTCATACGATATCGGTAGGCGGTAACGTTAGCAAAATGTATATGTTTTATAAATGTAGAATTTTTATTTCCAGCACTGTATTTTTATTATCTGAAGAATTTTGACATGATAAACGGAAACACCGATATAGCCGATAATGTACAAGACATGTTTATCCACACACCCAACTCAAATATTCTACCGTATAAGAATTATTTGATTGAAGATCCTGCGAATGAAGTCAAAGGAGGATTGATTGGATTAAACAAACGAAGAAGGTAATTATAAAAAGTTGGGTTGACAACTCTGTAGTCACGGTTGCTTCTACAAGTCAGGGAACTTTTCCTACAGGAAGCGTTGAAAACTTTTTTCAGGTGTGGCGTCCAGATCGTGTTGCTCAATACAATAAAATATGCGTGGAACTGATCTATAGAAAAAAGGTATCTCAAATTATCGAATTAAGATCAGCAGTAAGAAATACTGAATGTTGTACACGATTCGCCGTTTTTGAATGCAAATAATTACAACGATGTATCAAAACTGAAATTTCGGGGAGACCTCATCTTATTCATGTTTCGATTTGTTGCAAACATTTCTAACCATGGGCAAAAGACTACAACTTCTGAAATAAGTTTTAAAGTTAGAACTAAATATTGAATCTTAATTTCGTGGTTTCATTTTATTCATATATTCATATCCATTGATTATAAATTCAATCTTAAGAATTTGAAGAAGTTTGTGTGCAACGACTGAAATTGGATTATGTGAATATCTTCACGAATGTGTACATATTTCAATTTTACAAAAACATATGTTTATGGAGTAGTTCTTAAGCCACTTGTGAAGGAAAATTTTTGAGAATTTTGCATAACGCATTAAAGTAACAGAAACGCTGTATATTCTCTTTGCATCGTTTTCTCGTTTCTACTCTTTCTTGCTTCAATGACTCTACCGGGGATACAAGATCCTAACTGTGGCCAGTGGGACTCTTAAAATAAAGTAATACTTTGACTTGAATTATATTATTTTAACGTCAGTACGAATTAAATTACTGTCGTCATCAAAAAGGTATCTTCGTTTGCATCTCGAAAGTATTTTTAAAAAATATTTATTTAAATTTTTAAAGAAATTATGTATTAATCAACCGATTTGATAGAACACAGATTTTCATACAGCCTAACATGTGTTGAACATGTAATAGGTCAGTGGTCAGAGCTGTCGACCGGAAATCGAAGGGACACGGGTTTGAGTCCCGTTGGCGTCATGTATCTTTTATCAGGAGATTTTTCAATGTGGATGAGTGTTTCAGGCGAACAATTATTGCTTGTAAAATAAATGTAATAGGTCAGTTACCAGCTGTGAGTATCAAACTCAGCTAGTCTGAAGTATCGTACCTGTCAGATATTGTCCACTTACATTTAAACCATAATTTATTTATATAATTATTAATTGTTAAGTGCTATATTTTATAAAACACAAATTATAATAATAAATCATTTTTTAATTATCTTTTTCAGAAAACAATGTATTTACTATGACCAAAATAATAACCTCCGATCATCAAATATTTACAAAAACTTCAATGAACAATGCTTGTTAAATTTAAATATTTTTCTGAAACTTTTTTGTAGGTTCCGTAGTTCCTACTGATTACTGAAATTTTATAGCAAACGCTGCAAAAATTTCACGTTAAAATTTCATCGCATTGTTGAAATCTACAGCAACATGATTCTGAATTAAAATTGTTACCAACACTAATGATATTTTAAATTTTAGTGCTGGCTGCAATTTGACATCTGCATGTATTTATTTTGGTAATTTTCATGCATCGAACATAACACAAACAGTGATCTTCGATGATAGAAAAAAACATACAAAATTACATTCGAATATTTAAAAAAATCTTAACCGATTTAAACAATGTCCATTTTTCTACAGTTAAGACGGAAACTATAACATTCTTATGACTTCGTAAGTCATAATATCAAGTGGTATTTGTATGTAGGAGTTTGGTGAGACTTACTCAATTGGGTTTATACAACTTTAAAACCCATAAATGATGTGACATGTATTGGTTTTGTAAAGATCAAACTTAAATGCGACGGGTTTTGTGAATTGCCTGCATTAAAACTTTCCTCTAAACTTTTTTCATAGTACTATTCTTACAGTGGTTGCAACGAGGCGTAAATAAATAAAACGAGAAGAGTTTTGCTTGGGAAGAATCCCATCGGAGCGCGATAACAGAAATAAACAATCTAAACAAATAAATGTACAAGGACAATGAATTTGTCTTTCAATAAAATCGGAAAAAACTTATTATATCACATTTACAATATCGAAAAAACGACCTTCCAACAATGAGTTCCAATAAAATTATTCATAGCTCTTCTAAAAATTATCCCGACAACTGCAATTCACTCAACCTAAAATGGCAAAAAATTACAATAAATATTTAGTTTTAGCAATAGATTAACAAATGGAAGAGGCATATTGCCCCAACTATTTGTATTCGAATTCGAATTCGTGAACTTTATATATTCCTTAAACTAAGAATGGGTTGTTTCGTAGAATTTGAAGAATTCATAAAATTTCAACGTTCATTTGCGAGTTCTGTGAATGTTTTTTCTATTTAAGGTCTGTCATTATATCATTAAAGACCAGTTACTTGATAGAACTAAAATAATAACAAAACTAGAAAAGAACTTGAAAATTAACTTTGAAATTTGAAGAAATGTTTAAATTTTCTGAAACAACCCGTTCTAAGAAATATTCTACACAAATATTTAAATATGCTGATAAAGGTTTACTTTACATTATAGCCCAATAGATTAAGTCTATAAATTTGGAATTATAGGCTAGGATGGAGTATATTAAACCAACAGAGCTCCTCTGGCAATAGTCCAAAGAAGACCACCAGATTATTCAACCCGTGAATTAACCCGTAGGTTTTATGATTAAATATAATCTTTCGAAAAATGCATTATTTCAAATCCTGATTAAAAAATCTTTAAGCACCAGACCGAGAACCAGAGGACAAATAATAATTCATAGACAACATACTTCTGTTTCTGGCATAATTATTCGAATATGTTAGTTGCCATTTGTTTTTTTTCTAATTTGATTTAATTATTTATAGACCTCAAAGGGCTTAACCTAACACACAAACCATTGTTTTGTTAAAAAAAATCTACAAAATATCATTAATAAATATTAAAAAAAAAATAATATTGCATCCCTGACCTAGCAAGATCACACAAATGGGATCTTTCACTATTGAATTTCACTGTTTGAATATTTGTGGCGGGAATAAAGAATGCAACGTAGCAGAAAACAATAGTGTTGGATATAGTAACACTGCCAACATATTATCTTTGTCTATTATATAGTAACACTGCCAACATATTATCTTTGTCTATTATCTGTGCCCAGATTGTCTTTGCTTCTGAACTGGTTCCTGTCAAGCACTTGTTAAACGATTGTTAATAAGAATAGTTTATTTATTTTACTCAATACAATTACAATCGTATTCTTATTTCACAACAATATAACAAAAATATACTAAAAGGAATATCCTTCACGCGTGAAAAGCAAAACACTGGGCTAATGGTTTTACAAAATCAACAGATTTTTCTTCTTCTTGTGCCTGAGGAAGAACACTAGAATTGAAAGGGAAACTTTTAAAATTGAATGTTGAAAACGAACAACCTAAAGAAATACAAGATGAAAGCAATAACATATACTACACTTAACCGCTAACTAATTTTAAGGTGTTACTCCGAGATATATATGTATATGTTTATATATATTTTTAAAGAATTTCTATGGAATCTCATGTTTATGGTAGTTACGTAGTCTCGAAATTTTACAACTCATGTTAATACTCCCTCTCTAAGCACGAGATTTTGTCAATCAGAGAGGTTTTAATTAACACAAAGCAATTAATTGGATTATATTTGGAAGAAAATTTTTTGGTATTTATTCACCTAATGTTACTATCGTGTAATTATTTATAATAAACTTTGAAAAACTATAAACCACATTTGAAGAAGGTATCTTCAAACCAAACGCACAAACTTGACATGAGCCATTTTTTCCCTTGACTCCATCAATCGTAAGTACGATTTAATATTTTTACTGTAAACAAATGTGATTCTAAAATTATTAAACACTTTGTTAGTATCGACTGGGTCATTCTATTGACCTATATCTTATTTATAATATTACATTCTTGGTTGCTGTTATAGCAAGCAAAAAATATTTCAAATCCCACTATGCGATATCTCAGATTCTGCGGACTGGTCGTTTTATTCATTACCAAAGTTTAAGCTATATTTATCAACAGAGTATTCCCAGTGGATTTACTAGAACCTGAAACTTTAAGATTAGTTCAGTTTCGTGAAAGTAGACTGTCCAAAAATAATGAATTTTCTGATGTTAGATATTATGTCAACATATTTAAATAGATTGTAAACTATAATATGACAAAAAAACTTTGTATATCATTATTAGTTGTGTAAACATATTTTTTAGAACTTTCAGAATTTGGAGTGAAAAATTTTGGGGTTCGAAAATATAAAAAAAATATCAATCTTTTAATGAATCCTTGGGATATAGATATGCTGCACAGAAATGGGATAGGTTTACGTCTGAACAATCTAGAAGTTATGGAAAAAAAAAAAAAATACCTAAAAAAAATACCAATTTACTCAATAAAAAATGAGCTACGTAACAAATAACCTCATTTTATACATATTCCCCTACCTTCTACATACTTTCACCCCTACCTCCCCCTCGCCCACCAACCAAAGTTGATGTTCTCTCTCCCTCTTCTATATTACACTGTAACTCTACACTGTAACTCTGTTATCGACCTAATATGTTTTTATGTAACCTGCTAAGATATGGATAAACCGGACTCGAACCTGGTAATGAATTGACTAGCTCAGTAAACAGGTAAGCAGAGGAGACTCGTGTACGATCAGGGGTGGGCAGCTCCTTTAGTCATCAGCTCGTCCATCGGTCAGGAGGTTGGAAAGGTCAACACACAATTATAACACATGGGTAGAAAGGCACAAGGTATATTAATCATCTCGAGAAATACAGGGTTGACATAGATCTCTCTACTCTCTTCCTAAATTGACGACAGGATGAAGCGTGGATTTTACATGAAGTTAACTGATTTGAACACAAGAAAGGGGAATACTGAGAAAGCTTACGATTCGCCTTGAGATGTGGTAGGGTACGTCATGTTGACCCAGGTTTTCCCGCGCTCAAAGGCGGCGGTACTGTTGATGGTGATGATATGCACTCGGAATTTACCCGGAAACGAGACTCCATTGAGTTTAGTTCGAGCCGAGATAATAAACATGATTGGAAATTGATAGCGCAAAGCATCTAGTTAGAAAACTGGAACGAGATCGCGTCTAATTATCGCGTAATTATGCACGCCAGACATTGCGAGTGTTTGCGGTCCGCTCGCAAGAGACCCTGTTGCAACCACCGAGGTCGGTACTGGACTGCGGAAACGCGGCGAGTGCCGACCCGTGTTGAGCTGTGAGCACTCTGGGTAGTCCGTGCCGATCACGCGGCGCTGTGTGTCGTTTGTCACGTACACCGCGACTGTTTGCATGGGGAAAGTGGGGTTGGTGTGAATCCTTTTTATAGGGTGACTTGTATTACGTAACACATTCCCCCTCCGCCAGTAAAAGGCGACGTGGTAATGAAGCTTTAGGCGCTAAAAATCCTCTTCACCTTGTCGTGAGGGAAGTAGAGAGAGAAAAAAACAGTGTTGATTTACAAAGAAACAAAGAAAAGATACATGGTTATGCAATGATGAAAAGACAACATACAAGGTTATGCAGTGATGACAAGAACAACATACAAGGTTATGCAGTGATGAAAGAACAACATACAAGGTTATGCAGTGATGAAAAGACAACATACAAGTTTATGCAGTGATGAAAAGACAAACATACAAGTTTATGCAGTGATGAAAAAAACAACATACAAGGTTATGCAGTGATGAAAAGAACAAAAAGGACTCTAAAATTTCATTGGTCTGTAAGCTAAGTTTGAAGAGCGTAGTGTTTTCGTAGAGTACCAAGTAGACGTAATTTCACTGAAGTTATAAAAGTTACATTTTCACTGTAACTTGACCCATTTGAGATTGCACTCAAGTATCACTAGGGCCATAGAAATTGAACTGTGCTTCTTGGTTGTGGTTGAGAGATGATGATGCTGAGGGCCTGAAGTATCCGGGTTTTGTTGTCGTACCAGCGTGAATTCCATTATGCTGATGTGGTGGAGCAGTTGTTGTCAAGGTGAAATGAAGTTGGTAATAACATGGAGTAATACCAGTAAGTTGATTGATGGTTGATGCGTGTAATGGTTATTATGTTGAGTTTGCGCATCGGCAAGTGGTTGATTTGTACAAATGGCAAGTGGTTGATTTGTACGACGGCCAGTAGTTGGTTTGCACAAACGGCAAGTGGTTGATTGCACAACGGCAAGTGGTTGATTTGCACAACGGCAAGTGGTTGATTGCACAACGGCAAGTGGTTGATTGCACAACGGCAAGTGGTTGGTTTGCACAAACGGCAAGTGGTTGATTTGCAAAACGGCAAGTGGTTGATTGCACAACGGCAAGTGGTTGATTGCACAACGGCAAGTGGTTGATTTGCACAAACGGCAAGTGGTTGATTTGCACAACGGCAAGTGATTGATTGCAGGAACATAATTAACCTTGAGCTGGCATGTTCTGAGGTTGGTTCTTTTGAATGTGGTTTGAATGATGAGACAACTTGATTTGCAACTGCACGCACGACTCACACCTAATTTGGGTGCGGTCGGGTGTTTTTGGTACGCAGAAATTGGAGAGATGTGAGTGATGGATGTGAAGGTGGCGAGGAAGAGAAGCTCAGCTTGCAGGTGATGAGGAGGGCTGCTGGTCTTCTTTTTAATCCAGGGACAGGTTATTATTAGAGCCAAAATTCTTGAAGTTTACCTGCCTAGTAGACCAATGATGCAAAACGTTTGGAGAGAAACAAATTGTGTTCAAGAGAAAAAGACAAAAAAAACGTCGTTGGTTAGAGAGGAGAGAGTAGAGAGAGTAGAGAGAGATCTAATATGCTGACTATACCATGAGTATCCCGAGATTGGGGAGACAAAAAAACTATCACGACTGGCATGAGGTTACCTATTTGATATACAAGGTATAGGTAGGTGGTTGTACAGTAGTAACACCAAGTTTCTGAAAGAAGTTGGCCTTCCATGGCCGGTGTTAGCGCTTGAGCGATAACAACTTACGACTTTCAAAATTACAAGAAATGTGTTGATTACCTAGGAATGGGGTGAAAAGGAGAGATTTGAAGCAAATTTCATGGATAAAGATTGTCTTATAGACAGACGATACGCTATGTGCGTAGGGTACACCTTCCAGATTCATGAAATTAACCTCAAGGATAATGAGGGGTGAAAAAAAAGAATGGCGTTGAGCGAGAAGGTCTGCTGGTGATGGAGCTGATTCTCCGTTCGATCTCTTTCAGAGAACGAAATGTGGTCAACCAGCAGATTTCCTAACTTTTACAAATGTACATGAGTTTGATGGAAGGGTGGAGGATGGAGGATTTGAGCAGCGAAAATTGATAGTGACTGAGCTAATTCTCAATTCGATCTCTATGTGAGGACGAAATATATCAACCAGCAAATTTCCTAACTCTTTACACAAATACATGAATTTGATGAAAAGGTGAAGGAGAATACACAGTAATAACAATCTAATCTTTCACGTGTATGTGGTGAAAGATTAGGGGTCGTATTTAATCTTCTACAGTTTGTGAGAACATGACAGACCCTTGCTCAAGTTTCACAAACCTGGGAGTTTTTCTTATTCGTCTCCCAGACAACGAGTTAGGTGGTTTTGTGTCACTGTCTCAATTAACTCCCACGACACGATACCTCATAACCAAAAGTGATGCTGATGGCTAGTCCATGGTCAATGGATAGTGGATGGTTCTTGGGTCCGCTGACAAGAAGTCCACAGGTATCAGTTAGCGTAAAAAATTGCTGAATGCACAGCTTCATGTTTGTTTGAAGAGAACAAAAAAATTCTCACTACAGTGAAGGACATTTCCCTCAGTGTCATGAGTTATACAAAAAGGGGCCCCAATTAAGGGTTACAAGTCAGGGTAAAATGATCTACGTCCGGTAGAACAAGTACATAGTGTCAACTTATTTAAAGAAAACAACAACAAGATATTGTATCGTTCGCACGAATCATGGTAAGAATTATAACGTCTCCAAGTCTCATGTAGAAATTGAACGAATTACGAAAGAACCCTAGTATTGAAAGGACGGTACAACATAGATATTTATAACCATTTAATGGGATAAATTATCTCTTTGGCCACAGTGTATGTAAGCCAGTAAAAAAGTAATTATAACGAACTTCTCGTATCATGGTAGATATTATAACATTCTCATGTATAGTGTTAGATTTTATAACGATCCCTCGTCTCATGGTGGATATTGTAACATTCTCATGTATCATGAAAATAACATATCAACGTTCAATAATAAAAAAAGTACCATTTCAATACCGGAAAACAGATACATACACAATGTCAACAACAATCAAGTAGTGGCTATTGGTATTATCAAAAAATGACGACGGCATAACCTTTGGTTGGGTTTATGCGTTAAGTTGGCAATAATACAAGACATATGCGAACAAGGATGTCTTAAACAAGACACAAATATAGCAAAAGAGACCTATTTGGTTTTACTAACTCTTTGCTTACAAAATGTTGTGATGGCATAACCTTTGGTTGGGTTTATGCTTTAAGTTGGCAATAATACAAAACATATGCCTACAAGGATGTCTTAAACAAGACACACATATAGCAAAAGAGACCTAATCGGTTTTACTTACTCTTTGCTTACAAAAAAGGTGTGTAGTGGTTTATTTAAGACCTGATAGGGTTTTACTTACTTAAAATGACCAAACAAAAACAAGGAAACACACTTGGTGTTGCCACAATTGCCACAAACACGAATGTTGTGAACTTTATGATACAAATTTGATACAGAAGGCACCTAGAGACACAGGATGACTTAATATAAGTGACCTGGCTCGGTGTATTTGACAAGGCAAATTAATGCTTATTTTAGTCAAAATATAGTACATAATATAACAAATTGGGGTCAGGAAGTTGAGATCTTAAGATTTTACAAACTCAATGTGACCGAAAGGTGTTATGTATGATACAATGTTATTGATGAGGAGGACAAATCGGCGTTTGTTCTCCTTTACAACAACCTTTTTCAGAATTGACGTGTCAATATCAAATTCTGAAAAAACAACAAATTAGAGCAAATGGGAATGTTGAGCGCCATTCAATTTTTTAGACAAAACTGAAAAATTTAAAACAAAGGTAATTGTAACTTTTTATTTGTTACACCTATGTTAACTTGAATCAAATGACGATACCAAACTGGAATTTACACACGCATTATGATTACAAGTTACAGGGGTAGAAAATTCACCTCAATTGGGTGTGTGTTGCAAAGGGTCATTGTTTTATGTACGATGGAACCCATTGGAACAAATGTGAAGAACAAATGTGAAAGAACAATGTAAAGAACAATGTGAAAGAACAAAGAACATGAGAGAAAAAAAACATATTTACAAAACAATGTTGTACGTGACTTTTTGTGGTAGTTATGACAAAAATAGTTATGTATTTAGTGTCGTAAGTGTCAGAATGGTAACAACTAACAATTAATGTCCAGGGACGCGACTCCGGGAGCATCAATTGTTTGGGAAGCAGAAAAGTCTCTTGACTAGAATGATCAGTTCCAGAGAAGATACGTACAAAATATTAGTACAATTTATATACATTACACGGTGAGGTGTGACAAAGAAACAAAAATAACAAAGGGTTTATACAAAAGAGCATAATAGTACAAGTATGGGTGAGAAATGATTTAAAACCACAGTTGACACTTCTGTGTTTTAGAAAAAAAAGGTTACCTTGCAGAGGTCGAAAATGCGAGTTTTTATATGAAACTAACGCGTTAAGACATGCTGTTTGTCTGCACGAGGGCCAAATCTCGTGGGACAAAGGTAGAGCCAAAAGTTTGTTAGTTATGTGAGTGTGACCTAGTGAAGGTGGTGTCTATTGTGTCCACACTTCCTAGTTTGACAATATCTTTCACGTGGTAGTTGCCGATGTGTTTACCAGAGGCATCCGATAGGGTGTATACTACATCGGAGATTTTTCTCAGGACTTTTGCTTTAACAAAGCGAGGAGCTAGTTTTGCTGAGAAATACAGAGCACCTTGTGAGAGTGTGTTGTTGCGACTCCAAACTATGTCGTTTTTCTTAAAGGTAACATGTTTCCTGCGTAAATTGTGTCTGTTTGTGACAGAGATTATACTGCTGGGTTGAAATTGCAGCCCTTTTATGTATTTCCTGTTGTAAAATGTTGCGTGTTTGATCAGGACGTTTTTGGTTTTGTTGAAAGGAGAAATATTCCTGTCTTTTAATTCCTTTTCTAAGCTTTGAGTACTTCGAGAGCAGATGTTGGCTATTATGCCTAAGGTGTTGTTTCGAGGATTCATTTTGTGGCTAGTTGAGTTAGATATTGTGAGAAGAAAAAAGAATTGTCAGAGTGTTGTGGCTGAGTTTTTTTTTTTTTAAAAGGATGAGCTTGTGATGATGGGTGAAGAATTTTGTGAAATTATTCAAAGTCCCAATATGGAAAAAAAAATGGCCAGCGGTTTCCTTGTGTTTTTGATGGAAAAGTTCCTGAGATGTGCGTTTTTGAAAAATTTCCGAATAAATTTCGAAGTCCTTGGTTTGTGAAAAAAAAAACGGCCAGGGGTTGCCCTGGGATTTTGATGGAAAAGTTCCTGAGATGTGTGTTTTGAAAAATTTTCCGAAAAAACTTCAAATTTCAAAAAAATTAAATTTCTCGAAAAAATTTCAAAGTCCTTGATTTGTGAAAAAAAAACGGCCAGGGGTTACCCTGGGATTTTGATGGAAAAGTCCCTGAGATGTGCGTTTTTGAAAAAAATTTTGAAAAAAACTTATTTTCGAAAAATTAAATTTCTCGAAAAAATTTCAAAGTCCTTGATTTGTGAAAAAAACGGCCAGGGGTTGCCCTGGGATTTTGATGGAAAAGTCCCTGAGATGTGCGTTTTGAAAAATTTCCGAAAAAACTTCAAATTTCCGAAAAATTTCAAAGTCCTTGATTTGTGAAAAAAACGGCCAGGGGTCGCCCTGGGATTTTGATGTAAAAGTCCCTGAGATGTGCGTTTTGAAAAATTTCCGAAAAATAAAATTTCCGAAAAATTAAAATTCCGAAAAATTTCCGAATACAGATTTCGAGGAAGTATTGTTTGTTCTTTCAACAATTATTGGAGGGTTGTTGTGATTCGTGACAAATTGCCTGAATTTAGGCCGAACCAGCTTTTGGTTATTTACACGCAAGCTTCCCTTTCCCTGGACAACGACAGGTTTTTTAGGCGGAGAAGTGCCGAGAGTCGGGGATTTACGTCAATCGCGAATCTCAATTATATGTAAAGAGTAGGTCGGCTTTCAAGACTTTTTTTAAAAAGGATACACTACCCACTTTTATTACATATAAAACGAAATTGTCAAAGGGCAGAAAGGCTTTAATTTTCCTTGGTTGTGTTCATGTGCAGAACATGTCTGTGTGCAGAGCGAACTGACTGATAAATTCCACAAACAAGAAATTCATTTTGTATCATGTACAAGATTTGAAATTGTTGAATTGTAGTTAAGGATCACTATGTGATGTTGAGATGTCCGAAAAGAAGTGAATGTTGGTTGCGCACCTTGTGATAGAATACCGGTAATTAAATTTTTGTCGAGTGACGATTCGTAAAACTTGTAATTTAACACAGAATAGTTTTAATGTGACACGGTTGTTTTAGATTTGACGCGATGGTTTGTAGAACAGCTATAATTTATTGGAAGAAAAACATAGTTATTCAATTTTTAATACAAAACAAGACATGAAACACAGTGAAAGGGTACAAGATTATTTCCAATTTGACCTCCCGATGGACGGTTAATAATCAAAGAAAAACCACGTTTGCGCCAGTGCTAAGATATGGATAAACCGGAATCGAACCTGGTTATTAATTGACTAGCTCAGTAAACAGGTAAGCAGAGGAGACTCGTGTACGATCAGGGGTGGGCAGCTCCTTTGATCATCAGCTCGTCCATCGGTTAGGAGGTTGGGAAGGTCAACACACAATTATAACACATGGGTAGAAAGGCACAAGGTATATTAATCATCTCGAGAAATACAGGGTTGACATAGATCTCTCTACTCTCTTCCTAAATTGACGACAGGATGAAGCGTGGATTTTACATGAAGTTAACTGATTTGAACACAAGAAAGGGGAATACTGAGAAAGCTTACGATTCGCCTTGAGATGTGGTAGGGTACGTCATGTTGACCCAGGTTTTCCCGCGCTCAAAGGCGGCGGTACTGTTGATGGTGATGATATGCACTCGGAATTTACCCGGAAACGAGACTCCATTAGCGCAAAGCATCTAGTTAGAAAACTGGAACAAGATCGCGTCGAATTATCGCGTAATTATGCACGCCAGACATTGCGAGTGTTTGCGGTCCGCTCGCAAGATACCCTGTTGCAACCACCGAGGTCGGTACTGGACTGCGGAAGCGCGGCGAGTGCCGACCCGTGTTGAGCTGTGAGCACTCTGGGTGGTCCGTGCCGATCACGCGTGGCTGTGTGTCGTTTGTCACGTACACCGCGACTGTTTGCATGGGGAAAGTGGGGTTGGTGTGCATCCTTTTTATAGGGTGACTTGTATTACGTAACAAACCCTGATGAAAGTTCAGGGTGAACCGAAACCGGTTGGGTTTAAATATTTAAAATATATACAATATAGTGGTATTAAATCAAATGCTAACTCAACACAGTGAATATTCAACACACTTTTAAAAAGTGATATAAAGTCATTAGAAACGACAATTTTTTTTTTTAACTTAACCTAACCTAACCTCATCCAACCTAACCTACTTAACTCAGTTAATAACGATCCATGACTTTATATAACTTTTTAAAGATGTGATGAATTATCATTTTGATGATTTATCCGGTCACCATTATTTACGTAGGTCTTACTGCTCTGGTTCTGATTGAGAAAACAGGTATAACAAATGTCCACGAAGACTCGATTAATATTGAAATATTATAATAGTATTAATTTAATATTTATTTTTTTGATACAAACAATTCGTGATGGAATTTTATTGAGTTTAATGATTTATTGAAACGATTTAAAGCTTTAATTTTTATCGCTACCGGTTACCGGTTTCAGCCTATCAAGTACATCTTTAGACTGGAACATTTTTTCCTATTATTTTTTATTTCTGGTCCAGAATCCAGAGAGAGGTGATGATAATTTCCACAGGTCCAGAGTGCAACTGAGCAAAATTTGGAACAGATGGCATTCAAAATAATACAGATTAAGTCGTTGCAGGGAGGGTGAGAACGCCTCGAGGAAGGGGTGCCTTTGTTTTAATCACGGTTTTACTGAATCTCTGTGTGAAGGGTTTTGGTATAGACCGATCAAAGGGTGTAGGATTGTGTGGAGAAGACTCAAATACAGTCAATGTTTTATACTTCTACTACTACTCCTAATTTGGGTCAGGTAGCGTCGCAGCAGTCACAGAAAAAAAATATTATACCCTGATTTTCAAATATTATTTTACTTGAATTATTACATTAATTTTGAAGAAACCCAAATATCCAAACCCTGTTCTAAGCATTTCACTCTTTCTCGTTTATTTTATTTTGCTTCACAATAATTAATTTACTAATTTTGGACGCCATAGAGTCGCATAAAATATGTATTTAAATACTTATATTTATATACAAGACACTTCAATGATATTTATTCACGAATGATTAAATAGACCGAATAGGTTGTTGTCGGTAGAGTTGATGTCGAAAACTGACAATTTTTATACCGCATAGGCCGAATAGGTCGTTGTCGGAGGAGTCTAAGTCGTAAACAGTCCATTTTTCTGGCTTTTGGGGTTAGGTGGTACTGAAAATTGGATACATTAAGGGATGGTCTGAGCGATTAATTAATTTAGCCATTTTTCAATTTTATCCATTACTTCAGGACATTTTTTTTAAAGACAAACAATCCAGGGTTACGAATAAATTGAAAGTATTTGAAAATCTCTTACTATCACCACAATAAGTGAAAACTGTTGCTTGTGTTGTGATGGAGTATTTAGCCAGCCGGGGAATTGAA
The DNA here is from genome assembly GCA_026573805.1 of Hesperophylax magnus. Taxonomy (NCBI): domain Eukaryota; kingdom Metazoa; phylum Arthropoda; class Insecta; order Trichoptera; family Limnephilidae; genus Hesperophylax; species Hesperophylax magnus. Next base: position 661,414 of record JAIUSX010000071.1, read on the forward strand.
AATACTATGAGTGGGTGGGAGCGATGTCAACTCAGCCACTGACCGGAAAAAAGAATATAACACTAGAAGTGCCTTCCATACAAATTTGGATGGAAGCATATTATGTTACATTTGGCCTAATCGCCAGAGTTCCGTCTCACTTGAATTTCTAAAACACGGTTTTGAATAGAAATATGGGCCACAATTAAGCAAATATTTGGATCACGAAACACACCCACGAAGCACTTCTTTTGTTATTCTTTTTTCTATGCTTCGATACATATAATGAAATTTACTTACAAAGCTTCTCAGATTTTTGATTTATGCACAGATTATATTACAGGCGGCCAACAGAGGAACTAAATACCTACAATATTATTTTAATACTTTTGTGTCTATATTGTCAAGCGGCTTAAAGTTAAGATCCAACCATTCCCACTTTCCCTTAAACAAATAATTTTTTAAATACACCTATTTATGTTTCACTTTTTTTGTGGTCGAATGAATGCAAATCTTTGAAGAGAAAATAACTCACTTCCCAAGGTCCAATTGAGCTTAAACTCCGATACGGAGATACAATCGTTGTCGCTGACAATGCATTCTATCTATATTTGGTGGTAATCACGTATACGCACGCGGAGAGGCCCTATAGTTGACATCATCTTACCTCGTTGCTGGTTTATATAAACTGTTATTAATCCTTATTCGATAAATGAATATAATACAAATTTGATTATTAGCGTTATATTTCAACGTATAACCTCATCTACCGTACGAAATACCCTTGTTCTTGAAGTTGACAAAGAATAATAATAATAATAATAATAATAATACTTGGATGACTTGTATAGCGCCGTTTTTGTGCAAAAACACCTCAAGGGCGCTGAAGAAAGAAGCTTACAATCGACTTCAAACTTTCAGAGACCAGAGCAAGGGACCGTCCAATACATACCCACTATAGCAGAAGGTATTTGCAAGTATGTTGGTATGCTGAAGCAGTCAAAGAGTGTGCTTTTTAATTAAAAAACTTGAACAGTTTTTATTTTATCAATTTTTAGTAATTTTCAATTCACAATGTCATTTCAATCATGAATCATGAGCCATGGAGATTTCGAATAAAAACTTATTTTTTTCGAATACTTAACATTTTTATTTCAAAATGTTACCCTCTAAAAAAGCCGGGGTAGCGAAATCTACTCAATAAAAACAAAGGTATTCACTTTATGATACATAAAGTATCTCTACCTCGCCCGTATTTTTGCCTCGCTCTGTTTTCCTGAGACAAAGGAGTAATTAAGTACAGTTATTTTGTCGCTGTGTCATTAGCATAAGAAACGTTTATTTATTCAAGCTATTTACCTAAGCTAATTACATGAACTACAACACTCTTCTTGTTGATGATTTTTTTTCACTACCTTCAGTTCGATGGAAAAATTTAACATAAAGCCCATCCCCGATTCTTTGGAGTCTCTTTAGAGATCAGCCTGAATTACCAACAGCACATGGAATAGCACAGCTAGTCAATATGCTAGCTGGAACTAGATGAGGGTGCAACGCCAACATGCTCAGAACAGCATCCGTTGCTCTACTTTTCTCAATAGCTTAAGTACTGTGCTTCAGTATGGGCTAGAAGCACCCATACTTCCATGGTCAATGTGAACCATCAGCGGCGCTTTATAATCAAGTCTTCTTGGTTCCCCGTAATTGCAAATATAAACAAAACCCTATCAAATATCAGGCGAGAGATGGCAACACTAGGGAAATAAAAAAAAGCGCTTCAAAAGAATGCAAAACCTTTGCACAATGATGTCGTCTCTCACCTTGCATGCCGCCTGAAATACAGTTAACCTAGGTAAGTAAAAACTTGAGTGGCCCTACTGAGAGACAGTCTGTGTTCTCGATAGGATCAGATACTCTCACAGCCGTTTTAATCACATGATGCGTAAGTGAGGCCTTAAATAATCAGCGATGTATGAATGCGGTGCGGTTTAAACCACCAAACATCAACGAATGTCTGCTTCATTCATTATCCTATCCAATAAGGCAAGATTGATGAGGTCCACAGAACAACTCCTGAGACTAGAGCAGAGTTCCCCTCTTCCCACCTCTACATGAAAAAAAGAAGATGACTGTGATATATTTTGTATTCCTTAAAATACTAGGAACAAACATAAAACAAAGCAGTTATTAAATAAAAGAACATAAGCGTATTTATTTTGTTTGCGTTAAACAGGATGTAACAAAACTCAACGGCACGACTTTAACCATCAGTTTGTGACATATATAAATGTAGTTTTGCTGCATGATCACGTCACGTGGTAAGCAGAATCGGTATTTTGAAGGTTTTTTGTTATCGTTAACTCAAAAAATGCGTAGGAATCGCTGGATAGTTTGTCGGGTGCATTCCGTAACACCATGCACATCGGGGCTGTTTTATTTCTTATTCTTTATGTGCCGTATCAGGTCCCCCCGACGTTGGCGATCACTCTGGAAAATGTCTCTTTGTCTTGCGCTGCCCGGAATAGCTCCTCCACACTTCTAATGCCGGTCCACTCTCGTATATTTCGCAGCCAAGACATTTGTCTCCTACCAGGCCCTCTGCGACCATTAGGGTGGATCGCCAATGTATGGAATTTTTTTTGAAGTGAAACTTCTTTAGGCGCGTAATGGATTTTCGGGGACGGAGTAAAACCGAGTCAGGATCGACACGAAAATGCGGGTACCCCCACCACCGCTCACCGTTCACCGTTCACTGTTTTCAGTAAAAGCAACAAATCATTAGCATGCGCATAAAAGTTTTTATGTGTTTTATTTAAATACTTTTTTACTCGGTAGTATAATTTTGTTTGGCGCATGCCTTAGCTGTGGTACAGACGTGGACAGGGCTTTCCTGTACCGTCCGTCCGCCGTTCAGTCTGGTTTAGTCGTCCGTCGAGAGCGCTCGCGTCGCGCGCTTTGCCGTTCCATTCGTATTCCAGTATATAAATATTGTTGAAGTGAAACTTCTTTAGGCGCGTAATGGATTTTCGGGGACGGAGTAAAACCGAGTCAGGATCGACACGAAAATGCGGGTATCCCCACCACCGCTCACCGTTCACTGTCCCTCTCTCACCATATGCGCTTGTTGAGGTGGGGGAGCCGCTCACGAACGTTCTCTCTCTTCTCTTCTTTCCTCTCTCTCAGACACCAGCGAACTGCGCCACGCCAAGCATCAGCTGCTTGGTTAGTATACTGCGTCGTGAGTGTAATACGAGTGAAATACGTAATTGATTGTGGTTCATACGGTTTGGTACAGAATTTCATTTTAACCTCTAATTTTCAAACTAACCTAAGAGAGAAAATAGAGATGATGAAATGAAAATAGAGAGAGAGGAATACTAGAAGTTTCACTTCTGTCTTGCGTAGGCTTGACACACCCACTTTTTTTTTTATAAATTAGTTTTCGCGGGGTGCGGAATAGATGCTCTAGGTACATACAATTAAGCATACAAAATATCAATTTAAAATTTTGATAGCAAGTACTGCCCCAAAGCAGTTGAATTATTTAAAATCTGGTAAAAAATTGTCCCTTTATAAAACAGTTTTGTGTCAATATTAATACTTTAATTTCTACTTTTACATTTCATAATGAATAAAAATTGCCGCGCCTTATTTAATAATATTAAAAAAATGTGATAATATTTATTTTCTCGCGAAAATTTGACAAATTGCCGAGTCCACTTTCTCGCGCCTCGCTCGCGCACCGCGCATCTTTAGATCAACCGTCCACATCTCGCAGTACAGTTTCAAGTTTTACTAACGTTGATCTCCAACTGACCAACATTACTTTGCTTCATATACGCCTTATTCTTATGTAATAAATCCAACAGACAGTGGACTATCTGTTGTATCCAGAACATTGGATCGATACAGTATTTCTGATCAGGCAGGTGCTGCCATCATCTGCGCTACATTGCAAGATATTGGATTAGTGACAACAGATAATCTAACAAATGTGATCGATCGTAATAAGATTCGACGTACTCGTGCCAAAACTAGGACCACACTGACTGCCATCAACCAGCCCCATTTTGATTTGTGCATTTGCATATCGTTTGACGGTCAAAGGATAAAACATTTATCATGGAGGATGGACGCAGAAAAGTTGTGATAGAAGAACATATCAGTCTTTTGAAAGAACCTGACTCACAATACATTGGCCACATGGGCGTTAAGTTCGGCGATGCTAAAACAATAGCTCACAAATTGTTTGCATATTTTGTGGCAAAATCCATTGATTTAGCGTGCATCGTGGCTATCGGATGTGACGGAACAGCAGTTAATACTGGAACTAAGACTGGCATTATTCGACTTGTTGAAGGAAAGCTCCATCGTCCACTTCAGTGGTTGGTCTGTCAGTTACATGCTAATGAGTTAAGTTTTAGACACCTTTTCGAATACCTTGATGGAACGACAACAGCTCCTAGAAGCTTTAGCGGCCAACTAAGAAAGTTACTCAAGAACTGTGAACATCTTCCTGTGATAGAATTTCAAGCAATAGAATGCAACTTACCTTTGAACCTTACTTATGAAATTACAAAATCCCGTGACGACCTTAGCACAGACCAGCGTTATTTATTGGAAATGTGTCAAGCAATCGCCGAAGGACAATGTAATGAAAACTTAACGAAAAGAAACCCGGGTAAAATCTGTCATTCGCGTTGGTTAACAACAGCCAATGCTATTCTCCGACTTTACACATCAACCAAGAATCCGACAGAAATCAGGTGATATTGACTGAATTTGTGCTAAGAGTGTGTGCTTCGATGTGGTTTAAAATAAAAACACAGCCTTCGAGACAACCAAGAGCAGACTTCAACCGGCGAGACACCTCCACGAAACCATAAAATTGTCTCGTTACCTTCCAGAGCATTTGAAAAAGGTGGTAGATCCCGTAATTCAACGCAACGGGTATTTTGGCCAAGCGAAAATATACTTATTAGTATGTTAAACGACGAACGAAGACAAATTAGAGAGTTGGCTCTGAGACGGATTCTAAGTATCCGAGAACTCACGTTGCGGTTCTCTCCAATAGGAGTACTTAAGCTACCTACTTTTAATTTCAACGCAGCAGACTATATTGACTTGATCTACTGGGAAAAAACATCAGAAGCACCTCTTACAAAACTGATATCTAGCGAGACAATAATTGATGCCATTGCAGACCACGAAATTATCGAATCCAACATTTTGTGTAGGTTCCGATTGATGCCCTGTCACACGCAAGCCATGGAAAGATGCATCAAAGTGGTAACGGCATCATGTTCTGCTGTTTGCGGCCCTGAAAGACGTGAAGGGTGGATACAAAACAAGCTAGAATCTTGTCGTATAATGCCAGTATTGAATTCGAAGAAGGACTATAAAATACAATAATTTTTATGATTTTTGACTATATTTTTTAACAGTGTTTGTGATTTTTTGTGTAGCAATGGTACTTTTATTGTTTCTTGATTAGTAGATAATATTATTAGTAAATGAAAAGTTAATTTTTTTATATTTTAACTACTTTTATTGAGCAAAGATTAAACCCTTCTTTTTCTAGTTTCACGCTATTTTTTAAAAATTTGAATTGACTTGGGGCAGTACTTGCACTCAAAATATCTTAATGCTGTCATAATAACTTTTAAAGGTATCCCCATAGAGCATCCATTCCACACCCCGCTGCTAAGAAAAACATAAAAACAAAAAATCGATCCACCCTAGCGACCATCTATCTTGCCTTTCAATATTAACTGGAGCAAGTGATACTTCTCCCCTCGAAGTACATGACCCAGATATGAAATTTTCCTGATTTTTATTAATCTAAGCAGTTCTCTCTCTGCTCTAGCCCGCCTGAGAATTTCTGTGTTGGTGATCATGTCGGTCCATGGGACTTTGAGTATTCTCCGGTGAAGCCACATTTCAAAAGCCTCTAACCTGTTCATGGTATTTACTTTCAAGGTCCATGTTTCACATCCATACAACAAGACCGACCACACATAACATTTTAGCATTCTCTGTCTTAGTTTTAAGCTGATATTATCATTGCAGAAGAGGGATTTCATTTTAATGAACGCAGTTCTTGCTGTTTCAATTCTGCACCTAACCTCTACATCTGGGTCAAGAGTCTCCGTGAGAATACTGCCGAGGTATTTAAATCTTTCGACCTTTTCGACATTGCAACCATTTAACTGTATCACTGATTCAGAGTGATCTAGTCGTCCAAATGTCATCCATTTTGTTTAATTGACGTTGATTGTTAGGCCCAGTTGCTCACCAGCATTATTAACAAGATTAAATAGGTCTTGGAGGTCATCGATACAGTCAGCTAGTAATACAGTATCATCTGCGTATCTTATGTTATTAATGACAACTCCGTTGATCTTAAGACCCTTCTCAGTATTACTAAGGGCTCTTTTAAAGACATAGTTGGAATAAAGATTAAACAATAGTGGCGACAGGATACAGCCTTGTCGTACTCCACGCTGAATGGCAATTGCATTAGATCTCTCATTCCCATGTCTTATTTCTGCTGTTTGGAACTAATACAGGTTTTTTATGAAATTCTGGTCTTTGGTGTCAACGTTACAATCCGCAAGCCTTTTAATTAGGTCAGCATGTTTTACCCTGTCAAATGCCTTTTCGTAGTCAATAAAACAGGCAAAAACTTCCTTTCTTTGGTCACGACACTTTTGCAATAGTACATCGATAGAAAATAATGCCTTACGCGTTCCAAACGCATTTCTGAAACCAAACTGAGTGTCATCCAAGTCCTGCTCGCACTTATTGCGTATCCTGGCATGTATTATTTTAAGGAATAATTTAAGGACATGACTCATCAGGCTTATTAATCGATAGTCACTGCACTTCTCAGGGTATTGTTTTTTAGGCAATGTCACGAAGGTGGATTTTAGCCAATCTTGGGGCATATTCCCTGTGTCGTATATATAATTAAATAACCTCAACAGGTAGTCAACATTTTCATCATTAAAGAGCTTCAACACCTCAACTGGAATATCGTCTGGTCCGCACGCTTTTCTATTGTCTGAAGTCTTTATCGCATGAAGAATTTCTGATTTTAAAATCGATGGTCCATGCAATTGATCATTGGGAATATTAATGTCAGGTCTAATATCTTTGAATGTATCATGAATATACTTTTCCCATGTTTGTTAAATATCTTTTTCATCCAATATTAATTTATTGAAATCGTCAATTAAACATGGTGGAGTAATTCTTCTAGAAGTGCCTGTAATTTCCTTTAATTTTTTGTAAAGTTTGAATGCATTGTGACTACGACTGTACGACTCTAGTTCTTCACACTGTGACTTCATCCATTCTTCTTTGGCTTTTTTAATTTCAAGTCTAATCGTTCTTTGTAAGTTTTTATATTTTGTCTCATTATGTTTGTGTTTACGTCTCTCATCCATTAAGTTCAAAATGTGGTCAGTCATCCAATTCTTTTTTCTAATTTGCTTATCAGCTTTCAAATTTGCATCACAGGTTTCACGTATCCTGACACGTATCACGACTTAAGGTTATCCCATTGTGTTTGTATTTCTATCGATGGATCACAAGGGAGTAGCCTAATATTATCGTTCAAAGTCTGAGATACCCTATTTCTGACCACTTCTTCATGGAGTTTCGAGATATCCATTTTAATTTTGGTTTTGGGCTTTTTTATTTGTTTTAAGCGTAAAACAATATCGGCAGTTAACAAAACATGGTCAAAACCAATGTCCGCACCAGGGTACGTGGTGACTCTCTTTACGGAGTTCCTGAATCTATGGTCTACTAACACATGGTCAATTTTATTCCTGACAATATCATAGATTGTTCCATCCTGAGGTGATCTCCACATATAAAGCCTTCTTTTCGGGAGTTTAAACCATGTATTTAATACAACCATATTTTTATCCTGGCAGAATTCATATAGTCTATCACTTCTTTGATTGCTTATGCCTAAGCCATATTCACCAACTATATGCGAGCGGCGACCTTCACCAATTTTGGCATTTAAGTCTCCAATGACAAAACTGACTTTTCCTCCTTTCAAACTTTGCAATGTACTGGCTAGTGAGTCATAAAAATTTTCCACATCACCATCATATCTCACTTCCGTTGTTGGTGCATACACTTGAATAATATTAATGTTGATGGGTTGACAGTGTAATTGTAATAATATTTTTCTATCCGAGATGGGTACAAAATTCTTAAAAAAATTTACATACTTCTCCATGACAAATACAGCAACTCCGTTTCGACGGTTTCTGTCCTGTGGGTCACTTCCTGAGTAGTATAGATTTCCCTTCTCATGTTGGTGTATGCCGCTGCCAGTCCATCTCAGTTCACTAATTCCAAGAATATCTACTTTTAATCTTTCCATTTCCTGTATTGCATTATCCAATTTACCGCTGTATAAACTTCTTACATTCCATGTTCCTAGTCTTATTTTTGAATTCACTATTTTGAGCCGGGAGATTCTTCGCACCCCTGGCCCATTTAAGGGCCACCCGGGACTCGGGGCCATTGGTTGGTTTCTCTCCATAGTGATATGCTGGGAAAAGATACTGGAGTGGTTTCCCATTACCTTCTCCAGGGATTTTTCTGTAGGGGTTACCTTCCCTTAGCTGAGCTGATCCGGTTATATGGCGCCGGAAACTTGCCATTCGCCCTCTCCTTATCAGCTACGACCATGATGTTAGGGTCAGTGGTCATATTGCCCGGGACTCGCGGGATCATAAAGACCACTCTAGGACGCTAAGGAGTAGGACTTACTGGAAATGTTGCTGATGTTATTGCAAGATGGCGTATCACGGTATTTTATAGGCCCACATCCCCCAGCAGGAAAATGTTCCACCGTGGCCTTTCCAGTCATTGAGCCCCTGTTTATTTACTGTTTTATTTATGTTATTTTATTTACTATTTTTATATTCCCATGGGGCTTTTACATTGCATACATTGTTTTTTTTTTACAATTGTGCCTAGTGTGGCTAGTAGGTACTCTTAAATTGGCCAGACTCAGAAGTTCACAACAGTCGAGCTTTGAATTTATAATTTTGAAAAATTAATTAAAGACCGCTTATCCTATCCAAATCCGATCCAAAAGTGCATGTATTTTTAAGGTATTTATTAAAATAGCGTAGCATTCTTTAAAAAAAATATATAGGAGCTGTTTCGCCTCGGATACTCGCAGTGTGATGAAGAAGTATGTTCCTCATATATGCCGCATCAAACAATGGGTAATTGTTTTCCATCACGTATTTAGCAGGGATCGGCAGTCACCTCGCCGCTCGGGTCTGGCATCTGCCATTCCACACCCGCTGTATAGTCATGATTATTTGGGGATATATTTCATTTATTTTATAAAGTTATTGAAAATAAGGTCATGCGCTATAAAATTGAAGAGATAATTTTTATTTATCATATGGCATGGTATTTATATATGGTATATGTTAAAAAAGTGCCAATAGATTTGGGTTTTTTCAATTTAGTTAAGTTAATCAAGAAATTAAGAGGAGTAAATAAAAGAAATCGAATATAAGTGGCAATTAAGTTCTTAAAATGTATTTTTAAATGTAACTTATATTTGGAACTTATAACTACCAGACAAGGTTTTCACTCGTAGTGTGTGGTCGGAATATAAAAAAAAAACAAAAAAATTTACCTGGATCGACGGTACCTACTGGATTAAGGCCGAATCAACATAACTTTGACTGACTGGACCGTGTCACAGATTTGTTCAAAAGGTGACGTAAGCCAAAATGTCACCGTAATGGGAAGAAGGTAACAACAGTTATTTGAAAATTAGTTAGATTAAATACAGACAGGTTTGATAAGTATAATAACCACATGCATTGTGAAAACTTTAAGAGAGAAATATTAACAAAAATGTTTGAAAATGAGTTATCCATCAATCTAGATGATAAATCGACCCTAACTGGAAAAAAATAGTGAAAAGCTGAATTTTTGCAGGTGAATAGCACCTACAACAGAGAGTATTTAACCAAAGTCCCCACTTCTGTCCCGCTTGCTTTCCCTCCTGTGCAAGGTTCTACTAAAATGATTATATCTCCAAAACTAAAACATAGATCAGAAATTCTTACAAAACTGCCTAAAAATGAAATCATTGGGTTATTTATTTTATCTGCAATACTTTGGCCAAGGAGGTGGGCTAGAAGTTTGATAGAATACGGTATATTAGGGAGGTTTTACAGTGATAAATATGCTAAAAAGACAAAGCTATAAGAGCATATTTCTAACATACTTCTAACAGGTATTAAAGCAATTATTTGCAATGACAATTGTGATACACTTTTTAGTCGTGAAATAGAAAAAATCTACAATAGCATTGTAAACAAAAAGATGTCAAATGAATGACCTTGTGAAGGCAAATTATTTCTTAAGAGTATATCTGACACTTTTAACATAATCAAATCAATAGTTTGACAGAAAAACTCGGGATAAACATACTCCGCCAGATTGATTTTATTTTAAGTTTCATTTTTGCCGAAAGAACATTAAACTGGGATTTACATTTGAATACAATATTCGGGCAGACACCCTACATTCATGCAGCAAGCCACCTGTCTTACACAAAATTTGTGTACACAAAAAAAAGTTGCATCTGAAATCCAAGCTTACAGAAAGAAAACACGATTTATTCACTAATTATTATTTGTGACACCTTACAAGAGCGCCCCTGTCTGTCAAGTGTTAAGGCATGGCAACTATGTCGCCACCCGGTAGGGTAGCATTGTGAGGCGAGTTAAGGTAGGGGCTGTAGGAAGGGATTTATTAATACGGGTCTTCAAGAGGCCCGGATTATATACAGGAAAAACAGTGCCGGTAGCTCGTTAGCCCCGATACTTGAGCCGGTCTGATATACTTACTCCAAGCATTTCAATGAAGTCCTTATTGGGAAGGGTGCTTCCAAATAGAATAATGGGGAGTCTCTCCGATATCTTGAAGAATAGAATATATATGTATATCTTGTGGTCTGAGTTAGCCAGTCAACCGTCGGGCTTGATCAGATGTTGAAAAAGTAGTTCTGCAGAAATTTCACCCAATTGAACCAGCCAGCGATTATAAAGTATGGCTACCAGTGGGACAGTATGCCAAATTTCTGACAATTCTTTAGTCTTAGTCGATCTTAGCTATATTGAGCATTCTTTTGCAATCTTTTGCCCGTTCTCGGCATTCCAGAATGTTATTTAAGAAGACAATAAGCCGTGGTTTTGAGTCTGACTGCTTCAGCACTGCGCTGGTCAAACCATGGTTTGTTCCCGCTCCAGAGGATTTGAAGAAGAAGGGCATGTAGCAATTCACCGCTGATGTGATTACCTCTCCTACCTCGCGTGAACACATTAATGGGTCCTCTGAGCTAAAACAGACCGCACCTTAAGGAAAGGCGCTGAACAATGTTCAATTAAGTGCCATATCTTCTTCTTTACATGTTTGTCAGGTTGACTATTCACGGAGGATGGAATAGAGGTAGTAATACGTCAATTAGCAGAGGATTCTAGAGGCGCTGTAACTTCCACACTGTACCCGTGTGGCTCACTGTGAGAAAAGACTGAGCAACTTTGCTCGACGTGATGAAACGTCAGGTATTCTGGTCGGAGATTCCACGAGTTTAATCGCTGGATAAGAGCAGAGGATTCCGCCAATCTACCGGCCGAACTTGTTAGGCCCGAAAACGTCTACCATTGTTCATTATGAAAATGAAAAGGGCGATGATTACCTATCATTATAATTAACTTTTTTTAATCAGTTTGGTCAATATATTTTGGCAAAACTACATCTCCATATGAGGTTCGGTAATTATTTACGTAAATAATATTAAATATCAATATTTTTCAAAATCGTAAATGCAAAAGTTGTTGTTTATTGTCATTAAGTTGAATCAAACGATTTTTTTATGCATACTAAAAACAGTGGTTGTAGGTAATTAATTACCTTTACGGGTTCTGTAAAAGTCCTATTCGAGTTCTGCTATTATAGTCTAGTCTGGTAAGAATCAAGAAAGTCTGGTAAAAACCACAAAATCTGTCATAATTAATAAAAATGTTCGTATTTCGAATATTGAAATTTTATAAAAAATTAAATCTAATATCATTTTCCGATTAAAGGTATGTACCTACTTGGTCGCTTGTCAATTTTGCAATTTTGAAAATGACACATTCAAACAAACCCAAGTTCTAATTTAATTTAAAAAAAAAATTAATTAAAATCATATTTAATAATATAATTATAAAGTTCTGCAAGTATTTTTTTGTTTTTTTTATTGTTAGGTACAGCTGTTTCGGCTTTCAAGGCCATTTTAAAACTGTGGTTTTAGCCACGTTTAGACGACTTATTAATATGATTCTATTTTACACCCTCCCAATTTAAAATGATTTATTACCGGTTAAACCAATTTACTGATAAAATAATTGTGACGATAGATTTCATATTCTTTAATAAATTAATAACCTCTTTATCATTATTAAACAATAAAGATAACATTAATGTGGGGAAAACAGTCTTCAAAATACCCCCACAGAATATGTGAAGATTTTGCAAAAAATCATAACCTTGTATATAATACGTACAAGTCGATAGTTATCGTTTTAAAATGCAAAAAACGAAGACATGCTAACACTTTCAGTATGGCTAGATGGAAGGAAAATGGATGTTAGTCGTAGCGTCAAATACCTGGAACATATTATCACAGACGACCTGAAAGACATCGAGGATATGGAAAGGCAAAGAAGGGCGATATCCGTTAGAGCAGGTATGCTGTCAAGGAGTTTTCAATTTTGCAGTACAAACGTGAAAAAGAAACTTTACACGTCAGAACTGTGGGTGGATTACACTGCATCCCAATGGCATAAAATAAAAGTCGCTTACAATAATGCTAATCCCCAACTATTCCGCCTACCGAGATAATGCAGCGCCACGGAAATGTTCCTGGAAGGACGAGTACACTCTTTCAGAGCGCCTCTCTGCCATCACACGGGAAGCTTATGGCGCAGACGACGCCAATCAAGTAAAAAAAATCATCACTGCCATGGTTGCCTGGATGGAGTCTCCTCTGATGGCCCTCTGGAGACGGGAGATGTTCAAATATCCTCCATAAACGGCTGCTCATACTCATTTTTGTGTTTATATTTTATGTTTTTTTTTCACTTAAATTCCGCTTTTTTGTGCCTATCGGAATCACCCTTTATATAATTATTATTCTTCTAACTCTAATTATATATTATATATTATTTCAAATATGGAATGTATTGCATTGCACTATCCCTGCATACATTCTGGAATAAATTCTTATTATTATCATTATTGAATCGAAGTTACCGACAGAGAGAAGACCAACCAAGTATTTTTGATGATATGGCTGTGTTCAAATATTCACCTCTCAATAATGTGAAAATAACCTAACTGATAAATAATATTACTTTGAATCACAAAAAACAACCTGTGTTGACGAAATTTGAGCTTCACGTCGTGCTACAGAATAAACAAAATTCAATTCCTAAAGCCGTCCAAGTGAATCCCATTTTGTTTTATATTTTACCAAAACGAACGATCGTTCAATTTCATACTCTTTGTTCAATGATAAACAACATAATTCTCAGAATTATTCACCTCATTATGCTGATTAATGCTTTGAAAGTAAACAAACATTCAATATGAGGCACATAAATTAGTTCTCTTGAATTTAATATTTCCGGGATTATTCTATTTTCACACCATCTGTTTGAACTATTATCAGGTTTCGGGTGAAAAAAATTAACATAATTATTTACTAAATAGATATATTATATTATACTTGCTTTGTAAAAACTCAAGTTGCTTCAACAAAATTTACTTGCGCATGCGTGGATTTATACCCGCGACCTCAGTTGCCAAGTTGGTCGTAACCACCCTACCATTGTGGTCGTACAACAATAATCTACTTTCTGACGCGCGGGTGTTTTCAGTTGTTTGCTGTAGGATATGTCCTTAATTTAATAACAATAACATCTAAACATTGTGTGAAATTAACTGAATAATGTAATTTAATAACAGTGCGTGATCGTATAATAAATTAACACGTAAAAACCAATAATAATCACCATTTTGTGATATTGTATCCCACATACAATATATCAGTGACAGTGACTTATTCTTACCCACCCACCGAAATAAATTAATATATCATTCGAATTACTTAACCAAAAATTTACTGAAACAATGAATGATTTCGAGAAAAGTCTTAATAAAGCAAAAACCCGGCCACTCTCAACCTGATCTTAAACTTCTAGGAGGCGAGTTTGCCGCTTTTAAGACAAAGATGACGACGGAATTATGTGCCCTTCAAGAGGAGGTGGCTCGTCTGGAGCTCCGAGTGGATTCCATCGACGCCGCTTCAAAGAACCATCTTCTCTTACTTCACGGCGTCAAAGAAGAATCTTCAGAAGACACAAGATCCCTGGCGACCACCGTGCTGTCCAGCCTAAGATGCCCCGAAGAAACCATCAAGGACGTGGAATGCAGGAGGTTAGGTCGCCCGAAGCCTAATAAGAGCAGACCTATTTTACTCCAATTTCAACGCTTGACTGATCGTATATCCGTTTGGGAGAAGAAGAGAGGTCTGAAAGAATCATCTCTCCTTCTTACGGAGTCCCTAACCGTGGCACGGCAGAAAGTCTTCACATCAGTCCGCGCTATTTTTACTAACAACAAATGCTGGACCAGCGATGATTGTGATGCTCCCTGACAGCACCAAGCGCGCCGTCAACACACAGAAGCAGTTAGAAGCCGCGGCCGCCCTAATGAACAAACCTCCGAAGCCATCTACCAGCACAAACACCGGCTCCAGCTCAACCGATCCTGATCTACAATATGACAGCTGCAGAATCGGCCTACGTTCAAGAATAAATGCAAAGAAATAGTGTTATTAAGTGATAAATAATTTATTTTTACCTGCAGATGAACAATTTTTACTTTATTGTCAATTTTGCTGGCTTGATGGATAATTTTCAATAATCTTCTTCCAACAAAATGATAACATATAAGGTAGGTACTCGTACTTTATCACTGATTCTATTACTGAATATATAATCTAACAGTATGCCTTCAAAATCACTTTAAATTATCGATGTATAATATAAATTACTTTAACAATGGATACAGACAAACTTATGTAGTTTTTTTTATATAGATATAATGATACTAATAATAATTTGGCCTACTTATTTCGATAATTTGAACTCATACTAAAGTTTTTTGTACTGCTTCAATTCAAATTATGTGCTTTCATTATTTCAGTATTTTATTTATATAAAGGTGGTAACATTACTCATAAAATCATCTTCATAGCTAAACCTAATGAATTATACATTATTATTATGTGCTCGCGAATGTAATATATATAGTACTTACCACTTCTCTGTATATTAAACTATTGTGCATAATAGTGATACTAAATAATAACATACCTATGTATACTATTATATACATAAGTACTCAACTAGAAATAAAACAACATCACGCACAGCACCTTCAAATTTTAAATTTATGTGAAGTTTACATTTCAGTTATAATATGTGCGTGGATGCACGTATGTATTTATGTGTATATGCTTGTACATGCGTATGCATGTATTTGTTTTAAATACGATTTCACCCTCAACTTACATCATAAATGCCATTTTTAATCTATAATTGCTTTGAACAATGTCTGTAGCTAACATATTGAATATTGCACATAGTCAAAAATTTTATCACTACACTTCCTTCATTATATCAACAATCTCACTTAAATGTGTAGTTTTAGACTTAATTACATATAAACCTCATAAATAATTTGCTGAAACTAGCCATATCACTTGTTAACTTGAAACGAACTAGATCATCGCGCACTGCTTTCATTACTATCTTTTTCTTTTTTATTATAATATATTTTTTTAATTTACTTTTGTTGCTTTTATTTAACCTTCAGTTAAATATTGTTATTTCTTCTTTTTCCCTGTGTTATTGTTTATAGTAGTCGAATTTAATCTCGATATGGATTGTATAATTCGTCGAATAATCAATGTATTCATTATTAAAAACATTCCACTCTTCCTTCTTCACACTCTTCTTACCCCCCTTTATCCCAATTTGCTGCTCGTACTTGCTGTTCACCTTTCTACTACAGCATCGTATGTATATAATTCCGTACACGTAATTCATAAACCTCTACATCTTTTTACCTTATATATCTATCAAAATAACAATACATATAAAAAAACTTATATAATTTACAATGATAACTACTTTGTATCAAAACTGTAGAGGATTATGTACTAAGACAGAAATATTTCACAATAATATTTTATTGAATGACGATTGTTACATATTCGGTATTTCTGAAACTTGGCTTAATAATTCTATTTTCCATCCTGAACTAGCACCAATGGAATTTTATAGCATTTTCAGACGGGATACATCAAATAACATTTCAATGAATGGAATCAATAACCAAGAAGATTCTCGTCGAGGCGTTGGAGTGATGATCATAACACATAACAATCTTAACGCATACCCTCGCGAAGACTTAGTGTGCAATGCTGAATGCATTTGGTTCACTATTCCTACCTCTAACTATACATCCAAACGTACTATCCATTTAGCTTGTGTATATCTCCCACAAGGTCATGGATATGAAACCGCTCTCAATTCATTCCTTTGCTTACTCGCTAATGTAAAATATCAATATCATGACGACATTTTACTCGTAATTGGATACTTTAATATGCCCACCATAATATGGGAAATGCATGATTCACACTTTACACCTGGAAACTTAAATACACTTAGTTCCTCACTTACTGACACAATTTATTACTCCAAAACATTATAATCACATAAAAAATTCCAATAACCGAATCCTAGATTTAATCATCTGTAATGAGGAATGCCATGTATCTCGTGCATGCAATCCTCTTGTCAGTGAAGACTCACACCACCCATCGCTTAAAATTATATTACAAATCGATACACTCCCAATTATCAACGCTCCTTCTAAAGTACTTTGCCTGTTTGAAAAAGCCGACTATGAGTAAATCAACCGACATCTGTCGATGATAGACTGGTCATTTACTCAGGAAAATGCAAATGTTGACGAAGCAGTTGATTCCTTTTATAACAACTTAAATAATACCATCAACCAATTTGTCCCCAAACCCCTCGTCAAAAAGAAAAAAATTCCAAAGTGGTGTTCAGCTCCTCTAATCAAAATCATCAAAGAAAAACAAAAACTCCATAAAAAATGGAAATCCTATAAAAATCCAATAGGTTATATAGAGTTCGCTATCAAACGTACATAACAAAAACACCTACAAAAGCATTGCTATAATAAACATATATGTTCAGTTGAATCTAATATTCAGAATAATAATAAACAACTCTGGAATTAAGCTAAATACAAAAGTAAAACAACTGGCATCCCACAAATCATGCACCTTAAAGACGAATCAGGCACCGGCGCTCATCAAGTATGTCAATTATTCTCTAAACACTTTCAGTCCACCTACGTAAGCGATATGGGTACGAACAATATCAGCACAATCGATAGTTCTACTTATGTAAATAATGATTCTTCGATTGGTTACATAAATATTGACAATCTAATGATCAATAAATACCTGAAAAATTTAGATGTTAGTAAGGGTGCTGGTAGTGACGGTATCTCACCATATTTCATCAAAAAATGTGCCAAAAATCTTTCTTACCCTTTAACTAACATATTTATAATGTCACTAAAAAGAGGTAAATTTCCAAAAAAGTTTAAAAAAACTATTATAATCTCTATTCATATAACACGGTCAAAAATTAACATTGAAAATTACCGCCCAATATCAATACTCACGGTATTTAGTAAAAATTTTTGAGCGCATTGTCTACGATCAAATTTACACAACAATTGTTCGCAATATACAAAACCAACTTTTCTTCAAAAAAGATCAGTTCTAACAAACTCAGTAAATTTTACGGAATATTTAACGTGCAATATGGACAATAGAAACCAAATAGATGTAATCTACACTGATTGCTGCAAGGCCTTCGATAAGGTAAACCATTTAATTCTAATTCAAAAATTAAAACAATTAGGCATCCATGGTGACTTACTCCGGTGGCTCACTTCATACCTTTGGAGTAGACTTCAAAGTGTCTTAGTTGAGGGAACAAAGTCCAGCTTCTTCTCTGTGCCCTCCGGTGTACCTCAGGCCCATTATTATTTAATGTGTATATATATACGATATTCACAAATGTTTTTTACATGCTAATTACCTAGCATATGCAGATGATAAAAAATATATATTTAGTTATTAAATCATCATAACCATCAGGATGAAATAGTTTTTAATTAGTTTTTACTTTTAGTATCAATTTTTCAAAATTGGATCAGATAAGTATAAATAATATCAGCCAAGCGATAAATTAGGTAACAAAATTATTTTATTTTAATAATATTTCCTTAGATTTTTTTTTTTTTTTGAATATATATTTTCACTTTTATATTTTTTTTGTTGAAATGATATTTTTTCCAAGGATGTAAAGTGATTGTTAACATATTAAATTATGTATTGATGGCCTCCGTGGTCGAGGGGTAAGGCTGTCGATTAGAAATCCGGTTCGGGTTGCAGGTCGCAGGTTCAAATCCAGGAGTGAAAAAATAATTTTTGATGAATTGTGTTATTTCATATTTTTTTAAATTTGATGACAGGTACTCCTCCATCTTCCTCTTCCCCATTTCCATCCCCTTCCCACTGCCTTCAGTCTCACAAAATACCACGATTGGGGATGCCATAGTCTTACTGGCTCCGGACGGTTGGGAGCAGTCAGAACTCTTGTGCGGTATTCATGTTAAAATAATGTAAATGCAATTTTGTATCTACTACATACGTATTTTTATTAATTCGGTTTTTAGTACTATCAAAATACTATTCCCGAGTTGTTTCGCCAGCGGCGGCGCTATTGTAGCATGTTGACATTGACATTCCTTTCAAAGGCAGCAAATTGAATTCATATAGTACTTGGTGGCGATGTTTTGCGCTTTCTAATTTGTATGTTGATCTGGATTGATAAAACAACATATAAAAAGAACGGTGACCGGATAACTCATCAAAATGATAATTCATCACATCTTTAAAAAGTTATATTAAGTCATGGAAAGTGATGAAACAAAAACTTTATTAACTGGGTTAAGTAGGTTAGGTTAGGTTTAAATTATTGTTTTCATCGTTTCTAATGACTTTATTTAATTTTTTATAAGTGTGTTGAATTGTCACTGTGTTGAGTTATCATGTAACCAAAAAGAACATCATACAAAGTATGTACTGTGTGTGTGCAGTTTACAGATGTAATTACAAACAACAAAAAGACAAAAAACGTTGATAGGTTAGTTAGTGGAATATAGCATTGGAATATGATGTTAATTTTTTTACAAATACAATATTGGATTATGCAAATGCGAATAGTAGCAGAAGTAGGGGACGCCCGAGGAAGACGTGGCACGATCAAGTGAATCAGATACTTGAGTCGGGTCATCCAATAGAAGAGTATGTATGAATGTGAATGAAGCAAGAAGTGTGTCCCAAGACCGAGTTGTTTGGCGGTCCGTCATCTCTGCCTATATTGGTTTAAAACATCGATACAATATTACATTTGTATGTAAAACTATTTATTAATTTTCATTTTCCGTGAGTCCCTACATGCGCAAACAGCCCTGTAAAAAAGTGTTTTTTTCTCAAAATAATTAAATTAGCGACATCTATGAGCGAGCAGTTTATTAATATTTTAAGTTTACCTTTAAAATTTATGAAAGAAAACCAAGACGCCCAACTCACGCCGTTTGGAGACGCTTGTGTAAAACTGCCATCAGAATATATAAGAAATGTCAGAAGTTGGAGATATTATTAATATTAAAGGGTATTTGGTTGTAGTGAAATCACGAACATAAGGCGAAAGTATTTTTGAGGCTTTTTGAGGTCTACTGTCAAACCTTATAAATATGTTAACTTTACATGTAAGGGGAACATTACAGGCTAACAATGCTTCCCTCGTCATATCGTTGATTCATTTTATTAAATAATGGTATTACAAAAATATTTCATGTTGTATTTTTCTTACTTTTTGCTGATGATCTCAATATTTTTAGAATTGTTCAAGATAATAGCAATAAATTGCAAATTTTGTGCGATTAAAACAGACTTTACTTAAATATCTCAAAATCTAATTAGTGAGATTTTCTTGAATACAAAATGTTATCTGTAACTACAACATTGACAACAATGCTCTTGAGGGAATTTTTCAATCAAATCTTACTTTTGTTAAAGAAATAACGGAAATATCTAACAAGTGCTTACACATGTTGGGATTTAAAACTAGATAAACTAGAAATTTCAACAATATTAAGCATATTAAACTGTTATATTTTGCCTTTGTTAGAAGTCAACTTGATTATAACTCTCCCGTCTGGAACCCATATTACAATATTCATATACAAGCTGTTGAAAGAACACAAAATGAATTTTTACGTTTTCTTAGTTTTAAAATGAGTATTCCAACCATTTTGTTGAACTATAACACTCTTAAATGAAATGAATATTGCTTAAATTATCGGACAGAAAGATTTTCACTGACTTCTAAATGATGAATTGCTTGCATTGATAAGCTTTCATATTCTATTTCGTATTACTAGAAATAGGAAAATATTTCACTGCGGAAATTCGGGGAATAACTACCAAATGTATTACTCCCTGCTCAGAATACGAATGGAGAGAAATATTTAAACCGAATCAGTGTTCATCTGTAATTTAGCATTTAATAAATACAAAAGATTGTTACTGAGGCAGTTTAGTTATGTATAGTAAATATTTATACCGTGTAATTTTTATTATTCATATTTAAGAGCCTCTAAAAGGGACATTAATTAATAAATAAATTAGGCAATATTGTGTTTTCATGTTTCATATTGTTATTGTTGTTATAGTTTAACAAAATCTGAATTAATATCTCCAAGTAATAATATATTTTAATCCGGATTAATAAGATTTTATAAGTTTATACAAGATTTCATTCAGAAGCAGTGACTTGCTAAGATTTGAAAACGGAATATTGCTAAAATTTTCGTCGTTGATTTATTGGATAAAGTTATGATACCAAATTAAAACACTTTTACAATATTTTGCTTCCAGTGGTTTTTGTAGAAAAAAGATATCATCTTTAACATACAGTTCTAAGCTCCTCCTGATTTTAAGTTAACCTCATATTTTATTACCAATGATTCAGTCCATATTACGAAAAGTTTAATTGTTTTCCCCTTTGTTAAAAAAAATGGAGAATGATTTGATTTTCATAATTTTCAAATCATGTTTAATAAAATTAATTGCAGACTACGTTGGAAAGTATATAGGTAATACAGGTGGCGTCAAGATATACGAATTTATACATGTTCTTTTATAAGATAAATATTTGACTTGTACAATTTTTTTTTTAATCATTAACAAATGTTTACAAGACAAGGTTTTTATGCATGGCAAAAAGGATTATACATTATTATAATTAATAATTTAAGGCCTGAAACACCCAGCAAATTAAATAAATCTTCCGAGACCCAGAAAAATCCTAGAAAAAATAAATTCCACCGACGGGAATTGAACTTGCAGGCGTTCATATGAGTTTTTCAGGTTTCTTTGGATATTAATAATTATTTCTTATAAAAATTTATTATCCTTTGCGGTATGCACAAAATCTTTGACTTGTAAAAAATTATTTATCATTAAAAAAAATAAAATTTGACAGATCAAAATATTTCGCCATTCGCTATTCGAAATTCATATAAATAACGATTACAATATCCAATATTTGAGTATTTTAATTGTCTACCTATACCTAAAATTAAATGGTTTGATTTCTTTGAAACTGAACACTACCTGAATGTCAGCAGCATTAATAATTGTGAAACTTCATTTTTATAGTCAGGTACCAAACTATCTTAAAACATATTATAGGTATGTTCAATGATAAAATTGTATGTTTCTTAATACATTATATTTTTTAATTTGTGTAACTTATAATTTATTATCAGTTACACTATATTTACGATGGAAATTAGTTTTTTATGATCACTTACTTAATAACAAGCCAAAAATCCGAACTTATGATATAAAATATCTAGCTAATAACGAATCTGAATTTTTCTTTCCGTTTTTACCGTTTATCATTCTGAATAGAATCACATTCCCTTCAGGAAAATTCACGAAAGAAAATTTATTGAAAAGAATGGGGCAATGAAATCGATTGATCACCATAAAAATAAAGTTGGTTGTTTTCTGGTGAAACAATATTATTCGTTTAATGCTTGAAATTCTCGGAATACTAAGTGTTGTAACGTAAAATGTTATTTTTTACAATACAAAATATAAATTTGTTTTAGACCACTTTAATTTTAATTATTGCACTCTACCGGTTTCGGAAGCACCCTTCCTTCATCAGGGGAATATTAAAAACATCTAATCCTAAAACAAATTTAAATCTTTTATTGTAAATTATGATTAGGCACAAAGTAAATGCTTATTACAAATATGTATAATTTTTTATGTCACTTACATTAGACAAATTTTGTCCCATTGTCATTCTGTCAAGCAACTTGAAATAGCGTAAGTAGTAGAATGGTTTATTGATAGTAGAGAATATGACCTATATAATACACAAGTAGAGAAAAAAGGACACATCCTATGTCAATTTATATTTGCGGGGTTGAAATGGGTCAGGTCACTATTGAAGTCCTAATGTGGGTCAATATCTAAGGGTTTGTATTATTGTGTTGTGTGGCGGAAGGAATAGGGGGGAGTCAAATTAAAGGGAGTTAGAGAAGGATAGGCAGTAGCATAGATACCTGAAACCATCAATCCAGTAACAAACCTTACTAAAGTATATTTGCTTAATGAATATACCTATTATGATTAGTGGTTTCTGTTGACAAACACTTGAAAGGAAACATGATTTTATCTTTGAACAAATATTTCTCAAATTTTTCAACAAATAAAAAAAAAACTGGATTCATTGTGAAACCGCGAGAACACATAATAGTTGTTGTACTAATAAGCTTTTTATTTCATTGCAGAAGATTTTAATGCTCTTTTCTAAATCATTTTTCTTATTTTTTTTTATTGATAAACTAACGTTTATAAGACAAGGTTTTATGCATAGCATAAGGGTTAACAAATAATTATAAGCAATAATTAGTCATCTGAAATAGTAATACAAATTGAAAATATCTCCAGAGTAAAAATAAATAAATGTTTTTCGGGTGAAAAAATATAATAAGCAGTAATGGTTGATTGAGGTACTAGTACATATTGAATCATTTGGCGGGTTGGAAATAAGCCGACATAGCTCAGTGGATACAGAGCACCTGACCGGACATCAGAAGGCACGGGTTCAATTCCCGTTGGCGGCATTTATTTTTAACTAAATTTTTCTTATTAACTGAAAGTGCGTGGATCAATGTTTGGTGAATTGTTTTAATATTTGCTGTTACGATTAATTCAATATAAATATTATATTAATTCAATATACACTATAAACCGAAGACGATTGATAATATTTTACGCAAGTAATCCAGGGTGAAAAGCTCTGCAAAATTTCATCAAAATAGAGCTCACGGAGAAACCAGATGAACTAGATACAAAACATTGAAACTGTACACCATTATTTTAAATTAAAATGATCAAATATTTAAAATTATTTTATAACGAAGATTTTGTAATAATAAAGCACTTTATATTACATACATAAGCCAACTATGCTAAGCGTTCAATAGATAAGCGACATTGTTTTACGCTGAAAATTTTAAAATCTTCTTGTAACAGTGTCAATGAAGATTTTGATAAGAATGGAATGCCGATAGATTCTTGATAACATTATACTCTTTGGAAATTGATAAAGCAGAGTCTATTTTACTGAATACATTAAATTTGTAAAGCTTTCTCGTTTAAAATTAATTAAATTTATAAAATCATTGAAGAAACAAAGAATGGAGAAACAATACATTACGAAAGATCTATTTAAATTAATAACATCTTAACTAAACCATCTCATTTTGAACCAATCAGTTAATTAAGTAAAAATGTAGTTTTTTTCAAAACTTTTTTTTTATTATTTGAATCGAGAAAATAATTAGATTGCTTTATCACAAAACTATCAGAATAAAAAATCTTTCCGTTAAAATCAGTAAAAAATTGACGTCGGACTTATCGGCAAAGACAAGTGGCAAACCCGAAGATGCTATCAAATATCTACACTTATTGTAAGCCATATCCAGTCTTTACCAGTAAGGAAAAGAACTTTAGGTAAGGAAAATGTTAAAGATAATATAAGTTTGATAAAAACAAAACCTTAAAAAGTCAGCAAAAAACCAACAATATCTCCACGAAACGGCTTAATATACCGAATTTTCTGTTCAATCGATTGTAATGTATTTAATGGATAAAAAGTTTTCATAAATGGTATATCTTACTTACATCTTCAAGGTTTCTGGTATTATGTTTCAAATTTTGAAAGTTATTAGAGAATTTTATTTTTAAATTGTCTAAATAGGCGTAAAATATGTGGTATTAGAATGAGCTATTTAAAAGGTAAGGTAATGATCACTCATTAATATATATATATATATATATATATATATATATATATATATATATTAATGAGTGAATTATATATATATATATATATATATATATATATATATATATATATATATTCCAGTTAATTTAAATTATGATAAAACAACATTTATTTAAATATTTATTAAAAGTTATTATCAATCTATAAATTTATTATCAATCTATAAAAAACACTGTGAAGATGTTGAGTTAGTAAAAACAAAATATCCAAATCATCAAATAATTATTTGCGGTGATTATAATTTACCTAATTGCAATTTCAACGTTTTAGACAGTAATTTTAATTCAATACCAACAACCGCCTGCGAACGAGCAATTCTAGATATGTCTTTACTTTTTAATTTAACCCAATATAACCATGTACGTAATATTAATAATCGTGTTCTTGATCTAGTTTTGTCAAATGAAAGCAACGTAATTATAAATGAATCATTAGAGTCTATTCTTCCGATAGACAACCACCATCCCCCACTAGCAATACTTATCTCTTGTACTAAAGAAGGCAATAAAAATAATTCAATTCCTACGTATAACTTTAAAAATGCCAACTATAGGAACATAAATGATCGTCTCCACAAGGAAGATTGGTCATTTCTTAAAGAAGGCGACATTAATCAAAATATTGAATCATTTTATTACTTGCTGAATAAAATTATTACAGATCTCATCCCACTCATTCATTTTAAAGAATCAAAATATCCGAGATGGTTCAATAAAGAACTTGTTCAATTAACTGCCCTTAAAAAAGTTTTACATAAGAAATATAAAGAAGACAGGTCATTATCAAATTATATTGAATTTAAAAACGTTAGAAAAGATTGTAAAATCTTATCAAAAATGTGCTACAATTCTTTTATTATTAATGTTGAAACTTCAATAAATCATAATGTAAAGTATTTTTGGAACTATGCAAAATCAATGAAAAATAACAACTTTGGTATACCCGCCAACTTGGAATATGCAGGTAAAAAGGCCAAAGACACTCAAAGTATCGCTGACCTTTTTGCTGATTTTTTTAAAAGCGTTTATGAATGTGAGACACCAGTTTCTGCTAGTACAGTATCAAATTTTACTACTGATCATAATCTTAATTTATCTTTTATCCACATAGAATATAATGATATATTGACTGAACTAAAATTACTAGATCAAAGCAAAAGTGGTGGACCAGATAAAATACCTCCTGTATTTTTGAATAATTGTGCTACCAATCTGGCGTATCCTTTATATTTGCTGTTTAATCAGTCTTTACGAACAGGATGTTTTCCTACTAAATGGAAATTCAGCTTTCTTACGCCTATTTTAAAAAAAGGCGATAAACACGAGGTGATTAATTACAGACCGGTGTGCCTTTTATCAACAATTCCTAAAGTTTTTGAAAAAATTCTTCTTAAAAAAGTTATTTTCCGACTAAACCACGTCATTTCTCCTAAACAACATGGTTTCTCTACTGGAAAATCTACCCTTACTAACTTGTTAACCTATCAAAACTATATATCTGATTCCATGTCTAGTAAATGTCAAGTTGACTCTATTTATACCGATTTTAGCAAGGCGTTCGATAAAGTCAATCATGAGTAATTGCTGAATAAACTCCATAAATTCGGTATAGGTGGTTCACTATATAAGTGGTTTAATAGTTACTTGACCAACAGATTACTGGCTGTTAAAATTGATGGCACACTTTCATACAAATTCACTGCTACGAGTGGTGTTCCCCAGGGATCACACTTAGGTCCAATCCTGTTTTTATTATTTGTCAATGATGTATTGTATATTTTCAATGATGTTCAAGTGTTAATGTTTGCAGACGACCTGAAATTATTCAAAGCAATCAGAAACATTAACGATTGCCATTTATTGTCAAATAACTTGTCAAGATTAATTATATGGTGTCGTGATAACCGCTTGCAACTTAACATAAGCAAATGTCAAATTATGAGGTTTCATCGAATAAAGTATCCAATACTTTTTGATTATTCCATTAACAACATGTCGTTAGTATCTGTCTCGGAAATTAATGACTTAGGTATTTGGTTTGACACGAAACTTAACTTTATCAAGCATATTGAAATAATAACCAATAAAGCTTTGAAAATGTTGGGATTTATTTTAAGGGTATCTAGTGATTTCAATAATGTAAATACTGTAAAAACATTATATATGTCACTAGTAAGGAGTCATGTAGAATACAATTCCACGGTTTGGTCCCCAAATTATGAGATTTATTCACATGCGATTGAAAGAATCCAAAATAAATTTTTAAGATATGTAAATTTCAAAATGGGCATTCCTAGAGAAAACCTAAATTACGATAACTTACTTTGTTCATTAAATTTAACAAAATTATCTGATCGCAGAATTATTTCCGATTTAACCTGTTTGTATAAAATCATTAATTCAATGTTTGATACCCCTGATTTATTATATGTAATCTCTTTTCATACTCCAAGCAGGTCGGTTTCAAGACAGTACCTACCATATTATTGTAGCAATTCTATGTCAACGTCCCAATATCATACTCCTATGCGACGGATTCAACAACTAGGAAACAAATACTCAGATGTTGTTGATATATTTAGTACATCAATTTCAATATATAAGCATACCCTATTGAAGTTTTTTTTTTCATCGAGTAGTGGAATATTTTAATAAAGGTATTTAATTTGATTTGACTAACATTTAATAATTTTGTCAACTGAAACAGAAAAAATATTTTGGATTTTTTATATGTTGTGCCTGCATTCTGTGTAGATCAAGTTGAGTGATATTTTGACTTTATATTTATTTTTCTGCAATTGTATTAATAGTCGTTTCCTGCACTATTTTCATGTATAATTTCGTAAATATTTTTTATATATATGTATGTAAAAGCCTTAATAGGCGTGAAATAAATAAATAAAAATAAAAAGTTTGTTTTTTAAAGTTTTCTAGTTTGTTGATTGTGCCATCGTTCCTCGGGCATCCCCTTATATTCCTCATTTTCATATAGTACTCCGATTGAACTCCTTTATTCGTTCATCCGCTCTTTATGTTAAAAACATCTTAATATTATCCATTTGGCTTACATCGGCATTCTACACACAACTCATTTTACCACAGATGAGTATAAGTTTCACTTGATCGTGACATGTCTTTCTTGGGTGACCTCGAAACCATTCACCTCCACGTCAAACATTCTGCTTACACTCCTTTCTTCGTTCATCACACACACCTCATTTTACCAAAGTTACGTATTAGTTTCACTTGATCGTGACATGTCTTTCTTGGGTGACCTCGAAACCATTCACCTTCACGTCAATCATTCTGCTTACACTCCTTTCTTCGTTCATCACACACACCTCATTTTACCAAAGTTACGTATTAGTTTCACTTGATCGTGACATGTCTTTCTTGGGTGACCTCGAAACCATTCACCTCCACGTCAAACATTCTGCTTACACTCCTTTCTTCGTTCATCACACACACCTCATTTTACCAAAGTTACGTATAAGTTTCACTTGATTGTGACATGTCTTCCTTGGGTGACCTCGAAACCATTCACCTCCACGTCAATCATTCTGCTTTACTCCTTTCTTCGTTCATCACACACACCTCATTTTACCAAAGTTACGTATAAGTTTCACTTGATTGTGACATGTCTTCCTTGGGTGACCTCGAAACCATTCACCTTCACGTCAATCATTCTGCTTACACTCCTTTCTTCGTTCATCACACACACCTCATTTTACCAAAGTTACGTATTAGTTTCACTTGATCGTGACATGTCTTTCTTGGGTGACCTCTAAACCATTCATCTCCACGTCAAACATACTGCTTTCACTCCTTTCTTCGGTCATCAGACACACACCTCATTTTACCAAAGTTACGTATTAGTTTCACTTGATCGTGACATGTCTTTCTTGGGTGACCTCTAAACCATTCATCTCCACGTCAAACATTCTGCTTACACTCCTTTCTTCGTTCATCACACACACCTCATTTTACCAACGTTACGTATTAGTTTCACTTGATTGTGACATGTCTTCCTTGGATGACGTCGAAACCATTCACCTCCACGTAAAACATTCTGCTTACACTCCTTTCTTCGTTCATCACACACACCTCATTTTACCAAAGTTACGTATTAGTTTCACTTGATCGTGACATGTCTTTCTTGGGTGACCTCTAAACCATTCATCTCCACGTCAAACATACTGCTTTCACTCCTTTCTTCGGTCATCAGACACACACCTCATTTCACCAAAGTTACGTATTAGTTTCACTTGATCGTGACATGTCTTTCTTGGGTGACCTCTAAACCATTCATCTCCACGTCAAACATTCTGCTAACACTCCTTTCTTCGTTCATCACACACACCTCATTTTACCAACGTTACGTATTAGTTTCACTTGATTGTGACATGTCTTCCTTGGATGACGTCGAAACCATTCACCTCCACGTAAAACATTCTGCTTACACTCCTTTCTTCGTTCATCACACACACCTCATTTTACCAAAGTTACGTATTAGTTTCACTTGATCGTGACATGTCTTTCTTGGGTGACCTCTAAACCATTCATCTCCACGTCAAACATACTGCTTTCACTCCTTTCTTCGGTCATCAGACACACACCTCATTTTACCAAAGTTACGTATTAGTTTCACTTGATCGTGACATGTCTTTCTTGGGTTACCTCGAAACCATTCATCTCCACGTCAAACATACTGCTTTCACTCCTTTCTTCGGTCATCAGACACACACCTCATTTTACCAAAGTTACGTATTAGTTTCACTTGATTGTGACATTTCTTCCTTGGATGACGTCGAAACCATTCACCTCCACGTCAAACATTCTGCTTACACTCCTTTCTTCGTTCATCATACACACCTCATTTTACCAAAGTTACGTATAAGTTTCACTTGATTGTGACATGTCTTCCTTGGATGACGTCGAAACCATTCACCTCCACGTCAATCATTCTGCTTTACTTCTTTCTTCGTTCATCACACGTACCTACCTTATTATACCGTGCATAGGTATTTGATTCACATGTATTCTTCGTACGTCCCCGACTTCTACCTTTAATTTCCACATCATTAATTCGCCTTACACCCCGTTATTGTTCACTAGATTTTAGTTTGGGATTTGAGCTTTGTGAATTTAGCTTTGTCTTTTGATCTTTGAGCTTTGAAAGTCAAGAGTCTATATAAACATAATAAATTGATTGTGCATAATTGGAACACGTTGTGTGCAGTAAAAATAACGAATGCTGTAAAATTAACTTATATTAACTATTTAGAGTTTTGATATTATCTCGCTGGTAGAACCTGTGCTTTAGTTATTTTTAATAATAAAGTGTTGTTTTTAATAATTAATTAGATTATTGAGTATCCTGAATAATTAACGAAATACAAATCTCAACCTGCAATGTCTTAATTAAAAGGGCTGAAATGGGTTTTATAACGTTATCAATCACATACAATGGTGGACACGTAATTATAGGCGGCAAGCTCTACCATAATACCGGAAATCCCAATTAATCCACCCGACACCCATACAAATCGGTTTTATCGGGTTTAACCCGTTACAGCAGTAATTGAAGGGGAATCTTTTACAGATTAACCCTTCACCCTTATTTATGTTTAGGGATACCGGATTTTTAGTCGTGTTGCTAAATAAAGTGACAATTTGGCAAAATTCTAAATAAAAAAATAATATAATGTAAAATTTAAAAAATAAATTATTTTTAACTTTTTACAAAATGTTTTATTATTGTTCTTACAATCTACAAAAAAAATATGTGCAGTTAAATCCGTAAAATTAGCTTTACAGCAAAAAAATTCAGACCAATTACTCCACAGACCACCTTGGCTATAGAGAGGACAGATATTTGCAAATAAAATTAACATAAAAAATAATGCAATTTTGTTCCCGCAGTCCAGCCACTGACTGCAGAGAACAACTAGTGTGATTTTTTTTATTGTTTCTAATAAAAATGAGAGCATTTCGTTTGTTGTACTTGAATGGATAAGCGTTCTCTTTCAGAGCCACAGTACGGAAAGTATATATGGAACTTGCCATGCCAATCTAATAACACTACCCTTAATGTCATGGCTGTATAGATGAATTCCCCTTGATGGCCCTCAGGGGACATGAGACCATGAATATCCTCCATGAGATCGTATCAAGCTAACAGTTATTATTTATGCCTTTTTGTCACAATAAATTGAAGGTGTGACATTGCACTACCCCACTCATAACTTATGGAATTATATAATTTTTTTCAATTTATTTCTTTTGTAAATATAAAACAAATAATAACTCTACCCACACGTTAAGTACCTACGTCTTGAGTTTTTACAATACGAGAAGAAAACTATTGTACTTTTAAAAATGAAAAATGAAAAATTCAATTTTTAACATTTTGTTGCAATACTCGACCCTCATGATTAGAAAGCTAATTGGGAACAGTATCTACGTATAATTCACTGAGCCATTTTCTGTCAATGCAATTACAGATCCAGTGTACACATTGTATCTACCTGGATAAATTCAGTATTGCGTTGCATTCTGATATTCTGCAATAGAACGAGAGCGCTGTGCATATATCTCAACAGTGAATACATTCGGTGCCATTTAAGATAAATATACAATCTCGACGGTAATCCTAGTACCATCTCATTAGAGAACAACGATCGAGAACGTATCAATTTATCTGGCAGTTAAAATGTTTACAGATTGAATGTTTACAGTTTGAATGTTTACAGTTTGAATGTTTACGAATTGTTTTGCCATTGTATCTGCATGGTTGACTTGTATCGCGTGTAAATTTTCATGTACTTACTTTCTTAGGTACGTTTACAAAAGTTGCCACAAACTTTTAAATTATGGTGTATTGCGCAGGGTAGGAATATTATGCATATTAAGAAAAAAAGAACAACATATCTGTGACAGATTGTGTATATATATTTTTAAGCTTAATTTAAGAATCTATCAATCCTGATCGATAATGTTAGGAATCCCTCATACGTGAATGTTATTGGAGGAGAAAGGATTACCAACGTTGGGCACGTTTAAATAGTCCTTAATTATTAATTCTTACTTTCTTCAGCCGATTTATCAATATGAATAATAAAAAATCTAAAATCTAAAAAAACCTTGTATGTTTATTTTGTACAAACAAGCTATACTAAAATGTTTAGTTTAAAATTCCTGCTACCAGACGTTTGATTTGTTTAATGTCGGATTGAGTATTTGATAACATTGTATAGGAATTATTATACTTATATTCAGTTTGGTAGATTTAACAAATTCTTTGTTTATTCTTTTTTAAATTTTGAAATTGAAAATAACAACTAAAAAATGTATGTTTTAAATGAAATGGAAATGAAGTTGTTACCACAGCTAAATAAGGTAAAGTTATCTGAGACCAGGGCATAACAAATTTATATATATATATTAGGGTGTCCCAGGACATAAGGAAGAATTTTTTTTTCATGAATTTAAATATGCATACCCTCTTATTTTATTCCATTTGATCCCAATAACTCATATAATAAATATTATTTTGATTAAACACCGGCAACCCGTGCCGACTTGATGCCGAACATATGGTACAGAGTTAATATGGAAGGATTTTCAAGTTTCATTTTTGTCGGTTAAATAAAATTTAAAAATGCACAAATGTTCAATTATGTAGTATTTTATATTTAAAAATGGTTTATTGATTAAATTTTTTCTTCATAGTTTGTTTTTTACAGTCAGGATAAATCTTCCGGTGGTCCTGAAAACAAGGAAACAAAAAATATTTTTGTTTCCTCTTCGACCGTGAGATTAAGCCATGAAAATCTTTCATTAACTTAACAGTTATTTCAGATATATCATTCACTACCTTCAGCGGCGACACCTTCTTTCTGACTTCTCGATACGAAGCATTATTTAACCACATCGTAGGGAATTCGTTAAGAAAACTGGCATCTGTTTTCAGACGATCAAACAAATACTTGCTTTTGACTGAAATGAAGTCGTAAATATTTTTCTTTGAAACAAAAGTCACTAAATTATGATATGAACAAAAACCTCAATACAAAACATAATTTAAACTACTTAATAAACTTACCATACAATTTACCATCAAGAACTTCCTTCGATGGGATGTAACGTTTGTCATGGGTTGATAATTTTTTTTTTTTGATATTTCGAGCATTTTTATTTTAGTTGTTTGATCCACAGCGTCGTCAAACAGCGATAAAATAGATCCTTCATCGGTCAAATACCATAACTGCTTACTGAACAGAAATAAAGCTGCCATTGAGATGTTTTCATCAATTTTTTCTTAAGCCTTCATCGATTTCAAAAAGCACAAGTCCTGGTAAGGTGCTTTAACTGCTATAATACATTGTAACCATGGTTTGACATAGGATGTTACTATGAACAGGCAAACGTCTAAAAGTGCCGCCATATCCTTACCGGTAATTTTAAATTGCGCACAAATTAATGATATTTTCAAAGAATAAAGCGCCTTTGTCATCCATCGAGCACCTGGAGGCCGAATCTTAAATTTTCTCGCTGTATCTCCTCCTAAAACTATCACACAGAGCTCTAAAAACTCTCAATAGTCATCTCCAAGTATTTTTGTTGTCAGTGCAGTACGGTAAAAGTCAAGCAAATCATCGATTTCGGAAGCGGTTAGGTGCAATGTGACATTTTCTCTGTAGCACTGAATTTTATCGGGATCAACATTTTTACAGTTATCTCGAAACTTTTTGAAGAGTGGTACGTCAGGGCTTGTAGTCACTTGACTGATTTTTACTTCAAACACAGCTTTTAATACCAACTATGGCTATATTTGGTATATATTGACAGTTAAATTCACTTTCCGGATATTGTAGAACAAAACTTCAAGAACTTGTCCATTAGATGGCAGTTTAGAACCCGATATTTGGTGTTTTACGACTCCTATTAAAAATATACTCTTTTTAGAAGTGCGTAAATCTAACAACATCTTGCCTGAACGAGTGATTTTCGTTTACTAACAAAATAGCAAGTTACTACAAGCTCATCAACACGTTTGCTCGCTGGCGTCTTAATGTACAAGTACTGACATCTTTCGATGCAAGTCGGCACGGGTTGCAGTTGTCCAAATAAAACTAAATTTTTTTTATAAGTGTTTTGTCATTATTAAAACAAAATTAGAGGGTATGCATTCAAAAATAACAACTTTAATTTTTTTGGGACACCCTAATATACATTTTTAAGGGCCGATGGTTCTGGCTCTGAGGGCCCTTCGGTAGGTTTATATGGTGAAATAGGAGAGGTCATGAAATCATTTATATATTGCTACATGCTGGTTAAAAAAATGATTTGGCCTACACAGATTTGATTGTAAAATGATCTGGGAATAAGGGCTCATCGTACTGGTGTTTCCGAAAACAAAATAGGAATCGAACGAAGTCTAATAAAAGTTGATTCTTAGATGATTCGAAAACCAACGAAAAAAGTCGAATGCCCTCTAGGTAGTAGCTTACTGGATGAAATGTAAATAGATATACAATTTTAAATAATTATTTACCTACTTTATAATAACAGTAACTGTATATTTTGCTTTACCTCGAGGTAACTTTTTACGAACAATTAGGAATTTTATAAAAATTCATATAACCAAATATAGGTATATATATATATATATATATATATATACCTATATTTATAATGTATATATATATATATATATAGATATACATTACAGCTTCATGCTTGTAGTTAATTTTGGAAAACGTATTAGAACCAGCTAACCAGTTTCCATACTAACCGCACTTTTCCAGTAAACATTTATATTTTTGACTAGCTGACGTTTGCCCAGCGTTGCTCGAGGTTATCGAGTAAAGTTTTTAAAAGTGGACCTAATATTCTTAGAAAGAATTAAAAATCTGGTATTTTTATTAGGAGTTTGTTTCGTTTGACGCAGCACGCGTCTTCCTCAAGCATCCCCGACTTCTACTACCATTCAATTCCACGTCACACATTCTCCTTACACCTTTTTTTTCATCACGTATACAATATTTTACCACAAATAATGATTTATTCAAGGCTTCCCCGAGATTCCGGACTTTTTCGATCACTGTTAAAAAACTACAATTCTTTCGACTTTGATTCCTCTCCGCATCTCATTCCAGTGCAAATATAATGAGTCCCCGACTTGTTCTATTATTCACTACCGTAAACCATATTGTTATTATTTAAAAACAACATTATATAGAATTTTAATTCAACTCCATATCTTATTTCATTGCAGAAACAAAGGATTAAGTCTTCCTCGAGAGTTTGCGACTTCTTCTACCATTTAACACATTCTCTAAACACTCCTATAAAAATAAAAATAAACTTTTAAATTTTTGTCTATGGGACACACACATTCAGTTATTGACAGTTAAATAGTGAGTTTCGAAAAGGTTTTATGCTTAAAAAAATTGCAAGAAAGGAATGTAAATTATTAATTAGGCTTTTTAAACGTGTCTACAACACGATTTTCCAGGCGAACGAAGATTTCATGCCGTCCCTCGGAAACTAAGTGCACGAGCAATTTAGCGTAACACTTGCCATATTTCTTGGTGCCATTCAAAAGAAAGCCATCCCCTCTAAGCAGCTTGCAATTTCGATGCGGTCAAATGGTGGTCATAACATTTTTCTACTTACGTGTTCGCCTTAGAAACTCGAGGAACATTCCGTTCCCTCCGAGAGCTTTAGGGATTAGAATCCTTTAGTGATAAAACTATCTTTACTCGGCTGGCGTAAAGGGGAAATACTTACACGATCGTGTTTAAAAAAATCTTTACTGGGTCTCTTTTTGGCAAATGAGTGACTGACATAATTATTATTATGTTTTGTGTGTCTAAACGACTGTCACATTTTATTACTGATGTGTATTTGTTTTGTGTGTCTAAATATGATGTTTTTTGTTTTTGTTTTGTGTGTCTAAATGATCATCACATTCTATTATTGAAATGTACGAGACGTATCCAGAAAGTAAGTGTACTAAATTTTTGTAGGTTACAAATTTTTTTATTGAAACGAAAAAATTACATGGTTACCGTAGTACATATGTAAGCTATTTTTCGACGTAGTCGCCATTCCTCTCAATGCAGGTGGTGAAGTGGGGCATCAACTTTTTGATGCCTTCCTTGAAGTAGTTTCCCGCCAACTCCTTCGTCCACTTCTCCACCTCCTCCTTTACCTCCTCGTCCGTTGAAAACCTTTTTCCACCCATGTACAGCTTCAGGGAGGTAAAGAAATAATAATCTGAAGGTGCTAGGTCAGGGGAATACGCGGGGTGATTCAGGACATCCCATTTAAACGAGGCAAGCAGTTCCTTCGTGGCGTTGGCCGTGTGTGGTCTGGCATTGTCGGGCGACAGGCTGACTCCCTTTGTCAGCATGTGCCTCTCCTCTTGTTTTGAATCGCCTTTCGCAATTTTTTTAGGGTCTCACAGTATCTTGCAGAGTTGATGGTCTCCCTTTGAGGCAGATATTCAATCAAAATTATGCCTTGATAGTCCCAAAACACGGATGCCATGATTTTCTTGGCTGAAATTGTGTCACAATTGAAGGTCTTCCGCTCCTCTGATCATCATGCACAGATGTACGACCGTTTTTAAACTCGCGATACCACTTTTACACACTTGTACGATTCATAGCTTCATCACCATATGCAGTTTTCACCTCATTATAAACCTCAAACGGAGGTTTTCCCTTTCAAACGAGATAACGGATGACGCCGCGTATTTCGCACTTGGCGTGAGATTGGATTGACATTTTTGACGAAATGTTTTGTCGCGTCGACACTTCTCAACGTACTGACTTTGAACTGGTCTCGTTGCGGAGGGGAAGAGTCAGGCTACACGGAAATGTAGCCAACATGTCGAAAATAAAATTCATTCGGTCGTGAGAGCCTCAGTACACTTACTTTCTGGATACGCCTCGTATTTGTTTTGTGTGTCTAAATGACCCTCACATTTTATTACTGACGTGTTTTTGTTTTGTGTGTCTAAATAACTGTCACATTTTATTACTTATATATATATTAGATAGCAGGAAATAACTCTATACATCCTTTTGATTTGTTTTATTAAATATCTTAGAGTATTTTATTTATTTCTAAATTAATATAAATACATTTTTTTACAGAGAGTTACTATAGTCATAGGTAACATGATTATTAATAAAACGTATAATCCATCACTGATTTACCTACTTTCTTGTACTTCTCACTTTACGTATTTCAATACATAAACTTCTATCATAAATAAATCTTAATTCATTAAAATATTTTAATTCAAATTAAAACAACGACAATTTCTGCAATTTTCAGAAAATCTCTTAGTTTTCCGTTGATAATTTTACAATCGTCATAAATGTATTATTTCTAACGATGTATTGACATAATTTTTAAAAATTTTCAACTAATAAGTATGATTAGTGGATTTTTTTAAAAACTGTTCATCAAATCATTATAATTGAATTCCACCACGAATTATCAGTATCTCTGTTAGACAGAGAAATTACATAAGATTATATTTTCTCTGTGAAAATACGAAAGGAATACTAGGACTATTTAGAGGTAAAGGTCCCTCAATTAATTTGATATTTTTAATCTTTTATGTGAAATTGGTACTTTTTTATAGATAAGGAAAAAAAATGAATCACCACACTACAAATAACATAATATGTAACCTGTCAGGTGTCCTTCACCAAATTTGATTTGAACTTAACTGCCATGGTAAATTAGACAGACATTTCCATGGGAGTCGTTCTCCAAAAAGTGTCGTCTTTTGTGTATCTTTTTAGCATATTTATAATAACTATTTATTGGCCTAATGTATTCATTTTTGCTTCATTGTTTCATAGAATTTGAACAATTAATCAAATTTCAAAGTTGATTTTTACATCTGTGAACGTTCTATTCCAGTTCTGTTCTTATCATTATGAAATCCAACAATATTTTTAAGCTACAAAAAGTAAGGTAGTATTTGTTTAAATTTCTGTAAAATATCGTTTTAATTTTTTGCTCGGTTGTTGCGAAAGGTTTTTTGTGAAAATTATTTTAATAGCGTTAAAATTTACGCGCTAAATAAATTTCAGGATTGCAATAAATTACAACTTCACCTTTCACTAACAAAATAATAATATACGTAATATCATTATTGGCCACTTGTTTCACAAAACTGAAATAATAACAGAACTTGAATAGATCTTTCACAGAACTTGAAAATCAACGTAGAAATTTGATGAATTGTTCAAATTCTGTAAAACAACCAATCCTTATTCTGTAATATCATTGTAACGAATATTTAAAAAAAATATTAAAATCTGTTGAAAACATGAGCCTTTCTCAGGTTTTTCCTTAACAATATGGTGAAGATTTTTAAAGTGATAAAAACATCAAAATGTTCTACAATTTCGATTGTTGTTTTTCACATTTAATGATTATTTTCAGTATGAAATCAGTAGTTTTTGAAATCATTGTGCTTATAATGTTTTCTTTGAAAAATCCGGTTTATGTTAAACTGTTTTTGTTCGTTGAAGAATGGTAAAGCTGTCGGTTTCGACAATATTGCTTCTGAATATTTTAAAGGAGGTAGCCGTATAATTCTCACTTGGTTGTGCAATCTTTTTAACCAATGTTTAAAGGAGGCTTACACGCCTTTAGATTGGAGAAGGGCAGTGATCATGCCATTATAAAAAGGTAAAGG
Organism: Hesperophylax magnus; assembly: GCA_026573805.1. Taxonomy (NCBI): domain Eukaryota; kingdom Metazoa; phylum Arthropoda; class Insecta; order Trichoptera; family Limnephilidae; genus Hesperophylax; species Hesperophylax magnus. The sequence continues at coordinate 699,846 of JAIUSX010000071.1, forward strand.
GTCACGTATGGAATGTGGGAATCATAGGGCTATTAGCCTGCTAAGTTCAGTTGGCAAGCTGTATGGTAGAATTTTGATTGAAAGGGTAAGAAATGTAACAATGGATAAAATATGGGAGCTGCAAGGTGCTTTTATGAGTGGAGGGGGGTGCATGGACCAGATCTTCTCATTGCGTATGCTCACCGAGAAGTTTCTGGCAAAAAACCAGAAACTTTTCTGTGCCTTTGTAGATCTAAAAAAAGCATACGACCGAGTCGACAGGAAAAAGCTATGGAAGATGTTGTCCAAGTATGGAGTGAATACGAATCTGACTCAGGCAATTGCGTCTCTGTATGAGGGAAGCGTTGCATGTGTTAGGGTGAACGGTGATTTTACGGGGTGGTTTGATATCACAAAAGGTGTTAAACAAGGCTGCGTAATGTCACCAATTGTATGCAAGAATTGAAAGAGGTGGGATTGGGAGCGAATTTGAGTAATTTGAAAGTATGTTGCTTCTTGTATGCTGATAATGCGGTGCTGATTGCTAATAGTATGGATGATCTGCAGTCTCTCGTGTCTAGGATGAACGAAGTATGCATGAAGAATGATTTAATGATGAATGTAAGTAAGTCTAAAGTAATGGTGTTTGAAAGAGAAAGTACGAAAACAGTGTGCAATATAGCTGTGAATGAGGAATACTTGGAGCGGGTGGATGAGTTTGTGTATTTAGGAAGCATGTTTACGAGAGATGGGAAGGCTGACAGAGATATTGAAAGAAGAGTAAATGCAGGTAACTCCATTAATGGAGGACTGAACGCAGTTGGCGCTAACAAAAAATTGTCCAAAGAAGCGAAGTTAGCAGTCCACAATGGAGTGCTGGTACCTACCCTGATGTATGGAAGTGTGGCATGGAACTGGCAAAGAAAGGATGAAAGTAGATTGAATGCTGTTGAAATGAGGTCCCTGAGGCGTATGTGTGGTAAAACCATGTATGATCGTGTGATGAATGTGGAGATCCGCAAAGAGTGCATGGCTGATGTAAGCGTAATGAGCAAGATCAAGAAAGGGACGCTTAGATGGTTTGGGCATGTAGAGCGAATGAGCGAAGAAAGGAGTGTAAGGAGAATATACGATGCAAATGTGAATGGTAGCAGAAGTCGGGGACGCCCGAGGAAGACATGGCACGACCAAGTGAATCAGATACTTGAGTCGGGCCATGTCAAGAGTCAGAACAATAGAAGAGTATGTATGAGACGATGTATGAATGTGAATGAGGCAAGGAATGTGTGCCAAGACCGAGTTGTTTGGCGGTCCGATCTCTCTGCCTACCCCTGCGGGGAAACGGCGTGATGGTTAGTTAGTTAGTTAGTTAGTTTTTGTTAGTCATATATTTTTTTCTATAAAAGTGAGTCCCTACTGCTCTGCGCCAGTTGGAACATGGCATCCTCAATTGGAGAATGTTGTGAGGCAAAATAAATGAGTAGGGGAAGGATCCGGAGGTGAAATGGATTGGGATGTACCTTACTATTCAGATCTGGTCACCAAACATAACTAAAGTAATTTCTAGCATCAAAAGGTAAATTGGAAAAATATATAATTTTAAATACATAAATCTTAATCATAGAAGAGCTGTCAGGTTAATTTAACTTTTTTTTTTTCAAAATTTCATAATCAATCATTTTTTTTAGGTTTCTTATATTGGTGCCGGAATTAATTTTATTATTTAACATAAAAAAATTAAATATATTTTTGTTCTGAAAATTAATTACAATCTTCAAATGATGCTATAATGGCGGTGGCTAATTACTAACATCGGTATTCGGGGAAACGATTCGTCGACCTTTAGAATAATAATTATTCAAACGCCTGCCCTTACGCAATTACATAAATTTTTCAATAAAAGCCTTTGATTACCATCTTACAAAGCCCTTGAAGGGTTCTTATTCATCCATTCAGCCGATTGTCCGGCGCTTGTAGGCACTTAACGGCACTCCATACGCCACCATTGTTATTGATTTCGCTTTCAACGATTCGCATTTTGTCCAATATCGTTTTCTGCTCGGAAGCTATCACGGAATGGATCCCCAATTTCAGCTGCAGACCAGAGCCACCGGATTGTAGATTGCCCATCGTATACACGTATTACTTTATCGTGATAACAAGAGTATATTTCAGCAAAGGAAAAATATTGGAAAAAATCTCGGAAATCATCAAAGAATTGTTCGAATTATCGGTAAATCCATTTATTATGTTGGGTTTTCTGCGGAGAACGAAATAGTATTTTCCGTGTCCGATTACGGGCGTCACTTTATTTAGCGAATCTTGTCGCATCATTTCCTTTGTTCGTTAATATACCCACTAAGTTATGTTCGCTCTGCACAGCCGGTGGATTGTAGGGTATAAGCAGGCCTAAAAGGATTCGCCCCGTCAGCGTTGGTATATGTATTGTCGGGACTATTTACCAAGTCTGTTAACATATTTGTTTGCTTGTTGTCCCGCGTCTTTTTTACCATACTGTTACGAAAAAAAATTGCTGTAATGCTTTAGGGCTGTAACAACATTTTGAAAGTTTGATCTGAAAATCTGAATCTGAACTGAAAATCTAAATTATTATTTTTTTATGTACAGATTTTAAATATAACACGATAGGATGAAATGCAACAGTATTTTAGGCTGTAAAAAGTAAGGAAGTATTTCTTTAAATTTCTGGAAATTATTTTAATAATTGACGCGCCAATTAAATTTCAGGATTGCAAATAAATTAAGACCTCAACTTTCAATAACAAAATTATAATATGTTTTGAAACTAAATTTTGCTAACAACAAAAAAAGATAACCTACTATCTTGGGACAAGTAAACCCATTTTTGTGTTTCTATGATTTCTTTAAATTAGCAAAAAATTTAAAATTGATCCAATTAGATTTTTTTAGACAATTTATAGATTGTGGAAACACAATTATGTAATAATACATAACAGCACCAATTTCGATCATCCTTCAAAATTAAAAAAAAAGATACAGAAAAATGTGTGATAAAGCAAAAAAATAGAATCAGGAAAACGAAAAATGATAATTACCTATTGTGTCTCACGACTTAGATAACCATTTTCTTTTAAATTTTGACAGATTGTTCCATTTTTAATAAACCAAGTAACCAAGAAATATTAATTATTAAAATATTTGGATGATTTGAATGGCACCGTTTTCGTGAAAAATCATCTCAAAGACGATTTACAATGTTGTCCCTGTACCTGCTAATCCTACTCTTTATATTCCCGATAAACCAATATGATAGACCTCTTACCTCTCTATTGTCCGTTTCTTGTTTCCACTCTTAAACTTCTAATTCATTTTACACAGTTTATATCGCATTTAATATTACTAAACCTTAAAATTAATACAGTTGCAGAAGAAAGCAATAATTATTTAAACTCATGGCAATATAATTATAATAAAACATTTATTTCCCAATAGATAAATATCACATATTTTTTAACATAAATTCTATTAACAAAAGGGTCACTGCTCAGCTATGCATTCCGAATCTCTCCGGGAATGCAGCTGGTTTTTAGCAGTGCCTCCAATATAAAAATAATAATATATACATATTTAGGTATAATAATGAACAATGAAATAATATTAACAATAAAAACTCAAATCAACACAGACAAATAAAAATAAAAATGGAATTAGTAGGTATACAAATCAGTGCAAATTATTAATTTAGTCAACAAAATACATTGCACATAAACAATATAACGCATTACCTAGTAATTTAAAACTTCCGGCAACGAACAAAAAAACATTTGCAAAAGCTCTTAAAAGCTATTTCCTTAGCAGTTTCATTAATGACTAACACAATCTTTCTCTGGAACTCCATAATAACATCTGCGTTTATTTATTTTAATGTATTTTATTTATTTGTCTTGTCCTTTCTAATGTTGTGTTTCCCGAAATGAGTTTTATAAACTCACTGGGAATAATACATTATTACTTTGTTATCATTTTGTAATGTATTATCTTGTAAAAAAAAATAAAAATTTCAAAATAAACAATATACAAAATCGCAACCACATATTGATAAGTATCCCCTTTATTGTAAGGATATCAACCATTCGCAGCAAAGCTTTTTGAAGCAATGCAACGATGTCGATATTCGAATTGACAGTGGTACTTTGTTCCAAAGCTTTGGCAAAGAATAGCTATAACTACCCTCAAACACAGTAGTTTTATGTTTGGGGAGAACGAGTAAGTGGTTTCTATGACGCGTACTATGTATATGAGAGTCATAATTGTTTGTCACCTGCTAACCCAGAGTTCAATACCAATATTTGATATCTTAGTCACCTCTTTATCCAGAATATAAAACGGAGACTACAGATTTTATAACCCGAACCGCACAATAAATTCCAAATTCCAACTTCACGGTGGAAAAAGTGAACTTGCAAAGCGTATAATGGATCCCACAGATACTCCAATTTCATCAAAGCTTTTGTAAAAATAACTCGGTAAGAACTTCCTGCCAAGTATTAAATCTAAACAGGTGAAACAAAATCATATTTCAAAGGAATTAGCGCCGTGGCTACAAAGCGTTAATAAAGTTAAACCTGCGTTACGCTTTGTGGGAAATACAAATAAAACGTTACTTTAATTTACTTCCCAGTGTATAATCTGTTATATTTCAAGTTTCAACCAACATTTTCAGTAAGATAACAGAAACAGGGTGAAAATATAGGTAAAGATTTTTAGCTAAAATTTACTATTGAATAATAATAAATCAATTTTTTAAAAATCGGTTTAGAGTTTAAATACAATACATTAATCTCATTTGAAAGGATATGTATAAAGTTTTCTTTCGCAAATAAAAAAATACATATTTTGTAGCCGTTGTTGTCATTCTACTGACAAAAAAAAATTATCATTAATAATGCATGCAAACAATGTAACTAATAAATCGACTTCTTGCATTTGAATAATTTCTAAATGTAAATTAACCAATTTTATATGAATAAAGTAGTAGGGAAGAGACATTTATTTCCACTTCGGATAGTCCGGCCAGGTTTATAAAAAGTACGTAAACGAATGGTTATTATTTGATAATCGTTGTTTCATTAACTTTACGTTTGTAAACAGTACATCGACGAAGAACATTAGCATTATCGGACTTCTGTACCGGCAGAAATACTATTTCAAATAGTATTTAAAAAAAATTAACCAATTCAATTTGTAAAATAAAATATTGTTAAGGAAGAAAATTTAACTGTTTAAGTAATAACATGTTTTATACAACAGATTTGCGAAAAAAAGAAGTATATTTTAGCTAAAATGAACGGGTAAATTTAAAGCAAACATACACGATATTGGTATTTTTTAATTGAATAAAGAAACCACATTGATTTTTTAATCAAACCGCCACTAAGCTTACAATAACCTTAAATTATAACTTGCTTAGCGAGCTTAATTATTTGCACTGAATCTTCAGCCGAGATTTTAGACCGAAAAGTAATTGTTAATATTATGAAGACTTGCAACAATTTCCTTGTTTGTCTTCAGTAAAATTTCTCCATTTTCATCTCAAGTTTGCGAGTTTATTTCGTTTCGGAGTAAATGACAATTTTCACAATAATTAGATACTGCCTCTTTGAAATACCTGCTCAACTTCAACTTTGTGCTTGGGTTGTCGTTATACTAAGCAGAGTTAAATTAATATTCCAAGTTTCAAACACAATAATATATCCCAAAGAAGCGAGATACAAGTTTTGAAATTCAACTCACTTAAAAATGTCATTTATATTGCAAGCACTAAGCAGAACATCCCCAGAAGAGTGATCTATACCGATATGAAAGAGCTTATATGTCGCCAGTTTACATAAGTCCATTTGATTCTTGGCCCAAATGAAATTGTTAATCTGGTCAAGAATTTGGGCTTTGATCGGACACATGAACACGCCCACAAAACATTTCTATCGGTTTATCTCCTCAGTGGCAGCAATGAAGCTGACATTAGATATGAAATTATTGCATTCAAAGGAACGTGCATATTGCATGTGATGTGTACCTACCTGAATTCATACTCGCAGTGGCTTACTAGCTACTATTTTCGATTGCAAATTTTTTCGTCGGTTTATGTAATAGACACCAAAAGTTTTTTGTTTCAAATAACAACACATTCCGCATTGTATTAATTAATTATTTTTTATGAAAAATAACAACAAGCAAAGAGAACTGTGGAAGTATCTTGCAACAAATATTACATTTGCATCAAATGAATTCTAATTGTTTAAAACTAAATGTCGATAAATGCTAAATTATGTCCTTCTATAGATCAAAAAAAACGATTGTCTTCGAATACAAACTTAATAATATTTGCTTAACAACTGTTACATCTATTAAAGACCTTGGTGTCTCTCTTGATAGCCATCTATCTTTTCGGGATCACATAACTGCAATCGTTAATAAATCCCTGAAACTACTTGGTTTCATCACTAGAATCACTTCGGACTTCAAAAACGTAAATACCCTTAGAACTCTTTTCTGCTCCTTGGTTCGCCCCCATCTTGAATATGCTTGTGTTATCTGGTCTCCTTTTTATGTTGTCCACATTCGACGCATTGAATCTGTTCAACATCGGTTCTTAAGAGGGATTGCTAGGAGGCTACGATTCGAAAAAGGCAAATACTCATATGATGAAAAAAAAACTCTAAACCTCTTTCCTTTGGAAGTCCGTCGGGAAAGAAATGACCTCATTTACTTCTTCAAAATTATAAATGGTATTATTGATTCACCTACTCTACTGCAACTCATTCCCTTCAATATCCTCTCGCACAGACTCAGAAATAATGAACTGCTCTTCCTCAACCATCATTCGACAAATTATGGATATTATTCACCATTGTCCAGAATGTGTAGACTGGTCAACTCAAGTCAAAAACTTAACTTTTTTGGGATAAGTCTGAATAATTTTTGCCGGTCGCTAAACAAGTGACGGAATATTATAAGTGTCCCGTGGTCCTGACCCACGGCGTAGTCTTGACATGATTCGACTTGTCACTTTATTTTCTTATATTATATCTGCCTTTTGTCTTTGCTTTCATGTACCTTTGTCTACTCCTGTATTTTTCATTTTATTGTATTCGTGTTATTATTTTGTAATTTGGACGATGTCCGTTAATAAATAAATAAATTCTACACAGGTTCGCAACGAGCTCAGGCAAATGGACTCAATTGATAAATGGGGTTTTAATTTCCATTACGCCTAATCAAAGATTAGCACCCAGAGAATCGGGAATTAAGCAAGTCCGAGCCAGCACAAGTGATGAAGCTCGCTGCACCGTACTTTACAATTTATTGTAAGTGACCAATTACCGCGTCACCGCACATCAGGCGGCATGAGCTACGAGCGGTGTGAATTAATTGTGCAGGTTCAGTGCAAGCGAAGGAACGCTGGCCGATTGCTCGTTGCATTGACGCGATTGGTCGCAGTCATAGACCACTTAGTTTCCCTGATTATATTAGTAAAGGGAACAAAAGGAGTAAGATCGACGTTCTCTTCATTGACACAGGGATATCTGTACACTGTACAGCATTGTGGTGTATGAGTTTATCAAAGAAACAATAGCTGTCACGGAACGTCTGGCAGACGTGAAATATCGAAATTGATTCATTTTGAAGGAAGTGAAAATGAAAGTAAACAAAATTTATTTTTATTTATGATAAAACTTTTTTTATAAATAACACAAAATTAAAAAAAGCTTCATCGTTTAGAATAGATCCATTATCAATTTTAGTCAGAAAATAAGCAAATATACCGGACTGAGTTTTGACGCACGGAAATAAATGATCCTGTTGAAAAAGTGATAGCATGCCATTTTCCTGTTAAAATATTAGTCATTCAGAATATATGGAGAACGCGTGTTCTTTTCCTAATAAATGCCATGACATATCATACGATATCAATATCGATATTTTGATGAACACGTGTTCCGCCGTCATCATAAAACATTCGCTTTTAACGATACTTTATTGAGAACTCTTGTCGATTATTCGTCAAAAGCCCGCAGTCCCGTTTTTAACAGAAAAATAAATGATTTGATCAAATTTTTAGTAAATTAACAGTATTTCATATCTGTAAGTTTTTTCCGTGCGGCCAGGCGTAAAGATCCGCAGTAACAATTCTCACAAATTTAATTCTAAAAGTTCATGTTAACAGTATTAACTTGGTCAAGACGAAAACAATTAGGTAAGTATGAATTAAAAGAAATCGACTCAGCGATTCTACGCCACTGCACGCCGTAATAGCTCGCCCAGAATTAAGTCTCGAATGCGTAGTAAGTCATTTCACCACGCTCAAGATTAACTCTGCTCTTCCGCAGACCGGCTCCCGCTCAGAAACCGTTCCCACTCCATGGCGGGTCCGATAATTCGTCCGACATATGCGTCCCATCCCTGTTCCCATTCAGCCGGATCCATTTACATACGGCCGCCGCAAACAAGCAACCCCGCCAGCGCGGCCCTAGGGATGTGCGGCGATGGTCTCCTCCGGCTCCGTGATCCGTCCCACCCGCTCCCCATAAGAGGTGATGGTATTTGACCGAGTTATAAACGAGAAGCCAGAGAGGATTTTACGTGTTCGGACTGTTTGTCGTCCCGAGTCGCTAGTTCATCATTTAAGTACAATCGAAATTAAAATGAGATTTCAAACTGTATAATGTCGGCTTATTGTCTCAACTGAACAAAGTTAGAAGAACCAAGTATCTTCGTTTAGGTAATGATGTGTTGCTGAAGGTAATGTCAAAGGAAGGGCAGGTGTGTTTCAGTTAACGTATTTTAAATTAAAAAAAATTGTCTTTAAAATTTTCGTTGAGGAATCGCTTATACTGTTAAAATCTGCGTAAAGCCCGGGCAATACCGGACCTTCAGCTAGTTCATTACATTTACAGCGCCCATGAGGTAATTTTTCACAAAAACGTCGCTAGAAAATTATCCAATTAATATTAATATTATTAAACGTAAAATAAATATTTTAAATTAAACACAAAGTTCCTACAAGGTTTTAAAACATGCGATATTTGGATCCGGAGCCAAAGAGCTTCTTCTGAGAAAGATGAATAATATTGTTGAAAATTCGATGTATTCATTGATTGTCGTTTCTGTTGGCGTGAACTCAGCAGCCTTCTTCACAAAACACAGTATAATTCCAGATCAAATTAAATCCTTGATTATCTCGATAAAACTTTGGATGGCATCCTTTAGTAAATCCTTCAAGTTTATCATTCGGAAACATTTTTCATTCGAGGTTTATTTTCTTTTCAAACTCCAAGAAACAAATGAAAAAATACGTCAATTAAATTAAATTTGGTAACTTCATAAAAATCCTTGTAGAATTCTAGAAACTCGAATGAGAGAAAGAATGCAAGAAAACAAAATAATACCAGTTATTTATGGAATCTATTTTTCTCCTTGGTGTTTAAAAAAATGAAATGTTTTATTTACCTACATACTATTTTCCATTTAAAGGAACTCACCTAATCCATGTTATTTTGAGAGCTTTGTTCAAGAAGATTCATTATTTTTAAAAATTATATCTGGTCCTTGATGCTAGAAGTTAACTATGTCATATCTGAGAATCGCTCAGGAATGGAGATTGTTATTTATCCAATGGCGTAAAAAATGCTATATCTTATGAATATTTAGATTTTTATGTTCGATAGGCCACAATTTTATCAATATAGAGCACCTGACATAGACAGTCGTATCATTTAAATAAGCGATATTTTAGTGACTTTAGACTACTTTCTGATACCTAAATAAAATAGACGTGGGCAATTCTGGCATTTACCCACAAATATTATATGTTATTCTGCCCACTTAAAATATATATACTTCAGAGATCCATTGATGGAAATGAAGCCATCTGCAAACAAAATTCCTCGATGAGTTATTGCTCTTGTTTTTATGAATACCGTACAATAAACATCTGCTCCCGACTGACCGAAGTCAGTAGGTATATGGTATCTCGAATTAAGGTATATTGTAAGACTGAGGAGAGTGGGGAAAGGAAGGATATGAGAAAGAGGTAGGTTGAGAAGTACGAGTACCTATCAATTTTGGTCACAAAGCACGTCCAACAAATGCACTCCTTTACTAAAACTTATTCAGACTTACAAATATAAAGGAATTCTCGTAAAATACATATCGAATTAATTCTGGGGCTCTTCGCGAGAACTGAGAGCGTAGAGCGGACAGCGGAGAGCCAGTGACCTGCTCACAAGGAAAATATTTATTAATTTTCTACTTTACCAACCGTTAAATTTATTCAAAGACATTTGCAATTATAATCTAAACAGACAGGGCGTTATTGAATGCTAAAATACATAACGTGTTTTATCATTTTTATTTTTTATTATATATTACACACTTTACAAATATAAGGCAAAAAAGGTCCCGATAAACTGCTTTTTAGCAGTTTGTCTAAGGGGTTCTTTACATTATAAATCTTATTATATTGAATTTACAGTAACATTTTTACAATTATATGTATAAAACAAAAAATTAAAAATTTTACAGAAATGTAGCAAAAGAAAATTATGAAAATCATAAATAACAATTTAAAAAGTCTTTAGAATAATATGTCATTGTAAACTAATACAAAATAATTCTTTCAGTAAGCCAAATCTTCAGTAAGTTCATAAATTGTTTGTTTTTTGGGCATCATATTCACTATAAAAGTGTAACACCTTTATTATAAGATCATCGTATTTTTCATAGTATTATTATTTTCATATTATTGCCTTTGTCGTGTTAATTAATAATTAAAATTGTAGTTCGTTCAATCGTCGTCATCTTTGAGGTCTATGAAGAAAATTATTTAGGTATATTTATTGTCGAATGTTTGAATTGGGTATTTTCCCAATAATTGTTTCAACGAATTCAGCTGACAGAAAGTTGAAAGATCACATTTGATTTTTAATACCGCCATTGAAAAAGACATCTAAAAAAATATGTATATGTAAAAATTCTCTATAACAGTATCAAAATAGTAAAGTTATCGCGTCTTTCCTGTAGCCTATTTCCTTCTACCCTACAGGCATTTTCACTGATTCCATTTAAAAGCCGTAAGAAACCGGCTGAGCATGATCATAAATTTGAGGAATCGTTGTTGTGGGAATGATTTATGTCTGGACACATAAGTGTAAACACCAATAGAAAAAGTCGAAGCGTTGTTCATTCAAATGAAGAATTTCCTGTGCAATAATACAAACAGTTTTACTTTAACATTGACCGGTGTATCGTGGACGGAATAGATTCATGTGATAACGGTTTTTCACATACATTATTACAACTATAAAATCAAGCACTTGCATATAATTAAAAACTCAAACAATATCATGCATTATATGTAAATATAAAAATATGTGCCCGATTTAAGAAAACGTAAGTTTAAAATTAAAACCACATATTTTTGTAGTAACACATTGTTCACAAATTGAATATTTGAGAAGTTCAAGAAACAGCCAAACCGGAATCTCATTCAGAAATGTTTGAAAAAAAAACATAACTAATTAGTTCAAAATCTATACACGAATTATATGTAAAAGTTACGCATACGATACGAAAGTATTAGGTATCAATTGCATGTTTTCAAAAGTAAAAACAAAAAAATAATAAAATACAGGTTGAGGCAAAACGAAAAATCAGAAGACGAGAGATGAATAGCTGTCCTTCCTCTGCTACGTGACGTAGTCGGCCGCGATACATCCAAAGTGGCTGTCGCCAACGTCTGCTAGGCGATGGCACTAAAAGCAGAAATAAGCATTTTAAATAAACTGCTCAGGCAGATATGAATTCTTTAAAAGTACCCCGAGAATCGTGGTATGTTGGTATTCATGTTTTGGGGAATTCTAAAAAAAAAACAGAGCATGTACTTGAATACCCAATCTCCCGGCCGAGGCAACTCCATTCCAGCCACGTCACTTTAGATCGCACGACTGAAAGGATTCTGACGCGTTTACACAGAATAAATATATGTTTTCTGTACCTCTATTCACAATTTCGTGCAAATATGGATTGAAATTTTCTGTTCCACGATCCATTATTTATTCAAGAAACGATATTTCACTCTCAAATAATGCTCCTTCTGTGCTATGTAATTTATTGCTAATACACCGAAGTGAAGCGAGGAGAAAAAAATAAATCGTTACTCAACCTGTTGGTGATCGTTAAATTTACTGTAGTACGCTGGAATTGCTAAAGTATTATTCCCAACCAACGTGCTCTTTGGTATTGTCGGGGAAATTCAGCATTTTAGATTTTAATATAACGAGAACTTACCAAGGTATCTCCAATAAAATAAACTTTCACAATTAATTCGATTCTACCTTGGTATCTGCTTACCACATTTAACCACTTTCTTTTTTTTTAAGTTTAGTAAAATTTAAAAAAATGCTTTAGTTCCTTCTAATTGACACCATTCACCAGTCCCACAAAACTATTATAATATATCCATGAAATCTACTTTTCCACAATCCGATTATAATATATCATTGACATTTACTGTTCCACAAGCCCATTATAATCTTTACCGATTTACAAGCATTCCACGATGTCCCTTATTTTAAACCCTTCTAAGATCTCCACTTCTTCCAAATATATTTTTTAATCTACTCTGACCAACAACTCCTCTACCATCTATAGTCTCAAAACTCTACCTTGTTCTCATTACCACGTCACCATTCATCTGCACTACCTCGTGACTTCCGACCTGCTCCCAAATAATTTTTGCTTTTCACCAACAATCCACAAACGTTTATCGTCACCTTTTTCACCTTGAACCCCTAAATGGAGCAGCTACTTCGTCTTTTCCGCACCTAAATAAAGAACCCACTATTCCCCATCTTATCGAGAGCACGGGGTCAGACGGAGAATTAACAACTCCGTAAAATTGAACCTTCTCTTAAATAAAGCAGATACTACCTCGCTGCTTTACTCACGCACATATTTTATACGCGACATATAGGTACTTCTTATGTATATATATATATACTAACTAAGTGTGTTCATCTCAAACACCGCTATACGCGCATTTTCTGTCTAAACCCAATTGAATGTTCAAAATTAGGTAATATTGTTTTCTTATAATATTATCTACGGAGTAAGCTCCCAGTAATGGAATAAAGCAATTGTCAGTGGCGCCTCGCGAAGTTGGTGAGATAACTTTTACCGGAATTATGAGCATTAATATTCAGTTTCCGTACTTGCGCCGACACCTCCCCCTTCCAAGGGTAACAATAATTATAATAATAAAATTACTGTAAAACCAGAAGAGGCCAGGATTTTGAATAATTTTAGAACGTTTTTTTTATCGTTACGATAAAATGTTTTATGTACCAAGAGGGCTAAAATTTACTGATAGGACAGTGTTTGAGTGAATAAATTTCCACAGATATTTTTCCTGCAAAAAATATAAGGCTCTCCATATTAAATGTATACCTACATACCACCAGCATTAAAAATATTACTAAAATATTGTAAAATAATATGGTGTTTTTCTATTGTAGTTTTCTTGGTTTTGGAATGTTGTAAATTATTTCTGTTACATTAAAAAAAACCCACACTCAAATAATACCGATACTATAATGATAACAAGTTATGCTTAGAAAAGTAAAGCTTATTTTGAGCTAACACTTCGGTATGTAATACAATAATATCTTTCTTAACTCCACAAAGTTTATTGTCAAACAAGAAAAACTTACGTACCGCCAATATAATTTTAAAACCTAAATATTTTTAAAAGTTGGTCAAAATGATGAATTTGTTTTGTTTTCATTTTAAACTAGCTTACGACGTTATTACTCCTTATTTTCCGTCAATACGCTCTGATGCGTCCGAACCGAGAGTCGAAATAACACTGGCGGCAATTATTTTTAACACGTAACGGAAACTACTTGACACCAGCTTATTTGCCAGCAGCCGTGCGTAATGAAGGTTCCGCAAAGGAAACCTTTATTTCGCAATGTGACTGTAATACCTCAACCACAAGAACAGAAATTCGCCAGCCGTTGGTTTAGTGTATTGAATCTACAGGAGGTGTACCTCCTGTAGATTCAATAGTAAGACTTATTATTTTTTTGGTAAACTAATGTTTTTAAGACAAGATTTTTTATGCATAGCACAAAGGGTAACAATTATTTTACAAGCAATAATTGTTCGCCTGAAACACTCATCCACATTGAAAAATCTCCTGATAAAAGATACATGACGCCAACGGGACTCGAACCCGTGTCCCTTCGATTTCCGGTCGACAGCTCTGACCACTGAGCTATGGCGGCTTATCTCTTACCCGCGAAATTATTCAATATATACTAGTGTTTCATTCAACAATTACTGCTTGTTACATTTTTCACCTGAAAACAACCAACTTTATTTTATATGAGAAAGGCATTGTAAGTGCTAACTCTCTCACTAGATGGCGTCGAGACAAATTGTCTTCATTTTTAGGCGAAATACTTGAACTTGTCAGGTATTTGTCAGGTACTTCAGGCGAACAATTATTGCTTGTAAAATAATTGTTACCCTTTGTGCTATGCATAAAAAATCTTGTCTTAAAAACATTAGTTTACCAAAAAAATAAATTAATATTTGACAAGTTCAAGTATTTCGCCTAAAAATGTAGACAATTTGTCTCGACGCCATCTAGTGAGAGAGTTAGCACTTACAATGCCTTTCTCATATAAAATAAAGTTGGTTGTTTTCAGGTGAAAAATGTAACAAGCAGTAATTGTTGAATGAAACACTAGTATATATTGAATAATTTCGCGGGTAAGAGATAAGCCGCCATAGCTCAGTGGTCAGAGCTGTCGACCGGAAATCGAAGGGACACGGGTTCGAGTCCCGTTGGCGTCATGTATCTTTTATCAGGAGATTTTTCAATGTGGATGAGTGTTTCAGGCGAACAATTATTGCTTGTAAAATAATAGTAAGACTGTAAACGAAGCGGAAATTTTTTTGGTTTAATTAAATGAGTTTATGGCTGTATCGAACGGCAGAAACTTATATGTCAAATGTTACATTAATTAATGTTATTAATGTTTATTTTGCTTGTTTCATATTGTTTTTGCACTTGTCTACGGTGACGCATCTTTGCATAATTTATCTATTTGTTTATATAGAATATACTTGTCCTGGAGCTTCTCAATGCTTAATTATGCCCATGAAATGAGCTTGGAATTTATTCAATTAAATTGACTCCGTGCCGCAACTTCAAGTGTTTTCTCTATTCCTCTATGTAGTATCTAATGCATTCTTGTTTAGAGATAAGAATAATTACGCATATAATAACACCTGCAGGCATTGTACGCTGTTACCCAATCAATAGGGACGCGACTTTTCATACGAGTCATTATCAATTTATTGTCATTGTTTAACTTGCTAATCCTTACCCAAGGAACTCTCAAGAGGAAACCGATCATTTACAGTCTGTATCACTGGCCTAAGCGTCCAGTACATTAAGGTTTAGTTGATTTGCACAGTGTATGTGTGGAGTTTTTTTAGTATCGGTTCGGTTCATCATAGAAAAATAATATATATTAGGTATATTTCAAATCAGATTACCAGAGAGTGGTCTCTCTACTAAGTGGAATTCGCTATTCAGGTGAGTTATGAGCCTGGTAAAAAAAAGAGGGGGGAGATACGGATGGTAACAGACGAAGATGGAAGAACCTAACTATTTAGATTTGATCACTACTAAGTAGCTAAAGCCACTTTGAGAAACCATGTTTCTATTTTGAACGGTGAATAATGATTTATGAAGGTATTTTTAAATGCATTTTAAATTAATGCATTTTTTTGCAAAGACTTAAACATTGTATGTGGGTTTGAAAATTGTAATAAAAATATCGTTTGTTACATAATTTTCGACTGAAAATCAGTAATGTGTTCAAAGACGACAGAGACGATTTCAAGGAAATCGTCTCTTTTAGTTTATTTTTAATTCATTTTGGTAAAAAATTAAAACTTTTATAAATGCAAATATATTTATTTATTTATTTATTACACGTCCTAGTGGGCTTTTCTATAAAAAAATACAAGCATTTTGTATCAGAGTAAACACTTAAAAATTAATACAATAAAGAAGAATGTAAACATAATGGCAAAAATGAATCCTCACGCATGTAATTGAGTTTAAAAGATTCAACAAAACAAAATAGTAGAAGCGGAGAAGTTATATGGGTACATAGGTCTATTTGTGTATAAGTTGGATATCCATGTACCGTAAGGAAGCACGAATTATAGTTATATATTTTAGTTACTAACTTAACTTGAATTTAATTACTACAAACGACAATTTATCTCGTTTGCGGCTGCGACCAGGGCTTTCTTCAGGTATAATTTTAGTTTTAATGATAATAATATTTAAGTGTATAGTTTGTTATTAGGGTCAGGCAGGTTAAAAGCCACATTGTAAAGTACCAAAGTACCACACGGGAAAGTTATTTCATGTGGTGATATAATATTATTATATTTGGGAGATGCTGCTGTGCTGTAGGTTCAAACAAATCAACACTCATTCTGCGGGATCTGCTAAACTCTGAATGCGGTTAGTATTTCACTTTAGCGCAGACCCTTGAAAATCACAGAGTATTTCATTTTATTTTGGAAAACCAACAGTTGAATAGTAAATAAGTATAAATATTAAATCGATATAAGATTTTCAGAGGTTTATTATGATAGCAAGCTTGGTGAAGGTCAAGGATAAAAAAAATATTTGCCTGAGAATTATTGCATTTGAAAAGAAGAAATCCATCCTTCATCTTTAAGATAAATTGAAAATTACAACATTTATTCGATGAAATTATAAAAATACAAGACTATTATTTTTATATTCATACTAATGGAACAAAAACATTAGCATCGATTATTAAAAGGATATAAATTCAAAGAATGCGTATATGAAAGTGGCGCTTAAGTAAGTACACTGGACCTGGTTCGGCGCCTGGCGCTAGTAAAAAACTCAAGGGCGCTTATTATCAGCGCCTTGGCGCCTTGTCATCACTCTATTAAATCATCTATCAAACATGTAAACAAAACAAATATTTATTTCAAATAAAGAATTATCATATCATAATATAATTTTTTATTTTTTTACTTAATCGCTTGTCTTTTTATATGATAAGTAGAACATCAATAATTTTAAACATTACGCAGGAATGATTCACATTACTTACAAATTTATCCATTCTTCAACTACCGAAATAAGTACGTTTTATAATATTGTCACTCTTAGGTTTTCTGCAATGTGTAAATCTCTTAATTCATTAACATCAAATATTTCATAAGCAAATAATAATTTTCCGTTTAAAAAACAAACAAAAGATTCACCAAAATGCGACTACAATCGCGATCACAACTTCACAAAAGTTTTTATCGCCACTGGAGGCATTTGGATTTCTTATAAATACCCCATGTTGCAGGCAGATCGTGTGGAAACATCTGCACAATGAATGATTCATGCCAAGAGCCTAAAGGTTCGAGTAGGTGTGCCCATGTCTCCTTTTTATTGCGCACAAGATGATATTGGTGACGGCATCGGACCCAGAAGATCCTGACCTGGAAGTGATAAGAAAGAGAACTATCTTTGTTACTTTAGGGTAAATGCTTGAAAAAATGCTCAAAGAGTTAACATTAGGTGACTAATAAATTAGATACAAACAGATATTACATAATATTGGTATAGAGTGCATAATGATTAATTGTTAAATACTATTGGTATAGAGTGCATAGTGATTAAGGGTTAAATAATATTTTTTTGTCAAAGGACATGACATACATTTATTAATTATATAGGTAGATTCATCAAGGTAATTCACTCAAATAATTTTTGGTTTTTCTTTCATATATTCAATAATAATTTATTGAATGAAAAAAAAGGTTATTTATTAACAAGTTCTACTGAATAATTATTTTTACGCGTGACAGCTATTTCGCCCTCTGAAGGCATTATCAAACTATGGTGAAGCCACTTACAGAAAATATTTTTATTTTTTTCACTTGTAGCAAACACTTTGTAGGTATACATAATTATAGTAAATAAAATAACTTTGTTTGAATACATTTATAACCAATCGGTTTCAGTTCAACCCGAACCTTCATCAGGGTTAAGTTAATTAATTATAAGTACCCATACACCTCTGTAATTAATTTAATAAGTTTTTATTAACCCTGACGAAGGTTCGGGTTAAACTGAAACCGGTTGGTTATAAATATTTGCAATAAAGTGGTATTCAAACAAGGCTATTTTTTTTTCATTATTATGAAAATATATTCGTAAATTATATCCATAGAGGAACTTACGATTAAAATAAATAGAAGAATATAGGAATAGGAATACATTTTATTTTCTACGTCTTTATTTATTTTCGAGTAAATATCGAAAAACATTATTGGTTTTAACCATTTGTTTCTACGAATTATTTTATTGTTTAAATTTGAATAAAATAACATCGTATATGCATTATTAAAACTGAAAACCTAACAAAATAAAAACAACGTCCAACAATTCAACCGCAAAATATGTAGTAGGCAATTCAGTGGCGGCTCGTGACTTTCGGGTGTGTTTTGAGTTTTAATATTCAAAAATGGCATCATTGATGACGTAGCCGAAAAAGTTTTTTTTTCGAAATTTCATATTTTTGCATGAAGATATTCAGGAAATCAGTGCAATGCACTGCTAAACTGAAACTTCCAGAAAATCTTCGTAAAAAAAAAAATTAAAACAAAAAAAAAAATTCTGTATCCATGTCGAATTTTTCAAACTTAGCTCTCTACCACACTCAAAAGTTATCAGCCGCCACTGGTACTGGTACTTGTATTTTTGTACATACATTATGTTCAACAGAAAACATAGACTCAAACATTTTTTCACAAAAAATCGAATTTTGGATATGAAATCCAGTTAACATTGATTAATTTAACAGTTAGTATCGATATATATTTACAAAGAGGGTGATAGATAAATTGATATTGAGACACAATAAGAGATTAATTTTAGTTTAAGTAAGTAAAGGGAAACAAAGAGAAAATGATATTATCCAATTTTAAGTAAAATATAATAAGTAAAATTAAATATTATACACGTTCTTCAAGAATTATCCAAAAATATATACACTCACATATAAATGTGTGTTTTCATGTTTCAATATAAAAAAAAATAACTTTCTACTACAACACATAAATACCTGTCACACTTAATCACAAATACGTTAACACCTCAGCACAGGTTCTCCTAGTGAGGTGTTCACGTAGCATACAATATCACCCACACACAGTTTTACCTATATCAACCTATGTTTTTTATTTTTATACCTTTTTTCTGTACTTTTTTCTATGTACTACAATATAAACCACTGTAATCATTTGTAAAATGTGTATTCAAGAATAGACATAAATAAATAAAAAAAATAAAAAAAATTGCTGTTATTCAATTGTTCTGTTATTCTGATATTCAAACTTATTTTTTCACCAATTCAAGCTGAAAGCAGAAGAGGAAAAAAAAAAAAATTGTGATGAAAAAAGATGAAATTTTCTAATATATTCGATCGAATGTTATTTTTTTACATAGTTTGATATTTTATTAGTAATTTGTATAGGTAGAAGCTTAAATATACACATGATGACCAATAAAACTGCTGCTTTGCATGTGTTCTTTTGGTTGAAACTTGCATTTAAAAAAAAAGTTTGTTGTCTTGTTTCAAATCGGGACATTGTAGGTTTTATTGAAACATTTTAGGTTTTGCCGGGGCAGAGGGACAGATTGCTCTATAACGGTGACAGTCCCGACATATTGGGACTGATGGAAACCCTAATAATGTAGTAATGTAATATAGAAATCAGTGTATTCTACCCCCGAATACCTTGAATATTTTTTGAAAATATTATATTATTTAAAAAGACACTGTATTATCATGAACTTAAGAAGGGATTATGAATGTTTTTCGTTTTACGTATATCCTTGATATTATTGTATAAACTCACTCATAGATGGCGTTGGATTAGTCTAATAGTTTACTCATACATGGCGTTAGCTATCAAGTATTGTAGGAACCAGTGGATAATAAATTAAGCGTGAACCTACAGATCGGGGTCTTCATCAAGTGTTTTTATGAAGCCGGAGTTTTATTTAATAAGAAAGTTTGTGAGAAAACCTGGAAACACAATACGTATTTTTTAAAGTTATAGACTAGCAGTGGCGGTTCGTGGTATTTTTCACTAAGAGTTCAGAATATCAAGAGAAGTTATTTTAAAATTTTTACATATATTCCTCATTTTTAATTTCAATCCCCTTTTCCCAACAATCCGCATTATTTTTTTTTATATAAACAACACAATATTTGTATATATTGTCATATAACAGATTTTAGCCGCAAAAGATCCTACAGTTGCCAGCCTGAGAGCGGGAATTATTCAAATTAGTTGCTAGACCAAACGTAGTGAAGAACGCGCAATACATCCGCTACAGTTCCCCCACCCCCGGCGACCCTACGCCCCGTTCCCCCCCGCTCGCGCGCCGACCTCTGACCAGGCTGGACGTGTGTTCGTTTCGGCTCCCGCGTTCCCAATTTGCACCGCTCCGTCGAAAGCAATAACGTACGGAAATGGCGCTTTGAACATCGACAGGCTGGCACCGTTTGTTTGAGACACGGCGCTCAGTCCTGCAAATCAACAGGATACCCGACAACACCATGCTGTGAGTCTCTTACATTTCCTATTACCCTTGAATGTGTCCGCTAATAACCTAAATTCATCCACGCTGCCTGCCGATCTAGAGAGAGTGAGCTGTTAATTATTTCCCAGAGAGAGATTAGGGAACCCTTGTTGATAATTCCAGTTTAGGATGTAATAACCTGTGTACTGTTGTTATTCACCCATGTAATGTCCTTTAGCCGCTCAAATACAATGCTAATTCATAAAAACCTAACCTCTTTCATTTGGGCATAACAATCGTATGGGAGTGTTTTGTATAGACGGTGGGATATGGATTCTCGAGCCACGCGCTGACCCCGAACCCTGACTATGAGAGAGACGTCTCATGCCCCGCTTCTGAGCTGGCCGAGGGTAAGTCAGGACCCCCCCCAGGTCCGACGCGCGACACTGGCGACCAACTTAGGGGCAGAATTTTTTTTTTAAACATATCCTTCCCGACTGCACAGAATTACCTTTACGATTGTCCCCAATTTGAAAACATGTACTATGCAATTTTGTGCCAAGAGCATTTTTGCCGCAAAAACTACGGTGGAAGTTTCTCGAATAAATAAGAAATGCACGCAATCCTGTCGTGACTTTGTTTGTTGCTAAGCGCATTTTGCCGCGAAAAATAACGGTAAGAATCTTCTCGAACGAATAAAAGAGACCCGCGAAATTCCCGCCAAATGCTGTGATAACAAAAGTTCGAACATAATGTTTTTGTTTTTTTTTCAATAACATAGATTCTGTATTCTTTGTTTAACAAAACAAACCCACTGTTTTAATTTCGGCATAAATTGCACCGTAATAATAACAGTCAGGATTTAGAACTGTGAAGCCAATTTTTACACCGGAAGTGATTTTTTTAAAAAAAGCACAATACACCCAACGGCCCATCGAAGCTGATTTCTAAAAAGTATATCAGCTACAACCTGTAAAACACAAGTAATTCTTTATCCCGATTAATTATATAGGTACGGTGTTTGTCCATATTCTTTTTTCAGCATTGACTGTTATAAAAGTGATTTTAAGTGAATTGTTTGAAATTAACTTCAGAAGTGCAGTGTTTTTTTGCAAAGAAGTGCTTTCTCGACGCAATAATAAGAACGTGTGTTCAATCTCACGATTTAGTGCCAGTAAATGAAGCAAATATAAAATCTTTCCATCAAAAGTGTTTTTTCGCTTCTAAAGTGCTGTTTTTTGTGCCTTTTTCGTGCCTTTCCTCGAGTGCAGTGAATATAAGTGCGAATAGTGCCCACAAAAATTAAATAATGCAAATCCTAAAGTGTCCCCCTGGCCAAATTTTCTTCAAAAAGACTTAGAAGAATTTCGGAGTTTTTTTTTTCCTTTTTTAAACCATTTTTAACAATGAATTCCAATCAAATGGCTACATCTTCGGACATGGGTGTCATTCCCAATGTACACAACTTATCCAAAGTGCACCTACAAGCCGTCCTAAAAGACAGAGGAATATCACCACTAAACAAATCAAAGTCAGCATTGAAAGCATACGCTTTGTTATTTAACAAAAAGTTCATCAGGAAAATAAACCTATCCGTTGCAAGTGAAGACAAGGCACCCAATACCCCAGCTTTGGAAATCCCCGTTTCTAACAAAGAAACCAGGACACATGTTACAGTAAAACAAGACAATGCACCCATCACGGCACAAGAAAAAACATACGATCTCACTCCTTGGAAGATCAAATATAACGGTGTTTCTGATGTACTGGATTTCATTGACCGAATCGAAGAAACGGCCTCAATTAAAAATGTTCCATTTGACGTGCTGCAGAAAAACTTTATAGAACTAATATCTCCAGAATTAATCCCGTGGCACCGAATACAAAAATCAAAATGCAAGGACTGGAATAAACTCAGATCAGCCCTGATCACTAGCTTCGGCAAATCAGAGGCCCAACACAGAATTAAATTATCGTTACTATCCATTAAACAAGTAGTAAACGAAACTGTGGCAACATTCATAGAGAGGGCCGAATCCATCAACATCAAACTTTCCCACCCTGTCTCGGAAGCCGAATTATTACCAGTTATAACTGATGGCCTCCTACAAAGATATGAAAACATTATCACCTCACAGAAAATTGTGTCGTTGGCCCATTTAAACGAAGTTTGCCTCATTTTGGAATCCCACCAAGACAGGAAAAACAACAAAACCACCACGGACAATATCACTGTACCAAGCCGTCCTTCTGGATTAAAACCAGAATTTGTCAACAAAAAAGTTTGCTCCTTTTGCAAAAAAGTAGGTCACCTAGCTACCACTTGTTTCAAGCAGGCCAAATTTCTGGAAGCTAAAGAACCCAGAACCTTAAAGAGACATCGCTCCAGGGATCGTTCTCCTCCACGCGACGAACTGCGTGAAATTTTCAAAAAAACAAGAAATAACATGGAAAGGTTGCAAGACCCTCACTTTGTTAAACCTCAAGTGGATTTCTCTAAACCCCCACCGAATTTTCATGCGAGAAAACCAAAAAACTAAATAATAACCTCTCAGGTATTCATTCTGTACCAAGGTCTAAGGAATGGACTGATTGGTTATCACACATTAAATATTTTAACCAGACCTTAAATGTTTCTTCGGTTTGTTGCAAACAAGCTAAAGATGGAAGACCTTATGCCCTTTTCTCCGTTAACAATGTCCCCTTCTCTGGACTACTAGATAGTGGTGCATCTGTTAGTTGCCTTGGCAACAATGCCCACCTGCCTTTTGTTAACAACGGTTTTAAAGTTTTTTCCAAACCTACACTCGTGACAACTGCGGACAATGCTCCCCAGACAGTCATCGGTACTCTGTCATTACCAATTAAATGTAACAATAACACAGTTACAATTAACTTTCTAATAGTACCCTCTATATCCCAGAATTTCATCCTTGGCGTTGACTTCTGGAAGGCTTTTAACGTTGCTCCACAAGTATTTAATACTCTTGGCCAAAAACCTCCGGTCGCTCAAGTTGGTGAGATTCGAACAATAATACCTCACGAAAACCTAAGCACTGACCAGGCTCTCCAATTAAAGGAAATGATCAACAAATTTGAATCAATATCTTTCGAAAAATGCGGACTGGGTTTAACTAATTTGGTAAAACACCACATTAAAACCAACGGCCCACCAATCAAGCAACGCTACTACAATTTAGCCCCCCAAAAATTGAAACTTTTAGAAAATGAACTTGATGAAATGTTAAAAATGGGAGTGGTAGTTCCCAGCAGAAGTGCTTGGACCAACCCAACCCTTTTGGTTTCAAAAAAAGACGGCTCTGCACGCTTTTGCCTCGACAGTAGACGATTGAACTCTTGCACTGAAGCCGACGCGTACCCACTGCCTTTCGTTCACGCAACTTTAGACAAATTACGCAACGCCAAATTCATTTCTTCCATTGATCTAAGCAAAGCTTTCTGGCAAATACCTTTAGATGCGGAATCCTGCGAAAAAACTGCTTTTGTTGTACCTGGTAGGGGAATGTTCCACTTTAAAAGGCTACCTTTTGGTCTAAAAAATAGCCCCGCCGAACTACAGAGGCTGATGGACAAACTATTCGGCCCTGAAGTTGACAACAACCTATTCTGCTACCTTGATGATCTCATCATCGTTAGTGACACCTTCGAAAAACACCTGTTAATGCTGGAAAAAGTTTTTCAACAACTTAAATTTGCTGGTTTAACCATCAATTTAAAGAAGTCTGAATTTTGTAAGTCTCGCCTGCGTTATTTGGGATTCATTGTCGACGAAAAAGGTCTGAGAACAGATCCTACTAAGGTGGAAGCAATGGCAAATTTCCCCCGACCCAAAAACGCGAAAGAAGTCAAAGGTTTCCTTGGACTTACAGGTTACTATAGGAGATTCATTAAAGACTTTTCCACTATTTCGGCCCCATTAAACAAAATTACTGGTATCCGTAAAGGTATCAGCAACTTTCGTTGGTCTACTGAAGCCGAAGAAGCTTTTACGACTTTAAAAAATGCTCTTCAAACAGCCCCTGTCCTGAATTGTCCTAATTTTGAACTACCTTTTACCCTCCACACGGATGCTTCTAACGTAGGGATCGGTGGAGTCCTAACTCAGGAATTCCCCGATGGCGAACACCCTGTAGCCTATTTTTCCCGCACCTTGAATAAACACGAGAAAAATTACGGAATCACCGAAAAAGAGTTACTGGCAGTATTGGATTCTGTTCACCATTTCCGCGGTTACATAGACGGTAGCAAATTTACTGTAGTCACAGACCATAGTAGTTTGAAATGGTTGATCTCTCTAAGTAATCCCTCCGGCAGACTCGCTCGCTGGGCTTCTCGTTTGTCCCAATACACTTTCGATGTCATCCACCGTAAAGGTGCGGACAATATTGTCCCAGATGCCCTGTCAAGAATTGAACTTGCCGCATTAAACATCGATACAATTGCCTCTACCCCATCCACAAAAGATGAATGGTATCTCAAAATCTATGAAGGGTGCAAAAACAATCAACAAAAGTTTCCCAATTTTATTATAAAAGAAGGACAACTATATCGCAATTGTAAGGCCCCACTGTCCATCCTCGAAGATTACTCTTGGAAACTTGTTGTGCCCCTCGAAAAGAGAAAACAAGTAATCATCAACAATCATAGTGCCCCCGACTCTATACACCCAGGAACCTTCAAGACGTATAAAAAGATTTCTTTGAAGTATTACTGGCCCGGTCTTTTCAAGCAAGTTCGCAACTACATCTCCAAATGTGAAACATGTAAAGCTTACAAACATAGTACGGCACCCCCTGCCGGCCTAATGGGAAAACCCAAACGTGCTGATAGACCCCTCCAATCGTTATCTATGGACCTCGTCGGACCTTTTCCCAGAAGTTATTCTGGACACATGCATATACTCAGCATTGTGGATATCTTTACCAAATTTTGTTGGATCTTCCCCTTAAAAAGAGCCAACGCCACCGCCATTGTCAAACTTGTGGAAAAACACATTTTCATACCCTACGGAACACCCAAAACCGTAATAGTTGACAACGGAAAACAGTTTATAGCACAGGAATTTAAAGATTTCCTTGCTAAATACGGGATTAAAGATATTTATTATAATACCTTGTACACTCCCCAAAATAACACTGTCGAAAGATATAACCAGACTATTAACACAGCTCTGGCCATTTTGGTTGACAAAGACCAACGTAATTGGTGTAAGAATTTAGATAAAATTCAAGCTGCCATGAATAACACTGTTAACCTAACCACTGGTTACACCCCCTTCTTTTTAAAACACGGTATGGAACAGGTGGTACATGGTTCATTGCACTGGAACACGAATTTCCCCACGTCAACCACCTCCACAAGCAATCCTGCCGTTGATTACGCTCATCGTTTGGAAGAACTTACTGCCATTTATAGTGAAGTTACTGATGCCCTATTGCTGGCCCACCAAAAAAGTGCGGACAGATATAACCTACGTAGGAAACACATCACTTTTAATGTAGGCGATGTTGTCTGGAGAAGGAATAACACCCTCTCTCAAGGAGCCCTGTACTTCTCTGCCAAGCTGGCACCCCGTTTTGTCAAGGCCAAGGTTGTAAGAAAAATATCGGACTTAGTTTACTACCTGTCCGACTCCTCTGGCAAACATACTGGTAATTACCATATTAAGGACATTGTAAAGTCTGGAAGTGAGGAGACAGTTGAAACTCCCCCACCACCCCAGCAACTTTAAACTAACCCACTGTGTATTATCACAAACTATTGTAAGCTATGAAGTCTTACCATAATTAGGCGTGTAAAGTGTCAACTACATGTCAACCTATTCGTCAAAAACGAGTTTAACCCACCTTTGTAAATGAATGTATATTAACATATTATGACCATGAAATATTATTCCTGTAATAACGTTCTTTCCCTCACGACAATCGTTTTCTCCCTTTTTACGTTTTATTTTCTCACCTGTTCTGAAACTGATCATTTTAGAATAGAGACACGTCTTCGAGTTACAATCGCCGGGAAGTCGCGAACCCGCTTTTGCTCCTCAACTTCTACACTATGCAATGTTTATGTCATGTCACCCCATTTTCGTTTCATTTTTGTTCCCTTCGTCGTGTTAGAAAGAACCACCCCACTTTTGTTTTTGTTCCTTGTAAAATAACGATTGGTAATCACTCATAAGAGTGCCATCCAAAAGAGTTCGGATTTTGTAAATTCCAAAGTGTTAAATACCGACCCTTTTTTTAAAAAAAGAAAACCTGTCAAGTACAGCCATTAATTCTTTCTTGTCCAATTCAACGTTACCTTGAGTATGTAAAACCCTATAGTGGTCTCAAAGGCAAGAACCAAGTAGCAATTAATCACATAATTGTCTTCTTTGTATGTATATAATTTTTTTTTTCATTCTTTTTCAATTTTTTCCTTTCAAAAATTGATGGCGTCCTACCCAAGCTCACATTTACCAAAAATCGGATTTTGACACATCCATTTTGGGAAATTGTATTTATAAAAGAAAACCAAATGTCGGTCCTATAAAACCACATACAAATAACTGGACTCGCTTCAACTAAAAGTATGTAAAACCCATTAAGGTCTTTTATTGTATGACGAGATCTCGATTTTCTTTTCTCTACTGTTACGTCACGTATGTCTCGTACCTCACGTTTCAACCCTACGGGACAGGTTAGTAAAACCTTACGGTTATCCTGATCTTCAAACGCAAATAATTATATCACAACGTAAATCAACAGGACTTTGTTCGATCATCGTTGCATAATATAAACACCCAACCTTTGTCTCACCATTTAACCAAGTGTTTGCAACCCAATTGCACGCTACAACGAACAGTATGTAAAGCCATTATGGGCCTGTTCCCACCCATCGCTCGATGTAAGTAGAAATACCTTCTACCATCATCTTGCACCTTGTAACACAATGAAGTAACATTAAAATTGTTTATCTTCTCTATTGTTCCATCGTACGCCCCTCCAGGCTACGGAGTTAGTCAATCTAACAAATCTTTGCAAACAGTATCAAATGATACTGCTAGCTTTTGTTGAATTATATTTAAATGTAAAAAATTGTCACGCGATAGGAGAGATCCTTACAAAATCCACCACTACACGAGAAGTTCGTTACAATTACTTAATACTTATAACCATGTGTTATAATTTGGTCGTGTGACATTAATTTGCCATGAGTACCGCCTTTGTGTATAATTTGGTCGTGTGACATTAATTTGCCATGAGTACCGCCCTTTGTGAATAATTTGGTCGTGTGACATTAATTTGCCATGAGTACCGCCTTTGTGTATAATTTGGTCGTGTGTCATTAACATGTCATGAGAACCGCTTTTGTGTATAATTGTGTACAACCCTGTACACGAGACGTGGAGACGTAATAATAATACTTACCGTGATTCGTGTGAACGACATAATATCGACATCGTCATCTCCTTTAAGGAACTGTTTTTACACTCCTTGACTTCTGTCTATAATTGAGTTGTACCTTGCATATACTGCATACTTGTACACTATACGTGAAGACGTTACAATACTCACCATGAATCGTGCGAACGAAATAATATCAAACCTTTATATGTGAACTACGTAAGTATTTCACAGAAGCCTCTTTGTTCAACGCCAATGCCCGTGGACTTCCTGTTTTTGCTGCTTTCCAAAAAAAAAGAAGCCCAGGAATATCTACTATCCCAAAAGGACTAGTTTTCAGCTTCACTGTCAATTATGGGGCATAGTGCCGCAGGAGTTAATCGATGGGCACAAAACCACTAAACTCGTCGTCTGGGAAACGAATAAGAAGAATCCCAGGTTTGTGAAATTGGAACTAGGGTCTGTCTTTTCTCACAATCATGTAGAAGTTTAAAACGACCCCTAATCTTTTGCCAAATACACGCAAAAGATTAGCCTCTTTAGTACAATGTGTATTCTAATGCGTTTTAAAAATTAATCCACTTTATTAAAATGTAAAGAGTCAGGAAATCTGCTGGTTGAATATGTTTCACTCTCACATAGAGGTTGAATTGGAAATTAGTCCAGTCTCTAGCAATTTCGTAACTCAATTCCCGTCCTTTTTCCCCCCTCCCCACCCCATGCCCTCAGGCAATA
Source organism: Hesperophylax magnus (assembly GCA_026573805.1). Classification (NCBI taxonomy): domain Eukaryota; kingdom Metazoa; phylum Arthropoda; class Insecta; order Trichoptera; family Limnephilidae; genus Hesperophylax; species Hesperophylax magnus. The sequence continues at coordinate 728,664 of JAIUSX010000071.1, forward strand.
TGTATAAAGTGGAAAATCTGTTGTCGACCATATTTCGCCCTCACTTCGAGTTCGAATCGGTAATTGTTCCGGTCACCAACAGGCTTCCTACCTCACCTTTCACGTATGTTGTCATTTTTTTCTCTCCTCAACGAAACACATTCATGAATTTTGAATATGTATGATACGCACTTGGCGTATCGTCTGTCTTTTCTGACAACCTTTATTCATGAATTAGTTTCCCTGCTGTTGCCGTGACTCGTTCACGAATTTTTTGTCTTGTTCTTTGAAATCCTACGAAAATGTTACCACCTGTATGTTAACATAGGCCAAAGAAGGCCAGTTGTTTTTTCAACCAAGACAGTTTGTCATTCGGCAAACGCCAAGTCATCCTAATAAAGGATAATGTTTATGTAATCAAAACTAGTTAGGAACCTCTCTCTACCTCTCTCTCACACTCTTCGTCACTCTCCGGACCGGCAGCTAAACCTCGTTTGTTTATTTTTCTGGACACATTTTGTTTCTCTCCAAACTTTTCTTCATTGGTCCCTAGGCAGGTAAACTTCAAGAAATTTGCTTTAATAATAATTCCCCCCGGATTTAAAAAGAAGCCCAGGCGGATGTCATCTCCGGCAGCCAAGCTGAGCCTCACCTCCTAGCAGCCTGCGCTGTGGTTACAAAGGTCCCTCGACTACTACTCGCTACACACTTGTTCCATCTTGTTCCTGAAAGCACAGACAATACTAATCATATGTATGACGTTTGTCTCACCACTGCAAGCCGAGTTGTCCCACTATACTTTATGACACTCTGAACTACCTTTCGGACACGCTAGTCCCGGAGTTCAAATTTCTTGCCCTCAATGCCAATGCCAGTTATACCGTCTCTTGCTCTGTCATGCAGTGACACATACCAGGTCATGGGTGAAACATAATTACCCTTTGCCCCTCCAGTAAACACAAACTGCGCATCTCTAAAAAGTTATCCTGAGCTACATTATGCTCCGATAACCAACACATACGATCCGTGCCCACCATAATAGCACATAGGACTCGTACTGGCATAACTACGGAACCTGGACTACTCTCTCCAATGACCACTGTAACCATAGCCGCAGCCCCGCAAACCACAGCCCCACTTCGCAAACATCAACGCCCACAACGAAGCAAAGTGTTTTTTTTTTTTTTTTCCGAGGCCTAAGTGTACTCCTGAGTGTTATCTCAATGGGTCAGATTACAGTGATAATGTAATCTTTTAGAGTCAGTGAAATCTCGTTTCCTTCGCAACTCTTCAAAACCAAAAAACCAACGCAACGCAAACTTAGCTTCCAGACCAATGAAACCCTAGAATCACACCTTAACATTCCGTCTTTTGTTTTGTTTTTTCAATTGTATAATGTTGTCTATTGTTTTTTCAATTGCATAACCATGCCCTTTTGTTTTTCAATTGTATAATGTTGTCTATTGTTTTTTCAATTGCATAACCATGCCCTTTTGTTTTTCAATTGTATAATGTTGTCTATTGTTTTTTCAATTGCATAACCATGCCCTTTTGTTTTTCAATTGTATAATGTTGTCTATTGTTTTTTCAATTGCATAACCATGCCCTTTTGTTTTTCAATTGCATAACCATGCCCTTTTGTCTTTCAATTGCATAATTTTGTCTTTTGTCTTTCAATTGCATAACCATGTCTATTGTTTTCAAATTGCATAATTTTACTTGTTGTTTCCACACCTGCTCTCTCCCCAAAATTTATTTGCTCCAAACATGCTATGTACCCTTCCTCATTTCTCCCCACAAATATTGTTACCTAGCCTATGGCATAAGCTAGTCATTATGTTTTAGCTAGGCATCCCTCTGGCCATCCAAGTCTCTCAAACTAAGGGCAACTCTTGTTTTGTCAAAAAAACCCCAAGGGAGGCACATAGAGGATCTTTTAACCCTGATGCTCCATTACCACGTCGCCTTTTTTTACGAGCGCGGGGGGAGGTGTCATATAACAGATTTTAGCCGCAAAAGATCCTACAGTTGCCAGCCTGAGAGCGGGAATTATTCAAATTAGTTGCTAGACCAAACGTAGTGAAGAACGCGCAATACATCCGCTACAGTTCCCCCACCCCCGGCGACCCTACGCCCCGTTCCCCCCCGCTCGCGCGCCGACCTCTGACCAGGCTGGACGTGTGTTCGTTTCGGCTCCCGCGTTCCCAATTTGCACCGCTCCGTCGAAAGCAATAACGTACGGAAATGGCGCTTTGAACATCGACAGGCTGGCACCGTTTGTTTGAGACACGGCGCTCAGTCCTGCAAATCAACAGGATACCCGACAACACCATGCTGTGAGTCTCTTACATTTCCTATTACCCTTGAATGTGTCCGCTAATAACCTAAATTCATCCACGCTGCCTGCCGATCTAGAGAGAGTGAGCTGTTAATTATTTCCCAGAGAGAGATTAGGGAACCCTTGTTGATAATTCCAGTTTAGGACGTAATAACCTGTGTACTGTTGTTATTCACCCATGTAATGTCCTTTAGCCGCTCAAATACAATGCTAATTCATAAAAACCTAACCTCTTTCATTTGGGCATAACAATCGTATGGGAGTGTTTTGTATAGACGGTGGGATATGGATTCTCGAGCCACGCGCTGACCCCGAACCCTGACTATGAGAGAGACGTCTCATGCCCCGCTTCTGAGCTGGCCGAGGGTAAGTCAGGACCCCCCCCAGGTCCGACGCGCGACAATATATACAATATTAGTAATAAGTAACAAGAATAACTGCGTCAAAATCATTAAATGCAGCTGCTTTATTGTCGAAAACCTATATAAACTACAGAAAGCGCTACACAATATCGCATTACTACAGACTTAAGACATAAGATAATTAAGACAAAATCTGATTAACAACTAGATTTACAAACGCCATTAAAAGAAAATGATTGGAGACACTAAGAAACAAGAAAATAAAAATGTTCTTTAAAGAAAAGAAACTTATAACTTGCATCTATGTAGTGAAACTTTCAGCTGCCGGCGCGTGTAATCAAACATTGTCTATCCCGGCTCACAAAGATAGTCTTGTTTTAGCGTAGGTTATAAGATTTCACCGTCAGGGGGATTTTGTTGTTTTGGTGTTTTCGAATGAAGTATTTTGTACTGATTCTATAACTCACAGCATAGGAATATCCGATTGCTCTTTGACAGAATTGTAAACGTGCGCTGTTTATAATGTGCTAATGAGGGTTCGCTGCACAAACTAAATTTAAATAATACTGCCACTGAGTACTAGGTAAATATGTATATGTAAATTGTTTCTAAGGACTCACAAACATGTATCTATTGATCTATTCAGATAAATCTTTTGAAAATGTCTAGACTGCAGGAACATCTTCAACAGTTATTTATTCAACCACTATTATAAACAGTACCTATAGCTGACACTATCTAAATATTGAATTACTCGTTTATAGCAAATAAGACACTTGTGGAGTTCAGATCCTTGATGTTTTTATGACACCATTAGCTTTAAATTCTTCTTCGATATTTTATTGGTCCGTAAAACAACAACAAATTTATTAAAACATTTTTATCACTTTTTAGCGATTGGTATTCACTATTCAGTTACATACATTTAATACACGAGATAATCCACCCCTTCCCAAAAACAGCAAACTTTAAAATTAAATAGGTACATAATAATATTATTATTATTCAATAAACTGAAAAAGAACAACATAACCAAGGTGTGACTTCTAAGAAAATTTAATTTTCATCGTTTTACCAATTTAAATAGGTACCAATATATACACATTACACATTGAGTTATGGAATTATTTAAAGTTTCTCACACTCCTTATTAACGTGTTTTAAATTTTACCTAACTGATAAATAATCCTTAGTGTAGAGTAAATGGTTGTTCATCTGTGGTGTCGAATTTAAAACGTGTTTATTACAAATGGAGTTAATAAAATGGTTCCATGATAACTCAACACAGTGAAAATTCAACACACTTTTAAAAAGTGATATAAAGTCATTAGAAACGATGAAAAAAAAAATTAAACCTAACCTAACCTACTTAACCCAGTTAATAAATTTTGTGTTTCATCACTTTTAATGACTTTATATAACTTTTTAAAGATGTGATGAATTATCATTTTGATGACTTATCCGGTCACCGATTAATATATATGCAAGTGACTGATCTATTTTCACGATATCGCTCACCACACAGTCGTCAAAGACAGATAAATAAAAGTGTGGGCGTCGTTTTTGTACCTTGATCTGCTAACCAAGAGGTATGTACATTATTTATATATTTTCCTTCTCCTACCGTACTAAATCCTCTCCGAGAGCCCCCTCCCAACTCTCCCTCCCACAGCTTTGCACATATTAAATCGTACAGCTTCCGCGTGTAGCTTGAACATAAAATCTATATTGTACACGCCCACTTATGTTTACATTATATAATATCTCTAGTGCGTAAAAATATTGACTTAACAACAAACAATAATAATACTGGAACATGTCTGGGGGTAAACAAGTTCCTACTTTTACACGGTGTTCATTGCAGGACCCCGAAACGCGCGCCGCTCCACACCGTCCACAATGTTGATTGGTACTTACACTCTTACTAATAAATCGCCGTCTTTATTGGTCAATTGGTGGTAAGCTCATTTAAGCTGAGCAAAGTCGAGGCATGTCACAATAGAGACGTTACGATCGTGAATCGCGGGCGGGACGCCGGCAATACTTATTTGCTCCCGGGAAGGAGTTTTGCGGGGGACCAGAAGTCGTTTCTACCTTCTACCGAGGGAACTGTTCGCCTATTTTTCTACACTTTAGTATAAACCATTTGCAGTTTCTGTTCATCATGCCGAAAATACTTTCCTGTTATTTCTTCGGGAAGAGATCATAAAATATTTTGTTCTTTTTCGATTTTTTTCCGGAGATGGTACAAGCCTCAAGAATCGTAATGAGGTATGTATATACAATGTAAAAAACAAATATCTAATGATATTAAATCTTAGTTGTGTAACCATTTCTATACAAAGCGACAAAATGTACCTATATTGTTTTCTAAATAATTATCAATCACGTTTTATAATCAAGGTTTCTTTGTGCATATTTAGTGTGCCATAGATAATAATATGTCACTTGATAGAATGTTGAGTTTATTTTATTTCAAACATTGCATCTATTTTATTTAAAAATTGTTTTGCAAACCAAATAAATTATTATTTTAAAAGTTTTAGTGTTAATCAAAATAACCGTTTTTTTACTACACAGGTGGCCATAAGAAAAATTTCACTGGGGGCCTATGTCACTTTACAAGGAAGCTGTGTGGAGGGTCTTTTTAAGGACAGAAAGGAGAGGAAGAGGAGGGATGGGTAGAAAACTAGGGATCAGTGTTGATGGACGTATGAATCTATTCCTACCATTACGGCTCAAGGCGATGGGTCGAGAAACCAGTTGGCGAGGTTAAAGGATCTCCTCAAACTAGCCTCTCCCGATCTGGAACTCCACGCAGCTGGTGAGCAGGCGAATCCTGAACATACTTCACTCGATGACCACCTGCGAACCACTCGGGGTGATCTATGGCAGAGGTGTTGGTTATTGTTTAGGTGTTACTGTTAGGTGTTTTCTCGTGCTACCATTCCTGGCATATTTTGTATTGAATCCACTCCTCCACTATTGGCTCTATTGAGCATATGCAGATCTTCTTTTTTGAAGCATGGTGAGGTTAGTTAAGCATTTTATTCAATGGCGGCGGCTTCCGTTTAGTTCTAATTGTATCAACTTATTCTAATTTGTATTGCACGGAAAACTGCTAAGAACTTTCGATTTCTTTGCTCTCTTCTATGTAGCCCTCGGAACAGATGACTTTAGTAAAGGAGAAAGGATTACAAGAGTAACGTAATAAGTTGACGGTATGGTCGGATTAGGCAATCGGTCAAAGCTCTAGACACCATTCTTGTCGCCTGCTCCAAAAATTCTATTTCCATTCTCGGTCGCTTCAGTCTGCTAAAGTCAATCCAGTAATACTGTTGCACTAAAAATGGGTGAAGTAATTTGTAGAATTAGCTTGCAAGCTTTTGCAAGCGAGAAATTGTTCATCCGAGAAGAGGTTATCATAGCTGCCTAAGCAAAAAATATTAAAAATTATATAATCCAATTGTCGATTACCCAAAGATTAATAAATAAATAATTTTACGTAAATAGTTAAAAATTATGGTAGGTCCAAATTTTAGGACGGAAGCTGGCCAATCTACAAATACTTGCGTATTTTGATAATGCTTGTGTATTTATGATTGTTAATTCTTTGTCAATATTGGATATAATTACGAGTATTAATCAGTTTAATCCAGAACACAGATTAAACCAATTATAAATTGTAACAATTCAAACTTCCCAAAATAATATTGTCACCAGCGATCGTAATTAATTTGATCCAGACACCAATTACCATGATTTTTGATTGCACATTGTACATGTTTAGTGAGGTGCCTAATATTCAGCGGCGTTTATGATCACATGTTATATATCAGGAGAGAAATGATTCGCTCTACCATTGTGAAATGCGACTAATTTTAATCCCAATAATCTCGCTATAAATGTGTTAACTGGTCATATTTCAATTATTTGTACCAACAAAACAACGTACAAATAATTTTGTGTTGAAAGCGTAAAAGAGCTCATTGAAAATGGATATATTTTGAGATGTAAAAATAATTATTTATTTAATATTAGCCATTTGTACATCTAGGTTAACGATTAATTTATTATTATTTCATACATGAAATTTTAAAAATATTCTTTTCATTAATTTCTCTTACAATCCTGCTTGAATCAATTATCAATTGGTGCAGACTTTAAAGTTTTCGGCAGCGCATTATAATTGGCATTCCTTTGTATAAAAAACTGTTTTGAGCAAATTTGAGTTCATTGTGCCAGATTTCACGCAGGATTAACTACCTAACGCACGCCACCGTTTCGCCAGTTCGTTTTTTCTAAGCATCCGATGAGACGGGTCGCTAAATTTTTGTTATGTAAAGTAAAAATATTTTATAAAAATTTGAACCGTCTGTGCCATAAGTGATTATTTTTTATCGTCGTTATACATTTGTTGTGTTTATGTCACATTGTATTATTTGTCAGATCAGAAACATTTAGGATGGGTTGTTTCAGAGTATTAAAACAATTCATCAAATTTGTGAAGGTTCAATTCGAGTTCTGTTATTATATCATCATTGACCAGTTGTTCCACAAAACTAAATAATAATAAAAAAATAGACACAAGAAAAATTAACTGGATTTTAAATTTACAAACTACCTTAAAATGTTGGAATTTCGAAAAAAGGTGATCAAACCACAAATAAATTGATCTTATGAAAATGTTAATAATTTCACAATCTATAAAGTTGAAAACTGACGGATATACACAAAATGATAACATTTTTGAAATTACAAGACAAATGATTACCTAGTCTTAAATTATCATAAGTTCTTCAAACAAACAAATAGGATACGTCATTCAAGAATACAACATCTTTTCACCGTCTCGTGCTTGCGCTCCCGCAGGTGAGTGGATTTTGCTACCTCTAGTGTGCACTGGGCAATGCTATCCTATTTGCATTCCGCTCGTTTAGTAATGAATATTCAACTTTAATACGAAGCCAACAGTCAGCATTTTGCGCCGGTTACCCGGCTACCCGCAACAGTCTATCCCAGCCACTCCATATACAGTAAGTAAACGTCACTCTGGAAACTAGCAAGGCCGACTAGAGAACAGGCCTGAGCGCGCCGTCATCAAATTACGAAGTCATTGTTACCACTAATTAATCACTGTATTTATTTTTATTCATTACAAAACAATCTAGGATTCAAATTATAACAGTATGTTTTTTTTCCTAATTATTCTACTAGCTCCAGGAGCTCGTGTTTTTGGGAGGTGTAAGTATATAAAAAAAATAAAATAATGTTTAAAAGGCGATGTGTAAACAATATTCAAAGTCTTATTAAACAACTAAAAACGTAATTCAATATAATTCAACCTTCAAATTGACTACAAACATAATTAAATATGCACAATTTTAGAGAATTAGTATTATAACAATAGCCAAAATTTATTAAAAAAAAATTAATGCTAGATAATATAGATTAAACATACGTATATTTATGTAACAAAAAGTACCTATCACCAACAATCGCCGCTATTTGCAAGCTGCTCGATAGCATTGACTTGATCACCAACTTCAAAATCCGTCGCGCTCCTAGGCCTGTACTCTAGTTGGTCTTGTAAAACTAGTTCGGGACGCGGGAACTCTGTAGGGACAGGCCTGTCCTTGCTAGACACTTTTGCCTGGTAAGCGTTTTTAGCCGTTTCCTCTCTCGGCCTTATAAATGTGGGCATCAATTTTGGATAAGCGTATAAAAATAAGTTGTGAAATATCTAGCTATATCTATATCTTCAGAAGTGTAAATTATAACGTAGTTAGTTTTTTTTTAACAAAATGCGGTCGTTTAAATGCACTTGCCAAATTCTATTATTAGATGCTTAATGTCACTAACAGGATGATAAGTATTTTGCCTTTTAACTCTAAAAAAATTTTCTAAATCAAAATTCATAAAGTTACCTACTCTTTGAGTCCTTACGTTAAACACATAGGCCCACCTATTTCATAATCAAATTTCCATTATAATATATTTTAAGCTATCATCCTAAATTATTCTTCTGGATAGTAAATAAAGTAAAATAAAGATATTTCAACTACTTAAACTATTTTTTTGCACCATATCAATGATTATACACGCTTATTTACTAATAATTCAGGTACCAATGAATATTCTAAAACCAGAAATATTCTAAAACCATCATATATATTGCTATATGTTTTATAAAATTCTCGGAAGACCAATATAAATATTGAAATTTTATTTATTTGCAAAAACAGTTAAAACCAGTACATTGCAATTGGTAATTAAAAAATACAAAAAGTGATTAACAAATACATTTACAAGTGGGACAAAAAAAATGTTAAGTCTTGAATAATGATATTTCACGTTTAAATACGTTTTAGGTGACGTAACTTTTCAGAATCTTATAAATATTGACAGTATACACGAATATGTGCAGTAATCACTAATTGGCAATAACTAATAACAAGAATAAAGTTTTTACTTTTCTCATCATCATTCCAAGTTGCATATTTTCACTTAAATTTCAATCATCATATCATTATCATCACATCTACTACTGCAATAGTAAATTTACTACTGAAGAAATATTTAAATCGCTCGAGAATTGCATTCCGCTAGCTTTTCAAAACAGGGTAATCCTGTGCGACGTGCGCCAGAAGACTGTGGCCTGCCGCCTGGATCCTGTGTCAAAGGAAGCTCTACCTAGGAATGCTGTCGCCTAACCCACCTACCGCCTAGCCAGGGATCACCGAGCTGGGGTCTTATTAACATATTTTACCTGGCTTAGTCGGACTGACTGAGACAAACAATTTTTGACAATTATTACACTTATGTGTTTCTGAGACTTGATAAGGTTGTGATGAATTTCTAGCGAAGTTTTTGCCTAACCTACGAGTAACTTCACCTAATATTAACTTAGGTTAACATTATTTTAACTAACTTCGTATAAACTTACTGGAGTTACTCTTATAATTAACATGCTGTTTAATGTCCATGATGATTGGGAAGAATCCAGCACTTCATATCTAGTCTTGAAATATGTATGAAACCATTATAAATCACTTTTCGACACATTTATTGGTAGTCTTGTAGAAGGAATGCTTTAATTTGAATATATTTTATATTACTGGTATCACTGTTCAAGCGAGTTGCCAAATCTAACTGTGACTAGCATAATTCATTATGTATCTAGCGTCCTAACCCCGCAGTTGACTACTCCCTACCGTCATTACATCGCGTGTTCCGCTCTAAAAAATATTCTCGCAATAAATTCATCGTCAGTAAATTCGAGAGTTTTAATCAACATCTCCACAGCAACTACTGAACACCGATTTATGGATTAGGAAGTTATGTAAATCGCTAGGTTATATTCCATCCTCTCTGATGACAACAAACCTTTCAACAATATTTTATCAGGGCTCACAAATTCACAGGATCTACCACTCTGGAACATAGAGTAAAATACTAATTGTTTGTTTTTTTTTGTAATTGAGTTGTTAGTGAAAAATTCTAATAAATTCAATAACCTACCATGACAGCGGAATCTTTAAGGTTCTTTAAGTTGAGCAATGGTTTAAAAAAATAATATTATTTACCTACTCCTATAGCAAGCAGGATTCTTGATAAATGAATTAGATGAGAAGTGATCAGCATTTGGTATAATCCGAAAGGCCGAGCAACGTTTCATTGAAAAACGAAAATAAAATAAAATGAAAAATGCGTGGGTAATAAATTAATGTCATATGATAAATCCTCAAAATTCGAAACCATGCTGAAATGCGGAAACCTGACATATCGGATTTGAAAGGAATAATTTTAACAGTAATTTTGAATCGCCTGTTTGGTACTGGGGCGTTGTTTCGTAGTGGTCAATAATTCAATACAAAAAACAGTAGTGATTTTAAAATAACTAGAAATTAACTTTTAACCAAATTAAAATTCAGCAGTCTTTTCATGGTTGGAGAATTCATCAAAATCGGTTTTGGGAATATGTTATACAGTTTCATAATATTTCTATTCAAAACTAGGATGGGTATTGTGTTTTAAAATAATGTAACAGAATTTTACAACATTTAAACCAATTTTCCACAACTACATTTTTAAAGCGATAAATAAATTGATGGAACATACAAGAACTAATTACGAGCCAATTTACGCAGGAGTAACATTTTTTTGGAAATATGTCTATTTACACACAGTGGTGGCCGGTATTAAAAAACAAATTTAGGTTCGCCAGAGTACAACATTAAGTGAATTAAATTTAAAATTAGGTACTATTAAATAAGCTCCATTCTTCGTTCCCTTTGTTTAGCGAAAACCTCTGTGTTCCTCTTGCTTAAATATATTCCCGTTTAAAATGCCACTGAACAAATATTCCGATGTGTCGGAAAAAATTGGGACACCGTCCGCGGTATGTTAATATTGGAGAAGAATTGTATGTACCTTCGCTTTCGACTAAATTCTGGATCTGAATTCTGAATCGAAAACGAACTGCTAGGAACATAGGCATAGTGGTCCTGCAAGTTACGCATGCTTAGTATGTACCTATCGTAAGAGATCTTTGTGAGATGTTACAACCGATCCAAGTTTCGCATTGTGATTAGACATTTCGGAAATGTTGAAGGTTGTCCAGCGTTCGGGAGCACTTATTAACTGGCCGCTACTGTTTAAACGTTTATAGCATAAAACGTGACTTTATTTTTTTACTAATCTTTTAATGTTAGCCAAATGAAATACTGTGTTGGTGTGTGGCATGAGGCAAACTCAATCTTTACCTGATTAATTGAAACTTAAGAAACCCATTAAAATACCAAAATTATTTCTTGAACACTTTTTTATGTGAATACCGCACAGAAGTCCCATTTGCTTCCAAGCATCTGAAGCCAGTGAGACTATGGCATGCCCAGTTGGGGTATGTTGTGAGGCTGTTTGTTTTTTTTATATTTTTTTAATTTATTTTATAAAATACAGTATAATTACTTAAATTTACATAGTAAGAACATATTTAAATAAAAATTAAAATGTTTACCTTTACAAGAGTCTAAAACTCGTGTGTAAAGGGAAAAAAAATAAAAACTTAACATACATATGCTATAGAAGAAGAAAAGAATCATAAAAACATATAAAGTGAAGAGATTTTAGTTTTTTTATACAATAATTTATAAAATAATATAGTGAGATATCATCGTCATTCTAATTCGTCAAATCATTTAAGATAGTGAAGTTTATTTTATTTTTAAATTTATTATAATCCGGTTCTAATCTCATCTCTGTCGTTAGTTGATTAAACCACACCACTCCAGTGTACGTGTAATAGTGTTGTGCAAAACTGGTGTGCATTAATGGAGTGCATAAGCGACCCATTGTATTTTGCCTATTGCTCTCGACACGAACCATGGCATGGTGTGACTTCTTATAAAGATCTTTGTGGATTTGAAGCAGCGTATTTTTTGTATATGTATTTTTTAGTGATGGGACTTGAAAATTTTGGAAAAGTTGTGAGGTTGGGAAGTCTGATGGTTTTTTTATTAAAATTTTTATTAACAGTCTTTGAGTGATTTCCAGTGGTAAAAGTGATGATTTGTAAGCTCCCCTCCATGCAACGATACCATATTGTATTATTGGATGGGCTAGAGCGTAGTAAATATTTTAAAGAATTTTTAAGTTAAGGGCCCACTATTCGAATTTCATCCAATTTCCGACATATTTTCCTTAAAAGTTTGAAGTTTTTAATCTCTTAAAAAAATATATGTTATTCTTTAAGATAGTATCTATTTGTTCCAAAAGCCGAAACGGTAATTATTTGAAATTCCCTCGATAGAAATAAATCGCAAAGTATGCTCCGAAAAATATTATTAACACGTTTATTTCTGTTATTTTACAAGTTATGTGTATGAAAAAAATCACAATGCTTCTTTTAATGCTACTCAATAGACCCCAAAAGTGATTTTTGCTATTTTTGAAATACGCCGTGATTTATTAAACATTTTCACAACAGTCGCTTACGTCTTATGATTCTAAGCATGATTATTGCAGCCCCTCTCACTTCCTCACGCGCGTACGCTATCTGCCTTTCAGTCACTGCTTAGAGAGCTTCGCGGACGGTCGTGTTGTTCTCCGTTTCGTGATTTCTACTAAATAATATTTATCGTAAATAATAATATTGTATTCCGAAAATGGGAAATAATCAAAAAAGTGCTCGTATTTCTAAGAAAAGACTAAATATTACTCTAAGATCTGCTCTAATGATTCACAATGCAACGATGTCCGAAATATAATATAATATGTAATAATAATATACGGGCCATCTGTTTCAAATAACAATACTCGAAAGTGGAAAACAGAATAATAATGAACATGCGAGCGAAAGAAGCTATTGAAAGTTCTGAAACTGTGGGGAATATAATTTAATAAAATAAAATACTTTTTTGTTTTAAAACCACGATTTTTATTAATTTAAGAACCGACCGGTTTCGCTTTACTTAAGCATCATCAGGGTACAAATTAATACTAAACAAGAAGTACATAATGTGTGCATATATATAACAAAATATAGAGGGAGACAACATGATACAAATATAAGCAACACAATGACGGTCATAAAATACATTAACATAAGTGCACAAGTAATGGAAAACCGCTAGATAATTATGTAGACTAATGGGTTATACGAATAAATCGGGAGAAACAAAACATCAATAAAACCTCAATAATAACGGTTTTTCCGAATTCGCAAATCATTTGATCGATAGCTTGCCTTCCTGAATAAATCTAATTTTATTTAATCATTTACGGCCAAGATATTTTTGACAATGGTGTGTTTTTATCTTTCTGTATTCCAATCATTTAGCTTTGCTTCTAGGGTTGTGCCCCAGTATTGCTTTTTGGAGACTGTAAACGGATCTCTCGGCATTTAATGAAACTGCAGCAGAACAAAGGCTGTTGCTATATTGACGTTAATGGTATGTTTTGCTCAGATTGACGATAAGATTTCCAGATCTGCATTTCGCTCGAAGCATGTTTAGGGTAATAAGTTTATAGTTTAGGGTTCTTTCACCGTATTTATGGGAACATTTCAGAACCACCAATCTTTCATTTTGAGTGAATCTTGTGTTTGTGATTAAATTATGTTTGACAATTTAAACAAATAATATTTAGAGAAGTTAAAAATAAAATTGAAAGTTCACTGAAAGCTTAAACTATTAAAAGTAGTAATTTCATAAAAATGTAAATAAATAGAGCCCCTTTCACATTTTAGAATGTAATTTTATGTTGCTTACATGTTTTATTACTTTTTATAATTATTGAATTGTTTAAATGAATAAATAAATAATTACAAAAAAGTCTTGTGATTTGTAAGTCCTCAGGAAGCACTAAAGATCTTTCTATCTATCTTTATAATATAATAAATTTGATGAGCATAAAAATGTAAACGTGTATATAATTTATATAAATGTACAAAAGTAGATATTACACGTGTATAAATATTATATTGCGCATATTATACAAGATGTCGGGGGTAAAGTGCACAAACTTCGGGAGGTGATTCTAATTGATAGTACAAGTAAAAAAACTTTTTTTGGAATTCCAACGTTTTAAGATAGTTTTCGAGTAAAAAAAGTTAATTTTTTGTATAGAAAAAAAAACAATTTCTTCTACGGAAAATAAATTTTTGTGGAAAAAATTTGGAAATTCGAATAATTTCCATTTCTTTTTTACTTCTTCTTGCATTTAGAATAACCTCCTGAAGTTTGAGCACTTTACCCCCGGACACCCTATAAAGATAACCATATAAGAAAAACCTTATTGATGTAAAAATATATTTATTGATTTTATAAAAGTTATAAATTACTTTTATAAAAGTGATAATAGTATTTTAGTAAAGTAAAGTAATTTGTATACCTATACAAATAACTTTCGTAAATGTTTTTTGTAAAATTAAAAAAAAAAAATAATTAATTAAATCCGTAATAAAACCCATATTTTGAGAACCATCTTCATTTCGACTTCGTTCCTTAGAGTAATAATATACTAGAGACCGCACTAATATTTGTACAAATCGTTGACATACTCGCAAAATAAAGCTCTCCCTTTCAGCTCGGTTCCATTAACGTACAAAAAACAGAGACAAACAATTTCTGTTAAAAACATACTGTGTAAACGGTATGAAGCGACTTTTTGGAGCGGGCAAAGTTCACGCCAGTGTGATTTGCTCGGTGCTAACTAAAAATGGGTCTGTTTTTCTAAAATTGCAATAGATGTCGGTAATTTAATTTCGTTATTTAAATTATTAAATAATCCCCAAAATTATTCCTAATACGAATTCAGACACCTCTGTCGGATTCTTTTAACACTAAATATTGTTTATTTTGTGGGTGTTGCCCAAATCTAAATTCTTTACGCGGTAAGCGGGCCCTTAAGTATATTTCTTAGACTAATAAATATGTAAATGAGTTTTCTTAATCTATTTATGATATTGTTTATGTGAGTTTTCCACTTAAGGTGACTCTATTGATGAGGTGACTCTAGTGATCTATTATTACACCTAAATATTTAATTTCATTTTTATTTCCTATGAATAAACAGTCATTATTTTGGCAAGTTGATCTTTTTGATGTGCATTTTTTTCAATGTATTTTAATATTTAAAGTAATAAAAGGGTTTTTTTAAATTATATAATATGCTTTTTCAATATTTAATGTTAATAAGTTTTTATCAAACCATTCTTTTAACTCATTGATATCATTGTTAGCAACTATTTCAAGTTCATTCAATGAATTTGCTTGAAATATAATTGCAGTGTCATCTGCATATGAAATGAGTTTTCCTGTTGATGGTAATTTGAAGATATTATTAACATATAATATGAATAGAAGAGGGCCCAATATGGTGCTTTGTGGTATTCCAAAGTCACTTGTGTTCGGTTCACTGAGAGTGTCATTTATTTTTACATATTGATTTCTAGAGTTCAGGAAACTTTCTATCCTCATTTTGGCATTATCTATAATTCCTATTTTGTTAAGCTTGTACAGTAATTTTTTGTGACTTATGCTGTCGAAGGCTTTCTTTAGGTCTATGAATATTGCAAGAGATTTTTTGCCTTTGTCTAGTGCATGATGTATTTTTGTTGTTAAATCTATGATTGCGTCCTGTGTGCTTATTTTTGCGCGAAATCCAAATTGTTGGTCACTCAATATATTATTAGTTTCAATAAATTTTAGAAGTTGCTTTTTTGCTACCTTTTCAAAAACTTTTGAGATATTTGATAATACTGATATAGGGTGGTAGTTATTAATTTCTTTAGTATCACCTGATTTAAAAATTGGTGAAATAATAGTTTTTTTGTAAATAGATGGAAAAATTCCTTTTTTAAGACTATTATTTATGATATGTGTAATAGGTTTTTTCAAAAAGTTTAGATTTTTTTTCAGAATTTCAACGGTTATCCCATCAAAACCTGGTGCGGACTCAGTTTTTAGGTTTTGTATTATAACAACAGTTTCTTGTTCAGTTATAGTTTCGAATGTTTTTACCGTTTTATTTAATGAAGCTACTGGAATTCCTAATGTGGTGGTATTATCTATGTTAGTTATTTCGTTTGCGAGATTTTTTCCGACATTTGAAAAAAAATTATTGATAGCATTCGCACATAGTTTTGGGTTATCAGGAACTTGCATCATATTATTGTTAATGTGTAGCTTTAAAATGTCACTTGTCCTTCTTTTTTTATCACTTATTTCATTTGTTGTTTTCCAAATTTCTTTACCACTGTTACTTGAATTTAACGTCTTTTGTTTGTAGAATTCTTCTTTGGTCATTTTAATTAGTGCCGTTAGTTTATTTCTGTATTTTTCAAAGTGTGAAATAATCGAATTATTTAGTGGAAATTTTTTTGTAAGTTTAAATAATTTTTCTTTTTCTCTAATGTAAACCACTAGACCATGGTGTTACATTGATACGGGTATATAACGTAACTTAGATAGTTATAAGTGAGTAAAGGCCCCAAGTGGCGGCGCCAGTGTTACATTAGCGTTTATCGCCATGTAATATACTATAGGTGTGTTACACAAATAGTCATCGCCGCACGGCCATTTGTATTGCAAACACTTCCGAATCAGAAATTGAATTATAACTCACAGCTGTGGAAAAAAACCATTAATATTACAGCAAAACATAGTAACAAAAGACATATTTTATCGGGCTAATTGACTATCCAGGTTGGGCGTCCAGTGTTACATTAGCGTTTATCGCCATGTAATATACTATAGGTGTGTTACACAAATAGTCATCGCCGCACAAGCCGGCGGCAAAGCTTGATACTCCAATCATTCAGGGTGTGGATTATAGTCAATTTCCCAATTAAAACAAGTCTCTTGATATGAGGGTTTATTGTACAGGTAATACAGGTTATCAACAGATCTACAAAAGGTACATAGCTTTTTAAGGCCTAACTAGTTACTAGGCAATCTATTGACTCTAAGGGCTCTGATTGACAAGGGTATAACATTCGCTCACGTGTAAACTAGGCTGAAGCGGTGAATGATGAGCAGGGGCCATAGGCAGGTGCCTAGGCAGGGTGCAGGACGAAGGGCGGCTACGATGGGTGGATGCCATAGCACGGCCTAACTGATGCGGTAGGGCGGGAATACGACGAAGGGCGGCGCAGAAGCGGCCTGGAGCGGTGATGGGCGGCTTACGACAAAGGGCGGCGCAGAAGCGGCCTGGAGCGGTGATGGGCGGCTTACGACAATGGGCGGCGCAGAGATATGGCGCCATCATATCCATGATGGTGTAGCCGGCCGAATTGCCTGGACGTGATAACTGAGTCTAGGGACGCGGCACATTATAAAATGTATGCACGCCGGTCCCATTACAGCGACACTGATTTGGCGGTAAATAATAACTCGGAACTAAAGCATAGTGTTGAACTCAACGGGGGCCGGCGGTGAACTGGCGGCCGAGCGCTTGGCTAGCTAGCTGCAAGTACTTGACCTTGTCGGGCGCAAGTGGGAGGGATATTCTACGATATCGGATTGGTTGTAGGTCCTTGTGGCCTACGTGACTGGTATCAGGCGGTGATGTCGCGAGCTCCTGCGTATGTATTGGTGATCTAACACGCCATCAGTGCGTGGTTCGTTTCCTGCAATCGTGTGGATCTACATAATTGTGCAGTTAGCTCTTGCAAGCTATGTACAAACATAACACTACCCTCCTTGTCGACGAAAGAAGATCCCAGGCAACTTAGCTGAAGCAGGGCAACGTCCTCCTGTTTGCCGTACGACAGGTACAGAGCTACCTCATTTCACAAAGATTTAAACACTCCCTAACTTAAGAGCCAAAACAAAAAATTAACTACCTGAGAGCCAAGTTGAACAACCCTAACAAGTACACTGAACAAGGGTTGCCAAACCTTTTTCAAAAATATTTGCAGAAATGAACTCCAAGGCGCGATACAAAACACGCTATGATTTACATACTCGATTTTTGTTTTTAAACAAAAAAGAATACACATGGCCTTCCTTCCAAATAGAAAGAATACATAATACTTTCTCCAACAGAAAAGAATGCACATGGCTTTCCTTTCAAACAGAAAAGAATACATAATACTTTCTCCAACAAAAAAGAATGCACATGGCTTTCCTTTCAAACAGAAAAGAATACATAATGTTTTTTCCAAACAGAAAAGACTACACATGGCCTTTTTTTTAAGACAACACCAAAACAACAAATGTAGCATACAATGTGGTATATCCGAATGGATGTACACAATTTACCACAAGGCCTACACTTTCCATCAAACCACAAAAGAAGAACAATTAAGCCATGTTCACAATTGTACAATGTTATACATAATGATATTCTGGTTAGAGAATATTATTTGCTTATGCGATTGACCAAAATCAATCCATATTCGCGTTTTTCACAATTAAATTCTTAAACTAGACATGGTTTTTTATACACAAAATTCCTGTTAGGGAATATGTACGCTGATTATATCATGCGATTGACCGAAATCAACCCATTTTTGCGTCACTTACAATGAAATTCTTGACACTATACAAAACAAGTATCAATACACATGTTATGTTATTTCTTATTATCCATTGATAATTTTGAAAAACGGAAAAAAAACAAAAAGATTCTCCTCAAGATTTTAACAATATATTCTCATTTAGTCATGGTTTGTCTGGTTTGCTAATAATTCTTAGGCATATAGTCCAACCTCTCGTATCGCATATTAATTATTAAGGTCAACGCTACCAAGACCTCCCATGTAATTAATTCTAAGGCTAATATCATCCTATAACATTTAACGATTTACTTCCTGTAAACCGCACAGCGCTGTGCCAGGTGTTAACAAGAAACACCAGCACGTCGTAACGATAACGTTCGACAAAACATTCGGACCACTCATAAAGTGTCCTTCTCACCAAATAACCAGACAAAACCTACAATGACCTTAAGTGCAATTATCAACCCAATTCTTTGGTTAAGATTCAATAATGTCCCAAAATGACATAAATATGCAACCTCCATTTGTCCTTAATGACCAAAAATTTTGATTCCCAACGAATCTAAGACATAATTACGTTATCTTTACAAAAACTATTTCTTCTCACCGGGTATATACTATAATTCATCTTCCTATGAGAAATATACACACCACACTTGACATGGCGTACCACATATTACAAATAACACAATTTTTTTTTTATTTTGTCTCAACTTTATGAAGGACTTTACACGTTATATCTTTTTATTGATACCGAAGCAATCAAATATGTGTTTACAACAAAAAAAAATTCACACCATAATTGACATGGCGTAGCATATAATACAAAAGACACAATTTTTATTTCGTCTCAACTTTATGAAGGACTTTACACGCTGGTTTTTTTTTACCATATTGATACCGAAGCAATCAATTACGTGTTTACAACAAAAAAATTACAATACACAACCCATAACTAATTAATAATTAGTTAGGGAACAATTTACACAATTATAATTTACAACATATTACATACCACTCAACAACTACTGTGTGTGATTATTCAATTTCTGTTATATAAGACTTATTTGAGTCTTTTCAATTTAATAACCGAGATCTACATAATCCGATTCCTAGAGTTTGACTTCCTTAAAAACAAACGACCGTATTCACTACGCCAGAAGAAGGAGAGAAGAAAAAAAAAATTCCAGAAAAACAAAATAATTGGTAGGTAACCAATTAAATACAAAAAAAACATTAGACATAATTTCTATACAAGAGAATGTCCGAACAAAAACCACATAACAGGGTTTTTACTTATTTAAACTATACAATTTTTATAACACAAGATATTTGAGTTATAATAACTTCTATTTCACAATAATTACAACGTTATGAATGAATTTGATTTTTTATTGTTATTCTATTGCAAATCAAGTTACAGTTACGAGAAAAAGAAAAAATTATTATTCCTATTAGAAGGTCTGCTAGCGTCCTAGTCAGTCAACTTTATAGAGAACAAAGACGAAAGAAACAGCGTGGTTATTGTGTCAACCGGCACAAGATTCACTCAAAGGTTCATGACGCCCTTGAGTTTATACAAAACGAATGACACCATACCATCTACTATTCACTATTAAAAAAAGAACGCGAACGAAATAGTATTCAATAATTATTACGTATTTTAACTGCAAAAAAATATATCATACTACTGCTTCGCGGCGAGCTTGACGAATTCATTATTATTATTATTAATTTTGTGCGTAAAGAATGTTTACTGCGACGCGAGAATAATAATTCTTGTCCGCAAATTCTCCGCGTAAATATAAAACATGTTACTGAGCGGAGTTTTTGTTTTTGACCAAACAATTTATTTTCTGTGTAATATTATTTCCTGTTCTAAAAGTTGTTTTACTGTTTTACCATTTACTGCGAAAAATGTTGAAACAACTGCGTATTCCAACCAACAATCTCTTTTCTGTGTAAATGTTATTTCTGCTGCGAGTTTTTTTTATTCTAACCAACTATTATTTTCTGTTATATTACTTTTGCGGCAAGTTAAGATTTAATTGTCGCAACGTGATTGTATGTGTTATGACCGCCGTTGTCTTTTCAAAATTTAAAATTCTACCAATATTGGGAGGATCCATGATTTAATAATGGTAATAACCGGTAAGGTCTACGGATCTTAATTAAAAACAACCAATACGTTATTTATTAGAGAATGTAAATTAAAACAATAACTGAATTTAATCCGATTGCAAATTGATACCTTGGAAGTTCTTTTGAGTATTTGAATTATTTCAACTTATTACAATGAAACAGATAAGCAAAGCTTAACCTGACAAAAAAAAATTATTTCTATAATGAAACAATTAAATTGCATTCCAAAATTGAAATAACACATCTATCTCTCGGAAACATCCACATTTAACATTTATTACGTCGTAATTTCTCGTATTTTGTTTATTACGTATTTAGTAACAGAATGTATTTGCTTCACACTTCCGACGGCACATTCAATATTTTTTAGATAATAAAAAGTTACGCGTTACACTACCGACTGCACATTTGTATTGCAAACACTTCCGAATCAGAAATTGAATTATAACTCACAGCTGTGGAAAAAAACCATTAATATTACAGCAAAACATAGTAACAAAAGACATATTTTATCGGGCTAATTGACTATCCAGGTTGGGCGTCCAGT
Source organism: Hesperophylax magnus (assembly GCA_026573805.1). NCBI lineage: Eukaryota > Metazoa > Arthropoda > Insecta > Trichoptera > Limnephilidae > Hesperophylax > Hesperophylax magnus. The sequence continues at coordinate 750,035 of JAIUSX010000071.1, forward strand.
GTTACATTAGCGTTTATCGCCATGTAATATACTATAGGTGTGTTACACAAATAGTCATCGCCGCACAAGCCGGCGGCAAAGCTTGATACTCCAATCATTCAGGGTGTGGATTATAGTCAATTTCCCAATTAAAACAAGTCTCTTGATATGAGGGTTTATTGTACAGGTAATACAGGTTATCAACAGATCTACAAAAGGTACATAGCTTTTTAAGGCCTAACTAGTTACTAGGCAATCTATTGACTCTAAGGGCTCTGATTGACAAGGGTATAACATTCGCTCACGTGTAAACTAGGCTGAAGCGGTGAATGATGAGCAGGGGCCATAGGCAGGTGCCTAGGCAGGGTGCAGGACGAAGGGCGGCTACGATGGGTGGATGCCATAGCACGGCCTAACTGATGCGGTAGGGCGGGAATACGACGAAGGGCGGCGCAGAAGCGGCCTGGAGCGGTGATGGGCGGCTTACGACAATGGGCGGCGCAGAGATATGGCGCCATCATATCCATGATGGTGTAGCCGGCCGAATTGCCTGGACGTGATAACTGAGTCTAGGGACGCGGCACATTATAAAATGTATGCACGCCGGTCCCATTACGGCGACACTGATTTGGCGGTAAATAATAACTCGGAACTAAAGCATAGTGTTGAACTCAACGGGGGCCGGCGGTGAACTGGCGGCCGAGCGCTTGGCTAGCTAGCTGCAAGTACTTGACCTTGTCGGGCGCAAGTGGGAGGGATATTCTACGATATCGGATTGGTTGTAGGTCCTTGTGGCCTACGTGACTGGTATCAGGCGGTGATGTCGCGAGCTCCTGCGTATGTATTGGTGATCTAACACGCCATCAGTGCGTGGTTCGTTTCCTGCAATCGTGTGGATCTACATAATTGTGCAGTTAGCTCTTGCAAGCTATGTACAAACATAACAATGGGTAATCCATGGTTTAATTTTTTTGTTATATATTTTTTTGGGTATTTCATTGCTTGAATCCTTTATATGCTCTTGTAATGTGTCGTGAAATTTTAAAGCACTTATATTTACATCTTCTGTGCAAAGTATAGATTCCCATGTTTTGTGAGACAGTTTTTCATGAAGTGTTTATTGGTTTATCGATATTTTAGGCATGTTAGATTTATTACTATTATTAATGTTTTGTTTTTCTATGTTAAGGTTAAGAATACACGTATGATGATCCGTTATGTTGTTTCTCCATATTATTGTTTGAAGATTATCAGTGTAGTTGGAATTACACCATATTATGATCAATACACGATGGTATTTGATTATTAAATTCTCTAGTATATTTATTTATACAGGGTTTAAAATTTAAAGCGATCATCATGTTGATATAATTGTCCTTTTCTATAGTGTGATTATTTTCAGCAATGTTAATATTAATATCGCCAATTAGAAAATTATTTGTACATTTATTATTTAAAATAATATTATTCAATTCTCCAATAAAAGTGGATATAACAGCTGAGTGTGTCCTGTATATTGATATTATTTGTATAGGTAGTTTATTATTACTGCTCAATCTTATAATAATACAGTTTGCATTAGTCATATTCGTTTCAGTAAAGAGTACGTCTTTAAATATCGTCTTCGTGTATATAACAATACCATTATTTTTGTTAATATAATGTGAGCTCTGAAAGAAGTTGTAATTGGGGAGAGTTGGGATGATTGAGTTGGTTTTTAAATGTGCTTCAGTCAGTATGATTATGTCAGGATATTTGTTTAATAAATTTAGGTTTACTAGAAAATGATCAAAATTTTTCTTTATAGATCGTATGTTTAGATGCATTACGGTAAATGAGTCTGGAGTCGTTTGAAGTATTGTGTTACAGTCATTAGAGTTGTCACAAATTAAATTTTTTACCTAAATTTTTTTTTCCAGATGTTGAATAATGTAGTCATCCATTTCTAGTTTTAGCAAAAGTATTGAATAATATATAAGCGTTTGATGCATTTTTGTTCAGTGAAGCGAAGGAATATATTTTAAAAATATTATGATATTGGTAATCGTATTGTATATAGTTTTTAAACGGTTGTGAAATGTTTTCTTTAAACACATTTAAGGTTTTGAAGAATTTAAACGATATTATAATTTATAGTATACAATAAGAGTTTTGCGTAAATGGAAATAAATTGATATGTTACTGGGAATTAATATACAGAATTTTATATAAAGTACTGAAGGTTGTAATGTTTTCGCCTTTTCACCATTTTCTTTTACTTGTTTAAAACAATATAAAATTTTCTTCTCTCTTGGCTATGATCGATACTTCTTTTTTTTCTAAGGCTTTGCATATGTGTTCGCAGGGATGGAAAATTCCTCCCCTACAACACATAAGCCTCCATGAAAATTGGACCCTTAATTTCTTTGATAACTTCAGAAAGCTACTTAAAGCTCTCTTGTACTATATATCTTTATAGACATATGTACTTAACTAATTAATACGTTATTTACGATCTTGAACGCAAATATACCCGTATTTATATTGTAATTAAATTCCATCAAACGTTGTGTAATTTTTTTGATTTATGATATAGGATTTTAATTACTTTCATTTTGTGGTAACCCTCTCGGTTCTGATCGAGGTGTTGAGTTTTACAATTTTAATTGGTCTTTCCATTGCAAACCTAGACTTAAATGAATTCTCTGGATGAGCTAACTTTCCTATTGTAACTATTCTGATTCCCTGCACCCTAACAAAGTTGTAGTTAAACGCTGATAAAAGATATTATACATGTTTATTTGAACAGGTGATTAAATATAACTCAAATGGTTAATTGTTTGTAAATTTGGCAATGATTAATTATTGTGTCTGGTTGGCGCCATTCCTTTTTGATTCTGCTACTATAAGGTACATGTAAAGAATGATTTAGTAGGTTAATGTAATTAGTTATTTGCATATTTGACGAACTCGGAATAGCCCATTTGCTGGCATAATTTGGCTCCAAATCCTCCTGCAAGTAAACGAGATGATCGTGAGTCAACAAGAAATTTGCACAATCCTTTGACACGGCTCTTTGATTGATACCTAAGTTATCGCGTCCCAAAGAGCCTTCCACGTCATCATGCACTGCCTTCAAGTTTCCCCTCGGGTCCCGATACCTCCAAATTCCATCTCCTCCAAGGTCTACTATTTACTTAGGGCGAACCGGTTTCGTCCTATATACAATCATATACTCACGGTTGGTGTGGACTTACGGGTCGTGAATCCTCATTCCACGTTTAAAAGAGAATGCGAGAGTGGTCTACCGACCTAAATGCAAGCTGTATGCAGGTCCGCATTCTCCAGTAAACAGTACATACGAATAAATATATGTATACATACAGTTTGGGAAAGGTCTATAACTCGCAATACGAGGCTATCTACCCCGCATTCCGAGCTCGGATCTCGCACGAAGAGTTCTGCGAAACTCTAGGATTGGTAACCGAATATATACGTAAGAATAAGGTTATACTAATAAATACTAGTAGAATAAGAAATTATTTGATAGTTTGTTTTGGAGAGCTATCGAACTCCAGGCTTTTTGTTTGGTTTTGACGTTTTTATTTAAGAGAATCGTCATCTCTATTTGGTTTGTTTAATGGTCTTGTTATAGGAGCGACCACTGCCTCCTATTGGGTGAACTGTATTTGTTTTAAATTTTACCTCCAGGGTTCAACATTAATTTTTGTTCATCCTATCCCGTGATTTCTCAATTGTTTCAAGTAGTTGATTGCCGCATTAGAAAGTACTCGACTCTGAAATGTCTCAGGCAACTGATGGGGTTTTGTATGAGCACCCAATCAATAACATTCAAATGTTTTGTATAATTATTCGATATAAATCTTACTAACCCGTGATTTTTCAATTGTAGATTGTGAATGGTAGGTAATTGTAAGCACGCAGCTTCTAGCTGTTTCAGGTAACTAATAAAATCTATGCGACCATCTAATCAATGGTATTCAAATGTTTCATGTAATTTTTTGATATAAATCTGGCTAACCCGTGATTTTTCAATTGTCGTTTGTGATTGATAAACATTTGAGAGCACGCAGCTTCCAGCTGGTTCAGGTAACTAATAAAATCTATATGACTATCTAATCAATGGTACTCAAATGTTTCATGTAATATTCGATATAAATCTTGCTAACCCATGATTTTTTTCCAATTGTAGATTGTGAATGATAGGTATTTGTAAATGACCCATATCGCTGCACATTGCACAATGACATCCTGATGGTTATCCTTATAACCCTGATAAATTTTCTAGTTACGGCCAAGGTCGTTTTCAAACTATGCGGTTGGCCCAGATCTTCAGCGTCTCTATTTGTAAACAAATCGAATAATATAAACACCTTCTTTGACACACTAACCTAGATGCGAGATTGTTTATTTAAGGAATATTTCTACCTCTCCCTATAATTCAGTTATGTTACCTTTTATTGTGCATAATTAATTAGAATATTTTTAATTCCTTTTGCAGTTAAACTATTTTTCATTTTCCGAATTTAGTAAATTTACTAGAAGTTAGGTGAAAATTAAATATAAATATATATATATATATATATATATATAAGTACACATATCTCGATTGTCAAAATATGTTAAAAAAAGAGTACATATATTAATAAATAAATATAAAATATATGATTCTACATAGTCTGGAATATTAATAAATACATATTTTCTTTTTCAATAATATAGATATGTCCTCGGGTAGGTATTAAAAATCGCTACCATTTCGATGCTTCGATTAATAAGTAAAATACATATATATAAATACATTACTCATATATTTATTCTTTATATACAATATATTACTTTATTTTATATAAATAAATACATAATATACATATATTAATGTGTAATGCTTTGTTTTGTTGTTTTTAATAATTTAATTGATATACCATAATCAGCTGTATCTCCTCACTCCTAGGTCCTGAAAATTATTTATAAAAAGAAAACTTACCCCCCGTCAAGGTATTTCCGGTCGGGTGTACACAACAACCTTGATGAAGAAATCCTACCTAATTAATTGTATTTTTTCAACTAATTTCAAAATAAATCTTTTCGACTATTTATTCCTATTTAATATTTTATTCTCGCTTGAATCGTATAAATTAGTTGATATTTAATTTTTCTTCCGAACGAAATCCTAATTCAGAAAACCCGTTGATTTAATAACACTTTTCTAGTTTAGGCTTTTGAATGATAGCTGTTTCAAATTCCTTTTCGAAATGATAGACTGATGATTAAAATTCCGGTTAAAACGACAAACACTTTTAACACTGTCGCTATACGCACGATGGATTTTAATTGAACAATTTATTAATTCTAAATTTCCTTTTATATAAATTGATAAGAAAATTTATTCCGAATTGTGCAAACTTTTAATTAAACTCGACTCTTAATAAATTAATTTTTTTTTCTAACTGTTAATTTTAGAACAAAGGTTTAAACGTTTATTATTATCGAATCCTTTTTTTTGTTTTTGTGTTTCTTTTAACCTAAGATGAAGTATTTACTATTAATAATTTTAAACAAAATTATAATCTATTTTTAAATATCAATTCACGAGCACATCCACTTTAATTTAACGATAACAAACTCTTAAATTTAATTCGAATGTTTTCACTTTGAATGAAATAATTATTTTTAAATTTTTAATAATTCACTTTTAACACTTTTTGCACTATTCACTTTTAACACTTTTAAGCACTTCGTTTAAATTATATTTATTTTCACTGTTTAATTTAATTTAACTGACTTATTAAATTTTCACTGACTCTAGCACTTGTATTTTCACAAAATTTTCCTAAGTCAGGGACTTATTTAAAATTTAACACTTAAAGATTTTTCACTGTTAATCCTACCAAAGAACGTAGTACCGCCACGTAACAACTTTTCGAATCCTCGGCGCGACTGCCTCCTGACTGATGTGTTCCATCTTTTATATCCCTCTCAGGTCCCAAAAGACGTATCTGAATTTCTCTTGATGCTTAATTCTATTTCCTATCAACTCGTAAATCCGAACACCCCTTCCCCTAATTTCGATCGTTCTTCCATAAGATGTTCTGCTTTCCGGCTCAAGGCGGTGGCCAGTTTCCATCTCACAAATCTAAATCGATAGGGTCCGAATCGGGTAAGTCTGTGTTAATCGCCCAAGCTTCCTTTGTCCTGTGTTCATACAAAATGTAGTTAAATTCTCATGATTTTGTGTTCCTTTTTTTCTCAATTTGCGATAGGTCCGTCCTCAATAATATATATATACATCTCAATTTTATGCATCTCGTGCGAAAATTGTTTAAATCCATGTCGAAATCTTTACTACGCATTTTTGAATTTCGATTTGTTTAAATTCTACTTAATTTTATTGTTACTTATATGAGCTTTTCCATTTCCACCCGTACTCTCTATCTCCCTGTCGCAGATTTGAGTTTTTCCTTTATCTTTGAATTTTATATTTATCCGCGACGTTTTCTTGCACAATTTCTTCTTGATTCTTATGTCATTTCTCATAACTCTTATAATTACTCATTTTCCAAGTCGTATTTATTAATTTCACGGATAAATTCGAATTGTATCGCTTTTCTCCACATGGATCATTTCCTATCTCCGTTCTTTACCCTTCCTTTTATCTTTTCTTCACTTTTCCCGATGTGTGTGGTCTCCAGGAAAATTTCATACTTCATTTATTATTAATTAATATATAGTTTTCCACACTTCTACGGGAGATATACCTAATTAGACTCTGGGATATCTGTCATTTTTATTGTTTTACCCAATCTCCGCCCATTCTCCATCCCTCACTTACAAGATTTCACATAAATTATACGTCTGGACATATGTTTACGTCTCAGATTTTATGTACTACGGCCGTAAATTTAGTTTAATTTTAGAGCCATTAGTTTTAATCTCTTTTCCTAATCTAAATACTTCATAAGCCCAACGTTAAAGTTAATCGCTTTTCTAATCATTTATTACCTTAACGTAAATAAAAACCATGTTCGGATTTCGATTGTTTACCCTTCAAAATATACATGAGACCGCCAACCTTTTATCTTGTTTCGATCCCTCCGTAATATTGGGTAACTCTAATATATATCTAACCTAATAATTATGTAAAATGTCTACTTTTCCTGAATCTAATCTATCGCTATATGTTCAGTCTTACTGTCTTCTTCTGATACTCAATTTTTATGCCCCTAGGACCTTTGTAGCAGCTAAAATCTCTGTATTATCCTTCCATTCGGTCGCCGCACTTTTCTAAAATGTCTATTTTTTTTGCGAGATTTTCATTCAAGATTGATTTACCAATATGTCCGTTTCATCTTAAATTGATAACGATTTATTTCCATTGTTTCCAACACTCACTCCTCTCTTTAGTACGATTTTTATCGAACATGACACCCTCCTTCTATCATAAATAATTGCACTACAGTTGAAATTCCGCCAGTAACTTTCCTTTGCTTTTCCCGTCCTTTTTTTTTATACTATCACGTTTATAATTTTTTTCATTGCATTTTTGTGTGTGCGCTTTACAACTTGTAAAACTTCCAAGCACCCGATTTCAATGGTTCGATACCCCATAAATGTCTCAGTTATTGTAAACATTCCCAGGAGTTTGTCACCTTGAAAGTCGATGTTGACCCTAAAGTGCGTTCACCTCCAATTTCTGTGAGAATCGAAATGTCGTTAATTATCTTTTTTATTGCCTGATCCACAGTTCATTCCTTTGTCTGCATTTGATGTACGCCTCTTCGTTCACTGATTGGTTACTCAAAATTTTATAGCTCTTTGTTCAGATCTATTGGTTGACAAAATTCAATGTTTATTTTGAAGCCTCAAAAGGGGGTTCCTAGTCGTTCCTAGACGATTTTAATGACCTCTGTGTTTATACTATAGAATCTCAACATAATTCCAACTATTACAGGGGCCTACTGAAAAACAAACTGAATCAATTTTAACCTCAACAGATGTCGCTAGAATGACGGTTTTCATTAATAATTTGTATATTTTTAGCAGCTATGGTTTATCTGTTTTTCACTGTGATTTAAGCCTTTCATCACAGTTCCCCCCTCTGAACTCAATTTGCTGTGGCTAACGTTGTATACTACTTTAGACATCGAAATTGTGTTCAAATGTAGTCTAGCTATTCTCCCCCCCTCGTTCTGTTATTCCTTTTCCTACATCACTTCCTGTTATTTCCTTTCTCTACCTCACTCTATCATTCCCTATCTCTCTCTCCATTCTGTTATTTCCTTTCTCCCCCCCCCTCATTCTGTTATTCCCTATCTCTCTTTCCATTCTGTTATTTCCTTTCTCCCCCCCCCTCATTCTGTTATTCCCTATCTCTCTTTCCATTCTGTTTTTTCCTTTCTCCCCCCCCTCATTCTGTTTTTCCCTATCTCTCTTTCCATTTTGTTTGGATTGTTAACAACCTTGACTCTGAATCTCATTGTATTTTCTATTTTCTTTTCGCGTAGATTTTATTTTATGGAATTTCTCTAATTTTGATAAACTCAAAATTAATCTCTTTTTTTTTCTGGGAAAAACACGCCCCTCGACTCGCGTGTTTAGGTGGTCCTCAACCTGGTTGGACTAAGACCTCCCTTACAATGATTCAGATAAAGATTGTTTGCAATCTCGCGGTCTATTGACCAACTGAAAAGTGGATGGTCTCTTGGTGTGCAAATAATTTTTCGTTTTGTTTTTGTTTTGTAAGTATGATAATTTTTGTGAAATATGTATCTTTGCACGACCTCACCCAATCCAAAAATCAGTGGTATACATGTTTCATTTAAACTTTTCCAGCATTTTTTTTTTCTTATTCGCAAATTTTTTTTTTTTTTTTGTGTAATTTCTAATTGTCTTTTCATAGATCATTCAAACAAGTTGTTCTAGCCTAGGTGTTACCCACCCTAATTTTTAAATTTCATAAATGTTCTTAACTAAACTCCAATTTTCTCATCGTTCCTGTTTCCTTTTAAATTTTTTTTTTTTTTGAAAATTTAACCTAACCATATCGTAATTCTAATGTTCCCTTTTTATCTTTACCTAATGTCTACTCTAAATCTATAGATAGCCTTATTTCAAGTTTTCAAAAAAAAAAAAAAAAAAAAAATCTAACTCTATGCATTGTCAATTTAAAATCTTGTTTTATAAAACGTACCCTATCCTATTTATAATATATGTATTTTTTTTTGTTCCTTTTGTGGGTATATAACTCCCATACGCTTTCCTTCTGTGTTCTTACTTATCTAACAAAATTTTCCTACACACTAACACACAATTTTTTTTCCTAAACTAGAAAATCAATATTATCGAAAAAATTTTCCTCTTACTCTATTAGTAAATTAGAATATGATTGTCGCTTATTAAGAGATTTGTTCACTCAACCTTAAAGACTTAAGGACGACCCGCCCCTCGCAAACGAACTGATAGTCTAATATTTTAGTAATTTTCTTTCTCCTTAAATTATATCGTATCCTAACAGATTTTAAATTTTTCTCAATCGTTTATTTATTTAAGGTTTCAAATATTTGTAAATTTCGCATTTTATTCGTTGATTTCCACTATCTCTAAACTTGGTTTTTGTTCCTTATTACATGTATAATATTTCGCTAAATGAATTGCGCTATAATCTCCTTTTATTTCCCGAGTTACCGGATCAATTAGCGTATACGTGTTACTATAAACTTCTGATCCAATTACATAAGGTCCATCGTAAAGCAGATTGAATTTTTTTATTTCTTTTTTGAGTAGGTTTGATTGTGTAAATTTTTTCAACTTGACCAGGGTCCCAATCTCATAAGTTATTAATCTTTTGTTGAGATTATAGTATTTCTGTCGATTTGCAGCGCTTTTCTCTAAATTTTTCCGTGCTGCTAGTCTTATTTCATTTATTGTTTTCGTAGATTTTCCGCAGCCTTGAGTATACCTGTCTAAACTATAAGTTGGTGATTTCCCAAAAGCTATTTCATTAGGTGAGAATCCTGTTGAACAGTGTATCGAATTATTGTAGGTTTGTTCTATTTCTTTAAGGAAAGCCGCCCACTTGGTATGTTTTTCGTGACAATAAATACGGAAAATTCTACCCAATTCTTTATTCACGCGCTCTGTTATGTTCGGTCCGGGATTTCGTATTGACGTATGTACGATTCTTATGCCCATCCTATTTAAGTTGTTTTCCCATTTCTTCGATGTAAATTGAGATCCGTTGTCCGTTAACAAAGCATCTATTTGTATTGTTTTATTAAAATCCTCTACACAATTTAACACGGTCTTAGTACTTGCTATCCTCAATTTATATAATTTTACAAATCTACTGAATGAATCTTGTATCACGAAAATGAATCTAACCCCTCCTATTCCTCTCGGTAAAGGTCCGTATAAATCTGCCATAGCTAATTGTCCTACTTCTTTGGTAATTATGGATTTACTCGGCCCTACAGTTGGTCGAATTTCGCGCTTCGCCAGCTGACATAGGTGACACCCTCTCACTATGCGTTTTATATCTCGGTGCATGCCTGGCCAATAATACCTATCTCCCAAAGCTATCCCTGTTTTAAAAACTCCTCCGTGTCCGATTTCTAAATGTATCATTTTTATTAGTTCTTCAGTCAACTCTTGTGGTACTGCTAACACCGTTTTGTTTAGCCCTGTTGTGTAATATAAAGTCTTGCCTATTTTTTTATAATTTTTTAAATACCTATTAACATTTTTTGTCGGCGGCCCAAATTTTCCCTTGTGCAAATATCCGAAAATTTCTCCCAAAATGTGTCTTGTTTCTGTAGTTCAGTTATATTTTCTAAGTGTTTCCGAATCTGTTGTCTACCTTTAACTGCAAAAGCTGCTATCTCTGGGCACGTGTTTTTCTCCTCCTGTACATTTTTTGCATCACAAGAATAACGAGATAAAATATCAGGCCCTATATTTTCCTTCCCTTTGACGTACTCTACAGTGAAGTTAAATTGATTTAAATATAAAATCCACCGTGTTAGTCGGCCACTGTACATCTTCCAGCTCTTTAAAAATGTCAATGCTTGATGATCCGTCCTAATTATTAAGTGTACTCCTCTTAAGTATGTCTCAAATTTGTGTAAAGCATATATTATCGCCCATAACTCTTGTTCTGACGTGGTCCATTTCAACTCCGGTCCTCTTAAAGCTTTGCTAATAAATCCAATAACGTGGTGATTTCCTTCCTCATCCAACTGATATAATTCTCCTCCTATGGCGAACCCCGAACTATCTGTCTGTAAATAATAAGTACTATTTGGGTCATGATGATGTAAAATAACTGTCTCTAAAAATAATGTTTTCACCCTCTCGAATGCGCGCTGTTCTGAGTCACCCCATCGCCAGGTTCTATTTTTCTGAAGTAAATCGCACAAAACCCGTGTTGTTTCCCCATATTTATTCGCGAATCTACGGTAATAATTACAAAGTCCTAGAAAAGCTCTAACTTGTTTTATTTTCTTGGGTACCGGAAAATTTTTTATAGCATCAATCTTTTCCGGATCCATTTGAACTCCCAAAGGCGTTATAATATGTCCTAACATACGTACTTCTGTGAATAAAAATTGACATTTTTCAAGTTTACAAGTCATGTTTGCTTCCTTTAACCTCTCAAGTACCGCGTTTACATGTTCAAAATGATCTTCTTGACTACCACACGTATATATTATTAAATCATCTAAGTAATTAGCGCAGAATTCCCTCACCCCTGGTCCTAGAATTTTGTCCATTCCTCTTGAAAAACTCCCTACTGATGTTTTTAACCCCTGCGGTAATACCTTGTATACGTAAGATTTTCCATTGTATACAAACCCAGTATACTTGCGACTTTCTGGACTGATAGGTATTTGAAAGTAAGCTGAATTTAGATCTATTGTGGTTATGAATTTTACACCATGAAAACGCTGTATAATTTCTGAAGTTAATGGTGGTTTTTCTACTTCCGCCTGCATTCTGGTGTTTAAGAATCTAGCATCTAAGAGTATCCTAACCGTCCCATCTTTTTTCAAGGTAAATGTTAGAGGACTAGAAAACTGCGTGGCCTCTCTACTGATGATTCCTAATGACTCCAATTCTCTAATCTTTTCATCAATCTTATCCCTGTAAGCAAAAGGTACTGGGTAGGATCGCTTAACGAAAGGCGTCTCGTCCGTCATTCTTATTTCGTGAGTGTACAAAGTAGTTAGGCCCGGTTTGTCTATAAATACATTCTTATGTTTAATTAAAATCTTTTCTAACCCTTCTTTTCCTTTTGAATCTAAATTTAACTCGGACACAAAGGTCGTTATTCTACTCTCGAGGCACGCCGTATTATTTATTTCAGGGTTTACTTCAATATTAATTATTTTTCCACTTGTGCAATTTTGATTTCTAATCTCGTGTTTAGGTTTCCTATGAATTACGGTTGAATTTACTAACTCTATTTCCTTCTTCCCATTTCCTGTTTTTATTTTTAACTTTCTGTTTTCTCCACATTTAAATTCAGCTGTATATTCGTCTAACCAGTTGATACCCAATATAATTGGCCTAATTAACTTTGGTATTATTAAACACGGCGTATTTATTATAACATCTCCAAATCGCAATGGTACTAAAACCAACCTAGATATTCTCTGACTTTTATGTCCTATCGCTACTTTAATTTGTATAGTGGTTACAGGCATAATAGGATAAAGTGTTTGGTCATTTAAATAACTTTCATAAAATTCTTGAGAAACGCACGTGATTTGACTCCCGGTATCTATTAGACAATGAACTTCCGTGTTATCTATCTGTGCTTTGGCTTCCGGTAATAACGGTAAAGTGCTACCCTTTTCTACTTCCTCATAATCTCTGTCTTCGAAAATGTTGTTGAACCCACTAATTTCCCTTCTTGTTTTCTCTTCGTTCACTTTCAATTGATTCCATTCATCCGTTATTTGTTGTAAAGAATTGACACATACTTCCACATCTATTTCCGCTTCCGTTCTCGTTTCTTCCGCTCCATCCTTTCGTCTTCTCACATTCCTTTCTGCTTTTATTGGAACAGTCATCCCTTGTTCATTTCTTCCCAATCCTTTCATTGGATTCCACCCCCATTTCATCATAATCTTCAATGCAGTGTTGTGTTTTGGTGCCGGCGTCCCTCTCCCTGTGTGAGTCGTATTCATGAGGGCTAATGAATCAACCCTCGGCCGTTTCCCGAATTGTTTGCGATTACTAACTCCTTGCCGCTTGTAGTTTTTGTAGAACCTCCCTGTGAAGATGTCGTAGCTTCTGCACACTTACTGCAGCTAGCGCCTCCTTCCACACTCTCTATTGCGTGAATTCTCTTCTTTATAGCGTGATAACGGTCACGGTATTTGTCCTTCTTGTTGATCTCCTCCCCACTCCTTTTCTTTGTGTTCCGTTCTTCCGGTGTGCAAACCATTGTATCTAGTTTTCGAAGAAACTCAGCAGCGACAATCTCATCTCCTGACTGCCCTGAAAACCATAGCGATTGAACATCTTTAGGGTAATGTCTCATAATCTCGTCAACTACGCCCAACGGTGTCTCGGTAATTTTTAATGCTTTCGCTAAATCCCAATAATTTGCGAAATGAGTGAGCATGGATATATCTCTCTTGGAATCATATACCCCTTCCGCAAGACGACGGCGAACCTCATTCTTCTTTATATCTCCCCAATAGGTAGCTAAAAAATCTCTTTCGAAATCCAACATTGTTTCCCATCGCTTGTTGTATAACTTGGCCCACGTTTTTGCTTCTCCCTTCAAATTTTCCCGTACGACAATTAATGGATCTGTACGTTTAACTTTTCTAGTGTATTCTTTTAAATCTTCTAAGAAACTTATGGGGTTTTGGTTTCCACCGGAAAATGAAGGTCGTTCCTGCTGCGGTAGCATTTCCACTACTTGGAGAACGTTTTTCGGCGCACTATCCTCTCCTGTCACCGCCACTGTTGTTGGTCTTCCTAATTGTTTCTCAAGTTCCTGCATTTTATCAACAAGCGGTGCTAAAGCTGCTTGAATTATTGTAGTAATATCTCCGATGTTCACTGTTGACGTCCCAGCTGTAGCATTTTCCTCGATTGCCGTCACTAAAGCTTCTGTTTGCCTCCCCATTCCACGTTTTCCCACCATTTTCTTAGATCTTCCGAATGTTACCGGCTTATGTATCTATTTTTTTTCTTACTAAGCGACAACCTCAATATTCCTATTTTAATTTTCTTAATTATTTTATATATATGTTGCCTTTTTTATTCTATATATTTTTTTTTTCAAATTTTTCTCGTTTTTCTTATTTTTTTTTGTTTTTCTAGATTTTTCTTGTATTTTATCACCTGGCTGTTCCTGTAAAATTTCAAGTTCGTTTATGATTTTCACATCATCCTCTTGTATACACTTGCCTTGTTCGATATCCGACCTATTTTAAATTTTTTTACAATACCTATCAAGATGTTCCGTTTATCTATTTTCAATTTACAAAATCTATTAGGATTTTTTCAATGCCTAAAATGAATTTCCTTTTAATAGGTATATATACACATATATATAATCCCATCATAAACATTCGTCAACGACATTAAAAGTCTCGAGCCGACTCTGGATTGTATTTTTTTCTTTGAGATTGAAAGTCGAATTCTCAACTAACACTTTGTCTTTTCAAAACAACGTTTATTTGTTTGGCCCATACTTGAATTCCTTATCGAATCCATTGACTGGGTTCTCTGTGTCTTAAAATATGCCTCAATAGTCAACAACCTAACCTGAATGTCAACAAACTTATCATGAGTAAATCTTACGTTATTTCAACTTACCCGTTTATATGGTAAATTATATTATGTAAGATTAATCTTACCTCACAAAACAAAACATCAAATGTTTCACCCTCATTAATGACTCTGTCGATTATCGAGATTTGTGATCCTGACTAAATCTATCTACTCGTGCATTGGCGGCACGTAGAGCGATCATTTGAATTTAACACGTGGTCCTAATGATTAACTATGATTTAATACAATTACACTTTTCTATTTTGATATTATTGTTTTCATAGATCTACCTATCACACGATATGGGTGTAATATTTCCGTTATTTATTATGTTACAGATGGTCATAATAGATAACACCCCAACATGTCATAATAATTGTTTTTTCTTTTGTTTTATAATGATATTAATGTTAATCAAAAAAAAAAATATTTTTTTTTTGTTAATCAATTGCTATCAATCAATTTTATATTTTAAGTAATCATTATTTTTGTAAAACCAATGATATCTAGTAAGGTACATTGGGTGTTGTAATACATTAATCAATTTAATTTCTCTAAACCTTTCTATTCTTCTAATAAATCTGTCGAATGTCTAGTGATAAAAATAATAATATCTTTTCCTGACTTTGTGAATAATTTGTTAAGTACCACGGCCCGCCGCTGGTCTGTATTTTTGAATATAAGATAAACAATAATTGTTTACGTTAATACTCCACGATATCCGAATGCAATGTTTATGTTATATTTGTTCCAGCTATCTCGTTTTTGTGTCATTGTTTATTTAATCTCGACGTTTGTTATTTAATTTTTTGTTCCTCGGAGTGATACGTATTACTTAACGATGTTTCCGACTTTTAAGATATATAGATGTTTTTACGCCCGATGTTTATCTTATCAATTTTTTCGATGTTCTTTGTTTTCACAATAAGTTCGATGTTTTTCGGGCTTGTCTGTTTATTAAACTTGCTTCATATCAACATTCCGATCTGTTCGGTGAACCCAAAACATAAACAATGTTTTTGTTTACAGAACGCATTCCTTTTGACTGAATGACATCATTAACCTACATATCCTTTGTTTTTGTTTACATTATCGTATGAAAGGAATTTTTTATTGACTCTTAAGTTCACGGTCATTTGAATGAACACATTTTTATTTATAAGGACACTTTTTGTGTTATAAGTTTATTCGTTAACACATTCTTTTTGGATTTATTGTTTATTTACGTTAATCTATTATTATTTTTTTTTATTTCACTGTGTATTTATGTAATGTCGCACTTTTCTGATTTTTTTTTTTTTGTTAATTCTTTAATTAATTACGTCCTATTTATTATTATTATTTTCTCCGTTTTTGCAATAGGTTGACCAATAAAACCTTTTTTTTTCCAATCTTATAAAACCTGAACCTCCTGGACACGGCTATGCAGTTGTAATGTTTTCGCCTTTTCACCATTTTCTTTTACTTGTTTAAAACAATATAAAATTTTCTTCTCTCTTGGCTATGATCGATACTTCTTTTTTTTCTAAGGCTTTGCATATGTGTTCGCAGGGATGGAAAATTCCTCCCCTACAACACATAAGCCTCCATGAAAATTGGACCCTTAATTTCTTTGATAACTTCAGAAAGCTACTTAAAGCTCTCTTGTACTATATATCTTTATAGACATATGTACTTAACTAATTAATACGTTATTTACGATCTTGAACGCAAATATACCCGTATTTATATTGTAATTAAATTCCATCAAACGTTGTGTAATTTTTTTGATTTATGATATAGGATTTTAATTACTTTCATTTTGTGGTAACCCTCTCGGTTCTGATCGAGGTGTTGAGTTTTACAATTTTAATTGGTCTTTCCATTGCAAACCTAGACTTAAATGAATTCTCTGGATGAGCTAACTTTCCTATTGTAACTATTCTGATTCCCTGCACCCTAACAAAGTTGTAATTAAACGCTGATAAAAGATATTATACATGTTTATTTGAACAGGTGATTAAATATAACTCAAATGGTTAATTGTTTGTAAATTTGGCAATGATTAATTATTGTGTCTGGTTGGCGCCATTCCTTTTTGATTCTGCTACTATAAGGTACATGTAAAGAATGATTTAGTAGGTTAATGTAATTAGTTATTTGCATATTTGACGAACTCGGAATAGCCCATTTGCTGGCATAATTTGGCTCCAAATCCTCCTGCAAGTAAACGAGATGATCGTGAGTCAACAAGAAATTTGCACAATCCTTTGACACGGCTCTTTGATTGATACCTAAGTTATCGCGTCCCAAAGAGCCTTCCACGTCATCATGCACTGCCTTCAAGTTTCCCCTCGGGTCCCGATACCTCCAAATTCCATCTCCTCCAAGGTCTACTATTTACTTAGGGCGAACCGGTTTCGTCCTATATACAATCATATACTCACGGTTGGTGTGGACTTACGGGTCGTGAATCCTCATTCCACGTTTAAAAGAGAATGCGAGAGTGGTCTACCGACCTAAATGCAAGCTGTATGCAGGTCCGCATTCTCCAGTAAACAGTACATACGAATAAATATATGTATACATACAGTTTGGGAAAGGTCTATAACTCGCAATACGAGGCTATCTACCCCGCATTCCGAGCTCGGATCTCGCACGAAGAGTTCTGCGAAACTCTAGGATTGGTAACCGAATATATACGTAAGAATAAGGTTATACTAATAAATACTAGTAGAATAAGAAATTATTTGATAGTTTGTTTTGGAGAGCTATCGAACTCCAGGCTTTTTGTTTGGTTTTGACGTTTTTATTTAAGAGAATCGTCATCTCTATTTGGTTTGTTTAATGGTCTTGTTATAGGAGCGACCACTGCCTCCTATTGGGTGAACTGTATTTGTTTTAAATTTTACCTCCAGGGTTCAACATTAATTTTTGTTCATCCTATCCCGTGATTTCTCAATTGTTTCAAGTAGTTGATTGCCGCATTAGAAAGTACTCGACTCTGAAATGTCTCAGGCAACTGATGGGGTTTTGTATGAGCACCCAATCAATAACATTCAAATGTTTTGTATAATTATTCGATATAAATCTTACTAACCCGTGATTTTTCAATTGTAGATTGTGAATGGTAGGTAATTGTAAGCACGCAGCTTCTAGCTGTTTCAGGTAACTAATAAAATCTATGCGACCATCTAATCAATGGTATTCAAATGTTTCATGTAATTTTTTGATATAAATCTGGCTAACCCGTGATTTTTCAATTGTCGTTTGTGATTGATAAACATTTGAGAGCACGCAGCTTCCAGCTGGTTCAGGTAACTAATAAAATCTATATGACTATCTAATCAATGGTACTCAAATGTTTCATGTAATATTCGATATAAATCTTGCTAACCCATGATTTTTTTCCAATTGTAGATTGTGAATGATAGGTATTTGTAAATGACCCATATCGCTGCACATTGCACAATGACATCCTGATGGTTATCCTTATAACCCTGATAAATTTTCTAGTTACGGCCAAGGTCGTTTTCAAACTATGCGGTTGGCCCAGATCTTCAGCGTCTCTATTTGTAAACAAATCGAATAATATAAACACCTTCTTTGACACACTAACCTAGATGCGAGATTGTTTATTTAAGGAATATTTCTACCTCTCCCTATAATTCAGTTATGTTACCTTTTATTGTGCATAATTAATTAGAATATTTTTAATTCCTTTTGCAGTTAAACTATTTTTCATTTTCCGAATTTAGTAAATTTACTAGAAGTTAGGTGAAAATTAAATATAAATATATATATATATATATATATATAAGTACACATATCTCGATTGTCAAAATATGTTAAAAAAAGAGTACATATATTAATAAATAAATATAAAATATATGATTCTACATAGTCTGGAATATTAATAAATACATATTTTCTTTTTCAATAATATAGATATGTCCTCGGGTAGGTATTAAAAATCGCTACCATTTCGATGCTTCGATTAATAAGTAAAATACATATATATAAATACATTACTCATATATTTATTCTTTATATACAATATATTACTTTATTTTATATAAATAAATACATAATATACATATATTAATGTGTAATGCTTTGTTTTGTTGTTTTTAATAATTTAATTGATATACCATAATCAGCTGTATCTCCTCACTCCTAGGTCCTGAAAATTATTTATAAAAAGAAAACTTACCCCCCGTCAAGGTATTTCCGGTCGGGTGTACACAACAACCTTGATGAAGAAATCCTACCTAATTAATTGTATTTTTTCAACTAATTTCAAAATAAATCTTTTCGACTATTTATTCCTATTTAATATTTTATTCTCGCTTGAATCGTATAAATTAGTTGATATTTAATTTTTCTTCCGAACGAAATCCTAATTCAGAAAACCCGTTGATTTAATAACACTTTTCTAGTTTAGGCTTTTGAATGATAGCTGTTTCAAATTCCTTTTCGAAATGATAGACTGATGATTAAAATTCCGGTTAAAACGACAAACACTTTTAACACTGTCGCTATACGCACGATGGATTTTAATTGAACAATTTATTAATTCTAAATTTCCTTTTATATAAATTGATAAGAAAATTTATTCCGAATTGTGCAAACTTTTAATTAAACTCGACTCTTAATAAATTAATTTTTTTTTCTAACTGTTAATTTTAGAACAAAGGTTTAAACGTTTATTATTATCGAATCCTTTTTTTTGTTTTTGTGTTTCTTTTAACCTAAGATGAAGTATTTACTATTAATAATTTTAAACAAAATTATAATCTATTTTTAAATATCAATTCACGAGCACATCCACTTTAATTTAACGATAACAAACTCTTAAATTTAATTCGAATGTTTTCACTTTGAATGAAATAATTATTTTTAAATTTTTAATAATTCACTTTTAACACTTTTTGCACTATTCACTTTTAACACTTTTAAGCACTTCGTTTAAATTATATTTATTTTCACTGTTTAATTTAATTTAACTGACTTATTAAATTTTCACTGACTCTAGCACTTGTATTTTCACAAAATTTTCCTAAGTCAGGGACTTATTTAAAATTTAACACTTAAAGATTTTTCACTGTTAATCCTACCAAAGAACGTAGTACCGCCACGTAACAACTTTTCGAATCCTCGGCGCGACTGCCTCCTGACTGATGTGTTCCATCTTTTATATCCCTCTCAGGTCCCAAAAGACGTATCTGAATTTCTCTTGATGCTTAATTCTATTTCCTATCAACTCGTAAATCCGAACACCCCTTCCCCTAATTTCGATCGTTCTTCCATAAGATGTTCTGCTTTCCGGCTCAAGGCGGTGGCCAGTTTCCATCTCACAAATCTAAATCGATAGGGTCCGAATCGGGTAAGTCTGTGTTAATCGCCCAAGCTTCCTTTGTCCTGTGTTCATACAAAATGTAGTTAAATTCTCATGATTTTGTGTTCCTTTTTTTCTCAATTTGCGATAGGTCCGTCCTCAATAATATATATATACATCTCAATTTTATGCATCTCGTGCGAAAATTGTTTAAATCCATGTCGAAATCTTTACTACGCATTTTTGAATTTCGATTTGTTTAAATTCTACTTAATTTTATTGTTACTTATATGAGCTTTTCCATTTCCACCCGTACTCTCTATCTCCCTGTCGCAGATTTGAGTTTTTCCTTTATCTTTGAATTTTATATTTATCCGCGACGTTTTCTTGCACAATTTCTTCTTGATTCTTATGTCATTTCTCATAACTCTTATAATTACTCATTTTCCAAGTCGTATTTATTAATTTCACGGATAAATTCGAATTGTATCGCTTTTCTCCACATGGATCATTTCCTATCTCCGTTCTTTACCCTTCCTTTTATCTTTTCTTCACTTTTCCCGATGTGTGTGGTCTCCAGGAAAATTTCATACTTCATTTATTATTAATTAATATATAGTTTTCCACACTTCTACGGGAGATATACCTAATTAGACTCTGGGATATCTGTCATTTTTATTGTTTTACCCAATCTCCGCCCATTCTCCATCCCTCACTTACAAGATTTCACATAAATTATACGTCTGGACATATGTTTACGTCTCAGATTTTATGTACTACGGCCGTAAATTTAGTTTAATTTTAGAGCCATTAGTTTTAATCTCTTTTCCTAATCTAAATACTTCATAAGCCCAACGTTAAAGTTAATCGCTTTTCTAATCATTTATTACCTTAACGTAAATAAAAACCATGTTCGGATTTCGATTGTTTACCCTTCAAAATATACATGAGACCGCCAACCTTTTATCTTGTTTCGATCCCTCCGTAATATTGGGTAACTCTAATATATATCTAACCTAATAATTATGTAAAATGTCTACTTTTCCTGAATCTAATCTATCGCTATATGTTCAGTCTTACTGTCTTCTTCTGATACTCAATTTTTATGCCCCTAGGACCTTTGTAGCAGCTAAAATCTCTGTATTATCCTTCCATTCGGTCGCCGCACTTTTCTAAAATGTCTATTTTTTTTGCGAGATTTTCATTCAAGATTGATTTACCAATATGTCCGTTTCATCTTAAATTGATAACGATTTATTTCCATTGTTTCCAACACTCACTCCTCTCTTTAGTACGATTTTTATCGAACATGACACCCTCCTTCTATCATAAATAATTGCACTACAGTTGAAATTCCGCCAGTAACTTTCCTTTGCTTTTCCCGTCCTTTTTTTTTATACTATCACGTTTATAATTTTTTTCATTGCATTTTTGTGTGTGCGCTTTACAACTTGTAAAACTTCCAAGCACCCGATTTCAATGGTTCGATACCCCATAAATGTCTCAGTTATTGTAAACATTCCCAGGAGTTTGTCACCTTGAAAGTCGATGTTGACCCTAAAGTGCGTTCACCTCCAATTTCTGTGAGAATCGAAATGTCGTTAATTATCTTTTTTATTGCCTGATCCACAGTTCATTCCTTTGTCTGCATTTGATGTACGCCTCTTCGTTCACTGATTGGTTACTCAAAATTTTATAGCTCTTTGTTCAGATCTATTGGTTGACAAAATTCAATGTTTATTTTGAAGCCTCAAAAGGGGGTTCCTAGTCGTTCCTAGACGATTTTAATGACCTCTGTGTTTATACTATAGAATCTCAACATAATTCCAACTATTACAGGGGCCTACTGAAAAACAAACTGAATCAATTTTAACCTCAACAGATGTCGCTAGAATGACGGTTTTCATTAATAATTTGTATATTTTTAGCAGCTATGGTTTATCTGTTTTTCACTGTGATTTAAGCCTTTCATCACAAGGTATATTATAGTTTTTATAATACAATCTAACTAGTAAATTAGTTTTATGATATAGTCAGAATTCTATTTTTTTCAAAGCTATTTTAAGCATTCTTTGATAATATGGGCAAGATTTATTATTTGCTAGGTGATTTGTTGGTATTTTTTAGAATGAATCTTTCATTTGTTGTGGCACAATTTTTACATTTCGGAGAAGTTTCCTTATTTTCACAGACCTTGTAGGAGTGGTCTCCTGCACAGTGCATACACGACATTTTATTTGTTACCTTTTGTAGGCATCTGCTTGATGTGTGCCCAAATTTAAGGCAAAAATAGCATTGTACGACAGGATTTGTGTCTTCCACATATATTCGCTGATACCCCAGGTTGATTTTTCCTTCTTTTATTATTTATTTTCTGACTTTGCTGTTGATTTCGACAATGTAGCTTACATTGTCATTATTTTTTTTTTTAATTACAAATAGGGTACTTCTGTTTAGACTTTGAGTTATTATTTTGATGCCTTCATTCTGGTTGATTATGTCCTCAACAAAGTCCTCTTTATTGTAGTCATTTGAAATTCCCTTGAAGATCATTGTAGGTTGTTTTTTCTTTATTTTTTCTGCATTTGCTTCCATGACTTTGTTATTTATCATAGTTGATAGTTTGTCTACATCTTTTTTTTCGGGACACTTTATGACGAGTCTGTTTGATGAAATCTGTTTTATAACGTTGATACAAACACCTAATTTTCCCGGCTTGACCATTTCTTGTATTTTTTTTTCAGAGTTTCACTTGTTTCGCCGTTGTTTTTTAGTGTGATAAGAATGCCGAATTGATTTATTTGCTCTGAGTTTTTTTTTATATATTGTTGGCTTCAGCGTCATCTTACTACTTATAGGTTCTGTTGGGACATGTTTTTTTATTTCAGTATATTCAATTCCGAAGTGTTCTTAAGGAATAATAATTGCTGGGCTTTCCCGGAAATAAAATTTATTTGATCCTTGTTATATTTTTCCTTTTCATCTTGAACAACACTTATCAGTTCACCAATAACTGTCTTAGCTTCATTTAATTATTTATGAGAGGTTGACATGATTTAGATTTAGTTGATATCTGAATTTATGTTCAGTAGTGCACCAGCTTCCCCTTTTCGTGACAGCGACCGCCTAATTAACGTGCCCGTAAGCAGGTATATACTGTTTGTTATGTTTACACATTACACAATGCGCAAACAGAGACGTTAGAACTGTCGATGAATGTCACAATACTTATATGCAGGTATTTTTTCACAATTTTGAACTGTTTATTTGAACGGTTTATTTTAATTGAATGTTATAAAAAACACTTGAGATTACGTCTGGCACTATCTCCTAAAGATTTTTATAATTTTGACTTCACTTAGATATGTTTATCGCTTGGTAATTTGATTTTGTAGTGGATTAAATTAATTAAACACGACTATATATATAACCGACCTTAGGATTGCTAGTCGAAAGCTTACCCCTCGACCACGGAGGCCAGAGGCTCGACAAGCGGATTCTAACAAATCTGGTTTTTTATTGATAATGATAAATGCGGATGACAATACCTACTCACAGCGTACCCGCAAGCGTAAGCAATTGATTTGTATTTACAGTGTTTTCAGTTCGTTGATGGTGATTTACAAACAACCTGGGCGATAGTAAGAGTATCTTCCACTCTGACCTCTCATTGGACTAGAATTTGACAGGTCTTATGTTATTTAAAGGTATTTTCTATACAGCCAGTGGTAGGAACTTAAACCATGTCATTATTTATTTAACTTTATGCATATAAGTTCATAGGATGAAACTAATGTTCATAGTAGGTCAGAACATTGAACATAAGCGTTTTATTATAAGTGACAAGATGAATCGATGTTTTATCTTATTGTCCTAGTCCTCGCGGGACGGTGGCTTCCCTGGTGGTCATCTCTCCGAGAACAATGTATAAAACGGACATTAATTAAGCACATAATGCAGTATTGTAAAGGTTTTTTTTGTGTTTTATTAGATCATGCAGGACCCGTGCACACGTCTTCTTTATTAATCTTTATATTTATTTTAATTTTATAAAATCAATTTAATAATGATGTGGGCCTTACTCGGTAGAATCTTTGCTGAAGCCCCAATTTTACCGTTTATTCTAGAAACATGAAAACCTAAAGTGGGTATTGATATTCGTTTCAAATATATTCTTTTGAAATATTCATTTATTTATTTATTATTTATTAACGCCCTATCGGGCTTTTACATAGTAAGTTGACAGTATATGTATATAAATGTAACATGTACATGGATAAAATAGCTAAATATAATTTACTCATAAGGTAATTAAAAATAATATGGTAAAGTAAATCAAAGTATGAAGGCCAGACCTTTTTTTAAAGCTAATAAATATTACAAGTTAATAACTAGCAAATAGGTCTAAAATTAGTTGCCTTTTGAAACTCTCAAAGTTATTAACACCAAATATATCGATAAGTTTACAATATTTGTTTGCAAGGTGATGAATTCTTGGAATTGGTGAATACATAGAGTAGTTAGTATTGAGGTTATTGTTACATTTAAAAGTGTCTATGCTTCGAGTTTGTCTGGCAGGTACATTCATATAAATTAATTCCAATAATTCAGGGCTGTCAATGAGAGATTTGATAATTTTGAATAAAAATAATATATCATTTAGAACTCTTCTATCCGATAGTTTGAGAAGTCTGGTTTCGGTACGTAAGTTATTATAATTTGTAAATTAGATGGAAATATTCATTTTAAAATTGATGTACCGAAGAAATTTATATTTATTTATGATAATTTAAGAGTGCTCTATTTTTCGTTTCTTAAAACAAATATATATTATTGGAATTACTTAATTAGTAAAACCTCAAATTGTAATATTTAATCATTGAAGACAATATTAAACAAAAAATTGAAACAGATAAAGATACGGTCACCTCTAGGACTTAAACCCAAGACCAAGCCATATATTTTTTGTTGAAAAAAATTAAAAATATATATCAATCGATCTTGTGTCTTGCCTTAAATGTATCTATACAAAACATTTTTTCTTTTATTAACACAGTTTCTAACACATTTTGACGTTTACTTGGTAAAATCAACTAGTGAAAAAAACCGTTAGTAATATTTTTTTACGAAAATATGGAAATTGTGAACTATATAGGTATATTTATAATTTATATTACATTGATAACTTTAAATTAAACTGATAGTACATCAGAAAATAGTGTAAATAAAGTGATAAATGTATACAAAATAATTGAAAAAATAACACTATTATTATGAAATGAGAAAAAATAACTCAAATGTCTAAAACATATGGCAGGGATAAAGTTAATAATATTTGGAATTATTTGTTTTAATACCTTTTCATTTACAAAATTGACATCTGGAGAAACGAAAAAGATCGGTCTCTGAAAAGATTTATTGTATTTAGTATAAACATATTTTGTTCTTCCGAAAAATTTATTTTGAGTGGTTAATTTTTTTTTATTGTGGGATATGGAATAATTGATTTGACATAGGAATTACTTTTTCTTAAACATACCTCCATACATGAAGCTATAATCTTTGAGGGAGTGTAATCTTTGGGGTTGCTGTGCAGATGGTCTTTTCAAGTAAATGAAGAAGAGGAGTTTTGGAAAAAAAATGTTTGAAGGGTGGGTAGGAATCGGGGGGTTATTGTATCCAGAAGTGAAGGAAGTATGAATCTATCCCTCCCCACTAAGGTGCTATGCGATGGGTCTAGAGAGTCCTGCTAGAGAGGTCGAAAAGTCTCACCGCTGAGGAATAGGTGGGTAGACGCAGAAGACCTAGTCTAATCTCACCTGTTAAACCCAGGCACCCTTGCTAAGTCACCAAACGGAGCGAACCAAAAGAGGTGTTGGTTATCCAATAAATAGTTCTCGGGAGGGCCGTGCCCATTTCCGCCTCTCAAATTGGATTTGAATGTTGTCTAGAAGTTAGTCATTCTCAACAGCGTTGTTAATGATTTTAAGTGGGATTTTTTGTCGGATATATTTCTTCCTAATAGAATGCTTTTGAGTTTTTTGGTTGTTGTTGTACGGGTGTTCGGTACAACTTCGGAAGCATTTTTAAAAATATTTAAAAACAATAATAATTTTCTGTTTATATTGTACTGTGGATTTCTTTATTTTGTATTTTGTTTATTTAGGAAAACCAACAGATTTTTTACATCTTTAAATAATTAAACTTATAAAAAATAAAAATAATATCTAATGATAGGTTTTCACTTAAAAAAATAATTATAATAACAAACTAAGGGTCCAGTACCCGTGGGCAAAAAATATTTACAGAAAATACAAAATACTAAATAAAGTAAACATAACATCGGATATAAGAACACAAGTAAATTACAAAATATCAATTTTATCCTCACACAACACCAATAATCACCAATATATGTATATACCTACAACTAAACTGAACAGATGTTTATAAAATGAGTCACTTGTAACTGGACAGGGTTCATATCAACAACATGATAACTTGCAGTATGTTATTAATTATTATTTAATAATAGCTAAGGTATCTTTTTTAAATGTTCCTAAACTACACGAAAATATGTCAATACAATTAAATTCTTATTGTATAGGGTACAAGCTCTGAAAATAAAAGCGTTTTGTCTGAGATTAGTAGAGCATTTTTGAAGATGAAAAAGTGACTTATCTCTAGTTCTAAAGCTAGGGACTCTAAAATTAATCTCAGACAAAAGGGGCGAACAATCAATAAGGCCACTGATAATTTTATAGAGATATATTATATCTGCGGAGTCTCTTCTAGTTTTTAATGGTATTAGTCCATAATATTCCATCGAGCTGTTAATCCCGTGGTTACCAATATTCATCTTAACATTTAAATGATTGACAATTTTTTTTTGGATGGCTTCAATGCGCTTTACATAAATGTTATATTGAGGATTCCATATCTGAGAAGCAAATTCAAGATGACTACGAACATAAGAAAAATACAATATTTTAAGTGTTTGAATATTATTGAATTGTTTTCCAATACGGAATAAGAATCCTAACATTCTAAGGGCTTTCTTCACAATCATGTCAACATGCGCCTCGAATTTAAGTTTACTGTCAAGCAGAACACCTAGGTCACGAATTTGTGTAACCTTTTTAAGTACTTGACTGGCTATGTAGTAGTTATGTTCAAATTTTATTTTGTTTCTAGTGAAGGTAATCACATAACATTTTGAGGTGTTCATGTTGAGATGATTGATAATGCAGTAGTCATCAAGTCTATATAGATCTTCTCGTAATTTATAACAGTCAATAATAAAATTAATAGGAAAGAATATTTTCATATCGTCGGCGAAGAGTAGAATATTTGCATAATTAAAGCATTTTATAATGTCGTTGATGAAAATTGTGAACAGCAACGGTCCCAGGTGAGATCCTTGGGGCACACCTGAAGGTATATTTACAATCTCAGATATGAAGCCATTAATAGTTACTCCTTGAGTGCGCCCATTAAGATAGGAGACCAGCCATCGGTACAAATCCCCGTGGATTCCCAGAGCTAGTAGTTTAGATAAAAGAAGACTGTGATCAATTTTATCAAATGCTTTGGAGAAGTCTTTATAGATTACGTCAACTTGGATTTGATCATCCATATATTTTGATATATTTTCAGTGAAAGTTGCAAGATTAGAGATAACTGATCTTTTTTTCATGAATCCATGTTGGTTAGCAATTATTACAGAATGGACACAGTCATACAGTTGTTCATGAACAATTTTTTCAAATATCTTACTGAATATCGGTAATTTAGATATTGGACGATAGTTACGGACTTCATTTTTCGCCCCAGACTTAAATACTGGTGTAATATGAGCACACTTCCAGCGATCCGGAAAGACACCTTCTTTCAATGAGGATTGAAAGAGCAATAATAGGGGCTTCGAGATTACCTTGCTACACATTTTGATAAATAATGCCGGAATTTTATCGCTACCTGCACCCAATGAGCAAGAGATAGTATCAATTATTTTTTCTATTTTTTCTTTGGAAACTGATACCGAAGATATGTTAACTTGATTGTCTACGTGATAATTGGTAGAATGAAAATCGGAAACAGTTTTGTGATTAAAAGTTGAGACGAAGTGTTGTGAGAACAGGTTGCATATTGCGAAGGGATTCACGGCAGTTATGTCACCCAGTTTCATAATATGCGGTAAACCAGAATTATTTCTCTTTCCTTTAATATAGGTCCAGAAATGTTTCGGGTCACGGGATATATTAAGTTCGGCGTTTATTATAAATTGTTTAAGACATTCCCTAGACATTTTCTTTTGCCTTGATCAAAGAACACAAAATTCACGGTAGTCCAAAGGATTTGACCACTTTTTCCACATTTTGAACACTTTATATTTTTCTTTAGTGAGTTTTATCAGGGCTGGATTAAACCAATAAGGATAAGAGTTGTTAATATGAACTTCCTTTGATGGGACGTTCAAACGAATAATTTCATTTAAAATAACATAAAAAACGGTCAATGGCATTATTAGTTGATAGGTTTAAAAATTCTGCATCCCAATCAATATTATTGAGGATGTTATTGATCGTTTCAAAATTAGCATTCCTGAAGAGATAGATTGTCCTTTTGTTGTCCACCATAGGGGTTTCCAGAGCTATATTGATATCGAAAATAATGGTTTT
Organism: Hesperophylax magnus; assembly: GCA_026573805.1. Lineage (NCBI taxonomy): Eukaryota > Metazoa > Arthropoda > Insecta > Trichoptera > Limnephilidae > Hesperophylax > Hesperophylax magnus. The sequence goes on from JAIUSX010000071.1 coordinate 778,802, forward strand.
ATGATGTTTACATTCAGGTATGAGATAATCATCAGTATTAGACACATTAACAGGGAACGAACTAAAGACAAGGTCTAGGAATGTACGATTATTATTCGGGAAGGTGCAGTATTGCGAGAGATCAGTAAAAAGAAAGGTTGTCTGATAGTTTGGAAATAATTTCAGATTGATAACCATTCATAATTTGCATACTGTTACCGTTACTAATAGACCAGTTAATAAGTGGTAAATTGAAATCACCTGATATAACGAAGTGATCGTTGTGGTAAAGTTCTCGAAGTGCACATAATTTATCCATGAATTCATTTATGCTTTGAGAGTGATTGACTCCTGGTGGTATATAAACACAACATAAATGAATATTTTTGAAATTCTCAATCGAGATAGTCACCCAGATGTCTTCAGCACTCGTATTCCAGTCATTTTGTACGTGAGCTTTGAGGTGCTTCTTCAACGCAATCATTACTCCACCTCCTCTTTTTTGCTCATTGCGATCGCGCCTAAATACCAGGTAACGGTTGTCAAATAGCTCTTCACTAGCAATACTGTCTACAAGCCAAGTTTCAGTTATCATAATAATATCAAAGTTGTTATTGGTAACATTAAAATAAAATCAGTTTTAGAACGCAGTCCAGTCACATTTTGATAATATACATTCAACATTTTAGTACATTTAGTTGATAAAATATATAAAATATAAGACTGATAAAATAGTTGTAGGCATGTTCTAGTAAATTATAAATATTAGAGTGGTGTTGTAGTAACGCAAGCAGAGTAATTGTAGGATAATTTGGATTAAAGTTGGTAGTATTAAAAGAGTTAGTTGTTAATATTATACAAATAAAGAAAAACCAGTACAAAGGATGATATTTTAAAGTAGGAAAAAAGATAAGGTAGATAGGAAAAATAAATTGATAATAGCTTATAGTCACACGAGACGATGCTAAATCTAAGAAGATTATCAGCAAAAAACCTGAGTCACGTCAGATTCCAATGTCACTTGAATAATGGGACTAGTTTCATTTTTGCGTATAAATATTTTTCCGTATTTGATCCATCTGAATTTAAAGTTTTTGTCCTTGCTTAAGTCTCTCACTGTCTTGAAGAGCGCACGGGTTGCAGCAGTCAGATGCTCGTTGACATAAATTAATTTCAAAACACTTACCCAACATTCTAAGCTTGAGCGAACAAATAAATGAGACATATAGACACACATAATTATCATATTAACATCCGTATGGTTTAGGCACTTTTAAGATGAATCCTATAAATTTGAAGGCCCTATCACAGACGGTCTTTATGTGTGAATAGAAAGATCATTCGGAGTAAATTATTATTCCTAAATCCCTTACATCACTACGACTTCTACGCTTTTATTTCGTGGAAATATTAAGGAATTTTATTATTTTGGTGAAATATGTCTCAATAGATAATTAAATCATTTCAGGGTCGCTGTGAGCTGAACTTATTCACTTACTTACATTTAAATAAAACAGTGAAAACGCAAACATATAACTGTTTTTATTGTATTTGAAACAAAACCTATCGACTTCAGCTAACTATTTACGAAGCACAGAGAACAAGGCTATGATTTCAACATGTTTAACCGAGAAATCTTTTTTTTTAAAGAATATAGAGATCCGCCTTCATCTAATTATGCAATCTGATTATATATATGTATATTTTTATAACACAATTGTTACCTGTTATTGGTGTAGGTATCCGTGAGTTTAAAGAATTATCCCGTTATTGCGAATCTTATTTATAACGAGGAATTCGATGCCTTACATTAAATACCCTATAATTAAAAATAAAACGTCCAAATCCATTAAAATATCTGCAGTATCATCAACCCTGGCCGCAAGAGGCGCTAGTGTAGCATATTGACGTTGACATTCTTATCATTGACGGAAAGTTGAATTTATTTAGCACTATGTTGCGATGTTTTGCGCTTTCCAATTTGTATTTTGATCAAAACTGATAAAAACATAATGTAAATTAAAAAAATGGAAAAAATACTTCTGTTAAAGCACAATTCATCAAATATCAAAAATTCTAAATCTAAACCAAAAAAAACAAAATTACACCGAAAAACACTATTTCAACAATGATTTATCAATAAATTGTGCAAAAATGTTTTGTTCCCGTATGTAAACATTCTTTCAAAATTAGATTTTTCTATCTTTTAAAAAACATTATTATTTTGTTTAGAACATCTGAATAATATTTTACGTATTGCATTATAATGCCCGCATATCTGCACTTCTATAATATATTTTTTGCATTTTATTTACTACTTCAATAACTTTTACTAGATCGACGACGTTATGTTTTTATGAGGCAATAAATATTTTTTACACAATCATAAACTTATTTGAATATCAACTTTGAACCCCCCTTAAATATTTATTTTATTAAATCAATTAAAAATGAATATGGAATACCAGTTTTCCGAAGTCATGACAGGTTAATAAGATAATTATGTATCTATCAGGAGTGACTCCGGCAATATTTATGTTTATTTTTTGAAAAGTCACTGTAGTTATGCATTTAAAAAATATAAATTCAGAAACCTTAAGGATCAAATTTATTAAAAAAATAATTTTAAAAATTTGTCTCTGCTATACTAGTAGAAACTGAAACATGAAAAATCATTAAAAAATGTCAAGAGTCGCCTCGTTCTACGGTACTGTACTACTTCCATAATTTATTAACGTAAAACAATGAATATATTTCACATTAAATGCATTAAAATGTATGAAATAAAACCAAGGCGCACAACCAATGCCAGCACGTGCCATTAGAATGTGTGGGGAATGTCAGAAGTTGGAAGTATTTCATGGTTTCTCGGGGTTTTTCATCGGGAAGCAACTTTCAGAATGGACTCTTAAGCCTCAATCACACTGAGCTATTTCGTCGTTTTTTTAACTACTTATAATACGAAGGTCGTAGCGAGTGAAATGTCCTACATGTAGAAAAATACGTGAAAAAAAACCAAAAATACTCAACAACTAGCGACTAGTGACTTGCTAATTGAAATATCAGGCTAGGCGATAGTAGAGATAGGAAGAAATTCATTCGTTTCTAGCGACCAAGTTGAAAATGTTTTAATCAAATCGTCGCTGTGTTTAAAAGCTGCTGATTGAGCTATTCGTAGCAAATACTTTCAATACGAAGCGATTTCGTCTATAACATAGACTTTCAAATTAATCTACGAGAAAGGGGAACAAACTAAGTTCGCGGAGCGCGGGTGGCGGCGTGACCGTCTCACTTTCGGTGATTCGTCAATAAATGAATCTGACAGTGTACTGGAAACTCGTATTGTAATATCACGATTCGGTATTCGAAAATAAACTATGCTAACGAATTACTAGTCCTTTTTTACAATGATAAATAAACTATATCCCAAATCGGGGAAACAAATGTTTCGGCTGGTTTCTAAAATTTATTATTTTCTTACACTATTTAGTTTTTCTTTAGACATTTTTACAAATATGTTATAACTAATCCACCTCACTCAATTTTAGCGTCGCTACGTCAGGCGATTCATTTAAGATGCCCAGATTTCATGTTAGAGCAAGTCTATTAATTTTAATGACTATGGTTTCTACTATTCAAGTAGTCACGACAGAATAACTCCGTGTGAGCGAACCTTTATAGCTGCATTATTTATTGAATTTATTTATCGAGTCTCGCAGTGATGCTCACAATACGCCGAACAGGAGATTTGTTGCATTGTACTTCGCAGCCGGTGTATTACGTGCTGGTGCATTAACATTAAAATACCATGTATATAGTAGCGGTGATCTTCCACGACATGTAATTTACTAATGTGCGTTTTTTGTGTGAATTATCTTTTGGCGCACCTAGAGGGATAAAACCGACTATTGCGTAGCAAATAAAATTGGCAATACATCTGTTCTAAATGAGGGTCAATTTTTAATTTGTAATATACATTAAGACTTGTTTACTTTCATTTTCACTTCCTTCAATAAAAATCAATTTTAATGTTTCACATCTGCCAGGCGTCCCTGTTATGTTTAATGTATTGTTAAGTTTTTTTTTATAAAAGTTTTGAAATGTTAACGTATTTTGTCGTAAACACATTTTTTCCTGAAAATTTGGCAATACTAAACAACAAAAAAAACACCTTTCGTAACTAGACTTTTAGTAGGTAGGCACCTACAAAAGATATTTTTTGTTTGTTTTCTTACTACTCATCTTGGTATTATATTATAATGGTACCTTTACACTATCGAACCGAAACGCGAACCGAGCCACGAATTACGGGAAAGGAACTACACAACTGCAAGCGGCGATTCGCGCCATTTGCGGTGGTTGCTTCGGTCCTTTCCCAACCCCAAGTTGAGGTTCAGTTTGGCAGTTCGGCTCGCGTACGTATACGTAGCACTTTTTCAGAATCTATAAAGTGCTTTCTAAAACGTTTATGCACAAAAAAAACTCATTGAAATAAGTTTTTAAATTATGCTGTTATGATTTATATATCTTTTTTGTGTAGATAATGGAATTATTATTTCTATCTTCAAAACTACCCAGGAGTGCATTTTATTATTAAAGCTATTATTATATGCATATATTTTTAAGGACTTGAATAAAATTTTATTTTATTTGTAAATGGCTTTGAATGCCAAAACAGCTGTCCATTATCACTATCATTATAACCGTTTGAAAATTTCAATTTAAAAAATGTTACTAATAAATCATTTTTATTAATTTTATATTATGGCACCACTACAAATTTTAAAACAGATAATTACAGAATTTACGAGCATTTTTAATTATTAAAAGTTTATATTAGTCTTAAACGTCAAGTTAATATTCAAAAGCCTAAGATGATCTAAGTATATTATATAAAATAAAATAAATTAATTAAATCTAACGCTTCAATACATTTTTCCTTCCGTAGCAAAACAAAAATCTTGATATTTTGTTAGATGCTGCTTGTCCTTTTGCAATAATAATTTCACTTCGATTTCGGATGATAAAACGGTTAGCGTTGTGTTTAAATCGGGTATTATATTGCAACTGCTATGAAACCGCCCAAAGATGATTGCAGCATTAATACTTATGTGATGTGTTCAAGTATATAACGTACTGAAAATGTCTTAATTTGAGACAATTATCACCATCTAGTATACACAGATCTTTCCACCCTCATAAAACACTCGGCTTAAAGCTAAAGATCATCATCGATTCTTGTCTTGCACAAATACAGTTTTAAAAACGTGTAAATGTCACCGCAATGCACCAATATGAAATTTCGATAGAGCACAATCCCTTTGAAAAATCCGCGATATATTTAATAAATTAAACACTCTGCCACAACGCACTTAAAAACAGGGAAAAATTATAGACACTAGAAGTAACAATTAGTTAAAACAAAAACAAAAGAACCGATGCACTTTCTTTAGAACACGTTACACCGATTTAAGGTATAAGAAAAATAATGTTATACAGCTGAATAATGAGTTTGTTTATTCCTTGGCGTAGGATCAGCACCAACATGATGGATTCTTTTTCCATTGTTAATATTGTAAATTTCTACACCATGTTTATCGACGTCATGTGAATAGATACGTATCACGTATGCATGCTAAAACACGTATATTCTACGTGAATCACGTTCACGAGACGTGATATTGTAGTCGAGAAATAAAAGTTTCCAAGATTGTCTTGACTGACACGCCAATAAAATACGGTATTAAGCAATGGGTTTTTACCCTTCCAATTCAATAAAGTCACTTTTAGGAATAGAGAGATTTTCAAATTTAAATATACACTTTTTATTGCTACCCAGAAAGCGAAACCGGGAAAAATCAGCAAAATAATTAACTTATAATAATTCTTATTCATTCTTAAGCCATTCTCTGATGGGGCAATTGAAAAACAATGAAGGCAAATCATGTCGCTATGGTATGTATGTCAATGGCGTTCCACGCACCGCGCAACTTATCGAAGACCAGTTTTCTAATGTACTTACTACTATAATGAATACCTTTAACGTATTGTATAAATCAGTTTCAAATGAACCTTGATAAATTATTTTGTGTTCATTAGTTATTTTTCGCGACGCCAATATTGCTTAATTGCGACCGATTTATTAACGGGATAACTACGCCGATTCTATTTTTCCTATATTAAAATCACCAAGTATCCGAGATGGAAAAAATGAGTATTGCTATTTTGTAAGAATCTATTCAAATTATTGCAGACCTTTATCGAATGAATTAACACCAGAAAACCGGTTAATTCATTCGTTAAAGGCTTGCAATCCTGTTTTTAACCCGATTACCAATAATTTGAAGAGAATCTTAATAAATTTGCTTTACTCATTTTCATCCTATGCGTTTTATAAAGCTATATAATTATTATGTTTTTATGCAATCACTACTTTAATAACGTATGTACTTACAGTCTAACTTTAACCCAACGCAACGCAACGATTAAAACTCGAGTGCTAAATCAATTCCCACTGACATTATAAACATAGTTTATAAACGCCGAAACTCAATCGCGATTAGTTTAAACGGGGGTGAAGTTTTCAATACCTACTTAACCAAGCACCATCATAAAAGTTCACTTCATTAGATGCAATTTAAAGCTGGAGAGTTTCACGGTAAATCCAGGTAGCTTAATGTTGATGCAAAACGCCCCGAATCTGGCCACGCGAAGTTTGCTTGGCTCCTTGACTTCACGGATGGCTCGTTACTCGTTACTTAGCTAAGCAAACTAGCCATGTGATATTGGTAAAGATTTATGATTCACTCGTGGCAAAGTCAGAAGCGTTATTGAATATTCAACATAAAGTTAAATCTAATTCATATGATAAATTGTAAAACATATTGCTTAAGCAATTGAAGTAAAAATCATATATTGTTTTATAGTGCTTTCATAGAAATGAGATATTAAAATCCGTAAGTCTAAACATAATCTTTACTTTATAAATGTATAAGCTATATTTTTGAGTGCTACTTAAGCATAAATTTTGATGGAGTAATAAAGAAAAAAAAGTTTATTTATTTATTTATTCATGTTCTCCGTAAAACGGTTATGCACAGTCATATTATTATTATTATTATTATTTATTTATTTAAACGCCCATTGGGCTTTTACATACATTGTGATTAGTGTTATTACATTAACTATGTGACATTTAAAAGTTTACGTACATTTTTTTTTTTTTTTTTTTTAATTTTAAAAAGAAAAACAAACATTCCCGGGTTACGAATAACCTGACAATATTTGAAAATCTCCTACTACCACCACAGAAAGCGGAAAACGTTGCTTGTGTTGTGATGGAGGACTTAGCCAGCCGAGGAATTGAACACGCTACGCCTGGGTGGGACCCAAGCGCGATGTCAACTCGGCATAAATATTGGTAATTAATAACAATAAGGTACAAAATAAAATAGTTATTATATCTGTAGTACATAAATATTTTACAAATAATACAGAATACCATTATGGAGAACAGTTTATTTTTTTAATTTTTTTTTTTTTTTTTTAAATTTTTTTTTATTTTTTTTTTTATTATTTTTTTTTTTATTTATTTATTTATTTTTTTTTTATTATGTAGAAGATCACACATTTGAGGTAAATGTAAGTATAAAAGGTCATAGGGCAGTTTTAATATTTTTTCTGACATTTGTTTGTCAGTAAAGAAATTGAGTCGTTATTAAATAATACAGAATACCATTATGGAGAACAGTTTTTTTTTTTTTTTTTTATTTTTATTTTTATTTTTTTTATTTATTTTTTTTTATTTATTTTTTTTTTTTATTATGTAGAAGATCACACATTTGAGGTAAATGTAAGTATAAAAGGTCATAGGGCAGTTTTAATATTTTGTGACATTTGTTTGTCATGTCACAAAATATTATTAATAAGTTTATGTTTTCGGAGTATGAAAAAGTGCATTAGAACTCCCACGACTATATTTGTTAGGCACATACAAGTTAACCTCTTTCAATAGAAGTGGATAAAATATAAACACTATGAAATTTAAATAAAAGCCGTCATATTTTGGACACGACCGCTTCTAGTCTACTGTTAAGCCCAGTTATTAAATTTAAAAAATCTAAACAGAAAAGAATTTTCGTAAAATTTTGAGCATTGAAGCACTTAACTTTATTTAGGGGAGGCAAAGTCACTGGATAATTTTATTAAGAAAAAATTATTAAGTAATTTATTAAGAATGGTTTAAAGTTATTAGTAATACGGTTAAAACGTTATTTTTATTTCATTTTTTATTTTTATTTTAGTTCATTGGGGAAACAAACAGTTTTACAATTTTTTATATAAATAATTACATTTTACATGTTTGCATTAACCAGTGAAGTTTCCAAATAAAATTCATGTTACATACAGAAAAAAAAGTAAACAAAAACTTAATGAAAATAACTGAGATATCTTACACAAAGCAGGAAGAGAGAGAGTTCGTAATTAACAATTTGATTTAATTTTCACCAATATGCATTTAGTAAACTGAACTAAGGACAGGAGAAGGCCGTTACATATATTTTACGTGTTTCTTGCTAACTTTATCTTGTGATTATCTCAATAGGTAAAAAGGTAGGTATACAGAATATTAAGTTATAATATATTATTACTTATTACTTGTATTGAAACTAAGAATAACAAAAGACATAAACGTATTTATGTAACTGCCGTAGATAAATAGTGCCCAAGTGGTAGAAGCTATAAAAGTTGAAAGAATTATTTTATTTCTACTTTAAATATCCGGATACTCTGAATCGCGGCACAGACCCTTAGTGTAAGTACCGTAGTGGAGTAGCAATATCCTATGGCCTCTGCTCAATACGATACCTGATTACTTCTACTTCTATTGTGGAGGAGTGGGTTAGCGGTAAAGTGTAAGGTTTTAACACATTTTTATTTAAGGTAAATCATTTTTAAGTTGAAACGGCACCTTCCTGATACGTGTGCCATGTAACAATGGCAATATTAACTAATTAACAGTGCGGTATAATTAATAAAAAATATGGATCAATAAATATATGAAAGGCCGTAAATTGTCCGTATGTGTGTGCCCTATAGACCTAAAATCTGATGTACTGATTTCAATTTTTATTTTTTATTTATATATATACGCCTAAAAAGGCTTTTACATAGAAGTGATACATGATGCAGTGTACATAGGAGAATATGTATTATACAGGAGATATTGACAGTAAATAGATATAATCCCTTTTAAAGAAGGTACAAAATACACACTTGTAAAATTGTGATTACAAGTATAATGAGAAAATATTAAAAAATATGAAGCAATATTAGTAAAACGTAAGAGTAACATAAAGTAAAAAAGAAATTACAACAACACTACATATAAGACAAATCATTAAAACTAATTTACCAACGCTACTCTAATTTGTAGGATTCAACAAAGTGTTGGTGTAGATTATGCTTGATTCTATATATGGAGTCAATAAATAAATTAATAGCGCCCCCATACTTCAATGAAAATAGCAAGGTTTGTTTTTATTAGCGAGTGTTTATAGAGTAGTTTGAAACGTAGAAGTCGGGGATGCCCAATTAATTATCATGCTGAAGGTCTCTACTAAAAAAAGTAAATAATGCGTGATGCGCAATCAAGAGAAGACCTGTTATTGTAGAAAACGGCCGCGTCTTTCGGTAAAAATCACAAATCTAACAATCAGCTCCATATTATGCTGGTACCTATATTAATTAGCACAACAAACATTAAATATCTATGTTGGCTTTTTTCATGCCACTGTGCAGTCTAAAACATATTATTTTTGGCTTGTAAAATACATGAATGTGTATTTGATACGATTGATACGACAGGTAATTTGAACCAATATCGAACATCGGCTAAAGCTGGCAGCCTAGCCATTCTTGGAGAAAGTATTTTTCACTATCAATTAATTCTCTGCTTTTCATTCTGCTTATCGTGCATAAAGCACTGTGCACGCCACAGCAGGCATACCACTACAAGCATTTTTTTCTTCAACCATTGTCTAGTTGTCTACCCCAAAGAACGTATTCTGTGGACCGCTCAATTGCGACACATGTCCATCCAATATGTTTTGAAAGTGCCCTTCGCCAAGATCATAGCTGGATATTGGATTATGTTTTTTGTTTCCGCTCGAAGACGCCGGCGCCGTGCTGTACTTGGGCTAGTACGCCAGTGAGAGCGCCGCGATCCGTGCGATCAATGTCCGGCGTACAGCGTCGAATGTCCAATGTCCAGTGCCGACAACGACCAGCGTCGCAATGGCCAATGTCCAATTTCCGCTGTGGTGGCAATAAGTGCCCGAGATTGGGAAAACTTTACGAAAGCGAACATTGAAAGGGTTTTTTTTGAGGCCGATTTGTCGGATTTGAACGGATTTGATTTATTGGATATAAAATATATACTCGTGTTAACTGCAAACCATATAATACAGAATAACAACCTGATTTTAAAAAAAATCTTCAAAAATATGTTGCGTTTTGACTTGTACTCCAGATTTTCTTTTCATTGAGTTGTGTTTTTTTTAGTTTTGTGTTATAAATTTTGGTGTGTCTTAGTTTTTGCTAATTATTTATCATATTCACAGTAATTTATTTATTTATTTACGCCCTAATGGGCTTTTACAAAAGTAGTTAACAAGTAATACAATTGTGTTACATAGTTTACAATAAATTATGATTTTTGATTAAATTAAGGTAAATTCAAATTAATAGTGTGGGTTACGGAAAGCTAAATATGTATTAAGGAACATATACATATAAAAATTAAGTGTATTCACTACAGAGTTGTGAATTCATACATCTGAGTAAAATGATTAAAAGATTTCGTTTTATAACTAATACGGAATCTTTAAGCATGTCTACAATATTCCCAAATTTATTGCCAAAATGATGTAGTCTATTTATAGGTGTATGAGCTACATAGTTGGTTTTAAAATTGTCACAGAAAAATGTAGCACTTTGCCTCGTATTTCTAGTCGGTACGTAAAATTTTATTTTGGCGAGAATTTCAGGGTTGTCAATGGAATTATTAATAATTTTATTTAAAAGTACAAGGTTAGAGATGATCCGCCTATCTGATAGCGTTATTAAGTTAAGTTGTTTCATCAAAAGAAAATAGTTAATATTTTGAATTGGAATATTCAGTTTAAAGTTAATAAATCTTAGAAATTTGTGCTGTACCCTTTCAATATTGTCAGAATGCGTTTTATACAATGGGGACCAAATAGGCGAATTATACTCTACCTGGCTTCTTACTAAAGAAGTGTACAATGTTTTCAAACATTCAATTGACTTGAAACCAAGCATTTTTATAGCTCTCCTTGTTATATCATTTACATGCAGAGTGAATGTTAACTTTTCATCAAATATAACACCTAAGTCCCTGATCTGAGCGACTGATGTCAAAAGTACATTATTTAAAGAGTATTCATAAGTAACATGACTTTGGATTTTACGAAAACGAATAACTTGGCACTTTTGAATATTAAGAAATAATGTGTTGATCACACACCAATGATACAATTTATCCAAATTAGATTGTAAAATATGGCAATCCTCTATACTACGTATCATTCTATATATTTTCAAATCATCAGCGAAGAGCAGAACTTGTACATCTTTAAATACACTAACAATGTCATTTATAAATAATAAAAACAGAATTGGTCCGAGGTGAAATCCTTGGGGAACCCCACTTGTGGCTTCGAAGATGTAAGATTCTACAGAATTTATTTTAACACAAAGTTTTCTTTTACTGAGATAGCTGTAAATTTATAAATAATGATTTATATAACTCAGGGATTGATTATCACTAGTAACCAAGCTCAAAAAGTAATATTTTCTATTTCACGGATTTTAGGTAGGTAATATTCTTCGGTTTTAGTAAATAGTATATATTTTTTGAAAACTCGCTCCCATATCCTCACTGTTCGTATCGTTATTCGTTTAGAGCGTAACAAAACGTAATGTTTTTCATAGCAAGATTCTATATTTAAATTACGTGTTAAAATTATCTGTTTTCTGTTATCGCTTACTTATTTGTAATTGTATAAAAATGTCATTAACATCAATGGAATTTTATTAAAGTTAACTATCACACATTTTCTCCCTTTCAAAATATTATTAATTTACGCCTTAGTTGAGCTTTATACATTGAACGTTTTTTACAGACAGTACGCATACCTAATACAGTAATGCAGCAATATAAATTTAATTTCTAATAGAAAATAAGAAAGAAAAATAAAAATAATATATGTAAAGAATGGCAATGAAATAGTAAATATATATTTTAAATTTCCTCTAAAATTTTCAAGTGTTCTGCAGGTTTCGAAACACTTACTAGATCTAATCGGGAATATTTAAATATACGAATTTGATGCGTTGAGTAAGTCGTGGAAAATTTGTCACATTAAAGATTCGCTAGACGTTCGAGCGGAAATTAATTATTGGGACTGTGAAGGACTGGCGTCCTTCGAGGATTTATGCACATAGTGTAGAGGTAAGGATTAATAATTTATTTAATGTACTCGTTTGTAAGGTACATTAAGAAGAAATAAAAAAGTTTAATTTCAGTGAGATTTTTGTGAGTTTCAATGTCCGAAGTTAATTTTAAGGCTTATAGGGTGAAGAAGAAAAGTATGAGTGTGAAGTAAACAACCTTAATATTGTAGTTAGATCTGTCTATTATCATCATATAATGAAAATTTATTTAGGTTTCTCTACAATTTTTTGGTGGTTACTACCTATAATTTTACATGAGGTTTTGAATATTTGAACCCGAAGCCACTGAAATAGTACACGTTTTTACGGATTTTGATTTATAATTTAATAGGCCAATGCATGGAATACGCTTAGATTATTGTGCTCTTAGTGATTTGTTTTTACTGAAGCATTCAAATTAACAGGAAACAATCCGACAATGTCTTGTAGTCGTTGAAAGTTTTCGGTGATTTATTTAATTCGATAAAGAAGAACGATCCTCTAAAAAAAGTAATGAAATTAACACGGCCATTTGAACTTTTTACAGAATCACCTTGTTGCATTAGAAAGTTTCGGCGTCTTACAATGGCTTAGTTCAAGACATCATTAAATAACTGCTAAGGACCAAACTCGATGGTGATAACGATGCTTAGCCTGGGACACTGGAAACTTTGAAATAGAGGAACAGTCCGAGCTGGCGCGGCGATGGTGCTCAAACGGAATACTTTTGCTGAAGATTCCGAGATACTCCAAAATATGTAAGTTCCCTCAATATAAACACATACATTTGTTTACAACTTTATTTTGACGCATTGGGTCGACCGATTTTAACATTCATAATTAATGGGTACCTTCCATTAATGTGTTAAGGCTGTAAAATGGAAGCGCATATCCACTGAAGTGATTTTTGGCTATGCCAAGTTTGCAAAAATGTTTTTAACGATTGCTTGTTATAATATGCCATATTTATAGAATTTAAACATATGGAATAAACGTTGAAATATTGGTGGATCCATTGGCCTTACCGCAGTTCTATGTTAATATTTAGAGATATGATATAATTAAATAAAATTAAATATGTATTAGAAATGTATGTATTGTATTAGAAAATGTATGAGAAATGTATTAAAAGTAATTGAAAAATATTTGAAACAAATCAGTCGAGCGGTATTGCGAATAAATATTATTTATTTTTCTAACGATTTAAACATTGTAAACATTAAATTACTCGGGGGGTGGACGAGACTTCAAGATCTCTTGTCAGTAAAATAACTTAAAATTCACTTAGAGTCACGTGGGGTAACCGTACGCGGAGTGTAAGTGTTCGCAGTGATGTTTCCGACAAGATTGTGCCTGTTAAGTGCCCGCGCGTTCCTTAATTCATTAGCGTTCTGGATCGCGCCGAAGCAGGACATGTGTACAGTGGATGCTGAATTGTCATTAAAAAATGGTAGGTAAATTACTTTTTTTCGTGCTTTTCTTAAATTTTTCATCTTCGTTACCGATGTGTGCTATTGTGTATCCAGCTGTGTCAGAGCGACGTGATCTATGATAATTTTTAGTGAAATATTGTTAGTTAGACGGGTGCAAAGTGATAATTCTAATAAAGATAACCACTAATCTGATTTTTACAGTTTATTGAATTTTGGTGTGATGGGGTAAGTGTGCTGGGGTAAGCGTTCGCAGTTGGACGAGTGCGAACACTTACCCCGATACATGAAATTGATTTTATAGCATAATATTTCAACTCTCGTTATTTTTTACAGTGAAATATGCCACGTGCGTACGTGAGAAACCTGCATTCATTTTCCCACGTAAACGACTGAAGGGAGAACTAATGGACTATGGACCGGCTGGTTGCATTGGAATGGTTTCCGATTCCGGATTTATAAATGCTAATTTGTATCTAAACTGGTTACAGCATTTTAAAGACAATGTGGGGGGCAAGTCCCAACAACCCTGTCCTTTTGATTATTGAAAACCATTCATCTCATATCAGTCTTGAAGCAACCACATTTTGTAGGGACCACGGAATAGTAGTCCTGACATTACCGCCTCATAGTAGCCATAAAATGCAGCCACTAGACAGGGCATTTTTCAGTCCTCTTAAAGGTCCATACGCAGTGGAATGCAAAAGATGGATGAGTCAGCATCCTGGGAAAGCAATCAACCAATACCAAGTTATCTTGATTTTCGATAAAGCCTTCAAGAAAGTTGCAACTGTGGGGAATGCGGTATCAGGTTTTAAAGTAAGCGGAATACATCCTTTAGACAGTGAACTCTTCACCGAAGCTGATTTTGTAGCTGCTTCTGTTACTGATATGTTCGAGCCCCAACCTGACGTATCCATTGTCTCTCCGTTAGCTAATCAAGAGCAAAGTGACATAGGATCAATAATTAGCGCAGATATTCTGAACAATCAGATCTCTTGCTATGCCGAAATACATGCGGCACCGAGCAGCCCACAAACCTCTGTCAGACCTAATAAAAATATTATTCGTCAGCTTCTTACTACTCCGATTGAAGATGTAATTGAAGTTCAGGCCAGCTCCCCACCACGAGATGCAACATCAGTGCTTCACGTCCCAATATTTGTTATAAGTCCTCTGCCAAAAGCAACACATACACAAAAACGACGAAAAAATGCATGCAAGTCTGAAATAATTACCTCAAGTCCCTATAAAAAGAAACTTCAGCAGAAGCAGAGAGATGCAGATGCAAAAATGGTCCGAAAACCAATAATTAAAACCATGGAAATCGGACGACCACCTCTTTTCAAGAAAGTCACCCCACAAAGAATCACCACAAAGCGTAAGGCGGGAGATTCCAGCGTGCATAACTGTTTAAAGAGAGCACAAAAACAGGCTTTTATGGACTATTTTTGCCTACAATGCAAGGAGAAATATCGAGATCCACCAACAGAAGATTGGATAGAATGTATTGTGTGTAAAGCATGGTGGCATGAGAACTGCACAGACTACGATAAGGGGCAATTTAAGTGTGATAATTGCAATAGGAGGTAACTCTTCGCGGTGCGAACACTTACCCTACGGTATGCGTATACTTACCCCGCACACGGGGTAAGTATACGCAATCGACATGCATGTAAACTTTTTTATATAACTGTTTGATTTATGAACCATATGAGGTTTTTATGGTTGTTTGAGATGCCTTAATAATCGATCATATTAATAAACAAAAAAATTGAGTAAAATACCTAAAGCTTTTTAATTAAAAAATCCCAATGTAAAAATTGCGCACGGTTACCCCACGTGACTCTACGTGATTATCACAAGAAAAAATGTCGGTAATTCAATAAAAATTATCTTTAAATATAAATTAGCCATATCATTTGGAAGTAATGATAAAGTAAAAGAAATTAATCAATAGGTAAAACCAAGTACAAAATTCTAAACTGTACCAGCTGATTGCTTCGTTCACGTATCTCGTTGGCGTTGCCACCCCGTTCAACTCTCGGAGACTCCGTCCGATCAACCTTTCTTTCTGTTACCGCACACCGTAGACTGAAGTCATAGATTTATCCACGTCGAACCGGTACAAATTCATAGCACGGTGTAGGATGTAGGTATCTACCCTTAACATCATCAAGGTAATATTTATTTGGATTGCTAGTTTTCAGTACCCTTACAAGGAAGGATACATCCGAAACCAGTCGATCAGTGCATAAAATTAAAGTGATATAAATCAATTATATTAGGTTTGTATTTTCATTAGGTACAATTAGTTTGTTTATTTTAAGCTACAAAGGAAATGCTTTCTTTGAATTTATAAAAAATAAAATAATTATTATTGTAATAATGACACGTGATGTGTTAAAATTCTAAAGCCGTTTTTTTTAATCTCTCTGGATTAACTCATTTTGCTTTGCTTTAGACATCGCAGAAGCAGCTCACTGTCTCTTTATCATGAATTAAAACATGTAAAATCCCATTAGAGCGTTGATAATTAAAAAAATAAGTGTTGATAATTTAATTTAAATTAAAATGACGCCATAAAGTGAGTTTGCAATTGTTGAAGAAATGAAAAATTACTGAATTTTAAACAACTCAAAGTCAACACCATAACCAAAATACTGTACCGTAGACAAATTCTCTAAAACGTATCCACTCAATTATAAAGCTGTACGGTTTGACTGTTTCATTTTCAATTTGTTCGCAACTACGGCGCCATTTGAGTGCAAATTGAAATAATTTTCTCGTTCATTGCATTTTGATTTTGCAAAGTAATTTAAAAAGAGTTTGTGGTGCGCGGTGACTGCCTGGTCGCTCCAACGTTACGTCGCATCGTGTAGACTTGGAGATATTGTTTTAATCGTACACTTAATGCTTCGGCCTGATTTGTATTTTGACTTCACTGCAATCTGCACCGGTTAAAGGTAAAAATGCAAATGCAAAAGTTGTCGTTTATCTGCAGTGGCTTAGCGATGGATATCATTGAAGATAGATGTGTGTGTTCACAAAACGTTTAACAATCACGAGAAAAGGAATGGAGAAATAATTAGTCAATTTTCGAAAAAATATCTAAATAATAACTCATTGATATATCAATACCTCCGTTGGTGAACTTATGAAGATACAGATATGGCGAAACACCAAGTGATATGAAGTATGGAGATTTTTTTTAACATTTTTTGATAACTTCTTCAATAATTGCAAGTTCTTTTTGTGGCATCATTTTCATTAAAATAAAATAAAAAACTTTGTAAACACAACTTGTTTAATATTGAACTATTTTTATGGTTATATCAACAATCCAGTTCCTACCTAAACTGCCCTCTCCCTTGTTTTTTGTTTCATTTTCTAAAGTTCTTAAAAAACGAAACAAAAAATATTGAAAAATAGAAGGCCAACAGTATGTGTCTTTTGTTTTTTTAATATGATATTATTTTTCGTTGTTGTTGCATATCGTTGCGTATTTGTCACCCCCTCGTAATTATTATCGGAAAACAGTACAAATTATCAGCCACAATCTCACTTCAAATAAATATTGTATATTAATGATATTGATAAAACAATCACTTCATGTTGTGAAAAAATAAATATTTGCGATACAAAAAACCGTTCATTTTGTGAAACAATACTAGATGTACATCTATAAACTATACTGCCCACAGAACATTCAAGACCAACATCAGAACTTTCAATTAAAACCTTCTTTCCCACTCCTGTTTTTCTTTGTTATAAACATAATTGGTTCATCTTATTTTCTTATTAAAAAATATAAATTCTTCGAGTACTAATCGATTCGGTACGCAACGCCACTATTTAATCAAAAAGAATCGACCTGTTTCAAAATCAATGATTTCTTCGCCACTGTACATACGTTTATCAAGACGAATAAATTATTATTTTTAAAAAATGTTGATCTTTTTGATTAATAAGCGGCATTTAAAAAATTATCAAGAATAACATTCTTTTGTCATACGAACTACTTAAAATAATAAAAAAATCATCTCGTTGGCACAAAAACAACTCAAAATGTTTGAAATAGACGAATTTAATTAAAAAATATATTTTGTTGAAGGTTGATATTTGCGAAAACTGGAGTTCCAGCACGCTGCTGCATTATATCGCCCTTTGTATAAAAAATATTAGGAGAGTCTGTTGGGCAATAATTCACCGTTTGCTTACAGCGGTAGTGCATCTGCAGTTAATTGCGTTAACTCGGATCGGTGACGGGCACTGTAGAATGGTCCAACAAAATACTTTATAATGCACACCAACTGGTTTTTTTTCACTACATTAAGTATTTAATTTCGATCAGAAGTACCTACAAACAATAGCTAATTGTATCCGTTTTCGCTCTTCATCGCTTGTGCAAAAATGTTTTGTTTCTGGCTTAGCTGTGTCGTAAAATCAACGTTTTTTTTTGATAATAAACAAAGTCTTACAAAGCATACCTATTACTTAGCATGGACTCAGTATTCTTCATTCATTATCTTCGTATAAATATGAAATATGAAGTCTCTTATTATACTCGTAACACGTACTTTTATATTATAAGTAATAATTATATTATAAGTAATACTCATGTAAATACAGTTTATTTATTTTTTTAAAACGTTACACATATTATACATGAAATAAAAACAATATTTTTTGTTTAAAACCACGAATTTTTATTAATTTTAAGACCGACCGGTTTCGCTACACTCGAGCAACGTCAGGGTACAAAATTAAACTGACGATGCTCGAGTGTAGCGAAACCGGTCGGTCTTAAAATTAATAAAAATTCGTGGTTTTAAACAAAAAATATTGTTTTTATTTCATTAAAATGTTAAACCACAAAGTGATTGCTTTCTACGAAAATACATATTATACAATAAAACTTATGTTGCGTTGCATAGGCGGGCTTTAAAACCTACCTAGATTTATGGAAAAAAGCTTATTTAAAAAAGGAAAGTATAAAGTTTTCCATACGACGTGAAATTATATGAATAAATATTTAAAAAAACTTATCACTAAATGAAAATAATGTTTTAATCATTTTCAAATAGGTTAGTAAGTAGTTTAAAATAAAATTGATAAAGTATTTTAAATTAATTTAAAAAATGCATATTCAATTATAGAATTGGATAAAAAGTGGGTCGAAATGAAAAAATATAGGTCTCCGTGGTCGAGGGGTAAGTTTTTCGACTAGCAAGCTCAAATACCGGAGTGCGCGTTGTGTTATTTCATAATTTACTCATTTAAAATAATTTATAGTACTATATTTGCGTCACTTTCCATGATGGAAGAAGATCAAAAAATAAACTCCTAGGTTGCCAGTGATGCCATGATATCAGGAACATAATTTAATTTTGAAAACTGACGGTCTCCGTGGTAGAGAGGAAAGGCTCTCCCTAGCAATCCGAAGGTCGCGGGTTCAAATCCAGGCGTCCGTAAGTAAATTCAATTTTTTAAGGTAAGTAAGGTTTTAGGTAAAAAGTTGTTTATATGGAAAAAAACTGTTTGGGAAAATAAACATTGGAATTTATAAAAAAAGTTATTTGAAATTTTTACTTCTACCATCATGTTGAATCACCTCCCACTTCACCCCCAGACATACTGTATAGTATACTTGCGGCAGATTCCAGGGTGGCTCTGGGACGTGCCATTCCAGCTTTTAGTTTTACCCTGTTGTAAGCAACTAGTCAGAACTCACTACCTCCAGTCTACAACATACCCCAATTGGGGATGCCATAGATTCACTGGATCCAGGCGGCTGGGAGTATCTGGGACTCTTGTGGGGTTAAATATAAAGTGCTGGTAGAAATAGATAAAAAAATTCCGTTTTAGCGTAATTTTGGATACAAATAGGGCATATTCATTAATCCCGGTGAACGATGCAATATGCTCTTGATTTCCATGAAGTATTTTCATCAGCCATCATCATTTATTATACTAAAGAAGTAGCTATTTTCTGGCTGAATAAATTCGGAGATAAACATGTCGGTTAACTAGGCGAAGTGTAACAGTTGAACTCGAACTTGGCATAGTATTGTAGTGGCTGGAGTCTATAATAAACGGACGAGGGCGCAACGCTCTGGATAATGTTGTGCATCCAACATCCGTGTTCATCGAGTTTGTGCGAGCCATATTGCACGTGTTATTAGCTAAACTTAGGACACCAACAATAACATTATTAAATTGGTAAGCTGTAACGTAGCATATTTATTTATATGGGGGATTTAATTAGTGTTCAGAAATACCGGCCTTAGAAGATTTATAGTACCACTTCTATATACATAAACTCGCGTTATATAAACATCTCATTTGCCCTGATAAAGGATACTGTAACACTTTCTGAAAATTTGGCTAAAAAAAGAGGAAGGAAAAATAAATCAGTACTATCGACTCCACAAAATAAGAACATAAAAAAAAAACACTAAAATGAATTGAGTAAATCCTGTCAACATGGTAGCCGTGCTTAATAGAGTTCCATGGACAATTCAACACACCTTTAAAAAGTGATATAAAGTCATTAGAAGCGATGAAAAAAAATTTAAACCTAACCTAACCTAATTAACCCAGTTAATAAAGTTTTTGTTTCATCACTTTCCATGACTTAATATAACTTTTTAAATATGTGATTTATCCAATCACCTCTTAATAGCACCTTTTTATTCTGCCAGAGCTGTTTGCGAGTGTTTCAAGTGTTGCGAGCTTTTAAGTCGGAGTAATCAACGTTACGCAAAGTATACTGTTCACATGGTTTGAGATTTTCAGGGGCGAAATGTGCTTATATAATGATTTATTTGTGCTACCTTCTTCTTTAGCCAACTATTCGGACAGCATTATAGTGTCCACCATCACATCTGCTCTGATGATTGACACTGTAATGCTGTGTAATAAGGAGGTAGCGCAACACGACATAATACCTAAAAATAAATCAGTATAAAATAACATTTTGCTAAAGTAAAGGTTAACGTTTGGTTTTAAAGTTTCATGTTAAAAGGCGAAAACATCAACCGAAAACCCTTTTTTTAAGAAACACTTCAAGTCTTTAAATAACATAAATAATTTATTATGAATGAATCGTTAAGTCTACCCTTCGAGGGTCTGCCCCTAGAATCCAACCCTATCACATTCTCAGCGTTAAATGTATCGGTGGAAGAGGTCAGTATATCCGTGAGCTCACCTGCAATAATAAATTATGCATCTACATAAGCAGGATAATGGGGTCTTTCCTAGAATATATCTAAGTTAATACGTTCATAATAATGGCGCTAGGAATGGACCCCACAGACAGCTTTAGGGAAGAGGCTTAAGTCCTGATTATAGCGGACGCTTAACTATGTTTGCATTTTGATACATCTGGCAACAGAGATTAGTAGTTGAATAAATGGCCGCTGTGATAAAATAGGCGGACTCTGAAAAGGTTCTTAATATTGATATTTTAGACGATTTTATTTAAATGACAACGGTAGATAGATCATAATACAGCTAGTAGCTTTGTTAGCCGGCTTTGCTCGAGATATGAATTAGAATTGAATTTTTTTTAATTATTGATTTTGGCTTTCACCCACTAGGAAAATTAAGTTAACATGCAATGCAAATACAATTAAAAATGTTTTTAACGAACATAATGATTTTGGCTGTCGGTGCATGGGTAATGTGAAATATGCTACCGAATTCTTGCGTAACCCATAATGCTTATTCAAGATCAATGAACTTTTAATTTTCAAATTTCGAACTGTTAAGTTATACATCACAATATCAAGCAAACGACAAAATAAAGAGTGAAATAATTGTATTAATTTGATAATAATTCTTTGTATGAAGATTTTCATGAAATTTCAGTTGGACGACGTTTTTTTGTAATATTAGCAATCTAGTTCACCCAAAATTCACGAGCCGCCATTGGATGGAAGTCGTGATTTTTCAATCTCAATAACATTTAAAAGGTAATTTTTTTCTGTTCAAAATCCAATGACACTATAGAAAATATTTTTTTAATAACTGCTTTTAGATTCACAAATCCTGTAATTTTAATAACACGTGATTTTTCACATGTTTAGTTTTAGATAAAATTAACAATCTATTAAAGTCGTTTGACTACACAAGATTCGAAAAAATTGAATTATCGATATGAGTTTTCATGAATAATGATAAAAAATATTTGTTAATTTATATGGTGCCTTTTTAAATAACCTAAAAGGTGTTCTGCTTTATTTTTTTTAAATTTAATTATGAATAAAAGTTGCTTTTAACCGCGATGCATCATGATACAAATTAGGATAAGAAGAAGATAAGAAATTGGGAAAAATAGTTTTCCTGCGTTTTAAAAGGAGAATAACATAAATTTAAAAAATCCCAATCATAGTCTATTATTTGTCATGCAACAAAATTAATACAAGTTTTTTCTCTTGTTTTTATTTTTAACACATTGATAATTATTTTACCGCAGCGTTTATACTGAGTTCACTTTTCGTGCAAATTTTGTTTGCTGTTTTTTGTCGGATAGTTTTTAGAGCACAACACAAAGGTTCTAACCGAAATCGCAGAAGGCCAAAATTAGAGCAAAAATGGATGCGTAATTACATGTTTTGATGGTGCATAATTTTTTATGATAATTTTTAACTACTGCGTCGAAAAAAAAACTTTTCTGTATTTCAGGCGGTCAGCTCAAAAACTGCCTGATACACGAAAAATAAACGTAGAGCTACAATAATTATGTTAAAAGTTTTTTTATTTATTTTTTTTTTTATTTTTTTATTTGGTTCATTATTTTGTTACAATTTATGTTTTCCAGTAATGTAGGCCTCACTGGGTGGCTTGCCCGTGCTGAGGCCTTCATTTTATAATATGAAAATCTAAGATAGTAAATTTGAAAAGAAAATAATAAATTTAAAATTAAAAATAAAAATACATAATAATACATTTAAAATTAAAAAATAATACAATGAAAATAATCTTGTGTGTTTGTGAGTGATGTGTGTTTATGTTGGTTTTGTGTGTTACGTGTAGGTTTTATTTTTATTTTATGCTATGACATTTTGGTAATATTGTCTTTTTTGTTGTTTAATCCATTTTGTAATTTTGTGTGTGAATTTATTTTTATTTTCCTCAATTTTAATTTCAATTTTTAGACTGTTGAAAGCTTTTATTGCATGGTATTGGTAGTGTCTTTGTCCAAAGGTTGAATTTACTTTTGGAGTTTTAATGTTTTCTTTGTACGCTTGTCTAACTGGTCTGTTAGTGTTATTTTGTGTGTGTTGAAATTTATTTTTTTTGTTAAAAATGTAGTTTAGTAGTGTTTTAATGTATAATTGGCGTATATCTAGTACGTCACAGCTGTTGAATATTTGGTCTGTATCGGTCAGTCTATGTTTTTTTAGTATTACCTTTAAGATCGTTTTCTGTGCGGTTTCTATGTAATTGATAGCCGAGTTTGTTGCTCCTCCCCAAGAAATAATTCCATATTCTATTATTGATTGGCAGAGTGCAAAATATATTGTTTTCAATTGTTTTATTTTATATATGTTTCTTATGTTAAGGAAAATGTGTATTGTTTTGAGAAGTTTATTTGTGATTTGTTTGATGTGAGGTATCCATCTAAGGTTATGGTCAATTACGATTCCTAGATACTTTATTTGATCTGTTTTTTCTAGAGGAGGGCAATCGCAGATGTTGGTGTTTAAAATGGAGAGGTGGTTCAAATACAAGTTTTTAACAAAAAACAAGAAAAACAATTTAATTTTTTTTTCGTTGATCTATCCACTTCTATTTGATGAAACATATTATAATTAAAGCTCCTTCGGAATTTTTCCTTTAATTTATTTGGGAATTTGCGCTGATTTTACTAAGTAAACCTTTTTAAAATATTTTTCGATATCTGCCTAGTAAATTAAATATGTTTTTTCGTGTTGATTTTCCATGTGAATAAAAATTATATTTCGGTTAGATGTCTAAAAACAGTAATCGCTTAAAATTGATTTTATTGAAAGTGGTGTGTTTTTATTCCATTTTTCGTTTCAAGCCAAGGCATAATTTTCTGACAAACAAAAAAACTTAATAATTAGAAACATAGGATTATTATGCGCTTACAATTGTTTCAGATTCAAAAGCTGGGCGTGGATATCTAGATGAAGTGGCTTGTTGCATTACCGCTATTGAATTCATTTTTTTGTTAAATCAATACATAAGCATGAGAAATTTTCCATCTGGATAAACGTAATGATTAATTCAGAAATGATGACCCCATTCAGTTGCGATTCGGCATTGTATGCACGGCGATGTTTAATTGAAAAATGGGTGTGAAAAAATTCCCCTGAAGCAGTTTTTATTTTACTGAACCGACAACTGAAAACTGAATTTCGACGTGACTACCTTTTTCAGGAATATTTTATCAATTTTGAAATGATGTACAGTTATAGTCATACCAATAACATGGTGAAATAATGTATAGTTATAGCTTTATCATTCACGTGGTGAAATAACGTACAGTTATAGTTATACAAAACACGTGGTGAAATAACGTACAGTTATAGTTTTACCATTAACGTGGTGAAATAACGTACAGTTATCGTTATACTATTAACTTGGTAAAATAACGTACAATTATAGTTATAAAATTCACGAGGTAAAATGAAAACTTGGCAATGTTACCAACGTAAAAATAAAAAGGTTCCGATTGAAAAAGGGTTTGTATTGACGTTATAACTTTTACAGTCTCCAATAGCCATTTTTATGATTGTTATATGAAACCTTAGTAATTAAAAACGATAATCTAGAAAAAAAATACAACACAAAACGAAATGAAAATGAATAGTTTTGATTAAAAAATCTTTATCACGAAAGTTATTCATTAGAAGGAACTGTACTGTTCCCAAGGCGAAGATTTATTGGAGATGCGAATTGTTATGAAGTTTGCTCGGTTTATTTTATAAGGAAAGGCGTTTGGCTTGAGTGCCTAAATACACACAGATAACAACTTTACTTCTGCTCTGGCTGCAAACTATTCCTATTCAACGTAGGATTTACATCATTCATTCATTTAAACAAACTTTGAAATCTAAACACCGTCAGTGTAAAGTTTCAGATGCACTTTCTCCTCCCCCGGGGATTAAGTGCATTCCTAATTACAGTAGAATCATTTAAAAGATATTATTTTGAATATAGTGGTTTTAGACTGTAAAATATTGTATAACAAATGCGGGGTAAAAGGGGACTGCGGATGGAAGTTTCAGACAAATTCGCATCAATTATCGTTGGCTTAAAAACACTAAAACTTACATTATTACCATTATTAAATTGTAGTTATTTTAAACCAATTGAATAAAAAATGTCATTATCATATAATCGTTAATTTTAACTATCTAGAATATATAGGTAAATTATCATCATGTACCAGAATCGCGGAAAGGTAAAGGCAAATAACTAGTATATATTAACTACAGTATCGTTTAGATAAGAGGCGCAAAATTCACCTTAGTTAGTATTAACATCATGGACGTGAGCACCTGTCAAATATCATTTTCTTGGTTGACCTTGAGACGAGAGAATATTACAAAGGCGAATTGGTACATAATAATTGACTTATATACTAAAAATTGATTCATTGTCTGTAGTAAAATTCCCAAAATCTTTTAAATTTGCTAATCCAATTTGTTTAAAAGCAATAATCAAAAAAAAAATTGACTTTAGGTACAAAAACGTACTCGGTACGTAATTACGCATTATTAATATGAAAAGCGGAAAACAAAGTTTGAATCAGGAAAACCTCTCAAAACATTTTTTTAAATTTTATGAATGCTATAATTTTCACTAACTTCTGGTGAATTTTCATTGTAAAGTTGGACGTTATTTCATATTGACTCTTTATTATTCAAAAAAACACACAAATTTGAAATAAAATTCAAACGAAAGTTTGTCGGTAACGATCCAACGATTTGTTCATTTTGTACTGTGTTTATTTAAGAGTGATTGCAATAATTCCAAGTTCAAACCAAAACAAAACAGCCAAGCAACTTTTAAACATCGGCTGTTTTCGTACAGCAGACAGTTGATTGAATACTCTCCAACTTTTGGAACATCGGAACTTTTCTAATAAATATAATGTATATAAGAGACAAATGAATTAAACATTTTTCAAAAATGAAATTTTGATGTTGTTTGTTCCCAAACAGGCGCTCAGAAAGTTACTAACGTTGAAGTTTATTATTTTGCTCTGTATAAAAATTTGTACCATCATTCTGCCAAAAGTTAAATAGATAGAAGTATTTTGTAGGCGTGTCCGTATGTACAAACTAAGCTTAAATAAATTTTTGTCCTTTTTGTACAGTTGATCAAATATCGAAATTATTTCTAGAATAGTTAATCAATTTAGTGAGGCTCACTGAGGCCTAAGTGTCGATAGATCGTAAGTAATATGTGTTATTTACGATAATATGTGGTATAAATAACAGTTCTAGGTATCATTTGCTCAGTGATTCCACCCTTTGTTTCTGGACAGGTCCCAGTCCCAGGGGAGAGAGGGACATAAGGCAGGTCAGAGTGTTGCCAACCCTTTTTTTTATTATTTTGTTGAAACTGCTCGTTAACAAGAGTTTAAAATGCGGGTGAAACATTCCCAAAAAAAGTTTGTGAATTAAGTGAACTTATTTCAAAACAATTGTAGATGGTCAGATTCACAGCTGAATTAAAAGTTCTGTTATATGTTTATGTGGCACTTATCTGACAGAATATTATTACATTGAAACCGGTATATGTAATTAATATCACGTGAGAGAAATCTCTAATAATTGATAAAAATATTGATATTTTTTTTATCTACATTTTTTTATTTTTATTTATTTATTTAATTTTAATAATAGAAGATACGATATAATAAAATAACTAATTACAATTCCCGGTTAGTGAAAAATTATTCTCGAGTCTAACTGGGTAGTTAGTCAATTTACTAATTTTTTAAATTTTTTTTTAATTATTAATTTAATTTTTTTTAATGTTCTCCGATAATAAGCAATTGCTTGTGTGTATGGGATAAATTATTATTTGTTGAGTTTTTTAGACCTTATTTTTATTTTTTTAAAATTTTTATTTATTTTTTTTTCTGAAAAATATAGCATGTACATATATAGTATACTAATTTCAGGCATGCTAGTTTCCTGTTAAAATAATAGTCATTCAGATGCGGAGAGCACGTATCCTTTTCCTAATAAATGTCATGACAGAATGCGACAATATCAGTGTGTTAATATCAATATTTGAAGCTGTTCCGCCGTCCTCATGAAACATTTGCTTTTAACTGACACTTTGTTAGGAACTCTGTCAATTAATTCGTCAAAGACATGCAAAAAACAACAGGACAAAACTATCAGGAAAATGAATAATTTTACCAGATTTTTAAAAAATTAATGGTATTTCATATCGGTAAGTTTTTTCAGTGAAGAACGAAAAATACGTTGGGCAAATCTATCAGACGATGGCGATATTGAACGGCAAAGGAAAAGTATCAGTATTATATCTAATGTGATTGTCCACCGATTTTAAAACGCAGCAACAAAAAAAAACATTGTTCAATGTATTTTGTACCGGCCTATGTTTGTGTGAGATCGATCAATCTAAGGCTCCAATCAGCCAAGCCATTTATTCAGTAACGTTCTATTTGCCTGTTTCCAAACATCTTTATTGAGGCGCCCTATACCTTTGGTAAGAGATGACTGACCACACCATGGTACTGATAGGGTGTTTAATCATCTCCATAAGGCAGTCCGAATGAAATTTCTCTCCTGGGCGTAGTCGGACGAACGATGATTTGTCCAGAAAAATTTGGAATTCTTATTATTATTATTAATAATAGTCATGTTTTGGTGTGCTTTGTCCTATTCCAGTCATTTTTTCCTCATAGCTAACGCGAGGTGTGTTTTTTTAGCTTACCAATGAGGTTCTTCTCAGCCAATCTCCTCTGGACTGTCCTTTAGGAGTTTTGATACCTTTTTTGTTGATCGTCAAGGTCAGAGGAGCCTCATTCTTTTTTCAGTTGAAGAAGCAGACGTCTCTGACTTTAAGGGGTAGGTTTTGATTGATTTTCTTTTTTTATCCTGTTACCCATAGACTTTGAAAAACCTGTAATGGCTGCTTTTTCCCTTCGAAAATATTTAGTGTTTAACAATAGTGTCAACACTTTGGCAAATTTTCTTGCGGACGTGTCCGAAGACCTAGCCATACTGAAAAAAAAACAGAACATTGGACTCAATATGGCAAAACTGTTCATTGAAATAATATACGAACAAATAATTACAAAATTAATAATTACCTTCGCTTTTGTAAAATTTAGCTGTTAAAACTCGTAATTTTGTATATTTCCTTACCAGAACTTCAATCACGCGTTTTCACAAAAATTTGGAAAATACCTTCGACGGATGTGGCATTTTGCGAGTGTTGCCACTTCTTAAAAGTGTCAGTGGTGATACCAGCCAAAAATATTACGAAGGAATGGCTACCATATCCAAGTTATTTATAAGTAGAGAAAACGTAATCATAAACATCAGGAAATATTGATACTGTTCCCATTAATGTGGCAACTCACTGTAGAACTAAATCGATTCGCCGGACTGATGAAACCAGCACTAAGCCACCGGCCACGAAAAAACTTTTTTTTCGGGTTTTCTAAAGTAGGTGTTATAATAAGATGGTGTACTCTTAATATTAAGTTTATTTCGCTGTTTAAACTAAATTGATCAATTAGTTTAATGAGAAGCAAAGGAAGTGGAAAGGTGGCACGGTGGGCAGAAAGTGACTTTGCTCCAAGTTTCCTGATGATCTCTGTGAAATTTCAGATTCAGCTACAGATCTACAACCTTACGACTGCCCGACCTCTTGATTCATTAAGAATGCTTTTAGTGCTCAAGTCAAAGATTAAGCTTTAAACTTTTAGGGAAAAGGGTATCACCGCTATCGATTATGTGATCCTATAAACCTTTCTCAGATTCCTAAATACGTTTTCTTTAAATTTATTATTTTCAGTGGCCTTTCAAGTTGAACCAAAGCGTAAAAGGAGTTTAGTTTTTCCGTGAAATCTCAATTGAAGCTTCTGTTTTTTGCCCGTCACGCCGGAGTTATCAGGTTGAGGAATATTGTTCAAAAGTCAGATTGATTGTCACCTAGGTGGAAGATGTTCTAAAAATAAATAAATAAGTATTACCTACATTTATTTTTATTAAAATAATATAATTTTATTTAGGTTCATTGGAATAATTTCTTTTATATACTTTTTTATATATATTATTATTGTCTTTTATATATTTTATATCATTGAAGAAGAAGATTGTATTTATAAATCTAAACGAAACATGAAACAGAACAAGACACAGAAAAATAAAAGGTTACGGTCTTAACAGGAATTCCAACCCAGGATCTCTGTCTTACTGGGACTACACCTCTAACCACTCGGTCATTGGAACCGAATTGTTTAACGACATTTTTATCAATCTCGTATTTCAAAATTTGGGAAAAATTTGTTAAATTTGATTAGATAGTGTTTTTAATTCTGAAAATACTTAGGTACCAATGACGGAGTGGTTAGAGGCGTAGTCTCAGTAAAACAAAGATTGTGGGTTCGATTCTCAGTTGAGACCGTTACCTTTTTATTTTCTGTGTCTTGTTCTGTTTCTTGATTTGTTCAGATTTATTACAAATATCTTCTTCTTTAATTATAAATGTATATATTTCATCATGTTCTCCATAAAACGATTATCCAACAATGTATTACGGAAATGATTACAAATTTGAGGTAAGTGTAAGTATAAAAAGGTCGTGGGGCAGTTTAACTATTTTGTGACATGTGTCAAAAGATAGTTGTTGAATTGTCTTTAAGTAACGTTGAAAATGTCTACGGTAAATGCAGAATCTATAAGTAGTTAAGTAGCTCTGTTGATTAGCGCAGATGTTCTCGATTTCGGGGCATACAATGGTATGGAATCACGCATGAGTATACTTGACTTTATTTGTACATTGAACTATTGTAAATTTTTCTTTTGAGTCTTATTTACTTAAGTCAAACAATAATTATTACTATACAAATATATTCCAGTTTTTCCATTTATACCAGTGATGGACCTATTTAGTTGATGAATAAAATATCTTCTATACTAAATTCGAAAATTTTGAAACATTTTTTTGCAAAATATTGACACGAACTTAAGAATCAAGAAACATCCCTTAACATATCTAGAAAAAGTAGGTAATTATGTAAAAAAATAAAAGAAAGTAAGTGAGTGTCTTAAATTAAGTGAAAATATATTTTATTCTTCAAGTTGTACCAAGTTGCGGAAAGCGTTGTGACCGACAAAGTAGCGATAACCACTTGGAATTGCCGGCAGTTTTTATAATTATATTCTGGCTTTAGTTAAATCCCTGGTGAATAATAAAGAAGAATTAAAAAGGTAATTCCTTCACAAAATGTAACGCGATACAGTTAAATTAATCTTTTACGCGATAATTTAAACAAACAATTATTTAAGTATTAAAATAAAGGACTAATATAAATTTATGTGTAATATATTCGCACTTAGCCCCAGAGTGTTACAGTCTCTCAGAAGAGAGTCCCAGTGAAGGAACACCATTTAGAATTAGAACATGGATTTAGCTGTTTTAAGGGACTATTCTTGAAGAGCCAGACCAATTGTTTCCACAACTCTTTTCACACATTGTTTAATGTCACGCAATTCCAAGGGATTTCATTGTCACTGACTTTGGCTATATAAAAAAATTAATTGTAAAATAGAAACGGTGCATACATATTTATTTATAAAATACTTGTTTTTTAAATAGACATTTACAAGGCATTTAATTTATACATTAAATCACCATACTAGGCAACTGCCTATTTCATGGTGACCGATACATTGTACTTATTATATGTAGCTAAATAATTTAATAAAATTTGAATTATATTTTATGACGCTACACAAAAAATGAAAATAATAATATTTCATGTTTAACCTAAATATAAATGCTGTTCATCTGTAAGTATTTCCTATTATTTCCAAAACTAATCACAAACCGGAAATAATGTGAAAATAAATTAGTTTCCGAGGGTTGCAATAAATATTTGACGGACGAAGAGCTTTGTGTTATTGCGTTTTCAAGAAGAAAACGGTACTATATAGACAGACGTCTGCCAGAAATCCGCCATTGTGTCTGCTGACTAATTGAATTTTACTTTTGAAATCAAAGTCGTAATATAAAGGAAACATCGATCGTATGCCACATTGGCTTTCTTTGCGGTACCAGATAGGTCGATCCCTATCCATCTCCTTTATGGCAGAAAACGTGGACACGAAGATACTAGTTTATGTTCTATTTTGGGCAAATCGAGTTAAACAGAAAACAAGTCATAGATTTACTTAGTAACTGAGTAGGAAACATTTCATAATTTAATTAATCCTTATTTTCGTATCTAACGTTGTTAACAACTTTTGGAGTCACCGGTTTCTTGCTGTAGTTAAAGTGATAATTATAATTTTTGCGGGGCTTCATAATCACTTGTTATCATTTAAATGACTTGATCGGCTCGAGGCGGCGTTTAGTTATTAATCTCAATGTTTGATATTCTTGAAAATATGGCAACTGTGAATTATTCGTACCTATGGTGCCCATTAATAAGGTGCATTCAAAATGTTCTTCTATTTTCCATTTAGAGTTTTTAAAATGCTACATTTTACCGCCATTCCACAAGGGACTTCAGTAAAAATATGTGTTTTGATAGTTGCCTACGTCATAACTTTCCTTGAAAATTTTCACTAAAGTTATTTGTTTCCTTAAAGGTCAAAGTTGAGTGTTTCAAAATTAGTGTGTTTTCCAGGCAGTCGTTCTGTAAGATGCGAAACTTTTGTTATCATTTGCTCAAAACGCCATTCTCTATTTTCTTCCACAACAAAGACAATTATATTTCATTATTATTCGTTCTGAAATTAATTAAACGTACGATCGCTTTATTGAACAATGTTTCTTTATGCATGTGTAATCCATCGAAGAGTCACTTTCTTTTACAGAATGACAAAGTCAAAGTGAAACCATTGCCTAAAACTAAAAGGTCAACGTTTTTCACAGTTGACAATTTAATTGATGCTAGGGGCAATTTTTCAAAAATGATTACTTTTAAATGTTAACATTTTCGTGTGAGGTTGACTTGTGATTTTTTAGTGGTTGTCTTTTTATAATAATATTCCTTTTGTGATTTTCAATACCATTTATGGTTTTTATTCGACCGTATTAAAAATACTTTTGGAAAAGCAACAAGATTTTTTGTCGGGTTGCTTATAAATTGACTTACCTGATTTATATAATTTGTTTTGACCCCGATGTAAATAATTTATCATCATATAGTAGAACACTTTTTTTGTAACTTTTACAATGATAAAAAATTCCACTAAAGCTAAACAGAAACAAAAAATATATAATTACAATATTTTAATAAAAATTAAACACATCTATAGATATCATGCTTACAGGAGCTACCAAGATAAATTACAATATTTCCATGATTAGAATTCTTACTTACATTTATGCACAATCAAGTTTTAAAAATAATTCACCAAAGTTTGGTAATTAAACATAACTTGATTGACTGCTGTAATATAATACCATATTATGAATACGAACCAAATTCATTTTTAGAAAACGAATTTTGTAAAATATATTATGATAAAACTATACTAACAGACCGAACGATTAGTCATAATAGACCCAATGTAGTTTTAAATGACAAAATTTAAAATAATAACTTATTTCATTGATCCGCTATTCCAAATTCCTGTAATATTCAAAAATATGTTTATGAAAAATAAGAAAACACACAGATTTAGGAAATGAGTTAAAAATAATTTGGCATTCTCAGACTATAAAAATATTAACATTTTTTATTTCGGTTACTGGCATTATACCTAGCTCTCTCATTAAAAATTTAGGCGTATTAGATCTATCAAAAAATGTATAGATAAAAATGAAAACATCAGTCATTTTAAATACATGTAGGATAACGAAAATTTTTGAAATATTTATGTTGAGGGATCAGTAGGATTTATAGGCCTTGTTAGAAGTTCTACCGAGCCGAACCCTCTGATATGAAAATATCTGGAGTCGGTGAATTATTTTCCCATTTGATCTCTGGTGAGTTGAAGTGTTGTTCTTGTATTGTTTTGTATTTATTTTGCTTATATAATGCACTTGCATAATTTTGATTGACTAGATGATCATTTGTGGAAAAGTGTGTGGGAGGGTTTAGTTTTTCCTATGGGGAAGATTTAACCAGGACAAAAAGAAATTTAAAAAAGAATTTCTTTTCACAAAAATAACTACCTAAAAACCTATATATCATCAACCAACTCCCCATAAGAGAAGTGAAGAAATTGAGTTTTTCATTTTCCATATTTTTTTTTCTTAAATCCGTCTCAGAATTCTTAACTTATGAGGAATAAAACAACAGCTGTTGTAAAAACTATTTTTTAACCGTATCATCTATCAGTGCCTTTCTTATGTTTTTTTCACACTGTTCTCCTTACCTTAATTTTAAACATTTGACAAACTGCGTAAAATAATAGTTGAACAGTCCGTATGTATAAAAGAACCAGATAGCGATTATACGGGACACATTTTATTAATTGCCGGAAAATCTGACTCAATAAGTAATGAAATTATTTTCTTACTGACTTCAAAAGATATTGATTTCGAGGAGCTTGTTGTAATTGGATGCGATGGAACTGCATTCAACACGGAGTACAGAGGTGGTGTAATTCCGCGCCTTGAATCACACCTCAGACGTTCTTTACACTAAATTTTCTGTCACATATGTAAACGAGATCATTTTGCCACAATTTTTTTGATTACATTAATGGATCCACGGCTAATAAGTTTCACTGGTATTATTGGAAAATTTTTAGATAAGTGGAATGTAAAGCCATTCAAGGTACATTGCCAATGGCGACAAGGAGCAGGATTTAAGTACAGGTTAGCTGAATCTACTGAAATTATGTGAAACCATTGACTCCGGATTATGCAAAGAAAACTTGTCGAAATAAATTCTGGTAAAATCGTACATTCCAGGTGGCTCACTACAGCGAACTGAATTACATTTCTTCGCAAAAACCCCTACACAATATGTTTACATTGACAATTTATTTTTTATTAACCGTTTTCGCATCTATGTGGTTCAACATTAAGAAAAAAATAATGTGCATTTTTGGTACCAGACATGAAACAATAGTACTTTCATGTTATTTTCGCAACGATTCAAATAGTTTTATGTATCCAGTAATCCAGCATCTTGGTTTTTAGATAGGATTTTGAAAGCCCGGCGAACGAAATTTTTAATAGAAATTTTTCCTACATTTAAGGTCCCTGATTTTGTTTTTCAGTTAATTGATTTTATAAAATAGGAAAATGAGACCGAGCTACTGCTCATTAAATTTGAAATATTGAGAAATTACGAATATTTGAAGTCATTACAATATTTGACGATGACATAGTACCAATTATAAAGAACTTTCCTTGTCACTAAAACCGAAGTGAATTGTGTGTAAATTGTAACAGAAGCCTAAGCTTATGTTTGTGGACTCTTGAGAAGAAATGGTTTTGCATAAACATTGTTAGAATCAGGAAAAAATGTGCTCAACAACAATATAAAGTATCTTTCATAGCAACTTAAGAGAATTTTAGGTTTTTCTATGTGGGTACTTTATATTAACACTGACAGGTTTTTTGTCACTATTTGTTTTATTTTATCATTCAATAAATGTATTATCTTTAAAATAAATTGTAAAGCTCGAATATAATGTATGTTATATTTCGTATTCATGAGTCATTAATACTGTTGCATCCTGCGGGAGTACAAGAAGAAAAAATATAAGCAATTTAGATTTTAGAGTTTTAATTGCTTAATTGGTTAATGCTAGTGCCAAGCCGTGGTTCTTCTTAGCATAGGAATGGCTATTTGGACCTTTGTTTTGAATCGATTGCTTATTCTATCTTAGGGTGAATTTAATAAATGAAATATTCTTTATCAATTTTATATGAGGCGTTTCTTTTATACAATTCTGTGATAGTTGGTACATTAAAATCCAGAAATATCTATAAAGTTGGGAAGTCGTATGGTTTCCTAAGGATAATTTTAATAATTATTCTTTGAATTGTTATTATAGGCTGTAAGGTATCTTAAAAGGCCCTTCCCCACCCAATAATGCCATACTGCAATAGATACAGTATTAATGCATAATACTCGTAGACAATTTTTATAGTTTTCTTTCCACTTTGAGATTGTTATGATATTTTCATTTAAAATTGTTATCCATTAAGATTAAAAAAAATAAATGGACAGAATGTAATCACATTTAACCTTCGTATTTCGAGCATCTACCGATGTATAATATATAATATATGTTATTTTTGGAGATAATCTGACGGCGAGTTGAAAATGAAATTGTATGAAATTCCCTCGACAGAAAAATTTCGCTAAGTGCTCTAAAAAAATATAATAAAAATATTTTTTTCTATTACGTGCTACAAATATGAAAAAAATCAATGTTTCTTTAAATAATACTTAAGTCAGAATGATAATAATTTATTTCCCCACTTTTCACTCCCCTATCTCCTTCCTCTCCCCAATAATTTCAGGCTCACTACATACTCCAATTGGGGATGCCATAGCGTCACTGGCTCCAGAATGTTTGGAGCAGTTGGTACTCTTGTGCGGTTAGCATAAAAAATAATTATAAAAGAGTTATAATTTTTTCAATATTTTCAAAAAGCCGTCTTTTATTAAATGTTTTCACAGCAGTCGCCAAATCTCATTAAATCCAATTTTTTTTAATATTAGCGCGCTCTTTCTATCATTCGTATTCTTCTTTGACACCATATTCATAAATCATGTTTATTTGTGAACGCTTGTAAAGGAGTTTTGTGTAAAGTTTCCACCGTTTCTGAACTGAAGACTGAAGAAAACTTTAAGGAATACTCATTTTGACGCTAACTGTTTTACAATCAACCAGAAAGTAAAGAGGTATGCCCTTATATCCTGAAAATACCACACATGTTTTGAAAAGCTTTCATCTTTCCATTTCTCTAACAACATAGTAAAATACGTAAACCTTCCTCAATGCATTGTTCCTAACCACCGCAACGATGCAAACACATCGAGGCGATTGTCAATACGCGACGGGGTCCGGGCTACTGCGGCAACCTCACCCAGCCACCGGACAGGTTGCCTGACGGAAGCGTGTTGCGAGCGTGTCAGTGTGCCCGAAATTAAACAACATTTTTTGTTACAACCTCCGTGACCAAGCGGTTCAGATGGTGGAGGTCGTAGCTGCTTAGAGTTATTATTTTATAAAAAACATGATATTTAACATATAATTATACTAAAATTGAATTTGGTCACTTTATAGAGCGGAATATATTTATAAGAAGGCTATAATAACATACCTCAAACACAATAATCAATGTCAGGATTGATAATATTCTACTGCATGGCTCCTTGATAGTGTTAGCTAACACATATGTTTTATTTTATTCAAAATTATTATTTCTCATTCATAAGTATCATTGAATCGCTGACAGCCCTGAATTGTTAGTGCCAAGTTTCGATGCCTACTCAGCTATTCCAAGTACAATTAATTTTGTGGGTAACAATAAACTCACTACTGACTATTATCATAGTATACACTTCGACTTATGACAGGTTTAATACAAACCTAGTATAAAGTAGTTAAACTATTGTTACACTGGTATATATTTCTTTTGAAATATGCATTGTCTTACAGCACTTATATTAATAACTGCATCACTTGAAACAGTGTTTTTGTTTTCACATTAATTGTTCTTTAATTTATTGCTATTATTATCCTGTTTGTAATTGTACGCTTGTAATTAAATTATCACTGTATTGTAAAAGCCATTATATGGCGTTTGAATAAATAAATACTCTCAGTATCGATCAGGTGAAACATCATAATTCCATAGTGAAACGTTGCTTGAAATTGCATTAGCAGTGTTCGGTAACACATCCTCAACTTTATCTTCCCTATCTCGTTCCCCTCCAAATTCTCTTCAGATTCACAAAATACTCCAATTGAGGATTTTTTTTAAGAATAGTTTCACAGGGGAGGCCCTTAGGAAAATAGTTTCCAACGGGGCCTATGTGATGTTTATTTTAAGGAAACGAGGGAGAGGAAGGTCTGGGAAGAAAAAGTCTGGTAGAAATGTGGGGGTCAGTATGTCCAGGAGTGACGGACGTTTGAATTCATCCCTCCCACTGTGGTGCTAGGCAATGGGTTGAGAGAGTCCTGCTGAAGAGGTAAAAAGATCTCCCTCAATCAGTCTCTCCAAATCTGGCCCGCCACACAGTAGGTGGGCAGACGCATACGCCGACAAGAAATAGACAATCCTCACCCCAAGAACCCAGGAACCCATGCTAAGGTACCAAACGATAGCGAACCACTACCTGGCAGAGGCAGAGGTGTTGGTTATCTGATGAATAGTTCCCATACCCTCTAACCAAATAGGGATACCACAATCCCAATAGTTCCAGACTCTTATTTGCTGATCACATTAAAAATACTTTTTTTGTCCATTGGTGTCCACTAAACTCTCTGAAGCTTGGTACGTGAAGGTCTCAGCGACATAAATTTTCATTCGAATTGGTATAAATATGATGCAGTGTAGAGATTTTCTGATCAGTGCGCCCGCAGTCCCGCAGTAGGATGACAAGAACGCCCTCATGTGGGTTGTGAAGCTATTAAAATGGATGAAATGCCGGTGAATCGCCTGTCACACAAATGTAAGACACTTTTGTTCGCAGAATAAATGAGGTGATTCCAACCATTCGGAACAATGTTTGCAGTCGGAAAAGGGGATTTTGGTACAATTTTTCCCGATGCTGTTATTGTGGACAAGTGTTTCACACTTTTTTCTTTAGATTTATTATTTAATATTGTTTTGGAACGATTTTAAGGTTTCAACGCAACTTTAAAATGGTCTTAAGTTTACGTTATTATTTAGGCTTATTAATATTTATCTATTACTACTTTATTATTAAATCTTTCTTAATTTTTAGGTTTAGGGTTTATTTCTTACTTTTAAGGCTTGATTTCATCTCATGGCAGTTACGAGGGATAATATTTCCGATTCCAACTTAATGAAAGAGGTAATTCTGCTATGAGCGAGTTATAATGTTTTAAGTTGTTCTTTTTGAAGTATATAACATGTACAATATAACAACGAAAAACGTGAACCGTTTAAAAAATATATTTGTACTAAAAAAGCAGAGATCTGTATCTTAAACTTTGAGCTCATACTTAAACAAACTGAACAAAACTTTTAAAATTTGATTTACTTTTATCATTCGTAGTTCAACGTTACCAATTTTCATCCCCTAACGTCATTGTCATCGTGAGTTATGGAGCTTTAAATCATCTAATTTGAACGGTTGCCAAATTGATTGATTCACATTTGTGCTAAACATATATTTGGAAATAAAATTCTTTTTTGTTTTAAAACTACGATATTTATTAATTTAAGAACCGACCGGTTTCGCTTTACTGAAGCATCATCAGGGTACAAATTAATACTAAATAAGAAGTACATAATGTGTGCATATATATAACAAAATATAGAGGGAGACAACATGATACAAATATAAGCAACACAAAGACGGTCATAAAATACATTAACATAAGTGCACAAGTAATGGAAAAACCGCCAGATAATTATGTAGACCAATGGGTTATACCAATAAATCGGGAGAAACAAAGCATCAACTGGCATGGTGGTAAGGAGGTAAGGAGAACTGGGAATTTTTTATGGGTTTATTGGAAACAGACTTAATATTGGACTACTTGATATGTCTAATTGATTATTAAGTATTTGACTTTTGGTTTTTACAGCTTTTTTAATTTCTAGTGCCTCTAAATTGTTTAGTCTGTTACCATGCCCGTTTTTATGTAAGATGTTAGCGCCGGTGCTATGACAGAATGTATGATCTTTATCGATCAAATGATTTGCGAATTCAGAAAAACCGTTATTATTGAGGCAACGAAGATGCTCCTTTATCCTAATATTAACATTACGTGATGTCTTACCGATATAGAAAGCAGAACAATTATTACAATTTAATTTATAAATCCCCGAATGACTTAATTTATCGTCCTTATCTTTAGAATTAATTTGAAATTTACCTATATTGTTATTGGTATAAAAGGCCGGTTTGACTTCAGAAGGAAGGTTTTTTACACTTAATGTAGAAAAGTGATTAATGAATAAAATTCGCCGCCATTGATAATTAATATTATTATCATTGATTTGAGGACAAGGACTAGCGAAGAGGAAGCGATTAATGGCTATTTGTTTTAGTTTTTTATTTAAGATTAAGTCTATAAAATTTGATTCATAGCCATTATTTACTGCTATGTTTTTAATTAGTTTTAGTTCACTATCAAAATTAATATCGGACATTGGAATTGTGACTAAACGATGGACCATTGAATGGAATGCGGAGTGCTTATGTGAAATAGGGTGATTGGAGGTGCTGTGTATGACAACGTCAGTATAGGAGGGTTTACGAAAAATGTTAAAATTAATTCTGTTATTAACGATCGATAAGGTAAGGTCTAAAAAATTTAAGGTTGAATTTATGCCTATTTCTAATGTGAATTTAATCTTATTATGAAAAGAGTTTAATAATAAGATTAAATTTTCTAATTAAATTAAGTTTCGGCTTTCTATATCGGTAAGACATCACGTAATGTTAATATTAGGATAAAGGAGCATCTTCGTTGCCTCAATAATAACGGTTTTTCCGAATTCGCAAATCATTTGATCGATAAAGATCATACATTCTGTCATAGCACCGGCGCTAACATCTTACATAAAAACGGGCATGGTAACAGACTAAACAATTTAGAGGCACTAGAAATTAAAAAAGCTGTAAAAACCAAAAGTCAGATACTTAATAATCAATTAGACATATCAAGTAGTCCAATATTAAGTCTGTTTCCAATAAACCCATAAAAAATTCCCAGTTCTCCTTACCTCCTTACCACCATGCCAGTTGATGCTTTGTTTCTCCCGATTTATTGGTATAACCCATTAGTCTACATAATTATCTGGCGGTTTTTCCATTACTTGTGCACTTATGTTAATGTATTTTATGACCGTCTTTGTGTTGCTTATATTTGTATCATGTTGTCTCCCTCTATATTTTGTTATATATATGCACACATTATGTACTTCTTGTTTAGTATTAATTTGTACCCTGATGATGCTTAAGTAAAGCGAAACCGGTCGGTTCTTAAATTAATAAATATCTTGGTTTTAAAACAAAAAAGTATTTTATTTTATTAAATATGTCAAACCACAAAGTGATTGCTTTCTACAATAATATATATTTGGAAAACTGACGAGTCAGTCAGGTATTTTTTTAAATATCTCCGGGGACTGGAATCGAAATTCAAATATATGTTTTTACAAAATAATATAATAATATCACAATGAATCATTGGCATGACACATTTTTTTCATTAAACTCCTGAAAATCTATTTACATATATATGTTGGGATGTTATTTACTTAAGCAGACTTTACCGCTCCCCGATGGATACTGTTCACAACGATGTCCCTCAGCGGGATCCATTATATTTAACAGGGGATGCATTACGCCACTGCTGATAAGGTGTAACTACTCCCTGGAATAAACTCTTATTTGCATGTTCTGCGAAATTTTGGCCAATGAGCGTCGTAATCAAAGCATGGTAGCTGCTTGCTTAATGGCGTGGCTTAAAAGTCGCTTTTAAATGAACATGTTGGATTTCTTTATCTTCGCAAGAATCAGGCTCAGTATTTTAGAACGTGGCTGTGTTCGAAATAAATAATTGTGATATTTAGCGTGGTTTGCGGCTTTGTTCTTTTTGGTGAGGACACGACGCGGAAATCGTCACACGCCCGTATATAACTCGTAGGTATTCAGATGTTGTATTTTATAAATAGTTAGTTGCCAAGTGGTCCAAAGCATCGGATTTATACCGGGACATTGCCACCGGTTCGATCCTCCATCATGGTCAGTGTCCAAGCAATATTTACGCTTAAAATTATGGTTGTAGAAAGAATTCAAATATCGTCAAATATGGACAATCATGAAATGGTTGGATTATTTAAAAAAAAAGACATTCTAATAAGATACGTTGATTAGTTAAATCAACCTATCCATATGTGACATCCGTCAAGTCCTTTAATATAATAACTGAATGTTACCATACCAACACTTTCATACATTTTTAACAGCATGGTAATGGTTGTATTTAGGTTAGGTTGGGTTATTACCCAACATACCTTTTCATATCAAATAACATCTTTAAAAATAGTGCGGTAATCATGTTTCATGAAATATTATTATAGAATTGTCTTGAAACATGTTGATAGTGGTATAAACAAAGTTTTTTTTTATTTTATTAAAAATATTTCTGAATTTTACTATGTGATGGTGCAGCATAGCTATTGTGTGATAACTGTTTCCTCGATCGAAGACATTATTGTACTTTACATTTTTTTAATTGTGAATACCACCCAAGAGTTCCAACTGCTTCCAACTGTCTGGAACCAGTGAGACTATAACATTCCCAAT
This sequence comes from Hesperophylax magnus, assembly GCA_026573805.1. Classification (NCBI taxonomy): domain Eukaryota; kingdom Metazoa; phylum Arthropoda; class Insecta; order Trichoptera; family Limnephilidae; genus Hesperophylax; species Hesperophylax magnus. The sequence continues at coordinate 820,412 of JAIUSX010000071.1, forward strand.
TCGTATAGGTTGTGAGGCTGAAGGTAGTGGGGAGGGAAACAGATGGGAAGGGGAAGAGGAAGGTGGGAAAGTATGGGGCTATTTAGATCTGGTCACCAAACACGACTTAAGCCATTCTAAGTAACGTTTCAATTCTGAATCGTTTACGTATACCAGGGTGATACTGAAAGTATTTTCCGCTCTGGAACGTTCTGCAAATATTCTATATATTATTTTAAATGAGTAAATTGTGAAATAACACAAATATATCAAACGAAATTTACTTGCGGGATTTGATCCCGTGACCTTCGAATTGATAGTCGAAAGCTTTACCACTCGACTACGGAGGCCGTCAACAGGCGGATTCAAACGGATCTGGTTTTTTATTCCTACTGATAAATGCGGATAACAATACCTACTCACAGCGTACCCGCTAGCGCAATCAAGAATATGTATTTACAGTGTTTTCAGTACGTTGATGATCAACATTACACAAAAAGCTTTTAAAAAGTTCACTTTATTTTCGATTCAAATTGGAATAAATATGTTGAGCTCAAAAAACACGTCACACAGAAAATAAACCCGAAAATGGGTTTCTTTTATTTAATGAAACAATACATAATTACTTCATGAAAAGTTCGTTTACTTCCAGACTCGTTTCGGAGGAAGCATTTAGGGCTACGAGCTTCTGTGCACTCGTGCCTAAATTATTTTATAATTAAGTCTAAGCTCATAGTTCAAACCACTTAGGCGGAGTTGGCGGCAGTAATTTATTAACATGTTGTGTTTTTCTTTCTCACAATAATGAGTAAGCACAGTAAACATGTTTCGTTGTTTATTTTTTCATCACGCTATTATACTCTCAAAGTGGGCAATTTCGTCTTGTTGTAATTATGTTTAAAGCAAAAAAGATTTTTTGCACAACACGACAGGGTTGTTTGACCGGTCATGACTGAGATGCAGTCTGGACTTATTCTAAAAAAAATGGCATAAATTAATTTATGGTAATTTCACTGGCTATTTACAATGTACATTGCTTAATTTTTTTCGTTAATAATATTTTAAAGCTGAAGTTAAGTAGAGGAGAAGTGGAGGAGCCGGGTTTCGATAGGGCCGGTAGCGCGACGACGGATTTGTATTTTTTTGTAGCAGTATTGATCATAGGTCATCCGCTGTCATTTGACAATTGGCAGACAAAACGCAAAAAATATGGGTTTGTTAGAAGTTTTTGCAGCTGTAAATTCAATGTTGATTTTAACTTTGTTGACTTATGACATAATTGGTTGTGAGTTGAATCTATAGCTGCACTAATTAGTACAAATAGAATATTGTTTCTTGAACAAATTATAACAACATAATTTAGTATTCGCAACAGCGTGCATGATATTGGGGTAATTTAATACTATTAGAGAATGTTTTGATAAAGCCAATTGACTCGGCATTGAAGGAACCAGCTTTTTGCAAAGAAAACTATCAAAGTTCAGAGGACTGGTTTAAATGTAAAATATGTAAGTGAGGTGCCCGTGAATACTGTAGCGGTAAGAGTCTTTACCACTTTTTTGAGTAAATTTTCACTTGGAAATTAATCTTTTTGTTTCGTCGTTATTTTTTTTATTCTCAATTTACCATACCTACTCATCTAACTAACTATTATGTTTAGTGGTCTATACACGCAGGAAAATAAGTATCGCTGCATTATTGAAATCCTGTTAAAAACGTGATAGCACGCCATTGCGTGAATACATTTTCAGAATATATCTGAAAATGTTTTCTGAAATGCGAAAATATCCGAACTATTATGACAACGTTTTCCGACATCCCTATAACCAATCTACCCTAGTTTAAATGTGTTTATATTTTCCTCTGATTTCTCAAATATCTTAATTTTTCCGTACATACGAGGACTTTAGACCATAGTTTTTTTTTCTGTAGCAAGTATTATTTAATTTCATTTCTTCGTCTCATTTATATGGTTATGCTTTTTTTAAAGTTCAAATTTATCAATATTAAATGACTTAATAATTCCTTCTACATTTCCCTAATTTTCGAACGTCAATTTTTATTCAGTATAATTCGCACAGCTCTATTTTGTAGTATTGTCATTTATTTTATTAATTCAACGTTGGCTAAGAATATAATGCTGTTACAATTATAAGCGTTTGGTACAATTATAGCTCTGTATACGTTTTACTGGAGACTGTGTTTAGAAATCTTCCTACTTTTCTCAACAGTGAGATTTAATAATATTAGCATTTCACAAATAATAGAAGAAAACTTTGTAAAGAGAATTTTGCTCATTTAGAATATTGATTCTTGTTGACAGCATTTTTTCATATCATCTCCTTTGCACCTTTTTAAGTGATATGTCCGTAATTGCCTTTTCAAAATTAAATTTATATCTAAAAAGTCAATATTCATTTTTTACAAATTATTTTACAGTCCATATTTTCACAATTGTTTCACAAGAGTTAACTTTTTGACGTTGCACTTTATCCAATATTAAATGAATAAGTTAGCTTACAGTTAGTTAATAAGTGTAGCAGAATGGTATTTTGGTCCCATTGAAAATTGTAAAAAACCTGTTTAGTTTTGAAAATGTGTATCTATTTATTTTTAAAGACATATGAACTCCGTTAAGTGATTCTTTAATATGTTTCCTGTCTCAGATTTTCTTTGTTCTCTTAACTTTTTGCGATACTGCGGGAGTCAAAATCACCTCATCGTAGAAAGGTAACATGCTGTACTTATCGCATCACAAAAAACATCGTTAGAATGTGAAGGCGGCACTACAAGAAATCTTTCCTAAAGCCTGAACTAATCATTCCCGTCAAAACGTTCCAACTGAATCAAACTTTGCCAAGTCTATTGCCATACTACTTGTGCTTCGCTTACGTGGGAACAAGTTTCCGAAGAGAAAAGTAAATTTAACGCGAGAGTGGGGTTAGATGTAATGCCTCGCAGTCATTCATTCCGGAAGTCACTCACTCACATGCCCCAAATACCATTTTTCCACCCGCCAGCCGGTTGAGTTAAACGCCCTATCGGCTGAGAGAAGGTTCATCTCCACTTAGACGGTGTGCTTTTCAAAGAAACACTTTTTAAAGCTCTGTCCGTATATATATATGTTGTATATTTCGAAGTTGGTAATCTGTTGTAAAGTACTTTCTTGAAGTTCGGTTTTTCATAAATTCCCTACCACCTTGATAAATAATATGACTTGAAAAGACTTTGTTGCCATGCTGTCAGAGTGGTGCACTTTATTAGTACGACTGGCGCTTGATTTTATTTTTAACTAGCGTAGACTGATCACGGTTTAATTGAATTATGGGATTTGTAAAGCTGAATATGTTTGGAGTAATGTTTTTAGATTGCGAATTCTGCTAAATTGGGTGTATTTTTATCGTGGAAATAATAATGTTGTTATTAATTGAAAACTTCTTCAAAAAATAAAATTCACTTCTACAAAATTCACTTCCAGGTTATATTTCCATTTATTTATTTTGGTACAATATTTTTTACATTTCAGAGTTATCCAGTAATGTTGGCCTCACTGGGTGGCTTACCCGTGCTGAGGCCTTCATTTTATAATATTAAAATATAATGTATGTAATACATTTAAAGAGAAAATAATGCATTTAAAATATAATCTTGTGTGTTTGTGAGTGATGTGTGTTTTATATTGGTTTTTTGTGTTTTATTTTTATTTTATGTTATGAAATTTTGGTAATATTGTATTTTTTGTTCTTCAATCCATTTTGTAATTTTGTGCGGTGTAATTTATTTTTGTTTTTCCTCAATTTTATTTTCAAGTGTTGAATGTTTTTATAGCATGGTATTGATAGTATCTTTGTCCAAAGCTTGTATTTACTGTCGGAGTTTTTATTTTTTCTTTGTATGCTTGTCTAACTGGTCTGTTTGATATTAGTGAAATTTTGTGTATGTTGAAATTGTTTTTTTTTTGTCAAAAATGTAGTTTAGTAGTGTTTTAACGTATAATTGGCGTATATCTAGTACGTCACAGCTGTTGAATATTTGGTCTTAAATAATTCCATAACACTCATTTTTTCATTAATTCGCTCTCTAAGCCAAACAATATAAGCATCCCTATCTTAATCTTTTTCAATTTGCTTACACTAGCGTTATAGATACGTCTTACTCGTCGTGTCTGCCTCGGGCGACCTTGCCTTTTTTATCATTCATTTCCATTTCATACATTCTGTTTACACACCTTTCTCCTTTATATAAAAGGTTTGCCTCAAACTTACATCTATCAAAATTTACTTGGCATCTATCAAAAATTAAAAAAAAAAATTTTAAATACAGAATTATTAATTAATTTTGGTAACTACATCGCTTGTCCGAATAGTTCGCACAATCGGTTATAATTTTTAAAATCAAAGCAATTCACTGTTCTAGAGTTCATTGAAACAGAGACACACGTTCGAAATTATTATTTATTTGACTTTGTGTTATTTAGAGCGTCGCATCTAATTTTTGTCAATTTTCACATGAAAATATTTAAAAAACACATATTACTTACGTTCTACTGCGATAATAGATTGCTTGCACAACTGTTAGTTATGCGAATTATAAGTCTAAAAAAGTATTGCTACTGATGAACTAGTCAAGTTGCAAACCTTATGTTCTTTTACGACAAATCAGTTTAACTAAGCAATATAATCGGTGGTTATAACTTGAGCGACCAGAAAGTTAAATAATTCTTAGAAAGGATGAGTGATATTCAATGTGATCCTAGATAAATGTCTTTAGGCCAGGTACACGTGGTACACGCAGGCTGTCGTGAATACTGCCTTAGTACAAAACAACAATGCGACCGGCGAATTTGCTAATTGGCCTCCCTTGGTAATACAGCCAGTCGCAAATGTTTGCAAGCGGGGCGAAACATCACTACCAGAATACTAAGAATACGATTGTCTTAGACACACTCGTCCATACACGATGCATGCATTATTCACGATCACAAATGCGTCAATGGTCTTTAAACCAATTTGATATTATTTAGTTTTTATCGCCAAGTAATCCCTTGATTTTTTTAGTACCTACATATAATAAAAAAATAATAATTTATGAAATTTATTACCAGTTTTATTTTTTTTATTTTTTATTATTTTTTTATTTTTATTGCACAACAGATAGATTATCCAATTACTGTACAATTCTCAATTTGACAATCTTAACACCTATGAAGATAATTATTATACAAAAAAAACTTTAGGCTATTTAAAGAAGAATTATATATATCTAGTGCTTCTGAGATTTTGCACGTATTCCAGTGATAATATATAATATTCTATGTAATATTATATAGGACTAGGTTTTGCACCTACTGACTAAAGATTTTGCATGGAGAAAAATGATTATTGGTAATGTATTAAGAATCTGTTCAAATTATTGGTAATCCGATAAAATGGATTTGCGGGAATTACGAAAAAAATTATAGGTTTCCTGAATTTTTTTTTATTAAATTACGAATAAATTATCACGAATAATGCACGTGATCCGATGTTGGAACACGTGCACTTGCCATGATAATATATCATAACGAAATGCGAAAATATTTAGATTTTCATGAACACGTGTTCCGACATCGTTATCAGGACACCTGTTAATTCATTCGTTTAAATAAAGACAACGTATATGAAGCAGCCGTGCATAAAAATATGCATAGCGCTGCGCTGGTGGATTGAACAAACCTGAAGTTTAATTTGCCATATCATAACGATATAAGTAATTAAGTCATGAAAGTATTACTAAAATCTCAAATTTTTCGAAAGGAATCCCTCAGGAATTACTAATTCATCGGCCAAAAAAAACCGATGCTTAAATTTTATAGTTGAAAAAGTTTCTTAAAATTTTCAAAGTGTCTCTAAGAAGTCTTTGAAAACAGTATTTGGTTTTTTATATACTAATCCTATTTTAAGATTGAGCTTGCTTACATGAATCCATAAAAAGTTGTTATCAGAGTCGCACGTGTTATCAATCACATTGTATTCTAAAGAATTTTGTAGAAAAATAGAGAGTCCGCCACCAAGTCCAGCTCCCTGTGGCAGGCAGGATGCTTCGTGTTTGTATCCTTCTAAGTTGAAGTACTTCAGGTCCGCTTCTTTAAGCCAAGTCTCAGATAAGAGGATGATGTTGAAGTTCGATTAAGTGGATTTCAGTAAGCATTTGATGTCATCTAGTTTACCTCTCAGGCTTCTGACATTTAGGTACATAAAAGAGAGTAGGGTTTTTCCTTTAGATGTACTTGGATGTGTATGGCACGAAATTTTTTTAATTCTGATGTGTTTTTTTAGTTTTTCTGAACATATATTTTTTTGGTTAGAAAAACTCTGAATGGAAAGGTGTTTACTATTCATAGTTTTCGACCTCGGTGAAACCCCGCGCTCGGTTCATGTTCATGTTTGTTTATTTCCTTCTCGATATTATAGCACATTTTCCGGTGGTTATTCTTAATTATATCAATTATGTTTATTCTTGCCAAGCTCATCAATTTCGAGATATCGTATTCATTCATTCGGTCGTGGAAGATTGGCCCGATGAATTGACAATGATTTTTGAATAGAGCAGCGTGAGACCTCATTTCGTGGTTGAGTTTGGAAACATTCAAATGATTATTTGTAGGTACCGAGTGAACTATAACATTGGTGTGGTGAAGATTATTTACAATGTAGTACAAGTGACTAATTATATTTTTCGGCGATTTTTCATTTGTCCCAGTAAATAAGATGACAAAATCTTTTTTTGTAAGGATTTCACATGACTGTAATATTGTTGCACTAAATTTGTCTATAGTGGCACCGGGATAAATATAACTCCGGCATTCCATTGTTTTTGAATTTTTTTCAATACTTTTTCTCATTTTTCTTCCACCCTCATCTCCAAAAATGAGTATTTTAGATTTGTTTTCCTGCGGCGGTATTACAAGATCTGCTAGTTGATGTGAAGAAATGTTATTTTCCACTATGGGAAGTTGATTTGTTTCGGCTCCATAAGTCGAGAGCGATTGATTACTGTTTAAAGGTGTTAGATTTGTTAAGGAATTCTCCACTTTTTTTGTTACATGCTTAAGTTCATTAATGTTTTTATCTATGTTTATAATTTGACTTTAAATTTCTTGTTGAAAATTTTCGAGTAGTGAATATATTTTTAGAGACATCTCTTGGAAGCTTTCGAAGTTTTTGTTTAATTGGTTAATTATTGAATTAATTTTATCGTTATCGTCCGGTGTTTCATTATGTTGTAGGGTTTCGTTCACAGATGTTAAGCTGAAATGTGTTGAATTAAGCCATTTTACAGCCGGAAAATAAGTTTTACTAAATGATTCTCGCATATTGTTTTTAATTCAACTATAGAAAGCATTTTTTGCACAAATAATAACAATTATGGTAAACTGTCTAGACTTGGGATGATTATAAGCTGATAAAGGTTATTTCAGGTTACAACCGTCCGTTTTATGATTTGCATTGACCACAAGAATAATTGCACAACGATAATACTGTGCTTGTTTGACGACAGCGGTGGATTTAATGTTTGCTTGACTATAAAATTATCGCCAAAGGCAGCCTTTTATGACCCAGATGACATACTCACGTTTCAAATGTTGATAAGATCATTTAGATGTGGTTTGCTTGGATACTGTAAATGTACATACATTATATTATAGTACACGTGTTTCATATAATTTTACTGTATATATTTTTTTTATGTGATATTAATAATTCAAAATGCCGGGAGAAAGACGAATAGTGGTATTATTATGGTGAGGCTTAAGGCTATTGGATATACCTGGCTCTTGAAACTTTTTCAGCAAACATAATTTGTATTGTGCCACTCTGAAAATTTCTTCGAGAATAGATTTTTTTAGAAAATATTCGACATTACAAAATTTTCGTATCATTGAAAGCGTATTCAATATATATTATAAAATATAAAAGTGTACAATATGCGTGCCGCTAAAACTCAGAAACGAATGATTATTTTTTTTTTTGATTCATATTTCCCATGAAGTTTTTTTTAATATTTTTTTTTTTTTATATTAACTCCACACAGGAGGCCCTGAAGAAAATAATTTCCCTCAGGTCCTACGTCATCTTTGGGGATGCTGTGTGGAGGGTTTTTTGTGGAGAGGAAGTAGTGAACATGGGTCTTGAAGAGTCCCATGTTGTAGGACGAAGGAAACACAGAGGCCGGCAGTTCGTTCCACAGCCGAGCTGTTGAACTTAAGAACGAATCGTAGAAGCGACCCGTTTTCATGTGACAAGTGTCAACTGTGTACAAATGTTGGGCACGCGTTTGGCGTGTATCCCGACTACGCACCGGTGCCGAAGGGATCAATGACGCTAGTTCCTCAGAGCATCTTCCATTGTAATACCGATAGAACAAGGACAGCATACCTACCTGACGCCTGTGCTCTAAAGATTGCAGTCCGTTTGTTAAAATTGGGGAATCTATCAAACGGACAGCCCGTTTTTGCACAGAGTCTAGGGTTTTTTTCAGGTATTTAGGGGCTCCGGACCAGAGATGGCTGCCAAATTCGACAGTAGGGCGCACTTGCGATTTGTACAGGGTCAGCAGTTGTGTATTATTAAAGTATCTGCGGGCCCTGTACAGTACGCCCAGCTTCTGAGAGGCCAACTTTACTCTGGCTTCGATGGAGCCCCCGTACCTGAGCTGGTCACTTATAGTTATACCAAGCATATCAATGGAAGGCCTGTTCGGAAGATTGCTTCCGTTGAAGGAGACTAGATTATCATTTGGATCCCTTTTAGACGTAATCAGACAGGATTGGGTCTTTGAAACATTAAATTCGACGAGATTATTTTTACCCCAGGAGGAAATACTCTCGAGATAACCGTCCATTCTCTGCTTCAAAGCCCTCCGAGCCGTTGGAGTTTGTGTGCCCTTTGGGGGCTTGTCAAACAAAAAGCAATCATGAACTGTACTGTCATACGCGTAACAATGAATCGGTGCACATGTCAAAAGGTCATTGATGTGCAACAAAAACAAAGTCGGAGACAGAACCGATCCCTGTGGGACGCCAGCATTTATGGAGTGCGAGGAAGAGGTGAAACCGTCAGCAACCGCCTGAATCGACCTATCCCTTAAAAAGTCAGCAATCCACGTATACAGGGATGCGGGAAGTCCGTAAGAATGCAATTTGCTGACAAGTCCTCGGTGCCAGACCCGGTCAAAGGCCTTGGATATGTCTAGTGCGACCGTTTGGGTCTCACCGTGACGTTCCAGGCACCGCCCCCAAACATGCGTCACATACGCGAGAAGATCACCGCACGAGCGGTTCCGCCGGAATCCGTATTGACGGTCGTTGATAATTTTGTTCTTCTCGAGGTATGTGAGCAGTTTGTCGTTGATCACACGTTCCATCACTTTGGACAGAACTATGTGATCGCCTTGGGGCGGTAGTTGGCCGGGTTGGAGCGGTCACCTTTCTTGGGAAAGTGGTGAATGGTGTGGCAGCGGGGCTGTCTGAGTGACTGCTGGTGCAAGGTGTCGTGTGCAACCCGCTTTGGGCAGCCTCTGTAGTTTGCTGGATGTGGTCCTCGGTAGTTGCAGCATGCGGCGGGCTCGTCTCTCGTTGTTTTGGGGAATTCTGCCTAAGCATGCTCTACCAGACACTTCTCACACCTTGCTGTATGTGAATAGTTTCGAGATCAGTGGCCAAAGTCCTGGCACCAGTAACACTGTGTGCCGTGATACAGGTGATGACTGCGTTGCTTCTGTAAGCGTATGCGGCAGTGGCACAGGTATTTGACGGCCGCGCGCAGCTGTCCCATATTAACTTTCTTATTGAAGTAGGCCAGGTAAATGGGATATTCGGTGGAGGTGGTCGTCATCCTGACCACCTTGATGGCTGGGAAGCCTTGTGCTTCGAGTTCCTCCTCGATTTCAGCAGTCTCTACTCTCGGCATCCTTGGGTCTTGATGCCCATGAGGTGGGCTGCGATAGGCTCGGGCATCTTGATGGCGTCGAGCATCGAAGAGGGGGTCGGGATAAGAGGCCTTCGGGTCCTCGAGTCGTCGGGGCGGTGCTGCTGAAATACGGGGGTCATGTAGAACACGCTCCCTGTATTGCATCTCAGCTTCCGCCGTTAGACGCCAGGAGATGCGATATTCGGGGACTCCTACGGGTCCACTGACAAAAACTGCATATTATCCGCGAGGTGAGCGTCCTATACTTGTGCTTCTGGTTCTTTGCAGAGGTGGGGCCAGCGTGAGTCTTCGTTGATGTGAGATATGCGGGGGATTGCCTCAAGAAAGGCAGTGCGCCTATGCAGGGAGCCAACAGGTCTCCTCCGACCTACTGGGTGTGTAGCCATTTTTGTGATTTTCGTGACCATCTCTTACTCTCAATTGCTCTCATTAACGAGTCTCGTTACGATCTAGGGATTTATTTGGTATGGTAACCCTCTAACCCCCATCCATGAAGAAGGTTTACGTTTTTACCTGAAGGGCGTGCTTTTGAAGATATAAGGGATGGAAAATTCGTCTTTTCGAAATTTCTATCAGTTCAGAACATTAGAGAGTGTTTGAGAGCATTCCAGAACATTCTGGAAAGTTGTTAAATGTTTGGGAATAGCTTGCAATGTTTGGGAACATCTACATATAAAAAAAATATGCCCTTGTGCTCGCATAACTCGAAAAATAGTCGACCTATGTCGGTGAAAATTTAAAAGTATTTTGTTATTAGTGCCAGGAGTGTTTAGAGATGTTTAAATGGTTGGGGATGCCCGATGAATACGATATCTATGCACCGTAATGATATATCTACGGAGTCGAATTAAAGTCAATATAATGTTTTTTTAACAGGAGAATTGTAGTATACAGTAATGAATGGTGGAATAAGTCAGAGGCACCGAGAAAGACATTATCAATAACAGTTGCGTTGCGGGGGATCCACAAGTCTCTTTAAGTCTGTGGTGGGCGTTTGTACACCGTGCGGGCGGGGTGAATATATTTTTTATACATATGTACAGTTTTATATCAAGACTGATGAAATTTTTACACTTGACCTTCAAAAAAAGAGGAAGGTCACTGTCGATATCTGAGTTAAAAAAAAACTAAGGCCTCGGCAAAGCCGGGGATTTCAGCTAGTTAGAAAAAAAAACGCAAGGTAATTATTGTCCTGAAAACAATAAAAGTGATCTTTAAAAAATAATATACGGTAGACTTGTCCGCTCTTCATCCTCAGGTTTAATCTATGCAAGCCTTATGCTAATTGCATCGTTAGATACACTACGCCAAGGCGTGCCCGTTCTGGGTGCGGATCAAATAAAGCTGCAATTTCCTTCGTTCGAGGATTGCAAACAAGCCGTGTAATCTCAAGGGGGAGCTTTGCAAACATCCACTTTTTAGTGTATTTTTCTTTGTTCTTTTCTTTGCGCAGTTATTAAATGCGTTTTTTAGTATACCTAAAACTGACCAGGATTTTTAGTATATACAGTAGCACTAGGGCATACCCATTTGGGGAGTGTTGCGAGGTGGAAAAAATTGAGGCAGTGGAAAGGGAAGAGAATTTATTCAGACTGAAAAAAAAATTAATATTTTTTTCTTGTAACGTTTAAAAAAAAGTTTTTAGATAGAATTTTAAGGATGATTTTGATAGAATTTGGAACTCTAGCTTCACAAACCTCAAAAAACTGAAAATTTTAATATTCATCAGAAAAATTCACAGAAAATACAAAAAATATTTTTTAGTGCGACCATGACTAGAACTCAGAATATTGTGTCAATTTTGCGCTCAGATTTAAGCTATCAGTAATTTATTTTATAATTTTGTAATAACGACAACAAAGCCTTTAGACTTAATAATTTAATTTAATAAAATTAAGCGACATGTGAAAAAACGCTTAATAATTGATCAAACTTGATTAAAATATTTTAAAATTAATTTTCTTCATCGGCCTATAATCCCACAATCTGCGGGCTGGGAACTAGCTATTTTATATTTTTATAACCTGTGTGTTCAAGTTATTTTATCATATTTTTTTCAAATTGCATTGTCTTTTGTAGTATGTTACTCAGCATTTAAAACAAACTTGAGATGGAATGTCAGGAAAGGGGTCTTTACAATTTTGATTTTATTATTTCAGCAATATACCATGTTACCTACTAGTAACAGTTACATTGCAATAAGATAAATAATCAACAGAATTTAAAAAAAATCTAAATGTATCATTCGTTTGGCAGAGTTAATGTATTCTAGCATGTTGGGAGAGCTGGCGCAATTTATTAGGCTTCTTAGTAGTTATTTTCATTGCGAAAACATTAATTATATGATGATATTATTTTTGCGTTCTATTGATATACCTACGTGCGCAGAAATCTTTCACCTTTGGAAAAAAAAGGTTTTGTTTATACTTCGCAATATCTAGATTTGATTTGAAAGTCACTTAGTCAGTTATTAAACTCTATCCTTTATATTATTTGTATGGTGAAATGGACAACAAAGTAAGCATACAGAGAAACTAGATCGATCCAACCTCCAAAATATAAAACCTATTACTTGTTTTGGGAGCAAACACAGCGCACTTAAGACGAACTTATCGCTGCTCCGAGAGGAAAGGTTTACTAGCATAAAACCCTTATTACATAAATATCGCTTACCGTATAAATATTCTTTTGCCATATTTTGAAAATATTATGCGAAATCGCTTCTCTCAGTTTGTTAGGAGAGAGTGGGGGATCTCTGAAAGGTGGGTAAAGCCGAACGATTACGCGAATCCCACATGTCATGTCTTTACACAGCCGGCCCTACCAAGTAAAGAATTGTCAGTCATCATTGTGGCCGCATAACCCGTGTGTTAAGCTCCTTCGTGACACAAAAAATACAAGTTTTTGATAAAATTCTAATAATATTTTAAGCTTGCAATACTTTGTTAAAGTAAATAAGCATTGGTTTCTTCATTTGACTAGTGGCAACTGTGAAATCAAAAGTATCTAAAACATAAACAAAATTTAAATGATGTTTAAAAACGTTGAAAGAAACATATTTTTTAGGCAGTGCAGAGTAATTCCGATTATTTAAAAGGGGTAATGGTTAATGTATCGAATTCCCCACCTCGTAATACAATCTTTAATATTTTGATTTTTCTTTTTCAGATGCCAAGATTGTTAGAAAAAATAAACACCTTGTGTAGCAGATGACTAGAAAAAAGCTATAAAACAAACCTCGTATGGACTTACCCGACACCTCTGGGTAACTACGGATTTTTACATATCTATATTTTTTATATATTGTCTATTAAACCAAGTAATTGCATATCCTTGCGTACTTTTAAGTAACATATTAGTAAATGCTCATTGTTATACTTTTTTAATGAAAATGATTCTTCACTCCCTCTGAGCAAGCATCTCTTTATTAAATTAACATTTACAGAAATAAGGAGAATAGCACTTTTATTTGTACAATTTTACAATATAAAAAGTACTCAAAATAAAAATTAGCATACCTAATAAGTAAACGGGAGAGAATGAAAAACAGTTGGGAGTGGAAGAAAAATATTTATGTTTATTTTTCGTTTCTCAAACATCATGCCCCAATATAATATTTATAATCGAAAAAATACTGATAGAATTCAATCAACGAAGCAGAGAATACAAAGTTTGGGTACTGATTATAAGTAAGGTGTTAACGTTATTTACATGATATTTAACGTGTCAATCATTAATTACAAACAAGTCTTAATATAATTCATTTCGGAAAGCAGAAAAAAAATCTAATTGAATAAATTGCCTTGCTCTGCCTCGGCTTATTTAGTTTTATTTATTTTGCGACTAATACTTGTATAATTTAAACATACAGTGAAGTATTTAGTACACTTAGGATTTTCTATCCACTTATTTATTTAATGGTGTTTCCAGTAATGTTTCAGAAAATACATAATATCTTATGTATTTTTTTCATCTCGCGTTGTAAAGTACTTTGTTTTTATGTTGTTGTTTATTAGATGTTCTTTGTATTAAAAAAATAAATATGTAAAAGCTCAGAAGGGCGTGATCAAATAATTTTTTTTTAAGAGTAATTTCTTAAAAAATTGTGTTAGGAAAGAAACAATACGTTTGCTTCATTAATTTAGTTTTCCTATTCTTAGTATTGATGAAAAAGTTAATCCGTAAAAATTTCTTAAACATGCTTTTAGTTCTTGGACCTTGCAAAATATTGTGGGTATGTATTTTGCTAAAAAAAGATTCCTCAAGTATATTGTAAGAAGTAAGGTTTATGATTAAAATCAAACAAATGTCTTGTATGGAAATGACACCTACGTCAACTCCACCCGTACTGTAAAATGTGTTTTATTTGCTACGCTAGATATCTACATGTAGAATTTCCCGGAGAGATGCAGAAGATGTTAAGTGCCAATAAAGGAAAAAAAGCATTTGCAGGCAAATAATACGTTTGCAGGTGACGCTTTTGCAATATGGTATTTTTGCATGCGGAGTGAGTAGATCTATGCATAAAATGTGATGTATCTACTGACAAAAAGAAATTTAATCCGTGTATTGAAGCATATTTAAATTTGGGCATTTTATCCACATTGTTATTATATGGAATATTGGGTGAACTATGATACTGAGGAGGTAGTTGACTATAGTGATTTTTTTTAAATTTCCTTTTCTCGGAAGTGAAATGAAATATTGGAATCTTAATTCTGAAGATATTTTTGACATATTCATTTATAAAAAAAATATTTCCAAGAAATTATTATCATATATATATTTTTTAATTTTTTTTTATATTAACTGACGGCTTTAATTTAACTTTATATTAATTGACGGCCGGCATAGTCCAGTGGTAACGCATTGGACTGCCATTCCGAAGGTCGCGGGTTCGAACCCGGCGTGCGCAAATAAATTTTATTTGATTAATTTGTGTTTTTTCACAATTAATTAATTAAAATAATATATAGTATATTTGCGGCACGTTCCAGAGTGGAAGATACTACCAGTATCGCCCTGGTGTAAGACCACCATTCAGAATTGAAACGTTGCTCCAAATGGCTTTAGCCGTGTTTAGATTATATTATAGAGTGACTAGATCTGAATAGCCAGGTACTTCCCCACCTTCCTCTTTCCCTTCCCCACTTACCTTCAGCCTCACAACATCCCCCAATTGGGGATGCCATAGTCTCACTGGCTCCAGACGGGAGCAGTTGGGACTCTTGTGAGGTATTCACTATAAAAAAAAAAAAAAAAAAAAAAAAAAAAAACTCCACACAGGAGGCCTTGAAGAAAATAATTTCCCTCAGGGCCTATGTCATCTTTGGGGGTGCTGTGTGGAGGGTCTTTTTGTGGAGAGGAAGGAATGAACATGGGTCTTGAAGAGTCCCAAGTTGTAGGAGGGAGGAAAAACAGAAGCCGGCAGTTCGTTCCACAGCCGAGCTGTTGAACCTAAGAACGAATCGTAGAAGCGACCCGTTCTCATGTGACAAATGTCAACCATGTACAAATGTTGGGCGCGCGTTTGGCGTGTTTCCCGACTACGTACCGGTGCCGAAGGGATCAATGACGCTAGTTCCTCAGAGCATCTTCCATTGTAATACCGATAGAACAAGGACAGCATACCTACCTGACGCCTGTGCTCTAAAAATTGCAGTCCGTCTGCTAAGATTGGGGAATCTAACAAACGGACCGCCCGTTTCTGCAGAGTCAAGGGTTTTTTTCAGGTATTTTGGGGCTCCGGACCAGAGATGGCTGCCAAATATTGTGGGTATGTACTGGGAAAAGGCAACAATTTTTTTAATCCTTCTACCAACAGCCATCAGCTTCGTAATAAACAGTCTTCGTTTGGAATGCATATAATTATTAAATTTGTTACTGAGAATAAACCATTAGAAGGATAAGAAAAATGATTGAATGGCAACATTAATTTTGTTGTAAAATTCATAAATTTAATACCACGTGTAATATTTTATAAGAATTTTCATCCGCGAGCGAGTAGAAGTAGCCGATAAACGCATTAAATGTGATACGGCGTAGGTACCGATAAATGGCTCCCTTTACGAGCTTAAGATCCAATAAATTTAGTTAATTACTTACCCATACCTTCCCTCCAGGTGACTGATCGATGGCCTCGCATCCACGCTTCCCGCTTTACGGCTCTCTCCTCCCGCGGCAACGGCTCGCGGGTCCCGAGACCTCGCACGAGAGTGGTTTTTTATCGCCCTGCACGGCGACGCTGCACAAGCGGTACGGCCCGACCCGGCCTTTTACCGGTTCCGAGAATTCCTCGAAACGACTACGCCAAGAATTCCCGACACTCTGTGAAGTTCTACACCGGGAAATGCCGCTTGGGTTTAAAATGGAACTACTCGTTTTCTTTCATATCACTTTTTTCTTCAGCGTGAGATAAATTCTTTCGTTAAATTATCGCATGAAATAGTTGTATAGCAAAATCTGTATGCGCAACGAAAAAAACTTATTTCACGGGGATAGATTTATGATTTTTTTATGTACTTTGATATGAAATGTTCAGAACCATATATAAAAATAAATATGTATTTAATGAATTTTCCTAATATACAGGAGAGAGTTTGTTAGTGGCGGCGGGAGGGCTGACGGGCTAGTTGGCAGGCTCGCTGGCAGGATAGTGTATATTTGATTTGTTTGCAAATCTACAGTTTTATTTAAAGGATGATGAAAATTTGCACATTTCACCTTAAAAACAATAGAAATATCACTGTTTACGTTGTATTTTGACAGGCTCTGTGTAAAGTCAAGGTAACGCCGGGCAAAGCGAGCAAAGTGGCATATCCAATGTTCTATTTTTATCTGTAAATTGTTACTATTGATCGATTATAACAACTCCCTTTCTCCACCTATCCTCTATCACCATATAATAATAATAGATAATAAATCAAATAATTATAGATAATAACCTCAACAATCTATTATTATATAATTTAGGTAACTTTTATACCAAATAATTTAGTTTCATATTTCTTCAGCGTTTAAGGTAACTGTAATAATTTTCTTTTTTAAACCACATTACATTATTTTAAGAACCACTCGTTTATCCGTCATTTTACATCAGACTAGCATTTTTGTGAACTTTCTCCTGCGTTTTTATTCTTTGGAATCCAATCACGATGATTGAATTCCCAAAAAAGGTTTAGAGACAGACGAAATACAGACAGATTAGTTCTCAAAACAGAGCAAAGCGGATTATTATATTCCAAAACAGCATTCACAAATATGATTTGTAGAAGAAAAATGAAATTATTACCAAAAAAAGCTCAAATTCGGAAATAACAAGTTAAATTACAAAATATCAAAGAAACCTTTGCAAGCTGTTTAAAAAATAAATCGTTATTTAAAGTAAATTAAAACAGCACATTTTATATACTTACACAAGCAGGTATCGTTTTTTTTTTTCTTTTTGATGTCAGTCCCACTGATCAATGAAAGTTTTTCTATCTAAGAATGTTGTGATGCGGAAGAAAATGCGGAAAGTTATACGTTCGAATACTGATAACTTTAAAATACCTATTTTTTTTAAATCCTTACTTCATCACTTTGATCCTTATTAGAGGCCAAAATTTTTAAAAATAAAAACTTTTTTTACGTGACTATCCTAAGTTTAATATTAATTTAGTCTTGAGGACAAAACTACGGTAAAGTTAAATATTTATTTAACCTTCTTTTCAACCAGCACATACTTAAAATTAGAAATTTTCTTTTCCTTTTGTGGACAAAAAATGCATCTTTTGAGTTTGAATTTTGACAGAATCTGGTGGCTAGAAATTATGGGCTGAAAAGGAAAAAAATCTAAAAATAAAAATAAGGTTTCATTATTTTTACTCAACTTTATCTATTCCATATTTTCGTGGGAGAGATCATTTTCTGGAGAGAGAGAGCGGTAGCCAAAAACAAATCCATTCATAAAAATGTATAAATATATCAATAGGTATGGTTGGTGCTTTAGTATAGCTTAGTTCTCCAACGCGTCCTCAAACCGCTCTGTGTTTTTTTATATTCAAGGGAAATGTGGCAACATCCTTTTAAAATTATTTTTTAAATCAATTAATCAACATTTTCAATAAACTGAACAACAAGTTATTCGAACTTTATGGTAATGTGTTTTGAGTGCAGTGTGTAAAAAGTGAATAATCAAAAATTTTGCTCAAAAATATTCGACATTCGCTCGCGATGAACGAACGTGGGACGAAGATTGGTAACTGTACGTCAGATGTTTTCAACGGAATTCTCGGAAACTTTGTGAAGGCCCGACCAAGTGTTTCGCTAAAGTCCAGGGTAATTTATTATCCCGATCGTCGCTTTTTATTGTGGGCACAATGCACTGCTTCAATAATCAAGAGGAACAGGATTATATAGAGATGAATGATGGACTTGTCGAACGTCACTGCGGTGCTTCCAAGTTCTGTTATCTATGTGAGGATATTGTGTCAGCGCTTTATTAGCAGCAGACACATACCTGGACGGATGAAAAACCTCGTGCTGGCGCTTTTGGTGGATGCGGTGGACTCTCTTGCTGCAGCAGCTGGTCCAGTTTCTTCACCACCCAGGAATCTTCATGTCACCTGTTCCTGTACTTCATTTTACTTAAATTAACTTCACTTTATTTTTGTAATATTTATATTTTTTGTAATATCTGCATCAACTGTAAAGCGCCCCTGAGGTGATGTATCACAAAAGCGGCGCTATACAAATTGTACAGAAATAAATAATTGTAAATATGAAGCAAGTAAGGATCACAACCATTGACGTTATGTCTATGGTCACAACACACCTACACTACAAGAACAAAAACCTAAAATATACTAAATATTCTTAAATTAAATAAATCATTTGGCCAGAAAAACCATGCTGTAAAAATTTATAATGCTCTTCAAAATGATATTCAAAACACCAAGTTTTAAAACCACACCAAAATATGACTAAACATGAAGATTAAGAAACCATTAAATTTATGAAGTAACATCAACACAACTTACAGTCAACAAATTTGAAGATTTTTTAATTTGTGGACATTATTTATAATATAATATTAAAATTCTGGGGTTTGGTATCACTGGAGCCTATCCACAAAAACACAGTTTTGAGATAAACTGTATGCCCAACTGATATATCTTAAACGGCTGTATGTACGAAATAGCACTTCGTGTCAAGAGTAAATATGATGTTGGCATTACCGAAACGAAGCTTTACCAAAACACCAGTTTTATATATCCTCAGCCTAAGAATTACAATGCATTATTGATGTTGTTATTACTTTATTTATTATAATTTATCACTTTAATCACGGAAGAATTGAAGAATCATGGGGATAGTTAATCAATCTACTAATTTCTAGTTGAAACGTGTTCCACTACTATCTCGTGAGTGGCAGTGCGCGGGGACTGGATTCGGTAGAGTTCGGCCTTAGATCGGAGTTAAAAAGTGGAACCAATTTTTTTGCCTATTGTCTCGTCTGAATTCAATACGTCAATGGGGATAGTCTGAATTCTCGATAAAACTCTTGGCTCTTTTGGCTTTTTTTGAAATACAGTCCTGCCACTAAGGGCGCCTTTATAACTCACTGTTCCGTTACATTCCTACGTTGTTCATGAGAAAGACTGAAAACAATGGGAACAAAATAAATATGCATTTCGAATAAAGAATTATTATTGAAGAAATATTTTACATTCATAAAATAATTATTTTATTTTCAATTTGAAAGGTGGGCATGGGTACCGCCGCTCCGGGAACCAGTTATTGGATAACCAACACCTCTGCCATGGTCACCCCAAGTGGTTCGCTACGTTTGGTGACTTAGCAGGGGTGTCCGGGTTCATTGGGTGAGGTTTGTCCAGGTCTTGGCGGCAGATGCGTCTGTCCACCAGCTGCGTGGCAGACGGGACGGGAGAGACTTGTTGAGGAAGATATTTTGACCTTTCCAACAGGTCTTTCTGGGAACATCTTGCACCGCAGTGGGAATGATGAGTTTATACGTCTGGACACAATGACCACTAGATTCCTACCCACCCGTCTTACCCTTTTCCTTCCCAGAACTTCCTCTCCTTTCTTTCCTCAGACATACCCTCCACACAACATCCCCAAAGATGACATCCCTGAGAAGAATTATTTTCTGAGGGCCTCCTGTGTTAACTAATTTTTAAAAAAAGTCATAAAATAATGTTTGTATCTACTTTATCACTTGTCTGTTTATATGATCATAAATAGTTTGGTTAATTTTGATTAATTAATGATTAATAATAATAATGTGTCATAAATTGCCTTCAGTTATTCTTACTATTGATACTGCCCGACTTGCGTTTGCATGATTTTACCACAATTACGCCTCAGGTACCTCATTTTTACAGTTTTCATGTTACTTTCATCATTCACCTACCAGTTCCATTTCTCACTGCCATACATCAGGGATAATATTAGGACTCCATTGTGGACTGCTAGCAAAACTTCGTTAGTCGAATCTCTCCCATTTGTAGAAAAAAGTGAGATTCACATCGAGTAATAATTACTCATATGATCCACCACTAGGACTCAGTTATTTCTCAGACAAATAAAACAAAAACAAAATGTATTTTTGACAGTTGAAAGTTTCCCGTTAAATGCCGATTTGCGAAGTTCTTTTCAGCTTTTGACAAAAATGTGTTTAGAAGGAGAGGAAAACTATCATGGTGTTAAACTTGTCAGCTTATCACAATTTGATAGAAAGGTGAAACGCACCTCAAATCCACGTTTTACGGGGACCTTTCAAATGTCAACAATACAAAACGACGATGAATAGCCATTTGTCGACAACGTAACATTTGGATTTCTGCGAAAAAACTGGTTGTGAAAGTGGTTTTAAAAATTATTTTTTTTAAGTGTACGTATCTAAATAAATAGCTCTAATAATTTTTTCCGGTACATTCTTCACAACGTACCGTCCAGCCAAATTCCCACTAAACCGTACGTGTTGTCCCAACTAATCTATTAGGGTCCGCCGCCACCCCCCGACGGCCGCTGAGTAATTTCTGGATTTCTCCGAGTACGGCGAGCGGTGGCAGGCAGCAGTACTGGCACTCCCTTAGACGGTGACTGACAGCAGCACGCCACACCCGCCGGCACAAGATGATCAAATAATTTATTATTTTACGGAGGGTTATCGGCGTACTTTTTGGTGAAATAAATACATATCTTAAAAATGTATAAAACGCTGTTTGGTTATACCTTTTGATTATACCCGTTTGGTTATATATTTATATAAAAATATATTGATTAGCTTTACAGATTTTTTTATGAAAATACCCGTTTTGACGCTATTTAATTTTGAATCGTTTAAAAAAAATAAGGTAAG
The DNA here is from genome assembly GCA_026573805.1 of Hesperophylax magnus. Lineage (NCBI taxonomy): Eukaryota > Metazoa > Arthropoda > Insecta > Trichoptera > Limnephilidae > Hesperophylax > Hesperophylax magnus. The sequence goes on from JAIUSX010000071.1 coordinate 841,730, forward strand.
CTATTAAAAAATAAATTATGTTTGCATTTAAAATGTTTATATCTCAAAAATCATGTTTTAATTTATGATAATAAAATTTTAATGTGTATTTCATCACCTTCCAAAAACAGACTTTAGTTTTTGGATACGTCCAAAAATATTCCATTTATTTTGATTTTATTTCATATTTATTTATTATTCTGAGCTTCTGACAGAATTCGCCAGAGGTCTGTGGGGTCAACATAAAAAGGGTGTAGTTTTTTAATATATTTTAATCACTTTCCTGATTCCTCTGCAGCTATCTAGCCAACGGTAGTAACCCCCTTCCCTCTGGGCGTAGTACCGGCTGCTGCAAAAAAAACCCTTTTTCATTTTCCGCCCACGCGTTAACGTGCGAGGTCACGCCGCCTGAATTATAGAATCATTTACTCTGATTGCTGGAATCATATTTTTATTATTAGGCATTTATTATTTTGACTTTATACCCATTACATTTTTCCTTTAATTACAGTAGGTTAATTATTCATTTCATTGACTTTATTTTATTTATGTTGTACTTTTGTGTAATGTTTTGAATACATATTTAAAAATATATATTTTCCATAGAATCCAGCTAAACTACTTCTGTAGTTTGTCAGCCGGCATATAATGACAACGTCTATTATAATTTAATACTATTTACAAATGATAGTGATTTGATTTTGGGGTATTAACCGTATTGCTATACTTTCGTATTTAGCCAACCGAAAATCGGCTACTCCACCACAGCAAAGCAGAAAATATTTCTTCAGTTTTGATGGAGGACTTGGCCAGCCGTGGAATTGAATACACTACTTCTTTTTTTTAATGATAAACTAATGTTTATAAGACAAGGTTTTAAGCATAGCATAAAGAATAAAACATAATTATAAGCAATAATTTGTCGCCTGAAATATCAATAAAAATTAAAAATATATCCCGTGTAAAAATAAATGCCGCCAACGGGAATCGAACCCCTGCCTTCTGATGTCACATCTTTTCAATTTGTACTGATATTTCAGGCGACTAATTATTGCTTATAATTTCTTGAATACACTACGCCTGGGTGGGACCTAAACTCGATGTCAACTCAGCCATCGACCGTTTTTCCACTATCCATCATCAGGGCAGATGTGTGGTGATGTAATATTGTCTGAAACGTTGGTTAAAAAGAAGGAGATAACGCAACACGGCATAATATCCGAAATATAAATCACTGCCATAATTCTGGCCGTAAAAATCTCAAATCACAAGTATATTCAAAGATTCACATAATATCCCAGTTAGTTCATATAATAATCCAACTAGGTACATATTAGGTTTAACATGGAATTCAGTGTTCAAATAAAAATACTACGTTCAATGTCAGAGTTAGGTTTATGGGAATTCAGCCCCAATGCGCCAGTTTTAGGGATATGGTAAAACGTCCCTCACGGGCCAAGTATTCAGGCGTGCTCGATATTGTTGCCTTATCGGGCTACACCAGGAGGTTCCACGTTTTTCCACTGGCTCTTTGACTGATTTGGGGTACCTCGGCTAGTGCTAGTAGACATCCAGGGGCAAAGGATATTTCTTTTACGTCAGGTGGTGAGAAATTCAGACTCAGGTTCTCATCATTGATGGATACATTTACACAATCGAGATTATGGTTTATTTCATTTTCTACTTTATGAGTAGGGCAATGTGAAAACGCGGGAAACGTACTCTATCTGCATAGTACAGTAGGTTACAATTTAAAGGGTGGACAAAAAGCACATTCAAGTCATATTGTTTCCGGCGTCCACGCATTTTCAGCTTTCATCAGGAAAAGCGAAATGCACTGCGATTACTGGTATTTACTCACGGAAACGACCCCCAACACCAGGTGACGTAGTGTCGTCCTTTTAAATAGAGCCAAAAGTAGCTAGAATTGGCGCAGTGGGAAACCGTCCATCGGATATTTCAGCGGGCCAGCGAGGATCAAGGGCAAAGTTCAAGATTGAGGTTTCGTAGAGATGCGGCTGCCGGCCGCTGAGTGTAGTTCTCAAGCGTTTCGCCGCGTGGCGCTATGATAAAGGGTGGCCCATTCCTTCTAAAGGGTGATCCACGTTTAAATATTTGTGAAAAATAACAATATACATGATGATTATTTATTGTAGTACAATAAAGTATTTCTAAAAAAATATAAATAAGGTGTTAAGATACACAATACAAAAGATGCCAAGGTATTATTTATTATTATTATTTAGAAATATCAAATATGCATTATGGTATAATCATCATTCGGCTTTTTTCCTGATAATTAAAATTCCATTTTTTAAACTTATTTATTTTGGTTGGTGCTAGTGTATAAAAACTAATCCATCATCGATGGACATTTACATGTTACTAATTCTTGTAATACAAGGACACTTGAGAATCTAAAGTCATTTTTACATAAATTTAGATCCGTTAAATTGAAACAAAATTAGACTCCTTGTAGAAAGCCTTGAAGAGTTACCACTCTTTAAAACTGGGCGGAATAGGGTTGGGTCCCCTCAACTGTTTCTTTTTATTTGAAACTGACGTATAGAACAGTGGTTTTTGTTAGGTTAATTAGATTCTATTTCAAAGTAACATTTTTGGTTAATTAACATTTTTTTACACAATACTAGAGTAAATTTATGACAAGTTCTTTAATATTATACTGTTTACAAAAAGACATGGCAAGGACTATTACTGATCGATTAAAAAATTAAATAAAAACACAAATATATATTTGTTGGTTTTTTGTAGATATCGTTTTTTGACAATAAACCATATACACACATATGAACAGTTATGAATAAATAGCATTTATCACGTATTTCATGTTAGAAAAAACCTCCAATTGATTACTAATTAATCCATGGAAGTCACTGTGGACTTATCGGTTTATTTGTAGGTAATATTTAAACATTCTTGTGTTACCTAAAAGGCCACCTTTTTAGTTACAGAAAAACATTATATCAGAATGATACACCTATAAAGATACATATTACGCTTTCTTTTTACTTCCAATTAATAAGGAGGGAAAATAATAAGAGGAAAGAAAAACACCGATGAGGAATAACGTGTGACGGATAACCGAGAGGACCAGATGGAGATTCAGGAAAAGGTAAAATAAACTAAACACTTTACAATTTGAAGTACATAATGTTTCGTTTCTAAACACTAACTTTCACTGGAGCACACTGAGAACCTTTTCCAGAATCCGTTTGCACTTTCACCTTTATAAAATTAAACCCGCCTAACTATAAACTATCCACCTACTACGTGGTTATACTTCTAACAGTAATTAGGTATCTTATCGACTGTGAACAGGCAGGAAGGCAAAAACCACAATAATAAAATTTTAGAGCGGAATTTATAAACTCGTTTTACACTCTTTGTGATTTCATCTAAATTTCATGGCAGTATAATATACTAATATAATAACTAACTACTATAATATAACTACTATAATATAATATACTAATATATTATATTTTTTAATGTAATTTAATAAAATATATTTGTTGATGAAATGATAGTACCCGAATAATGGTCTTCATTATCTGTGATTTAAACAATAGAAAAAGTTTTGATCTATTTTCCAATTTTTTTATGAAAGGTTATTTTAATTCTTCTTCTTTCGTATGGTGGAAGGGGGTCAGAGGAGGACATTTAGGTCTGCGAGATATTCTAGGGCGTCACGCGTCGCCATGTGAACCTCATCAATCCCGCCGGGGAATGAAGGGAGCGTGTGACCAGTTGACCACATGTTCGGTGGTCTGCACCGCACCACATTCAAATATCGCCGACTCTTTAAGGCCCCATCTGTGCATCATGTGGACACAGCGGCTATGGGAGCACCTTAACTTATTGATAGCAGACCAGGTTTTGCGAGGCAACGAGAACAGTCTGTCTCTCGGTGGGTCCTGTATGAGGTGGGCATTTCCCATGTTGGCCGTTTGCAACTCAATTATGTTGATAATAATTATATCATACATATGTGACTGAAGGTTTTTCTCAGAGACTATGACATATTTGGGGATGATAGTAGAGGGTTTTTCTAAGGATGAGAAGATGTGAACCTGGGTATTAAACATATCCAAATTGTAAGAGGGAGGAAACACTAGAGCCGGCAAACTGAGCTGCTGAGTGGCGTGTTGTACAAACAACCATTGTCATACGACAAATAAAATCCGTGAATAAATGCCGGGGATGGTCTAGCGTCTAGCCTAAAGTACACAAAATTCATTTTATATGTTTCTTAAAGAAATGAAGAAAAAAAATTTCCATCCAATTCTAAGTAATTTATCACACAAATATGTATTAATATGTTTTAAAGGTTAACAAATGAAATCTTAGAAAAATATTTGCCAAGTGATATCTTATAACATGAAAATATAAATGGTTGTCTTTTCTGTTCTCAATTATCTAGAGACCAAACAAAAACAAGAATGTATCTACGTGCAACAAGAAAGGTTCTAGAAAATAACTTGTAGCGTCGAGAGATATATAATAACTTTCTAGTAGAGTAGCAAGAACCTTAAATAAACCAAGACTCTTTCAACAAAATCATCTACAGCAACCATTTACTATATACTGTTGGTTGAAGGCGTCTTTAACCGTACAAGACTAACCTCAGTCGTTTCGACTAACACTGTGTTGATTTTATTATGTATCTCCGTGTAATGGCTTTTATTATCAGTGTAATTTAGATTATCGCTTGAATGTTAATTAAAAGAAAGATTTCAATGATTTGCTCGGTTTGTCCATATTACTCGTACAAGATTATACGTTTCCTTAAAAAATTACAAATAAGCCGCACTGAACAAACATCCATTCTAGTTGAATTTCTCAGTTATTCTGACGAAGTAGTTAGTTTCAACTGAGCTTTGGCTAGGTTCAGTTTCCACTCAGAACCATTTGGATCCTGGCTTGCGCAAGCACCGCTTGCTGTGTAGGCAATGCCACCTATGGTTAGTTACTAAAACTATCATTAAAATCTCCCTAGATAATACACCAATCGCGTTAGTTTTCCGTGCCAGCTTAATCACCGGCAGTTTTATATTCGATTCCTTGTTAGTCCTGTTTACGGACATTACATTTTATTGAACAAATTATACAAAAGTTTTATAAGAGAATTAAGTTTTGTAAGTTTTAATGGAGTACGAGAAATAGTTGTTTTCGTTATATTTTGAGGTTTATAACACCGCTTTTTTTGATCTCTTAATGTGGAAGCCCGAAAGTTAATATATTTATATAAATAATTACCATAAACTACAAGCATTTTTTTATTTTTCATCTTATGAAGTTTTTTTTTATAAAATAACATACGAAAGTGAAACTTTGGAAAGCAAAATTGCATTTTGTGAGGTTTTATAGTAGTGTTAGTCAAATTGACGAATAATTAGTCTTCTGGGGTTAAGCTGCTGCCGATTTCCTGGATTCCATGCTGTGAGCGGCCACGTGTTTCCGCCTAAATTAATTATCTCGTCGATCCAGCCGGTTTAAGGCGGGCGGCCTTGTGCCCACTACTTTTTTAAACGCCAATAAAAAAGTTTTCCATGAACAATCTTCCCTTGTTATGCTTAAAATTCAGACACCCTACGTAAAATATGTTTATTTTACGTAAAAATATATAAAAAAGTTATTCATATAATGCCATTCATTAATATTATATAAATTTTCACTACGACACATCGTATGGCTTAGAAAATTATTTTTTTTGAAGCTGTGCTGTTTCACTGGGTTTCATGGTAAAAAAGATATGAAGTCGTGAAAAAAACTGAACTAAGAGCGACATTTTTTTTTCGCGTACATGTACATACTTATTATTCATATTGTGACTCTTTAAACTGAGTTTTTTTCCCAAGGTATCGGATTACGATACGGATATTATAAAATTTTCCGCTTCGTGGGAATTTGACCTAACCTTACCTAACAAACCTAGACTAACCTAACTTAATCTAATCTATCCTTACCTAACCGAATCTAATCATACCTTACCTAACCTATCTTAACCTAACCTTACCCAACATTACCTAACCTTACCTAACCTATCCTAACCTATCCTAACCTAACTTACTATTTTCATATGTTCTGTTTTGTCACTGTTCTGTTTTTTTTCCTAAAATATTACTGGCTATAGTATTAATGTTGAATTTCGCTGGCGACAGCCATCGACCGTAAAAAGAAAGAGCACAATACAACTCAACTAAGGGATTAATTTTATTGCAGTAAACACGAAACAGAACCTAAAATTTATTAATTTATTTATTTTTAAGAAACAAAAAGCTTTTATATAATATGCAGTGATAGATATAAATATACAAGTTAACTAAAGTCAAGCCACAGAAGTTTCTTATGTTACAGTGCATTAGAAATGAAGTTATAGTTTCTTAAAATTAATTTGGTGTTAAAGGAAGGGGAAAGGAAGAGGAAAATAGGAAGAGGATAGGAAGAAGAAAATAGGAAGAGGATAGGAGATGCTGCCGATACATTCCATACTCTCATATTAATAATCGATCGTACGCATTACTTCATATCGATATTTCTTTAGGTTAAATGATGTGATATAATTCAAAACACCCAAATCATCGAATCAATCAAACAATCATTAGTGTACTTCATTTATAAGGCAAATGACTTGATTGACTCTAGGTACTCGAATTTGCGAAGTCACTCTTTGATTGCGATAGAATCATTAATAATTTATTTAACTTGGCTACCCCCGATTTTCCCCTTCCTTACTCTAGTGAGTTGTAATCAAAATGCGTAATGGTATAATACATTTCATTGAAAGTTTGTGTTTAATCCGTACCGAAGATTATATTACTATTTTTTGTGATCCGTACATTCAGTAAAGGAATATTATACAAATGATTTAATGGAGCTTTATTTAATGACTCATAACTTACTTACTTTCATTCACTTTATTGTGTTTTTATTAACAGCCTATTACTTTTATCGTTTTAGGGCAAGTTACAAAGTAATTTTGCTTCTAAAGATTATTTATTTTCTTACAGCACAGTCGTCAGGTAGGTATTCTGTCCTTGTTCTAATGGTATTCAAATGGAAGATGCTACAAGGAACTACCATCATTGATTATTTCAGCACAGGAGCATAGTCGGATACGAGTATGTACACGGATGATATATGTCACATGGGAATGGGTGGCTTCTATTAAGATTTGCCGGTATCTGTGTTTCCTCCCTCCCACAACATAGGTCTCTTCAAGACCCATGTTCACTCCATCCTCTCATCAAAAATACCTTCAACACAACATCCCTCAAAATCACACCCGCCTGAAGAAAATTAATTTTCTCAGAGCGTTTTGTGTGGACTTAATGTAATGTTATCGAAGTTAGCTATGTAGTCAATAGCGTGGTGGGTAAGATATTTAGCTAGAATCCGGGCGGGCTATTCTATTTTCTGAAAAAAAAATGTTAGTATAAAGAATAATTTTTTAATACAATTTATTTCATTCGCAGCTTCTCATTTGTAGAAACGTTTCAACTACCTATTGTGATATTGTTAGAAGTGGAAGATATCTGTTTATACTCGGAAAGGTCTAGTGGCTGTGTTATTTCTCGGATACTTCCCATTTAAAATGTTATTGCACTGCAGTGGCGGAAATAAACCACAATATTAGAAAGTCTAGAACAATTAAATTAATGCATTTTCGACACGTCAGTCAGATACGTACACACCTTCCACTTCCCATTTCTTTCAGCTTCACAACGTACCCCTACTAGCAGATACATTTAATTTGATAGAAAGCTGAAATGCACCTAGATTATGCATTTTACGGGGACCTTTCTAGAAAAATGCTTTCTATACAACGCAATTCTAATTACAAAAAAAATGTTATAAAAATTGTCTTGTGGAATCTTTGCTTTAATTTTTGAGTCATATTGCACGTATCTGCATTTGATAGGATTAGATTACCTAGTATTCATTTGGAAACATGTTCCAATTATTATGAAAAAGATAAATAAATAAGAGATGCATAAAAAATGCCAGGAAATACTGTTAGTCTCTCAAAATCCCGTATACACGCAAGCCACTGTCGTATACTCCACTGCAATGCTGCAATCAATGATAAGAATGGCTCGGTTGGTCGCGGCAAGATGAACATTATCGCGAAGAAAGGCAGAGTACTTAAAAAGAAAAAAAAAGAGAAGAGAAACTGACAAAGACCAATGCGAAGTTTAAACACTCCTTGGGTGGGTAAAAATGTTCAAAACGTCTTTTCCGGTCAGTTGTTAAGAAGAATTCCAATTGCACAAACCATAATAATTATCGCGGTTTTCCAGCGATGGCGACCTCTATAATTCAGCATCACTGTTAAAGATCCTGTGTTTAAAAAAATTAAGAATAATTTTTATATGGTTTTTGGAACGTTCCAGAACAACTTTACTATATTGGCATCCTTTATTTACGTTAGCTGAAAAAAAATTAAAAGTATTTTTTTAATAACCAGTCGTTTCTCCACTACCATTGTTGGGAAAGGATCAATATTCATTTTGTTTTTCATATTTAGTGGGACTAAAAAACGTAGAAAAATAAACACAGAAATATATCAAAATTCTTCGAAAACCAGAAATGTTATTGTTTCTGAAATTTTAAAATATTTCTCTGGGAAATGCACAGGGTGCTAACTGCTAACACAACAAAGAGTTACACGGTTGTATGGCCATATCCCGAATGAATAAATTCGGAGTTTCGGTTTCAAATGGTTTTGAGTATTTCAAATAATCCTAATCGTTGGTCGTATGGTTTACCTCGACAATAACGTTTTCCAATGTATCTAGATGTATGCTTTAAAGTATTGCTTTTGATATGATGATTGTAAAATAACAAAAAACTAAATATGTGAATTTACACGATATTTTGTTTAGAACTCAAAAATATATTCATTGATATACATTATTTGAAAAATAATCAACCTATTTTTAGATGCAGTATTTCTCAACCTCGTGTGTGTTCCACTCAAGCGTTTTAAAAATATCCGAACCAATGAAAGATATAAATTTTAAGTTTATCTATATTTATCCTTATTCTGAGTTTAAAATATTTTTAAATATAATTTTGCATGTTTCCAAGAAAAATGGAAAAATGCGTTTTATTAAATATTAAGAATAATAGATTAGAATAATGTAAAACATACGCACAAACCCATCAATGAATTATTAACTTCACATTACATCCAACCTAAACTCTACACAAATCGTTTGAGATATTTTTTTCTTCGAAAGTCAAGGTGACAATACCATTTTTGGCAATATATGAAACATAGATATTAATTATAGATGATTTGATCACAGCCAAAAAAAAAAAACAAATTCAACCCCGGTGGGCGTGCCCACATTTAGAATCCCTGTGATAATGGATTAGAAAATTACTAGACCTGGACTTATCATAAATCTAAGAAAATAATAAATGTCTAGTTACAAAATTCTTCGGGAAGATTAATGGATAATTCAATCATTATTTAAGCGCACAAAAACAATAAAGCGTTCCATAATTTACTAATCATTATTATTATTTTCCATAATTTAATTTTTAGATTATAATTTGTTTATTTACTTATATTTTTTTAAGTATTTTATGAAGTTGTCAACTACGAAATATAAATTTTCAACTGGTTTATTTATTTATCATGAAAGCCGAATGATTGGTATTTTTTCTTGAGTCCAGTTTTCATTGAGAATTAACTGACCCTTTTTACTAATTTGATACGCTTAATAAAAAGGAAATACATAACTTTCAAACGGTTATTTTTTAAAAATTTCTTACATTAACATTTTTGTGACTATGGAAAGATATAAAAAAAAATCCTGATCAATTAAGTTCTAATTACTTTTAAACCTTTGGTTTGACGTTAAAAGCAAGTTAAACGAGTTTTATAACTCTAAGCGCGTGGTTGCGATTAAAACTATCATAAACTCGAAGAGATGTGAAATATTCTCCCTATTAATTAAACTTTTCTATAACAGTAATTGTCAGCATGATACTCAGAATTTTATTAGTTGAATACGGCAGGGAAGGAGTGGCCTGGATAGTTGGTATTTGGTACGTAGCCTTCACCAGAAATAGAGAAAACTGTTACCCATGCAGAAAATGTAACGTTGGGTTTCCGCATCCGTTAAACCTTGTTCACAATTACTATTCAAACAGCAGTGGCGTGCTTGGATAATTTTGTGAAATCGCCACGTTGTTTTAATAATACACTTTAAAAAGTCACAAATTTACATTATTTTTTACGTTAAACCCACACAGAAGACCCTGATGAAAATTATTTCCCTCAGGGCCTATGTCATCTTTGGGGATTTTTTGTGAAGGTCCCTTTTAAGGAAAAGAAGGAAAACAAAGTTCTGAGAAGGGAAAAGGTATGAGGGGTGGGTAGGAAACTAGGGATCAGTGTGTCCAGGAGTGACAGACCGACGAATTTATCCTTTCCACTGCGGCACAAGAAGGTTGGGTCGAGAGACCAGTTGGAGAGATCACAGGGTCTCCCCTAATTAGCCTCTCATTAGTCATTTCACAATTTATTATTTAACCGGTTGTGTGCCTTAAGCGCGTTTACGCGCTCTAGGTAGCCGTGCTCACAAGGCCGGCCATAAAAAATGAGCGCGTTAACACGCTGTTCTATATGACGATTTTGCTTGTCAAACACAAGTAATTTGAAAAATCTAAAATATGTAACCCACGGTGACATCTATTGAGATGATGAAAAAATAATTATAATATAACAGTTCATAGATTACATCGACTTTAGAGTGATCTAAATGAAGCTTCTTTTAAAGCTAAAAAATTCGCGGCCTGTCGGTACATCCAAGCAAAATACCTTCCGGCATTTAAAGGGTTAATTTATAACAACCAGATTGGAGTCTTGGTTTGAATGCGTTCAATTTATTTTAATAAGAAAATTATTATAAAAATATATAGCAACTATTTCTCAATCGTTGTTAAAAGTTGGTAAAATTTGAAAAATTCTCAATAAAAAATTCTTCCTGAAAATCGTCGAATTAAACAAAACTCAATATAAATGGACAAAACTATTGACCAATTCGATAAATTGAATATCCTTATTTAAAAAAAAATCGAAAGGATTTTTCTAATTTATCCATATTCAACCATAGAATATAATATATTTTACTATTCTACAATAACTGTAATCAACAAATAAATATTTATTTTTTTGGAATAACTTAATGAATGTAACATCAAATTGTAATATTTAATAATTAAAGACAATATTAGCGCGTGCTTAAAAGCCAATAGATGTCGCACATTAAATTAAAAAAAAGGAAAATTTTATCCAAAGACACTGTCTAGATGGCATGTAGTTCGAGTTGAATCTTATAAAAGATAGCAACCAATAAAAAAATGTGCGATGAGAAATGGAGAAACTGTTGGTAGTTCTTATTCGAAGTATGATACAATTTAACATGGCCGGATGGGATAGGGTCCCATTAGCTCAGTAGGTAGAGCAGCGTCCCGACAAGGCAAGGGTCCTGGGTTCAAGTCCAAGATGTGACCGTATCTTTTTCTAATTTTTTTGTTTAAAATATTCGTTTAAGGATCGCTAATATTGTCATAAATAATATGTCTCTAATATTGTCTTCAATGCATTTTTAACATATTAATTTACCTCAGGAACATAATGTCAATGATCGAAAATTAAGTAAAAATAAGAATTGTTTGATGCAGATGTTAGAGTAATAATAATATAGATATTTGCTTCACATATAAGTTTAGTAGTCCTGTGCCTAACTCTAAATTAAGAACCTAAATTAGCAGTCGTTGAGTGCATGATGCATCAACATAAAAAAGGGTACGAATTTAAAGATTTATTAACTGAAAAATTTAAAAAGTTTGAAACAGTTTTAATTGTTATTCTGATCAAAGACCGAGTTAACAGTTGTAACGAGAGTAGATAGGAGTGTGTGAAAATATCCTTAGACCTTAAGAAGATTGATCAGAAGGAAAATTAAAAGTGAAAGATATTTAAAATGTTTGACCAAAATGATTAATTAAACCTCCGCGGTCGAGGCGTAAGAATCTCGACTACGAACACAGAGGTCACCGGTCAAAATTCTAGCGTGCGCAAGTAAATTTCCTTGAATGAATTTGTATTTTCTAATAATTATGCAATAAAAATTGTCTATGTCTAGGATATTTATTTTCAGTACGTTCCAGAGTTGAAGATACTCGGTGAAACATCAACAGTCAGAATCGAAACGATGGTTGCTTGAAATGGCTTTAGCCATGATTGGTGACCAGATCTGAATAGTCAGGCATTTTCAACCTTTTTCTTCTTACCCTCCCCACTGCTTTCAGCTTCACAACATACCCTAATTATGGACGCCATAGTCTCACTCTCTTCAGACGGTTGGGAGCAGTTGCTACTCTTGTGCGGTAACAAAAAGATATATAAATACTCTTAAGTGAATATTCCATGTTCAATGTTTTATTTAATAGCAATCACAAAATGTATGCGGCTCAGCGGTAAATAAATAAAATTTACAGAATTGAATTTGAATTAGTACGTCTTTCCCATTATTTTAATTTTAAGCAAGGATACTATTAGCGTTCCTTACCGAAGTGAACTAACTGGTTCCCTCTATTAGGAACTAGTTAAAAGGCATTTATTTAGTAACATCACGCAAGACAAAATTCTATTCAAAGTGAATTGTTAAGTTTTTCATTTAATTTTAAAGTTATTAATGTTACATAATTACAAAGTAGCCCCGTTAAACTGTCACTAGCAGTTTTGTCTAAACGTCACTTCTATCGACTTATATACGCTATCTATTATTAAACTATACTCGAAGTAATGCATATTGTTAATTATTTTCAAATTAGAAGGTTGGGTAGGTACCTAATGATTTAGTTTTTGCCTGCTAACCTCTGGCTTTGTACTTTAATTGATTTTGCCTGTTTTGCCGTTTCACGTGTGGGTGAAACGGCAAAACCTCTGCTTCCCTTTAACAATAAGAATGCCATCCGATGAAATTGTGATTTCAACTGTCACCAACTAAAACTTGCCAGAAAATTAAAGTCGACGGTAAGAATTAGAAATTAGTATATAGAATAAGCATCCATGACACTTAAACTTACTGTACGAATCTTCATTACATGTTATTGAAGAGAATTGAATAATAAGGCTTAAAGTGTAATGATTAAGACCAAGAAAGAGATGCTTCGATGGTTTGTACATATAAGGTGGATAAGCAAATCGGTGGATGTAAAATATCATCGGAGTTGCCATGGAAAGATATGGCAAGATCGAGTATTTGAGTCGATTATGAGTTGATTATGTCAAGAACTGAATAACAGAAGAACATGTATGAATTGTTTGAAGCATTTAAAGACAGTTAGTCATCAAAGAAAGCATCTTCCAAATTTGTTAGGAACGCGCGTTTATACTTCAAGTTATAAAGTCTTATACAGAATTAAAATTCCACGTTTTTGATCCACGAGTACCTGTCAAAGAGGTGCGTATAATAATGTAAGGCATAAATCATGCCATTTGAACTTCTGTGAGCTCTCACCGAAAACTTTCCATTCTGAGGGATATTCTTGGATAGAAGATAAGTTATCCACCTACGTGCTTGAATTATTGAGAATTATTTTATTATTAATGCTCTTAAGCAACTTCATAAAACCGTGAGCTGTGTAGCATGTCTGTGACATTTTAAGTTCGGTAATCCAGACTGAAACAACTGGGTAAGAACTCTGTTCTTAATACATGGCGCCCTTGAGGTGATATTTCGTAATAATTGCGCGATACAAATTAGCCAAGTATTATTTTATCTACATACCAACTACAATAAGCACTTGCTTAGTTAACAATAAAAATACAGTTCTTATATTATTATAATTTTTCTATTTTATTTTTTTATTATTTTTTTTTCCTCCGCTGCTCATCTCACTAGGTAATTCCTGTGGCAAAATGAGCAGTTTTACAATTATATTTAATCAAATAAGTAAATTACATACCATATACACACATAGATCACATTGCATATTGGGCTCCTAAGGTGATTCATGACAGAAGCCATGACATGGGCAATCCAACAAACATCACCACTCACAGCCAGTATGGAATTTTTTTTACCACTTTCTTGAATACGAGTAGATTCAGCGAACCCATAGTTTTATATTTTCACCGAAAATATTACAAAAAATGGAGCTTTATAAGAAAAACATTCAAACATTTAAGAAGAACCCAATCTAGTATTGCGCACTTGATATTTTGCCAGTATAATGTTCTTGAAAAATTTACAGAGAGCCTGTATTATGTACAACTGCCTAATTGACAAAATTTTACTTTCACTATATAATAACTGTGACAAATACAAAAAAAGCTTTAATCCATTATTTAAAAAATATTTTTTTTTGCAACATTTAAGGCTCTTATTGCTATTAATATTAATTACACATTATGACTATTCATTATTGTGGACCGTTTAGCAACACATATTTTTTTCTGTTTTAAATTTATAGACTGACTTAGATGAATTAAGACTATAATACCAGTTAGGAGGTGATAAATGCCACCGGTTCCTTACCTAGGCAACAAATCTCAATTCCTCTGGTGGCTAAGACCATCATTATTATATCACAAAAAAGATTTTCCGCTTATAAATAATTTAATTGTAAGAAGCAAACAATTTTATGAAAAATAAGAAGGTTAAGTTTGTTCAATTCGCAGTGCTTAAATAATAATACAATTGTGGTTTTTTATTAATTTGACAACTGAGTACATGTTTTATCATTCGCGTGTGTCAGTTAATTAGCTTGTAAAACCTTCGTGAATATCATATATACTTATAGGTATACATTAAATAATAATTGTACTAAATGGAAACCTTGAGGTACGCCGAGCGAAAGGAAAAAAACTGGAATTACTTTCCTCAACTGATACACATTGAAGTCTACTCTGAAAGTATGATTTGAGCCACCCGTGTAGGTCACCATGGATGTATAATTGATGAAATTATTTTTTAACGAGGGTGGAATGGTTAATTTTATCTGAGGTCTTAGAGTAATCAGTGTAGATTAAATCTTTATGATTTATATTGTCCAAACTGTTCGCTAAATATTCCATAAAGTTTACAAAGTCTGTTACTACCTACGTATCTTTTTTGTGCTAATCTGTGTTGTTGGTTTTATATGTTACGAGCTATGATTGTGGTTTAAATTTGATCAGACAAATATAGCGATTTGTCAGGTTGGCCGAGTTTACATGTTCGAACGTGTTGTGGTATACTTTTGGAGATCGTCCATTCTGTCTGGATTACATAAACCTTGAAGCATCTGGAACAGTTGAGTTTAAAAACTTCATTTATCTTAAATATTCTGTTGTATTTTAGCCGTGGTTCAAGACTTCAAGACAAGTTCTTGGTATCCGATAATGGACGGCTACACCGAAAATAAAAATAAAACCATTTTAAAGTATACAGTAATACCTGTTCTTAGATGATTAGAGCCGGCAACACGATATCGCTTTTACATACATAGGCACACAATTCCCCACAATTTTCGATTAAACATCCTGATGTAAGAAAAAGTAAGAAGAAATAAAAAAGGAGGTAGCGCAACAATACCCGAAAATACATCTTAAATCAAAATATAGAGCGATTCCATCACTGCCAGCACTCTTAATAAAGTCCAAACTATTTAAATTGCAGGTATGCTTTTTGGTGTTTATAGTTCCCGAGCGGGTTAATATTGTTCACATATAAAGTAGAACTACCCTTTGAGCTAGGATCATTCGTACCTTCGTCGCTTACGTGGGTGCACTGAAAGTGTTCAGAAAATAATAGTTGGTGCACTTGACGAACTCCAGTGCCTGATTCGTGGGATGCCGACTTGTGTGAAGCCATTTGTTTTACTTTTTCTTTGTGTCATTCCAAAGTTGCCTATTATAATATTAGACTCAACTAAACTTGTATATCTGTTGATTGTAGGAATCCTACCGAAAATATTTTTTGCTATTTATCTACAGTACAGAAGTGTTATGATTTGTTGTATAAATTGATGCGATGAATGGTGCAAGTCTTCGACAAAAAGATCGCATGCTCTAGATACGTGACATTTCTCATTACAGATAAATAAGTTAACGATTCGGTTATTGGTATTGGTTAAATTTAGAAAATCGATTGTCTAGCATGCGAGAAATGAATAGTATTAAAATTTTCAGGTCTCAACTGTGAATTTTTATGTGCATTCCATATTACGGTGAGCATATTAAAATCTTCATTTACGAGTATAATGTCATCAGGATATTTTACATTAGCAGGTAAGCAAATACCATCCATGACCTTCCGGAAGATATAAACAAGCATGATTTAAGCAAGATACTAAATAAAGCTTAACATAATATTGAAGTTAGTAGGAGAAAGCTAAATACATATATTTAAAAAGAAGAAGCTTTCTTAAATTAGGAGCTATGCTGTCAGAATGGTTCCCTAGCAAAGGAAAAAAAATGCCATTATTCGTAAAGATATTTGTGTAATTGTGAGGTGTTTTAAGTGCAACGTAAGTCAATCGTTTAAATTAATTTAAATTAAACCATTAAAAAAAAAAATTTAAGTGGTTCCGAAATGTCTACTAACTATCCATATGCCTTTATTAAATTTAATATTTATTATACATACTCCACACCAGGAGTCGTGTGAAAATGTGGACATTACGAACATTATTTATTTTAATGATGATGTGCAATATTTTCTACATGAATAATTTCAAACGCTTATAAAATTAATACTGAATATCAGTTCTGTCTATCGGAAATAAAAAAAAAAAATAAAAAAAAATATATACACGAATATGTATATACGAATATATATATATACGTCACTTCGTCACTTCATCGAGATACTAGCAATAAACGGGAAACTTTTTTCCAATAAGTCACAAATTTACAAAATAACATTGTATATAACAAAAATCTAATTTTTGAACAGTTTTGTAAGAAGCACATCAATGTACTTCGACGGCCATGGTGGTCGAGGAGTAAACTGAGCTCTCAACTAGCAAGCCGAAGGACGCGGGTTGAAATCGTGCGCAAGTAAATTTAAACTGATTTTTTCTGATATATATTTTAGTTATGTGTTTAGTGTTAATTTACGTTTGTGGCACAGTGGAGAGGAGGAGCAAGAGGGGAAGGGGTGGGAACCTTTGGGAAAATACTCTCTGCAGTAGGTATTATTCACCTGCAAAAATTTTGCTTTCTCCTAATTTGTTCCAGTTCAATGCTTTCATTTACTGGGCTATTAGCAGTTTGATGAAGATAATCTTGTGGTGAATTATATGAAAAGATCGTGCTGTGGTTGTCACATTAGAAAATATGGTGGAGTCGAGTAGATCATCCTCTCTCACAGATCATCTTCTCAATTTTGGGATGCCCTAATTCCACCGGCTCCTAGAAGACTTTTCTGTGGTAGTTACATTTTTTTGTTGATATTATGATGTGGACAATGATATTTTATTTAACTTTTTACACACATGAGTGTAATCTTCGGAAATGCTATGTGGAGAGTATTTCTCTTAGAAAAGGAAAAGGTTGAGAACCTATTTACGGATTTTAATTCTTGTTTTGTTATTTATTTTCCGCGCACAAAAAGGCATATTTTTAAAACTGTTAATAATAATATTATTATTGTAAAAAAAATGTCGTCGTTTTCCATTAAACCTTTGTCAAATGGAAAGTAAATAGTGATGATGACGTTTCGTTCAACTCCATGTCGTTAATCATTTCCTTTAGAGACATCATTGGCTCTGTGGATGGTATGAAGAAAATACCAACAATATCTACTTATACGTAGTAAAAAAATTCCTAATATAATATTATATTACCTTTATAAATGGTGGTTATATACTACGTACTCGTATATACGCAGAAGTAGGCACAGGGTGTGCTGAATAAAATTTTGCTAATTGACATTTTTACAATATAAAAAAATTATTTTGATTTAATAATATATGTACTGCTAGTTCAGATACAAATATATTGGGAATTTAAATACTTTTGAATAATATTTTTGCCCTTCTGAGATATAAAACGAATAGTTGAATAGTATGAAAATTAAAAACATCAAAAACATCATATTACAATTATTTACAAACTAACTTTATACCTGCAACCAGCGACCGCTGAGCCAAAAAGTACATGATAATATTTATATGGGTACACCTAAATTCAACCAACATAAATTCATACAATACACTAAAAGACCCTCTAAAAAAGTGATAGCATGCCAGTTTCCTGGTAAAATATTAGTCATTCAGAATATATCGAGAACACGTGTTCTTTTCCTAATAAATATCATGATAGACATAGGTATGACATATCAGTACTTGTGTGAACGTGTTTACGCCGTCCTCATAATTTTTTTTAACTGATACCCTTTTAGGAACTCTGTCAATTCATTCGTTATAGGCCTGTAGTCCCGTTTTTAACAGAAAAAATAATAATTTGACAAATTTGAGATTTTTGACAAAATAACAGTGTTTTTTATGAGTTATTTTTCTCCGTGCAGTAATAAATTTATTTATATAGCTCTTTTCATGTTTAAAAAGGTTAATAATATTTGAGATTTATATAACAACTATTATATTTATTTAGTTTTAATGAAATGGTACCTAGTTTGATTACGCTGACAAAAATATTATACCTAAGGCTTGAAATAAATACGTTTCTGAACAAATTATTCCATTGTATTGAAATTACGCATGGAATGTTAACGTATCTTATAAAAATATTATGGTTTTCTTTGAATTTTTATCAGAGTGAGTTTACGCAAGATGAGAATTAAATTTATAAACTCCTTCATACGAACTATAATAATTTTCGGAAATGTAAAAAAATGTCACTTAAAATATTTATTTTTCGATTATTTAGAATTATCCCGATGACCTCCAAGGTCTGCTAATTGCAGTTAGCGAAATCTGGAATCAGGGTAACGATTCTCCAATCCAAGCCGCTCGCTTGTAAAATACATACATTGTCGACATTCTTATTCCTGAGTATTGTCTAGGGTACATAATTGCATGCGCCAAACGTCAAGACTCATTCAACTCCAACAACAAGTGGGTCGAACCACTCGTTGATCGAGTGGAATGACTTCGTCGAGAATCGAGGCCCTGGTCGCAGTCAGCGAAATGGCTAACGTAGTACGGCTCTTGTGCTACATAAAATGCAATAATTTAATTTGATATTTATACTCGTATGCGCAGATTTCATACATTTTCCCCCGAGGCAAGCCCCCAGGGTGCTGGATGCACCTTCCAAGATATTATGTGTATGTCAGAAAAAACTTTCCACCTTCGGCTGAAGAAAGCAAGCAGAGCCCCGGCGCCAGATTTTGGTATGCCCGCAACCGCTAGTGCCTATTTGTCTGGACTTTGGAGAAGAGGTATTCGGAATCCTAGAATTCCTGCGGTGCCTAAATTATTTGTGATGTTTGTGAAACACATTTAAGCAATGAAGTTGTAATTTATGGGTGCCCACCAACTATTAAAATGTTAGGTACACAGTACACAGGGGCTACATCTACATAAGTTAGTTCGTTAGACATTGTTTAATTGTTTATTATTTACTAAAAACAGAAAAAAAAACAAAATAAGGCTTTTATTACATCTCCGAAAGAATTAGAAAAATAAAACTTAAGTAAAAGCAGATTCTACAATGCGTGACCCCAGTTCTATCTTATCAAGTTCAAGAGAAAAACGAAATCAATATTTGAAATCGATTTTCGGCTTGCTGGAATATTATTAAATTTTCCCAAGATCAATGTTAAAATATTCAAGTTTTATAGTTTTTACTTAAGGCGATGCACTATGTATTAATGCAAAATCATGTGTTTTTGGTTTGAAAATTTGGTCGCCTAGAAATGTTTCAGATGCTTTAATTAAATACTGTGAGTAGAATACATCTTGGCCTTTGAAAAAATCGAGTATTTTTTAGATAGGTCTTTTTATAAGCCCAGAAAAAAATAATATATAAGGCCTATGAAAACTGCTTTAAAGTTCAAAATCTCCTACTTACAAACCCATTTTCGGTTATGATTTTATTGTATAATGTGGCAAATTAAGTTATTTATAAAATGATCCGAAAAAAATTAAATATTTATTCCTGAACATCCACAAAATAAAATAAAAGGCACTTTATGGCCATGTTTTTTATTTGCTTAAATCAAAACAGGCGGATGGTGTTAAGCGGTATTTTAAACCTTATCGCCATCTACGTAAGGGTTGTTATTGATAGAGGCTCAATTTAAAATATTACATGACGTAGTGCATCGCCTTACCAGAAAAATTAACTTTTACTTGAGCCATTTTAGAGAAAAAAATTTTTTTTAAATTTTGAATATTTTGACGAAACGGTAAACTTCATAAAAAACGGACAATAAAACAAAATGGAAATTAAATATTTTCAGATGTTGTTAATCAGCAGTAGTTTGAATCTATTTGTGTAAATCTTTAGTCTTCACTTCCATTTTGTTTTCAATTGACGTTCCTTTTTTTACATTTATTTTGTAAATTGCATTTTGCAATTGCTTTTTTACATTTTAGTTGCAAATAGTGAAATCTGTTTACACTTATATTTGGACAATAAAATTATATTGGCATGTACATTATTTGATGAAACGTGTTATAATATGCTAAAAATACCATGTCTTTAGTTACTTGTCTCTAACGGTATAAACCTGTCTATGATAAGAAATAAAAACCTTCTCTTTTATTATTCTAGCCAAGCACGTTGTTTCATTCAGAGACTAATTAATACCATAATATTAATAATAACCAAATAGAATGTTACCACAAGAAAGAACATATCGTTTTTGACAATAACCTAAGGTAAAATGCAAGTAATTATATAATGACAAAGTAAAACGAATCAAACGCTGAGATTTTAACACATCCCGCACAGTGGAATTCTGAGAGACGAAAATAGTGCAAAACTAATTCGAAACTCGTGCGAAACTGGATAACACTAG
This sequence comes from Hesperophylax magnus, assembly GCA_026573805.1. Taxonomy (NCBI): domain Eukaryota; kingdom Metazoa; phylum Arthropoda; class Insecta; order Trichoptera; family Limnephilidae; genus Hesperophylax; species Hesperophylax magnus. Next base: position 862,729 of record JAIUSX010000071.1, read on the forward strand.
AGTAAATCTACTATTTTTAGATCAAAGGCCCAAAGTCATCATCATACCTCAAAAAATATGTTTTGAAATAAAGACAAGATTAAAATGCAGTGTGTAATGATCTGCCCTTTCCCTTCCCTTCTTTCTACGATAAATTTTCTTTAAGTCCCATAGGTAACTTTTCCGTAAGACTTTGGTTATGTATATATCCGGGGTAGGAATATCCTCCCTGCCGTCTCTACAAGCCTTTGCTCCTCTCTTTATTACACACCCCTTCAAGTGTGTACATCCTAGTTTGTCTACGTGACGTACGACCTTGAGCGTACTCATTTCACGTGACGGTTCAGTATAAAAAGGCTTCACCGAACGTTGTGTTGGTTTTTTGTTTCTCGGTTTAGAAACCTAGTTATCTATGTATGTGTGGTATCCCTTGGTTCTTTTGAGATAGAGTGAGTTGAATCCATTACCGCTGTGTTTTAAAGCCATTTCATAAACCTTATTTTTCTGAGTCGCCTGCTCTTCAAACTAGCTACGTGATTCTACCTGTCATAGGGTTATGTGAGTATAATAAAGCGTTAGATTTTATATGTGTGATAAACATACGATAAATTTATGGTGTTAGTTGTCGGCGCCATCCATGTATATATTTTGGGAGGGGAAGGAGAGGAAAGGAAATGAATTTGCTCAAGCTAAGATTGGCTCCTCCTCTTTACCAAACAAAACCGATGGATGATAATTTGAGCAAGGCGATCGATATCTGCGTGTCTGGATATCACAACCGGCCGGGTCTCCCCTTGTTCCAAATCGGCAACCGTTACGCCAGAATAAAGAAAACTAGGTCTCCTCACCAATTTCAGAATTGCCCCAACCTCATGCACCTCCAAGAAAATCTACTTTACTGAGTGTAGAAGGGGAAAACCATGACATCCCTTGTCACGAATCTAGTCGCGAAAATGTGACACGTAAGGTCCTAAGTTACATGCCACCTCTAGAAAACGCTGTAACTTCCTCGTCGTCGGGAATTTACATCCCTTTCTAGGTCAATAACATAGATAACACACGACGATCTTGTCGACATTTAGCCCGCTTCTATCGGTAGGTTGTGTGCCTACCCATTCAGCCAATTATCATGTGAGATATATGTAAGGTTTACTCGAAATGCCAAATTTAGGATGAGGACTGTCTGTATTTTAATATTTGGTTCCAGTAATTATTTCATGAGGTCACTAGCATCCTCGTGTGTTAGGTATGGGTAACTTCTACTGAATACCTATCTTCTCAGGTAGGTATAAACGGATAATTGGTTTGATTTTTGCATTTAATTTAAAGAGGCTGCCTACCTCTCGAAAGGTACCTGTTGAGAAAAGTTGTTCGGTTGGTAGTTTTATTTCGGAGATTACCATCTCCCTCTTTTGACTCTAGATTTGTTTTGTGCATTCCAATTTGTAACTTAGAAAGTCAAACAATAGATGAAAAGTATTAAATTAGAAAGTCAAATAACAGAAGAAAAGTATTCATTTTGTTCTGTCTGGTTGCATCCGATCGCTTTCTATTCGGGCGGTCATACGCTAGCAAAACTTCCCCTTTGACTGACTGTACACCGCGCCTCTCGACCTATATATGAAAAGGTCACTGGCCCGTCTCCCACTCACAGCTGATTGACTATTCGTCTAGCGTATTCCTTTTTATGGGAAAATTATTTAGGTTGCAGGCGTTGCAAACTCGGTTCCTGTATCCGTCCTTTTAAAGGGTCTTCTGGAATTTAATAAATAATATAAAACTCACCCAGTTAGCCATCTCCCACTCTCAGCGTGAAGTCTACCTGGTTACACACTAACTAGCTAAATCAGTTTAGTTTTACGGTCTCTTCCCTCCGGCATTCCTCCCTCCTTTTAGCGAAATCCTTGCAATTTGTTCAATTTTGGTCCCCTCCCTACGCCTATAAAAGCGTAATTAAATAACTCTGTAAATAAAATTGTACCTCTCTAATTTAACCTAATCTCTGTCAGGATTCGAACCCGAGTTTTATGATTTGTTTGGATTCTCTGGTTTACGGTCTCAATGTGGTCAATGTGTTAGAACGCCATCTCGCCAATCGTTAATCCCCCCCCTGATCCGATCATATACTTCCTGCCTTTAAATACGTTCACTCTGTTTTAAACGCAATCATTATCGTTATTATTTCCATGTTTTTAAGACAAGTAATTTAGTTGGAACCGTATACACGTTTAATTTAACACATTTTATATTATAATCGCGATCGCACAACCCTTAGCGCCCTTGAGGTGATTTTTCACAAAACGGCGCTCTACAAATTATCCAATTATTATTATTATTAATTGTATTCTCACTGAGTCCAATCACTTTTTCACTTCACCGGTTCAATAATATTTCACTTTAATTCAATATTCAACAAAGCTTTCCAACACCATCTGAATTCACTAATTAACTGTAATTTCACACTACACTTCTGATTTGTATCGATTTCTCGGAGCTGTCAACGTACCCAAGTTCAAAAACCGACTGTCCCAGCGATCTCTTCTTTCCACCTTCCCGTGGGAACGTGTTTACTCATAAAACCTGTCTGTCAATAAATCTTCTCCCAGTCTAAACAAAAATTTTTTTTTTGGAGCACGTTCGTTTCGTTCATTTTAAGTGAGTATTCAAGTCATCACAAGTGTCGCAATTATGAGTAGGTACTAATGTAATATAGTTCACGATACAATTTGGTTTTGGTGTTTTGGTTTTTATAAATAATTAAATTTAAAATATTAAGGAACTTCTAACCTCTTCCTTGGTAATTTTTTAACTTTGCCTAATCTGTGATTATGCATGTTTATTGTTGGTTAACCAATATTTTAATTCACCTTGTTATGGTTTGCACATAGCAACAGCTTACTGCAAAGTTGAATATATCAACACGTGGCCCCGGATACGGATCACGCATCGACAGCATGTCTGCAATCGGGTGATCACCAATACATACACGTACATCGGCGATATCGCTGCCTGGTACGGACAACGCGTGCCTACAACCAATCAAATAGCCAGAATACAAAGCGTGTCCATATAAGGAGCGTGACCCCTTCTACGCGCCGAGCAGAGAGCTAGCGGGAGGGAGCTTGCGGCCGACCGAGGGCCCGCCAGTTTACCGCGGAGCTCGTAAAGATCAACACAATGGATAGCTCCGAGTTCGCGTTTACCTCCAATTGCGTTCGTAACTATGTACCGGCCTGATAATGTTTTATACTGTGCCGCATCTCTAGTTCAAGTTCACCACTTCAGGACAATCACCAAGAACCACGGCTCCATTACATCATATAGTTGTGTCTTGTCTCCATCGTCCTCACCAGTCTGCAGCGGCGAACCGTTTCCCGCCCAGACCTGAATCTCTGCCTGATGTCCGCCCACCACAGCTCCATTACGTTATATAGTTGTGTCATGTCTCCATCAGCCTCTTCCACGCCGTCACCACCCTCGCCGCCAGCCTCTTACCCCTGTTTGATGCCGGCTGCCCCACCTTCCGTTCACGCCAGGCTGAGACAGTGAACTTGTAGACCCCTGCCTCAGTCCTGGGCGTCCGCCACCCTAGCCTGATCGTGAGGAGCCCCTTGGTAATCCGACCAGTGCCCCAGCCCTTCTCCATCGACTCTGTGCCGCCTTGCCGCCGCCCTGTCGCCTTGCCGCCGCTCTGCCGCCGCCTTGCCGTCCAGCGCGGTGAGCGATAGCTCCCGTCCTTTGCCCTGCATCCGCCTACCGCATCTGCCCACGCCGCCGCCGCCCTGTAGTCGTCGTATTCCCACCCGATCGTCCGCAACAGCCTAGGCCCAGCCTATGGCATCCGCCCATCGTTCACCGCATCCGCCGTAATTTACATGTGAGTTAATAATGTACCTTTGTCAATCAGAGCCTATAGAGTCAGTAGATTGCCCTAGTATAACAGTTAGGCCTTAAAAAGCTATGTACCTTATGTAGAACTGTCTGCTTATCCTTTATATGTAACAATAAACATGTTATATCTCAACAACCTATTTCATTTGGGAGACTGTCTAATATCCACCCCTGTAAGGTTATAGTTTCAATGCCCTGCCGGCCGTCTAGTATGGCGAGGGTTATTTGTATAACACGAACACTTGATAACATTAACTGTCCTAACTCACATATGTAGTATTTGATAGCTATAACAGTTATAAGGCACGTAACACTGGCGCCACTTGGGGCCTTTAACTCACTTATAACTCACGTATAACTATCTAAGTTACGATATATACTGAAGGTATATGTAACAACCTGTTATGATATCCTGGGTCTATAATAAGGAAGGGTTGTTTCACGAATTTTGAACAATTCATCAAATTTCAAAGTAGAATTTCAAGTTCTGTGAAAGTTTTATTCAGGATATATTATTGTATCATAATTGGCCAGGGAATTCACAAGATTAAAATATTAACAGAACTTGAATAGATCCTTCACATAACTTGAAAATCAACATTGAAATTTGATGAATTGTTCAATTTCTGTTAAGTAATCCTTCTTTAGTGTTTGCCCTCTATACCCAGTTTACATCAACCAGAATAGATTCTTAATTCTTTTTGAATGATAAAAAATATTTTCATAGTCATTTTTTTATCCGCAAGCACTCGCAAAAATTTTGGATTCTTCGCTCTGTATTGTACCGTTTATTTTTCATAATCTACCGGCCTTAACTCTCTGTCAATATTTTCTCCCCTTTCTCATTTACCTTAAAATGCTTGTTGATACCCCAAATCTTTCGGAAATACCCTTAGATTTTTTAAATTAAATATTTCACTTTTAAACTTTCAATCATTAGCTGTGCATTAAGTTCCTCTTGTCGCGTGTTATGAGGAGTTTGTTTGAATGAATGTTGCACGCCTATAGTTTGGCGCACTTAACTGTAGTCGTCCTCCTCTCTAATATATTCATTTATTGGATATTTAATTGCACCCATTGCGTCCTGCCCTTCCTGGTGTCCATATTTTAGGTAACTCTAATTAAATTCTATTTCTCATAGGGAAAACTTGTGCTGCTAATTATTACATCACTAACAGCTGCTAAATAGCATTGGAGTAAACCATTAACGTTGGTTGTTTCGTGCAAACTATGCGCTTCAATAAGTTAGTTAAATTCTTGCGCTTTAATATTAGAAATAAGTTGTTCTTAAAAACAGAGTAAATGAAAAGAGACATAATGTGTTTTGTGAAAATTTTCAATGAACCTCGGCTTGAATTAATTACAATAAAATTGAAGATATTTCTCAGAGTAACTTTGATCCGTCATTTAGAGTGGCTCATATTATTTCGGTTCTCTATCCTAACACCAATTGGTGAATATTTGAGTTAATTTTAATTCACTTCCTGTCGATCCTGCATGCACTTAATTTGTTATAATTTTTATTTTATTTTTTTCCGCAGGCAGTTCACATCCAAATAATTCACTGCAATGGTGTAAGGCCAATACGTTAAACATTTCTTAAAATTGCAGTTCATTGAATTTAAATTTTATGAAATGCCTATCGCCAGTAAGGTTGCCATACAGTTGGTGTGTTACCACGTTCTATTTAATAAGGAAGACAACAGTTTTGACTAAAATTTTAATTTATTTAGATGAGTTTTCACCTTCGTTCCACTGTTGTTCATTAGATACATGAATGCTATTGTTAAGTTTTTAAAGCATTTTGCTAATAAATTATTTGCTGATGATACATTACTTTAGCAAACCAGTAAACAAAATACAGGATGCCATTGAGAAAATAAAAATTGATTTAAATTATGTAACACTTTGTTTAAACCAAAACAAACTGAAATTGAATGTTTTGAAAATATTATTTCTGATTGTAGATAGCCAAGATGGAAAAGAGCAGGCAATTCGAAAAAATGAAAACACAAATATAGAGAGGGTTAGCAGTATTAAATAATTGTTTTTAATATTGAATGATAAATTGAAATTTGATTCTTAAAAGGGATCAGAAATAGCTTGAATTTCCAGACAAAGCACTTTGTACACAATTGTATTGTATCTCCACACATAAATTCTTGTTTTTAAAAAAACGTGATGTAAATATTAGGCGACGCGTACGTTCAGAACAGTGAAAACTTAACTTAATGCCCTGGCGTTTGTTTGGTTAAAACGGTCTTAAACTAGGCCCAAGGCCGGCCACACCAACGCTGAAAGGGCGTGTAAGAATCTAATTAAATAAGACGGTTGGTGTTTTATTATTATGTAACGAAGCCCAAAATAATGAACTACGGGTTATACAAAATAGGAGGATAAGGATGATTTTGAAATTGAATATTTTTACAAGAGTTAAAATTATGTTACTCAACATATTATATATAAAACGTAAACATTGTTATACAAGCTTAAAAATAACATGCTCCTTAATTATCAGCAAAACTAATATTATGTACCGTAAGAACGATTATAATTATCCTACGAGAAGTTGCCGAGATTTTAGGCTTCCTAAAACTAATCGTACGTACACACAAAACAGCGTGTTTTAAAAAGGAAAAAAAACTTTTTATAACCTATCAAAAGTCGTAAAGAAAGTCTCAAGTCTTCTCACTATTCGTAGGATATGTGCTATGTCCGTAAAAAAATAATCGTGCACAATCTCTACTTTAGTCTTCTTAAACGAATTTAAATGCATTTTTTGAAACAATGTTACTGTATTTCCTAATCAGTATTTCATCTATTTTACCAACTAAATAAATAATTAAAAACAAACAAATAACATTTCCCACAGAATAGAACAGGGCGTTTATGTGTCTTAATGTTTTATGTTGCCTCTGCGTATAACTAGATAAAATTAAACTTACATATTTAGAATTAGCGTTTATTGATCTATATGAATATATAGATCGATGACGATCTAGACGATGCATGCATGTGAATGAGGCAAGGAGTTGTGCCATCATATATTCGTGTGGCGGTTCGCCCTCTCTGCCTACTCCTTTGTGGAAACGGCGTATTGGTTAGTTAGTTGGTTATTTGCTTATTAAGACAATATGTATTTTAATTCAAGTTCCTTATTGAATTAACTCCAATTTTATGAAATGCATAACGCCAGTAATGTTTCCACACAGTTGGTGTACCACTTCTTATGAATAATGAAGACTAATGTTTTGACCTAGGTTGTTGGTCAATAAGGAAGACCGGGTCCGAGGCAAGTTTTAAGCGTTTTTTTCATGCAGTAATTAGATTCACGACTAACCTTTCTCTTTTTACAGGTCTTTTAAACCATAAAGATAGGTAGAGTGCCACTATTTATTTTTTTATTATACATGTAATAGAAAAGAAATATGTAGGTAAAAAAATTACATGAAAATATTTTTAATTTTATGGCAGAAATAACGAAGAAAGAATTATATAAAGTAAAAAAAAAAATATATATATATATATATATATATATATAGATATATATATAAATTATATATATTATATATTATTTATATATATATATATATATATGTACTATGCGGACTAAATATAATTTCGCATCGACATTCTCGTAAATTTTAAAATAAAAATTTAATTTACCGTAAATATATTTATACATACTTTAATTAAAGTGGTCTAAAACAAATTTATATAATTTTATTGTAAATTATGATGAGCCACAAAGTTAATGCTTATTAAATAATTGTAAAAATTAAATAGCCTAACTGCCTGCACCAGTACATGGGTATGTACTGGTGCAGGTACATTTAAAATTCTATCAAACAAAAGACAAATTAACTTAACTAGTTCACACTCGTATGAGACATTTGAGTAAAAAAATAAGATTCAGTTTGTTTGAATATTTCGGCCTCAAATTCAAAGTTTTGTAGGCCATAGGCCACGCAACGTTTTTTTTAATTTTATACTACACCCTACAAACCGAAGTGTAAAACCTAGGTACCTACGCTCCGCAGGGGTAAATAGTTAATTAAAGTGTGATCGAACAAGCAGACCACACATTTTTATAATATTCAATATACATAATATATTATCTATAGTTACATACATACTAAACAAATCTTCAACAAGATATATGAAAAAGATGGGTGGGTAGTATGTCTACACGATCTATCTAGTATCACTATTTTTTGGGGAAATTTTTGGGTCATCTTTCGCTAGTTACTGGGCATAATTCTTGTTTTTTCTGCTCATCTCACTTTTTAGAGTAGCTCAAAATCTTCACAAAGACGCACGAATAACTCATGTTGCCCTTTTCTTTGCGGATTTATGATTGATTCTTTTATTGCTTGATTAAATTTCGAGGCTCTTTTCTTACCCCCTCCCATCACGTAGTTATGCGCACTTACAATCAAAGGGGAATGGCCATTTTTTAAATTATAAACTAGGCGCCACAACCTTTGGGCCACGATATATATTTAAAAATTCGAATATACATGATTGCGGATGAAACAATGAATCAGAACCAGTGGGAAATCGAGTGGCAATTTATCCACTGAAGATGGGTACTAAATAACTCATGCATTCCTTTTTCAAATAGTGCTCATCATGTTCAACAAGTTTCGCAGAAATTTAAAATATTTTAACAGAGAACAGCTTTCTTTTCACCGCATTCATTTTGCAGAAAATTAGTAGAATTTTTATTTGAGATTGTGAAATAGCGCGCGGGTCCTCGGGCGTTTACAGTATTCCACGGGGGTCTTCTGCATTCAGAAAATTTAGATAGCGCAGGTAAATTGAAAAGCTTGCATTTTATACGGCAAGTATTTGAAATTACACTTTTTATCACTTGATGCAGATTAAGTCTTTTATTACCTTTCCTCCGAGGTGTGTTTAAGCAGCGGGAAATTACCATAGTGCTTCTCTGAGATACTTTATTCAGACATTAAATAATATTTATTTAGGGTTAGCAGATCTGAATGAAAGTATGTTTAAAGTGATGAAAAAATGTAGATAATAATATGAACCGTATAATAAATTACATTTTGTTGTTTTTAAACTATTATTAATGTTTAACCATTTTATTATTTTATATTAAGTATACTATTCGTTATTAGGATAATTTAAAAAGGCGTGTCTTTAGTTTTGCTCTAAACTCATTTGAGCGGTCGATCTTTTGCAACCAAGTTTATTCCAAGCTGATGTCTCTGCTATTGTAGAAGTTCGGTCTCGGAAATTGATATAGGGATTGCGCATTGGTACGGAGATTCTAACAAATACTCTTGAAGATGCCTAGTACATTGTTTGTAGTATAAACATTAAATATATTTATTGTTCCTTTACAGAACCTATAAATAAGAATTCGTCGACTGACCAATTAATATTTAGGTTATATTAAAAGAAATAACGTGATGAACATATTTAGATAATAATATGAACCGTATAATAAATTACATTTTTTCGTTTATAAACTATTTTTAATGTAACTACTTACTTTTGACTATTTTCTTATTTATATTGAGTATAATATAATAAAAAAATGATGTTATATTAGAGTAAATGAAACTTCATTTCGGTATTGATTCCAAATAGTACCTACGATATATAAAAATGTAAGAATTAGAATACAATTGTAACTGAATATTTTAAATACGGAGGACGCTCGCAAGATCAATACCATCATAGCTTTGAAATATCATGTCATAAATTTGCGATACGCAATTTTTCTGTTACATTTTTTCCAAAAATATTAATTTTGGCAAAATAATATTTTATTTTCAAAATATGTATTCGTCTAATAATAAATATTAATTGTTACATTTATTTATTTTAAAGACATTTTTCGTCATTGGTAAATAAATGTTTTTTCACATTTCTTGGATGTCACCGCAATCAAAATAATATAGTGAATAATACTTCTTTGCAAGAAAGCGAACATATGGATAAGTACTTTCACCGTCGAGATTTTCACTTGCGTTGATTTTCGAAAGGAGGTGCCTTATCCCCAAGTTTTGTTAAACTTAATAACATGTCAGGAATGGCGCAATTCGGAACCAGTTACCACATACTTCATTACATATGGCGGCTTCTCACCTTTCCCGACCCGTTTCTCTACGCGGGACCTTCCCCCCCCCCTCTCCTTGAGCGACCCCACTAAGATAGCTTTAACCCCCGCCTGGATGAAACAGGGATAACCATCTCTATAAAGAATAAGGTGGGGGACAATCTGGGACAATCCGACCCTTGTCATTAATTGGGAAATATTAACCCTTCAGCAAGCGTGCAAGCTTAATACGTATAACTACATAAAATCATATTGTATGTTTATTATAACACAATGTGTAGACTGGTTCCGTAGCAAAACGGAGTAAAGTGAAGCCAAAGTGGAGAAAAATAAGTCTTCCTTTATTAGATTGATTGTTTATATGCTAATAATCTCAAGCCACTATTCCTTCTAAGAAAAAAATTGCGGTGTTTTTTTTATATAACAAATATAAAATTATAAAAATTACAGTAAATTATATTATGTTGGCAAAGGAAAAAATTTGAAAACCCGTTACCGATATTATTTTTAGATTTATTTATTCATTTTTTTTTATTTTTTTATTTTTTTATTTTTTTTTTTTTATTCATTTTTGGGAAATCAACAGTTACATTTTTACAGATTGTACATAAGTAAAATAGCTAAAATAAAACCAATTACGGATTTCCTCCTTGTGACTTTACGTAAGACAGCATTAGAAGAAATAATTATATTTATGAGAAATGTGAAGTTATAATTATATAAAATAAAAGAATTGTATAAAATAATAGAACAAAATAATACAACAAAAATTAAGGGGAAAAAAAAAAAAAAAACTAAAATTTATATAAAATAAAAGATTATCGATACATTGGTAACCATAAGAATACAAACAATATTGTGCATATAAATCATATCATAACCATAACCATAAGAAGACAATGTTGTGCATATAAATCATACCATAACAGGATTATAAATATATAAATACTAGAAACATAAACATCAGAAACATCAATTCAAGAAACATCAGTGAAATACTCTTTTAAGGTCATTTTATATTTAGTAAATTCGCAATTGAAGATGTCGATATTGAATAATATGTTATTGTGATTATTACATATTCTGTTCAGGCAAGAATTTTGTCTACAGTTCGTTTTGCTTTGATTGATTTTAAACAGGATAGAAGACCGTGTTAAACGTGCAGGCACATTATATTTAATATTATTTAGCAACTCTGGGCATTGAATATTATTATTAATTAATTTATATAGGAATAGAGCATCTGCATGATGCCTTCGTACACTTAATGATTCAATTTTAAAGTACGAAGCTGCCTCTGCATAATTATTAAATCTTACAAATGACCTGTAACAGAGATATTTTAGGAATTTGTTTTGAATTGCTTCGATTTTGTTTATGTGGATTTTATAGATTTGAAAAATTTAATCAAAAAAAACGTTTTTAAGTATTTTAGATTTAATAATATAACTTATTATGCATATCTGAAGCCAATATATTTAATATAATTCAATATTTCACTATTTCACAATTGGCAATACTACTGAGTGTATATCACTGAATTTAGTCTATTGAAATTTACTTTTACACACAGCACTCGCGGTGATCTACTTCCCAAAGGGGCGATCGCGGTCTTGAGGGAAACTTCTACGGTCGGACAGTCCGTAGTTGTTTTGGCAGCTAACTTCTGGAGTCTGCACCTACGCGAGAACAGATTTTTGCTCCAAAAGTCAGCCTTTTTTATGGAGCTTGAACGCGACCGAGTGTCTACCGGGCCACTCGGGTGGCAGGTTGTGGAGGGCCGTGGCGGCCGGGTGATCCGCCGTCGTAGCGTTCGAACCAATCCGTTCCGGCGCTGCGCCGGAGGTCTGGTTGGCGTGTTTTCCAGTGGCGGGGTTTTGGTTTATAATCATCTCGTATCAATCCATCCGGTATTCTTGAGCCAAAACCTCGTTGTTTGAATCGTCCACCCATTCTTTTTGGATTGTCGGTGCTCTTCTTATTTCATCTGCGTAGATTTTAGTGGGTTTATCTCTTTTGTCTACTCAGTATATATTACCTCTTCCACTTTCAAGGATTTTGTGAGGTTCACTCCATTTAGGGGCAAATCCTGCGAAATTTCCTTCTGGGTATCTGGATAGTTGGTATTCCTTTACTAACATCTCATCTCCTTGTTGGTATTTATTTATTGTTTTTTAACATTGTATCTTTTTTTACGTTAGAATTTTTAACCTCACTATGATAAGCCTGTGTTGAATCTAAGCGAAGCTTCCGCCACTTGGGCATACCTCTTTTGGTACGCTACTTGATTCCTTCATATTTCCTCATCTGCTTGATTTCACTGATGGAGTAAGACAATCGCTTCGTCTGCGTTTTCTGGGAAAGCATGTTTGTTTCTAGTTTGTGGATTAAAGCAAAGCTTTACTGGATTTGATTGGAAACGTTTCTACCCACCTCGTCAATAAGTCCAATTGTTACAAGTATGAATTTGTTTCCATGCAGGGTTCTTGGGTACGTCCTATAATTTTGGCAACGACCACTTCGAATGGTTTATTTGATTTTGTACCTCTTTGAGGAGCTCCGGGTCTATTTGTGCCACGTTTTGATGTGGCAAATGTCATGCACTGGCGTATTCCTGGCCAAAAATAGTGTGCTGATATTGCTCTTTTGTTTCTGCTGCTCCCGGGTGATTTGCGGTGTCGGAGTTGTGGTATTCTTCCATAACTTTTGGAATTGTTTTTCGAGGGACAAACAGCCGGTCTACCTGTCCTACGACTCTTTTACAGAGTATTCTTTGGTGGACGTTGTACCGTGTGAAGTGCTTTATATCGATTGCATTGCTTGGGATACCTCTGTCGTTTAGAGTATTCCATCAATCTTCGAACTTTGTTTAGCCATGTTAGAGCTCGTTTGTCTGTGATGAGCTTAAAGTGCCTCCCTTCTAGGTAAGGACGGTATTTTTTAATAGTCCATATTGCTGCCAGTGCTTCTTGTTTGTTTCTGTGGAACCACTCTTCGGCTGGTGAGAATCGTGTGCTTGAGTATGATATCACGTCTTGTGAACCATTTTCGTTTTTATGAAAGAGTACTGCTGCTGCTCCTACTTTTCTTGCGTCCATTTGTAGCATGAATTTCCTACAAAAATCGGGTATCTTGAGTTCCAGTGACCTGGTCATTGCATTTTGCAAATTGTTTTGCTAACCGTATTAGTAATTCAGTGCTGAAGCTTTACGAGATTTGGGTCGTCTGGAGAGTGTTTGTCCTCTGTGTTGTTTCCACATATTTTCTGATAATTGGGCTAGAGGTCTGCTATCGTTATCCTCCGTCATATCAGCGTTGTCGCCTGATGTGCTACTTGTTTGTGGCATTTTCACTGAGTCACTAGCACTTGTAAATCTGATGAGCCCACTTTTGTTCGGTGTGTTGTCACTCTTGTCTTTCCCGTAGGGTAGTCACTGAATTTATTTGTTTTAAAATTGTTCACTGAATGAAAAAAAATTAGAAAAAATATTTTTGCGTGTTGAAAACATTCTTACAGATGAAACCATAGATACACCCAGCAGTGCGCGCTATTTCACTCGCCCACGCTATTACCAATGCTGCGCGGGGGGTAAGGTACCAATATATTTATACACGCAGTGAGTCAGTTCTACCCTGGCAGTGCGTTGATGAATGACGACCTTTTTTTTTTAAATTATAAAATTAACTTTATTACAATCGAAAACACATTAAATGTGTAAGCCAATTTAATTTTTCATTAAAATTTATGGATAAACGGCATTAGAATTATGAAATGCGTGGGGTAACTGAGTCACTCCTCGTGGCAACACACATTTTGACATGGTCAACTACTTAATGTCATGGTTTGTTTATTTTGATGATGAACCACTGCGAAACATATCCGGATTATGATGGTTTATCCAACATTCCATTTTCATTAATAGCGTCTGTTGAAATTATTTTCTCCAACAATATGCGTTCCCGGCTCCACAAGTAATACGTTTAGTAACGCAAAGAGCCGCAGCCATGTTACACTTTTCTTTGAAGGCAACACTTCTTTTGATAAGTTTACATGTCTTGTGTATAATCCATTTAATGTCCTTTTGTTAAAATACTAATAAACGTATAGCCTAAGGCGTTACGGTCCCTAGCGACCTTCTCTCTCTTTACATCCTCCTGTGTTCCTCGCCAACCCCTCCCACCGCCCGCGCCCTGTTACTAAGCGAGATTGTCAGATTGAATGGTGGCGTTATCTGCCTTGGGGCCTACGTGGTGACAAAAATAGAAAGAGAACTACAATCATGCTTCACTCCAAAATGTTGAAATATGACAAAAAAAACGTTAAAACAGCTCAACGTTTAAAAAATCTTTCCGGCATTTAATATCTTCAGATCTGTGAAAGTGGGATGTTTTTTCGCTAAGGTAATTCAATGTCACGTGGTGACAAAAATTGAAAAAACGAACTATAGCCATGTTTTACTCAACAATGTTTAAGCCTCGCATCAAAAAGAAGACTACTAACATTTGAGAAATCTGTCCCTCGTTCTTCTAGAAACATATCAGTGTGTTTAATGTCAGCTGTGAAAATGGTATTATTCTTGAGATACATTACGTTAATTTTATTTCACGTGACATGTATAAAATAATAACGTCATTATTCAGGTACGAGAAATCTTGAACTCATTTTGAAGCGAAGAGAAAGTATTTTCCTTTAGAAGTTGTAAGTTTTTTTTAAACTCACAATTAGGCTGGATAGGACACGTACACTTTCCTTTATAAAAAAATAGATGACTTACATCTAATAGTTAGCATGTAACTTAAAACCAACACATATTTTTTAGCGAAGTAGCCTATAAAATAGAGACTTACAACTGACTTGTTTATTACATTTGCAAATATATGTTATGATTATACTGTCAGTGGTAAATTATAAAAAATGTTAGTTTGACAAATTATTACAGCATTAAAGTAGGTAGCTAAAAAGCTTAGTATGTAAGTAAATCCCCAGGACTAAGTAATAAAAACTAAAGCAACGCGGTTGTTATGCTGGATAGGATAATTTAAAAAGACGTGTCTTTGTTGAGTCTTGCTGTAAACTCAGTTGAGCGGTCGATCTTTTGCAACGAAGTTTGTTCCAAACTGATGTGCCTGCTACTTTAGAAGCTCGGTCTTGGAAATTGGTATTGGGATTGCGCATAGGTACGGAGAGTCCAATAAATTCTCGTGAAGATGCTGATCGAAGAGTTGCTTGCCCAGTACATCGTTTGAAGTATTAATATCAAATATCGTTATTGTTCCTTTTAAGTACCTGTTAATAAGAATGTGTCGACTGATAAATTAATGTTTTTGCTATGAACAAATATTTAGATGAAACATCGTTAGTGTTTTATTTTCTAAACATAAACCTTTATTACTCGTACGACTTGTAACATCATTAATTAAATAAAATTAAATTCAAATAAAATAATACAAAATAAAGGAGCTTGCAGCATGTTCCAGAGTGGGAGACGCTCAGAAATACCCTGGTGAAGGACAGAATCTCAGAAACTGTTTGGTGAAAACTTCTGAATATCCAGATAATTTTCCACCATTTTCCCTCT
This sequence comes from Hesperophylax magnus, assembly GCA_026573805.1. Classification (NCBI taxonomy): domain Eukaryota; kingdom Metazoa; phylum Arthropoda; class Insecta; order Trichoptera; family Limnephilidae; genus Hesperophylax; species Hesperophylax magnus. The sequence goes on from JAIUSX010000071.1 coordinate 878,266, forward strand.
CCTTCTCCTCCCCTATATTATTTAGACTCACAGCACGCGTCAGACTTATTGGGGATGTCATAGTTTCACTGATTCCGGATATTTGTGATGTGTTCATATAATTAAATATCACTGTGAAATATTTTAAAAAACAACATTTTATGCTTGAAGAGCGTGCAGTCGGGAGATGTTGAGTTCTATACCCGTCGCAATATATTATTATTTTGACATAGTTTTTCCTAAACATGAATCTTTCCCGCCATTACTCAAGAGGAAGTAGTTGCTACATTTATCTGATTTTCTTAGATAGGTAGGTATTTCGAACGGTAAGCCTACCATCTTGAAATATGCCCAGCTTTTCGGTATTTGGTCAGTAACGGGTAACGAAATTTCACTTCATACAATTATCACAATCACTTTCTAACATTTTGTTACTGGGCTATTATTGATTTTATTTTTTAATTGCTTAGTTAAAAAAAATCGGAATAAGCGATTGGATTATATGATTGGTAGTATCTACAATTAGGTATTGCTACCACCTTCAAACACATTAATTTAAATTAGCAGACCCTGAAAAATCTCTCCAAATAATACAATAACATTCGCAAATTATTTTTCCGAGTAAAAATTCTGAGCGACGTTTATCGGCATTTCATTATGAGTCCTTACTGAAAAGGCAATCACAACCGGTTGACTAGTTGACAGATAAAGTTAGCGGAAAGCGCTTTCTATTGTTCAATATTTTTTCCAGAAACCCATCTTCTTTTCGAATTACATTACGAGCTGCCAATAGCAGACGACAATTCAGAATTGTAGAAGCGACGTATACCGGAAAAAATCAGGCTCAAAATACAGACGTTTTAGAAACGAACGAAATGAACTCAATTATTATCACGGGCACAATGGGCAAGGACGACCCGTTGAGATTTCTAGCGAATAGCCCATTAGCGGGTGTGCTCTTACCTTCTTAACAATACTAGTGGGAATGGATGCTACGTGTTCGGAACAGATAATTCCCACACTTGATTGTACATACCGATGTTAACCTGCGCACCTTTACCTCCCCTCCCCATACAGCTCCACACTACACCAACACCTTTTAACACAGGAATAGAAAATTACCTTATCGTTCAATTTTGTATTATCATGTTCGGCTGAAGATGTCAACCTTATATATCAACCTAATGTACGTGTGCTGTTGTGTTATTATTATTACGCATGACAGATTTTTTGCCTTCTGAAGGTATTACAAACTGTTTCTTTATAAATTAAATTTAAATATTAATGAATATGTGAAAGTAAATCTTAAACCATTTTCAATTCATCAGGCACAAAAAACTCAGATAGCTCTTCCATAAAGGTCTAAAACAAGAATGTACAACAAGAGTAGGTACGATATGAGGAAAGTAAATTTTATTTTAATTAATATCATTTCATATTTAAAAAAATACTAATTATAGTAAAATAATATATTTTTTTAAAGTTAATGCATTGAACACAAATTATTTTCCCCCAGTTGGTTGTGTAGGTGATTATACACCACAATACAGTACACTCTATATAAATATTATACTCTATGTTTTGTAAGAATATTGTTTCCTTTAAAAATCATATTATATACATGCTGATTTGCAATAATCCTTAACAGTTAGTAGTAGTTTGTTATTATATCTATAAGATTATTATAAACACCATGCTTATGCAATAGTTGTAACTAGGTATGTAAAAGCCGAATGGGCGTTTAAATAATTAATATGAATACTTTGTTACTCTCTTTTACTAAGCTTTTAGAAATCGCACCCGACCAAAGCTCGTGCCATGCACTACCGCGGAATTATATAATTTATAATTAATCCTACAATATATTATATTGTAACATATCATTATTACAATAATGTATGTAGCCGTGTAATAAAACAAAACCTTTACCCATCCTCCACATGTTATAAAGAGTACCTCCTATATCAAATATTTGATCAAGACAATCCGAGCGTACAGGACGATAATTCAGGGATGACCTTAAATGCTTTGGTTCGTATTGACAGGCCGATTTTGATAGGGGTAGATCAACCCTTGTATGGTTTGATATTTCCAGTCCAGTTCTCATGTTTCCTCCAAAATACAAATAAGTTTGGTGGGTAGGTACCTGATACACATCCCATCTTCTTCTGCCCTTTTCCGAGATCATTACATTCTAACGAAGGTATCTTCATATTCTCCGCTACATATACATTTGAGCACTATATTCACCGGTAGAGAATTTAGATTTGATAAATTAAGGCTTCATTTTACCAAAAATGAATTGTGATGGGAAAATACAATGTATTATGTCCATGAACATTTAACATAAACAAATTGATATTCGTCCACATCTAGCAAGTAATGTTAAATTATCCGAAATAATATTTTGTTAAATGTAAGTAATGTACAAGTATTAATAATAACACATTTTATAAATACCATGACATTATGTTATCTAATTGATGCTCCAAAAAATATGGTCCAAAAATTGTTATGAAAATTTTCTAGGACGAAAACAATCAAGTGTTATAATTAATCTGAGAGGTTTTTTTTTATTAATATATTTTATAATTAATTTTAGGAGAATAACAACTGTAGATTTTTATACAAATTGAATCCACGCCGCCCGCCCGGTATCCATTGCCACAGACATTTGTATCATCTGCATTATTTTGTAGGCCTTTTCGTGACCCTTCATGTAAACATTCGAAAAGTTTTCTGGAAAATATCTATAAGTTACATTTCAAAAGCAGTTAAATGAACCAGAACACGTTATAATAAACATATTTTTTATAATTATAGTTATATTAGTTTTGTTGGTTATATTAGTTTTGTCAAGACTTCTATGTTAATGAGAATTACTGACTATAAAATCCGTTTTCTCCCTAGTTGTCCTATAAAAAATAATTTCAATGCTCATTAATTCGCATAATTATTATCTAATGCAATTATTTGTACGTAATACATTATATGCAAGAACCTTTAATTTACGCTCAACTCACTCCTTAAAAAGTGTTATTATGATTTCAAAGACTTAATCAATTTTACAATAAAAAGCGTTGAGCCGATATTTCACAAACTTAATTTAATCGATCGGAAACTTCAGAAACTCCTTTGTAATATTTTTCCGAGAAAGTAACTAATTTCCTTGTTTTTGATAATATTTTTACAGTAAATCACGTTAGTAACGATTCTATTGAGAAAACGTTAATGGTGAATTTCCGTTGAAAATAAGTGGGGTGAAGTATCACGTCGTAATTTATTGAAATATTCCAAAATTTATTGAAATATTAAATTATTTAGGACACCGGTAACATTAATTTTGCCGGAGCAGGACGAAAAGTCTACAGTTTCTTCTTTAGGTGTTTGTGTCTCAGCCGCCTTTATAAACAGCGTACGCCGGTTTTTGTGTTTGTTGACTCTGCATTGTCAACAACTTGTTTGTATTGGATAGACAAAACATTCATGAAGCTTGCTCCATCACCGAAATTATGTATTGAATCCTTCTTTATTAATGTGTTGTATCATTGGGACCTTTACAAGACGCTTTTTTGTTGAACCTTTACAAATAAATCGTATTTTAGAAGAATCCCGATAATGTTTATACATTTGTTCATGCCGGAACGTTATTTGAAATTTCGTGTAATCAATATCCTTTTGGACTGAAGGAACTGATAAATATGTTGAAATTTAGTTTAATTTATAAATACTTTACACCACTCTTTGATATATAAAACAGTATATATCACTAATGAAAAATTGTATAATCGGGATCGGGGATTAATTAAGTGTTTTTGGTAATGATATAATGTTTCCTGCATATCGCCTTCCCCAGTTTGTTGAATCAAAATGATTACGGGTTTTAAAAGTTTTCTTCGCGTTATTATTAAGATTAATGAGTTTGACCTTAACGTGAGGTTGTTCGGTCGCCTAACGTCTAAGTAAAGTATACAGGTTAATAAAGTACTTGAGCCTTAAATGTTTTCCTGTTGAATATAATAATTAGTCTAATGGCATTTTAACTTCCATGGTTGACTTTGAGTGGGAAAAAGTTTCGTCCCGTGTTACAAAACACATACGCCTACACCAATATGTGTAGTTGTAATGGTAAAATATAATAAGTATTATGCTAGCAGGTTCGGCAGCTATATCCGAAATATCAATCCAAACTTTTATTTTAACTACACTACAAAGTTTATTTGATAGATCTATATTATATTTTAATTTACTCAAAAATGTACATACACGAGTAACAAATAATGTTTCTTTAACATTAAAGTTTCTTTCACGTTTAAGTTTATTTTAAATTTAAGTTTCTTTGACATTTAAGTTTCTCTAACATTTAAGTTTCTTTAACATTTATGTTTCTTTAACATTTAAGTTTCTGTAAAATTTTAATTTCCAAACCATTTAAGTTTCTTTAACAACTAATAAGCACTGTTTTCTTTTTTTCATTAAAAAATATGTCTTTATTTAGGTACACCAATGCAAACAACCAATCTACTTAATGTATGAACTTGAAGTGAAATAACGCACAACTACGCCATTCAAGTCTTATGTTATGTAGTAATTGAACAATCAATATGGATTTAGAGAAAAAGAAGCTTTAGCAAGTACAATAGATTATATACATATCAACTTAGATCAAGGGTTTAAATGCATAGCGATATATCTAGATTTGGCCTAAAGCCTTTGATTCAATATGCCACAAAACACTTTTAAAAAAATTAGAAAATATGGGTATCAAAGACAAAGAACTACAACTATTAAAAAGTTACATGAGCGACAGAACACAACAAGTCAAAATTAATAACTATACTAGCAAACCACTGCCGATTACACACGGAGTTCCACAAGGAAGCATACTAGGGCCCGTTCTTTTCACAATTTACATAAATGAACTTTGCAGCATGGAAATAGATGGAGAAATAATTAGTTACGCAGACGACACAGTTTTACTATTTAAATCTAAGGATTGGAATAAGGTTTATAACATAGCGAATCTAGGAATTACGCAAGTGAAAAAATGGTTGGACTCAAATACACTTACACTAAACATATCGAAAACAAAATTCACAACGTACAGCATAACCAACACAGGACAGCTAAAAAACAATACAAACACCATAAAAATACACGAATGCATAAACACCAACATCTGCGATTGCCCCCCTCTAGAAAAAAACAGAACAAATAAAGTATCTAGGAATCGTAATTGACCATAATCTTAGATGGACACATCACATCAAACAAATCACAAATAGACTCCTCAGAACAATACACATTTTCCTTAATATAAGAAACATATATAAAATAAAACTATTGAAAACAATATATTATGCACTATGCCAATCAATAATAGAATATGGAATAATTGCTTGGGGAGGAGCAACAAAGGCAGCTACCGCTCAAATAGAAATCGCACAGAAAACGATATTTTTTTATTTATTTAAGTACATAAAACAGGCATGGTGCCCAAGAATTTACATACATGGATGTTTAAATACATAATAACAACTTTAAATTTACATACATGGATGTTTAAATACATAATAACAACAAAAATAGTAACAAAATGAATAAGCTAAATATGCAGAAGTAAATAACAAATAAGAATGGGTAAAAGGTAAATACAAATATGTTCATAAACGATTTGTTATTGTCACACCTGTACTTGTGAGACAATGATTAGGTAGGTACAATGTTGCTTCTCATTAAATAAAGGGTTTCATCACAATATCAGCTTAATATGATTAAAGGTAATACATTTTTTTTGAAGTGTTTAAATTGGTCATTAAAAATGTCTATTACATTATTAGAGCCATGTATAATGTTATAATTTCTTAATGTTCGCGGTACAGAGGAAAAATATCCTGTATTTGTGTGGTAGGCTTTAATATAGAAAATGTCGTTCATCCTCCTTGTTGATTTTCTTGATGGAATATTGATATTAATTTGGGATAAAATATTTGGTGTATCAACTGATGCATGTATAATTTTGTGTAGGAGTAGTACGTCAGAAAGTTTACGTCTGACCGTCAGTGAGTGTAGTTTGTAGTGCAAAATTCGGTCATTATAAGTTCCAAATTGATCAGATAAACATTCACGATAAGCAATTACACGGGTTAGTTTCCTTTGTATGGATTCAATCCTATAATTATGAATCTCATAATTGGGAGACCAAATTGTTGATGCATATTCGAGAATACTTCGCACAATTGATTTATATAATGTCAAAGTTAATTCTGTACTTTTAAAACAATTTGTAATTCTTAGCGTTAATCCTAATACTTGTGATGCACTTTTTGAAATTGTATCTACATGTTTATTGAAGCTAAGTGACGAGTCAAATGTCACGCCTTAGTCTTTGATTGAAGTTGTGTTTAGTAAAGGGATATTGTTAATGTGATATGTGTTTGAGAATTTATTAATGTTCTTTGTGAATGAAATTACGGCACATTTGTTTTCATTAAAATAGAAATCATTTAGTGTACACCATTCATGAAGTGATGATAAGTCTTTTTGCAAATCGGTGCAATCTTCTAATGAAGTAATTTTTTTGTACAACTTAAGGTCATCGGCAAACAGGAGATATTTTGATGTTTTTATTCTTAAAATTATGTCGTTTATAAAGATTAAAAATAGCAAAGGTCTAAGATGCGAGCCCTGTGGAATTCCCGACGTTGCAGTAAAAAGATCCGCGGAGTACCCTCCTACAACCACTTGCAGTTTTCTTTCTGTAATGTAACTTTCGAACCATTTCAAAGTATTTCCATTTATGCCAAACTTTTCCAGCTTCTTGATGAGTAATGATTGATTTAACTGGTCAAATGCTTTGCAAAAATCCGTGTAGATGGCATCTACTTGTAAACGTTTTTTGATGCTATCGCGGATGTACTGGGAGTGTTCGAGAAGGTTAGTTGTTGTGGAACGCCGAGGGAAAAACCCGTGTTGCTCAATGATAATATATTTACTTACATGAGCTAATAGACAGTCATATATTATTGACTCAAACAACTTTCCTATGCAGTCAAGTTTAGAGATAGGTCTATAATTTTTTATATCGCTCTTACAACCTTTCTTAAATATAGGTGTTAAGAAAGCCGTTTTCCATTTGACTGGAAAAACACCTTCTTGTAATGATTTGTTATAAAGAAGGCTAAGTGGTCTGGCAAAAACATCTCTGCACATTTTCAAAAATATTGGCGGGATACCATCAGGACCTGATCCCTTATTGGTTCTCAAATTCTTACACTTGACTAATATCGTTAAGGGCAAAATAGTGATCATACCAAGGCTTTCGTTACAGAAATCTTCAGATATTTGTGGTGAATAGTTTGCATTGTGAGGTTTATAAACAGATTGAAAGTGCTTAGAAAAAAGCCCGCAGATAACTTGACCTTGGGTAGTTTTTATGTCGTTTAGGTGCATCTCTTTTGGAATATCGGTTGTGTTTTTATATTTGCTTTTTGCAAATTTCCAGAAATCATTCGGGTTGGCTTTTAAATTTTGTTTGATTAAGTCTAAATGCTTATGATAACAAACTCTAATCAGATTTTTTGTTCTGGTTCTAATCAAGCTGAATGATAAATGATCTAGTTCATTACCATATTTTTTATGAAATTTGTTTTTTTTCTTTATCAAACGAATGAGATCTTTTGAGTACCACTTAGGAAAGTGATTTTTGTTCGTTTTGAGGGGAACATGAGAAGAGATAATCTGGTAGAGTATACTGTAAAGCTGATCTACAGATTGATCAATATTTCCCTGATTAATGAATTCCCAATCAATCTCACAAAGAACGGTATTAATTGAATCATAGTCGGCTTTATAAAAGTTTGGTCTTGGGGCGTTACGGGTTTTAAGATGTGGTAGAAAATTAAAAAGAACATTTATTTCTAGAGCAGGGTGGTATGGATCTTCTTTGCTTAGTGGAGATGAAGAACGTATTACTGATATGTCTTCTTTATCTGATAAAATGAGATCCAATATTTTGGATTGGTGATACACTATACCGTTAAATTGTTTAAGATTACAGAATGATAGTGTATCGATGATGTCAGAGGTGATTGTATTTGTGTTTGTGGTGAAAGGTAGTAAATTGCTTGTTTCATCGGTAATCCATTGAATGTTAGACTTATTGAAATCGCCAAATATTAAGATGTGTTGGTTTGGTGTTGTTAGGTACACATTCCTAAGATTGTTTAAAAATGAGCTTACAATAGATTCTTCTTCAGTTGGTGGTAGATATACGGTGCAAACATTCAGTTTGATACTCCTGTTATTATGGTTTATATTGAGTTGGATCCACAAGTCCTCCGCTTGACATTCCCAATGCGCCATCCTCTTCGCCTCTAGTTTTCTCGATACAGCAACCATGACTCCTCCTCCATCTTTTTTTGTTTTGTGAACTCTATCCCTCCGAAATACTTCATACCGGTTATCTACTAATTCTTGGTCACAGATAGATTCCTTTAACCATGTTTCTGTTAGGCTTAATAGGTCATAGTCGTTGATAAGGACGTTTTCGTATATTTCATCAATTTTTGTCCTCATTCCCCTGATATTCATATACATGCAGTTAATCAGTTCTTTTCTTTTGAAGTCATTTAGTTTTGTTTTTAGTCACATGTTTTGCTGATCATGTCTGATTAAAGGTAATACTCAAAAAACATAAATTAACCGACACAGACCAAATATTTAAAAGCTGTGACATACTTGATATACGCCAATTATATATAAAAACCCTGCTAAACTACATTTTCGACCAAAAAAAAACAAACCCCAACAAACACAAAATATCACTAATAGACCGGTCAGAAAAGCGTATAAAAAAAAACATAAAAACTCCGACGGTAAACACTACCTTTAGACAAAGGCCATAAATACCACGCTATTAAAGCATTCAACAGTCTTCCACTTGAAACAAAAATTGAGGAAAATAAAAATAAATTCAAACACAAAATAAAAAAATGGATTAAAGAACAAAAAAGACAATATTTCCAAAATTCTATAACATAAAAGAAAAAACATATACACGCAACACAAAAAAATAAAAAATAAAACACGCAACACGCACAAACACATAAATCATTATAAATGCCGATTTCCATTCTCTTTTAATATTTTTCTTTATATAATTAGATTTTAATTTCTAATCTTTATTTATAGTTTAAATTTATCTTTATTTTAATGTTGTTTTTTTGTTTAAATGTATAAATTCTTATATTATAAAATGGGGGCCTCAGCACGGGTAAACAACCCAGTGAGGCCAACATTACTGAATTAAAATATGAATTACTGTAAAATAATGTATCAATAATAAAAAAAAGTAATATTATTACTTTTTTTTTGTTAAAGTATGAATAGCTGAGTAATCATTTAGTTTATTATTATTTTGTTAAATATGTCCAACGAAACGAGCTAATAAGAAAGCATAGTTAACTGAGCTTTACAAATAAACATTTGCCACGGTTGACAGTGATTATTTTACAGCAAATAAACTTGCCATTTATAATACCACTTTTACAAATAAAAATACAAACACAAATAAAAATATTTCAATGTACCAAAAAAATCACATTTAAAAATAAATTACTATTACCGCTGTATCATTATGAGATTATTGGAGAGTTAGTCAAAATATATTCACTTATCATGTTGCAAACAAACATGACAACTGATCATTTGAAATAAAAGTTATTATACCATTATTTTATAATACAGTTCTCAATTGTTTTACAGAATAGAAACTTTCCATTTACGAGTTACAAAGAGAGTAGTCAATATCAAATAAGTTTTTCACTTACGATTTAAAGAGTCTTGACGAATAAATCTCGCCACCTGCAAACCAACTTTTACTTGTTTTAAAGTGCTTAACGAGATCAATAAAATATCTCAATTACCCCAATAATTGTCGATAAATACAATATCACCATCTCTTTACCATTATTTAATTTAAGTCAGTGTTTGTAAGAAAACAATACTACAGGGATCTTGCTGAAATTCCGAGGAAATCTTTATATTTTCGCTTAAACGAGTGGTAACACCTGGCGGATCCGCCGCAGGAGAGGCCGGCAATTTGCGACGCAATTTCGGTTCCGTCCGCCACCCCACACAGTTATTTTCATTTGAAAAGAATTCCGGCAATTCATGGGTTTGTTGTGCAATCCTTTCGTTAATCGTCGGCCTACCGATGTTTTTTCACATTAGGCTTGTTGTAACAAATGGTTTACTTATGTTTTCCGTATTTTCTTACCCGCTTAACCTATTTGCTTTAAGTTTCAGTATTTAAATGGCTAGGTTGGGAAGGCAACGTCACATCCACGTAAGATTTTCACGGAGATTTTTACCGTAATATTTTCGTTAATCTTCCGCCTATCGATGTTTTTCTCAGAACATGTAGAGTGGTTGTAACAAAAAATTATTAACCATTGTTTTGCGCATTTCCTATCCTGCTTTACCTGTTAGCTTTGAGTTTAGTTTTTAAACTACAAGTCACCACCATCATCAAATCGCCTTGTAGTTTGATGTTTATTTACCTTAGATGTAAAAGTAGCCAAGCCACAAAATGTGAAGCAAGTGACAAAAGTAACATTCGATTTGCTATAACTTTTTATGTTCTCAAAGACAGAACAGGAAACTTTGAACAAAGATATATTGTAGTGTTGTATTTTTATTATTTTGATTGAACAAGATCAAAAAACAGTATTGATAATATCTCTTGACCGCTGACTGTTGAAAAGAACCGATGGCAAGAATAGCACACTGGTGTGATAGTCAAAAGAGTTAGGCCTCTTATGCTTCTGCATCTTTGATGGTTTTAAAATGTTTTTGTATACTTAACTCATTTTCGCCAAATTTGTTGCTTGGCTCCCTTGAATTCTACGGCGACGATTTTCGTCAACCGTCCATCTGTTTTTTTTAGAAAAGGAGATTTCATTAAATGGTTTATATGTTAGTATCTTCTTTGGAAGTTATTTTATTTTATTTTATTTTATTGATTTATTGTGAAAAACAGTATAATCCATTTACATTTCACAAATAACAGTTTATAAATAACAGTTTATAATAAGTAAGTACATACATTTATTGGCATGGGTAAGTACATCAATACTATCTGATTAACCAGATTTGTTAAATAGTATGCTTATTGCCGTCTTAAATTCTCTTTGGTTCAAATTGAAAATATCAATCACAGAAGAAATGTGATTTAACAAAGTAGTTATTCTCCCCAAAGGCATGATCATCACCATTGTGATACCTCACGAAAGCGCCCCTATCTGTGTAGTGGTAAAAGCAGGGCAGCTATGGCACCACCCGATTGCGCAGTGTAGTGAGGCGGGTTAAGGTAATAGCTACAGCAAGGGTTTTATTAATGCGGGTCTAAAAAAGGCCCGGATTACTTGAAAGAGGAAAAAAAGATGCAAGTATGTTTTTCCACATACGAGCCGTCTTACACAAAAACGAGACAAAGAAGAGGCCCGTTCTCATGAAGCCAATATCAACTGTGAACGGGTGTTACGCTTGTGTACGTCGAGTTTCACGCACGTGCACCGGTATCAATGCTTCTATTTCCTTAGAGTATGCTCCATTAAAGTACCTGCAGAAGAGAGCATGCCCACATTGACATAAAGATGGGGCCCGGAACATGAAGGAGGAAAAACAGATGCCGGTAGCTCATTCCACATACGAGCCGTCTTATATAAAAACAAGTCAAAAAAGCGGTTCGTTCTAATGAATCCAACAACAACTGTGAACGGGTGTTCCGCTCGTGTCCGTCGAGTTTCAGGGACTGAACTGGTGCAACAGGGATCATCGCTACTAGCTGTTTAAGTACCGTCCCCAAATAGGCGTCTTATACCCGAGTAGATCGCAACACCTTAATTTTCACCGTAATCCATATTTTCGATTGCTTACGATGTTGTTATTATCGAGGTATGTGGGCAACTTGTGTTTAACAACCCTTCCCAATACCTTTGAGAGTATTGCTATGTGATGGCTATGGGGCGATAATTGGAAGGATCGGAGCGGTCCCACTTCTTAGGGATTGGATGAACGATCGCCTTTCTCCACTTTTGAATAAGAGTTTAAATAATTTTGAAGGCACCGAAATTAATTTTGCAGAACACTTCACGACTGGGGCAGGTTTTTCGTCTGGTCCACTGGCTTTGTCGATTTTCAACTCGTTCAAAATCCGTAGTACCTCCTTGTTTCGGATCTTTGGTTTTTCTTTTCATTTAGATACTGCAGTGCGGAATGGAAGAAGGAATTATATTATCTCCGTTATCTTGAAGACTCAAGTTTTTCACGAAAATGTTGCCTAATAAGTCCGTTTTCAAGCGGGCAGAGATACCCAGCCGACTATCGGGCGTAGTCAGATGTTGAAAAATGATTCTGTAAAAATTTATCCCAATTAAACCAGCGACCGACCAGAAAAAACGGCTACCAGTCCGGCAGTCTGCCAGCTTTTTGGCAATTTTTTGGTCGTGGTCGCTTTTACTCTATTTAGAGTTCAATCTTGCAATCCTTTGCCCGTTTTTGGTATTCCGAAAGTGTATCTGAGGTGTCAATTTTTCGGAGTGCATTAGAAGCCGTGTTTTTTAGTCTGACCGCTTCGAGTTAGCGATGGTCAAACCATGGCTTTTTACCCGATATAGAAGATTTGTTGGAGACGTGCATGTAGCAATCCATCGCAGAATCCATTGAACTATTTGAAAAAAACTATCAACGCACGTAAGTACTGCACAATTCATTGATTCCAGAAAACAATCATCAAAATTTAAACCGGTTAAGCCATAGATAATTGTATCAATCAGACACAAAGAAGCACTATACAAAAAATTTATCCGACAATCTACAAATGAAACACTAAAGAAACACCTAAAAGCATACAAAAACAAACATACTTATTTAATAAAAAACACATAAGAAAAGCATATTCGGCAAAAATTAGAAGCAACGGAGAACGATACAAAAAAAGTCTGGCATGTTATAAATGAAATCATAGACAAGAAAAAACACAAAAAATGAAATACATAGCATCACACATAACAATATCAAAATACGATGCAAACAAATCCATTAGATGCCGCTAACATATTCAACAACTCCTTTGCAAATGTAGGCTAAAACCCTGCAAATCAAATTCAAAAAGTACCGTCCAATGACGAAGAGAACCTTAACATTAATATCTCAAACAAAATTGACAAGTTTCACTTTAATTCAGCCCAGGACATTGAGCAAATCATTTCAAGCATTAAGGGAAGATCAGCACCAGGTTTCGATGGAATTACTTTCGAAACACTAAAAACTATCAAAAAAATATCTCAAAACCCTTAACACATTTAATAAAAATTAGTCTTCAAAGCGGAATATTCCCAACTATATATAAAGAAACCATCATCACTCCAATTCATCAATCTGGCAACCCAGAAGAAGATATATATATATATACATAATATATAGTATAATGGTATTATACTACTAAAGCATAATGGTATTCTATTTTTCTTATAATTAGTGTAACTCGCTCACCAAGTACAAAAACCATTGGTGAGGATTGGTGGTTTCTTCATTGGTGAGGATTGCGAAAAAATATATATTTTGTAACCATATGTACTTATATAACATCCTGTACCCATTTACATATATTAAATAAAATAAAAATAAGAAAGTCATTACCTCTACTACCTCGAGTGCACAGATTGATGCGTCCTCTGAGAAGTAGACCGCACTCCAAGGAAAGGCGCTGAAGAATGATCGCATGCAGTCCCATTTTGCTACTCTGTAGTGCCATACCTTCCTGGTATTGGGACAGAGGTGGTAATCAGGCAGTAGTCGGAGCACCCTAAAGGTGCTGTAACGTCTACTCTGTACCCGACTGCACCAGTCAGAAACAGATCGAACAAGTTGGCTCGAAGTGATGGGAAATCAGGTATTCTGGTCGAAGATTCTACAAGTTGTCTCAATCCATGGATAATAACAACGGATTTCGCTGATCTACCGGCAGAGTTCGTTGGGCCCAAAAATTTCAGCCATTGTTGATTATGAACATTGAAGACACCCAGAGATACAAACTTGGACGATAGAAAATGGAACAAGATAATGAATACGGTGACCTGAAAATGCCTAAGAAGTTTTCTAGAGGCTCGGTAACGTGGCCGGAGATTCCGGCTCGCTCGGAGGTCGCCCAATGGGCCATAAACGCTGGATGCTGGGTTCTTACCCGGTCACGAATCGGGACAATATCGATGGCAGGGTTTATTCGCTGGTTGATGAAGTAGCCTATCCGTGGTTGTGAGCCTAAGGGTAGGGCCTCTGTACTATCCAAAAGCCAGGACAGCGATAACCGGTTTAAATGGTTTCACTAAACCAACTTTTCCCGGACTGGCCCGCCCCGCAATAAGTAGGCCGAGAAACACTTCAAGCGAGCTGTGGCAGGGGTGTTTGTTACCCAAAGTATTTCCCGGGTCGGAGGTTCTCGTGAAACGCCTCCCAAATTAAAAATACTAAATTAAATAACGTTGACTAAACCTTCGCACTGGATCGACAGATAGTGTTGTGCCAACTTGTCGGTGCGAACTGTCCTGCACCCGCAAACACCAACACCGATGGCAACACAAACAACATTCCTCGTTAGCGAAGTCGACGTACATCGCTATAACAAACTTCAACTCCAACGTATGACACCGCCCAAGGTTGAAGTCTGTGTACTGAAAACTGCAAAATTTATAAATATTTGCTTCGCTTATTTAAAGCGTTACTACTATGCCTAATTCACAAATAAAAAAGTTAATATATCATATTAAATGACAAATAATTATCACTCTTGCAATACTTTAAGAGTTAAAACTCTCACTAGATAATTTGAAAAAAAAATAGTACCATTTAGACCTATCTGTCTTTTTTTATCTTCAAGTAGATATTAATATTGAGCAAAATTAATTTAATATTTTCTGTTCCACCAAGTTTCTTTTTCAACTTCGTCCTTTCTCTACATTTTTTTTAAAACACACACTTTATTACCCTGTAAATCTAGGTTGTTTGAAATAAATTGCTACCATGCAATAAACCTACCGTCATGTTATTACGTACTAAAATGTATTTAGATATATAACTCTTAGTCATACCCGCAACTCCAGTTCTGACTTTTAATATGTCGTAATATAAAAACTAAACAGATTTCCTTCACCGTAACATGTATACATTTTCGGTAATTTGGTGGTAAATAAATCACCCACAACACATTAACTCCGGAATCAAACAAAAAACGCTTGAACTTTTCGTAGGGGGGAAATTGTTGAAATCCGAATCGGTAGCTAGCGAATGGCAAACTCTTGCGTGTCTGTTAAAAGCTGTTAAAAGTGATGTCGATGAGTCATGGCTTTTCTTACCCCCCACTAATTCGAGTACAATAAAACCACCACTAAAACAGTGACTTGCAGCACACTGATTTCCAGAATAAAAGTGTTGAAAGTTTGATGGTATTTTGGCACAATACCCTTAAAATGTTCATATGTAAGTCTATTACGATAGCAGTACCTAAATAAAAGTAAGTGAGTTTGTTAAGATTTTTGTTTGCCAGGCTACCTATTTTTTGTCACACAAATGGAAGGCACTATATAATTGAATGTCCTGCGCCTTTGTTACCGGTTCTATTTAGAGCAGGTTTTTTCTTAGGCCCAGGCGTGGGCAGTGTGATCTATGGTTGACCATTTATTATTGGTGAGGTGTTATTAACTTAGGAGAAAACTGATTTATGTATCATCAAAAACGCACTCTTCTATTATTTTGAGAAAAATAATTATTAATGTGACCTATTGCCTACCTGTAAGGTGATAAGGAATATGTATGAAACTCTTTTTATAATGTTATTTTTCACAAAAGTGGCGTCATGCAAATTAATCAATTATCATATTACGATTGAAGGTAACGAGGTTCATCGCTCGACGTTTGGCCACTCTCCAATCGTGTTCGGGAATCAAACGGTAATGTGTTTTCAATCTTTTCTCAGCCAACTGCAAATATGTGAGGGTGATGATGATATCGTGGTTCTTGGCATATTTTCCAGGGCTTGTTTTCAACACCGATCGGAGAGGACATGAGAGGCCCGCACCAACCACGGCAGATATTTTCATCATTTTGATAAAAAAAACAAACGCAAGAAATCACACCGTTAATGGGAGGATCGACAAACTCATATAATATATTGAATTCTTTTTTACTGTAAAAACTAGCTTCTAGTATCAGAATACCATGAATTGTCGTCCAACCAAACCCCTTAACTAGATCCATACATCTACATTTTAAAATCGTACTCTTTCGAGTCAAACCAATTCGTTCCCTCACTAAATAACTATAAAGCTAAACAATTCAGACATCTGTGCATAATATATTTCACACTCCATGTATTTTAAAGTCACAATAACTACGTCAACTGACACCACTGACGGTTGGTTAACAAATATCAATGTCACCAATTACCATTGTTGATACACTGTAGACGCCACGACCAAAATGATGAACGACCAGTGCAAACACTATATTATGAATAAGTGGACTAACATTGATCGCGTATCAAGGCCGGACTTGAACCAAACGGCGCCAGACACTAAATTAGGTGTTAATCATTTATCAGTGCCTTGGCTCCTCGGCTTCTTGGCAAGTCGGTGCCCGGAGAGGCTCCTCCACTTGCGCCAGCCCTGTCGTATAAATTATTGAGGCATATTCTGGCATTTCTGACAGTTCTTAATCAATTAAATTCAATATATTTACATACTCTATCATTGCCAATGACGGAAATTGCGTATTCACAAACCTGATGACAAAGCTTATATTTTAATATGAGAAAGAAAAGGCGATCGACCAGAGACATCATAACCTCGCTGACAGCTGCGTTGCAATTTTCTAAGCAATTCCAGACTAGCAGAGCAGCAGGAATGATGTACGGACACGAAGAACCAGGCTAACGATGGTGACGTTACAAACACGTAAAGAAAATAATATTATTTCTTTTTTTAGTTTTAATATACTTTAGCTAATTTCCTTGATTATTAGGTTTAAATAATCTGGAAAAATTCATAAATTACTTGACCATCATATAATTGCCATATAATTTTAATGTGGTGACATTTTGTAATTCAACTTCTTAGGATTTTATCGAGTTGTGTCCACACCATGAGATAAATAATGTTTTAAGTCTATTAAAAATATTGCATATTACGTATTCTTTTGAAAACTGTTCACGTCCAACCGTACAGAAAAAACTTATATGTTGATATTCTGAACTGGCCTTTCATTATAGATTGTTAATCATGCTTTTTAATTTATGCTTTCTACCTAATTATTAATCAGTAAATTTGATATATATATTGCGGTTAGATAAAAGTTTACAATTTATCTAAATAAACTACACTAACGGTAACACATTAGAAAATGGAAAAGTTCAATTTACAACAAAATTAAAAATTTCCAATTCATGTCAATATTCTGCAGTACAATACTACAAAGGTGTATTTACATGTAAACAGTTAAAATATCCATGTATTTAAAATAGCTAATAATACATAATAATCTTTACTGTTTTTTTTTTTAAGAAAGACAAACATTCTCGGGTTACGAATAATCTGAAAATATTTGAAAATCTCATAATACCACTACAATAAGTGAAAAATGTTGCTTGTGTTGTGATTAAAGTCTTAACTAGCCGAGCAATTGAACACACTACGCCTGGGTGGGACCTAAACGCGATGTCAACTCAGCCACCATCGTTACCTATTCTTCAACATCATGCATGATTATTAAATATTATTTTGGTCCTTACTGCCAAACAAATATTTTCTTTTGTTTTTATTTATATTTTCTCATAATTAATTACGAAATGGTACCTACAACTTTTGCTTATGTGACTACCGCAAATTTTACAGAGCCCGCGATAGAACTCCGATAATACTGAATTTTTCTGAGATTTTTCTGCGATGTTTAGAGGGTGGGGAAAGATAAAATACAATGTTTCCTTTATCAAATTAATATTATTTTTGACTTAAACAATATAAATTTGGAGTTTTTTTTATCAAATATTCGCCTTTTGGCGATTAATCGCCTGTCGCTCATTGCGTTAATAATAGCTACTCTTGATGAGTGGAAAACATTTTACTTTCAATCAGGTATATTTTTTATGTGTTTGTTAAAAAAAATATGTTATATCATTTAAAGAAAATATGTTACAGTGTAATAGTAATTATTTCATACAAAGTTATATAGTAAGATGTACCACCATAATAAAACTAGGCTTGTGGCTTGTGGTATGTGTCATTATGTTAATTATTTATTTATTTATCTATTCAAGCGCGCAGTTTATATTTTCGATATGTTTTTTCAAATTAATTTAAAATAAAATAATATAAAAAAATATATACATATATTTAATAAATATTTTTTTATTTATTTAAGCACCCCAAGTAAGAATGAAAAAAACATAAAACAAAAGCTAACAATTTGCAATAAACAAAAGCTAATTTCTAATAAAGAATTAATTATAAATCAAGTCATTTTCGTACCTACCTTCTTTATGGCTTGTCTGACACGATAAGTACACGGAAAGAAACCGAATTAATTTCGCCCTCGTGATAAATTAACAAGCCTTATTAATAAAACACCAATTTAAGAATGCTCATACTTATTATTAAAATACGAAGAATCATGACGATACAAAAAAAAATTATTAAATGAAAAAAATATTCGGATTTTCACGAACAAGTGTTCCGAAATAATGATAATATATTCGGAAAATAGTAAAAATTTATCTGCAAATATTTTAATTTGTTCGTTAGGCCCGCAATCCAGTTTTTTACCAAAATTACTCATAAGTTGAAGAAACTCTTAATAAATTAGCAGTATTCAATCCACATTACCCATTCACCAAAAGCTGAAATTAAATCCGACGTAATTAATTATTATTAATAACGCTGGTAGAAAAAAAGTTTTGGGGTGAAGTTAGAATTGCGCGGTATATTATTATTATTATAATTTAGTACAATATTTTACAATTCATGGTACAATCCAGTAATGTTGGCCTCACTGGGTGTCTTACCCGTGCTGAGACCTCCATTCTATACTACAAAAAATATACATAATACATTTAGAGAATATATATAATGTTGGTGAAGAAAAAAAACATAACATTAAGGAAAATATAGATTTAAAATGAAAGTAAAATATAAAGAAATAAAGTTAAAATCGATATATTTATATTACATATGTGTTTGTGGGTGATGTGTGTTTTATATTGGTTTTGTGTGTTACGTATAGGTTTTATTATTTTATGTTATTATATTTTGGAAATATTGTTTTTTTGTTCTTAAATCCATTTTGATAATTTTGATATATAAAAAATAAAAATATTAATGATTTGTGTTTATCATTCACGTTGGATATGCAATTACGGTATCTTCACAATAAATACATAAAAAAATGACATTCACCCTATGAAATTAACTGCGATGATTGAATGACGAACATGACTTAATAAAATAAAAATAGTTGTATTTCAAAAGTCAATCAACATTTAATGAGAAAATCCACGGATTTTTATTTCGGAATATCGTGCTTCTCTTTAATTAAAAAATCACCGCAGAAAGAATTTTGAATATGCCTTCAATTATTATTCATTTGGATGCAAATTCCAGAGCGTCAATTATCCTGGTCATGAATGTAGTTAAAGTTATAATCGCGTGATGGAATAAATTTGTAAACCGTGTTGGAATTTTTTGTTTTTCAAACTTGTTTATATGAAATTGGACAATTCCACTTGATTGCTGATGTTAATATGAAATATGAAACAGCCAGCGTTTGTTACTAAATAACACGAAATACAGCATTCCACTGAATTGTTTGGGCTTAGGACGTTGATATACACGAAAAAAACTAAATGATACAAACCAACTTAGAAAATTAGGACCACTAAAACATTTTTTATTTAAAATCATAGTGGATATTAAATTGTGTAATGATCTATTGAATTACAGATTAAAATTATAGTCTTGTTTAAATTTTTTCAAGACTCCTCAGTACTATACGGTGGGATAATACATTAAAATACGCAACCTAACCTAAACTAACAATTAAGAAAATATAATAAAGCTAATAAACAAACGCGCTAGGCAGCTCATGAAGATAAGCACTTAAAATAAATAAATCATAAATTATAATAATTATGACACAACCTTTCATTGACAAATGAATGGTTTCGAACTACCAGACCATTCAATACACACAAATTGAACTAACGAAACCGCCCAAACTAATCAGATAATTTATTACATTTAGAAATGACAATATGAAACTTTGGATGAAGGGATTTCAAACTTACCAGACTACAATATTATGGTATAATATGGCATGACATTGATAGCAGACATTCATAGAATTAGTAAAACTAACCGACAAGGATAATGCAATCAATTATTATAATTAGACCTGTTTACATTAAACAGATAAATATACCATCATACAATATAATATTAAAGCATTTGTATGCATATAAAGAAGTATTTAAATATTTAACAGAATAAGTAATCATAACCTGTTTTCAAACTTACCAAACTATTCAGACAGGCATTGATGTACAGGAAACCACTTTTAAACGGCCCAAAGCAAATGATAAGAACTAAACATTCCGTAGTTTTTTTGCAAGCATCTTATATTGATTTTAAACTTACCAGATAAATCAGCATAATATTTAATGTGGTCAGTTTTTCAAACCAGTTGTGTCAGTAATCCGGTATAGGAATTGTGGAATTTTTAAACATAAAATGCCTATTTATTTGGCGCTCTAGTATTCTAGGATTCCAAGGAAAAGGTTAAAGATGGAAGCGAATATAAGAAACATATATAGAATATATTGAATTATTTTTAATGTATCGACTCAGTTTTGACCAAAACATAACGTAGAAATAAATAAAATACTAACAATATTTCATATTACATATATTTCAGACAAATTTTGGCGTCAAGATTTTTTCCCACGGTTGCAATAATTTAAGTCATCTATTGAATTTTTATTTATTGAATTAGATTTAGTCATTTTAGTAATTGAAGTCCGTTCTCAGAATAATTAAAACAGCATTTAAACATTTTGTATTGCTTCTCACATAGTGTGAACAATGATGTATTTTTTTAAATACCAGAAAAAAGTTTCATGGATGCTAATAATCTTTTTTTTTCGTGTCTACAGAAATTATATCATATCCTCTTGCTGAAAATTATTAAAATATCGTAGCAAAATACGATAATAACTTAGAATTCTAAAAAAATGAAAAATCCCCGTTATGCCAAAATTTCCAGAAAATAATAGTATTTCAGGAAAGGTATTGTATCTCGTTCGCAGTGGGTATTAATAATATGTATATATATATATATCTAAACGTCTGTAATTATTTTTATAATAAAAGAAAACCCAAGACACTCATTCATCACAAATTGATCATGAGATAATAATCTTCCATCTTTCCAATAATTCGCAGCAGCCGTCTAATAGCTAGCCGACCGTAGGCGAACAAAAGCGCTTACTTTCGACTGACAACACTTTGTATTATTACCCATTTGTAAGTAGTAAAATGAAACTAACAAGAAATGATCTCTTAATCTAAATAACAAATATAAACATTTATTTATAAAAGAATTTTCTCAATACCTAAATAATAATAATTATCCTGAAACACAAATAAATTTAGTGTAGAAAATGTTTGGCTTTTCCGGAAACTATAGAACATATTATATCGGGATGTTCTATATTAGCACCGTCCGAGTATACATTTAGACACAATCAAGTTTTAAAAATAATTCACCAAAATTTGGCAATTAAACATAACTTGATTGACTGCCGTAATATAGTACCATATTATGAATACGAACCAAATTCATTTTTAGAAAACGAATTTTATAAAATATATTATGATAAAACTATACTAACAGACCGAATGATTAGTCATAATAGACCCGATATAGTTTTACATGACAAAATTAAAAAAAAATAACTTATATCATTGATGTCGCTATTCCAAATTCCTGTAACATTCAAAAATCTGTTAATGAAAAAATAAGAAAATACACAGATTTAGGAAACGAAATAAAAAGAATTTGGCATTCTCAGACTATAAAAATATTACCATTCGTTATTTCGGCTACTGGCATTATACCTAGCTCTCTCATTAAAAATTTAGGCGTATTAGATCTATCAAAAAATTTATATATAAAGATGCAAAAGTCGGTCATTTTGAATACATGTAGGATAACGAAAGATTTTTTTTAATATTTATGTTGAGGGATCAGTAGGATTTATAGGCCCTGTTAGAAGTTCTACCGAGCCGAACCCTCTGATATGAAAATATCTGGAGTCGGTGGATTTTTTTTTCCCATTTGATCTCTGGTGAGTTGACGTGTTGTTGTTCTTGTATTGTTTTGTATTTATTTTACTTTTATAATGCACTTGCATAGTGTTGATTGACTAGCTGATCATTTGTGGAAAAGTGATTGGAAGGGTTTAGTTTTTCCTATGGGGAAGATTTAACCCGGACAACAAAATCGGAAGCATAAAAATAAATCTTCTGAAAAAAAAATGCCGTCGACGGATTGAATTGAACCCGATCCCTTCAGATTGCAGTGATTAGTGCACCTGACCGGCAATCAGAAGGGTGCAGGTTCAATTCCCGTCGGCGTCGTTTATTTTTTCTCTGAAGATTTTTTTCATTTTATATTTGTGTTTCAGGCTAATAATTATTTTTTTTATTTTTTATTTTTCGGAATAACTTTATTGAGTAAAACCTCACAATGTAATATTTAATTATTGAAGACAATATTAGTAATTTCAAAACGAAAATCTGAAACAGAAAAATCAGAAAAGGATTCGGTCACATCTAGGACTCGAACCCAGGACCCTTGTCTTGCCGGGACACCGCTCTACCACTGAGCTAGTGGGACCCTATCCCCCTCGGTCACTTTTAACTGTATCATACTTCGAATAAGAACTACCAACATTGTCTTCATTTTTTCACCGCACATTTTTATTGGCAACTATCCTTTATGTATGATCGCAGGATTCAACCCGAACTAAATTAAAAATTCTGTTTCAGATTTTCGTTTAGAAATCACTAATATTGTCTTCAATAATTAATAATTATTTGTTATCCTCTAAGCTTTGCATAAAAACTTTGTCTTGTAAACGTAGTTTATCTAAAAAAAACCAAATTATCATGTATTATGTGTGGAAACAACACGACATGTCAAGTGTAATATAATAGATGTTTAATGATTTTTTAACAAAGATTCTTAAAAACTTTAATTTAGTGTTATATGTAGGTAGTTATTAGGTCATAAAACAGAAAAAAATTTAATTAAAGTTTTTTTTCTGTAGAAAAGATGTTAGATCTGTATGGTGTTGATATGGTCACCGAAGATGGCCAAAGCCATTTTTTCAATTCGGAATGTTGGTTTAGTATCTTCCATTCTGAAACATGTCGCAAATGTAAAGTATATTATTTCAAATGAGTACATTGTGAAATAAGAAAAATCAATTAAATAAAATTTACTTGCGCACCAGCTTGCTATCTGAGAGCTTTACCCCTCGACCACGGAGGCCGTCAATATTTTTCGATTCCGCGAAGGGAAATCCTGACTTCGGAAATCTGATTTTTGCATTTATTTGTGAATATATTTAGCCTTATTTAAATAGTGGCGATTATCGGATACTGAATCGAATTCTAATTTATAGGAAAAGATTCCTATAAATAAAATTGAATAATCAATAATGACGAATAATAGATAAAGCCCACGTCTCCAGAATACTCAACACAACATTTTTTGTCATTGAAATATCTTCCTGGAATAGGTTTTAATAATCTATTTAGATTGAAGTTATTAAATAAACCTAATTAACCATTAATTCGTTTCTCAGAAGGTCCAGACAAAGGGGATGAAACGTCACAAGACCTGACTCGAGTATTTAAGTTTCATAACTTCCTACGCACATGTGTTTATCGTGTCAAATGTTTAATATTACAATATGTCCATTGACAAACCCCGTGCTCACCGACATGTAAGGAGACCCAAAAAGACTCAAGGTTCCCTTAAATCCTGGTACCCTCCTGTTCTTCATAAAAAAATATTAATAACAATCAGGTAGAATGGACTTGAAATATTTTGTGATTTATACATTATGAAATATAATAATCTACTAAGAAGTAAGACATAATTATTACAGGCTACTAAGGAACCCTGAAACTTTCCATATTCCTTTCCAAACTACAAATTGAACTTCTCTCTACTTCATGTGCGAATGATGTATCGACTATAATATAACATTCACTGTAGTGGAAAGATTCCTGAAACATTCAGCGATATGTTTGATTAAATCCAATGTGGTGTAGTGTTTTAGCAACATAGGTGCCTTCATAAGGGATACGGGTTTAATCTCGGTGGTGTCTAAAGCATAACTCTTTCTATAAAATAAACTATTTCATTAATTTGTGTTTTATTGTTAGATTAGCTCTTTATTAAAAAAAAAATATTTCTTAGTACTATAATGTTATTATGTGATTATTGATTTATTCATACGGCTTTAGTTATTTTTCTACAACATGAAGTAAGAGTTTATTTATGAACCACTGACTTCAACAATATTCTGGAAACTATAAAGCTGGATAAAAATAAGATATCACGTTACATACGGGTATGGAGGTAAAAATAATAAAAGTTGGAAGCATAGGTACCAAGTCTATTTTCAAACCTTTCATAATATTATTATCACAAGAAACTCTCGTATTTCCACCCGTTACTCAAGTGAAGACCTATTAAATCATAGATTTATCACCTGAGAAGTGAGATAAGGGGCTAATAATTGTTGAACTTAAATGTTGAAAACTTTTCAGTTCTAACGATACGTCATACTGCAACGGTAACTCTTCAATACACTTAAACAGAAAAATAATAGTTAAAGAACGTTTTAAAAATCCAAATGGGCGTTGATGGTGTGGATTCATAATGGAAAACCATTACATGGCCCCATTGTAGACGAACGAAAAGGCAAAAAGAAGGAGTTCACTAGTTAAACATTTACATAGTTCTGCCAAACAAAAAAGATAGATTGCCCAATTTTGGAAGAAAAATAATAAACTGATTAAACCAAAAACTTGATTCGCTAGCCAAAGTGATGATCCACAAACAAGAGGAAATCGCCAGGACATTTAGGCGAGCCTTTGGAGAACGACGCGCCGACTGCTCCTGATAAAATGGACTAAACGTTTACATCTCTGAAAGCGGACATAAAAGTTACCAAGGTTAGAAAATCTACTGTGCACTTAACACACGATACGGTGGTAGATTCTCATCTACATTCCTAAGTATAATGTTCAACGCATTCTTCAAACATAATCATCTACCGAGTACAATTACAAAAAATAATTATAAACTCGACCCTAAAATCGGGATAGTCCTTGGAAACTATAATTGCAATACTATTTGAAAGGATAAATTAAAATAATGCCTTAAAACTCAGATGGACTTCAAATAAACAGGGTGCTCAAAAAGGGTAGTCGGTATTTGACATTTTGATGAAAAAATATATCAATGTTAAAATTAGTTCTTTATTCTTTATTTGTAGACACCATCTAAAAAAAAATTAAGCAAAGATTATGTTGTCCAGATGCCGCATTTATCATTGCTGGTACTCCATTAAACGAAGATTGGCAACAACTCGTTGACACATCGCTCTTGAGATGGCTGCCATTTTTCATCCGATCTTTTGCTTTAATAGTGTCGAATTCGCCGCTTTGTTTTGGAATACTCCATGGCTATTCTACAAGAAGCTGCAACGTTTTTAGGCTGCCTAAGACAAATTTATCAGCAACCCATAACAATATTTATTGTCAAGTTTTAAAAATGTTCAATGAACTCCCTTTAAATGTTAAGGAAGCTAACGTCTTAACGTCAGTTTTCGTGTTTTATGTCTCAATGTTGTGAAGTCCACTTATTAGTAGAGTCACGTGGGGTAACCGTACGCGGAGTGTAAGTGTTCGCAGTGATGTTTCCGACAAGATTGTGCCTGTTAAGCGCCCGCGCGTTCCTTAATTCATTAGCGTTCTGGATCGCGCCGAAGCAGGACATGTGTACAGTGGATGCTGATTTGTCAATAAAAAATGGTAGGTAAATTACTTTTTTTCGTGCTTTTCTTAAATTTTTCATCTTCGTTACCGATGTGTGCTATTGTGTAACCAGCTGTGTCAGAGCGACGTGGTCTACGATAATTTTTAGTGAAATATTGTTAGTTAGACGGGTGCAAAGTGATAATTCTAATAAAGATTACCACTAATCTGATTTTTAAAGTTTATTGAATTTTGGTGTGATGGGGTAAGTGTGCTGGGGTAAGCGTTCGCAGTTGGACGAGTGCGAACACTTACCCCGATAGATGAAATTGATTTTATAGCATAATATTTCAACTCTCGTTATTTTTTACAGTAAAATATGCCACGTGCGTACGTGAGAAACCTGCATTCATTTTCCCACGTAAACGACTGAAGGGAGAACTAATGGACGATGGACCGGCTGGTTGCATTGGAATGGTTTCCGATTCCCGATTTATAAATGCTAATTTGTATCTAAACTGGTTACAGCATTTTAAAGACAATGTGGGGGCAAGTCCCAACAACCCTGTCCTTTTGATTATTGATAACCATTCATCTCATATCAGTCTTGAAGCAACCACATTTTGTAGGGACCACGGAATAGTAGTCCTGACATTACCGCCTCATAGTAGCCATAAAATGCAGCCACTAGACAGGGCATTTTTCAGTCCTCTTAAAGGTATACTCAATACGCAGTGGAATGCAAAAGATGGATGAGTCAGCATCCTGGGAGAGCAATCAACCAATACCAAGTTATCTCGATTTTCGATAAAGCCTTCAAGAAAGTTGCAACTGTGGGGAATGCGTATCAGGTTTTAAAGTAAGCGCAATACATCCTTTAGACAGTGAACTCTTCACTGAAGCTGATTTTGTAGCTGCTTCTGTTACTGATATGTTCGAGCCCCAACCTGACGTATCCATTGTCTCTCCGTTAGCTAATCAAGAGCAAAGTGACATGGGATCAATAATTAGCACAGATATTCTGAACAATCAGAGCTCTTGCTATGCCGAAATACATGCGGCACCAAGCAGCCCACAAACGACTGTCAGACCTAATAAAAATATTATTCGTCAGCTTCTTACTACTCCGATTGAAGATGTAATTGAAGTTCGGGCCAGCTCCTCACCACAAGATGCAACATCAGTCCTTCACGTCCCAATATTTGTTATAAGCCCTCTGCCAAAAGCAACACATACACAAAAACGACGAAAAAAGAAACTTCAGCAGATGCAGAGAGATTCAGATGCAAAAATGGTCCGAAAACCAATAATTAAAACCATGGAAATCGGACGACAACCTGTTTTCAAGAAAGTCACACCACAAAGAATCACCACAAAGCGTAAGGCGGGAGATTCCAGCGTGCACAACTGTTTTAAAGAGAGCACAAAAACAGGCTTTTATGGACTATTTTTGCCCACAATGCAAGGAGAAATATCGAGATCCACCAACAGAAGATTGGATAGAATGTATTGTGTGTAAAGCATGGTGGCATGAGAACTGCACAGACTACGATAAGGGGCAATTTAAGTGTGATAATTGCAATGGGGGGTAACTCTTCGCGGTGCGAACACTTACCCTACGGTATGCGTATACTTACCCCGCACACGGGGTAAGTGTACGCAATCGACATGCATGTAAACTTTTTTATATAACTGTTTGATTTATGAACCATATGAGGTTTTTATGGTTGTTTGAGATGCCTTAATAATCGATCATATTAATAAACAAAAAAATTGAGTAAAATACCTAAAGCTTTTTAATACAAAAATCCCAATGTAAAAATTGCGCACGGTTACCCCACGTGACTCTACGTAGGTAATAGAACGTAAACCAGAAGTAAAATATTTAATTTTTAAGCCAAATATAAATAGGTATAACAAAAACCTCTTGATTTGCCACATCTCGAAATAATAACTAATAGTTATTATTATAATTGAATCCGCTATACCTCAAACATTATTAAAACTCATCCAAATGGAAACTTTTTTGATAAAATCCATAGTAATATTGAAATAACATGCCATGCTGTAAATAAGAAAGATGGTTGATGTTCTTGAGTTCTGAAAACCGAAAACTACACCATTGATTCTCATCTTCCAAGAATATGAAAAGATCTTCGTTAGTTACAACTAACGAAAATCATATCATTCCGTCAAAGCTGAAATCCCTACCTATTTGTATATATTATTAGCTATTTCTTTGAATATTAGCTACCAGGAAGGCCAATAACATGTCAAGTTTGCCTAATTACAGAGGCGAATGATATTTATCAGCAGCCAGCCGATTAACATTAATAGGGACGACAGGATCACTCAACACTACAAGATAGATACCCGGCTAGGTCTGGTATTACCAAGAAGCTTGCGGTATGGCCTACATTAGCAAGGAATAACTGATACACCATATACACGCATACACAAATAAATATTCAACTATCTGTACACTATTGATAATGGCTACTGATAGCTTGTCCGTAAGGTTGGTTCAAGAATGATGAAGAACTGCATACAAATATAAACAGCCAAAACCCAAAAACACAAAAAAAAAATTATACATTCATATCAGCTTGGTTGAATTGAATTAGGAATGTAATTTTTTTTTTCTAAAATTGTCTTCAAGTTGGAAGCAGCTTCAACCCCGAATTTTTCCCCAAATATATATTTTTTTCAATTGCATTGTTGTCGTCAGCGTGGCTTTGTTATAATTGAATCAATATGAGTAACACTCTTTTATTATAAAGAAAAAGAGTACCGTTTCAAACTATTTACTCTGTATTAGTATACTAATTACGGAATGGATCAGATATCGTATATAACACGAATCGCGCACCTACATCCTGAGATATAATCGCTCCTGTGTTACGGTCGGTGGGTTGACGGTACGCCTATATCCGGCCAATTAAAGCGGGAGTTACGTGGCCATTGTCAACCGGTCACCTTGTATGCCGACAGCTGACCAGACCAATCCCCCAGCAGCCCAACCGCCCAGCCGCCCAGCCGCCCAGCCGCTCATTCGCCCAGCCGCCCAGCTGTTAGTGACCAAGCGGCAGTTCATAGATAGTGGATAGTCTATTTACCGATTGGTCAATGTGGTTGCATGGTTTTTGGTTTAATGTGTACATTTTGTTGGAATGCGTAGTACGTTCAACTATTAAATTTATTTCTAAATTCCAAATTTTGGGAGCTACCTCTGGGCTGGAGCCCCACAATACTGATAAGCCTGCTTGATTCTGTGAAAAAGGGGGCGGTCCATCTAATCGACACACCTTTGTTAATAGACCGATTACCATTTCTAAATCACAGACGCAATACAGGCATGCTGAGTCCGTTCTACAGGTAATTCAGTAAAGCCTGCTCTAAGGAGCTAGCAGCATTGATCTCATGTGTACCTGGGCACTAGCGGAATACCCGTTCACTGTTGATGTTGGCTTCCTGAAAACGGGTCGTTTATTTATGTAAGTCGGCGCGTATGTGGAACGACCTACCGGCGTCTGTTTTTCTTCCTACGTATAATTCGGGCATCTTCCAGACCCGCATTAATAAATACCATCCTAAAACCCCTTCCTTAACCCTCCTTCAACGCTGTCCAGCTTTGCGGCTATATAATTCCCCTGCCTTTAGACTGCATGCTGTAAAGACAGGGGCGCTCTTGTGAGGTGTCATATAGAAAAGGTTTTTTTCTGTCCAATTCCCAGTTCAGTGTTAAACTGAGCAGTTTAGGAGAAAGCATCTCCGTCTAAGGGAGCAATCGTCCAGAGGAACATAATTACTCGTTGATGTTAATTAAATCGTGTTTTTGTTATATTTATGTCCTACTACAATTTTCACCGGTGAGAACCATCAACATTTTATAATAACCGTTACCGTTAGTATGACCAATCCGATTGTATCGTTTGTTATTTGTATATTTTAACCACATTCTGAAGATCAATAGTTACGTTCTGGAAAAAAACATCATAGGAAGATAACATGTCAGGTTTAATGTCTATGCAAAAAATATCCAAAAACCTAGGCATGCGGAAACAGTTTTTCATTCAGACAGTAATAAACATGATTCAGACAGTAATAAACATGACAGTAAAAAAACATTAATTGGAGAATTCGCCTGCATCCTAACTATTTCTCACAGATTAATTAGTTTTAGAGTGAACCAAATCCATCAATGTTAATTTTGAGATAATTAGACTTTTTCGGACGGACTACATGCTATGCTAAAATGGCGAAAATCTTTATTACGAAGGTGGTTTTGGAGGTTTGAAAATCGAGAAAAACCTGTAACTTGAACAACTTTAGAATGAATGAATCCCATATTAACAACAATACTAATTTCCGTTCTGCTCTTAAAGATACTATATAATATTGTTAGTTTAAGGTTGTGCCTCTATCTGTAATTCCGGATCAACGAACTCTCGAACTTTTACTTTGAATTTAAGCTTCTTTTTCATAATTGGAAAATACGTACAGGTGATAAAATCTTACCTAAAAAATAATATTATTAAGAGAAAATTATTTGATTGCTTTTTTCGAAATTAGGATTCATTTTTTGGGAATTCAGACAATAAAAATTTCCCAATGAGTTATTATACTTATAAAACAAGAAACACAAAAAAACGGTTCCACTTTTTTTACCTCCAATTATTTCAATTTGACCTCCATGGATCTAACGCCGAACGACCGGGTAAAAGTTCTGTTATTTTTGCGTATGAAAGCTTTTTCGCTCCTTCTTAAGAGAACTTCACCGGAAGGCTAAACAGAAACTAACTACTAACTACTTAGCCGATTTTAATAATCATAAATGTTACTTTGCAAAAATTTTAATTTTGAGTAATCGTTTATTTTAAACCCTGAATCAGGTCGAGTCAAGTCATCGAGTAGTGAATAAGCGATCAATTTGTAATGAACATCTCAATCAAGTTCACCGCTAGTATGAAGCTAGTATTAGTGGTTTCCTGAAATCTGTTGTAAAGTTTATATTCAATATCAAGTTAAACGGAGCATTAATTAGATTCTTATTCTGAGAAGTGCTTTTCCATTAAAATCTATGTTTACCCATTTTGTGAATACAAACTATTTGCTTAGTTTAATCAAAATCATTGTTCGTTAATGTTTACAGTACTTAATTAAGTATATTATCCTTAGTTGTTTCATTTTGGTTTTCACCGAATTACAACGGGTAAGAAAGTACCACAAACGATTGTTTTTAATTAGTTGTTTTTGCCACCTTAATTATGTACAGGACTAATAGTTCATTCATGGAGTGACTTTTTTGATTAGTGTTATTGAAATTTTAACAATAAATTTTTCATTTTTCCGCAATAGCGCGAGCGAGTTCTATAGTGCACATCACACATGAGGGAGTGACTGACCACTGTGCAAGTAGAATCATCGGTGGTATGGTTCCAGATGGCAAGAAATATTATTTTTAGCTGAGAACGTTACCTAAAAATGTGCAAAGAAATTTGTTTTAATCCAGCACTAAAAACTAAAAAAAATGTTTAAAGGTTTTGTAGATATACAAACATACAAAAATTATAAGGTCGAAAAATTACACGAAGGATACTAATTTAAAAGATTTTGGCCATTCAGTTTAGCAACGGGAAGGTTAAAGTACTATATAATATACACCTATCGTATCGTTTTAGTGACCATCGATTTGTCCCTGTCACTTTATATAAACGTAGAAAAATCTCAGATGCATTATTCTTGCACAAAATCGTGAACTGCCTAGTTGATTCATCATATCTGTTAGAAAGGATTGCATTTCGTTGCCCCAAGCAAAACACCAGATCGAACGATTTATTTAGAATACCACATTGTAAATCCAAATACGCGCAAAACTCTGTAATAGTACGTATCTGTGAAACTCACAATGCCTTACGAGATGTAGACATTTTCAACCATAACTTAATATCATATAAAATTCAGCTTAATAAATTAATAAATTAAAATACTTTTATTTTATTCGATTTTTTTGTTGTGAAAAGTACATTATTATCACCCGTAGTGAATAGTATAGCTATGCGAAAAGTTGTATTTTTTCTTTTTGTTTTTAATTTTATGTATTTCTTTATTATGTTTATTTTTTGCCATTTAATATGTTGTGTAGGTAAAAAATACTAAGTCTACATTTAATTTAATGGAACTTAATTGGTCTAGAACATATGAATGCTTATTGTTATAATTTTTTACTGTATGACTGTTTGCTTCCTAAATAAAAAGAAATAAAAAAATAATAAATATATTTGCTAACACAATGTTTCAAGTGACTTATTTTGAACTCTTATTTTATTTGAAAAAATAGATTCCTTTTTTGAAGTTAACATAACTCAGGTAAAGCTTATGAAATTTTTATTTTTCTACCTAAAGATCATGAAAATAATAAGTAAATAGACAAAACGCTGTGGTGCGTATTTCAATGTCCGCAATCCAAATCCCAGGCAAAAACGGATTGCAAAGCTACATAGTTAACCTTTAATTTTTCGACTTGGAGTCCACTATTCGATGCCTGCAGTGGCAATAAGTTTTAATATTCTTTCACGCCCATAAGTGATAAAGTTAAAATATTACACACTTTGTAATACACTATTTTGATTAAATGAACACAAGACATCACACAAGGTTTTGCTTATCTTAAGCTTCGTCAGGGTTAATTATAAAAAGCCCCGACGAAGCTTGAGATAAGCGAAACCAGGTTGCCTGTCATTTATTTATTCAATAAAAATGGTGTATTACAAATTGTGTTTCTTTATTTAATATGTAATGTCACACCCCAAAGTATTTGTTTTCTTTGAAAAAAATGCAAAGATATTGTTATGGTTTCAGATGTATACAGTAATTAAACAATATCAATCTTAAAATAAGTTTAACTAAAAACGCGAATATCTTTCAAGTATTTGTCTTTGATTTCAGCTACCAAATTATTTTGTTTTCACTCAAAAGTGAAATCTAGAAACTATTATAGTATTTTTATTTCTCACAAATGTACATACGAAAGATATGTCTATGTGTAGATCTTATTCGTCATCTTAAACTACCCATGTAGCAATTTACGTTCAGTTCATGCCTCCCTTCAGAGCAATTTATGAAGGTGCGAGCAGAGGTGGGCACGCCATTATAATTTCGCCGCGATCAACAACTTGCTGGCGGGATATTGGTCATGGTCAATTTGGAGGTTAAGGACTCAATCAACCTTAAGATATTTCAAGGGTCAAAAAGGTTGTTTGATATTATTTGCCATTTTATACCGGCTCATGTATCTGAAGTTTTTTTGATACGCAGGGCTCGATAATGTGTCGAATAGTGAAAAAGGTTTACTCGCGCGGTTGTAACCTTTGATTTTTCGACTTGACCCTAGTCCATGATTCGATTAATTCAGTGGAAATAAGCTATAATATTCTTTTAAATCTGTTACTGATAATTTTTGTTGTTTGTTTTTGGGGTGTAACATCTTCGGATCTACCGGATCTGCCCTGATGATGGACACTGCAACGCTGTCCGAAACGTCGGCTAAAGAAGGAGTTAGCGCAACACGGCATAACACCCCAAAAAAAAACAACAAAAATGCTTTTGGCCGTGAAAAAACTTACCTGTTACTGATAATATTATTATTAAATAAAAAAAAACACAACTTTTGTTGAATTAATAAATGACAAACAACCATGTTTCGCTCATTTCAAGCTTCGTCAGGGCTTAAAACGAGACAAAACCCTAAAATAAAGCCAGAATCTTAGCAACGTAAGTGAAACAGCTGTGCATAATAATATACGACGCGCGGCTCTAGTGCATTGGAGAGGCTTGCGGTTGAATGTTCCTTATCAATTCTCTAAAATAAAGTGGCAATCTTAACGACGTAAGTGATGAAATCGTGTAAAAATAATGTTCAAACTTTGCCCTAGCAGGCTAAAAAATCAATCTTTCCGTGCGGTTTATTTGAATTATTTCTGATGAACTTATTTCTAAAATCACAAATGTTTCTAGAGTGATCCCTTAGGAAGTTACTAATGAACTAAATAGAAAAATAAAATCTGGTGCTTAAATATAAATAACACATGGATCCCTGTAAAAACGTTTGAGAATATAGTAATACGTTGATCAAAGACAATTAAAATGTGAGCGTTCAGCAAACCCTCGTTATGAGAGTCTTATGTCACCCTTATATATTAATTTGGCCAGTGATGCCTTGGAAAACTCTGACATGTAAACTCGCAAGGATTTTTCACCCATATTCAACATGCTATAACTTTACAACTAGAGTAGTTGGTCAAAAACCACCTCCACACAATTTGTTTTGATTCTTTCAATCACTGTGCCAGCATAAAAGCAACACGTCGCGACAGTTGCTGGATTCGAACTTCGCCAAACGGCCCTAACTGAGCTTAAACCTGGTTCGTTGGCTATTCAAAACTGATCAATAAACATAACTAAAGCTATTTCAAGCACCGTTTAGACTCAGAATTATATTATTTCATAAGGGCGATACTGAAGTATCTTCCACTTAAACACATTAAAATTTTTGTTTTTTCAACAGGAGGTTATCGATAATTTGAGTTCAAAGTTCAAAAATATCAAAGTCTTAGCGTGAAACGCCTAAACAAACAATTTCAAAGGGCATCAAAGAAATGATGATCAATAACGAAAAATATTTGGCCTAAAAATATTACGGTCAATGGAAATTGAACTTCCCTTAAGGGTTGTTAGGGATAAACGGCGTATTTGGGAAGGCCTGAGTGGTTGTTATGTAAACATATAGACACCTGAACCTCCCACCCTCGTTTAGGTTCTACAGCCTAATACCTACCACCCCCCATTGTAAATTTATTCCATGAATTTATTGATTCGGCGGGATTTTTGGCATTGATAACAAAACCGCTTTCGATTGGTTTCTTATTTGCAGATTTTGTGAAAGAATGTTTTTTTTTGTCCTAGTTAGTGACGAAAATATTCAATTTACCATTAATTTTATTTTTAAAATATTCATTTGTATAATCGTAAAATATTACATCCATTTTAAGCTGATTCTGATCTCTATATTTTCATATTTTATAGTAATATCTAAGTTATACTAATTTCCTTTTCTCGACAGTTTATTTATTTCATTTTCTTTTGTTAAAAAAATGTAAAGGAACTTAAAAGTATTTAAAAATATATATCCACCTATACATATAGAAAAAATCTTTTATGAAGTTAGTAAAGTAAAATACCAAGTCTCCGTGTATCAATAAGGAATAATAAAGCAATAAAAGAAAGAGTTCGAATCCCGGCGTGCGCATGCAAAATTTTCCACGACTAAATCTGTGGGGCTGCTACTACCTGGTTGTAGAAATTCAGTACATCCAACGCGCATCACATTGGAACCTACGAGTGAGACGGCGAATGTACGCTGCATTTACCTATTTAGAATAATAGCAAAGCCCCCAACCTACCACCTCGCGGTTCGCCGGTTTATTCTTGAACGAGTGGTACCTATATAAACACAGCGACATCGCGGTACCTAGGTCATTCTTACAAGAGGGTCAGTCTCACTCAAGCGTCCAGCTACAACTGACGATGGGCGGTCACCCCACCCCCGCGCACGCACACCATGCACGCGCACCGCGCCGAAATCCTGTGATCCCGCATCAAACTGTAGTACCTACAAGTGTTCCCGGCGTCACTAGCGCGGTTCCAGCTAATCATCAGCCAACCAGGTCCACCGTACCTTTGGCTTACTTCACACTTGAGTACCAGGAAGCCCTATAGTCCTTACTAGTTATGAACACCACCCGCAAGTCCGGTCTCCACCGAAGCGGTGTCGAGACACCGACTTCGTCGCCGTGATAATGGACTAGGGATTTATATCCCACCGTAATGTGACCTACATGCATCCCACCGTGATGTACATTAACTACTATGACGACATCGTCATTCATCGTTAGCAACAACTGTGACTACTATGGCTATTATATTTGGACTCTGTAATCTAACTACTTCAATAAAGCTGATGCTAGGATAACACACACATTTTTCATTCGTCTTCTAACCAGATCCCCAAAAATTCAGAGTGAAAGATACTCTCAGTATCGCCTTGGTGTAAGACTACCATTTGTAGCAGTCATTTCCTGCCCGCTACAGAGTGTTAGCAACATTCAGTGCCCATCTCTAATTTACTGCTGCTAGCTATGGCAACTCTGCAACTATGGCAACTCGGCGACAACAAGGGACGGGCTCGCGGTCAAGACGAGCAGCTCGACAATTCAGTATTCATCTGGCTGTGCTTCCGGGACGTCGTGAACAGAGAGGAGACACGAACCTCGCCATGAGCCAACTCCATTTACGAACGAGGTTGACGCCGCTGTTTGGTGATTTTACCTTTGGTCATCCTTCGTTCTGCATATAAATTTAGCTTTGCCTACCGCATCGCTTGGCGCCCATTATTACTTATCATCAGGTTAGTTTTTACATTAAATGTCACCATCCATTTGTCGCACTCAATGCATTTTTTAAATTTCCAATCGTGCATTCAGCCTTCGGCTGATGCACACGCCTGAGTTATTTGTCATTAATTAAAAGAGTTCTCATGTTGTTTAAATGATGTAGAAATAAATGTTGTATTTTTGGAATTCATTTCCTCCCTACTTTTATTTACTACACTTATGTTACAACCTTACCTGAGGTAATCATGCCCTTCACCTTTATAATGTCGTTTCAATGGCGCACCCACGTGGTTTAACCCGATTGGCATTTAACTTATTTATTTCGGTCTCGTTGGCATTGAGAGTTGACAATAATTTTTGCAGGTGGCATTTTTTTTAACTAACTTGATGAAGGTTATTCTTATGTCGGCTCATGGGGGTCTCTCTCTGTTTCGCGGCGTTCCGGCCGCATTTCTATCTTAATATTGCTCTCTTAATATTTTGATATAACCATAATTATACTATAATTATTTTAAGATAATTTTGGCCGTGAATACTCTGCGGGACTGGTGGGTGTCCCGTATATTTTATTTTTAGTATTGTTGTAATGTTGTTCCAGATTCCCACATCTGATTTATTGTATTGGTGTATGTCCATTTCTGAACTTTTGTCCATTAGATGTTTAGGTACAAATAATTTTACACCCATTTTTCCTCTTTTGGGATTTTTACCTTTTATTATTGCCGTCTTCAGACGTGATTAATGTTGCCTTGTTGTTTTCTTTTTTTTTCCAAATAATCTTTAGGTACATCTAGTTACAATGCCTGATACAAGGAGTCAAGTAAAAGAATCCGCCATGTCTTCCGTCAAGGACTCAGACATTATTGTTCCCACATCTCCGTTGGTTCCACTGCATTTATGGAATATCAAGTACGATGGCACTACTTGCATTAGGAAGTTTCTTGAACGTGTTGAAGAACTCGCCCTGTCTCGCTCTGTAAGTAAGCACAATCTTTTTTTAGGCGCGTTCGAACTTTTTGATGGTATTGCCCTTGATTGGCTGAGGGTCAATCGCTCTCTTTTTAAATCCTGGGATGACCTTGTGGTAGGCCTCAAGGAGGAATATGAAATTCTCGATTATGATCGTAGACTCCTTGCACAGTTGAGGTCAACTATGCAAGCACCTAATGATTCACTTGGTACCTTTATCACTAATGTTCTCATCTTAAATAAAAGATTAAACAAGAAATTGCCTGATGTAGAAATTTTGGAAATTCTCCAGTGCAATATGCTTCCCAGATATATTCAAAAACTTGCATTAAACTCTATTCCGGACATCGCTACCCTCAAAAGATTGGGCAAATTAATTGAATTGGCAGACAGTCGCTCTGATCAGAGGAAAGGTTCAAAGTCCCCTCAATCCCCTTCAACTGCTAGCGGAAAGGCGCCACTAAATACAAATGCTCCTTCTAAACCTAATTCTTTCAGGCATGCGAATTCTTCTCATAAAAACATGTCCTTTAAACGTTACAACGTAAATTCCAGGGAGGAGATTCATTGCTTCCGCTGTGGATGCCCAGGCGTCAAGACTCCTGGCTGCACTTGCGTTAGGTCAAAAAACGCGAGAGCCGGACGTTAGCTGTGCCGCTGGCGGAGACGTCTTCCAGCATCACTGCTCTCGATCCGGCGTGGCAAGAATGGCTTTCGGTAGTCAGGAATTTCTACAAAAATTTAGGAGCATCAGGTTACGGAGGGAAGGCTGACAGGGACGGCCGTCCTTTCGTATCCTTTTCTACACTCGGAACTGTTTTTTCTGGCCTGTTGGACTCAGGCTCTCATGTTTCCATTCTCGGTAATAATTTTCATTTAAAACTTTTAAAACTTGGTGCCAGGTTGGCTAAGCTCAATAATTCATTTTCTTTAACTTCTGCGACGGGTCATTCCGTTTGTTGTAATTTGAAAATCTCACTTCCTATAACATGTAATAATGTTGTAAAAGAGTTTATTTTTGTTGTCATGCCAGATATAAAGACGGATGTTATTCTCGGTATTGATTTTTGGAAATCTTTTAACATTTGTCCGGATATTTTTAATTTTATTAATACGAAGGTAGTTAAATCTGCTCCTCGGGTTACTTCTGAAGTCAGAGGTATTGTGGACAAACAACACTTATCCATATATCAACAAAATTTACTTGATAATGTAGTTAAAGAGTATATTTCAATTTCTGGTGACAAACTTGGTCGTACGCATTTAGAGGAACACGTTATAGACACTGGTAATAGTACACCTGTAAAACAGCGTTACTATCCGATTTCACCTCACCTGCTCCCGGTTGTGCACAAGGAGCTTGATAGAATGTTAGAGATGGGGGTCGTTGAACCGAGCAGTAGTGCTTGGAACAGTCCCATCTTACTAGTACCAAAGAAAAATGGCACTTACCGCCTTTGCCTAGATTCCAGAAGAATTAATTCTGTCTCTAAGAGAGACGCATTTCCTTTACCATATATTTCAAATATTTTAGACAGCTTGGGAGGAGCTAGTTTTCTATCCACTATTGATCTAAAAGATGCTTTTTATCAAATTCCTCTAGAACGTAGTTCAAGGGAAAAAACGGCTTTTACTATTCCTAAAAGGGGTCTTTTTCAATTTACTTCTATGCCTTTCGGTCTTCATGGAGCCAGTTCGAGAATGATGCGGCTCATTAGTAAAATCTTTGGCCCAGAATTTGATGGTAAAGTCTTCTTTTATTTAGACGATATTATTGTAATTTCCAGTACTTTTGAAGAGCATTTAGCATTACTTAAACTAGTAAAACGTAAACTGTTCGAGGCGGGTCTCACGATTAACATTGAAAAGTCAGTATTCTGTAGAGAATCGCTTAAATATCTTGGTTATGTAATAGATAGTAATGGTCTGAGAACTGATCCAGACAAAGTAAAAGCTGTGGTTGATTTTCCTGTACCTACCTCACAAAAGAGTCTGAGACGTTTCATTGGTATTATATCATGGTACAAGCGTTTTATTTTGAATTTTTCTATTATTGCTGCTACGTTACACAACTTAACCAAAAAAGAGTTCATTGGTAAAAAAATTTCTTGGAATAATCAAGCGCAGGCGGCGTTCTCTAAATTAAAGGAAACACTAGTCGCAGCTCCGGTTTTAGCATGCCCAGATTTTAATAAACCGTTTACAATTTCTTGTGATGCATCAAACGAAGGTTTAGGCGCAGTACTCTCTCAATTAGATGAACAAAACAGGGAACACCCTATTTCCTTCATTAGTAGATCGTTATCGGCTCAGGAAAGGAACCACTCTACTACTGAGAAAGAACTTAATGCGTTAATTTTTGCTTTGGAGAAATTCAGGGGTTACATTGAAGGGTCACCCATTCCTGTAAAGGTAATTACGGATCATTATAGTCTGAAGTGGCTAGTAAACTTAAAATCACCTTCTGGAAGATTAGCTCGGTGGGCTGTCAGACTGCAGCAATTTAACTTTATTATTGAACACAGGAAAGGGAAGGAAAATGTTGTGCCAGATGCTTTATCTCGCGATCCTTTAGTTATATCATCTATTAATCAATCTCCCATTATTAGTACTGATCGGTGGTACAATAAAATGTGTCGTGACGTTTTAGCTAAACCTGAGTTATTTTCTAAGTGGAAACTTGTAGAGGGAGTTTTATATAAGCATGTGCAGAGTATGGAAGCCCTGCATAAGCCTAATGATTGGAAGGAAGTTGTTCCTTAGGATCAAAGACAAGAGTTGATTGCGTTACATCACGTACCTCCTACATCCGCCCATTTTGGGATTATGAAAACTCTGAATAGGATTTGTTTTAAATTTTACTGGCCTAGAATGTCCTCAGACGTAAGGAAATTTGTATCTAGATGTCACATTTGTTTAGGACAGAAAAGTTCAAATCAGGCTGCACCCGGTCTTATGGGAGATCCTAAGTTGGTCCAGCGTCCTTGGCAGGTTATCTCGTCAGATTTATTGGGACCTCTTCCCAGCTCCTACAAGAAAGGTTATAAATATCTATTAGTTGTCGCTGATTTCTTCACTAAATTTACAAAAATTTTTCCGCTGAGAAGTGCGAATGGGAAAAATGTCTCTGCTATTATAGAGGATGAAATTTTTCTAAAATTTGGCGTTCCTGATTGCATCATCGCAGACAATGGTCCCCAATACATTTCGAAAGAATTGAAACATTTAGTTGACAGATATCATGTACGTCACATGTTTTTTAACTGTAGATATCATCCACA
Organism: Hesperophylax magnus; assembly: GCA_026573805.1. NCBI lineage: Eukaryota > Metazoa > Arthropoda > Insecta > Trichoptera > Limnephilidae > Hesperophylax > Hesperophylax magnus. The sequence goes on from JAIUSX010000071.1 coordinate 919,105, forward strand.
GAATAATCCTGTAGAGAGAATTAACAGAGTTTTAGTTACAGCCTTAAGTTCGTACGTGGGAACGGATCATCGAACCTGGGCAAACCATTTACCTGAAATAGAGCTTGCTATTAATACTGCTGTACATGAGGTAACGGGTTACACTCCTTTCTTTTTAAATTTCGGCAGGGAAGCCATTATTTCAGGCAAAGATTACAAATCACCTGATTTTTCTTCGGAAGATTTAACATTCTCGAAACGTGACACGTGGGCTCAAGATGTTTCTGAGCTTAATGACATTTTCTGCCAAGTTAGGACGTGTTTACGTCAATCTTACGAACGGAATAAAGTTCATTATGACCTTCGTAGAAGGAATGTGGAATTCAAAGTTGGTAATATTGTTTGGAGACGCTCTTTCGTGTTGTCCGATGCTTCTAAGCATTTCTCCGCTAAACTTGCTCCCAAATTTTTAAGAAGCAAAATTATCGATAAGGTCTCGGCCGTCGTTTACAAACTGGCAGATATGAAGGGAAAGCCTATTGGAACATTCCATATTAAAGATTTAATTAGGGAAGAAAATTAATTGTTTTTATTTTTTTTTACAAGGGAAAAAGTGAACGGGTTTCTGGTACATACACTGATCACGTGGGTATAGGAAACTTATTTCCTTTTGTTACCTTGTTGATTGGGAGAAATGGTTTTCTTTCCCTAAAGAATTCCATTCCTCTTTTCAACCTGCTTTGTATGTTACTATGTCGTCATTTCTAATGATTATTATCTATTGTTATTTGTGTTTTGTCTGAAAATTGTCATACACATCTATTTCTCTTAAGAGGATCCGCTCTCATCGTTATGATTATTGTTTACCGCTGTTTTTCTCAGTATAATTGATTAAGGTGTGCTTATTTTGCTCTCTACCTTACTTATTAAGTTGTCATGTCTTGTTGATTGACCCTATCATAAGCTTATGAGCTTCCAGCTTTTGTTTTCACACATTAGCATACCAGCTCTTCTGTTGTGATTCAGTATGTTGAAGGAAATATACCTTCTATCTAGATGCTGTCATTTCAGCACTTATTTTGGAGAGTTGTTGTGGTGTTATAATGGCTTAGGCTCTTTAGCACATGATAGCCCTCATCAGGCTTACAATTAAGATATTTTTGTTGATTTTTTATGAAAATTTCAATATCAATAGTCGGTAAGCCATTATCACATTCACAGGTTTATGGTGGTTGGTTCTGTAATGGGTTTTATGTTTTACGTATTTAATCATAGTGCATGTCCTAATATTTTTCTTCGTAATTTGATTCCTTCCCTGCTTTTCTTGAGCTCGGAAAAGTATGGAATGAATCAGATGTTCTGTCAATTGTTTATCGGTATTCTTCAGCCACCCACTGGTTCACTTGGTGACGGAAGAATATGTGGATGAAAATGAAATTATTTATTAAATTAATTTTCTAGATAATTTCTACAAACCATCGGTAGACTGTTCAATAATTATTTCAAGAAGATTTATTATTATTGATTAAATACATTACTGCCATCTGTGTCGAGATGAGCTAACTATTACCTACTGATCTTCAGTTTGGTTTAATGTCTGGATTTTTTTTTATCAATTTTTTTTCACTGGAATGTTGTTCCGTAATTTTTCGTGGAGATTTAAATTCAGGTAAAATTATTTCATAGGAAATTTTAAAATAATTTCTAGCTGTCGCGTAGACACTTTGGGTGGTTTTGACTTGTCATAGATTTATGCATTGTTCATTTTACTTAATCACAACTCTGTTGCAAGTTTTGCTCAACTTTCTTAAGCTTGTTTTATAAGCTTTTACTATTAAATCTTTTGTATTTAGAACAATGATTCTTTTATATTCACTCTTTCTTCGATAAGGGCCTGCCAATTTGCTCAATATTTCTTTTATTTATTTCAACGATGACCAAGGGTTGGGTAGGTTTAGACTTCTTCAACCATCAAGGAAATTTCTCTATACTACGTCAACTGAAGACATCTGGACCACACTCTTCTCTCGTCATCTCTATACTACGTCAACTGAAGACATCTGGACCACACTCTTCTCTTGTCATCTCCATGCTGGGTCAACTGAAGACTTTCGGACATTACGCCTCCGTCTTCATATCTATGCTGCATTCTTCGGGGTTTCAACCGCTCCAGACCTTACTGAATTTCAAGGAAATATTTGAATACGGAACTTTTCCAATGCCGAAGCCGCTACTACCCGCCTAATCTGCACCACATATTTCTGCTGCTGCAGGGTGTATCGAACTTGTCAGGAGGTGTCAGGCGAACCTCAGACTTATAGCCATAAGTCCTTTGGCTGAGGGGGCATTGTAGCAGTCATTTCCTGCCCGCTACAGAGTGTTAGCAACATTCAGTGCCCATCTCTAATTTACTGCTGCTAGCTATGGCAACTCTGCAACTATGGCAACTCGGCGACAACGAGGGACGGGCTCGCGGTCAAGACGAGCAGCTCGACAATTCAGTATTCATCTGGCTGTGATTCCGGGACGTCGTGAACAGAGAGGAGACACGAACCTCGCCATGAGCCAACTCCATTTACGAACGAGGTTGACGCCGCTGTTTGGTGATTTTACCTTTGGTCATCCTTCGTTCTGCATATAAATTTAGCTTTGCCTACCGCATCGCTTGGCGCCCATTATTACTTATCATCAGGTTAGTTTTTACATTAAATGTCACCATCCATTTGTCGCACTCAATGCAATTTTTAAATTTCCAATCGTGCATTCAGCCTTCGGCTGATGCACACGCCTGAGTTATTTGTCATTAATTAAAAGAGTTCTCATGTTGTTTAAATGATGTAGAAATAAATGTTGTATTTTTGGAATTCATTTTCTCCCTACTTTTATTTACTACACTTATGTTACAACCTTACCTGAGGTAATCATGCCCTTCACCTTTATAATGTCGTTTCACATTCAGTAGTGCAACGTTGCTTGAAATGGCTTTAGCCGTGTTTGGTGACCAGATCTAGCCAGGAATAGCCAGGTACTTCCCCACCTTCCTTTTCTTTTTCCTTTCTGTTTATAATTTATTGTATATGGTATATTTTATTCCGTTGATATTAAAATAAATAAAGATACATAATAATATTATGTTAAATGCACTATTGAAGAAATTCCGGATGTGACAAGGTCTATGTAGGCCAGACAGAGCGGACTATCTCCAAAAGGATTTCAGAACACTTCAGAGCTTGTTAACTCGGCCACCCTGACAAATCGGCAATTGCCGAGCATTTGATTGACACCGGGCATTACTTTGGATTTGTTCCTGAAATCCTGGGGAGACCCAAAACTTATAGAGCACGGCTGATTACGGAAGCCATTGAAATTCATAAAAATCCCGTAAACATTAATAGAGACGATGGAGCTAAGCTCATTAGTTCTTGGTATCCGGTAATTGACGGATACACCAGAGCTAAACGAAGAAAACCACTTTAAATAAAAAAAAATGATACGTTAATATTATACGCTCAGAGGGTTGGAGCTGGCAACACGGTATCACAACCTCATACATAAGCTCACATTTTAACACAACCTCAAATAACACATCTGCCCTGATGATGGACACTGCAATGTTGTCCGAAACGTTGGCTAAAGAAGGAGTTAGCGAAACACGGCATAACACCCCAAAAACAAATAACAAAAATACTTTTGGCCGTGAAAATCTTAAATCATATTAAAGGTAATAAAGTTAATTATTTTAAAATGCCACAAAGCCACTTTATAATTAATGATAAAGTAATAATAATAAAGGCACAAATTTAGAACAGTGAAAGTGGTGGTCTTCATGAACCATTTATTTTATTAAAGAAGGGCGTTTTGTAAAGTTATATATATATTGTTTTCTAAGTATATTGTTAAATATTTTAGAAATTTTATAATTAAATCAAATTTGCAACAGCAATTTCTTTAAAATTTAAACGTCGATATTTTATCGGTGTGCTCTATTGTAAGGGTTGGACCATTTTAAGGTTTCACCCGTCATTTATCAGGATGTCGTATGATAGGTGTAGTATGAATGGTCTAATCCATGAACCTTTGTGAACCTATCAGGACGCGAGCCGTAGGGGCTGGAAGACAAGGAGTGTCTGGGGCGAGTAATGACTCAATTATACGCCCGGACATAAACTACTACGATGATTTAATAAAGCAGTTCACCGCGCAAGATTGATCGCGTATTGTAGCGGCGATAAATAGAGACGCTATTTCCGATTTTCTCCTTCCGCGTGCACTTTAATATTCGATTCAACCAAACCCGGAAACTTAAGAGGTTGTCTCCATTATTTGAAACATACGTATTTTTTGATATGTGAATAACATTTGATGGATATGTACGGGCAACGATCTATTTATATTTCTTTACAAAATACAATTTGGGAGGCGGATTTGGGTACCGCTGCCCTGGGAACCATTTATTGAAATGGTTCCCAGGGTTCAAATAAATGCATAACTTTAAAATTAATTTATAATGATAGTACTCAAATCCTTCATGATAGTCCATCCACCATATCGCCATTTTCAAAAATCACTGTGACGCCGATGGCTTACAAAACTTAGGACGGGTTGTTTCGGAGAATTTGAACAATTCATCAAATTTCAACGTTCATTTTCAAGTTCTGTGAAAGATTTTTTCAAATTCTGTTTTTATTTCAGTTTTGTCAAGCAACTAGCCTACAATGATATAATAACAGAACTTGAAAAAGTCTTTCACAGAACCCGAAAATGAACGTTGAAATTTGATGAATAGTTCAAATTCTCCGAAACAACCCGTCCTTAATCTGATAGTATTAATACTCCAGCGTCTGGACGATGTAGGCCCTCTGATTGGTCAAATTTAAATTGTCTGTTTTGGTTAAATTCCGCTAACTTGAAAATTAAGACACGATTTGAAAATTAAGACACGATGCTCATATAATTTTTGGATAATATCGAAGAAAATATGTTTTAGAAAGTTGACAATCCATTGGATTCATTACATTACAGTAAAAATTATCCACAATTACGTATTAAAATTTGACGTTTATCATTATTCACGCGAAAGACAGATTGTTCAGTGTTGCCAGCGTATATGGATTTCCAATCAATGTAAAAAACTTTTATAGCCAGTTAGTGTCAAGCAATGTACAATGTCAGTGTGATTATTTAATGTGAGATATATTATAATTATAAATAATAAATATAATATATAATTATAAATCCGCCATTATAAAGCCGGCTGCAAAAATAACCAGTTCCACTCGATACTTAAATACGTAATTAATTATTTTTTTGATATTACAACACCGACCCCATTCGCTGTCATCAGCTGTCATGTTTAATATGTGATAATTACTTTAGATTAGATAATTATTATTGACGTGATAACCGTAGATATTTCTTTTAAAAACTACATGTGAATCGCTAAAAATAAATATTTTGTTTTCAGATTATTATTTCAATTTAATAACTATGGCTAAAAGGAATGTGGACAATATTTTACCAGAATTGGTCGAATTTCGGAATGTTCGAATGAGAGAGGGAAGTTTACCAAGGATCAATGTGCTTTTCAATAAACCTAATTATGTGCTTCCAGAACAGAATTATTTCGGCGTCATGTCAAAAGAATGTACAATCGAGCATTGCAAGGAGCTTCATTTTGAAGTTGAAAAAGGTAAACTGTTACATTCTTGCTGTCATAATGGAAAAATAATACCACAAATTTTAGCTTATCCTCCAGCACTTAACCCATTATTGACAGGAGATTGTAGTCAATCCAAAAACTTTAGGAATTTTATTCGTCAATATAACAGTGCTAATGGATTTGCCTCATTTGGAGCGCAAATAGCTAATATCCCAGGTAATGGTCCATATTGTTTAAAAATTTCTGGTGAGGTTTATCATCTTACTTCCAGAAGTATACATGTTGAAGGTGAAATACCTTCCTATGCTCAGCTTTATGTATATGATCCTGATGAGGCTGTTAGAGTGTGTATGAGTCATCCATCTAATGCCGATTGCTATCAAAATATAATGCAAATAATTGATAGCGAAATACGCCAAATAAGCCCTTATGCTCATCAGTATAAGAAACTAAAAGAAGCTGTCGAGGAAGAAGAATTACGCATTGCGGCTGACGGTGGGCAGGTGAGAGATATACGTCTATTATTTACACGTTCATCAGCTGATGACCAACGGAGGTACAATGCTCCAACCAGTTCTCACGATATCGCCATGGTATATGTAGCAGACAGAGACGGGAATTTACCATCGGGTATAGATATCGCTGTTTATCCTAAAAATGTTGAAGGACTTCAAAGGATGGCAACTTTATCAAAGCATTTAAATCCTATGGTTTTCCCACTACTATTTCCATCAGGTGAATGTGGTTGGACCACAGGGTTTCAGCATCATGCTGATTTCTTTACTGCTCAACGTCATATTGTAACTGCTATGTAGTTTTATGCAAGTAAATTAGCAGTGCGAAGAAACATATTTAATCCAATCCATTATGCGGGTAAACTTTTTCAACAGTATTTAATTCATGCTTACATTATTTATGAATCTGGTCGCCTAGATTACATTAGGAAAAACCAACGACAACTCAGAGTGGAATGCTACCAAGGTTTGCAAGACCATGTAAGAAATTTAGCCACTGATAGAGGAGTACGTGCAGGTAATATAGTCATTCTTCCATCTTCATTGACTGGTGGACCACGCCATATGAATAAACTTTATCAAGATTCAATGGCAATGGTACGTAAATTTGGTCGTCCTGATCTATTCATAACGTTTACATGCAATCCCAAATGGCCAGAAATACAAACCGAATTGGAACATTATCAATCGGCCGCGGACAGGCCTGATATAGTAGCCAAGGTTTTCCATCTAAAAGTTAAGGAATTTATTCATGATATGACTGAGAAACATGTTTTTGGAAAGGTAATTTGTTGGGTTTATACAATTGAACAGCAAAAAAGAGGACTTCCTCATCTACATGGCGTGTTTACACTTTGCAGCCAAGATAAGTTGTATACAGCTTCTGATATTGATAATGCCGTATCTGCAGAACTACCCCATCCGAAGAATTTGGCTTTGTACCGTATTATTTTTAAAAATAACATTCATGGACCATGTGGCGTACTTAATCCAAGGTCAGTCTGCATGGTAGACGGTAAGTGCTCTAAAAAATTCCCCAAATCATTTAAATATTCTACTGATAATAATTCCGCAGGCTACCCAGAGTACAGGAGACGTGATAATTTTTCTGAAAATCACGTTGTTCGGGATATACGTATCGACAATCGATTTGTTGTTCCATATAATGCATACCTTAGAAAAAAATATGATGCTCATATTAATGTTGAAATTTGTTCCTCTTTGGATAGTATTTATTTATTTATACTGGGTTTTTAGAGATGTTCTCACTTATCTATACATGATCAATCTCACTCAATTTTACTTCTGGTTTTACATTTACCCGACAGCCAATCTGTTTATTTTGTAGAGGGGCGGGAGGAACAGGCTCTTAGGGAAGCATTTACAAGGAACACCTCTTTAACAGCGTGGTTCCAATTAAATCTTAAAGATATTGAGGGACGCTCTATTCTGTATCAAGATGTACCAAATAACTATGTCTTTTCAGCTGGTAAAAAGTGGACGAGGCGACAGCGGGGAGGCGGCAACATCATTGATGACATACGAGAATGGCCGCAGTGCATGACGGAGGCTTCATTGTATTTGATGCCTAAAATTCTTAGACATCTATTTGTTTTAATTTTAATACAATGTATCCCTTCGATTTTCGGCTGAAGATTTTTTTCATCGTGGTGTTGCTGAAGAAACAGCTAGTAATCTTTGTCTTTTAAACATACAGGATATTCTTATGAAGGAGAATTCATCTTGCAGAATGCAGGGCTTACCTGAACCTGATGAAAGTTGCAGTTTTGGACAAGTATCTGATTTTAATGTAATTTTTGAAAACACTTTAGGTGAATTGATGGCTGCTAAACTCAATGACGTACAACTTCAAGCATATAATTCTATTTTGAATAAGTTTTTTCACATGAAAATGATGACAATGAATGTTTCTTCATTGATGGCCCAGGCGAAACAGGAAAAACATACCTTTACTTAACTTTAATTCACACTCTAAGACGAAAAGGTAAAAGAGTTTTATCATACTGCTTTTAATTTACCCCTCAATTTACAGGACAATACAACATGTAAGGTCACATCAAAGAATCTGAAAATTATAACGGAAGCAGATATTATAATATGGGATGAAGCACCGATGGCCCCAGGTGTAGCTTTAGAAGTAATTGAGCGTACTATACGTGATATCATGGGAAGTGATTCTGTCTTTGGTAACAAAGTTATTTTTTTGGGCGGAGACTTTCGTCAGATCCTTCCAGTGTGTCGACGTACTTCACGAGGACAATTAATTGCCGCTTGCATAAAAAGCAGCATACTTTGGTACCATTTGAAAACTTTTCAATTAAAAACAAATGTCAGAGCTTTAGAAAGTGAAAATATATTTTCTAAATGGCTTTTGGACTTGGAAGATGGCAAACTTCCTTCGGTAGAAGGAACATTAGAGTCATCTGTGCTTATTCCCAATGTAAATATTTGTCAAGATATTATTCACTATATATACAGTGAGACATGTACAACTTCTGATGCCTTAGTGATGAGTCAACGTACCATATTGTGCCCTAAAAATAGTCATGTTTATGCAATCAATGAGGATGTACTTCAACGGAAAGCGCCCCTGAGGTGATATCTCACAAAAGCGGTGCTATAAAAATTTCAGCTGTAACTTAATTCAAGCCAAAATCATTACGGGGAACAGAAAAGGTACAGTACATTTCATTCATAGAATTTAAAACACTTTGTCGGATGTTACAATATAATTCAATATGTGCAGGAAACAGTTTCCAGTCAAATTAGCTTATGCAATGACCATAAATAAATCTCAAGGACAAACTTTTGAACGGGGTGGACTGTTACTTCCTGAACCAGTATTTTCTCATGGACAGTTTGAGCGCAGTCATCGTTATTTATACAAATTCTGACTGATTGGTATACGGATAATATTGTTTATAAAGAGATTTTTTCCTAATGAAAGTGTATAATATTATGTTGTAGATTGTAAAAAATAAAAGTATAATAAATTGTACTTGCTTAAAAAGTTTTGTTTTTTGACTCAATTTATCCCACCTGTAAGGTTTTCCAGCCTAAGAATTAAGAGAGTTTTGGTGTATTTACTTTGACAATCGTTAGGTAAGAGCGTAATATTATTTCACCCAAATATGTAGATTTTTAGGACTTATCCCAATAAAATAATTCTTAATATATTTAAAAAAAAATGTAATTACTTTGACAGTCTTTTGGTAAGAGTATATCATTTTATCAAAGTTATATGTAATATTGTAATATGTTGATATTTTTTATTTTCGAATTACATATAAATATTTTGCAATTTAATTTCGATTTAAAAATTAAATCATTTCGATGGTATGAAAGAGGAAACATTTTTCTCATTGACGAGATTTATGTTGGGGTGAGGGGTGTTTAATGTTTCAGAATGTCTTTCTATTATATATCTACCCATTGATCTAATATCTACCTATTAAATGTAACTGTTAGTATCACTCAAACTGGGCGAAGCCCAATGAAGTGCCGCCCGCAGGGCCTAGCAGCAAAAACCCGCGGAGCGGGTTTTTAACTGCTAGTTCTTAATTATCAGCGAAAAACTTCACTCACTTATTATTTTCCTTACCATTGAATAGATTTTTAGTGTATTTTCATTATTCATTGATCAATACTGTAAAATGAATGCTTCAAACAGCGATTGGAATTTGAATTTTGATACCCAGATGTCACCTCTACGTCAATTTTAAAGTGATTGAAGTTTAAGACATAGCGATACACCCCCACCGGGCAAATGGGGTTTGATTATTTTATATTTATTTATTTTTAATGATAAACTAACGTTTATTAGACAAGGTTTTATGCATAGCATATATGTATAATAACAAATAATTATAAGCAATAATTAGTCATCTGAAATACTAATACGAATTGAAAATATCTCCTGAGTAAAAATAAATACCGCCAACGCATTTATTTTTAGTCGGGAGATATTTTCAATTTGTATTAGTATTTCGGATGACTAATTATTGCTTATAATTATTTGTTATTATATATTTACTTATCTGCCCCCCCTTGAAAGTGCATTTTATCAATATATAAGGGGCTTAGAACAATTTTATTAGGTACGTAAAATTCAAATATTCAACAGAATACCAGTTTGACGAAACTGTTGCATCTAAATATGCTTCCTAAAATGATAACTATTTCAGACTCAGTTGTGTTAACCACGAAATTGATAGCATTGCCATAGTCGCCAACTCGCCACCCGTTCAAAGTTGATGTTGGCTTCATGAGAACGGGTCGCTTCTTCGACTCGTTTCTCGTATGTGGAACGAACTACCGTCATCTGTTTTTCCTTCTTCATATAATCCGGGCCTCTTCAAGACCCGCGTTAATAAATCCCTTCATGTAGCCCCTGCCTTGACTCTCATTAAAACGCTGCCACCCTTGCGTTTAGTTCTCCTGCCTTTACGCTGTATATTCAGTGGCGATCTTGCGAGGTGTCACATGAACAAATATTTAATTTCATTATCGACGAACGGAAGAAAAATGTTACATTCTGCAAAAAATACACAACAGTCAAACATATTCACTAACCTATAGGATGCATTATTTGGATAATAAGTTTGGGAGTTGGTGCTGTTGATATATTTGATGACTCCATTTACCTGCAAAATAAAGCGTAATGTATATTAGGGTGACCGGATCACAATGATAATTCATCACATATTTAAAAAATTATAGAAAGTCATGGGAAGTTATGAAATAAAAACTTTATTAACTGGGTTAAGTAGGTTAGGTTAAAACATGTTTTTTTTCATCGTTTCTAATGACTTTATATCACTTTTTAAAAGTGTGTTGAATTGTCACTGTGTTGAGTTATCATGGAACCGTATATTAGAACTTTGAGCACACCATCACCTCCATTTACATTACTGAATGCTCTCAAAACTTTTTGAATAATTTTCAATAGCTCATTATAATGTATTATGTTCTTATATTCGCTGTAAAAGCCCAGCTGGGCGTAACGCTAAATAAAATAATATCACCTGTTTGTAGCGAAATTTTTCGCATCTATAGCCTTTATATATTCACAAAAATGTTTTCAGTTTCAATGGGAAATGGTTATGGTTAACTCTTTGAAAAAAAACCTGGTCGATGACATAGTAATACTTGGGAGAGAATGGTGATGTTCCACATAAATTTGGTCGTCAAAAGATTCAAAAGAGGTACCAAAGCAAAGCTATGCTAAGAGGTCTTAGGCAAATAGGCGTCCCACGCGCCAGCGATTTTAAAATCGCGCGGCTAAACCATCGTCGCGTTGTCTTAGGAATTTATTACCACCGCGCACTAGAGACGGAAAAATCGCACATAACTTGTGAAGGAATCTCATGGAGACCGTATGTGTGTAAGAACTAGGACTCTGAACTTTCTTTCAAAATGTTTCAAAATTCAAAAAAAAAGTCGACACATTGTAAAAATTATACTTTTATAGAAATAAAAATAAAAGAACCTTTGCTTCAAAATAATATACTCTGTTTGTTCACTAGACTTGTGTTTATAAATCAGTGGTCAATATATATTATACAGTTTATTGCAAAAAATTTAATCTTCTTCATTTTTCCATTTCCATTTCTTCTAGCTTCATGAAATTTTTCATTCTGGAATGGCAAGACTTATTGGATACAATTGCTTAACAAATTATTATAAGCATTAATTACTCGCCTGAAATATCCATTCAAATTGAAAATATCTCCCGAGTAAAAATAAATGCCGCCGACGGGAATATATTTATACTCTTGAGATATTTTCAATTTGTAAAGATATTTCAGGCGAGTAATTAATGCTTATAATAATTTGTTATCCTTTGAGCTTTGCATAAAAACCTTGTTTTATAAATTAGTATATCATTAAAAAAATAAGTATACAATTGTAGTTATGTGTTTTAACATCAAAAGAAAAATACTTCTTCCTATTCTTTTTGATTCGGATTCACAATGCTGAGGATCGTGACCCCATTTCAATTTCCTTGGTGAACTAGGTTTTTCCACTCTTTTGAACACCAACAAACCAGATGCCAGAGATATTTGGTCACTTCGGAGCATTAATGACTTTTCGCTGCTTCTCTTGCCTGCAGTTTGCCAGTGACTATGAGTTCTTCCAGGTTGGAGTCCTCAGTTTGGCGAATAACGAGTGTAAAGTTTAAGTAATCAATAATCTATAGTGGATGCTCTTCCAAAGTGGATGTATTTGTAAAATACTAAAGTCAATACCTTATTCACCTTTTAAAAGATTGAGTTATAGATGACAACGTAAGTAAAACGAAATCGTGTGCGTCTAACATTAAATAATGCACTCCTTATAGTGTTGTATGATGTTATGTGGCTTTGGACTATATGTCACTTCTCTTATAAACAGGATGAAATCTCCGCGAGCAGAGCCGTGAATTATGAGAAAGGAACGAAGCAACCGTAAGCGGTGCGAAACGTCGCTTACGGTTGCTTTGTTTCTTTCCCTTAATTCTCAATATCTATATAATACTGTCAATCTTGAATAATGTTGTGGCATGAGACAACACCCACATTTGGCCCATATTTTCACAAAAATTGCGTAAAATAATATTATGCAGTTGTTAGTGATTGTCCAGTCGTTTGTACTGCGTGAAATCATAAGTTACATTTATAATAATTTTGATTTATGTGATTTAACAAAGAAGTACAATTAACTGATTAAGTCGAGAGTGTAGATTTTATGTTTTAATTGATTTCAATTCAACTTCAAACGCCTTATGTAAAAGATGTATGCTTCATAATATACATATACATATTTTGTATTAAAATAAAAAAAAATAACCCTTTTAATGATCTTCCATCCAGTAATCCGTGTATCGTATTGAAAATTATGTAGTTATTATTTGGGTCCGTACGAGTAAAACTGTTTTTTTGTGATTCTTCTTGATGGTAGGGTCAATGAACCAACTAAGCGCAATTTTTTTATGCGCAGCACAAACATAGGTTCAAATGACTCCTTCATTATAAAAATATTATTTTTATACTCCAAAGAAATATGTTAAATTATTAATTGTGCCAATATTATGTGACCTAGATAGGTACCCAATAGATTAAAAGAATTCATCAGCTTTATATTATTCAGAATGTTGTTTTTTCATGATATTCTTATGCGTTCGACATGAAAAAAATTCCCGTCTTGCCGAAAACTGGAACAAAGACGGGCGCACGAGTTTATCATCAGAATGCGCCCATATTTCAAGTACGCATGACTTAAACATTAGGTTTACCCATTGAAGCGGTAAGGAATATCAAGCGGATCCTGTAAACATTCGAGTTCAAACGAGCTTTTCATAAAAATACGGCGCCGCGCCGCCCTGGGTAGGTGCCTTGTCTCAAACGCGAGGAAACTTCAAATCTTCATTATTAAAATGGCACAAATACCTTATCACAAACAGTAGGTTAACCTGCCTACAGTATTTCAGTGCCTACCTTGCGACTCGAGCAGGAGAGTCGGTAAATCATCAATATAATTCATAGGTTGGTTATGTAGTTTTATATGTAATAGTAGTTTTGCTGCTGTGTTTACTGGCGTATTTCTGTACCAAGAACCGGTGGGAATGGTAAAAAAACGGTATCGAAACGCGACACTAAAGGAATGGTAGAGTGAAGCAGTTGAGTTAGAGGAAGGTTTTGGTAGAAGTAGGAACCTATCTATTGAAGTTTGGTCATCAAGAGATAAAGTGCATTAAACAAGTGTTTTGTAAGTATATGGATGGTGATGTCTCAAAAGTATGAAAAAAACAATTACACTTCCGTAGAAGGATGAAGAGTTGCAAACAAATGTTTATAGCTAGTACTTCACACCTAATATTTTCTACCTACCTTCCATAAGTAGATACGAACCTTTCCATGGTCTGTGACATTTGGGAAAAAAAAAAAATTGGCATAAAAGGCGATGGGAGAAAAATTAGCCTAAGTGCGCGTTTAAGTTGTTATTGCATCCATCCTCAATTTTAATGTAATATATGGTTTTTAAGGACTAATAATTACTAAGACTGAACTTTTTTTTTCTTTGTTTTGAGGAGCTTGAATAACCATGAACTGGAACTGATAATTTCACGTCGAAAACTCTGCGTAGTGACATTCATTTTTAAATTCAAAATATTAAAAACTTAAATTAACAACGATTTTTTGTTAAACCATAACTTTTCTGAAAATAACAACGCATTTCCCCAAAACACAAAAAATGAAATTTTAAGGTCTTTAATTACATCCAACAATCTTTAAGATTTTTAAGATAAATTCAACAAGGTAGGTAAAGTTTTAAGTTATTTTGCACATGTCATCTTCTCGTGCTACCGGATATCAACTATAACAGTTTTTTTGTTTAATTTAAATAAAATTTGTTCGTAATTTTGCTAACTCAACGTGAGGAGAAGAAATTATTTTGTGTTGATCACGAAGAAACGCTTCATTGTCAGTAAGCTCTTGAGGTAATTTTTAACAAAAAACGGTATAACGTACCTACAAGTTATCTAAGTATTATTATTATTATTAAATTAATAATAATAATAATGTGTTAGGGTTCGTAAAGAATCTAAATAAAAGATTGATTAATTTTATAAATTGCTTCAACTCGAAACGTTGTCTACAATTATTACAGATAATTCTTATTGAGGAGTGTTTTGCAATATTAGAGTTTTATTTGTACCAGACATTTAACGCTTTTTAGCAACCACACAGTTTTCACAAACGAGTCACTCATCAACCATTGATACTTAATTGAAACTTGTACCAATTTACCAGCACAATTTGTAAAAACACTGTCGAGGGAACGTAGCAACAAACTTCTTCAATCATCGTTAGCTGTAATGGCGTTTCATCCTTTCTATCTATACAATTATAAAATTACAACTTGCGTTATGTGGTGAAGCTTTGTGGAAATTTTTATAACAATATTTTTGTAGTTGAATGTCGTTGAATCCAGTATTATCTTCTTGTTTTTTTAAAGATTAGAGAAATTATGGTTAACTTTAAATTCCTTTTTTATGATAATTTTGCTAGTTTTACAATTTTAATTATAAATAAGAACATCCGTTTTATTGTAAGTTTACAAAAAAATAAATTTAAGTTTTATTTGGCTCGTAACGTGATTTCAATCATAATCTATTGAATTTTGAAATATTAATCTTACTAAAAATAGTAGGCCGACTGCATTTATCTGGTTTTCCTGTAGAAACACTATGTCAGTAAGTTGTTCATGAAAGTGTGTAACTTAATTTTTTTAATGTATAATATTTTTGAAACTATATAGATGTTTCACTGTTCGCGATAAAAGCCAGTAACGAAGTATAAATAAGAACAGTTATGGGCATAAGCGCGTAGCTATTCGTTTTTCACAAATTATAAGGTTTTCGTTAGATGGATTGGCGTTATGGCTTCCATTAGCGGCTGCTTTCATGAGTGTAAAACATGAAATGTTTTCATTACGGAACCCTTAATGATAAATCCATATTATATTTATGTAATACGACTTGGGCCGCCTTAGCGTATTCGCCTTTTTGACAGCATCGTTATTATTTTTGTCATAATTGAAACTCATTTATTTGTTCCATTTTTACCTTGAAAAATATAAGCCTTGATAAGAGTTTTACTTAGATCTCGAGCAACAAGAGTAAAGTACTAAGTTTCTGTGTAATTGAAGATGAAATTAATGAAAATTAGCAATACTTATAAAGGAAATTATCATGACTATATTTTGTTGAAATAATGCAGTAAATTGCTAAAAGATGCAAGCCAAAGAATGAATGTCTTAGAGAAAAGAAAAAAAAATGATACGGATGATTCCTGGAGAAGGTAAGAAAAGTTAAAACGGTTAAGATTGAGAAACATATCAGTTTTTCCTACTTATTTAGCGAGCACTCAAGTCATGGGATTGTTTTGTCTCTCTACTTTGTTAAATATTCATTTTATTTACTTTTCAATTTTTATTCCTGTAGAACTGGGTGGATTGTGCAATACCCAACCGGCAACAAATAAACAAATAAAATAATGGAAACATGCTAATTATAAATTTAATTACATTCATCATCCATCAGAGCTACGGCTGCATCTTAGGCATCCAACGCATTTGTGAAAGCAACGATTGATGTTTTCCAACACATCGAAATAGTTATCTAGGGAGAGATAGACCTCGCTAATTTTAGTCGATGTCAATTGTCAAACTTTATTTTCGACGACAGGCGTGGTATCGGAGTTAGAAAGTTTCAGGTAGGTACTTTTAGTAGGGAACAGTCATTCTTGTTGTTTGTTTTTGGGGTGTTATGCCGTGTTGCGCTAACTCCTTCTTTAGCCGACGTTTCGGACAGCGTTGCAGTGTCCATCATCAGGGCAGATCCGGTAGATCCGAAGATGTGTGCTAAACGTCGGCTAAAGAAGGAGTTAGCGCAACACGGCATAACACCCCAAAAACAAACAACAAAAATGCTTTTGGCCGTGAGAATCTAAAAACTAACAGTCATTCTGTTGATACAAAATTTATGACTGTAATGAAACCTGATAGCAAATTAATCACCGCCTGATTTTTAAACTGACAAAATAAATAATTTATGATATATATATAAATAAGTGAGTTAAGGGAGTTTATCTGGATTCAGACCTTTCTTTAAAAAGTCAGGTAAATAAGACCGTTAGCACGGGGTTCTTCTACCTTAGACAACTTAAGTCAGTTCGTCGGAACCTTTCAACAGAGGCAACTAAATTACTTGTGAACTCATATATAGTATCACGTCTTGACTATTGCAACGGCATTTATGCAAATCTTCCTAAATGCGAAACTGATAAACTTCAATCAGTGTTCAACGCCGCAGCAAGGCTTATCACCGGGGTACCCAAGTTTTCGCACATTTCGGAACACCTCCGAAATCTTCACTGGCTGAAGTGTCCTGAAAGGATCCAGTACAAGCTATGCTAGATGGTGTTTAAAGCTATCAACGAAATGGCGCCACCGTATATTACTGAGCTATGCATTCCGGATAATACTGGTCTAAGGCAGTCAACCCTTAGATCAGCGACATCATCTGCAATTGGAAGGTTGAAAGAGCCTAAGCGAAATCCGAACACTAAGTTTGGTGATCGTGCATTCGGAGTATCCGGCCCTAAGGCTTGGAATAAACTTCCTATGGAATTGAGATGTATAACCAGCCCAACAGAATTTAGATCCAAACTAAAAACTCATTTTTTCAAACACTCATTTCCATAAATCCGTCATTCTATCCAAATATATATATATTTATTTTATTTTTATTTATTTATTTTTTTTCATTTTTTATACCGTAATTGTTACATTTTCTAGCGATTCCGTTCATTCAATTTTGCTATTGGCTTGCTTACCAATGGACAATGGAGAACATCAGCGGGAACATAACAAGTCAATCGGTTTAATTGTTGGAAGATGAATCATCTAAATGCGTTTAAGATTGACGATTGATTTTATTCATAAATTTCATTCATTTAACATATATATCCAGCTAACAATAAAAACACCCTAATATAATAGAACTTCCTTCTTCTTCTGGCGTTAGTAAGATTAGATTATTAATATTAATTTTAGTTGTAAGTTGCTTAATATGTAAATACTTGTATATATGACGTAAGATAGTAGTTATAGGCCTTAGTCGTAAGTCACTAGATATAAGTCTTAGAGATAAGTCAGTAGTTCTAGTATTAACTATTTAAGAAATATATTTGTACAGCGCCCTTGAGGTGATTTCTCACGAAAACGGCGCTATATAAATTAGCCAAATATTATTATTATTAAATATGTAGTAATTATATAAATAAATAAATATGTAGAAATATCCCATTGTTTTAAATTATAACCCGAGATTCAAACATTGGACATAATTGAAATGTAAACTTGAAGTGAAACAATACAAGAACAAACAAAACTAAACAAAAAACTCTTGAATTATTCTCATCTAGATTTGTGTGCACCAATTAGTTAATACTTTGCAATATTGGCCACGATTCTCAGCAATGATGAACCGACTGTACAAGAATAACAGGTAGGCTGTTATTTGTATATTTACTGAAAGAGGCGGATTCTGTCGATATAATGCAAAGATATTAGAAGAACGAGATGTGCTATGCGCAGTTCGTACTGAGTGGAATTGTTTTGCCGAGTGTCGCCGGTTTTGTTCACCAATACTACTGCACACCTTCGCTTACGCTAAGGCATCGCTAAGGTATCCGCACTAATACATAGAACAGATTTCTGTGCGTACACGTCCCGATACCGTTCAAAGTACCCTAATTAGGTAGTACTCCGGCTACGGTCCGGCGGCCAACATAGCATATCTCGTTCTTCTAATATCTTTGATATAATGTATTATGCCAACACGATATATGCCCGAATAAAATACTTATATTTTAAAAATACATATTTATGTACATTTAATGTAGGTTGAAAGTACCAAATTTACCGACAAGTGACCCGATCTGAATAACCAGATACTTCTCACTATTTCTTTCAACGTTCCTCAAACCGGTTTACCATAGTTTCATCGACTCTGGTCCCCATCAGAAGTATATCGACAAAAGTTTTATTGACAATATCGGTACTTGTTAACCCAAATAAATAATAAACAATAAACAATGAATAATTAACAATAAACAATAAACAATAAACAATAAACAATAAACAATAAACAATAAACAATGAACAATAAACAATAAACAATAAACAATAAACAATAAACAATAAACAATAAACAATAAACAATAAACAATAAACAATAAAAATAAACAATAAACAATAAACAATAAACAATAAACAATAAACAATAAACAATAAACAATAAACAATAAACAATAAACAATAAACAATAAACAATAAACAATAAACAATAAACAATAAACAATAAACAATAAACAATAAACAATAAACAATAAACAATAAACAATAAACAATAAACAATAAACAATAAACAATAAACAATAAACAATAAACAATAAACAATAAACAATAAACAATGAACAATAAACAATAAAAAGGAAATAATAACCAATAAGTAATAAACAATAAACAATGAACAATGAACAATAAACAATAAAACGTATGGTTTACGATTGCCGTCTTTCGCAACCAATCTCGGTATTTCAATTATTAAAAATATTATTAAATTATTCACGTCCAATGAATTTTTAATTTAAAAACTGGAATTGATGGTGGTAACAATAATTCAAATAAGCAATAAAGTAGATATATTAAAATTATTTTATTTTAAGTAATTATTAATCGTGTATTTCTTTTGAAAACTAATTAGAGACATGGTTTTTGAAATTGACTAACTGTGTTCATTAGAAATGTAAATCAACATAATAGTGTTGTAATGGAATATATTTTTTTGATATGTAAATTATGATATTTTTTCGAAATGTAAGTTTTTGAATCCTCCCTAATTACCAATCAACAAAAAAGTGTTGTAATGGAATATATTTTTTTGTTCCTGAGGCACGAAATTTCGTAATATTTCATATTACGTAACACCACAAACAAGACAAAATAGTACCTTTGACGAAAAAAAAAATTTCTTCCATTATTAATGATACATTTATGTTTTTCATATTTTGTGGCCTATATTTTTACATAAAAAATCTCAAGGGCTGATATAATTGCATCAGCAACCCCACTTTTCTTACCAACTTTTCTCGCTTTATTAACTGATATTATATTAAGCAATCTATCATCTCAACCAACAATAAACTTTTGTGAGATCCGACATGCTGCTGGAAACATGTTAGCTTACAACGCATTAACATATTTAAACTAATATGTGAATTTTGGGTTCGTAACGATGAACCCCTCGAAAGGAAAATACCTACGTTTTCACGCGTATGTAGTTTATTTATAAATTCAAAATCTATTTTTATGGTTAAGGTAGAGTTATCATTTAAATAATTCATTTTCTTAAAAGCAATCATTATTAATACATTTTAAGATTGGATTTTGAGTGAAAAAAAAAAAAAAAAGTATTCGCCACGCTCTCAAGACAGTAAAAGTACGGCATGTAGCTGGTACAAACGTGGGAGAGGTAAAATGTGGAGCTACTGGAAGCGTTGAAGAACAAGGAAATTGGGGAGTTGTTGGAAAAGTGGGATTGCAAGGAAAAGGCGAGCAGATGAGGGCGTGGGATGGCAAGAAAAACGGTGACCTGATAGAAGCGTGGGAGAGCTCGGAAAAGAAGAGTTGATGGAAGCATGGGAGGGCAAGAGAAAGGAGGAACTGATGGAAGAGTGGGAGAGTAAGAAGAAGGGGGGAGCTGATGGAATCATGGGAGAGCAGTGAAAAGGGCTAGCTTATGGAAGAGTGGGATGGCATAGAAAAGGGGGAGCTGATGAAAGTGTTGGAGAGGAAGGAAAAGTAGAAAAGGGGGAGTCGATGGAAGCTCGGAAGGACCATGAAAAGGGGAAGCTGATGGAAGCGTGGGAGGAATTAGTTGAGTATTATATTTGTATGCATAGATTAGTAAATGATACAAAAAAATAATACTAGTAATTGATAAAAGATCCTTCGGCGTTCCAATCATTAACACGTAAGCAAATTAAAAGCTTCCCACTACACAACAATAAGTTCGTTAGAAGAGTGTTTTTTGTTGTGGGCTTTAACTAAGTAAATGCTGGTGTAATTCAAAGTTTTATAGAATCACAGTAATAAGTAGAAATGGTGACATTGTACGCGGAAACAGCATTAGTACAGCAAGGTCTTGGGGGAATAGCCAAAGGTAGCGAGTCTTTCTCAACTTTCACCCGGCGGCGCTGGCCAGTGTAAATATTACGTCCACGGCTGAATTGAAATTGTGAAAATATTTCAATAATGCAGAAATTCAGTTGCCAAAGTTGTTGTTGTATTTTTCCCGAATGCTCCGAGTGCCCTGATGGATTTCCTCAGATGCATTGTTTGTGAGTAATTAATTAATCACCCATGACAAAGGGTGTTTTGTTGCCCTGTGAATGAGAGTGATAAGCATGGTCACACAATCTGTTCGCTGACTTTTTCCAAGGGCGCTATTTTATCACGCTAAAAGTATACTGTGACGTCAGCAAAAGCTTCCTAAAAAGCTCACTTTATAGACTTGAATTATTACTTAGCGCGCTAAACATGATATTACCATTAAGGCAACGGCCCACCCATTGTAATATACCGTTGATGGCACCTATTTATATATAATTTATTACTTTTAATGAGATAATTTTCGGTGAAAATTTGCGACTCGCGGCAGTTCTGTCTAAAATTTATATGAAAGAATTTTTGCCGCTTAACATTTTCACACAATCGCTTTTCACTTTATAAATCCTTTAAAGCGGCCATAATTATATGAACTTCCTTTCAAAGTATTTTTGTTAAATTATATTCACGTTTACCTACTTTGCGTTAAGAACGACGCGACATTTTGGAATTGCTGATTATTCCATTCAATATCAGATTTCAAAATATCTCGACAGTGGCGAGCAGTGACTTTTTCTTACAATTTGGGTGGATAATCATAACAGTATAAATAATTTGACAGGAATTATAAAAGAAACTACATACATATAAAACAAAACTATTGAACGAGTTATCGACATACAAAAAGGCAGATGCATAAAATTCTATATTAATTCAACTTGTCGAAATTGGTATTATTGAAATTGATTCACTGCTTATAAGAGTGTCGGTATAATAACAGATACTATATGCTCGTTATTAACAAATCCGGTAACTTAATGTCAGTGGCAGATCGTGCGTTTTTGTGCTAGAGTACAATACTTGAATGACAAATTATTTGGAGCACTGGGAGCATGTTAATAAAATTTCCGTACAATTTTTTTTACGTTAACACAGAAGGCCCTGAAGAAAATACCCTTGGGGCCTATGTAGTCTGTAGGGATGCTGTGTCTAGGGTCTTTTTGAGGAGAGGAAGGAGTGAACATGGGTCTTAAAGATACCAATGTTGTAGGAGAGAGGAAACACAGAGGCCGGAAAATTGTTCTATAGCCGAGCTGTTAAATTCAAGAACGAGTCGTAGAATCGACCCGTTCTCATGTGAGTGTATAATTATGCACCAGTGCCGAAGAGATCAATAACGCTAGTTTGTTGGAGCACCTTCTATTGTTATACCGATAGAACAAATACAGCATGCCTACCTGACGCCTGTGTTCTAAAGATAGTAATACGCTTGTTAAGATAGGGGAATACAGCCCGTTTCTGCACAGAGTCATTTATTTTTTTCAGGTATTTTGAGGCTCTAGATCAGAGGTGGCTGCCAAATTCAACAATGGGGTGAACTTACGATTTTTACAAGGTCAGCAGTTGTGTAATATTGAAGTATCTGCGGGCCCTGTTCGGTACGTTCAGCTTTTGGGAGGATAACTTGCTTCTGGCTTCCTGAGGTGGTGACTTAGAGTAACCCCAAGCATATTAATGGAAGGTATGTACCTAAGATTACACAAAAAAATAAAAAATATTTACTATGGTGTTCAATCACCTTACAAATACCGATACGCTAATCGTGACTACCTATACTTTTTTGCGGTGTAGCAGCCACGACCTTTAAGTAACTCAAGTATTGGAACTTCCGCAGCTTAGAGAAAAACAACAACAGATACACAAATTACCTCAAGCCTTAGAAATAAAAATCACACCGAAACTACTTTGATAACGTCAATAAACCTCACAAACTTGCCTTTCCTTTATCTTATTTTATTATGTAGAAAAAACAACCTGACTTATTACATTTTTTTACTCCAAATAAGCTCACGATAGTTGGCTGAAGTTTATTAGGTGCGTTCTATAGCACAAATTACTCTTCAGATATATCGTCATCTGAATATATTTAAAAATACCCATAATAATAGATTTCAAAATGTTCTTAACCCAAGAAAAAATATAGGGACGGAAAATTATTTCAAAAAACGAAAACATTTCCGAATGAAACGAATGACCTGAAAATATTTAAAAATCCCCTTCTGTCATCATTGTAAATGGAAAATCGAACTTGCCAGCCGAGGTAACCCGAGGTATTTATCAACTCAGCCACCGACCGGTCGATCTTCAGTATAAACCGAAAAATGCTTGTGTCGTTGAATTTGTTGGTTCAGAGAATTGAGTAAATATGTTTTCATACCTTGACCATCCAGGCGTTACCCATTAGTCATGATTTGTTTGAAAATATCAGATTTTTCTGAAAATATTTCCCTGAAAAGTGTTTTAAAAAATACAACTAAAACTCCTTAAATTTTATTTATTGGTTAATCGAACAGTCAGCTGTATCAATATAATAAATTGTTTATTAGGAACTATATTTTTTTAAACACGGTCTGAAAGTGGTTATAGAGTAAAATTATCATTATTTATTTATTTCTAACAATTAACTTTAATTTATTCATTGATACGTATTGTACCTCGATAATTGTATTTAGGTTTTAAATACAATAATAATAATATTTCTTACCTGATGCATTATATTAAATTTTTGCAGGTTTGATTTCTTAATGAGTTGATGGTTTGTTAATGAGTTGGATTATGTTATTTGAATATGATATTGTTATCAATATTCCAATATTGTCATTTAAAAATATCCAGTCATCCAGGGATTAATATTAACGTAAAACAATATTATCATAAGTCAGTCTTAAGTATTCGTGACTAAGTATCAACTGCTTTTTCTACTAATCTTAAACACTAAATAAAAACACTTCCCAACCGTTAAATGGCGTTTTAGTTACACATTGAATAAATAGTGTATAAACATAGTCCTTATAAAAATGTATTCTAACTGGGCTGCAAAAGAGCTGGCAACGTCACATTTTGGCAGCCTTACACGTCATATTTCAGTCTTGAAAAGTTAGGTTATTTTTGATATTTAATTTATTAATTGACCGTTATCTGCGTGGCCTCTGTCGTCGAGGGGTAAGGCTCTCGACAAGGAATCCAGAGGTCGCAGGTTTAAGTCCCGGCGTGCGCAAGAAAATTTTATTTGATTAAATTCTGTTATTTTAATATTTACTAATTTAAAATGATTCATAGTATATTTGCTGCCGAATGAAATATACTCTCAGTATAGTCCAGGTGTAAGACCACACTTAATAATTGAAAAGTTGCTTGAAATGGTTTGGTCATGTTTGATGACCAGATCTGAATAACTAGGAACTTCCTCACCTTCATCTCCCCCATCTCCTTCCGCTCCTCACTACCTGCAGTCTCACAAAATACACCAATTGGGGATGCCATAGTCACACTGGCTCCAGATGGTTGGGAGCAGTTGGGACTCCTTGGGTGGTTTCACATTAAGAAATAACAGAGTAAGTTTTATAAGAATATCAACGTTCGAAGTACAAATATTTGTTGTTTTTTTCATTATTTTCATGTTAGATATTAAAATGTTTCAATTTATAAATATTAAAGAATACTTCAAATATAAAAATAACAATGCATAAAATGGTATTTGTATTTCCAAAATCTTTAAAAGAAGAAATAAAGGACATTACAAAATACCTAGGAAATATTCAGAAATTCGATGAGAAATCTCAAGTTTACACAACAGATAAACAACTCTCTTTGGCAGAATAAACAGTTTATGAATCTTTCCATGAACTGCTTTATGGCCGTTGAATTTTATTAGTAAGGTTTTTAGGTGCCTGATTGTTTATCAATTGAATAATATATTCACCACGTATCAGAAAGACTATTATAATTTATTTGCCGTTCTGAGCTGGTGTTAATTATGTACTTTTAACAAAATCCAAAAACATTTTAAACGTACATTTTATTATCCCATATCCCCATTTTTAAAATGTTCGAATAAACCTTTGAAGTCGGTGCAAATGTTTTGTTAGTTGTTTAATTTATCCTCTTAGGCGATTAGGATCAGTTTTCCACGCGGCAGTGAAGGGGGGCAGGAGATTTTTCGCGCCCTTTAGTTTTACGCGTGTGCCGATAAGGAGTAATAGTGGAGAACATCGAGGAACACTGTGGAACATTGTGGAACATTGTGGAACATTGTGGGACGGAGCCATTATCGAGGGAGTCATTTGGAAGGAAAAGCTGAATTTCAAAAGCTTCCTTATCCTACGTAATGATCAACATTTATCTTGCCGTCGCGATTTTTATCTAATAACCCGAACGAACTAACAAATAGAATAGGCATTAAGTCAGCATAAAACCGCCCTCTCAAAAGCTATTTTTGTACAGAGATTGTCTTGGGTGCTATTTTAAAATAAATTATTATGTTCGTTGTCTAACTGAATAATACATATTCCCGAAAAAAATACTGTATTAAATTGTACTGTAATACTATACAAATATCAAATGGTTTCGCTGTTTTTGAACGTATCCCAAACGAAATTTCTCCTTAATAATAAAATAATAAAATAAAGGCAAAAAATTAATAAGCGCCACCTATTATATAGCTACTTACTGAAAACTGAATAGACAAAAAAATATTGGTAGGTATTTAGCAAGCAATTAACAAATTTTCTTTGCAATCGAATCAGCCGGTATCATATTTCCTGTTTTAATTCTACGACCGGAGTTTTTTTTATCAGGAAAATATTAATACTGGTTAATTTTTAAAGTTTATTATATCAAATACATTTCTAAGTGTAGTAAAATTATTAGTTGGTATAACAATATCTCCCTAGCTTCCCGCTTTGAGTGTCTGTATATGTGTATGTATTTATGTAATGTGTACACAACACACATGCGTCAAATAAAAAAAATATGTTTTTAACCTCCTTCATCTTGCCCAAGGCAGCCCGTGCACGGGGTAAAAATTATCAGGTGACATAACTACAGTTTTGAAGGCAAAGAGGTTAAGTTATCCCTGTAACATAATAATAAAACAAAAATATTTTGTTGAATTCAAATTTATATTTGATATAATATTCTTAGCCCCGTCATATTTAAATAAAAATCGATCTCCCGATAAGCCTGAAACGTCACTACATACGACAAGAGCTTTGAGCTCAACACTCAGTAACACGAAATACCCTGTCATATTAACAATACCTCCAACTTCTGACATTTCCCATACATTCGAATGGCATCATGCTACACTAGTGCCTCCTAGTGGCATGAGTTATGCTCATTGGTTTCTTTAATATTTGAATGGATTTAATGTGAAATATATTTTTTTATTTTACGAAAGTAGATTAAAGAAATCTAAACAATAGGTAACTAGATACGACTTTCAATTCAATTCCCACAATTATTTATTTATTTATTAATCTTAAGTTAACTCACATCGTCGTGTGTGCTAATAATTTAAGACACATATAAAAAAATTACTGTAATTGGCAAACAAAGGATCCTTTTATATGTGACAAAAAAATCAATATTTGGGGAAAATATGTTTTCTCAATTCCTCTTTAAACTTAACCATCTTCTCAATATGAGTAACTTCCTTCGGGATTTTGTTATACAGTTGGACGGCCTGGTACATGAGAGATTTCTGGGTGTTTGTTTTTTTTCTTGTTGGCAATCTGATTTTCCTTACATTTCTCGTCCCGTGTCCGTGTATCTCATGGTTGTAATTTATTTTCCTATTCAGCTCCTTAGACATCATCCCTATTTTAATTTTATGCTTAAAAATAAGTACATTCAAAAATATATAGTTTGTTTTACCGCCATAAAATTTAGCTCATTTAACATGTCTCTTACTCGTGTGAGTATTTTTCGCATTGCTTTATTTTGCAGTATTTGCATTTTTTTTTCATTTTCTCTTCGTTGCAGAGAAAAAGAATACTTGAAGAGTAATTAAAATGTGGTGATATAAATGTATTGTATATTATCTGACATGTCACTACTTTATTTACTTTGTTCCGTATTCTGGCAACGAATTTATTTTTTTTTAGCAATTTTTTTAATTGTATAGTCTGTATTATTTAAAAAGTTCAGCTTTGAGTCTATAATGACCCCCAGATATTTAATTTATTTAGTTCGACCAATTTTGACACAGTAACCAAGTCAATATCCTTTTTGATTGCTTCCTCACAATTTTCTTCTGCAATATAAATCGGTGCATCGTCTGCAAACAGTCTTATTTTGCAATGTTTTAGTCTTTATACTATATCATTTATGTAGAATATAAACAATACCGGACCTAGTACCGATCCTTGCGGTACCCCCAAGGTATTTCAATCGGATTTGATACATTGTTACTTATCTTAGTTGTTTGGTGTCTGTTGTCTAAATAACTTTGAAAACATTCTAATTCCTTTAATTTTTTTCCGTATTTCTTTAATTTTTTAATAACTCTTTTTCTTTCTATTCTTTCAAAGGTTCTCTGAATAACTAACATGTTAATGTTTTTTGGCATCCTGAAAACCGATTAAAGTTTTTTTTACTGTTTTTAATTATTAAATCCGTAAATTGCATGTAGAGAACCTAACTTTGGGACAATTTTTGTTGTTTTGGTTTTTTGTTTTATCAATATTGATCAAAATACAAAATTGAGAGCACGAAACACCGCCACCAAGTATTATATGAATTCAAAGTAATGTCAAGGTAAATATGCTACACTAGCGCTTTTAGCGACCGGAGTTTTGGTATTGCCAATATTTACTGGAATTGGACGTATTATTAATATTATATGGTATTTGGTATGACTGATAGCTAAACGTTCTACTGGCCTCTAGATTAACCATCTTAAATTTTGGCTTCGCCTAACATAAATGCTTAAAATTACAAATTTGAAGCGGTTCTCTAAATTTGTACGAATTATAAAATGTTTTTTTCACAAAAAAACATAATTGAAAATGTCTAAATCGAACATAAGTGCGCTTTACTCCCACCACACAACGGCGGCTGTATCTTCTATTTTTACTTCATTTATTCATCTCATACCTTGGAAACATAAATTAATGAGCTTCATAATTCATTTCATCATTCTCGATTCAGCATCACATTAATCAGAATGAGAATTCCCAATTATTATTGATTAGTTCTTAGGCCCGGAGCACGATGGCGGCTAATAATACCGTTTCATTAGCTGGCGCTCGGTGATTGTATCAAGCTCACAACTGCTATGGACTTATAAGATGGACGGCGCTTTATCAAACTCCTTTATTATACTAGGGTGTTCGATATTGTAGTGTATTCGACTAACATCAGTTAAATCGTTATATCTTTCTCAATCTACCGATCCCGACTTTGCACCACTCGATCGATAGCTACCGATATTTTGGTAGCTGTAGATGTAGGTATCAATTTTTTATGAATTAAAATGAATTTATTTTGAACTTCCAGCCATCAGTTATTGTTTTTAGTCGCTAGTTTGATAAAGATTTTATCGAATACCTAAATTTATTTTCTCATTAAATATTCCAGACAATACTTTGTACAGAATAGTCTAGGTGTAGACGTCATTACAAATTGTTTTATAAAAATCTTGCCCTGACTTGTAGGTAGTTATTGCATTTTGGTATTCTTTATTTTTTATAGAATACCTAGTAATACTCAGTAAGTAAGGGCAATTTTGATAACTCATATGAATACAGAAATATGCGTTTATAAATTTTGCGATTTAAAACAAAAAAATGTAAGCCTGTAAATATGGGACAAACATTGAAATACAAATTCTTTTGATGCGTTTCAATAAATTTTGAGGTATGATTTTTTAAATGAGCTTAGAACCGGCTCTGAAATTTTTGTCGCTGGATTTGTTACATAAAAATATTAAATGACTTTCATGTTATCTTTAATATGACTTAGAACTTTGTGGTGTTGACAAAATCCACTCTAGGTTTTATTTTGCTTCAAAGCATACTCTATCGATAAAACAGTCTGATCATTTTTTTCTGTGTATTTAAAAAAGAAATTTATCGGTAATAATGAATTGTCAGATAGGATTTTTTTAAATTTAGCTAGAGGTGGCTAGAAATCCAACTGCCAGACCTAAGTACCCTCCTTTGTCACTTTTAAAGAAATTACTAGCCTTATGTTGAGTTCCTTTTAATATAAAGGATGTTCCAAAAGTCACCGTCACTCTTTTGAAGAGCTGGTAGGTCATCTCGTAACAAACCAGAATATCATAATATGATTTTTATAAAAGTCGTTAGTTTTCGAAATACTGGTCATTGGATGAATTTCGTAAAAATCGACACTTAAGATCAGTTTTTCCAGTATCATAGTACAAAATTCCAAAATTTAAAATTCTTATTTAATTATTTCTTTTATGCAATACTGGATAGCCCTGGGATTGATCACAGTCCAAAATAAAACTAACCTCTGAAAAATAAAAACTTTTTGGCCCGATTCATAAGTAATTTTTTTTATTTGTTAACTCTGACTGCTAACCTGACAAGTTATTAAAAAGTGCTCATTTAGTGTATTTTCTAAAATGGTTAAACATTTGCTTTAGAAAAAAAAAATTGATATTTTAATCAAAAAAGAGTTCAAATTTGAAATTATTTCAACAATTAGGAATGCGTAAGGGAGTTTGGTACATCCTGTATAAATGAATGACTGCTAACCTGACAAGTTATTAAGAAGTGCTCATTTAGTGTATTTTCTAAAATGGTTAAAAATTTGCATTAGAAAAAAAAATCGATATTTTACTCCTAAAAGAGTTCAAATTTGAAATCATTTCAATAATTAGGAATGCGTAAGGGAGTTTGGTACATCCTCTATAAATGAAATTTAATAAAGAACTGAAGAGTAATATCCAAGACTAGCAATACAGATTGTATCTATATTGCGCACAAACCTGTAAGGACTTATTCCAAATAAACATTCTGTTCTGTTTTCACTTCATTATCTAAAGTTGCACTATGGCTTGTAAGCCAAAAAGTCTACATTAATTTACTAATCTAGATATTGGAAAATAAGCAGAAATATTTTACGTCAGTGTGGTGTTTTGAGAACGCCAAGAAGCGCCAGTGTGAACGTTTTTCATTTATTTATTTATCTGTTTTCTTACTTGAAAACATGTTGCACTTCAATCTATGTGTTTTGACCAAAGAATAAAGAATAATACAAGAATTTCCAAGTGGGCGTGTGATGCAAATTTTTGCCTAAGCAAGGCTTAAATTTCCAAAACAAAACTGAGTTCTATCTATTTTAGCTATTCTGGCTATTCGGATAAAAAGAACATTTGTTTCCATTCAAATTTGTATGTAATGCACTTCTAGAGCTATTCTTTATTCAATGGTTTCATCAATGGACAGCTGAATTTTCAACCACCTTTTCTTACTAAAACTTATATTTTCTAAATTAAACTTATATAACTTGGGTAGATAAAATGAATACAATATTTTATAAGCAGTAGTGCGTATCAGATAAAATAAATACAATATTTTATAAGCATTAGTGCGTATCAGATAAAATAAATACAATATTTTATAAGCAGTAGTGCGTATCAGATAAAATGAATAGAATATTTTTGAATTTCGATTTTGTTTTCTTGATTGAATGAATGAAAGAATTTGATTCTTATAATAATCGAAATAAACCCACTTCCCAAAATCCAATTCAGCTGAAACTCGGCAGATAGACTCGTTGTCGACGACGATGCATTCTGTTATTTCTCATATCATTTCTCTGAAATTGGATGATTTTATAAAAATTTGCAACTGTTAATATACAAAATAAGTCAGTCAGTCATTATATTTAGTCATTTTAGTCTGTCTCTGGGGAAGAAGCTTCAATCCTCAATCAAACCAACAAAAAAATATTTTAACATGTTTTTTTAAAATACACCTATTAACAAAAATCTGTGTTTTATATAATTTTAAATCTCTTTTTATTTTTCGGTTAATTATTTAAACATGTTTAAATTCGATAGGTTGTGGATATTTTAAGCAATTGATTGCCACTTACCATGCAAATAAACTATTTGCAACCGCCTTGCCGGCTCTCAACTCCGTGCTCGAAACAGAAACAGAAATGTGGCGTATTCATTGAATTCGCAATTTAAAGTAGTTCCACTTTGCTAGCCGATACACTTCAACTTCAAAACGTTGAAATAAAGTTTGAGCACTTTTTCATCACGGACCCGTTAGCTGGTCTCGGAATCGCTCTTTAAAAAAGCATTCCGGTGAATAACGTGAAGCACTTCCAGCTAATTACTCGTGCAACTAAACGTTTGTGAAAACTTAAACAATCATAAACTTTCTCACAAGTCACATTTTGTTGGGAACTTATTTTCGGTGCACTGCAGTCGGAGATATTTCCCCGGTTAGATTACGGAGCAGATATTAGTAGTGGGCGTAAGATCGTGGATTGGTTTGATATATTTTAGTTAGCAAATGAACCAAAATTATACTTAATATCTTCTTATTTTATTAGACAACTTATGCATAATTTTAATGCACAATTCATGTCCCAATTAAGAAGAGCCCCACACCTGTCTATACAGTTTAAAAATGAGGGAACCATGTCGCCACTGGGTTGGGCAGAATTGTGAGGCTGGACGTAGTAGATCTATTTATTAGCAGATGCCGATAGCTTTTTGCACATACGAGCCAACTTTAACAAAACGTGTCGAGAAAACGACCCGTTCTCATGAAGCCAAAATCTACTGTGTTCCGCTCGTGTCCGTAAAGTTTCACGCGCATGAACTGGTGGACCGGACATCAATGCTGCTAGCATCTTAGAACAGATTCCATTAAAATACTTGTAGAACAGCTCAGCATGCACGGATTCGAGATGGCAGTCGGTATGTTATTAACGGATTGTCAATCAGACAGATCGCCTTCCTTTGCAAAGATTTAAGTTAAAACAATTTTCTGTAAATAATATTATCGAATAGGTAGATTCTTTACCGTTTGTCTGAATTCTTCTCACAGTCAGTTATAAATTTTAAAATAATATTTAAATTCAAAGAAAATTTGAGTTTATTGACACACACCTATACACACACATATGTGAGTACACACATAAACGCATACATATATTCATATACACATATATACCTCTACCTGAGTACCTAACACTATCACATCAGAAAGACCCCCAAGCGCTTTCTTGAATCCGTGGTATTTGGCTATTCATTTTATTTAATTTGTCAAATTATTGAAGATTTTTGGAGAAAGAAAATTACTGGGCCATTGAGGTTTTTATTTTTTTAATAATATAGTTGGAATAATATTGGTTGGAATATCTTGTATTATTAGCACTTTTGAGGTAACTTTCAACGCTATACGGTGCTATATAAATAAACCAAATATTATTATAATAATTATAGTTTGATTCAATAATACATATTTTATCATTGAATTTCAAATAGAAGGACACATATTTGAAATATAACGATTTTTCATTAAGTCCTTTGTTGGGTGAAAATAGTGTACTTTGTAAATAGTCCGAATTATAAATTTTTGGGCTTTTATTAATAGATCTAGAAACGTTTTAGATATCCTCCCCAGACGGTAAGATATAATTAATTGGCATAAGGAAAATACTGTGATTAGTGTCTGTTTATTTCTATCTCTAAATAATATAAAATAAAGTCGCTTTTGGCGTCTGTCTGTTTGTGTGAATAGTTCATTTAAACTACGCACCGGATTTTGATAGGATTTTCAATATAACTTATTTTCACTTAATTTAGAAAATTTCTTCCGATAAGGTTTATATATAATCAAGTAATCAAATAATATTTTCAGGCGCTTACATTACTAATGCTGGGAAAATATTTCGAGATACATCAAAATAATGTACTGCAAAATTGTATATCTTAAAAAGGCCTACAGAAAAATTATTGACGGTATATGACTATATTTTAAGGATAACTCCCAGCAACGCCAGGTACATGTCAGCTAGTATATTTTCCTATGTTTTGCCTATATTCAACGTGAGTATATTGTTATCCAGCCATTGTTAAATATTTTGTAAAATTATTTCCGTTCTACGAAATGTTTCTTCCCATGTTTTATTTTTAATAAAACTAGATCAATATCATTGGCAAAAGTGATTATATTGCCATCAATTGGTTGTCTACATAAATCATTATTGGGTAAATATAAGTATGGGACAGAGTACACTGCACGGTGGAACACCGAAATTGATGCTGGTTGGAAGAGATGATTTGAGTGATGGCAACTTATCCATTCAAATTCTTTATCTCGATTTGCTGGAGCTTAGCCAGAAGGATTGGGCGTGAGACTGTGTCAAACGCCTTGGCTAAGTCCTAGAATATTGCAAAACATTTATCACCTTTGTTCAGGGCTTGCGTTATGTGTGATTTTCTAAAATAGCTGAATCCTTTTTTTAAATACTTTCTCCATAGTTTTCAATAGTGTGGAAATTTATTTATTTATTTATTTATTGCATCTTACTATACATGAAACACTTTTTTTAACATAAAAATCAACCTCACTAGGACTAAGCCTGTATCGAGGTTAACAATTTACGTTGGAGTGAAGCAAACATAAGAGTAATCACAAACATAAAGTAATTCTACATACAAACACAAAATATTTCAAAATTAAAGAAAAAATAAGTATTATATGTGTTACCAGATCGGTAATTTGACAGTATATTGTAACAATATTTGAACCATAACTAATCATTAATCATTATTCAAAAGAAGAAGCAAAGTAGATAATAAAGACAGATAGGGTGACATTCAGTTTTTAGCAAATGGGACTTATACAAAATTTTATTATTTAAGAAAGGACAATTAGGAAAAAATATTAAGACAATCTGTAATTTGAAATTGATCTGTAATTTGTTATATTATAAAACAAGTTTGAGTTTGTTTGGAAATTCGCCTTTATTTAAACTGAGGTTAATGATATGTTGGATTATAAAAGGTTCAACTGTTTTGAGTATGTTTGAGAATATTTTGTCATGTTTGTATGGATGAGGAGACTTTATTGTTTATTTCACAAGTAGATTGAATGATTATGTCAGCAAGAGTATTTTCATCAAAAAGAATTCTTATTGATAAATTGACATTTATGTGAATAAATTGCGCAATTATAAGTATATATTATTTTAATGTTACTAGAAATATACAGTTTATAAAAATAGGTAGGTAATAAGAGAAAATTTTAAATGTGAAGTTTGAATGCAGGGTCTCGAAGTAAGATTCGACTATTGCCAACATCGTGTTTTGACCACATAATCTTGCAATTTGGAGGTTTGTGCAACCGGGAATCGATGTAATCCTCGATGATATTGTACAGCTGTAGTGCAAGTTTACCTTTCATCGGCTCTGCTGGAGCCGGCCGCACTCACAGGGACCACAAATACTTCGCAAGTACCTAACTGCTCACTGCAAACAAAACTTTCCAAACTATCTGCCAGTTTTGGCAGTCACCTCTAGACGGTCGCCATTTGAAGGCGGTCGAAGAAGTCTTAATACAGTAACTAAATAAATACCGCAATAAATCACTAAGCAATACGTCATTAATTCAAATTTTAAAATTTTTTCTAATCTTAGCAAAAAAGCACGACGGAATTTATAATTATAAAGATGAATGCCAAAATGAAAATTTGGAAAAATAACATTGATAAGTCAATGAAATACATGAGTTCATAATATTTGTCAACAGGTGCAAGTAAATGGTTGGTGGGAAGATAGATTATAAATAAATAATATTGCTATGATTTGTTTTAAATGTGAAACCGTACTAGAGCCCAAACTGATCCCAACCATCTGCCAGTGAGACTATGGCATCCCCAGTTAGAGTATGTTGTGAGGATGAAGTTAATGGGAAGGAGAAATTGTGAAATTTCATAAATTGATAAATAACTAAGTTTATTACGCCGGGACCTCCAGCTTGCTGATAACCACGGAGGCCGTCAAATACTATTATGAAACTACAATATTGACATCATTATAAATTAAATAAATTTGTGTTTATATGCAAAGTTATTATTGCTTTAAATAATAATAAACTGATTATTACTAAATTCTTAAAGTGTTTCTAGAGGGATCCCTACGAATTTAAATTATTTATATTTAAGATTAGTAAAAACATACAATTAAATATTTTATATAAAACGGTTAGAAAAATTTACTTTCAAATTAGCGGTAAGCACCAGATTTTATTTTTGTAGACCATGAATTAGCAACTTTATTAGGTATCCCTCTAGAAAAATTTGAAATTTTTAGGGCAAAGTCGACCGTATATTCTTTTTAAATGACTTCATCACTTATGTCGATAATATTCCCACTTTATTTTAGAGATTTGGTAGGGCAAATTCAAACACAGTTCTGTCCAATAAACCAGGGCCGCGCGTCGCATATTTTTGTGAACGGCTACTTCACTTACGTCGTTAAGATTCTGGCTTTATTCAAGGGTCTCGTCATAGTAAGTCAAACCATAAAGTGACCGCTTTCTATCAAAATATGATATTATAATTATTAGCTCATGGTTAAGAATTTTACCTACCTAGACCCAATAAAATTGGCAGATAATCTGACATTAACTACCACTATTGTATAAAATCTAAAAGACCATGTTTAACGTGCCACGTAAACAATGTTTTACATAATATTTAATAACTTTTGTTTATTGGATTTTATGTGAAAATGGATGATTGAATTGAGAGTTAGTTTATGAAAGTGAAATGTCTCCTTATTTGAGGGGTGATTCCAATATAAAGTAAGCTAGGTAAGCAGATTTGTTTGTTATTGAAATAAAAAGTTATATAATCTCCACATCTCCCCTTTATGTCGTTTTACTCATAAATCAGCGCGCACACCCTTTTATAGATAGAACAGCCACTACGGTAATTCAGTTTAGTGAAATTGGGCGAATAATGGATGAAAAACGAAAGATAACAGGACAATAAAAATGTAGGAAATCGCAAAAGGACGGAAATGCTAATATGTAAGAGCGATTATATAACATCATTGTATTTTTCTCTTGTAAAAAAATACAATATTATTTTATTTTCATGTAAACATTATCATTAACTTTTATCACAGCTCAAATCTTTAATCTTGGAAATGTATTTTTAATGGTTTTTAAACATCCAGGACAAATTTTCCAGTGTCTTATAATATGATACTCGTACCTTGGATAAAACGTAGATATATATTTTTCAGATATAAGACAACTTAGCCTTTTTTTAATTTTTTTCGCAATAATTGTAGTGTCTAAAGTCTGGGGAACTAATGAATAAAAGGCAAATATTTAACAATTGTGTTAAATACAAAAATTAATATAATCGACGACGTTGTTCATTTCATTGATACATTATATTTGGTTAATATTATTTACCTGTATACCTATTTGTTTATATTACAGTTGATACTCGTAGTATCGTAATGATGAAAGACCACCATTCACTGTTTGGTGACCAGATCTGAATAGTCAGGTACTGACCCCAACTTCTTCTTTCTCATCTCCTTCTCCTTCCCACTATCTTCAGCCTCAAAAAATACCCCAACTGCGGACGCCATCGTATCTTAATTAATCATTGGAATGTTAATTTATTTAAATTTGTTTTGTGGGTATGCGTACCGCCGCCCCGGGAACCATTTAAAGGGTCTCCAACAATCCTGCCATAGGTCACCACAAGTGGTTCGCTACGTTTGATGGTTGAGCAGGGGTGCCCGGGTTCATGCGGAGTGGTTTGTCTAGGTTTTGGTGGCGGATGCTTTTGTCCACCTACTTGCGGGTTCAGTTCGGGAGAGACTGGTTGAGTTAAACCCTTTCACTTCTCCAGCTGGACTTTCTCTCGACCCATAACTGATGGAGGGATATATTAATACAGCTGTCACTCCTAGACACATTGACCCTTTAATTCCAACCCACCCTTTAAACATTTTTTCCTTCCCAGAACTTCCTCTTCTTCCTTTCTCTAAAAAGACCTTGCACACAGCATCCCCAAATACGACATATGCTTTGAAGGATTTTTTTGAAAAAAAAAACACTGTTAATCATTTTTTTGTACATTCTTCGTGTTTTCTGTTCACTTTCTTTATATTTATTTTTCGGTACTTTTTTAAACCTATATTTATTTTTATTTCCATTTACCTACCTAAACATGATAAAGATTCTTATGTACTATGTATTTATTACCTAAATAAAAAATATAATATTTTTTGCACTTAATCAAAATAAGGCCTTCTGTAGTTGTAAGGCTGCAAAGGAGTGCATTTCGCAGACATAACATTACCGGCAAAACGGAATTCTTTCTCCTGGAACAGTGTACAGTGTATATATACCTACATAGAGTCATGGAAGCACAGACTCTATCTCGTATTAACCTTATTCGGGCAAAGTTTACACGGCCGTATTATCAGTGAAATATGTTACGTTACGGCGTATGTATTTTTTAGAATCGCAGTCTTGAGGTGCCGGTGGCGGGAAGCATGGATCGTTAATTCCTCATGAATATGTATGGCAGACCGGTGCGGTGCTGGGCGGAACTTTGCGCTCGCCGCTAACAGACTAAAAGGGGACGTGGTAAGGTGTTCGTAAAATATTTTTTCCGCCATTTAAATCTTCCCCCCCCGCCCTTTCATGTAATTCTTTGACCCATGCAAAACACTGATACTGACTGACATTTTGGCTAACTAAATGTCACGTGGAGTTTGAATGCTATAATTGAAGTCTCCGTATTTTATTGTATAAGGGAAATTTGAGGGTAGTAATTCTTCAAATATCAAATTGTTTAATGTACTCAAGCACAAGCAACCAATAAACATACACAGAATTGTTTTATTTACTTACCTAATATTCAACAATTCTTATAATGATGGCCGGGTCAGAGAGGTAAGGCTCTCGACTAGCAAGCTGGAGGTAAACTTTATATTATTAATTTCTGCAATTTTTCAAATTACGCATTTAAAATACTAAAAGAGTGAAAGATACTCTATGCATCGATCTGGTGTTAGACCACCACTCATAAATTAAACTTTTGTTCGCGTTTGACGACCAGACCGGAATAGCCAGGTACTTCCCAACCTTCCTCTTTACCATCTCCTTCATCTCACTGGATCCAGACGGTTGGGAGCAGTTGGGACTCTTGTGCGGTTTTACACATAAACAATAAAAATACAAGTGCCTAACTATTTCTCGTTTTTTTTTTTATTAAATAATTCTTAATTATATGTAGTCGAACAAAACAGTGCAGTGATATTATATAAGAGTATAAGTGTTAAGGAAATCAAGGGTATTATCAACTCGTAGAAAAAAAAATTGTTTTACTATTTATACTACATAATTTTTTTATTAATAGATGTATAATTTTTCTTATAGTTGATTTGACTGAGGATTTTACCTTCCTACCTAGGAACTGAAGTCAACCTCGCCAACCACTGAGCCAAATACCGCTTGGGTAGAACTGATATTGAATTTTTATATAAATTGCTGTAATGTCATCTAGTTTCAGAAATATGTCCTCATGTGTAAACGTGATTGTCACCATAAATTGAAAGAATAAATTGTCATCGACTATGAGTTTATACGCCGAGTTTCAACTCAGATGTTGGAAGGTGGGTTTATTTCCACTTTCAAGATTTATATCCATTCAACAAAGAAAAAGTGAAATTAAATGGATGTATTTAAAAAAAGTCAACTTGAAGAAAAAGTTGAATCACTGCACGCCATTGGGGCGTAGATCTTAAGAAAGCAGCGTGTTAACAGGAAACTCTATCGTTGAGTTGAAAAGTTATGAGCCCCTGCGAAACATATTTAAATCAATTTTTCATAAACTTCTCGAGTGTCATAAATATATCAAAACGAAAACATGCATTGGTGCAACTGGGAGAAATTCACCACATTAAGAAGGGTACATTTTGGAACAAGTCTCATTATTTCTTCAATTTCCGTTTTAACCCGATGAAGTGGTGAATAAGTCAATCCGCATCGTAAAGATCCTGATATACATTAATAATTGTCACATAAACATGGTCACAGTTATTAGTTTTATATCAAGTTCGTCATGTGTGGGTTTACTTCTAAAGAAAAACTCAAACAATCCAAAAAGATAAAACTGAACTTTAATAATAAATACCTACCATTTTAATAAAAAGGGTACGAAGTAAACATATTTTGAATAAACAATTTTAAAACGAACTGAGATATTTTAAGCGAAATTTCCGTGAATCATTAATCAATGGATGATACTCCTATCTCGGGTTAATTTATATTAATTAAATTTTACAAAATAATGTTATCGAAACATCAGTAAATACTCCTATCTACCATTCTTGGAACAGTATTAGGTAATATCATCATCACGTAATATTGTAATATTATAAATGTAATTCGGAAGATTTTCGGGAAATCCCTTTAAAAACTTGATGAAATGTGTAATGTTAGAACCGGTAAAATGGATTGGTATTTTTACTTTTTGTATATATACGATATCTATATAAATTTAAAAAAAATAATTATATTCCGTATTACTAATTCATATTGTTTAAATATTACTCATATTGTAAACCGTAGACAATAAATTAAAATAATTTAAATAAGCCAGTCTGAAAACGCAATTTTGTTCGTGATTCTATATGAATTAGTCCAGATATAAATAGACAGTCTGTATTAACAATTTATTTCGTTTTGTCGAGTCAAGCACCGCACAAAATTTTCCTAAACAGGACTGACTGATTTGAAAATAAATGTGTCATACCGAACCTTTGTTCGATATATATCAATGACCATAATTACCCACATCATAGTTTTGTACAATATTAACTACCTACATAGTAAAATTCGGTGAATTTACTGATCACTTTTATATATTCCGCCAAAACACACATATATCTCTAACACAGAGAAAAAATACTTACCAAATACAGTTAACCACGTAAAAAGTGGTAAGATATATGGATCAATTTAGTAAAATATCGCAAAAGCCGAGAAAACATCTTCAAATTCAATAGTAGGGCGCTTTTGCGGTTTGTAATTATAATTCTTTAATTTTAAAACTCGCCCTTGTCCAGTGTCTGCATAGTCTGTCAGGGGGGTCCGGTGGTTACTTAAAACTATTAATCATTTTTTCAATACTCTCACATCCCAGACAGACAGACATCGGCAGATCGGCAGACTGATAGAACCTATGCGCAGGCCAAATACTAAGTTTGGTGATCGCGCTTTCGGAGTATCTGGGCCGAAGGCTTGGAATAAACTCCCTCCGGAACTAAGATCCATAACAAGTCCAACAGAATTCAGGTCTAAGCTAAAAACTTACCTTTTTAAGCTGTCGAACCCTTAAATTAAATTAAATATACCAATCCTAAGAGAAAAACCAGTTATATTCAATTTTTCAATTAAGTCCTAAATCCTGTATCTAAATTTCGCCAATAAACAATTAGATAATGTTAATTAAGTGTTAATCACAAGTGACCTACCAGGTAAGTATTGTACTGTATATTTTCTCCATAAATAGTTAAGTGATAGCATGGATCACTGTAGAGATGTATTATAAGTTTGTACAGCGCCCTTGAGGTGTTTTTGCACAAAAACAGCGCTATACAAGTCATCCAAGTATTATTATTTTATTATTATTATCCCAGTAACAGCATTGGCAATTATGCCAGACATCCAAAATAATATCAAACTAACAAACGTCGAACCGTGTTTAATGCAGCGTCAGGGCTCATATCAGTCTCTGAATATTCGCACATTTTAGAACAACTTCGTAACGTTCACTTGCTCAAGTGCCCTGAAAGAATCCAGTGCAAACTATGCTAGATCGTACTTACATCCATCAATAAAATGGTCTCACGTTACATCTCTGAACTATGCATTCAAGAAAGCAATGGCATGAGCCAACCGACTCCTCGATAAGCAACATCATCAGCTAAAGGCAGACTGATTTAAGCCCAACAGAATTCGGGTTTAAACTAAAAAATTTACCCTTTTTAGGTTCTCAAAAGCTTAATTTAAAGTTATTCTTTTATTGTCTATAAAATATCCTAATCACACTTTTCTTATTGGGTTTTCATTTTTCGAAGCCTTTTAAATTATTGTTCAATGTTTTGGCCGTCTTTTACCACGTTTCGTTTTGTTTTGTTTTCCCATATTATGCAACACTTTTCCATGTTTTCGTGTGTTTTGTTACCAAGCTTACAATTTTTTTAATGTGCTACTATTTTTAATTAATTGAAACAAGGTAAGATACTATAAAATTTGTAAAACTTGTTAAAACTGAAGAAATACGTGAAACATTGACTGATTTGCTGTGGAAGGCGATAAAAAATATTCAAACGTGTTTGAAATCTGATGGTAAAACATAAAAACGATAAACATGAGAAAACCTTAGGACACATTAAGATGCATTGTAAAAAGAAAACCAAACATTGTGAAACATATGATTAGGCATTTGCATTCAAAAGAATTATACTGACTTATATTTGGGGTATTATGCAGTGTTCACTACATCCTTATTTAGCCAATGTTTCAGACAGAGTCCGTCATAAGGGCAGATGTGTGATACATCACCAGGGCTGGATGTGCATAGACAGTATTCCTAAATGTTTTAAACCTCGGTTTCTGGAACTTAAGATAAGCCCAAAATTGATTATTGTAAAAAAAAGACTCACCCGTCGCAGTTTGGGCCACAAAATCTGCTAGATTCTGGAAGCTTCACCCAAAACATGAATGTCAAAATATAAAATTTAGAAATATTGTATTCAGCGGTTGTGGTTATATTATATACCAATCCGCCCAAGCCTGATGTATATTTTATTGTACTTCAATCCGCCCTGAATAAGATATTTATTTACACTGAGCTCCGACAAGAATACTGTCACTTTTATTGACTTCTTGCAACAATTATACCGGTCACATTTTAGGTGGTGACATTTAAGAATCGGTACATTAGGTAGGTGGGACAATTGCAGGTTTTGATTTTGATTTTGAGGTTTTCTTTCCACCAAGCCTTTGCGAATGCATACTACCAATCCCAAACATATTACTTCAACTCCGCATTTATTTAAATTTTTCATGTTTTAGTATGTTTTTGTGAGTTTTACTATTTATCCACGATTTACCATGATTGACAATGTATTCCCATTTTTTATCATATTATATCATAATTAATCACATTTTTCAATGTTTTACGATTTTATAACTAAAATTTTGATTTACCACGTTTTATATTGTTCCCCCATAATATTCACCATGCTTTGGCATGTCTTAGTGGGTTTTGTCACGATGTTTGCAATGTTTTAATATTTTTAATCATTAAATCATTGTTATGTATAGCGAAATATGGTAAGACACTAGAAAACATTTTAACACGTGTAAAAATATGATGAAACACGTAAAAAAATCAGTTAAATATTCAAAAACTGTGGTAGAAGAAGGGGAAAAATATTCAAACGGGGTTAAATCCTTAAATAATATCAATAATAACATGTTTAAATATGAAGAAAAGAACCTTTAAAAAATGTTATACATAACATAACATAATACAACAATACTCCTCGGCAGTGCAAATGTCAAAAAATTGTCTCTTGTTTAAATAATAAAAATAAACATATTTACAGTGAATCTTAACACTAAAACTATACATATAATTAACAAACAGTGCTAACTTTAGTGAATTAAGTGTTAAAACTTTCGTTTTTAGTACCCTTTAACCAATAAAGCAAAAACATAAACATCAAATACACTTCTTGATAAGTACAGTACCTATACGAACTACCTATCTAAAACTTGCGACAGTGAAGCTCAACCAGTGGCTCAAAAATAAAGTTTAAATATTTATTAAACAAAAATTTATAAAAACTGAAAAACATATTTTTACTGTCACAATGGATGTCCAGGCATTTAGCTACAACGCAGAAAAGGCAGTAAACGCTATTAAAAAGGTACTTTTTGACCCTACTAATAAATTTTCCAAGGACCAAATAGCAAAAATAACGCCAATATCATGTGAAATCTTGGCCGCAATCGGCAGCATGTCGGCAGCGATAGCTGCCAAAACTGGCACCTTGGAAGGTGAATTGCAGGCATACAAAGAAATGCAAAAAAACATTCCTCCTCAAATTCCGTCATCTGTAAACAATGTGACCGACATCTATGAGATGCTAACTGAGTTGGAGGAAAGGAAGTCAAGATCTAAAAACATTATATTATTCAACATCCCTGAGAGCAATTCACAATCAACTGCAATGAGAATCACCGAAGATATACAGAAGGTTTCATCTTCCCTGGAGGGTTTTGAAAACACCTTTAATCCAAATGAGATCAAGATTCACCGATTGGGAATCAAGAAACCCGACCAAACAAGACCCATTAAGATTGAATTCAAGGATTTTACGATGTCCAAATCCATTCTGATGAACAGAGCAAAGTTGAAGAACGGTGTCAAAGCAGCAAACGACCTCACCAATCTCCAAAGAAATGAACTTGCTCTTTTACGAAGTGAACTCGAATCAAGATTAAAAAACGGCGAAACCAACATTACTATTAAGTATGTCAACTCTACACCAAAAATCGTGAAGGCTCAAACAAAAAACTATCAAAATCTAGCTCACTAAACCTTTACTATCAAAATGTACGTGGACTTCGAACGAAACTAGATAACTTTAGAATTTGTATACCATCAATAATATGTGAAGCTGTGGTACTGACTGAAACATGGTTAGATCCATCCATCAATTCTTCTGAACTAGGATTAGCCTCCTATAATGTTTATAGGATGGACAGAAACCACGTAACCAGCTCTAAGTCAAGAGGAGGTGGTGTCCTCGTCGCAATAAAAAAGAAATTTTCTTCTAAGAAATTAAAAACAAAAAACAGCAACGTTGAACAATTATTTGTATTGGTGAAATGTAAAAGTGAGAAAATAATAATTTGTTCTGTATACCTCCCCCCCTCAGCCAACATTGTTATATTTAAAAACCATTATGAAGACGTGGAAATATTTAAAGCAAAATACCCTGATGCCAAATTTATTGCCGTAGGTGATTAGAATCTTCCAAATGTAAATTGGGATATGCACAACCCTGAACTGTCAAATACTTGTAATTTAACTACCTCCGAATGTGAAAGAGTAATACTCTATATGTCAGTATATTTAAACTTAAATCAACATAATCTTGTTAGAAACATTAACCATCGTGTATTGAATCTCGTTTTCTTCAATTCTCAATCTATAAAAGTGAGTAAAGCCATAGAAGTTGTCATACCCCCTGACATCCATCATCCTCCATTAAATATTTGTATAACAGACTTTGGCGAAAAAATTCAGAAAACCTACGAGATCATGCTATAATTTCAGAAATGCTGATTATTCAGGTATGTGTGACTCGCTTACATTAGTAGACTGGTCTTTCTTAGAAAGTGATGATTTAAATCATAATACTGAACAGTTCTACTTAATTCTAAGTAATCATATAAACCGTTTTGTCCCTTACACTCACCAATCTAAATATCCAGTCTGGTTTAATAAAGATTTGATTAATTTAATTATACGTAAAAAAACAGCTCACAAAATGTATAAGGATCACGGAACCTCAAAGTTGTACATAGAATTCTCTAAAA
This sequence comes from Hesperophylax magnus, assembly GCA_026573805.1. NCBI lineage: Eukaryota > Metazoa > Arthropoda > Insecta > Trichoptera > Limnephilidae > Hesperophylax > Hesperophylax magnus. The sequence continues at coordinate 963,705 of JAIUSX010000071.1, forward strand.
TAAGAAATGATTGTAATAAACTTTCTAGGGCATGTTATAACGACTATGTAAAGCAGACAGAGAATGATATTTTTAGCAATATAAAACGCTTTTGGCGATTCAGTAAAACATTAAGAAGTGGAGACTCTGATATACCAAATACTATGTATCTTGAAGACCGAAAGGCTGATGGTATCAAAAATATTGTCGATCTTTTTGCCGACTTCTTCAAGAACGTTTACGATAAAAGTCAACCCAAACAGTTCTCCTTACCTAACTATACTCCTAATTTCAATATAAACCTGTCACATGTGCACATCGAACTAAACGAAATTATTAAACAAATTAAACTTCTTGATCCCAATAAAAATGCTGGTCCTGACAACATTCCACCACTACTCTTACAGAAGTGTGTCACCGTTCTTGCTTATCCCCTGTACACACTTTTTAGTCATTCTTTATTGAAAGGTATATTTCCCGATCTATGGAAACATAGTTATATAACACCTATCTTCAAGAAAGGGGATAAAAACGAAGTAACTAATTATAGACCGATATGCATACTATCAACAATTCCAAAACTCTTTGAGAAGCTTATCCTGGATAAAATAATTAGTTCATTTAAAGATATTATATGTACTGAACAGCATGGTTTTATAACCGGAAAATCAACACTAACTAACCACATTCTATATCGAAATTTCATTTCCGATGCAATGGCGAAGAAGCTTCAAGTTGATTCAATTTACACTGACTTCAGCAAAGCGTTCGACAAGGTTTGTCACGCTATTCTCGTAGAAAAACTGTTTAAAGCTGGAGTTCGTGGAAATATGTTGCATTGGTTTATAAGCTATCTTTCAAATAGAAAACTTAGTGTTAAACTAAATGGGGAATCATCATATGATTTTTTTGCATCCAGTGGGGTACCGTAAGGTTCGCACATTGGACCTGTATTATTTATATTTTTTGTGAACGACATTTGTAATATTTTTAAAGGCATCGACGTCCTTATGTTTGCAGATGATTTGAAACTTTTTAAAGCAATTCGAAACCTGGACGACTGTTATATTCTATCAGCAAATTTGTCAAAATTAGTTCAGTGGTGTAACGATAATAAGCTATACCTTAATGTTAATAAATGCACAACTATGAGATTTTTCAAAATAAAAAATCCGATTTATTTTAATTACTCAATAAATAACATCATTCTCGAATCTGTTTCCCAAATAAATGACTTAGGTGTTACATTCGACACCAAACTTAGCTTCATACCTCACATTGAAAATATTTCAAAGAAGGGTTTAAAAATGTTAGGTTTTGTACTAAGAGTGGCTAAAGATTTTACCAACATTAAAACATTGAAACTTCTTTACACATCACTAGTGAGAAGTCAGGTTGAATATAATTCAACTGTATGGTCTCCCGACTATAATGCGCATTCTCAAATAATAGAAAGAGTACAAAAAAAATTCCTAAGCTTTTTAAATTATAAACTAAAAATACCTAAAGAACAAATAAACTACACTTATCTATTACGGTTATCTAATCTATTAACTTTGAGTGACAGAAGAACTTTTTTCGATCTAGTATTTCTATTTAAAATCTTGCATAATACAATTGACAGCCCTGAATTATTGGCGCTCATAAATTTGAATGTGCCAGCCAGAAACACAAGGTCAGTAATACCGTTTTATTGTGGTAATACTACGACCAGGACGCAGTTCAATATACCACTCCACAGAATTCAAAACTTGGGAAATATGTGTAGCGTCGATATTAATCCATTGAATAATTAATAATAAATCGCTCGACCTACTTAGGTACGTACTTGCTAATTGCTACTTAGGTACGTATTTGCAGCCGAAATCAAAACAAAGCAACCTACTTGCCTACTCGCGACAATAATACTGAAGCCCGTCTGGGATACTACGAGAACTCGCCAGAAGGTTCGAGTCTACGGCCTATGCATAATCGCCGCAATGTCGAAGGTTCCCGAAACACACAGTCTGTGCGAGTGCCTAGAATTTAGTTGCCATCCATCTACCTACTGCCGCCGTCGGCCGAGTAGTATAAATAAGCCCGACGCAGCGAGCCAGTCAGTCAGTTAGTCACCGCTCCGCCGTCAGCCTACTAGGATCAACGAGTGTTAACCCGCGCTAATCTTACTAGCGCGAAGGACAACGTACCCGGCTTCGCCCGTATCATCATGGACTCTATCGGGACATCATCATAGCGCCTCGGCCACGTCCGCGGCCAGCGCTACTCGGATTACAAGCGCCCTGGTTCCAGCGTCTCTGACCAGCGCTTCTTCCACGCTACCATGACCACCACGAGGACACGCAGCATCCTCACTGGTCTACATCGTTCCCGTTCAACCGTCTACAAGGTCCGCCGCACCTTCGGCCGTCTCGTCAGCACTGGAGTGCCTGAAGGCCTATGTTCTTCGCCAGTGCCTGACCTCCATCGAGTCCCGGTCACCAGCGCCCGGCGTCGACTCACTGACCCGCGCCTGACCTGCCAACACATCACAGCAGCAACCGGAGTATTCTACATTTGTCCTACCTCATCTCCTTGTCACGGCTACTGACTCACCAATAAACACATGTGACCTTCACAACTTTCTTTCATTTCGTGCCTCTCACCTGATCCCCAAATATGTATTCGCACATAGATGTATGGAATATGTCACTGATACAATATAAACATGAAATAATCAAATCATTTATCCATGATACAAGTTCTCACTGAAGAAGTGCATTGTTAAATTTATCAACTACATCGGCAAATTAAATGTATGATTCATAGAAGCATTATAAACCATCGTAATCTGTAGTATTATTTAGTTATAAAAAAAAAAGTTTTTTCATCATTAAAATTAACTTATATAAAATATTTAAATACAAATCGGACAGTTCCAAACTCCTGCAACTAGCTAATTCCCCGGTACAGCGGTTCCGTACTATGCGAAACCAATACCGAACCAATACCGTAACAATAATGTTGTGATTCTCTGATCACAGTACTTTAAATTTTGGTCTTTATTTTTCACTGAACTTAAAATTTAAATTTTTAATGCATTTATTTTTAATTCATTTATGTATGTATGTATATTTCTTTCTCATGTTAAATTGTACTGCCTTTATGTATATATGTAAAAGCCCTATGGGCGTAAAATATAATAAATAAATAACTAGTAAGACGGTTAAAAAATGGTTAGACATGGTAAAACATGATATTTTACTGAAAAACCTTGGAAACTTTAACAAAAATTGTAAATCATGGTAAAATTTAACATAATCTTAAAATTTAATTTTCATGAACTAAAAAATACAAGAAACTTAAGAAGCAAAGATTAAACAAGTTGTGAAAATAAAAAAAATGCATGTAATTAAAATTTATATGAAAATTACCTAATCATTATCTCAAAACTACATTTGTTAAGAATTAAATACCTTGTGTAATGGGGTGGCGAACAACTTATTTTAAATGTCACAAAAACTATCTTAAAAAATAATGTTTAATTATTAAACAACGCTCCTCCACAACTTGATTTTTGTCATACTTGCGGCATTGGATGTCAAACTATTTTTTTTTGTTTAAATCCTCTTTTGTGTACTCTAAAGGAATGTAATACGTACTTAGCTAATGCGAAAGGGTCCCCCGCCTTAATTGTACGGCTTCTGTTAGTTGAGTTGCAGCCGCCAGCGAGGCCCAGAGCGGCGGTGGGAGGCGAGAACTTGACTGAGTGGCGCAATGTCTCGGACACTGAAGAGATAATTCCTGGGAGTGAAGCTTCGCCCTGCTGAAAGACTATTCAGTCCAACTGGCCTCTGTTAGCTAAGTTTCAGTTGGTAGCAAGGTATCAAGCAGCGGTGGGGGTGAGTACCTTGCTGTGTGCAGTAGTGTCTCCGACACTGAACAGACTACCATTTGAAATGCGATCTGGCTCGTTACATCAGTAGTCATATTGCTGAAGTAGCCATCGGTATTTTTTGTTAGTTGTCTTACAGTCGGTCTCCGACACTAAGCAGACTATCCCTTGAAGTGCGATCTGGCATGTTACATAATGGTAGATACTTAAAGTTTCGCCCCGCTGAGACTGCTATTCAGTCCAACTGGCCCCTGTTAGTTGTCTTACAGGTGGTCTCCGACACTGGACAAACTATCACTTGAAGTGCGATCTGGCATGTAACATAATGGTAGATACTTAAAGCTTCGCCCCGCTGAGACTGCTATTCAGTCCAACTGGTCCCTGTTAGTTGTCTTACAGGTGGTCTCCGACACTGGACAAACTATCCCTTGAAGAGCGATCTAGCATGTTATATAATGGTAGATACTTAAAGCTTCGCCCCGCTGAGACTGCTATTCAGTCCAACTGGCCCCTGTTAGTTGTCTTACAGGTGGTCTCCGACACTGGACAAACTATCCCTTGAAGTGCGATCTGGCATGTTACATAATGGTAGATACTTAAAGCTTCGCCCCGCTGAGACTGCTATTCAGTCCAACTGGCTCCTGTTAGTTGTCTTACAGGTGGTCTCCGACACTGGACAAACTATCCCTTGAAGTGCGATCTGGCATGTTGCATAATGGTAGATACTTAAAGCTTCACCCCGCTGAGACTGCTATTCAGTCCAACTGGTCCCTGTTAGTTGTCTTACAGGTGGTCTCCGACACTGGACAAACTATCCCTTGAAGAGCGATCTGGCATGTTACATAATGGTAGATACTTAAAACTTCGCCCCGCTGAGACTGCTATTCAGTCCAACTGGCCCCTGTTAGTTGTCTTACAGGTGGTCTCCGACACTGGACAAACTATCCCTTGAAGTGCGATCTGGCATGTCACATAATGGTAGATACTTAAAGCTTCGCCCCGCTGAGACTGCTATTCAGTCCAACTGGTCCCTGTTAGTTGTCTTACAGGTGGTCTCCGACACTGGACAAACTATCCCTTGAAGAACGATCTGGCATGTTACATAATGGTAGATACTTAAAGCTTCGCCCCGCTGAGACTGCTATTCAGTCCAACTGGCCCCTGTTAGTTGTCTTATAGGTGGTCTCCGACACTGGACAAACTATCCCTTGAAGTGCGATCTAGCATGTTACATAATGGTAGATACTTAAAGCTTCGCCCCGCTGAGACTGCTATTCAGTCCAACTGGTCCCCGTTAGTTGTCTTACAGGTGGTCTCCGACACTGGACAAACTATCACTTGAAGTGCGATCTGGCATGTTACATAATGGTAGATACTTAAAGCTTCGCCCCGCTGAGACTGCTATTCAGTCCAACTGGTCCCTGTTAGTTGTCTTACAGGTGGTCTCCGACACTGGACAAACTATCACTTGAAGTGCGATCTAGCATGTTACATAATGGTAGATACTTAAAGCTTCGCCCCGCTGAGACTGCTATTCAGTCCAACTGGTCCCTGTTAGTTGTCTTACAGTCGGTCTCCGGCAGTGAACAGATTATCCCTTGAAGTACGATCTGGCATGTTACATAGTGGTAGATACTCAAAGTTTCGCCCTGCTGAGACTACTATTCAGTCCTTATGCGCCACATTCCAGTGTGAAAATCGATCTCCTTCATAAATGGTCTCATCTGATGTCCCACTCATGCGTCTCCAGTCCTCAATCTTTACGGTCCTCTTCCAATATTCTTTTATCCAGCCTATCCACATGTTTCGCGGTCTGTCTCTAGGTCGTTTTCAATGTTATCCTTCTACATGTTCATCCCATCACTATATTTGCTACCTACAAAATATTATTAATGTCTCTTTCTCAATCAGACTTTGGAGTTTCAATGATCAAAAGGAATGTTGCCAATAAACATTAGACCTTTATACTCCTTGGGCCTCAGATAGACAAATTAATTAGATTTTTGGTTCATGAAATCAAAAAATAATTAGTAAAAAAATAAGAAATTACCGGCTACACGGATACTCCCACAACATCAGTTTTCCTCTTCAGAAGAAATCTTACCAAAATATCCAAGTTGCCAATGAAACCCAATTTGTGTCCAATAAAAAATTCAATATTTTGAAAAATTGTGATATATTTCACCAGAAGTAAGGAAAAATTGAACTGATTTTATGCCCAACTGCACTTCTTTCAGTTCATCTATTCAGTGGCTGAGTGGCGTAGTGCCTCGGAGCAGGTGGACTGTTAGTATCCTGTTAGCCCCAGCCCGAATAGTGTAAATACTCGAGCGCAACGGAGGATTAGCTTTGTTTACAAGAAAAGACCTTGTTTTGTATACTCGCTCCGCTCTTATTTATGCCGACCTATTAATTTATGTGTTTATTGCTGTGTGGAATATATATTGAATTGGCTATTAGACAGTATTTTTATTGTGTTTTATCGTGAAAATTATCATAATAAGTAATACAGAATTACCCGAAGTACCCTTTTCGTATCAAAACTACAGCGTTCCCAATGTATGCGTTTTATAACGAGAGTAAAAATTGTATGGCTTTTGGAACGATTTTCACCTATATGATGCCATACAAATTATCCGATTATTATTATTACAGTACAAATTAGTTACTAAAGGTATTTCAATCAGCGTTTTGATACGTAAACTGATATAATAATATAATTAATTGAGAAGGGTTACGTAGAGTCAGTACGACAGAATAGTACGTCTGTGAAGAAGCTTGATTGAGAATCAAGCAAAGAGTATGTGCCAAGGCCATAAGCTGCGTGATGGCATTTTTGTTGGCAATATTTTTATTAGAACTCACTGATGTTTAAATTCGCGTCCACTTAAGTCACTGATCTTCGTAATTGATTTAAAAAATGATAGGAAATAAAATTAAAACAGAAACAATAACCAATAAAAACAAATTTTTATTTACTATATTATATCTATTTTAAACTGTCCCTCAATTTAATATATATATATTTTTTGTTTTGACTGAGGATTGAACGTACCTATCCAGGCACAACAACTCTATTCGATAATTCTACCTGCTTCGCCAAATGCCGACTGGATAGGACCGACATTTATTTTATATATTAGATACTCTAATGTCATACGATTTCAGAAAAATGCATACATGTCGGCGTGTGGGTATGTGATTACCACCTAAAGTAGATAGAATGCATTGCCATCGATAATAAGTTTATCTGCTGTGCCGAGTTTCAGTTCTTTTGTTGATCACCGAAAACAAAACTGAAATTCAAATAGATGTAATAAAAAAATTGTGAATTTATGTATCTGAATAGAGTGAACCCTCGATATTTTTTTTCATTAGTTTCAATGGAGAAGTTTGTGTCAGTTGAATATTTTGTACATGTTTCTAAATATTTATCATATAGGAGTTCTAACAGGAAGTTTCAGAATTGTCTTTAGTTTTCCTTCTTGGGCTATGTCGAGCCGCTCTGTGTGAGAGCTCAAGGCAGACCCCATCCAGTTATTCCGTACTCTATTTGTGATTGAGGGTATTATATTTTTTCAATGTTGTTTAGGTTGAGGATATTAGGGATATTTCTAAAAAAAAATATACGTACCTGGTGAGTTTTTTTGTAATTACGTCAATGTCATATTATTTATCCATTTCAATTCCAAGATATTTGATGCTTTGGAGTGTGTTGTAGTGGGACGGAGGCAAGATAAACCTTGATTATGTTGATAGATTCCTTGGCATGTACGTAATTTGAGATTAATGTCATCCGACGGCTGTCCTCTGAATGTTATTGAAAATGTTATATATTTTGTTTTATTGACATTGAGTGTAAGGGAAATTCTATTAAACCAGTAATGCAGGAGACTAAGTCCGTGTTCCGCTGCTTTGTAGGTACTTCTCTAATCTCTTTCGTCCAATAAAATTACTATATCGCCAGCAAAACAAATGATTTTTAATCTCGTTCCTAGGTTATGGATATCATTGATGTATATTAGAAATAATATTGGTCCTAGTAAGCTTCCTTGCGGTACTCCATAGTTAATTATAATAGGTTTGATTTTTTCTTCTTTATTTGAACGTTTTGAATACGTTCCATCATTCAACTTTTTAGTAAGTTTAGAGTTGTATTGGACATGGACCAATTTTTACCATACCATACATACCAAGTTTTGCAAAATGGATTTTGTGATCTTTTATATCAAAAGCCTTTTGTGAGTCTATAAAGATTGTCAATGTTTTTTTCTCCACTGTCTTAACTTTTTGTAATCATATCTGTAATAGTTTCTGTATTGTCACCAGTATTTAAGTTCTCCGTAAAACCATACTGTATTCCGATAATATTTTATTGTTTTCTATGTAGGATGGAAGTTGTTTTTTCATTATTCTCTCCAATATTTTTTAAAATCTATCTAGTAGGCTCATCGACGGTATTTTTTTAAATTTCATTTATGAATTCTTGTTTAAATATTTGTATAACAGTAGCGTTTTTGAAAGCTTTGGGGAAAACGCTTTCACTTATAGACGGATTGACTAGATATGTTAGAGGTACGATAAGTTTTACACAGAGATATTCTATTGCATTGGACGTGATTAAGTCCTCCCCCCAAGATACATTTAATTATACTTTATAAATAGTTTATTTTCAGCTCGTCAATTTATGTAACGTTGTCACAACTGTTATACGGTCAGAAATAAAATTATTTTCTCTTCGCTTTCTTGCGACAATTCATTTAAAATGTGTAGCAAATAAATAATTAAGTGGTCAAAAAGTTAAAATAAAGTGTGTGAAATCAATTGTGACTATAATAATGTATTAATAATTTATTAAATTACTTTCTAGTTAGGAACGGCTCACGTGCATTGTGAGAAGTTTCTGGACCAAGGTAATAATATGTTGTAAATTTCTTGTAATAAAGTTAATGATAATAATGTTCAATTGATATCCATTCAGAGTTTGTTTAAAATACAAACTTTGTGGCAATAAAAACGAAATATGGGAATGTTTCAATGTTGCTAATAACATTGAAAAAAGCATGTCTATTTTAAAACTTGTATTCTACCGACAAGTTCCTAGTAAAATAATAAATAATAATAATAAACTATCTCTATTGAATCGTGATTTATACATTAAGACTCATCATCATCATCATTTTGGCTCTACAACCCCTGGTGGTCAATTAAGACAATACATTAAGACTATCGGGGATAAAAAAGTTCCAAACCTTCGGTAATTTTTTTTGAAGCACCGTTTTAATTATTTTATCTTAATGCATCAAAATAATGCAAAAACTAATAAAAAAAAAAAAAAATCTAATACATTATATGATTTTTAAAATGCATAAAATAAAACTTTCTAATTATAATTTAGTATGGAAGACCTTCGCTTATGTACATAATTGGTACAGAATGAAAAAGCTTTCACTAATTGACCATAAGCTGTGGCATAGATAAATAGTTGATCTTATTACAGGTACCTACCATTTTAATACATATTCCTCAAAATAACGTTAATTTTCACTTCAGAATTCAATTTTAAAAAGATAATAATTTACATATATTCATGTATATTGTAAAATTATATAACGACTATCATAATACAATCACGAGCCTAGGACCCAAAAAATATGTTATATGTATGTACCTATATGTTATATTCTAAACAACGAGTAAATAAAAGATATTATTAATATACTACATTTATTTTTAATTTTCGATTTAGTTGCGTCATCTCTCGGGCCGGCTAGTAGCCAATTTCAATTTTTTTTTGGTTTGACTGAGGATTGAAACTTTCTCTCCAGGGACTGGAGTAAACACCGCTAACACCTAAGCCAAATCCTAATTCGATAGTACCGACATTAATTTCGTTTATTAAGTGCTGTAATGTTCTTAAATTTAAAGTAATCCAATTAAAGAATGCATTGGTATCGACAATGAGACGATCTGCTAAGTTTTAGCGTGATCGGATGTCGGGAAGTTGGATTATTTAATTTAATTTATTCATGCGATCAAGAATCAAAAATCGGAATTCAAAAATAGGTCGTTTTAAAAATAACATGTTTATAACGAGCAAGCGAGCGATTTTCAACATGGAACGATTTTATTATTATTTATTTGCCCTATGGCACTGCTGCCTACTTGCAAGATGCGCATTACCATTATCACTAATAAGTACCTCGTATGCGACATTAAAAAACACGAACGAGATAAAAGTAAAAGAGTGAGGCAGGGGCAATAAATTTTAAGGTAAGGCCCGGAATAAACCTTAACCCAATTTGAAAACAGACTTCAATATGTCGTTCCTGTTTTGAACACAGAAAGCTCGCTCGGCGTTCTTCCGGCATGTGATGGGAATGCCAAGGGATGAGAGTGGTTTGGTTGACAAAATGTTGAGAATATTTTCTCAACTCGCAGTATGTCAGATGCCACTTACTGGATGCGAGCGCGGAGCATTCCGAACCAGCACTAAAACAAGCCACCACTTTAAAACTAACTTTCTCTGTTTCTAGACTGTTTTCCAGTGTGCGCCCACGAGGACGGTTCTCCCGCTTTGTGTTAACGGTTTAGAGGGTGGTTGGGAATACAAGCGCCGCTCCACTTACCGTCGCGCGGTAACATTTATTACCTAGGCACCGTAACCGCAATTATTTGATTTGCAACATCAAACAACTTGACAGACTGGTGTAGTGTGTTCAGTGCTCAGTGATCGGTGTTCGTGGCAAGGCGGAAAAATAGTTACCGAATTTGGTTTAAAAATATGTTACGCGGTCTTATATTGGAAAATTTGTACATTGAAAGTCCATGCGAAGATCACTGCGAAGATATTTTTGGGAAATATCAAGAAAAGAATTCTTTTATCATGGTAAAAGGTTTCATTCATATATTTTATACGGTTTACAAAATATCAAATAAATTGAAACTACATTTCAGGAAAATTTTATATTATAACGTTGGTATAAAAAATATAAACTTGTTATTTAGGAGCGATGTAATGCATTAGCGTTATTTACGTGACTTTAAAAATATATATTTATTAAATGAATATCGAATATATGCTAAATTTATGTGATTAGAATAACCGATTATTTTGCTACCTGAGCAAATCGGAAGTTAATTAAATTAATAGCACGATAAACATAAAGTAATAATCATTTAAGTTGTAAAAGTACTTTCGCCAAAATTTATATACAAGCAAACAAAAAAAATTACTTAGTAAATTTTGGAGTTTTGTTAGTAGAAGTCTATAAACTATTTCTAATCAAAATTTCGTCTGTAAACGATACATAATCTAGATAAAACGGACACAGCACTGTACTACAAAATGACGGGTGGCTAGATAAGAATCCGGGTAGTATTTAGAAAACTGCAAACTTTATATACGTTTTTTTTTCAGGTTCATCAACAAAATTTATCATCCAAATTCCTCCAATTATGTTACGTTCCTATTTATTTATTAATTATATTAATTAGGTTCTGAATGAAACAATTGGCTATAAACAATCTTGGCTAGGCTGGCAAAACCGAAGAGGTTTTATTTCATCATAGATAAGTTTACACCGTTAGAGACAATTACCTAAAGACATGGTATCATATGATAAAATTATTTCATCTTGTTTTATATTTGGTAAAAAAAAAATTTGTGTTTGCAAAGTGGAGCAATTTACAAATATGAATCACTTACATCGAAGGGGCCTTCACAATGTTACCAATTTGGAGAGGTCAAACGTTTCTTAAACTCTTGCAGGTACCTATTATAAATATAAATATTTTTTTTGACTATTCGATTTGCCATCTGCCATTCTCGGAAGGTTAAAAGAAATTATCAGGACATAAGAATGTCCTAAAAATAAAAAAAATTGCAAATACTGATACATCGAAGATCCTGCGTTATTTGGATGAATTCAGACCTAGTTACATTAAATTTGAAAAAAATACCAATACTGAAAAAATTACAAAAGATTGGCTTTTTTATAAAAAATATGACAAAGAATATAAATTTTCACATTTAGCAAACACTTTGTGGATAAATATAATTAGAATATTACAATAAAATAACTCTGTTTTTAATACCACTTGATGAAGGTTCAGGGTCAACCGAAACCGGTTGGTAAAATGAAAATATATACAATAAAGTGGTATTGAAAATAAAGAATATACTCGTAAAGCATCACTCCTAAATTGATTAATATAATAGTAAATATACACTATAAATGTATATTTATAACAAATAAATTAATTTTATACAACTGCATATTACGTACTTTACATTAAAATTTGATTTTTGGTATTTAAAACCCTTTTCTCAAAGAAAACTTATGTAGATTGCTGGGTTGCTGAAAAAACAAAATAAATCATACATAAAAACATCTTAATGAATTATTTGGTCAATGCTAACAATTTCCACTTTCTTTTTTATTAGTGGGAAGACATACCTGAATTATTAAAAGTTACACATAAAAAAATAAAATATGCTACATACAACACTACCATAAATATACAAAAAAAATAAATACAAAACTATAAATATACAAAAATCACATTGTGATGTATTTTCTACTATGGTGGTAGTATAGGTGAAAGGTCTCGTATATCAGAACGTGACATTTGCAAATTCCAAGCTGCCTTTTTGCTTGTGCAATATTTGAGAAGATACGAAATCAGATTGCGCAGTCGGGAGTAGAAATGTTAGATGAATTATGTTTAAGCTTTCTCTTTGAGAACACGTGCATTTTTAGTTGCGTAAGTAGTTGAAGTCTTCATTTGGGATTCGAAATATAAAGCTTATGAATTGCAGACTCTCAATGGCTCAATTTTATTGAATTAATGTTTCTGTTGAGAATTGAATTAGATATTTAAAGATGTTTATATAAACGAAAAACAATAATTTGGTGATCGCTTGAACAGTGAAATCTTTGTGTATGAACCAAAAATAATCATTTGATGTAGTATATAAAAAAGAATCATGCGTGTTTTCTTCTTGAAACGAGAGTCAATTTGCATCAAAATTGCGTAAAAAAATTATTATGTCGAATAAATAGATGATCTACGATTACTATTCGCATTTGGGTAAGCATTAGAAGAACGCACGGATAGTTACACATATTTTGGAAAGAAGTGGCGTCGTTGATGGTCGTATTTAGTCAATGGGTGGCGTAGATAAGGTTTCATAAATAAGGTTGAGTTAAGGGAACCGGGAGTTACCATACAAAATGGTTCATTACTGTGCATAGCTCTTCCGCAGTTGGTAGACACAAATTAAAATATGTGCGAACTCTTTAGTTGTCGACCTTAAAAGTAGATTTCTGATTGTAATTTTTTAAAAGTTTGCCTGTGATGTTTACGATTTTAAGGTAATTTAATTTATTTCATGAATTTTTTAAAACAGCCGATTGATACAGCAATGACGAAGCGGTAAAAGTCTATATAAGTATATTTTTTCACACGAATAATATAATTTGTGGTGTGACAAAAAGTGGTGTTTACTAAGTTATAGAAAAAATTGCAATATATCTTTTTTAATTTTGTGTAGTAATCACCTCCCGATGTTAATTCAAGTTCATATAACCCCCGGTCAGCCAGTATGTTTCCGAATACAGTGAATTTGTGTACCTTCCTAAAATTCATATATTCCTTCTACCTGACTCCGTCGATACTTCATGCTGTTCTTTCATTACACACAGGTTGTGGAAGAGACAAATTTGGATTTTTTTAACGTCTTTATATTTTTAGCTAAATAATTATTACTTAATAAGAATAGAGTAAAAATGATATGTAGAAAAGAGTCTTCATAAAAATATATGTCAGTTAGAAAAAAGTGGCTCCTCCATACCACCTCTCCCCTATCAGTAAAAATCGATTAGCAACCAAAGTATCAATGATAGTTCCAAAACAAAGCCCATGTTCCAAGAAAAGTCAATTCGACTTTACAAAGCATAACTAACATGTTTACTGGGAAGCCAAACAAGCGCAATTGATGCTTACACATTGATAAGTGGCTAGACCATAAGCTGTGTGGCTTTCCAAGAATATCGAGCGGCGTATCACACTCAGACAGGAATTTAATGGCAAGTGGTGTTTAACTTGACCGCAATATGTATTGGCAAACTGTACCGGGGCTGCTGCAACAGTAAATGGTTATTTCGCCAATAATTACTTGTGTGCATTGCAGAATATACACCGAGGGGTATGCTTAGTTAGGCGACTTAGCCATTACTTACGACTATCCCTGTCGTGGCGTTTCGGGGGAATACCTGCATTTCTGGAAGGGACGATAAACATCTGAGCGGAGGGTGAACGGTGGACGGGAATGCTTGACGTATTTCAAAAGTTGAAATAAGATAAATATTTACAAAATATTAGTGAATGGCAATTTTTGGTGAAATCTAAATACGTTATAACTTTGGTTTGAATCACAAAAAAATTATTTTAATTTAGAGCGTGAAAATCTCATAACATATCTAACCAAAATTAATATTTTTTTTAATTTCGACTGTTTAAATATCTGAACCCTACGACATCCCTCCAATATTGTCAATTGTTTTTTTGTTAGTTTGGTAATAAACTTAACCTTAGTATTTAATAATTGAGAACATTATTTAAACAATTCTCAATAATATGAAACAGATAAAGACAGAAAAAAAGTTACTTGTCGCAACTGGGACAGATTTACAACAATTCTCAGTGACGATAATTTATTTAATTTTTCAAAAGAAGCAAACACATTGTGACTTGACATTTTAAATAATAAAAAAGAAAACACTTTATTTAAAGTCACTTTATTGATATTTTAAAGTCTACCGGTTTCTGTACCTCCGTACCATCATCAGGACTGTTTTAAAAATGCTATTGGATTTTATTTATTTATTTATCGTTTCTTTACATTGCATTTTTTTTAAAGTTAGAATTTTTAACCTCTCTAGGACAAGCCTGTGTTGAGGTTAATAATTTTACAAAATATAAAATAAAAATAAAATCATAATTTCGATTGTTGATAAATACCTTCATCAATGGTTCCGACCACTTGAACAGAGCACAACGCGCTGAGCCGCTCTCGACTATCAAAAGAGCATAATAAAGTATAGAAGCCTTCCCGTCCATGTTCAAGTATCAACCTTCCCAACATTCCTTCCTTTGATATGCTTGGCAAAACTCTAACTAATCAGCTCAGGTACGGGGGCTCCATAGAAGCCAGTCAAGCTGGGCGTACTGTACAGGGTCCGCAGTACACTACTACTGCCCCTGGACAAATCGCAAGTGCACCCCACTGTTTAATTTGGCAGCCACCTCTGTGAATTTCCCTCTGGATTTGTCACATGGGAATGGATCGTTTTAAACACTAGTTCTTAACACTCGTTTCTGTTTTTCCTAATACCTACAACGTGAGTCTCCTCAAGACCCATGTTTACTCCTTACTCTCCTCATAAAGACCCCCACAGAGCATACCCAAAGATGACATGGACCCCGAAGGAAGTTATTTTCCTCAACGCCTGCCGTATGCAATATATATATATATATATATACATATATATATATATATATTTTTTAACTTAAATTGCTACTTCTTGCGGCTCAATGCGTTGTGCATTGTTCATGTGGACGGAACCAATGATTAAATATTACAATGATGTCTATAAGCTTTAATAAGGTATTCACAATAACTTGAGGAATCTTAGAAAACAGTGCAGACCTCTAATGTTATTTTTAGGATGTATAATAGAATAGACAAACAAGATGTTTCGTTGCGATGAGATAGAACGGAAAGAAGATTGTAAAAGCTAGATTTTTAATTTGAAACATCTTTTGGTGGGCATAGCGTGGCAAAACGAGAAGAATCTTCGTTCGGCCAACCTCTCCTTGGTTCTGTCCGCGTGGCCGCCAAAACTCTGTGCGGTTGTTGAAATTGACAATGTACCTATTCTAAATAATTATGAATTCTTAATTTCAAATATATTTATTTGTGCATATCCTAATAACTTTAATTGTTTTACTATCAAAAATTTGAATAATGATTTACTTACATTTTCACTTCCTTCAATAAAAATCAATTCATGTCTGCCAGGCGTCCTGTTAAGGCTATTTTTTTTCGTAGGAAAAAATGGTTTTCACTAACTGTAACAATGTTCCAGCTTGCACCCCCCATTCCCCCGTTGATTGCAAAGCCCTGATTCGCATTATTTAGATCTAACTATGAATGTATTGAATGAAGAGGCAGACTCGAGTAGTCATGAATGCACCCTTTGTTGGGTGATCACGTCGGAATGGTTTGGATATATTAATCATATGAATACATATATACATAAATACCCACGCGATGATTGCTGCTCATAGTTTTCAAGTCAACATGCTTTTATGAGTACACTATATAGAGAATGAGGAATGTTAATAGAAATTAGTAATGAGTCAGGTATTCGACGATTAAGTCAGTCTTTGTTCTACAAATTGGCTGCCTTAGTACAGCATACATTGTGTTGTATTATTTACCAACGTTATGAGCCACATATTGAATTCTGTAAACGTTACTAGTGATTATAAAGAGCTCCGCACAATTTTAATTTTTATTTGGACCTGATTAGAAAACATATCTGACAATAAATTAAGCAAAGTTGAATTGTGAAAGGTTTATGGACATCTTTATTATTATCAGCAACAAAGTCGACTACCATAATACGGACATGTGTCTAGCGTGGTAGTCGAAAAGCTTGTAAGCATGGAGTTACATTAGAAGGTGAGCATCTTTTTTCAATAATTTCACATTGAACACATCACGCCGAAGGCTTCGAAAATGAGGCAGATTTTATACTTAGAGTATGTTCAATTTTCACGAATCTACCAAAATTTTAGACCCTTTCCATTTTTACGTCAGAAGGAACGTTATGGAATCCTCAGTGCTGTTGAATATGAATACTGTAGGATATGTCTACAATAATTATTTCACGGTGAATAACATTTTTTTCCTCCGCTGCTCATCACACTAGAGAATTTCTGTCTCGGGATGAGCAGTTTTACAATTATATTCAATCAAATAAGTAAATCACATAACATATACACACATGGATAACATCGAATATGAGGCTCCTAAGGTGATTCAGGACAGAAGCCACGACATGGGTAATCCAACAAACATCACCACTCTCAGCTAGTGTTGAATGTTTTACCATTTTCTTGAATAGATTCGACAAACCTATAGTTTTTATATTTTCACCGGGCAAATTATAAGGCGACGGAGCTTTATAAGAAAAAATCTTTTGTCCAGAGGATGTACTGGTATTCACCGGGTGATACATTAAAGAAGATTTCAATCTAGAACCCAATCGGAGATCCCTGAGGCGTACGTGTGGTAAAACCATGTATGGTTGTGTAGAAATGTGGAGATCCGCAAAGAGTGCAAGGCTGATGTAAGCGTAATGAGTAAGATCAAGAAAGGGACGCTTAGATGGTTTGGGCATATAGAGCGAAGGAGAATATATGATGCGCATCTGAATGGTAGCAGAAGTCGGGGACGCTCCAGGAAGATACGACACGACCAAATGAATCAGATACTTGAGTCGGGCCATGTCAAGAGTCAGAATAATAGAAGAGTATGGATGAGACGATGTATGAATGTGAATGAGGCAAGGAGTGTGTGCCAATACGGAGTTGTTTGACTCTCTGACTACTCCTGCGTGGAAATGGCGTGATGGTTAGTTGGTTAGTTAGTTAGAACCCAATCTAGTGTTGCCCACTTGTTGTGATCTTTTGGTAGTATCAAAGTTGTAAAATTATGAAAAAAGTATGAAAAATTCACAGAGAGCCTGTATTATGTACAATATTATGGTAATCCGAAGTATCGACCTTGAAACTGAGTAACCTAATAAAACATTTTTCAATAGCTTTCAGTTCGTCACTGTTTTCCCTTTGCCACGGAACATCTTATTTTAATATCTCTTTTAATCGATTAGCTTCTTTTTTCTGTCAATTGAATAATTATTTTCTTTGGCACCACGTGAATAAAGTCTTCCAAAGACAGAAATGAAACATACCGCCAAAATGCCACACAAGCAGGCAGGCGTGACCGGCTTTCCGAGGCTTAGGATTAAGGGAGAGATTAATAGAATTAAGCAGCAAATTTATATTTATCCGCTTTTTAAACCGCGCTAACATGGAATAAATGTGCTCGGTCTTATCTTTTTTCCCCACGCATAATCGGGCTACAAGAAAACTAAAAGGAGTGCTTGATTTAATGAGATATTCATGCTTTTTATCACCATGCTTTACTTAATTACTCGCCCATTTGGATGTTTTGAGTATAAGTTCAAACTTTTATGTTGTATGTAATCTTCAACAACTTACCAATAAAGTATACATTCTAAGCGTGGGTCAATAAATAAGGTCTCTGATTTCTGGAATTATGATAATACGAATGAGCTAGCTTCAAATTTTGCATTAAATGCGTGATCTACTTACTTAAATGTTAAAATTAAGTTAGGTTAAAAAAATTCATTGTAAACTAACTGAAGTTTGTCGATATACAAGTTTTTTTGAAATCTGACTTTGACAAAGACTTTCTCTTGTTATGATGAGCAAATATCAAGTGTGAAAGTTTAAAAACGTGATAAATAATAACGTTTGATTTTGAAATTGGAATTTTCAGGAGTCGAGAAACCTACCCACTCTGCCCAAGAGGTTGTCAAAAAGCATGTTGACCAAAAGGTTTCTGTAATTGTAGCCTCCGGAATAATAAAGGTCCACAAACCTCTGACCCAGTCATGCCAAACCATATATTTGGTTTTGGCGTGTCTCGTTCCCATTCAAGAAACTCATTTGGTGTTAGGTTTCCTCAAATGCGTGAATCCGTATAAGAATGTGCATTATATAATGCCAACACGAGTTTTACATATACTATTTATTAAAAACTATTATATATTTTTTAAGATTTTACTACTTTACTTTTGGAATACCGTGAAATATTATTATTATTAAACCAGTCAGGTTTATTGATTAGGAAACTAATATATATTTATATTATCATATTATTACTAATGGCAAAATAATTTGTAAGGGGCTTTAGTAAATATTGTTGATCCAGATGGATAACATTAAATACCAGATGTGTAACTGATGATTCACAGTTAATTAACGAACGGACAAAGTCTGCAGGAAATAAGAAATATTAGCAGATAATTCTCACACGGTCTCCAGGCGAAGAATCACAATTTAGACAGATCGAATATTTTAATGATAATAATAGTCTTTGATATTGTAAAACCAGCACGTCTTCTTATGTAACATGGTCGTCATGTAAATTTAAGTCTAGGATTGCAAAATTTTGTTTCGGTTCAAGCATCAGAAAGATGTTCTATTCGTCTAGTGGTTTATTAGCCTTATTTTCACTTGATTGTATCACGCCTTAATTGGATGATTCTGGCTGCTGCCATTCTCTCATGTTAATGCTATCTCCATTTGGATCTCTCTCTGGTTTCAATCCTGGGATTGGTTTGCAGCAATTTTATCTACTCTCCTCTTCCATTCTTCCCTGTCTTGTGCGGCTCTTTTGACTTGTGCATATGATGAGCAGCGCACGTCCACCAGCAGGTCCTCCAGGTACTCTCGGCGTGGGCGTCCCCTAGAGTTGGTCCCCTCGGTCATACCCTCTATTATGACATGCAAGAGGCCTTCTTGTCGTATAACATGGCCGATCCATCTTGCACGCCTTTCGGACAAGGTCCTGAGCAAGTGCCTTCCTCCTTCGATTCTTTGGAGAACCTCCTCATTTGTAACATGGTCTCTCCAGGAAATTCCTAACAGTCTTCTATAGGACCACATCTCAAAAGCCTCTAGTCTCCGTTTATCTCTTTCGGATAGGCACCATGTTTCGCAGCCGTACATCAAGATACTCCATACATAGGTCTTGATGAGGAGTATTCTTAGTTTTAGGTCTATATTATTGGATTCTATTATTTTCGACCTTTTATTGATTGCAAGCCTAGCCTGATGTATACGGCTGTCGACCTCGCTCTTAGACCGACCGTCCCATGTTATTTTGCTCCCAAGGTAGACAAACTCCTTGGTGTTCTTTAGTGGAACTCCTGCCATCTTTAATCTCATCTGATGTTGCATTCGGCCTACAGTCAGCAGCTTTGTTTTGTCTTTGTTTATCTTCATGTTGTAGTTGTTTTGAAGAATGCTTTGCATGGTTGTTAAGGCCTCTTGCAGTTCTTCTTCGCTTTCAGCAACCAAAGCAATATCGTCAGCAAACCTTATCATATCCACCTTTTGCCCGTGTATCTTTACACCTTTTCTGTGACTCATTCTCTCTCTCAAGTCATCAATCGCACTCTGTATATAAGCATTAAAAAGAACAGGTGACAGAGAGCATCCCTGTCTCACCCCTTGTCTTATACTAGCTTCTTTTGTTTCATTGTCACATCTAATTATAGCGGCCTCATTCTTGTATAGCGCCTGGATTATTCGTCTATCTCTATATTTTATGTCAATTCTCTTCAGAATCTCGAAAAGTCTTTTCCATTCTACTTTGTCGAAAGCCTTCTCCAGGTCTATGAATGCGATGAATGTGTTTTGGTTTCTTTTTCTTCTTTTTTCTAGTAGTATTCGTAGCGACAATATTGCTTCTCTGGTTCCTACACCTCTTCTAAAGGCATATTGGTCTCCGGAAAGGATGTTCTCTACTTTTGGTTCGATTCTTTTTAGAATGATATTAGTCAATATTTTTGAGGCATGGGATATTAGGCTAAGAGTTCTGTGTTGTTCACATTTCGTCGTGCCTACCTTCTTTGGTAATGCGACAATTAGGCATTTCTCAAAATCCTCTGGTATCTCTCCAGTCTTATACATGGTTTGTATCATTTTAAACAGGGCATCTGTGGTTCCTTTTCCTGCTGGCTTAATTAGTTCAGCCGGAACGTCATCGATTCCGGGTGCTTTCCCGTTTTTGAGATTTTTCAGTGCGAGGTCAAACTCTTCTCTAGTGATTGGATCTCCCAAATCATCTGCGTCTACCTCATTTTCTCTTTCTATCAATGTTTCGGTGTCACAATTTCCCTTTCCATTGTACAGCATTTCGAGATATCTTTTCCACCTTTCTCCTATTTGGTCATTTTCGAAGAGTATTTTACCGTCTTCTCCTTCTATTGCATTACCCTTTCCAACTTTCATCCCAAAGAAGTCTTTCACCGCAGCGTGAGCTCTTTCTACATTTCCTCTCTTGAGGTCGTCGTTTATCTCATCGCATTTATTCTGGTAGAATGTTTCTTTGGCTATTCTTGACTCTCTATTTATTTTGTTTCTCAGCACTTTATATTCCTTTTGTGATTCAGCTCTTTTATCATTTTTGAGCTCTCTTCTATCTGTTATCATATTTAGGATCTCATCGGTCATCCATTCCTTCCTTGCTTGGGGTTTTTCCTTGCCTATAGTTTCCTCTGCCGTAGTTATAATCTTCGTCTTTATCACTTTCCAGATCTCATTCACGTTCTCCTCTTCCATTAAGTTGCACTCTTGCGTCTTTTCCCTAAAACTGTCGCTGATCTCTTTTATCTTTAATACTTTTGTATCCCATTTGAAATTATTTCTCTTTTTTATTTTTTTCAGTTTTAGAAGACTTTTGGCCATTACCATATTATGGTCACTGTCTATATCTTGGCTAAATTTGGATACACACAAGTAATCGTGTATTGGCTGTCCATCGTTTCACAAAGTCTAAGTACAAGAATTATTTTCTTAATATTTTTCTCGCTTCTATGGTGGCGTAATTTCCTTATTGGAATCTCTTCTTCAGTATTTCATTTTTATTTATTTTTATGTAAAAACCGCACAAGAGTCCTAAATATGCTCCCAACCATCTGGAGTCAGTGCGACTATGACATCCCCTATTGCGGTATATTATGAGGTTGAAGGTAGGGAAGGAAGTAGGGAGGGGAAGGAGATGAGGAAGAGAAAGGTGGAATTGTACTTGGCTATTCAGATCTGGTCATCAGAGACGGCCAAAGCCATTTCAAGCAACGTTTCAATTATGAATTGTGGTTTAACAACCAGGCTGATGCTGAGAACTTCAACTCTGGAATGTGCCGCAAATAAACTATATTTTATTTAAAAATTAGTAATTCGTGAAATAATAATTTGTAAAATTCTTGACTTGTCAGTAACTGAAATGATCCCACCCAGGCGTCGCACATTCAATTCCTCGACTGGCTAAGTACTCCATCACAACACAAGCATTATTTACTTGGGCACGCTGTTGTTTTGAACCCGTGACCTCCACCTTCTAGTCGAGGGCCTTACCCCTCATGTTATATTATAAACACATGGTTTTTTGAGAATTTCTGCATTTTCATTGTGCAATTTCTGCATGTTTCATTGCCATAAATGAGGTTTTTTTCATTAAATATAAATGAGATATAAATTAGGTGTGGGTATATGTGCTGTATGTTATTAGTTGTAAATGATATTTACTGAACATGCTATTCAGGAAAAAAAATTCAATCAATATTTTTAGGAACCTGAAAACCAAGATCTAGTTACGTGGGTACCACACAGTCTTTCATCACAGTCATAATACATATCGGTTATATGTCTTCCATAAACCAACTAGAACTACTCGATCTGAAGCTCTTTTTAACTGTAATATTAATACCCAATACGCTAATAATGCTATATTCCTCACTAGTCAGAATTAACTGATATATGCATCGTCTTTCGAGAATCCCATTTATGTACCATAATTCAATAGTGTAGAAAGAATACAAAATAAATTCATTACGTTTTTCTGTTAAAATATATACAAAGGTATGTTGTTCGTTTTAAAAATATTAAAAAAAAAATCAGAACTGAGTCACTTAGACACTCGCTTGCACCTAGATTGCATGCAGTTGGCTAAACTTGCGCAGAATTTTAAGTCAGTTCTAATGAACAGAATGTAGTTACAGGAAGGCTATAATAATATATCTCTCAAATAATAACGAATGTTAACATAATATACTATTCATCTTTATCACTCGTGAGTTCTACATAATATTGGAATTACCTTAATTTACCCTTTGATTAGTGTAGCACGGTATTATCACGGTAGTCACAAGTATATAAAACCTTATAGGGGTATAGCATAATTTAAAAAAAATAATGAAAAAACTTTCTTGTCAGTACAGCGGCAGAAACACTATTCATTAAAACGATCCACCATCCGAGCATAGTTTATGTTTTAAAACCTTCACAATGCTCGGTGAGTTCAGTTGTGTAATAAATGTCGCCAAACTCGTCGTTATAATAATAACAGACTTTGCTGCTCTTTGCACCGACGCTTAGTAGTTGGACCAAATACTTGAGGGTAACCATTTCAACAGGTAATTGATGATAGCTCTTGAATGCATAATGTCTGAATGTTGTGGAGGATAGTGGTCAGTGCCATGGCAGGTTTGCGGGAAGCTATTATGTTACACGGTCCATGGAAATGGAGTCCTATGTGTCTAAATTGTATTCACGTTTAACTTTTGAAGTTAGAAAACAACAAATAATTATATCCAATTTCACATTGGAAGTCGAATATAAAAATATTTCATCTGTCAAAGGTTTTGGGTTTTGGCTTGTCACAGCTTTTGCAGCATGTAATAGAATTCTCCACTGATATTTTTTTACAGCTTTGGATAATAGCGCCATTCTCCGCCTTGAGCGGTAACACTTCAAACTATGAAATATATTATTATATTATTTGTATATATATTTATTATTATATAATATTATTATCATCATATAATATGATAATATTCATAATAGTTCGTGGCCTACTCTTTAGGAGTTTAATCGAAGGTTAAAAGACAGATAAAAAAGCTTTCCGATGTTATATTGTATATTTTTCCCTATATCTAATGGAACCTAAGAAAAACACATTTCGGCATTTATCTTAAATTCTGCGACTAAATAATGTAATGTCGTATGTAACAAAAAGTAGTTTTGTAATACTATAGTAATTAACTAATACCATAGTATTACAAAACTAACTGTAATACTATATTAATTAACTATATGTATGGCCCAGTATGTTTTGAATGAACTATTTCTAATAGAAAGTTTCTCCATAGTCGCTGACATTCATAACGCACAAATCGTATTCGCTTCAGACTCGCCATTGAGCAGTATTAATCGGATGGGTGGATTTTTTAACACCGAATTTTAAAGGTGCGGTGTTTGAGTTTGTTAAAAAAAACATAAAACCTATTTTTATTTTTTTATGGGAGTTCACTGGACAAACGCGCATTAGAAAAAACCGCCACTGTTTTCACCCCTAGCTAAGAAAAAAACATAGAAAACTTCAAAAAATGTTCTAAAAAAGCCTTAATGCATATTAAATTAGAATATCTCCTTTAGTCAATTTATATCTTGATTTTGGGTAGTATATGTAACTAAATACAAATTACTAAAAGATGTTTTTTTAAATTTTTTGTGATAATGCAGGTATATTATTTATATATTTTTGCACCTAGCGTTGTTTTAAATAAGAAGACCTGGTTTAGTGATCCAAAGTTGGAATTTCAAATTCAGAATTTTGGAGTGACGTCATTGATTTCACTATCTCAAAGACAATTATTTTAAACTTCTTATTGTGTTAAATTAGTTAAGCCATGTAACCAAGAGTAGTGTGCTTGAGACGTATTTTATCACGGAAACTAAAGTGGAAGTCATCGCACGCAAGTAAACGAAAGGCAAGAGGTATGTTAGGCAGTAATAGAACATTGTTATTTCGTTGACCCAGTAGAGAAAACATAAAACTTTCGTTTTCCGTTTCACAAAACATGAAAAAAAAACTTTCAGTGTTGTTGTTCATTGAAAACTTTATATTCTATTAATCGTGTCAAAAAGCATTCTGCTTTCTCAAATGTTAACCCTTTTCATTTCTTTTTCCATTTCCCGAAGAGAACCGTCAAACAGTCGGTAATAAAATTTGAAATTATAATACGGCATTCCGTATTTCACGAAACATCATAGAATCAATTTGAATAATTTGGAAATTTGTTGAAACGTACAAATTCGAGCTTATAAGTGAAACTCGCTTTTTTCAGTTTAATATTGAAGAGTTTTTTTTTCACAAAGCTGTCACGTCTCGAAGTCAAACCTTTCAGCAGGAGATAAATTAAAATTTCTTTTGAACTCTCAATAAAGATAGCGCCGAGAAATTGGGTTCCGTAGTCAAAACTAGAAATGGAGGTTATTATTATTTTTCGTCTTTGTTTAAATTGTGATTATTTTTAACGTTTAAATTGATGATGGCGGGCGGTTTGCGGATGTTTAAATATTATAACAGCGTGCCATAGGCATAATAATTCTGTACCTTGTTTCAAGTACGGACGACAATGGAATAGAACGGTAAATGTAAAACACTGTGAAATATGTTATTAGGTGCATAGGTAGTTACGTTTTATTTTCTGCTAATTTTTTTAAATTTTTTTATTTGGTATAATATATTTTTAACATTTCAAAGTTTACCAGTAATGTTGGCCTCACTAGGTGGCTTGCCCGTGCTGAGGCCTTCATTTTATAATATGAAAATAAAATCTACATAATACATTTAGTTCATACATTTCATAATACGTCAGCAGAAAGTTCAAATTTCAAATATCAATGAAAAAATGGTCCAGTACATGGTAGAATCCAAATGGAGAACAATAAACAAGGGTGTGCCACAAGGAAGCATTCTTGGGCCTCTCCTCTTCCTTATCTATATAAACGAACTTCCAATAATTGCTGGCACAGAATGTTCAATGTTTGCTGATGACACCGCTTTGTTGTTTGAATGTAATGGAGACGTTGACGAATTTAACAAACAAGTTAACGAGACTTGCCAATTAATAGCAAACTGGCTGTTATCGCAACATCTATCACTCAACACAAACAAAACCCAAATCTTAAAATTTTGTCCAGTGCAAGCTACAGCTATAAATATAAATGTAAACATTAATAATAATATAATCGAACCTTCCCAAACCTGTTCACTACTGGGAATAGAATTAGATACAAACATAAACTGGAAAGAACATGTCTCAAAAATTGTAGCAAAAATCAGTAGTTTTTCTTATGTTCTGGGTACCTTGAGAAAAATATTAAACACCGAATCAGTAATAGCCGCATACTATGGTTATGTATATTCAATAATAAAATACGGTATTATTTTTTGGGGAAACTCGGTAAAAGCTAAAGATGTTTTCATCATACAAAAGAGATGCATAAGAAAAATTACAAACTCTGATCGTTTAGATTCATGTAGACCTATGTTTAAAAATCTGAAAATTCTGACAGTCACAGATATATATATAATGGAGTTATGCATGTTAGTGCGATCATCCACAGACAAGTTCCCACTAAAAAACTCAACACATAAATACGCTACAAGGCTCACAGAAAACCTACTAATACCAAAAGCAAACAAAACAATATTCCAAAAAGGACCATACTACATGGCCATTAAAGTATATAACAACCTTCCACATAACATTAAACAAATACAAGATACACACAAATTCAAATCGTTACTAAACACTTTCCTTGTTAATAAATGTCACTACACGTTGAGTGAATACCTCACGTAAATGAAACGCCTATTTTTTATTGGTATATATATTTGTATTTTTTTTATTTTTTCATTGGTATATTGTTATTTTATCTGTATAAACATTGTAATTATTATAATAAAACAAATAATATTATATATTGTATTTAAATAAATGTGGTTAGCTGGAAGAAATGGGGTCTACCCATAAGCTACACCTTTTGTAATTTTTATTTTACAATAAATAATTTTTGATTTGATTTGATTTGATTTGATTTAAAGAGAAAATAATACATTTAAAATATAATCTTGTGTGTTTGTGAGTGATGTGTGTTTATATTCGTTTTGTGTGTTACGTATAGGTTTTATTTTTATTTTATGCTATGACATTTTGGTAATATTGTCTTTTTTGTTCTTTAATCCATTTTGTAATTTTGTGTGTGAATTTATTTTTATTTTCAAGTTTTATACTGTTGAAAGCTTTTATAGCATGGTATTGGTAGTGTCTTTGTCCAAAGCTTGAATTTATTGTCGGAGTTTTCATGTTTTCTTTGTACGCTTGTCTAACTAGTCTGTTAGTGTTATTTTAAGTATGTTGAAATTATTTTTTTTTGTCAAAAATTTAGTTTTGTAGTGTTTTAACGTATAATTGGCGTACATCTAGTACGTCACAGCTGTTGAATATTTGGTCT
The DNA here is from genome assembly GCA_026573805.1 of Hesperophylax magnus. Lineage (NCBI taxonomy): Eukaryota > Metazoa > Arthropoda > Insecta > Trichoptera > Limnephilidae > Hesperophylax > Hesperophylax magnus. The sequence goes on from JAIUSX010000071.1 coordinate 990,805, forward strand.
GTATCAGTCAGTCTATGTTTTTTTAGTATTACCTTTAAGATCGTTTTCTGTGCGTTTTCTATGTAATTGATAGCCGAGTTTGTTGCTCCTCTCCAAGCAATAATTCCATATTCTATTATTGATTGGCAAAGTGCAAAATATATGGTTTTCAATTGTTTTATTTTATATATTCTTCTTATGTTTAAGAAAATGTGTATTGTTTTGAGAAGTTTATTTGTGATTTGTTTGATGTGAGGTATCCATTTAAGGTTATGGTCAATTACGAAATATACAAAATGACCTAGATAAGATTATTTTTGTATATCCAATAAATATTTATGTGGAATAAACGGTTTGAAAATATTCAAACGCAACATGGCTTGTATTATAAACGTATTATTTTTTAAAAGAGAATCACATTCACACCCGTCGCGTCGCGCCATTACAAAAACCGTACCCGAAAATTAACATTTATGCATAGTTGGCGTGAGAAAAAACAAAATGGGACTGTGGAAACAAAAACACACCGCGTTGCATTACGCTGATTATAATTTTCATCTCGTTTTGAGGCGACGCAATTTGCCTCTGGGACAACACGATACATCACACCATAACAGAATACGGAACCACAAAAATGTGGACACGTTCATAAACATACATACGAATGTATCTTGTTAAAGTATAGCTAACCCTCGTGCATGACGCGGTGAAACTGTAGCAAGGCTGCCCAACCTTTTTAACAGTTGGGCTAAATTGACGATTTTGAATCACTGGCGGGCCACTGAATACCTGACGGTTCCTATTTCCATGGGGGGGGGAGGGTTGTTAGAGAATTTCTATAAAACATAATTCCCCACAAAAAAATTCTAAATGAGTGCTCCCCACAAAATATTTGAAATCCATGGGGGGGGGGGGGGGTTGTTACGGAACTTGGCTACAAGATTCCATTTCGGACGCATAAAATATTATATCAAAAACCGGTGTATTTTTGTTTAAAAAGTTTTTTGTTTAAGTTCAACAGGTTAGATTTTTTTCGTCGCTGATTCTCGTTCTGAGTAGCCTAAATAGCGATAAATCGTTGGCAACACTGGTAACCGCGCGCAAACTGCATTCTTTGTTTTACCGCGGACCCGCGACACTTTTTCAAATTGGCGGATTAGCGGGTTTTTTGAAAATGGTTCACGCGGGCCACTTATAATTCGTTCGCGGGCCACATTGTGGCCCGCGGGCCTGGGGTTGGGCAGCCTTGCTGTAGACGAAGCGGTACAACAGGAAGCAACGCGGCACAGTGACAACTTCAAGGTAAAATAATAAAGCTGTTTGTGACCAAGAGGGCGGTAAAGTTTGGCACTTATAAGCGGGTAAAAAGCTGAATAGATAATATATTCTCAATCAATCTTTAACCTACTTGCTAGGATTTTTATCAATTTTTTTTTTTTTAATTTTTATCAATTTTTATTTCCAATTTATCTAGTTTATTTTTAATGTTTTACGTGAGTTTTAAAATGTTCGCAAAACATTTTTGTTTTTGTTTTGAGAGTAAAATATTACTTAGTTAGAAAAAAAAATAAAAAAGTTATTAATTAATTTCAATTAAAAAATTATGTTATTTTACACGTTACACACTTTTGTTATAAATTTTGCTTTAATAATTTAATGGAAAATGATGTGTATTTTATGAAAAGTTAAGGTTAGATTTTTTTATTAGAAACTCAAAGACCAATAATAAAATGCATACACTGACAAAAAAAATCTTTCTTTTAACCCCATATCTGCTTGAATTAATATGGTATGGAATGGAATTGAGATAAAGTAGTTTCTTATATTAATTTGAGGGGTTAGATAAATTACTTTTGAACCACTTCTATTACAACTATTTAACATTTTGGAGCGACAAGAACAATTTGATTGGTATTTTAATTAAAATGTTACTTTTCAAAAACATCACAATGGTGTTCTGCTTTTACAAATAATATGTTTTAATATATACTGTTAAATAGATAGTAGATACTTTGGCGCAAAAAGTCAATTCCCCATGCGCTTTCACCGCGTGAAATTCTATTGCAGGGAGAATTATTGTGTAAATATTATAATTCGCCGATGGGTCATGTAACTTTTTCTGAATCAGAATAAAGACCAATGATCTTTCCCGTCTAACGATATTGTAATTCCTAATTCTGATAAACTCCGCCAACTCTTACCCCTCCCCCTCCTTCCACTTCATCTTTCCAATTGTAAACTATATTTAATTTTTGACTTCAGTGTATACTTACTCCTGATGAGATGAACTTTTCTTATGAAACATGTAGTGGTTCTATATAATAAAGTGATTTAACAAAGTTATTTGTGTTTTAATGAAATAAAGTTTTATAAGATTACATTATTTTTATCTATTTCCGTTGTATATCAATGCATATGTACGCAATAAAATGTAAACATTATATTTATTTATTCATTGGATAATTTGTATAGCGCCGATTTTGTGAGATATCACCTCAGGGGCGCTATATTGTAATAATCTATTTACAATATATACTCACCCTCTCTCTGTGGATGACCTCATATCTACCTATTAAATGTAACTGTTGTTAGTATCACTTAAACTGGGCGAATCCCAACCAAGTGCCGCAGGGCTTAGAAAAAAATTATCAAACTTTTTTGTCTTTATCCCAGATGCAAATACAATACATTATATTCAGCCGTATATTTAAAGTAAAATACTAATGCATTAGTAGAGTTGAAATATTAATTTTTGAATCTGTTGATTTGAGAGATTATATTCTGATTCAAAATATCAAAATATACTTTTTAATTTCTAATTTTCATTTACCTGGGCATTGTCTTTCCAGGGCTGCATATAGGTCTCTATTCGGCTGCAAATATGATTATGTTGAAACATATCCAAATGTAATATTTTTGGTCAAAATAATAGGCAGCTTTGCTTCGACGTAACAGGTTTCGTTGCACGGCTATTTTTCCCCGTAAAACGAAACTAAACTAATACAATCACGCCGTGTTCCCGCGGGGTGTCGATGATAGAGCACCACATAATATCATTACGGATTTTCCACGGAACTTCGATACTTCGCCCGTGGATACATAGTTTAGGTGCACCAAATTTATGAAAAGCAGCATTTCCTTGCTAGTTCTAAAACTTTCTGGCGTCTTGCCCGACTCAAAATATTTTAAATATTTATATATTTTCTATAATTCCCAGAGTTTTCCATTATCGCACTTCGGCTTTTGGTTTTACCGATTTGATACATTTTTTTCCCATGTACCTATACACTATTTTCTACCTTTACCAAAGTGTACCCTTGTCACTTTCTGACTTCTATTTCTTTTCATCATTTCACCTCAATATTTTTAACTTTGACACAAAAGTTAACCGTATTTTCAATAAAAATTATAGTACTATTGCTAACTTCTGTCTTAATTTACTTCACCTTTTTCCACTATATTTTCTTCCACTACTGACTTGTACATTCAGTGTATTCTGATTTTACGGATTTCCTCACATTTCTAATATTTCGTTTGCTTGACTATTAATCTTACTGGTATCTGTTTTATCGATATTTTCAATATTCATTGCTAGTAAAATTTTATTTTTCCCCAATACTAGACATACACCATAAAAACTTGTAGTTTCAGTTTTAATGAGTTCCATCTTTACTGATTTATTTTACTTAAGTAAGCTTTATTTTCAAAAGCGTTTAGTCTTTTGCTTCACTATTGTTGATGGTTGCTACTCTCACCATATTATAACACTTGCGGCATCTACATTTACTAACAGCCTGATCTCGTTCCGTATTTCTTGTCAGCTCTCAAGATATCTTTAACTCGGCTTGCAAGTAGTAAAAATAAATTATGGTGAACAAATGTAATATTTTTTTTTTTAATGCTGAACAAATGTAATAAATTTTTATTTTAATGCTGAAACAATTTCTAACATCGAATCGAAATATTACAAATATGCGAAATATTTACCTTACCTTAATATTTACCTTTTAGTATAGTCTGCGGAATATTTCACAGTTTAGTAATTCAGCAAGAACACAACAAATGTAGGTAAGTAAACTGTTATTTAGATTGTACATACTTTGATTAGGTACCTGCCAGTGGCGGTCCGTGACTTTTTAGTGTGCTAGACCGATAGATATTAAAATAGCATTTTTTATATGAATTAGTTTTGGGAATCACAGCATTTTCATCAACTACAATTTTTTCATTATTAATATCGAATTTTTAAATCTTATCATTCTAGTTCACTGAAAAGTCACGGACCGTCACTATTACCTATCTCCCTGTATTAGACTGAAGTAACAACTAAACAGAAATGTTTTTATGTAAATAAGAATTAAAAAGATAACGAATGTCGCCAATTTATATTTGCTTCTTGATTTCTAGATTATTATAATTGACTCTGAAATAAATGTTTAGTATTGAGCTAACTTCGGGCACACGGAGACGCCTACAATACAATTTTCTGGTTCATATCTTCAGTTAAGCCTAGATTTGAAATGTTTTCCTAATACGTACAATAATGTAGATTCTGATACTTTGTATGTCATCACCTACTTAAAAATGTCTCAATAATAATATGCGGCCTCCATGACATTATAATAACATCTCCAATACCGTTTCTTAATGACATATGATATTATCTAAGACTCTTGTTCCAAAATGCTTAACAGGAAGATATAGGCCGCAAACCGTAGTGAATACCATTGCAAATTTACACCGCTTTGCACCGGCAACTCGTGCACTCACTAGGAGCGATAAAACATGCATGGTACTTAAGGATACAAATGCCACTCCGTTTTTAGTATGGTCTTTGTTCCTTGATGCACATCCGCCGAGCGAACATAAATGCGACAGCTAAATGTCCGCAAAAGGAAAAGTTGCTTTGTATCTTAGAGTATAAAATTACAAAAGATTCAGTGATTGTTCAACCGTATTTTTCACTAGTTTCACAACTGTGTTAATAGTTCTCTGTAAAGCAGCATTAAGGTTTATGTAAAAGTAAACAAATAATTACTCTTTGAGATTGGCAACATTGTCAACAGTTTTTTTATGTAGCAGGAGATACAAATGATAATTATAGTAAGAGCTAAAATAAGTAAAAACAGTTGTTAGTAAAATGAAGCAGGTTCACTTGAAAATAAAGCATAAAACATGTTTGTTTTCATATATCAGCATTTTTTTAGATAGATCCCGACGAAATTTGAAAAGTTTTCAGACGTAATTATTTTTATAAATTTACTTAAAAAATGTTTTCCTTATGATTTAGATAATATTGATGTCAATAGTATTATTTCCACATCACCTAGAAACAGATATCTTACATCGAGCTTATAATGATTTATTTCCTTATGTCCTAATATGTCCCTTTCATTTCACATTTAATGTGCCGACTAGGAATACAAGACAAAATATAAAAATTTTCTGCAATACATACACAATCAATTATCAGACACACTCACTAACCAATAGGATGCATGATCTGGGCAACAAGTTTGAGGGTAGTATTGATATATTTACTGACTCCATTTATGGAACTAATCGTAATCTATAACAGCAAATTGATTGAATCAAATTTAATAAATTCATAATAAATAAAAATCAAATCAGTTGAATCCTACAAATCAGAGTGGCGTTGGTAATGTAGTGTTAGTGATTTGTTCTATATGTAGTATTGTTGTAGTTTTATTACTGTTTTTTTGATGTTACTGTTACATTTTTTACTAATATTGTTTCATATTTTGTTTATCAGTTTACGGTTATATCATGCTTTAATTTCTTTTGGATTATTTTCGATAGCTCACTAGGTATATTCTGTTTTTAAAATCCATGTAAAAGCCCTGCTGGGTGTAAAAGAAATAAAATATAATATTTTTACTATTTAGCACGTTAGCACTTTTACCGACGATTATAGTATATAGGTCACCGCGTACAACGCTCTGTAGTTTTTTCATCACTACTTAGTAACCCTTCGTTCTTATAAGTAATGTGCTAAAAGAGTGAATTAACGTATCACTTTGTGGTTTATATAAGATATCTACTTTACAAATAACAACTGGGTAGGAATAACAACTCGAGTTATAAAATGGTAGAACATGGCAGGACATGGTAGAATTATCGCTAGTAGTTCTGTTAACGATAGATCTCGTGTGTTTATTGATAATGTTGATTATTCCTATTTGACAGCTCGTAACTCTGGCGGAGTAAACAGGTTCTTCCCAGGATTGATCGGACACGTAACGTACAAACAAATTTAAAGACATATGCAAAACGCTCGAGTTAAAACAGAACTTAGCCATGCTCAGTCTACGGCAAACCTCCGGCAAAAAATGTTTGTATATCTTGCATGCATAGAGCTACGATTATAGGCGCTATTGCGTACTCATCGAAACTTGTTCCACTTGAACACGATAAGCGGTGCGCGTAGACCCGATTCGGTAGTTTTAGTAAGAGTGTCGAGAAAGTTGGAGGTCAGTTGGAGGTAAAAAAGCGGAACTAATTTTTTCCCTCCATGTCTTATCTAAATATAGTAGATCAATGCTCGCATGTTGATTTTAAGTCATTAGTTTGAAAAATATTTCATAATTTACAATCAATAGTTAAAAAACCGAAACCTTAGTTTTCGATAAAAACTGAAAATTTTCCGTTTCCAATTCTACAAAAAAGTTGTTTGTGTAAATTCTTAACTATGAACTTATACTTATACTATACTTCACTGTGAACAAAGTTTTAGCTAAAACGGAAAAAATAATGTTTGTTTAAAAATCAAACGCTTATGGAGAGACTTTAACGCCTTGCATTGAGTTGAGTTGAGTCTCATGTTCTACAAAGATTCTATTATAATCCTGATTTTTTTTATAATAAATTTTATGTTCTTTTTCTTTTGATATAAAGTTCTGGGATTTATTCTTGACCTTTATTTATTATTCCTCAAGGTAATGAAAGGATGTTACATGGTTGCTGGTCATATGGTTGTAAAGTGGTATCATATTGTTCAATACGAGTATTAGAGAACTCAATCTCCATATCCCGTTAATTGAGGTTTGATATCTGATTTGAGTATCTGCGGGATCGTTTTTTTTTCTTCCCGATGATTCGGTTGCCTATAGCAACTTAACCTAGGGCTTGAATACAATTTTTTTGTATGGTGGTAAGTATTTAAGTTTTAATGAGAGTAAAATGTATTTTTTTAGTGGTAGTGATTTGATTTGTAATACAATATTTTTTATACATTTTGTGGTATTTTGTTATTTCCAGAGTGGAAGATACTCTCCGTATCGCTCTGGTGTAAGACCACCAGAATTGAAACGTTGCTTGAAATGGTTTTGTCTGTATTTGGTGACTTTATCTGAATAGCCAGGTACTTCCACATCTTTCTCTTTTCCCATCTCCTTTCCCTCTCTACTACCTTCAACCTCACAACATACCCCGATTGGGGATACCATAGTATCATTGTCTCCAGAAGGCTAGATACTTAGCAGTTGGAGCTCTGGTACGGTTTCACATTAAAAATATATATGTATGTGTCTACACATCAAGGGGGGGGTAATATTATGGAGACTGGGAACAGATAGGTTCAATTGTCATCGTGACGCCCAAGACATGTATATGCTTGAATTTGTGTGCTTATAAAGTGTTGTAAAACGATTTGGCTAATTCTACAATATGTGTTTCAGGGAAGGGATCGTGCATGTATTAATAATGTTATTTCGGACCAACCAAAGGATTTTGGTATATCTTCCAAGTGTGTATTCTGGAATTTTAGAAGACGCTTTGTGTTTCCTTTCCCCCATATTAGTGAGACTTATTGTTATAATGTGGTGAATTTTTGGTATGTAGATGAATAGTTCGTTTTTGCGTTGAAGTGAAGTAGGGGATATAAAGCGTTGGAGGTTTTCCTAGCTTTTTTTACGTGTTTGTTATCCATGAAAATCGTTTGTCAAGTGTAACCACAAGATATTTGGCTGAAGGCATAAATCACCCTGGAGGAACAGTATCTGACCATAACTGTGGTGTCATCTGCTTACAGAATTTTGTGGGAGTGTTGGATTTCTGAGAGGGGAATGTCGTGAGTGTATACATTAAATAGGGTAGGCGAAAGCAGTGACCCATGCGGTCATGGAATTTTTGAAAGAGCGCCCCGGTTTTTGATTTGAAAAGCACATAGGCGCAGAAATTATTTGAAGACACAGAGTAGTTGGGGATCGAAGCCTGTTTTGTGGAGTTTGAGAAGTAGGCTTTATCAAAAGTTTTGGTAAAACCAAGAAAAATAGCGCCAGTTGTTGAAGCTTTCGACGATAATTTCGGAGAATCTGAGGAGTTGGTGGAGGGTTGAGTGTGTTGCTCTTCAGTTACTCCTACAATGTGCTTATGAGCCGTGTCACAAGAATTTTTGTTTCCAATATTTGAAAGAAAGCTGATTAGACGGTGATTTTCACAGAAGAGAAGGTTTTTTCCCGGTTTTACGAGAACAATGACATGTGAAATAGCGTAGACTGAATGCAGAGTTGATTAGATATACTATTGCTCGTATTCCTTTTAGGGGAAGAATGCTCTAAGAACGAAGTTTCTGATGCAGTCACGGGATCCTTTTGATTTTCGGGCTTTTTAAGGCAGGGGTGGTGATGTTAATGTTTGTTGTATGGAGTTTATTTAATGTCTATGTTTTTAATTAAAAAATCAGAGAGATCTGGGGAAAATTTTTAATGCAGTCTGCCGGCAAAATGGCAAATTGTTATTTAGAGACGAGATCGGCAATTAGATCGTCGATCTTGGCGCTGTTTTCACAGATTGCAGGGCCGTCTTTTCTCTTCTTTGAACTGGTGCGGTAAAGTGGTCCCCCGTGCACTTTACGCAGCGGGGGAGGAGGTGAGAGACCTTGGTGGAGTGCCCGAAATTTTGTCATCTGTGATACCGTGCAGGGGCGGCCATAAGGTCCAAATATTCCACTTTTATCCTCGGGTGGAAGACGGATGTCAGTTGGAGTATCTGGCGGCCCCTTTCTCCGTGGGCAAGCTGAACAAGGACCATTGGGACGATCTAGTTCTCAGAAGGTTTTCGGCCAGTATTTATAAGAAGTTGGCAGTGGTTCAGAGCTAACTCTGCCACTGTCTCGGACACGATTCCTGGAACTCGGGCCGAGTTTGAAAGACTGAATGCGATGAAAGTCAGCGTACGTCCGGCATGCTTTCTCTTTCAAAACCTTTTCGTCCGTTTCCTTCCCACTATGACAAATGAAGTGGGAATTTTACAAAGTTAAAACACACATTTTTGAGTTGGGAACCGAGCCCGGAGAGCTGGTTGTGCCAGGCCGCCTATGTAGCGGGCCTCTTGGTGTCGCCAAGTCCCGCCTTGGGCTTGTGTTACTAGTTGAGACCATGTCATATATGCCGACATGGTCACACGCTTAAAAAATTCTTGACAGGTTGTACATTAATTGTTTATGAACGGTGAAAGAATGATAACTAACTTAATTATAATTTATCCGATAGCAAAATATGTAATACTTATGTAGAATGCATGATCTCAAATAATGGTGCAATTCAATAGCTACTCGTATCGTATAGTTTTATTATTGAGTAAGTAAGTACGTAGTTATCTCATTGCTACAATAGTTTCTAAGCAATTTAATATTATTTTTAACGTTGAATGAATACTTAACGCTGAAACATGGTGTTGTTAAAAATGTTGGCTTCCACAAACCAATCATTACTTCCTGCTTTGTAACAACATGAAGAATGTCACAAAAAGCTTAATGCTAAAAAATATATAACATATTTTTTTCAGGCAAATTAAGTGCGTTAATTTTGCAGACAGAAAATGAAAATTGAAACTAAATAATTTTAACGAAGTATTTCACTTCCGAGCAAATCCTTCGGAAAAAAATAATATTATATTCTCGTCGAGAACAATCACAGCGGCGGCACAGGAAAAAAGCCGTGATTTTAATTGTGACCATAACTCACTTGGCCCGGGGGTTTCCGAAACTCGGGCGCCAGCTTATTAACCCAAACTAAGCCCATTAGCACCGAATTTTACATGTTCGCCCCGAATTACTCAGGCCCACAATCACATGATCACGCGGCAGGGGCGAAAAGAACCCCGCAATTTCCTATACAAACGTATTCGACTTAACCGCATTCATTTGTCTTCGTAAACAGCGCCTTCCTTCCGTATCTGCAGCGGTGGCTCCAGTGAGGAGTACGCGGAACTAACTGAATTACCTCGGTGCCATATTTACCCGAACTTTAATGAAACGGTTGTCCGGGGACTCCCGCATCATTATTTATTTGTCGGACTCGTTTAAAACATTCGTCTCTGCGTTCTGCGTATTTCTTTCGACGGCGTATACACTTTCTGCTGATGGGGAGGACGGGTGTGTTTTTGTCACACGGGTTCGTTGTCATACAGTAAACAATTATGCTAATTTAGCATTTCCTTTAAAATGCCGAGGAATTACAAGTGATTATGAGGTTGGTGGCAAATGTTCTAGATGTCACAATGTATAAATAAAGGATATTCTTTTTTTACTTAAGTTTAAGTTTAAGTCAGTTTTCCATAAAAAGCTTACCTTATAATACAAACTTTCTTGTTTTTGTTGTTAAAATATTTAGCTGTTTCTAAAATATATTTAGCTTGATATAGGAATAGGCAAAAAATTTCTTCATTCTCATAAGATGAATGATTTCCCAAATAACTATTGTAGATAAATAAGTGATAAAATAATGTTAACCAGAGAAGTTTTTCAATAAAATCTTATTTAATGCTAAAAACGAATGCATACCTATTAGTAAGTAGGAACTTACTTAAGGTCGTAATTTATAAAAATTTGACTTACATTCACGTTTTTCTCTACTATAAATATATTGTTGGCTATTTTAAAATAATGTTTATTGAAGCACATTTTTTTGTATCAAACAAAGATTAGTAGGCAACCGTTCACTATTAACCTCAACAACATTTCATTTATGGTAAAAAAAATATTTTTTAAATTCAAAATCCGATAAATTTTGCTCATGAAAACCGCGATAATTTTATCAGTATCACTAGGTTTACCAGTTTTATCCGTATATGTGCGTTTACCCAAACAAAACCCAGCCGAGATTCCCAAAAGATAAGTACGGTTTGAACATTTTTATTGTGTCAATCTCGGCTACAATGATAACACTTGAGATTTTCTCATTTCCCTTATTCCGGGCTTCAAAATGCGACTGCATTATTTGTAAATCCTTCGATATTTTTTATGGATGTTTGGCCTCCACGATAATGCGGCATGAAAGGTTTTTAAAATTAATATATATAAGGCGTAGTGTGGAGATACCGTAAAAGTAGCGGAATGGAAACGGATAGGAGCAAATTATTCCTATTATCTATAACTATATGGAAGAAATAACTCAAAATACATTATATCACTATATTAGAAGTATGTATCATCGATATTTACGATCTAATTTTTTGTTCATCCACCCTCAGAAAGTGAGTGAACGGCAGGATTTTCCTAAGACTTTTTTTATATTTTATTCATTGGCTAATAATGCAATAAAACATTAAGGTAATAAAAATAAATATATGTTTGACAATGTTGTAATGTAAACAAAAACAAAGTATAATTTCTACAACACAATTCATTAAGGTTCCAAGAGCAAAATGTTTTTTTTGGAAAATTCAAAATTGATAAAAACAATCTGTGGACCCCCAAGAGGCTGTAAGTAAATAATTTTATTTAAAAAAAAAAATAATTCATAAAAAAAAACAAATTCAAACTATTAGTTTGTCGTTGGTTATAACAAATTTTTCGATACACCTTTGTTTACGTTTAACATCAATATGAGTTATTTGCTAAGTAACTAGTAGCACATTCAGTAGTACATAGCGTAATGCCAGTAACGATCAAGTTGATAACTGCAATTCATTAAAATGCTTTTAACATAGGTACCTGTAAATTAATCAATATAAATACTACTCTCATAACGGACAGTACCTATTTAGGAATTTCCCTCGGGACTAAAATTAAATGGAACGAAATAATCAACAACGACAAGTAAAAATAAAGAATTCACCTAACCATCACTCTGTTCCTCCTTGCTTCATTCACATCCATACGTCGTCTCATACACAATCTATTGTTATTCGTACCCTTAACACGACACTCCTCAAGTAGATATTTGATTCACTCTATTTTTCTCGTGCGTGCTGACTTCTTCTACCATTCACTTCGGGGTCATATATTCTCCTTACATTCTATTCTTCATTCGTGTGCAAAAATAAAGAAGCTTCAGAATTTTTTTATGTAAAACGTGTTTTGGCTCTAGGGGAGTAAAACCCTATCTCGTGTAGAAAGCATGGCAAGACGAACAACGAGACGAAGATCTTGCATGGAACGACGCTGCATTCATTTGAGTAAATCGGAGAGAATTTAAAAAAAAAACAAGAATGTCGTTTGAAGCAGAGCGCTGTCTTCGTTTCTTAACACATTGCAAGTGTATACAACTCCCGGTTAAAAAAAAAAATTATTTAGAAACTATGACCTGATGACCAACTTTTGATGGACAAGTGTCGAACACCAAAAAGAATGACAACAGCGGGAGATATAGCCGTCAGCACTCTGCCCATACATCGAGAGTGATCCAAAATAAACAGCCTGGCTGTCACTTACGCCCGCACTGAGAGAGTGAAGAAGGAAAGCGAGTCAGCTGTCACCCGAAATGAATGAATTCAAAATTGAAATTGGCGGAGCTCACTCTTTGCGGCGCGGAACCGACAGAATAGGCGAATAGGGTTCAACCACTGTAGGGATATACTGATAGCAGTGCATTGTACGACATACCCGAAGTAAGATTATTTTTCCCTTACTTTGGATGAAATTGACCAAATGTTAAAATATTTTTTAAATGTGATTACCGCACAAAAGTCTTAACTATACGGAGCCGATGGAATTGTGGCATTCCCAAATAGTGTATGTTAAATTATTGAAATAAGGTCAAAAGTGGTTACTAAACACACTTATAAGTACACCTATCAATTTAACATAATAAAAGATCTTATTTTTTAACAAAATGAGGATATCAAAGCTGTGATGGTGGGAACACCCTAAACTGAGACTACATTAAAAAAGGTAAATACTACATAATCACACACCTGCCCTGCATATGTCCTGAAAAAAAGAGACCTTCAGGCCTATGTCATCTTTGGGAATGCTGTGTGGAGAATATTTTTAGGGAAATTAAAAAGAGGAAGTTCTGGGAAGGAAAAGGGTATGAGGTGTGGGTAGGTATCTAGGGGTCATTGTGTCCAGGAATGACTGAATCCATCCCACTCAGAAGGCTATGGGTCGAGATAGCTCGTCTAGAGAGGTTAAAGAGTCTACCTCAATCAGTCTCTCCCGATTCGGCCCACCACGCACCAGGTGGGAAAATGCATTCGCCGCCAAGAACTAGACAAACCTCACCGAGGATTTTAATCGCTCGACGTCGCCATGAATTTTATTAACTTGTCTAAAATCGAAAGATCTCCTAAAAATTAGGTTCATAAGTTTATTCCAAATCGCCTTAGATTACACTACTAGTGATGTTCTTTTCAGTGTGTTCAACGTTCAACAAACATGGTGGAGATGGAATCTTCCTTTAAAAGTCGTCGCGGTTCTGTCGCCTATATTCCGCGTGAACCAAAAGCTCCGCACAACGAATTTGCAAGTTTCTGGCAAACACGTCCCGGGAATATAATCCCACTCCTCCTGCGCTGAACACAGGACAACTGCAGACTCTTTTATATGGTTTTATAATATTATACGAAGATTACCTGGTTTTTTTAACTGTCTCTTAGAAAACATGTTTGTTCAGTTTTCACGTTTATGATGTTATTACACAATATTTTTTTCTCTTTCTTATAATATCTTAGAATATTCTCTACCCTTCTAATATAATCAATGCTCAACAATACTGCTTGCAAAATAATGCGAACATCTCAGCACAGGTTTTCCTTCACGAAACAATTTAAAACTAAAAAAGGTGTTTTTTTTACAATTTTTTCTTTTACTTGGTAAAATATTATTTTTCAAAACCTGTCTCACTGGGGAATTATTGTGCCCAAAAAGACGTAGGAGGAACATAAATACATACATATATACTAAGGTTTCACACAGTAAATACTTAGGGTTGATAAATGAAAAAAAAAAGTATTTTTCCTAAATCCTAATAATATCTAAAAATATATAAAAAAAGATGAAATAAAATGGATCCAATGATATGGAAGCCTAACGATATCATGCTAATAGAGGTTAGGTTGAATGTAAGCTAACATTTACACCTAAGTATAAATGTGTCACATTAGTTTGCATAGTGATAAGATCTATTTTAACAATCAAAATCTTTGTTTTGTTTTTAAATTTAGTCAGTGTTTCTATTTGTCTGAGAACGGGTTGTTTCACAGAATTTTAACATTTCGTCGAATTTCGAAGAATAATAATATTAAAGGAATACAAGTATTATGAAACAACTTTCCCACTGTGCAATAGTAACAAAACTGGATAAGAACTTTCACAGGACTTGAAATGTAACTTTTGAATTTGATGAATTGTTCAAATTCTGTGAAACAACGTGGCCTTAGCGTAGCTAGTAGTGTATTGTATAATTTGTGTGCTATGTTACAGTTACAGTTGTACTCGTCATTCTTACGTTAATATAACATTATGTATATAACATCTATGTACATATACTGTAAGGAAATATTTATTTGATTAATGTGATTCAAATAATTTTACTCCAAAATAAATAGAATTAATTAAACGGGAAAAAATCTTATGTTTGATTAAGTCGATTTAGTTTCGTGTGTTACTCGTGGTTACATATTTTGTATTAGGTCATCAGTTAGGTTATCACCGACGGTAGGTCAAGTCAAGTTTCTGGTAATTTTCTTTAATGTAATAATGTTTTTGTGATAAACATGTCGAATTCTGCTTTAAATTTTTTTATAAATATCACATGGTTTCATCAAAATTACTACAAAAAAACAACTATTAAGGAGGGGGAGATGGTAAAAAATGCATGTATGTTCCATTTTTTCTCAGAGCTTAGTTTGAAGGTTATGAAATACGCGTAAATTATTAAAGTAACGCAAACCAAAAACCTGAAAACCTATGTTGTGCTTCTTTTTACTCCGCCAAGTTAAATTTGTCTTCATTAGATATTTAAATTGAAAACTGTGTATTTTTTTAAAGTGTTTTTCAAGAGACCTATTTATTGAACCACTCAGGTCAATAATCGTTTTAAAAGGGATATCTGGCGGATTCTCGTTCTAACGCATATCAAAGGGGGAAGTGCCCTAACAGTTAAAGAGAGGAAAACAAGCCATTTGCATCGCATAGTAGTGGTCACCATGTTACAAGAATGATTGCGTCTCCATGTCTGACTGACGTAAATACCGCTGGCGGTCGTTCTTTGATGAGTGAAGTTGCCTTTACCTATGATCTTTTATTTCTACCACTCTATTAACATCACGCCGTGCCGGTTTTAAAATAGGACTCTTTGAGATTCATAATCATCTACTTTAATAAATCACACTACTTCAAATTTTTTTATTTATTTCCATAAAAAAACTTATATCAGACCATTTTAAGATTATCATAATCGTAAAGATTTTACACAATAATATCAATTCAATTCAATTCTGTTTATTCATTTCAAAAAATTGTTGATTTCAATGCGTTTTTAAAATATTTTTGTAATAAGTATTCTTAGATTTATATTAACAGTGTGTATATCAACTATACCAGTAATAATAGAGCTTATCTTTTAAAGGAAGCTTCATTGATTTGTTGTTTTTCATTTTTTGATTTTTTGATTGACTGTTCAACAGCAAGATTGCTCTCCCCACAAGCATGACCATTGACAAGTTAGTCAAACAGGCTGGGAGATAAAATAGTCTATGTTTTCGGTGACGTAGATAACCATCGGGAACATAAAAATGAATGCTCTCCATGATAAGCGAGTTTTCAAACCATCTATGAATCAGTCTAAAGAAATGTGTAGCAATGCAAATACTCTAGAATAGTAGCTCCAGCTTCTAACATTTCCTATGCACTCTGATGGGGGAATCTTACATTAGTGCCTTCTAGCGGCACGTGTTGTGATGTTTGGTTTACTTTCATACTTTTTAATGGACTCTATGAATGTATTAATTTTTAATTTAGAAATAACTGCACAAGTGCCATTTACATGAAAGTTATTGAAAGTTTTTGTATGATTTGGAAAGAAAAAAACAATCATACGATTAAATGTGTTAACAAGAAAAAAATACACAATAGTGTAAAGTTAAATAAAAATTTCAGACTATATTACATACGAGTTAGCAGTAAAGTGTAACCTTTTTATGACATAATTTTAGCTTGAAACCATAATACCATTGTTACAATAATACATCTAATCATTCATCTAATGGTAGGAATATAAAAGTGAATTAAAATTAATCAGGGCTATCCAACTAATAATATACTAGGGTATTTAGTAATATTCATGACCGTGTAAGACGATCGTAACTGTAGATGTTAACGTTTCAGTATTTCCCATGCAATAGTTTGAATACTTAAAACCTACATTTTTCTTCAAACGATCTGATGAAAAAAATAAATAATAAGTGAACTTTTCAAGAGTATTTGCCAAACCAACTTTACTCATTGGTCTTACAGTAATCTCGTATTATAGGTGTGCAAAGTAATGGATGTCTTTTAAATAATATAATATATAACATTATGAAAAAAATTACAATTGATTAAATAATCAATGGTCAATATTTTTTTCAATTAAGTGATACACCTTGCTTGTATAATACGGGACTTTGTTATAGACTGATTTCGTAGTCACTAGATGATTATCTTGATTACCATTATAATTTAGATGATGAAGTCCACTACAGAGAAAACCATATCGCCCGGCTGATGTAAGATGATTGATTATTATATTGACGATTTTTTAACGAAGATGATGATTCTCACATTGGGCTCTCTATATTCTATTGTTGAAATGAAATATTAATTATTGCCACTTTTCAGAGCTAATGTAGAAATTGTGCTTAAATTAGCTCCAAGATAAGTTAGGTTAGTCCATGTTATTTGATGTTTATCCTAAATATTTTTTTCATTTTCAAAACCACGTGTATTTATATTTTGCGCCACATTATGAACCGTCGGAAAGTCATTAATTAATAGTATTAAGTTGCTGATGTACTAACAATATCGTCAGTCACACGTCACACGACTCGTCAATATATTTTTATAAATTCATTTGGACAGTGAAGGCCCCATTAAATATTTATGAGAGTCGGCGGTGCAGCGACATGGCATCATGGCGGAATGGTTTGAAACTAATTGATTTTTCCGGGAACAAGTGCTTGTAACCAAAAAGCTCGCAGTACAATATTGCGCAACGACTATTTTGTATTCATTTGTAACTCAATTATCCACTTACTAAAGTATTTTACTACGCAAATTTGCGTTTCGGTTTGGTGTTATCTGATGTATATTTTTTTGATAATATTATTGAAGTTGTCTTTGAGAAAGTCCATAACAAAAATTAATAAACCACTTCGTATTATTATTTTTTCAAATGTCTTATGTCCGAGATCTCTTCTCGTTCTATTTTGATCAGATGTTCAGATGTGATGGTAGGCAAAGTTTTCGTTATTTCGTTATCAAAGTTGACATAAATAACGTTTGATCCTTTAGATTAACTTTCGTCATCGAGATTTTCCTATAAACCACGCCCATGCAAATTTTACAAAATTTGAAACATCTAACCGTATTAATTTCATGTAATTACTTCACAAGAGGCCCAACTTGCCGGCCGGTGAGAAATCTTCAATTTGGGGTACCTAATTTGTTTTGCAACTGTTTATGTTGTAAAATGTTTAATATGTAAGTAAATTTATTGATATTTACAACAAACTATTTGGCAATGGCGTGAAGGCACGTAGTAAAATTATTTGTATTGCCATATACCATCACATCCTTATCATCGCTTCGTCAGCCAAAAGATATTAGAACACAATGTGCGTTTCCAACAATGGTATTATAAAAAATATATATTTATTTTTATATCGTTATATTATTATTTGTATAGGTACACAGAGAAAAATGAGTTTTTGAAATTTACTCTTTGAATTATTTGAAATCCGGTTAAAAACGGGATTGTGGACCCTTGAGGAATGATTTAAACAAACGAATATATTATCACGATATCGGAACATGTGTTCTGTATAATTCTTATATTTTCGCATTCCTCATTATATATTTACAGGGTAAATAAACACATATTCATATATAAGGAATTTACTAAAAAAATATGACGAAACGGCCTGCAATCCTGTTTTTAACCGGATTGCCAAAAAAATTTAAGATTTAATAAATAAATTAGCAATACACATTTTTCTCCATTTAAATCCGTGGAAAAAATATGTCAGTTGGATAAAATATAGCCCAAATAAAGCTACCTTTATGTTTGTAGGAAACGACGAAATTGCAGCTATCCCTTTTCATGTTTCACATTTCTGCAGGGAGCAGCTAAATTTCAGTTCATTGAGAGCGGAGTGATTTTATTTTGACGCGCGGAGAACGACTGAATTGACTCAATAAATCTTCGACGGAACGTTCAATTTTTGAAAAGATGTTATTAGGTGTAAAATAAAGAATTTTATAGTTTTATTCTCTTGACAAACATTTCTGTAGCACAAAGTTTTTTTTTACTGAAGTATATCGAACGACAAATCTGATATTATAAACTGTTTCAGTATTACTATTTTTTGTGATTATTTTTGTTTTTTGTTTATTAAAAGTGTACCTACCTCTCACTACGAAGCTGAGTTTATTGATTGCATAGTGATTAGGTATAAATTTCTTTTTCAGAGCCTCGTTGAAAAGTTAACAATATTTTCTATTTCTCTAGGTAAGTTCTTTTCACGGTCTGATTTTTTTTATTCTATCTGTTGGTTGGTTGGTTAAACTAATATTTAATAAAAGTTTACCATTAAAACAGTGCCTATTTTCAAAACCGTCAACAATTATTATTTTACTTAAGTAAAACGGTTTAAAACAAAGTAAAAAGTCACTTATTATAATTACGGCAAAACAAAAAGAAAATATTTTTTTCCAAAATGTTTTTAAAAATGTATATGTATTATCAAAAACATTTTAAAATATTATTAACTATGTTTTTAATATACTTATTTATTTATTTGATATTATAGAAACAAACAGTAGATAAGTTACAGTGATGAAAATATTTAAAGTACATTGTATATGTGTATATTACAGTGTGGTGTATAGGTGTGTGTGGAGATTGTGTTTGTGTGTGTGTGTGTGTGTGTGTGTGTGTGTGTGTGAGGGTGTGTGTGTGTGTGTGTGTAAGGGTGTGTGTGTGTGTGTGTGTATGTGTGTATGTGTGTATGTGTGTTTATATATTGTAAAGTTTGAAGTCCCCACGTTATGCGCCAGTGTAAAGGGCCCCACGTGTAATGTTTGGAGCCACGTAGGGTTTTGGTGCCGGCTGTTCAGCTTCAGAAGGTAGAATCGTGGGACTCTAATTATTTGCTCAGGTAGGGTCGGCAGATTATGCCTTTACACGGGGAACATTCAACAATTCACGACTCCACTCTCTCGTCAAATGAAACACCTAAATGATAATGATTTATGAGTGTATTTACAGATCAACAAGCACACACATAGTATGACACAAAAAGGGCACACAATATACATCCTAAATTATTCCTGGTTGATTGAATTGAACAAATCTCTTTCTCATATTTGCTTCGTCTGGCAGACGTTTTTAACAGGCTTTTAAATAGGCACATAGTATGGTAAAGGTTTGGGGCACGCTTACATGAGTTGTCCCGGGAATGCAAGAGTTGCTAGGCCAGTGAGGTGTTTCTTCCAGATATTAAAGGGTGGAAACAAAGGTAGTAATCGTCTATACGCGCAAAACGTGCGCGTGCTAGGCTCGGGCTATGATGAGGAGGCCGGGACCGAGCGCACAGTGTCTGAGGCCAAGTTTAGAGTTGAAGAGCACGAGATGTCGAGACCAGGGCTAGAATTGGAGTGAAGATGGCTGCCGGTCATAAAACCGTTGGGCTTTCGCGTTGGTGCGCAGTATGCCTAGTTCTGCGTTGAATTTAGTTTTGCGGGGATTTTAAAATGTGTTTGAGAGATCTGTTACATGACAATATGTATAAACATTGAAAAGTTTATATTATTGACATGATGCCACGTTTGAATGTGGGCAATGAGTCCGAAAAAATGAAAATGTTTTAGTCTAGAAAAATATTATTTAGAGAATGAAGAGCTCGGTTAATTGGCGAATAAGATGCTGCAATAGTTCTGTAATTAAGCGTGTGGAATAGCACTATATGTCGTTAAGCTATTCTAAACTTATTTTTACGGTTCATGTTTACAAACTATTTGTCATTATCAATGCTAACCGTCTCAATCAGGAAATGTAGTAAAAAATATTTTCAATGAACGCTGATTCTGAATAAATAAAGATTTAATGTGCATTATTTAAGTTAGGTAGATTTAAAATGTCTTTATTTAAAGATCAATTACATCATCGTTGGCATCCTTGCTTGGCGGATTTTGGCGTCAAAATTAACAAAATGACATAGCACAGGATAGTCATTGGTCATACCAGGGGTGTCGTTGGACATACCAGGGTTGTCATTTGTCATACCAGGGTTATGATTGGTCATATCAGGACTGCCACTGACTATACTGCAATACTATAGATGGGTGTTTTTTTCTGAAATCTGATTTCTGAGTTCGGCAACAGCAATCAGATCATAGTTTTCTGTAGCACGAAAGGGAGAAAGGAAATCCATCCCCGTCCAATTATTGCACAGCCATGACAAACATTCAAAACCAAGTTTCAAATCGGTAGAATGCCGGGAAGTGGGTTAATCTCCGCTTCCAAGATTTGCATTAATTCATTACCGTAAACAAAAGTGAAATTCAAATAGATCTATTTAAAAAAGAAATCACATCATTAATTTTGAAAGTTTTCCTTAGGAAATCGAATGAAAACTTCTGCGCGCATATTTTAAAGAAAGAAAAACCTTCCCGGGTTTAGAATATCTCGATAATATTTGAAAATCTCATACTACCACCACAATAAGCGGAACATGTTGTTTGTATAGTGATGGAGGACTTAGCCAGATTATATTGCTATTTAAAGAATATTATTAACCGTTTTAAAAATATATCAAAGCATGCTACAGTAACATAATAGATATATCTAGGATTAAAGTCGTCATTAAAACTTGTGGGAATATATTTTGTGACTGATATTATGTTGTGTACTTGTTGCTAAAAATATTACATGTTGTATTGTATTCCTCGTAATGCTTATACGAGTATTTGTGATGTTATGTTAATACCCAGTTATAGAAAAATCACAAAGCATAAAATATCTCATTATAGTCTTCTTCTTCCTAGCACTATCCCAACTCATTGCCTAGGTGGGCTGTTGGGGTCGGCTCTTCTCGTTCTCAGGTTAAAGCTTCTTTGGTTCTGAGTGTCGCTTTCATCTAGGCCGTTTCTTTGTAGGATTTTGGAGCATTGGGTCATCCAGGAGTTCTTTGGTCTACCTCTGGATGGCTGTCTTTGAAGCTCTATAGACATTGCCTGCTTCACTGTGTGGTCTGGTGGTCTCCGTCTTATGTGCCCATACCATCTTAACTGTCGTTCCTCTAGCTTACTGTTTATGTCAGTGACACCCAGGCTACCACGAATGCGTGAGCTTTTAATTTTATCTTTTAATGATACTCCTGCCGTCCATCTAAGCATTCGCATTTCTGCTGATTCGAGTTGCCTAGAGTAGGAGTTGTACATATTCCAGCATTCGGAGCCATACATTATCGCGGGTCTAACAATAGTCTGGTATGTCTTTCCTTTAAGTTTTATTGGCATATAGTAATACATGAGAATCTTAAATGGGACTTAAATATCAAAGGCATCACGGAAAAACTCAACAAAACTTACATATTTCTTTACAAATCTAAGAAATGTGGTAAATAAAAAGACATGAAAAATGAATCATACTGAAAGTAATTTTGCACAAAAGTGTGCACACGGCTTAGAGCTATAGTGAGCAAACTTTATAGATTGAAGTTTTTTGTTCCACCAAATACCCTTAAAATAGTATACCTGTCATTGGCGGAATCCCAAATAAGATACGGAATAACTTCATGGGGACATTCAACAAAAACAAATCTTCTTTTAGTCCAAAATGTACAATATTCTTTGGTAAAATTATTATTAAACAAAACTAAATACGATTAAAGAAATGACGTACCAAAGTCATTACTATACAATTCTGTAAATGTATTATCTGTTGGTGCTTTATTGTGGCTTAAAATTGCGAGTCAGCATACATCTCAATCTGAACATAATAAAATAGTGACACATGTTCATAATACAAGACTAATTGCAAACGATGGACTTGTAGTTCCCAGATATCTGAATAAATATGGTCAAAGAACTCTAGAATACCTCGTTCCAATAATTTACAACATGTTACCAAACTCAATAAAAAGCTGTGAATTGACTCACAGAAGGAAATGTATATTAAAAAAATGGTTATGTGAAAGAATTTTTTTGTACTAATGTAATTATGTGTATATTTTATGTACTTGTTAAAATTTTATATGTATTTAAAAAGTAATTGTTAAAAGAACCCGTTGACAAACTGATATCAATCAGTTTAACGGGACTTAATTGTAAAAAATGTAATTTGAAAGTTAATAAATAAAAAAATAATAAAATAGTTAGGATGTATCAAATGCACAACAAATTTATGTTAAAAATATACTATTAAAAAATACTGATCCTCTACAATACCGCGTATTCATTACATTAGATCAAATCACAATGACATAAAATATATTCCAAGTCATAAAACCACATTCGGATAGTACTACATTTATTTAAACTCGACCACATCCTTCGCCCAGATATAAAGCGAATTGAAAATTTGAATGATTACAAATCAAGAATAACAATCTGGTTGAACGAGATTTATTGAAAAAGCTGAATATTAAAAACGACATAGAAAACAGATAAAATAGAAATGAATAATTTTAGTCCGCCTCAGCACAGGTCACCCTAGTGAGGACGACTAAGAAATACAATTTTCTATACATATATTTAACATCATATATTGTAAATAAAATATTTAAACAGTCGATATAATAATAAAAAAAGCAATAATTAAATAACCACTCCAGCTCCACTTATATTAAATAACCTCCCAAAACATAGTAAAGTCATCTAATTCCTTGTGAACTTTTTAAAAAAATGTTAAATTATTTGTGCTAGACGAAGATTGCCAACATTTTTAGTTATCTTAATGTGATGTATATGTATATTTTTTCATCTTTGTAACTTAAATTAGCGGGTTTCTTTTTTAAATTAATAGTTTAATTATTTTTTTCGAATCAAATATCAACACACGGTCATGTTTACTACATTGCATTATAATTAATTACCTGGAATTGGGTTCCTTGACATGTAGGTACTAAATTCGTAGGAACATTATTGTGACAATATTTTTCTCACGATATATAATATTGATTTCATTTTTGTTATTTTGTATAATTATTAACCTCAACAGAGGCTTGTTCCAGTGAGGTCAAAAATTCTAACGAAAAAAAATACGATGTAGTGAGACAATAAACAATAAACAGTAAACTATAAACAATAAACAATAAACAATGAACAATAAACAATATACTATAAACAATAACAATAAACAATTAACAATAAACAGTAAACAATAAACGATAAACTATAAACGATAAGCAATAAACAATAGGCAATAAACTATAAACGATAAACAATAAACAGAAAGCAATAAACAATAAACGGTACACCATAAACAATAAACTATAAATAGTAGACAATAGACAGTATAAAATTGTACCCTGATGATGCTTTGGCAAAGCGAAATCAGTCAGTAAATCAATAAATTTTAAACTCGTGGTTTTACACAAAAGTAAAGGTTTTGTTTTTACTAAGTAAACCACAAGTGATTGCTTTCTAGAAAAATATGGTTTATTTCTGACGGAAATATTCATGGGCAACCCGTCAACCAACGTCGGTTCCCAAATTTAAAAATACCATTACTATTCGTGGAGTTTTTGAATAGGTCCAACACCAACATTTAATTTATATTGTTTAATTAGGGTTTTTTATGATAATAATTAAATTTAAAAGACCCAAGAGCTCCTCTTTTCGGATAAGGTGTACATTGCCAACCAATAACCCCAAGAACGCAGATCAGAACATTCAGGTAAAATAGATTCGAGTGAGGCTACAGCTAGCCACTAGCGATGAGACGTTCATATTTTTAAGTAAATTAAGAAAATAATTGTGTATCGTTTATTGGTTTAAGAAAAAAAACGTCCCGGCTTTGTCTAATAATCCAGTACCGTATCTATCAAACGGCAAAACCAAGGCAAAACTGTATCAATCCGAAATCACATCCGACCCGCGATGGATTTGGCTCTTTATGGCGGGCTGTTAAAAATCGAAATTTAAAAATTAAATTTGCTCATTAAAACGTTCAAAAAATATACAATAGATATATACTTGCGTCATTAGAAGGTCAATAGATTAATATTGATAACACATATTTAAAAAAAGAACTTTTTGATTCTCGAAATTGAGTTGGGGAGTAAGCGCCATTATAGTTTCAAACGAAATGTATTACATACTAATATATGATAATGTTGTAACAATAAAGTAACCTATTTATGAGACATTCCAATAAAGTAAAGCCTTCAAATATCAATTGATATAACAATAATATTGTGAAGGTAGATTTAAGATTTTCAGAGGACATGTCATTTTTTAAATTGTTTTGAAAATATGAAAATAGTCATAGTTCTCAGGATTTTAAAATAACTGTTACTTACAATAAAGCATTAACTAAATCAAACAACTTCAACTGCTTTTCAAAATGTTCGAATTTCATTTGTTTTTTTTTTTAATTTGTTATTAAATGACAGAATTTATTATACCATTTTATATGGAGTTATGAATATAATGTTGTGCTATAGTGGTTCTCAATGGATAAAAAAAATCCTCTCTTCTGAATGTATTGTAGTGGGTTAAATTTTTATCTGTCATGAGATGTCTAAAACTTATTTCATATAATATAATTCATTTTGCAATATAAAAGTATATAGGCTACAAAAATATGTATGCATATATTTATCTTCCTTTTAAGATACTGGAAGTGAGTCTTCTGGATTAATGCTGACCTCCGACACTTGAAAAACGTTTAATTCTGATAGGCTTACAATGACTCGCGACGTTGACATTATTCTTCAACTCCCCACTCGCCCCTCGCGAACAGTTTCTAACTCCCGGCACGCTAATATAATCGGAAGCAGTTATTCGATAATGAATCAGGGCACATCGATTACCGGAACGAGCGAGCCGCGGCACGGACACCAAACAACGTGCGTGTAAATAGCTCGCAATCATTTAACCGGCAACTTTTGCTTTCCCCGCAGTCAAATTGTTGTTGTTAAAGTCAAACAGATTAACACAAATAAATGTGATTTTTTTTAAGTTCACGGTGATGGGATTTGTTGAGAATGCTTTTAAACAATATATCTATAATATACATATACCTAATACAATTAATATAAACCAGTAGCATAATCAAATTTTGTGATAGTATGTTGTATAACATGTAATATTACATATCGGAGAGTCTTAAATGTTGTATTTATTTAATTTTAAAATTTGTTTATTCACTTTTCCTTATCTATGGTGTGTATTTACTACACATTGCTTCTAATAACTTTAATAACTCAATAAATATAATAAATACTGGGTTCAAATTTTAGGTATTCATCCGTTATACATTTATGCACTGGATTAAAAAATAATATTTGACACACTTTTCAAAATCGGGAACAAATACACCAATACAATCAACCGTGTGACACTGCTAAACGAAGAGTGTGCAAGGAAATGACACGCTATTGATGTCCCGCTTTAGTTCGCTATGTGGGAACATGAGAAATCCACACGTCCAGAGTTATATTCAATTTAGACCATCGATACCTACGACTGCATAGCTGTGCGTCTGCGTCCAGCGCCCATCCAGCGCCTGTTGTGCCAGCCGGCAGCCAGTCGGTCGCGGGCCGTCGTTAGATATCGACTCCTCGCACGTTTTTTTACCATCTGCCGATGGATATTTAATGTTTTCAGCAATTAAATTACAATTATTATCACTTTGCATATAAAATATAATAAGCATAAACGATTAGCTATGAATATTCATATTTTTCTGATATTCAATTGCTTATTTTGAGATGTGCATTGACTACCCAGATTGTGGATTTTTTTTAGCACAGTAAGGGAAAGGTTAAAGAAATAAAATATTTTATACTCACAGATTGAGTGTCGTGAAATATCTAAGATTTAATATCATTAATTAATTCATTTCTCATAAATATTACTCTATTCCAGTGATGGTTGATGACGTAAATTTGATGAATTGTGATTGTATTGCTCTTAACACTTCTATCAAATTTTTTCAGTATAGCGAACCAACAGCTAGTACCCGAAGAGTCTATTTGAACAGCTAATATGATATCATAGATATCATTGAATTTTCATTATTATCAATGCGAAAAATGTGATAATAATGGTTTTAGAAAGAAAAAAACATGACGCCACTTATTTAAACGTAGAGTTTAACCACAAAATACTAAAAATATACATCATATGAAAACAAAGGTTCCGACCGCAATTTGAGAAAATTTTATGAAACTTTGTGAATTTTTCACTAATTGTTTTTGTATGAAACAATAAAAAATGTATGCAATAATAATGTTTAAAACACATTTGACTATTGAAATATGTATTTTTTTCGTCTTCAGTTATTTAATTTCAGTATTTATAGGTAAAAAAAACTTTTTTGTTTTGTATTAAATATGTTTGTATTTCAAATATAATATATTTATGATACAATTTCAAAGGGCATTTCATCACCTTTCAAAAACAGATTTCAGTTTTTGGATACGATTAGAAATATCAAATCTATTTGGATTTTATTGCATCACGGAAATACACACACATTCCCACACCATTTGACAGCTTTGTTAAGAAACATGACAAAAAATATGGCAGAGGCCTGAAGGGTTAATGAAACACTGATTAACCACAACTGCTGTTCGAACAGAACCTTTACAAAACTGTCCAATGCAAATTATCTGTTTTTATTATAATTTAAAACGCTACAAAAAACATTAATGTAGTGAAATATTACTTTAAAAATAGAACAGTCGAATATTCATGTTACAAGCGCCGTGCGCGCTTTTGTAAAAGCGAAAAAATTAAGTTTATTTCTGGGAGTACGTTACATATAACGAACTACCAGAAATATAATTAAACATGGATAAGTTATTGTAGAACTAGACAGAAGTCGTATTAACGTCATCGACTATCGCCCTATCCCTTCTCACACGTCTTGCATGAAAACGAAAATGACAGAAAATACGAGAACGATGATGGCACGTACAACCCCTTTCTTAATACTATTTATTACTTCTTATCTACCTACAATCCACATACAGTGTGACTAGAACCGCGTAATGATCTGCGAACTGCAACAGTGACTGTTATAGTTACCAAAAATCATAGCATTCGCCGAAGTAAAACGCAGAATTCGAAGATGGCGTATACACTGGAGCTTGGTTATTGTGAATGCAACTGCAGTTACTGTTGAGATGAGTACGCGGCTTCAGTTCGTAATCATATAATCACCATACATAATTTGGGCGCACCACACTAGCTACCGGAAATCGGAAAATACTCTCGTCCAGGCCATTGCCCACTGGCATGGCGCGCCCCTACACCACAGATGGGGATTTTCCCTAAAGCCACCGTAGTACAAGTGCTGTGCTAACTATTTTATTTTATTTTTCCCATGTTCAATTTTATATCATGTAATTCATTTATATGCATGCTTTTATATAGCAGACATAATATTGCACTCGACGCTCTGTTCGCTGAGTTAAAAAAACACTATTATTACTATGCTGCCTATTTTAACCACTATTGAAAATAAAATAAATAGTGTATATTCGAATTGGTTTATCCATGACTAATATCGATGTCATGCTTTAATCATTGTATTAGTTTATTGCGTCATTTGATTTGATTAACAAACCATTACATTTGTTGATATCGTGTCATTTTTAGTGTTATGCTAAGCGGTCAATTTCAGTCATATCATCCATATTATTGTTATTTTAATATCAGCTGCGTGATTGGCAAACATTTACACGAAATAAAACATACGTTAACTGCCTTTGTGCGATGAATTGAAATTATTAATTATATCCACCAATAGAAAACAAACGAATGATTTTCCGCTTTAAAAATTATAATAAATTTAAAAGAATAATAATTATTTTTAGACCACACAGGGGGCCTGTGTGGCCCAAATATTTTCCTTAAAGGCTTATGTCATCTTTTGGGATGCGGTGAGGAGGGTATTTTTTAAGGAAAGGTAAGTGAGGAAGTTCTGGGAAGGTAAAAGGATCTATGTCTAGTAGTAACGGACATAGGACGCGGTGCAAGGCGATGGGTCGAGAGACCAGCTGGAGAGGTCAAAGGGTCTCCCCAAACCAGCCTCTCTCGATCTGGCACGCCATGCAACTTGTGGGCAGGTGCGTCCTGAAACACACCTCAACCGGTGAATCTGTGCACCCCAGCTAAACCAATCGTAGCGAACCACTTCGAGTGACCTGTGGCAGAGGTATTGGTTATCCTATAAATGATTCCCTGGGTGGCGGTACGCAAACCCACCTCCCAAATTGGAAAAATTAAATTGAAAAAAAAGAAGAAACACTGTTTTACCTTCTCACGGTACTAGTAAAATGCTTGTATGTAATTCATGTATGTGTGTCGTTAATTCACTTTAGTTATCAATTAAATAAATTATTTTGAGTGGGGTTTTTGATATGATTTTACCACTTTATACACAGAACACAAACAACACATTTACAGACTGACGAAATGAAAATCGCGCGAGATGAAACAACACTTCGCTACGCTCAGTCAACTAACTGATTCAATGGCGCCGCAGAAATGATTCAACTATTTATTTTGATTTGTCTTCTTTAAAAATGTATCCATATTATATAATGAAATAGTTTAAAGCATAGACTTCCAGGACAATATTAATCAGGATTTAAAAAAAAAATTATAAATGATTAACACTTTTTATATCGAATAGCGGTACCCAAGACATTCCACGTTCGTGATATAATATTAAAGCCTATTAAAAACAAAATAAATAAAAATTGTTATATCCAATCCCTTCTTTGTTTTGCAATGTAAAAAATACTTTTCTAGGTTTTACACAGACGAAGTTTAAACATTAGTTACAAGTTAATGTACTAGATGTCCGACAGTGATATATGAAAAAATTGTAATCCATGTTCATAAAAATAAAAACAAAATGAAAACAGCCGAACGCAAACATCAAACCAGAAGTAAGGGAAGAAATGACCTTTCCGTTCCAAAAAGCAACAGAGCGGCTTATCAAAAACTATTCTCAAATCTCGGTCCTAAAATATATAATAAAATCCCCTCTAAGCTGAAACTGTGTGAATTGTCATCCTTCGGTCCAAGAGAGACAAAATGGTTGTTGGATCTAGGCAGGACTGATTCCGAAATGTTACTAAAAAAATGTAATTTGATAATTATTTATAACGGACGCCTCTATGTATCTTTTTTATGTACCTTTATGTATATTCGTTTTAAAATACTTATTTTATCTAGTTATAAATCCTGTATTCGTCTAGGATAACTTGAAACCTGTTAATTTGACTGTCTTAAAACGGGAATGCTTCTTAGTTGGACAGTCAAAAGCATAAAGTGTAATTAATATATTAAAAAATAAATAAAAGTGATTCTTGTATCCATCTTTTGATGCGAGTTTGTGAGTGTGTCTGTTCATGATTTATTGTAATCCGTTCTTCTAAAAAAAAAAAAAAAAACTCTCTTTATTTTGATCATAAAATACTGTTTTAAAAACTTTTGTTTTATTGAGCCATCAAAAGTTGTGTCTTTGGAATACTCAAATTTCTTGAGAGTAAAAAAATGGTATCATTGCTTAAATTTACAAAGCTTCGAAATACTGAATGGCCTCATAATATATATTCTAACTTTCTGTGATGAATGTTCAGATGAAGCAGTAGAAAGGGGGAAGAAAATTCGGATTTTAATTTTGAACAATGATATTTTGTAAATAATGTCATTTGTTTCAAAGTCGTAGAACAAACGATATTCAATTTGAACAAATGAATCACTCCTGCTTATGTTTGCTTCTCACCTAATATTTAAAATAACCCCTGTGCTTAGGTAGTAATACTTAATCTAATTTCTCAATACATTGCATTGTAATCATTATTTTTACTACACATCTTTACTTTAAATATAATTCGTAATGTTTGTCAAAATAAAAAAAAATATGTTTTTCGTGCCTAAATTTAAAATCTTTTAATTTAAATTGCCTCCAAAATCGCTTTCAATCACAAAGAATATTTTTTTTCCGATGAATGCAAGAACAAATTGAAATCTTACAAGTATTTTTTTCAAAAATTTGTAAAAATGGAACAAAAGTTTATTTATTGTAATACATCTATTTAAATAAGTTTTTAAAACATAAAAAATTGGTTTGGCTGATGATTGAACGTTTTTCCCAAAAACTGGAGTCGACAACACTACCGGTAAAACCGACATTTATTTCCTTGTCTGCTGCAATGAGAGTTACATTGTCTGTCTCATACGCATGTTGTCCATTGTCTATCTTATATGCATGTCTGTCTATCTCATACGCTGTCTGTACGCGTCTCATTGTCAGATGTAATGAGATGCGTATATGTCCGCATGTGTACGTAGTTGCCACTAAAAATGTACAAAACGCACAGAAAAGTTGATACATTCTCATCGACAATGAATTTACCTGCCAAGTTTCAGCTCGATCGCGTATCGTGAAGTGGGTTAATTTTTGCTTTCAAGCTTTGACTTAATTCATTAATTCATTCCCGAAAACAGAAGTGAAATTCGAATGTCTTTATAAATGTTTTTCTACGGTAAATGAACTCAATAAAATACTAAATACTTACACATTTTATACCCATGTTTAGCACAAAGAATTTCAATAAACTTTAAACGTATTTTACTCTCCTGGAAACTCAATTTTTAGCAAAATGGTTTTTCATCCGGCTCCTTAGTAATTGTAATTTAAGATCTTATTCTTGAAGCATCTTTGCACTTATCTACACCTTATTTTGTACCTTTAAAAGTTCAAGTATATAGTAGCAGCTAATAAAAATAAAAGAAAATAAATTTCTGGTGTCCATATTTTCTGCTCTCTAGGTATCAAATTCAATTTCAAAAACATATTTATTGCGCAAAAATACAGAATATAACGGGTATAGCTTATAGGTTACATTCTATTTCTTCCAACTAACCCAACAAATAAAAATTATGTTACATAACCCAACAATTACATGTTAACAAATGTATGTAAATAATAAATAAAAAAACAGAGGTTTTTAATTAATGTAAGGTATTCATTTAAGGTGTAGTGACATTTGTTTAAAAGAAATGTTTTTAGTGATGATTTAAATTTAAGTATGTCGGTTATTTGTTTGATGCTACGTGGAAATATGAAAGTGAAGTATGCTACTTTAATGGCTATGTAGTGTGGTCATTGATGTATTATTTAGTCTATGAGTGTGGTCCTTTTTGAAATATAGTTTTGTTTGCTTTTGGGATTAATAAGATTTCTGTGAACCTTGTAACGTGTTTATGTGTTGAGTTTTTTTGTCGGAACTTTTCTGGAGATGATCGTACTAACAAGCATTACTCCATTATATATATATATGTCCGTCACTGTCATAAGTTTGAGATTTTAAAAAATTGGTCTACATGAATCCCGGTGATCAGAGTTTGTATCCAATAATCTCAGAGGTATATCCTTCAATAAACACGCTGCTCTTGTTTATTGTTTTGGTGTTTTATTACCTTCCTACAATCGACTTTCTGTATTAAGTAGAATAAAATTAATAACAATAATCAGTAGGTAAAGGTTTGTTAAGCACTGAATAATAATTTGTTGAATGTGTAAATTTAATATATTTATCTAATTAGTTTGCGTGAAAGGAAGCAATCAACTCAGATTCACGTAAAAGTTTGACTAAACGTGGCCAACCTACTTTAACTACAAACAATTAATTTTCCGATTGTAGGGCTGGACCCGTCGCTTGAAGGCCGAACAATCGATGACAAATCTCGTCATTGAGCGGCGCGCGGACGGAACAAAGAAGGCGCAAAACCACCCGTTTCTCCGACACTCGCTGGATAGACGAGATCTGATAGTCAGGTCGAGCGGAAACACGTGTCAGCGTTGAGCATTGAGCCGCGCAGAATGGAAACAGCCCGGGAGGCTTTAATCCGGCAAAGGAAATAAACTGACGGAAGACAAATTTACTCAAAATAATTATTCTGGATGCCAATATGATTATGTCAATGCTTCAAAATAATTAATTGATCTCTTATATGTGAAGGGGGAGGAGGGATGGAAAATAATTGCAACGCTTCATGTCCCATTTTTATTGTAAAATCTAAATATATAAATTAGATTATTTCTTCGTTTGTGCCTTGTAGACTCAAAAACTACTAGACCGATTGCACTGAAAATTTAAAAACTTGTTCTTATTAGAGCCAGGAGGGTTTATAGAATTGTGAGAATGATAGAAGAAGTTTGGGATGCCCGAAGAAGACTTAACACATTACCTCTGCACTGGAGTGAGATACGCAGTCGAATAAAAGTCCATTTAATGTATTTCTTTAATAATGACAACGTGGTGTACAGTATACATATTAGCGAATGCTGTACAAAACCATGGACATCCGAAGAAGATATGGCAGGATCAAATTAATCAAATACTTATGTGCGATAAAATGTGGCGTAAGTGAAGAAGAAATAAAGATGTGTAAGAAGAATGTAAGACGTTGTAAAGAATGGGGCCCCAGTGTTATGGGCCGCGTGGGGCTCCAGTGCCGGCTTTGGCAGGTCAGAGGTAGAATTCATGAGAATCTATTTATTAAGCTCAGGTTAGGTCGGCAAATAATGCCTTTACACGGGGGACATTCAACAATCTAGACTCCACTTCCCTCGTCAAATAAAACTCCTATAGGGATGATAAACGAGTGTATTTACAGTCAATAGGTACATCGTATAACACAAATGGGGACACAGTATACATTCTAAATTATTTCTTGGCTGATTGAATTGAACAATCTCTATCTCGTATTTGATCTGACTGGCAGGCGTTTTTAATATACATTAAAAGAAGGCACATAATGGGGGAAAGTTTCAGTAATACGCTTACATGAGCTGTTCCAGGAGATGCAGGAGTTGTGAGACCATCGAGGTGTTACTCACAGTCATGGTGGAGTGGTAACCAAGGTTGTGCTCGTCTATACGCGCAAAACGGGTGCGTGCTAGACTCTAATAATGTTGCGGGCACTCCACGTCCGAGACCGGTTTTGTAGCAAACCGCACACATGTTGTTGAGACCAAAGCTAGATTCGGAATGGCAGTCGCGGACGGTTACAGAAACCGTTGGTGTTGCGCAGTGGGCTCTGCGCGTGCCGCTTTGTGTTGCCAAGATTTACGTTGAATTTTAGTTTCGCGGGGTTTTCAAAAATGCGTTTGAGAGATCTGCTTTGTGACAACGTGAAAGTGAAAGGTCTTGTCAAGTCTTGTCTTTCTTCTTGGAAGAAGAAGTAAAAGACGCCCACGGCGAAATTAGCACAATTGAGTTAAGCAAATAATTCAATAAGTAAGCTTTTTCAATTGCTATGAAAATTTTATTGCCACCTTAAAAATGTTCCCAGTTTTTGAGTACACTAGAATTCACCACAAAACTTTACTCCACGACATTCATAATCTCGAGCAACGCCGGGTATAGGTCACCTAGTAAATAAATCAAATAATATGAAAATCTACATAGTTCATTTAACTATGGAGGAGAGATTAAAGATAGAAGAAAATATCTCTTTTTCCATTTATGAATCCCCGTCTGCGTATTGTTTAACACACAAAACATGTTGTTTTTTTTTATTTGATTTATTTGAAGAAAATGTTTTTTTTTATAAATCGGGTAACTTGAGAGTGAGGCAACTTGCGTGATCTAGAGTACTTCGACAATTCTAAAGCACATGGAGTAGGTGCCTATCTACAGTTCCGACAGTAAGAATGTGTACTTAAAGCAATGTTCATGTTTAATGTTTATGTGAATCAGGGTGAACATTTTAGTGGATAGTTGAGAGAATTGGTTAAACACGGCTTTGGTCGGTAAATTCTTTGATTTAAAGCATAGTGGGTTTCTTTGGAATAAAATTATACCAATATTCAGTACGGAATGTGGGTTTTTTCTTTGTGGGTCCTTAAGGGGATGAAATTGGTTGGATTAATGATCGGGTTGGAAGTGCCCCACTACGCCGAGAAACTGTACTATTTCCCAAGATAGCAGTATGTTCTGTCCAGGGATCCAAATGATTGTTACGGATTTCCTGGCGCTTTGAAGAGGAGCTGTCAAGACACGAATAAAACATACAAAGTGGTCATCAGAATCGAGTAGAAGGTAGGATTTATGTTCTTGTAGGGAACTTTGCGAGTTGGGTGGACAAAAGACGGATTCATTAGGTTGTTTTGGATAATACATTTTTTTGATTTGACATAATTTAATAGTGACAAAACAGAACATAAACGTTTTGTTAATTAAGTTTAGGTTATTTATGTTAGGTTAGGTTGGGTTCGGTTCAGTTAGATTAGTTTTTTCAATATTCTACATGACTTTAAATCACTTTTCAACTTTGTTCTGTTTTGTCACTGTCCTTTTTATCATGAAACCATATTAGATAAATAATAATATCTAAAGTAATCTTTGGTGTGAAAAAATGCGATTCTTTTTGATATTTCCATTACAGTGAGCAGGGTTAATATTTAATCCAACAGCAAATAAAAGATTATCTATAAGGTAGGGTTGTTTCACAGAATTTGAACAATTCATCAAATTACTGTGAAAAAATCAGCCCTTGATGAATAGTGTCAGAACTTGAATAGAACTTTCACAGAACTTGAATTTTAATTCCGAAATTTGATGAATTCTACACATTCTGTGAAACAATCAATCCGGACTTACTGCGAGCATTATCGCCATGAAAATTATTTTTTAGGTTTTCTTGCCTAGAGTTTCGTGGTTCGTATTTTTTTCATAATTGCTTCATGAATAAAGCCATTTTTATTAGCAAGTGTAATTTTTCATATTTGATTTTCCGTTCTTTGTTTCGAATCCCCGTCAAGAATTAGGAATATACCTCTTTTAACATTAAAATTAATTAATAAGCCATCGTCAGAACATCTAAAACACCCAGTAATAATACATATTATATGCCACATTAACGCCCTTTCTAACGATTCTCTGATCAATTCAATATTTACACATTGATAATAAGTTTACATAATCCCGTATTATAATATACAGTACCTAACCGAAAAAATTTAAAACACACCTATGAAATACCTAAAAGGTAAATTTGTCAGCATTATAAATTGCTTAACTTTAATATTTACGTAACACAAAGAAAATAGAAAACACTTAAAAACAAAACGATTTATTATAATTTGTAGCTAGTATAAGGAAAACATATGAATAATTAGGATGTTTACGTGTTTCAACGATTTTTTCTTGTTAAATTTGTTCAGCTTATATGATGTAAAAACTATATTATTAAAAATTCAAACCATGCAGACATTTGCGCAAAATTAGATTATTTCACTGCTCAGTACTTAATATTAATAGATACATTGTTAGTGAAGAAGTAATACAACTTTAACGACATAAGTATGTAATATGCCTAATTGCACTAATAAAGAGATTGTTTCACCTCTGCCTTTTTTTTTTTTTTTTTACAGTAATACCGCACAAGAGTCCCAACTGCTCCCGTCTGGAGCCAGTGAGACTATGGCATCCCCAATTGGGGTATGTTGTGAGGCTGAGGGTATTGGGGAGGGGAGGGAGATGGGGAAGAGGAAGGTGGGGAAGTACCTGGCTATTCAGATCTGGTCACCAAACACGGCTAAAGCCATTTCAAGCAACGTTTCAATTCTGAATGGTGGTCTTACACCAGGGCGATACTGAGAGTATCTTCCACTCTGGAACGTGCCGCAAATATACTATATATTATTTTAAATTAATTAATTGTGAAATAACACAAATTAATTAAATAAAATTTATTTGCGCACGCCGGGTTCGAACCCGCGACCTTCGGATCTGTAGTCAAAAGCGTATACCACTAGACCACGCCGGCCGTCAATGCCTAACAGTTCTTTGAGTATTTAAAAAAAAAAACTTCTAATAATTTTAAAACAACAAAACCATATTAAAAACGACAATGAAATTGATAAATATGCAGATTAACATTGTGCTGATAAGTAAATAACGAAAATATAACTTTTTTCTTATATTCACTGTAGGGTGGCATTTCTGGCTGGTTGAATCACATTTGATGAATCATTTGACTTATGCACCCCGAGTATACCAGCTAGTATTTTGTTATGAATCACCTTTGCATTTACATAATACAATAAAAGGGACTTGAAGGAGATTCCAATTTAACTGACAAAAATATGCATCGCCTAAAACGGAAGAAGTACTTGAATGTGCGAAGCAGAGTAGTTAAAACCTCGGAAATAATATAAATAAAAAAATGCTGTTTTTTTAAAACCCAAAAACTTAAGACAACAGAAATGGAATAGGTATCAATTAAAAACTCTCAGATCAAACCCTTCCTCGGCGCGAACAATGTCACATGAAATATTCATGAGGTGAAAAGATTCCCCGTGAATTGCCCTGTTTTGAATGTGAATTTTTTTGAACTTTATTACGCTGCAGCCAGTCCCTTAATCCTCGTTGGTGAAGGAAGTAGCCGTCCCCGGGGAAATAAAGGCCCTAGTAAATTTAATGAAAGCGGCCGCAGATGATTCGAGGTTTCGTTGTGTAAAGGAAGCTAATCTCAATATTTAAACGCAGTCAATTTCAGTCTTTACAGCCTCATAATAAACATATATTATGTATCGTTAGAAGTATGCAATAGCGTACGCCTTGTATGTAAAGCTAAGGGATGCGGAAATAGAAGGCTGGTCGCTCTGCAGCTGGGAGATTTCTCCCTCTTCTGTCTCTTCTTGGTTTGTTGATGGAAATAAACAAGAAATACTTTTATAAAAACTAAAACTGTGGAGCAGTGACAGTTGATGTCTTGAAATTTGCACAATTGTTTTATGGCTTACTTCATATTATGTTCTTTAACGAGCTTTGGAACATTAAAAAATATATGTAAAGGATTTCTCGAATGGTGAGTTTTAGTATCATTAAATTTGTAGTCTGTTCATAATGTATACAATGTAATCATAAAGTTCATGGGATCTTTTTTCATCTTGCATTTCCAATCATTATCAATGCTGATTTTCGGCAGTAATTACTATTTAAAATATTAGAACAAAATAAGCAATACACAATTTGTATTATCTTACTTAGAGACAGGTACACATTGTACATCGTTAAAATAAGAGTTTCTAGTGAGATTGTAAATACCGTAAAAGCGAAGTAAAATTTTTATTCAATTAATATTCACCTCAAGTTTGTGCGTGTATGAAAAATTAAAAAAAATATGTGTACAATAACTGAATAGCAAGCAAGACAAAAAATGTGTTATTTAAGCGCGTATGGATTGTTCCGGAGAAAAAATTGTTAAATCATTTTTCTAGATTAAAAAACATACTAAAAAATAAAGGTAGTTTGAATAATATAGATAAGCTATTGTCGTAATTATTTTTAATATACAAAAGGTATAAAAGTATTGTATATAGTTACCTTCACGTATCAATTATACAAGTAATATAATCATTATTATGTGGATAACTACTGAATGCATAGTGTTGGCAGGTTGGTTTACCTGACCCTGGTAATTAAAATAAGAAAAGTTGGTTGCCTGGCCCAGGTAATAACATATAGAACGTCCGCCTGTCAAATGTGAACAATACCTTTATGAAACATCATCAAAAATCTAATTAACTGTTTTATGCGCTGTAACAATAATTATTACAGCACTAAATACTGGTTAGTTTCGGAGCAAGATCATTTCCTCTTTAAAATTATGGTTATTATTTTATAAATCGATGTTTTTCTATATTTTAAATTTTTAGTTTAATTCAGCATGTCAATGCAACTTTGTAGTATAATTTACTCAGCCACAACCAAAAAAAACATAAAAATGCTTAAATTTAAGCTTTTTCCATGGTTTTTAGCTGTTAAACCTGATAAATACTACAGGCTCATGCAATTCTTTTTTCTTCACTTCTCTAAAAAGTATTATCAGTAGGTAATAACAGGACATCTAACTTACTGTAACGATATTAAAACAGTAGCAAAAACATTTAATGTAACACATAGTAAATGTTTACAAAATAAATAATAAATGTAAATAAACCGTGTTAATAAAGAAATCTGCGGCAATTATTTTGATTTCTCAAGTTATCGCCACGAAGACCAGGATGTGCAACCTTTGGCAAAGTAAAGGACGTTGGGCATACAAATGCTAGTCAGTACGTAAATATTAAAGATATAATACGGATAAAATTAACTCTATTAGTTTAAAATAAAGACAAATATTCAATCGGTATATTTAATGTACCAAAACTATCGTACTGGTTATAAAAACTGTATTTCCACTTACTGGAAACTACAGATTGACATACTTAACTTTTGCAGTCTTGTAGATGGTTAGTGTACATATATGAAATAAAACAGTTGTATGTTCCTTTTTTGGCCGACTGCAAAGATATCGCATCAAGTTGCAGTTTATAATAAGAAGATTTTTTGTTACTTCCATACGATAGTATTACTACCTAGTTTTATTTTAATATTAATATGTACTTCTATCCGTACATGGCGTAGATTGCCCCTTGACCGATAATCATTATTCACTACGTCATATTAATGTATGGAGGATAAGGCGAGGCAAATTGCAACATGAAAAATACACATATAAATTTGCCTAGCAGAAACAATTTCTTACGGAAGAATGATCGTGACAAGAGAAATTTCATAAATTTCTGGAACAATTACGAGAAATCTGAAAAAAAGAAAGATAGGCACAACTATTCAGCCTTTATGGGCTCCACGCCACTGGAAACAAATTGGTTTTATTAATTTATTTGTCTTGTGGGTATTATTCTTCTCTTTACTTACGTAAGTGTAGTTATTTTTATAATTATTTTACTTTTAAGTTGGTACTCAATATATTTGACTAGGATCAAATAATACTTTTATTGCATAATTACTAGTAAAGTAGGTAGGTACTAACTGAAATGCTCGTACTTAACTCTAATTACCAGCGCTTAAGTGCTTATGTTGGAAGTTTTTGAATATTTAATTAAAAGTTAAACCATGTATATTTTGTAAGTTAAATAAATAAATTGTAAATGTAACACGCACACATGTCAAAACTTAAATTTAAATCATCCCACGTACCAAAAGCATACAAAAAATATTCTGTCAATATTGATTTCTCGAGTTACTCTTAAAACGGCAAGGTTTTTAATGCATAAAAGTTTGCTTTGTTTCTTAACATCAATATCTCAAGAGCCTCTCGTGTATCGATTTATGAGAGTTGGTGCTTTTTTTCGCGGCAAGTGGATGATTTTGTTTTCAGAATCTCAGCGGGGGAAGGTTTAGGAGCGGCTATATCTGCTGTCGGCACTATGGCCGCCGCGCTTGTCCTTCAGAAGTGGAGATAATTACTTGGATTGGTATGCTTGCTTCCGTACTTGGTTCATCGTAGAAAAATCAATTGATATAGATTTGTTTTAAGATATGCTACATACTCGTGTTGATATAAGTTGATAAGTTATAAACATAAAATGGGGAAAGCAGATGAAAAGGCTGAGTGATGAGGGACCAAATCACAGCACAGGATAGAAATGTATGAAAGCGCCTTCTCGTGGAAAATGACGATAAAACGTATCGAAACGAAAAGGTGTTTCTTAAAAAATTCGCAGTAATTTTAAGAGTTTTCCTAATCAAAAAAAATGTTACTTTCAAGCTAGAGTTTGAAAACAATACGGGAAGGTATATTGAATATCAAATTTCGGTTGTAAATGAGTTATGTGAAATAAATCGGTGAAAAGTAATGATGTTCAAAATTAGAACTGATCAATTTAGACAAGCGCTAAAGTAAGAAACAAATTAATTTAATTGTAATAACAATGTCATGATTATTTTTTTGACGGATCTAAATCAAAATAACTAATAATTTGTAAAAATTACTAAAGGTGTTTTTTCGAAAGGTAATTCTGATGGTCTCTCTAATTGTTTTTCAACAAAAATTTAGAGTTGCATTTTAATAGGCAATGATCATGGAACTAATATTTTATAAATACTTTCAGCTTCACAAATCTTAGGTTGTAAAATCAACATCATTATGATCTAGTTGAAAATCATCATTTAAAACTACTTCGACGGACTGACATTACAAGGAAGTAAGAAAAAACAAAATATTTAACAATTCACACAGCATTTGGTATACGTTACAAATAAAATAGGGAAAAAGTTTTATAAGCTCACTTACTCAGCCCATTTACAAATTACCAGAAAATTATGAATACTTACTTAAATACAAAATAATGTTGATAAAGCGAATGTTTTAAACGGTTCTGGTGGGAAGTTTGAACATTTAATTTGTAGGAAACCAATTCCGTGCTAGATTGATCGCCCTTATGTATCTTTCGGTGTAATCTGTTTGCGGAGCCGCTTGTAAAAGCCGGCGCTTAAAACCAAATGGAAGCCAAACTATATGTTAGATCGGCACTTCTTGAAACAGCTTGTAATTAAGAATTAAATACCTACCGACTTGAGGCTGGTGTTTGTTCTACAGTATTAATGAGTGTTAACACATGCCTATTTTGCTTTCATTTAAATCAAAATAGCGAACGCGTTAAGTCGGATGAGCACCCTAAAAAGCCTGATTTAACTTTGTTAAATCAAAAGCGTGCGTCATTTCACAGCATTATAATATTTACTTAGATATTTAAAAAAAAACTTTTAATATTCAATACGTAAAAAAGACTAAAGCCAACAATTTAGGTACATAACCATGCATTTTTCAGAAAAAAAAAACCTTTATGTTTCACCCCCCATCTGACTTTTAAACAAATTTACTTCGATTAGAGTGATTTATTTTTGGGGTATTATGTCATGTTGCGCTAACTTTTTCTTTAGCCAACGTTTGGGACAGAATTTAGGAAAGCATTACAGTATCCATCATCACTCATCTGCCCTGATAATGGACACTGCAATGCTTTCCGAAATGTTTGCTAAAGAAGGAGGTAGCGAAACACGGAATTATACAAGATAAATAAATCACTATAACCATTTTTTTATCTTCTTGTATGTTGTTGTGATTATGTTACACATTGGACAAAGACTGAAAATTTATATTCAAGTTGGTACTGATAAAAAATATCTTTAAATGGGCTCCGGAAGAACTGGCAACTATATGTGAAATTCCGGTATTAAAAGGTTAGATTCTTTCGGATACATTATTCTTTAATTGAATTGAATTCAATAAGATTCTATTAAAGTGATGTTTTTAACTACACAAATGTTTTATGTGGTGACCGGATAACTCATCAAAATGATAATTCATCACATCTTTAAAAAGTTATATAAAGTCATGGAAAGTGATGAAAAAAATAAATTATTAACTGGGTTAAGTGGGTTAGGTTATGTTTAATTTTTTTTCAACGTCTCTAATGACTTTATATCAGTTTTTAAAAGCGTGTTGAATTGTCACTGTATTGAGTTATCATGGAACCGTTTATGTATGTGTACGTATATATGAATTACATAAATCAACGTTTATATTCTTGCGCTAACAATGAATTCAAAATCTCATGGTTGTTGTCGTTATTCGTAGTATATAACAGGTATTTGGAACTTACAACCACCAGAGAAGACACAATATTCGTGATGTAGCGGTACGTCTTTTAACTTAAATATAGTTGGGTGGAGGAAGCAATAAGTTTACGATTAAAAATATTATAATGACAATTTAAACTCATTAAGCGTTTATTCAATGCCACAGAAGAGATCGAATTTATTTTTGGTTTTGTTTTTTTTTTTATTTCACAAAATTAATCGATTAAGTAGACATTAAAATCTTAGAAAGTATGTGTGTACAACGCCAGCACTACATCGTCATTTCATTGAATGGGTTCATGTAGGGTAGAAAAAAGGTGAAACTATTGACACAAAATACTCTTTGTGTCATCGTTCCAAGTAATAGTTACCTGCGATATCGATCACCGCACCCATCAGTCTACCCAGTGACTAGGAAATGCGTGATTTTATTCTATTTATACACGGTAGCTAGTAGCAATGACACATCGTCCGGCAATGCAGTGACTCACCGGTTCTAAAAATGAGTTGCATGAGGGTAAAAAGTAGTGTATTAGCGTATCATTTTATTATTTTAGGGCGAGTGCGTGACGAGGCACCCCTGCCACTATTCTAGTAGTCTATTTCCCTTCCCACCCACCCTGCTCGCAGGTAACCATCTGACGGACATGCATAGCCGCCCCAGGCAGCAGATAGCAATCCCTCACAACCCCTTTATTTATTTATTTCATTTGTTATAAGGGTGACG
This sequence comes from Hesperophylax magnus, assembly GCA_026573805.1. Lineage (NCBI taxonomy): Eukaryota > Metazoa > Arthropoda > Insecta > Trichoptera > Limnephilidae > Hesperophylax > Hesperophylax magnus. The sequence goes on from JAIUSX010000071.1 coordinate 1,033,649, forward strand.
AGGGCATAAAGTAGATGCTATCAGCAAATAAAAGTGATAATTGTTTATTCAGATAACCGCGGAACTTAGTTAGTTTTTAGTTTAATGAACCTAAGAATGTTTATTACTCTCAAAACATGAACAACGTTCCAGTAATAATCTTTAAAACAATATTAAAGATGAACAGTTCATCAAATTTTAACGTTCATTTTCAGGTTCTGTGAAAGTCCTATTCAAGTTCTGTTGTTATATGATTATAGGCTAGTTGCTTGGCAGAACTGAAATAATAACAGAACTTTAAAAAATCTTTCACAGAACTTGAAAATTAACTTTGAAATGTGAAGAATTGTTTTTTAAAATTCTCCGAAACAACCCGTCCTTAATATTTAAAGGTTAGCAAGTGAAGTCTGTGATAGATCACTCTATAAACAGGGTATATTCTCATGGCTTGGAATATTTTAGCATATCGATCGCCATATATTCCCTTTGGTAGTTTATGGCAAGTAATATGGTGAAATAGGCCAAGCCACGATGCGTATAGTAATCTGTTAGCCCCTTGAATTAAATAATTACTATATCGGTAAACAACACAATAAGAATAAGTTTCTTTCCAACTATACCAAGAAGAGAAAATGCCTTTGTTATTGTTTTTATTCTTGTTCAAAATAATACACTTACTAAGGCATACAATGAAAATATGTTTATCTACATTATTGTTATGTTTTAATTTTTAAAACATTTTAAACTGAAGAATGAATTATTTCAATGATTATTTTACGATCTCAGATTTGACGTAACACGTATTTCAGGTGTTTCTTCTGTAACTATTTTTGCTTCCTCGCAATCAATGTTATTGTGTTGCACAGATTGGTCCTTAAAGAGTCTGCGATGTGTGAATGTGGTGCGTTGCAGGCCACCGAACGTGTGGTCAACGAATGCCCGCTCCATTAATTCCCCGGCGGGATTGATGAGGTTCACATGGCGACGCCTGAGAATAGCTCGCAGACCTAGATGTCCCCCTCTGACCCCTCCACTATACGAAAGAAGAAGAAGAATGTTATTGTGTTGGTACTTATCTTTTAAAAGTTAGCATAACTGTTAAAAGATAGCATAGATGTTAACTTTTATATATGTAACTATAAAGATCATTGATAATTGACCGGTCGGTGGCTGTGTTGACATCGCGCTTGGGTCCAACCCAGGTGTAGTGTGTTCAATTCCTCGGCTGGCTAAGTCCTCCATCACAACACAAGCAACATTTTTCCGCTTTCTGTAGTGGTAGTAGGAGATTTTCAAATATTGTCAGGTTATTAGAACGTGTGTCTTTATTTAAAAAAAAAGCAATTAAGTAAACATATTATGCACCGTCAAAGGACGCTCCTTACATCGCATTTATTCCGGATGTGGCCCATAGGGAGAGTTGCAAACTCAATGACCTGGATTTAGAAGTGAGTCCATTGCCCGCCTCATAATACTCGTCTAATAGTTCCATCGCGTTCTCCTCCAAGCACCTCCGACATATGTTATGTTTGAAAGTAGGCAATTCCGACTCGGGCATCTGCTCTACCATCCCCCATCGCTGAGCGTTATTTTATCATGTTAATAGGTAATGAACGCCTGGCTTGTTGATTTTCATGCATTATAATAATACGCGATAATTGTTCGCTGTTCTAATAATAAAGCTGGATTAAATACAGTTCGAGGAAATACGTTTCATTATTAATACTTATTAAAGTAAATAATACAAAGTAGATAACTTTTAAATAATATTCACTGCCAACAATTTATGAAATAAAATATCTGACTATTACATTAATAGAGATGTATTAATTATCTAATCCAGTGTCTGCCAAAATGTGTGCCGTAACAAGTCTGCAAACTGTTACTTTAAAATAATTCCTGTTCCTTTAAAATTCTTCAATTTTTAGTAAATTCTACTTCTAAATTAATAATATTTGGATTATTTTTATAGCGTCGTTTTTTGTGCAAAATCACCTCAAGGGCGCTGTACAAATATATAATACATTTCTACTATGAATTATGTTATTACTAACTATATTTGGATATAATATACAGTACAATACTTACCTAGTAGGTCACTTGAGATTAACACTAATTAATTAACATTAACTAATTGTTTATTAAGGAAATTTAGATACAGGATTTAGGACATAATTGGATATAACTGGACTTTCTCTCATGAATGGTACCTATATTTAATTCAAGGGTATGACAACTTAAAAAGTAAATTTTTAGTTTAGACCTGAATTCTGTTGGACTTGTTATGGATCTTAGTTCTGGAGGAAGTTTATTACAAGCCTTCGGCCCAGATACTCCGAAAGCGCGATCACCAAACTTAGTATTTGGCTTGCGCTTAGGTTCCATCAGTCTGCCTACAGCTGATGATGTTGGTGATCTAAGAGTTGACTGCCTCAGACCAATGTTTTCCGGGACGCATAGTTCAGAGATGGAGGGTGGGGCCATTTCATTGATGGATTTAAACACCATCCAGCACAATTTGTACTGGATTTTTTCAGGGCACTTGAGCCAGTGAAAGTTACGAAAGTGTTCTGAAATGTGCGAATATTTTGAAACCCCGATTATGAGCCGCGCTGCTGCATTAAACACTGAATGAAGCTTGTCAAATTGATATTTTGGAAGGCTAGCAAAAACGCCGTTGCAGTAATTGAGACGTGAGACTACATAAGAGTTGATAAATAGTTTTGTTGCTTCTGTAGGAAGATTTCTTTGGACAGAATTGAGTTGTCTTAGTTGAAAAAAACCGGTGCTTACAGTCCTATTTATGTGGCTTTTAAACAAAAAGTCTGAATCTGAATTGATAGACAGAAGTTTGATTGTTGTTTTTGGGATGATATCTCTGCCGGAAATATATATATTTCCGGCAGAGAAACAATATTTGTCACGTTCGTATATAGACACGTGCGAGGGATACAGTGATTCTGGAATAAATTTTAGTGATGCAGCGTAATTTTTTTTTTATTTTTTTATATTAACTCCACACAGGAGGCCCTGAAGAAAATAATTTCCCTCAGGGCCTATGTCATCTTTGAGGATGCTGTGTGGAGGGTCTTTTTGTGGAGAGGAAGGAGTGAACATGGGTCTTGAAGAGTCCCATGTTGTAGGAGGGAGGAAACACAGAGGCCGGCAGTTCATTCCACAGCCGAGCTGTTGAACTTAAGAACGAATCGTAGAAGCGACCTGTTTTCATATGACAAGTGTCAACTGTGTACAAATGTTGGGCACGCGTTTGGCGTGTATCCCGACTACGCACCGGTGCCGAAGGGATCAATGACGCTAGTTCCTCAGAGCATCTTCCATTGTAATACCGATAGAACAAGGACAGCATACCTACCTGACGCCTGTGCTCTAAAGATTGCAGTCCTTTTGTTAAGATTGGGGAATCTATCAAACGGACCGCCCGTTTTTGCACAGAGTCTAGGGTTTTTTTCAGGTATTTAGGGACTCCGGACCAGAGATGGCTGCCAAATTCGACAGTAGGGCGCACTTGCGATTTGTACAGGGTCAGCAGTTGTGTATTATTAAAGTATCTGTGGGCCCTGTACAGTACGCCCAGCTTCTGAGAGGCCAACTTTACTCTGGCTTCGATGGAGCCCCCGTACCTGAGCTGGTCACTTATAATTATACCAAGCATATCAATGGAAGGCCTGTTCGGAAGATTGCTTCCGTTGAAAGAGACTAGATTATCATTTGGATCCCTTTTAGACGTAATCAGACAGGATTGGGTCTTTGAAACATTAAATTCGACGAGATTATTTTTACCCCAGGAGGAAATACTCTCGAGATAACCGTCCATTCTCTGCTTCAAAGCCCTCCGAGCCGTTGGAGTTTGTGTGCCCTTTGGGGGCTTGTGAAACAAAAAGCAATCATGAACTGTACTGTCATCCGCGTAACAATGAATCGGTGCACATGTCAAAAGGTCATTGATGTGCAACAAAAACAAAGTCGGAGACAGAACCGATCCCTGTGGGACGCCAGCATTTATGGAGTGCGAGGAAGAGGTGAAACCGTCAGCAACCGCCTGAATCGACCTATCCCTCAAAAAGTCAGCAATCCACGTACACAGGGATGCGGGAAGTCCGTAAGAATGCAATTTGTTGACAAGTCCTCGGTGCCAGACCCGGTCAAAGGCCTTGGATAATGGATATGTCTAGTGCGACCGTTTGGGTCTCACCGTGACGTTCCAGGCACCGCCCCCAAACATGCGTCACATACGCGAAAAGATCACCGCACGAGCGGTTCCGCCGGAATCCGTATTGACGGTCGTTGATAATTTTGTTCTTCTCGAGGTATGTGAGCAGTTTGTCGTTGATCACACGTTCCATCACTTTGGACAGAACTGATGTGATCGCTATGGGGCGGTAGTTGGCCGGGTTGGAGCGGTCACCTTTCTTGGGAATATGTCCGGTTTTTTTCCAACCAGAGGGCACAGTGCCACACTTCAGGGACATTTTGAAGAGCTTTGTCAAAACTGGAACTATTTCCGCAGCACACCTCTGCAATACCAGGGCAGGTATTCCATCAGGTCCACTAGCTTTGTTAACATCGAGCCCCCGTATGACGTGGAGTACATCCCGATGCCGGATCCTCAGCTTTTTCATATAGAAGCCGCAGTGAGGAACCGACGGCGGAACAGCACCTCCGTCGTCGAGGGTCGAGTTTTCCGCAAACATTTTCCCTAATAGGTTAGCCTTTTCGGTGGCGGTGTTTGCTAGTGAGCCGTCAGGTCTGGTAAGAGGTGGCAAACTGGGTAATGAGTGTGAGCGAGTGAACACAGTATTTACTTCTTAAAGAAAAAAAATCATTTTCACCAGTGTGCCGTGAAGTAAAAAAGTTTGGCAGACACTGACCTAACCTAACTTAACCATTACTAACATAACCTTACCTAACCTAAACAGACATATTTTAATGTTACATTATTTCCACTTAATACATGGATATTTTATTTGTAAAAAAAATTCAAATAAAATATAAAAAGTTTTAAGTAGTGGTAATAATTTTCCGTCTGAATTTCCGCCGTAAACAGATCGGTTGATAGTTTGCTATGAAATACTATTAAAAACATTTTTTATTTACACTCGGTTACCATAAAACTGAAAAGAATCTATTGACTAGTGTAACCTTAGTAGGCAAATGATAAGAAAGGCTAGGCTTATGCCATATTATTTTTCGACGAAAATTAAAAAAAAAAACATAAGATATTTTCATTTAAGTAAGAATTAGGTACAATATAAATGTAAATTGTAATCGGTATGAAGATTTTTAGGGACGTGTATTTAACAACTAAATGCCATTAAGCGTGTTACTATTTTCTTTTGATTTCTATATTTTGTTACATTCAAAATAATATTAAAGATTGAAGTTTTCAGATAAATTCAACAAAGCAGAAGACCAGAAAAGAGACAATGCAAGTATGGTTACACGAAGAAATTAATCAAAAGGATTTATAACCTTTCTCCGAAAATAAACGCGCTTTCAAAATTATGCTGTGGTGGAAAATTAGCTCCACGAAAATGAAGTAAAATCTCATTGACCAAAGCTGATTGTTTTATTCAGCCTCGCATAAACACTAAATACTATCTGAAGTGTACCCGGCGTTGCTCGAGGTAAGGTAAACATACTAATGATATATTATGATTATCGAAGAAGTTATTATTATGGTATTCAATTCACAGATCGTGTCAACGACTTCATCTACCATTCAACGTCATATAATCCCATCCCACTCCTTTGTTTGTTTATCCGCTATTTGTCCAAGCTATTAAAGTTTCCCTTTCTTAATGCCATCCTTTTGGCTAAGGTCAGCCTCATACAATATACAAAACGACTTATTTTATCACAAGTCTTCCTCTCGCGACCTCGATACCATTCATTTCCACTTCAAACATTCCGTTAACACCCCTTTTTTCGTTCATCAATACGACTCACTTTACCAAAAATACTATTATTATATATACATAAACAAACTATTTTATTGACTTGAATATATTTTTACATAATTACATTGTATCAATGTTCTGCTTTAAGGGGTAGGAAAAGGGTTAATCGAAATAATATGTAGATAGTAATATCCTCTTTTTTTAACGTCAATTGAGCAAACTTTCATCACCAAACATCAATTTTGTTTTTAAGGGGTGGGGATAGTGTTCAAAAATTTAAAATAAATGGTTACCTTCCTACGATGTGTGAATGTGGTGCGGTGCAGACCACCGAACATGAGGTCAACGAATGCCCGCTCCATTCATTCCCGGCGGGATTGATGAGGTTCACATGGCGACGCCTGAGGCCCTAGACTGGCTCGCAGACCTAGATGTCACCCTCTGACACCCCTACCATACGAAAGAAGAAGAATTTTAAAGGTCAAGTATGCAAAATTTCATCAATCCTGCAATAAAACAGTACATTTGTATAAAAAAACAAAGCCACACCAAGGATCTCTTCCTTATACGTAGATATTGCCTGATGATGTTTGTGGTATTTTTGCTTTGATTGTGAACACCAAATGTTCAAAAATTCATCAAGTTGTGTCAAAATACTATATTAAGGAGAGGGAGAAGGGGAGGGGTGGTTTTTAGAAATCTAATTTAAACAGTGATCTTTCTGTCGTTTATAGGGTCAAGTGTGCGAAATTTCATCAACCCAGTTATAAATATGTTGATTTGTACACAAATCAAATCCACGTCTCCGTCCACAAACACCCATATATATATATATATACTTATCATCCTATTGAAGGGAAATGCGTTGTCATCGACAACGAGTCTATATGCTGAGTTTTCGCTCGATCCGTGGGTTTATTTCCGTTTCCTCATTCATTACCGAAAACAAAAGTGATATTCAAAAAGATATATTTAAAAATTATTTATTTTTAAAAGAAATTTACATGCATCACATTGCGAGCAATTAAATCATTTATCTGCGAATAAATATGATATGCACTTAATAACATATAAGTTCACTGTTGTAGAGTTTTGGTGCAAAGTAGATAAATATACAGGCAAGATAACATTATTGAATGAATTGTAATCTTAATAATCTTTAATGCGAATAAATGTGATATTCACTTAATAAAATATAAGCTCACTGTTGTAGAGTTTTGGTGCAAAGTAGATTAAAATAGAGGCAAGATAACATTATTGAATGAATTGTAATCTTTAATACAAAATGGGAAATTTACCTTGAAAATTATTTTATAAAATTTTTATATTATTAATCTACCTTCTAAACGTAAAGCTCACTGGGCGTTAACATATATTTAAAGTGTTGAAATCCAGAAATGAATATCAGTCAAACATTGTTTAAACGTACCCAATGCGAAATTAACGTTTTGAATCAGTGAAATTAATAAATAAGCGTTTGTATTATGTATAGCTAAGAAATATTAATTCAATAAAGTATCAAATGTGCACGCATGTTCCTGACATTTGGCTTGATGAATTTTGCGGATAACCATCCGATTAATCGTGGTTTATATTCCTAAATTCCGTTACCTTCTATACTTAATACCCGTATTCTGATAACAAAAGCTATATTAAATAATGTCAATATTATTAGAATTCAGTCATACTTAGTATCAACAAACAAATAACAACCAAAAACCACTTCTTAGCCGCTATTAATATCATAGGAAAACTCGATAATTCTACCTATCATAAGGCTTATATTATAGGTAGTATTTAATTATCGTACCATCTACCACAAATCATTAGCCTTTCTTTCCTGTGCCTTCCAATTGTTGTCATTACTGGCTTTGCACACTTTTTTTCATTGAATCTTAGCTTCTTGTTCAGGTGGTAGCTATTTTTAGAATATTTTGATAAGTGATTTTTGTTAATGTGATTAATTTTTGGGTTTTATTCCGTACTGCGCTTACTCTTTCTTTAGCCTACGTTTTGGAAATCTTTACAGTGCCCATCGTCAAAGCAGATATCCATCATTAGAACATCGGCCCCAATGATGGACACTGTAACGCTCTCCGAAACGTTGACCAAATAATGAAAAAGCACAACACGGCATGATAACCGAAAAACTAATCTCTATAATATTTTCGGCAGTGAAAATCACTCACCATATCCGGTAATTTTAGTATTTAATGTGGATTTATTTAAATTTATGTTTTGATGATTTGCTTTTTGGCTTAGTTCAAAAATGAACTCTAATCCTCTAAGAGCTGGTAATTCTTAAAAAATAAGTTTTTTTTGCGTTTAGTTTTGGTGCAACAGTTAATTTTCGGATACACATAGAGCATGCCTTATTACCGACGCAATTGAAAATCATAGAAATCTCACAAATATCAATAAAGACGATGGGGCTTAGCTCAATTGTTCTTGGTATCTAATAATTGACGGCTACAGCAAAACTAAAAGCAAAAAACCACTTTAAAATATAAGGCAACACCACTGTTACGAGTTCTTAGATGATTAGAGTTGGAGACACCTTATCACATCTACTTTCATATGCCCACATTTCAACACTATATTTACACAGAAAAAGTTGAATCACTCGCCACGCCAAAGGGAAATTCCTTATGGCAAGAATTTCTTATGAAAATGATAAGTGGCATAAATGGCGCTGTCTCTACAAGAAAAAAACATATGCGCTCGCCGACGGATTTGAGATAGCCTTCGCAGCAACGGATGGCTTTTGAGACCCGAAAATGGTCCAAATCGTAGCTAAATCTCTACGAGACCTGAGCCAATCAGAGCAGACGAACGCTGCTGATATTCACTTCGCCAGCCATTATTATTCGCTATTTCATATACTGATGTTACTGAAGACAGTCTCTGTTTCAATATGACAGACGGCCGCTTCCTCCTGAATAAGTTTTTCTGCAATTTCTCTTATTCCCCAGGCGAATGTGGAGGAATTCCCAAAGACAATGCGCAGTTGAATTTCCCTCCCAGTCCCAACATACCACAAACAGATTCATATGTAGTATATGGCCGTGGTTGGCTGCTGGTGAACCGATGATGCTGATAATAAGGATGACAAATATGCAATTTTAGTATGGTTTTTAAGTAACAAATTTTTCCCTACCAAGAAAATGTATAGTCTCTAAGTCTATAGTAGCCAAGTAACATTTTTAACACACGTATGAGCTAAAAATTGTAAGGCGCATACGACACACACATATATATTTTAGTGAAATAAAATTAACAATTATTTTATAAACAATAATTATTAGCCTGAAACACTCATCCATATTGAAAAATCTCCTGATAAAAGATACATGACGCCAACGGTTGATGAACCCGTGTCCTTTCGATTTCCGGTCGACAGCTCTGACCACTGAGCTATGGCGGATTATCTCTAATCCGCGAAATAATTCAATATATACTAGTGTTTCATTCAATAATTACTGCTTGTTACATTTTTTCACCTGAAACAACCAACTTTATTTTATATGAGAAAGGCATTGTAAGTGCTAACTCTCTCACTAGATGGCGTCGAGACAAATTGTCTAAATTTTTTGGTGAAGATACTAGAACTTGTCAAATATTAATTTTTTTTTTTGTAAACTAATGTTAAAGACAAGATTTTTTATGCATAGCACAAAGGGTAACAATTATTTTACAAGCAATAATTATTCGCCTGAAACACTCATCTACATTGAAAAATCTCCTGATAAAAGATACATGACGGCAACGGGACTCGAACCCGTGTCCCTTCGTGAATAATTATTGCTTGTAAAATAATTGTTACCTCAAATCATATTTAGTATTCTGATGCTTGATTGTTCTTTTTTGGTCCGCTTGAACAAATAATTTCAGTGAAATTGTAACACCTTCCTCCGACCAGGTAAGTTCCTATTTGGCTAGGCTTAATATGATAAATCGGTGACTTTGATATTTTCACACTTGTCTTTGCAGACTATGTGGTTGTCACTTATCAGTTGAACGCATTTTCGTAGGTCCCTTGCTACTAGTACCTACCTACGCATAGTTTTATCTACACAACTCGGTAGCCCCTACTAAAAATCAGTACCGGCTATCTAACTGTAATAATATTCCGATAATAGAAAAGGAGGGAAATGTCTACACGTAAAGAAGCGGCTGATTCCGATTGGTTCTCGAGGGAGATCGTATAAAAGGTGCGCCATAAAATTATTTACGACACACTAGATGACGTTCTGAGGGCTTTTGCAATGAAAACACTGAAACTAGAAACATATCCCGGATGAAAATCCAATATTGTGGTTTGCTAGGGGTTATGTTTTGACCCAAAACTTAAATATATGACAGAAGTATTCGCCAATGTATCACAACTGAACTGAACATGGTGGAATTTATTTATTATTTAATTTTTTTTTTTTACTTTTTTCCACTTATAACATACAGTTGTCTGAAGTCTGACGTCTGAGTGTCCGAGTCAGATCAGTTTGAAGATGGCTATAATAAGTTGAAAACGAAAACGGTTAAAAAATAAAAACAAAAAAGTTTAAAACTGTTGCAAGTATCACAATAACGCTTATTTTCAATGACATGTTTTTATTAGTTTTTAAAACAGACAAATATTATTAAATTACGAGAAAGAAAGTAAGGAAGTAGCCTATTCGCTAGTTTAGGGTTAAAAACGATCACAGGCATTGTTAAAAAAAAAAATATACTGTTATTTAAAAATATTTTAAGTGGTATTTTTAATTGTTCCATAATAACTCTTCAAATTATCAATTAAATTGTTTATTATCATTTATTTTTCTCATTTCATTTTCGTCATAGTTTGTTGTCCAAAGTCCCATGAAAAATAATTGGATATAGTTATGCAATAACCAGTCAGTCCAATTTTGGCAAACATAATATATTGTTATCATCCAAATGAGTAAGGTCAATTATGTGTTCTACCAAAACCAGCCAGGTCGCTTGCGTAGTAAAATTTATAGTAATCGCCAACCAAAATATTTGTAGATCGCATAAAAACCTTTAAAAATGTGCAGAAAGCGCACACTGCACATAAAATGGTTCCATGATAATTGAACACACTTTTAAAAAGTGATATAAAGTCATTAGAATCGATGAAAAAAAATTTTTTTTTAACCTAACCTAACCTAACCTACTTAACTCAGTTAATAAAGTTTATGTTTCATCACTTTCCATGACTTTATATAACTTTTTAAAGATGTGATGTATTCACATAGTAAGGTCAGACACTTGATTGCAAAGCTTACATTCACCAATAAAACAGCATTCTAAAGAAAAATGCGGACCTGAGAAAACACCAAGTCTACATTTAATTCTACTTAAGAGTTATAATAAATTACAGGTATTTACATATTTTTTTAAAGTAATATTTATCTAGATTTGATTGTTTAATCTTTAAACAGAAGTTCATTTATCTCAGTTTGAGTTTTTTTTGGCTAGCTGCTTTATGCACAACTACATTCATTTGTCATTTGTTCCCTATGGATACCGTAGTCACGGTTCATGAATTTTCTTATAGGGGTAGAGAAATACTCACGAAATAAACCTAATTAAACATGTCACAATTATAATCGTTTTTTTATATGCAGAATGTTCTGGAGAGTCAGTTGGTGGCTATCAACATAGTCATAATAATGTGGGCTGAAGATGAAATGAAAATTAGTAAAGTATAGGTGAAAATCACTATACAGAAGTTTTGTTTTAGTTAAAGAAAGACAAATATTCCCGAGTTATAATAATTAAGTTGGTACAATTATTTGAAAATCTCTTACTTACACCACAGTACACAGAAAGTTTTGCTTGTTTCGTGATGGAGTATTTAACCAGCCGAAGAATTGAACTTACGACGCCTGGGTGGGACTAAGGCGCGAGGCCAACTCAGCCGCTGGCCGTAAAACATAACTTAGATTGAGTGGTTTTTTGTGTAAAGTCAAATGGGTAGGAATTTATTTTTGTTATAATTAAACCCATTCCCTGTTCATTTTGCCATAAGCACCCTCTCAGATTAGGAATGTCATTTAACCGCCATAACTGACCAGTAAGAATCTTTTGACCTTCAAAATAACTAATACTTCTATGTTTTTGAAACAATATCCTTTACATTTTTAGTATAATACTAGCGCAGACCTGTAAAAATCATATTTTGAAAAAAAAATACTAGCTCCATTGCCTTTCATAAACAAACATTGCCAATTGAATATATGATCAGAAATTTATCTTTTGTACGAAAATCGTTAGTAAACTTAACATTACGTCATCTTGTTTTGTGAAATGTTTCGAAAATCAGTTGCATTTAAAAAAAACACTTAAATTAAAAGCAAATCTAAGTTCTAGAGTTCAATGAACCGGGGTTACAGACAGAATCACAACCGAAATTAGTATTTTTAATAATTACTGGCTTTTAAAAATTTATGAATATTTTAAAAATTAACATATTTTCTTTATTAGTATATTACTTGTCTGTCGTATAGCCGGCGTTACCCGGCGTTACCCGGCGTTACTCGGCGTTACCTGGCGTTACCCGGCGTTACCCGGGGTTATGGAAGGTTTGGAGTGAAAAACAGTAAGCTGAGTATAATATTGCAAGGTGTACAACTATGTTCTCTCCAAATACGTCATCTGGATTGCTGAATTGCATCCGCGAATATTCTAAGTTTTTTTTATTTATATTTTGTCGTTGTCCCTAACTGTAATGGTTCTGGTGCATCTTTTTCTTCCGTGCAATACATTCTTGTAATCTCTCCTTTCAACGTCAAGGCATTATAGTCATTGCATTTTTTTTTTCTATTTGTGCACCTACCGAAGTGATGCCCTGGCGAATAGCACCTGGCATAACTAATAAAAAAATGAATGAACTCATGTTGTGGGAATGAGGAAATACAGACAACGGCAAATCGTTCAACATCCAAGCTGTAAAAAACAATAACGAGTCGTAGAAACGAAGCGTTCTCAGGCGACAAACTTAAATCATGTAGATTCAGCGCACGTTTGGCGTGTTTCTTACTTACTTCTTCGTAGCATCTTCCGTTGAATTACCGGTAAAACTACATATTACAAGTAACTCTCCTCCACGGCAGCCGTGTTGTGTTGTTCAGCGGGGATGTGACGTCACCGCGTCGTCTGTGCCCCTCGCTCATTAATTCACGCGATGATTCATCGCCCCTCAGGATGGGCGAATGCACCACAAGGTACTAATCACACCAGAAATGCGCTAATCATGTTATAATAACGCTTGCATATCAAACCATTTCACATTCAATTTTCGTTAATCCCAAGGCTTGAATAATTAATTAACTAAATGGTTAAAGCATTCTCAATACACTTCATTCTAATAATTCTAATATTTCGTTTTACAAATTACTCATAGAAGAAAACTTAATGATGTAATCGTCACTATTAAAAAAATTACATTTTATATAAGTAAGACAACAACGGGAGTGAAATTATCTTCCGATTTGCGTCAAAAAATGATACAAAAATATGGTTTGGTAGTATCTCTACATATCCGTTACTGTTTTTACAAAAAAATCATTCGTTCGTCACTGGGCCGTGAAGGCCGTAAAGAGGGAATTTTTAACTATAATAACTATTTTTCGCCTCACTTATTTGTACTCTATCCATACCTATATTTTTTAAACTCTTATATTTTATGTAACATATTTTGTTAACCGTGATATTTTTTTATGTAACCTGTATTTCGCTAACACTGATTTTTTTAATGTAATCTGTATAACTAAAAAAATAATGATGTACATTATTATAGTTAAAAGCCCTATGGGCGTTTCAATAAAATAAAAAAAAAATAAAAAAGAGGAAAATGAAGTCACATTTCCAAGCATGTTTTTATTTGGTTTTGATAATGATATTAAATTAAGTATATCTTATTTCTAAATAGTATTTATTTTATTTTATATTCTTTGTTACAATATTTTACATTTCATAGTACAATATAGTAATGTTGGCCTCACTGTGAGGCTTACCCGTGCTGAGGCCTCCATTTTATAATACAAAAAAATGTACATAATACATTCAAAGAAAATATATTTAATGTTGGTGAAGAAAAAAAAACATAAGATTCAGATAAATTTAAACTAAAAATATAGTTAATAAATAAGTTAAGATCGGTATATTAATATTATATGTTGCATGTTTATAATAATAATGATTGGATTATTTGTATAGCGCCGTTTTCGTGAAAAAAATCACCTCAAGGGCGCTTAACAAATTAATGTATGCATTGATCACTTAGGACGGGTTGTTTCGGAGAATATGAACAATTCATCAAATTTCAACGTTCATTTTCAAATTCTGTGAAAGATTTTTTCAAGTTCTGTTTTTATTTCAGTTTTGTCAAGCAACTAGCCTACAATGATATAATAACAGAACTTGAACAGGACTTTCACAGAACCCGAAAATGAACGTTGAAATTTGATGAATTGTTCAAATTCTCCGAAACAACCCGTCCTTAGACTTATAAATAATTACTTTTGGCTTATAACTATTCATAGATAGAGACTTATAACTAGTGGCTTATAACTGAGATTAATGTCGAGTGATTTACAACTAAGATTTTTAACTAATGACTTGAACTATATATATTTTATAATACGACTTATAACTACGGCTTAAACTAGAGATTTACGACTAACATACATATTTACATTTACAAATACAGATTGTTATGATTTCTGCCCGTGGTGTCAGTGGTAAGGTATAAAATATTACAAAAATAAATATGATTTAAGATTTTCACGGCCAAAAGTATTTTCATTATTTGTTTTTGGGGTGTTATGCCGTGTTGCGCTAACTCCTTCTTTAGCCAACGTTTCGGACAGCATTGCAGTGTCCATCATCAGGGCAGATGTGTTATTTGAGGTTGTGTTAAAATGTGAGCTTATGTATGAGGTTGTGATACCGTGTTGCCAGCTCCAACCCTCTGAGCTAACATTAACGTATCATTTTATATTTAAAGTGGTTTTCTTCGTTTAGCTCTGGTGTATCCGTCAATTACCGGATACAAGAACTATTGAGCTTAGCTCCATCGTCTCTATTAATTTTTACGGGATTTTTATGAATTTCAATGGCTTCCGTAATCAGCCGTGCTCTATAAGTTTTGGGTCTTCCCAGGATTTCAGGAACAAATCCAAAGTAATGCCCGGTGTCAATCAAATGCTCGGCAATTGCCGATTTGTCAGGGTGGCCGAGTTTACAAGCTCTGAAGTGTTCTGAAATCCTTTTGGAGATAGTCCGCTCTGTCTGGCCTACATAGACCTTGTCACATCCGGAACAGCTGAGTTTATACACTCCATCTGTTTCCAGAGGAAACTTAGTCTTTGCAGACCTCAGTAAGTCCTGTATCTTTGTTGTTGTTCCGAAGACAGTCTTGATATTTTCCTTTCTCAATAGCCTGGCAATTTTGTCTGTCACATTGTGCAAATAAGGCAGGAAGGCACAGCCTTTCGACTCTTCTTCAATTCTGTCTTCGTTTGGTGCAGATTTGGCTCTTATGATTTGCCTTGTCTGATTTGCTGGGTAACCGTTACGCTCCAGTGCATCGTAAAATCCTACCTTTTCTAGATGTGGAGGTGATGCGTAAACACGATGGTAGCCTAGGGCACACTGTTTATAGGAAACCAACCCATACGAATCGGTACTTACACGCTGATTCGCACCACCACCCAGCGCAGAAGAGAGGACTTATCCATACATTGGTGACCCGAGCGACCAGAATATGTGAAGAACATAAAATCGGAGCGGAACTTACGAAGCTGACCGATGTTGTGAGATGTGGGAATATTTGGAAATACTGGTTATCAGCCTTGCTGCTGCATTGAAAACTGACTGAAATCTGTCAGTGTATATTTTAGGGAGACTTGTATATATGCCATTGCAATAGTCGAGTCGTGATACAACGTTTACCAACATCTTTGTGGCGTTAGCGTTTCAACTTATGTTTTGTTAATTTGGGATTTGAGTGAGAGATCTTCGTCTAGATGAACACCTAGGAATGTAATTTCATTTTTAGGGATTATGTTGCAGCCAGAAGTAATGAGGGAATATTTGTCTAACATTGACTGGCGCTTTTTTGTTGCTGTCCAGAGAAATTCTGTTTTGGATGGATTTTGTCTAAGTTTGTTCGAAGACATCCACTCTGTTATGGCACCAATGTATTTAAAAGTGCTAGTTTTTAATTGTCTTTTTTATTCGGAGCACAGTAGAAATAGATTTGCTGATCGTCAGCATAGCAATGGGAAAGAAGTCCGAATGAATCTATAATTTTCGCAACATCGCTGATGAACAGAATAAAAATTATTGATAAATAATTTTATTTTATAGGTATATATATAATTAATTAATATAATTCCAGTTTACCCGTACCACCGAGTTCTAACCGGCTGTTTCAGTTTTTTTTTACTAAATCATATTATATAATTGTTTTTATATTTTATTATTTATTACCACCATAATACGGAAAAATGCCTGGTTTGGGGTGTTAATAAAAAAAAATATAAAAATTAATATTGTAATTTTTATTTTGTTTTTCAATAGAATACATCACATATAATAAATTATTAAAATAAAAAAGACTTGCTGTTCCATCTTTTATGACTATAATAAAGAGTAAATACTAAATGAGATAATAATATTATACTAAATGAGATCCTTGGGAACGCCAAAGGTGACTTGTTTGGTAGAGGATTCGACTATTAAAGTCGTACCTATCACCGTAGAAAAAATAGAAGAAAAAAAAACACGATACCAATCAAATAAAAATGTCCTCCACAAACGAAGATACCTAAGCACCCGGTATATAAAACAAAACCTGAAATATCTCTAATATGACCCATTATTGGCTTGTTTTATGTCAACTTGGATTGCCTTGTAATAATTATAATATAGAATGCAATTTTCATATAAAGCTCCGTTGCTATATAATATGCTTGGAGAAAATATAAAAACTATAGGTACGTTAAATTCATTCAAGAAAATGGTCAAAATCTCCGTACTAGCTGAGAGTGATGATTTTGGATCACCCATGTTGTCGCCTATATCAAAATTCCTTGTGGAAGCTCTGTTTCGATACAATCCTTATTTACTTACTGCGCATGTACTTATTTACTTCTAAAATAACTTTTGGTTATATATTATTATGTTACTTAATATTATTATTATCTACTTAATTATCGTATTAATATTTACTTTAATTATTGTCCAGCTAAATTATTTACTTACTTTTTATTATAATATTATCTACTTACCTATCGGTTATTATTTACCTATTTTTATTTAGTTATTTTTATTTTTTCTTATAATCTATTATTCATACTATCCATGTTGTAATTGTTAGTATGGTTACCCTATGCCTGTGTCTGATAAGCCAGCACAGGTACCTTGTACTTTAGTTAACAGAAGAATATTATTGTTGCCAACTTACTCACTAATGCTTCTTTTGTTGACATTTTGTTTTTATTTTTTCATACATTTGTTACTAAAATTTTGTTTATTTTTGTCTACCGGTCTCGAAACGTCCGTGTCATAAACTTTTCTTTTTTGGTGTAAATTGAATTTAATGTTGTTATTATTTTAAATTTACATTTATGTATTTTTTTAAAATGATATTATTGTAAAGCTGCACATCTTGATACAGGAATGCCCTAGTGAGATGTGCAGAGCATGCTTTTTATGTAAAAACTGTTTTTTGAATGAAATAAATGAAATAAATAAATAAATTTAGGCCGAGAGTTGTAAAATGTTGCGATAGAAATCTAAGGAAAAAAGCTGTGTCAATTTTATAACGGCGTTAGAAATATTTAATTGCTCCAGCATCCTTTTATATTCTTTTTCTTCAGATTCAGATTTTCTGCCTTTTGATGTATGTTACCTATCGTACCTATCGTTATTTTAGCAAACTAAAATTTGGTTATCTTTACCAAGCAAACTTTTCTCAAATAAGTATTTTGGCTCCGCAAAGGCCAATCTCGCAAAATCAAAGTCAACAAATTGGTGTTGTGCAAATTAAATTTAAACGCCATGTTCTCGATCTTCATCCAGTTAAAAGCATATTTTTGTTTTGCTAAATCATTCCCGCAGTTTGAACAAGCCCCTGGCGGAAAACGGTTCCGGAGAGCGCATTTACAATTGAATAATTTTGTAAATTGAAAATGAATGGTGATTTATTGAAATAGTTATTTAATAAAAAATCATCACGCTGCCCGTAAAATATGTCGCCTTAAATAATATAGGCAATCAAATATTCGAATCAACCCACTTTTACATTGAATGTACACACTGTACAAGTGGGTTGATCTGAATAATGTAGGCATTCAAATATTCAAATCAACCCACTTTTACAGTGAATGTACACATTCAATAGTTACCTCCAGACGGATGCGTAACGCACGTGAGACGCTCCAAATAAATAATTAAGCAATCATAAAGGCAAAAAAAGTACATAAAATCAGCTGTGCATTCGAGCCTTCCCATCAATGTTCAAGTATTTATAGAAAGTCTAATTACGGAAGCAGTATCCATCGGACTACAAATACGTGTACATTTGCAAACAAGTTCTCCAGCTTTTGTTGTGATTATCTGTATGAAAAGTTAATGAATTGCTTGGAAAAGTGTTCTAAACGGTGCTTTAGGTCACAAAAAATCATTGATCAAAGATATCCGGAGCTTCGGAAAAATTGAAAAAAAACTATTATTTGACGGTTTGACACACCAAAGGTATCCATTGGTAAAAGTCCATTTTTTCGCTACGGTACCAGTGCTACAAAATTTTTAACCGGTGCAGGTTGTTACATTATTCCAGATTCAATAATTATTAAATACAAAAAAAATAAACAACGGAACATGGCAAATACAAGAAGAAAGGGAGTTGTCATTGAAAACGAAGAACAATTATCAAAGATAAAATTATACAGATTAAAAAAAAAAAAATTGTGTGAAAAAAGAAATGATAAAAAAAACTCAAGACACCCAAAAAAGTATTTACTTACGTGAAATGAGTACGATGAATTATTAAAAAAACTAGTTATAACAATTAAACAAAACAAAATAAAATAGAAAGTCAATTTGAAAACATAAAAATAATGTAATTATTAAGCAACTTGATATAAAAATATCAAAATTTGAGTACAAATCTTTCTCTAATATTCTAGAAATAGCGATCATTGCACAAAAAAATGGGGAACAACAAACTGAAACAGCGGCTGGATTGTAAATCCAATACAATGAAACTATTATAGTAAAAAGTGTTACAGATAGACGAAAAAAGAAAGTCAATTAAAACCTGCAGAAGGTGTTATTTAATTATCAATTAGTGCTGTGATTTCGCCACATTTTTTTTTATTTATTTTGATTTTTTTAAATAGATATTTAGAAACATAATTTTTGGACGCGATGTAAACTTTTCACAGAACTACTAGTTTATTTTAATATAAGAACCAAAAGTGCTTCTTGGAAAGGGTCGTTTTTTTTCAAAAGTATCATTGATATTATTGTGTATAACAATAAAATATCTAAAAAAAAAATTAAATGCACAAAACAAACAATGTTTATTTATTAGAATTTAATTTTAGAAACCCAACATTTGTAGTGTTTTATAATTTATAGTAAAATAAGTATAATTATTCAACCAACATTGTTTTGAGGATTGATTTAACCCGCTGTAAATCTACCAAACGCAGAAATCACTCAATGTTAGATTAGGTTGGGTAGGTAAGTTAGGAAAGCTTCAAATAAAAAAAAAACCTTTTATGCTCTCAGAAGTGAGTCTTATTGAAGACAGAGTTCTTTTAAAGAAGCCTGGATGACAAAGACGAAAAAGTAATTTACCCGTTTAATAAAGCGGGTATCACTTCGGAGTATTAAATTTATAACACTATTTTCAGTGGTGAGTCGACATTTTTATCATGATCTTGACAGTGGAAAGGTTATTTAAAAGTTGAAATTGTTCGTTCAAAAAATATAAAAGACAAATAAAAGGTATATAACCCTTGCTATCATTGTCAAAGTTAAAGGGGCCAGTGGGCGGTTATTTATCGATTTCTTGAAACGATAACCAGTTAAATTCCAGTTTATTGTTATTTATGAAAGATAAATTTTTCACTTCATAATCAAAATCAACAGTTGAAGATGTTTAGCATCTATCAAAATATCACTTTTGTACGAGTTTTTATCCTTTTGTAAATTTAGCATCATAAGTTTTGACTTCGGTAGAACGAGTGTCACTCAGATAACAGATTTTGCAATGGGTAGGTTTTATAAATAGAGATTTATCAATCATTTCAATCTGAATGCTTTCTCTGTTTTGGACAGTTTCAAATAATGAAATATTTTTAATTATTAGTAAAAAATAATACTTGTCAAAACTTTTATTTGCGTAGTTGAAAAGAAGAGAAAAATGAGTTTTGGTACGTTTGAAAATAAATTTAATCATTTTACTTATGAAAGTAAAACTTCTCTTTATTTGCAATGTGAAAACATACAGTAAGGAACGCCCGAGGAAGACATGCCACGAATAAATTAATCAGATAATTGAGTCGAGCCATGCCAAGAGTCCGAATAATAGAAGAGTATTTATGAGACTATAATTGATTGCGTATGAGGCAAGGAGTGTGTGCCATCACCGAGGTGTTTGGCGGTCCCTCCGCTCTGCCTTTCATTATTTTTATTTGCGGTTGATCATTGACATTAAAAAATTGGTAACATTGGCTACTGCTGTTCTACATTAGGGTATGTCTTAGCACGGGTGGTTTTGGAGAATTTGAACATTTATTCAATATTCAAGGTTAATTTTCAAGTTCTGTGAAAGGTTTTTTCAAGTTCTATTATTATATTAGTTTTGTCAAGCAACTAGCCTTCTTCTTCTTCTTCTTCTTCCTAGCACTATCCCAACTCATTGCCTAGGTAGGCTGTTGGGGTCGGCTCTTCTCGTTCTCAGGTTATAGCTTCTTCGGTTCTGAGTGTCGCTTTCATCTAGGCCGTTTCTTTGTAGGATTTTGGAGCATTGGGTCATCCAGGAGTTCTTTGGTCTACCTCTGGATGACTGTCTTTGAAGCTCTATAGACATTGCCTGCTTCACTGTGTGGTCTGGTGGTCTCCGTCTTATGTGCCCATACCATCTTAACTGTCGTTCCTTTAGCTTACTGTTTATGTCAGTGACACCCAGGCTACCACGAATGCGTGAGCTTTTAATTTTATCTATAATGATTAATAACAATAATAATAATAATAGCCTATAATGATTTAATAACACAACTTGAATAGGACTTTCACAGAACACGAAAATGAAGGTGGAAATTTTGATAAATTATTCAAATTCTCCGAAACAACCCGTCCTGAAGCTATTTATGTTTTGGACTTATTAAATCAGGTAATTTTTCAGTTGATGACAAAGTAGAGTTATACTTAAGGCTCATAAGATAAAATCACTTTGTCTTATTTGAAAACCATCGTGTTAATTTTAATAAATGAGATATATTTATTATATTTTTATTACCTTAGAGGCGTCGGGCCTTTTTAGTGTAGATATTTGAAAACATCAAGTGATTGTTCCATTGTAAAATAAAACCCAGTAAATTTCAAAGGAGTTCTTTTATTGAAGAAACCTGAAAACTTACTCTAAAACAAATACCATAATATTGAACATATTTTTTTACTCTATAAAATTTATGGTCGAAATAAAAAAAATGCATTTGGTTTCTTGTTCTGTATGTACAACTACAAATAAATGACGTTCATGCGCTTGGAACATAAAACTCGTGGTTATCTTCAGTCACCGGTTTGTTTAAAAAACAATATTAAAACAAAAAGCGAAATTCATTCCAGGTATTAAACACACAATTTACACAGATATCTATGATAGTTACAGTACAGCTTTCTGCAAGATGATCTATAAGCACTAGCACGAGATAGCGTTTAGAATCGCTGTAGCGTCGTGCATAAAATGTCATGCAATTATGCTTAACACTGCCAGGTGTTAACAGAGTGTTCCCTAGCAGACACATATCGCATTGCAAGATTTTGTCAATTTAATTACATCAGGTATTATCTGAAAACTGTGTAGCTTATATTAATCAACATGGCACATAAATTGTGCTATTTGGACTCAAGCACTTCTATGAACAGCATCCTCCACACAGCATCCCCAAAGATGACATAGGCCATGAGGGAAATTATTTTCTTGAGGGCCTCCTGTGTGGAGTTAATATAAAAAAATGAAACTTACCACAGCTTTTCCACCTTTTGAAAACTGTAATTAAATACTGTCCTCACAGAAATAATTAAACTCGATGGAGCAAGTATTATCATTTAGTAGGAAATAATTAAGCATGAAATTTGAGATTGAACAGTGAACACGGAAGGTAGGTGGGAAGCTTGGCTTCTAGTCCTACGAATAGAGTTACATGCTCACAACAAGACTTCCAAAAAACAAAGCTATATTTATTTATTGTTAATTTTAAGAAAAAAAGTTCACTTTAATTTTACAATATTAGATACACATTTTTGAAAACATATAATTTATGTACACAAAGCATATTCCATAAAACAACGTATGCAGAATTTTATTGTAAATTATACAAATGAAACAAAACCGAAAAGTTGGATAAATAAACAATCTTACATAATATATGCAAATTCTCTATGACTAACTAAACTAAAAAACAATGAATTTTTTAAGAAATCTCTTAATTTGTTCATAATTTTCAGCGCCTCAAGAAAGTTTTTTTAAAAATATGGCGGATGAAGTGTGCTTGCTGAAAAGTGTATAATTTCTGAATAAATAAGGTAAATCACACCGTAATGGTGTCAGTGTTCGCCTTGTGTGTATGAATACATTTATATCACTTTTAAAAAGAGGGTGTAAGCAAGTTTCTCGGTGAATAATAATTGAAATTATTCTTACCCCCTATAAAATTGACTCACTGATTGTTGGTGATGATTCACTGCGGTGACTAAGTCCTGAATAATGTTTAATTCACCTTTTTTTATCAATATCGTGGAGTGTCTCAAAACGACAATATATGTTATATTACGTACCTACGTAGGCACTTCAAACTTTACCTAAAAATAATCATTCATTCTAAACCTCTTTTACTTTATATGTCTCTTTTAGTTTAAGGAGAATAAATTTACATTCATCTGTTTTATGGTTGTCTAAACGTAATGTATTCAACCATTTATCATAAAATAAAACTTTACATTTTTTATTCGAATTTTGGATATACTCTTGGGATTGTTTGTAGTTAAAAATATATTAGTTAAAAACATTCAAATTCGTAAAGTAACGATCATTATTGTGGCTGGGTTATCGCACACATATCAGCTCGGCATCGGGTCAGCATCGCCTCGCCTCATGGCCTCGCTGTCAACGCGACGCAAGCATATCTCAGGATCAGCTCAGCACCTCCGACCTATCGGAGTGGCTACGGTTGGACTAAGACGTTGTTACGGATGGGCGACAGCTAGTTAACCGCTGGGACTTCACAAGATCCGTGCGCCATCTCTGCTGTAATGGCGAGACGTAAGGGCAAGGTGATACCATCAAGAGGCGAGGCAATGCCATTACGGAGATGATTTTAGTGTGGGTTGCAGGATTTCTTACAAATAATACTAAACGGTTTTGAGGTGAGGCGTTGCTGATCTGGTACCGGGGTGATATAAGTGCGATTACCTTCAAATAACACCAGTAAACTTTGAAAACTTTTATAGTTTTTAATAATAATATTTGAATGATTTGTATAGCGCCGTTTTTGTGCAAAATTACCTCAAGGGCGCTGTACAAATTTATAATACATTTCTACAATGATCTATGTTATTACTAACTATATATGGAGATAATATACAATACAATACTAACCTTGTAAGTCACATGAGATTAACATTTAATTAACATTAACTAATTGTTTATTAGAAAAATTTAGAAACAGGATTGGATATAACTGGACATTTTTTCAGGAATTGTCTATTTAATTTAAGGGTATTACAGCTTAAAAAGGTAACTTTTTAATTCTGTTGGACTTGTTATAGACCTTTAAGCCCCAAATTATTGGTTTTCGTCAAAATTGGAACTGATACCAGTAGCCTGGAGTCAATGTTCTTACTATTGTTCTGTGGCTGCTTAAAACAATTATAATAAATAGTGTTAAAAACTTTTAACCAAAAGTACCATAGACCACCATTGTACATTGTCCTTTGGCATATCAACACACACATATTGGAACATGTACCGCTATTATTGCAGTGTTTGTATAACATTTGTATCCGTTTATACGATCGTTGAATGGAAAGATTTTTCTCAGAAACCGGGTGTACAAAGATTTTCTAGTGAAAGAACCCGACTCTTGTAAAACGGATAAACATGAAACTGTTCACACATAAAAGATTTTGCTTTATAACATTACTACTGGCGCTAGGCACGCGTTTTGCGTGCCCCGACAAGGGATAATCCATAGACCTTAGGAGTGTTTCTTATTGGAGCGTTTTGAATTGTTTCATTCCCTTTTACTGGAAACTACTTAAGAGAAAAATTCCACACGCAGAGCAAAACAGCTGTTTTCGATGCAAAGTTTAGACAATTTTTATTTTGTTTATCGCAAAATAAAATTAGGTTTTAAATAAATAATATGTTTTTCGATACCTCTCGGGATGAAAATATGTTACAATGTTAAAAACAATTGCGTAAAAAATATTTAAAAAAAAACCTCTAGAATTAGCTTAAAATTCGATTATTTCCTTAGATTCTTAATACAGGAGAGTTATAAAAATGTTCATTATTACAACATCAACCGTATTTTATTTTAAAAGGTATTCCTTTAATAAATAAAAACAGTATTTTAGGATATAAAAAGCTTCCCGCATAGAATCCAGTCAGTGTATGAGTGAACGTCGAAGGGAAAGGTTATTCATTTTAACTGCAAAACAAGTTTCGTAAACATGGAGGCACATCAGAAAAAATGTCATAGTAGCGGTTAGTCGTTACGTTTTTATGCGTCGTCGCATAGTCAAGCTGATTTTTTTACAACATCCACCGTGTCGGCGACAAAACTTATAAACAGCGGTGTAGAATATTATAAAATCCACCTTCACCGGAATCGGGTTCCTATGATATCCTATCCTACGATACTTTTTTTCGTACAGATCCATGAAGGGCGTCTTTCCATATAAATTCGGTACGGAAAAGAAAATTGTTCTATTTTTGATACCGATTTGAATGTATATTGTAAAGTAGACTCCATTGTTTGAGTAATTTTAAGTAAGTACCTGCAATATATAATATTTTTATTTAGTGCATAAGTAAAAGTATTGTAATATGATATAAGAACGACAACCTTCCTAAAAGAGATAACTGAAAGTGACTCTTTAATAAATGAAAGTATTACTTTAATAAATGAAAGTATTAGGTACTTTAATAAATATTTTTATGAAAACACCAATCAAATAAACACTTAAAAGTTCCATGTTTCCTGGAAAATAATTACAATGGACAGGTAAATTATTTAAATTTCCCAAGTTTAGTAGCAAATTAATCGTTAATATTTTATTAAACCATTATAGGAATATCGGCATATCGGCTATAATAATTACCAAATGACTGGAAATTGAGTGATAAATACCCCAACAATTAAGACAGTAAATTCCGCCAATGACACTAATATCATTGCCTTTGAAATTATATAAACTATTTTCAAATAAATCACAGCTTAGCAACTAAGGTTGGAAATTTCAATAGTAAGTAATGAAAAATAATAAAGATGAAAAATAACCCATTACGAGGTGTAAGACTACAATGCAGAATCAGCAGTGAAAAAATAATGATAATAGACCTCACGAACAAAAATTTTGTAGGAAATTATTGTTTAAGTTTTGGATTTGTAAGTAGGCATTTAAATACCTAGCTACTAACATACACTAAATATTTGAAGTAACTTTGAATCGTAGTAAAAGTCGGGGACGCCTGAGGAATACTTATCGAATTATCTTTACACTGGAATGACATACAGAGTGGAATAAAAGTCGATATAATGTATTGTTTTTAACATTAATAATATGGTGTACAGTAGCGATAGGTAGAGAAATTCGGTGAAAAAATACTTATTATAGTAAAATTAGGCGTTTTAAATGACCGAAGAAATGGGTGTGACGAGAATATATGATGTGGAAGTTAATGGTAGAAGACATCGAGGACTCCAGACATGACGCAATCGAGTGAAACACATACTTACATTTTGTACAATAATATTATGTATTTCCACCTTAACTGCACCCAGTTTTCAGTTAGGTACACTACCTGAAAACTGGTTGAAAATTTGAATTGAAGGCAATATACACAAGGGGCTAATAAATAACCTCTATTCTGCATCATCAATGCTAAAGTTTAACTGCAAATATTCCTGTGTTTTTTTTTCCTTTTTATTCCAAAAATTAGTTTTAATGTAATAATTAGTATAATATTACCAACGCATTGTAAATCATTTGCAAATGCATTCATAGTCGCTTGACGTCACTAGTAGGTATTGATGTAAATTCAAATCTCGCAGTGGAAAATGGGCTTCTATCTACCTCACCATTTTCTAGCCAATCACCGCTCTACCCCCTCAAGGAACTAACCTTGTTAAATCTGTTTTCTACGAATCTCGGCGATACTCCGATTATAACATTATAAATTGATAAAACAACAAATAACATTAATTATTATAAATAAAATTAAATATATATTCATTAAATCAATATTTTTTTTTTTTTTTAAACAAATTCAATTTATTCAATAAACAAATTTACAATGTGTGATATACATATATGTATTTCACTAGTAATAAGATAAGATATTATGATATGATTAATATTTATTATTTTTCAATGTTCTCCCATAAAAAGCAATTGCTTGTGTGTATGGGATGAGGTATTATTTGTTTAGTTTCTTAGATTTTTATTTAATTTTTTAATTTTTTGTTTTTGTTTTTCTTTTATTTTTTTTTTTTTAAATTTAGTTTAGGTTTTCAGTATATTTTTTTAATTGTGTTTTGAATTCTTTGAAACTATCATTTAGTGATCTTATATTAATATACTAATTAATTCTTAATAATACTCTTGTGAAATACCGAAACGAAGTCAAGCGTACGACCACAAATGTTCATTAAATTAATGCACTGTTATAGAAAAGGTACATCATGAGCATCTCCTGTCCCCATCCCATCTTCCTCTGCCTCTTGCCCTTTCCTATTCCTTCTTCCTTCTAATATATTTATATGATTTTTTTTTCTTTTTTTGTTAATTTCATTTTCAGTTAATGGTTATAACCAATTACAATTTTGTATTATATCATATTAACCAACATTAGCATAAGAAACTATTTTGGCTTACCTCATATTTAACCTCTTGTATAACTCATCCTGTATAAAATTGCTGTTTGTTTCTTACAATAAATAAATAAATAAAAAAATATCGAACAATATAAAACAAAATTATTTTGGTCATTCCATTACCAGATGATACAATCTATAGTATTTGTTTCTTAGCTCGCATGGGCTCTGAGCTCTCCCGTGGCTAATTACCTCAACCTTCAAAATATTGTTCCGATCTTCGTCAAATCCCCTTAAAGACAAAAGTCCAAGAATGGAAAAAAGGATAAAGTATAATAACAGTTATATCTTGAAGTATGATTCGGTATTAGACTATTTTATTTTTCATGGTCTCCTTAAACCGTGTATACACAATATATTACGGATAAAATTATAAATTATGTAAGTAGTTAATGAAAAATAGAGGCGTTTCCCACTTCATTTCAAATATATAAGTTGAGCGTAGGTACAAAAAGCATTTAAATTTAATGTATTTTTTTAAATATTTAACTAGCTGAAGTGAAACCAGCGTTGATCTGGATTATGAATGACTTAGAAGTTTTGAGGTTGAAGTTAGGTGAAAATATTAATTTTGTCAATATATTTTTTAGGAACTGGATTCACTTCACCGTTCCATGTCTTCTTCGGGCGCCTGAGCTTTATTGGGTTTTGAGCTTTTGGTATTTGAGCTTTCAGATTACGCGTTTTATCTTTGAGTGTAAAGCTTCAAAGACGCATATTTGGCACCTGTCGAAAAATGTTTTATGTCCCTGGCTGCCCGTGCTTTACGCAGAATTTTTAGAATTTATATGGAAACGGTAATGAACTTCCTATTTTGAACGTCGAGTGTCCAAAATTTCATCACGATATATCAAAATTCTGCTTAGAGGTAGGAAAAAAGAATGGAGTGCTTTTTAGTAATCTCATTGTGATCTTCCTTTTATTTTGAAGGTCGAAGGTGCAAAATTTAATTAATCTCGGAATAAATGTAGATATGTATAAAATACCAAACCAAATTTAGTTTTGCTGTTTTGTACGGTAATATTGTATAGAGAGTAGATTATTACTACAAACCTAGGTCGATAGTAACCATGTAAACTAACTCACCACAAAAGTAAACTCGAAAATTCTAGTCTTTTTAACACGCATTAATTCAAGAGAAGATATAAGAGAAAAAAACCGCTTTATAGTATTTCTTATTACAGTCATCTAAGTTTACACATTGTAAACAAAATTTCAACTTCTTTATCAAGATTGGTTCAATTTTGGTTTTTGTAAATGTTTTAAAAGTGATTCTAAAATCTCAAAGGAGGAAATTGGTGCATAGCCTTCCTACGTTGGCAAACAACAAACGTTTAAATAAATAATTATTGGAATACAAGTACAAGCTGTTGGGCTTACACTTGCCTTCATTGTTAATCTAAAGTTCACCACGCTACTTGAGACGCCCTGTCTTTGCTCTCTCGAATATTCTGTTATCCGGGTGGAATAATTTAGCTAGTAAATATTGTGAATAATGTAAGCTAAAAGTTAAATTTATTCACAAGAGTGATTGAAGGAAAGCATCTTTTTTTTATGAATAAAGGTATTCAATAAGTTTTTTTATTAGATACTATTTATGTTTTCGAATGCCATTATTTTATAACAAAACATATTAATAAATTTTGTTCTTTTTCCAAATTACGTACGTATTTAGGTACATTGTGCATTAGGTGAATGTGACTAAGATTAAAAAAAAACATATTTCTATTATGACATATTATGAAATTAATTATTTATTGTTTCCCACTGTAAATAAAATTTGTTTAATTTTTCTCATAAAAATCAACCTCACTAAGACTAAGCCTGTATCGAGGTTAACAATTTACATTTGAGTTAGGCAAACATATATATTTATATTTATATACACGGTGTCCGGAAACTCGTAGTACAAGCGGGAAACTGGAGAATCTACACCACATGGGGAACCCAAATAAACATAAAGTTTTTTGATTTGAGCATTTTCACAAAAAAAAAAAAAAAACCAAAAAAAATATTTTTCGGCTATTTTAGGGTTAAAGTTTTTTCTGGTGTTTAGGGTTGAACAACAGATGTTTTAACCCAGCAGAGCAGAAATATTTTATGATTACACCGGATTAAATGAAGGGTGATTTCAAAATAATGCTTCAAATCCGAGTTTCTTCATTTGTTTTACTTTCAAATAGTTTTAATTAGTTGGGTACTTTGATCTTCAGTAATAATTTATAAGAATTTGATTAAAAAAAAAAATGAACTTCTAACTCGATTTACTCGATAACGAAAGCTCAAATCAAAAAAAAATATACTACAAAATTGACTCCAAATGTGATGTAGATTCACCAGTTTCCCGCTTGTAGTACGAGTTTCCGGACACCTGTATATGTTACATAACTGGTCAAACGATATACATACGTGGAGCCAGATATAAATAGTTTCTTTGAATAATGATTTTGTGTTTTAAGTATTTTGAATCGGGAAAAATATTTTTTTCCAATGGATCAGATTAATAATATAACTCTTGACAGGCCAAGATGCCAAACAAAACGTTTGTAATCCTAATGAGTCTTTCGACGAACCGGTGATTTTTCTGTCTTACGGGCTTTTAAACTAAAGAAATCCCAATTATTCAATCAATTATTTTCGGTAACGTATGTACTTGCGCGGGAATACATAAAATGCTAAAATGGTGTCAATTATTCAAGCTAATATAAGAAGGATAATAATTTTGGGTACTACCTACTCCCTTACTTGTCTGCGGGATAGTTAATACGGTAGCGACATTAGGTTTTATTGTTTACGAGATATGAAATTATTATTATTACTATGATAATTTGGATAGAAAATAAATAGATTCAAAATGATTAACACTACTTATTATGGACATACATATTGCAATTTCTAAATAAATTATGTAATGTCACAATAAACTAAGGTTTACAGTATTCTGCTTGTTTTTACATTGTGTATCATGTACTTGCTTTATTCGAGATTCTAGATTTCAGGGTCAACAACATATCCAACAAGCAACTTCAAATACAACATTTGGGAAAAAAAACTTCCTATACAATGGTATTAAACACTACGAACAAAATCCCACTCTTATTTAAACTCACAAAAATATTATAACATTTATATCTCAAATAAAAAAACTGAATACAAAACTTAGTGAGATCGGAAATAAATAATATACTGACACAAAATACAGACTGAAACTGAAATCACTCAACTGAAAAAAAAACACAGAACACGACCAGTCGGTAGCTGTGTCCTCTATTTATAGCTACTCTATATTATCCATACTACTAAATTTTAATAATATGTAAAAGGAACCCTCAGCACGAGATATCCCAGTGAGGATATCATTATATATATATTTGTTACAAAAAAAAGTTAATAACAAAACAAACAATTTTTATTTATTTATCTGTTTTTATGTGTATTTTATATAAATTTTTTGTATATATTGAATGCAATTGTATTAAATAATAAGACGCAATACATATGCGTTATTAATATAAAAATAGTAGTTATTTATTATTTTTTGGTAAACTAATGTTTAAGACAAGATTTTTTATGCATAGCACAAAGGATAACACTTATTTTACAAGCAATAATTATTCGCCAACTTTCTCATATAAAATAAAGTTGGTTGTTTTCAAGTGAAAAAATGTAACAAGCAGTAATTGTTGAATCAAACACTAGTTTATATTGAATTATTTCGCGGATAAGAGATAAGCCGCCATAGCTCAGTGGTCAGAGCTGTCGACCGGAAATCGAAGGGACACGGGTTCAAGTCCCGTTGGCGTCATGTATCTTTTATCAGGAGATTTTTCAATGTGGATGAGTGTTTCAGGCGAATAATTATTGCTTGTAAAATAATAGTAGTTATAGTTACATAGTTGTCCTTATTTGTTAATTTACTATATCTATTATACAAAAAAATGTATATCTATATGGGACGTGTGGGATTGCACTAACCTCCCCACATTCTGGATAAAAATTATTATTATTATTATTTTTATTAATACATACATATATCTATATAAATAATTTTTTTGTTCATTTGTTCAGAATCTTAAATCTCCGAAAGTATTTCATTCGAATTCGCATGTGTTTTTATAGGTGTCACCTGTGACAGGTAAAATTTTTTGAAAAACAGCGCCATCTGTAAGATAAAAATGTTTTTTTTTAATAAAACAGCTCCATATGTTGGACGTAAAAGCAACACGCGCTATTGTTTCTCTATCTGCACAGATAGACTGAGCCACAGCAACGCGTGGCGGGGTACAGCTAGTTTATAAATATAATAATCGCCTGAGAATAGATTTTGTCCAGTGAGGCGGGTAAAGAAAAGTACGTATTAAAAAAAAAACAATAAAATAAATTTGCCGACACTGATACTGATAATAAATGAATGGTAAATGCAGAAATCTCCAGGATAATTGATGCCTTTGGCGCTAAAACAATGTAAATAAGCTAAGGTAATATTTCAAAATGGAATGCGAAAACCATACCTGAACTGGCAAAGTGAGGATGAAAGAAGACTGATTGATGTAGAAATTAGATCCCTGAGGCCTGTGTGAGTAAAACACTGTAAGTATAATCGTGTTAAAAATGTGAAGATTCTGAAAATACTTGCAAGGTTGTTAAAGCAAGATTACGAAATGGACGCTTATGTAGTTTGCGCATGCAGATAGTGTAAAAAGATTACTTATATGAATTGGAAGAGAATACTAGAAGAAGTCAGGGATATAATATCTGGTATAATCAAGTAATTCAAATACTTTAGTCGGGCCATAAAAAATCAGGATTCACAATAACATAAGTGTATGAAATAAGTGTATGTTTGACTAGACAGAGTTGTATTTTGGTCTATCTTATCTGCCAATCCCCGAGGGGAAATAATGTGATGCTGATTTAAAAATGCTAATGATAATGATAAAATGCTGATTTATCTATAAACTTTTTGAATTCAAATGTAGAAAAAAAAAACTTTTCAAACTAAATAAATTCGTTTTAACGCAATTAAAATTAATTGAAGTGTACAACGATCATTTTACTATTCGACACACTTAAACATTAATTTTAATATTCGGGTCAGAAAAACATTAAAATGTCAATCAAAAATGAATTATAACATTTCCCAATATCACTTTGCCATGTTATTGGATATTAATTAAAAGGTTTCAAGCAGGGGTTACAGTTCACAAACTTTGGTGGGTGGTTCTACGTGACAGCACAAGTCAAAAATATGTAATTTTTTTTCGAATTTCTGAAGTTTTTAGTTTTTATCCTCGAACACCTGTATATTTATATACCTACGCTAAAAAAATCAAAACGTATTTTTTTTTTTAAATGTTGTTTTCGCCGTGTTGTGTGACAGCATTTTTTTTTTTTTTTTTGATAATATGCGTTTGACCATTTTTCAAAGATTTTTTTTTCTGGCTATGATTGTAAAATTCGTCGAGCCATGGGCCATCGAAGCCATCGAGAGTCCGCCAGCAGTCAGTGGAACGGCCGCGCTACATCAAAAGTGGCGGACTAATTGGGGGTTCCCGGCGCATGCGCGCTCTCACCCTCTTTAAAACTTGTAGGACCGAGCGGGTATACCATCAGTTCTCCTCTGGCACTCCTACGGCTCGCACTCCCAAAAGTGATACCAGCCCTTCCAGTGATACCGGTGCTTGGACTTGGAGGGACGAAACTCGCGCTCGGTGGTGGTCGGTGGCCTCGTGCCAGGTCTACTTCGTTTCGGCGTTCGCCGTTGGAACTTTTCGCAGTTGCTGCTTCTCGCGCGCTCAAATTTTGAACTTTGTTCTCGGGGGATTTCTGAACATTTAAAGTGCTTCTTTTTGTTTTAAAGTGATTGGAGTGAGACTCGGTGTTAACACGAGTGTTTTTAAATTTAATCTGAGTGTTTTATTACCACAATTAAATGCCCGTTTTGATAAATAACTTTACCAAAATTGAATAAAGTGTGAAGATAAATTTTAAAGATACTTAAAAGATGTGGCTTTTCGTGAAAAACTTGCATGTGATTTTATGTAATTAAAACCGCTTGTGTGGGTCATTTTGTGGTAAATTAAAATAATATATTAAGTTGTTTACTGAAAAACAATATTTTAAGCAATTTCATACGAAAAAACTTATTTTAAAATAACTACGTGTGATTTTCATCCTGCAAATTAACATTTAGTTGGAATAACAATCATATTGCACAAATATAATTTCTCCGTATTGTTATTTTTAAATCAAATACTGAAGAAATTGTTATGGTTCACAAGTAAGTGGAGCGGAGTGTGTGGAGCAAAAACATATATTGCAGTTCATGGTAAGTCTTATTAAATCTAACTATATTTCATTTAATTAAAAACAAACAATATTCCACTATTTGACCCATGAAAATATATATTTTTTTAAATAGCTAATTGACATAGCAAGGTATATAGGTTATTTTATTCTCAACAAAAAAAATCAACCCGTAAAAATAATGTTTTTTTACATAATAAATCTATTTTAAAGTCTTTCATACATAAAAAAAATTTATATTATTTTGGTTCGACTGAGGATTGAACCTTCTTTCATAGGAACTGGAGTCGACAAATCTACTAACCTCGCCAAAGCTTTAGGATCGACATTTATTTCGTATATTTATTGTTGTATGTAATGTTATTCGTTTTCAGAAAAATGCATGTGTGTACGTGATTGCCATCAAAAGTTGATGCATTATCATCGACAATGAGTATATTTACCGAGTATGGGCTCGATCAGATGTCGGGAAGTTGGTTAATTTCCGCTTCCAATTTTAGCATTCTGTAAATTCAAGTAAATGTAGATATTTAATTTGTTTTCTTCTTTCATTTCAATTTTTTTACCTTTTTTGCTTTATTATTTAAAGGTATTATTATTTTTTTTGCAAAATTTTTTTTATGCATGATATCACGTGTTCAGTTCCCAAGCAATTCGTTTTTAATGTTTCTATTTTTTCTTTAAAATTGTTTACAACAACTAATTCAGTCGTATGTACATACATACAACTAAAAACGTATTATGTATAAAAATGCAGAGATAAAATTAAACAATCACAGGAAAATATTGATTATAGTTTAAGAAATAGATTGATTATAGTTTAAGAAATAGATTGATTATAGTTTAAGAAATGTTAGAAAAACTAAAAAAACTAAAACTAAAAACGAAATGTAAGAAAAGGAAAAAATATGTATAAACCTCAATGAAGAAAAGCGGGAAAGTGCTTCATTTACAATTCTGTCACCTTCCGAGTTTTTTTACTAATTCATATTATTCATACGCCACTTTCTTCTCCTTCTTACTTTTTGCTAACCACATCATATTAATTTTTGCAAGGACAGCACTTTTACTTCAAATCGTTTGTCTTCGCGCCATTCTTGTCTAACTGATTTATCTCAGCTTTAAATATATGTTTCAGCTTTATTTACCGATGTTTCCTGAATTGTTTTCATCAATTAATAATTTGAAACTCAGAGCTTAGTCTCATCGACAATTAAAACAAATACCAACATTTAAACTCAACGGAGAAGGAAATTTTATATCGGCAATAAAAAACTTTTTCTCATTTATTTCAAGTAAAATGGATACCTACTTCCGAAATAAGAAATAAAGTCCTCCCTTGAACATTTATTCATTACAATAATAAAATAAAGCAACAACTCAATCAGAATGTCATGAAAGAAATTTTAAATTGAGTAGAAAAGCTGCTTTTGAAAAGATTTTTTTTGCTGACAAAAGAATCATGGAAATTAAAAGTTATGATAAAAGTCAATTTAAAAATTTATTTAAGGCTCACAAGTATTAAACATTGCCTTTTTTACTTCTTTATGAAATCAATACTTTCAAGGAGAAACAAATTAATTATTACAGATTGATTTATCAACCTTACCTTATCTGTTAAAATTATTTATCTATTTATTCACAAAATTATGTAAGAAAAGCAAAAATACAAGTCACTCATTTCACTATTGCAGTCCAGTGTTGAGAAATAGTAGATTAAAGTTAATTGAAGTCATATAAACCTACGAACCTTAAATATTCTACGGTTAGGTAATAGATTTCCAGTTGACGACAAAATCATTCTACTGTACCTAAACCAAATAAGTATTACAAAGTACCAGTGTTGGCTTATCAGCTACTATCATAGGTGTAAAGGATAAGTACTGACAATGATATGTGGGAAAGAACATGAAAAATTATAAACATAAAATAAATGTTAACAGGCAAATACTAATAAGTAAATTTAAATAAGTGAATAATATTGAGTAATTAATAAAAAGTTAATGAAGTAGATAATAATGAGTAAATAATGAATTTGAGAAAAAATATATACCTTAAAAACATAATATATTCATGTAGATCAATAAACGCTGCTTTTGAATGAATACGTATTAGTATTATGTATTAATTAATGTAAAATTAATAAATCGTCATATATAAACGCTCAAAACAGTGATATACTTAAACGCCCTGTGATTGGCCGGCGGGTTCTGATTGTCGGCAGCATGCATTGACAATTTTGTACCAAGTTACACTTTTTAAAGTCGCGCACTAGTGACTACTGCGGTTTACAAATTATTTCAAATAAATTAATATTTTTTGGAAATTTAACTATAAATATAAATTGGGTTTTATGTTTTGTTTTCATACTGACCCGAGTGGGATTGACCTTAATGTTAACCGACAAAACTGTGGTACATATGATGTCAAGATTTCGTTAGTTTTGAAAATTATTTAAGCTGTGAAACCGAAAATAATAAAAAAAAAAAAAATTGTATTTAATTCAGAATATCATTCATAGTATTAAAAAAAAAAAAAACTTGTATTCCTCATTGGGTAGATGCTAATTACTAAACTAGGTACCTAATTAAAAATAATTAACAAGATTAAATTAATAAATGAACAATAAAGTAAAATAATATTTGAACTCAATAATTATTTCTGAAGTTACTAGAAGAGTCGACATCATTTATATAATTTTTAGCGTTGAAATAATTCTAAGCTACATCAAGAATTATAGTATTTTGGAACCATTACCACTAGAGCAATTGATAAACATAACGTATATATTAATTTAAAATATTATTTAAATATTTTAAATTAATACCTCAAAATAATATAAATCATTACATATTGCGGTTTAAAGCCACTTAGATTTCAATGTTTTCACAAGCAATCGCTCAAAACGTTTTTGCGAACTTGCGTGACAACTAAGCAATTTGAAATGTAATAATTTTGTAATTTGTAAACTTAAATGTACAAATAACTAAAATGAAAGAAAAGCCATATCGACAAAGAAAAATAAATGTCAATATATAAAAGACATACGACAACAAGACGAGGATTTAAATTGTCGACAAAAACAAGACATCTAGGCACTAAAAATCTTCATAGCTGGATGTATTTTGGCGGGTTCTACCATACGTTGAAAACAACTCGGTATTTCTTTTAAAAGTCCTACATGACAAAATTCCATCAGTGCAGCATTAAGAGGAAGGCCTTTTGGCTTAAAAGTATCAATCAAATTTTCAAGGCCTTTTACTTTTTATTTTACATTCGTATATCCAGCATTCCCACTATGCATTATCAGGTCAGGTTTCATTTCCTCGAAGTTAAAGGACGAACGTTTAGTTAATGGACCGTCAACAGATTGCATTCTGGCGTTTGTATTTCGTCCTATAATGAATGTCAAATTTATAATGATTCATGTGATTTAAAAAATATATCTGCGATATTGTTACGAACATTTCAGATC
Organism: Hesperophylax magnus; assembly: GCA_026573805.1. NCBI lineage: Eukaryota > Metazoa > Arthropoda > Insecta > Trichoptera > Limnephilidae > Hesperophylax > Hesperophylax magnus. The sequence goes on from JAIUSX010000071.1 coordinate 1,070,731, forward strand.
TGTATTTTGATTAAAAAACATCGTAAAGCAGAAAATTTCAATCGATTTGCTCTGACGTCATAAAACTTTAAGAGATTTTCATTCTTCTACATCATCTACATCAATGCGTCAGTAATCAGATTCAACCTGAAACAGTAGGTGAATCATGAACTTCAGAACATTTAAATATTTATCAACTCCCAAAAAATAAAACAATACGAGATATTTTCATTTCTTTGTCTTCAACTGCAATTTAAGACGTTCCCGAGAAAAGAAATCTGAACTTTAAATAAATAATAATTAATAAATTCGTCTTAAAATGGATACTAATGTTAACAATACGACACTTTAATAACCACAGATACATCTTTGATAGTGGTAAATGCCGACCATTTTGCACGTTGCGTAGTTTTCGAAAGAAAAAAAGCATTAAAAAAAAACTCTCTCTTTTAAGGTATAATATAAATAATTCTTGAGAAGGTGGATAGTAAATACACGTGTATGTGTTTTGAATTGTACCTACTTGGTACTTACAGTGACAAAAAAGTACCACCCATAAATTGTCTAAAGCATGTCAAAAAAACAACTGCCTTTGATGTGCTATTGAAGGTCCAATCCAAAACCATTGTGAACTACTTAAATCACTATTTTTCCATCCCGTAATTTTATAGCTTTGTCATATAGGAAGTCCTGACACGTATGGTAACGTGAATCAGTGCCTTCTAAATCTAGCCTAAAAACATAACGATAACATTACATGAGCAAAAAAAAATACCTACAGCAGAGCCATATTTGTGGTATTACGAGGGCTACAGGTGAAAGAGCGAAAAATGCTCTCAGAGTCCCAAAAGACTCGTAGGCCGCAATTTTGTAACCACTAGCCATATAACTCGACTAGGTACCAGGGCTCAGGCCGGGGAAAGATAACATGTCCAGCTCTGGAACCTATTTCGCAATTACCCTCAGTATTAATCAGTATTTCAAGGGCCAACATTGATCCAGTGAAGTAACCTACACGTGCACAATACACACATGTTATACGATTCATATACCTACATACATATATGTTAGAGGATTGTCCGGGTTGAATATCAAAAAAGCGGAGCTTGATCGGACTCGACCGGGTCGGACATGAGATACATGAATTTAGGGTTGGATCCTTACATCTGGACATTGGCAGACGTATTATAATGAAAAATAATACTTACGTCTTTTTCATGAGCAACAAACCTACATCAAAAACTTACTTTTAATGAGCAAAAATATTTTCGACATTTCAATTTCAAGACCGTAAAAAATGGATATTGTGTTAACGTATAGTTTGGTATCGTGACAACCCTTTTTCAGTCATGAAAGGAACTAATGTTGTAATTTTCTTTTGGCTTTCTTTTTTCTTAATTTTTTGATGCCAGAACTAAATAGAATTAATTAAATAAATAAAATAATAAAACACAACATTTATTGAGCAATAGAAAAGATGTAGGAAAAATGTCAATATATATAATTAGTAGTTCTGTTAACAGTGGATTTCACGTCCGTAAAGTATATTTCTAAAAATTGTCTCTCATTTTATAAATCAAAACCACAATTATCTCTGAAATCATAAAAATAATAAGAAGGTACCTACCTATTTTATCACACGTTATGTATTAATATTTACTTTATTTCGTGTAAGAAATTTTACAACTATCCAAAGAAACAATAATATTTTTTAAAAAAAGTTTCAAACCTCTGCCTTGCAGGTAGGTAAAATCCAAATATGCATTACTATTTCACATTTGAAAAAATATTTTTTTTTTGTTCAACTATGAAAACGGACTCCAATTTGATACGGAAACGGAATGCACAAACAAATTTACAGACAGACGAAATGCAAAACGTTTGAGATAAAATAAGGCTTCGCTATATTTAGTCAAACTTGGTACAAACATAATCCGATTGTGAATGAAGAAAGACAAAAATAAAATTATGTCTGGGTTCAACTACTTGAAAATATCGTTTAAAACATTTGAATTGACTGAGGATCGAACCTTCCTACCAAGAAACTGGAGTCCACAACTCTAACAACCAAGCCAAATCCCGATTGGATAATTTACGGAATATATTAACTGTATATATTAACTGCATATTACACTTATATACGGCATAAATTAACTGCTGAAATGTCATCCAATTTCTCCGAATGCGTTTATGTCCGCGTATTTATGCGTGATTGCCATAAAACGTTGATAGTATACATTGTCTTCGACACGACAGCTTTTTTTTTTTATAGTGAATACCTCACAAGAGTCCCAACTGCTCCCGTCTGGAGCCAGTGAGACTATGGCATCCCCAATTGGGGGATGTTGTGAGGCTGAAGGTAAGTGGGGAAGGGAAAGAGGAAGGTGGGGAAGTACCTGGCTATTCAGATCTAGTCACTAAACACGGCTAAAGCCATTTGGAGCAACGTTTCAATTCTGAATGGTGGTCTTACACCAGGGCGATACTGGTAGTATCTTCCACTCTGGAACGTGCCGCAAATATACTATATATTATTTTAATTAATTAATTGTGAAATAACACAAATTAATCAAATAAAATTTATTTGCGCACGCCGGGTTCGAACCCGCGACCTTCGGAATGGCAGTCCAATGCGTTACCACTGGACTATGCCGGCCGTCTACCGAGTTTCAGCTCGATCGAAGGTCAGAAAATGGATATTCGCTTTTTTCTTAAAATTCGCTTCAATAAATTCATTACCTAACAAAAAAAAATCGAATAGGTTTATTTAAAAAGTATAATTTATTTTTATTTTTAGTGGTGGCTCATAAGAGCGCCCCTGTCTGTACACTGTAAAGGAAGGGGAGCCATATCGCTACCCGGTTGAGTAGCGTTGTGAGGCGGGTTAAGGTAGGGGCAGTAGGAAAGGATTTATTATCTCGGGTCTTGAAGAGGCCGGAATTATATGAAGGATGAAATACAGATACTGGTAGCTCGTTTTACATACGAGCCGTCTTACACAAAAACGGGTCGAAGAAAGGTCCGTTCTCATGAAACCAACGTCAACATTGAACGCTTGTGTACGTCGAGTTTCACGCAAGTGCACCGGTGCACCGGAGATCCGTGCTGCTATCTTCGTTGGATTCACTAAAATACCTCTAGAACAGATTCAGCATGCCCAAATTGTATTTGAATTTGGATTGTCAATCAGACGAACCGCCCTCTTTTGCACATAATCAAGTAAGTTAATTAAGTGTTGTGGGGCTCCAGCCCAGAGGTGGCTACGTGTAATTTGTATAAGGTAAGCAGTTTGCTACTATTGAAGAATCTGTATTCTTGGAAGCCAGATTTATCCGGGCTTCTTTAGAGCCCCAATTCTTGAGCCGGTCTTATATATTTACTCCAAGCATTTCAATGGAGTCTTTATTGGGGAGGGTGCTTCCATCAAATTGCACCTGACAATCATTGATCTCGCTCTTTACCGAAATAAGACACGCATCGGTTTTTAGGATGTTGAAGCTGACTGCTCTTATCCCAGGCACGAACCTTTTCAAGGTGATGATCAACTTTTTATCTCAAAACTTTCCCCAGCAGTTCGGACAAAGTAAGTGGAAGAAGGCTTATCAAAAAGATAATCATCGTTAACAGTTCTATCGTGAGCAAAAATAAGATAATTATTTTAACAATAATAATGATCTCTAATGAGTCTTCTAGTAATGATATCTAATCATCATTTGTAAATACTTATTTTAAAAAAAAACTTTTCTTTTTCCTTATTATATTTCCTAGCGGCTAATAGTTACGTAATTCTGTGAACCAAAGTAGTTATATGAGAAATAATAGGCTACATGGGTAGATCCACGTTCCAGAAACTAATCAGTCCTCGCATGATATAAAACCACGATTTTCCTCATGCTAGTTACTTTCCGTGTTCGAATTACCGAAATAAATAATATATGTAGCCCTTTCACTATCGTAATAATGAAGAATGCAATACATACTTCTGATGCTAATCAAAATGCTAACGAAGACCAATATTAAAAAATGTGGGGCCTCATTTGAACGGTCGAGGAGTAAGGCTCTCGAATATCAAGCCGGAGGTCACGGTTCAAATCCCAGCGAATTTTATTTGATTTGTTCGCATTATTTCACTATTTACTACTATGGAGTATATTCGCGGCACGTCCCAATATGGAAGATACTCTCAGTATCGCCCTGGTGTACGACCGCCATTCAGAATTACCAAATAATGTGTTTATAATTTTATAAAAATAAAATGAAAAGCAGGTATTTATTCGTGTGTTTGTAGCCTATCTGCCCAGTGTCAGCTCAATCAGGTGTCGGGGAGTGGGTTAATTTCCACTTTCAATATTTGCATCAATTCATTCACGAGTCTAAATCTAAAATGTTTAATTTGCATAAAAAATAGAAAATAGTAACAAAAATGGATCACCATCTTCATTCAGGATGTGAGCTTTAGTTGCAAAATTTCGAACTCCGTTCTTAGCGTTATAAGTTTAATAATTGGCCTGATGGTATTTTAATTTTAAATAATTTACTACGATGTTACAAAAAGTTAATTCATATAAAACTTTCTAAGGACAAGTCATTTCACAGAATTTGAACAATCCATCAAATATGAATGTTGATCCCAAAATCTGTGAAGGTTCTATTCAAATTTTGTTATTATTTCAATTTTACGAACAAACGCGCCCATGGTAATATAATAACAGAACTTGAAAATTAACCTAGAAATTACAAGAATTTTTTTCAAATTCTTTATTAGAACCCAGAGATTTTATTTTATTTTATTCATTACAAAATAACACAAGATTTCAAATCAAATACAAAATAAATACAAATGTTTTTTTTTCCTAATTACTTTATAAGGTGAGCTCCAGGAGCATGTGTTTATGTGAGGAGTAATACAAAAAGAAAATAATTCTTCAAAGGCCATGTGTAAATAATATTCAAAGTCTTATTAAATATCTACAAACGTAATTTAACATATAAATTAACATAATTAAATCTTCAAATTAACTACGGAACTACCAAAATTCAATATACACAATTTTAGAGAATTCGTATTATAACAACAGCCGAAGTTTTTAATTTTTTTAACCGTTAGATAGTATAGATTAAGTATACAATTAACAATATATCATTATCTAATTTCAGGGAGTTAATTTGGTTTTTGAATTGTTCATATTTCAATGTTTCGGTTACCTTAATTTTGGTTTTGGAAAGTAATATATTGTACCATTTCAAACGTAAATACATGTAGTGGTTCTGAGTCGTGATCGTTCTTAGCATTGGGATAGGTATTAGACCTTTTGTTTTGAATTTTGCATAAGCAATAGATTGCATAAGCAATGGGGTGAATTTTATTGTGAAATATTCTTTATAAATTTTGTATAAGGCGTTTATTTTATACAATTCTGTGATAGTTAGTACATTAAATTAACGAAATATTTCGAAATAGTTGGGAAGTTGTATAGTTTTTTAATGATAATTTTAATAATTATTTTTTGAATTGTTAGATTTGACAACTTATGAGAATACTTGGATCAACAATATAGCTTTGTGTATAAGTTTGTGAATTTGATAGGTTTGTATACGAGAGATAGAAACGCTGATAAGGATATTGAATGAACGGTAAATGCAGAAAACTGGAGGACTGAAAGCCGTTGGTGCTATTAAAAAATTCTGAAGCGAAGCTACAAATCTACAGTGGAGTTCTGATACCATATACTTAATTGTGGTAAACTGTGGTGGTACACATGTGTGTGTTAAAAATGTGGTGATCGAAAATTGATAAAATTAAGAAAGGGGCGCTTACATAAGTTATGTAAGCAAAACGAATGAACGAGGAAACGAGTAAAATTAGATTTTAATATTATGACATGGAAGTGAATGGTAGAAGAAGTAGGGGATGCTTGAGAAAGACGAAAGTGAAGCAATTACTTGTGTCGGGTCATAATAAATCAGGAGTCACAATAACATAAGTGTACGTATGAGACAATGTATGAATGTGAATAAAGTCATTGTTTGTGCCAAGATTGAGTTGTATTTCGGTCTGTCCTCTCCGCCTACCTGAAAACGGGGGAAACAGCGTCATGTTTATTTATTTAATTCCTAAGTGTGTTGTTCACTGAACTAAATAACGATCCTGAAACCTGATCCGTGTGTTTGTGTTTTATAATTCCAAAAAAAATAAATTGAAAAAATACGAATTTTAGAATTTCCGAGTATGAAGGAGAGAAAAAATCTGTGAAATATGAATGGGATTACTCCTGTGGTGCACTACGACAAAATGAACGAATGGCGTTTTTCCTCCAAGATCCCCAACCAGCGCCATTATACCACCCAATTACACCGCAATTACCTCTGCTCTTTGTTTTGAGTTTGTATAGCTAAAAATAAGTCATTAAAATTATAAATTTTTCAGAAAATACAAACTCAAAGTTCTTAACTAAACTCAAAATTAATCCAAATACCCAAGTAACGACGGGTACACGTCAGCTAATATTATTAAAATCCTTAATAATACTGCAATTTTTTTTACATAAACATAAAATGCAAGTGACAAATTGATGTAATACCTGAAAATTTCTACTTTTGGATGGCAAATTGGTGCAATAATTATGTAATTGTATTAAATGTTGTGTCGCCCTGTGTTAACATCAAATGTAAATTCTAACTAATGAATTCAGAAAAAAATTAAACCCGATGGTTGAAAACCTTTTTTATTTTAATCCGTTAGATCTGTCTGGCTGAGTTGGCATCGGTTCCCATCCAGGTTTCGTTTGAGTTCAATTTCTTGACTGAGTAAGTCCTCCATCACGATATTAGCTAAATTTGCCGCTTACTGTAGGTGGTAGTATGAGATTTGCAAATATTTAAAGTTATTCGTAACCCGGGAATGTTTATCTTTCCTAAAAAAAACACCTTGGTGGCTGGTGTGTAAGAAGTTATGAAGTTATTTTTTATGTTAGTGTAAGAAATGATTGTCGAAGGATCTTGAATGATTGAGCAATGACCACTGTACATAAGACAATATTTGTTGTATGGATAAAGGAAGGACTCACCATTAGGAAAGGGCACTTGTATCTTCCTGTCTTCTCCTCACAACATTGTCACTTAACATGAAGCGGATTGCACTATATCGTCGCGAATAATAATGTCGTAAGATAAGGGAGATGAGACCTCGCGCTGATGCGGTTTATTGTTAGCGGTTCGGGTTATTGCAACATACTGACTGATTACCAAAGGGCACATAAATTAGCAGGAATGGAAAGGAAGGTAGGAACAAAGGACAACAATACTATCTCAGTACAGTGGTCGCAGGTATGTGTGTATGTGTGCATGAGATGTATGTATAAATTAATGTCTATTGCGTATTGGCGCAACCAGTGGCTGTTCTTTCGACAGAAGAGTATGTACAAAGTGTAATATAACACAGATAACAGTTCTTTTTCTATTTAAGTATTTTCATTTGGAAGATATTATTTGGTTTATATTCCTTAAAATCTACTTTCTCAAGTTGCATATTTTGTATATCAGATACAAAAACTATAAAATATGTACGAACGACTGCCAAACCACAATGACTACATACCATATCAATTTAGTAGATTGCAATGTATATAGAGTCAGATCATTAATCAGCGTATCAGCAAGATCGATGGAATCAGACTGGTCGGTTTGTATGAAACAAAGTATTACCCAATAAAACATCACCTTTCGTCACAAATGATCATACAATTTTACAACTGCTGCAATCAACGAACGAATTAGACAGTACGTATTTATAATAATTATTACAGATGGCATAGAACCTAAGTTCATTAAATTAACCGGATTTGTAGAGGAAAATTTACCTTCTGAATATTTAATTACAGCGCATAAAATAAAATTAACAGAAAAAAATTCAAACAAATAAGATAGAGTAGTGATGATATGACCTCCGTCATTGTTGATATTTTAACCGCAGAAGAGAGAAAATAAAACCAATAAAAAGTTGAGTGATTTATTTGATCAGACATTACGAATAAATAAAAATGAATAAATAAGGCTGTGCCAGGAGGCGAACTGATTGAGAATTATCTAAATAGCAAAAGAACTATAATGACCATACAACACTACTAAGTTTCATCAATCATATCCATCAAATTGTGAACAAAGGTATGAAAACACTAGGCTTCGTATTAAGAACAACTAAAAACTTTAATTCTTTACAAGCCATTAAACTATTATACGTATCTCTAGTAAGAAGTCTAATTGAATATAACTCAGTAGTTTGGTCTCCATCTTACAAAATTCACATTAACAACATTGAGCGAATACAAAAAAAAAATCTACGTTTTATAAATTTTAAATTAAATATCCCTGTCGAAGACTTAAAATACAATTTCTTATTAAATACTCTAAAAATACATACATTAGAAGATAGACGTAAAATAATCGATTTAACGTTCTTATTCAAAATACTTAACTCTAAATTCGACTGTTGTGAACTCCTGCAATTTATAAACATACATACCCACAGTAACAACACGACAAAATACAATATTCTACAGCAGCACACATAAGCGTAACTACATTGCCCACTCTCCGATACAACGACTTCACACCATGGGAAATCATTACTTTAGTGATGTTGACATATTCAATACCAACTTGGCAAGTTTTGTGGATCATTTAAAACATTTATTTCAACAATACTCCTAAACACATCATGTAAACCTACAAATAGCTGTAATTTTCTGTTTTTGTTTCTTGTGTTTGTATGACTTGTTGCATAGCTTTTATCAAATGTAATTTTATTCTTATTTTTTATGTTTCAAAGTATCTGTCAAATTAAAATTATACTACCAAACATGTAAAAGCCTTCTGGGTGTTAAATAAATAAATAAACAGTAGGTTGTGACCTTCGCGATGATATTATCGAAACATGTTTGTAAATAAATGACATTCAAATACATTGAGCCTATCGATGGAAAACACTTAGTGAATATCCCAACTCCGACAAGGTCAACCTAATCCTCGATACCTGAGACTAAAGTGGTGCTAAGGGTAAGTGGAGATTAGAGTGAAATTACCTGAAATCGATCGTAATATTCTATAGAGAGATGATATGCTTTCTCCTGAATTATAAAATAATGTAATTTGGCTCTTTTCAGCGACTCGGAGTAGTGGGTATTGGTGGCTGTTACACAAGCTGAGATCCTGTTTCAAAAAAATAATCCAAAGATATATAAACTTTGAGAAAAGATTATTAGTCAAAAAAATTATCACTTAATTTTTCAACGAACAACCCACAATAATATGTTAGTGAAAATAACAAGATCATGAATACTTGGTGAAAATACTTTAATACTTTGTAGAGTTTTCCGCCAGCAAATCGAAATTTATGAATTGTCAAAATCTTTAAAAGAATCGTGCAAGGCAAGACACAGCTGATTTGACATTTCTTTAGAAATACATTCTTTTCTGACACCAATTTCACAAGAATTTTATCGAAGTTTGTCAAAATGAAATTTATTATCGATGAAAAGTTGATACATTTTATTTAAAAATAGCCAAAGGCAAATGTCCGTGATCACATATAGTTGAAAAGACACCGGCTAAATCTTACTACAAAGCGAACATTCAACTTGTCAACGTTTATAGATAACATTTTATAGATTGTATTTTGGTTGTATTGTGGTTGTAATATCATGGCACACAGTGATTGTCAGTTTAACCAAACAAATTTAAACAATATACAATTTAAATTTTAAGAGGAGTCACATTATATGTCACTTAATATGTAAATTTATCTGTTCGTTTGTTTATTCCCTGAGAAGTTTGTTTAATAATTATTGCAATTCACCACCACTATTGAAAATTCTAAAATAAATGAGATTAATGAAGTAACACAAATGGCTCGTAGTATTTTGAAAAGCTATGCTCGAATGTATTGAAAAGAACATCAATGAAACAGAAATAACGCACAACATTGAAGGTAAAATTACAATATATATATATAAAACTAAAAGGTGTTTAAATGATGTATTGTTTACACGGGGAAAACAATGAACGATATTATACAAGTATGATCAATCATAAATATCGAATTGATTTCTCAGAACTACGTGTGGGAAACAATGAGTCCCCGATAATAATGCGAAAAAAATTTACGTACCTTACTACATGTTTTAAAAAAACATTCGAATTATTTCGTAAGAAATGGCAAAATGTCAAACCATTTATACCCGCTTCACAAAAAATTACATGCTTCAAGCAATTATTCAAAATTTTGTGATATTTGGATAGTTCATATATATAAACGAGTATATATATATATGTATTTATATAATTTTGTATATATATATATATATATATACGTGTATAGAGTAATAATATTACTTTTAAGAGGAAAAAAACATCCTTCATCGTTAACAAAAACAGAAATCCATGAATCTTGTTGATGAGGTATTTGCTGAAACGAAAAGAGAAACTTTTCATTTGACAATATAGATAAGACGGAGAAATTAAGACTCGATCATGATCACTAGTGATTGATTACAAACATCTACTGGGGGGAGTAACAGACAAATAATGTTACATCCAGGCAGATATATTAATTATGTACTTTACCCACACTCAATATAGCCCCTCTACAAACAGCGTAGCTGTTAAACGCTGACTCTCATATTATCGATATGACATTAAAAATCTAGAGGTTTGGTGAAGTTTCATTCAGCGGTGGATAAAAGACGGTGAATGGTAATGACGCACTTCATTTTGTGTGATGAAGTATGGAACTATCGAAATTCATCAGGTCTAGTGGTTCTCTAAGCGTTCATAATAACTTCATACTGTTTTTATCTATGCCCAGAATAAAAGCTTGCCAAACGTCAGGCTATGGCACCGATAAGTACAAAAGTGTGTTCTGAAGTGGCTCATAATGTTAACATATGTTTAAAAGAGCAAACTACGAGGTTGCATTTTTAAAACATCTTCACTTTAAAAAAAGTCACTTCTATTTAAAATGGTAATTTTTCACGTGATCTCTTACACATTTTACTAAGGCAGTTTATAAAAACTGCTTTATGAATATGTATAGGTAACTTAAAATCATTTCTCAGTAATTACATCAAATTTATTAAAAATGATTTCTTGGAATATCAAAATAAAAAGAGAGTTATTAATGTGAAGAGAATACACAATAATCACAAAAATCGACGTGGAATATTTGAATTCGTATAAGGAGGAATATATATTTTTAATGTGAAACCACATAAGAGTCCCATCTGAATCCAGTGAGACTATGGCATCCACAATTGCGGTATGTTGTGAGGCTGACGGTAGTGAGGAGGGAAAGGTGAGGAAGTTCCTTGGTATTCAGATCTAGTCACCAAACACAGCCAAAGTAATTTAAAGTAACGTTTTAATACTGAATGGTGATCTTACACCAGAGCTATACTGAGAGTATCTTACACTCTGGAATTTGCTGAAAATATATAACCAACTTGCAGTTGATTCGTGAAACGCTCACATGTAATTTTTTTCTTAGGCAAAAATCTGTAAATTTTCTGTCTCGTCTCAAATATTTGACTTACTTGTTCCTTCCATGTCTTTTCCATTTTTCCATGTTTCTTCACTCATTCCCTCGCATATAACATATTCCTACACTATTTTCTTTGTCAGTCCGTGTTCGCGTGCAATCACTGCAAACCATCGGTTTCGGTTTTAACATGCAAACGCTCGCGCCCCAGGGATGACATTTATTCTGTATTCAGTCAACTATCGCCTTTCCTCTACCAAATCCTATTATGCATTGAATTATATCAGGGTTGGTATTACAACTAAACGGGATACTACACTTGATTCCTTTTCAATTTTTTCACTTAAAACACTCGTTAAATAAATATCTAATAAACTAATATTATTTAATAAATTAATATAAGTCATTTCATTAATTAAAGGATGTAGGATTTTAACATAAATAAAGGATTTAATTTTAATCATCACTCAAAAGCTTACAGCTGTTGTTTTTACTGAAAAGTTGAAAGTATTTTTCTGGTGTCTGGAGAAGTAAAAACTCAGGAACGGTAAGCGTTACCCTCCTGAAAATTTCACAACTTTTCTCAGGTAAACGCAATTCTTAGGTCAATGCTGCTATTTTCAGCTCGCAACATTATTTACATTATTGGAGCTACAGATATAAATTTGCATTATTCTTTTGAATGTGGCTAAACACTTTTAAAAGTTATTGAAACTCTAGCGAAACCATATAAAAAGCAATGGTCTCTAAAATAATTCACAGAAAGAAACATGCATAAAAGTACAGCACTATTGACTCTACGATTATGATACGCAAGCAATAGAAAACAGATGATCACAATAAATTCTGGAGTTTGCAGACAGTTAATTCGTATGGAATCGGGTTTGGTTCAAAGCCAAAAACGTTTTCGGTTTTTCGTTGAAAATAATAAAATCCACAAGTTCTGGCCAAACACATCTGCAAACATGAAACAATGTACTTAATTTGATAGCATTTGTGACTGCTTTCTGGGTTCTTGGGCCGCGCTTATGTCATTTTCATTTGAAACTTTTCCGTAAGACTATAAAAAATGACGCCGTATCCATCAGTAAACCAGACATGACAGAACAGGAATTAGAAATCAGAATTGGAAACAAAATAATAGAAAATATAGTATTTAAATCTTAGAAAAAAGGATAGGTGCACATAATCTGGCGCAAATTACTTTAATCAAATTCAAACGACTTCTCGTACATGCTCGTATCTTCTCTCGACAAGGCCCGATTCACATTTGAAACACTTAATTAGCTTTTAATGCTTACCTATAATTAAGCTGACGGCGATACATGGCTATCATACGCACAAGCTCAACATTCGAAAATCAGGAAATTAATGAAAATTTATTTAAGGGTTATTTTGTTAATATTATTCTTTAGGCAAAATTTCACTGTAGGAATCTAGTGATTAATAATATTACAGCATTTTTTTTAAATGCTTAAACGACAAAAATGAACTATACTTGTAGTTCTGTGAATAGTCGACTTCGCTTAATGTCCATAACTCCAACGTGACAGCTCGCAACAGTCGCAACGCTCATGCGCTCTGGTGGAATAAAAATGTACTATCCAAGCCTTTTCAGCCTATCACGGCCATCTTTATGCCAAAGATAACGGTGATAGGCTGAAACCGGTAACCGGTAAACCGGTATTAAAAAGGTGAACAAAAGTTTAAAACTTTTTCAATAAATCATTACTATGGAATTCCACCTGGAATTTTCAGTATTAAAAACAGAAATAATGATTCAATTTGGTAGGAAGTAATCAAAAGGAAGATAATAACAACATTCATTGTAATATCAATAATCAATCAATAGTCATGTGTCAGCATCAACGCATTACTGATAGTAAGGGCTATTTAAACAGCTCTTACTATTAATTAACCAGTAGTAAGTAAAATAAAAGTTGTTCATGGTAGGTATGTAATCAGTGGTTATGTATAGGAACAGAATAAACCTTCGAAGTGTAACAAAGCTTTGCCAAGTATTAATATAATATAATATAATGGTGAGTAATCAAAAGCAAGATATTAACTACATTCACTATAGTATCACCTAATCAATGGCCAAATGTCAAGCAGAAACCCATTAACGGTGGAAGGAACTAATCAATGGTAATAATATATAAACTCCATTAACAAAGACCGCGCGAGTCTGCCAGCTAAGAAGAGGGCGTGTAATATTAATCAGAATATCATCGCACCATAACTCATCTACCTATCTTGGCGTACGCACAGAGGATTAAGGGCCAAAAGTATAAGCCCTATTCTGAAATATAGCGCAGTACACCAATAACGCGGGGCTTATAACGCGGCGTCTTATCCCTGACTAAAGATACCCCCGTGTCTCGGCCAGTCATACATCATCGTTCTGGCGGATTAATAAGTCATCCACACATCTGCCCGATCATTGTGGCTAAACACTATCCGTCCCCATTCCCGCTACTGGAGACTTATCATTGATTCCTCAAGAAAAGCCTTCTCATTTTATTGATGCAGGATTTTCAACGTAAGCTATAGTTGGTAACAAGTTGTCATTGAATGATACAATACATTTTATGAGCAGATCTTGCGAAATACTTGAAATTAGATTGTGCGTCCTCTTGTTAATATAATAATAGAAGTTTTTGCAAAAGGAATGTGTCCAAAGCCAGTTAGAATGTGGCGTTCACAACATAAGACATGTTTTGAAGCTAAAGACAGTGGTAGAGTGAATAAAGGAGAAAGGGAAGATTAAAAAGAAACTTGCTGTTTAGAAGGGTTTTCAGTCAAAAGTAATTACAGTAGTGTAGTGTAAGTCCCTAGAAAATAAAAAGTAATTAGAAGATTTACATACCTACTTAAAATACAAAACAAAACTCTTATGATGTTTTTAGTACAAATCTTAAATGGGTTTTTCTTAATTTGAACAACCTATTATGAAATCCATTATTCTGAAAGCATATGAATAGGGAAGCCGCTTACACCGGAACTTTGCCAATAATTTATTAATCCTCATATACCTATCCTGTTTTTCAAAAAACGAAATATATACTTATGATTTAAATCGTTACATAGGTACAGCATACTCTGTTGAATTATATGATCAGTGAAAATCGACCGATGCCTGACAGAGTCATTGCTGAATTATCCAAAGCAGCGATCGGCCCGGGCTGCCTACTTTGCTAAACAATAAAAAACAACAGCATTAAATTGTTGGTTTGGCTGTTGTCCTTGATCACTATGTATGGCACTTTCTTTGCGCTGTAATTGGAATGCTTTAATTGAATTTTATAAAACTACGCAACCAATATTTTAGAGGAAATATAGGAGTACAAGAAGTGAGTTTTCTGATCAATTGTTCGGCGGGTGTTAAGGTCAAAATATTTTTCTGTTTTGTTTTACAAAACACAAAATGGTAACGTAATGAACTTGTCTGTGTTCATTATTTTAAATCATCAGATTCTATTGTTTTTATTTCTTGCTAGACCAATCCCGATTAGTTACAAAACTCATTGTAGGACAAGAAGAACTTACAATACATAGGTGGGAGTTAATAGGTACAATTTTACATTGGTAATTGGTAATATTATATTCTATTATTTTGATATCAAAATTATAAGTTTCACATACGAAGCAATACAGAAATAAAAAAAAATAATCAAAATTATATGTTTCACATACAAAACAGTACACAAATAGTAAAAGTTAGGTTAAGTAGAACAAACAAGAAGACAAAAAAGGAAACAGACAGGAATAAACACATAAACACAAAGCTATGGTACGAATTTACAAGAAAGTACTTACCCACTAATACTTTGTTAAAAATAGATTGGGCTCGGTTACAATTACAGGGGATAAGAAAGGAGTCAGAAAGAAACAAGAAAAAATACAACCCGACAAGAATCACGTATTTTCGTTTTAATATGTTTTTAAGAAATATTCTTAAATATTCCACTACCACAATACTCAAAATAACAATAAAGTAAAGTAAGTTAAAAGTAAGGAAAGCCTTACTTTTAATTTTTTTGTATATAGGCTGTTTTTGTAAATATCTGGAAAAGAGTTACAGAGCGTGTAGTCAATATAGTTAAGAGATTTTATTCCATATTTTGTAGTGTGTGTTTAGAAATGCGGATATTATTGTTATTTTGAGTATTGTGGTAGTGGATGCCTTTAGTGTAATGTAGCTTGATGTTAGTGTGGGTACAGACTGATAAAAATCGATGTAATTTTTATTGGATTAACCTTGGAGAAGAAATATTTTCATGCCCCCTTGTGATACATTTTTACATGGTTACCGTATAACAAAAACGTTAAGTACCTACCTAAGATTCTAAGAAAATATATTTACTCAGGTTAGCTCATCAAGCGGGTAGAGCGGTGATTTGCTAAAAAGTCGTTCCGAGCTCGAAGCCCATTTTCCACTGCATGATTTGACTTTACTGCAATACACGTGGCATCAAGCGACTCAATGACGTCAAGCGAAGAATGCATTCGCAATGAATTATTTATAATGCATGGGAAATATTATACTAATTAATAACTGATGTTCGGAATAAAATGGAAGATTCTCAGGAATATACTAGGTATTACTTATGCTTCGATGGTGTAAAATCAAAGTAATGTATTAGCGCCTTGTGCATATTGCTTTTGACGATACAGATTTTCAAATACAAAGTTTTATTTAGCAATATATCATGACGAGAATATTATGGTAAAAGTGTTGAGAAAAATTGTATTTATACACGTGGTTGTAGATACTCCCAACATCGTCTTTGTAAAAGACCACCATTCCGAATTGAAGCGTAGCTTGAAATGGCTTTAGTCGTATTTGGTGACCATATATAAAGAGCCAGGTACTTCCCCACCATTTCTTCCCCTCCCCATACCGATATAGCCCAAAATCTTTTCATCACAACTAAATGAAATAATACCATTTATTTATAATACGACATAATTACCTATACCAGAATAAGCCAAACATGGTTTTAAAGAAGTATTTTTTTAACGTCAAATCCCCACAGGAGGCCCCGAGGAAAATAAAGTCCTCAGAGTCTATATCATCTTTGGGGATGCTGTGCGAAGGGTCTTTTTGAAAATATGAGGTTGTAAAAATGAGTCTTGAAGAGACCATGTTGTAAAAAGGAGGAAACACCAAAATCTTTCCACAGCCGAAATGTTGAACTCAAGAACGAGTCGTAGAAACGACCTGTTCTCGTTAGATAAATAATTTCAACCATGTATAAATGTTGGGCGCGCGTTAGTCATTTTTCTTGACTATGCGCTAGTACTGAAGGGATAAATTATATTAGATCCTCGGAGCATCTTATTTTGACATACTGGTAGAACAAAGACATAATTCCCACCTGACGACTGTGCTCTAAAAAATGCAATCCGTTTGTTAAGACAGGGGAATCTATCAAACGGACCGCCCGTTTCTGCACTGATTCAATGTTTTTTCAAGTATTTTGGGGTTCCAGACTAGAGGTGACAGCCAAATTCAACAGTGTGTAATCGTGATGTATTTGATGATAAGTATGTAACGGTAAGTACATCGAAAGATATTCCAAACATTATATTAAATAGCTGACATATACCCGATGTTGCTCGGGGTAATTAATGATTTGGTGTAAGGTTTGGGGTTGTGAATTCTAGTGTACCTAAAAACTGAGTAAAGTTAAGGTGAAAATACGTAATATTACCGTTAAGAATTGAAAAAGTTTTATTAGAGTATGTCTTTGTTTCACTTGATCGCGCCATGTCTTCCTCGACGTCTTCTACCATTCTCTTACACTTCATACATTCTACTCACACACCTCTTCGTTCATTTTATACGCCTAATTTTACCATACATCAATATTTTTCTCACTTGATCACGCAAATTTTTCCTCGGTCATCTCCGATTTTTTCTAACTTTCCCTATTGTTCACCATAGTGTTACTGTTAAAATAAACATTATATCGACATAAATTCGACTGTGTATATTATTCCAGTCCCGAGATATCGTTAAGTCATCCCCAGGCATCCCGACTTTTTCTACAATTCACTACTCATTAACACATTTTTACTGTTAACAAAATTTTTATTGACTTTAATTCGAAACTACTGCACACACACAAGTACGAAGAAATAATCTTATATTTACCAAAAAACGTGATTAAATACCTAATGAAAAGTAAATTAGGTCGTTTTTATATTTAAAAAGAATATTTATTTTAAATGGCGTCTAAAGATTCAACATGAAGTTTTATGCAGTAGATTTTTTAGGTAAGTAAATACCTGACTTTGTTTATGCAAATGGTATAGATAATGTAGTGCAAAGGAGGTAGTTTAAAAAATCTATACCACGACGCCATTGGCAGCAAACTCAACTATGTCTAGATGTGGATACATCAAACGGCTATCAAAATCTATAAATTAGCCCTCTGGCTAAAAAGGTTGGGCATAACTGGTCTAAATCTTTCACTGTTCAAGCAAAACTTACTAAATCAATCACTGATTCAACCGACAATTCCTGAATATTCCTGATCGCTTGGCAGGTGTTGTCAAATTACGAGGTCCCACCATCTGCCCCTGAAATAGAAACCCACAAATCCTGTATATACTAAATAATATATCCGCGGTACTATATTAATGCGATGTTGAGTGTTATGTTCATTTCCCATTCGTGTAAATGAAATATAAGCTCATATATATGTAACGGAATCGTTACAATGTAATACATTATTTATGGCAAAGAGCTATGCTAATCAAATTGTTTAATTAAACAATCCGCCTGTTTTTTAAGATTGGGAACCAAATTATATTGTCCTGATTGGCATGTAATCTGTAATAGAACCTTCTACCCGTGGGTACTTAATTTGATGGGACGCTGTGATAGCGTACAAAATAACAACTTAATATACGTTTACTCTGTAACAGTATTGGGATTTACGAGTAGTACATCCGTTCTTCAATTAAAAATTATATTCAGTTCACCAAGATGGGTTAATTTTGAAAAGCTTAATTTGTAAATAGTTAGTTTCATTAACTGCCTCTGCTATCTTTTTATCATACCTAACAATTTATTTTTAAACTTTTTTTACATATATAAATGCGATAAGCGTAGGCTCAAGAGGTTGAATTTTTGTATAATATGTGGAAGTTTTCATAATATTCACTATCGGAAAATAAGGTTAACTACCTAAGAATAATAAAATTAAAATAATATATATGTACAACTTTTAAAATTCGAGCAAAACCGAGCTTTAAAATGTTCTTTCGCAAAGTTTTTCAGAAAAAAAAGGTTTTTGGTTAGTTTTAGATATATTTAAATACTTTTGAATATCACTTTAGTTTTCGTGAATGAATAAATACAAATTAACCCACTTGAAACTCGAAATCGATGACAATGCATTCTATCAATGTTGGTGACAATCACGCATACACATCTGTGAATTCTGCGAAGTCGGATAATATTTCAGACGATAATAAAAAATAAACGTTGGTCCTACTAATCAGGGATTTAGCATAGTTTTTAGCACAGTTGAGTCCAGTCCCTGGCGAGGAAGGTTCAATCAAACCACTCTTAGACAAACCATTTTTTTTTAAATGCATCTTTCAATAAAAATGAACGCAGGTTATTGTGAAAACGTACACACCCATGGACTTATTACGCATTTATATGAAATCGGATGACATTACAGCAGTTAATAAACGAAATAAATTTCGATCATACCTGATCTGCATTTGTAAGGTTAGTAGAATGGTCGACTCCAGTTCCTTGGGTAGGAAGGTTCAATACTCAATAAAACAATTTTTTTAAAGTTATAAAATAGATGTACATACTATTTTTTAAGTCTTGGTTTTTACGGTTTGGTTTTTTAGAAAAAAGTTAGAAATCTTCTTCATAAACATAATATGATTAGATCCTTTCTTCGAGGAATTCAGATTTTTTAATTCGTAAAACATCTAAAAATCAGCTTGGTATTCTACGCCAACAGGTTCCATGTGATGTTTTTGCCTGTTGTTTTGCCCTAATTTCATTTACAACCGCTCGGGGTAAGGAATAGCTCCCAGCATTATAAGAATAATGACTTTAATTCAAAATTTACCAGAGCTATTACAAGTTCATATAATTCCCCAATTTAGGCAATTTTATTCGTAATCGCTTAATTTCTATGTGAGTGGTTTTCATTGTACCATTCTTACTGTAAGTTAAGGCCAAGCCAAACTGACCGGCCGCTCGCTAGTCGCGTGTCTCCAATGGGAATTCTGTGCTACAGCGATAATGCGAGTTCACATTATATATTAAAATATATACCGTGCTTTTGTGAACGGATATTTATATTTTCACTTATACCACCGCTTTTCGCCTAAAATATTCGGCCAGCAAACCTTCGCAGACGTTTCGAGCAGTAAAAATTTGAATAACTTAACGAAATAATATGAAATTCACCTATCAATCCATCAAGTTTTAGCAGTACAGAGGCGTTGGTGGCTTCCTAGTGAACTGTTGGAGCAATACGTTAGTTTATAAAACAACTGTAAGGCTGTATCGACCAGGGCAATTATTTCTCCTACCAACATACAAACTGAAAAATATTACGAGATATTAAATTTGTATAAACAGAGTTGTAAGCATATTTTTACAAATCAATACAAAAAAAACATTTCAACGTATTTTCAGCAAAATACTTCGGAAAACATAATATAATATTTGTTGTTACGGAGAAATGTGATATTACGATGGTTTCAACATGTATTATGTATCAACAAAAATGCGATCTCTTATGGAATATTATATATCTAAGTTGTCAGTAATATGAAATAAGAAAATAAACACGAAATTATCGTGAAACACAAGAGGACATAAATAGGAAAATACTGCGTTAAGAAGATCAAGGGAACAGGAGTTAATTGATAGAAATAATACTGCGTCGCTTTGTCTTCAAAACAAAGACTTGATAGATCTCAGTGCTTCCAGTTCTGCGATGATCTGGAGAATAATAATTATTAGACACAACTACTAAATCAGCAATCTTATCCATGTCCACGTCACAAATAAAAGACAACATGATATGTCAGATTCCATTAACCAAATACGTTAGGTACTCGTAAGAAATTATAAATAACATTCTATCATATTGGATTATTATATGAATACATAGCATTAAGCCTAGGAAGGTAAAAGTTACACAAAGTATTTATTTTTTCATTTTTGAATGATTGTCTTTTTTTCCTCCAGTAGATCTTTTTACTTTCCGATATTATACGATTCAATCTCAGAATTTTTGTATCCAAATATTCTGATGTCAAAATTTGAAACGAGCAAACGACCTTAACACGTGGAAAAACATTGACACAACGTAGATTAAAAAAAAAACTTTGACACAAGCAATATGGGTTTTTTTCTATGGATTTTGTTTACACTTCAGTCGTCTTACTATTTATGAGTGTATTGAAATCGAAAAAAATATTTCAAAGGCATTAAATTCCAATTTATTTTCTTGGTGTTTTATCGTTTCACGTTTCCAAACAAGGTGACCTTCTGTATTTTTAATATCTATTTTTACGCCCTTTTATCAAAAGCTGATGGTTAGCCGTCAGTATTTTGTATAGGCAAGCTGGTTTGTGTAAACACGTTTATTACCTATGAACAATGTGTTTATTGATTTACCAAAATCGGCGTCAGAATTTGATGGGATTAGATTTAAAGTAAACTTTTAATGGACTGAAGGGACCCTTCATCAAAGTATCCCACAGTTACCTTTATGTACAAATTTCATTGTATACACTGTACAGTTAACCCACCCACGGCGAGTTAGCCGTTAAACATGTTATTAATTAATTCAATTAATAAATACATTATTGGACCTACACTAACTACATTAACCTTACCTAACCTAAACAAATCGAACTATCGCGATCGAATCTGTTTCGGTTCCTCGGCGCGGGTAGAGTAGGTACTCAACCGTATCAATATTACATTATAATAGGTAGGTAAGTACGTATTAGAAAAAATAGTCCCCTGCGTTGCCCGGGTTTACGCAGACTTTTGCAAATCAGTGTAGACCATAATTTTCCATTTATTTGTATCGTTAAGTGTGCAAAATTTCACCAAGAAGCATCAAAATTCTCTTTTAAGGGTTGAAAATAGGGTATGGGGGGTGTTTTCTCTAAATCCTTCAGACAGTGACCTTTTTGAAGGTCAAGTGTGAAATTTTGTAGATTAACTGCCGATAAACTGTAGATTTGCATCCAAATCCACGCTGCTCGCCTTGATTATATAAATAGATTGAAAAAAATCAGTTTTATAGAAAAAAAGTAAAATGTATTTGAAACCATTTTTTTATTTCCAAAACAATAAACAAAAAAAATCTCATCCCATTTAAAGTAAATCATATTTTGTATTCTAAGATAATTATATATATTTGTAATTATTTATAAAATTCGTCAAAATAACAATCGCATTTGCATAGTACCTGCATATAAATAAGTATTTATTAAAATAACAATATTATTTCAGTATTATTTGATAATCACAGTGAACAAATTTTAAGGATAAATAATAGTTTCCCCGAGTAAACAAACAGCGCGCTCTAATACTACGTATTATTAATTAAATACCGATATTTGAATGAAATCCATGGCGGGCATGTTATTTGGCAGATGTTCGTGCTACAGAATGTTAATGATTCGAATTGAAAATAAAATATAACCTTAACAGGGAACACTAACATTTCAGGAAGCGGCCACAACGTTAATATTTATTTTGCGATACATTTTGTTTCTTTTGATTAATACGATATTTGCATAAAGCTTCCTTTTCTGGAAATTTGATTATGTTTTACGTAACGACACAATTTCTCTTGCAATTGATTAATTGGCATGGACGGTAATGTTCGCTTGGCGTGCGTACAATGTGGAACGGTTTTGAATTTTTACCCAAATTACAGAAGCGAGCGTATATTGAACGAGAAATTTTCAAGCGATGACAAACGGTACAAAAACCTTAATGGTTATTATATGCATTTCTTTATGTACAAGCTTTTCCAAATCTAAACATTATTAATTATATACTTTGTGATTTTAATAAATTTTTTTGGAGTCTTGATACTCTGTGACTAAGTCAAAACTAAGCGCAGAAAACTACATTAGGAGGATTATCTCTTGCAACACACTTCATCACAGCCCTGATGATGGCCATTGTAACTTTTTCGGAAATGTAGGCTAAAGAAGGAGGAAACACAACGCGGCAATGTTTACCAGTTTTCGGTATTCAGTATTAGAAGGCTGCACCAAAACTAAACGCAGAAAACTAAATTAAGAGGATTATCTCTTGCAACACACTTCATCACAGCCCTGATGATGGCCATTGTAACTATTTTGGAAATGTAGGCTAAAGAAGGAGGAAACACAACGCGGCAATGTTTACCAGTTACCAGTTTTCGGTATTCGGTGTTAGAAGGCTACACCAAAACTAAGCGCAGAAAACTACATTAAGAGGATTATTTATTGCAACACACTTCATCACAGCCCTGATGATGGCCATTATAACTATTTCGGAAATGTAGGCTAAAGAAGGAGGAAACACAACGCGGCAATGTTTACCAGTTACCAGTTTTTGGTATTCGGTGTTAGAAGGCTATACCAAAACTAAGCGCAGAAAACTACATAAAGAGGATTATCTCACAACAATTTTCACATCTGCCCTGATGATGGACATAGTAACGCTGTTTAAAACGTGGGTTAAGGAAGGAGGAAGCGAAAGACAGAATAATACTTTTAGGTTTTCGGAGTGCCGAGCGAGATTTGGAAAACAGGATTTCAAAAAAATCTAATATGTTACTATTTTATGTCTTCTGCACTATATCTTGCATGAATCTTGAATAGTCACCAGCCACCATTGCGTGCAACTCTGTAATAATTGCTATTAAATTTAATTCACCGTCTTAATTATTAATCAGTATAATTTTCATACAACAGGTAGGTACCTACTCAATTGAACTCTGGCTTCTGTCGACTCGTGCAAGGGCGGATAAGAAGCGGATGTTTCCTCAAAGTGTGTTTGCCTCCATCTACTCTTTGGTGATCTTTTGGGTTCGGTTGTGGTAGTAAAAATTTTAGAATTCTTTATGTTTGACTGCAGACCCTTCGTTCGCAAACTCCTTGCGTGTAAATTTTTTATTAACGCTTTGTAACTTGAAAGGCACGGTTTTCAATAAACAATTGAATTTATGGCACTGTTGGCTGGGAATTCATTTCCAAAGGGGACTCTATAAAATACAATAATTATTTCAACACTTCACTGTTCGAAGCTCGCTATCTTGGTACAATACAATGTTCCACGCTCTCGTCACGAGGAATGGGATAAATACTGGGATCTATTAGAAATATAGTATGTTTTTTTAAATCAACAGCTTTTTGTAGGAATTCAAAATTAGTTTAGTGGAAAAAAGGTCCTGGCGTATTCCGAGAAATAGTTATAAGTGTGAAATATTTTTATTTAAGCACGTCTGGATCTGGATACGATCAAACGCTCATTATCATAACTATATTATCATTCCATTTGCCTTCTTGCGCCCAATAGTTGGTTTTATTATATGATATCCTTCTTGTATAATCCACTTTCAGAGAGTGTTGCCAAATTGCCCTTTTGACAAAAATGAGGAAATATCAAGTATTCACTTTTTTTATGCTTCCGATTTTGTTGTCCGGGTTAAATCTTCCCCATAGGAAAAACTAAACCCTTCCACTCACTTTTCCACAAATGATCAGCTAGTCAATCAACACTATGCAAGTGCATTATATAAGTAAAATAAATACAAAACAATACAAGAACAACAACACGTCAACTCACCAGAGATCAAAAGGGAAAAAAAAATTCACCGACTCCAGATATTTTCATATCAGAGGGTTCGGCACGGTAGAACTTCTAACAGGGCCTATAAATCCTACTGATCCCTCAACATAAATATTTAAAAAATCTTTCGTTATCCTACATGTATTCAAAATGACCGACTTTTGCATCTTTATATATAATTTTTTTGATAGATCTAATACGCATAAATTTTTAATGAGAGAGCTAGGTATAATGCCAGTAGCCGAAATAACGAATGGTAATATTTTTATAGTCTGAGAATGCCAAATTCTTTTTATTTCGTTTCCTAAATCTGTGTATTTTCTTATTTTTTCATTAACAGATTTTTGAATGTTACAGGAATTTGGAATAGCGACATCAATGATAAGTTATTTTTTTAATTTTGTCATGTAAAACTATATCGGGTCTATTATGACTAATCGTTCGGTCTGTTAGTATAGTTTTATCATAATATATTTTATAAAATTCGTTTTCTAAAAATGAATTTGGTTCGTATTCATAATATGGTACTATATTACGGCAGTCAATCAAGTTATGTTTAATTACCAAATTTTGGTGAATTATTTTTAAAACTTGATTGTGCCTAAATGTATACTCGGACGGTGCTAATATAGAACATCCCGATATAATATGTTCTATAGTTTCCGGAAAAGCCAAACATTTTCTACACAAATCATCAATTTGATTTGTATCTTTGATTATATGCTTTCTATAATTTTTAGTATATATATATATATATATATATCATTTTTATTATTGGTACTTACAATGTTTCCCGCACCTAATCAGATCGCTCATGCGTGTGCAAGGAATTAAAATATTTGAAGATTACAAGCCAGTCATACAATGGGTTCTCTTTTCACAAATAAAATTAAATGTACTTCTCTCATCACTAAAACCGTCCTCCATTTATGGATAAAAATGGCTCACGCACTCAATCAGATCTCGTTCGTGAAAAGATAGGGATTAAGTTCTTCTAAACTAAGCTATTTAAACAATGGAGGGTAATTTTATTTTATTTATAGCCTCAATAGAGATTGCTTTTCGAAGTTGCTATTTAAAAAACGAGTAATATTATGTTAATTTTTTTTGTGAATGACAGTTTTTCGCTTATCATGATTCAAATCGCGCAATTGGCTTAATAAGTCAATTCAGTTCTTCTTCTGATGATGTTAGCTATCATTAAAAAGTTGTTCATCCATATAAGAGGTGTCGATTCTCACTTGACGGTGAAAAGTAACAACTTTTGTCTGAATGCCCACATTAACCAACCGTCCCTGTATAAAACAACTACCCTCGGTGTACCTACCAAGCGCTTCTGAGCCACCAGCCTGAAGACAAATCATTTTAAAGATATCGGTGTACACACATTTTGTACACATCTATGGTATCGCGAGCAAGTGTCAAACTTAGTTCTAACGCCGCACGATACATAATGAAGGCATTTTAATTTTATTTTTATGTAATCGAATAAATTTTCTATATCGTTTTAAAATATGACATTTTTATTTTCTGTCAAAATGACATGTTTGTTTTTGTTTGTGAATTTGGCGGTTTTGTCGTCATGCCGGCCAACGTAGTTTACAGTCGTATTACCAGACATTGGCGATTTCTTTGTCATAATCATGTTGTAGCCAGTTAAAATCGTTTTGAAACGTGCGGTTTTAGATTGATTATTCAGTTTTAAGTGTGTTTGATCAACAACTTTTAAGTAAAATGTATTACAGTCAGAATCAGAAAAAATAGTTTTATATCTTTCGCAATTTTTTAATGTTTTTCATAGTTTGTGAAGTTAATTATTTACAAATATTTGCTGACGTTAATTTTTCAGAAGTTAAAAAAAACACGAAGTTTCCGAATAAAATAAAATAACACAGATTCAGTTACACCACTCGTTCAGCCAACAACATTCTGTTTCCGTATGAAAACAATGCCAATCTCCGCCACGGGTAATAAAGTGAAGGAAAATAGATATTGCAGTGCAACTGGCGAGTCCCTCCGCCCAACCCCGACGCCAGAATGGATATAAGTTGGGAACTTTGTACCCTCAGTGGAAAAAGCTACCAAGTCTGAATACCAAACAGTGGCTAAGGTAAGAATGATTGGGCGATTACGGTGAGTATCCATGTAGGGTAAATATTATTCGAGTTCGTCCCTTCTCTATTTCACTCCGAGTTTTGCTCGCCTCCTGCGAAATCATTTTTTAACGTAAAAATAATAAACTTCTTAAAAATACAACAAAAAAATGCTTTGCAGATAAATATCAAAATATTTTCAGAGTTAATGTACAGAGAAAATCGTTTTTGGTAAACAATGGTTTGAGATAAAACCTCGTGGAGCTTTTTTATTCATTTTTCTTGCCAAAAGGAAAAAAAATAGTTTCAAGCCATTTCGACGGTAAAAAAACATGATAATTTCGTAAATATCGCAAAGCGGAAAATGGTTATTTGATGCAAATGCCCAAATTGGAATCTTTTTGGATTCATAAACATCTCAGAATGACAAAAGTAAACACAATTATGCATTGGCAAATAGAGATAAAAATTGTCAAGAAAGAATTAAAAGATTTTTTTAAATTTTAAGCCAACGTAATAACAAAGGCTTTTTACAAAGTCAGTACAGAATATGCTAGAAATTAATAGTTGAATATAAAGGGACACCCGGCAGCGCCTTTATTCGTAGATATTCCTAACTGAAATGCGTAGGCAACTGCGCCATGGAAGTTGTCTATACCAATCATGCTGATTTATCATCTTCGCATCAAACAGCTTGCCAAATCCCAATCAGATATTCGTCTTCCACCTCTCATCGCGGTAGGAGTACCTATATATTGAGTAGGAACCTAACGATATGCCAACGTGGGCACGTGATGAAATCGAGCATGAAATAATAACGAATCGGTGCTTGAGTGCCGAAGAAGCCTTCATTGTTACAAGGAATGCTACCTAGAAGCCAAAGATTTAGTGCACGAACAGTATTTTGGCTCGGCAAAGTACCGTAATATCTCAGGAAAAGGTTGAGGGATGGAGAGAACTGAAAGGGTTCGGAGAAACGGGAAGGGATGAAAACGATTTTCATCAATAAATATTTACATTTTTGAAGAGAAAATTGCTGATTATATACGCCTTTTCTTCCCCCTACAAATAATGTTGAAAAACGCACCTAGAGAATTAATAATAATGTAAGGGCTCAGAAGGAAAACGTAATATGCATCTCGCAGAGGAAATTTACCCTAACGGATTTGTGTGCCTCGGTGTATTTTGTATTTTCAGGTTAGTGTGTACTCGCGAGAGTACCCTGTAAAAATGTACTTTCTAACAGTGCTATTAAAGTACGGCTTCCATACAAATGGTCCATTTACAAAATGAAGTAGGGAAGACAGATTCAGAGATTATTTATCAGATATTTTACTTAGAGTATATTTTACCTAGCTACCAAATCGTGCGACAATGAACTGGAGCATTCCGCCCGACTGATTTATTTACGCCAACATAATTATGTGTCATTATAAAGCCATTGATTTATAAAGGATTCGTGTTACTTACATGTTGAAGTTATTTGGATTATCGGCATTGAGGGAATACTTGGGTAATAGAGTGTGCTGTTTCAGTAGAACGGAGATCTAACGAAAACGTCGTTTTTGTAATAATTGCTTCTCCGGGACGGAATAAATTTTTACGTCGACTAACTAAAGAAAATTTAATACGCTTAACTAACCATCACACAATTTTTTAACAGTGCTAAGAAAAGAAGATCGAACATCATTGAGTTCTGTTCTGGCTTGGTTTAAGACTTTCGGCCTTTGCGACCTATCTAAAGTATACCTAATATTTAATTACCTTTATTGTGCCAAATCTTTCTAAAAATATCTGACTTTTTACATACAGTTGGACGTGTCATAAATATTCTACACTCTTTTTACACTACTGTATTAACTTCTTAATTTTTTTATTTATTTTTTTAATTTAATAATAGAAGTTACCATATAATAAAATAATACATGACAATCTTAATTAACTAATTACAATTCCCGGTTAGTGGAGAATTATTCTCGAGTCTAACTGGGTAGTTAGTCAATTTACTAATTTTTTAAATTTGTTTATTATCTATTATCTAATAGTATTACTGTCCCAGCGTCTGGACGATGTAGGCCCTGTGATTGGTCAAATTCAAATTGTGTTTAAATAAGACTTTAAAGATTAAGACACGATTTCATACTGAAATAGAATCGCCACATGCAATACGATATTTCTTCAAAAATATCGTTTCTGCTCATACAATTTTTGGATAATATCGAAGAAAATATGTTTTAGAAAGTTCATGATCCATTGGATTAATTACATTACAGTGAAAAATATCCACAATTACGTGATTACGTTTGACGTTTGACGAAAAAAGCACGCGTTCATTCAACATGGCCGATACGCACCGTGTCAATAGATAGCCGACAGAGCGCTCCTCTGGCGGTGAAAGAACGAACCGAAAGTGGCTGGCGCGAATATTTAAATTTGCAAAATTACTTGACCATTAACAAGCGTTTTATAAAAAGATTTCTTCTGGAAGTTTATTTAAACTTTGCAATGGCATCTATAATATTATTATGCGATCGTCTGGACGGTCTGGGCCCTCTGATTGGTCGAATTCAAATAATTTTACCATAATTTACTCTATGCAAATATTATTTTGGTATTTTGGTTTCTTTTACAAGTAAGGAAATATTTAAAAAAAAGGTTATTATAGGTTAGGATAGGCTATGTTGGGTTATGCTAGGTTAGGTTAGATTAGGTTGGATTAGTATAGTTCAAGTTAGTTTATAGATAAGGTTAAATTAAGTTGGATTATTATAGGTTAGGATAAGTCAGGTTATGTTAGGTTAGGTAACGTTAGTTTGGGTTATTATGGGTTAGGTTAGGTTGGATTTGTATAGGTTAGGTTAGGTTAGGATAGGTTAGGTTAGGATTGGTTCGGTTAGGTTAAGTTGGGTTAGGCTAGATTGGATTATTATGGGTTAGGTTAGGATATAGGTTAGGTTAGGTTGGAAATTATAGGTGAGGTAAGCTTAGGTCAGGTTAGATTATTATAGGTTAGGATAGGATATAGCTTAGGTTGGATTATTTTAGGTTAGGTTAGGACATAGGTTAGGCTGGATTATTATAGGTTAGGTTATTTTATTATAGGTGAGGTTAAATAAAATAATAGTCAAAAAATCATTTGTGCTAAGTAGGCACTATTTTGCCGGAATATTGTATTACATTATATTTTTTTAATTTACGTTTTTCAATTGTCTCTAGCCGCTCATTTCAGGAATACCGACAAAAGAAAATGTTATCAACAGAAATTATTCAGGCTGTCATCCCATACAGCGAAAGCGAATTTTCATTTTACGTAATTAAAAATTAAAAAGCTAAAATTAAAATTTTCCCAAATGCTGTTCGAATCCTTTTATAGTAATTAGTGTAAATCAGAAGGTATTATTTAAAAATATTTCCTATTTTCCGTGTCCAGCGATTCCGAATATTTACCTATATTAATTTACCTTTAGCCATTTAGGCAATTATTCGGGAAAGGTAAAGTTTTACCCGAACAACTGTCATTCTTATTATGCCTAAACGCCTTCCTGTTCCGTGTTTTAACAATATATACTCACCCTCTCTCTGTGAATGACCTAATATCTACCTATTAAATGTAACTGTTGTTAGTATCACTTAAACTGGGCGAAGCCCAACCAAGTGCCGCCCGCAGGGCCTAGCAGAAAAAAACCCGCGGAGCGGGTTTTTAACTGCTAGTTATTTTTTAATCCCCCTCATCCTGTTATACCATATAGGATTATGGATTGACAGAATGCGAAGTACGTCATTCTCAGTAGTTCTTTATTTAGAATATTTTTCAAGCAGCTAAAAATATAGGTTAATTTTCGTTCTCTGTTTTTGAGAATTGTTATATGTGGTATCCATTTAAAGCATTGGTCATTTTGGTTTAAGTTTTTATTTCAAAATTAGTACGTAGTAAGTTACAGTGGTGTTGTTGAGTGTTTGGTGCAGAGTGAATCCTAATATTTATTTCATGCGGCGTATTTGGTTTTTTTATGAAAAATGGTACGTAGTGTGTTTTTTTAACGAGTTTAACGTAAGTAAGTTAGTTTTCAATTCATTGATGTCTGTGTTAGCCTTTTTGCTCAGTTCTGTCATCTGCATATGAAACAATTTCCCCGCATTTAGCAACTTCAAATATATCATTTACATATAATATGAACAATAGTGGTCCTTAAACTGTGCCTTGTGGTATTGAGAAGTTATTACTTTCGGAATCACTTAGTTCATATAATAATTTTACTTGCTGTGTTCTATTTTCAAAAAAGCTCATAATCCAGGCTCCCCCAGGTACCATTCCATTTATTCCAATTAATTTTATTTTTTTTATTAAGTTTGTATGTGATATACTATCAAATGCTTTTTTAAGGTCAATAAATATTCCAATGCATTTTTCATTTGAATCTGGGGCGATATAGATAATTTATTATTTTTGCAATAGCATAGTGGGTGCTGGTGTTTTTTTTTTGATACCATACTGTTTAGGATTTATAATGTGATGTTATATTTATTGAATTTATAATTTGATAAACGGGATATAGGGCGGTAATTTTGCGGGTGGTTATCAGGAAATACACCTTTTATAAGGCTTGTATTTATTATATGAGTTAGGGGATAAATTAGATATTGTTTCTTTGTTTTTAATACTTTATATCTACTCGTATTTTGTCATAACCGGGAGCGGAACCCCCCTTTAAATCATCGATAATTTATCCGACATAAGTTTCTGTTATTTTGTTGAACTTATTATATTGGTGTTGGGAAGCGTGGAGATTATTATTATTATTGTTGGAACATGTTTTGATAGCACTAGCCAGATTTTTTCCAACACTTGCAAAATAGTTGTTTAGAATATTACAGCATTTTTTAGTGTCGAATTGGACACTATACGTTTTTTTCCATCTGAAATTTCGGATATACAACTGTTCTTTTTATTTTTATTTATTATTTCTCTATTGTAGTCCATATTTTTTATTATTGTTTTTAGCCTATACAATTGATTGGGAGTAGTTGCTGTTTTTCTTTTTTCGAATTAAAGTTGTTAAGATGTTTTTTATATTTTTTATAATAAGAAATAGTTGATTATTTGGCTGTCGGTTGATTGTAAAGTTTATAATATATAGATACAGAAAGACATCAAACTAGACCAACTTAAAATTGGAATAAATGGACTAAGAAAAACAAATAAAGAGCAAGTAATCATATCCTGCCCAAAAAAAGAATATACCAACACTCTTACGGAGGAAATTAAAAAACTCAACTATAACCTGGAAATAAATGAAATAAAAAAGAAAAAACCCAAATTAATTTTGAAAGGACTCAAATCGAACTTGACGGAAGAGGAAATAGTAAATGGGATACTCACACAAAACGAAGGGATTCAAGACATTGTAACGAAAAACGAAGAAAATAAAATAAATTTGATTACTGAAATAAAATACAAACATTCTAAGAAATACCAACGTGGTACTCGGGATCAAGAAGATGAAGAACAAAACAAATTCTCGAACTATATCGTGGAAACTAGCGGTACAACACGAAAAAATTTGCTATCATTAGAAAAGATAAATATCCAGTACCAAAGGGTTAACATATTGGATTGTGATCCTTTAACCCAGTGCTACCACTGCTGCAAATTCATGCACACAGCCTCCAGATGCCTAAATCGAATGAATCCATCGGTGTGCCCGCATTGCACGGGTGATCATACTTTTGCTAAATGCCCTGAAAGAGAAAAAACACCGGTTTGTGCAAATTGCACATCGCAAAATAAGAAATATGGCGAGAAAAATAAAACAGACCACACAGCTTTCAGCAACTTATGTCAATACAAAAATAAAATGCTCAAAGTAGCAAGAGACAGAATAGATTTCGAATAAAAATGACAGATTTTTTATATAACGTACTAGACGAAAAAAATAATATTGACGAAAAAACATATAACAGCTATCAAGAATATCGTACCCACCAAAACGACCTCAATCTCAGTCCTTTAATTCTACACATGAATATAAGAAGTTTGGAACGAAACATGGATGAATTTTTGACAACAGTAAATAATGATCTCAGGAAGCCCGCTTGCATTGTGTTAACGGAAACACATTCAAGTGGCGAAGTGGCGTACTATATACCGGGATATACCTGTGTATCTACTACAAACCGAATTAACAAAAACAGTGGAATCGTTATGTTCGTACAACATAATTGTGACATATTGTGCGAGGAAGAAATTAATATGAATGGAACAAACTGCTTACATGTACAAATGAAGTGTTATAACAAAAAAATTGATATTATCTCTCTATACAGAACACACTCGTCTACTGTCTGTTTGTTTATAGAAGAATTAAGACATGTGTTATTAAACTACAGAAACGCGAATACAATAGTTTTAGGTGACATTAATTTAAATATATCGCACGATTATACATCGAACGATAAAGATAATTACTTAAATATGATGGCGGAATTGAATTATGTGTCGTGTATAAACTCTCACACCAGAAACGTCAATGGGCAACGTCCATCATGCATTGATCACATTTTCACAAATATCAAAGATATAAATAATTTAAACTCGGGAATTATAAAAACCTCAATTACCGACCATTACATGACTTTGCTACATTACAATTCAATAATACCTCAGGCGATAAACCAACATTGCGGACAAACTGCTAATAATAAAAAAGAAATATCTGTTGTTAATATCGAATCTTTGAAAAATAAATTGTCATCTGAATTATGGTTAGATATTCTCCGAAGTGATAACGTCAACGAGTGCTGTAAAATATTTGAAAATAGATTAACGAACTTTATAAATGATTCAAAAAAAATTATTCCAAAAGGAAATACAGCAAAATTTCGTAAAATCAAACCGTGGATAACACATGGGCTTGTTGTGTCCATAAGACACAAAGAATGGCTTTATAAAGAAACAAAAAAAAAACCACTAGACATTAAATTAAATGTTCATTTTAGAGAATACAAAAATAAATTAACCACGCTCATAAAAAACACGAAAGAAAATTATTATAAAAATAAACTTGATGATTCTGAAAATAACAGTAAGAAAGTTTGGAATATAATCAATGAAATCATGGAAAATAAACAAAATACCAAAAGTAATACTATTAAGAGTGTAATACAAAACAATAACATAATTAACTGTATTGAAGAACCTAAAAAAGGAGCAAACGCTTTTAACGAATTCTTTGCAAATATCGGAAAGAGTCTAGCAGAAAAAATTACCGTGAAAAAAATAAATAAGATGTATATTGAAAATATTCCAAATATAGAAACTAAACTTGAACTCTTCGAACCAACCAATCCGTCTGAAATTGTACAAATTATATCAAAAATGCGAGGTGGTTCTGCTCCGGGATTTGACGGTCTCGCTGTAAAAACACTAAAAATCATTAAAAATTATATTTCTACACCAATCTCTCATATTTCATCTCTCATATAATAGTACGTATCTGTGAAACTCACAATGCCTTACGAGATGTAGACATTTTCAACCATAACTTAATATCATATAAAATTCAGCTTAATAAATTAATAAATTAAAATACTTTTATTTTATTCAATTTTTTTGTTGTTGTGAAAAGTACATTATTATCACCCGTAGTGAATAGTATAACTATGCGAAAAGTTGTATTTTTTCTTTTTGTTTTTATAGTTATGTACTTCTTTATTATGTTTATTTTTTGCCATTTAATATGTTGTGTAGGTAATAAATACTAAATCTACATTTAATTTAATGGAACTTAATTGGTCTAGAACATATGAATGTTTATTGTTATAATTTTTTACTGTACGACTGTTTGCTTCCTAAATAAAAAGAAATAGAAAAAAAATATTATAAACAATAGCTTTAAGACAGGAGTTTTCCCGAGCACGTATAAGAAAACCATAATCTCTCCAATATTTAAGTCCGGTAGCCCGGAGGACATTTCTAATTATAGACCCATTTCACTCTTATCTAATATATCGAAAATTTTTGAAAAAATTGTTAAAAAAAGACTAACTGCATTCTTAAAAAAAAACTCGATTATAAATGAAAATCAATTCGGTTTCACAGAGGGAAAAAGTACCCAAGATGCCATTGCAAAAATTTCATCTAGTATTCAGAGTGCCCTGGACAAATCAAATAAATGTATAGGAATTTTTATTGACTTAAAGAAAGCATTTGACAGCATTTCCCATGAAAGACTTATATTAAAATTAAAAGAAAATGGCATTGACCACTTAGCTCTTAAATGGATAGAAAGCTACTTAACAGAGAGACCTCAAATTGTAAAATTAAACCAAACCTTTAGTACACCACTAACAAGTACATTTGGCATTCCTCAAGGCACGGTCCTCGGACCATTACTATTTCTAATGTATGTAAATGACATTTTCCAACAGAAAATCAAAGGTGAATTAATCTCTTATGCTGATGATACTGTTTTATTAATAAAAGGTCAAACATGGGAACTAGTTAACAAACTTGCAAATGAATGTATTAATATCTTAAAATCATGGTTTGATAATAACCTACTCACACTTAATGCCAAAAAAACAACATATGTACTATTTTCACTACAAAAAATACCTAAACACAAAGTAAATATCATAATCCATGATGAAAATTGTGACAATGTCAACTGTAAACTACTTAATCCTATTTGTACTGTAATCAACTCTTCTTCTGAAATTAAATATCTTGGTGTGATCATCGATGAAAATTTGAAATGGAAAAGCCATATTACGGAGTTAGTAAAGAGAATAAGGAAATGTATATATATATTTGTTAGGTTAAGAAATATTTTAAATGTGAAAATACTAAAAAATGTATATTATGCTCTTGTCCACTCCCTGCTTATTTACGGAATCATAGGTTGGGGAGGATCTTATAAAAACAACCTAAACTCAGTAAAAGTCTCGCAAAAAATTATTATAAAGGTAATACTTAAAAAAAACTCTACTTTCCCAACAAAATTGCTTTTTAAAATGTTTCCAGTACCAAATATTGATGATATATTTAAGCAAACTTCGATTATAAAAATGTGTAAAGAAAAAAATAACACAGAATATCAAGAATTTTACAAACTGATGAGAAATGGAAATCAATTTATTACGCCAATCTTTAAAACAACTCAAATGCAAAACCATTATATTTACCAAGCCATAAAAAACTACAATAATCTCCCTTCCGAATTGCGCTGTATTACGAACCAACAAGAACAAATCAATAAAATCAAACCTTTTTTCAAAAAAAACTTATATTAAAAAAAATATATGGATATATTATATTTATATTTTACACATAACATTGAATCACTGAAGTAAGAATCGTGGCTCCCTTATCAGGCACAAGAGCTCCTCTTTTCTGATAAGGTATACATGACCAATTATGTACCTAAATATTATATTTAGCAAAAAAATGTATGTATTAATGTAACTATGATCTATATTAAAATAATAATAAAAAAAAAATAATAATAATAATTTTTTTTCTAACTGCTTTTACTAATCCGATAGTTATACAGGGTTTAAATTTCTTTGTTTTCGAGTTATGATGCAAATTTTTAATTTCAGAGGCATTTTAAATGTGTTCACACTGATTAGCGCACTTACTGTTTATTATTTCAGTCCATTTTTCTGTTATGAGTGATTGTTCTAATAGTTGGTAGTTTAATGTGGTTTTTTGTGGTACTTAATTTAGATAGGTTTTTAGTTATATTTTTAGTTTCATAGTTAACAAGGGTTGCGTGATGATCAGTTATGTTTATTTTCCAGATTGAGGATTTGACATTTTTTTATAAAATTCATTATTAACCCTTTACGCACGTCTACAAAAAAGCTTGTAATTTCATTTCTTATTTAAGTCCCAACTGTCCTGTGGCATAATGTGTGGAGGTTTATAATTTTTGAATCTGGTCACAAAACACGTTAAAAGCCATTTCAAGCAACGCGCAACGTTTCTTATGTCAATGATGATTCCATATCAGGGCTATACTGAGAGCATGTACCACCCGATACATGATATATATATATATATATATATATATATATATATATAAATATACATATATGTTTATAAAAAACAAAGTTTCTGATTCCAACCTACAGAACATATTCGTATTGAGTTTGGTCAATTGGTTGAATGTTTGGTCCTACAATTTCCTAACCTAACCTAACGCAACCTTAGCAAACTCATCTCACGTTAACTGGCATTACGTAATCCTATTTTAACCTGATCTACATAATATCCTATATTTACTTCAAGTTGGCATAGTTTGCTCTGAATAATAAAGAAAAAGTCTCAACGTTAACTAACAAACACAACCACTATAGCCAGAGAGCTAGAATATATTAAAACCAGCTTAGAAAAATTTCTCGATACGGGTTTATCCGTTGCGCTGTTTTTACTGGCCGCTATCCACGCGGCTTAAAAAGTACGCGGATTAACTGGAGGTTTTCTTTTAATTTGCATCGGATTTTTTGTTTCCAAGTTACATCGGAACGCCGTTTTCATCCCACGCCCGAGATGGAGCTCGCCACCGCCATCAAGCCAGTCTATTGTGCCTAAGCTTATAAGGCCTCCTTTGGCTCATCAACATTAATTAAACGCGGGTACGGGAGAGAGGAGGCACCGTTTGGCAGGTGAAAGCCTTCGCCGTTTCTTTTATCTTCCACGTCGGCCTTGCAAATGGAAGAATTTTAGTCGGAATGTACCGGTTTAGTCTTAAATTTCGGGGCCCGATTCACTACTGCGTCGGAATAAACTACGAAATTAGTGTAAACTTATTCATTGCTGAATA
This sequence comes from Hesperophylax magnus, assembly GCA_026573805.1. Lineage (NCBI taxonomy): Eukaryota > Metazoa > Arthropoda > Insecta > Trichoptera > Limnephilidae > Hesperophylax > Hesperophylax magnus. Next base: position 1,108,018 of record JAIUSX010000071.1, read on the forward strand.
TAAAGGTGAAATTTTGTGAAGAAGTATCAAAAGGTATACCTAGACAAGGAGGGAAGCTCTGTTACGCTGGACTTGTGGAAGTAGTTACAATATATTATCACCGTCCCAAAGTAGACTATTTCGGAATATGCAAGTGCTTCATTGCCTTTAAATTCCCCACCTTCTTTCCCAACCCTCTTTCGACTTCACTAAACTCCCCTGAACAGATGTATGGTATACTAAATTTCCGTATTTCCTCTTCTTGCTTAAATGTTTTTCGCTCTCTTTAAAAAAAAATAGGTATATACTGACTAGTAAATGAAAAAAAAAAACATTATGTAATTTTTACAAAAACTGAGTTATCACAATATATTTATTAACGACTACGTTACGTTTATTGCGATTAGTTTGGCCATCATGTTTTGTCCTCCCTTTTAAATCTCAATGCTTTTGACCCCAATTCAAACTTTTTTTCAATTTTGGATTAGTAAACATTGATTGGATAACTAACACCTCTGCCATAGGTCACCCCAAGTGGTTCGACGAGGAAAGAAGACCTCATCTCTCATTTCCACGCCTCCTTGGTTCCCTTAAGGCCCCACGAAATAAAAAGGAGTACTCGAATGGTCCAATTTTGTAGCGAAATAGAATCTCAACTCCATAAGAGCCCCGTGTTTTGGGGTAAGGTCTAAATTTTTCGAGACGCGACCGTGCTTCTCGAAGGCACCGTTCGTGACACTGTTCTCAGGTAATTTAGTCTGAACACAGTAGCTCACTTCTTGGCTTTGGTTGGCTATTGGAGGTCGCGTTTCCACTCCCGATTGGTTCGATACACTCCCTACGCTCCTTTTCAAATTATCAAAACACTAAACGCCACGGTTAGTATTCGTTTTACTATAAATATGACGCCATTCAAAAGATTTCTGGTGTAATTGCTGTATCACAAGAAAACGTGTGGTTAAAATTTGAAAGAATGTGCGTGTGCTCGAATTATGATTTTTGTTTCTTTTATGTTGATGTTTTTTTTATCCGAAAAAACTATTTTAAACGTATATTGAATAAGATCGGAAGGTAACCAAGAGTAATAATAAATATTAGAAATAGTTTGAGTTACATAAGCTGCAAGTATTATTATTTAACTCTAGAAACCTTAACTACGCCTGCGAGGCGTACACACAATCTTAAATTCTATTTCTCTTTCTAACGGTTAAAGTTAGCGCCTCGAGCTCTTTAACCAACCCAGTGGTCGACGGGAGCTCGCCGATGGTACCTGTATTACTAAGGTAAGTCTAACCATTTTTGAATTTTTGAGGTATAGTACGCCTGCGAGACGTATGTTGAGGCTTTGTGTAACTTTTAACTAAGATTATGTGTTTTTACTTTCGTTAATTTTTCCTCCATTTTATGTTAATTTTGGCATTGTTTCAGATACCAACATGTCATGGTCTAATATATTAAACAGTAACGATATTTTGAAAATCTTAGACCAATTAGGATAGTGTTTCTCTGGTAAAATCAGCTCCTGAAGACGAGGACAGCCAGTTTGGACGACATTCAAGGCGAAGATGAGAATAACTATGTAACTGAAGAGGCTTTCCTTTTACAAGAATCTGCTCCCACTGAAGAAGCCGACTCGAAATTTCAAAAGCTAACCTAGCATCTTATTCTGCTCATGCTTTGCAATCTGCCAACTCAGGGCGAATTTATCGTGTTCCTGAAAATACTCTGGGTCGGTAAGAATGGGCGCGGGATGTTTGGTCAACAAATAAGGGTCAATCATCTCGCAGAACTTCAGCTATGAATAAAGTCCGCACCTCTCAAGGACCAGCTCAAATTACAAATTAAATCTAGTGGGCACTATTCGAACAAATAAAGAGGAAATGCACGAAAAATTGAAGAACTCGAGATCTCGACCTGTTGGCAGTTCTACGTTTTGTTTTGATGGCCCTCTAACACTTCTATCATATAAACCAAAACCTGCAAATATAGTTTACCTTTTATCTTGTTGTGATGAGAATGCAATAATTAATAATTCAAGTGGCAAACCAGACATGATTCATTTCTAGAACCAAACAAAAAAAGAAGTAGATTCATTTGATCAAATCTGCGCCTCAATGTCGTGCAGCCGCAAAACTAATAGATAGTCAATGGCTATTTTCTATGGCATCTTAAACATGGCTTTTGTCAATTCTGCTGTTATTTATGGCCACAACATGATCAAATAAACTCTCAAACAAAAGAGAATTCATTTAACAATTCAGCACAGATTCGGTCAAGCCTTAGATTCAGACTTGAAGCTCCGACTTAAAAATATAAGCCAAATTCTCGAAAAACCTACTCATTCAGGTAATAAACTTCAGGCAGGAGAACCAGAACCCAAAAAACGTAAATACTGCGCTTTTTGCTGATAAAAGAAAGAGAATGTCGAAATGAGTGTGCTGTAAGTGCAAAAAGTCAGTATTTTCTGAGCACAAATTTGATGTCTGTGTAGATTGCTCTAAAATTATAGCTAGTAATTAAAAGCATGATTACTTTTCATGTTTGCCCTAAGAATGAGAAATTAATTTTAAAAATATATATGATTATTTAGAAAAAACATATGTTGAAGTTGATTTTTAAGAAGATGATTCGTTGTAATAAACTGTAATAGTAGTTTTCATTGTTAAAATGTGTTTTATTATTAGTTTATGTACCAACCTTAACTTTTCATTGAAAAATAGGTAAGTAGGTATATTTTAGCCTACTGGCTATCATTTACATGTGTACGCCTCTGAGACGTATGTTAAGGCTTTATGTACCTATAAAATAGATTAGGCTTCTAGGGTTAAAGAAGGGAATGTCCTGGCTCGCAAAAACTATGTAAGGTAGTAAAGAACTGAATCTATTTTTTATTTTTTTATTTTTTTTATTCTTAAATATGTTTGTTATACAATGGTTCAGTATATTGTCCTCCACGCTAGGAGTTCACCTGTGTTGTGGAGGACTTTTTCAATTGTAAAGTTATATAATTCTAAAACAATACAGTGGAGTTGGTTACACACAGAAACATTAAAAATTAAAATATAAAATCGATTTTTCCATAGTTATAACAATAGTTTTTCCATAGTTATTCCAAAAAAAGTGAAATATAAAAAAATAAAAATTAAAAGGATTGTAGCCAGTTCCATATGTGTTTTTTGTATTCTGTAAGATTAGATGTTTTATATTGTGTTGGAAGTGAATTGTATAGTTTTATAGCCTGGAATCTGTAGTGTTTTTGTCCAAAGGATGTGTTGGTTTTTGGTATTAGTAGTTGGTGTGCATGTCTTGTTCTGGTATTGCGAGAAGTTTGTGAAGTTTTAAATGTGTTTAGGTTCTTTTCAAGGAAAGTAAGTATTTGTTTTGAATATAATTTTTGAATCTTCAACACTGGGAATTGTTTAAATATGATTGAAGTGGGTGTTAGTATTGGTACTTTAAGTATTACTTTTATTAAGGTTTTCTGAGCTTTATACAGTGTGTCTATGTATTTTTTACTGGCATAGCCCCAGGCAATAATGCCGTATTCCATTATACATTGTGCTATTGCGAGGTATATATTCTTAATATCTAATATGTTTAGTATATTTCTCACGTTTTTGAAAAAGTAAATCAACTTGTTTATCTTTCCTTTAACCGACTCAATATGTCTGTCCCATTTTAAATAACGGTTGAAGTATATACCAAGATATTTGATATTTTCGGTTTGTGTGATTGGAGGACAATTGCATGGGGTGCTCGCTGAGTGACAGGAATGTATTTTAAGGTAGATGTTTTTGGAGGGTTGGTCTCTCGAGTTTATGCTAAAGGTTATGAATTTAGTCTTATCTATATTTAAAGTTAATAAGTTAGAGTCAAGCCATTTTTTTGTAATATTTAGGCCAACTTCAGCTTTTGTGATTAGTGTGTTCCAGTCAGTGGCCTTAAAAAGTAACACATTGTCATCAGCAAAGCTTATAATTTCCCCGTCTATTTGGAGGTGACATAGATCGTTAATATAAATAAGGAATAGGATTGGGCCAAGTACGCTGCCTTGTGGTACTCCGTAGGATACTTGTTCCTTGTCACTACATGTGTTTTCTATTGAGGTATATTGGGTGCGATTTTCCATGTAGCTTTCAATTAATTTGAGTTCTGTTCCCGTGATTCCGAAATATTTAAGTTTATTGAACAGGTTTTGGTGGTGAATTGTGTCAAACGCTTTTTCCAGGTCAAGGAATATTCCATATTAGATGGCTTGAATGGTGGCAAGATAAATGCATGCGTTATATTGCCATCGAGAAATACAATTGTGAAATATCCACCATACGGTAATAATTATAGGACTTAGTATGTGTGTAATAAGGAATAAATGTATTATTTACATTCAGAAGATTAATTATAAATAAATAATACGTAATTCTATTTTGATGCGTTCGATATACAACAGTTGAAAAAAACTCGTGCGGCTAGACCGCACAAGGTTAGAGCGGTGGAGCCGTCCGGTTCGAGCCGCTTCGCTGGAGTCACTCATTTGAAAAAGGTTCGGTTTATTTACATAAAGAGTCCAGTTCATGCAGCGTTTACACCTGCGCGGCTACAGTCATTATAGCCGTCGCATAGGAACGGCGCCTTAAGAATGAATATTTACATTTTTAAAAGCTGTTTAATCACTCTAATTGTTATAAATCCATGATGTGGCCCTTTTTAAAGTTCCTAAATGGGTTTCGTACCAGTCAATATTATAACAATCTTCGCTTCAACATTTATTTAAGAAGGGTCTGCGCGTGGCTGAACAAAATCCACAACCTTTTTGCGGATCGAAATCTGATTTTAATTATTTACTCTATCTCTTACTGAATCGAGCCCTTGCATGCAAAATAGAAACAAAACGACTAAGCATCGTGTTTGCTCGGGTTAAATGTTTACCCCGGCTAAAATCGGAGCCACGGCCTATCACGTTTTTATTCGTTTTAATTAAATGCGTAGATACAAAAAAGCGCCTGATATTTCACGTTTTTTTTCCTCTTATATAGCGCACGTGAAAGTGCGTCGGTATTTGAGCCTTATCTTTGGTATATCCTTGTCAGGCAAAAAAAATATGTTTATTTTTTCAGTTATTGCCAGAAATAAACACATTTTATATTTTGCATAATATATGCGGCTGCCTCAATGCGAGTTGATACGCAGATACGATCAAAGCTACGTGTGCGTAAATGTGTACCGCTGGTAGTTCCATTTTAACATCACCCTCTTTCTAGTTAACAACGTGCGTATCACAAAGAGATTTAACAACGAAGCTCTCGGTAGTTGGATCATAGATAGGCGAATTAAAATCCTATTTTAAACGTTTCTTCATTTTTCATAATTTTATTTTATGTTGAGCAATCATAGTTATAGTTCTCCAGAAAATATAATTACTCTTCACAATATCCACGTAGTTATTTGCGATTCGGATAATGAATTAGATTCCCAAATGTTGGGTGCCAGTTGAACTACATACAGGATCCCAATTAGGAAAGTTTTCGAGGCTGAGGAGGAAGGTTTTGAAAAAAAACCTTACATTTATGATATTTTGTAACAAAAGTGACGAGTGAGTAGCTACGAATAGGGACAAAGAAAAAAATTAAAAAAACGTTTGCATATAGGCTTATAAACAGTCATTATGGTGGTTAGCGCTCTGGTACAGAGTCTGTTGAATATTATTGTCCAACTACTTCCCCCCAGGGATAAACTGGTAGAATATACCACTACACAACTCCTCATTCACAGTCATACATCGTCTCATACATGCTCTCATGTTATCTGACTCTTGACAAGATCCGACTCAACTGATCGTGCCATACCTTCCTCGGTCGTCCTTGACTTCTTCAACCGTTAAAAATAAAAATAAAACGAGTGAATAGTGCGTTCACATGACATGTAGACATTGTCATGAAATAGAGTGTAATTGAATTTTACATAAAATATTATTATGTTAACTACACTAAGGAAAATGGTGAAATTCTCGTAGGTAATACCTATGCTTTATTATATAAATAAAACATCAGGTCATATATTCTCCTTACACTCTTTTCTACGTTCATCCGCTCTACGTGACTAAACCATGAAACCGTCCATTTCCTAATCCTGACCAATGATTTTAATTTTTTTCCTTATTAAAAAAAAGGTATATGTTGGTGTTTTTCAAATTATAATAAAAACGTTGTCTTTAAAACAGGGATCTGTGTCTATAAACATAACTTTTCATTAATATTTTTAACCGATTTCGCACTACATACTTTTCCCATTGGTAAAGAGAGTAGTCGAGTGGAGAGTTGGCTCCCCCCCCCCCATCTCCTCCATCACCGCAACCTGCGCCCGCCACCTCGCTTTGGCATTCACTAAATTTAGAATAAAAAACCGACCAAACAAAGAAAAACCGAAAGTATTCCAATCTTCCCACTGCGTGATTAAAAATTAAAAAAATATTAACGTATAAAAACATTTAATGAAAAATGTATTTTGCCTTTTGAGACTGAAAGGCGTGATAGTTAATAACGTGATTAAAACTCTTGAAAACCCTTTTTCACGATTCCACTGTTTTCGATTGGAAAGCTTTCACCTTTCAACCTTCAGATAAATAGGTAAATAATATTAACCCTTTCAGATCTAAATTCAAGCTGGCAGTGGAAGAACATAATGTGATGCTTGACAACAATCAAATGTGATATTATTAAAAAAAAATCGTTTTTTGCCAAAAATTTAGAATGTATTCTAATTTAATTTTAAACAACATTGGGTCTCAGAGGGCGAGTTTCACATGAAATTATCACATTGTTAACAAAAAATTTAACAATTTATTCGAAGAAACAATTACGTAATCCTTAAACATTAAAATTTATAAAATTTGGAAAAAAAATTGTACACGAAAATTAAATATCAAAATATAAAAATGGTTACCACCTCAAATACTAGTAATACCTCAAAGCCCGTTGCCTTAGCAATTCATTCAAAAATGAAATCCGCAAATTTTAATGCGCTGTATACAGGGAAAATTTTTTTTTTGTCTAATTATTTAAAAATATACACTTGTCAAATGTTAACTTGATAAAGAGTAGGCACCTACCTATAGTTTTAACACTTAACAAATTATTATTATATCGAATTTCAAAGTTTATTCCTCTGATGACCTCTCCTTCCGGATGTTAACTATCATGATGGCAATATTAACCCTGCAGATTGCAGCCCAGAAAAACTGCGGAATTGTGCTTGTCCAATTATTTTTAAATTAACCAATCGGTTAAAATCAATTGTGCGAAATTTTTGTGGTTCATCTTAATTACACCAAGATATTTAAGATTTTTAATTATCATAGGTAGTTTTTTGTATTTTTTATTATTATCAATGTAAAGTTTTTTTACAGGGTTTTTTTTTTCGATGTCTGTCTCACTAGGATAAACCTGTGTCGACACAGACGTATTTAATACACAAATTAATGTTTACATATTATTTGATACATATAATATTTCATAACATTAAATGACATTGTGAAAATGATAAAAAATAATAAATAATAATAATAAATGATAAATTAGTTAATCAGCATCTAGTTGGAGTACATACTTATGAGGGGATTTTTATAAAATTTTTGATCTTCGATCTGTCTTGGCTGATGATCCAAGACTTGATATCTGTTTTATATTTAAAAAAAAAAATCGTTTAGTCTAATGGCTATTGGGAGAGCATTATATAGCCTTGTTGCAAAATATCTAAAATTTCTCTGGCCAAAAGTTGTTTTAGCGAAAGGGATTTGTAAGAAATTATGTCCTTTGGTTCTAGTATCACGAGCAGTTTGTATATTGTCAAAAGTAGTTTTGTGTTTGAAGAGGTATGCTAGTGTGTTTTTGGCATAAAGTTGCCTAATGTCCATAACACAGATTTTCCTAAAGATTTCATCCGAACTGCTTGTGATTGGTAGTTTGAGGATAATCTTTATTATTAGTTTCTGAGCTTTAGATATTGGATCAATGGCGGCAGCGTTTGCTCAGTTTGCAGCGTTAGCTGTTATAACTTACTTAATGATACTAAATACATTATTTTTTATAATTAGTTAAATATTCTTATTAAAACTTAGATTTTTAATTTTTTTTACCTGAATCGTGCATCTTACTATAATATTCATTGTTTTCGTCACTCACTAGTGAATATTACAATAACAAAATACATATTGTGATATATGTTCATGCTAAGTTCGTGTGACCACTAAAACAATTTTACCTAGCATCTCGACATCGTAGATAATTTTAAATGTCATTTTTGGAAAGCAAAAAATATGTAGTCCTTCCGGACCATTAAAGTGAAGCTTTACAACTTTATTGCATAAATGTTTTTTAATATTATGTACATTGATACATACTTTCTTGAAATGATTTTCTTAATTAACACAGTGATGTTCACAATACCAAATAATGTTCCATAAATAAATATGTAATTTTAATGTAATATATCCTTCAGACCCTATGTCATCTCTGAATATTACCTTCAACGATTATATTTTAAAAATTAATGTTATACTCATTAAGTTATCAAAAAAAAATAACAAAATCTTGGCGTTACTGCCAAAAGTGGGTAAACTTCATTATGAAGTCAGGGTTTTGGGTAAAAAAGTGAGTTTTCATTAAAATAAAATCATTAGAGTGTTCATTACTTGAAAACATTCGTATTTTTGTAACTACTTTTATAATATAATTTTAATTCTAATTAACGACGGACTCGATGGGACTCAAACTTATTCCATACTAACATTATAATACACAAACAAATCATTGCTAATGCAAAAAAACTAAAAAAAATTGTTTGATACTTTTGGCAGGAACCCCACAATATTATTTTATTTTTGATTCGTGGTGAAATTAAATAAATAAATAAATAATGATTTACTGAAACAATTTAAAACTTTTTCCACTTATTTTTTACCGTGACCGGTTTATAATTGTATAGGCCACAACCAAAAACGCTTGATGCGTATGGTCTGACACAGTCATAACCACTAAATAATAGCTACATTCAAAAGTTATATTTAACGAATTTTGAGGCTTGTTGAATTTTGCTGTTATGGTCAACCAATATCATACATAAGCCAATCGCATTTATAAATATTATATTGTAATTCTAGACATTTTCCGTAACTAATTCGATAATTGAAAATTGTAAGTAGGTACATCGGTTTATACATAATAGTGTTTAATTGATTACTTATCTAGGTTTAATTTATAATGCTCAAGTTCATAGTTGTCTGTTTCAATGTCTATCATTTAATTTCCATGCAAACAATAATTTAGAGTGCTGTTATGATCTTGTTTTACTATTAATGCAATCAGATATAAGCTGAAACGTTTCAGTATCTAATTCTATGAGAATTTTGGAATTTAGGATACAAAATTTTTGAGACCTCTAAAAAAAATATTTTTTAATTTAACTTATCTGTAATACTTTTACATTCACAACCAATAAAACTTTTCACAATATATTGATAAAAATGACTAGAATAATTATTTTTGTTGATTACTTTATTAGTCGGGTTAAATAATGTTAAAGAAAATATGAATCCATCATTTTATTTATTTATAGAACTTTAACAAACATTAAGTCTGCTATTGGTAAAATAGGAGAAGGTAGATAGTTAAACATTGCGAAAACATTAGTAGAAACTAGTTAAAGAAATACATTTTTTATTTTTTTATTAGTGTCTATTTAATTACAGGTTTGATGAGAGTTACAATATATGATAATCTATAATATTTCATCTGTTTGTTCTTAGTCCTCCTCACTAGGTAGTCCTGTGCTGAGGCGGACTGGTAGATTTCTTTGATTTTCTGTTATTTAGTTTCTATGATGTTTTTAATACATTTTCTAGTATGTCTGCATTAATTTCTTTCACCCATGTTTTGATTTTTTCCTTAAGCTTATTTATCTTTTCTATCTTTTTCAAACGTGGAGGAAGGAAGTTGTAAAGTTTGGTTGCCAGATATATGTGGTTTCTTTGGCCAAAACTTGTCTTGAATTTTGGAACATCTCGTATATCCCTTTTTAAGGCTCTTGTATCATGTATCCGAGATTCATTAGGAGATTTTCTGTTTTTAAAATGATGTATTAAAATATTCTCGACATATGTTTGTTTTAAATTTAGAATGTCAAAACACTTAAAAATATCTTTTGAGGAGGTTCTGATGGGTAATTTTAGTATGGTTTTTATAATGCTGTTCTGGGCAATATCTAAGTGGTTAATATTATTTGCTGTAGCAGATCCCCATACTAGAATTCCGTACTCAAGACGGGAATGACATAAAGCATAAAATACTTTTTTGATATCTTTCCTAGGTAGTATGTTTCTTAGGTTTTTGAAGAAATATACAAGTCTCGTAAGCTTTTTAGTGATTCCATTTATGTGTATGTCCCATCTAAGGTTTTCGTCTATTTCCACTCCTAGAAACATTCAGAAGTAATTATTTTTTAGTTAAGCATGTTCAAAATAAAGTGACAAATTATAGCGGTTTATTTTTGGGGTTTAGCATTACAGTTCCATCACCAGGCATTTGTACATCTGCCCTAATGATGGAAACGCAATACGGCACAATACCCCAAAAATAAACCACTATAATACTTTTGGCCTTACACATCTTAAATCATATCTAAAGTGACAAAATTTATCTAAATATATATGTTTTATTTTTGTATTAAAATGACGACTGACAAGAGCGCTCTTGTCTGTACAGTGTAAAAATATCACCACCCGGTTGGACAGTATGTGAGGCGGGTTAAGGTAGGGGTCGTTGGAAAGTATGTATAAATATTAGTATTGTATTAAAACAGATGCTAGAGCTGGCTCACACTAAAACGAGTCGCAGGAACGAACCGTTCTCACGAGGCCTAAATTAATGAATATATAAATTTGTTTTTTCGTAGGAAACAATCACTTTGTGGTTAGACATTTATATATTAAATCAAATAAAACACTTTGTTTATTAACCACGACTTTTTTATTATTACATCTACCGGTTTCGCTACGTTCGAGCTTCATCAGGATGTGAAATATAACTAAAAACTAAGACAGAGGTGATGCATATTTATAAGAAAACAGAGGGAGACAGAATATAATACATTATAAAAGTGGGAGGAGTCAAATATTACATAGTCATAGTGAATTGAAGATATATAATAAAAAATTACAAAAAACACATTTTTACATGAAACCATTTAATATCAGCAGACCATAGATTTGATAAAATAACAGGTACTAGCCTCTTACATAAAAATAGTATAGGCATTAGGTTAGACAATTTAGAATCATTAGAAATAAGGAAATCTTTAAACAGTAACTTATCAGTCCATTTATTAAATACACAAATTAATTTATCCAATCAAAAAAACACATTCTATAGTCCTATATTTAACTTGTTTCCCACAATCCATTCCACTCCTTAATAATATGTTTATGTTTTTTCTTATGTCTTTAAAATGTATTATTATATGTATAATTCATGTAAAAATGTGTTTTTTGTAATTTGTTATTATATATCTTCAATTCACTATGACTATGTAATATTTGACTCCTCCCACTTTTATAATGTATTATATTCTGTCTCCCTCTGTTTTCCTATAAATATGCATCACCTCTGTCTTAGTTTTTAGTTATATTTCACATCCTGATGAAGCTCGAATGTAGCGAAACCGGTAGATGTAATAATAAAAAAAGTCGTGGTTAATAAACAAAGTGTTTTATTTGATTTAATATAAATTTGTAATCATTATTGTAATTACGCTGTTTATTGTGTTGGAAAACGAATTCTTTTAAATTGCGTAATCTTTATATTTCAGCTCCGTTATTGCAAATATGGATAATTTAAGTCTGTATTTATCAAAGGTATGTCGGGCGCTTAATAAGTGGGTGGCCACGTTCGACAATTAGCTTCGCCGTTTAACCGGCTCGTGAACTACTGTCCCCAACCCTTGTTTGAACAGATCTTCACGTTTGCCCTACATAAAATGATGGACAATTATTATCATAATTGACCACGAAATTAAATGTAACTTTGGAATGAATTATTTTCCGTGTTATAATAAAACAGTAACTTCATTTCGTTTTATTAATTATTTATTGTATTATGCTTGTCTCACTGGGAAGTTCCGGTGTCGACGCAAATAAAAGGTATAGGTACTAAATACGGTTAAATACAGTAATTCATATTTTTTTGTGGTTGTCTGCGTCAATGTCACATTTTAGAAGACATTTTAGTTCATTAGAAGCTCCACAAAGTTCGTTCCATTCCTAATGAATATGAAGATACCTTTCTCTGAGGAAAATAAATCAGTGAAAACAGTTGAAGAATGCGTTCGTCTACTCTACAGATCTATTGCTAGTTCTATATGAAGTGTCTTCTTGAAAACGTACAAATATTTATGTAAATACGCATTAATCATTATTTATTATGAATATATTTACAATGTGACCATGCGTAATCTACAGTCAACACCACAGGTAAGTGCTTAGGTTAAATGCAACAGGAATATTGTTTGAATTGAAACCGGTCTAGATCTAAATTACACTATTTATTATGGAAGAAAATTCGTATGGTTTGACGACCAGCAAACCAATATTGAAGACGAATTTAAACCAAATCTTTCGATTAAAAAGTTTTAATAAGAAGAATAGTGAATTGACGTTTGGGAGGTAATACGGTAGGGGTTTAAAAAAATTGAAATAAATATTGGCTTTGGATAAAAGTCCACCTACCTGATCACCTGCATCTAGATAGGAATTTAAAAAACAGCAGTTTGCTATGTGATTTGTGATGGTTTTTCCATGTAAATCTTTCAGGTCATTGTTAAAGTTTTACTACTGAACTAATTTGCTGACAAGACCAAAAGTATCATGTTATTAAAGTAATTATTTTCAGATTACTGTACCGATGATATTCTTCCCACTTCTTTAAACAAAGTTTCGGACAGCGTTACAGTGTCCATTTTTAGGGCCCCAATGATAATTCATAAATTTATTTAAATCTAGTGCATTTGATGGACCTCTTGGAAACATTGGCCTTTTTAGACCGTTTGTTCAAATTGAAGCAAAATACCATAATTCTTAGTAATCTTGAATAATTTTGAAAGGTATCCAAAGCGTGCGTTTGTGTTGTGAATGAATGTCGTGTTTCTCTATTCAGAAATTACTAATGGGTCATCGATGTAAGACGTTTGCTAGTGTTCGTTGTCTTTGGATAACCACTTGTGCCCGTTCCACTATAAATTGCAATCTATGGTGGAACGTGGAATAATGCTGCAGCATGCTAATTCCGTTGTACGAAGTTGTAAGGAAAGGCAGAGTAGGTAATTCAGTGTAGGTCGTCCTGGTTTGTAATGTATTACAATCTTATCAGTTTTAATTTATTTTACATACGTTTATATTAGAATACCCTTCCTTACGCCAGGTGCATTTTTAACCCTTTTTTAACTTGCTCCTTTATATTCCATAAAAATTCCTTGAAATATGGTATTATGACTTTACATATGAAAATTTGGTTTTGACAAGTTCGCTGTCGTCGTTTTTTCGAGAGATATTATTTTTTTGTAACGAAAGTTTTCTTTTGGAAGATCTTTTTGTTTTGAAAACAAATTGGGAAGTGCGTTGGGTTGCTCATCAATTTTTCTCTTAGCATCAAATATATCTATCGAATCTAGCTGGATTCGTTTTGCACATCTACTGCTTTAATTATTAATTATTAATTTAATTATACATCTACTTGATTCTCGTGCTCTTTACTCGGTTACCCGTTAATTTGTAACAATCTGTTTTAAGTCCGCAATTCGTCGTTTCATTTGGACGATAGTTTTTTATGGATTAGTACCCTTAATGCTTCCTGTTTACCTACGGAAATTGGAATTGTTCTGAATAAATACGTAAAATGTATCATTTAGTTGTTTAAAAAGTATGTCATGTATGTAAATAAAACATTATTCACATTTTCTACTGACTATTGGTGTTTTGTTTTAAGATCCTTGTTAGTTCAAAAATATTTAATTAACATAAAAACTAAATTATGAAAAAATACGAAATTACCTCTGCATTTTCAGTGTTGAATTTAAAATTCAACTATTTTAGCAGCTGTGGAGTTTTAAAGTATGTATTTGGCTATCAAAAAATTACAGGATGCCTTTTTAGTCTTGAAAATAATTTTAGAGAATATGAATTGAGTGATTCTTAGAAATAACGCTGTTCTTAAATTAGGTATATGTATTTGGGTAGTAGATACCTAGATAAGTCAGTAACAAAATACATTATTTACGACCCAAATGAAAATTTTTGGGGATGTTAGAGCACAACTAACATAAGAATAACTTATCAACACGAAATAACAAAGTCAAAAGAAGAACTACTGAAAACCTATATCAAATTTCTAGATCTTTATAATATTATGAAATTGAATTCATTTTGTACTGTTTCGTATATAAAACTTATAATTTTGATATCAAAATACCAATGTAAATTTATCGCTGTAAGTTTTAAAATTTATGTTATAGTTATTTTTCTTAATTGCATGTGTCTTTTAATGTAATTTTATTTTTTACTATTTCTTTCTTATTTTTCAAAGTTGTCTTTAACCAAAATTGAACCACCTTCTTGTAAAATCTCTCTGGGTGTTAAAAAAATAAATTTAAGGCTTTTAAGGCTTCTTTACAGCTCATAATTACAATTCAAAGAATAATTATAAAAATCATCCTTAGGAAACCATATGACTCCCCTACTTTAGAGATATTTCGGGAATTTAATGTACCATCTATCACAGAATTGTATAAGAGAATCGCCTTATATCAAATTTATAAAGAAAATTTTATTTATAAAATTCACCCCTCAGATAGCATAAGCAATAGATTTAAAACTAATTACTTAGTAGCCATTCCTATGCTTAGAACGACCATGGCTCAGCACCACTATTCGTATTTAGGTGTGAGATGGTATAATATATGATTGTCCAAAAATAAAATTAGTGTAACCGAAACTGTGAATTATGAACAATTAAAAAAGTTAATTAAGTCCCTAAAATTGGATAATGATATATTGTACCCCTAATTTTCTTACACTTAAAATATATAGGTATATATTGATTTAATTGTCCAAAAAACTGTTGTTCTAATTTGTTTACCTGATATATTTTACCCTTAATTTCCTCACGCTTACTTAATCTGTAAAAAGACATATTATTTTAATTATCTTTAAAAACACACTTTTCTTATTTGTGTACCTATGTTAATATTATGTTTGTATTTATATCAAAAGTTTTTGATTATTGTTTAAAAAACACTAGAGCTCCTGGAGCTCAACTAATGGAGTAGTAGAATAATAACGAAAACATTATATATTTAAGTCTGCATATTGTTATCATTTATAATGTTAAATAATTTACAAGTAATATAAAAAATAATAAAAATAAAAAAAAATAAAAAATATATAAAATATAAATATACACTCCAACGTATGTTAAGTCCTACAATGAGTTTTGTAACTCATTGGGATTGAACTAGCAAGAAAAAAAAATCTTTTTAAGCGCACACCACTCTCCGAAACAAAAAAGGAATTTTATTTTAAAAAAATCTTATTACGTTGGTATATACCATAGATAACAAATCATAGAGGACACATTTTAATGTATTTATGCACACCGATAGTTTCAAAAGTTAGATAGTCCTGCATTTATCTATTACATTTATATTTACATGTTCTTATGCTTTTGTCATTATTTTTTTAGCTTCCTAATAAAACAATATTATTAGTAAATAAATTTTCTTGATTTTTTATGCATCCAAAACACCACCAAAAAAAAAAAATATATATTCATCTATATCTACCTATAATGATAGAAAAAATTAAAAGCAATGTTTATTTTGTCTCCCCTGTCAATGAAAAAGCTGGGTCCCAGTCCAAAGTCCCAGTTCATTGATCCCATGTCACATTTAATTAGACATCCTCACAAATAGACGATTAGCGCCATTATGAAGTTTTTGACATTTGGACGTTGTCGTTCTCGTTTCGCGATTGTTCAAATTTAATGTCGATATGCTGTGATGGAAGAATGAGCATGGGCGCGCTGACGTTCAATGGGTTAAAAAGTTACTAGTATTATTCATACATATAGTGCCATCCTGTCTCTAGTAGGTATACACGCGAAGTTGGAAGCCCTGTTGCAGCACACAGTGAGGCAACCATTATTCATCGTTATTCTTTACTATAGTAGAAGATACTTTCAGTATTGTCCCTGGTGAGAGGTCACCATTCAGAATCGAAATGACTTAAGTCATGTTTGTTTACCAGATCTGAATAACCAAAGAAAAAAATGTACTAAAGTAAAAAAGAAATGCAATTTAGGTCTCCGTGGTCGAGGAGTAAAGATTTCGCAAGCCGAGGGTCGCGGATTCAAGTTCCAGCGTGCGCAAGTAAATTTTATTGAATCTTGTTTTTTTTCAAGTTTTATTCATTTGAAATAATATATAGTGTACTTGCGACAGGTTCCAAAGTGGAAGATTATCTCAGTATCGCCCTCATGTAAGACCACTATTAACGTTGCTTGAAATGGCTTTAGCCCTGATTGGTGACCCGATCTAAATAGTCAGGTACTCTCCTACCTTCCTCTTCCCATCTTCTTCCCCTCCTCACTTCCTTCAGCCTCACGACATATCCCAATTGGGGCCTTGTCTCACTGGCTTCAGAAAAACCAAAAAAGATTCGTTCTCATCTAAGAATTGAACCCAGGACAGCTGACTTTATTCATATATCAACTTCCATCATATTTAACTGTAACGTACTTCGACTAGGTAGTTTCTATATAATCCAAGATAATTTTCTTAACTCATATTTTATCAAGATTGCAATTAAATTCGACTTCGAATCTTGCAATAACGTATAAAAATAATTATTCATCGATTTTTTTCCACTTTGTTTCAGGAGGAATGGGATAGTTTCAGTTTGGCGTAAAGTGTTATGCATTAGAACAATGCTGAAAGGCGGTATACCATCGACGCTACCCCCATCGGGCAGGAGGAAAAGCTTCCTCTGCGGCGTCCTGTACATCGTCAATTACTTCATCGTTCTCAACGCAGTCACTGCGGGCGGCCGCTCCTCGTTTGGTGAGTTCCTTTTACCTCCCTAAAAATATTTTCTTTGCGACCTCCATGCATTACAAGTTTACGGTTCCTTGACAAAACAGAAAATTGATCAGAAAAGTGATAGAAAGTTTAAAAAAAATGTTCCTAACCTTACCTTATTATTATTTTTTAAAATCATTTTCTGTTTAATGGTTGTTCTGTTTTGTCTACTAACCTAAGACATGCAACTAATAAATGGGCGTACCGCCGATAGCTCCGTTGTATCATCCCAAATAATAGAATATAAGGTTACAAAGTAGCTCTCAGAGGTCTGCCATAATTTTCATCTTCTAATAGAAATCGTTCTTTTATCAGAATTAACGTTTTCTGTAAAATAGATTTTTTTCTATGAATGATATTTATTTCAGCTCTTTTAAAATATTCTTTATACTATTCGTTGGTTGTACTGAGCGATTTTCTGTCGTCACGATAGCCTAAGCGAATTTCAACTCCATGCTGATTCTGTGATTGCTGGGTCGCAGTCAAAGGTAGGTTGGGTAAGTCGGTAAGTCGGATAAGTCAGGTAAGTCGATTAAGTCAGGTAAGTAAGAAAAAGAATCTGAAACTGAAATCTTGTAAAATACTGAAATTGAAGGTTCTTAAAGTGAATTTGTTTTTTTTTAATGTTCAATACAATCGATCCAAGAAAATGCGGAATCCATAAATATCAATCATGTTTTAACAAGATTTTATTCCCTCGTAACTTACGAGTCGGCTAGTCGCACTAAAACTAAATTGATTACTTAATGAAAAAGACATTTTACAATTTACATCCTAATAAGTAGTAGATGACTACCAATTTCAAACCCCAAAGCACTGAAAGTGCTAAAATTGATAAACTGCAAATGAACACTACGGCGTATAATTTTATTATTAAAAACTTGGTTATTTTTAAATGTAAAAAAAGTAGTAGTAAAATAGTTTAAATTCTTTGATGAACTTCTTAAACATTTAATTATAAAGACAAGACTTCAAAATCATGATAGTATAATTCGGTTAAAATGAAATTATTTTAAAATGTAAACATTAAAATTATTACGGTAATTTAATGTCAGAAAATTTATCGGAGAAGCCAGTTAAGACTTTTTATCAATTCCTGTAATGAGTAACTTTCTTTTTGTAGAATTATTAATTTATATATTCTTCATAAGCAACCTTCTGTCCTAATACTAACTAAACACAATACTAACTAAAATTATAGTGGATATCAACATGAAAACTATATTTATGTTTTAGGCCAATCGAATCTCATGTCACCTCACACCACGATTCAGATTTTTAAAGGTAGTGAGCTCATGTCACTGTATTTTGGTAAAACCGTTCAAACCGCATGTTTTGGAAATGTTAGTTTTTAGTGGTTTCATAAAAAAAAATACAAAAGTACACTTCAAAGTAAAAAATGGTAACTATTCAGACATTTTTAATACCAACAACTTATTTTATGCGTTAATTTTTTCAGCTTATTTCCAGAAAACCGTAGATAAAATTACTCAACCCTCAAACCTTTCATGTTTATAAATATTTATATATATATAATTGCAATATTTCGTCTCCTGTCTATCAGTATTCAATTCGTCTCTTGAATGGTTTTACCAAACTATATTCGATATCATCAACAATTAAGATTAATAAAAATATTTATTTAGATGAGTGAAATACAAGTCTCAACTGCATATTCACAAATCTCTTAATCTATGTAATTGTTAGATTTATCAGTATTGCCTTGGTAAAACACGACCATTTTGGAAAGAAACAGCATTTGCCGTGTTTCGTGACCAGATCAAACTAGTCAAATACTTCCCAACCGACGCGGGACGTCTTTCCTACCTTCTTTGCAATCTTCCTTCAGCCTCCGAATCGGGGATATCAAAGTCCCCGTTGGTACCGGGAGTAGGAACTTTGTATTTTTTTTGTTTTTATTTTTTACCTTAATCCGCACTATTTCCCTCAAGGCCTATGTCATATTTTAGGATGCCGTGTGGAGAGTCTATTTTAAGGAGAGGAAGGAAATGAAGGAAAGGAAGTTCTGGTAAGGTAAAGAGTAGGAAGTTTGGATAAAAAACTAGGGGTCAGTGTGTCCAAGAGTGATATTGGAGGGGACCCACCATTTTTTAACGACTGTATGAGGAAAATTATTGTTTAACCTCCTATACGCCTACTAAGCCGCACACGTCAGAACTCTTATTTTTTGGTAAGTATGATTAAAAGTATGTAAGTATGATTAAAACATGAAAATATACAAGCCGCATATCGAAGGCAGTTTACTCCGCTATCACGGGGCAGTCCCGGCAAGAATGAGCGTGGCAAGTGGCCTGGCCACAACGAGCCCAATCACCCGCGTCCTTTAGCCGGTTTCCCGAGATTACCCTCGAAGAAATGTTAATGGGGGGGGAGATACTCCCAAAGACCCTAGGGAATAAAGTGAGCCTCAGGTCACTGGACGCAAGACGGAAGAGGACCGGGCTCGCGCAAACATTCCCCATGCCCGATCAGGATGCCATGGGAGGCACCCGTGGTTCGTGAGATGGCCTGGATTACTGATCCCTGACTGGATGCAGGGACAGGGTCTATCCGCTCTCGTGGTGGGGAATATGGGTCACGTGGTGTCCAGAAGTGACAGGCATATGAATATCCCACTGCGGCGCAAGGCGATGGGTCGAGGGACCAGTTGGAGAGGTCAAACCAGCCCCTCCCAATCTGGCACGAAACAAAATTGGTGGGCAGGCGCATAATGAACACACCAAAAAAATCAACAAACCTTTTGAACCATTTGGGGTGATCTATGGCAGAGGTGTTGGTAATCCAATAAATGGTTCCCAGGGTGGCGCTACCCAAACCCGCCTCCCAAATTGATTGTATAGTAATGTCATAAGAGTTTAGTCACGTGTTGTGTGCGTAAACAGAATTGTGCACAGAATATTATAAATAATGCTTGTAATGCTTTGAAATTCCTGTCAAAATACAGAATGCAAGTGGTTTGAACTTCCAGACTTATCACGCTATAAAGCAACATTCCATTTCTATAAGCAGCACGCATATAGTAATAGCTAAACCATGACAGTTTATCAAAGAGAATTAGTTTACGGAAAGAAATTCATAATTTCACGAATGATTAAAGCCATTCCAACTTTGTTTTCAACATACCAGAGGTAATCAAATGAGCGCTTTGAAAAACATATTTCAATCTAATGAGTCTTTGTATGTAACGGCAATTTTTCGCGAGGGATTTAAACATTAGGAAAGTTTCTGTTTAAAAAATAATTTGTGAAAATTATTTAACAAATTATTTCATATTCGTTGGCATTATGCCCAAGAGTCGTATTACAGTTTTAATATATGTTTTTTTATGAACAATAAATTGGTTTTAATATCCTGATACAATTTTAATATTCTACATGAATGTTACGTGTGCAGTATGTGCACTACCTGGTTTCACAGTCAAATATTCTCTCATTATTGTTCAGGTATTATCGTCCAAATATTCAGAATAAAAAAAATATTCTTTAAATAGCTTTAAGAATTTTAAATATAAAAATATTTGAATAACCTTTCCATTCCTCTTAATCTTTCATTACCATGCATCCTTCAATCTCGTGACATTTACATCAACAGGGTGTTATAATTTCGCTTACTCTAGGCATTTAAATAGAATAATGTAAAATTTATCATTACTTTATTTGAATAAAATCGATGCCCAAATCAGTATTCAAAGGCGCCTCAATGTTATCTCTTCCATCGGTGAAAAGGGTATTAAAAGTAAAGAGTTTGAACATTTTGCCAGCTCTTTCATTATTTTTTAATGCTGCTACAATCACATAACCGTTACGGCGTGGATCAAAGGAAGGTTATTGTTCAATAAAATCGATTAAATCTTGACACTTATTTTAAACGTCTTGTTTAATGAAAAGGGGGAATGTAAGCTCTGATTATCAAACTGGATAAAGCAAAATACATAAAGAGGGACCTTAATTTTTATCTATTTTTACGTGGGTGTCCCTCTGATTGTGAAGTACGAAAAACAAATCACATCAAAACAATCTAAAGATACAAACAAAAATAATCAATGGAACAATAATCCAATTACCATAAAAAGGTATCTTTTAAAATTTATATTCATACTTCAAAATTACAGTTTATTTTTCGTTTATAAAGTCGTAAGCTTTTCGGTCGTAGGTAATAAAATGTTATGGTCATTATTTGACAATGAATTATTGCCTCTAAAGTTAGGTTTTGGCTTATACAGCTGTCATGTTAAAAAGAGACAGCCAAAAACAAATATATTTTCATTTTAAGTGTTTTTTGCAATATAATAACAATATTGATAACAGAGTAGTAATTAATATTTTTTAAAATTTATTTATTAAAAAATAATACAAGATTTCAAATTATAAGAGTATGCCGAATAATTTTTTTTCCCTAATTATTCTACTACTCCATAAGGTGAGCTCAAGGAGTTCGTATTTATGAGAGGAGTAAGTATATAAAAATTAAGATAATGCTTAACTCATTCAATACCAGAGTTTCTCCCGAGAAACATGAACAAAAAAATTAATATATTTTTATTTTTTTAAACAAATCATTTCTTCCAGAGATAAGGGAATATTAATTATTATTTTTTTGGTAAATTAATGTTTTTAAGACAAGATTTTTTTTATGCATAGCACAAAGGATAACAATTATTTTTATAAGCAATAATTGTTCGCCTGAAACACTCATCCACATTGAAAAATCTCCTGATAAAAGATACATGACGCCAACGGGACTCGAACCGTGTCCTTTCGATTTCCGGTCGAAAGCTCTGACCACTGAGCTATGGAGGCTTATCTCTTACCCGCGAAATTATTCAATATATGCTAGTGTTTCATTCAACAATTACTGCTTGTTACATTTTTTCACCTGAAAACAACCAACTTTATTTTATATGAGAAAGGCATTGTAAGTGCTAACTCTCTCACTAGATGGCGTCGAGACAAATTGTCTACATTATTAGGTGAAATACTTGAACTTGTCAAATATTAATTATTATTTTTTCAGGTGAAAAAATGTAATTCCTAAATTTCACCTTCTCTTATTACCTTTTAATTTGTACCTATTAAATTGTACCTTTTGACATTAAATGAAATAATATATGAATAATGCATACAATATTTAATGTTTTAAAAAGTTTTTTATGTGAAATATTTTCAAATGTCTTACATAACAAATCTATAAAAATGCTAAGGCATTTTTTTATCCAATTAATGGTATATAGTTAAAGTTAGTTGTACAATCAGTTGTGTCATCATGAGTACTTAGTTTTTCTCTAAATCCAAATTGGCTAGGACTAATTAATTAATTATTTTCAATATAATGCATAAGTTGTTTTTAAACAACCTTTCCAAATTTTTTTGCTATGTTTGAGACAAGAGATACAGGTCAATAATTTGATGTTTAGTTAGGGCGGCCTGATTTAAAAACAGGTGTTATGATAGATTTTTGTATAAACTGATGGGAATATTTCACAATTCAAACTAATATTTATAATGTTTGTAATAGGAGTTCTTAATATTTTTTTTACCGTTTCAATATATGTAATGTGATTCCATCAATATTCACCATTTGAATCACTTATAATATTTTCGATATCATTTATAGTTACCTATTTTATAATTTTTATGGATACTTGTGTTTAATTTTTGTACGACTAAAGGCATCAGAAAATTTGGTCGGTTCCATTATGGCATCAATAACCCATTCATAGTAAGGGGCTGGAGATAATGTCGTAAACGTGACCTTAACTTTTTTTAAATTTTCTATTTCAAATTTTCGTTTAAGAATCGCTAATATTTTTATCACATGTTTAATTTTAAAATTTGAGGTTTTACTCGTTACGTTTTTCTAATATAATAAATAATAATTTTAATTAGCTTGTTATGCATTGCACGGAGGGAATATTGTAATAGATTTATAAGATTATTTTACACTGTTTTTTCACTTTACAGATTTGTTACAGAGTAAAAAATCTATTAAATTTTCTAATTAGCTGACTTTGCGTTTCGATTCTGACTTTAAACATATTAAAGCAATTGAAACGTAAAGATCAGCAAAATAAATCTTGGAACGTTCAAATCGCGATGCTTCAAAGTGAGCAAAAGTCCGTGTTCGTGATTTATCAATGTTTCATTATTTTTTCTTTCTTTGAACCGCTCACATGTTCAAACAATTTTCTATAAAACCTTGGGACGGCTTGGAATGTTACAGATTGCAGCTATTAAATGAATAGAGTGGATTCCGAAGACAAATTGCAGAAGATTACAAGTGCGTTTATATTTTACTTTACTTTAAGGGTCATTATTCGGGTTCAAATCCCCGAATTCCCATCCCCGTACTTTGGAACAGATTTTATTTTTCTGATGCCACGTTTGGGGTATTTTTAAAGATTAAATAAAATAAATGTCATTTCCTTCGAAAGTTTTTTGAGAAATGCTAGCTTTTAAGGCGATGCACTACGTCGGGTATAATTTTGAATCGAGCCGCTATCAATAACACACCTTACGTAGATGGCGATAAGGCTTAAATTCCCGCTTAACACCATCCATCTGTTTTGATTTATGCAAGAAAAAAACATGGCCAAAAAGTGCCTTTTATTTTATTTTGTGGATGTTCAGGCACAAATATTTAAATGTTTTTCGATAATTTTATAAATAACTTAATTCGCCACATTATACAATAAAACCATAGCCGAAAATGGTTTCGTAAGAAGAGATTTTGAACTTTAAAGCAGTTTTCATAGGCCTTATACATTATTTTTTTCTGGGCTTATAAAAATAATTATCTAAAAAATACTCGATTATTTCAAAGGCCAAGATGTATTCTACTCGCAGTATTTAATTAAAGCATCTGAAACATTTCTAGGCGACCAAATTTTCAAACCGAAAACACATGATTTTGCATTACTACGTATTGCATCGCCTTAAGACTGAATAACTTCTGGTAAAAGTTAAAAAAAACTAGTTTGAAATACGCTCAATCGCACGGCGAAAAATAAGTATTGCAAATTTATTAACATGCAAATCATTGGTAATCCAGTTAAAAACTCGATTAATTTTTACTCAATTAAGAACATATTATCATGTTTATACATAAATCCGAATATTTTCGTATTTCGTCATGATATATTATCAAGGAAAATTTAAATGCACGTGCACTTTTCTTGATAATATATGATGATTATTTTAAAAAGATGCAAAATGCGAAGCACAAAAATTTATGAATCCTGAGTAGTAACCAGATGCAATAATATATATTTTTTAAATGTTAACTCTTTTAATTATAAAATTTTTTTGGAGAGCAGAAAAAACTCTGAATTTTTAGCAAATCCATTATTCTTTCCAACACGAATAAGCCGTCTGGCTTAGGGATTGACTAAATACCCGGAATCTATGTAAGTCAGCGTCTAAAGCCACCCTTCTCTTTGGCGGACAGGATTTTCATCGCTAACAAATCGATCCGGCGAACAAAAGGAACTAAGCCCAAAACATTAAAGAAAAACCCTAACCACATAACAATAGGTCGGTTCCTACGTGGCTCGCGATGTTTCAAAGGCGTTTTAATGTTTTTTTTCACGCCAGAAAGTGTTTTTGTTTTCCAGTGAAAGAAGCCTGCCCATCTCCGCCGGGGATGCTAACAATAAAATCAACGGAATAAAACACGAATAATGGTGTTTGAATTAAAGCAGTTAAGTACGCAAAAAGCTAATGAATTTAATCCTAATATTTATTTTTATTTTGTAGTACTTTTGTAATCATAAAAATACTCTTACGTAATTTTATATTATGTTGTCATCACTATTTGATTAATTTTTTAAACAATTTAAGAAATTCAAAATAAAGATAGAAAAATTTTAAAACTAAATTACCCTTTCAATCAAATTTGCTTATAAAGCACTTTATTTAAAGCATATTGCTAAACCAGTTTTAAGTCTTTAATGATATTCACTATACATGATATTATAAATATATTATTATGTAAATAAAAGCGATTTAGTAATGAACAAAAAAATATTTATTCGCTAAAAATGAGGCACTAAATAATAATGGTTTAGTTAGTGTTTATTGTTATTAATTCTTTGTTAACGTTTCCTCTTTGCTTCATTTTAATTAGAGTCTTTGTAAATGTGTATGATGTTATAATTCTAATGATCAGTAGAAAGTATCAAAATAAATCTAAAATACCATGAATAATTGTTTGAAATTGAACAGTCAAATACATAGAAGGCTGATATATTTAATCTACAGAGTTGATATTTACCCTTTACTAATTAACGTGATTTAAGTTTCACAGCCGTTTTCCGTACACAAATGGTTATTTATCAATCATCTATTATTTAAAGTTCATTGTATGTGGCGGACGGACGGCGGACGGGCGGCGGCAAACAAAAGCAGATGGCATACAAATCTACAGTTTTATTCCGAGGTTGATGAAAATTTGCACACTTGACCTTTAAAACAAGAGTTAGGTCACTATCTAAGTCTGATAATGAAAAACTCTATGTGAAGCCCGAGAATCGCTGGGGAGTTCAGCTAGTTGTCAAATAAAGCATTTTTATTATTAAAAGTGTTTTTAATACTTAACTCAAAGAAGAATGTTAAAAAATTGACTTTTTAGCGACTTTTTTATAGACGTTAATTTTTTTTTTTCTTCATAACCTTTTCTTGTTGGAGGTTGGCTATCACGAAAGTGCACTTGTCAGTCACATTTAGAAAACAGCGAGGTTTATTGGCACGTCGAAGTGATAATCAAAAAATTCAGATCAATCATGAACTGAAAACAAAATTAATTTAATTAATAATTATTATTATGAAATATGGCCCTAAAAGGATTGAAAAGCACAATAGAGTATCACTTCTTTACACATAAATACAATCTACATATTTGCCCTGATGATAGAATCTACATATACCCCAAAAATAAATCATGATGGTAATATTAATATGTTCGTTATTCAATTAACCTTTTGTAGAAAACGTTTATTGCAAAACCCACTTTTCCATAAAATAGAACCTTTTCAAAGAATGTTCAAAATAGCGTTACTCAGTTTTGTTCCTACATTTAAATATTTGGTTTGTTCCTACATTTTACATTAACGACTTATAAAACCAAAGAAAAAATAAAACGAACAAGAAATATAAAATCTATTACTTTAATCGATTATCAGGTAAAGCCTATTGTGTTGACTATAGGAGGTTTTAAATTTTATGCAGTACTAGTTTTCGTATAGATAAGAAGAAAATGCGATCCGACAACAGTAAATTAATACCTACAAGTGGTGTTGTCAAATAAAAATCAATTATATTATAATATAGTAGATAGAATTACCAATAGTAATTATTAACCATCTTTTTGTGGATATTTATAAAAAAATGTTGATAAACAGAAACCAGGTTGAAATCCTGGGACAGAAAATATGTTTTATCACCAACTTTAAAAACTAATTGCTAGCACATAACGTATTACGCTATTTTTGATGACCAAATTTGAATGGCCAGGCACTCTTAACCCTAACTGTTAAATATTTACTTTCTTTCCTATTTCATCTAAAAAATCTTTCCTTCTCGCAACATTCTACAAATAAAAAAAACTACAGTTCCACTGGATTTATGTTCTAATTCGGGTTCTTATTCGAATTAACGCACAAAATAAATACCTTAAGGTTGTTACAAATAATATTAATTTGTCTATTAGGTATTAATGTATAAC
Organism: Hesperophylax magnus; assembly: GCA_026573805.1. Classification (NCBI taxonomy): domain Eukaryota; kingdom Metazoa; phylum Arthropoda; class Insecta; order Trichoptera; family Limnephilidae; genus Hesperophylax; species Hesperophylax magnus. The sequence continues at coordinate 1,134,907 of JAIUSX010000071.1, forward strand.
GGGTGGGAGTTCCGTAACCGATTAAATTGCTTAACAATCGCTGACAAAGAAAAATACCAATCATAAAATTCATCATACTTTTAAGGAAATCTGATGTTTTCTATATTCTCCTTGCGGATTCATAGCGCGTAATGTAACCAAAAGATCCCTAACAGTTGTTAGGGAGCGTGATACGAATGAGAGATTCGCACCGAAGGCGGCGGTTGATTATGAACCAAATAGACTTATCGCTCTTTGCACAGTCGTAGCGTTAAAGCGACTACGTCATACGATATAAACGCGGTTTACTTTAATTAACTGCACATCGCTTCATCAACACGATAAGGCGACGGCTCCTGTTACCGCGCGGGCACCTACCATCTACCACCTATAACCAACCCTCATTCCTAACTAACTCTGTGTATGTCGCTAAGTAGGCTTGCTGAGATTAGTGGCTTGTTCCGTAAAGTAATTTAGATTTACAGTTTTTTTCCAAACGTTTTTATTTTATTACTGTACGAATTAGTTTTCACACAGTTGTAACAAAGTTTCATTATAATATTCAACAAAAGGTTGAAAAGGTAAGAACGAACACAATTTCTGTATAAATTAACAAGTAGGTATTTCTAACATATGTACTATGTAAAATCAAAAAATATCAAAGCTAGAATCGATTTGGGCTCACCGAGTAACATGGTATTTAATTTCTTACAGGTTGCTTACTGACCAACTTGATTTTATTGTGTTTTTATTATTAATCCATTAATTAATATTATGATCTTGTGGCATATTGCGAGTGTCATTTGTGGTACGTCTTAGAACACAGAAGAATTCATATCGTACCTATAACAATTATATCGAAGACGCGTAGAGCTACTACAATCGTCGGGAATGTTCCCGAAGGAGCTGGACGCGTGCGAACAATATAAGTGTAACGGCAAAGTACTACTTATCGGTGAATCTCGTAAACTACAAAAGGTTCTCCGCTGCGCCACGCTTCTGCATCTCATAAAACGTAAATCTCATTAATAAAATAATACTGATAAGCGAATTCAATAATTTGATTTTCCAAAGACTATGCACAACCACAGTGAACAGTGACACAAAATTATATTCTAGGGGGCAATATCATTTGAACATATCGATTATATTTTTATAAAGAGATTCTGTAGTAGTTGATATAATGCATCTCTATTTGGAGAATGATATGGTCTTACTAAAATGGGCAAAGGAAATGAGATGGGCAAGAAAAAGTAACCGCTGAAATACCGCATCGATTAAAACACACAGCTAATGATTTGAAATTATATTATTTAGTTACTGTTTCTTTACATTGTAGCTTTTTTTACTTTAGAATTTTTTACCTCACTAGGACAAACCTGTGTTGAGGTTAATAATTTTACATAATTATAAAAAAAAAATAGCATAAAGATTACGTATTAAGTTAACAAAATTGTTACATTAACGTTTCTACGAATTGGGTACCTACATGGTACCTATTAATCTAATTCCAGCCAATTCATTACAGTATAATGTAGTAAACATGCAGGGTGACCATATGACATTGATATTTAATTGCAAGAAAAAATATTATAAACTATTATTTTAAAAAGGAGAAAAGCAAGAAAGAGAAAAAAAATACACTATAAAAGGAAAAGGATTAAAAAATATACATGTACAAAATATTATGTCACAATTTAAAAGGACAAAGACGAAATAATATGTTGGAAATCCTCGGATAGCACAAATAATTGAACATTCTTTTTAAATATACACAAGGAATTTGACGATTTAATGTGATCTGGAAGGCTATTAAATAGAAGTGGAGCCTGGTATAAATAATGTCTTTGCCCAAATGAGGATTTAGGGTGGTGAATTGCCATAAAGTTAAGACCAGATCCAATATATAATTATTTTTTTCTACATGCCTAATAAAGATATGCTTCTTAAGAAAGGCAAACGAAAACAAGTAAAGAATTTTTTCGAACACTTTTCGTTGCGACAAAATAAGTCTCTAGGGTGGTCAATTATACTATTATACAACAGAGTGGTTTCCGTTCCGCATCGTTCCTTCAACCCCCTGCCGCTCCTAACCGGCGCCCCCTTCGACCGTTCCACTCACTTTAGTAATCACTGACTTTCTGTTATCACTTTTTGTTATTTTTTATTAAATGCTTACTTAGTAGTTTTTGATAAAATAATAAAAATCAATCCAAGAATAAAAAACCACAAAAAATTGGTCTAATTGAAATATTCCGAATCGCTTGCAAATTGTGTTCATATATTCTCAAAGAATTCATAGACAATCTGTTCATAGCTTTCACACTCTTGCGTAAAAAGTAAAATGTTCACTCACTATTTTTTTCAGGTTAGATGAGTATCCGAGATTGGTCGTTTCGGAAAGTTCCGGTAATACACCTTTTATAATATCGTCAACCTATAAATGTCAGAGTCGGAAAATTTTGTAGCTTATTTAATGAACATGTAAACGTTTATTTAATATTTTAATGTCCCTTCAAAATCAAGGTTTAATTTATGTATTCATACTAATATGATTATCATAACATATTTATTATATTACTTCTTTTTTCAAAATATTTGATAGTTTCGATATTTAATTTCAAAACAGAACAAAAGATATGGGATCGAATTCCGAATAGCACGAAAAATTTACATGGATTTTTGTAACACTGAGACATTGATTATTTATGATGTTTATTAAAACGTTTGTACATCATGCAATCAATGGCTCTCAACCAAAAATGACAAAAAACATTAACTAATAATAATTCAAACTTTTGCGGTGTTACGAAAGATATATTTTGTCGGTTTAAATCTTATTGACCTAAAAAGTAAAAAGCTACTTAAAAATTCAAGGAAGTCGTTAAGAGATCTTTCTTACGATGTAATTCAACAACTTGAAACTTTTCACTCACAAACCGCAGTAAAAAAACTCTGATATTTAGGGTTACGTAAACAAACATGTTTTGAAAACCTTAACACCTACTTGAACAGTCGTGTTCAATGAAGATTGAAAGGGTCATTACATTTCGGCTATTGGTTTCCGATAAATTTTGGCGATCGAGGAATGTATATGTTTGGATTGTTAGTAATTCGTTAGCATCGGAAATTAATATCCTAAAGGTAAATCAGGTTTTTATTGCGACCATACCATTAACTATTACTTTAAACTGGAGCTATAAACGAAAAAGAAATATTATCCGGAAAAAATAAAAACTTTTTTTATTCGTTTAACTTTAACGTTACAGTAACATCATGTTAAGGAATCGTTCAATCGTAAATGTATACTGATGGTGGCTCATTTATACTCAATAATACATAAAATATTCTCAATAATAATACGTAAATTTATACTGATAGTTGCTCATTTATACACAATAATATATAAAAAATTCTCAATAAATATTCTCATTAGTATAAATTTACCATCGTAAATTTATAATTAATAATAATAAATTTGATATTAATAATATAAAAATGTTCTCAATAATAATACGTAAATTTATACTGATGGTAGCTCACTTATACAGAATAATACATAAAATAATCTATAATAATACAAAAGTTGTATGCAAAATTTCGGTCCCAAATTACAATTATTTTAATACAGTTGTTTTTATTAATAAGTTACACGAATTCCACGAGTAATAGTAAAAAATGTTTTCAATGACCATTTTTTTATATGTATTTTTACAATTGACCGACCGCTGTTTTAAATAAATACCAATTTATAAGTGTTGTTGTTATGTAAATTATATTTAAAATATTATTTCTCAAAAATATTTGCGCCTTATTAAAATTATTGAAATTGATAATCGTGAGTTTGGAAAGTTCGAGAGTCTTCTGCTATACAATTAATTTAAAAGCAAACATTAATATTAGAAACTTTTTTTTAAATACCGCCTCTAAAAGTTCACACAAGTTTTGAAAAACGTAACTTAAAAATCTACCCGGAAAAGATTATTTTTTTATATTTAAATAGGGTGCATCAAAATAAAACCAACTTAAGAAATTAAATTGACCTTTTCTGATAATGATGTAATATTCTTAAAAAGGCTTACAAAAACAAAACATTCCGAGTTTATTTTTAGATAAGAATGTACAAATAATTTAAACGCGCAAATTAATGCTCTGTTTAAAACGGATAAAGACTTTTATATCCGCTTTTGCAAAATTTATTTTTCCGCACATGGCTTCTTGTGACTTTCTACGCAGTAAATGGGGGATCTGTAACCGATGGAGCGCGCAGGTCACCCGAACAACCTTAGATTGATTGCTTTCATGTACCCACTCCCCTCGCGGGGACTGAAACAGAATTAGGGTCCTTTTTACCCCAGAGGAAACCAACCCTTGTTGCCCCTCTGTCATGCTATTATGGGTACTTACCAACACGGCTACTTGTAAAAGGGATCGAACTTTGTATTAAACATTTTATGATTTCATTATTATTGAGATAACTACGTAAACAACAAAATCCTACAAGTTTTCCTGTTGGACCTACTTCCACAAGGCACACAGTCCTTTCAACACTTGAAAGAAAGTGTTTTAAAAGCAGCCTGCAAAATTATGATTGAAGTTTGTGGGAACCTACTTACCAAAGAAGGGATCGATTTTGTATTGAACATTTTTTATTATTATTATTATTTAAAGTTTATTATTTTTTATTTATTTAACTTTATTACACGTTACACGGGAAAACGTATTTATGTTGTCACACCTTCTGGTTTCAACGCTTACAGTATTTATACCGTAAGAAATGTCGTCATGATAATTATTTCAATTTCAGTGTTGTACAAAATAATATGTGTTCCTAAACCAAATTACATCGTGAATGAATGCTAATTTTGAAGTAATGATTGGTTTGAATCGATGGATCCATAACGTGTATTGAAAGTTTTTTTTTTAAATGTAAGGCATCGTCAAATGTGCTGCTGTAAGAGCCGCCAGTGTTGAATTCCAAACGGTGATTTATAACAATATGTTCTTAATGGCTTATTTGTATGCGGGACTATTATAATGTTCTCTTTTTGGCTGAGGGGACGATAAATGTCAGTTGCATTACGTAGTCGATTTTTATACAAGTTTACAATTATGACAAACATCTGTGATAAATGGTAAATAATGTGACTTCATTATTACTGTTTTTGGAAGCAAAAGCTTGGCAAACTGGTGTAAATTTTTAAACATCTTTTTAAAAGCAAGATAAATAATTTATTTATGCTTACAGAAGGCATATGTCATCTAGTAGGAATACGAACGGATCACAGTAAAAATTATGATAAAAAAATAATTATTAATTATGTTCTTGTGTTTTTTCAGAAATTTTATTTCAGGGTAGGTGTTACACGAAGATAATACGATTTGTGAATTATAATGGTTATAAGATTTTTTAACATTTTCTTGGAATAATTATTAATTAAATTTTATTACTTCATAATGTTTTCATTAATACCAAAACTATCCAAGTGGTGGTTAAAAAAAATTAAAACCAAAATAATAAAAAATGTTTCATTTTATCCATATTGTTTATTCATTTACATAAGTAGCATATTTCACAGAAGAGGATCTGTACAAAAATTAATCAACTGGCTTCACATCTTTGAAATTGGAGCCACAAAAAGGATATTCGTCTTCAGAAGAGTCATTACATCATCCAGAACGAATATTGATGTTGTAGATACTCCAGTTTAAATTACCGATTGAACGTTTTGTATTCAATGTCGGGATACCTATCATTATTATCATTCTCATTTCGGATATGGCTTCCGTGATAAAAATATTATAATTAAGACAAATAAACTGCAAAATTGAAAAATATATTAGAACAATTCATCAAATTTCATAGTTTATATTAAAAAAATATATATATTTGTAGTTTAATATATAGGACGCCTTGTTTCTCAGAATACGAACAATTCATCGAATTTCATAGTTCATTTTCAAGTTCTGTTACTATTTCAGTTTTGTGATGCAACTGATCGATAATGATAAAATAATAGAACATTATTTGAGCCTTCACAGAACTTGATAATCAAATTTCAACAACCGTCTTTAATCTCTTATTTCTTCGAAAATCAAGTAAATAATTTCATTTAGAAATAATAATAATACAGTTAGAATAATTTCGTTCCACGCCTACAGTTGATTCAAATTTAAAAATCTAAAGACGGGTCGTTTTCATTTTCGTAACTAATTTTTACATTCTACAAAAGTTCTGTTACTTTATCATTATTGGCCAGTTGTTTCACATAATGGAAATAATAACAGAAATTGAATAGAACTTTCACAGAACTTGAAAATAAGCTATGAAATTTTATTAATCGTTAAATTACTAAATAAAGAAGTATTTTCTTAAAAAACCCGCATTTTTTTTTAAATATTTATATATTGATTTCAATTAAGGTACCTGTTTATAGTTTTATTAGGAATTAATCGTAATTTACCAAAAACAAATCAATAATATCACACTTCAAAATAAAATTGTGCTAGAAACCATAGGTAATTATATTTAATAAATTTGTCATTAAACAACATTATTAAATATAAATAAGTTGAATATATAGAATTGACAACGGCAGGGGCGTCGCAATATAGGTACGCAACTACAATACATAGGTATCATGGTTTTATTCAAATATGATTGTGTGCCTTAAATATTTCAAGATCCTTCCGACAGTTTGTTTACCTACATAAAACTATTTCGATTTATATTCTAAGTAAAATCAATGTATTATTAAAGTAAGACTACAATGTGCGTGCCTCTATAACTCAGAAACGAGTCCCCGTAACATCAAGGATATTGTGTGGTAGCCCTCTATCCCCATCCATGAAGAAGGTTCCCTATTAACCTGAATATAGTACTTTTAAAGACATAAGGACTGGAAGTTTCGCGGAAATTTCTAGAACAGTCCAGAACATTCTAAAATATTCAAAAGCATTCCACAAATTTCCAGAATATTCCGGAACATTCTGGAATGTTGTGGAATGTTCGGGAATAGTCTGGAACCTTCGGGCACATACCGAAACAACCCAGATCATAATGAACTAAAAACGGAGTGACAGGCCGTTTCCCGATAAAATTTTAGTAAATTTGTAATCGTGACAATACAATGGTATCTATAAATAGTATTAAACAAAATCACTATCCGCGTCTGTCTGTCTGTGTGCTTGGTTCTTCTAAACTATGCAACGGAGTTTGAAAGGATTTTCACTATCATTTAGCGAATTTCTTAAGGAACTTGTAAATATATAATTCACGGATATTATATTTATTGAAAATAAAGAAAGCCGAGCCACGACTGGTATACATCAGCTAGTGGAATATAAAGTAAAAAATCTATTAGGCTAGGAAAGACAAAAAAAATTTAAATACTGTAAAATAGAGATTACACCATTTAATTGTTGATAAAACGAATCGATTACGAAATGGAAACGAAAATAGTAAAATATAATATTGCATGATTAGAAAATTTCATGTATGTTTAGATGGGTTAGTGATCTGGCTAGTTTCGGTTTACAGAGAATATATCTTTTTTTTCCCACATACATTGTTGAACGATTTTATGGAGAAACCTAGTCGCGAGGTATGGACATTTGGCTTCGCTCGATGGAGCCATGTTTGTGGTTCTACTTCCCAAGGTGTCCGAGCAGTAAGTCAAATGTTAACCGAACGAGGTGTCGATAGTAGAAAATGGACGCTTTAGGATAGTACCGCGACCATTAAACATATTTGTTGACAGTTCTGACATGTCTTAGAAAACTAAAATATATACCTTATCCTGTATTGGCTGTCAAAATATAATAAATAATTTATGTAGAATCCGGAAATTTTGATTGAACTACTAGAAAATATTCTCTCCATAAATCATTACTATCTCTCTATCTAAGGTTGTTAGAAATGTGACAAGACACAACTGTTGTGTTTGAAACATAACATGTACTTGAGTATTTGTGTAGAATTATAATGTATATCTTATTTAGTCACTACCAAAGTTCAAAATCTACCAACAGTAAATAGTTGACTAAATAAGGGGCCTTACCTTTCCCACCAGAACGTCAAACTTTGAATAGTCTAAAATAAACATTTCACACACGTAATAAGTAGGTACCCACAAAACTCTCAAGGATACCGCAATTTTCGTGCGTGATATCTTTAACTTTCCAAGTTGCAGTCCAACAAAACCCTTCACTTTGAACCGCCCAGAAGTTTATGTCAAACTCAAATTTATCTCAAATTCTCCGGAACTATTTCAAAGGTCCCCTTTTGCCAACTTCCATACATTACATACTCTGTCCCTTATTTGCGTCACAGATTCGCTGGTCTTTTCAAGAAAAAAAAATCGTCTTTATCAAAATACTCCCATTGAAGAAGGCGATCGATGTAGTCGCCTACTTTCTGACATGTCTTCCCATCTTATTGTTGCTGTCTCCATGATTGATAACATTTCCTTGTGGAATATTTGTACACATCTTAATCTATTCTCAAATAGCCAAAACCTAACAAAATGTGTACATTTTTGTACATACTTACTATAATATTCCACATAGTTCCCATTCGGCGCGTAAATAAATACGATCAACCATGTCCTGTAATATTATTTTCTTTCTACGTCAAACCAATACTTGTACCTTCAACCTTACCTGGAATACATAAGTGAAAGGTCTTCAGTAGTGATAACCGATGACAACAGAATGTTTCAACATTCGTATCTCTTTGACTAACCTTAATAAATATGTCACCCTTACCGAATAGTTGTTCGGTCGGAATACATTATTGATGAGGAATAAAACGAGCATTACCTGCCGACGTGACGTAAGTTCATAGGTTAACGTATTTATGGATTGATTGACAAAAATCTCAAAGATGCTTGGCAGAACTCGTATTTAAGTCTTTCGAAATCTTTAAATCAAAATTATCTTCGACGAAACACAAAGCGTTAAACTTCTTTAGATTAGTAGTTAGAACTCAGTTCACTATTTTTTTTAACAATAAGTTTCTAATAAAATAATTACATTTACATGTGGTGGGAACCTTTTTAACACTGGATTTCATACTTAACCAAAAAATGTATGTTCAGTTTAACCGAAAGTCTTCTTTACTCTTCGTGTTTTATATTAATGCAATTTGCAATCAGATAGTATTAATCAATATTCTTTAATCATCAAAACAAAGGAGAATATTGATAAAAGTAAACCAAACAGAACGAGACACGGAATATAATAAATATTCAATGAGAATTGATCCCTGAATCTCTGTCTTACCAGGACAGAAGAACGTGTCTTGGTTAGTTTCATGTTTCGTTTTAATTTACAAATATTATCTTTTTCAATGATTAAATATTACGTTGACGGTTAGCCTCAGAAGAAAATTTATAAAGGTATAGTCTTAAAAAATTATTAAATTAAGTTATTCCAATAAATTAAATAAAAATCGATATTACCGTTGCTTCTTCGGGGCAGTTCACTAAAATATTATACATATTACCCATGATATGGGAAGCCAAATACACCATTTGTAAAGTAATTAACAACAGGCGAGATAGCTAAAAAATTCAGTCGTTAATATAAAAATCAAATATAAATTTAGAACCAACAATTATAGACATATTTTCAAGAATAGTATTTTTATTAATAACACGAGAGAAAAACCTTTAAAATTCTATTTCGATTGAAGTTTAAAGTGTAACATTTCTCAATATTTAAGTGCTTGTTATTGACAGAACACCAGTAATTGGATGTATCGAGGTAATTTTTGAAACAGTTGATGAACGGAAACATTTTATTTTTCGAAAATTTTTGATATCATCGGCGAAAAAGCAAAATTACTGTTTAATTATGATTAACTATTATATTACTTAAAGCGTACACTTTTTTTTCATTAAATGATATGTGTAAATATTAAAGTATTCGGATTCTATCCTTGTACATATTTACATCTAGTCAGCAACTTAACAACCAAATCTACCTAAATAAATTATTCCTCCATGTGATACTAAAGTTAACGAAAAACTATATTAAAGTTTTTCCGTGTTGCCGAAGAGAATACAATTTTAAATTTCACTTTCCAAACGAAGCATCTGTTTTCTGTATAACGGCAAATAACAAATTTTTACATGAAAACATACACTGTTTGGTAACACAACATATTCTAAAATTTGCCTAAAACTCATACAATATACATATTTACTTCACAATATTAAATTTGGAGATTAAAAGTGATTAATTGAACTTTATGTTTTTGACATTTCCTATTATGTTGGTAAATGGATCAACAGTTTGCTATTGGAAATAACCATATTAATAATGTTCAATTCAATTGAATCTTGAATTTCTGAAAATGTGTTTTGAATATTTATTTAGTGAATTATATATAATATATTCAGCAAATCTTTTATGTTTCATTATATTAAAATACTAATATTTGGTTAACTTATTTATTACTATTTAACTCTTTTTTGGGATACGTGCAAAATAAATCGAATATTAATTACTGAAGCAATTGACATTCAGCAATGAAACACAAAAATACGTAAATAAATATACTTATACACACATATATATATATATATATATATATATATAGTTGTCATTTCAACTTGAATCTTCGAACAGATTGATGTACGTTATTGCCAGTGAATGCATCGTCATCGACAACTAGTCTATCTGCCGAGTTTGAGCTCGATCTGTGTCGGGAAGTGGAAAAATCTTAAATTGGTGTATTTCGCCCAAAAAATGGTGTTGCCCTTATATTGCTATATTTCGCTCAAAAAATGGTGTTGCCCTTATATTGCTATATTTCGCTCAAAAAATGGTGTTGCCCTTATATTGCTATATTTCGCTCAAAAAATGGTGTTGCTCTTATATTGCTATTTTTCCGAAAAAAACAAGGACACGTTTTATTTTGTTTGTGAAATGCTTTAAAATCCATCCCGCATCCGTTTCTCGGAGGTATATGAAGTTGTTACAACGGCGGGAGTGTAGCATAAGTGTTAGCCAACGTGTAAACAAACCCAAAGAACAATAAAAAGGGTTGAAAGAATACAAAAAGTTTACGGCACAAAACAATGTCGGGATGTTCCCGTTCCTGCGATAAAACTGTCCAAGTCAAATAAACGCCCACGATTTCTTTCAGTGAATTTGATTATGATTTACTCGGGACATTTTATTTTAGAGGTGCGGATGCGAGTTCAAAACCCAGCGCAAAGAAATAAACTACGTTTTGTTTTAGAGGTGCGGATGCGAGTTCAAAACCCGGCGCAAAGAAATAAACTACGTTTTGTTTTAGAGGTGCGGATGCGAGTTCAAAACCCGGCGCAAAGAAATAAACTACGTTTTGTTTTAGAGGTGCGGATGCGAGTTCAAAACCCGGCGCACAGAAATAAACTACATTTTGTTTTAGAGGTGCGGATGCGAGTTCAAAACCCGGCGCAAAGAAATAAACTACGTTCTGTTTTAGAGAAGCGGATGCGAGTTCGAAACCCGGCGCAAAGAAATAAACTGCGTTTTGTTTTAGAGGTGCGGATGCGAGTTCAAAACCCGGCGCACAGAAATAAACTACATTTTGTTTTAGAGGTGCGGATGCGAGTTCAAAACCCGGCGCAAAGAAATAAACTACGTTTTGTTTTAGAGGTGCGGATGCGAGTTCAAAACCCGGCGCAAAGAAATAAACTACATTTTGTTTTAGAGAAGCGGATGCGAGTTCAAAACCCGGCGCACAGAAATAAACTACATTTTGTTTAATTTTATTGGAATGACTTTGAAGATTATATACATCAAAATCCAGGATTCAATTCTCAGTGGCCACCGTAAACTTTTTATTTTCAGTATAGTGTTCTGTTTTATTTTATTGTTTTATTAGTATTATCTTCTTATTCTATGTTGAATATTAAATTTTATTTATTTAAATAAATATAAGGCTTACTAACATTGCTACCGAAATTGAAATAAAATTAATGTTTGTCAGAGATGATTAAATAAAAGATATTAAGTAAAATAAAAAAAAAATCAGTTTAGATAAAGGGAATTCTCACTATATTAAAATAGATTATACTATTTCCAACATGTCAGATATTTACTAATCTTTTATCTGATCTGTTAGATATCTTAAACCCTCACACCAAGCACCAAAAACTTAAAATATTTTTTTTATTTACGTCACGTTCCAAAGTGGTAGGTACTTACAGTATCACCCTTTTGTTATACCACCTTTCAAAATCGAAAGTTTGACTAAAATGGAATTGGCCGTGTTTAGTTACCACACCTAAATAGCTTAACACTTTCTAATCTTTCTCTCCTCATCAGATACCTCAATTGGGATAATTTTTAAAATTCATTAGAAACGCCGGAGTCTATTTATTTGTGAAATTGAATTATTAAAAAAAAATATTAATTATTTTTGAGTAAATCAATCACATATTTTGGTGATTTAAGTTCAAATTTGTTTATGTTGCCTTATGATTTGGTTATTTAATTTATTTTTTTTTAATTTCTTTATTTTTCCCAATTTTTACATTAATTGCATACAATATTATATAAATCAATACGAATAATGGGAACCCACTAAGGCGCAGCCTGTGCGTAGGTAGTAAATTTAAGTTATTATATTATTGTACCTAGAAATAAACAAACTGTGGGCATATAAAACAAAAACAAGATTACATTTTGTCTAAGCGGTTTGTATAAAAAGTGTTTAAAATTGTGTAGGTATAGTGAAGTTATAAGTGTTTAGTGTAATATATGGTGAATATTTTATGAGAAACATAAATTGATACAAATTAAATAAAAAAAATTTCAACTGCTGTATCGAAAAGCCATAATTTTAACTCTTTTAAATATTGAGGAAGTTTAGTAATCACTTGAATATTTTTCGGTAAAAGATTGAAAGTACGAGGTCCAATGAAACTGCAGTATGTTTGCATTTGTTTTGTGTTCGTTTGGGAGTATAAAATACATTATTATTTCTAATGTTGATTCTGTTTTCATTTATTTCGAATTTATTTTTGTTTTTAAATATGTGTTTCATAGTTAGATGTATAAATAGTATGTGGAGACAGAATAGTTTACATTCTTTGTGTAACTCATCTGTTGAAAATATTCTTGTCCGATTATATTTCTTTTCTCTCTTTCGTCTCTTGTATTGTGTGTGCTGCAGATTTTCAACTTTTCTTAGATATTAAATTGATATGTGGCCATTAATTATTTTATAAATATAAAAATATTTTTCCTCAGGGCCTTTGTCATCTTTGGGGATGCCGTGTGAGGGGTATTTTTAAGGAAAATCTAATCTAATCTAATCTAAGTGGAAAATCTGCAAAAGGAAAAAGGATGATGGGTGGGTAGGAATCTAGGGATAAGTGTGCCCAGGAGTGATAAACGAATATATCCCTCTCACTGCCGGTGGGTCAAGAGACCGTTTGGAGACGTCAAAGGGTCACCCCAAACCAGCCTTTTACGATCTAGTGGGCAGGCGCGTCGTAAACACACCTCACCCGAAGAACAGGGGCACCCCTGCTAAGTCACCAAAAGTAGCGAACCACTTAGGGTGACCTGTGGCAGAGATTTTGGTTAGCCACAAAATGGTTTTCGGGGAGGGGATACCCAAACCTGCCTCCCAAATTATCATTTGTTTCATTAATTCATTGTAAACTGAGAAAAGAATGCTGCTACACTAATTAACTTACATTGTTGATCTATACATTTTTACTGAGATTGTGATTAGGAACGTCCTTAATAAAGTATTTAATTTTTTTTGCAAATTTGTTTATAGTACGTTTTGTGTTTTGAGAAGAATTCTGTTTGGAGTCCAGTATTACTCCCTAAAAATTTAATACAAATACTTCATTCAAAGCTTCACCGTTTATCAATATCTCTCTTTTTGTTGGTGTTTCTCGTTTTCCAATGTTCATAACTTTTGTTTTATTTACGTTCTATTTTAGTTTACTTTTCTTCTATATTATGTATCTATGGTATGTAGGTAGGTATATGTAGGTATTCATTTAATTGATTCTCTATGAATTCGTTTGTTCAAAGTTCCTTATTTTCATTTATACTTATGTACAATGTCTTTTAGATCTATTATTTAACATCTACAACATACAACATCTACATTTGATTCAAAGGAAAAATATTTGCTGGTTATAATTTTATATTCAGCAAATCTTGAAGGTTTATCCACGTGTAATTAGTGTAACAGCTCAAATTTTGTGTTAATTAAAAATTAATTAACTGTGAACTTTTACCCGAGGACCGCTTCCTTAGAAAAATCTTTACACTTGCCTCTACAAACACGAGGTAGGGTACGTTAAGAGTTTTCCTCTCCTTTGTTACATTGCTTACAAACGGCAGGAGTTAATAAATAAACAAAAAATTACAAGATATAAATTTTGTGAAACCTTGTACAAATTTGTTTTGCCTAAGTACATATATACCTACATCTCTTTAGTACACTATTTGTGTACAAAGTCATGACAATTTCGCTTGTTAGCGACGATGCTTAATTTCTCCCTCAATAATTACCTACGTAATGAGATTAGCAAAAATATTAATCTGATGAGCTTTATTCAATGCTTTAGCAATATCACAATCTTTGAGTCTTAAAATTTCCTACACATATTATAATTCGAAGAAATAAATAAGCATTTCTCCCGTGTAAGTTGGAAGGCGCAACACAACAGATAAAATTAAGCGCTAAGATTTAAGTGCCGCAAGTTGTAAATAACACACTACCCAATAAACAAAATAAATCATCTCATAAACCCAAATCTTGATACAATGAGAATCAGAAGCCTGTCTTCACGAAAACCAAGCACACGCCATAACAATAATTTTTGGCCAATTACTAAACTTATAATAATTAGAATAGGAGCTCAGCCATTACAGAGTAAAGTGTACAACTGCCTTATCGCGGTCGTCATTTATCCCCTCTTCCGCCATAAATTTCAAGATATTATGTTGAGTGTTTAAATGAACAACGACTATTTGTTACGTTAATTGCGAATTACGTAAGCTTATACCCGCCGTTCGTTCGGCGCCGTTTCGGCTCCCGGGTAATTGTGAACTGGGCTTAGCGCTTATAATGCCGGCATCCATAACGCGACGTGCCGTATTTACCTGCGAGAAGTGAGAATAAAATATTAATTCCCATTACGGGACCACTCTTATTACAACCAGGCCCGAATGCGTCGTATTTGTCACACACGTCGGGCGCGGGTGGGGTGTGGGCCCGTGCGGGTGGTGAGAGGGTGAAGTGCGGGCAGGGTGCGGGGAGCGCGCACTAAACCGGGTGCGATCCCGCTACTCTTCGCGGAAGGGTTCGCATCTCGACAATGCGCGTTCTTTCGTCTTGGAACGATAAATCTACTTCTTTAAAAGAGTGGATTATTTATCAAATATTCAGACACGTCCATAAAACATGCATATTGTTTTTGTTTACCCACGTAGGTAGGTGTTAATTTAAAGCCAAACTAACATATTAACATGAATAATGCTAACGGTACAACAGGACACCAGCAACATGTAGTTGTGTGCCTCCTCTGATTTATCGCATTTAATTCCTAAAAGCAAATAATTCAGAAAGACTAATATAAAAATGATGAAGTTAATGTAGATTAATTCTCGTATTCACCCAAAATTCTCAGAGCTGTACAAACTAATAATAAAAGGCCCTATTAAGTGAATCCAATTGATGCTTTCTACTTGTTAAGGTTTCTATGGATTTCTTGATTGTCATTTTCCATAGCATTTCGTCCATTACACTAAAAATTATATAAACAACATTTAACTTAATAAAATATTTTACAATAAACATTAATTTGAATAAATTTTAAATATATTTTTTTAAATTCTGTAATACATTAAATACGTCCATTTAAAGTACGATAGTTCTTAATTTTACATCCTTAACATTTGCGAAAATAGGTACCCAAAAACTTTTTAATGTAACTTAAAGAGTCGTTAAATATAATATCTCAACTATTTCCGAAATTTCATTCAATGGTATCATTCCTCTTATCATGCTAAGCATGAAGTTTTCTTTTAACCCTCAAAATGTGTGACAATAAATTGAATATCAATATTGTAGAAAAGATAACAATAATAACATGCCATTTATATAGCGCATTTTAGTGTCATTTCACTCTAAGTGCGCATACAAGGGTCTAATATTTAAAAAAAAATGGACAGTCGAATCTGAGACACCATCTAGGTTGAAAATATATTCGGGTAAAACTTTGTAATCATACAAAAAAACATGGGACCTAATTCAGGAAGATTTTTGTAATTTTTCAATTGAAATATGAGATCATTAAAAATGACGGAGAAATAATCCGTTCTCAGTTATAGCTCAGTGGTTATTGTGTTGTCCCGGCAAGGCAGAGGTCGTAAATTCTTTCCTCAGTTGTGATCGTTACCTTTTTTATTTTCTGTGTCTTGTTCTGTTTCATGTTTCGTTTAGATTTATTAATGTTAAATTTTTCCTCAATGAAACCCTTTGAATTCTAAGAATCCAGTGGTACCTAAAATTGGGTGCCACCATATAGTTGTCTTTTTGTCTTATTTAGTCAATACATAAGTGGCTAAAAAAGGTTCGATTTAAAAAATATATAAATATTTCTTGAGCAATTTTAAAATTATTTTATTTATTACAAATTGCTATTCTTTAATCCTATTACTTATTCGTAGTGACAGATTATTTTGTTTAATTGATAATCACAATACAAACACTAGGTCCACACTCGTAGTTGGCATTCAAAGGGTTAAATAATAAGTAATGTAAGCAATGAAGCAACACATTAATGTCGTAATTTTGCTAACGACATCATTAGATGACCATCTTAAATAATTAACCTCATCACAATTGCCGAGAGCGCCAATATTTAAAATGATCACCTAATTTATTTTTTGTAGTCGAACCCGCAACCTTCTCACTCTTTGTCAAACGAGTACAGGCTACGGATGCCATTATGTTTTCCTTCTACTGGGTCAATATAGTACGGGGTATCCGATGAAATTTCACAAACTACAAAAACAGAGTGGTCAGTAAATTGCAAAATGTTCATTGTTTTGTTATAATTACCTTAAAACTAAACTCAACTGTGTGGTTCGAAAGTTGATTTAAAAATGAGCGAGAGCATAAAATACAGTAAATTTGGCGGGTGAATTTTATTTTTATTCGGAGCTTACGAGTATAATATTGTATTCTGTAATGGATATTGCTAAATTTGATTCAAAGCAAATAAAAAATATCTCTTTTCTAAACTCTTCTCATGATTCAAAATATATATAGTTAATTAAGTACGGTGGGTAGGTAGTAACCGTCGAATTTTGAATATTTTCAGGATGGTGTTGCCCAGTTCCGACGAAATTGTAAGATATTTTTACACTCGTTTTAAAGACCATCACGTTTTCCAAAAATGAAATAGTTTGTAAAATATTTTCATGAAATGTTTTTATTGCAGATCTTTTTTACAACTTATCCATCTTGTGACTTGTGATGCCGTTTCCAAAATATTCAACCGCGCGATTTATCATTTTTTCCCATTCTACCAGTGACATTCGTTCTAAAAACCACGAGCAGATGTTTTCTGGGATTTTTTTTTATTATTGTTCTTTCAGTCTGTCCTCTTTCATATATTATGCTCATTTATCATTGGTTTACATAAGATATTGGCTGCCTGCACTGCACGTGCTTTCTAGAATCTTCTAAAGATACTGCGAATGTAGAAATTATCAAAATTCAATCCATTTTTCAACCACCTTCTAACCTATTTTACGTGAATGGTTGCTCTCGAAAATTGGTCAAAGATAAAACCTCATTGCTTATTCGTCTTACATATGATTTGACCATATCCATCACCAGGCCATCTTCGACTTCGATCTTCTTCTTCGAGGTCATTTCTCTTCTTCATCAATCTGCCTATGTATTTTATCCTCTGACCAGTTCATAGCTGGCTCAATTGAATTTTCGATTACAATTTTATTTTGAATGATCCATTCCTATTAATCAAGTTTATGTAAGTTTTTAATCTGAATTTTGATAAGTTAAGACATCACTTGATCCGTATTTAATCTAAATACTAAAATATTTTAATTGATTTTAGTTGCAAAATAAAAAAAAAAATATTACTTCTGGTATACTTCAAAACTCTACGACAAATTAATAAAAGCTTAACGATCACATTTGCAATTTGCAGGACAACAAAATTACATACTTTGTTGAGATATACATTCTGAGAGCTTATCTTATATTGAGAGAGAAAGATACGCGCAATCGTTCAAAACAAAAATTAACTCAATTTAAAAAGATCTGATAATTTATACCATAAATAAATTAGAATATCAAAATGGAAATGGGAAGGCCAGGCAATCTTTTCATTCAGGGCAATATCGCTATCAGCCAACAGGCTGTGAAGATAAGTATAACTACAATAAATAAATAACCGAGCTGCGCTGCTCCCTTGACCTGGACATGTTATATTATTAATGGGATTATTTTTTTTCGCTCCTGCCCATTTTCGTTTTGGCCTACGCGTATTATTTATGAGCGAGGCGGTTAATTGAGCGTATAATTTTCTCAGGATCGACAGATATGGCTGTTTTAATTTCCGTGATGATACCGACTGGGCATTTATCACTATCTACCCCCGAATGAAGGAAATGTTAATGTTTTTGAAATATTAAATGTACAAGTTGATATTGATGTTACAAAGAAATTCGATATCCACTAAATAACCGTAGGAAGAGAGTGTTCACACCAAAATCCTTTCATTTCTTAGGTTTAGAGTTTTTTGAGTACCCGGTTGATTGAATGTTTATTTTAATATTTGTTATTGTCATATTGTCCACTTTTTACTAACATCTTTGTAATGGAACATTATTAAAACATGAACTCCAACAATTTTTCGCGATATATTTTTAAATAAATACCCCAACTCGTTTTAATACAACCTTTAATTAAACTAAATATTAAAAAAATTGATTTAAAAGCATGGTCGTGTCGAAACTAGATGGCATATGGCGTGTGAGTTAAAAAAAATGTTAGACATAAAGTAAGTTTTTTCCCTTCCACTACTAACTTATTAATTATTTGCTTAGTAAGAGCTTAACGCTTAATCAACATTACTTAAGTACTATAACGTTTAAAGTTTTGAAAGGATAGTGGGTTAAACCTTGAGTTCTTTCCCTTCTACTACTAACTTTTTAATTATTTGCTTAGTAAGAGCTTAACGCTTAATCAACATTACTTAAGTACTGTAATGTTTAAAGTTTTGAATGGATAGTGGGTTAAAATTATTGAATCAGGCCAATAAAGTCGTCGATTCTTTACCAAATAAACTATTTCGAATCGTTTAAATAATGATCTCCAATATTCCAATCCATCTCCAATTACCATAATTCATAATTTTATGATCAATTCTATCATAGCACAGGCAAGAAGGTGTGATATGCCGCTGTACAAATATCCGATTACGTCGTTGTCGCCATTGTTCATTGAGTCTGAATACAGTGAAAAGAGACCATAAGCTTTTTTCGTTATTTTTAACTTTAATTGAATGATCCGTTGACCAAGCTTTTCAGGCTTACCAACTTGTTTGTACATTTTACGATGGGGTGTGCCATGAGGTGACTATTAAATGTTTATTTGAACTCAAGTCGTAACGTAAAGATAGCTTAAAATCTTGTTTTAGCTGCCAAAACCAAGTAGTTATCATGAATTTTTCCGATTGTAAATAATTTATCATTTGAAAGGCGGGTTTGGGTACCTCCGCCCTGGGAACCATTTTTTGGATAGCCAACACCTCTGCCGTAGGTCACGTAAAAAGGACTTAGCGGGGGTGCCCGGTTCATAAGCTAAGGATTGTCTAGCTTACTTACTAGGTGGCGGGCCGGATCAAGATAGACTGGTTGAGGAAGGCCTTTTGACTTCTTCAGCAAGACTCTCTCTACCCATCGCCTTGCATTGCAATTGGAGCCTCAGATTCCTACCCACCCCATTAACTTTTATTAATTAACTACTCTCAAAAGAAAAATATAAAACAGAATAATCAAATGATTCGTTTGTATCTGGGAATTAAACCCATAACCTCAGCATATGCTCTAACCTGTGCTAATTCAATCCTATCAAATTTGATCATATTTAATTTATTCAATAAGTTATTTCTCTATAAAAATAATGATTTTTTGTTGTTGTTAATCTAGGTGAATAGTTATAAAGGAGGGACCCTAGATTTTGATCCTTCTGCATCCTAACTTTTTTTTTTTTTTTTTTACTTTATTTATTTTCATTTCTTTACATATATTATACATATTAATAGATAGTATATAATAACATAATACATAATACCAAATAGTATACACAAGAAATGAAAACCCACTAAGGCACTGCCTGAGTGTGGGTAATATATAACGATTACTATATTTCAAGTACCTAAAGTATAATATACATTAGTAGAAAAAGTTTTTTTTTGTTTATAGTTATTATAAAAAGTAAAGAGAAAACATTATGTACAATAGTTTATAAAGTTTCAGCAAGTGAGTTGTAGAAAGAATCAATAAATTTATAGTAAAAGCGTTTCAATATCTGCGTCATTCAGCCATAATTTTACCTCTTTAATAAATTCTATCTTTTTATTTATCATTTGAGTTTGTAGTGGTAGAAGGTTAAATGTACGAGGACCAATGAAACTGCTATGTGTCTGCATTAATTTAGTATTGGTTTGGGGGGTGTAAAATATATTATTTGTTCTTTTGCTCACTCCCTCATTTATTTATTCTCATCGGTTAGCAAAGATGTTATAATGTTACCGGGGTGTATTTCTGCAGGAAGATGCTAACTGGAAATGCTAACTATTTCCAGAGATTACTCGCTTCATCTAAACAAGAGCTATTGCACTTTATGGTAAACCACGGTGGAGAATATACTCTCACGACAAAAGGGGCCAACTTTGTGTTGGGTGTTTGTTGCAACGTACAATTATAATATCCTGTTTGCTTTGCTAGTCTCCTGGCATCAGATATTTTCCATGTTATTTCCTTGCCAATCTGGAGTAATTACAGCATTTGACGCAGCCGGACATGCGTTGTATAAATATTTTTGGTATGTGCCTAATGGAGATGGAAGTTACATGACAAACCATGTAACTTCCATGTCCACACAATTTTTAAAGTTTCTTTCAATTGGTTCCGAGAAAACTGCCGGTCGTGTCATCTAAAGAAGACATCGCAACGGTAGTTCATTGGCGTGCATCTTGTAGATAAGCCATTCCAGCGGCCTTCCAATTCTCATTCCCTTTGTTGAAGTAATTTCTTACCAGTTTTTGCATTTTGTTTAGTGTGAAAAAGATTTTTTGAAGAATATTACGTAACCACATTACTTTTATTCTATAAAGTTACTCTGTGTACAGCTTCACAAAATATTTATATACTTTTATGATGTGTACTATCTGAAAAATTATAAAACAAATAATTTAAGAGAAAATATTTGTCAACTGGTGAGTTTTGCCATCAATGGTAAATGTTTGCCAACGGGTAAGTTTAGCCATCAATGGTAAATTTTTGCCAACAACTGGTGAATTTAGCCATCAATGGTAAATGTTTGTCAACTGGTGGATTTAGCCAACAATGGTAAATTTTTGCCAACTTGTGCGTTTAGCTATCAATGGTAAATGTTTGCCAACTGGTGAGTTTAGCCATCAATGGTGAATGTTTGTCAACTGGTGGATTTAGCCATCAATGGTAAATGTTTGCCAACTGGTGAGTTTAGCCATCAATGGTGAATGTTTGTCAACTGGTGGATTTAGCCAACAATGGTAAATGTTTGCCAACTGGTGCGTTCAGCTATCAATGGTAAATGTTTGCCAACTGGTGAGTTTAGCCATCAATGGTAAATGTTTGCTAACTGGAGAGTTTAGCCGTCAATGGTAAATGTTTTCCAACTGGGGAGTTAACCGTCAATGGTAAATTTTTGCCAACTGGAGAGTTTAGCCGTCAATAGCAAATGATTATTAATTGATGAGTTAAGCCATCAATGGTAAATGTTTGCCAATTGGTGAGTTTCGCAGCATTTTCTAAAAGCATAATCAATTATAATATTATAATGATATTAATTATAATCTCAAAGTAGCACGGAGCCATCATCCATCCTCACTTTTCAAAATCATGTCGCTACCGTTACAGATCCTACTTTTTATTTGTATTCATACTATTTTGACTAAGTTAAGTATTTCTTTCAGGTATATGTTAAGACAACCCACCTCCACATCAACTTGAAGATTATCCGCAAATTTAATTTCTACTCAATTATTGAACATTTTATGCAGCAAAGACAGGGGAGATTAAAAAAAAAATTCTGTCTTAAAAAGTTTTGGAAATCTATAGATATTATTATTATTTGTTACTTGATTGTTATTTTACTGCCGTAAGTTCTTTTAAAATACAAACTTTTTGTTTGTAAATAAATTCAAAATAGATCTGATACTATTTTCAGTTTCCCCAAATAAAAAAAAAGAACTTCACGTTTGTACAAATTTAAACCTTAACTGACAAATCATAAAAGTCACACATAAATCCGACTAGGTGCTAATGACTTCTTTTCGAATATGGATCAATTACTCTTCCATTATTTTTACGCTAGTAAGCCCTCCTAATTTTTATACATTGGATAATAATTTCAAACGAATTTCCCTGTAGGAGGAGAGTTGACCAAATTGAACGTGTTGGCCGGCGGTGTTATAGAGTTGAACTGCAGTCGGTCTGACGATGAGACTCCATTCCTTGTGGTGTGGTACAAGGGCGAAGAGCCCATATATAGGTAGTTATTTTTAATTTTCTTTATTTTGCCTCGCCTCTATAAAAAATAACACCTATCTCCTTTCCGATTTGATTCTTGAAATTGATTGCTCATTATTTGTAAATTACAAGTTTTCGTGATATTTAAAAATAATTCATAATTAAAGAAAACAAATTAAGATTTCTAAGAATGAGTAAAGATTTTTCCCGAATGCATTCCTTAGTGTACTGGTTTTGTGAGATTTAGATAAGATGTATGAAGAAAAAGGAAATGAACTAACAACTGATTGCTATGTTTGAAACAGTTATGATGCCAGAGATATCGAAAAAACAGCAACCAACTGGTCGCACAGGGAATATTTCGGCCAAAGAGCCTCCCTTGGACAGTATGCCGCACTCATTCACATCGATCCAGTCATTCTAGAAGACACCGGGGAATACCGCTGTCGAGTTGATTTTAGGAATATACCGACTCGAAATGCCAAATTTCTCCTCACCGTAATAGGTAATTCAACTAAATCAACATAATTAGGACGATTTCATTTTTTTTGATACAATACTGGAACTAATGGACGGCACTGTTGCCAACTCCGCCTCCACTAGAGTCAGTATAACCAAACAAATATGAGATACGTTCTGAATTTGTCGTCTCGTTTTGTCACTCGTTCAAGCAACACATAGAATGGTCAACGAATGAAGCAGTCGCCTAAAACTACTTCATTTCTAAAAAATGTTTATATTCTATTATTTTGTGAATAACCGAAAGTTTTTAATTAAACGACTAACACAAAAAAACTTTTCGAAGTCGTGCATGGTGAATTTTACATTTTTTGTATTGGGAAATTATCGCATGTGATTTTTATAGGTGTTGTAGTGATTTATTTTTGGGGTGTGTTGCTGTACTCCTTCTTTAGCCAATGTTCCATGTCCATATGATGGTGGACACTGTAATGCTGTTATTAGCTAACGAAGGAGGTACAGCAACATTCTTCAAAAATAAATCGCTTTAATACTTTTGGCCGTGAAAATCTCAAATCATAAAATTTGTTTGCTTTTTTTTAAATCAGTAAAAAATATTGTTTATTTCAATTTTATTAACATTTTATTTTGTTACATTTTTCCACAAATTTCTCTCAAACACAGGAGGTAATTTTCCATAAAACAATCTGTAAAATAACGCAATAATTACTTATATATTTGTGTAAATTAAATATTTTTATGTAAAACCATTTAATAAATACAGTTTATACACTGAAATAATGTAAATAATCTAAAAATATACACGTACGTGCACCTACACCAATTAAAGAAATCGCAATGATACTTGACTCGCAAAGGGCCATATTTTGATTTTCAGTCAAATACGATTGGTTCTGAAATTTATTTATTTATTTAAAGGCCCATTGGGCTTTTACATACATTGTTATTAGTGTTATTACATTAACTATGTGACATTTAAAAGTTTACGTACATATATAAATAAAATAGTTATTATATCTGTAGTACATAAATGTTAAAGAAATGGTGTAAAGGTACCGTGTTGAGTAAACTGGTTTGAATGAAACATTTTTTGGGTTGTAAACAATGATAAAGATTTTACATTTACATATTTTTTTAAAAACATTAGTTAAATTCGTAAAAGATATGAAATTCGTTGATGAAATGTTATTGACTTCTCATGCATTGACTATCCTGTATTTCACAATTTGTCTATAATTTCCAAACTAAGAACTAATTTTTGTAATAATTTTTAGATATATATATAGCGTATTTTCACTGCTAAAACATTGTATTTTATCTGCCCAATTAATAGATAATGTTACGTAGTATTTAGATTTTTAAAGTACTGACGTCAAATGTTTTTGTACATAAAATTCAAGAGCACTTTTCAACTATAACATAATTGGCATGAACCGGTCATTATTTTATATTTACATAACTAGTTTTTCAACTGCGAAAAGTTAAAAAAAAACTTATTGTATTATAATTGCATTTTTGTTGTGACCTCATTTTAATTACATGAAAAAAACTGTGTTTACACTAAGTTTAAAGGTGTCAACAAATTTCGTTGTTTTCATTTGATTTATTCTGTTCGTAATGCGAATAAAAAAATCAAACATTTTTTTTTTAAATTATAAACTTTGTTACTCTAGACCATTTAAATTTATACTTTAAGCTAATTAAAATTTTAAGACATGGTTAATTAGTTTTTTTGTTTGCTTGACAATAACTTGTTATATTCATACCGAGATGTACAAACGGCACTTTATTTAGTTAGTTCAAAACGTGAGCATTCGCTATATTTTAGTAGATTAATTAAATAATAATCATTTTATGTTTGGGGTTAATAAGGTTTTGGCCGGATTTATTTTAAAATTTTGATTATATTTTTATTTGGTATTGAATTATATTGCATGTTGTGTTGTGATAGTTTTTATTTTTAAATTCTTAATAATTTGTGATTATTTATTTTTATTAAAAATAAATAAAAATATGAAACATGTTTTGAGGGAAAGGAATATATCTACATTATATTTTAAAATTATACATAAATGAGTGAAGGCTTTCCTTCAGCAGGTTGATTATATTTTTATTTAAGACTTTATTGTGTTTACATAACTTTGTTTTTGCCTGCCAGATTTCGCTTATTATACCTTACTTCTTATTCTATTGTTAGTGTTATTCTCCCCGCAAAAGGTTGGTAACACTTGGTTGGCAAGTATAAAAAAATAAAAGTGCTGTAAACAAAGTTAATATTTTATTTTAAATTAGTATGTCACAAAGTATCTCCTTCATATAAAAATTCTTTATTATTTGTGTGTTTTTTTTACATTTTAAAAATTATTGTGTTAGCTACTGTAGACCCTCTGCTGGTTGAAGGTATCCCACTCACTTTCATTTCCTTAATCCTAAATAACTTTTATTCAGCAGAGGCCCTTTGATTTGAGTAGCGCGTAACCCATGATGTATTTTATTACGTAATTGTAAAAAGCATTCACTTTGTGGGTCATCATAATTAACAATAAAAACACATAAATTTGTTTTTGACCACTATAGTTTTATTTTCACTCTACCGGTTTCGGAAGAACCCTTCCTTTGTCAGGAGAATATTAATTAATTTTTTTTTAATTTTCTCCTGACGAAGGGAGGGTTTTTCCGAAACCGGTAGAGTGAAAATAAAACTATAGTGGTCAAAAACAAATT
Organism: Hesperophylax magnus; assembly: GCA_026573805.1. NCBI lineage: Eukaryota > Metazoa > Arthropoda > Insecta > Trichoptera > Limnephilidae > Hesperophylax > Hesperophylax magnus. The sequence continues at coordinate 1,160,893 of JAIUSX010000071.1, forward strand.
TATGTGTTTTTATTGTAAATGTATTTTATTGTTTATCTCATAGCTATATTTTATTCCTAAAACAGAGAGGTGGTATTGTGCGTGTTAGAAAGCATTAAATTCAAATGTTAAAGTGTTGTGTTAGAAATAATCTGAAATTATGTACATAGTTTAAAGTAATTAATATAGTGTAATAATTAACTTATTTATTGAAATGTACCTATATGGGAACTAATAATTTATAATATTGCCTACTTAGTACTAATTGACTGCTTTCTTCAACTAAAACTTTTTTGGATCAGTACCTTTCATGTAAAATTGCGTTATGTTATGTTTATTTAAGCGTTATTAATATAAAGAATGATTGAAACTCCTCACTACCTAAGTAAAGTTCTCATGCCAATTATCGTCTGGCAATGATTAGTTGCCTTATGAATGTATTCGGTACAGTGAGGCAGATGAAATATGACGCCAATTATAAAAAGCATCCAGGCTTCCGATGCTCATTTACGCATTATAGAGAAGTTATTTTCAATGAACTTTAAAAAAATATATCCCCTAAAAAAAGTGACTAAGAATTTTAAAAAATCTCCAAAATTCCTGATAGACGGTAGTGTTAATTACTAGCCAATTTTGCAAAATTGACACAAATGGTAAATTTTAATAGAAATTGGGAAATATTTTCGAGACTGTATGTTATCTATATAATGTAACATATTTATAAAAAAATGTTTTAAACGAACGTTTTTATCAAGTACTAGAAGCATTGATTTATAGAGTATTTAAGAAGGAAACTTCCGGTGTATAGTAGAACTTTTTTTCACCCCTTTATTACAAAAATGTTTTCTCCTTTATTTGCACATTCGTGTTCAACACACCCACTACTTACGTATAAACAAAACTTTTAATATTTAAATCAGTAGAAAGTTCTTGTCGTACTGTTACGCGACAGTCGTAAATCGGCCTATATTTCTGTTTAATGTTCATAATTCGGTAGGTAGAACTCTTGACTTATTGGTTCAATCTAGTTCGTATTTCAGTCCGAGGACTTACTTATTGCCTTTGCGAGAGATACTAGATATAATTACATATTGGGGTAAGTAGAATAATTTTCAGATATTGTTGTCGTATTCATCAGAGCAAACGATGATATAGCTTTAAGTCTACATTGAATTACAATGCAGTTACTTTTCATAAAATCCTTACAACCAACGCATAAAGTAATATTATCAAGGTATCGTATTACTTATCATTATTATTTTTTTTACAAAAAAGACAAAAATAATGTGACCTTACTAGAGTAACGTTTTAATGTCACATTGCAGATGGTTTTTTGAGGGAATTATAAATGAGGCAAAGTTTTTTTTTTGTAAATGTGTTAATTTTTAAAAGTATTTTAGATCATTGGATGAGGAAAATTAGCATTAGCTATAAGGAAAACTTAACATAAGCGTTAATCTTTGTTAGGTTGCAACATTGTATCCATTTTCTTCTTACATCAATGTGATCAATTTCTTCTACGTTATTTTGTTTGGTTACTAGTTCAAAATCATATTTATCACACAACTACTCAAAACTTCAAGGAAACCAAATTCACCAAAAATTGTTTTATATTACGTATTTAAAAAATTTTGTACTGAAAAATAAACTTTGAATTGATTATTTTGAAACATCGTTTTATAATGTGTAATTTCTTCTATGCTAAATGTTTGCCTCATATGTATATAAACAAAACAAAATGCCTTTTTACTGCAATTCATTGATGATATATTAATAGTGAGAGAGAATTTTTTTATTACTTTTTATATTTTATATATTTAAATTAATAATGCCTAGAAATGCCTGCATCATCCTAATGTTAAATAAATATGCCAGTTTTAGAGAATATAACTAGAAGGGATTGTTTTCAATACAACACTGGCACTATTCAAAATCACTTAATCATTTATTGAAACGCAACATCCACTTAATAAATAAAAGTTGTTAAATGCTTGTTTACCCATAAATAAGATGCATTTAAAAGCAGAAGGATTGTTATTAGATTCCTCCTTATTATTTAACCTGGGTGATGTTGTTTCGGCACGAATTTTATTTAATTTTTTATGCATCTTGCTCATGAGTTTTCTTCCCATTTTTAGTCAGAACCATTATTTAAAAGTGAGGTCTTATTAAAATCAGTATATTTAGAATTTAACAGCAAGGATGTGGATTCCTGATGATATTTGACATCACTTTTTAATAAATGATAACATTTTAGACACTTCATGCAGAGTAAATAAAATATACGAGTAGGTGGATATTATTTAATATGGAACTATTAAGATCCGTCAAGAGTTATGATTTCATAATTAATTATAGCATTATCTGAATCATCAATCATCCAATCAATTAGTATATTTTTATAATTTATTTAAAAGTTCAAAAAATTAAAAAAAAAACATTCTGACTTCTAAAACAGCAAAGGACAAGCATCTTCAAAAACAACAAAATACTAAAACAGATTTATCAAAATCAATATAACTGTGACAAAATATATTGATTGTGTATAAAAAAAATACATTATATTACTTTTATAATATTACAGTTTTATAAATGCTTAGTAAAAAAAATATTTATAAAAAAAATAAGCTGTTAACAGATTCATATATATTATACAGTAAAACATATTTCAAAGTTTAGAAAATGTTTGTTCGTTGTTGCTTTTATGTTTTTCTTGAAAAGTATTAGTTAATTTGTCTTGATTTTTGTGCAAAAAATTTTAATGTGATGGATTTCGTGCTTATCGTTGTACGTTTTGTAGTACCCCCGGAACACCCAGAAATCTACGACAGTGAAGGAAAACAACTGCAAAAGACTGCAGGGCCCTACCTAGAAAGTCTTAGTGTGCGACTTACCTGCATCGTTAGAGGCGGTAAGCATTCATACCATCAAATAAAAAAAAACATTTTCAATTACACGTTTAAAGGTACATTAACGTTTAGTACGCTATGCAAGAGTCGCGTGCAGTTTCGGCTGATACTAGAGCACCGGGCGCACGAATACTCCAATAAGGATAAGCCAAGCTCATTATCGTCCAAATCTTATTTATATCAGCCTTCGTGTGTCCTATTTTGTAAAAAAGCTTCAATCAAATGTCTCCAGCTTTGTAATTTTTGGTGACTCCCACCCATCTGACGCCAGCAGTTCTGTTGTCACAAAATTGTCAACTTGTGTTCACTAAGATACTTAGAGCATAGATTACAATACACGACATTTTCGGTTTTTTTTAAGTATATGTAGCATTTCTTTTTCAATGGCTGTTTGTATGATGGCAGTTTCCGTCACAACGATTTTGGTCAGAGTCCATTAGGTACACATATTTATACATCACATAAGTAAATATTTTTAATTTTCTATTGAATGTTTTATGCAGGTGTTCCACCGCCTTCTATTGTATGGTACCAGGGCTTAGATCGGATGAATTCGATCGATATATCATCCAACTACGCGCTGGCCGAGAAAACTAAAGCAGAACAAATCAGTATCCTTGACCTGAATAGGAAGGATAGGGGGACAAGCTACTCTTGTCATAGCAACCACCCGAGTCAAAATGTCAAGGAAACGGTCATCATTGACATGTACCGTGAGTAACTATACAAATCATTTTTGTTTTGTTCCTTAGTATTAATCTAGTAGAATGCAGGATTTTTAAGTATTATTCTGGGCAAGTTCCTACATATCATGCATTTACAGGTATCCATCCTTCAAACGTAAAAAAAAATATTTTTAATACATTATGATATTTGAGGCCTGTCTTTATTTCCAGTTATTTTGTGTAACGACAGTGCAACTGAGATGACGTATTTTATAAAAGAGGAAGAATGAGAAAGGGTCAAAAAATGATTATAAAATAGTATGAGTGGTTGTTCAATGTCTCCACTTCATCGCCTTCAGATAGAACGTTGTGTTATTAGTTAATACTCGACTTTCTCGTTTCCCCTTTTTCTCAGCAAAACACTTCTTGGTAATTACTTAATGTGCATGAATGTGTTTTAGTACGGACTGAGAGAGTTGAAATCTTCAAAGATTTAACGCCGTTTTCATCTGGACGACGCCATGAAGTGAAGTGCCAGGCAGAGGGTTCCATCCCTCCTCCAACTATCAGTTGGTTCATCGGAGAGAAACATCTCACAGACTTCATGCAGACGGTAATTATTATGCTCACTTCTTACGATCTTTCAAACACTCAACTACATGCATTAATCGCGTCTAACATTATATAAAATGTCTTCATTTGTTATAATTGCGTTAAATTGTGTGTACTGTTTATTTCTAATATAACAAAATTGCTATGCGAAATAAATAAATTGAACCAACTTAAAAAATACATGTGTGAAATTTCAAATGAGTTTTACAAAGCGATTGCAAATTATTTGACTGTGTTTTATTTGATTGAATCATTAATCCTTTTCAGTCTGTGTTTTGTTAGTTTAGTTCATTTGATATTGATCTTTTTTCGTAGGACTCGGATGACGGTAACTCTTCGATATCAACTCTATTCTATACGCCCACTAAGATTGATGACGGAAAAGTTCTTACTTGCCGGGCCCATAATAATTACATCCCTAAAGAGTTCAAGGATGATAAAATGACTCTGGATGTATACTGTAAGTGGAAACACAAATACTTCTGTGCATTATGAAACGTTGTTTACCCACGGTCTATAATATATTATGGTATTAACATTATTAATCACAACATATACATATAAATGACGGGACTTCCGATTGCGTATGAATATTTGTTGGGCATTTCTGTCCTTTCCTTTCGTATCCTTTTTTAATTGCCTATTGTTATTTTCAGATGCTCCAATCATGAAACTAAAGCTAGGAATGCAAATGAATCCGCTTGACATAGAAGCAACTGACGATGTTTACTTTGAGTGTATGATTACATCCAACCCAAATGCCTATAAAGTTATTTGGAAGCACAACGTAAGAAACCAACATATCTTTATGATTCATAAAATTCTACTTTACAAGATTACCTATTATTGATAGCCTTATAAAATATATTATAGATAGGTTACCACTTAGCTGCTTAACGGGAGTAGAAAAGGTTCTATTTTTAAATTAATATTTATTTCAAGACGTACAAGCGGTTGGATGGACCACCGCCATCTTTGTTAATACAGGTCGTGCCGTAGAAAATGAACCGACAGTACCTGCTTTCGGACTTTTGCTCTGGGTTAGTATGTATAGTAGTATAGTTACTGTAGGTTGGGTAGGAGGGATTAGTACAAAACCCTGCTAAACCCAGTGTAAAAGTCCGAAAAGAGGTCTATTTAACTGTCAGTTTATTTTCTACAGCACGGCCTGTATTAATAAAAGAAGGCGGTAGATGGAAACATTCACAAAGGAAATGATTTTGAATAGCATTGCATAGATTCTATGCCATTGATATAAAAATATGAAGAAAATAATTTTAATAACCCCGTGATGTGTAGCGCCGCTTGACGTTATTCCAGTGAACTAATTTAAACCTGGTTGTGGTAGTGTCAGGTTACCTAGGGTTGCCTTGGTTTCGTACAAGTACCCCGTCATGTTTGGCTTGAAAGACGTAAAAATGCCTTCCAATCCTACTTAAGTTCTAATCTAGGATTATACTCGTGATGAAAAACCACCCCCGAGGGTATTAGATTTTATAAGCCAAGGAAAGGGAAGACAATGTTGACGTCAACCGTCGTTTCTGATTACACTAGGGAAAAAGCTATATACTCGTAATATTTGTTTTAACTTACTTTCTGGCAAAATATTTTGTTTGCTTAATTTTAAAAATAATTTTTAATCATAACGATTGTGTATAAAGTTGTGATTTTATGTAATATTGAGTAAGAATAAAAAATGTCGTTAATGGATATAATTAGCGAAAAATTCGTATAGTATTGTCAAAATGTGATAAGTCATTTTGCTACAGGCGTTAGAGAAAATTATCGAGAAAAGCTTTACAAAGAAATACAAAATAATTGATAAAAATTATTTTAAAATCAATTCTCACGTATTTTATCTGAACTAATGGAATCTATGAATTGTAGAAATATCCCACCAAAACCATTTCATATATTCCCACAATCGATCAATTATTTAAAGTGGAACATCGATTATTTTCGTATGAATATTTTATTTTTAAATTTATTCGACTTAAAAACTTTATAGATAGATATATTATAGTTGGTTTAATACAAAGTAATGATAATCTTAGAAAGTATAGTAAATTATGTACAATGTCAAATATTGATTTCCGACAGTTAGTCGACAATCCGGGAATTCATTATACCTACACATAATACATATATTTTGTTTTAATTATACATTATGTATTTACGTTACCCGCCCCATAGAAAATATCTCTTTAGAGACTGGCATGTATCTGATAATACAATATCAGTATGTTATGTTTTAAGGTGAATATTTTTGTAACTATTCGCCTCATTTGTTATTTGTTAGTTATGTATTTGTTATTTGTCTTCATGTTACCAGGGTCAAATCCTCCAGCACAGCTCCCGTTTGGGTATTATCACCAGCAACACACACCTAGCCCTGCAGACCGTCAATCGACACCAGGCAGGGAACTATACTTGTACTGCTTCTAACGTGGAAGGTGATGGCGTGTCCAATATTGTGGACCTTAAAGTCATGTGTAAGTACCTATCATCCAAAGCTACATAGATTAAATTTATGATTCTATTAGTTACAAACAATATGATTTGTGAAAAAGATCTTCTTTAGAAACACAATAATTGTCCACAATGTCAATTGTCAAGTTTTATTGATTTGTTTGGTACGGTGGACCATTTTTGAGAAGTGATAGATTTTCTTTAGTTGTCTATAAATGCGGAAAACCTCTGTGACGGTTGTCCAGTCGTCAATCCACCGTGTTGCAAATAACAACTAAGCTAAGTACAGATTGCGCTGTAATAATTAAAAATTAACAAAAACTTCTTTAAATGAGATTTGAAACTTTATGAATGGTATGCTTAACGTGTTGTTGTTTTGTTTCTCAGATAAACCTATGTGCATGGATAGCCAAAAGAAGCTTTACGGTTTGGCCAAGGGAGAGAAGGCTGTCATCAGCTGTATGGTCGACTCTTACCCTGCTCCATCGGCCTACCGCTGGGCGTTCAACAACACCGCCGAAACAAGGGATTTGACGGATGTACGTAATGCCTTCATTGCCAACAACCAATCATCATACACCATTTAAGGATATCAACTAAGCATTAAGAGTGTCTAATTTCAAACCAAATATCTCGGTTATTCATGGCTTACACTGAAGATAACAAAAATAAGTCAAATCGCGTTGGAATCTCTCGAGTTTTTTTGTATTAAATATTTCAGAATGTTACAAAGAGACTTATTATTTGATAATTGATTGCATTTTGCTATCATGTTGAATGTTGCGCATTCCGCGTAGGATAACATGTGTATTACAGCATAAATTGCTTATTGTAACTTCGGATATTCGATCCAATGACGATAATCTCCAATTATCTCTTTTGCTCTTCTGGCTACGCATTTAATAATTTGTTTATGTATTTTTCGGTGAATTTTTTTAGTTTTTCATTTTATTTAAAAGCTTCTTCAATTCAAGTAACTTCTCGACTCCGACGGTCTCGTTTATTTTTAGTATCAGTATTATTTTAAACATTGGAATGTTGGCGTACTTATCCCTGTCATTATCGTGTATTGCCGGTTTAACGGAATATTTTATCACGTTTATGGAACATCTTCGCGATATATTTGTTTTGACTAGACTTGGAAACATTTTCTTGAAATGAAAATGTTACTCCGCAATAAACCTTCATATCTACTTGACAACTTAAAAAAATGGAAATAGCTATGAACTCGGGATTTGGAAGTACCTATAAACGTACAAGATAAAATATTAAAACCATTATAAGCCCGTCAGGGATTAATCATAAGTTATATTCTAGTTCAATTTAAAATCTTTAAAATGTAAGAGGCTGAGATAGGATTAAAAGATTTGTGCTTTGTTAATACATCCTTATTGAAACTTGTACGGATTGAATATATAACAAAAATTTAATTTCTAAAAATCCGGAGGCATTTTTTAAGATTCGTTTTCACAAGTAAAATCTCATTGCTATCAATTAAATGATCCATTTAACGATAGAATATTATTTTATAATTAACTATCATTGTGCTAGCTAAAATATCAATTATTTTGTCTACTTTAGAAAGAATATACCGCTTTCGTGGGAAGCAAGGGCACGGTAAGATCGCCCGAAAGACAAATTGTATTTTCGCACTAAATCATAAAAACTTCCAAATAATTCTTCCAAGTATTTTCAGAAAGAAATATCCAATATTAAATAAGTTGACCGATTCATCGTACTTCCCTCAAATGTTTTTTAAGACCACCATTGTGCCTCGGAAAAAATAATGTTTTTCCGCCTACGAAAAGATTTTTAATTATACGCCTTCTTGAATAAGTTTGGGGGGATTTACGAGACCTGACACAATCGACAAGAAAATAAAGTATCTGCGCTAATTATCGGTAATGATGTAACCTGATTAAAGTGAAATAAATTGGCCATCGGAAATAGAATCGACTCGAATTAATTGATATTTGATGCGTCTACGAAATCATTAGTCAATACTAGTAATAGCAGCTTTGACATTCTCGCCTATTCTTATTTGTATACTCCACTTAAGAACGACTGTACTTTTGACATTTAAATAATATGTTTTATTACTACGCCGCGTTAGAGAAATAGGGTAGACTTTTTCACATAAACCTAAACAAACTTAAAAAATGTATTTAGGGCCAGTTGTTCAAATCGTCAAATTTTAAAGTCAATATTCGAATCCTGTGAAAATTCTGATACTGTTACAATATTGGTCATTATTTTCACATTACTTGAATATTTACAGAAATCGAATAGAACTTTCACAGTACTTGAATATGAGCTTTTAAATTTGATGAATGGTTTAAGTTCTGCGAAAAATCTGGCTTTTTGGTACTTGCACTTGATCCTTGAGTGGCTTGAAATGATTGAAATAGCTTTAAACGTGATTAGTTACCAAATCTAAATAATCAAGTATCCCTGCACTTCTCCTTCTAACTTTTCAATTGCACTGTACCTTAAATTGGAATGCCGAATGAAGTTTGAGCGGAATTCGAATTTTAAACAAATATAATTTTTTTTTTTTTTTTAATATTTTTTATTGTTTGTTTTAGCCCCCGCTGGAGATCCAAGAGAAACCGTACACATCGGTGTTAAGCTATACTCCGCTTTCTGAGAACGATTACGGCACCGTCCTGTGTTGGGCAGTGAATGTGCCTGGGCGCCAGAGAGAGCCGTGCGTTTTCCATATAATTCCTGGAGGCAAACCAGACCCACCGTACAATTGCACTCTGTTAAACCAAACTGTAGAGTCGCTTGATGTCGAATGCTTTGGAGGTAAATATTACACATATATTATTACATTACTGAACAGTTTTGCTTTATTCATGCATTTGAAGGAATCTTTACCATATTGCGAATATATTGAGTGTGAATTGTTTAAACATGTTTGCTAATTATTATGGACATATTTTTACCCTCATGAAGCATGCCAATAATATAATATCTATATGACTTATTTATGGTTGGGAGATATTCAGAAATGTATATTTTTACATTGACCACACAATTGGTTCCGAGAAAAATAATTTCTCTCGGGGTCTTTCACTATGAGGAAAGAGACCCACGTTGTAGGAGAGAGGCAATTCACAAGCGAGAAAACCTTTTCACATCTGAGCTGTTTAAATGTCTCACATGAGAAAACATTCTCATGTGAGACATTAATTTCAACCCGTTACAAATTTGTGGTGAGCATTTGGCGTGTTTCCTGACCGGTGCCGAAGACATCAATGACGCTTGTTCATCGTAGCATTTTCCATTGAAATACCAGTAGCACAAATACAGCATTCCCAGCTGACACCTGTTTTCTCAATATATAAACCGTTTTTGCATTGTCAAGGGTTTTTTTAAATGTTTTGGGACTCCAGACCAGAGGTGGGTGTCAAATTCGACATTGAGGCAAACTTGCGATTTTTACTAGGTTAGCAGTTGTGTACTAATAAAGTATCTGCGGACCTTGTAAAATATGCCTAAATTCTAATTTATTCCTTTGTGTAAGTTCAAGTACGTGCATTCAACCAAATTTCAAATGTGTAGCAAAATCAATAAATTTAACCTTTCCTTGATTTTTTCTTCTAGTAATATTAGCAGTAGGTATACCTGGCAAAACGATTTGTTTGTCTAGAATTTTAATATCAAAGTCAAAAAGCTTTCTCTGCACTCATTTATTTGTGAAAATGTTTTTAAAAGATATTGAAAAATTCTAAACATTATAAAATGGTTTGTGAAAGGGAATAATGTCGTGCCTACCTTGTTATCGTGCTAATGAACATCGATTATTCTATTCTGGTTCCCATTATTGAACTAAATTAAAAACACGATAGTAAACTTTTGAAATCAAATTAATAACCGTTAATCATTTTTTAAAACATCAAAGTGAACCCGTTCTGTTTACTCGCGGCTCCCGTTTTAAATTACCCATTAATTAAGGCCCGCTGAAAGCTTCAATAGTCCCGAATCCCATGAGATGGCGCTGTTAACATGCTTTTCAGTTATTTTCCGATGTCGTTTTGTAATGCATGTACGTTTTAACAATTTGTACAATTAAAATGGGAGCAAATTAAATCATTTGGGAATACAATGAAAATAAGTATTTGTCCTAAATATAAATGACAAAAATCACACAGTTCTACAAAACAATAATAATGTTTTAGAGCTTTTAAGAACAAATTAAGTATACGTTTCCAGATCTTTGAAATACAATTTAACATGGAAAACAGTCAAATGAAAACATCGATTATAAGTAAACGTCAAAGCTTATGAAATGTTAATAATGTTAAATGTTGTTATAATGTATGCATGTAAGTATATAATTATATCATAACATGAATACGTTCATAGAATGTATGAACGTATGTTTTATATCCGATTGCAGTAAAAATTCCTTTCTGGATCCGGTAAATAATTATCATATATAAATAGATCATTTGGCTTGGTACATCATCTTAATATCTTTCCCTGCTTGGTACAGAAGACCAATCTACGCTAGTCGATTGACTATATTGCTGCTAGTTATGACTGTTATGTCCAAGGAAAGGATTTCATTGTTATTAAATGAAAAAATACACTTTGTAAAACACCACTTTTATTATGAATTAATATTAACAGCCAACCAGGTTTCGCTTAGCTCAAGCTTCGTCAGGGCTTATTATATCAATATATATTGAGCTCAAGCTTCGTCGAGGCTTATTATATCAATATATATTATATAATAACATATATATTGATATAATAAGCCCCGACAAAGCTTGAGCTAAGCGAAACCTGGTTGGCTGTTAATATTAATTCATAATAAAAGTGGTGTTTTACAAAGTGTATTTTTTTCATTTAATATATAATGTCACATCACAAAGTGTTTGCTTCTTTCGATAAGATTTCATTGTTGTTCCTGTGAGCTTATTTCAAAAAGGATGAAGAAGCTCTGCTTTAGAGTCATTAGTTATCTATGACCACATGAATGAAACATGATGAATACTGGTTTGCATATACGTAACAGCGATAGGCAAAGATCGTGTAAGAGAAGAATTCAATGATTTCAAGGTTGTCTTTGCGATTATGCCAACCGACATTCTATAATAGAATATAAATTCGTGAGAGATATACGATAGAAATTTAAGACTTTGTTTAAAAAAAAGTCAAATAAAAGTTTTTTTACATTATACAACAAATTTTATGAATCGTATATTAGCTACGAATTCTGTGTTAGAAAGAATACACAGGTTGGGCAATGAACTAAGTGATGTCGCTGACATATTTAATTTACACTTCAATACATTTAAAGCCAATATGGCGTCAATAAATAAATATATAAATAAATAATATACATAAATACATTTTTTTGCTTTGATTGAGGATTGAATCTTTCCTCCCTGGGATTGTATTCAACTGCGCTAACAATCCTGATTGGGTAGAACCGAATTTTTTTCATATATTAACTGCAGTAATGTCAACCAATTTCAGATAAATGAGCAATGTCCGCGTGTGTATGAGTGATTACCATCAAAATATAGAATGCATTGTTATTGACAACGAGTCTATGTGCCGAGTTTCAGATCGATCGGATGTCGAGAAGTGGGTAAATTTACACTTCCATTAATTCACGAAAACAAAAATGAAATTTAAATATATGTATTTCAAAATTTAAATGCGTTGTGTTTTTAATTATGTTATTTAAAGCGTTTGTATCGTAGGTGTGCGCAATGATGTAAATAGTATTTTATAGCATAAATCCATGCGAATGCGAATCATTTATGTGAAAACGCTAAATGAACCTGTTCTTTCCTATGTATGTTGAACAACCACTATGCACCACTGCGATTTTTAAATAATTCAAGATGAATCTAAACTTTGTGCCGCTCACAGGGTTTGATGGTGGTCAAGAACAAATATTCGTAATGGAGGTGTATGACCAAAAAGCCCAGCTGCAATCCAACGTGTCCTCGGTCGTGCCACGATTTATGGTCTCAGGACTGAAACCTGGAATGGAGCTCTATCTAGATATCTTCGCAGCTAATAGAAGGGGACGAAGTGAAAAGGCCAACCTTGAATATCTCATGCTTAGAAGTCCTGAGATTCAAACAAGTAAGTCTCTTTTTCAATGTTGTTTAGACAAAAACCAAACACCTTTCTGTATATTGCCTACACACTAGCGGCACCTCTGGTGACTAGTAACAGACGTATATTATATACGAGAGTCTTATTCGAATTCAAACATTTGTACGAGTATATCATTCAGTATTTGAAGATTGTGCATAATGTGACCAAGATTTTTTCTAAGGTTTAAATATAAATTAAATAATCGAATACAGATCGTGAACAGATATTATACAAACTTATACACGCAATCGGGGACATCACTAATGTAGATATTGTGACTACAAAACAATTTTCTGATTAGTTTATTCTTTTCCACTTGTTTTTATATGTGACAAATTGTTCATTGTCTAGTCATTAATGTAGGAGTTTCTTGGGTGAATATATTTACGCACGTGGCTTAGTTATGTGTTCATTGTATCGGTGAAGAAGATTATACCTCCATATTTCATTGCTTTAAATTCGTTAAAATGCTCATTGGACATGTTGATCACCTTTTCAGCCGAAGTCTCAAAGCCTGTAGACTTTAAGTTGGTGTCTGGCGTACTCTTCGGAATATTGGTGACGCTGGTAATCATGGTGGCAGTGATACTATTCGCCTTGAAGGCGAGCAGGAAGAGCGGGGAGGTCGATGAGGATTTTTCCCCACCGGTGCACGGCCACGCCATGAAAGAGAAGGGGACGTTCCCTCACGCTTGCAGTGAGACGGAGAGCGTCTATGGGGACAAGAACCCCGATGTCATCAGATTCAATAAAGGTTATTTTTTTTTATTTTACTCCAACAGACTATCATATGTATTTTTACTTTGTTTCAAAAAGAAGGTGTAATCTTTTACGACTACATTTCGCTTGCATTAAAGTTGTTTAAAGATATTTATAGTTGGATAGATATATATAATAAATTAAAAAAAGACACGTCACTTAAAACAGCTCTAATGCTGAATATTTGCACATTCAGCGCCATTCATTGAAATAATGATTTATGTTGCCTTAAAAAATGACGAATTCAATTTCATTTCTTTCAAAAGGAAACATGCTGTGGAGTGACACAATTTATTTTATATAAATTTTTTGATGTCGCCCTGCTTTCACTTTAACTCAAGCACCACCAGGGATTTATATGAACATATAAAACTTGAGTTTACTTGAGCACAGTCGACTTAAATATTAATATGAATGAATGTATTTCCCATCCATAAAAAAATATTATGTTGCAGCTCTTTAACATAATTTGAAAGAATCTGACGTATACCAAAACAACTTAATATTTATAGTAGCCGGTCATAAAGTATAATAAAATCGAAGCGTTCTAAACATTTGCATTTCAACTAGACAAAATATGTGTATTGTAAAATTCACATTACTTAGCCTGCCTGGAAAAACACACAGGTCAGCTTACCAGCAGTATTATACTCGACAGAATATTGGATAATACTAAACATGCTATGGCCATAAATAATTGTGCAAATAAAGTTAATTAATCAGTTTGCTTAGTTTCCATTGCTTCAAATTTGAGTCGAAACTGTTATGAAATGAATGTGAATCAAAAATCTACATAATAATCCGCGATTCTCTTCAATGCAAACACAAATCAAATTGAAAACGTGACGTGAAAATATGGTAGTTTTTGTCCAAGCAATTAGTTATTATTTTATGAAAAACATCATAATGACAACAATTTATAAATATATTTTTTTGTTATTTTATCATAATTGCAATATTTTTTTACAATAAACATCGAATTTATTTTAATTTTTTTCTTTCTTTCCCCAAAGTGTTTTTAAAATGTTAAGAAATTTTCTAGATGCCAAATTGTGATAGTTTATTAAATTTAACTAAACCTCGCTTTGAAAACTTCTCGGAATTGCTGCTTACAAATATTGTATTAAAAAACTCTGTTTCCAATGTTGAACCAATTCCCAAGTATTTTATTTGAATAATCACGCTCGCCATTTCTATTTGCCATATATTGGGTATTTCTATCGTGTACGGCTTTCGTTTAAACTACTTGATTTCATCAGTGAAAATAAATAGTTCATTCACTTTGGTTCAGAAACGAAACTCATTGAAAAGCCATTCAACGTAAGAATGTTTTGAATTTCGCGAGTATTGATCGCGTTATGTTAATTTTTTACAAACATCGTGTCAATTTTTGTTATTGGTATTCTTTTATAATTTTTTTCTAATTTTCTTTGTTATTTTTTGTTATTTCTTTTACTGCGTTCTTCATTTGGACCTGACCTTCTTTTGGACAAATGGACTTGTCTTTTTACTCTACTTGGATTGGTCATTCTTCGGATGTTTGGACTTAAACTTCTTGTTGAATCTTGGACTCATCATTGTGTTGGATTTCTGGACTGTGATTTTTGGATCTCAGGCACGTTTCACCGCGAACCTGCTTTTCCAGAATCCGACTACCAGGCAGAAACCAATCTGTCGGTCCTCAACATGGAGGAGTGGCACCTCCCCTCGCCTCTGTCCATTGCGGCCCACCTTCCTCCGCCACCTCACCAGGTCATCGCAGACGTAAGTTCATTTAATAACATTTCCATTTGGTTGGAAAAATTCCCTCCATTACTTCTTGAACTCACACTATCCCCAAGGGGGGAGGGGGGTTACTCTATCATTTAAATCAATGACAATTACGTGGGTGGGTACATTAATAAATCTGGAATATTTTTTAACGTAAAGAGATTCAAAGTATTCGTGTGCCCATCTTCGTTGTAAAACCAGCACCAAAATAGAAAAAAGTATCTAAAATAATAATTAAGAATTTGGATTTGGTTTTAGAAGTGTATATTATGTGCGTTGAATTATTATAGCCGCACGATACTTAAAATTGAATGATTAGATGATAAAAGTCTGTCTTTCCTGTAAAGTCTAAATGTTTTAGAAAGTTTTGTAATAAATTTATTAGCATTGCATTTAATACGCACTCCTATGAGAAACATCAATCAAACTTTCATAATGTTTAAGCACTTTAGCTAGATAAGTAGGTACCTAAGAGATTTATTTTTTCTGTTTTTTTTTTTAGTAAATATTTTTTGGGGAAAATGTTGTATATTGTTTGAATATGAAAGTTCACTTTTGTAGTTTATGAACATGGAAGAATACTACATGCGCCTAAAAAGTCGATTGCCGTAAAATATTTTTCGTTGTTGGGTTCGACTCCCGTAGGAATGAACCCCTGCTGTTCTTTGTATTTGAATATATTGGTTGAATGTTGTTTGAAATTATTTTTGTGGTTTGGTAATTATGACTTTCGTAATGGAATTTCTGAGGTGGTTAAAATGAAGTTTACAATATGGTATTCTGTTATTATATGGATAGTTTGTAATGTGTTCTCTAATGATATCAAAATGGTGTTGTTAATGTATCTTTTGGTGTTGTGCCTATGTAAATACTGTTGCTAGTATTGTGATTTCTGATGTTGTACAAATGTTGTGAGTTTTGTGTTTTCGGAGGCTAGTCTTCTACTTCTCAGAATTTTGCCACGATGATAAACTTGATACCTGTGAATGGATGAGAATATTATTGTTTTTTTCACAATGGTTTAATAAGTGCTTAACATTGTTTTTCTTCTATTTAGACTGGTACTTAAGTAGTATATAAATATACATTTCGTTTACACAATTTTCCCTTTCAAAACTATTTTACATGCATACTTTTCAAATTATTATATTGCATTCATTTACGATAAATATTTGCTTACTGAAATTTTAAACTGATCCCGTAACGATAGACCAAAATATTTGTATATTTTGTGGTTTGGACGGAATCATTTTTTAATTTGCCCATGTTTTTGTCACTTTCATCACTAATCACCCTTAACACACGTAGGCACTAAAACACGTAGGCACTTAAAAGCTGTAGGTATGTGCAAACTTAAAAATAATTGAATCATTTAATATTCATTCTTATCTTGTTACCTCAATAAACTTATAATTTCACATTGTATTAATTTGAACCATATTTTAACTCGAGTAAAATCTACACTTCTTTAATCGACCAAAATCAATAGAAAAAATTCTGCTCTAAACCTTAAGAATGTATATACAAGAAAACATACTGTACTAAATGTCAGATTGGATAAAATAATTTTGATAGAGTTAAAAGTGTTTTAATTATCTTGGTAACAAATATTACTAAAACATTTAATAAATATTTAACATTTTTTTCTAAAAATAACCGATTTGTCATGTGTCACGTATCTTCGGTTATAAATAATTCAATACCATAAACTAATTAAACAGCAAATAACCATCGCACCTAACTTGTATCCATCAATCTTTTTTTAAGATAAAATATTGTAGATTTGTAATTTATTGATCATATTTAGTAACATTTTTAGTAACCTATTTAGTAACCTAATTTAGGAGGCGGAAACCTCTGCTATAGGTCATCCCGGTAGTTCGCTACGTTTGATGATTTAGCAGGGGTGCCCGGGTTCATCGAGTGAGGTGGGTTCAGGATGCGTCTGCCCAACGTGTTCAGCTGCGTGACGTTCCAGATTGGGAGAGGCTGGTTTGGGGAGAAGCTGGATCGGGGAGACCCTTTGGCCTCTCCAACTGGTCTTCGACCCAACCCCTTGCTCCGTAGTGAGAGGGATGTATTCATATGTCCGTTACTGCTGGATACACTGATCAGTAGATTCTTACCCAACACTCATACCTTTCACTTTCCAAATCTTCTTCTTCTTCTTTTTCTTAAAAAAGACCCTCCAAACAGCATCCCAAAAGTTGACATAGGCACGGAGGAAAATTATCATCTTCAGGGCCTCCTGTGTGGAGTTAGTTTAAAAAAACTCCATCTTATACCTAAATAACACAATACATATAAACATAGGTAACAGTAAATAAAACATATATATTTTTCACCATACCCCTTCTGGTATTTTTATAAAATTTCAGGTACAACGAAGGTCTTCAAAATCTTACAAAACTTAAAATTTATGCAAATATTTTTTTGAACATTTTAAAGCAATCCCTCGCTGTTAGCAGTATTTTCTGCAGTTTTCAATGTGACAGTGATCGATTTCGCAAATACAATATGTATAAAATTGGATCCAGAACAACGAAATTCGAGTTTTTTATTTATAACAAGCCTTGACCTCTGGTGTACCGGCGAAGCCAATCGGATACGCTAGATTTGTAACCATTGTGTGCCAGTGTATCCTTAAGGTTACGATATTCAGTGTTATATGTTCATGGGTTTACTCAAATGAAATCATGTTAAAAGCATATAAAACTAATGTTATTTGACTAAAAAATAACACATTACAGGGGAGGTTTTGAATTGCTTAAAGCCTTGCACAAGTCAATTATGAAATATTTGAAAAGGGTTCACGCAATTTAAAAAATATCTTTTTGCACATTGAAATCGTTAAACGTATTTACAGTAACACCTCACGTACAAGTGCATTTACTTAGCTTCTATAAAAGTCAATGAAAGAAGAATCGAATCTTTTTTAACGTTTTTAGTAACATGAGGGAGAAAAACAACATTTACAAAAACATAATTTTGTAAAACGCACGTGATTAATAACAATAATACAGTCAGTATTGCGTATTTTAATGCCACACTTCTGTTGTTAACGCACCCAAAGTTTTAGCTCACAGGAGTCCGGCATCCCAAGGGATAAAATAGGTGCACCTTAGATGATAACAAAATATGATTTTTAATGCACTCGTAATATTTTATTCTAACTGTATTAAAAAATAATTATGAACCCATCGTGGCGTTAGCGTTCAGAGATGAATACCTTCGTTTAAAAAAACGGGAAATTCTTTCACCAGAAAACATATCAAAGAAAACATAAATAGGAAAAGTATTAGCTAAAAATCTTGATCAATGAATTTAACTGCATGAATCAGTTCAAAGCAAAATTATTATGCGTTTTACTAATAAATGGTACAACAGTAAAACATGAATAATAAAAGAAATGATTTTATGTATCGTTGGAGATTTTCTACAGTATTTTTGTTGTTTCTTTTAGGTGGAAATTCACTTCTAAGGTCTCAGACGTCTTAATTCATCAATCTATTAATAATAAGTTATGTATACTTCTGGTAGTTGTCGAGGTAAGTTTAGTTAGTTTCTATCAAAATGATATCGATGTTTCATTACTTACTTAAATTGCAGCAGCAAGCAGGGGCGCGCAGTGACTTTTATTTTGTCGGTTAAATTATTTTATTTCTAACTTTTTTTTAAACATTAGGACTGGTTGTTATTTCTTTAAATTCTCCGAAACAATCCGTCCTAGGCTGAAAATTTTTCCAAACAATAAGAAATTTTAAATAGAAAAACCCAAAAAACGGTTTTCAAAAATCGAACGAAAAACTTTTTGTTCTGGAAAAAAATTTGACAATTGAAATATAAGTTACGATATGCCTTTCTTGGCAAACGTTATAAGTCCCCGTCAAGAGGAATAACTATAAACAAAGAAAGTAAAAATAGAAAGTTGGGATCATATAGCTTTCATTTTTCTTCACAGAAAATAGAGGTGTCAACCAGAAATTTGAATATAAAATAGTGTTAAGTTAAGAACCAAAACAGAACCGCGATTATTTGTTGTTTTATTACACGTGAATAAATAAACGTTTGCATGAAATAATCACTAACTAATAACAATAAAAACTGTGTAAATTAGTGAGACTAATTAGAAACCCATCCCAATCAAATTGTGAAGATAATATTAAAGATACTGTCTACAACTTTGGATGTAAATGCTTTCAATGGTTATGGTGAAAGAAACGCTTATATTATATGTATAGCAAAATAAGCTGATGTCATTATATCATTATGTTTCAATGGGTAATGTAGGTTCAAATTACATGTGTCCATCGGAATAGTTACAAGCAATTTAAAAAGAATTCTGTGACGTCTGTATTTTTTTCATAATACGTGAACCCTAATATTTTTAAAGTTGTAAGTGTTTATTATTTACTCCGGCATGTTATTGAACACATTTGTTAAAATAATTTTTCCTCCACTTTTCTTCATCGAATGAGGGTAATCATTTCGTGATTTAAAATCATGCAAGCCTTTTAGTTCAGTCAGACTTGCAGTACATGTCTTCTTTGATGATGAATACTGAAAGGCCTTACAAAACTATGGCTCAAGATGGAGGAGAAACCGCATTGCAATCCCATAAGTCCTTTTAAATAATTTTGATACAAAATAAAATATAGTCCAGTAAGAACCTTCCGTGGTCGTCACTGTACGGCTACAAAGGTAGGTACCTCAATTTGTGAAGAAATTGTCATCATTTCGACAGGGATAGGAACAGATCATGGAACTCGAATTTCTTTCAACACACACATCATTCTTTATTCACGATAATACATATCATGATCTCATGCAAACTAAAAAAAAAACGAATGTATCCCAGATTTTTTCAATCTCACAAAAACGCACCTGTCTCTACAGTGTGAAGGCAGGGGAGCTATGTCGCCACTCGGTAGGGCACCGTTGTGAAGTGGGTTTAGGTAGGGGAGGGTAAGATATGAAGGGATTTATTAATCGGGTCTTGAAAAAGCCCAGATTATATAAAGGAGGAAAACAGATTTCGGTAACTCGTTCAACATACGAGCGGTCTTATAAACGAGTCGAAGAAGCGGCCCGTTCTCATGAAGCCAACATCAACAGACAACAACATGAACGGGTGTACCAGGAATCAATATTGCTGGTTCTTTAGGGCAGGATCCATTAAAATACCTGTAGAACAGACTAAGCATGCCCATAGTGCGTCTGTGCATTAAAGATTGCAATCGGTCTGTTAACAATGGGTTGTCAAATTATCATACGGACCGCCCTCCTTTGCACAGAATCACGTAGGTTTATCAACTATTGTGGGGCTCCAGCCCAGAGGTGGCTAAATTCAATCGTTGGGCTTATTTAAGATTTACATTGGGTAAGCAGTTGGTTATTTTGAAGAATCTGTAATTTTGAAAGCCAGATTTATTTGGGCTGCTGTAGAGCCCCGATTCTTGAGCCGGTCTGATATACTGACTGGTAGCATTTCAATGGAGTCTTTATTTGGGATGGTGCTCACATCAAATATACAGTAATTGATCTCTCTTTTGCCGAAATTAGAATTCTTGGGTTTTTGAGATGTAGAAACTGACCAGATTGGCCTTACCCCAGGAACGAACCTTCTTGAGGTGGTGCTTAGCTTATTTTCTCAAAACTTCCCTAGCAGTACGGACACCAAAAGTAGAAGAGACTTGTCAAAATAACCTTCATGAATGGTGCTGTCGTCAGCGTAGTAATGAATTGGTGCACATTCAAAGAGATCGTTGATGTGCAACAAAAACAACGTCGGTGACAACACCGATCTTTATGGACCCCCGCATTCATTTTGTGCGGAGAGGAAGAAGAGACGTCAACTAGGTTTAAATATTTATTTTTTTGAGAAATTCAGCAATCCAACTATGCAAGGTTAGATGGATCTCATATGATGGTAACTTTCCGACAAGCACCATGTGCCAGACCCAATTAAAGGCTTTAGAGATATCACCCGTTTTCAAAGATCTGATACCTTTCCACTTTTGAAGGATAGATATAATAATTTTGAGAGCACCGGGGTCAATTCTGAAGAACACCACTCAAGGACCAGGGCAGTATTCCGTCTGGCCCGTTGGCTTTGCCAATTTTCAAGTCGTTTAACACCCGGAGAATTTCCTTTTTCCAGATCTTGGGTTTCGTGCGGAATAGAAGGGGGATTCTTTCCGATATCTTGACGAGTCGAGTACGCGAATTTTTTTTTTTAATAACTCAGCTTTATCGCGGGCCAAGTTAGCTAGCCAATCATTGGGCTTGGTCAAAGGTGGTCTTGTAGAAATTTCTCCCAATTGAACCATCGAGCAAACATGGAGAATGGCTACCGGTGGGGTAGTCTGCCAGTTTTTTGGCAATTCTTTGGACGTGGCCACTCTTAGCCCTATTTAGAGTTTCATATTTTGAAGTTTTTTATTCCCTTGCAATCCTTTGATCATTTTCGGTATTCCAAAAGTATATCCATGGAGCCAATTTACCGAAATAGCACAGCGATAGTTAAACCACGGTTTTGTGCCCGCTCCAGAGGATTTTTTGGAGAAGGGAATGTAGCAATCCATCTCAGATGTGGTTACCTCTCCCACTTCGCGTGCACAGATTGATGGATAGTTTTATGAGCTATAGCAGACTGCACTCAAAGGAAGGCGCATTTTGTTGCCCTAAAGTGCCAAAACTTCCTCTTTAAATGATTCTCAGGTAGTCTGTTCATCGAGAAAAGGCAGTGGTCGGAGGATCCTAAAATCGCTGAAACCTCCACTCCTCCCCCAATAGGCTCAATGGTGAGAAACAGATCGAGCAAGTTTGCTCGATGTGATGGCATTATGCTCGGAGATTCTAGAAGTTTGCTTAATCCATGGATAAGAGCAAAAGATTTCGCCGATCTACCCGTCGAGTTTGTTGTGCCCAAAAACTTCCGCCATCGTTCAGTATGAACACTGAAGTCACCCAGAATTACTAAGTCGGGTAGCTGGGCAAGAGAATGTCGCAACTAGTGCTGTTATTTCCAGTGGCACAAATATTTTTCTGCAACAGCTGATCTATGACCTCATCTACTCTACAATTATATTTTTATCATATTGTCAATTTATATATCACGACTATTATTACGTATTCAACCCTTGAAAATGCTGGTTAAAGTAAGCTTAAATTATTTTTTTAATATAAATGTCAACTCGTTTTCTCCTCCCTTGAATATTGTATTGCTTTCTTATTTTTACTTTCCCACTATTGTATGAACCATGGCTGCAAAGGTAATGTAATGAAAATGTAAGTACCTACAAAAGTTATGCAATTGTATTGTTGCCTGCAATGCATGTCTGTAGACTGCTTACCTCATTGTCCCTTTCTCGTGAAAACCTTTCCCAGGTGAGGAGAGTACTTACCTAACATTTGTTTTTTTCAATAGCCTCAAAGTCTTCAGTTCGGGGACTTGCGTATCAAACACCCGCAGTACGATTACTTGATGGAGACGCAGAACGGGAAGATGGTGGGCGCAGTTTACGGTCACACGGACTACCCAGTATGCCTGGACTCAGCAGTGTCCATCCGACCGGTGCGAGAAGTGGTCACGGTGCGCACTCCCCTCATGTTTAACCAACAGCAGGAGAGTTGCGTCTAGGTCCACTCAAGCTAAATTATCGTAATGAAACCGCTAGACGACAATGACGGGCAATGCATATTATGAATGTTAATGCATTTTGGCAAACATGGCGGAAAATTGTTTCGCATTTACTAGATTTATGGGGCTGACAGAATACGCTATACGCATTATGGCTTGACCTATTTCAGCATATTGCTCGCTATACAATCCCAATCGAAATATATAGCAAGCGATATGCTGAAATAGGTCGATCCACGAGAATATAGCGTAGTCTGTCACTCATTTTAGGATCTTCTGATCTTGAATATCATTTATAATAATGTGGATGTTGTCATTATTAAGTCTTGTTTCTTAGTCCATATAATTCTTACTCGTACTAAGAGCAAACAAATAAAATCGGCAATTTAATTGCCGTTACAGAAAACGTTACAAGGATAGTTGGTTATATCTTTTTGAGATCTACGTGTTTTATAAACAGAGCTTACAAATCTTAATAAGTGTACCTAAATTAACAATACGGAAACAATTTTTCGTCGGCATCATTATGAAATGTTTGTACCTATGTTTTAGTTAAGATATCAATTTTGCAAGTGTTCCAGAAAGGAATCGATCCTTTCAACTTGATATTTAAAAAAAATATTGATTAATGTATTTAAGAATATTATAGTAGAAGATAAGAATATTATTATGAACTAATATAAAAACTAATATTCATACGTGTGCTTTATAATGCATTCGTGCTGTATTATGTTTCATCATTCTCATAACTCTGTACAAATAAAACGTTAGAAAATTATTCCAATATCATACAGAGAATTTGATGTACCTAAATTATAAATAAATGTTATTAAATTATGTCGTGTTTTAAGTGCGACTTTTAAAGAACTTAAAAAATTAGTTGAAATAACTCATTTTTAGGTTATAATTGAGAATTTTCGAATGAGAATGATGTTTGACTATATGTGTAGATAGAAATGATTAATCTTGATTTAAAATCCAAAGTATGTTATTGTATTCCAAAATCCCTATTTTCTTACTTTCAACCATTGATTAATTGCCTAACAATTAATAATTATTTTATTGGCAAAAATGTATCATATCATTTGAATCATACGTATTATTATACAATATTTATTTATACTTAAATCTAATAAAGCATGTATAACATACAAATAACTGCATTTCATTTTATTATCTAGGCACCCATTATTTTGTTGTTGCTTCTGTTCTTCTGCGTATCTACATTACACAAGCCAGTGTAATTACATTTTTTAAACACAACTGTGAAATTAAAACAGTATTTGTAGGAAAATACAGGCATTTCTTGGAATTCGGTTTCAATTCCCCAACTTCCCAATTGCTGTATTTTGGGAAAAAGTGATTTTACCAACACTCACCTCTACTGATCCTTTGTGAAAACAGTTGATATATTGTCATTATATTATTTGAAAATGTATTGACAATACACTGTGAAATGGTATAATAAAATCGTTTTTTTAGATTATCCAGTTACTAAAATAGAATTTTTTGGGTTCTTTTACGTCCATAATATTAATAATAATATCAACTGTTCGAAAATGAGTGTCAACCACTCAAGAGAACATTACATGGATAGTACATCCATAAAAATATAATAACCTACTTATGTAGTAGTATGAAGGTGCATGTACAATAATGTACAAGTTTTCAGAATTTAAAAAATGTACGAGCCATAGATTACCGCTTGTAGAGGACAACTTAAAGGCTTGTACCCACGCTCGTTAATATTCGTCGTTGCGTCTACATGCTCAGTCGGCTCAGATATCCATAGTTAAATGTGAGTTCAAAAGTCAAATCTGCTGATTTCGTATTCCATTAGTAGGTACTCTTTTTCACGACATAAATTAAAATAATTTAAATAAATCGCAATGGTAACTAAGAATATCCATTTTTGTTCTTAAATCTTTCCATTGGAAAACAAAAATAGATGTGTCCTTGGACAACAAGTTCGATGCGTTGTCTAAACTTTGGGACATGCTTGACCAAATTTCGGTCGAACATCAACAAGAATTACAGTCCTTGAATCTTTTTTGGATCGAGCCGTTGGTTCGACATCGAACGGAAATGATACATACGTTGAGAATGGTTCGAATGAGCGTCAAACCAACGAACATAAACGGGCGTGGGTACGTAGTATTATTAAAACAAATGAATTGTAAAATATCTGATGCAACCGTAAAATGAGAAACCACGTATTATTAATATGGGTTTCTTTAAATAATATTTATGTGTTGCCAATTTATTGAATTGGTAAAAAAATAAAATAGTAAAAGTATCAAAAACAATATTAATGTACTGTAATAGTGTACGTTTATCTTGGTACAAGAATAGCAATACAAAAACATGTATTCTAGAGCTACACTCTACAGCCTCAGCGATATTAACTGTACATCTGCGGTATGAATGTTTATTGAACATTTGAGATCTGGCAAAGTAGCTGTAATACTTATAAGTGAAGAACAAGAACAATGCCCCTGAACCGCGGTGGATCTCGAGAATTTTGGAGGAATACTGGAGCAGGAAAGGCACTAGTCCGATTGAAGGTAAGCAAAAACATAGATGACTGCGTCAAAAAAATCCTGTGTCACGATTCTCGAAATAAACACACGAGTATGCTCTACTTGTCAATATTATAAAAGTTATTTGGCCACAGAACAATGTGTTTTAAATAACAACACAGTGTCTCTAAAATCAAATGTCTTGTATTGTAAGTTTTGAGAAAAGTCCAATTAAATTTACGTTGTAATTAGAAACGCTTCCAAACTTAAAAAAAATGATAAATGTTTATAAGACAAAGTTTTTATGGATAGTAAAAACCATAAACAAATATTATAAACAATAATGCCGATGGGAATTGAACCCTCTACATCTGACCGCTGGATTGAGCATTCATTATTAAAAAAAAAAAACAAAACGTGCGAATTTCCTTTTACCTGGATTGACATTATGTATATTTCCGAAAGTCAGCTACTTAATAACTAGGTTTAATGTGTTACTCAGAAAGTACTTACATGAAATAATTTATTCAGGAAACTCAATAATCGGATTGAATTTCCTCACATTTTTTAATGTTTTGAGTTGAAATTTTGTACGTTCCACTTTAGAAAAGTCTCCAAATAAATATCTAGATTAAAATACATATCTATTTTTTATTAAAACATATTTGATTTTGTGTTTTTATAATGATTTTCAGATAAAACACAATACATAATATATAAGCGCAGAGGTTCATACACAGGCACACGTCCCCGACATTTTGTAAACTTATCAGCGACTCTAGTCTCCTGCGACCAGCCGAGCGTAGTTGTTCCGACTCGCCTCGTCGAAACTACAAACATGGCGTCATGTTTTTAATACATAAATACTGCACGGGAGTCCTAACAGCTCACAACCGTCTGGAACCAGTGAGTCTAAGGCATCCACAATCAGGGTATGTTATGAGGCTGAAGATAGTGGAGAGGAGAAAGAGATGCCAAAGAAAAAAGTGGGAAAGTACCTGGCGATTCAGATCTGGCCACCAAAGACGGCTAAAGCCATTTCAAGCAATTAGTAATTTGTGAATTTATGAAATAACCCGAATTAATCAAATAAAATTTACTTGCGCACGCCGTGATTTGAACCCGCGTTTTACAGCTTATTAGTCAAGAGCCTTACCCCTCGACAACGAACAAATAGTTATACCTTTTGGTTAATTTCCATTGCATGACTCTATGAACTGACTCAAATCGAAACTAACATATCATAATTAATTCGAAACTAAATTTACACTTTAATTTAATAAACCGATTTACTAAAAACAATGCATTATTTCTTTGTTTTTACACTTTAACGACTAAATAAACTTTATTTATTTAGTCGTTAAAGTGTTATGATTTATTTCGTAGATACATTTTGAGTATCTATAAACACAAATTAAAAATCTTTTTGTTTTTGCCTATCTCCAGACAATAAAAAATTATCATAGCTATGTTTCCCTCCTAATTAACGAACTATGGATATTTTTATGGTAGGTAAATATATATAATAATACATCTGTTCTCAGTGTCTAAAATACCAATTGACAGTCACTCATTATTTTTGACTTTTCGGCTGGATTTTCTGTCAATGTGTGTACTCGTAATTTACATTTTTATACATAATATTATAATCCGTTGACTTAATATACCACTAAATACGTTAAACCTTCTCACATATCTACAGAAGTAGAGCTGGTTCATATATTCAACTGGAAAAATTGACTAATAAGATTTAAATTCCAAAATATGCAACAAAAATGATAATTTCACATTTTATGTACCTATATGCAAACTTCTAAGCGTGTTGCGAGTTTTGATTTAAAAATAAAATACTTTTTTTAATCGAAAATGTGCGTTATTTTTGTATTATTAAAGGATCTTAAATGTTGACTATGATTTTTAGAAAAAAAAATGTAAGAGTATCAAGCAGCCAACTGATCTAATTTTTGCAGTATCAAATCGGGAGCCATCTCTCAAAAATGTCATTCAGGCCAGAATCTATTCCCACGTGTTAAATTTTACAGACAGAGGTTCTCTTATGAGGTTGTTTGTTTATTTTACGTTGCTGATAAACAATCATTCACCCTAA
Source organism: Hesperophylax magnus (assembly GCA_026573805.1). Taxonomy (NCBI): domain Eukaryota; kingdom Metazoa; phylum Arthropoda; class Insecta; order Trichoptera; family Limnephilidae; genus Hesperophylax; species Hesperophylax magnus. The sequence goes on from JAIUSX010000071.1 coordinate 1,188,450, forward strand.
ATAAATAGTAATTCAACATTTGTGTAAAATTGTTTATTAGTAAGGCCCCTATGGATAGAAATCTCGAGCCAAGTTCTTTTTGGGATTCCGAACACATCGATATTTTCTATAAATACGAAATAAATATTGAAACTCACTTGTTGTATTTGTTAAACTATGTTTAATATAATAAATTCTTATTTTAAAACATTAAAATCTGCAGAAAACAGCATTTTGCGAAATATCATCATTCCTACGGGCACAAATAAAAAACTTGGATTCGAAGATCATCTCCTTGAATTTTCATAACAGCGAAAACTGACGGTAAGTCGGTAATGTTTTATCCAAAAAGCTAATTTTTAATTTCAAAAAACCGTTTTAAATCTTCAATATTATCAAAAAACATTGCTTATGCCTTGAGATATGAAGCAATATAAATATTAAATTGAAATATATACTAACTTGCAAAGGTTTGAGTTTATATTCATGCTCAAACTTCAATCTTAATTTGTTAAAAAACAGGGATTTTGACTTGGCCACTTTTCCTTGAACGCTCACGAAATGTGAACTTACAAAAAACATTGAAGCAGAGGACATTATCTAGTTAAGGTACTTCTACGCTTCCATGGACAGTAAAAAGTGGCTGTTAGAAGCTTTGTTAATCTCATATCGATGGCCTAGCGCACACTTGTGTTAAGTGCAGTTTTAAGTAAAAACAATTACGTGTTTTGTAAACCAATGTTTCGTGGGAAATTTACAGTACTTACTTCGTCTAAATGGATAAAAAGCGGACATAAACTTTGTTTTTATTGCTTTACATCTAATAATTAACCTTATAAATCATATTTCAGTTTTAATAAAAATGTAATTTTCATATGGGCGCTAGGCCATCGATATATTACGAGTATTTTTAAAATGTTGCCAATATTTGTTTGATTTTTGAGTGCTTATTCGACATGTTTTCTTTTTCTACAGCAGATATGTAAATTTTCTGGGGTGTACATTTTTTTCTCATAAATAAACCCATAATTTCCCAAAAAAATAGAATAAAACAAGGGAATCAAAATGATTTCACAGTACATTCCTAATTAAAAAAACATTAATTACTACTTTTCTGCTGTTAAAGTTAACTCCACAGAAAAGGATTCTAGGAAAAAAAATCATAGCCTATGTCTTTTTTTGCGAAAAGTCGTGGAAACGACCCGCTGTCACATGAAAAATGTCAACCATGTAAATAGGATGGGAGCGTATTTGGCGAGTATCCCAACAGGCACCAGTACCAAAGGAATCAATGACGATGAATCCTCGTGCCAGTTTCCATTGAAATACCTGTAGAACAAGGCCAGCATTCCCACATGACGCCTGTGTTCTAAAGTTTGCAATCCGTTTGTTAAGATAGGGGAATCGATCAAATGAACAGCCGTTTCTGAATGGATAAAATGATTTTTTCAAGTATTTTGTGGCTCCAGACCAGTGGTTGCTGTCAAATACAACAATAAGGCGCCCTTGCCATTAGTAATTTAAAAAATATTTCATGGAAGAATAAGGTAAGGTAATAAGGAAGAGTAAGGTAAGGTAAGAATAAGGAATATAGTAAAAGATGAAACTCTTGATACAAATAGGTTGGTAGATTTAATTTTCGATTCAATTTTTTTTAGGCCAAAAAATATTTGAACGAGCAATAAATACAGAAAATTTAATTGTGATTGATTAGATTTTGAATCAGAGAACCTGTAATTTTCACAATATTATTTTAACTGTATCTAGTAAAAAAAAATCCAAAATTCAGACAAGGTAACCTCTATTTTGCACCAGCATTGTTATTTTAAAAAATAATTATAATTTAGTATTTCGCCGATTGTTATGACATTTTTAGACAGGCTAACATTCAAGTCGTTTTAACCTGTTTTATAGTGATTTTTGGACATTTTAAGTACCAATTACAGTTGTCACTGATGAGGAATAAAGAGAAAAACTACACATGAACAAATCATCAAAACATAAGTACAACCCATTTCCAGCTGAAAAATAGTAACACGCGCACGTCGGTTGCGTACGGCAATAAATGGGCGAATGAATGAGTTAGTAGTGCTACGCGCTGCCTACGAGGACCATCGGTCCAGATCATCAGCGCTTCGTCACTATTTCCAGTCTAACAATCAAAAACTTTGTTTTTATAGTTATGGTATTTTGTTACAATTGTGAAACGTAGAAAAATATTTCATTGAAAGCGAATATTTTTTTTGAAAATTAGGGTAAATTATACTCATTTCTTATCGCTTTCAATTTGATACTCTTTATTGCCTTGTAATGTGATAAAAAAACACTTAACGGTAAACAGTACATATATTTTCTTTTGAATTGTATTTTCACTAAGCCCAAATCAGACTGTTGACGATACTTAAATGTTTATGCCTTTTAATAAACAGCGTTTCTGGCGAAATTGAGCGATGAATTCGGAGCCATTTTGCGACATAAAACTGTTCCCCGCCATATGGGACGAACAGTAACGGTCTTCTATTGAATCTATGTATGGACTAGAAGTGGAGTGTCTGCAATTTGACTGCAGTTGCCTTTTAATGTGTTCATTATCTAAATTCTTGCTCTGCTGCCGGGCGAATTGAATATGAATTTTGCAATTCCTCCGGGTGAAGTTTCAGACCACTGTACGAATGCGGTCGGTGCGCAATGCAATTTGAAATTCCATGTGAGTAGGTAGTATACTGTGAACATGTTCTACCTCCTTCGTTGTCTTTAAGTACTGGCGCAATATGTATTTAACTAGTTGTAATATACAACTTTACTGAGGAGGTGACTGGAATCTAGTTAAAACATTATCATATTAGATGTACGATTAAAGGTATATTATAAAAAGCAAGGATTGATATCCTCCATGGTAGAGGAGTGCGAATCAGAAAGTCGCGGGTGCATATCAAATTTATAATATATTATATATACAAGGATTTATGTTGTTTCCCAAATAATTAATTAAAAATAATACATACTATATGTGCAGCACGTTCCTGAGTAGAAGAAATCGCACGCTATCCATACTATATGTGCAGCACGTTCCTGAGTGGAAGAAATCGCACGCTATCCATACTATATGTGCAGCACGTTCCTGAGTGGAAGAAATCGCACGCTATCCATACTATATGTGCAGCACGTTCCTGAGTGGAAGAAATCGCACGCTATCCATACTATATGTGCAGCACGTTCCTGAGTGGAAGAAACCGCACGCTATCCATACTATATGTGCAGCACGTTCCTGAGTGGAAGAAATCGCACGCTATCCAGGCAGTAGCGCGTACATTACCTAATCATACATTATATAAAGCATTTAAAACGAATCTAAGATAGAAATATTGCAAATGAGGTAAGAGATTCTATTGTAAGATTGATTTTGGAGAGGTTACGCCACTTCTCGACGACGGTATAAAGAAACTGATTGTTTACCTTCATGGTTGTACCTAGATCTCGACCCTTAGGTGTCCATGCGTATGGCGTTTGTCAATATAAATATTTACACTCAATAACAAATACACAGTACATAAAACGAAATAAAAAATTTGATTTGAAATAATTTCTTCTCGTTATTGCCGGATCTAAAGATAAATAATTAAAGTAAACAGGCTAGAACAATTTATTAATTTTAATTTTATTTATTTAATAATTTTTATTTTTAATAATTTACGTGTCCATAAACCGAAATTAAAAATAAAAACAATTTGAATAAATTTATCCTCGTTATTGCTGCAGCTGAAGAAAAACACAAAAGTAAAAAGGTTAGAATAAAAGTTAGGTATATGCACAGTTTATTTTATAATAATATTTTACAAATAATAAAAAGATCGCTAGGGCTATTTAACTCAATGGCAGTCTAATCGTGAATATGCGTTATAATTGGACTGGTAGCAAAAAAATCGAAACCTAAGCCCCTAAAACCAACTTACGAGAGTTTCCATGAAGAAATCTGAATTGAAGAATACGGGAGAACTCTCAAAAACTAAGGAATTGTGTTAAATTTTTCCATGCTCGTTCATAACTTTCTGATGGACTATCGACTAGTAGTACGCCTTTCTACAATAATGTCCCCACACGACTGATTTACCCAGTACTATCAGTAGTCACCGCATCGAAAGGCTCAACAGTCCGATCGTTCTTTCCTTAAGTCAAGCCCATTGTTCGATCACTTGCCACATCTTTTCTACTAATCAGAGGCTAATAATAATCACAAACATAAATCTGAACGAAGAGAATATAACCAAAATAATACCGCCGTCAGAATTGTTTTATTCTGTGTAAACCAAATTCTTCTTAAGGTTTAGATCCCATTGCTCTGTCCTTTATCTCCAGGTGTAGGATGCCTATGATGCCATCTGTACTTGAGTGGCTTCAGTTCTTTGCAGGCTCAGTTTCTTTTTACACAGCCCCTGCAACGGTTTTCTCCTGCTTTGACTGCCAGTTTTCAACCGTAACTACCTACCTATCTCCACTAGTAATAAGCTTGTTAATCTTTATTTTGGTATGATTTTAAATTAGATGTATAGTCCACGAAGAGAATTTTCCACTGATGGCCCTATATGTGGAGATAATAGTGTAATATTAAAAATAAATAAAAATTACACTTATTTTAGACTTCCCATTAAAAATTGTTTTTTTTTCGAACGACGCTACGTCGAACGCAACGTCGCAACGTTGCGTTCTCAGAATGTATCATTATCTCTGTTAAAAAAAGGATCTTGTTTAATTTACTCGTTAACATGTTTAGATTAATCGAATTATCTCATTTCTAAGACTGAATAATGTAGAAATGAGATCCCTGAGGCGTGTGTATGGTAAAACCATGTATGATCGTGTGAGAAATGTGGAGAACCGCAAAGAGTGCAAGGCTGATGTAAGCGTAATGGGTAAAATCAAGAAAGGGACGCTTTGATGGTTTTGGCATGTAGGGCGAAAAAAATAGTGTAAGGAGAATATATGATATGCAAGTTTGAATGGTAGCAGAAGTCGGGACGCCCAAGGAATACATGGCATGACGACTAAATTAGAGTGTGTGCCAAGACCGAGTTGTTTGGCGGTCCATCCTCTCTGCCCACCCCTGCGGGGAAACGGCATACTGGTTAGTTAGTTAGTTGGTTAACTCCTTTCTTTTCTTTTATTTTTTTTTTTATTTTTCGTTTCCATGTCCATATTACATTTATTGCAGATAAAATTTAATAAACGTTATACTAAACTTATTTAATGTTGATACATCGAAATATTTGTAAGTAGGGTACGCATAAAAATACGCAGCCATTTAAAAAGTCAAAGCTCGTAAATAAGCCTAAAATTCTTCACTTTTTGGTTTGAACACCTGGTTTATTTACTGATATTTTATGCTCTGTAAGTTCTTGATGGATGTATCTGAATTACCCATGTCATTAAAATATGTGTATGTTATAGAACACCGAAAAAGTCTTCACTCTCCTCAGTACATAATCCCACTTCCTGGCAAGAGTTTCTTTACCCGGCTTAAAGTAGACATCCATCTACCCGCTGTAGACAGGCGTTGCCTGGCATTTCGAGACCTTAGTCAATTTCTACGGTTTCCCAACATGCTTATGTTTTTAATGTTGAACTGCCTCCCTTATCTTTTAGAACAAGTATTGCATAGCACGGAATACACCGGATTATTAGCAGCTTGATTTTTACCCTTGGCAGATCTCCGCTACTTTTCAAGACTGGGAATCTGTAGAAAGATTATGTATTACTTAGGATGGGTTGTTTAATTTAATTTGAACAATTTGTCAAATTTCATCGTTCATTTGCGAGTTCTACGAATGACCTATTTAAGTTTTGTTATTACATCATTATAGGTTAGTTACTTCACAGAACTGAAATAATAACAGAACTTGAAAAGAACTTTGATTCTAAACTCTTCTCATGATGAATCGAATCAGTCCATTATATGGCTAAATATTCTAAAAAAAATAAAGTATTAAAGGGTGAGTTTTTGTTATTTTTGTACGTGCTCTAATTTTGTTAACTTATTTATAAATCTCTGGAGCTTTACCCTTTTTGTATGTATCGTGAAAAAAATACAACCAATAATTTTAAAAATACTTGATTTCTTCATGGAGGTGGCAATGCCGGAGCATAAATGTGACTATTTGAACTTGGTGCCTGGAGTTGACCTTGGTATAATATTGTTGACTAGGCGTGTCGTTACCTGCCAGGTATGTGGTAAAGTGGCTATCCATCATTGAACCATAAATCCTACTCCGCACGTTTCTCCACTTATAGTGCCATTAAAACAAATACCTACGTCCTAATTCTGTGAGTTCACAAAGGTACATGCAACCGCGTTACACCAGATTTTACAGAGAAAGACAACTCTTTGTGGAACGTTAAATCTGTGTGCATGAAATATATGAGTTAAAACACTCGAACATTGGAGGGAATCCCACCACTTTCCCAACGGCAAAAGGAAACATATGGTTTCCTCCTTCACCGCATACGTCAAGACTCTATTTTATTTTTAATATTTTTTAATGACTCTAGACCATCCAATGTTCCTGCATAGGAAGTTAACAAGCAGTATGCAAGTACTTATACATTTAGTATAATATTACAGATACCACAATCTGAAAAATGAAGAGTAATATAGAAGTGATAATTTAAAAACAAAAAAGTAGTATTAAAATCAATTATGTAGGTATACAAGGTTATGAACTAGCGTCATCGCTTACCAAAGACAGCTAAACCGCTTTAGTTGGGCAGTCCCATTGAGAATCTACTCAGCGGTTAGCCAGCAGAACTGTATCAAAACTCACAAAAAAGAGTAAGCGTCGGGTCACCAGAAGCAGGGCGGAAGGACTGAGTTCACACGGTCATGTCTCAGGGCAGCTCATGGCGATGGGGAAAGCACAGGCAAGTCGCTGGACAGCTTTTTCGAAGCGATTCATCACCTAGGTTAATGCAGGGACGGCTCTATCCCACCCCCTAGATGGGGTGATAAACACATTTTTCTAGATCTAGCCTAACTAAAAGAAATACAAAGTTCATTAAGTCTTGTTCAATCTGGAATCAGTTATCATACACTGTTGAATGAAATAAAACATAAAAAAGCGTAACAAAATGAAAGCAGTCAAAGTGTAAACTTTATTATTTGTTCATCAACAGACTCTTATACAAGATATTTAGGTAGAAGCAAAAATAAAATATAAATTTAAGCACAATATCTGCAAAAAATTGTCATCAGCATGACATTGCCAGTGTAATGTGGTTATAATGATAAGCTAGAAAAACAATAGATGAAGAAAGAAAAAAACACCAGCAAAACAACAAAGAAGCAATTAGCATAGCATCGTAAACTAGGTTCATTAACCGCATTATGTTGTATAGTAGCGATTCATAAAAAAATTGCGTAACAATGCTGAAAAGGGTAAATTAAGAAAAATATGAACAAACAAAAAAAAGGACGAGAAATAATAAAAAAGAAGGAATAACCATAAATAGCATTAAGTAAACGAAAGATAGAAGAGATTCCGGGGAATCTCTCTACCAAAGTAAGTAATTGAAGCAACCAGGTAAAGGAATACATTGAACGTGCAGACAACTAAATATTATTTATAAAGAATTGGGTTCTCTGCAGATGACTGATCACTCATACATATTAACAAACGAATATAGGTACTACCAAAGTTTCTAAATTTTGTTTCACAATAATGTGAAATGTATAAAAAAAATGTTATACCTCGAACGAAGTCGGGTTGAAACTTATATTAGACACATAAATATATTTTTTTCTGCATGAACATGCTGCGATATCTTATATCAGTCTGTGCAATCTCACATTTTCTTATAATACCAATAGAACCAGCAACCAACCCATGTACACATTATAATGATCAAGTGTAATACATAGTGTATTTCAAAAATTAAATATTGTTAATGTGCCTTAACCAGCGTGCATAAGAAAAAATACACTCTTACCCATCTTTGCGGGCAGATGTTAGGAAGGATGGTACAGTCTGTCAAGAAAGTCTTGTGTTCACTGCGAGAGTTTATCAAAATAATTTATTAAAATTACTAAAAAAACGCTATGGAACAAGCGAATAATTTTCACATTAACATCAAAGAATATTCTGAAAATATGAAATTCTAAATGGAGATGATATTCTAAGAAATCGAATTTTAAAACTTGAAATTTTTTCACTTCATGTATCAGAAAAACCATTAATTTACTAGAAGATAATCAATATACAAATAAAATAATATTGAAGAATCACGCACTTTTAGCGAAAGAAAAAACAAAAAGTAAAAATAAATTTTAAATGTATTTTAAAACCTAAAAAAAATGGTTTGACTGAGGATTGCACCCTCTTACCCAGGAACTGGAGTAACAATTCTACATACAAGTATCGCAAAAGCCGATCGGGTGGGACCAACATGTAGTTCGTGTATAAACTGCTGTAATGTCATAAGATTTCGGAGAAGCATACATGTCCTCGTGTGTGTGTATATATATAATTGCCACCAAAAGAGGACAGAAAACAATAACCCTTTACCCTAAAGTTTAAGTTTAGACTTACGTTATTTAGGTTTCAATACTTCGTTTGTGTGAAAGCACTATGCAATAATACATGATTATTATTATGCCAGCGTCTGGACGGTTTCGGCCCTCTGATTGGTCAAATTCAAATCGTATGTTTCGGGTAAATTCCGCATAGGTTCATCTAAGGTTCCATGAAAATGTCAATCCCTCCTTTACCGGCCGCTGGAGTAGTTTCCCTATTGGCTGACACCTCTGGCGGAGTAATAGCGAATAATTTCATCCATAACAAATATGTACAATTACATCTATTCGAACTACAAAACTACCGTTTTAATACGAGTTTAAAAAGAAAACAAATATTTGATTCAACTTAATGACAATAAACAACAAATCTTTGCATTTACGATTTTTAAAAATATTGTTATTTAATATTATTTACGTAAATAATAATTTTGCACCATTTTGACAGAACACCGATATGAAATACGCTTTTGTTTGTAGGAAGTGTAGTCACTGCCAACCCAATAAAAAAACATGAAACGCAATCGGAAGCTAGAAACGCTTCGTTGATTGTAAAATTATCCAACAAATCTCTAAATCTGACATAGATTTGGTTAGGTTAGGTTGGGTTATTATAGGTTAACTGTTATCACTTCAACTGGGCGAAGCCCATTTAAGTACCGCCCGCAGGGCCTAGCAGCAAAAAACCTGGGGATCGGGTTTTTAACTGCCAGTACATGATTATTACTTCAATGGTGAAAACCAGAAAATGTATTGTCATCGAAAACGAGTCTATTTTTCGATGTGGTTGAGGGCCCGTTCCCACTTCCATTTTAAAAACAGAAGCGTGTCCCGTTTTAAAATCGGATACCCTAGCGGCTGTAGTGGATGTATGGAGCTGTTCACATTTGTCCGACACGATTTTAAAACGGATCCGGCATTTTTTGTCGGATGAATCGCCAGCACAGCGCGTCCGTTTTAAAATCGTGTCGGAACTCGTTCGCTCACAGTTTTGTATGGAGCTGTTAGTCGTTCCGGCAGAGTTCCCGCCATACCCCGACCCCTCCCCGCCCGCTCCCAGTCGCAAGGAAGCAGGCAAGCTGCGTGCTTGTATTTGGTTATTTTGTTAAGTAAATAATTTAAAACTGTAATAATGGATAAGGAAATAAATCCCGAAAATGTAATCCTACTGGTCGAAGAAAGAGTTGTGCTGTGGGATAAAATGACAGAAGGGAATAAAAATAATTCATTAAAATTATCGGCATGGCGAGAAATTTGCCGTTTATTCATGCCGGATTTTGAGAAATAGCCTTTCTTCAGGACAAATGCACTCTCTCAATTTTGTATTTTGATATGTTAAGCTCTCTGAAACTCGTTCCAGTAGATGGTTAAAGGAAGTGATAGACATTCTAGAATAATCAAAGAACTTTAGTTCATCACTTCTCAACTCACCAATTAACACTTGGAAAGTTCCTACAGAAAATCTTTCAGCTATGATTGGGTGGACGCAAAATTTTCTTTTCACTTTTTTCCTTCTTTTTAATAAGTACCACATGACAACAAGAGCTTGCACATGAAAACGGAGGTGTGAACAGGGCGATACGGCATCCGATTTTAAAACGGGAACCGCCTCCGATTTGAAAACGGAAGTGGGAACGGGCCCCTAGTTTCCAATTCGAGGATTTGCATTCATTCATTCCCGAAAACTAAAGTGAAATTCAAATATTTCTATTTAAAAGGAAAAAAATGTTATAATAAAAATAAAAGTATGTCAAAATTCGTGAGTAACATAACCTCACATTTGATTTTACCAAAAGTTATTCCAAAATCGGTACTCAGTGGTGATCGGTGGTGCCTCGGTAAATATATTTATATATCTTTTTGTTCCATTTTATTAATAAAAGGCACTATAAAAAATTCTCAAAGAAGCGAAGCTACCACTCTGTTTTGTTTCGGGATGTATATTTTTTATTTTTTTTTATTTTATTAGGTACAATATTTTTTATAATTAATGTTTTCCAGTAATGTAGGCCTCACTGGGCGGCTTGCCCGTGCTGAGGCCTTCATTTTATAATATGAAATATAAACTACATAATACATTTAATGAGAAAAATTATACATTTAAAATTAAAAATACATAATAATATATTTAAAATTAAAAAAAATAGTACATTGAAAATAATCTTGTGTGTTTGTGAGTGATGTGTGTTTATATTGGTTTTGTGTGTTACGTGTAGGTTTTATTTTTATTTTATGCTATGAAATTTTGGTAATATTGTCTTTTTTGTTCTTTAATCCATTTTGTAATTTTGTGTGTGAATTTATTTTTACTTTCCTCATTTTTAATTTCAAGTTTTAAGCTGTTGAAAGCTTTTATTGCATGGTATTGGTAGTGTCTTTGTCCAAAGCTTTAATTTACTGTCGGAGTTTTTATGTTTTCTTTGTACGCTTGTCTAACTGGTCTGTCAGTGTTTTTTTGTGTATGTTGAAATTTATTTTTTTTGTCAAAAATGTAGTTAAGTAGTGTTTTAACGTATAATTGGCGTATATCTAGTACGTCACAGCTGTTGAATATTTGGTCTGTATCAGTCAGTCTATGTTTTTTTAGTATTACCTTTAAATCTTTTATATCCGGCAACTGTATATGGAAAACGATTGTCAAACGGAGTGGTCCAATATACAATGTTGTATTATTAAAAACATGTTCAAACTTTTCATCGCAACATAACAAGAGCCAGAATATCAGAAGAGTGTGGATGCTAGATGTTTGAATGGGAATGAAACAAAGATTGTGTGCCAACACACAGATTTGTGTTGGTATATCCTGTCTACCCCTACGGAAAAACGGCTTGATGTTACATTATTTTTAATTGAAACTAAATTTCTGGACTTTCCCGACGGACTGTAGGTGATGTCGGTGGGCAGGGGATTGGTGGGTGGGAAGGTGGGTATCTACCTAATTCTGTATTTGTTGGCACACCAACTTTTCTCATTTCGCTCTCATCAAAACGATTTTGTGACGCGGGAATTCCCCTGCTTTGACGGATGGCTCCCCCAGCACAATACATATTTACGAAAACAGAGCGTGCGGCTACACGTATAAATTGGGCCATTTGTCTCGTGCGGGAAATCGGGATTGAGCATCGACTCACTCAATTATTTGCTGTCATTTTTTAACTCATTTTATCTAAAATATTTATCTCTTTGTGTTAGAATTCATATATTTTTAGTGCACTGAAGTTTAAAATTGAACACAATTTTTATTGAATTAAAATTACCTAAATAAGTATTGTTTTATTTTAGTCCATTAATAAATAATTGTGTAAACAATGTTTCTTATTTTCTTTAATCCAAATGAAACCAAAAGTATGCTATAATAAAAATAACAGTGCCTTACGATTAAAATATTTTACTTGAAATATTTTTTTACTATAATATTAGCAATAAGCACCGGATTTTATATCTATACGATGAATCAGAAACTTAGCGAAGTATTTAGTTAGAAACATCTGAGATTTTAGTCATAATTTTATGAGAATTAATTAAGATAACGGAACGCGGAAAGTTCAATTTTCTAGGCCTGCTTGGGCAACTTCGACCGTAGGACCATCCAGTACACCGAGCTGGAAGCCGAGTATTTTTGTACACGCCTTCTTCACTTAAAGATTGTAAATTTCAACACATTTACGTCTCTATAACGATCACTTATAAAAAATTAACCTTCCAATTAGATTTTTTTCCTGCAGCTTGTTTTAGGTAGTCTAGGTCAATATACGCATCATGGATTGGACTATGTCATCATATCGGTCGCCATGCAATTCCAATGGGAATCTATGGCATACGAATGCTGAAATAGGCAAAGTCACGAAAATATAGCATGGTCTGTCACAGGCTTTAAGCTTCCTTTCTCAATAAGGATAGGTTATAATTGAGTTATCAGTGGTATACCAATACTGAATACAGTACAGTATAAACTTAAGATTCAAAATCGATTAAAATATAAAAACAGCTTTTAAAAAAATCTTAAAATATATCAAATATTCTGAAATAACAATAGATGTGAACATACAGTTTATTTTATATTTATTTAGCCTTTTTCAAAAAGTACTTGTACCAATTAGCTTCAAATACAATCACTTTTATATTGTTAAATATTTAACATTAAATTCTTCAATTTATACTTAAAACACGTCTGTTGTTAAACAAAACAAGAAAATAATTAATAACCATCACGAATTAAATGGCTCAGAATATTTTTTCTTATATAGATAATGATAACAAAATAGAAAGTAGTACAGTTAATAATTTAGAAGATTGGATAAAAAAACAAAACACAAATACGTCTGATAATCTTGTTTGTATTCAATTAAATATAAGATCTAAACAAAAATATTGGGATGTATTGCATATATATTTACTTAATTGTTTGAAGCATATTGGCATTCTGATGCTATGTAAAACATCTATTCAAACTGAAAGTATGTGTATGTACAATATTCCTGGATATAATGCATATAACTACTGCAGGACTGATAAGTCAGGAGGAGGTATTATATTGTATATAAGAAACAAATTTGAATTTAGACTAAAAACATTGAAAATATAACAGGAAAGCTCATACTCCAGGACAAAACTAAAGTCAATATAATAGCTATCTGTAGACCTCCTAATATCATTAAATCTTCATTTCTGACGGAATTATCATCATATCTTGAGACAATTAATAGTAAGGAAAATATTATCTTACTTGGAGATATAAATCTAAATTTGCTTGATGAACAAGATAATATTGTAACTTCATATGAAAACTTACTTTATAACCATTATTTAACTAAATACATGAATGTAGTAATCAGAGAAGCTGTATTAAATGGACAAATTACTCACAGGTGTATTGACCACATTTTTGCTAAATTTAGAGGCAAGAAAATAACTGCTTGCGTCTGTGAAAATAATATTGCCGATCATTTTATCACTGCTATTAATATAAAATCTCATAAACGTCAGGTTGACTTTGCAAATAAGTATATTCAAATCATCTCACAAAAGGATATTGATAGATATATCAGAGATTGGAGTAAACTTATAGAGGAGAAGGATTGTATTTCATTATATGAAAAAATTAAATCTTTATTTAATAAATTTTACAAGAGTAGTTCTAAAACGATAGTGCAAAAACCGAAAACACGACCTTATGCAATAAATAAATGGGTTAGCAGTGAATTATTATGTCATATAAATAAAAGGGATAAACAATATAAAAAATGGAAAAGTACACCAACAAACAAAACATATGAAACAGAATACAAAAAATCACGAAACCTTGTCAATAAACTTACAAATAAAGATAAAACTAACAACTTTATTAGTAAATTCAAAAACTGTTTTAATGATACAAAAAAAAAACTGGGATAAGATAAATAATATTTTAGGACGTAAACCCATAAACGATTGTGATGAAACAATAACACGATATATGTTAAAAGATAGAACTGAGGATTCTGTGTCAAATGATTTTGTGAATTACTTCTCGGATAGCATCAGCAACATGTTACATAAATGCAATCACAAAGCTACTAATATTGTACTGGAAGAACTGCCTCACAGTTTATTTATACTTTGGAGATCAGGTGAGAGGCACAAAAATGAAAGTCGTGTCGTGAAGGTCAGAGTGTTTATTTGATGAGTCGGGTAGCCGTGATGAGATGATGAAGGACAGATGTAGAATACTCCGGACGCTGCGGTGGTGTGCTGGTCAAGCGCGGGTCAGTGAGTCGACGCCGGGCGCTGGTGACCGGGACTCGATGAAGGTCAGGCACTGGCGAAGAACGTAGGTCTTCACGCACTCCAGTGCTGACGAGACGGCCGAAGGTGCGGCGGACCTTGTAGGCGGTTGAGCGGGAACGGCGTGACCAGTAAGGATGCTGCGTGTCCTCGTGGTGGTCATGGTTGCGTGGAAGAAGCGCTGGTCAGAGACACTGGAACCAGGGCGCTTGTAATCCGAGCAGCGCTTGCCAGGAACGGCGATCTGGACAAGGCGCTAAGATGATGTCCCGATAGAGTCCATGATGGTACGGGCGAAGCCGGTAATATTTTCCTTTGCGCTAGTAAGATTAGCGCGGGTTAACACTCGTTGATCCTTGTAGACTGACGGCGGAATGATGACTGACTAGATTATTCATGCTGTCGCTTTTATCAGTTAAAGAAGATTCTAGAACAATTTGGTTGCTATGTATAATTTGCCAAACAAAAATGAAAAATAATAAAAGAACATCCAAGAATCTTGTTTTGAAAAAAAAATCGAAACTTCTGGAATTCCGTTCAAATGAAGTAGTGGCGTACCACTACAGTATTCCCCTTCCAGCGGCATGGTTGAGGGCCGCGATAGAAAGAAAAGTTGAGTCAGATCTTGCTTGTTGGTGGGAGTAAGAAGGGTTGGTGCTGGTATCGTTGCATTTATCTTGTGTTCAGGGCCACTGTACAGTTGTTGTTTATTCTCTCACGTAAAAAAAGAATAAAATGGTTAGAAAAAACAAAATTATTATAAATTACAAACACTGTTCACAACACAATCTGAGGATACACTCAAGGTAACCATGGTGGGCACTATTATCCGCGCTCGTACGGAGATGGTCTGGTGCACGCAGCTCCATGGTGCCTCAACCGATCACCCATTTTGAGACGGGGTTACCGGTGAGTCGGGGTAACACAATCACGTCGGGGTCACCACTTTGGAGATCAGGTGAGAGGCACAAAAATGAAAGTCGTGTCGTGAAGGTCAGAGTGTTTATTTGATGAGTCGGGTAGCCGTGATGAGATGATGAAGGACAGATATAGAATACTCCGGACGCTGCGGTGGTGTGCTGGTCAAGCGCGGGTCAGTGAGTCGACGCCGGGCGCTGGTGACCGGGACTCGATGAAGGTCAGGCACTGGCGAAGAACGTAGGTCTTCACGCACTCCAGTGCTGACGAGGCGGCCGAAGGTGCGGCGGACCTTGTAGGCGGTTGAGCGGGAACGGCGTGACCAGTGAGGATGCTGCGCATCCTCTTGGTGGTCATGGTTGCGTGGAAGAAGCGCTGGTCAGAGACACTGGAACCAGGGCGCTTGTAATCCGAGCAGTGCTTGCCAGGAACGGCGATCTGGACAAGGCGCTAAGATGATGTCCCGATAGAGTCCATGATGGTACGGGCGAAGCCGGTAATATTGTCCTTTACGCTAGTAAGATTAGCGCGGGTTAACACTCGTTGATCCTTGTAGACTGACGGCGGAATGATGACTGACTATATTATTCATGCTGTCGCTTTTATCAGTTAAAGAAGATTCTAGAACAATTTGGTTGCTATGTATAATTTGCCAAACAAAAATGAAAAATAATAAAAGAACATCCAAGAATCTTGTTTTGAAAAAAAAATCGAAACTTCTGGAATTTCGTTCAAATGAAGTAGTGGCGTACCACTACAGTACTCCCCTTCCCGAAGGTGCGGCGGACCTTGTAGGCGGTTGAGCGGGAACGGCGTGACCAATGAGGATGCTGCGTGTCCTCGTGGTGGTCATGGTTGCGTGGAAGAAGCGCTGGTCAGAGACACTGGAACCAGGGCGCTTGTAATCCGAGCAGCGCTTGCCAGGAACGGCGATCTGGACAAGGCGCTAAGATGATGTCCCGATAGAGTCCATGATGGTACAGGCGAAGCCGGTAATATTGTCCTTTGCGCTAGTAAGATTAGCGCGGGTTAACACTCGTTGATCCTTGTAGACTGACGGCGGAATGATGACTGACTAGATTATTCATGCTGTCGCTTTTATCAGTTAAAGAAGATTCTAGAACAATTTGGTTGCTATGTATAATTTGCCAAACAAAAATGAAAAATAATAAAAGAACATCCAAGAATCTTGTTTTGAAAAAAAAATCGAAACTTCTGGAATTCCGTTCAAATGAAGTAGTGGCGTACCACTACAATACCAAGAGCTACTATAACTGATATTGAAAACATTGTTAAAAAAATGAAAAACTCTAAAAGCACAGGTATTGACAATATAAGAATGTTTGACTTAAAAAGAAATATAAAAACTCTTGGGCCAATAATTACTCATTTAATCAATAAGATAATAAAGCAAGCAAAAATTCCACAAGAATTAAAATGTAGCATTACTAGACCAATATTCAAAGGTGGAAAACACATTGAACTGGGAAATTATAGGCCTATTAGTATACTACCTGCATTAGAAAAAATTCTTGAAAAATTTTTATCAAATAAATTAAATAATTACATTGAAAAATTCGCTATCATAGATCCAAGTCAATATGGCTTTTAAGAAAAAAAAATACTGTTAAACTGCTGCAAGATTTTTCCAATTACATAAATAATCAATTAAATAATAAATTGCAAGTTGTTGTGTTATTTATCGATAATTCTAAAGCTTTTGACACAATTAACTCTAAAAAACTGCTGGAAACCTTAGAAAAAATTGGAATTAGAGGAAATGTGTTAAATTTATTTAAAGATTATCTTAGAAATAGAAAAAATATGGACCAAAATAAATAATACTTTTAGTAAAACAATGAATGTATCTGCAGGAGTTCCACGAGGTTCCATATTGGGACTTTAATTGAATTTATGTAACTAATGAAAAAACTTTTCTCTTTTGTTAAACATTTTGTATTCGCAGATGATACGGTATTGGTCATATCACACAAAGATCTAAAAATAGCAATTGAACTCATGCAAATTGACTTTAATCAACTTTGTAAATGGTCACATGATGCAGGACTATTAATAAATGCTAAAAAAACCAAAGTTATGCATATAAGATCACCTAATGCCAGATTTCAATTTAATCCTAATATTATTTCTCATAACTTTAATTGCATCCATAAAAATATCCCGACTAATTGAAAATGTGAAAGCTTAGAATTAGTTACGGAATATGTCTATCTTGGTGTTACAGTAGATTGCTTTTTCAAATGGGACAAACATATAAAAAAAAACCTGTAAAAGATATCAATTGCTGGCAGAATGTACACATTAAATTTTTTCAAATCAATTGAATCACTTAAAATAATTTATATATGTCAATGGCAGAATCTATTATAAGATATGGATTAACCATATGGGGAAATACTATTATAACCAATCTGAAACAATTCCAAGTTGTACAAAACGCAATTGTAAAATTACTAGTCGTCCCTAATATTTTTAAACAGAGTCATAATACACAGTTGCTGTTTCAGAGTGCCAAAATTTTACCTGTTAAGGCTATTCTATGGCAAAAAATCATAATTCAGTATATATTTACCCCACAGCATAAAGAAAAATTAGGACATAAATACGGTACTAGATTCACGCGCAATGACGGGCTAATAGTTCCGAAATTCAATAATAAATACGGACAGAGAACGTTTAAATACAACATACCGTAGATATTTAATTTATTACCTGACACTATAAAGCAATGTAAGTCTATGAATAAGGTTAAATATATGGTGAAAAATTGGCTATCGGAAGAAAAATACTTATTTTAATATGTATGAAAAAATGTTGATTCTGTAGATATAATATGTAAATTATAACTTATAAAAATGTATATGTAACTAAACTTTAAGCACCTGTTGACAAGCCAATTTAATTGGCTTAGCAGGACTTGTTTGTTGATATGTATTAACTATTTATTAAATAAAAATAAAAAAAATAAATAAAAAAAGTAGAAATAGAAATTTCTAATTATGTATTTCAAATTTTCGTTTACAGGTGCTAATAATGTCTTCAAAGATTACTAATATTTTTTAATATGAAATCTCCCCGCTGTCTGAAATTCCACCATTTTTTTAAGTATTATTAAAATTAGCAATGTAATGAAGAAGTTTGCAATCATGTTTAAATAATGTTAGAAATAATATCTTTATTGAAAGAAGAAAGAAACACAAAAGCCTGCATTTGATTCTGGTACCGAAGACGAAGGGATTAATAACGATACCTAAATCTTCTTAGCATCTCCTTTTCAAATACCAGCAAAATGAACACACCAATTCCATCCAACGTCCATGTTCCAAATATACAAATGTACAAATATATACGTACGTGAAAGAAACAGTGGGGTGGGTACTTACCTCACGTGTAGGGTACAATTCGCGATCACAAATAAATTTTGAAATTTTGTGTTCCCATCAAATTATTGCTTTTAAACTCTATAAAAATGCACAAACTTTCGTTATGGATGAATGGTTACACAAAAAATGTTGATTTGTATCATTGGAAACAATGTTTAAAACTAAGTGTTCCATTATCTATCAAATTAATATCCAGAAGAGTGTCTGTATGTTTATGGCGGGCGGCGTAGATTTGATTTGTACACAAAACAGTTTTATTCCGTAGTTGATGAAATTTTGCACGCTTCACCTTTAGAACAAGGAAAAGGTAACTGAGATTTAATTAAAACTTATAATAATGAGAAAGAAATTGAGATTTATAAAAACCACCCCACCACCATTTCCCATCCCTAAAAGCAGTATTTTGATACTTCTTGATAAAATTTGTCATACTCTCAAAAAATACGAAAATTACAGTTTTTCATCAGATTTTGAAAAATCCGGCCAACGCCGGAGACTTCAGCTATAATAATTAATCCATGTTGGAATAAAACTGTAGATTCGCATAAAAACAAAGCTACACAAAAATTTTTTACCGGTGTGGCTTTGTTTTTTATACGAATCTACATTTTTATCCCAACATTGATGAAATTTTGCACACTTAACCTTCAGTACTATACAATTGATGTTAAAAATAAGAGGATCTTTACCGTCTCCATTTGAATTCGAATAACTCTGCGTAAAACCCGGATAACGCCGGGGATATAAAACTTTCTTCGACAATTGCCAAATATGTGCCTTCAAAGCATCACGCTCAAAGATAAAATGCACTAACTTAAAAACTCACTGACCGAAATTTCGAAATTCAAATCTAAAGGCTCATAGATCAATATAATAAATACATAGTGGTAAAACGAGGCGTATGTGATGAAAGAAGAAAGGGGTGTAAGCAGAATGTATTACGTGTTAGTGAATGGTATCGATGTCACCGTGGAAGACAAGGCACGATCAAGTGGAATAAATACTTATCTGTGGTGAAATGAGGCATTTGTGATGGACGAAGAAAGGGGTGTAAGCAGGATGTATTACGTGGAATGGTATCGAGATCACCGTGGAAGACATGGCACGATCAAGTGAAATAAATACTAACTTGTGGTGAAATGATGCCTTTGTGGTGAGCGAGGAAAGAGGTGTAAGCGGAATGTATTACGTGGAAATAGTGGAAGACATGACACGATCAAGTGAAACACATATCTGTGTTAAAATGAATATTATGTATAAGGATAATGTAAGTTAAAAGACAAGATTAATAAATTAACGGTTAGTATGTTTGACATAAAGAGCAGATGAACGATTTTATGAGGTGAAAAATTGTGGACGACCTGGAAATGCACGATACATTTAAATTAATCGAATTCTTATATTAAAAAATGCACATTTTCAAAAAAATCAATTTCACTACTTTCACCTTACCCCGAGCAACGTCCAGTTCAATTCAGCTATTCATGTAATTAAAAAAAATGGTGCAACAAAGTACTTTTACAATTATTATTGAAAAAGTTTCTATAAAGACTTCGTTGCTGGATTTACGTATTTCGATAAATCCCCTCCTGACGTTCCAGAATGTTAACCGAATATTATAATGGTACCCATCGGTTCTGTGCATGTTCAATGTACATTCTACAAGCACGTGATATGTGGTACATTCAAACATTTTCCGACAAGAGATAAATAAAGTTTATCGGAATACCGATAAACATTTGAAAATACTTTTCTCGGAACAATGGCTGCCAATATAAGAGATTTGACAACGAGTGAATTGAATCTAATGGTTAGCAGCAAGATCAGAAATACAGAAATGGTCAGCCACAGTACAAAATTTTATTGGGATTGATTTTATTACTTTTCCAAGTAAACGTCAGAACCAATAAACGAAGGAAAATATCTGTTGGGTTATATAAACAAATATTTTCATTTTGTTTTTGAGTTGGAAGATAACGGTAACGATTCTTCCTGCAAATAAATTCAAAATATGTCATTAACTCGCAGGTTTGTCTAAATACTGAGTTTTTTATTATAAATTTTCATTTGCCATACTTATCGTTAAGCTTTGTAGTTAAGTTTATAAGAACAAAGGTAATAAAATAATATTTTCAAATAGTTAAGTATGTCATTTGCAATATGTATGATATTTTAAATTTTAATGTAGGTATCTAACTTTGTTAACATTTTTTTTTATTATATCATAAAATTAAAATACACTATTCAACTTTTTTCTGACATAATTTGCGTAATGACGCGTAAGTACTTATTTACGTTAGGGTTTTACAATTTTCTGCTTATGCTTCGTATTAATTAATAAATATACACTAAGTTTTTTGTGAATCCTTTTGCACCTTCCAATTTGATAACTATACAATATGTATTTACACAATGGCGCACCGTAAATTTTGTGGGAATATTTTAAGGAAAAATATTACGTTGTTTATTTTATTCCAACGTGAAATATGATAACAGAAAGATATTCTGAAATGAAGTCCGTTTACCGAATATTTCCGTATTTATCAGACCCGTGAAAAATCATGGCTCTTTGTAATTGTAGGATTTTTGAAGCTGAAAGAATTTACAACAAAAATATTTGCCCCAGGATCATTGCCTTTCGAAAGAAAAAAAAATCCTGACAATTTTAGTAAAGATATTACGGAATCTATATAATGATTTATGAACGTACATTATAAAGATACGTTCTATTCATATTGATCGAAAACAAATGAAGCACCGCTTATGAAAAGTTTAACTATTCAAAAACATAAGCAAATTGACGCGCCGCCAAATTATGTCCATTAGACGTAGTCGACCTAGTTCAGTGAAACCATGTGCGTCGTTTCATTATATTAATTTATCTAATCAAATCAACAATTCATAAAATGATTTTGGTATCTACTTTAATGCTTGTCTGTTATTAAAGCTAGTTCTAAATTTTAGTAAAAAGTTTAATTAGCTTGAATAATGTTACGCATTCAGGGCCGGCACAAACGCGGACGCAATTGGAACCGTCCGCTCCGGGCGCAGAATTGTCAAGGCGCTGATGATACCTTACACCTAACACTCCTAATACATCGTCCTTGAGATTTTTTTTCTTAAAAACGGCGCTACAGAAAAATAAAAATCGTCCGAAAATTATCGATTAGAGTGATCACCTATATAGGTGTTTACAGGTTTAGACAAGGGGCGCCAAATGTTTAATCGTGCCAGGCGCCTTTTGGCTCAGAGCCAGTCCTGCTGATAATACCTTACACCTAACAGTCCTAACATACCGCCCTTAAGATTATTTTTCACAAATACGGCGCTGCACAATAATTGAAATCATTCGAATATTAGTAATTTAGGAGACTGTTGTTGGTTTTGACAAGGGGTGATAACATTTTCTCGCGCAACCCGTCGTTTGGCTCAGAACCGGCCCTATGCGCATTACACAGGAATTTTTCACATTACTTACCAACTAACCCATGCAAAAACCACCGGAACTAGTATGTTTAGTATGATTTGAAGAGTGCGGGAGAGTGGCGTGTAATCGGTCAATAGAGAAATTCCATTTACACTCCGCTCGCAGCCTTGAGGGTGATACAAAAGGTAATTTTTGCCATTTCCTTTGCTTATACGGTAAAAAACATTAAAATCTCCTTTCGATTCAAATAAAACTAAAATGTTTTAAAAACAAAAACCTTGCTAGTGCACGCTTCAACCGCCGCGTTCCTCTTAGAGGAAACATTGTGCTTAAATAAACAAATTTTATATTGCCTGGATGCTTCCACAATAAATTCACCGAAAGCACACGGTGCCTTAAAGCATTTGATGTAATTTCCTTGGAAAATAGATAGTCTAATTCGTTCGTTTGCTTACTTGACAAAGTAGTTAACTGCGTATAAATATTGACGGTTGGTGTAACGCGTCATTGAATTTGTTCAGTCTTACGTATATTTAGTAACGTTGAAATTAATGATCAATTAATAATAGCTACTTACACTAAACACTATTTAACGTCTTAAAATACCATAGGCGTAAAAAATATTTATTTATTTTATTTATTTATAAATTTTCAGGAAATCGACAGTTTATTTCAGTTTGTACATAAGTATTATATAACCAAAATAAAACCAATTATGGATTTCCTCCTTGTGACTTTACTTCTACTGAGACAACGTAATAAGGAATAAGTAAATTAAATTTGTAAGAAAGGAATATGAAATCATAAATTTATGAATAAACAAAAGATTATATAAAACGAAAAATTTACAAAACACACATTTATCAATATGTCTATAGCCACGGAGAGAGGTTGTAGATACAAATCAAATCATAATTGAAATATAAAAAACAGAGCCATAACATTATTCACAAGATAATCAGAGAAATATCTACCTGTTCAGGCAAGAATTCTGCTTAGAGTTTGTTTTGCATTGATCCACCCTGAACAGGACACAAGAACGTGTTGAACGCGCAGGTACATTGAATTGAATCTTATTTAGCAACTCTGGGCATTGAATATTATTTTTAACTACTTTATACAGGAATAGTGCATTCTGATGATGCCTCCGTACACTCAGTGAATCAATTTTAAAGTATGAAGCTGCCTCTGCATAATTATAAAATCTTACAAATGACTTGTAACAAAGATATTTTAGGAATTTGTTTTGAATTTCTTCTATTTTGTTTAAGTGGATTTTTAAAAATGAAGACCAAACAAATGATTCAAACTCCAGATGACTTCGTACGTAAGCAAAGTAGAGTTGCTTAATGATATCGATGCTATTAAAAAGTTTTGTGTTTCTTATGATGAAGCCTAACATTTAAGCAGATTTATTTGTGATTTGATGTATAAGAGGATTTTTTTTTATTATCATCAATATAAAGTTTTTTTACATGTTTTTTTTTTGATGTCTGTCTCACTAGGATAAACCTGTGTCGAGACAGACGTATTTGATACATGAATTAATGTTTACATATTTTTTGATACATAAAATATTTCATTACACTAAATGAAATTGTGAAAAATAAAATATAATAAATAATAATAATAAATGATAAATTTGTTAAGCAGCATCTAGTTGGAGTACATACTTATGTAGGGATTTTTATAAAATTTTTGATCATGGATCTGTCTTGGCTGATGATCCAAGACTTGATGTTTGTTTTATATTTCAAAAAAAATTCGTTCAGTCTAATGGCTAGTGGGAGAGCATTATATAGCCTCGTTGCAAAATATCTCAAATTTCTCTAGCCAAAAGTTGTTTTGATTGTATTGTAATTTACTGTCAAGGGTTATTCCAAGATCACGAATATCTGAGACTGTTACAATGTTGTTGTTGTTCAAAGAATAATTAAATAATATTTTATTTTTATTTCTCGAAAAACAATATGATGACATTTTGAAACATTAAGATATAGTTGATTTTGTTGGCAATAGGTGAATATATTGTTTAAATCATGTTGTAATTTGACACAATCTTTTATACCTTTTTTTGGCTTGTATAGCTTAGCATCATCAGCAAATAATTCTACTTCAGAATATTTTACAACATTGATCAAATCATTAATATATAAAATGAAAAACAATGGTCCGAGATGAGAACCCTGTTGGATCCCAGAGAAAATTTCATTGAAATCTGATTCGAATCCCTTTATTGCTACTGCCTGTGATCTGTTGAGTATAAAAGATGTAACCCAATGAAATAAATTTAAGTAATAATTTTTGATTAATTTTATCAAACGCTTTGGCAAAGTTTATATATATGATATCTACTTGAGTGCGGTTGTACATGTGATCGACGATGAATTCAGTATGAAGAACGAGGTTACTTTCCACATTTCTGCCTTTTGTAAAACTTTGTTGATTTGTTGTTATGGATTTAGATATTTTTAAATAATTTTTTTCCATTAATTTACTGAATATTGTTAGTTTGGAAATCGGATGATAGTTTTTAACATTATTTTTTTCTCCATTTTTGTGTATTGGTGTTACATAGGCTCTTTTCCATATTTCAGGTAGCGTGCCTTCATTCATTGATTTATTATATATAATTCAGAGAGGTTTTGCGAGTGTTTCGGCGCAATGAGCTATAAAGTATGATGGAATGTCACACCCCGCGCTTGTGTTTATGTCAAGAACTTTTATTCCTTTTAAGACTATTTCTCGTGTGAATTTAACCATGGTGGTATATATTTTTTTGTGTTTTCTGGTATGTCGAATGCAGGTAGGTTATTATCGTTTATGTAAATTGATTGGAAATATTCCATGAAAATATTACATATTTTATGTCTTGGCCATTTTCTGCTTTTTTATCATCTAGGTGCATCGTCCTTGGAAGAGACGATTGTGTTTTTTTATGTTATTGAAATGATTCCAAAAGAGTTTAGAATTACCATTCATCTTCGGAATTTATATAATTAATGTAGAGTTGTTGTGCAATTTGCTTTTGTCTAGATTGTAAGAGTAAAAACGGTTGGAAATCATGTGGTTTTTGAAATTTTTTTAAATTTTTATGATTTTATTTTTTTCTCTATTTTTTTTTTATAAGAGATGATGTATACCATGGTGGATAATTACAATTTTTTTCCGGTTTAATTGGTACATAATTTGTTTTAATAATGTTCAATATGTTGCAGAAGATGTCACTTGCGGGTTAAGTATTCAAATGATTCAGTTTATGGTCCCAATCAATTTCGTTAAGTTTTGTGTTTATTATTGAATAATCCGCTCTTCTGAATTGTAATATTTGCTTTGTGTTAGTTTCAAAGATTTTATTTTATTTGGTAAGAATCGAGATTAGCAGTATTTTATGATAAACATCTTTTGGTACTAATGAGATATTGTTGAGCGTAATTTTCAGTAGTAGGTATGTTGCTCACAGCTAAGTCAAGAATGCGATTATTTATAGTATTACTTTGAGAGTTATATTATTTCAGATTATTAAATGATAAAAATTCCATAAAGTTCGAATGGGCGGAATTTAATGAGTTGATGGGTTCGGTGTACATATAGTCACCGTACTCATTTGTTGGTGACGAATGTAAGTGAGGTAGATTGTAATCTCCTACCATAATTAAACTTTTATTATTGTTATCTGTGATAATTTGTGATGCTTTTTTTATGTGTGACGTAATATTTATGAGGTGTTTATTATCTGGTAGGTATTTGTGTTTTTGTTTTACCAGGAAGTGAAATAGTTACCCATACGTTAGTTACCTTTCACGTCAGTGCCCCATTATATTTTTTGATCAGAAATTAATTTACTTGGACTGCAATTAAAACTCCACCACCTCGATTCTGATTAAGGTTATGATAATCTCTATCTCTTCTGTAAACATGGTATCTTGAATCGAAAAGTTTCTCATTAAAGATTGAATTGTTTAGCCATGTTTCACTGAGACATGTAATGTCATTATTGTTTAATAGTACATCTTGAAGAAAATTATTCGTTTTAGTTCTGATACCTCTTAAATTTTGATAATATAGCTCTAAAGATTCCATTTAAAATGCAGTTAATATGAAAGTTGCTGATATGTTTTAAGCGTTGTTGATGGAAATATCGTATTTTTTTGTTTTTCTAGATAGTTATAAAAGTTTATGCAATAGTGATCTGGGTTTTTATTTCATCAGTCTAACATAAATTTAACAAGTTTTAATCCAGCAAAATTTGAATTTTTTAATTTTAATAAACTCTCTGACCTTTTTGTAGGGTACTTTGTTTTTATGAGTTAAATGTCCATTAATATAGATCCGATGTTTTCCATTCATGTTAATATCCTCTGCTGTTAGGCCCCGCCTTGTCCGTATTGCTGCCATGATGTCATATTTTTGTGTTCTGCACTTCAATTTAACGATAATATTTGCCTTCCTTCAATCTTCTTCTTGGGGGTTACTCGGGTAGCGTAGTCGATTTCGTCAGGATTTACTATTTTTAATTCTGAGCATCTGCTTTTAATAATCTCAGTCCGGTTTTCTTGTTTTTTCTGGTATCCCAATGATCTCTATGGTATTAATGCGTGCGTGTTGTTCCTTAACATCCAATTGTTTTTGCAATTCGTTAAATTCACTTTGAATAATGGCATTCTGTTACAGGGTTTTTTCAAGGCTGTTGTATTTTTAATTCTTCGATTTCTTCTTTATAATCGATTCTCACGGTTTCCAGAAATTGCACGTAAAATTCTTGAAACTTTTTGTCAGTGAGTTGGAGGAGTTGTGTTTTTTTTTATATTAACTCCACACAGGAGGCCCTGAAGAAAATAATTTCCCTCAGAGCCTATGTCATCTTTGGGGATGCTGTGCGGAGGGTCTTTTTTTGTGGAGAGGAAGGAGTGAACATGGGTCTTGAAGAGTCCCATGTTGTAGGAGGGAGGAAACACAGAGGCCGGTAGCTCGTTCCACAGCCGAGCTGTTGAACTTAAGAACTAATCGTAGAAGCGACCCGTTCTCATGTGACAAATGTCAACCGTGTACAAATGTTGGGCGCGCGTTTGGCATGTATCCCGACTACGCACCGGTGCCGAAGGGATCAATGACGCTAGTTCCTCAGAGCATCTTCCGTTGTAATACCGATAGAACAAGGACAGCATACCTACCTGACGCCTGTGCTCTAAAGATTGCAGTCCGTTTGTTAAGATTGGGGAATCTATCAAACGGACCGCCCGTTTTTGCACAGAGTCAAGGGTTTTTGACTATCTGTATTATTTAGTACACCACTGCTAAGTCACCAAATGTAGCGAACCACTTGAGGCGAGCTATGGTAGAGATTTTAGTTATCTAATAAATGGTTCCCGGGGTGGCCTTGCAAATTGAACTGAATAGTTGGGACATTAAAATATTTATTATTTTTTTGGTGATAGTTAAATTTCCATAATTTTATTTATACTGACCGTTTTGCTGTTGAAGCAAAGTTTAGCAAACTAAGTAATGCATTTGGCCATTCAAAGCATCAGTACCTACACTACGCAGCTTTTCCGAAATTATTCGACATACTTCGGGAATACAGAATCTTGATTTTTTCCTGTTGATTCCATCTCCTACCAAAATTGGTTTCTGCCAACCAACCATCAGACGCATCCTCTTGTTCTCCAGATTCAAGCAATGTTTGGATAGTATACCGAGTTCGGTTGTTTTCTGTCATGTTTTAATGTTATACATTTGGATGTATTACATTAAATCTAAATAATTGTATTCTGTTACATTTTATTTAAGTTTGTGCTTGAAATGTAAAATATTCCTATATTTTCGAAGGAAGCAAATACTTTGGGGTGTGACATATTGAATGAAAAAACATACACTTAGTAAGACACCACTTTATTTTTGAATCAATAACGATAGCCAACCGGGTTTCGCTTGTCCCAAGCTTCATCAGGGCTAAATATCAACAGTTGATATTTAGCCCTGATGAAGCTTGGGACAAGCGAAACCCGGTTGGCTATCGTTATTGATTCAAAAATAAAGTGGTGTCTTACTAAGTGTATGTTTTTTCATTAAAATATTCCTGCCTGAAATTATTGGCGCAATTTGAACTCAAATTTGATTTGATTTTAAGTTGATGTTAAGTAATTTTTTAATGGGTCTGCGCAAGTAATATAATTACATATTCAATATATTTGTAAGTACTTTATATTATCCATACTACTAAATTTTAATCATATTCAAAATAAATCCTCACCACGGGAAATCCCAGTGAGGATATCATTATATCCATTTGTTACAAAAAAATAAGCACTTATTTTTATTATTTATTTATTTATTTATTTATTTATTTATTTTATTTAAACGCCCATAGGGCTTTTACATACAATGCTATTATGTTTTTTAAATACAATAACAATAAAGAGTTTACATAATATATAAGAATATACAGATTACATAAAATATAAGATTGAACAATGCATAGGTTAACAAAATATAGGTAACATGAAACAAGAGTTTACGAAACGTAGGTAACATGAAATTTAAGTAAATGAAATAAAAATATATGATCTGCCAATATCCTCCAAAACAATTGAATAAAAAAGGATGAAATTGTTGTTCACATTAGCCTATAAACTATGTAACTCTAATTAATAATCTCTATTACGCAAGATTAGGATAAGAAACGATAAAAAGTCTAATAGAAAAACATTTAGTTAAGTATTATAATATTAAACCAAGTATCACAATATTAAGTCAAGTACCACAATATTAAACCAAGTATTATAATATTAAATTAAGTATTACAATATTCAGTCAAGTATTATAATATTAAACAAAGTACCATAATATTAAGTTATATTAAACTAAGTATTATAATATTTATTTATTTAAACGTAATTTGTAGAGTAGTGGAAATAGTTCGCACAAACTCCGTTTAATGTTTGCCAAGTTCATATTTGACATACAGATTTAATAATAATGTGTTTATAGGCTGATAGACATTCAGTACCGTTATATTATAATATAATATAACATACTATATGAAGTGCCCGACATTGCCCGGGCTGTACAGAAAGTTTTTTGAAATCTTAGTGACTTTTATCTTGTTTTGAATTTCATCTCGGTATAAAACTGCAGATTTGTATAAAAATCAAATTCAGCTACCGATATTCCTCTACGTAAGTAGATAGATAATAAGATTCCTCTGAATCAAAATAATATGCATTTCCCAGCTGCAATGACACACATTTCTCGGTTTAAGTTGAAATATGTACTTTATTCATGATTCGACATAACCCCGCACGACGCGACGCCCAAACGCAATACCAGAACCGCCGTGTGTTGTCTTCTGCCTAATTCAAGGCATCATCGCCATTTTGGGGCTTTTCAGTAAACATTATGATTTTCTCCTGCGGTTATAGCTTCGGCCATTTTACACGTAATTAATAAACGCCTCTTCGGGCGCCAGATGTTGACGGTTACCCCGTCCTATCGGAGGGTTAACCTGTGTAATTCAGTTACATTAAACGAAGGCAATGTTTGCTTTTAATTAAAGCATTACCAAACCAGGTGTTCGGGATGTTGAGGGCATTAAAAGCAAGAAAAATAATACAAATCGTTTGTATCTCGAATGTTTTGTGATGAATTAAATATGGAAAACCACGTAGAATATTACATCATCTATGTTTTTTTATTAAAATTTTTGTAATATTATGAATTTATACTCTGATTCTTTACATAACCAGTATAACATTACCGTAACTAGTAACATTATTTTAAATGATTTTCTTTTTAAATAGTAAGATTCAGAATAATTTAAAAGAAATGTTTTGTTATTTATAACCGAAACAATTATTAGTCTGATGACAACTTTTCGCTGTTGAGCTTAAAAATAAATTATATATATCACAAATGAGCCAATTTACTAAATACACATTTTTTTGTTGTTGGCGTTTGACACAAAAAACTTACATTTAATCCAAATGCTAACGATATACTTTCTTTACCATTAAGAATGTTAATTAATTTCTTTACCATTTCTTCACTTTAGGAATAGTTTCTATTTTGTTGGTGGCTACGCAGTGAATTTTATGTACTTATTTCAACAAAATAACTACTTTCAATTACGTAACGTACCTCTATAAAATGTATTAGGAAGATGTAAAAAAAATCTACCGTTTGAAGTGGTCATCTCATTGGGTCTTGTTGGTTTAATTTTGGAGTCCTTCCGTACACCGCTTCTCCACACTTTTATAATCAAATAAAGGTCCTCGTATAATGGTAAGTGGGTTCTCAATCTGGTCCGGTTCGGTTTGGGAGCTGACGACGTCATTTGGATCCTCCGGCAGAACGTGGTCCGTTATGTCTTGCGCCCCATAATAAATATCGGCAAATGTGGCCGTGAGACCTACAGTGTTTAATATG
Source organism: Hesperophylax magnus (assembly GCA_026573805.1). Lineage (NCBI taxonomy): Eukaryota > Metazoa > Arthropoda > Insecta > Trichoptera > Limnephilidae > Hesperophylax > Hesperophylax magnus. The sequence goes on from JAIUSX010000071.1 coordinate 1,218,925, forward strand.
GGTACTTGGTACTAGGCACCTCTCTCCGAGACAATTGCGACCGACGAGCGGGGATACAGGAATAACCGAAAACACCACTCTTGATTAAGGCGATCGTTTCTATAATATATTAGCGGTATTTGAGATATATTTTCTCTTTTCGGGTGAAGCATTTACTTTAACTATGCGTTTATCCATTACGCTGGCAGTCATGTTTAAAATACGGTTCTATTTACATGTTCGACATTGGAGTACATAACTATAAAAAATATATTTTTTTTATGAAGTAGTGTCATCAGATTGCTGACATTGCGACAACTGCACAGCATTTTCTATCTGTATTTTCTTACAAACAAATCATTTTCAGATTATTTTAGTGGAGTACTACGAATCATTTAAATAAACAATTATTGTACATTAAACTGACTCTAAGAAAAAAAATGTAATTTTAAAAAACCTTGTTGATATAATAACTATTAAATAAAAGTATATTTTTAGGATTTCAGTTGGAAAAATTTGCATTAATTCCCAAATAGATTTATAAATTCAAAATAAAATTTAAGAGATAAACCCATTTTCGTTTTACACTTTCAAATTTCTATTTTTCAATAAGCCTTTATTCACCACAATTATGTTTTATAGTGTATATTGGTCTTATTAATTAAATATGTAATGCGTTTGGAAATAGTTTCATGATTTAAGCATTAACTGAATTGCACGTTCTTCGAACAGTTATCATTTGACCATTATTGAGTTCTTTGAAAATCTAAAAATGATTCGGAAAATAAACAAACTATACAATTTCCACCACATCTGGCAAGTGATTAAAATGTGTTGTTGAAACATCAAAATAAAGACGGCTTTATCCCTGGAAGACATTTGAAAGTAAGGAAACAATGATTGATCTAAGTAGCTGAGGTATAATTCCTACTAAACACTAAATACTAAAACTTTAATAAATACCTACCTTGTGTTGATGTTATAACCATTTTATTTTACGTCCTACAGTTGATTGATGAAGTCACGTGAATTTTTGATTCTTTAGTAAGCTGCGCAAACTAAAGATTTTTGTAAATTTTATTTTATGTATCTCTTTGGTATTAAATTATCAAATACAAACATATTATATTATTTTCAAGCTTTTCTTTAAAGCTTTCAAAGAAGTGTTTTTATTTTACCTTCTGTAGAGCGATAATAGGAGCCAAGATACTGTCGGTGTGGTACCTAGAGGATAGTTTTGTATGTGAGCTGATTTTGTATTTATGGCATACTTGGTTGCATCTAATTAATTATCTTGATTGTCAATTGAGATCTAATAGAAGAAATGAAAATATCTTGTGTCTGTACCACTATGTTTTATGCATCAATCGGTTTTTGGGTTTGGCTGTATAACCTTATTGCTCGCCGTATAATCCTATGGCCTGTCCCAGACCTGTAATTTGACAAATTAAGTTTTATATGAGTGGGCCTGGCGATATTTGTAGTTCTGTATCCTGTAGTAATCAGTTTAATTATGGTGCTGCCGTTGTCACGAGGGTGTCAGCTGTCAAGGTGATATATCCCGTGCAATGAAATGATATTCCGCGGCAGCTCCCCATTTGATCTGCCGTAGGGATAGTTCCGTGTAACGCTACAATATATAATATGTATGGGGACTACCAAAAAACGCTTGACGCGTATAGCGTTGTCTTACATAGTTGCCTAGTTGTAATTTACGTATAATAAATTTACTAATAAGGACAACTATGCAGGGTGTGGTCTTGAGTGCGCTTGGGCCCAGCGCTCACTCAGGAGTGGCGCTTGGTGCTGGTAGGCTGCGGTCACCAACTTGTTGGCGGAGGCCATTAGCCGCATCCTGGCTCCAGTGACCCGGTGTCTCATCAGGCCGGCAAATCCATGCAGTCCTAGTTCCGTGAACATCGTCGATGCGCTGCTGTATCGTCGGTATCCAAATATTATTCTACAGGCGTCATTATATTGAATTCGGAGTCGTTCCATCGAGCAAGTTCGGTAGTGACACCATGACTCACACGTATACAGGCCAGTACAGAATGCGTTGAATAGTATTTTTTTTAAGTTATTGCTGCATTTGCAAAATCTGCGGGCAATCATATTGGACATATATATATATATATATAAAAATATATAAAAAAAAAAAATGTATATAGTCAGTTTGCTCTCGTGTATCTAACAGTGAAGTTGTGTCGGTTTTGTGTTATATTTTGATGTTTTGTGCCTGTGTGAGTTTTGTGTGTAAGTGTTGAGTGTATTTTCAGTTTTGTGTGAGTTTTAATATTGGTAAGAATATTGAGAAACAATAAGAAGTTAGTATACTGAAGAGGATCTTTGTGTATTTTATGTAGAATATACTTTACCGGAAATATTGTTACGATAACTAAAGGGTTAGAGATGCTAATTAATGCTAGCATTGAAAAAAAATGACTTGAAATAATGTTTAAAGATGCTAATTTATATTAGCATTTAAAAAAATTACAGTAATCAAGATTAATTGGCCAGTTTGGACAGCGTAACTACGCATGTGGATTTCAGAAAAAAACTATTAGGAATTTTACAAATATTAATTCTATCTCATCAACTGGTGCACCTCTTCCATTCCTAAAGCAGTTAGAAAAACATTTAATTTTATGGAAGACTGTGTATTTTTGGGACAAAAGAACAGTTGCTGGCATTGATGTATTATACTAGATTAGCCCTGTCTAGTTAAATTCATTTTAAAAATGACAACACATAGCGTACGTCACAAATATGGAGATAAACTTAACAACCCAACTCTGTTTAAACTTTTTGTACAAGCGTTCAAACTCGTAAGCGAAACCAAGCAGCGTTCATTTTGTAACCGAGGTGTTGTTGAAATTTGAATACAAAGCCGTCACCAAACCAACATTTTTTTTGCTAAACAGGTCTGAATCAGGTAAATGACTAATAAATAACACAAAATAATTTTTATTTTAACATTTTTAGTTTTGGATTCTGTACACTACATATTTAACCAAAAAGGGAAATGTACACATATTTACTATTGAGCAGAAGTTTTATGAATTTTCAAAATTATTTATATAAAATAGTATATAATTATTAAAGAAAGCGTTTACTTTGAGGCTTGACACTTTAATCAAATGAAAAGTTATTTTGTTTTTAACCACTTTGTTAGGTTTATAAAACGCTCGATTTTAACCAACACATCAATAATTATCATGTGCCAGGCTCGTGCCATGTCGTATTGTTTATATGTATTCGTTAAAAGTGTATAACACACTGCATGACGTCATGGTTTTGAGTAGTTTGAAAGATGACGTCAGAAAATTTACTTGTCGATAGTGAAATTCTATTAATTTCTCATTTTTTTAATGCGCTGCCTTCAAGCTATCTGTAAGGTACTTATTTTTGTATTCAGATAGCTGATTACATTTTCTAAAATAAAGTTTGATGTAGGTACAATCTAAAAGATTTGGAACTGGGTTATTTTTGTGATTGAAAAAATGAACTTGTCCAGCCAAAGCTGGGAAGCAAAATAAGTAAACTCTAGACCAACAAAAGGCAAAACGCAATGCACAGTGTCCATTTTGCATTGCGACACAATGCGTGGACCTTTTCATAAATGTGAACGTGAACCAAACCAAAATTGTGTTGGGGTTATTTTTCAATGGATATTTCGTGTCTAGTCTAATTTAGTCTATGGTTGCTTGTCTTGAACTACCTCATAAATTTCGTGAACAAATACATTTAATGTTGACACTAGAAATAAAAGAAACATTGATTAGTGCTTGCAATACAAGATATGACAAATGGAGTGCAAAAGAAAAACTGTTGAGTGTGTTTGATTTGGTCGCTGTAGAAGCTCGCTATCACGGCTGTGGCTACAAGAAGTTTTGTAAAAATAAACGGACTCAGCATGTACGAAGACCTAAAGATGACAATTCAGCTAATAATTTTCTAAAACTCTGTAACTTCATAGAAAATACTGACGTATACGCTACAGAAATTAAGGAAAATAGTAATATATATTTACACACTGATCCTTCGAATTCAGATAAAATTCAGAAAAAAACCACTATTCGACTATTTTCAAGATCGGATATTTTTGTAGGTTTCTGGCAGAAAAACTGTCATAATATGTATGTCTCACTCAAGTTATGAGGCACTAGATGACTGGTACAGGAACAGAGAAAGGCAAAACTGGAACGTTTAAAGATTGTACCTACGTGCTACAACAGAAATAATCAGTGATATTTAAAAAATAATACAGATTTTTTAATATTTAATATTTTAAAAATGCCATATGATTGTGAAAGCTAAAGTGATATTCCGGAAATCTTTCGTGGGGGTGATGATTTGGGTCCCGAATTCCTGAATCTGTCCACGTCAACTGTCACAAAGAAGATATTGTATTATAATGGACCTGATGTTACCAGAAAACATTTACTAATTAAAACGCCGTAATAGCATCTGCATGGCCAAAGTACTTTTTATCATCAATACAGAAAAAACTTATGTTTACATCTACAACGAATATACGGATCAAAACATTTAAAAGAATTGTTGTCATCATTAGGCATCTGTTCATCTTGTCACGAAGGTGACAGATACCAAAAATCTCTAATAATCTTCCTACAATCAAAGATGGCATATTCACGCAATATGTGTTCGAAAATGTCGATGTTAACATAAAAACATTAAATTATCGAATAAAGCAAACTCTTTGTGGCTTGTAATTGAATAAATGAAAAAAAAAAACTATGTTCCAAACAACTTTATTGAGTTATATAGGTAGACCGGTTTCGGTTCCACTCAATCTTCTTCAGGACAATGAAAATATAAACAAAATTAAATACAGAGGACATTTACAAACAGAAGGAAAAGAGAAAACATGTAGTATCCAAATCGAATAAAAATAAAAATAATTGCTAACTTTTAGTTAAACAGTTAGAATTAACTGACAGTCCAATTATAAAGTTGTCCCCGTTGTCCCTATGTAATCCCACTATTTTCCCTACCCCTCTACCTACCTGATGCTCTCTTTCTCTGTCGCACAAGCTTTCTCTTTTCATTTTTTTACTTTGTAAGTGTCCTCTGTATTTAATGTAGTATATATTTCCATTGTCCTGAAGAAGGTTGAGTGCAACCAAAACCGGTCTATCTATATAACTCAATAAAGTAGTTTCAACAAAGTTTAAAAAAATCGTTTCTTAAAATAACATTAAATGGCCTAAACACCTTTCATGCAATGGGAGGAATTAAGTGCATCACTCCATCGTACAAAGTTACAACAACTCTAGATGTAGCTCGTCTTTAGTGTGGAACTTTTGGAAATCAAAAAGACGATTCAACGATGCTGAGAAAAAAAAGCGGCTTGAAAAACATAACCATCAAAGATGACAGTGAATTTATATCTACAAGAAAAGGGCATGTTGATTCAGTATCTTTTTGTTCTCCAAAAAATTATTTGTGGTTAAGTGGCACACATTAACAAGTTGGCTGGAACGGGTTTATCAATGTCGTTATGAACGATTGTGTGGAATATGAAACCAACTATATAATGGCTGTTCTATTTATTGATATTAATCCCAACACCTATTCTTAATGTACATCGCGCATGTTTTGCAGCAGGACAGGGTAGAAAGAACAATCAAACATTATTTTTTTTATGTGACACCTCACAAGAGTGTCCCTGCCTGTGCAGTGCACAGACAGGGGAACTATGTCACCACCCGGTTGGGCGGCGTTGTGAGGCGGAGTAAGGTAGGGGCTGTAGGAAGGGATTTGTTAATGCGGGCCTTGAAGAGGCTCGGATTATAGGAGGGAGGAAAAACAGATGCCGGTAGCTCGTTCCACATACGAGCCGACTTACACAAAAACGAGTCGTAAAAACGGCCCGTTCTCATGAAGCCAACGTCAACCGTGAACGGGTGTTCAGTTTGTGTCCGTCGAGTTTCGCGCACGTGCACCGGTGCATCAGGAATCAATGCTGCTAGCTCCTTGGAGCAGGCTCCATTGAAATACCTGTAGAACAGACACAGCATGCCTACATTGCGTCTATGCATCAGAGAAGGCAATCGGTCTGTTAACAACGGATTGTCAATCAGACGGATCGCTCTCCTTTGCACAGACTCAAGCAGGTTTATCAAGTATTTTGGGGCACCAGCCCAAAGGTGGCTCCCAAATTCAATAGTTGGGCGGACTTGAGACTTGTACAGGGTCAGCAGCTGGTCACTGTTGAAGAATCTCCTAGCCCTGTACAAGACGCCCAACTTTTTGGAGGCCTGATTTACTCGGGCTTCTATGGATCCCCGATACTTGAGCTGGTCTGATATAGTAACTCCAAGCATTTCAATGGAGTCTTTATTGGGGAGAGTGCTCCCATCAAATTGCACCAGACAGTCATTGATCTCCCTCTTTGCCGAAATCAGACACGCTTGGGTTTTTGAGACGTTGAAACTGACCAAGTTGGCCTTACCCCAGGCACGAACCATCTCTAGGTGGTGGTCAATTTTTCGCCTCAAAACTTCCCGAGCTGTTCGGACATCATAGGTGGAAGGGGGCCTGTCAAAAAGATAACCCTCGTGAACGGTGCTGTCATCAGCGTAGCAGTGAATTGGTGCACATTCAACGAGATCGTTGATGTGCAATAAAAACAGCGTCGGAGACAGCACAGATCCTTGTGGCACCCCCGCATTGATTTGGTGCGGTGAAGAAGAAGAGCCGTCAACCACGGTTTGAATTGTTCTTCCCCTCAGAAAGTCCGCAATCCAACTATGCAGGGTTGGGTGGATCCCATACGATGGTAATTTCCCGATAAGCGCCCGGTGCCAGACTCTGTCAAAGGCTTTGGAGATATCTAACCCAACGGTTTGGGTTTCACCAAAACGTTCCATGTACCGCCCCCAAATACGCGTTACATATCCGAGTAGATCGCCACACGATCGGTTTCGACGAAATCCATATTGCCGATCGCTTAGGATATTGTTATTCTCGAGATATGTGAGCAATTTGTTGTTAACCACCCTTTCTAATACCTTCGAGAGTATGGAAGTGATGGCTATGGGGCGGTAGTTAGAAGGGTCGGAACGGTCCCCCTTTTTTGGGATTGGGTGGACGATTGCCTTTTTCCAAAGATCTGGCACCTTTCCACCTTTGAGAGAGAGCCTAAATAATTTCGCGAGCACTGGAGTCATTTCTGCAGAACACCTCTTGAGGACCAAGGCAGGTATTCCGTCCGGCCCACTGGCTTTGTCGACTTTCAGCTCGTTCAAGACTCGGAGAACCTCTCTGTTCCGGATCTTCGGTTCCTCCATTTGAAAACCGCAGTGCGGAATGGAAGGGGGAGTCTCTCCGTTATCTTGAAGAGTTGAGTTTTCCGCGAAAATTTTGCCTAATAATTCAGCTTTCTCGCGAGCCGAGTTAGCCAGCCGACCATCAGGCTTGGTCAGAGGTGGGAAAGTGGTTCTGCAGAAATTTCTTCCGATCGAGTTAGCGAGTGACCAGAAAGCACGGCTACCAGTGGGGCAGTCAGCCAGCTTTTTCGCAATTCTCTGGTCGTGATCGCTCTTAGCTCTATTTAGAACTCTCTTACAATCCCTTGCCCGTTTTTGGTATTCCGAAAGGTTATTCATGGAGCTAATCTTCCGGAGTGCATTAAAAGCCGTATTTTTGAGTCTGACAGCTTCAGCACAGCGATGGTCGAACCACGGTTTTGTGCCCGCTCCAGAAGATTTGACGGAGAAGGGAATGTAGCAATCCATTGCTGATGTGATTACTTCTTCTACCTCGCGTGCACAAATTGATGGGTCCTCGGAGCTAAAGCATACAGTACTCCAAGGAAAGGCGCCGAAGAAAGACCGCATGCCGTCCCATTTTGCTGCCCTGTAGTGCCATACCTTCCTCTTTACATGTTTGTCGGGTTGACGGTTCATGGAGGATGGGACAGAGGTGGTAATCAGGCAGTGGTCAGAGGATCCTAAGGGCGCTGTCACCTCCACTCTGTACCCGAGTGGCTCACTAGTGAGAAACAAATCGAGTAGGTTGGCTCGTTGTGATGGGATGTCTGGTATTCTGGTCGGAGATTCTACGAGTTGGCTTAGTCCATGGATAAGGGCAAAGGATTCCGCTGATCTACCGGCAGAGTTTGTTGGGCCCGAGAACTTCAGCCATTGTTCATTATGAACATTGAAGTCCCCCAGGATTACAAACTCGGCCGATGGGTAACGGGGCAAGAGAATATCTACAGTGTCACTCAAGTATTTAAACAACTCAACGGTGTCTGATTCGGCAAGGTTTGGTGAGCGATATAGGCACGCATAAATTCTCATCATACCGGTGAGATCCACACGTACCCATAACACTTCGTGTTTTGCGCTCTCGATATTTGCGAGACGAGCGCAGCTGATGTCAACACGGCTGTAAAGGCAGACACCTCCTTTGGGCCTGAAAAGGCTTTCCAGATGATATCCTGGGCAGTTCAGATAGGAGGTATCTGGGGGCTCGGCAATCTGTGTTTCCGTAAGGAAGAGGAGATGGGGATTTTGTGAGAGAAGGTGGTGGTGGATGGGAGTTAGGTTGGTGTGCAGACCGCGAATGTTAGCGAAATTCACCTTCATCCTCGGTCCACACTGAGGACTCCTACTGTTCGCTGTCGCTGAGTTTATATTAATTTGTTGTGAGTTCATAGTTTTTAAGTTTGTTTTATTTGTTTGTGGGATTTAGGATGGGTTGAGAAGGATTAGGTTAAAAAGGTTGGGTGGGGAGTTGGAGAGTGGAGCAACTGGATACACCAAATGTAAGGTATGTTCTTCTGACTGCGGTTCTAGGCAATGGGCAGGAGAGTCCGGCTGTGGAGGTCGCCCAGTGCGCCCCAAACGCTAGATGCTGGGTCCTCACCGGTCACGAACCGGCACAACATCAGCGGCAGGGTTTTTTCGCTGGCTGATGGGGCAGCCCACCCTAGGTCGTGATCCCAAGGGTCGGGCCCCTGTACTATCCAACGGCCCGGACAGCGATAACCGGTTTACTGGATCTCCCTCAACCGGCCTCTCCCAGCCCGGCCCGCCCCGCAGTGAGTAGGCCGACCCATTCATCAGTGTGATCCAGAACGCACAACCCTCCATGAGCCCGGGCACCCCTGCTAAGTCACCAAACGTAGCGAACCACTTCAGGTGACCTGTGGCAGAGGTGTTGGTAACCCAGAGTATGGTTCCCGGGGCGGCGGTACCCATTGACCACCTTCCAAATTATGAAACTAATTATGAAACTAAATTATGAAACATGCATTGTAACTTTCGACGAAACGCTTTTTCGAAAAGCTGTTGAAATGGTAGCGGGAGCTATCTGATCAAAAATTGTTATACCACTAGGAAGTATTCATTTGTTAATGTCATATTCAGGATGCTCGTGGATAAACTGACTCCACCAGATTGATCTGATTTTAACTTTCATTTTTTCCGAAAAAACGGGAAACTGATATTTGCACTTGAAGACAATATTCGACATGCTACCCTACTTGCATGCAGCAGGCCACCTGCCTTATGCAAAATCTGCATATTTATATGCACAAGAAATTTTGAATCTGAAATCTAAGCTCAAAGAAAGAGAGTACAATTTATTTACTAAAAAAGATTTTTTACCGTAAAAAGAAACTATATATTTTGCTCAGGATTTTGGACTGATATGTGCATTGTGTTATCCCTGATGAGGTATTTAAAAGCAGTAGGAGGAATTATAAATGGGTGTGGGAACACTCTCAATAATTGGGTATTATGAGCTCCATCATTCTTTTCAATTAGTGAAACATTTCATAATTTCTTAGGTATAAGCTACAAGACAAGTAAACAGCATGTTGAGATTAGGGAGAGCCGCTAGTTATGGGACAACTAAGACCTATCAAAGTTTGTGAACTGATTAAACCAACACAATTATTTTTCTTAAAAGATATGAGAATTAATTTGCATTTTTTCGGGATTAGTATCAGACTCAACTGTAACAAGTGACCAAGCCTATGAGGTAAGGATCAAATCTATGTAGAAAATTACAGGGCAAAATTTTTCTGAAGTAAAACTACACAGATCGGATATGGTTATAACTCAAGCCAGTAATAAATCTGTCGGAGTTAGAAAGAAATATGCTGTGATCAAAACCTCAGCAGATATTCAAATGAATATTATGCGAATGTAATAGTCACAAACAACAAAGCTTAAATCCTTTTATGAGTTTGAATTAGTTTCGCATCCATCTTCTTAATTTGACGACGCTTCTTTCAATAAAGGAAAGAAAGCCCCCATTATAAAAGTATATGACAATGGTATAGTTGATATCAACTTCATGAAGGATGAAGCTATGAACTATGGTATGTACTTGATGGTGAATCCCTAATACATGCAGTAGTGTGGCTTAAAATCTCTACTTTCAGTGAAATTATCTAAAGATATGTTAATTATGTATCTCAAAAGTATGTTTTATATGCAATAATAGTTTTTTATAGCTATCTCGAGAAGGCTTCAATAAAACAGCAGGAGCAGTCAAGAAGAGCTGCAAAGAGGAACATCTAGTGAAATAATATTTGATCTAGTGAAATATAATGATATTATCATTACATCACTTCAGGTATAACTTCTCGCCAATTCTCAAAATAAAAAGAGGTTAATAGAAGCTGTTAAAACTAAATGTCATACTGTAATTATACATATATTAACAGAAAAAAATTGTACTGGACACCTATGCCAGTGACATCGATTGTAAAATGCAGGTTTCCTCTCGGGGGTACCTTAGGGGAGGATTTTAATTGGGTTAAAATTCAACAGTTTCTACGGGTTAATGGGCAACAATCATTCTTATCTTTAAACAGGATGCATAAGAGCATTAAGGAAACAAGAAAAATAACCAAAATTTAATTACTACGGTTAAATCCCGTTTGACACATGATGCGTGTCCGGTGATAAGCCTCATAAAGGATTTGGCGTCGTAAAATGTGTAATAACAGAAACATATTAATTTTTTAAATTATTTCTATTATTATTTAGGTACATTCATCTGCTGTCCGGTACAACAATGATGCTGATAGGAAGATAGTGGGAAAATTTTACGGCTCGGCAGCACTATAGTAGTTGTTGAAACAGATACATATCCACTTGTATTGCTTGTAGCATTAGCCACTCCAACGGAAAACAAGCCTTTTTTAAACCAATAGCCAGTTCTACTAACACCAGTACCATGTATTCTGTTCAGTTTTTTATACATAAGATGGTGATCAAAGAAAACTTTTGTTTTTTGCCCATGCTGTCACAAAATGTGACACAACCTTAGGTTTTTATGGTAACCGGAAAATGAAAGCTGTAAGTCTAATAACAAACACCGAGAAATTTGAAAAATAAGTATTTTATTCATTCACATGTGAATAAGGACTTTGGGTTCTTTGAAAAGGGTAAATATCAGAATGTTGATGAGGTTACAAACTTTGAATTTAAGCAATTAAATTCCAAGATGTCTCTTAAATCTAAATTTGATTTAGCAAGACTCCTGCCAACAAATATCGCGGCCCACCGGCTCTTTCTAAGGATATTCTTCCAAGTGCAAACATGGGTAGGAAATAAATCATCTACAAAATGGGTATGGAAAAATAGAGAAAATACGTTAACACCCATACTAATGAAATGTCCATCAAATCCAAATGAACTTCTCATGCTGATTTCTCGTAACTGCAAAACCTCGTGCGGAAAGTCATGTAGCTGTTGGAGGATAGGACTAGAGTGTTCTGATATATATAATTTTTGAATTGTTGTTCTTTATACATTATGTTTTAAATATTATTTAGCAAAAAAAAAAGTCTTTTTTTATAGTGAATCAATTTGCATTATTCCATTCTATGATTTACAATTTTAAATTTATTATCATTTGCTAAACCATTATAGATAAAAAAATGTTTGCTGGATGTGATATGTACGCTGTTCTTAAGAGGTAGGAATATCTTAAATAATTCTTTCTTAAAATTTCGTTTTTTCTTCTAGGAATTTCGTTATATTTGGTAAGTATATCTAAATTACAATCGTAATATTCCTACACGGAATAGAGGAGAAAAAACGCGACGCATGTTCTAGCACACACTTCTTCTTCGTCGACATTACCGAGTGTTGACATGACCCGACTCAAGTATTTGATTAACTCAATCGTGTCACACCTTCCTGAGATGTTCCTGACATCTTCTTTCATTTGCTTTTGCATCTCGATTTTTTTTGACTTGTCCATCTTCGTTTCGTCTTTTTTCGCAGTCTTATTCACTACAGTTTCATTATAATTTATTATTATGTAGTAATCCCCGATATTATGTAATCGGTAATTTTAACAAATAAACGCTTCATGCATCTGACCGCCTCCATTTGTCGTGTTCTTTGGCACTTTTTATTATTTTGAAATCAAACCTCTTTTGAAACTACCGCGTCCAATTCTTCGTAAGTTCCACTTACTCATTAACTTGTAAATTAGATCATTAAGAAAGCTCATGCAATAAGCGCACTATGCAAACTAAAGCTAAGAATCTACAATCCCCGCGAGCATGTAATTAGCTGGTGCTACCTCCTGAATTCCGAACAAGAATTGACATATACTCGTGCGCTGTTATTAAACGAGACCTATGTCACGGGTTTCAAGAAGTGAAATTATCACGAATCTCAACAAGACGAGAAAAGAAATTAATCAATTCTCGAAGACTTTTTTAAACTCCGGCCAATAATAAAATCTAAAACGTAAGGAGATGATCTAAAATCTCCCTCTGACATCAACTCCTAAAGGCTGCGCGGCTTAATAAATCCAGAACGAACGACACGCTCATAACGGATACACAATATCTTTTAAGAATGTTTCACGGAAACGGTGGAATAGCGATAAAAAATAAAGCGAAAAATGTAAAGAGGCCCGAAAGAAGCCCCATCTATAGTAAGTCTAAACCAAAGTCGATGAGTATGTAAATGCAAAGTGCCCAGTATTATAAACGTAGTACTCAGCTAAAGTGAAAAGTTTCTCCATAAACAAGATACCCACTCTCGACTTCTGCGCTTCTATCGTGAAATATACGATCACTTTGCTTTAGATATTTTTTTCGTTTATTAAACATCTATGGTTTGACCTTTTTGGCTTAGCAGGTGTAGTCTGGTAGCTTAGCCGTAGCGGTGCTTATTATTAAGAGAGATAATATCAAATATTTTTGGCTAAGATGTTTTCTCCGATACGGATGGGGGATAATCAACTTTGGGGAATGATGATCTCAAGAAGCTTATGCCGGTTTGTACCGTATTTGCAATAACGAGGGAGACGCTCACAAAAAAGTTTCATAAAAGATATTACATATCTGTGTATGTACATTTTTTTTCACTTTGCGGATTCTGTAATGAATATTCCCAGAAGATATAAAGCACGGATGTTAAGGCTTACCTGCTTTGAAGTTTGATTAATCTCTTCTAAAAACCCCAACATCAAGATCAGAACGTCAATATCGATATTTTGTCTTTATTTCGAAAAACCTTGAGAAACATCGTACATAATAATAGATACATTACATACTAATAATCAATAAAACAGCCATATTTATTAATCTTGAGTCCTATTTGTGTTTGCTAATATTAGCTGAATATTTGTACACAAATCAAAAGGTACCTTCTTGTGCCGGTATAAAAATAAAAGCGTAGATGGCGGAAGATAGGCAAGTTTCTACCAAAGGTTTGTAAAAAGCATATATTGTAAAATATACATTTTTGATGAACCTTGCAATCCACTTATCTTTTAAATGTACCTACCATCGAGTTCTTTATTTTAAATCTAAAAACGCAGTCTGTTCATCTTGCGATTGTTTCCATCCATAATTATAAAATTCTGGTAAAGTAACTGGCTAACTTTTCTGTTAAAATTCATAAGAATCGCTAAAACGCTGTTCAGATAAGGCAGCCGATAGAGAAAAAAACTCCTCAACTGCGCGATCTGCACAATTTAATCATGCTAATATAGTTAACTGCCCGAAAGCATTGAGAATTGAAATATGAAACACATACATTACATATTTAAACGACCTACAAATGATACAGAATAAAGTTACAAAAAACTTTTTAATTACATCCCAGATACCCCCACCAAAAGTATATCAAGAAACGAAATTACTGAAAATCAGAAAAATTTACGAATATAACATATGCCTATTAATCTACAAAATCCACAATAGATTTATACACACGAACACAACATTTATAAAAAAACGTCACAAGTACGTGAACACAAGACAACATAATAAACTATACACACAAACATCAAATACTGAAAAGTGGTGAAATAAACACAGTCCACTAGAGTGTTTACATATACAATCTCCTTTCCAATTACTTGGCATCAATAAATGGAATGAATATATTGAATAAAAAGCTGTTTGCTCTTAAGATCAGCGAGCTAAATTAAAATGTATTTTGTAAGTTATGTAGTAAACAATAATATTCCGATTTTAAATGTGTACTTTTAAGTTAAGGAAGTGAAATGTGTATATATCTTTTGATTTAAAAAAAAAAAAACACAGTAGTTCAGTCGGGATGAATAATACATTATTGTCAGGTGTAACTGTCAGATAAGCTACCGATAGCGGAACCTGATATTGCAAATGGCAATAATAATTCATTATCATTATCGTATGGTTGAATAAATCTCACTCGGTAATTTTTTTTTTTCTAAATGCATGAAAGTATATGTTTTCATTTTTTGATGCAGTACCTAAGTCCAAAAATGTATTTTTCATTAACAAAAAACAGCTCGGTGAAATATAACACCGCTGTCATATTAATTATACTTTAAACCTCAAAAGTATATTTAAACATAAGTTATTAGCTACAGAGGTATATCATTTGTATCTTTTTGAAATGGGAATGTTCGGAAAGCTAGCTACCGCATCCATGAATTATTATTCCAGTCGTATCTTCGAAATCTGCATGAACCTTACCTTTTCAAAGTATTAGATTTATTTTAAAACAATCTTTGAAATTTATATATTGAGCTATAAAATACTCAACACTACCCCTACATCTCGGCACATACAATTTTGCACGCGGTGATCACGCCACAGTGAATATTTCTGCGAATAGTGGTATGCCAGTGCAAAATAAATCCATAGGCATGATTTGGAACCCAAATTTTGAAATATATATTTTTATTTTCGAAATAGGTAAGTTCCAAATATTTAGGTTATTTGGTGTTTTTACTAACTCATTTAATTATTTTTGGTCGCAAAATCTTTAAAAATTACGAAAACCCCATTTTTATGGGCGGTCCCATGTTAAATTGACATTTTGGTATCTTTGGACTCTCTTGTTTTTTATTGCTAAAACAGTACTTCATAGTTAATTAATAAAAAAAAATTCTGGGCAACATTTGAGATTTTAATTGTTTTATAATATTGAAAAATTTAAAATGCAATACCATTTCTCACTCAATCACACATCAAATAGGTAGGTATGATGTTTGAAAAGAAAAAATGAAGCATTTCACACGAAGTTCATACAACTAGTTTTATATTGCAATAAAACGACCAATATATATTATTTATTATAACCTCCCGCAAGCAAAGTTCGGCTCGTAGGAGAGGCATAATATTTGTCGTGGTGACATTTATCATGGCGCGGCTGAATAACATGTACACGGAATTAAGGTTTCATTGAGGTCCTCCAATAATTTGTCAAGGAAAAAGACCAAGTTGAACGATTCGGGTAGACGTGTTATGAACGCGTTAAAGTGAAATGAATCACCCCTTAGGACGTGATCGGCGTGCCAAAGATCTGAAAATTCTGCCGAATAAATAGCGCATGCTTTATAACTTTGTAATATTTATTTTCACCCAACAAAATATCATTGAAGTAATTTTGCAATGCTGACAAAATAAAAAAATTTAATCTTTAAAACACTATTTTTTAATGTGAAATCTCACAAGAGCGCTCCTGTCTATATAGTGTAAAGGCAGGGAGCTGTGTCGCCACAGGTTGGGCAGCGTTGTGATGCGGGTTAAAGTAGGGGCTGTAGGATGGGATTTATTAATCCAGGTCTTGAAGAGTCTCGTATTATATGAAGGGGGAAAAACAAATGCCAGTCTATTCATACTACCGGCACATTTCAAACATTGCAAACTTAAAATAGCCCAATTTCAAGTGATTCGTAATTCAAACTTCGAATATCATATTTCAGTTTCATAAAAATGGCAGATCAAACCTTATCGTTCAACAATATACCGGCACCGTGATTGGCAAAAACGGCATAATGGCGACAGTAAGTACAATGGCGGCGCATCAACAGCTGATTATGGCAAATGAATATGTGGGTGAAACCGCGCGAACACGATTTAAATTTGTTCCATTTCAAATTAAAGCGAATTCTATTTCATACTAACTAAACCGCTTTCGCATGGCGTGGTCCATGCAGTGACGCGATCAGCTGTGGATGCGTAGCCATTTTCTACTAAGCTGCGCAGGCCCAGATATGCGACGGTCCAGATAAAATATTCTACTGTCCGGCCCGTGTCTGTACCGGTACGCTACGCTACAATTTGAACGTCTTTATACACAATGTATGAAATTAATTGAGCTGTGTCTAGTACGCTACGTGTCTATCATGTTACGTGCTGGTAGATGTTGACAGAACTCTTTCTACATATGTGCCGTCTTGCACAAAAACGAGTTTGAAGAAGCGGCCCGTTCTCATGAAGCCAACATCAACTGTGAACGGCTGTTCCGCTCAAAGTTGATATTGGAAATCAATTCGAACCATTAGAGTGTTCAAAATTCCACCATATTTGATGAACTGACGTTCAATATTGTTTCAATTTTATGACATTCGAACGTCTTCGTTAAACGCAAAATTTAGTTATAAAATTTTACATTTTACATCTAGTGTACATCTATTCTAAAACTACTATAAGAGTATTCTATTACATAATATTTGGATCTACTAATATTTGGATTTTACAACAATGAGACATAGCCCACGAAAAACTGAAAGACTTTTGGCGTCCTTAACATTTAAAGGGAGTTTCTTGGGAGAGCAACTTGGCCAAAAGCCGAAACGAAGAGAGAATCGGTGGAGTTTAAGAAAGAATGTAAAAAAACTGATCGAGAACTTTGAAACATCCCATCCTGAAGCTTTTTCTTCTTCTGGTACCATCAAACATAAAAATATGTCTATCAGCAGGCCAATCGTCCCCTGCACGAATAATTCTGCGAAACTACACTCGCACCAATCACATAGATTTCGAAGCGATAAGTGTCGAATCCTCTATTGCATCAATCTTCCCCTGGAATATCAATTGGGTAATTTAAAATTGGTTGTACTTCGTAATATGACAGACATATGAGTTTGTTTCTTTTTATCGTTAGCACCTTATTAGAAGTTTCAAGAAATCGGTCCAGAATGTTACAAAGGATGAGTACGAGACCTGAAAACTTAGCCTAATTTGTGGGGTAAAATTCGAGTTAGAAATTTTTTTTTTTAAATTTTGGGGAAAAATAGTATTATTTTTCAAGAAAAGCTGTGGTTGTTTGTGCATTAAAAGTATTGTTATATAACGTCCCTTTATTAATGTTAATCATTTTTCGGCGTGCCTAGGAGGGAATACCAACTCTAATGTAGCAAGCTTTACAAAACGTGACGACGCTACTGCACGAAATGATGCTTCATTGGATCGAAGTGAAGATCAATTTTTAATTTGTAATATATTTGTTTGTCCATACTTTACTTTCATTTTCACTCCCTTGAATAAAAATAAATTTCGATGTTTCACATCTGCCAGGCATCCTTTTATTATGAAATCGAAAAAAGGAATGAAGGTTCGCGACGTTTCAGGCACGAAGTAAGCTGTGTTCGATGTTGTGGATATTCGAGCTTGTCAACGCTGTGCCGAATAGACAAAGAAATTTATAAAATGTATCAATTGTGTACTTCAATAAAAAAACAAAAACTCGCTTTATTTGCCGAAAAAATGCAAATATCACCTTGTTCTGGTTAAAATGATAAAGTTCGCGTTTACATTACTGCAATATACGAGTATGTTTCGCTGATCATCAACCAGAAATATTAAACAAAGTCATTATTGCGTCTGTGACAACAACGACGTCTTTTCTATCAGGTCAACTTGACAGCCATAGATTTGAATTTCACAGACTGCCATTATTTTGGGCAAACTTTTTGTGTCTTTGATGTCATTTGATCTCCAGAGACAGTTTATTCGTTTCTATTATTTGTATGATATTGTTTTCAGAGAATATTCGAAGGGCAAAAGAGTTATATTCCAAATAAGATGATTAAATAATAACATACCTTCTTCGACATTACACTTATTTTAGTTTCTGAATGTGGTTCCCGCCACTTTCCTAAAGGTTCCGGATAACAAACGTTCTTAAATAATTTCCACGGTTAGAATCAAAATAGATTTCGATGTACTTTAAATTTAAATAAAAAGCATTTAAATCAATAAAAGTTTACGAAATTTTACAACACTACATCATGGTTACTCACTATTTGTAAATGAGAGAAATCTAATGTTATAACCTACAGAGTTGATATTTTAATGTGAATACCGAACAAAAGTCCCAACTGCTCCCAACCAAGACTATGGCATCCCCTATTGGGGTTTGTTGTTGGGCTGAAGATATTGGAGAGGGTAAGGAGATGGGGAGAATGATCACAAAACACGGCTACAGCCACTTCAAGTAGCGTTTCAATTCTGAATGGTGGTTACACCAGCGCGACACTGAGAGTATCTTCCACTCTGGAACGTGCCGCAAATATACCTTATATTATTATATATTCTGAATTAACACAAATAAATTAAATTAAATTTACTTGCGCACGCCGAGATTCGAACCCGCAAGCTTCGCCTTGCAAGTCGAGAGCTTTACCCATCGACCACGGAGGCCGTCAAATGTGTTCACACTATTGATAACATCATCGTGAATCCAATTGTATTTAACTGCTTTTCTGTTACATTGAAAAAAAATTACACGGCTTACGCGAACTTAACTTGCCGCCCTACGTAATTAATCAATACCTTATTATTAGCACCAAATATCAAGGCCTTTTCGCTAAAGTGCCAGCAGTATAATTGGGTGTTAAGTATTATAACACTCAATTATTTCTTAACCTAACCATTGAACACGTTTTATAAGAAGGTGTTCCTATTTGTAAATGTTTCTCGCGCATGAACGTCACCTTAAAACGCTTTGAACATGCCTATAATTGACAATTTAAACGATCTCAAATATAAAATGATTTTTTTTATCAAAATGTTATAATAGCATACGCTTGTGAAAAAACATACTTAACGAAAAACAAATTTATAATGGTGTCTGTGACACTGTTTATCCAACAGACCTAACAGTATTATTATTAATTAAATGAGACGACACAGTAACTGATGTGTTTTTTTTTCTATCCAGTATTTTCCGATTATTTGATTTGGTTAAAATATCAAGACGATCAGTTTATCAATAACTACGTACAAATAACACGTCATGGAAAATAATGTAAATATTTCAAAATGATCTAAACATTATTCAGGAAGATAAATTCATTACTTTTAGAAATGCTATTTTTTTGTATGCAGACTTGAGTATATAGTATAATCATGAAATAGGGTTCCATGATAACTCAACACACTTTTAAAAAGTGATATAAAGTCATTAGAAATGATGAAAAAAAATATTTAAATTAACCCAACCTAACCTACTTAACCCAGTTAATAAAGTTTTTGTTTCATCCTTTCCATGACTTTATATAACTTTTGAAAGATGTGATGAATTATCATTGTGATGATTTATCCGGTCACTATGAAATAGATCTGTGGTGATCACATCAATCTTCAATCTTTAATTTTAAATGATAATATGTCAATTTTGTCTTCGGTTGTTAAGAGAAATCATTTATTTTCATTTACTGTGCCAAATATGTCACTAGTGTGTTTACAGCTTACACGCAACAAATTATTCAATTAATATTTCAAACCCATTTCCAGATTGTCCGGATAGAAAATATTAATAGACAAGTTTTCAGGTGTATCAGTACTTGAAAACACAACAAACAAAATAATTAAACAAGTGTTTGAAGAGAGTGCCTACCTACCTAGATAATTTAATTTAAAATTTGGTAATGTGTTGCAATGTGCCCTTATCATTTTTTATTTGATAATATGGTTTATAAAATTCTTACTTATTTTGAATTATGGTAAATGTAGAGGGGCACTAAATAAAATAAAAGTTGATTAATTACAATCAGAATGCAGGGATGTTGCAATGCAATACTTCCATATCAATGAAAAATTGTTTGTCTTCCAGATCATTGAGTTTGGGTGTGTGTGTGGGTCTCTAGTTGAACTGGCGATAGTAAATTGCTCGATTGGGCAGGTGGCAAAAAATATTCCAAAAGTGTACATTCGTCAGGGGAAGAAAATCTTCTGAAAGTATTAGCATTTTTTCTTAAATTTGTTCTTTCCTTCGGATTATAAATAGTCAATCCACACTTTGATGGATTAGACTTACAAGTACAAGAAAAATGCATTTTACAACACAATACCATAAATTACAATTTTTTTTTTTTTTTTTTTTTTTTTATTATTTTAATATAGATCATAGTTACATTAATACATACATTTTTTTGCTAAATATAATATTTAGGTACATAATTGGTCATGTATACCTTATCAGAAAAGAGGAGCTCTTGTGCCTGATAAGGGAGCCACGATTGTTACTTCAGTGATTCAATGTTATGTGTAAAATATAAATATAATATATCCATATATTTTTTTTAATATAAGTTTTTTTTGAAAAAAAGTTTGATTTTATTGATTTGTTCTTGTTGGTTCGTAATACAGCGCAATTCGGAAGGGAGATTATTGTAGTTTTTTATGGCTTGGTAAATATAATGGTTTTGCATTTGAGTTGTTTTAAAGATTGGCGTAATAAATTGATTTCCATTTCTCATCAGTTTGTAAAATTCTTGATATTCTGTGTTATTTTTTTCTTTACACATTTTTATAATTGAAGTTTGCTTAAATATATCATCAATATTTGGTACTGGAAACATTTTAAAAAGCAATTTTGTTGGGAAAGTAGAGTTTTTTTTAAGTATTACCTTTATAATAATTTTTTGCGAGACGTTTACTGAGTTTAGGTTGTTTTTATAAGATCCTCCCCAACCTATGATTCCGTAAATAAGCAGGGAGTGGACAAGAGCATAATATACATTTTTTAGTATTTTCACATTTAAAATATTTCTTAACCTAACAAATATATATATACATTTCCTTATTCTCTTTACTAACTCCGTAATATGGCTTTTCCATTTCAAATTTTCATCGATGATCACACAAAGATATTTAATTTCAGAAGAAGAGTTGATTACAGTACAAATAGGATTAAGTAGTTTACAGTTGACATTGTCACAATTTTCATCATGGATTATGATATTTACTTTGTGTTTAGGTATTTTTTGTAGTGAAAATAATACATATGTTGTTTTTTTGGCATTAAGTGTGAGTAGGTTATTATCAAACCATGATTTTAAGATATTAATACATTCATTTGCAAGTTTGTTAACTAGTTCCCATGTTTGACCTTTTATTAATAAAACAGTATCATCAGCATAAGAGATTAATTCACCTTTGATTTTCTGTTGGAAAATGTCATTTACATACATTAGAAATAGTAATGGTCCGAGGACCGTGCCTTGAGGAATGCCAAATGTACTTCTTAGTGGTGTACTAAAGGTTTGGTTTAATTTTACAATTTGAGGTCTCTCTGTTAAGTAGCTTTCTATCCATTTAAGAGCTAAGTGGTCAATGCCATTTTCTTTTAATTTTAATATAAGTCTTTCATGGGAAATGCTGTCAAATGCTTTCTTTAAGTCAATAAAAATTCCTATACATTTATTTGATTTGTCCAGGGCACTCTGAATACTAGATGAAATTTTTGCAATGGCATCTTGGGTACTTTTTCCCTCTGTGAAACCGAATTGATTTTCATTTATAATCGAGTTTTTTTTTAAGAATGCAGTTAGTTTTTTTTAACAATTTTTTCAAAAATTTTCGATATATTAGATAAGAGTGAAATGGGTCTATAATTAGAAATGTCCTCCGGGCTACCGGACTTAAATATTGGAGAGATTATGGTTTTCTTATACGTGCTCGGGAAAACTCCCGTCTTAAAGCTATTGTTTATAATATGAGAGATTGGTGTAGAAATATAATTTTTAATGATTTTTAGTGTTTTTACAGCGAGACCGTCAAATCCCGGAGCAGAACCACCTCGCATTTTTGATATAATTTGTACAATTTCAGACGGATTGGTTGGTTTGAAGAGTTCAAGTTTAGTTTCTATATTTGGAATATTTTCAATATACATCTTATTTATTTTTTTCACGGTAATTTTTTCTGCTAGACTCTTTCCGATATTTGCAAAGAATTCGTTAAAAGCGTTTGCTCCTTTTTTAGGTTCTTCAATACAGTTAATTATGTTATTGTTTTGTATGACACTCTTAATAGTATTACTTTTGGTATTTTGTTTATTTTCCATGATTTCATTGATTATATTCCAAACTTTCTTACTGTTATTTTCAGAATCATCAAGTTTATTTTTATAATAATTTTCTTTCGTGTTTTTTATGAGCGTGGTTAATTTATTTTTGTATTCTCTAAAATGAACATTTAATTTAATGTCTAGTGGTTTTTTTTTTGTTTCTTTATAAAGCCATTCTTTGTGTCTTATGGACACAACAAGCCCATGTGTTATCCACGGTTTGATTTTACGAAATTTTGCTGTATTTCCTTTTGGAATAATTTTTTTTGAATCATTTATAAAGTTCGTTAATCTATTTTCAAATATTTTACAGCACTCGTTGACGTTATCACTTCGGAGAATATCTAACCATAATTCAGATGACAATTTATTTTTCAAAGATTCGATATTAACAACAGATATTTCTTTTTTATTATTAGCAGTTTGTCCGCAATGTTGGTTTATCGCCTGAGGTATTATTGAATTGTAATGTAGCAAAGTCATGTAATGGTCGGTAATTGAGGTTTTTATAATTCCCGAGTTTAAATTATTTATATCTTTGATATTTGTGAAAATGTGATCAATGCATGATGGACGTTGCCCATTGACGTTTCTGGTGTAAGAGTTTATACACGACACATAATTCAATTCCGCCATCATATTTAAGTAATTATCTTTATCGTTCGATGTATAATCGTGCGATATATTTAAATTAATGTCACCTAAAACTATTGTATTCGCGTTTCTGTAGTTTAATAACACATGTCTTAATTCTTCTATAAACAAACAGACAGTAGACGAGTGTGTTCTGTATAGAGAGATAATATCAATTTTTTTGTTATAACACTTCATTTGTACATGTAAGCAGTTTGTTCCATTCACATTAATTTCTTCCTCGCACAATATGTCACAATTATGTTGTACGAACATAACGATTCCACTGTTTTTGTTAATTCGGTTTGTAGTAGATACACAGGTATATCCCGGTATATAGTACGCCACTT
The DNA here is from genome assembly GCA_026573805.1 of Hesperophylax magnus. Taxonomy (NCBI): domain Eukaryota; kingdom Metazoa; phylum Arthropoda; class Insecta; order Trichoptera; family Limnephilidae; genus Hesperophylax; species Hesperophylax magnus. The sequence continues at coordinate 1,242,473 of JAIUSX010000071.1, forward strand.
CGCCACTTGAATGTGTTTCCGTTAACACAATGCAAGCGGGCTTCCTGAGATCATTATTTACTGTTGTCAAAAATTCATCCATGTTTCGTTCCAAACTTCTTATATTCATGTGTAGAATTAAAGGACTGAGATTGAGGTCGTTTTGGTGGGTACGATATTCTTGATAGCTGTTATATGTTTTTTCGTCAATATTATTTTTTTCGTCTAGTACGTTATATAAAAAATCTGTCATTTTTATTCGAAATCTATTCTGTCTCTTGCTACTTTGAGCATTTTATTTTTGTGTTGACATAAGTTGCTGAAAGCTGTGTGGTCTGTTTTATTTTTCTCGCCATATTTCTTATTTTGCGATGTGCAATTTGCACAAACCGGTGTTTTTTCTCTTTCAGGGCATTTAGCAAAAGTATGATCACCCGTGCAATGCGGGCACACCGATGGATTCATTCGATTTAGGCATCTGGAGGCTGTGTGCATGAATTTGCAGCAGTGGTAGCACTGGGTTAAAGGATCACAATCCAATATGTTAACCCTTTGGTACTGGATATTTATCTTTTCTAATGATAGCAAATTTGTTCGTGTTGTACCGCTGGTTTCCACGATATAGTTCGAGAATTTGTTTTGTTCTTCATCTTCTTGATCCCGAGTACCACGTTGGTATTTCTTAGAATGTTTGTATTTTATTTCAGTAATCAAATTTATTTTATTTTCTTCGTTTTTCGTTACAATGTCTTGAATCCCTTCGTTTTGTGTGAGTATCCCATTTACTATTTCCTCTTCCGTCAAGTTCGATTTGAGTCCTTTCAAAATTAATTTGGGTTTTTTCTTTTTTATTTCATTTATTTCCAGGTTATAGTTGAGTTTTTTAATTTCCTCCGTAAGAGTGTTGGTATATTCTTTTTTTGGGCAGGATATGATTACTTGCTCTTTATTTGTTTTTCTTAGTCCATTTATTCCAATTTTAAGTTGGTCTAGTTTGATGTCTTTCTGTATCTTATCACATATTTCTGCAGCTTTTGTTGTTTTTTTAGTTGATGATATTATTATAGAGAACCTCTCTTCTTTTGAAATTTCTTTTTTATTTGCTGCTAGAACTTGCGCGTAAGATGGAATTTTATTGTTTTTTTCTACGACTTCTTCTATTTTCTTCGTGAGTTCTTCGTAATTTTCAATAATTTTTTTTTGTAGTTTGATTATTTCATTTTGGTGTTTAATTTTTTCAGTTTTCCAAAGCTCTTCTAATATATAAACATTTTGTTCTAGGTTCGTTTTTGCTTTCGAATCTTTCACTGTTGTAATTTTTTGTATTTCAGTTTTTATATTATCAATGGCCGTGTCCATAATGTGTTAGCTCGCTGCGCTCGGCGCAAATCGCTCGGCGAAATCGCTCGGTGCTCGGCAGCGCTTGCAATTTTTGCGACAATACTTTACTTCGCTGCGCGCGACCGTTCACGTTGATTATATAGAACTGAATATTAATATTGTTGTATTTTTTATAGTTGTGCAAATCTGAAAGCTGCTTGATAGTTTCCCCACTATAATGAATATCGCTTTTAGTCTTTACGCATATTCAATGACTTTTAGATGCCTGTAAAATATATGACTTTTTAATATTCTCAAATCGTAGTTTGGTTTTGTTTTAAGAGCAAATTTAGTAAAAATATTGCAACTTTTATCAGTCTGACAAGTTTTAATGCCATGTAGACATACAGCGTTATTTTTCACTACCTTCGTTGATCGTCTTATTTACCTAACCACAGTAGTCAAGAATCTGTAGATTTCATAATTTCACGATGAAAACCAATCAACTTATCTTGTCAAAATAGCAGAAAAGTGAGTCCTGATTTCATACCATACATAGAAGAAATATATAAGAGTATACCTTTTTGAACCTAATTTGTTTGTAGTTCTCTGAAACACAACAGTATCTTCGTGGTAATTCAGGTGCTCTTAGCCATCTCAATGCAAACACTTATTCTCGAGATGAACTCCTTACTGAGTAACGTAAGTTGTAAAGTTTTAATTCTGAGTTAAACATAAGGCGAAAGCTGTATTTTCAAAGCAGCGTTCAAGGAACTACTCCCTTGTTTTAAATGCTGGTAGGTACCTACCCAATCTACGCTCAGTTTGGGAGCTTATTCGTAGTCACCGTGTAGTCAGCGAAATGTAGCCTAGTCAATATGCCACCCTGTGTGTCGGGAAATCCACGATATAAATAATACCGTTTCGGGTTACTTTAAGACAAATGGAATAAAGATGTTGCTCAGAGAGCTTTGACGCGTGTCTTATTTGTCAATCTTTGTCTGGCACCCGTGTCGACCCTCATCAGGAAGTAAAGTGCAATGGCGTAAAACATCATTCGGGAAAAGAAACCTAAAAGAACACACATATTTTCGTATTCCATGACGTCAGCACTAGCCCTTTGCGATGTCAAAATGAAAGAGTCAGCCTTGTAATTTATTTCGATTCTGATAAATTATTTCCTTTTTAATTTAAATTTCAATCCTACGTCTAATTCAATTCGAAAAATATTATTACAGTATTTAAGTGTTCTTTTAAATACGTCATAAAAGGATATCTTAATTATAAAGTAGAGGTTGAAGTTCTGCGCCGACGAAACGTGCAAAATATTCTGATTACGGATTTGTTTTAATGATGGAATTTAGATCATTTGCGTTTACACGAGAACAAAAATGTGAAAACTTGAATGAAAACCGTTGCTCGGTATCTAATGATATAAATAATATATTTATAAAATAATGATGCATCTAAAGATTGTGATATCAATTGGTAATTACCAAATACAATAATCTAGTCATCTCAACCACGCGCACTGACAACAATGTATGTAAGTAGCGATGTGATCTGAGAAGGAAGTTAAATAATAGAAGGTTTTAATTATCAACAGAAGCTAATTTATTAAAATAACAATTATTAAATATTTGATCAATAAAAATAAACATGAGACTCTAATAACATCTTATCTCCGGGCGTGTCAAGAATCCACGTAATGAACGCCATCTTGATAAAATTATGACTAATGAGCAGGTAACATTATTAATTTAAAACTTTAAATATCTTGTAAAGAATGTCTGAGTGGGCGCCAGCATAGTATAAATTAACTATGCACGAAGTTAAATCAGTAATCCTTGTAGAATGTTAAGTTACATATTTAAATAAAAGTTAAAAGAGAAAATGACCTTTCGTGATTGCAATATAGTCACCCATGTCCAGTGTTGAACGAAACACACCGCAGTCTCCCGAGTTCAGCCAGCAACTGACCCAGACGAAGTCCGCTCCGCACCGTGAACTCGAAACAGTAGTGCCAACCGGAGAAAATTTACCAACTGATTATTTCTAATCGGTAGGAACTCGCCGTCCAGGAGTAGGAACTGCTATAAGGTCTTTTCATGATCTTTTGTCGGAAATTTTTAATTCGACCCAACAGTTTTCTGGGCGTTTTAGCTATAAAAACTGTCAATATTATATTATTGCTATATATCAATTTTATATCAATGTTATATTATTGCTATACACCAACGTTATGTGATAGCTTAATATCAATGTTATATTATTACTATATAGCAATGTTATGTCATAGCCATAAATCAATGGTGTATTATTATAGCCTTATATCAAAGTTATATTATTGGTATATTTCAATTTTATGTCAAAACTTTATATCAATGTTATATATTGCTATTTATCAATGTTATGTCATAGATATTATCAATGTAATATTATAGCTTTATATCAATGTTATATTATTACTTTATATCATTGTTATGTCATAGCTGTAAATCAATGATATATTATAGCTTTATATATATGTTATATTATTGCTATATATCAATGTTATATCATAGCTACATATTATCAATGTTATATTATTGCTATAAATCAATGTTATATTATTCCTATATATCAATTTTATGTCATAGTTATATATCAATGTTATATAGCTATGAAAAAGTATAGGGTATAGATATCTTGGACATGGTAGGATAGTAAATTTAGGTTTATATAAAACGTAACTCATTCACGGTAATTCACTTAAATCAATCGCTATTAAGTATGAGCTCCTGAATTATCAATTAACAAATGTTAAATTCGTAAATATTTTCTGAAATAATTATAAAACTACTATTATAACTACCTTGGAGGAGACATCGTTACTTCCAGGTAACTTCTCACAGGCGTCACAGTCTTAGCAAAGTTATTACTAATATTGTTACCGATTGATTTCCTGATTCCCAGAAATACCAACATGTAAAGATACTTCTAGATAGTAAGAAGATCAAATATAATTAGTCTTACGCCGTGACTCACTCACTGTTGGTGTACTAAGCCGCCCAAAAAATATGTTTTGTTAGGTGTTTGTTTATGGAAAAGCAGTAGACTTTATTAGTTGAAATAAAAATTTTAACAATTATTTTACAAGCAATAATTATTCGCCTGAAACACTCATCCACATTGAAAAATCTCCTGATAAAAGATACATGACGCCAACGAGACTCGAACCCGTGTCCCTTCGATTTCCGTTCGACAGCTCTGACCACTGAGCTATGGCGGCTTATCTCTTATCCGCGAAATAATTAAATATATACTAGTGTTTCATTCAACAATTACTGCTTGTTACATTTTTTCACCTGAAAACAACCAACTTTATTTTATATGAGAAAGGCATTGTAAAATTTTTTAAATTAAAATTAAAAATAGTGGACAGAAGAGACATCTCTGGTCAATTTTGTATAGATTTTGCTCTGCAGGTGAGTGATAACGAATTACAGTCATCTTTGCATTAATCAGATGGATTCTTCCGAAGTTTATCATTTGACAAAAGAGGGCACCACTCTGTTTGGTGGATTTAAGACAAAAGGATTAAGATATTTTTGTCATAATAATGTGGCAGTACGTTTGGAATTACAATGTGTTAATTACTCTCTTGAGAGCTGGTTGACATATTATAATCTCATAGTGCGAATGCAAATATTATTGTGCCGATTTGCCGTCTGCTGCCGAATTTGAAGATCAAAGAGCTAAACTCAATGCGAGTGCTATTTTTTGGTGAGTCTTCTGTTTTTTATGTAATTGGTGGCTGGATTATAAGTTGTTACTTCTCCTGCAGAGTGAATTTAATAATCAACCATTTTTTTTTCATAGGGAATTAGTTTCCCTTGATGGTCTGTGCTACTTACAAGCCAGATCATCACCAGTTTGTAATAAATTTGTATAAATTAGAAAAACACTTCAGAAAACAAAGTCAAAATCTAACTAACTAACCATCACAACATTGCACCGCAAGGGCAGGCAGAGAGGATGGACCGCAAAACAACTCGGTCTTGGCACATACTCCCATATATCGTCTCATACACACTCTTCGGTTATTCTGATTCTTGACTATGGGACGCTTGATCATGCCATGTCTTCCTTGAGCATCCCCAAGTTCTTCAACCACTAACATTCGCATCATAACAGGAGCGGAAGAACGTTACATGAGCTGTTGTGTACTTTTATACTGAACTTGGTAGGCAAACGTCAAAATTACGCACTTATAACTTATTGATGACAGTGAAAAATGGCAAAACAGAAACACATAAATACTAAAAAGAGAAATAAACAAACAAATAGCAAAAACAAAATGTTGATATAACAACACCAATAGAATAAAGTCATAGCTATATTTAATTTAACGGAACAAACTCACGTCACTCATCCGTTGACAGAATAGTGATAGGGATTATCAGGATTTTCAATTCAAGAATTCATTTCGAAGAAAGGCGCTCAGTGTGGCTGACAGAATATGCCTCTTTTAAATCCTTAAATAAAATGTTACCTCTTTCTCTCATCCCTTTGCCAACGTTTAATAGAAATATTTTACATCATCAACACCCATAAAATCTCTCACTGTGGAAAATGTACGTGCATTTTTTTATCTCCACTTTAAATATGAGTGTGTTGGTGGTTATTCTTTTAATAAATGACCCAAATCAATTTTATTTTCAATATTATTCGAAAAAAATACTGATGTTCCCATAGCCAGTTAATTTACTTTTTTTAATATATTATGTTTTACCTTCACTACTCCATTTTTAAAGGTCGATTCTTATAAGAGTGATGGCATCGAAGTCATATTCTCTTGGAATATAATTAATTGATGATTCATCAGATGTAATAAATGACAAATAATGTGAAATAATGTTACTATACAGGATGTCCAGGGCTAAAGTTTAGAAACTTATTAAGGTAATGGTGGAAATAAAAAAGATAAATAAGTTATTTTGAATATTCTTTTGCTATTTTCCAATAAAATTAAAAATTTTATCTAGTAAACTTGTGGGTAACGGTAGGTAGATACAATGACAGATGTTGATGTAGGTATCACGATGCATATTATGTATGTAGAGAGTATTGGTGTACGCATCAGGTTCGGATGCATGTCGGCTAAGTCATATCACGTCGGGATTTACTCTGTACTCAGTGAGATTTTCGAGACCGTTGATAGTGGATACGTACGTTGACGAATTCACTAGGCCGATGCTCGATACCGTGGATTGTGAAGGTAAAAACGCCAGCGAATTCCCCAGGCCGATGCTCGGCTTGTCCGGTGGAGATAAACAGTGGTCAATTTCGGAGTGTTGTAGCAGCGATGTAGTGGTTGCTAGTGAAGGTGAAAGGTGGCAAGCTGTTAACTGCTTGTATTTGAATATTAGACTAGACTGAGTAAATTCTTAATTTGGGAGGCGGGTTTGGGTACCGCTGCCCCGGGAATCATTTATTTGATAACAAACACTTCTGCCATTGGTCACCCCAAGTGGTGTGTCGTGTCGTTGTCGATAAGTGGTGTCGTTTGGTGATTTAGCAGGGTTTAATCGGGTTAGGTAGGTTCAAGATGTTCCTGCCCACCAGCTACGTAGTGAGGGCGGTTCTAGAAGCTTTGAAAATGTCGGCGAATTCTCACTGCCAATCTCAAAGATTCCGGGGTTATGCTCGCTGCGTGTGGCCTGTATACGCCAACGCGACCCGTACCAGAACTAGCGCGTCTGCTTAAAAATAAATGTATCTATGAACTTGAAACTAGGGATGTTATTATTCCTTACTTAGCACTATTATCCATCAAGTTACATTTTTTTAAAATCGTTATAAATACATGTGCATATTTTAAAAATATTTTCATCTTGTTTTTCAGCTTTTTCAGAATTCTATGAGAGAGTCTTAATGAAAATCATAAAAAAAATTTTATTCAGAAATAATATAGACATAACGGGCAACCAGTTTACGCCACTCTGGAGACTCTGAAAAAGGGCACATAAAAAGGGGTTTTATTCCCCAAAGACTTCTACGGAAAGACAACAGATCTTTTAAATTTGCTTTTAATAAAAGTGGACATTAAAACCAGTGTTTTAAAAGGTCAGCAAAATGATTTCTTTTGTTTGAAGGAAATGTCTAGCGAACATTTTTTTCCTCTATTTCATTTCTTCCCGGCATTGCTAAAGACGTGTTGTTGTTGATGAAAAGCTTTTTTTATGGCAATAACCATTTATTTTGATGATCAAGCATTTTATCATTGATAACAACGTTTACTAGCATTTGAGTGTAAAGTTTGAATGTGCCTTCCTTATGCCGATTTTTCTTGAAAATAAAACATCGCATCTCCATTAAAAATAATGTATTATGTATTTTTGTAATTTGTAGATCATTAATTAATTATTATCAATGAGAATCGTGCTATTTAGATTGTGCAAGTATATAAGTATTACAATAAATAATAATACTTCCGACTTTATGTCCGGGTTAAATCTTCCCCATAGGAAAAACTAAACCCTTCCACACACTTTTCAACAAATGATCATCTAGTCAATAAAAATTATGCAAGTGCATTATATAAACAAAATAAATACAAGAACAACACGTCAACTCACCAGATATCAAATGGGAAAATAATTCACCGACTCCAGATATTTTCATATCAGAGGGTTCGGCTCGGTAGAACTCCTAACAGGGCCTATAAATCCTAATGATCCCTCAACATAAATACTTGAAAATCTTTCGTTATCCTACATGTATTCAAAATGATCGATTTTTGCAACTTTATATTTAAATTTTTTGATAGTTCTAATACGCCTAAATTTTTAATGAGAGAGTTAGGTATAACGTTTGTTTACTTCAGCTGAACGGAGCGAAGAGTGAATTACTCTGTCTACCATATAAAACATCTAAATAAATACATTACATGATTTTGATAAAATAAAATAAAGCATATTTAGCACTTATAGTACGACTACGGTGGCTCGAGGGAAATTTTCCATATATGGTGTAGGAGCGCACCTTGCCACTGGGCAACGGCCTGCACCAGAGTATTTTCCGATCTCCGGTAGCCCTTGTCCCTGATACTATGTGGCGCAACAAGGCATCAAACCCGTGCACCCTTTCCTCTGCGAACATTTATGAGGTGCTGCATTGCCAAGGGAGGCAGAACGCCCTGTATGCGTAGTTTTACTGTACTCGTGTTAATGAAGCCTTGTGTGTAACTTGTCCATAGTTCGCTAGTGTTATATTTATTTGATTCATTTTATGTACACTTTCATTGCAGGTTGTTGTTTTATCCCCCCCCAAAAAATATTTAGTTTAAAATGATCCCGAACTTAAAGTACACAAACAATCTTGTTTAACATAAATCTTCCTACTTTAAAGTTGTTAAAAAAAAAAAAAAAAAAAAAAAATATATATATATATATATATATATATATATATATATTTATTATTTTTTAATATATTTTATAAGACAAGGTTTTATGCATACCACAAAGGATAATAAATAATTATAAGGAATAATTAGTCGCCTGAAATATCAATACAAATTGAAAATATCTCCAGAGTAAAAATAAATACCTCCAACGGGAATTGAACCCATGTCTTCTGATGTCCGGTCAGGTGCTCAGAAACCACTGAGCTATGTCGGCTTATTTCCAACCCGCCAAATGATTCAATATGTACTAGTACCCGAATCAACAATTACTGCTAGTTATATATTTTCCACCTGTAAACAATAAACTTTATTTTTGTAGGAAAGGCTTTGTTAGTGCTAAATTTCTCACTAGATGGCGTCGAGACATATTATATCTTCATTTATTGGTTCAATTCCCGTTGGCGGCATTTATTTTTACTCGGGACATATTTTCAATTTCTATTGATATTTAAGGCGACTCAATATTGCTTATAATTATTTGATATATATATATAAATATTTTAAATATATATTTAGAAAAAAAATTATAAATATAACCTGAAACTTCCAAAAATGAGATTCATTGCGGATAGGTAGAGTCAGACGTAGCATTGTGACATTCAAATTGAAAAAGGTATTCTTTCACCCTTTATTGCGCTAGAACATGGGCCGCCAACCTGCTGCCAACAGAAGAAGGCTATTAGACAAGTTTAATCAATAAATAAATTATCTTATGCCGTAACTGCAATACCATGTTATCACGTTCATCAATAAAATGGCTTTTGTATTAGTGATAGATGAACCGGTGGATGCAATTTGTTAGTGATCGATGAACCGGTGGATCGATCACTAACAGTTATTATTGTTTTAAAACCATTATTGAAGGTCCTACTTCAACGATGGTTTTAAAACAATAATAATTGACGAATTCAATGATACATTTGACAAACATATTTACATTCTTGCATCACGTTCATCAATAAAATAGCTTTGTATTAGTGATAGATGAACCGGTGGATGCAATCTGTTATCCACAAATTGATAATAGTTAGATTGGTCTTTAGGTAGTAATAAGATAGATAATTGTAGAAATGTATCATATATTTGTACAATGCCCCATAGGTGATTTTGCAAAAAAACGACGCTATACAAATCATCAAAAAGACGCTATACAAATCATCAAAAACTAGTATTATTTTTATTGTTTATAAGCTTATATTTTGTAATCAGCCGAGTGACAGTTCGAAAAAAATAAAATATCAACAATGGAGTCACACGTAATACTGGACAAACTATTGAAATGCGACAATATAGTTAAAAAAAAGAACACGGACGATGAAACTATTCTTAGTATCTGTCTAACAAAGGATGCGCAATGGCAAGAGAAAAGTGCAACTATATGATGCTAACAAGTAATTTATTTGATTGTTTTCTATAAATTATTAGGGTACTTCTTCTAATTCTCTATTAAATGAGATTTACACACATATTCTTGCATTTTACTAAAACATCAATTAAGGAACTAGCGAAGTAAGTTTAAATAGACTTTTTTTTAATCCACAAAATATACAATAGCCGCCCATCTGACTGCAAATATAAGAGAATCAGTCTTTACCCCATCGTTTTACCATAAAAAGACAATAAACCTCAGAACAAAATGCCTTCGGGGAGGATATAATCTTTGGATTTGAAATTAATATTTGCCCTGACTGCAGACAAAATGAGTGATTATTTTAATGTCGTTACTTTCCAACAGACAGTAGATCATCTTATTCCCTGTTTTTTTCAGGACGGGCACCTATCGCTGCTACAAGACACCTCCAGAAGTTGCTGTCCTGGGATGCGTTAGCAGTCTCCGTCCATGACAATACTAGTCCTTCTTCGTAAAGTGTCTGGATTTGCTTTTCCTGTTTAGGAAGAATGTCACACTGGACTCTTCCATCTGAAATTGCACCCAACGTTATAACCATTTTAGATTTTTTTAAACCATTAGAAAATCTACACTGATTAAATTTTTTTCGGCTTTCGAACCGCACAAAAATAAAAAATGCTCGCGATGAAGTAAAACATCAAGGAGTATTTATTTAAAATTTTCATATAAAACTGCTCTCACTTTAACATAGGTTTCCGAGCACTGAGTAAGGGGTTTCCTGGATTACCTGGCGCTGGCTCGTTATGTTGTGTATCATAAAAGAGAAAGCCACTCTCCTTCCATCAAACCGCATGGATAATAAGGAAACGGTATCCTTTTCACAACCTCGTATTACTATACGAAAATTCTCGTTGGTAAGTTTACATATATAAATAGAGGCTTATGAAAAATGTTTTTGGGAATAAGAATATTATGGAGCTGATCCTGAGATAATGGATCCTAGAGTCAAAATACAGCATTCATTATTGTGTGAAACGGTGGTTGTATTAATCAATTTCAGAAGGTCTTGTTTAGTCTTGAAAACCGCTTTCACATCGTGTCATCGTGGAGGTAATACGTAATCTTTGCCCCAACAGAACTTTCGACATATTTTTTGACTCCCTGCCGCCATTTAAGAAAAACATTACTGGTAACATAATCAGTGCGCACTCACAACGCTCCACTACAGAACACAATTTAGACATATAGATTTAGACTTATACACAACATTTAAAAAATATATTCTTAATCTTTACCTCAAATCATTCCCTAGCAGGTAAGTACTAACCCCGCCCGTTAAAATGAATACTATCACTCATCAGATATTAATTTCATAGTGTAAAATCGTGTAAACTGCTTACCACGAATTTTTTTCATATTACATAATGTATGTTCAAAAATAATGGTTAAAATATAATAAAATAATAATTATTTTTTTTGGTAAACTATTGTTTAAGACAAGATTTTTTATGCATAGCACAAAGGGTAACATTTATTTTACAAGCAATAATTATTCGCCTGAAACACTCATCCACATTGAAAAATCTCCTGATAAAAGATACATGACGCCAACGGGACCCGAACCCGTGTCCCTTCGATTTCCGGTCGACAGCTCTGACTACTGAGCTATGGCGGCTTATCTCTAATCAGCGAAATAATTCAATATATACTAGTGTTTCATTCAACAATTACTGCTTTCACGTGAAAAAATGTAACAAGCAGTAATTGTTGAATGAAACACTAGTATATATTGAATTATTTCGCGGATAAGAGATAAGCCGCCATAGCTTGTGATGAAAGGCTTAAATCACAGTGAAAAACAGATAAACCATAGCTGCTAAAAATATACAAATTATTAATGAAAACCGTCATTCTAGCGACATCTGTTGAGGTTAAAATTGATTCAGTTTGTTTTTCAGTAGGCCCCTGTAATAGTTGGAATTATGTTGAGATTCTATAGTATAAACACAGAGGTCATTAAAATCGTCTAGGAACGACTAGGAACCCCCTTTTGAGGCTTCAAAATAAACATTGAATTTTGTCAACCAATAGATCTGAACAAAGAGCTATAAAATTTTGAGTAACCAATCAGTGAACGAAGAGGCGTACATCAAATGCAGACAAAGGAATGAACTGTGGATCAGGCAATAAAAAAGATAATTAACGACATTTCGATTCTCACAGAAATTGGAGGTGAACGCACTTTAGGGTCAACATCGACTTTCAAGGTGACAAACTCCTGGGAATGTTTACAATAACTGAGACATTTATGGGGTATCGAACCATTGAAATCGGGTGCTTGGAAGTTTTACAGGTTGTAAAGCGCACACACAAAAATGCAATGAAAAAAATTATAAACGTGATAGTATAAAAAAAGGACGGGAAAAGCAAAGGAAAGTTACTGGCGGAATTTCAACTGTAGTGCAATTATTTATGATAGAAGGAGGGTGTCATGTTCGATAAAAATCGTACTAAAGAGAGGAGTGAGTGTTGGAAACAATGGAAATTAATCGTTATCAATTTAAGACGAAACGGACATATTGGTAAATCAATCTTGAATGAAAATCTCGCAAAAAAAAATAGACATTTTAGAAAAGTGCGGCGACCGGATGGAAGGATAATATAGAGATTTTGGACTGCTACGAAGGTCCTAGGGACGTGAAAATCGAGTATCAGAAGAAGACAGAAAAACTAAAACATATAGCGATAGATTAGATTCAGGAAAAGTAGACATTTTACATAATTATTAGGTTAGATATATATTGGAGTTACCCAATATTACGGAGGGATCGAAACAAGATAAAAGGTTGGCGGTCTCATGTATATTTTGAAGGGTAAACAATCGAAATCCGAACATGGTTTTTATTTACGTTAAGGTAATAACCCATTAGAAGACCAATAAAATTTAACGTGGAGCTTATGGAATATTTATTTAAAGCAAAAGATATTAAAACTAATGGCTCTAAAATTAAACTAAATTTACGGCCGTAGTACATAAAATCTGAGACGTAAACATATGTCCAGACGTATAATTTATGTGAAATCTTGTAAGTGAGGGATGGAGAATGGGCGGAGATTGGGTCAGACAATAAAAGTGACACATATACCAGAGTCTAATTAGGTATATCTTCCATAGAAGTGTGGAAAATTATATATTAATTAATAATAGATGAAGTATGAAATTTTCCTGGAGACCACACACATCGGGAAAAGTGAAGAAAAGATAAAAGGAAGGGTAAAGAACGGAGATAGGAAATGATCCATGTGGAGAAAAGCGATACAATTCGAATTTATCCGTGAAATTAATAAATACGACTTGGAAAATGAGTAATTATAAGAGTTATGAGAAATGACATAAGAATCAAGAAGAAATTGTGCAAGAAAACGTCGCGGATAAAAATAAAATTCAAAAATAAAGGAAAAACTCAAATCTGCGACAGGGAGATAGAGAGTACGGGTGGAAATGGAAAAGCTCATATAAGTAACAATAAAATTAAGTAGAATTTAAACAAATCGAAATTCAAAAATGCGTAGTAAAGATTTCGACATGGATTTAAACAATTTTCGCACGAGATGCATAAAATTGAGATGTATATATATATTATTGAGGACGGACCTATCGCAAATTGAGAAAAAAAGGAACACAAAATCATGAGAATTTAACTACATTTTGTATGAACACAGGACAAAGGAAGCTTGGGCGATTAACACAGACTTACCCGATTCGGACCCTATCGATTTAGATTTGTGAGATGGAAACTGGCCACCGCCTTGAGCCGGAAAGCAGAACATCTTATGGAAGAACGATCGAAATTAGGGGAAGGGGTGTTCGGATTTACGAGTTGATAGGAAATAGAATTAAGCATCAAGAGAAATTCAGATACGTCTTTTGGGACCTGAGAGGGATATAAAAGATGGAACACATCAGTCAGGAGGCAGTCGCGCGGAGGATTCGAAAAGTTGTTACGTGGCGGTACTACGTTCTTTGGTAGGATTAACAGTGAAAAATCTTTAAGTGTTAAATTTTAAATAAGTCCCTGACTTAGGAAAATTTTGTGGTAAATACAAGTGCTAGAGTCAGTGAAATTTAATTTGGTTAAACAGTGAAAATAAATATAATTTAAACTCAGTGCTTAAAAGTGTTAAGTGAAGTGCAGAAAGTGATTACGGAATTAAGAATTTAACTAAAATTTAAAAATAATTATTTCATTCAAAGTGAAAACATTCAAATTAAATTTAAGAGTTTGTTATCGTTAAATTAAAGTGGATAAGCTCGTGAATTGATATTTAAAAATAGATTATAATTTTGTTTAAAATTATTAATAGTAAATACTTCATCTTAGGTTAAAAGAAACACAAAAACAAAAAAAGGATTCGATAATAATAAACGTTTAAACCTTTGTTCTAAAATTAACAGTTAGAAAAAAAATTAATTTATTAAGAGTCGAGTTTAATTAAAAGTTTGCACAATTCGGAATAAATTTTCTTATCAATTTATATAAAAGGAAATTTAGAATTAATAAATTGTTCAATTAAAATCCATCGTGCGTATAGCGACAGTGTTAAAAGTGTTTGTCGTTTTAACCGGAATTTTAATCATCAGTCTATCATTTCGAAAAGGAATTTGAAACAGCTATCATTCAAAAGCCTAAACTAGAAAAGTGTTATTAAATCAACGGGTTTTCTGAATTAGGATTTCGTTCGGAAGAAAAATTAAATATCAGCTAATTTATACGATTCAAGCGAGAATAAAATATTAAATAGGAATAAATAGTCGAAAAGACTTATTTTGAAATTAGTTGAAAAATACAATTAATTAGGTAGGATTTCTTCATCAAGGTTGTTGTGTACACCCGACCGGAAATACCTTGACGGGGGGTAAGTTTTCTTTTTATAAATAATTTTCAGGACCTAGGAGTGAGGAGATACAGCTGATTATGGTATATCAATTAAATTATTAAAAACAACAAAACAAAGCATTACACATTAATATATGTATATTATGTATTTATTTATATAAAATAAAGTAATATATTGTATATAAAGAATAAATATATGAGTAATGTATTTATATATATATGTATTTTACTTATTAATCGAAGCATCGAAATGGTAGCGATTCTTAGATACCTACCTATGGACATATCTACTTTATTGAAAAGAAAATATGTATTTATTAATATTCCAGACTATGTAGAATCATATATTTTATATTTATTTATTAATATATGTACTCTTTTTTTTTTAACATATTTTGACAATCGAGATATGTGTACTTATATATATATATATATATATATATTTATATTTAATTTTCACCTAACTTCTAGTAAATTTACTAAATTCGGAAAATGAAAAATGGTTTAACTTCAATACAGGATTTAAAAATATTTAAATTAACAATGCACAATAAAAGTAAAGAGGCACATATGACTTCTAAGGAATTTTAAAATAAACAAATCTCACATTTAGGTTAGTGTGTCAAAGAAGGTGTTTATATTATTCGATTTGTTTACAAATAGAGACACCAAAGATCTGGGTCAACCGCATGGTTTGAAAACGACCTTGGCCGTAACTAGATAATTTATCAGGGTTATAAGGATAACCATCAGGATGTCATTGTGCAATGTGCAGCGATATGGGTCATTTACAAATACCTATCATTCACAATCTACAATTGAAAAATCATGGGTTAGCCAGATTTATATCAAAAAATTACATGAAACATTTGAATACCATTGATTAGATGGTCGCATAGATTTTATTAGTTACCTGAAACAGCTAGAAGCTGCGTGCTTACAATTACCTACCATTCACAATCTACAATTGAAAAATCACGGGTTAGTAAGATTTATATAGAAATATTATACGAAACATTTGAACATTATTGATGGAGTGTTCGCATAGATCCCATCAGTTGCCAGAGACAGTTGAGAGTCGTGTACCCTCTTATGTGGCAATCAATTACTTGAAACAATTGAGAAATCACGGGATAGGATGAACGAAATTAATGTTGAAACCTGGAGGTAAAGTTAAAAACAAATACAGTTCATCAAACAGGAGGCAGTGGTCGCTCCTACAACAAGACCATTGACCAAACCAAATAGAGATGACGATTCTCTTAAATAAAAACGTCAAAACCAAACAAAAAGCCTGGAGTTCGATAGCTCTCCAAAACAAACTATCAAATAATTTCTTATTCTACTAGTATTTATTAGTATAACCTTATTCTTACGTATATATTCGGTTACCAATCCTAGAGTTTCGCAGAACTCTTCGTGCGAGATCCGAGCTCGGAATGCGAGGTAGATAGCCTCGTATTGCGAGTTATAAACCTTTCCCAAACTGTATGTATACATATATTTATTCGTATGTACTGTTTACTGGAGAATGCGGACCTGCATACAGCTTGCATTTAGGTCGGTAGACCACTCTCGCATTCTCTTTTAAACGTGGAATGAGGATTCACGACCCGTAAGTCCACACCAACCGTGAGTATATGATTGTATATAGGACGAAACCGGTTCGCCCTAAGTAAATAGTAGACCTTGGAGGAGATGGAATTTGGAGGTATCGGGACCCGAGGGAAGACTTGAAGGCAGTGCATGATGACGTGGAAGGCTTTTTGGGACGCGATAACTAAGGTATCAATCAAAAAGCCGTGTCAAAAGATTGTACGAATTTCTTGTCGACTCACGATCATCTCGTTTACTTGCAGGAGGAAGGAGCCAAATTTTTGCTAGCAAAGGGTTATTCTGAGTTCGTCAAATATACAATTAACTAATAACATTACCATACTAAATCAATTTTACATGTACCTTATAGCAGCTGAGTCATGGAGGAGTGGCGCCAACCAGACACAATAATTAATCATTGCCAAATTTACTAACAATTAACCATTTGAGTTATATTTAATTATCTGTCCAAATAAACATGTATAATATCTTTTATCAGCGTTTAACTACGATTTTGTAGGGTGCAGGGAATCAATAATTACATTAGGAAAGTTAGCTCATTCAGGGAATTCATGTAAGTCTAGGTTTGCAATGGAAAGACCAATTAAATTGTGAAACTCAACACCTCGATCAGAACCAAGGGGGTTACCACAAAATGAAAGTAATTAAAATCCTATATCATAAATCAAAAAAATTACACAACGTTTGATGGAATTTAATTACAATATAAATACGGGTATATTTGCGTTCAAGATCGTAAATAACGTATTAATTAGTTAAGTACATATGTCTATAAAGATATATAGTACAAGAGAGCTTTAAGTAGCTTTCTGAAGTTATCAAAGAAATTAAGGGTCCAATTTTCATGGAGGCTTATGTGTTGTAGGGGAGGAATTTTCCATCCCTGCGAACACATATGCAAAGCCTTAGAAAAAAAAAAAGAAGTATCGATCATAGCCAAGAGAGAAGAAAATTTTATATTGTTATAAACAAATAAAAATAAAAGAAAATGGTGAAAAGGCGAAAACATTACAACTGCATAGCCGTGACCAGGAGGTTCAGGTTTTATAAGATTGGAAAAAAAAAGGTTTTATTGGTCAACCTATTGCAAAAACGGAGAAAATAATAATAATAAATAGGACGTAATTAATTAAAGAATTAACAAAAAAAAAAAAAATCAGAAAAGTGCGACATTACATAAATACACAGTGAAATAAAAAAAAAATAATAATAGATTAACGTAAATAAACAATAAATCCAAAAAGAATGTGTTAACGAATAAACTTATAACACAAAAAGTGTCCTTATAAATAAAAATGTGTTCATTCAAATGACCGTGAACTTAAGAGTCAATAAAAAATTCCTTTCATACGATAATGTAAACAAAAACAAAGGATATGTAGGTTAATGATGTCATTCAGTCAAAAGGAATGCGTTCTGTAAACAAAAACATTGTTTATGTTTTGGGTTCACCGAACAGATCGGAATGTTGATATGAAGCAAGTTTAATAAACAGACAAGCCCGAAAAACATCGAACTTATTGTGAAAACAAAGAACATCGAAAAAATTGATAAGATAAACATCGGGCGTAAAAACATCTATATATCTTAAAAGTCGGAAACATCGTTAAGTAATACGTATCACTCCGAGGAACAAAAAATTAAATAACAAACGTCGAGATTAAATAAACAATGACACAAAAACGAGATAGCTGGAACAAATATAACATAAACATTGCATTCGGATATCGTGGAGTATTAACGTAAACAATTATTGTTTATCTTATATTCAAAAATACAGACCAGCGGCGGGCCGTGGTACTTAACAAATTATTCACAAAGTCAGGAAAAGATATTATTATTTTTATCACTAGACATTCGACAGATTTATTAGAAGAATAGAAAGGTTTAGAGAAATTAAATTGATTAATGTATTACAACACCCAATGTACCTTACTAGATATCATTGGTTTTACAAAAATAATGATTACTTAAAATATAAAATTGATTGATAGCAATTGATTAACAAAAAAAAAATATTTTTTTTTTTGATTAACATTAATATCATTATAAAACAAAAGAAAAAACAATTATTATGACATGTTGGGGTGTTATCTATTATGACCATCTGTAACATAATAAATAACGGAAATATTACACCCATATCGTGTGATAGGTAGATCTATGAAAACAATAATATCAAAATAGAAAAGTGTAATTGTATTAAATCATAGTTAATCATTAGGACCACGTGTTAAATTCAAATGATCGCTCTACGTGCCGCCAATGCACGAGTAGATAGATTTAGTCAGGATCACAAATCTCGATAATCGACAGAGTCATTAATGAGGGTGAAACATTTGATGTTTTGTTTTGTGAGGTAAGATTAATCTTACATAATATAATTTACCATATAAACGGGTAAGTTGAAATAACGTAAGATTTACTCATGATAAGTTTGTTGACATTCAGGTTAGGTTGTTGACTATTGAGGCATATTTTAAGACACAGAGAACCCAGTCAATGGATTCGATAAGGAATTCAAGTATGGGCCAAACAAATAAACGTTGTTTTGAAAAGACAAAGTGTTAGTTGAGAATTCGACTTTCAATCTCAAAGAAAAAAATACAATCCAGAGTCGGCTCGAGACTTTTAATGTCGTTGACGAATGTTTATGATGGGATTATATATATGTGTATATATACCTATTAAAAGGAAATTCATTTTAGGCATTGAAAAAATCCTAATAGATTTTGTAAATTGAAAATAGATAAACGGAACATCTTGATAGGTATTGTAAAAAAATTTAAAATAGGTCGGATATCGAACAAAGCAAGTGTATACAAGAGGATGATGTGAAAATCATAAACGAACTTGAAATTTTACAGGAACAGCCAGGTGATAAAATACAAGAAAAAAATCTAGAAAAAGAAAAAAAAATAAGAAAAACGAGAAAATTTGAAAAAAGATATATAGAATAAGAAAGGCAACATATATATAAATAATTAAGAAAATTAAAATAGGAATATTGAGGTTGTCGCTTAGTAAGAAAAAAAATAGATACATAAGCCGGTAACATTCGGAAGATCTAAGAAAATGGTGGGAAAACGTGGAATGGGGAGGCAAACAGAAGCTTTAGTGACGGCAATCGAGGAAAATGCTACAGCTGGGACGTCAGCAGTGAACATCGGAGATATTACTACAATAATTCAAGCAGCTTTAGCACCGCTTGTTGATAAAATGCAGGAACTTGAGAAACAATTAGGAAGACCAACAACAGTGGCGGTGACAGGAGAGGATAGTGCGCCGAAAAACGTTCTCCAAGTAGTGGAAATGCTACCGCAGCAGGAACGACCTTCATTTTCCGGTGGAAACCAAAACCCCATAAGTTTCTTAGAAGATTTAAAAGAATACACTAGAAAAGTTAAACGTACAGATCCATTAATTGTCGTACGGGAAAATTTGAAGGGAGAAGCAAAAACGTGGGCCAAGTTATACAACAAGCGATGGGAAACAATGTTGGATTTCGAAAGAGATTTTTTAGCTACCTATTGGGGAGATATAAAGAAGAATGAGGTTCGCCGTCGTCTTGCGGAAGGGGTATATGATTCCAAGAGAGATATATCCATGCTCACTCATTTCGCAAATTATTGGGATTTAGCGAAAGCATTAAAAATTACCGAGACACCGTTGAGCGTAGTTGGCGAGATTATGAGACATTACCCTAAAGAAGTTCAATCGCTATGGTTTTCAGGACAGTCAGGAGATGAGATTGTCGCTGCTGAGTTTCTTCGAAAACTAGATACAAATGGTTTGCACACCGGAAGAACGGAACACAAAGAAAAGGAGTGGGGAGGAGTTCACCAAGAAGGACAAATACCGTGACCGTTACCACGCTATAAAGAAGAGAATTCACGCAATAGAGAGTGTGGAAGGAGGCGCTAGCTGCAGTAAGTGTGCAGAAGCTACGACATCTTCAAAGGGAGGTTCTACAATAACTACAAGCGGCAAGGAGCTAGTAATCGCGAACAATTCGGGAAACGACCGAAGGTTGATTCATTAGCCCTCATGAATACGACTCACACAGGGAGAGGGACGCCGGCACCAAAACACAACACTGCATTGAAGATTATGATGAAATGGGGGTGGAATCCAATGAAAGGATTGGGAAGAAATGAACAAGGGATGACTGTTCCAATAAAAGCAGAAAGGAATGTGAGAAGACGAAAGGATGGAGCGGAAGAAACGAGAACGGAAGCGGAAATAGATGTGGAAGTATGTGTCAATTCCTTACAACAAATAACGGATGAATGGAATCAATTGAAAGTGAACGAAGAGAAAACAAGCAGGGAAATTAGTGGGTTCAACAACATTTTCGAAGACAGAGATTATGAGGAAGTAGAAAAGGGTAGCACTTTACCGTTATTACCGGAAGCCAAAGCACAGATAGATAACACGGAAGTTCATTGTCTAATAGATACCGGGAGTCAAATCACGTGCGTTTCTCAAGAATTTTATGAAAGTTATTTAAATGACCAAACACTTTATCCTATTATGCCTGTAACCACTATACAAATTAAAGTAGCGATAGGACATAAAAGTCAGAGAATATCTAGGTTGGTTTTAGTACCATTGCGATTTGGAGATGTTATAATAAATACGCCGTGTTTAATAATACCAAAGTTAATTAGGCCAATTATATTGGGTATCAACTGGTTAGACGAATATACAGCTGAATTTAAATGTGGAGAAAACAGAAAGTTAAAAATAAAAACAGGAAATGGGAAGAAGGAAATAGAGTTAGTAAATTCAACCGTAATTCATAGGAAACCTAAACACGAGATTAGAAATCAAAATTGCACAAGTGGAAAAATAATTAATATTGAAGTAAACCCTGAAATAAATAATACGGCGTGCCTCGAGAGTAGAATAACGACCTTTGTGTCCGAGTTAAATTTAGATTCAAAAGGAAAAGAAGGGTTAGAAAAGATTTTAATTAAACATAAGAATGTATTTATAGACAAACCGGGTCTAACTACCTTGTACACTCACGAAATAAGAATGACGGACGAGACGCCTTTCGTTAAGCGATCCTACCCAGTACCTTTTGCTTACAGGGATAAGATTGATGAAAAGATTAGAGAATTGGAGTCATTAGGAATCATCAGTAGAGAGGCCACGCAGTTTTCTAGTCCTCTAACATTTACCTTGAAAAAAGATGGGACGGTTAGGATACTCTTAGATGCTAGATTCTTAAACACCAGAATGCAGGCGGAAGTAGAAAAACCACCATTAACTTCAGAAATTATACAGCGTTTTCATGGTGTAAAATTCATAACCACAATAGATCTAAATTCAGCTTACTTTCAAATACCTATCAGTCCAGAAAGTCGCAAGTATACTGGGTTTGTATACAATGGAAAATCTTACGTATACAAGGTATTACCGCAGGGGTTAAAAACATCAGTAGGGAGTTTTTCAAGAGGAATGGACAAAATTCTAGGACCAGGGGTGAGGGAATTCTGCGCTAATTACTTAGATGATTTAATAATATATACGTGTGGTAGTCAAGAAGATCATTTTGAACATGTAAACGCGGTACTTGAGAGGTTAAAGGAAGCAAACATGACTTGTAAACTTGAAAAATGTCAATTTTTATTCACAGAAGTACGTATGTTAGGACATATTATAACGCCTTTGGGAGTTCAAATGGATCCGGAAAAGATTGATGCTATTAAAAATTTTCCGGTACCCAAGAAAATAAAACAAGTTAGAGCTTTTCTAGGACTTTGCAATTATTACCGTAGATTCGCGAATAAATATGGGGAAACAACACGGGTTTTGTGCGATTTACTTCAGAAAAATAGAACCTGGCGATGGGGTGACTCAGAACAGCGCGCATTCGAGAGGGTGAAAACATTATTTTTAGAGACAGTTATTTTACATCATCATGACCCAAATAGTACTTATTATTTACAGACAGATAGTTCGGGGTTCGCGATAGGAGGAGAATTATACCAGTTGGATGAGGAAGGGAATCACCACGTTATTGGATTTATTAGCAAAGCTTTAAGAGGACCGGAGTTGAAATGGACCACGTCAGAACAAGAGTTATGGGCGATAATATATGCTTTACACAAATTTGAGACATACTTAAGAGGAGTACACTTAATAATTAGGACGGATCATCAAGCATTGACATTTTTAAAGAGCTGGAAGATGTACAGTGGCCGACTAACACGGTGGATTTTATATTTAAATCAATTTAACTTCACTGTAGAGTACGTCAAAGGGAAGGAAAATATAGGGCCTGATATTTTATCTCGTTATTCTTGTGATGCAAAAAATGTACAGGAGGAGAAAAACACGTGCCCAGAGATAGCAGCTTTTGCAGTTAAAGGTAGACAACAGATTCGGAAACACTTAGAAAATATAACTGAACTACAGAAACAAGACACATTTTTGGGAGAAATTTTCGGATATTTGCGCAAGGGAAAATTTGGGCCGCCGACAAAAAATGTTAATAGGTATTTAAAAAATTATAAAAAAATAGGCAAGACTTTATATTACACAACAGGGCTAAACAAAACGGTGTTAGCAGTACCACAAGAGTTGACTGAAGAACTAATAAAAATGATACATTTAGAAATCGGACACGGAGGAGTTTTTAAAACAGGGATAGCTTTGGGAGATAGGTATTATTGGCCAGGCATGCACCGAGATATAAAACGCATAGTGAGAGGGTGTCACCTATGTCAGCTGGCGAAGCGCGAAATTCGACCAACTGTAGGGCCGAGTAAATCCATAATTACCAAAGAAGTAGGACAATTAGCTATGGCAGATTTATACGGACCTTTACCGAGAGGAATAGGAGGGGTTAGATTCATTTTCGTGATACAAGATTCATTCAGTAGATTTGTAAAATTATATAAATTGAGGATAGCAAGTACTAAGACCGTGTTAAATTGTGTAGAGGATTTTAATAAAACAATACAAATAGATGCTTTGTTAACGGACAACGGATCTCAATTTACATCGAAGAAATGGGAAAACAACTTAAATAGGATGGGCATAAGAATCGTACATACGTCAATACGAAATCCCGGACCGAACATAACAGAGCGCGTGAATAAGGAACTAGGTAGAATTTTCCGTATTTATTGTCACGAAAAACATACCAAGTGGGCGGCTTTCCTTAAAGAAATAGAACAAACCTACAATAATTCGATACACTGTTCAACAGGATTCTCACCTAATGAAATAGCTTTTGGGAAATCACCAACTTATAGTTTAGACAGGTATACTCAAGGCTGCGGAAAATCTACGAAAACAATAGATGAAATAAGATTAGCAGCACGGAAAAATTTAGAGAAAAGCGCTGCAAATCGACAGAAATACTATAATCTCAACAAAAGATTAATAACTTATGAGATTGGGACCCTGGTCAAGTTGAAAAAATTTACACAATCAAACCTACTCAAAAAAGAAATAAAAAAATTCAATCTGCTTTACGATGGACCTTATGTAATTGGGTCAGAAGTTTATAGTAACACGTATACGCTAATTGATCCGGTAACTCGGGAAATAAAAGGAGATTATAGCGCAATTCATTTAGCGAAATATTATACATGTAATAAGGAACAAAAACCGAGTTTAGAGATAGTGGAAATCAACGAATAAAATGCGAAATTTACAATATTTGAAACTTTAAATAAATAAACGATTGAGAAAAATTTAAAATCTGTTAGGATACGATATAATTTAAGGAGAAAGAAAATTACTAAAATATTAGACTATCAGTTCGTTTGCGAGGGGCGGGTCGTCCTTAAGTCTTTAAGGTTGAGTGAACAAATCTCTAAATAAGCGACAATCATATTCTAATTTACTAATAGAGTAAGAGAAAAATTTTTCGATAATATTGATTTTCTAGTTTAGAAAAAAAAAATTGTGTGTTAGTGTGTAGGAAAATTTTGTTAGATAAGTAAGAACACAGAAGGAAAGCGTATGGGAGTTATATACCCACAAAAGGAACAAAAAAAAATACATATATTATAAATAGGATAGGGTACGTTTTATAAAACAAGATTTTAAATTGACAATGCATAGAGTTAGATTTTTTTTTTGAAAACTTGAAATAAGGCTATCTATAGATTTAGAGTAGACATTAGGTAAAGATAAAAAGGGAACATTAGAATTACGATATGGTTAGGTTAAATTTTCAAAAAAAAAAAATTTAAAAGGAAACAGGAACGATGAGAAAATTGGAGTTTAGTTAAGAACATTTATGAAATTTAAAAATTAGGGTGGGTAACACCTAGGCTAGAACAACTTGTTTGAATGATCTATGAAAAGACAATTAGAAATTACACAAAAAAAAAAAAAAAATTTGCGAATAAGAAAAAAAAAATGCTGGAAAAGTTTAAATGAAACATGTATACCACTGATTTTTGGATTGGGTGAGGTCGTGCAAAGATACATATTTCACAAAAATTATCATACTTACAAAACAAAAACAAAACGAAAAATTATTTGCACACCAAGAGACCATCCACTTTTCAGTTGGTCAATAGACCGCGAGATTGCAAACAATCTTTATCTGAATCATTGTAAGGGAGGTCTTAGTCCAACCAGGTTGAGGACCACCTAAACACGCGAGTCGAGGGGCGTGTTTTTCCCAGAAAAAAAAAAGAGATTAATTTTGAGTTTATCAAAATTAGAGAAATTCCATAAAATAAAATCTTCGCGAAAAGAAAATAGAAAATACAATGAGATTCAGAGTCAAGGTTGTTAACAATCCAAACAAAATGGAAAGAGAGATAGGGAAAAACAGAATGAGGGGGGGGAGAAAGGAAAAAACAGAATGGAAAGAGAGATAGGGAATAACAGAATGAGGGGGGGGGAGAAAGGAAATAACAGAATGGAGAGAGAGATAGGGAATGATAGAGTGAGGTAGAGAAAGGAAATAACAGGAAGTGATGTAGGAAAAGGAATAACAGAACGAGGGGGGGAGAATAGCTAGACTACATTTGAACACAATTTCGATGTCTAAAGTAGTATACAACGTTAGCCACAGCAAATTGAGTTCAGAGGGGGGAACTGTGATGAAAGGCTTAAATCACAGTGAAAAACAGATAAACCATAGCTGCTAAAAATATACAAATTATTAATGAAAACCGTCATTCTAGCGACATCTGTTGAGGTTAAAATTGATTCAGTTTGTTTTTCAGTAGGCCCCTGTAATAGTTGGAATTATGTTGAGATTCTATAGTATAAACACAGAGGTCATTAAAATCGTCTAGGAACGACTAGGAACCCCCTTTTGAGGCTTCAAAATAAACATTGAATTTTGTCAACCAATAGATCTGAACAAAGAGCTATAAAATTTTGAGTAACCAATCAGTGAACGAAGAGGCGTACATCAAATGCAGACAAAGGAATGAACTGTGGATCAGGCAATAAAAAAGATAATTAACGACATTTCGATTCTCACAGAAATTGGAGGTGAACGCACTTTAGGGTCAACATCGACTTTCAAGGTGACAAACTCCTGGGAATGTTTACAATAACTGAGACATTTATGGGGTATCGAACCATTGAAATCGGGTGCTTGGAAGTTTTACAGGTTGTAAAGCGCACACACAAAAATGCAATGAAAAAAATTATAAACGTGATAGTATAAAAAAAGGACGGGAAAAGCAAAGGAAAGTTACTGGCGGAATTTCAACTGTAGTGCAATTATTTATGATAGAAGGAGGGTGTCATGTTCGATAAAAATCGTACTAAAGAGAGGAGTGAGTGTTGGAAACAATGGAAATTAATCGTTATCAATTTAAGACGAAACGGACATATTGGTAAATCAATCTTGAATGAAAATCTCGCAAAAAAAAATAGACATTTTAGAAAAGTGCGGCGACCGGATGGAAGGATAATATAGAGATTTTGGACTGCTACGAAGGTCCTAGGGACGTGAAAATCGAGTATCAGAAGAAGACAGAAAAACTAAAACATATAGCGATAGATTAGATTCAGGAAAAGTAGACATTTTACATAATTATTAGGTTAGATATATATTGGAGTTACCCAATATTACGGAGGGATCGAAACAAGATAAAAGGTTGGCGGTCTCATGTATATTTTGAAGGGTAAACAATCGAAATCCGAACATGGTTTTTATTTACGTTAAGGTAATAACCCATTAGAAGACCAATAAAATTTAACGTGGAGCTTATGGAATATTTATTTAAAGCAAAAGATATTAAAACTAATGGCTCTAAAATTAAACTAAATTTACGGCCGTAGTACATAAAATCTGAGACGTAAACATATGTCCAGACGTATAATTTATGTGAAATCTTGTAAGTGAGGGATGGAGAATGGGCGGAGATTGGGTCAGACAATAAAAGTGACACATATACCAGAGTCTAATTAGGTATATCTTCCATAGAAGTGTGGAAAATTATATATTAATTAATAATAGATGAAGTATGAAATTTTCCTGGAGACCACACACATCGGGAAAAGTGAAGAAAAGATAAAAGGAAGGGTAAAGAACGGAGATAGGAAATGATCCATGTGGAGAAAAGCGATACAATTCGAATTTATCCGTGAAATTAATAAATACGACTTGGAAAATGAGTAATTATAAGAGTTATGAGAAATGACATAAGAATCAAGAAGAAATTGTGCAAGAAAACGTCGCGGATAAAAATAAAATTCAAAAATAAAGGAAAAACTCAAATCTGCGACAGGGAGATAGAGAGTACGGGTGGAAATGGAAAAGCTCATATAAGTAACAATAAAATTAAGTAGAATTTAAACAAATCGAAATTCAAAAATGCGTAGTAAAGATTTCGACATGGATTTAAACAATTTTCGCACGAGATGCATAAAATTGAGATGTATATATATATTATTGAGGACGGACCTATCGCAAATTGAGAAAAAAAGGAACACAAAATCATGAGAATTTAACTACATTTTGTATGAACACAGGACAAAGGAAGCTTGGGCGATTAACACAGACTTACCCGATTCGGACCCTATCGATTTAGATTTGTGAGATGGAAACTGGCCACCGCCTTGAGCCGGAAAGCAGAACATCTTATGGAAGAACGATCGAAATTAGGGGAAGGGGTGTTCGGATTTACGAGTTGATAGGAAATAGAATTAAGCATCAAGAGAAATTCAGATACGTCTTTTGGGACCTGAGAGGGATATAAAAGATGGAACACATCAGTCAGGAGGCAGTCGCGCGGAGGATTCGAAAAGTTGTTACGTGGCGGTACTACGTTCTTTGGTAGGATTAACAGTGAAAAATCTTTAAGTGTTAAATTTTAAATAAGTCCCTGACTTAGGAAAATTTTGTGGTAAATACAAGTGCTAGAGTCAGTGAAATTTAATTTGGTTAAACAGTGAAAATAAATATAATTTAAACTCAGTGCTTAAAAGTGTTAAGTGAAGTGCAGAAAGTGATTACGGAATTAAGAATTTAACTAAAATTTAAAAATAATTATTTCATTCAAAGTGAAAACATTCAAATTAAATTTAAGAGTTTGTTATCGTTAAATTAAAGTGGATGTGCTCGTGAATTGATATTTAAAAATAGATTATAATTTTGTTTAAAATTATTAATAGTAAATACTTCATCTTAGGTTAAAAGAAACACAAAAACAAAAAAAAGGATTCGATAATAATAAACGTTTAAACCTTTGTTCTAAAATTAACAGTTAGAAAAAAAATTAATTTATTAAGAGTCGAGTTTAATTAAAAGTTTGCACAATTCGGAATAAATTTTCTTATCAATTTATATAAAAGGAAATTTAGAATTAATAAATTGTTCAATTAAAATCCATCGTGCGTATAGCGACAGTGTTAAAAGTGTTTGTCGTTTTAACCGGAATTTTAATCATCAGTCTATCATTTCGAAAAGGAATTTGAAACAGCTATCATTCAAAAGCCTAAACTAGAAAAGTGTTATTAAATCAACGGGTTTTCTGAATTAGGATTTCGTTCGGAAGAAAAATTAAATATCAGCTAATTTATACGATTCAAGCGAGAATAAAATATTAAATAGGAATAAATAGTCGAAAAGACTTATTTTGAAATTAGTTGAAAAATACAATTAATTAGGTAGGATTTCTTCATCAAGGTTGTTGTGTACACCCGACCGGAAATACCTTGACGGGGGGTAAGTTTTCTTTTTATAAATAATTTTCAGGACCTAGGAGTGAGGAGATACAGCTGATTATGGTATATCAATTAAATTATTAAAAACAACAAAACAAAGCATTACACATTAATATATGTATATTATGTATTTATTTATATAAAATAAAGTAATATATTGTATATAAAGAATAAATATATGAGTAATGTATTTATATATATATGTATTTTACTTATTTATCGAAGCATCGAAATGGTAGCGATTCTTAGATACCTACCTATGGACATATCTACTTTATTGAAAAGAAAATATGTATTTATTAATATTCCAGACTATGTAGAATCATATATTTTATATTTATTTATTAATATATGTACTCTTTTTTTTTTAACATATTTTGACAATCGAGATATGTGTACTTATATATATATATATATATATATTTATATTTAATTTTCACCTAACTTCTAGTAAATTTACTAAATTCGGAAAATGAAAAATGGTTTAACTTCAATACAGGATTTAAAAATATTTAAATTAACAATGCACAATAAAAGTAAAGAGGCACATATGACTTCTAAGGAATTTTAAAATAAACAAATCTCACATTTAGGTTAGTGTGTCAAAGAAGGTGTTTATATTATTCGATTTGTTTACAAATAGAGACACCAAAGATCTGGGTCAACCGCATGGTTTGAAAACGACCTTGGCCGTAACTAGATAATTTATCAGGGTTATAAGGATAACCATCAGGATGTCATTGTGCAATGTGCAGCGATATGGGTCATTTACAAATACCTATCATTCACAATCTACAATTGAAAAATCATGGGTTAGCCAGATTTATATCAAAAAATTACATGAAACATTTGAATACCATTGATTAGATGGTCGCATAGATTTTATTAGTTACCTGAAACAGCTAGAAGCTGCGTGCTTACAATTACCTACCATTCACAATCTACAATTGAAAAATCACGGGTTAGTAAGATTTATATAGAAATATTATACGAAACATTTGAACATTATTGATGGAGTGTTCGCATAGATCCCATCAGTTGCCAGAGACAGTTGAGAGTCGTGTACCCTCTTATGTGGCAATCAATTACTTGAAACAATTGAGAAATCACGGGATAGGATGAACGAAATTAATGTTGAAACCTGGAGGTAAAGTTAAAAACAAATACAGTTCATCAAACAGGAGGCAGTGGTCGCTCCTACAACAAGACCATTGACCAAACCAAATAGAGATGACGATTCTCTTAAATAAAAACGTCAAAACCAAACAAAAAGCCTGGAGTTCGATAGCTCTCCAAAACAAACTATCAAATAATTTCTTATTCTACTAGTATTTATTAGTATAACCTTATTCTTACGTATATATTCGGTTACCAATCCTAGAGTTTCGCAGAACTCTTCGTGCGAGATCCGAGCTCGGAATGCGAGGTAGATAGCCTCGTATTGCGAGTTATAAACCTTTCCCAAACTGTATGTATACATATATTTATTCGTATGTACTGTTTACTGGAGAATGCGGACCTGCATACAGCTTGCATTTAGGTCGGTAGACCACTCTCGCATTCTCTTTTAAACGTGGAATGAGGATTCACGACCCGTAAGTCCACACCAACCGTGAGTATATGATTGTATATAGGACGAAACCGGTTCGCCCTAAGTAAATAGTAGACCTTGGAGGAGATGGAATTTGGAGGTATCGGGACCCGAGGGAAGACTTGAAGGCAGTGCATGATGACGTGGAAGGCTTTTTGGGACGCGATAACTAAGGTATCAATCAAAAAGCCGTGTCAAAAGATTGTACGAATTTCTTGTCGACTCACGATCATCTCGTTTACTTGCAGGAGGAAGGAGCCAAATTTTTGCTAGCAAAGGGTTATTCTGAGTTCGTCAAATATACAATTAACTAATAACATTACCATACTAAATCAATTTTACATGTACCTTATAGCAGCTGAGTCATGGAGGAGTGGCGCCAACCAGACACAATAATTAATCATTGCCAAATTTACTAACAATTAACCATTTGAGTTATATTTAATTATCTGTCCAAATAAACATGTATAATATCTTTTATCAGCGTTTAACTACGATTTTGTAGGGTGCAGGGAATCAATAATTACATTAGGAAAGTTAGCTCATTCAGGGAATTCATGTAAGTCTAGGTTTGCAATGGAAAGACCAATTAAATTGTGAAACTCAACACCTCGATCAGAACCAAGGGGGTTACCACAAAATGAAAGTAATTAAAATCCTATATCATAAATCAAAAAAATTACACAACGTTTGATGGAATTTAATTACAATATAAATACGGGTATATTTGCGTTCAAGATCGTAAATAACGTATTAATTAGTTAAGTACATATGTCTATAAAGATATATAGTACAAGAGAGCTTTAAGTAGCTTTCTGAAGTTATCAAAGAAATTAAGGGTCCAATTTTCATGGAGGCTTATGTGTTGTAGGGGAGGAATTTTCCATCCCTGCGAACACATATGCAAAGCCTTAGAAAAAAAAAAGAAGTATCGATCATAGCCAAGAGAGAAGAAAATTTTATATTGTTATAAACAAATAAAAATAAAAGAAAATGGTGAAAAGGCGAAAACATTACAAGCTCAGTGTTCAGAGCTGTCGACCGGAAATCGAAGGGACACGGGTTCGAGTCCCGTTGGCGTCATGTATCTTTTATCAGGAGATTTTTCAATGTGGATGAGTGTTTCAGGCGAATAATTATTGCTTGTAAAATAATTATAATAAAATAGCCACGGAGCCAATATTGTATGCGGATATAATGAGTAATTGCAAATATATTAAGAATCTCTTCAAATTATTAATTTATTTAGTAATTAGGTTAAAAACGGAATAGCAAACCGTTTTCTGATAAATTTTTAGTAAATTCCTAATATATCGGAACATATGTTCATGCACCTGCGTCTTGATATTAAAAATAAAAAGACGAAATGCGAAAATATTTGGAATTTTACGAACTTTTGTTCCGATAACAGAGACAATACAATTGTGTATTACTAAAAGTTTAGCAGGAAACCTATTAATTCACTCGTTAAGCCCTGCAATCCCGTTTTAAACTTGAAAAAATCCTTAAAAATTAGCAATACTTATTTTTCTCAGTTTATGTGGTTGTGTTTAGCTTATTACCAAGTTACGAAACAATTTTTTTAAGTACCTGGTAATTTTAATATGTAAACACAATAAAATAATTTCATTTAGCAAAATATGACACTAATTAAATATAAATTTGTTTGACATAAGCAAAATGTTTATTTAATAACAAAAAAAATTCAAGTTATCCTGCGGGTGCAATTTAAAATGCCCTTTAAAGGAAAATAACCATGCTGATTTTGAATATTATAACGCCAGATACAAGACAATGTTATCTTATAAAAGAGAGTAAGAATATAAATTCTTAGAAAGCATCCATGTAATTTGATCATCGTAAACATGTACAATGTACATTATAAGTAAGGCACTACAAAACAAATACATACATCTGACAAATAGGGTAGCTTTCTTTTTGCCTATGATCACAACTACAATTACGTGACATGTAGTTATAATTTTTTTATAAGAATAAAATCGTTTTAATTTTGTGTTTTCTACCTCTTCGGATTATGGCTAAAGGAATATTTTTTTTATTTTTTATTATACATTATACAGAAAAATTATGAAAAACATAAATAACAATTATAAAAGTCTTTAGAAATGATATATCATTGTAAGCTAATACAAATTAATTATTTCAGTAAGCCAAGTCTTCAGTAAGTTCATCAATTGTTTGTTTTGGGCACAGTTTTTAATTTCAGCAGGTAACATATTAAAACAACTAGAAATCATATAGTTTAACGTTTTTTGTCCATATTTATTTGTATGCTTAGGTGCAATAAGTCTTTTATTAAAGTTAAAACGAATATTATGATTGTGTTCTAGTCTGATTATATATAAGAGGTAATTTATATGCTGAAATATAATTTTGTACCACAGAATTGCTCTCACTGAAAGAATTTTGAGATGCAGTATGAAATATAATGCCTTTCTTTGTATACATTTTTTCAGCTAATAATTTAACCAATGAATTTTGCACGGATTGAACATGGTCGATATTAGTTTTATAGAAAAATCCCCATGATAAAAAAGCTGAAAACAAATTGATGTATGTATGAAATTTTAATTTAAAAAGTGATCTGTACGGTTTTTAATTTTAATCTTATTTCAACATCGCTTTGAAAATTCAACTTTATTTGTGCTAATCAGAACAGAAAATGAATACCGCACAAGAATACTAACTGCCCGGAGCCAGTGTGATTATATCACCTTTATCTTCCTCCTCTTTTTTTTCCCTCCCCACTACCTTCAGCCTTACAATATTTAGGATGATTAGGACCCCAATTTAGGATGCCTAGTTAGCCATAGTCTCACAAATTCTAGACGGTTAGGTGCAATTGGGACTCTCAAGGTTCCATTTTAAGTAACGTTTCATTTTTGAATTTCACCAAGGCAATACAGATCATCCAAAATAAAATACTAAGTTCTAGGTAAGTTTTTAGATTCTCACGGCCAAAAGCATTTTTGTTGTTTGTTTTTGGGGTGTTATGCCGTGTTGCGCTAACTCCTTCTTTAGCCGACGTTTCGGACAGCGTTGCAGTGTCCATCATCAGGGCAGATCCGGTAGATCCGAAGATGTGATGCAACGCTGTCCGAAACGTCGGCTAAAGAAGGAGTTAGCGCAACACGGCATAACACCCCAAAAACAAACAACAAAAATACTAAGTTCTATTCCACAAACATTATTAACTTTAATTAGAATGCCCACCTACCAGAAAGTACATAATATAGGCATTAAAGATGATCATGGTCCTACGTGTAATTGGTAACAAGTATGAGTTTTTAACAATCGCATTAATAATATCTGATTTACCAGCAGTTATTTCTAAAATGGGACGATCGTTTTTTTTAAATTTTATTTTAGACTAGCTGTACCCCACTACGCGTTGCTGTGGCTTATCAGTCTGTGTAGATATTGAAACAGATGGCGTTGTTACATTTTACATTTTATTTATATAGATATATAGATGGGCATAAATGTGAATCTAGATTATATAAAAAAGGGTCTTTGGGTGGGTGACTTTGTTTTTTATGCAAATCTATAGTTTTATTCCGAGTTTGATGAAATTAAGCACACTTTCAAAACACCGTTCACATGCGAATTCTAAAAACCACTCCATCTCGTCTACCCGCCCCTTCAAGCAGAATAAAGCCCGGGCAACGGCGGGTGCTTCACCTAGTTTAATATATTTATATATAAATAATGTGATAACAATTATTGTAATGCAGAAAACGACATTCTTCGAAACCAATTTTAATTTCGTGGGTCAGCATGGTGTTTTACTTACTGTCAATAAATGATAATAAAAATATTTATTTATTTATTTAAAAGTGATATACATTTTGTGCGATGCAATATGATACAATACAATCTCAAAACTGCCCGTTTATATCTTATTTCTCCGCCTCTTTGTTTGGAGAAGAAAGGATGTAACTCCTTTTATATTTTGATATCGACCCCGTTCAGGCCGGGCGTAAAATGCTGTCTGTGTCTATGCACCAATACCCACACGCACCATATTGACAGAGGTTTTGGAATACGAGTGTTTCATATTATTATTAAAGAGGTGTTTGGGATTCTGTTTGCCGGAGGAATCGTGAGTTATCAGTATTTGAGCGACAGCCCGCGATGGAAAGAAATATTTCTCCGATGATTTATTCGCGCATTTCCCACGTCAAATGGAATCTCCGAATACTAACTTATTAAAATATATATTTAAATAGAAATGAAAGGGTTCTCACAATAAGTAAATTACTCAATACACGAGAAGATTTCAGACATAGATATTAAATTTTTAAGTCATGCAATAGAAGATTGGTTTTTTTTTAAGCCAGTGAATCTACGGCATCCTTTGGGTGAAACTGGAGTGAAAATACGTTGTGTTGTCAACTAAACCATCTTCTTAAATGTTTTGATGAACTTATTTTTTGATTAATATCTGTGTATAAATTATTCAACTTCCTGAATCCTTATCGTTGCCGGGCATGAGTATGTTAATGAGTATGAGGAGAAGGACAAGGGGAAGAAGATGGTGGAAATAACACAAAACTGATTTTTGAGATCTGGTCACTAAACTAAACGTGGCTCGTGCCGGTATTATTATTGATACAAATTAAATTGGCAGTCACAAATTAATAATACCTGTACTACTGTTTTTAATTTAATAAGATATAATTAAGATATCTTACACACACATTTTACAGACTAAAAGAAGTGCTCAATGTTGAAATACTGAAAATTATTTATTTTTCTTTGGTGCAATCTTCACTCATATACGGAATAATAGGATGGGGCGGTGCGCTTCATACACATATAAAACCTTTACAAATAACTCAAAAGTATATCATCAAAGTTATGTATAATCGGAAAAGAACATTTTCAACAGACGAGTTATACAAAGAATCTAAACTATTCTGTCTCCGTAAACTACTTATTTTGCAAACTATGAAATTCATCTTTAAAAACAAAAATATATTCGAAATAAATGAAAATAGAATCAACATTAGAAATAATAATGTATTTTATACTCCCCAAACGAACACAAAATAAATGCAAACATACTGCAGTTTCATTGGACCTCGTACTTTAAATCTTTTACCCAAAAATATTTAAGTGATTACTAAACTTACTCAATATTTAAAAGAGTTAAAATTATGGCTTTTTGATACAGCAGTTGAAACTTTTTTATTTAATTTGTATCAATTTATGTTTCTCATAAAATATTCACCATATATTACACTAAACACTTATAAAGCGCATCGCCCCATCCTATTATTCCGTATATGAGTGAAGATTGCACCAAAGAAAAATAAATAATT
The DNA here is from genome assembly GCA_026573805.1 of Hesperophylax magnus. NCBI lineage: Eukaryota > Metazoa > Arthropoda > Insecta > Trichoptera > Limnephilidae > Hesperophylax > Hesperophylax magnus. Next base: position 1,278,186 of record JAIUSX010000071.1, read on the forward strand.
TTCAGTTTTTCAACATTGAGCACTTCTTTTAGTCTGTAAAATGTGTATGTAAGATATCTTAATACACTATTGTAAATACTTTTTATACAAACCGCTTAGACAAAATGTAATCTTGTTTTTGTTTTATATGCCCACAGTTTGTTTATTTCTAGGTACAATAATATAATAACTTAAATTTATTACCCACGCACAGGCTGCGCCTTAGTGGGTTCCCATTATTCGAATTGATTTATATAATATTGTATATAATTAATGTAAAAATTGGGAAAAATAAAGCAATAAAAAAAAAATAATGAATAACTTCCATAAGTACGATTTTGACAGCTTGTCTCTTTCTTTAATTAATTTCAATTTGACTAACTATTCTCTTCTTTAGTAGTTACTTTGCCTACACATATATCTACTCGACCAATTATTGATGTATTTTGGCAAGTTTAGTTTTAATTAAATAATATAATGGGATAATAAGACTGGAAACGTATAAAATTGATAACTACGGTTTAAAAAAATTAAACCACCTAAATTGCACAGTTTATCCCATATTTTTAAGTTCGTTAAAGTTGTCGCATTACGGCAAGCGATTGCACTGTGCGTTTTTGTATTCTTGCCAAATTACGTCAATAGTTGGTCGAGTAGATATAGGTGTAGGCAAGGTAACTACTAAAGAAGAAAAATAGTGTACATATATATACCAATTGCTGGAGTGGAGAATATACTATTTATAATGCCCACGGCCAGTTTTTGATCACGATCTTAGAAACCGAAATCGAGAGTTTTTCTGCTCTGCCAAGAAGGTCGTCTAGAAGAAGAAATTTTATTTTATTTACAGTATTGAAACAACATCGCTCGGTTCTTCGCAACAAATTACAATATCATTCTATTTTCAAGATCTGAAAACATTTGATTAAGTATTCAAAATTACCCAACGACAGAGTTACGTAAATTTATTTTCGGAGGAAAGACAATTATTAAAACTATTTTCGGTGTTTTGTTGTTGTGGCCTTAAATAAACTATGGGTTGAGTTTTTCAATACCACCCGCAAAATCGTATTTTAATACGCTCATAGCGCATTATTGAAATTCGCGTTTAGGCGCGTTCTGTTGCATTTGGCGTATTTCAATCGGATGGGTTGTCCAACAATTTCAGTAAATTAATTAATATTGAAATTGAAACTCGTATTTCTTTTGTTTGAAATTTGGACATCTGTCGTCATTTTTTAAGATTACTGACGGTGTTCACTCGAAAAGTAAATTTGTAATTTTCTTAATTTCACGATGTTTGTTTTCGAAGGGCAATAATCCTAAGACAAGCATAAAAAAAAATACTTTTAACTCTATAAATCCTAGAATTATAATATGCCGTGATTTTTCACGGATCTGCGCGAGTATTATATAAAGAAGAGTGTACCGGAACGGGTTAATGGTTTTGTTTTCTAAAAAAATCTGCAGTTTTTTTCTGAAATTGATTTTTGAAATTTTCACAATTGAATTTCAAAATAGAAATAAAAGTTTTCCACCCCACCCCTTTTCTGACCTTTTAAGCAGAACTTGATACTCCTGGAGTAATTCTGAAAATTTGGCCTTCAAAATAAGAGGAAAGAACCTGAATCAGACTGTCACTGCGGTTCCAGAATTACTGTCTGCCTGGGAAACGCTGGGGACTGTAAGCTAAAAATATTTATTTTTGTTATGAAACAAAATGTACGGAATTACCAGACCCATTAATTGGAATCCATAAACAATTTATTAAAAAAAAATCTTTTTTGTTTAACAGTTAAAAAAGCAGCTTTAAAAAAAAAGAATTATTATTCATATCCCGAGTCCAACATTGATTGCGAATATTAAATATTCCCGTCCACAGAATGATTTCCTTTCTTTTAGAATTTCTATGATAACTTTGTTTGATTTATTATTTCAACGACGTTTGCGGCACAGGTACTGAATATTAAAACAAAATTATATTATATTTTATTTATTATTTTGTTGCAAAATATGAAATATTTATGAAATAGTTCAAGAAAATCATTCAACAAATATTGCTGCTTATTAAAATAATTGAACGACACAATATTTTGCTTCAGTTCTTAATCAAGATGTTCCTTTGATAGTTTTTTTCTAGCAACGCACGGCGACTCTACTACTCAGAGAGTACCCAGAGATTTATTCCTTAAAACGGCGAGTATTGTGAGGGATTGAATGCAGAACAAATGTATTCGGTGACAAACCAGAACTACAAAAATCTAACGAATGGTGATGATTATTTTGTAAATGATTCGTTGATAAATAAAAATATGAAATACGAGTAAGTACCTTTCAAATCAAACACGCTCTGTAGAAGATTTCGGCTCTGGAGCTCACAGGTGAAAAGGACGCTCTTTTTAACTTTCTGTACCATCGTGTACATATGAAATGGGTCAACTACAAAAACAGAGCCCTGGAAAGGGTTTTCCACAAGAACGTTCTCCCTGGATAATGGAAGTAGAAGGAATTCAATACCAATAATCTGATTTTTCTTAGAGTTTAAACGTATTTATATATTTTATAAAAAAAAACGATGTTTTATTCATAACATAATATATGCAATATGAATGTGCCATAAAGTATCTAAAATATAAAACTATGTATTCATTTCAAAAGTCATTGGCTTATAATGTAATAAAATAAGTTATTTTAATATTATGTATGTTTCAAAGGACACAATGGCTATAAAGGGGTATATTATTGTTCTATTATATTATTTTTTTAAGTCCACCATGATATCTGTCTATCTTTTTGATGGTCTATTATAATTCAAGGTGAATAAAAATCCTTCCTTTATGAATTTATCTACTGAAATTCGTGAATCATTACCATGCCCTCCAATTTCATCTTGTTAAATATCCGATTTCAAAATTATCCTTTAACCACAAAACTTCGCTTTGTTGCGCGTTCTTAAATCTTAACTATTAGAAAAAACCTGTGTGATTATCCAAGGAAAGGCTATATAATATTGCGATATTTTAAATGTTTTTAATTCGAGCTATGTTCAAAATAGTGTACAAAAATCAGGTTAAGATAACTTTTCTCTTGTTTTGAAGGTCAAGTGTGCAAAATGTCACCAATCTCAGAATAAAACTGTAATCACCCGAACACCTGTGACAGATACTCTTTTTATACAAATTGATAGAAGATACCGATAGATATTTAATTTATTTTAATTAGTTATTATTCTGTTAAAGCCTTATTTCTTGTACCGCGATCACATTTGAATAAAAACGGCAAACCACGCCAAATTAAAACGTTGACGTTTGACTGTCAGCGTTCGGTTAAATTATGACTACCGTTTTCCCTGGTGGCTAAATCCTAACCTGATTTAACTAAACTAAAAAACTTGCAAAGCGCTAAAATATCATGATTCGGTGGTTATCAGAAACCATTGAAATGTGAAGTAATTATAAATGGCGCTGATTTGCCGATTTGTGCTGACGTCAAATACAATGGAGTTCATTCACGACAATTCTCAACGAAGTCATTCCATTCTAACAAAGAGTGGTTCGACCCACTCATTGTTTGAGTGCAATGACTTTTGACGATCGTCATATGTAAATATGTACCTTCAGCAAAACTCAAGAATAAAAACGTCGACCAATGTACGTACTTTCGACGGCAATTGCGAGCGGCCTGGATCGGAGAATCGATATCCAGGTCGAAGTACCTTTTTTTAACGAACGATTAGTTTTATTCGATATACTAAATATTACGCGTCCATTTCAGAACAACATTTGATTTTATGTTCGACGAGAAAAGAAGCTTAGCTATCAGGTGGGCGGAACTGATATGGCAGAATCACACATTGTATTTTATTTATTTATTGGACAATTTGTATAGCGCCGCTTTTGTGAGATATAACCTCAGGGGCGCTTTACAGTTGATGCAGGTATTACATTAATAAATATTACAAAAATAAAGTGATGTTAAGTTAAATAAAATGAAGTACAGGAACAGGTGACACGAAGATATAAGATGGAGACTAGCAGCAAGAATTCTAGGTGGTGAGGAAACTGGTTCAGCTGCTGCAGCAAAAGAGTCCACCGCATTCACCAACAGTGCCAGCACGAGGTTCGTTATCCGTCCAGGTATGTGTCTGCTGCTAACAAAGCGCTGACACAATATCCTCTCACAGATACCAGACCTTGGCAGCACCACTGTGACGTTCGACGAATATAGAAAATGGAGACTCTGCAGCAGGAATCTTTGTTGGTGAAGAAACTGGACCAGCTGCTGCAGCGAGAGAGTCCACCGCATCCACCAACAGTGCCAGCACGAGGTTCGTCATCCTGCTGCTAATAAAACGCTGACACCTCACATAAATAAGACACCCTGGAAGCACTGCTGTGACGTTCGGCAAGTCCATTATTCATCATGTAATCCTGTTCCTGGTGATTGTTGAAGTGGTGCATTATGTCCGCAATAAAAAGCGACGGTCGGGATAATAAATTACCCTGGGCTTAGCAAAACACTTGCCTTCAGAGTTTCCGAGAATTCCAAACATCTGGGGTGCATTTACCGATCGACGTTCGTTTCGAATATCGAATATTTTTGAGCAAAACTTCCGAATATTCACTTTTAAAACACTGCACTCAAATCACATATTATAAAGTTCTAATAACTGGTTGTTAAGTTAATTTTTATTTAAGTTAAAATGTTGTTTGATTGATTTTAAAAATAATTTCAAAGAGATTTTGCCTTATTTCCCTTGAAAATACAAAAAAACACAAAGCGGTTGGAGGACGCGTTAGGACGCGTCCGGCTGCCACGAAGGGCGCTATACTAATAAATTGTTTCTAACATTGAATGGTTGTAACAATTACTAGCTAATTGAAGAGCAATACTGTTGAAGTTCAGAGAATTGGACTAATCTTATTTAGATTTTCATAATTATAATACGTGCAACATAATCAGTCGAGCATTATAATATTGTTTTCTAAGCGCATCAGGATTCCGATGCAGCCACGAGGAAACTTATACTTCAGTAATTTCTCACGGATGTTGTTCGCGCAATATATAGGGGATTGTTAGGTATGCATCCACAAGCTTAATGGACAAGTGTAATGTCAATACAAAATCCTGCAAATGTCCTACCTACCCTTTTACCCATCCCAAAATGTCACCATAATAAAATGATTGTTGCGACACACGTAAAATCGGACAAGTGGGGTCAGTTGCTCATCAGAGTTCGTAGTGATAACTAATATCAGACAGGGCGATTATATATTTGTGAAGTGAAATCATCCAAAACTCCTGGAGACGTGTGTAAATCATCAACGGGTGAGTCCATCTTTCCTGCATTCCAATCTGTGCTTATCTTGTGCTCCAGAAGCTCAGATTTATACCTTTTTGACTATTGCACTGTCCATCGGGTTGTCGGATGCATAAATCGTCCCATAACCTAGCATTCGGTGTAGTTTGGGATTGGTCCTTTAAGCGTGTGGCATAAGGCTTTGCTCTGCACCACCTTTAAAAATATAGTGGAGTCGCAGCTTCGCGACACCAGATGTTTTAGGCTAAACGACTAAAAAACATTTTCGAATCGAAAATTGAATAGATTTTATAAAAGAGACACAGTTTTTATGCATAGCATAACGGAAATATTCTTTTTAAGTAATACCTATTAGCCTGAAACACCTTTATAAATTAAAAAAATCTTCCGAGAAAAATACGGGAATAAGGGAATTGATTGACAGCCTTTTGATTGCCGGTCAGGTGTTCTACCAATTGCGCTAAGTAAGCTTATTCAAAACCCGCAAAATTATTAAATATGTACTAGTATTTTTCATTCCACAATTATTGCTTATTACAGTTTTTTTCTAGTAGTCTTCGGGTTCAATTCCCGTCGGCGTAATGAGAGTTTTCTCGGAAGTTCTTTTAAATTTCTATTGTTGTTTCATGGTAATAATTATTGCTTCAATTTAATAAGATATACATTTTTAATTTTCATATGTGATAAACACTTTGTGGAAATATATAATGAAAATAAAAAAATAAAAACTTTGTTCTTTATACCACTTTAGTGATATTAAAAACAAAATTATTATATTCTAATTATTTTGAATATATTTTATTTGAAATCTCTTCTTCTACATTCTCCGAGGGTCTCACCCTATGATCTTTAAGATATTATCAAATTTAATAATTTTTCCATAAACCTTCATTGATCTTGTGCTTAAAATACTGTTCTTATCTGACAGCAGATTTATAGCAATGTCAAAATTACACCTAAAAGTTCTTAGAAATATAATCTTAATTAGCAATATCTGAACACATTGCATAATTCATTTACCCATTGTAAAATATAATAACGTGAGGCATTTGTCATTTAGTGAGAACCAATTTATTAATTAGAATTTTACTAAGACTTGCACAGACCTATGAAATATCACTGATATTACAGTTGTATGATTTGTGAACTTTTCATTTGTCAATTTTCGTTATTATTTAATTATATTTTTTATTGACATATAATTAGAGAGAAAACCTGAATTACCTTTAGAATGAACACGGACAGTAAATTTGAAAACATCATTAGCGATTCAAATTGAGATATGCCAAATATTTAAACAAGAGAAAAAGGACATTATTTCAAATGAAAAAATATGAAAAATAAAATAATATTGATAGGTACCTACCTACTTTATCGCTCGTCTGATATGATTTATTTGTTCATTAAAAGTTCATTGAATGCATAATTGTACACATTACGCAGAAATACAATTTCAAATAACACATGCACCCATGCAACGATAATCGAAATTAGTATGTGAAATGAAGCGTCTAGTGCAAATTTCCGCCATCTGTCAAATTCATGTTTTCGAGAAAACAATGAAAAATGATTTTGAGTACTTTTCATAATGAAAATGTGATAATTTCAATATTTTTTTAAATTATAAATTAAATCGTTCTCAAGTTACGAATAACCTGACAATATTTGTAAATCTCCTACTACCACCGCAGCGCCAGCCGAGGAATTGAACACACTACGCCTGGGTAAGAACCAAACGCGATGTCAACTCATCTACCAACCGGTCAATAAAGCTGTTATGCTTGATTTTCTAGAGATTATTTTGCCTTGGGCATTTCTATGATAAATACTTAATTGCCAACTGATGAATTAAACTCCTGACGCCTCAAATTATTATAAACAATAATAACTCGCCTAAAATATCTATACAAATTGAAAATTAAAAATTAGAGTAAAAATAAATGCCGCCGACGGGAATTGAACCCGCACCTTCTGATGTCCTGTCAGGTGCTGACGCCTCGGTGAGAACCAGATGAGATGTCAACTAAGCCACTGGCCGGAAATATAATTTCATAAACAAAAAAAGATCAAATTTTAAAGCAATAGGTCGAATGTAAGAATCCAAAAGACGGAATATTTTGGAATTGGATCTGCATTTCGTGAAATATTTTACAAGGAATAAGTCGGTTTTTGGAAATAATCAGCAAATAACTGGTTTTGGAAGCAAAACAGCATTGCACAAGAAGAGTTTTGGAATTATACTGTTTTTTAAATGAGAAATGCAGTAACAAAATGTGGTTTTCGGTTCTACCCTCGAATTATAAGGAATTTTTCTAAAATTTCTCTTCTGTTCAAATGATATAATATGGCGGAAATTGGTACTAGATTCCCCGTATAATTTCTCCGATTTTCCCGATAGGTCTTAACACATTATTGTTGTTCATTGATTCGGAAATAAATACGCTTCAAATATTTCTGTTGGGAATGTAATCTTGTAGTATTTCCGATAAACAAATAAAAACGTATGAAGTCAGGAGCGATGATGCAAGTTACGGAAGTTTCTTCCACATTTTTTTACATGGTATTCAAACAGCTAGTAAATAAGAAACACAGAAATAAATAAAATGCATTATTTCATTAATAATCTCATGTCTACTCTGTAGCAATTTTTAAATTACACGAAAAAAAAATACATAATACTTTTGAATAAACAACGAAGTATTTAATAATTTTATTTATATGAATGAGGTGATTTCGCACAAAAACGGCGCTATACAAATCTTCCAAATATTATTATTAATATTTTTTTATTTGTTTTTTCGACTTTATGTCCGGGTTAAATCTTCCCCACAGGAAAAAACTAAACCCTTCCACACACTTTTTTCCACAAATGATCTAGTCAATCCACATTATGTAAGTGCATTATATAATCATAATAATACAAGAACAACACGTCAACTCACCAGAGATCAAATGGGAAAATAATTCACCGACTCCAGATATTTTCATATCAGAGGGTTCGGTTCGGTAGAACTTCTAATTGAACCTATAAATGCTACTGATCCCTCAATATAAATATTTGATATCTTTCGTAATCCTACATGTATTGAAAATTACTGATTTTTTCATTTTTATATATAAATTCTTTGGTAGATCTAATACGCCTAAATTTTGAAAGAGAGCTAGGTATAATGCCAGTAGCCGAAATAACAAAAGGTAATATTTTTATAGTTTGAGAATGCCAAATTCTATTTATCTCACTTCCTAAATCTGTGTATTTTTCTTATTTTTGAATAGATAGATTTTTGAATATTACAGGAATTTGGAATAGCGACATCAACGATATTAGTTATTTTTTTTAATGTTGTCATGTAAAACAATATCGGGTCTTTTATGACTAATCGTTCGGTCTGTTAATATAGTTTTATCATAATATATTTATTTGGAGCGTATTTATAATGTGGTACTATATTACGGCAGTCAAACAAGTTATGTTTAGTTACCAAACTTTTGGGAATTATTTTTAAAACTTGATTATGCCTAAATGTATACTCGGACGGCGTTAATATAGAACAAACCTATATAATATTTTCTATAGTTTCCGGAAAAGCCAAACATTTTCTACATAAATCATCATTATTATTACGATTATGTAACATAATAATTATTTAAAATAAGATGAGTTGATGATACCAAAGTAAAGTGTTTGGTTTAGACACTATTGTTGAACAGTAAGATAAAATATAACGGAAAGTTTCGCATTAAATGGAACAATGGTTTTTTTGCAGAGAAGAAGGTTGATTCGATTGAAGACCCAAGAAAAATTGATGAACAAGGGATTGAAACCTATTCAACATAATTTCTCGAAAGTTTTACACCGTGAATATTTTCTTTCAATTAAGCGCCTTAATCAGGAGGATTACTTGTAATTCCGGCTTAAGTCAGGGGTGAATAACTTAATATAGATGAGCGACCTAGTTAAATGGGTGATTTTCAGAAAAGAGAATAGAATGAGAAATATAACAGTCTTCAGTACTCATTGGCGATAGCAATTAGGATATGAGTTAGGTTAATTCATTTAGAATAAAAACCTTGCGGTGAAAACATAATCTGATGACGTTCATGATTTTACTATTTATTATACTTCATCAGCATTTACTCAATTGACACAAAACCGCTAACTGATTTTTAAATAATTGAGTATAAAGAGTTGAAATGAAAGTATGTTTCAAATATATATAATATTGTAACAGTTCTGAGCTTGAATCAATGAAAAATCTTATATGTTCTTCTATCGTAAATTGCGATTTTCTAATTGCCTTCGTACATTAAAGTGACTAGAATAGATAAAAAACATTTTTAATTAATTGCGAAATTAAGTATATATCTGAATAAATGTGTAGAGAACAATTGAATTTTATTAAATTTATTGTTTACTTAATTAACCGTCTCGAGTCAGTGAGACTATGGCATCCCAATTTGGGGTTGGTTTTAAAACAGAAAGTAGTGGGGGAGGGGAAGATGTTGGCTAGAAACAAGTAAGAAAGTATCTGGCTATTCAGATCTGGTCACCAACCACGTGTGAAGCAATTTCAAGCAACGCTTCAATTCTGAATGATGATCTTTCACAAAGGCGATACTGAAGTCTTTCAGTCTGGAACGTTATTTTTATTGAATAAATTGTGAAATAACACAAAATTAATAAAATAATATTAACTTGCACACTCCGAGATTTGAATAGTAATACTTGAATCGGTTTACCTTCCATTGAGTGGTGATAAAAATAACGTACAAGAAGAGCTCACCGAATGCCAGGAACAGATCTACTTGGAAAAGGAATGTTTATGAATAGCAATGAGAGGGATTACGTAGGTCGTGGAATACGTCATTTGCTATTTATATTTCTTAGAAACAACATTCACCACCTTCGGAACCCATATTCTTTGAACTGTTTGATAACACTTAAATTCGAAATATTTTTATTCAGTTTTCAGTGTATTCTATGTGCTTCGACGAACGCATCCAACAGAGTGTCGTATCAAGTAAAAAGATTGTGTAAAGAAGACAAAGAGAATAGGGCGGACGCAGAAAATCCTACATCCGAATTTTAAAATACCGCGTTGAGATGTTTGTATATTACGAAAAATTTAATCGGAATAAACATCATAATGAGCTTAATAGTGGTTTGATTTTGTGGTATTATGCCGTGTTGCGATGGCATGGCAGTGTCCATCATCAGGGCAGATGCGTTATGATCACGATGTAAAATCCATCGTCAGAGCAGATGATTACACATCTGCCCTGATTATAGACACTATAATGCTGTCCAAAACGTTAGTTAAAGAAGACAACACGGCTTAATACCCCAAAAACAAATCACTAACATACTTTTTGCCGTGAAAATCTCAAAATCATATTTGATCACAAGGAGCCTCCAATTCTTTAATTACGCAAAATGTTGCTTTTTCAATAGACATTTGGCATTTGTTTTTTTTAGTCAACAAGTAATACACATTCTTTACCAATAATTTGTAATAAACATACCAATAACAAAAAACTATAGCGTAAATAAAATTCTATTACTCGTGATTTTTTTTTCCCAACCATTGCTGTTCCCTTACAATCCATTTACGCAACGAATTTGTTCATCACGCTTTTATGACACAGTAAATTTATTACTTAAAATGGGTGTCTCACTTACCTTCCATCAAAATAGTATAATTATACTTTTTTGCTTTGTTGTACGTAACGGAGGATTAATGATAAAAAAAAATTTCGACCATCCAATTTCGAACCCGAAATACTAATTTTTCGGCGAAGTCTTTTCAATATCTAGGTTTATTTTTAATTTGTTACTAAAACGGTATCTGCTGATTTTGTAATATAGATCTCGACTTCCTCCACCATTCACATTCACATTACACATTCTGCTTATACCCCTTCCTTTTTTCATCACAGATGCATCATTTTACCACTCATAATTATTTTAATTGTTTGATCGTGCCATGTCCTCCTCGGGGATCCCCATCTTTTTTTACAATCCTCTTCATAATCCAATATCCTTACCAGTTAAACGAACGGTTCATTCCCAGTATGCCATATTTCATGAGAAAAATAATGTTATATTATATTTCAAGAAATGTGTCTGTCCCTCGGGGTGGTCGTTGTATCATCTGCATCCATCGCTCATTGAGTCGAAAGCTGAACCATGTTACCTTGGTTGACGTTTCATTTTGAGCTTCAAACTATGAGCTTTGAGTTTGACCTTAGAATTTGAACTTTGAGTTTGAGCTTTGAGCTTTGTGCTTTGAGCTCTGAGTTTGAGCTTTATTAAGTTATGAGCTTTTGAATATTTTTGTTTCCAGAATATACGTCTTATCTTTGAAAGTAAAGCTTTGAAGACCAATATTTGGTACATAAGTTTTATGGACCCGGCGTTGCCCGTGCTCTTCGCAGAGTTTTTAAAATTCAGATAGAGATGATAACGTCCTAACGGTCCTCTCATTTTCAACGTCAAGCTTGCCAAGTTACACAACAGTGGAAAAGAGGGACGAAGATAGTTTTAAAAAATCTTATCCAGACAGTTATCTTATTATTTTTATGAGGAATAAAATTAATATAAAATTTAACCAAATTTAAACTTAAATTTCAAAAATGTGTGACTTTGAAGACGAATATTTGGTACATAAATTTTATGGACCCGGCGTTGCCCGTGCTCTTCGCAGAGTTTTTAAAATTCAGATAGAGATGGTAACGTCCTAATGGTCCTCTCATTTTCATCGTCAAGCTTGCCAAGTTACACAACAGTGGAAAAGAGGGAAAAGATGGTTTTAAAAAATCTTATGCAGACAGTTATCTTATTATTTTTATGAGGAATAAAATTAATAGATAATTTAACCAAATTAAAACTTAAATTTCAAAAAAGTGTGACTCATTTTACCAAATACTCTCTTTAAAGGATAGTTAAAATGTTAATAATAATACTAGTTTCATCGTGGTTGATTATTAAACAAAATAATTTTAAATTCATTTAAAAAGTGGTGTATATAAAGCATTTCATTTTCTTTCAAATGAATTTATTTGTAAATGCACATATTTTTTTTCGTTGAAAAGAAGTATGAAGTAACTTACCCACCTACCTACCAATGAATAAGGCAAGCAAGGCGATGCACTACGTAGTAATTCAAAATCATGTGTTTTTAGTTTGAAAATTTGGTCGCCTAGAAATGTTTCAGATGCATTAATTAAATACTGCGAGTAGTATACATCTTGGCCTTTGAAATAATAGTTTGAGTATTTTTTAGATAAGTCTTTTTATAAGCCCAGAAAAAAAATGTATATGGCATATAAAAACTGCTTTAAAGTTAAAAATCTCGGTCTTCCGAATCTATTTTCGGTTATGATTTTATTTGTATAATGTGGCAAATTAAGTTATTTATAAAATGATCGGAAAAAAAAATATTTATGCCTGAATATCCACAAAATAAAATAAAAGGCACTTTTTGGCAATGTTTTTTTCTTGCATAAATCAAAACAGGCGAATGGTGTTAAGCGGGAATTTAAACCTTATCGCCATCTACGTTTTAAACAAGGGTTTTATTGATCGCGGCTCGATTTAAAGTATTACACTTCGTAGTGCATCGCCTTAATTTAAAGGGGAATACGTCGAGTCAATTAATTTGATTTTATTTATTACGGGTTCGTAATGTATTTGCTCAGCAATTCATTTTACGATAAAAACCTGAATTTCCTGGTTAATTTTGTAACACATGCGCTGTGAAAATTAAAACAGTGATGACTTAATAAGTTGATTGTTTTATTTATAAGGCTATTAATAATTTAATTACGGTAGAAGCTGCAAAATAATTCTTATTTTGATTTGCGATTATGTATTGCTTTTAAAAAAAATGTGCTTAAAAAAATGGCTGTGTGAGGAGATCGTTGTATTAATCACGCCATCAAAATGGTTTCATTTAAATTGTCCATAGGTTTTTATTATTATTTAATCCCTAAGATGTTTACACCTATATTTTATAATTCACCAAACTAATGTTGTCAGAAATAAGTCTTCCCATTGAGAATAAAACAATAAAGATATATTTTTGTCGCAAACGTATTTGACGTGAACGTTTCAAACGACTACACACATCCGCATAACCCCTCGTGGGTAGGTAGACTAGGTAGCCACTCGTATGTCAAACATTTCCACAAAAAAAATCCACATGTTTTACTTGCTAAATTTAATTTTATCTGTCAGTTTTATTTCAATTCGTAAAAAGTCCCGAGGCGCATTAACTTCGCGGGCGGAGGAGCAAATATGCAAAATAGAGAAAAAGGCATGAAAATACACCGCCAAACATAATTTCAAAAATATGTTAAAAGAACCCCGACGCACTCGGTTGAGGGTTAGATTAGACGCGATTGTAGATACAGTACGAAATTACAAATTTTATTCCATTTTTAACAAAAAATGCAAATTTTGACTGATATAAATTAATGTGCCTTCGTTGGTTTGTTTATTTAAGCAAGTACTTAAGTATTTTTGTAAAAGCAACACCGTTTTATATTATGAGATGATATTTATTTATAACCAAAGATATTTGCTTAGTTTGATGATATTTAAGTTTAGGCGACTTAAACAGTAATATTTATTTATTTTTTATTAACAACAAATTAAATTGTCCGCAAACAATAAAACACGAGACTCTTTTAAATCAACGATTTGCCTAGAATTATATTTATTATTATATTTTATCATCACGTGTTTCAAAATTTCCAACAGAATTATAATATATAATTTAATTCAACTTTTGATAATTTTAAAATATAAATAAAACCAATTCAAGTCATTCTTAAATGTAATGATTGCTCAGCATTTTACATACCTAAAGCTGGAAGAAACGTTCAAACGAGAGTGGATGAACACTTGAACTCGCGAAGGTGCCTAAAACAGTGTAGGTTTTTACGATTTTCAACACACTAATAGATAAAATAAATCTTTTGATCAATCATCGGTTATAGATGTGCTACACAAAAATGGGATAGGTCTCTGTTTACACTATCTTAAAGCTCTCTACACCATTAAAAAATAAATAAACAATAATACTTATATAATTTTACCTTACACCTACTTTTACCCGTCTCTCTTACCTACCTCCCCTCCCCCTAACAAAGTTGCTATTTCTCCTTCTGACTTACCTATAAATACACTGTAACTCTAGTATTAATTTAATGTTATTTTAACCAATTGATTCTATTTATTGAAAATAAATACAATAAAATGGAATTGAGAAACAATTTTATTTCATTCTAATTATGTATGGTGTGAAAATTTAACAAAACACAATTTTCATATAAGAAAAACGCGTAGATGATTACACAATATGAGAAAGGAGAGATTGCACAATATGAGTAGAACAATAGAAAATGTATAAGAAAAAAATTACATAAAGACGGTAATATAAAGTCAAAATCTGAACAAGGTTTGAACGATAGATTATATAACAATGTATTTGCGTAACTACTGACGAAAATAATAAATAATAATAACTCTCACCAAAAATGCAATATTTCCGATCACTCGACCGACGCCCGCACAACGCGCTGAGCTATGAGAATTAGCTTAGTAAACTAGTATGTTAATGAATACTTATGTTAATAATAATTGATGGGAAGACCCTGAAAGCTTTTTTGCTAATTCAAAGCGTCTCAGTGCGTTTTGCGGGTTTCTCGTGGACGGAGACCATGATTTGACTTGAGTTGACAAAACTCGACACTATGCACAGAGGAGAATATTATCCATAATAATTAGCTGTGTGTATATTGAGGAATAGCAATTAATTGTTTTAGAGTCTACGGGAATGAATTTATAACACGATAAGTAAACTAAGATGGATTAGTAAAGGAAATGTGTGTTGCAACTAGTTTAGTGTAATAGGAAAAACTATTATTTCTATTAAAATAATTCTCTTTGACCTTTCTCTTTCGTCTCCCGCTTCACAGGATTTACTATTTAAAGGCCTTCGCTGACCGCTCCGCATTAATAATCGTTCTATCGAACAATCCTCGCACTGCTCGTCTTTGGTTTTGACCTTTCAGTTTTATACCACTACAACCCTTCATATACTCTCTACACGCATACTGCCATTGTGAACAATACTGTTCACCTAAAACTACAAATGCTATGATTAATTTACCATAATTGAGGAGCGCTTTGAAAACAGAAAATATCTAAAAAACTTATATTTCGTGAGACAGTCTAACAGTCTAGATGGGGTCAATATTTTTAGATAATATTTAAAAGCAAATTCAATTAACTGTTAGATAAGATGAATAACAAGAAAACTCAATTCATTTGTGAAAAACCAACTTTATCTAAAACGAAGTCGAAAATTGCAAATGAGAATTATTTAATCAGTAAAAAAAAGAGGTTTTGTGAAGGAAAATACCAATTCATTTTATTTATACTATTTATAAATATGTTTGTTTGCTTTGTCTTTAATACTACTTGCAATAAAATATTTAAAAGAAACTTAATTTAAAATATCAAAAATACCTACATTTGAAACATGCATACACAAAATAAATAAGTAATGGCCAAAACTTTTGACTGGGGATCAAAAATAAAGTTTTTTTCTTAAATGTGGTACCTACACTACTCAAATACATTGAAATAAGATTATAATGGCTCTATTACAAATATATACCTTCCTAGTTATTTCACTTTTATATATAAGTTGGAATGTATATGTTTCTTTTTGTGAAAATTATTCATTCTTTAATTGTACACAATGCAGGAAAATATATATCTATTTTTGTAAATCTGATTAAGTCATTTCGTATACACCCACATAGAGATACGAATAAAAAGCAGTTAAAAAAAACAGTTTGAGGTAAGTTGTTCTCCATGTGAAAACGTTCCTGAATTTACCTAATAGGTAACAGTGGATCCTTTTACAAAATATAATTGTCACTTTTATGCAACCTAAATTCTTCAAAGTCATCTTATTTATATTGTTATTTGTTATCTAGTGCAATCCGAAAAACAAATCAAATACATAAAAAGAAGTAAAAAAAAAGAAAAAAATTAGAAATTTGGAGTGCTTTAGATAAATAAAAATAATTGTGACTTTGCAGATAGAAATAGTTTTTAATATTTAGGCATGTTAAGGTCAAACTTTTACTTGTAAACAGTGGTGGTCCTAAGCCAGCTATTTTCTTCTATCCTGCAGAACCATGTACGACTTGGTACGATTATAAAAATTAGTTATTCGCTTAATGTGTTGGAAACTGATGACATGACTTAAGACTTAACAAAGCTGATAACGTTAAGAATACCAAATCCTTACACTAGACTTACAGAGCTATTCTATGTTATTATAATTAGTTGAAAACAAATTACTCATTTCATTCCCTAGAGCCAAGATTACGAAAGCTCGAAAACAAATTCAGTTCTGTTGATATTTTGTTTTATTTCTTAAATTAAAATATAAATTAGAAGTTTCTAACATCTTGTAATAATAATCATAATATGAATATATAATCTGAACCATTTTGTTGTGTTGTTTTGAGTTTTTTTTTATATTTTTCAATTTTCTTAAGTACCTAATATCACTTTTTATATATATTTTTATCTTTAGTATTACGTTCTCTCTTTCATATTGTTTTAATTTGTTTTTTTGGTATTTATTATCGGGAGTGTACCTATGTTTTTTTCTCCTTTTTTCCATGGCTTGCATTATGTTGGTTCGTAAGAAATACAGGAACTTATAACCTTCTTATTTTTCAAATTATATTTTCTGTTATAATATTGCGCTTCCGATGCAATATAGCTAAGAAATCAACTATTCATTTTATTATTGCTAATTTTCAATTATTTCAGCAAAAATAAAATTTGTTTTATAAATGTATTTTATATTAATTTGTCAACATTTAATGAAATATGACAATATCATTCGGAGATCATAAACGAAGATTTATCTTTTTACTTAAATATTTGTTTGCCTTTACTTATTTCGACTATACGATATAATTTGCTAAAATGGCGATTATATAATCGTTCAGGTGTATCTATCGTTAGTCGTACGATAACAATTCATCGAGATAGTCAAATAATATTATAATTGCTAATCGATTAATGGTACCTAATTTACGTAACGTTTGCCCCGCAAACATTTCAGTCAAATAAACAATCGGAAATTATTAATATGGATAACATTATTTAAGCAATTAGTTATGGTAAATTTCGCATTTATGAATTAAACTCGTAAATCAAACAAACAGTTTTCAACTCACAAATCATTTGCGATTATTTGACATAAAAAGCATTATTTTTTTTACACAATATTTGATAATTGAATTGTAATTTGTGTAACGTCATTCTCAAATTCTTGCTAAATTTAATTTATACCTAGCAAAATAATATATTAATAGACACGTTATGTGAATCGACCCAATCATAGAAATTAAGGATTACATTTTCTAAATCTGAGTCTCTCACCGTTTGTTAATTTTCTTATAAAACATGTAAGACAAAAGTAGTTTGTATTAATTATAAAAGTGGTGTAGTAATAGTATTATTATAATTAAGTTCTTATTAGTATAACTAATTAAGAATTATAATAATTTCATTATTTTATCGTTGGCACAATACTTAATACCTATTTAAAATCTGAAAATGCATTAAATATGGTCAGTTTTAAAAGTTCTGACAGAATTATAGAAAGGTAGGTTAGTACTTGGTTCAGGTTCCTAAATCGAATAAACCGATTGATATTATTAGTAGGCCATGTAGTATTTTCATTTTTACTTTGAATTTGTTTTAATTTATATCTGGGTTTTAAGATACATAAATTATAAGAATAGAATTTAATGAGTTTTAAAAGCATTCTTTGATCAAACTGATACATGTACAAGTAACAAAAAATAGAAATAAAGCAAATCCAGCAATTTGCTTATGTATTTAAATTATGATTTATTGTGTAAATGAAGTCAGTAAATATAAATAATTCATCATTAAATATAGTACTCTCCAACTTATTGCCCAGATGATTTATTTATTTATTTATTTATTTATTTATTTATTTACGGACAAATAGTCCATTAACAACATATTAATTACACGAATAAGTTTTATAAACAGAGATGACAGTGAAAGGAGAGCATATATAAATGAGGAGCGAAGACAATAATAATGACAATAATAATATAAAAGTAAGAATGGGATATAATAATAAGTCAAAGCATGAAGATGGTTCAAAGGGCATTAGAAATTAGACATTGCGTATTGACTGTCGAAAGTCATTTAGGCATATACCACAAAATTCAATGCTTTGACTTGACAGTGAGTTGACAAGTCTCGACATTCTGGACAAAGGAGAATGGTATCCATAATTGGTAGAATGTTGATTGACGAACAGCAATTCATTATTTCGGAGTCTACGGGAAGGGATGTTGAATTGGATAAGTTGCAACAAAGATGATGTGTGATGATGATGCATTTAATTGGATAAAAATAGAACCAGTTCTGAAATAAATACCCCGTAAGACAGTGTAATTCGAAACAGTTGATAAATTAAACATGATTAATTAATATTTTCAAAATTAAAGTTTTGAATTTTTAATTTGTGTACCTAAGAAATATGTACTGAATCCCTTCAATATTGTTTGAATGTGCTTTATAAAAATGGGATCAAAGGTGATTTATCTTCCATTTGACTTCTAACTAATACAATATTGAGCATTTTACAATGTAAATAATTGAAGTCACTCTTTCGTATAATTTTTAATATTTTTAGGTCGACTGCAAGTACTAGGACCTGTATATCTTTAAATTGGTTTTCTAAAAATAATATTGGATCGAAGTGGGACCCTTGAGGAACTCCACTTATGGCCTGAAATAAATTATGTAATATTGAGCCGGATTTATCTAAGTACCCTATTACTAAGGTAACTGATAATATAATTCACAAATGTACCTTTGATGCCAACAATCGTAGTTGATACGAAGTAAGTGATGTCAAACCATATCAAATGTTATAATAAAATCTAACTAACTAACCATCACGCCGTTTTCCCGCAGGGGTAGGTAGAAAGGGTGGACCACTAAACAACTCGGTCTTGGCACATACTCCTTTCCTCATTCACATTAATACATTGTCTCATACATACTCTTCTACTATTCTGACTCTTGACATGGCCCGACTTAAGTATCTGACTCATTTGGTTGTGAAATATCTTCCTCGAGCGTTTCCGACTTCTGCTACCATTCAAATTTGTATCATATATTCTCCTTACACTCCTTTATTTGCTCATTCGCTCTACATGCCCAAACTATCTAAGCGCCCCTTTCTTCATCTAACTAATTACTCTTACATGCACTCTTTGCGGATACTAAAGTCGGTGTATAATATTGGATATTACGGCTAAGTTTTTTTGTTGTTGAATCGAAATTGTATCGAATATTATAGCAATGCAATGAAGTATCATAATATTATTACGTTTTGGTACTGTTTATTGTTTTCGTTATCGCAAAGTGAAAATTGAAGTAATTTAATTAAGTTTTATCAAAACTAGGTATATAATATTTTCTCGTGATTGTGCTGCTTGCCAAAGGAGACAATGTAATTAAAAGTATTTGACTTGGAAAAAATAAAAAAATGCCAACGACTTCTATCGGTTACATATCTAGAATATAGATTCAATGCGACAGCGTTTCTGTTTTTATACGGGGATCGTTGATTAAAGGGATCGAAGTGAATTAAATGAAACTATTTATTATTTAAATGAAGGCTTCCCTTGTCCGTTTTGTGATCAAACGTCACATTCTTAATTAATTATAGTGGTAGACCGAATATCACTTGAAATTGTAATTCTTCACTAGAAACTGCGAAATAGTTTTTCATGGAATCCAAATATTTTATTAATTAACGCTGAACCTAATGTAGTCAGTGACCGTCCTCCTATTTAGAAGGTCGTGCGTAAAAACTTTAATCAGTCTCAGAATAAAATCGTAGATTTAGGTAAAAATCATATCCACGCCGGCCGCCCGCTACAGACACTCTTTTTTTATATAAGTAGATAGATTCCGAAAGGTTTCCATCCTGAGACAAATTGTTGAATCACGGCCACCACTGAGTAAAGCGACTATTTTAAAATTTTCAAAAAATGGTAGTCGCCAAGGTTTAGCGTCATATTATTAGCGAAATAACTTCGCCGATATTGTAGTGCAATGACAGTCGTTTCATTTGTGAGTCACTTTACAGTATAAACGAGTCTCCGTAGCTGAGAGGTAAGACTCTCGACTAGCAAGCCGAAGGTCGCGGGTTCAAATCTCACTGTGTGCAAGTAAAATTTATTGAATTAGTTTGTGTTATTTCTCAATTTATTCATTTCAAAATAATATATAGTATAATTGCTGCGCGTTTATATTGTATTGTATTGCCCTAGTGTAGAACCACCAAACGGAATTGAAACGTTGCTTTAAATGGCTTTAGCCGTGTTTGGTAAACAGACCTGAATGGCCAAGTACCCTACCTTCCTCTTTTCCATCTCCTTTACCCCCCTGCTACCTTCAGCCCAACAACATATCCCAATTGGAGATGCTATACAGTTGGGACTCTTGTACGGTATTCACATTAAAAAAAAATCAGTGTTAACCAACTGCTTTGTGAGAAGAAAATCACGAACGATCATGTTCAGTTAGATTTCTTGTGGTCCGATGTATCGGATTTTTTTTCTAGGAATCGAGGCTTCCAACCTCTGCCAACTTAGTCATCTTAATTATACAAGCTACATACATTATCCGCTCAAAACGACAGCAATAGTAATTAAAGGAAATTAATATTGGTAGGTGTAATATACTGCTGTACTGTTTAATTATATCACTAGCGTGGAATACACTTAAGATCGGGTATTTTCGATAAATGCTTTGGTTCGTCTTTGCGAGTACTTTATTATCGTAATATATTTATAATTAATGTCTAGCAGGACATACGACCGTTCTGTTAGAGACTGTCAGTAATTCTGAGCAGGGAAGCAACTGGAAGTGGGCTGGCTACTACATAAGGATTGGCTAGCATCGGCTGTACTCGTAACCATTCGGGTACAACCGACATGTGGCGCAAGTACCGCCATCTTTTGGGTACGCTCGGAATGAACCATTTACAGGTCAGGAGGGATATGCATATTGCTACACATTTTTTCAGACTGATTCATGGATGGTTTGAAAACAAGGTCATCATGGAGAGCATTCATTTATCATCATCATTCATTCTTCAGTCATCACCGACAATATAGACTGTTCTATCTCCCAGCCTGCAGGACTAATTTGCTAATACTCATGACAATGCGAAGAGCAATCTTGCTGTTGCACAGAATTTATTGGGATATCGACAATTTTAGCATCGATGAAGCTGCCTGTAAATGGCAAGGTCTGTTTTCACGCGATATAAGTTTTCGCGTGTGTTAGTTTTCCTTGTTTAGTTGGTCAGCTGGGTGCCGCCTGTTGGGTTCATATTTAATTATTTTTTTTAATATGTGTAAACAGACTAAACAGCGTAATTATTGGCAGATATTCAAGGTTTTGTGGTCAAGATAAAACATTGGGAGCAATACTTTCATAAACAAAATATATAAGCCACATTAGTTGATATACCCACCGTCTACATTTTCGTGTTTATGGTACTATAAAGTTGTTTTTAAAATTGTTATATAAATTATGCATTACGAAAGGGTCAAAAAATACACTTCCTTCTTTCAATTATTTTTATTATTTGATCAAATGTTTTAAGTGATACCTAAAGAAACAAGCAATTTAAGATTGAAAGTATGTGAATATTTTATAAAAATAAGACAATGTTGGGTAAGAGTTCATGAACCTGTAAAATATATTCCGACGGCAGAATCACTAAAACTAACCCTGCAGAGGTGACTCCTCCCAACGTATTATGTACGTCAGATTTTCCATTGCTAAATTGGGTACCTCAAATTCAAGTGGGTGATAAATAATAACGTTGGGTATGTTCGGTAACAATGTTTCAACAAATTTTTATTAATAATATAATTATTGAAGACAATATTAGCGATTACTAAACGAAAATTTGAAACAAAAAATCAGAAAAAGATACGGTAACACTTGCACCGGCAAGGCAAGGGTTTTGGGTTCGTGTCTTAGATGTGATCGTATATTTTTCTGTTTCAAATTTCGACCAAGGAATTGCTAATATTGTCTTCAATAATTAACTAACTAACTATCACTCCATTTCGGCCTCATACATACCCTTCTATTATTCTCTTGACATGGCCAGACTCAATAACTAAACATCAAAATTTGACGATATACTCATTAAGTTATTCCAAAAAATAATATAACATAATATTGTCTGGAGGTACCTACTTACATGTAATTAGACGAGGAGATCAAGACCAGAGGGGCACAAGTATATTTCTGATGAAGACGGCTTTAATATTTTGTTTCTTTCATAGCTTGTAACTTTAGACAATTTTTGGTTGCAACCAAAATTTAACAAACGTAGTATTAATAAACTATTTTGTATAAGAATTTTGGCAGCGGAAATTTTTATGATATTATGTTTTAATTTTTATATTCCATTTTCTCTTTTACTTATTTAAATTAATAGGTACCTACTAGAAGTCTATTGCAAAAATCGACAAATTATTCAATCCCAGCTAACAAATTTTATTTCATCGTCTTTAAAAAGCTTACATATACAAACGCAGATATGCAGTAATTCTTCACTCGAACTGTTTGATATTATTCACTTGTTTTTGTTTTTATTTATAAGATTATTATAACCATTATGTACCTACATAAGTTCTATAAAACAAAAAATTATGGGTGTACATATCCAAATGGAAGTAAGTAAATAAATCTTCAAAATGAACATTTTAGCGCACCTAGGCATCCGTACTAATAATGTGGCTTATATATTTTGTTTATGAAAGTATTGCTCCCAATGTTTTGCCTTGTATGTTCTTTATAAGGTAAATAAACTTCCACAAAATCTTCGATATCTGACAATAATTGCGCTGTTTAGTCTGTTTACCCAATCCTAAGCACTAGGATTAAAAACAAATTAAATACGAACCCATCAAGCGGCAGCCAGCTGACCAACTGCACAATAAAAACAAACACACGTGAAAACTAATATTGCGAGAACACACACTGGTAAATGTGTCATATAACACTGGCACGTAACACTTTCCCAGAGACAAATCAAGTTGAAAAAGTCGGGTAATGTATTATTAAAGGTACTGTTCCTACGCGACGATTTAAACGCTGTAACGAGCGATCCGAGACGCTTGTACGACTTTCTATGAACGATTGTACATAGAAAGCTTGTACGATTAATTATTATTACATATAATTTATTGTGCACACACATGTATAATAAGTCATATAATATAATACATACGTAGATGTGCATTATTTCTATTGTAATTATTATAACTGTACCGTGACGCGCAGGAAAAAAAGGTGAAGTAGAATGAAAACACTTCCGATCGCGTCGTCTGACGCGACTCGCGGCTAGCCTGTTCGGGAACCAGTAGCCGTGCTGCTACGATCGCTTCAGTCGTTGCATAGGAACGGCACCTTAAGACTCCCACCGGAGGATTCAAGAAGTTTCACTTTGAAGCTTGGAGATTCCGTAAAAAAGGGAAAATATCTTACCATTGTTTTTTTAAAATATACCTCATAGCATAGCATAGTAATGAGATCCTTGTTTCCTGTCCGGTAGTGACATGTTCGAAACCCGATGTTGTCTTTTTTTAATGAAAGAAGGGTCGAAAACGGCCGATGAAGGTATGACACTATCATTATGCAATATTTTAAAGTATTTGTTTATGTAATCATTCTATTAAAATAAGTGTAAATATAATTATCTTTGTTCTGGAATTTAAAAAAAAGTTAAAACAAATGCTTTAATGAGTGTGTGCCAATGGAGAGTTGTATGAATGTTGTTTTTCCAGCTTTTATCTGTCTAAAGGGTCTAAGTATAATAATAATTTTCTTTTGTCGAAATTCCAATTTTTTTTACCGCACATTATTACATACAAACAATTCAACTTTTTTTTACCTAAAAACTACCGTAAAATATTTTAATTTCGAAAAAAGATTTCAATCGTTTTTACTTATAAAATCATAAAGAATCACCCCCAAAGTTAGCACACTTTACCTCCGGACACCCTATATTAGGTCCCAGAACAGTTGAACTCCTGATAAACTTTTTGTTGATATACAACTATTCAAAATCGCGATGTTGCTCAAAATAGATTTATCCATCTTTAGTAAATGACCAACGAATAAATGACCAGGTGCTTTCAAACCTTGTTAGTTACGCTGATGTTGGATAAAATTTCCACTTTCCCACTGGCTCGAGACTCTAAAAAGAAAATTTTTTGTTGTTTCTTTTTGTGATGTACCCATTCACGCTCCAACACGCGGATCTACCATGAGCCGGTGTAGCTAAAAAATGAACTACTACCGCGTATAATTCCAGCTGTGGAAACGTTTCCAGTCCAGTGTTTAAAAGTTCAACTTCCGCGGAGGAAACTCTTTTCGCTCAACTCGCTTGTTTGAGGGAAAAACTTTGGGCGAGGAGTCAAGGGTTCAGATCGATAGGGGGGCGAGTAGTCTCCGCAGGGTTCGGGCAATCGGCCGCCACGCACGAGTGTGCGCCGCAGAAGGTTTGGCCCAACTTCTAATACGGTTACCAGAGGTTGCGAGAGGATACTGTTTCACTAGGAATGGTTTACTTTCATTTCGTCTCCGGTGGCAACTTACCAAGATTGGTAGGTGGACCGCTTGCGTGGGAAAGTGATGATGCTATAAATCGCAAAAATTACTGGAATCTTATAAGGTTACTTTATTACATTAGATAAATGTATTTCACATTGAACAAATCGCAATGTATGCTTTTGTAAGCTTTCTTGTAAAACTGTAGACCTATTTGTAAAAGTCAAAACGCAGGTAGGTACATTTGTTTTTCACCAATGAATTTTTACAAAAAAACCTTGTGGAACACTGAAGTGATTTTTGACACCGCGCAAGAGTCTAATTCATTCATGTATTTATTTTGGGAAAGTCAACAAGAAATCTTAAATTATGCATTAGTAATATGTTTATAATAATAATAATAAAACTATGTAATAATTAATATTGTATGAATTAAAAAGTTAAGTACGCCAATTACAAACTTTCCAATGATGAATAGATAGATAGTGAATGTGAACATAAGTGTTTTTAGTTACAACATATGTATGAGAGAGGGTGGAAAGATAGCATTAGGATAAGGAACGAAGTACGGGAGTAGACGGAAAGTTAGATTGAATGATCTAGTTTGAGTCATTTCATGTATGAATTTCAGTTTTATGTCCAGTAAAGTAAAAAATGTCAACATGGAAATAATTTAAGTTAAATAAATATGTAGATATTGAGATAGAAGAGTTATGTTTAGAATTGGTCTTGCAAAATGGGAAACGAAAATTAAGTGACTGTCTACTGTTGTGATTTAGAATATAGAGTGATAGACGTTGAAGAAGATCAGGATTATGAACTCTAAGTTATGCGTGATTTTAAATAATATTACCGAATTCGCTATAATTCTTCGGCAAGTTAATATTCGTATATTCAAGAACTTTTTATAATTTAAATTCAATAAATACAGTCAACTAAACTAAAAAAACATGAAACAGAACAAGACGTTGAAAATAAAAAGGTAACGGTCAGAAAAAAGAATCGATACAAGAATCTTTCTTTTCTGTGTATCATTTTGTGTTATGGATCGTTTAGATTTATTAGTATTATCTTCTTCTTCAATAATATATTACATTGAAGGGTATAATTTAAAAAAAAGTTAATTAAATAGTTGAAACAACAACAACAGTTAATAGTTAACAACCTAAACTCAGTAAAAGTCTCGCAAAAAATTATTATAAAGGTAATACTTACTTAAATACTCTACTTTTCCAACAAAATTGCTTTTCAAATTGTTTCCAGTATCAAATATTTAAGCAAACTTCCATTATAAAAATGTGTAAAGAAAAAAGTAACACAGAATATCAAGAATTTTACAAACTGATGAGAAATGGAAATCAATTTATTACGCCAATCTTTAAAACAACTCAAATGCAAAACCATTATATTTACCAAGCCATAAAAAACTACAATAATCTCCCTTGCAAATTGCGCTGTATTACGAACCAACAAGAACAAATAAATAAAATCAAACTTTTTTTCCAAAAAAATTTATAGTAAAAAAAATATGTATATATTATTATATATAGTTTACACATAACATAATATTATAACATAGAATCCAAGTAAGCATCGTGGCTCCCTTATCAGGCACAAGAGCTCCTCTTTTCTGATAAGGTATACATGACCAATTATGAACCTAAACATTATATTTTGCAAAATATGTATGTATTAATGTAACCCATGTGATCTATATTAAAATAATAAAAAAAAAGTTGTTACTTAGTACTCATTTAGACTTTTTTAGGTTTCCAATATAAATAACAATCGTATATGTTTATCTGAGACACTATCTGGGCTACAAAACAGTTCATTAGAATTTTGTGATAATTTATAATATAAAATAGTTTTCAAGATGATATTGTTAATTCTGAATTTGAAATATAAGATCGACAAATAAGACGTTTAATAACAGGGTCCCAATGGTCGAGTGATTACGACGCTGTTCCGGTAAGAGACAAGAAATGCTGGGTTTGACTTCTAGTTATTATTATTATCTTCTATTTCAATGATATATCTATTACATTGATTTGTATAACCTTAAAAAGGTAAGATTAAATTTTTTTCTCGAATTATTATAATTATTTATTTTCCATATCAATATATAAAATGATACTTTGTTTAGAACCCCCATCCTCTAGTTTCAGAGCCAAAGAGCTTACCGCTCTGTCATACAGATCATAAATAATATATAATTGTTCGGTTAAATATATGCAAAAGCCGTCTGATTTGAATACCGTCCTTGGCCATCTCGCCCTCAACACTTTGGTGAGATTTTCTGGGTAATTTTGTAAAGATAATAAAAACAAAAAGGTTGGAGCGACCCGTGTATTTTTTTCATTCTCCGAAATGAATAAAACGAAAAGACATTAGCAGTTTTTTATTTTGTTTCTTAGGGCTGCTATTATTTGCTTATTATATGTAAAACATAACATGTTTGAGATCCGAGAAATAATGACGAACGAAACATTTCGTTTTAATATAAAAAAGGAAGTTTTGTGGTGAATAAAAAAAAAAGTGTTCTTCGATTATACAATACAAACGCCCATTACCATACTAATTTATTATGAAAACGTTTTTCAATTTGGGAAGCGGGTATGGGTACCGCCGCCCCAGGAATCATTTCTTGGGTAACCAACACCCCTTAGGTCGTTAAGTGGATCGCAATGTTTGGTGACTTAGCAGGGATGCCCCTTTGTGTAGGTCTTGGCAGCGAATGCATTTGCCCACCTATTGTGTGTCGGGTCGGGTCGAGGGAGACTGGTTGAGGGAGACCTTTCGACCTCTCCAGCCGGAATCTCTCTCGACCCATCTCCTTGCATCACAGTGGGAGGGATGAATTCATACGGCCGTCTCTCTTGGACACATTGACCCTCAGATTTTTACCTATACTTTTTCCTTCCCACAAATTTCTCATCTTCCTTTCCCTAAAACGACCCACCACACAGCATCCCCAATGATAAAATTTTATTTTCTTCTTTAACTAACGATTTCTCGTGACGTTATTAGTTTTAAAATATGTGACCGTGACAAAAAAACATCAATTACAAGCATGCGGTGGAAAGGTTTAACTTTAAAATAATTATAAATATCGATTAATGAAGAATCCTTCGCTATCGACAACTTTAAATTACTCTGACTCAGCCAAGGAATTCTAGATTGACATTGAAAGTTGGTCGAAGCAATTGGGTGTTGAATTATCAATGAGGTACTTTATGTTTCAGCTGGTTTAACGATAGGTATTATCCTTACGGCCAGTATTAACTCCATTAAGTCAATGCTGTATTATCAATTTACGCAGAGGCTACTTATTTATTAATCTGGATGGATGGATCCAATCATCAGAGTTGGTAAAGGATTTGATTAGAATAGTTAAAGTTGTCCATTTATAATGATGACGTATAAAGTAGATAGGCAAGATAGACCTGCTTTTGTCACTGAAATCTCAAATTGGTATCGAAAATTCAATCAATAAGTTTTGATTGATACATAGGTATAGAGTTATCCTGAGATTGTTTTATTTGAAAGCGCACATGAGTCATAAATGCTCCCAACCATCTGGAGCCAGTGAGACTATGGCATCCCTGATTGTAAATTGTCTTGAGACTGAAAGTAGTGGGAAGAAGAAGGAGATGGTAAAGAGGAAGGTGGGAAAGTACCTGGCTCTTCCATTTTTTTAAATAACTTGTGAAAAATTGTGAAATAACAGCTTAGAACTTTACCCCTTGACCACGGATGCAGTCAAGGGAAGAGAATAATTTTAAAATAAAGCAATTCAATATTCGGATAAGTTTCACAAAGATTGTGTGTGATCTACCACCGGTTCTGAATTTTGAACCAAAAATAAGAAGCAAAATGTTAACTGTTAACCAAAAAAAAATCAAAGCAAAAATACGAATGATTTTTTTTCATTATTTTTAATTAAAAAAATATGTACAAACTATATTATATTGAAACATATTTTTAATATGGAATATATAAAACATATGTTTATTGACGTTAATAAATACGTCCCTAATTGATTATAACTCGTGTTTACGGAGGGATAATTCGTAAAAGTATTCGTACTTTTTTTTACTATTCATTGAAAAATAACTCTTGAAACTAGGAATTTAAAATAATAGATGAAAAATATACCTACTTATGAAAAATTATACCTTTCATATTATGTTTATCTTTTGGGAAAGTGCACACTTCAATAATTTAATTTAAAGGTGCTTCAAATATTGTTCAGAGAAAATTTCCTTTCGTTTTTCTAAGAATTTGTAATAGAAGTAGCTGTATAAACAAAAAATATGCGAGTAAACGTCCTTTCGAACATCATGTTGGTTTGGAGCTTTTTTGTAGGAATATGCCAAAGTATAATGCAGATTTACTTCATTATTTCATTTCTTTTACAAACATATTCGAGACAAATAGAATATTATGATGAAAACATCATTAAACGGAATAATAAGAAATAACAAATAATCATAAAAACCTTTTTGCCGTAGTAAGCAGAGAGCTAAATATATTATTACAAAATCTTCTATGTACAGAATTCTAAAAAAATTCTTTGTGCCCAGTGGACATTTGTCATTTTAGTACAGATGCTGGTCACGCTCGCATTGTTACGCACGGTGGCGCCAGACCTGCGTAGTCCCACAACTTCTTCAGGGTATATTATGGTACATGATAGTTATATGAAAATAGAAAAATTCAATAACTCACTCACAGAAAACAGTATAAAAATTACACAAAAAGAGGACATAAATTTTCCTTAAATAAAATAATAGCACTACAATTTCCAAACATTTCCTTTTTTCGTGCCATGCAATCACTTTGTAGCTTGACATTAAATATTAAATACTCAACTACTTTGTACAAAACCCGAAAAATTAACTATTTGTTACCTTACAGCTTAGTTCTTAGTTGATAAATTAGCCTCACAAACGACTTTATTTATTTATTTCACATTGATAATGTTACCCGCAAATATTACTCTACTTTTCTATTTTTATAAAGTGGTAATTTCATTGTATTAAATACAAAAATGGTATATTATTTTTGTTGGATTTTTAATCATATTTTAATGATAAGCAAAAAATTTAAAAGTACAGATTTTTAAATACTATTTGTTAAGTAAATACGTAAACACGCATACTTTGTATTAACACAACAAATCAAATATATCTAAATTAGTAAATACTTTTGGTAAAGTCTAAAGTTTTGTGAGTATTGTACCTCACTAGAATAATTGGCATATTTCTTGTGAATGTACAATACAAAGGCGCAGGTTTCTCAATAATGGCCCACGTAACTCGTGTCAGTCTTACGGAGCAGGTGAGAAGAGAATGAGAACACGAATAATGAAATGCATCTTCTGCCACGTCGGGTTAGAAGGTTTCTTAAGATTCTACTGTTTCTTCTCGCATGGCAACGTAGCGTTTATCATTACATTATATTATAATGCAAGCCATTCAAAGACCCGCCTAAACTATATGTCCAATATTAAGAAATAATAATTACATTGATTTGTTCTTTTACCGAAAAGAAATAAATGTTTTCTTTTTGGCTTTTCTATTATGTTTTCCTATTTTATCTCCGTACTTTGCCTGCTTGCTTTTATTTCTTTCTGGAACATACATAGTCAATTCACTATTGCCTTCACTACCCACTAAGGGATATTTTGATGGAAATAAAATGTTAGACAATTTTGTGTTTTTTTAACAGACACAGATGGAGACATAAAACTGACATTGACAGTCATTTGATGCCTCCGGGGATGAAAATTTGAGCCTCGATTAAAATGTGTGGCACAAGTAAAAAGCAATTCGAGTGCCTTGGTGGTTTCTCTTATCTAAAGGATATGGCAATTGAATTATTTGATGCTGTAGTTACAACATACAGGGTCCTAAAAAGCTTGTAGCGTTTTATGAACCTCATCTGCAATAAAAGTGTAGAGCATAAAGAAAATGACACTAAAAAAACCCGACTGTTGTCAACATACGTAAATATTTCAGAGGATAAAGTTTCGCTATCGAAGAATTATTGAAAAGTTTCTTGTTAGTAAGATTGTCTCCGAACCGCAAAAAGTTTGATAAACTTGGAAAACTATTGCGGCTGCTGTCATTTTTTTTCTGCCCTCCTACTGGATAAGAGATATTGGTATTTTCTGGTTATTATTAGAAAAGGAATTTAGCAATTCTTTTATCATTCTGACGCATAAATGTGACGATGAGAAGAAAAACGGTAATAACACGTTGTGAACATGCGAAGTTTCTATGGCCACATGACCAGTCCTGAGGAGTAAAAGTGTGACCAGAGAGGTGAATAACTATTTTTCCACTATAATTCAGAGAGCGTAATAAAATTTAATTCGAACATTGTTCTGTATTATCATAGGAATGAAATGTCAAGCGTGACAATGGGTGCCCTTCAATTAAAACTTTTCCGACGAACTGAGTAAAGCCAAGTGGGGAGTAACCCAGAAATTTTTAAAAAGTTTCGACTTTCGCCCCATATAAATAAATTAGTATTTTTGGTGCCGGGAAACGGGAAGATCCGAAACACGTCCGTTGTACGTACGTGTATCTGGATTCTGAGACGTGATCTCCCAGGCAGAAAAATAAATGTTATATAGACCTGTCAGACGGTTTGCAGCCTCATCCAGACATTTCATGGTACGTTTAAATTAACTTGAAATTATAAAAAGACCGCGTTGTTTTTTTTTACTTACGCTTAGTTTCCGGCCATTGATTATACTTAAGATGATTAATTTTACCGTCGCGTTTTTCATATAAATGTAATTAAATTTAAAAAAATTGTTATTTTACATTATCTACAAACCCAATACACCTACTTACCCACTTCTTTTTTTGAAACTTATCGTAAATACGTAAAAAAAAATAATTCATAGTTGTATATATTATATGCATAAAGGCCAACCATTCATTCAAAAATGAAAATAGTTTACCTTTTATGCCAACGTAAAAAGTATGTTAATGTGCCATAACTTCCTTTTTACCAAGTGCGACAACATTACATTTTACTCGCGGAAATTGGAAACTATTATTTTGCACAATCGAAACTACCGGTTGATGTTTGGTCCGGAGATACAAAATTACCTTACAAATAACAACACCTTTCTAAAAAGCGTCATTCTTTCTGCACTGTTGATAATTTAGTCACATATTTTGATCACGACTTTTTTGCTACTGCCGAATGTTATGCTATTTTCTTGATTTTTTTCCGCGTGGATCCAGGGGGAATTTGCCAATGTAGGGAACGAAGCAGCCAGAGCCGTGGTGGCATTTACGCAGAGATACATGTAAATTCAGTTTTGTGTCCGTCAATGTGGGGGAATAATGCGTGAAATAAGAGGCTTTATATAAAATCGTGACTTTCCGATGCCAGAAATATGTGCCCCACGTATCCGATAAAAGTACATTTTCTCTCTTTGGGATCACATGGAAATCGCAAATGTATATTTGTTATACGGGAAGATACGAAGGTGGGGGTTGCGAATACAAAATATGTACATTTATTATTTTAAGTCACATAGAAATGCGTCTTTACTTAGATAGTTGTTATCCTGACGAAATTGTTGCCTTTTTACGGTCGTGCAACTATCTATCCATTTTGAATATTTGATAGAAAAGGGATAAACAAATACATTATTTTGACAAATTATTTTTATCGGCTTTTTTCAAGATTCTTTAAAATGGTATATTCAATTAGTTGATTCTTTATAATAATATATTAACATCAATAAAGAAGGGAATTTGTAGAAGCATTACGGAGAAAAGCGAGTATTGCTTATTTATTAGAAATCTCTTCACATTATTCGTAATCTAATTAAAACCGGGATTGTAGGCCATTAATGAATGAGTTGATTTCTTAATAAACTTTTAGTAGAAAATGAATGTATTATCACGATGTTGGAAAACTTGTTCATAAAAATCCAGATATATTTTTGCGAATCCTCATTATATATTATCAAGGCAAATGCAGGTGCATGAACATGTTTTCCGATATATTGGTAATTTACTAAAACGGCCTGCAATCACGTTTCAGCCAGATTACCGATAATTTTAAGAGATTCTTAAAAAAATTGCAGTATCCATTTTCTCCGTACAGCATTAGCGGAGTGATAAAGAATTTTACATTCTCATACAAAAAGGCACCCAATGTTTGAGAAATTATAGGAATTAATAAGTCTCGGGGAATGTATGAGATAAATTGTTTAAATAATTTTTTTTTAAATAAATTTTTCGTTAAAAATTTCTAATTTTTTTCGCAATCAGCCTCGAAATATCTACATTTGTAAATTATTGTAATGTGTTTGTATATTCAATAAAAAAAAAAATAAAAATGGCGGAAATCATCAAGGTCTCGATAGCTCAATTAGAAGCGGATTTTTTATATTTGAAAGGTCTACGTTAAACGCCAATTCTCGGAGCTGACAAGCTTAACAACATGATAATTGTCTACTTCTGCTGGTCAAAAGTTGTTCGAAAGCTGAAATGTACTTAGAATCGGCATTTAACGGGAACCTTTCAACTGTCAAAATAAATGGCCACTTGATGACAAGGTCACATTTGAATTTCTGTGGAACAACCCGTCCTTAGACTGTATTTTTTCGTTTTTATGTGTATTCTCGATTTCATAATTTCAATTAGGATTATTGGTATAATTGTACACCTATAAATATTGGAAATAATTTTAACTTGACATTAAACATATCCATTGTAAGATGATACATTAGATACTGCAACATTCGTGTTCTGCTGTCAAAACACAAATAAATAAGCTATCTTTGAGCAACTGCTATATACAGGATTTTCCAATAAGAGGTGTTATTGTGAATAACCAGCTAGCCAGCTATTTCGGTAGATGTTACTTTTGAAACTGTCATTTTCTAACATTTGACAAGTAGAAACTACGTCATTGATAAAAATGAAACGATACAAGCTTCAACAACGCATTGAAATTATTAAAATTCACTTGAGTGAATCAAATGCAAATCATCTTGAGTGATGATGTCCATTTCCACCTCGGTGGCTTCGTCAACAAGCAAAATTGTCGCATCTGAGGCTCGGAAAACCCAAGAGTTATTGTTGAAAAGCCTCTCTATCCTCAACGTGTGACTGTTTGGTGCGGTTTATGGTCCGGCGGAGTCATTGGACCTTACTTTTTTGAAAATGAGGCTGGAGCAACAGTTACGGTGAATGGATTGCGCTATCGAGAGATGATTAATAATATTTTATGGCTGGAATTGGATGGTATTGATCTGGACAACGTTTACTTTCAACAAGACGGCGCTACGTGCCACACAAGCAACAAAACCATTGATCTTTTACGATTGAATATCAAAATAACACCTCTTATTGGAAAACCCCGTATTATTGTAAGGTGTTCTGTTACACGTAAAATGAACCGTAAATCAAATTTATAATAAAATACTACACTAAAAAGCTCAGTCAATGGGAATTGAATAATTAATCATTGAATAAATCACAGAAAAAATGGATGACAAGGTTGTGATATTCAAAAACAATGGAATGGCTAATTGAACCGATGTTCAAAAAAATTAATAAGGATCATAACTCTACGATAAGATTAAATAATCCAACAAGATCAATATCCGGCTCGAAGGACCAAACAATGTAACGTGTTCTTTTTCACAAAAAGTGGACTGAAAATCAAATCTATAATAAAATACGACAGTAAAGAGCTCATTCAATTGGTTTTGAATAAATCACGGGAAAAGTGGAATGAAGGAAACAGCCTAGTAGGGCTCTCGACGCACTTGCACTGTTCAGGTGAAATTTCCTCGACAGCGAGATAAACTAGAAAAACAAAGCATGTGAATAATACAACGAGGATACTACGGTTGCATCTTTTTGCTATACGACACGAATTCGACTGACTTGCGACAATTTACAGTGCAACATAAATCATCTTATTCTTTCCAATGTGGGTAGGGCTGTTTTAAGGAAGGGAATAGATAGTAGATATGATAGTTTATGGGTGGGAAATGATAGTAGGTATTATCCAAAACTGTTTCAATACTAAACAATTATTGTAATACAGTAATGAATCAGTAGACTTAGGACAGGTTGTTTCGGAGAATTTGAACAATTCATCAAATTTCAACGTTCATTTTCAAGTTCTGTGAAAGATTTATTCAAGTTCTGTTTTTATTTCAGTTTTGTCAAGCAACTAGCCTACAATGATATAATAACAGAACTTGAATAGGACTTTCACAGAACCCGAAAATGATCGTTGAAATTTGATGAATTGTTCAAATTCTCCGAAACAACCCGTCCTTAATCTTAATTCAAACAATTCATTTTCTGAAATATCAAAAACTTTCGAAAGTTAAACATATTTATAAAGTTGCAGCACTCCACTTTTTCACTATGAATTTTAAAAAAATACACACAACACCGTATGATCATATAGATCGAGCAAACGAGCCTGTCAGTAACTACAACCTATTTATTAGTTACGTTACAATTATATTCTTAGAAAAGGTCGGTGCTATTCGGATATTTTTGATATTTTATTAAGAAATAAAACCCATCAATTTCTTATCTTAATTCTAGTCAACTTTCTGAAGAAATCTCTTTAAAGAAAGTTATTTATCTAATTGCCGAATAGATTAATTAATCATCACTTTTTGTTAATAGCATTTTCTGTGTAAGGTAATTACCATAACTGTATTATTATAATGGTTTTATTTTTCTAATAATGATGATGAATTATTATAATGTTAAATAATTTTTAAATACAATTTGGGAGATGGGTATGGGTACCGCCGCCCCGGGAACGTCACTGGATAACCAACACCTCTGAAATAATTCACCCCAAGTGGTTCGCTACGTTTGCTACTGCGTGGCAGGCCGGATTTGGAGAGACTGGTTTAGGGATAACTTTTTACCTCTCTGGCAGGACTATCTCGATCTAGCAGGGGTATCCTCCCACTGTTCATTTCATCCCATAAGTCAATTAATTCAAGGCGCCGCAGTAGGAGGCATCATATATTTTTCATTCCCAGATCTTCATCTCCTTCCTCTCTCTTTCCTTTAAAAAACCCTCCACACAGCATCCCCAAAGATGACATAGGACCGGTGGAAAATTATTTTCTTCAGGGCTTCCTGTGTGGAGCTAACGTAATACAAAAACGATAACTTAAGAATTAACTGAAACATATTTTAAAATCTCATGCTACCATCAGAGTAAGTGGAAATTGTTGTTTAGGTAGTGGTGGAGGACTTAACCAGCCAAGGAAGTGATCTCATGACGCCCAGATGGGAACCCAGAACCGATGCCAACTCAGCAACTGACCGGTCATTTTGATGTTCCTTTAACAAAGCTCTAATGCTCGATTTTCTACAAATAATTTTTCCCAGGGTATTCTGATGATTAATGTTTAATTAACCTCCAAAAATGTAGATGTACTTGTAAAAGAGAGTAAAACTAAAAAAATAATGGTAACTGGACAAATCAGATCACTTTAGAAAAGTGTTATAAAGTCACTAAAATATATGAAAAAAGTTAATAGGTTAACTAGGGTTAAGATAGGTTTTTAGGATTTTTTTTTCTTCACAATATATTTATATCACCTTTCAAAGGTGTTCTCATTAGTCATGGAACAGAAAAAAAAAGATTTATTTTTACAAAACTTTTCGCTTTAAGTAAACAAAAACGTTTTAATGGCTCCAGGCAATTTGACGGTTATTAACTTTACCTCCAAGAGCTACACGAAAAATAAAGTAAAGACATAAAAAAAATATTGAATTCGATTAACTGTTATTTTATCAAAGATTTTTCTCCGAAAATAATACACTTTCTCCGGGCAATTTGAAGGTTAATAACCCCAACTCCGGGGAACTTGACGAAAAAGCAAGTTTGTGTTTTTCCAACATAATTAATAAGTTAGTTAGCGGTAGGTCTTGTAGGTGGATGTGGTTCTCCGAGGAAGCGACTTTAATTCACTTAAGATCTGACGGCCTAACCACGTAATTAGATAACTGACTTTCCTTTTGGTTAGTAGCGTACATTTTCAAGGAGAATATTTGGAAGAGCGTCCCACTTTTACATTGTGAAAAAAGTCATTCCTTAGCACTGTTCCATCTCACCAAATCACAACGGAATTCCGAATTAAAAAACAGAAGAAAATGGGAAAAAGTTTTATAGCCAATTCATTTTAATTTAATTAAAAAAAAATATTGGTTACAATTTTATTTAATATATTTTTCGGTATAAATATAATATTATTCATTTGTAGTTAATTTTAAGAAAACTATGACCTCTCATCGTGAAAGGGTTCAGTGGCACAGGTTTATAACGAAATATTTATTTGAAGGAATTGTTCCATTCAATCTTTGGATTCATTATTAGTTTCATTAGTGTAGTGGCAGTAAAAAAAGATATCCTATATATCTAGTCTAGTTAATCTACTTATTTGTTTTTCATCACTTGTTCTTTGTCAAAGTTGTTCTAAATTGTCCAGTTACCATTAATTATTATGATCATTTTGCGAATATCGTCTAACACGTTTTTCTAGAGAACTATCAATTAATTTGAATGAAGATAGATCTACCAGCGCTTAAAAATATTTTGGAAATGGAAATTAAATAAAAAATTTACTGTATGTATAAAAATTCGAAACCGGAAACATTTCTTTCACCAAATTTCTATAACGGTTCAAATACCTACTTATGTATTCAACATATATTTCTAACGATACAATAATTATTTTTTCATAATAATAAAAATAATTGCAATGCATGAAAAAAGTGATCTATGCAGATTTAAACTTACTTAGGGCAAAGCAGTAAAATATTTCTATCGGCTTATCTCTTTAATATTATTTCCAGTAATTGTTCTTAGTAGATTAAGAACAATAACATTAATTATGTAAAATTAATGTTTTGTTCTTAATCTACTATTTTTTCATCTTACATTGTAAACATTTTGTTAATTTGTTATTGTGCACATTTAGACGTCATTTGTCTTTAAAAAAATATGCATATAAAAGTCCAGCTGTGCGTGAGGAATCAAATAAATATTTTAGCATAATAATTAACATTTTCGTATTCACCAACGAAATCAGTACATTTTTGCTCCTCTTTTCCCACACTAGGGTTTGTCGTAAATACGTCTCGGTCAACTGCGGCCGCTTAATTCAAAGGTTTTGAGCGGGCACAAAACCGATATGAAATTTATGAAAATCCACCGGTTTTTGCAGTTGGCGTTTCGGTTACCTAATAAGCTGTGTGATATATTGGCGGGAAAGGTCTCAGTTGAAAACTGATCGAAGTGGGTTAAACGTTCACGCAACAATTAATAATTAAAATCGTTTGTCGGACGCACATTTCATTTCGGATATTAGGCTCTCGTCCAAAACCTCAACAAATTTGATAATATTATATTGATAGATAATTTTAATGCTAGTTTTGGGCCTTGTTTTTATAGCTTATACGGGTGATTTAAAAATCATCAAACAATTCATTAAAAAAATTTAAATAAAAAAAAAAATCGGGTTTTCTTTAATTATTTTTATCCATTATTTTCCAAATCAGAACCATTTACTAAGTATGAATTGATATAAGAATCATCGTGGTGTGAGTAGGACTAACTTACTCTGTTAAATAATAAAGTATTTATTATAACCCATAATTAGAAGAGTAAAAAAAGCTCAAACATTTTGTAAGACTTTTAAAATATGTTTATTAAATTTATGAGTGTTGGATAATAAACGAAAATAGATCGTCAAATAAAACCAACAAAACAAAATCAGACATTTTTTTGTTGCTAGCGATTAACCCACACACAATCCCAAATGAAGTTAACAATCGGAAAAGGCTTCAAATTATGATTCATCAAACATAAGTGGATAAATCAGTAAGTTTTTTTTCATAATCATCAATAGTCAATAGAAGTATGTATATACAATAGAATTACAAGTGATGTTCACCTAATCCAGCAGATGTTACACCATCAAATTTTATTTTAATATGAAAAACACACTTTGTAATACACCACTTTTAGTGAGTCAATATACAGCCAATCAGGTTTCCCTTAGCTCAAGCTTACATATCAACTAATTAAGACACACATAATATATATGAAAATAATACAATGACAGAAAGAGATAAAAAAAATAAAAGAAGGTCACAATTTATAGTAGGGGTAGGTAAGAGGAGGAGGAAACAGATTCAGCGGGGATAGTCAGAACAAATTAAAGATAAGTTAAATTTATTTGGTTTAAATTATGCTGGAGTAGCCCTGAAGTAGCTTGAGTGAAGGGCAACACGGGTTGGCTGTAATTCATTAAATGATTCATTAAAAGTGGTGAACCACAGTGTATCATTGAACACACCCTCAAGTATTTGCTTCCTTAAAAAATATTTTGTTCTCTATCTGAAATCTCAAAACCATCTCCCTCAAACGAAAAAAACCGTCACAACATTGTTGGTAATTCGTTGACTTTGAAGAATGACAAATTAATGTTATGATGGTTAGCGAATTTTGTTCACATTCAACAAAAAGTTTCAAATTCACCAAAAATTCGACTTGTGAATCATCAAATAACCCAACAAATAATTTTAGTAATTTGATATTGCAGATATTTCATCTCATGGTTATAGGTACTATTATATATACTGGTCAGAAAGCATCATTCACATTCGAACCTTTGCTTGAGATAGCTTGAGCCATGAATAGTTCATACATTTGAATAGTGACCAACTTCGTCATCCTATTCCCTTTCCCCACTCCCCTTACCCTACTCCCCTTCTTTACTCCCCTTCCAGTACTCCCCTTCCCCTATTCCCTTTCCCTACTCCCCTTACCCTACTTCCCTTCCCCTACTCCCCTTCCAGTACTAACCTTCCCCTATTCCCTTTCCCTACTCCCCTTACCTCCTTACTAATTTATTTGCCCTCTTACTAATTGATGTGTTTACACACCTGATAAACATCTATTTAGTCTAATAGACGTTTTTTAGTAGTACTCTTGTAGTTTTTAGTACTCTTGGTGGGTAGATTACTCACTATTATCATTCGTGCTCATGAACTGATAAAACAGATCTTTGGTGTTTTGTACCAAGTACCTTTTTATAACAAAAATACACCAAAGTTGTGCTATTTTGAAATAAACGTCTTTGATAATATGCTTTTGTTTTAATAACTTGAATGACCTAAATCACCAAATACGTAAACTTTGGAGGGGTATTGGTAACTCTATGTTGATTTTAATTTAATATCGTAGCTCGTTTTACATTTTTAATATATAGATAGTCTTCTTCTTCTTTCGTATGGTGGGGGGTTGGAGGAAAACATCTAGGTTAGTGATCCAATATAGGGACTCAGGCATCACTCCGTTAACCTCACCTATCTCTTCGGGGAATTATTGCATCGGGCATTCTTCCACGACAAATTTGATGGTCTGCATCGTACCGCATTCACACATTGACTTTTTAAAGCCCCACCTGTTTATAATGTGGGGGCGGCTGTGTAAAGACCTAATCCTTATCCTAGTGAAAATCCAGGCTGTCTTTCAGTTGGTTTATTGTTCCCCGATATTGAGTGATTTTCTTTGGTCGGGAAACCTGTCAGTCTTGGGCCCTTTATATATCGGCATAATTTGTAGTCGGAGGTCCACATATTTTGGCTGCCGTGTCACTCACTGCCCTACCTACACAAGCGGTAACAATAAGCGTGCTAGCGACATCGCAAACAGCGCGACGGACACAACCTTTGTGTGCGGTAGTTGGCGCACTATTATATATACAGTAACAAATAAGTACTAGGTTGTTTAACAAAAATTCAAATGAAACATTGTCATTAATTTGCCATTCTGCGCCATATCTTTTTAACTGTTGAAAGAATCCTGTCCGTTTCAGTTTTTGAACATATTGTGATCAGCAGAAGAGAACGACTATCATATTGTCAAACTTATCAGCTTATTACAAGTTGATAGAAAGCTTAAATACAACCACAAAAATGGTGTTTAACGGGTAACTTTTAAATGTCAAAAAAATTAAATCGCACATGAAGGCCATTTGATGAAAAAGTTACATTTGATTCTGTCCCGACTTGAATTTTGAAATGTATGATTTAAAATTTTCACGGCCAAAAGTATTTTTGTTATTTGTTTTTGGGGTGTTATGCCGTGTTGCGCTAACTCCTTCTTTAGCCAATGTTTCAAGCCAAGAAGTGGCAATCGACACAGCTTCGGCAGTCCCTAAAGTATGGTGGCGCTACGTTGACGATGTCTTCGCCATTTGGCCTCGTGGAACGGAGAAACTAAACGAATTCCTGGACCATCTTAATTTTCTCTACAGCAAAATTAAGTTCACAGTGGAGCTGGAAAACAAAGATAAAATCCTGCCTTTTCTAGATGTGGAGGTGATGCAAAAACACGATGGTAGCCTAGTACATTCCGTTTATAGGAAACCAACTCATACGAATCGATATTTACACGCTGATTTGTACCACCACCCAGCGAATAAGAGAGGACTTATCCATACGTTGGTGACCCGAGCGACCAGAATATGTGAAGAGCAAAAAATCGGAGTGTAACTTGCAAAGCTGACCGATGCACTGGAGCGTAACGGTTACCCAGCAAGTCAGACAAGGCAAATCATAAGAGCCAGATCTGCATCAAACGAAGACAGAATTTAACAAGAGTTGAAAAGCTGTGCCTTCCTACCTTATGTGCACAATGTGACAGACATAATTTCCAGGCTATTGAGAGAGGAAAGTATCAAGACTGTCTTCGGAACCACGACCAAGATAAAAGACTTACTGAGGTCTGCGAAGACTAAGTTTCCTCTGGAAACAGATGGAGTGTATAAACTCAGTTGTTCCGGATGTGACAAGGTCTATGTAGGCCAAACAGAGCGGACTATTTCCAAAAGGATTTTAGAACACTTTCGAGCATGTAAACTCGGCCATCCTGACAAATCGGCAATTGCCGAGCATTTGATTGAAACCGGCCATTTCTTTAGATTTGTTCCTGAAGTTCTGGGAAGACCCAAAACCCACAGAGCTCGCCTAATTACGGAAGTTAACTAAATTCATAAAAATCCTATTAATATCAATAGAGACGACGGAGCTAAGCTCAATAGTTGTTGGTATCCGGTAATTGACGGCTACAACAAAACTAAACGCAGAAAACCATTTTAAATTGTACTGTAAAATCAGTTCATAGAGTGGTGAGCTGACAACATGGTATCGTACAGACGTACTTAAATACACATTTCACCACTATCAATTACACATCTGCCCTGATGATGGACACTGTAACGTTGTCCGAAACGTTGGCTAAAGAAGGAGTTAGCGCAACACGGCATAACACCCCAAAAACAAATAACGAAAATGTCCCTAAGTAAGTTAGGTTTTATCATAATTGATTTTCTTTTTTTCGTTATCATTATAAATTTAACGTTATTATTCGCTTGATAATTTGTTTTCAATATTAAATGGATGAGAAGTTCATTTCAATGGCTTGACCAAACAAGCCATCTGGACTCTGATATCTACAATTGTATCGTTAGATCAACCGTGCTCTTGTGGCAAAAGTTTGAACGGAGGAAACCTTCCGAGATTCAAAGTTGGCTTTTAACAACTTCTGTGCAGTTTACCAAGTAATGTGGTCATAGACCGATTTCATTCTACACGAAGAAGAAGACTATTTGTATTCAAATACAACACCATATATCTTAAATTAACCTTTGTCCTTAGGTTTGTTGCGCCAACAGGAACAATGTCCCTTTTCAAAGTTTTTATGCGAAGATGAGCTACCTGGAAAATGTATAAGGACGGGTTGTTTTACAGAATTTGTACAATTCTTCAAATTTTAAAGTTAATTTTAAAGTTCTGTGAAAGATTTTTTCAAGTTCTGTTTTATTTTAGTTGTCTCAAGCAACTAACCTATAATTTAATAATAACATAATCTGAATCTTGAATCTTGAATGCCTTTTGTGAAACAACTCATCTTTAGTACGTGTCGTTTCACGGAATTTGAACAATTCATGAAATTTTAAAGTTGATTTGTAAGTTCTGTGAAGGTTATATTCAAATTTTATTATCATGTGCAAAAACTATCCTAACCCACCTATACTCAAATATACATATTACTACGAAAAAAGTTCAAATACACGATGTACTCGAAGCAACAACAAAAACTTACTACAAATACCGATAACACATACTACGTTTGGTCAACTAAACTTTGAATACTTTGCGACAAGACTCTACAACATTCTTCCAGACAGCATAAAACAATGTGATTCACAAACAAATTTCAAAGATAATGTAAAAACTTGGATACAAAGTAAGAATAGGGCCTTCACCGGTGCATTCACCCAAATTCGCAGTTATTAAAGTCACCACATTATTGAGCGAATACATCTTAATATTAGTATAGGTATGTTCAAAGGTATTAGGAACTAACACGAAAAATTCAGCCTCAACACAGGCTAGCCTAGTGAGGCGGTATTTGAGAAACCTCAACTAACTGTACTTTTATTTTCTTTTTACTTTCCTCATATTATGTTTGTATTTTTCTGTTAATTTTATAACCTTAAAAATAAAAGTTACAAATCAATGTACACCATAATATTTATTTATAGTTGTAATGTGTAAACTTTCCTAAATAAAGATATTATTATTATTATTATATCATTACTGGCCACTTGCTTCACAAAACTGAAATAAACTTTGAAATTTGACAAAAAATAAAGAAACCACAATGAAATTATTGTAGGTAAACTGAACACAAATAAATGTTAGATTTATAAAGATGGTCTAAATTTTCATTTTATACATTTTAAATAAATTACAATTTAGGCCATACTAGGCTCATGACCACGTTATAGTAGTCCTACATAATTTATGTAAGAATAACAAAACAATATTTTTTAGAAAAAATGATAAAACATAAGAGAAAAGGACGTTATAGTAAAACAAAAATTTAAAACATACATCTTATATAGAAACCATATTAGAACTAAACATAATGATTAAACTGATTGATAAAAAGATATTTTTAAAAAAATTCTAAATATTAATAAAAGTAAGAAAATATTTTTTACGTACTTATCTATAAATGTATTTACGATCACATTGTCACATTTGCATTTAGTGATATAAAAAAAATATATGCTTCAAGAGAACCGATAAATTGACTGTGTTTCCATTACAAAATAATAATGCATTATTTTCTGCTACCTTCTAGTGTCATACCAATTCAGGTATTGTGAGAGTATTTTATATGAGAAGATGTATTTGAATGGATGAAACGATTAGAATATAAATACCCAACAACTTTATTTACTTTTGTGACTTAAATAAGTATATTTATTTTTACGGC
Source organism: Hesperophylax magnus (assembly GCA_026573805.1). NCBI lineage: Eukaryota > Metazoa > Arthropoda > Insecta > Trichoptera > Limnephilidae > Hesperophylax > Hesperophylax magnus. Next base: position 1,322,609 of record JAIUSX010000071.1, read on the forward strand.
TGGGAGCAAAAATTGGGTAAACAGTGAACTTCTGTCGAGTATCTAGGTATGAAAAACGTTTTTCAGTTCGTTGCGTCAATTTTATCACGGAATATGATGAAAATATATCGAAAGATTATTTTATATATCACTTTGTTACATTTTATTTAAATTCACACCGGGCAAAGCCGGGAATTAAAGTTGTAATGTAAAATTATACACTATAATTGCGGCTTTCCAAGGAAGATAATAAAGGTTTTATGTAGATGCTAACGATATACTACATAATTATTAATAATGAGCTAGGAACTATTAGGTAAATATAGGAACTACACAATCCAGAGAAGGTTGTAACCTACGAATAACTTGCGGACGTGTAGTGAAGATTCTATTCTTATTGAGTATTCAATATAATATGTAAATAGGTGGTATTTTGTACCCTAAGATAACCCTATAACCCTTCAGAATATGCCTTTTGGGAATATTGGGACAGGTTGTCAGAAACACGTGTAAAGGATTCTTCGAAATAGTGACATATAAGCAGGCAAATACTCCTCTGTGAATATGGAAGATCATAGCTAGATATAGCGTAGCATTTTCATTAAACGTGGGGAAAGCTGCGTGGCCGTTATCAAACAAAACTTAAATATGAATGTGGGGTCAAAATACCTAATAAAACTAAAAATCATTATTTTTAATCCAAATGTATAGCAAATATCTAGCACGGATATAAATTATAAAATGTAGGCCATTAAAATTGCATTTTTCATGATTTTGGAGGCAACTTTGGCAACTATTTGTGAGTTAATTTTGCTCTTTTTACTCCGCTTGTATAATGAAATGTATTTCATATAGTTTATTTATTCTTTTTCACCATATTGCCTCTGTAAATAAGGCAAGATTATTTTTCAGAAGTTACAATTAACTCACAATAAAATTCCATAGTTGTCTCTAAAATCACACAAAATTAAATTCTTTAATTGTCCATATTTCAAAATTTTAAACACAAATAAATAAAATAGCACATATCCGTACGAGAAATTTGCTAAACCTTTGGATCAAAAAAAATATTTTTTCATATTACTTGGATGTTATGGCCTCAAATCCATATTTAAATTGTGTGTGTTCCTCTTAAAATCATCTCTATATGTAAAACGGTATTCAATATTCGTAACATGGAGAGAGTGTTAGAACCACCAATTGTGAAGAAATCTTGAAAACAAATAGGCAAACGGTTCCCGTTGTTCTGCCAGTTGAATCACAGGTTTCTTATGAAACATCGGTAAAATTATATAATTGAGTAAGCCAGTTAATGTCAACCAATCAGTATGACATGTAAATAAATATTACGCTCTGCGACCATGAAAACGGGGAATAGCGGCAAAGGAAACTTATTGCATTTACACACTTCCCTATATCACATACATGTCGTTAAACACCTGTCAGACCTGAATTTAAACTTGCAATAAAACATATAACATTTATTTGATTCTTGTAGAGTTATTGGATTTTTTTTCAAAAGTTTAAAATTTATTTCTATTTTCATTTAAAACAATTTAAACAAGGGTATTTTCGCAGAATTTGAACAATTCTTCAAATATCAAAGTTGATTTTCAAGTTTTGTGAAAGACTTTTTAAGTTCTGTTATTATTTCAGTTCTGCCAAGCAACTAGCCTATAATGATATAATAACAGAACTTTCACAGAACCCGAGAATGAACGTTGAAATTTGATGATTTGTTCAAATTCTCCGAAACAACCCGTCCTATGTCTCTAACAAATTGTTTCACTGAACATGACAAACTATACATTTTAAACAAAAAATACATTGTAGTAATTATAAAAAAATACGGATCCACGTAAAAATTAAACAATAAAAATATAGCTATCACCTGAACGGGTAGCTAAAATCTTAGGAAACAACTAAGTTTGGTGAACAAAGAAGTAAGGTGTCAATTAAATTAACAGCTTAGAATAAATAATCAGCAATACCTGCAATTGTAAAACGTAAAAAGCTGATGTTTATTCCTTCTGAACAGGGTGGAAAAAATCTAATATGTACCTACATATGTATTTTCAAATATTCGTGAGGTACAAAAGAGTTTTAATCAGGTTGTTAAGTAAATACATCAATTAAGTCCAATCAATATAACGCGTTATTAAAAGACTATGCAGTTGCTTATGAAAATCATAAGTATATTGACAAAGAAGTAGCAAAATAGTAGGCCGTCATATCGTAGGCATTTTACTAAATAATATCGGTTAAATCCGCTGGGTGAGTGAATTGGTTAAGGCGTCCAATCAATATGACGTATGTAGCATAACAACTGCATTCGGAATTCAACTGTAAACGTGCGCGGAGTGGTGGTATTTTAGTGATCAAATTAAGCCGGCTTTGTTTTGTATCAAAGGGGAAGTGTGTGCTAAAACATTTTTACTGTTGCAAAATAAAACAATTTTGGCTTATTCAGAAAACAATTGGGTTTTTATAAAGTTAAGTGTTTGAATTCAATGGTTATATTAAGTGAGGTTTTAAGGATTGTATTTGTCAAAACAAAGCAATGTAAACAGACATTTGTATTATTTTTTTTAAACAATAATTCCACATTTATGTAATTATCAATAATTTTCTATTTTGAGTACAAAGAAAGAGAATGTTTTAACTCTGAAAAAGAAGTAGATGATACTTCAAAAATGTCTCATACATACTCTTCTATTATTCTGGATCTTGACATTGTTCGACTCCAGTATCAGATTGACTCGATCGTGCCATGTCGTTATCTGCCGTTCCCGACTTCTTCTATCATTCACATTAGCATTATGTATTCTCCTTACACTTATTTCTTCGTTCATTCACTATATATGTCCGAACTATCTTGAGTGTCCCTTTCTTAATTTTACTCATCAGCGTTGCAGTTTTTGCGGATCTCCACATTTGTCACATGGTTATACCACACATATGCTTCAGGGATCTAATTTCTACAGCATTCAGTCTACATTCATCCATCATCTGCCAGTTCCATGTCTCACTGCCATACATCAGGCTAGGTACCAGCACTCTATTGTGGACTGCTAGTTTCGCTTCTTTCGACAGTTTTTTTGTTAGGGCCAACAGCATTAAGTCCTTACGGATGCAAACTATGATCGAGAGAGGAGAAAGAAGGGATGAGCGGGGTTGTGGTGGGGTGACCTCGATTTTCTCGGAAGATAGAGTGCAACTGAGCAAGTTTTGAAATGGATTACATTCAATTATATACACGTTTATATAGGAGGAGAAGTAACTGATATTCGGCCGGGAATAGGTGGTTTGGTTACTTTATTTTATCTTGGTCCTGTGATCAACTACCGGAATGGATTTATTCATTTTAATAAACAGGAGAATCGGGAAAAGAGGAGCAACTAGGATGTGGTGAAATTACTAACCAATTAAGAGACTACTGTTTATTGTAAATGTTCGAGAGTTAAAGTTAAGTATTTCTGGAAGGGATCGCAATTTGTAAAGTACGTATTTGGATAGCTGGGTAAATGAGAAAACAGCAAACGATTCCCATGCAAGCGAAGAAAATGTATGTGGTCTAACATCAACATACGTCAATATCGTAACTGCTTACACCCACAATACAAATTTAAACTATATAGATTTGTTTAACGATAATTTGAACTTGCACTTCAAAAGCCTTATTCAGAAATATTTCTATAACTAGTAGACAAATTATTGTTATACGTTTTTACTAGTAATAAATTTGATTTGGTGGAGAGATTACCTTTTTATGTTATCAAAATAAGTAATATTTTCTCTTTTCTGTATTTTGTAAATCTTTATAGATTTTTATTATTATTTTCCTTGTGATTTCTCAAAACAAATATGTATGGTGTACTACTGTCGTGTATAAAGCCCTCTAGGCTTTAAATCAAATAAAGTAAAACAGAACAAAATCTTTTTTTTTGATGTCTACAATTATAATTTTTCATCATGTTCTCGTTGAGCTAATTGAATTCTAGACAAAACATCAATAACAATAAACATCTAAAACTTAAAAATTCTTTTAGTGATTGAAAAATTCCAAATAATCGTGTTACTATGACAAAAAACTTGATTACAATAATAATAATAATTATAATTATTATTTATTTTGGCTTTCACCCATTAGTGGTGAAAGCCATACATAATTAACATATCGTAACATAAATAAACCAAACATAACATATAACGCAAACAAAACTAACTTTGCGAACAAAAATTACTTTCCTTAGACACTGACAAATCCGCTGGCCCAAACAACATTCCACCAATATTCCTAAAAAAATGCTCTAATACATTATCTAAACCACTGACATTACTATTTAACCGTCTCCTGTCCCTTGGACATTTTCCAGACCGCTGGAAATCTAGCTTCATTACACCGATCTACAAAAAAGGAGACGATACTGACAAAGCTAATTATTTATCGCCCCATTTGTACACAGTCAGTACTGCCACAGGTTTTTGAATCATTGGTCCTTGATGAAATCTATCCCAAATTAATAAAATTAATTAATCAAAAACAGCACGGTTTTATCAAAGGAAGTTCCACTGCAACTAACTTAACGGTATTTCAAAACTTCATTATACAATCATTTGCAGAAAATAAACAAGTCGACTGTATATATACAGACTTTTCGAAAGCATTCGACAAAGTATCCCATAAACTACTAATCCAAAAACTATTAGCTCTAGGAATAAGGGATAACATGCTTAAATCGTTTAGTAGCTATTTGTCAAATCATAAACTGTTCGTTAAAATAAAATCTTGGATGTCGAAAGCTTTCAGGGCTACCAGTGGCCTACCGCAAGGTAGTCCTTGGCCCGGCCCGGTTTTGTTCCTCATTTTCATCAAATTATAACCAATTGCTTCAACGATGTCGAGGTATTGCTCTTTGCAGATGACATCAAACTATACAAGAAAATAACTGATTTAAATCATTGCCATATACTACAGTCAAATATTAGTAAGCTTAGAGATTGGTGCGTTCAAAATAATTTATTTTTAAATGTAGTAAAGTGCAAAACCTTGACTTTTCTTCAGAAACAAAAATCCTGTTTTATTCGAATATTCCATCAATAACATAGCTTTAGAAAGAGTCACGGAAATGAGAGATCTTGGAATTATTTTGGACGAAAAACTAAGTTTCACCAATCACATCCATCAAATTGTGAACAAAGGTATGAAAACACTAGGCTTCGTATTAAGAACAACCAAAAACTTTAATTCTTTACAAGCCATTAAACTATTATACGTACCTCTAGTAAGAAGTCTAATTGAATATAACTCAGTAGTTTGGTCTCCATCTTACAAAATTCACATTAACAACATTGAGCGAATACAAAAAAAATTTCTACGTTTTATAAATTTTAAATTAAATATCCCTGTCGAAGACTTAAAATACAATTTCTTATTAAATACTCTAAAAATACATACATTAGATGATAGACGTAAAATAAACGATTTAACGTTCTTATTCAAAATACTTAAATCTAAATTCGACTATTGTGAACTCCTGCAACTTATAAACATACATACACCCACAGTAACAACACGACAAAATACAATATTCTACAGCAGCACACATAAGCGTAACTACATTGCCCACTCTCCGATACAACGACTTCACACCATGGGAAATCATTACTTGGGTGATGTTGACATATTCAATACCAACTTGGCAAGTTTTTTGGATCATTTAACAATACTCCTATTGTTGAAATAGATGTTTTAAATAGATGTTTTAATTTAACTCTTTCTAAAGCTATGTTATTGATGGAATATTCGAATGAAACAGGATTTTTATGGAAGAAATATATTTTTTAGGCATGGTAGTGTATTTGTGAAACCAGGGCTTAACAGGAGTAGACCGTTGAATTAATAAGTACTGGTAACCTTTTATCAGAGAGGTTTTTTCCATTCAGAAGACCATTGGAATTGGTACTTAGTTTTTAGAATAGGGAAATGGTCTCTAACCGGAATAGGGATATCACTTAACGGACCATGGGCATTGGCTTCCTTAGCAATATAATCAGCCATGTCATTTCCAGTAATACCGAGGTGTCCCGGTATCCAGGTTAGGACCACTGATGAATGAACCAGTGACATGAAATGCAGTAGGTCCCTGGTCGAACAGATTAGAGAGTCGCTACTGGAATTGAGTGGGGATGCCCTTATTTTTTGTAGTGAGCTAAGCGAGTCTGAAAAGATGCGTGCGTTTGTAATATTTAATGATTTTATGAGTTGAAGAGCTTCTATGATAGCTATGCATTTAGCAGAAAAAATGGAGCATTCTTTGGGAAGTTTGTGTGGGAAACACAATTTTCTGTGAAGAACATAGACACTGGCCCCGCAATGGGAGTCCTGACTGAGTTTGGAATGATCTGTGAAAAATTTTATGTAATTTGGCCAGTTGTTTACAATAATTTTGTTAAATTCTGCATTATTTAATTGAGTTGAGTTTTTAATGTTTTTTTTACTTATTCCTATAAATTGATGGACTTTCGGATAGAAAGTAAAGCTTTCATAGGGGCATGAGTATAAGGGAAGAGATTTATTGAGATATGTGTTGAAGAAAAATCCAGAAAAGAGTTGTAGCAATCATAAAAAGGGGAGGGGGATGATTTTTCCAAAAGGGATTTGAATTAACCTCATACTTTAAGGATTGAAGTATAGGAATAAAGGGATGGGATGTTATTGAACATATTTTGTTAACATATTTTTCTGCTAGGCATCGCCTTCTTATATGTAAGAGAGGTTCGCAACACTCCACTTGCATTGCGTTGATTTGAGAAGATTTTATGGCTTCTAAGACAAGGCGAATAGATTTCGACTGGATTTTATCTAATTTATGAGAATTTTAAGTGGATATTGGATCAAAGAGACAAGATCCGTAATCGAGATGACTTCGGAAGAGGGCATTGTATAGAAGGTTTAAAGAAGCTGGGTGAGATTCCCACCACACTCCGGCTATAAATGTAAGGGGATTGATGTTGCTTTCACACTTTGTAACAACTTGATTAATATGAGAGTTCCAAGTAAGATTGGAGTCCGAAAAAATTCCGAGGAACTTAACTTCCTTAGAGTTAGGGATGACTTAATCGCTAAATCTCACCTGAATATCCGGAAGCTTTCGTCGACGAGTGAAGATGACAACTTTGCTTTTGGCAGGGGAAAGTTCAAGACCATTACTATTTAACCACGCCAAGAGTTTTCCAAGAGCGTTGTTAATTGCTGATTCTGCGATGAAAAGATTTGCGGATATTTTGTAAAACTTAAAGTAATCAGCATATTGGAGTATGTTGCACATGAAATTAATAGATTTTTCCAGATCGTATGTGTAAATATTATACAGTATCGGGCTTAAGACAGACCCTTGCGTGATTCTTTTGAATATTTGTCTTATGTAGGGAGAGGATTCGGATCCATCTACAAAAACAGTTCTCTCGGAAAGCAAATTTATAATAAATTGAACTAATTTAGGAGGAATACCAATCGCCAGTAACTTTTCTTTAAGAATGGGTATATTTACATTGTCGTATGCTCCACAGATGTCTAAAAATACTGTAACAAAATATTTGTTTTTAGATAGCGCCAATTTGACATCTGTAATAAGAGAAGAAAGGTTTTCAAGGGTACTTGTACCCTTTCTTAATGCAAACTGGGAAGGGGGAAGAATATGATTTTTCTCTTCAAACCAGTCTAATCTATTCTTAATCATTTTTTCAGCTACTTTGCAAAGTGTTGAAGAGAGAGCAATCGGTCTGTAACTTGAGTTCAGACTTGGATCTTTGGTACTTTTGCAAATGGGAATGATTTATTGAATTTTCCAGTCCGGGGGAATAATACCAGAGTCCAAGAAGATATTGATGAGACAGAAAAAGTAGGAAAGAGAATCGTCATTAGTGTGGCGGATGAATATGTTCAAGATTTCGTCACTGCCCAGAGCTGAGTCTTTTAAGTCTTCCGTGGCTCTTTTTAACTCGTCTATGAAAAATGGAGCATCTAACCAAGAAGAAAAAATTTGAGGAGTAAGAAAAAACAGGCACTTCTTCAAGATTAGGTACATAAGGGGGAGCAATTTTTTTAAGAAAGTCAGAATTTCAAATACCAGAATTGTGAGATGACTTTGGCAGGGAAAAGGAACACCTAAACCTGCGAATCATGGACCACACCTCCCCCGTCGGAGTAGCAGGATATATGTTGGTGCAGAAATTACGCCAGCTGTTTTTTCTTAAAAAAACGGAATGTACGATTAGCAACAGCTTGGGCATTCTTGGCTTTCAAGAAATTTTCCATTGTCATCTGTTGGCAGTATTTCTTATTGGCCACTTTCCTATCTTTCAGTACTCGAAGGAATTCTTCATCCCACCAGGGGGGAGGGTGAGCCTTCGTGCCTACAGGCGTTGATTTGGGAAAAAACTTGTCTGCAGATTTTAGAATGGAATCAGACCAAGATTTGTAAGAGAAGGTGCAGTTATCTGAAAAAGGGGTAGGCAGGAAAAGGGTTTAACCCTAGACAGATTCTCTAAAATAGCACCAGTCGGCTTTTTTGTGATAAATTTTGGCTTTCTTTTAAAGAGGTTAGTATTTAACCCTTGAGCCAGATTTAGAATAATTGGATAGTGGTCACTGCCGCAGGGGTCTGATAAAGTTCTCCATGAAATTAGTGGATATATACTTGGGGAACAAAGAGTTATATCCACCGCACTAGGGCTCTGCCCAGGTAGACTTAACCTTGTTGGGGATCCGTCATTTAGAAGGCACATGTTCAAGGAGTCCATAAAGTCAATTATTTTGATTCCTGAGGAATCCGTTGATGAAGAACCCCAGAGAGGGGGGTGGGCATTGAAGTCACCCAGAATGACCAAGGGAGAAGATATTTTTCTAAACATGTGAATTCCTTAATGAAATATCAAATGGGGTAGAAGGGGGAATGTAGAGGGATACAAATGTAATTATAGAAACAGTAGCTCCCACTAATTGGAAAGATGAATCTGGGGGATTAATTGAAATAGGGGTGAAGGACAGGGAGTTTTTGATTAGAAGGGCTGCACCACCCTTCCCATCAATGCGGTCGTCCCGCAGACATTGGAAGCCACTCACCTTGAAGAGCTGAGACGATTTAAACCAAGTCTCAGAGATGGCAGCAATAGAAATTGTGTGTAATTGCAGAAGGCGGATGAGTTCAACCTTATTGGTATGATACGCTATTGGAAGCCATGTAACTTTTAATGTTTTTTTGGCGTGAAAGTTCGGGGCAGGATGGATTTATGGCTGTGTTAGAGCCTGAGCAGTTGATGCAAGTAGGGGGATTGTAAGAAGAGGGACATTGCTCTGCTAAATGACTTTCTGCACATTTAAAGCAGCGAGGAGAAGAAAAACATGGTTGCTTGGAATCGCTGAACCGACAACAGTTAAAGCACTGAATTGTCGGGTATGAATAAATTTCCACTGTGAAAGAGTTGTGGAAAAGGTATACATGAGAGGGAAGAGATTGGCCTTCAAATGTAAGAACTACAGTTTGGGAGGGTTTCGAAACTATAGAATCGGAAGTCCTATCTTTATAATTCAGCCGCCTAGTCTTTAAAACTTTCCCCAAAGATGCTGGGATGATAAGTTCCGTGATGAGTTCTTCCTCGGGTAGGTCTGTGGGAATACCTCTCACTAGACCCATATGCGATACATTAAATGAAGGGATGTAAGTCTTGTATTTTTTGGCAGAGACGTAGTCAATGGAATTTATAAATTTATTGGCATTGAGTGCAGTTGTGAACTTTACACAAATGCGGAATCTTCCCTCCGATCTGATACCACCTGGGGAAATGCCAATTGTTTTTTTTCCTACAAATTTACCGATATCAAGGGGATGCAGTGAGTGACCTTGTGTGTTGTTTTGCACATACCCGATGAAGGGGGCTTTTGCTGAAGTTGGGTACAGTGAAGCGAGTTGAGGAGTGACAGTCTCTACAGGAACTGTAACCTGGGAAGATTCCTTTTTCGGAAGGACGCTAACTTTTCTTTTTTTGGGAGAAGAGCAATCAGTCATTATTTCAACATCGCTAGCTATGTCATTTTCATAATTAACAGGGTCAGGATCAGGGGGACTAGATTTGGTGGTTTCTTCCCCATGGCAAAGGCCATTGGGGCAAAAAGGGATGTTTATTAATATAAAATAACACTTACTGAACTTGGTCAGCAATAAAGGCACTCAAAGAAGACAAAAAATATAGTTTTAACCTACAAAAGACAATAAAATTAGATTTTTTCGTATATGAACGGAAAAAAAGACAAGAGAGTTCATCAAAAGTTCGAATCCAATTATAATAATATAATATTCATAATTACTAAAGAAACAATTTTAGTTCACTAGCTTGATAATTTTAAATATAATAAATGACTACTTTCGTGATAACCGCAACGTCTTCATTATAAAATAAATTTATTAAAAAATAGCAGTAATTCAAAAACACTACAACAACTTCGATTTGCACAAAAAATCAAAAATTACATTTCGTATTGCTAGCAATAAGAAGGAAATTTTAACCTTTGTTCACAAAAGAATTTAACATAGGAGGCGATGGATTGACATGACCTCTTTTGGAATGGATTGAAATACAAAAGTTCAATCAGCGAAGGGGTCGGGAAACATTGACCGTACAAACTGAAACTGCTTTAAAATCAACTATCAAAATTAATTTTTAGAATTTGATAAAACATTACGTCCTGGAATATTCTTATATTTTCGTGTTTCAATTCATCTCTGAGCACAACTGACTTCCCAGAAACACTTAAGTCAGCTATAGCTATTTTTTAAGTTTAAACATAGGTAATTATCGTACTGATTTACGCCAGTCTTTCTAAACTTCTTTGCATACCGGAGAAATTTTTTATTGCACAAATAACCCGTCATTTTGAAATCAAACAAATTATTAACTAGTTGTTAATCCGTAAATAGAAGGTTCAAGTCACTATAAACAGGATACCCACACTATCAGATATAATTTTGGCCAAATAATTGGGTAAGTTAGGACTATTTAAATTATATTTTATGTGAAACCGCACAATAGTCCCAACTTCTCCCAACCATCTGGAACCAGTGAAAATATGGCATCCCTAATTGGGGTATGATATAAGGCTGAAAGTAGTGGGGAGGGGAGAGAGATAGGGGAAAAGGAAGTGGGAAAGTACCTGCCTATTCAAATCTGGTCACCAAATACGGCCAAAGCCATTTCAAGCAACGTTTTCACACCACTGAGAACTGTTCCACTCTGGAACGTGCCGCAAATATACTTTTTATATGTAATTTATATTTTTGGGGCTTAAAGAAATCTCACGTTTACCACAATAGACGACAATTCTTGCAAGTCGTGAAAGCCGACATTGAAGAAGAAATCACCAATGTCAACAATTAAGGAGGTGGTCATTTAACCGATATCATTTTTCAACTAAACGTCAACAATGTTACGTCTTCAACTAAACTTTCCAAATGGCAGCCAATTCATATTATGACATCACTTTTGCCCTACTTTGTATAATCCTGTGTAATATTATTATCTACTTGCACATTTTTAAGCAGCATCACGTTTTTTAGTGATATATTGTAGATATATTATTATAACTTTTTTATGTAGACTGATGAGCTTGTGGATGCAATTTGCTAGCCTTAAGCTATAAGTTATTATAATAGATTTGAAAACCGTTAACTAGTACGACAGAGCATTGGAAATAAATTATATATATTATCCAATAAATACTTGTCAATATTTGGCTTTGAGGTGGATTCAAATGTCTTTATTATCAAGTATTATTAATGGTTATTTCTTCTGCAGAAACTGTTTGCCTCTCAAATAGGATGTATTATTTATTTTATCAATACTCGAAGGTTCGTGAACTTAACATACCTGGTATTCCGCTTGTAAATAAACGAACAAATTTCTGTCCAAAATAAAAAGGGCCTAAACAAATATATATTCGTAATAATAAAGATTGTATTTTAATACACGCCTAAGTGTTATGCAAACACAGAACTGTTTATCTTAACTGCCTTGAATTCTTCATTAAAAAGCTACTATGCTTTTATAGCTTTAAATGATCGCCTTCCAGTCTATGAAAGGAGACTTAATTAATTAAAGCTCGCTTTCACTTTTATGACTTCGTTAATTATTTTGAAATCGCCTTATTGGCTCCAAACACGAAAGTAATGACAGGCTGAAAAAAAAGCTTTAGGTTTCGGGTAAGCTTGGAGACTTTAGTTACTAAGCATAGAATTTCAGCGTTTTCAACTTATAATCTGCACATAATGCATCAACCTTTCGAAGTTTCATAAAGTGGTCCATCAATTAATGAAACATTCAGCCCTAAAGTTAAGGGTGTAATGTTAAAACGGTTTGGTAGTTTTGTTCCGAAAGGCCAAACTACAATTATACTCTACATAACTTTTGATAAGTTACTCCGAGAGGTCTTTATTTACTTCATACAAAATATATGTATGCGCCGATATGCGGCTACTAGAGTTGTACTTCAGACTGAGCGATATTCAAAACAAGTGCTTACACGCTCCTCGTAAATTATGACTAGCAATGTAAAAATAGTTATTGGTGGATATTTGAATTCACGAGAATTTAATAAATAACATTCGCATACACGTCGTTTGAAAGTGGCGGTATTTATTGATTTTAATGAAGTATCGGGTATTCCGAATTCAACGGATTCGTGTATCCAACGTTTTTCAATTGTCCAAACGTTTTTACAGGAAATGCATTGTATTACAGGTCTGCAATAGAATTGGTATTCTAGAACTGCCTATAATTAATCTTTCAAGAGATGGAAGAATAGATTTCAGACTGGGGAAATATAAAACAACAGTGAATAGTTTATATTTAAAACTTGTACAGAAATTATATTAACATCAAAAACTTTATTTGAGATTTTCACAGCCATAAGTATTATAGTTATTTTTTTAGGGTACTACGCCGTGTTGCGCTACCTTCTTATTTAGCCAACGCTTCGGTCAGCATTACAGTGTCCATCATCGGGGCGGGTGGGTAAAGGTTATGTTTTTTTTTGTTTTGTTTAGATTTTCTAGATTATTATTTGCCATGAAGTGGTGAATCATGTAAGTGTACTGAATTTAAAGTTTAAAAAAACGGTACTTTTAATATAGGTAGGTACCTTCCTACAACTTTATCAATATATACCTACCTCTATCCATATGAAAGAAAAACAATCCGTGAATAATGTTGGAAATTTTATTAGATTTAAATTATTCAAAAAAATTGTATTTAATTACTTTGCCAAATCCGAATATTTACCCTATTTTCCGGATATGGGATGTGGGATATGAACCAAAACAAACAGGAAGGCACCAAAGAAATTGCCGCAGGTCAAAAATGTTGATGGCCAGGGTCAAACCAATGAATCATCTTCATGAAATATTAATAAAAAGGTTAAAAATAATCTGTAAATATTAAAATCATATTACATTAATTATAAGCTAAAAATGGTTCTTATGCAAATAATACTCAATGATGAGGTATTTTAGCGGAGGAATTGAATCCACGACGCCTGAGTTTGGACCCGATTCATTTTTCCACCCAGCTACTAATCGGTCATTCCGATTGCTTTCTTGGATAAATTCGGATTCTGGCTTCGATAAAGTCATACTATTTATGGGTCGCGAGCTACAAAGATATTGACTGCGGACCACGAGTTTGACATTCTTACTGTAGGTGCGGTTACTTATTGATAACTCATTTTGAATAAAACCGTTGGGTGTCAGATTATGAATATGACTATGACTAGGTCATGGGTTCAAATCCCGGCGTGAGCAAGTAAATTTTATATTCTTAGTTTGTGTTGTTTCACAATTAATTAATTTAAAATAATACATAATACATTTGAGGAACGTTCTAAAGTAGAGGATATTTTCAGTAGAGCTCTGGTGAAAAACCACCATTCAGAATTTGAATGTTGATTGAAAAGCCTAATAATAGAAACAGCCGTGTTTAGAGACCAGATCTTAATAACAAGGTACTGCGACGCTTTCCTTTTGCACATATACTTTCCTTGCCATACGAGGGCGGTTCCTCGATATGTGCATTTGTATATTGCACTGCCTATCCTCAGTAGTCACATAATTTACTACGACATCTGTACAGTCGTCGATACACAAAAGTACGATCCTGACGTTATTCCTGCTATGTCATTATTTGAGCTATCTAACACTACAAGACTCCATGTTTCGTTGCACACAAAACTTTATTTTACCATACAACGCGGGAATCGCATCGGGCGGTGTCGCGACAGCTCGGTCCACCGAAACGGTGGCACGAGCGGAACAGATTACCATCATAATGGCAAATCACTAGTTAGAGCAGTGCAGATATTATATAACTCATACCGTGCACTATCGACGCACGCGTGAAGCGCCTTGAAAGAAACACTTTAAAACAAATTTTGTATCACATTGGTCCTGCGTAATCCAAGGCGTTCAGAAGGAATTTATTTAAGAATACTAATTTTCAATATTAGCTCTGTAACATTAATTCATTGGCACTCATGCACGGTGAATTTAAAGGGTTTTTAAGCGATGAACTGCCTATCCTTTACTGTCGAGATGATTTCGCGATAGCTGTCTGAGATGTATTATTTATTCAATTATTTTACAAATGCATCATAGTAGATTGCAGTACTCTCAATAAATAATTAACTACACCTGCATTAATAACTAAGTTCATTTTAATTGTGAAATGCACTTCTAGCAATATCAGTCACGAGCAGCCTCTGCTCTACAACGTACCGCAATTGGAGATGAAATAATCCCATGGGCTCCAGACTGTTGAGGAGCAATAATTGGAACTCTTGTACAGTATTTACTTGCAGTTTTTTCAGCTTGCAAAGTAATTTCAATTATTAGCTAAATTGAGCTTTCAGCTACACATTGAACGAGTGTTCAACAACAAGATAAGACATTACGTAATTGGTTTCATATTATGTAACTGTTCTATAAAATAAATAATAACAATAAACATTTCATATTTATTTAACTAACATCAACAATTGAGCGGTCGGTGGCCGAGTTGACATAGCATTTGGATTCCACCCAGGCGTAGTGTATTCAATTCCTCAGCTGGCTAAGTCCTCCATCACAACACAAGCAACATTTTCCGCTTACTGTGGTGGTAGTAGGAGATTTCAAATATTGTCAGGTTATTCGTAACCCGAAAATGTTTGTCTTTCTTAAAAAAATAAATAAAATGTTATTACATATTGTTCAGCTCCTACTTTAGTAGTACCTTAAGTACCTATCTACTCTAATTATTATATATTGAACATCTATCACTTGAATGCACAACAACTCTCAACGATAACTAGTACTGTACCTGTTTATATTGTCCGTACTCCTACTATGCTATGTAATATACAAATATTTTTGACCTTGTTGTACTCTTGATGACTGTACATTAAACATCTTATACATTTAAAACCATTCGTGGCGTCAATAAAAACAAATAATAAGACATGAATGCTGTTACGCCAACTAAAAAAATAATGGTTATCAGATAATCCAGAACGTTAGACAAATCTAGTTTATAACAAATCAAAAGACGATAAAATAGGTTGATACAGAGTTCCACTCTAAAACATGACTGAAAATCTTACATGCAGTACCAAGGCCGAACGAAAGTTAGTGGACCTTTTAACTTGAAATAGAGTAAGGCCGGATGCAAAAAGCATTCGGTTTACGAAATGCAGTAGGCATTACTTAAAACGTCCCTCGCAGCCGACCCACAGAAGCAAAGGGAGGACTAACTTCTCGGATACTTTTGGCGAGTATCTTATTCCTTTCAGTGGCTAAACGCTCAACAACTACGTGCCGAAGTTCCCCGTGGCGGGCCAAAGAAATCCTCACCGCGGGAACCGAGATAAGTTTTCAAATACGATCTTTTATGTGGAAAAACTTTCACGTTGACGACTAGCCGAGTTGGAAAAACTGTGTGATACATATTTGAAAGCATTCCACGAAAAATAGTTATTATGGAAGTAGTGGATTTTACAGGGGAGACAATAAACAATTATCATGTCATCATCGAAGAAGAATATAATATTAACAAATCTAAACGAAACGTGAAACCCAACAAGATTAAAAAAAAAATAACAAATTAAAAAAGGTAACGGTCGCATCTGGGAACTGATTGAACACTTGATCTCTATCTTGTCAGAACAATACTCTGCCCACTGAGCTATTAGACCTTATTAAAGTTTTAATATTATTATATTAAAACACAAATAACTATGTTTACATCACTTTAATATGTATAACCTCTGCATGTTTCATGAACAAAGTTCACCTCATCAAGAGCAAGTGTATACTGATTTTAATATGTTTTGTCTAGTTCTGTTTCATGTTTCGTTTAAATTTATTCATGTTATATTCTTATTTAGTAACTAAATTCTACATTGATGTAATTCCAATAAATCGAATTATTAATTCATCAGTGATTTATTTGCACCAAAAGTCATTAAGTTTTTAGTACCATATTAACGTAATAATTTTTTTTACGTTTGTCAGTTTTTTAGAAGAAAATTTAAAAAAATAATTTTTCAACCACAACTTTCTTTGAATTAAAGATTGACTTAACAATCCATACTATAATTTAACCTATCGGTAGTGGTGGACACTACAAAACTGACAAATTATGAAAAGGGTGAAAGCTTGAGTGGAGGGATATCATTACGTGCCTAATTTCAAAACGATCATTTTATCATGGCGCAAATTTACAAGTACATCAGTCTTACTAATTCACAGCTTAAACGTAAAGGGATGCGTGGTTTTTCGTTATGTTTTCCGTACAAAAACTATATTGAGGAAGCCAAATATTATGCCGTATATCGTGTTATAACTAAATGTATTAAATTATAGAATGGAAATAATTTATCAATTAGAAAAAAGAAAAAAAAAATGATCAAGTTATTTTCATCGCATTATTAATTATTTTTTTTTGTTTCGTTTTACAGGCACAGATTTTCAGCTTTTATACACTGGGTGCATCTGATCCATACTTTCATGAGTTATTACTTACAAAATTGTCAAATTGTATTGTATTCATTTATCTTTTTTATATTAAGTACGTAGGTAGATACTCTAAGACCTAAGAGAAGAATAGTTATGTATTATAAACAAATATTTTTTTATGTCAAATTTACACAATAGTTTAATAAGCCTATTATAAAAGTACTGTCTACAGACACGTCTGACAATAGATTAATAAGCCTATTATAAAAGTACTGTCTAGAGACACGTCTGACAATAGTTTAATAAACCTATTAGAAAAGTACTGTCTACAGTAACGTCTGAAAATAGTTTAATAAGCTTATTAGGAAAGTACTATCTACAGACACGTCTGACAAAGAAACAATTATTTTTGAAGATCGTTACATGATACAAATTGTGTGAGTGCTTCAAAATGTGTGAATAAATACGCAGTTATTTTAAGAATATTATTTTTTTAATTTGAGCACCACGCTTGTACTTTCTTTTGGACGATGAATTTTAATTGTGATGGAAGCAAAAAAAATCTTCATGATTATTTATGATTATCAAAAATTATAAAACTGCGTCCCTTTACTTAAAAAACAAATACAAATTTGCAACGAAAATCATTCAAGTGTCAATTCATATTATTTAATCTGACTTACATAAAAGCCTCGTGATCCTTACATTTAGCTTACCCGTTTCTTAGCAATTCCAAATGCAGCCACCAGAAGAGTTCTTCCGCTGTAGGCTTAACGTTTAACGGTTGTCGGGTAAAAGTTTACCATAAAAGCTGTATCTCAACAAGTCGGTAGTTGCACGCATGCAGTGTAAAAAACCCTAAGTACAAAATACGTTTTTTTTATTTAATTTACAGGTCAAAATATCCATATATTTCACATATTTGCTGGGTAAAAAAAATCACACTTGCTTAAAATCCATAATGCTCAAGTTTCGTCAATATTTAAAAAAACGATGTGGTCTCATTGCATTTTACTGATCCTGAAAGACCTGGATTTGCAGTACTAATAAGAATCAGGGTGGCAATAATGAGAGAAAGGACCAATAACTCTAGAAATGTCCTCATCACGGAATCCTGCTGACTTCAAGTTCGAGTACCGAAGAACCTTTGCGAAAGATATCAACCCATCGATTTTTAATCCGATGGACCAATTAGATGTCTACTTGTTATTTTTTTAAATTTATTAATATTATACATATGTATTAATTTATTCATCATCTTAGCCTAACCCAACGGGAACGGCGTAATGGTTTGTTAGTTGTGCTCATTATCAAAAGAGCAAACAAAAAATTTGCTCGTAATGTACCTGTGTTAATTTGTTCTTCAGACTTAAGAAACAATATGTCTGTATGTATATTGTTAGGAATGGGGGGATTACGTAGGGCGCCAGTGTTAGGAATGGAGCTCCCCACGTTATAGCAGCATGTAGGCGGCATTGTTAGGAAGGTAGCTCAGCGTAAAGTCATGAGAATAACCAAGGTGTTGCTTGTCAATACGCGCCATCGCGCGTGTACCAGGCTTCAATGATGTAGCCGGCACTTTGCGTTCAAGACCGGTTTATAGCAAAACACCCACACATGTGGTCAAGACCAAAGCTAAGGCATTATTAATGTTGTTTAGCAAAGCTAAGCAAAGTCAAGGCCGAAGCGTTTGGAGTTTGGCGTGGGTTGCGCCGTGCGATGTGCGCAAGTCACTAGTGTTGCCAACAAGCTCTGTTTAATTAGATTCGCGGGGCTTTTGAAATGCGTTTGAGAGGTCTTCTTCGTGACAATATATTGTTATTTTTTTATATTTATTGAAAAAAGAACATCATTACCAAAAAAAGTATTTCTATGTATATAAGTACAAAAAAAATATTTCCCCTTAAATAATTATACAAATTTGTTAGGTAAATAAATCATTCTGATCTTGAGGTGAATTTGTTTCTGTGTATGAAGGTGAGAAATAGATGCATGATGTTAAGTAGATAAACCTGATACGCCAGATACTTGTCAAACCATTCTCTTCCCAATCTTCTTTCCCTTGACGGTTCTGATAGATATTTTTTAGTGCATACTTTATTTATTTTTTATTATTAACGCTAAATTACATTCAGTTATTTTTAACGAAAAAACCATTCGTTAAATTTCTAGTTGTGTTAACAAGGTTTTTAAAGTATGCTTTCTTGTAATTAAATCAAACATACTATTTTCGGTTGCCTGTGGTGTGCGTTAGTTATTCCTGCATGAAATTTTGTTCGGTTAACTGAAATTTGCTTTGAATTTAAGCGTAATTTTTAAAATTGGAACTAATTGTTTTTTGAAGAATTTAGACAAGCGATAAAGTACCTAACTACATTATTATTATATAACATTTAACCATTTACCATTTTCAAAATTGGAACTGATTGACGTTTGATTGTGATAGAGTGCTAAATTTGAAAATTTCGACATTATTAATGTTGTTTAGTCCAAAAAGACAATTTTTTCTGTGAAGATTTTAAGGAAGGTTCAGTTTGGTCGTTTCTTGAAATTTCCATCAATAATGCCATTTTTTGTAATATTAGCATTCTAGTTCACCCAAAAGTCACGAGCCACTACTGAATTCAGACTATCCTATGATTTTTCACTAGTTATGTAAAAATAAGTAAACTTCCAACTTTTCACCAGAGTAAGTGATTTAAAATATTACTTCTAGTCTGAAAAACGCCGAAACCTAAGTATACTTACCACTCGGTTCTGGTTCTGTGGGGAATGGCATTCCGTTTCATCAAAAATGCTTTCAAATCAATTACCGTAAACATTATTTGACGCTTTGCTTGCTGCGTGGCTTAGTTGGATATTAAGCGTGCAAACCACGACCCCGAAACTAACTTGTGCTAGTCTTGCTTGGGTCACATATGGCCCGAGGTAAATCAAGATTTGCATTGATACGCAGAGCGCTGTGCAAGTCTTGCTCCTTAACGACTATGTAATTATTTACAACGTTAGTTTTTTTACGAATAACGATTTTATTTTATATTAGCGAACCGAACGGCGCGATGTTTTTTATAATATGGGACGTTATGGTTAAACTTTAAACAAGTGATACACTACCAATGATAAAAGGTAAGTGGTTGTTAATCAGTTATGTAAATTTCTCAACACGTTTATTAGCAAAGGGGGTGAGCATTTAATGATTTTTTAGTCATGGTCTAACAGTAAATGATTTTAAAAAATGCAATAAAATGATTTTAAGTTTAGAAATTGCTTTGCAAATAACATAGTGGCGATATACAACAAACATAATATATTTTCTATCTTGCTAGGTATAAAGAACATATTTGAAAAAAAAAATTAAGATTTTTTAATTTATCATTTTCTGGGACAATGATACGACAAAATATATTTCTTAATAACAGGCTTTTGTTACTCAATCAACCAATAGAAAAACCTACTAACAGTTTGTAAATTTTAAATTGCTCTCCTCTTAAGTTGTCGTTTTTGACAGCATTAGTGATTTGACGTTATACTTAAAATATATAAATTTTTATGCATTGAAACTTTGCTTGAAATGGCTTTGGTCGTATTTGGTGACCACATCTGAATATCAGGTATTTCTCGACCATCTTTTTCCCCATTTACCTCCCCTCCCCACTACCTTTAGCTTCACAACATGCTCCAATTAGGGATGCCATAATCTCACTGGCTTTCAGATAAAAAAAATTAACCACGGTAATCTATGTATTATATTATGAAATAGTATAAGTCCATTGTCCCACGGGTCAGCAAGCAATCGACATAAACAAAATGCTGTAAGAAAATTTCCACACTGAACTGCGCTACAGACCGTTACCTTAATATTATCTAAAGTTTAGGATTCGGTAATATTGTCTTCAATAATTAAATATTACAATTTGAGGTTTTACTCATTAGGTTGTAGCGATGCTACGAGAATTTTCTAGAACGCGCGCCAATACAAAACGCATTGTAGCGGGAACACTCTAGAGTCTAGACGCAATGCGATTGTTCGGCACAGTTCTACCTACAGTTCTGAAATTTCTAGTGCACCCGGGCGCCTATATAATGAGGCGCGCCGAGATGTACTTAGTCAGTCATTAATTAGTAGTTTTACGAGTGACCAACTAGCGAGCGCTGCGGCTGCTTGCTGCATACTGAAGCGTCCGACCACCGACCACCGGTTCCCCGCGTCGCGTCCCGCTCTTTCTTCACCACACCGCTATAGGACCTACTCATCTACACCCGGCTCCTTGGAATAATATCAGCGCCCTGGCCCCGGCCATAGTTCCTGGCCAGCGTTGACCTCACGTGCCTAGCCCCTGAGACCACTTCGCCGGTCTGCGCCTAGGCACCGCGGTATCGTCGCCGGCCTGCATCTCCCGCTCATCTGCTGACCAGGTCCATCGCACCATCGGCTACCTCGTTCACATTGGAGTACCCGGAAGACTACAGGTCTTCACCATTTGGAGGGACCCACCATTTTCCAGTCCCGGTATAGGTGACTTATTGTCACCCCTTCGGAGCTCTCGCAAGGAAGGTAATTTTTGGAAAAAACGACTCTACAATTTCATAAAAAATTACTCTAAACCTCCAAAGTCTCCGCATACGTGGTTAGGTGGCGGTATGAAAGCGCCAAATATAATACAAGAAGGGAATAATAGTTGTCAAATTACGGAAATTTTTTAAATATATAATGATGAGCTGGTGGAATAGGTTACTGAAAAATGATGATGTATATGTTCGGTCGGCACTGCATCTCCTAAATAAACAAAAATTTTACAAAAGAAAATATACGTATGTAAATGGTCTGAAGCTAGGGAGACAGCAAATGAAAAAGCTGCATCATTCAGTGCTAGGCTGTCCCCGGGGCGCGGAGCGGAAATCCGATCGAAGTTATTAGGCTTCTTACCGCGTCCTTAAGCTGGGTACTCAGTGGTGCCTTGAAGACAGTAAGCGGGAAAGGGGGACAACCCAAAACCTCGAGGAGAAAAGCGTCAAGTTCCAAAGGCAGAACGGAAGGTTGTACGTCGCCTGAACGTTTGTGTGGACAGGTCTGGACCAACCTCTTTTGGGGATTAGGACGTTACATTACAGACACGGAGTTCAGTTCTGGCCTAAATGGGTGAAACTTCACCACGTCTTCACCAGTACTGAACACATCCACGAGTCCGGTCTCCACCAACGCGGTGTCAACTCACTGACCCGCGCCTCCACCATTCCATCTCTGTTATCGCAGTCTTCACCTGGTGTCACCTCATTGGTCCCAGTCATCTCGCATAGCGCAATTCCACTGACTCAGAATAAACGCTGTGATACAACACAACATTCATCTTTCATTGTCTCCTTACCAGATCCCCAAAAGGTTATTCCAAAAAATAAAATGATTTAAACTTTTAAAACTTTGAAATTAATTTATATTTAAATATTCAACGGTTTTTTAAATTTCAAACTGAAATAACGTACGATAGTGATTTTCTGTGCGATAAAGGTAGGAAAGGGACCTACAATATGTAAATTGAGTCCATTACAAAAAAAAAAATTTCGACGTCCTCAATCAAACTTAAAAACTAGTGGTAGTACTTTTTTAAACGTTAAATTGGTATGTAGGTGATTTTATGTTGCTTCAATTTTACCGCTTTGAATTTATAAAGCTTTCGTAAATGTCAGGAGATACTACAATGTAAGTTAAAACAATCAATAAAACTAAATAGACAAACACAAATCATCTCAAAAACTTAGATCAACATACCTAACTACAGAATTCAAAACTGTATAGCGACCTCTTCCTCTTAATATCAATGTACGCATGTAAAAGAAAGATATGTCTAATTATTACGCTGTACAATCATAACGCGGAGTACATTTGACATCAGATTTCATTCGACCAATCATGATCATATGAACAGTAAAGCTTTTAAATCATTTCTCATGATAGATTTATTAATTATGAGAGTAATAACATATGCTTATATTCAGAATCAGTGTTTTTTGATCTCCATGAATTTTTTTTTTAAATAAGTCTAAAAATTTTTTACTCAAATTCTTTATTCCGTCAGATTTAACACAAACCAAGCCCGTGAATATGGTGACACTTCGGAACAGCACCACGAGAGCCCTTGGCAATTTGTTAATTATTATATGATCTAGGTTGCCCTAAGCACATAGTTTTAAGTGCGCTTGTTAAAAACTAACTTTCCTGTTATGATATGATGAAAATGAAGCTACATAGATAATATTTAAAAGCTTAATCTTCCCGTACACTCACTTGGTGGTAAAAACTTTATCTTGCGAGCAGGTAATCCTTTAGTAGAAACTCTCAAGTGGCTGCATTTAGAATAACGCACTTGGAAGTTTATAGTTAGAGTCGTCTAGTTTTACTGTCGAAAGTATAATCATCCAAACTTATTAAAATATGCCTTTGTAGGTGTTGAAACTTTATCAGGAAAAAAGAGTAAAATTCTCTCAAACAAACTCCTACTCATTACCAAATCATCCACTATCAAGAATTTTTTTAAAAGTTTTTAAGTCAATGCTGCCTGCTTGAAAATATTAAATTTTATTTACTGGTAGTTGTCAATGGTGAGAATAATTTATTTTTACACACAACAGAGAATTGTGCAAATCAAATGGGATCTTTGTTGATATTTTTGCCGAAAGAAAGGTCGCAATAAATCAAATTGAAAGACGGCGGGATATCATTTTACTTGTTTCATTTTCTGTAGTTCGTTTACAGAAACTTGTTTTTGATACATTCAAATAGTATTTCGTTTGAAATAAAATATGTGTTGGATATTATTTCCAAAAATAGACAGATATGTTTTTGAGATCATTGGGTTTGTTCCTCTGAAAATATTCCGCGGGAGATCCATCGTTACACATATCCCCAGCTGGGCAGTATAATCACGAACCTCTTCCTACAGCTAAAGTTGCATTTCCTGTGTCCTTTGAGGCAGTTTCCGTCGGAAGTGGTGCAGATATTTCAATATCCAGTGCCTTTTCCAGCCCGGGCTATAAGGCAAGAGATACGGTCGCGGCTCTAAAGAAATCAAAATCCCGGAACCCGCTTGATTTATTTGGGGCCATTATATAAACACCTTCTCGTGTTGCAGCGGCCACGCATACCGACGGAAAATGTAACATTATCAGTGATTTATTAGAGGTACTTGTAGTTAGTTATTTGGTTTTTAGTCTCGATTCCTTTGTTGTCGTCCATGCGCTCGCTTTGTATCTGCACTCAACGAGAGGAAATGCTCCGGGAATTTCTTACAACAAACATGAAGCTTCAAAGGCCAAATTGGTTCCTGAACTATTATGTCTTGTGATGTCAATGACCATCCGTCCAGAAACACTCCATTAAGCATGCATTTTGATGATAATGATTTCCTACTGTGGTAGCGGGGAGTAGGTGGAGATAATAACGGATTTTTTATCTGTAAAACCGCACAAGAGTCTTAACTGCTCCCAACCGGGAGCCAGTGAGCCTATGACATCCCCAATCGGAATATTTTGTGAGGCTGAAGATAGTGGAGAAAAGAAGCAGATGGGGGAAGAGGAAGGTTGGGAAGTACCTGGCTATTCAGATCTGGTCATCAAATACGGCCAATGCTATTTCAAGCAACGTTTCACTTCCAAATGGTGGTCTACACCAGGGCGATACTGAGAGTATCTTCTACTCTGGAACGTACAGCAAATATTCCTAGAATATTGATAGTGAAGTATGGATGATGATGGTTAGTGAGATCTAGAAAAGAGAGATGGGTGATAGGCATGCGCATGCGTGAATCGAAGGGTTTTTTGGTACAGATTATATATGATTAATCGTTTGAATGAAGGCGAGTTCATCATAGTACTTTTATTTTTAGTATTTTCTCTAATTAATGAACTACCAAACATAGTATTTATTTGTTCATTAAAATAACGTAGAATGTGTGATTTATTATTTTCCTCTACAATACTATCAAAGGTTTTTAAATAATAACAAGCCGACATTTTACATGGTGACGTGTATAAAAGCAGAATGTTTATCTTCACTCTTAATAATATATTTTCTCAGAAACCTAAAAATTAATCATCCATCTTTTTATTTCATGTGAACATTGAAATGTTCTTAAGAAGAATGTTTTTAATGGAAATTTTAATTTGAAAATAAACTAATACAATTATTTAAATGTCACAGTTGAATCGAAGTACGAATCTTTAAAAATAACTTCCGATAATTGAAAAATATTGAAAACAGTTTGCTTTACTTTGCTTCAACGGAAATTTTCATTTACTATTCGAAACAAAACATTGTTTCGAATGATTGAAAAGACAGAAATTTTTTTCGCTTGATCAAATAACGTACTACAAAACCAACGTTGCAAAATCCAGAAGAAAAATTGCAAGAAAGAAGAAAAATAAAACGACGGTTTTTTACTAGAAGAAGATTAAAAAGTACTCGTTCGGTTAATTATTTTTTTTAAATTTTAAATGGCAACTTATCTTTGACATAATAAGATTCTTTATGGATATCCCTCTCAGAATAGTTACATTTTCTCAAAATTTCCTTTGAAAAAATACAGTCCGTGCTATTTTAAAAAATTTCCTTTTTCTAGAAATTAATGATATTAGGATTATAGAGTGACTCATCTCAATAAAGAGATTTCTAAATGTTGCACATTACTTTATTCAATTGATTATGTCATGGATCAAGAAGGTAGGCATATGTATAATATGGATGTTTTTTAAATATTCTCTTTTCTCGATATGTTTCGAACTCTCGATTTTAATAAATGTGACTCAGTTAGTTTAAAGTTGTATTTCAAGAAAACACACATTTTCTTCATTTAATACGTTTTAGATTTTTTCTTATATAATCTCAAAATTATAATCCATTAATGCAAGGAGAACTAATTATATTTTCGTAGAAAGCAATTTTTTTATTTATTTATTTATTTATTGGATGATTTTTATAGCGCCGCTTTTGCGAAATATCACCTCAGGGGCGCTGTACAGTTAATGCAGATATTACAAAAAAATATATAAATATTACAAATTGAAATTGAAATTAAGTTAAATAAAATGAAATACAGAAACAGGTGACACGGAGATGGAGAGTCTGCTGCAAGAATCCTATGTGGTGAGGAAACTGGACCAGCTGCTGCAGCGAGAGAGTCCCCCGCGTCCACCAACAGTGCCAGCACGAGGTTCGTCATCCTTCCAGGTATGTGTCTGCTGCTAATAGAGCGCTGACACAATGTCCTCTCATGGATTCCAGACCTTGGCAGCACCGCTGTGACATTCGACGAAGGTAGAGGATGGAGACTCTGCAGCAAGAATCCAAGGTGGTGAGGAAACTGGACCAGCTGATGCAGCGAGAGAGTCCACCGCGTCCACCAACAGTGCCAGCACGAGGTTCGTCATCCTTCCAGGTATGTGTCTGCTGCTAATAGAGCGCTGACACAATGTCCTCTCATGGATTCCAGACCTTGGCAGCACCGCTGTGACATTCGGAAAGTCCATCTCCCTGTACACTTGTTTCTGGTGATTATGTTAGTGGTGCATTGTTCCGAAATAAAAGGCGGCGGACGGGACAATAAATCAGCTTGGGCACTTGTTAGGGCTTTCAGAGTTTCCAAGAATAACATTGAAAACATCTGGCGTACCTACAGTTACCGATTCTCGTCCCAAGTTCAACTTCATTGAATTTAGAATATTTTTAGCACAATTTTCGATTATTCATTTTTGAAACACTGCACTCTAGTCACATTACTATTAAGTTCTGATTACTAATTGGTAAGTTAATTTAAAATGTTGATTCACTGATTTTTAAAATAACTTCAAAGGGATGTTGCCTCGTTTCCCTTGAAAATACTAAAAAAACACAAAGCGGTTGGAGACGGCATGACGCGTCCAGCTGCCACAAAGGGCGCTAACTAACTTTGTGGTTTAACATTTTAGTGAAATAAAACAATATTTTTTGTTTAAAACCACGAATTTTTATTAATTTTAAGACCGACCGGTTTCGCTTCACTCGAGCATCGTCAGGGTACAAAATTAAACTAATCATTATATTATTGATTAGTTTAATTTTGTACCCTGACGATGCTCGAGTGAAGCGAAACCGGTCGGTCTTAAAATTAATAAAAATTCGTGGTTTTAAACAAAAAATATTGTTGTATTTCATTAGAATTAATTATATTTTCTAGTACCTAGCTGTTTATACAAATGTTGAAAAGGAACCTATATCATTAAACCGAGTCGGTAATTGAAATTTTTTAAGTGACAATTACAATATGAAATACTTTTTAGCTTTTCCGAATAATTGAAAAAGTTTCATAATAGACAGATATTATCGACGGCTTAAAAAAAACTGCATACTTTCAATCAAGTTCGGAGTGCCTCAGGGTAGCGTTATAGATCCCTTAATGTTATTATACCCATCAATGATTTTTGTGGTTTAAATATTTAATGTAATATTGTAACCATTGACTAAATTTATAATACATCAATGATTGTGACATTTGCCGATGATGATATAATAATTTGTAAAACCGTGTCTTGTAATAAGGTACAACTGTTTTAAGCCAGCTAAGGCAGAGGGTTTTAGTATCGGTAGCAAGGCATTTACACTATATTGTACATAAAAAATGTTTTAATAATGATAAACTTACACTTAATACACAACACATAATATTACTCAAAGAGGTCAGCCTTCTCAACCTTGTTGG
The DNA here is from genome assembly GCA_026573805.1 of Hesperophylax magnus. Classification (NCBI taxonomy): domain Eukaryota; kingdom Metazoa; phylum Arthropoda; class Insecta; order Trichoptera; family Limnephilidae; genus Hesperophylax; species Hesperophylax magnus. Next base: position 1,350,354 of record JAIUSX010000071.1, read on the forward strand.
TTGTTATAGGTACATTACTTATTTAAAAAATCTACAAATAATACAGAATAAAGTCATAAAAAGACTTTTTAACTATGTATAACCCAGATACCCCCAACTCAAAAAGTATACCATGAATCAAACTTATTGAAAATTAGAAAACTATACGAATATAACATATTCATATTAATCCACAAAACCCAAAATGGATTTATACAGACGGACAAAGTAATGAACTGTACATAAATTCAGTAGACTGAAAATTGTAAAATAAACATAGGCTATGAGGGTGTGCACACATACAATCTCTTTCCCGATAGCTTGACAAAGGAATATGATAAATAGAATGATTAGTGAGCAAAATTAAATGTACTTGTGTAACTTCGGTGTTATTTAATATTTTTTTTATTTTTTTTAAATGTATATTTGTTTTAATTTAAAATAAATAAAAAATTTAGTATTTCGAAAATGTGAAATTCCATTTCATGAAATCTTAATTAAGGAAAGACAACTTATAAACCCACTTGTAGAAGCTAAAAAAAACACGAATTAGAATTATTCTTCAAGTTCATTTCCAACTTTAAAGACTCTTATGAAATTTTCAAGCTTTTGACATCATTAGAATTCCGTTATATCCGCAAACCATCATCCCTTCAAATTCAATCTCCATATTCCCTAACAATTGTAGTCTACAACAATATCCAGATCTTCGACAAACCACATTATTGATATTCCGTTAAAATATATCACTAACTGATAAAAACATTGTAAGTACTACTTTTAATACAATAACATTTAAATTATATATAAATACTTCTTGTATTTTTAACATTTTTAGTAAATTTTATTCAAAAAATTTATTTAAAAAGAAATAATGCACATCGAAACACACGCCAACACCTCACTGCGCAGATGCTCCTGTATTACATGAATCATTTACAGTGCCTATTCAGTTGCTAACCATTCTTACTTTATACTATATAATATTTAACACAATCTATAATCTAATGAAATCTTGTTTACAGTATAATTTAATTTAACTGAAAAATTATTTAAAAAAACTAATTTTTTTTCTGCTAACATCACCTTTCGCCCCACAAAGTATTCAAAGGGCGAACCACGAAAATTTGAAAACGCCAAGCTTAAATGTACAAAATATTTTTTTTAAAAATATAACATGGAGTTCTACAAATTAAACTCAGATTCCATAAATAATTTATGGAATTGCTTCGACGAATTCGGAAAACAAAAATTACAACGTTTTTAACAAGAAAGGGTGCTTAGAGGTGGAGTTATATTTTTAAACCAAATCCCAGTTGCAGTACTAAAAGTGAAAACATAATAATTTATCGCCGGGTAAACTACCCTCTTAGCGGGAATGTGTGTGTGGGGAGAGTTGGATTTAGTTAGTCGGAGTGCGGTACAAATATTGAATTAATCCCCAAAACATTTTGAGGTCGTTAAAACTTTCCAAAAAAAGGATTCTTATCTTCGTATAATCTGCATGTTGCTAACTTAGAAATCATGGATATGATCGTGGAAGTTTTTGAAATAAAGTTTTTCAAATATTACAATCAGCGTTGTTTCCGCCGTTTCACCAGGGGTCGTCAGGATCTGCCTTATAGTGGCATAACTAGCAAAATCCCTAATCTCCGAAACCGCCCAACCGATTTCAATGAAATTTTATGAATGTGTATGGTTGGTTCCAGCTTAAAATATAGGTTAGTTCGACCCGATAAATGGTGCCGTTGTCAAGATCTAAAAATAAAAATATAAAAATTTAACGATATATTTTTTATCAGATTTCTCATCAAAAACTATATACAACCACAAATTTTAAATTCCCTACATAGAAGACGGTCTGTGGCAAGATAACGTATTATATTATAAAATGCATTCCAAATGGTTGAGTTAAATTCTAACTGGTTTCTAATCCTAATATATAAAAATTCAGACTGCGTATGTTTATGCTCGCAAAACTCGAGTATTAATCTGTAAATAGGTCAAGTTAGTATCTTTTGCCCGAAGGAAGGAACGGTTGTTCCTAGTAATAACATTTGGTGGTTCAAACAAAGTAACATCGCTTCATTTACCAAACAGATGTATTTAAAAAAATGGGGCAGTTAAATATACCTATATAAATAAAGGTCATGTGTGTCAAATACGTGTAAGTGATAAAATGAGAGTGGTAGAAGTCGGAAACGCCCGAGGAAGACTATCAAGTGAATCAAATAAAATGGTAAAATGAGACGTATGTGAAGAACGAATAAATGGGAGTAAGGAGAACGTACCACTTTGAAATGAATGGTAGATGATGTCGGGGACGCTCGTGAAGACATGGCAAGATCAAGTGAAGCAGATACTTAACAAAAAAATAACTTTTGAATTACCTATTCACATTATTATTTTTGCACCTTAAAAATGCATCATGTTTTCAAGTACATATTGCAATTCACAACCTTGAAACTTTACTGCAAACCATTCATTACCCCGAGCTATGCCGGGTACAACGTCAACTAGTTATAAATTAATTTATAGAGCCAATTATTAATTGCCATTTAACGCCATCAAATATTATTACAAGAAAAAGATTATTACAAGTGAAGCTGAAAGTACTTAAAAAATATTTGCTTCAGCCACATTGACTATCAAAAGCAAATATTGTCAATTTTCTTTATCATAATATTTTTTTTGATTAAAAATTAGAGAGACGTTCAGAATTACTTACTCTTCGAATGAAAACCATTCAGATTCATACAGAATCTCATTCAGGTTTGTCGATTTTTAAAAGATTTAGGAACTGTAAAAAAATTAACAAAATAAATGCACACTTCAAATACAAAATAAATGGTATTTATTTTCATTAACTCCACACAGGAAGAGAAAAAATTCCTAAGGGCCTATGTCATCTTTGGGGTTTCTGTGGGGAGGGTATTTTTGTGAAGGATGGAGTGAACCTGTAGGATGGCCAGTTATTGAACTCAAGAACAAGTCATAGAAGCGACCCGTTAACAAATGTCACCTGTTTACAAATGATGGGCGCACGTTTGGCGTGTTTCCTGAATGTGCTCTAAAGATTGCTATATGTTTGTTAAGACCGAGAATCTGTCAAATGGTCCGTTTCTGCAGAGAGTCGATGGTTTTTTTTTAGGTATTTTGGGGATCCATACTAGAGGTGGCTGCCAAATTCAACCATGGGTCGTGCTTAAGATTTGTACAGGATTAGCAAATGTTTCAGAATAATTGAAGAGTTTGTATGAGACCATATATGAATGTGAATGAGGCAAGGAGTGTGTGCCAAGACAGAGTTGTTTGGCGGTCCGTCCTCTCTGCCTACCCCTGCGATGAAACGGCTTGCTGGTTAGTTAGTAGCAAATGTTTACTATTGAAAAATAAGATAAATCACTACACACTATATCACGCGTCTGAATTGGTCAGTTAAAATTTAGAAAATCATTGCTAACAACCAACCGACATAATCATGTTTTGATAATTTTGTGAATTGGTGACAGTTAAACTTTAGTATGGAAGTATAAGTTCTAACATGGGTATTCCCTAACTACTTGAAAGGTTAATCTTTTTAAGGTTCAGGCTTGCAGTACTGATATAATGTTGTTATTAATTACCTCTCGAGCAAGTTGTTAGTGAAATAGACGTTAATATGTTTATTAATAGGGGTTGAGGGTTGGTAAACATAAGGAGAGGAAGGTGAGACTAAGGGCAGACATAACACTTTGCTCACATCTTACGTTAATTATTTGTGAAGATTATAACGCGATTAGAAGACCTTTTTTAAGTTCCTTCAAATGGAAATACAAGGAAAACAAACTATGTTTGAACAAAAATGTGTCACTTATTGTGATGAATTCGTTTTATTTTAAGAAAATCTTCGTCTTTTGCATGCATTAATATTTTAGAAATTATTTTCTGGGTTTAGAGAGATAAGTTTTATATTTTTCACTAAGCGGTTTTTACATATTGAAAATAGGAAAAATTACTTCTTTTGAAACCACGAAATTGTATTTATTTAATTTGCTATGACTGACCAGTTTCGCTTATTAAAAGCATCTTCAGGATACAAAAGTAAACTGTTATTGTATCCTGAATAGTCATAGCAAATACAATTTTGTGGTTATAGACAAATGAATTGATAATTTATATGTTTAATGAAACTGGTTATTAGAAAAATATAGATATAATATTATTGTATTGATTAACAAAAAAAAAACTAAAAAAACAAATTTAATAAAAAATCATTAAAATTAAATCCATTTATTTTATTTGAACTATTTATTTATTTATTTATTTATTTATTGTTGTTATACGCCCATAGGGGCTTTTACATAGATTATAAATAAGTTTTACATAAGTTATCGACGTTGTTGTAATAACGTTGTTATAACTATCCCGGCGTTGCCCAAGCTTTTCGCATAGTTTTTTTTTTAACTAATATAGAAGTTACGTTCATATGATTTTGAAGGTCAAGTTTGAAAAATTACATCAATACGGAATAAAACTGTAGATTTGGATGTAAATAAAATCACCGACCCGGCGTCCGCCACGCGGCAAAATCAATCTCATTTAAATTATTTTTAAATTATGTTATTTACAGGTAAAACAGAAACAACATTCAAATAATATCGAGCCACAGGATACTTTTTAAAAATAGTACTAAATAAATCTGCCTATTTTGTGTGCGAAGTGGGCCATAAAAGTCTTCATTCCCTTTTTAATCAAGCACCCATTCAGCAGACCAGCCAATGCCACTTCTTTACATTTCGCGTTAATACGGCAGCTGCCAAACACAAATGTGTAACGTTCAATGCAATGAAAGAGTACATTTTTTAGATTCTTCTTTCTTTTACACCAACCGTTAGCTCTGAAATGGCATTGGGATTAATAGCCAACATTCACTCTGCTTTCTAATGTAGCTGTTTCTAGTTCTCATTATACACATTTACTATTCTTTATCTATTTTCATTACAAATGGGGTAACCTATTCTAACCAAGCTTACAAACACTTCTAATCTAACAAATAAATGTTCCAATAATAGAAGATTGCAATAATGAAAGACCATTTTATCAGTTTGTTATTTTTTTTACCTCAGCCATTAGCTCTGAAATGGCATTGGGATTGAAGTCCGACATTCAATCTGCTTTATAATGGAGCAATTTTAGCTATTAAAGGCAAGTCAATCTAATCTAACCTTTCCTAATCCAGTCTACAAACACTTCTTATTTACGAAATAAATGCTTTAATAATAGAACATTGCAACAATGAAAGAGCATTTTTTCAGTTTGTTATTTTTTCACTTCAGCCCTTAGATATGAAAAGGTATTGGGATTGAAGGCCAACATTCAATCTGCTTTCTAATGAAACAATTTCAGCTATTAAAGGTAAGTTAACTTAACCTAACCTAACTCAGCCTATAAACACTTCTTATTAAATAAATAAATACTGCTATACTAGAACATTGCGACAGTGAAAGAGATTTTTTTATTTGTTATTTTTTTGATACTTCAGCCGTTAGCTCTGAAATGGCATTGGGATTGAAGGCCAATATATAATCTGCTTTCTAATGGAACAATTTCAGCTATAATTCAAGCAGTCAACCTAACCTTACCTAACCCATATTTTTAATAATTCTGCACTAGGAGAACATTGCGACAATCTAATATAGCTATTTTTAATTAACAAATTATTTATTATTTTTAGTTGTTTACAGATTGCTAAGATTAGTAACCAGTGATTCCTGAGTTTATTGGGAGTAAAATTTGACATTTTGGTTTCCGATGATTTAACTAAAAAAATCAGAGTTTGTTTCGGTGTGAGAAGTTGGACCATTACTCAGTTGTGTGATCAGTGATAATATGTAACAAAAAAGAGACACAATTTCTCAAGAGAACACTTTTTACTCCAAATAATGTCATGTGTAATTGGTTAATGTAATCAAACTTCTCTTTCACACCCTCTATTTTGGCTACCAAGTTTTCTCTCTCTACGACCTACTACTATAATAATATTATACTAACAGTTAACCTATAATAACCCAACCTAACCCATCCCAACCTATCATTTTATTATACATATAAGTGCATGTCAGATTAGAGATTTGTTGGCTAATTTTACAATCAACGAAGCGTTTCTAGCTTCCGATTGCGTTTCATGTTTTTTATTGGGTTGGCAGTGACTACGCTTCCTACAAACAAAAGCGTATTTCATATCGGTGTTCAGTCAAAATGGTGCAAAATTATTATTTACGTAAATAATATTAAATATCAATATTTTTTAAAATCGTAAATGCAAAGAGTTGTTGTTTATTGTCATTAAGTTGAATGAAATATTTGTTTTCTTTTTAAATGCGTATTAAAACGGTAGTTTTGTAGTTTGAATAGATGAAATTATTCGCTATTACGCCGCCAGACGTGCACTCTGTCGGCCAATAGCGAAACTACGCCAGCGGCCGGTAAAGGAGGGATTGACATTTTCAAGGAACCTTGGATGAACCTATGCGGAATTTACCCGAAACATATGATTTGAATTCGACCAATCAGAGGGCCGAAACCGTCCAGACGCTGGCGTAATAATACTATCAGATTTTGAAGAGATGAAGTGTTTTGGGATCCACCAAAGGATTAGAAAATGTTTTGCACAAGGTCTGTTTACGCGTTGCTCATTCAGCCCTTTGAGCTAACTCTAATAATAAGTAAGATTACCGTATTTAATAAAATGGTTTTAACTGTTAAATTAAAAACACATTAAAAACTAAACATTTAAATAAAACTTGGAAACAACTACATCTAAGTATGTAGTAAGTATAATGTATTAAGTATGTACCTGAATATGTTGCAATATAAACATCTATCGTAGAAAAGGATTTGTACAAAATATTATAAATCACTTCATTTTATCTCAATGGTAAAAGCTATTTTTTTAAGAGAGATTTAGTATTTTAAGACATTTCACCTCTCTGATACCGATGCAGCACTTTACTTTATTGCACCAGATGTGAGAGGGGTGTCAATATATACATTTACTTCCCTTTCTTGGATTCCAGCGAATTACATGTCGAATACGTATTTTTGGATTTTTATGAGAATATTTGACACAAAATGACGAGGATATTTTTTATCATTACTTTTCGGTTGTCGTTAAGCAACCTAATTGTATTAAGATCGTTATTATAGATTTTAATGTTATCAATATTTATGAATATAATAAAATGTTATTCAAATTTATGAATATAATAAAATGTTATTCATATTTATGAATATAATAAAATGTTATTCATATCTGCTCCCTAAATTATTTAAAAAATACTATGTTATAGTGAACATTTTGCACAAACGTCGCTTTTCGTTTGCTTGGAAGAAATTTAACAAATATAAAAGTAACGAATTTGAGTGGATTTAGTGACATTACATTGCAGAAATCGATTTCGAAGTAAATAGTCATCACAGTGATAATATTGTTGCCATCAATTTACCCACTATGAGTTCTACCTGCAACCAATGTAACAAGGCAGTACAAACGTCTGACTGTATGAGGTGTATAAGTTGTAAAAACCAAATGCATCTCAGCTGTGCCAAAATTACGTCTGCAAATTTTAAGAAGATGTCGGAGGAGAACAGGGAGTCATGGACGTGCGCTAAATGCAAAACAGGACAATCACCGCTCTCCAGCAATCTCAACTCTGTCGACTCTTCAATTCTTCTTAGCGAAATTAAGAAACTCTCCTCCCAGCTCCACTTAATGAATTCGAAACTATCTTCCTTTGAACAGACAATCGTTCATAATAATAGCACAATCGAAGACTACACGAACAAAATTTTGGTTTTAGAAGAAAAACTAAAAAAATGGATAAGCTTAAAGCCGAAGTAATCGAATTAAAAAAAATCGTAACTTATCTGGACAAAACATACAACGAAAGAGAACAGCAGCTGCTCCTCAATAATATTGAAATCTCTGGTCTCCCCAAGAATAAGGATGAAAACCTAGCAGACAGTCTAATAAAAATCGCAATAACGTTGGACAAATCATTAAAGAAAAGGACATTGAATTCATTAGTCGAGCCAAACCTCGCCAACATTCTCAAGACGGAATAGCAGCAGCTCCCCGTGACGCCCGCCCTCAAAACGTGGTGGCTAAATTCATCTCCAAAAGGAAGAAGGACGAACTACTTGCGGCCATTAAAAAGAAGAAGGGGGTCGACTGCAAGAGCGTAGGTGTTGCAGGAGGTAAAATTTTTATAAATGATCACCTCACCAGAAAAAACAAATTGATACTAAGATCAGCTAAAGAATTTAAAAATATAAACAAATATGATTTTTTATGGGTACGAAACTCAAAAATTTATATAAGAAAGCATGTTACCTCTCCTGCTATCCTCGTCTCTGGTCAAACCGTATTGAACAACTTAACTCAATGATTTCTACTAAACTTAATTTTAATTTGATTTTATTTAATTTTTGCTTTCAACTTATACCACTTTTGTACTCAACTCTAATTCTATATACACACTACTCAACTTGCTCAAAACACTACAACATAATACACTCACATCTGCGCAAATCGAAAACCATGCTCACCCCAGTGGACTTTTGGCTGCTGAGTGAACATAATAATATGTATTTATTTATTTTTTTACATATTATTCTATTTACTTGGAATCAAAATTGGATAGTAGTTTCTCTTTTACATGATGCATAACAACATTATAATTTTTTTATCAAAACGCACGTGGCCTCCGATCCAAGACGAAAGAATTCTATTAAAACGTCCTGATCAACGAATTCGACATAATATTAATTAGCGAGACGTGGTTAGTTGACAGCATATCCGATGATGAGTTGTTTGATTGCCGGTATAACGTATATAGAAATGACAGAGATACTAATCGAACGGATAAAACTAAAGGGGGTGGCGTTGTTATAGGTATAAAAAAAGACTTTAAAGTTCGATCTCAAAAGTCATGGACATCAGAAGCCGAGGATATATGGATCTCACTATTACTAAGACATTCAAAACATTTCATTTAAATATTCATATTTGTTGCTCTTACTTACCAGGAGCTAGTCCTAAGTTGTCTAATGCACAGCGTTTCTCTATTATCAATAGTCATACAACTACTATATCTGACTTAACTACTGAATTTCCAAATGACATTTTTCTAGTAATAGGCGATTATAATATGCCAAATGTGAGCTGGAACTCTACGTATCAGCCACGTAGTATTGACCTCTGTGCCTCTACCCTCCTTAGCAGCCTTTCGTTTTCCAATTTAACACAGTATAACGAAATTTATAATACTCACGAACGAATTTTAGATCTCGTGCTTTGTAACACTGCAGTCCGATTCATGAGAGGTCGGTCTACGACATCCAATCTGGCCATTTTCATTAACTTCTTGCATAACAAGATGGATGACAAAGAGCAGGTTGATACTATGTATACAGACTTCTCTAAGGCTTTCGATCGCGTAATACACTCAATTATTTTGAAAAAGTCTTATTTGGTATACACGGTGACCTATTTAGATGGATCAAATCTTATATTAGTAACCGTAATCAAGTAATCTTAATCAACGGTGTCTTCTCAAAATCTATCGAGGTAAAATCTGGTGTCCCCCAAGGGTCCCACCTAGGTCCGCTAATGTTCAACATTTATATAAATGACATTGGATCATGTTTTCAAAATTCCAAATATGAACTTTATGCCGATGACATGAAAATATTCAAAGTTATTCGTTCTCTTTCTGACTGCGAAGCGTTACAGAGTGACCTAGATAGGCTTTGCAAGTATTGTAAAGTTAACTGTCTAGATATAAACGTTTCTAAATGTCACACTATGACATTCATCAGAAATAAACTCGTAATTAAGTACTCATATTCACTCAACAATGAACCTGTCATCTCTAAAATGGAATGTAAAGACCTCGGCGTTTACCTTGATAGCAAACTTATATTTAATAAGCACATTGACTCAATCGTTAATAGGTCATATAAAATGCTTGGTTTCGTGCTACGTGTAAGTAAAATATTCAGTAATCCGCGTACAATTGTAATGTTATATTTTGCATTAGTCAGAAGTACACTGGAATATGCATCGCCTATTTGGAATCCGCAATATAAACTTTACATAGATAGTATAGAACGAATCCAAAACAAATTTATAAAATATATTACCCACAGATTCAACAATAATTTTGAGTGTACATTTGAAACTTTGCAGCGAAGACGAGCAGTAGCGGGAATGGGACGTTTCTACGCCGCCGGTTCTTCGCCGCCAGTTCATCGCCGCCGTTTCTACTCCGGGACGGTTCTGCACTGGCCGTTTCTACGCCAGCCGATTCTACGCCGCATTCAAATTAAATTAACAATTACAATTAAACTTTATTGTTTAAACACATACCTACATACAGTCATAGAAAATAAAGTAGACAATACAAAAATTATCGAATCATTTAAAAAGTAGCATTAACATTTATTTTAATTTAAAAGAATAAAAGAATTTCCGAATGGAAATTTTGTACGTGCAAGTTACAATCGCCGGGATTATCTTAATGACCCATTGACAAAGCAGGTAATCAGAAGTTTTAATCCGGGTTATCTTAATGATGTTATGGTTAGGTTAGGTTAGGTTAGGTTAGGTTAGGTTAGGTTAGGTTAGGTTAAGTTAGGTTAGGTTTTAACAATAAAGTTTAATTGTAATTGTTAATTTAATTTGAATGCGGCGTAGAATCGGCTGGCGTAGAAACGGCCAGTGCAGAACCGTCCCGGCGTAGAAACGGCGGCGATGAACTGGCGGCGAAGAATCGGCGGCGTAGAAACGTCCTAGACCCAGCAGTAGCTGACTCAATATTTATACACAGAATTTTAAACAATGAGATTGACTGTACTGAACTTCTGTCCCTTATTAACTTTAACATACCTTTGAGACGTACACGACATACAGTGCTATTCCACACGCTAAATTATAAAACAAATGTAGCATCTAATTCGACAATTAACCGAGCTCTTCAAACTCTAAATAATATTTGTCTTAACTCTAATATTGACATTTTTTCGGATTCACTGCCCAAATTCAAACGTGGCATCATGTCAATAATTTAAAGAATTCAATGCGCATACATACAGACACACACACACAAACACTCACACATAAATTACACACGTCACACACACACCTATATACTTCACAAGTCACCTGGTAATTAAGGAATAAACATACCACTTAGCAGACATTATAAGGAAACATATCATAGGTACACAACATGAAGTATCTTATTCCTGTATATTGTTTCATCTCTGTAAATCGTGTACTGTTTGTTTCTATAATATAAAATAAATAAAAAACATAAAAATATTTATGAATATAATAAAATGTTATTCATATTTATGAATATAATAAAATGTTATTCATAAATATGAATAAAATAAATATTATTCATATTTATAAATATAATAAAATCTCTTTCATATTTATCAATATAATAAAATATTATTCATATTTATGAATATAATAAACTGTTATTCATATTTATGAAAGCATTCAAATGTTTAGTAACGAATAGCCCATCTAACTGAAATTATGTAAGATTCGTAGTCTTATTTGCAAGAAAATTTTAAGAATAACACTAAGAAGTACGTACCAAAATTACATTAAAGTACCAGAAGACTCTAATAACGGGGTTTTGGCTCGACGGTCACATTTTAATTATTTCTCATTAACATATCACTAAAATCACATTTTTTCCAGTAGAATAGATATTTCTGTATAAATATTGTACGTAAAACGGCTTTAAAATATTATAAAACATTTTTCAAGTATAAAATTAGAAGACACCACAACATTTTATTTTTCTAGACGACAAATTAGTAACTTTTCAAGAGATCCCTCTAGAAACATTTGAGGTTTTAGTAATGTGTTGGAATTGGAAGTTTGTTTTGCACGACTTCATCACTTATGTCGTTAAGATTCCCACTTTATTTTAGAGATTTGATAGGGAAAATTAAACCGCAGGTCTATCCAATACACCAGGGTGGCGCGTCACATTTTTTTGTACAGCTGTTTCGATTACGTCCTTAATATTCTGGATTTTTCTTGGGGTATTATCTCGTCTTACGTGCATATATAATTTTTTAAAAAGAAGTTTCACCTTTTGTCTCTGCCAACTTGTTAAGATGAGTTTACCTCTATTGTAAATTAAACACGCTTCACATGCACTTGTTTTATACTATTCCATCGGTTATTTCTTTATTAAATCAAATAAAACACTTTGTTTATTAACCACGACTTTTTTATTATTACATCTACCGGTTTCGCTTCAGTCGAGCTTCATCAGGATGTGAAATGTTTCACATCCTGATGAAGCTCGACTGAAGCGAAACCGGTAGATGTAATAATAAAAAAGTCGTGGTTAATAAACAAAGTGTTTTATTTGATTTAATATATAATGTCTAACCACAAAGTGATTGCTTCCTACGAAAAAAAAATAGGTTATTTCTTTGTATTTTTAACACGAATGTAATAGGAACTTCCGTAAAATTAAGAAATAACAACGAATGCTTACATTTGGGTGAATAAGTATATTACATATCTATCTATGGCATAAATACTTTCCTTGCGCTTGTTATGAGAATTAGAATAATGTTAAAACAACACCTGAAATCAGAATGTAAATTATATTCATCCCGGAGTACAAGTAGCTACCTATCAGAGAATATGAGCCACGCCTTGCCACAATATTTGCTGTAAAATGTTTTTTTAGGCTAAAAGTGACAAATTAAAGGAGAGATAAAATTACCGTTTAAATCTTGATTAAGGCTTTATTCCGCTATTTGGTTCTGACCCTATTACAACAAGGCCCGCGATAAATTATATTTTAATACAGAAAATATTTTAATAAGGAAAATGGAATGCGTAATACGCGGATGTATTTGATAAAGATACACAATGTGGAGTTGTAAAGGTTCATATTATTTAAAAATCTTCTTCATCATTCCGAAATGATGTTCATTATATTAATTTATTTAAGTTGAAATCTTAACTGTAAAACATAATTCTGTCTGTTTGTTTCTGAAGTAGAGTATATCCTAGAACCGTAAGGTTTGGCGTCACGCAATTTGAACAAATCTTTTTGTCTTTTATTTTTAAATCAACCCAAGCAATTTCAACTAAATACGTCATTTAAAAAAAACTATGAGTATTATTTTTGGATCAATTAGATTATTTAAATCACGTCGGCAAGGACAATTCCTGTTTTGCGGCCTTTTGAATTTGAAGTTTGTCAACTGTCTTTGTCATATAAAAGGTTAGCTTGCTCAAAAACAATCAAAGGTTTCACCTTTCTTAAAGAGTCACAGGAACTGGCCTGTATCTAGAGTATTTTACTGTAAAAAGTGCCTAGTCATATCATGTGAAAGTGTATATTCATTGTGAATAATTCAGTTTGCTCTTAACAATAACGGAGTTTTTAAAAGGACCCTGATTTATAACACCATGATACAATTTTAGTTGAGGGTTCTTTAATTTTTTTATATTATATGTCCCGTATTTTTTGAATAGTCAATAAAGAAAGGGGCGTTAAAATAATCTGTGATACCTACCACAATCTTCTCCATGGTTGACATGGGTAGCAGAACTAGTTTAGTCATAGACTTATGTTTGTTTTGTAACAATAAGCTTAATAAGGTGAGCTCTGGCGTAGTAAACTTCTGAATCTATGTTAACGCAAGATTCATTTTAAGATTGCAACCTAATTTTTTCACAATGGGCTATGCAACTTTGAAATGTTCATTTAAGGCTTGGGCTTCACAGTGCTGTATTATTCAAAAGCAGATGAATTAAGTACCGCCTCACGGAAAGAATTTGAACCGCCTTCCGAACAAATGACAGAATTTTCATCATTTTAGCTACATTTTTGCGGAATTTCGCAAATTCGGATAAAAAACCTCGTCATGAGGTGCTTTTCAGCATGCCTAAAAGTCTAATATACGCAAGAGCGGAACGCTAACTTGAATAACGTTTGTCGGCTTCGAACTACACTTTTCGTTTATTTCGACATCGGCCGGTAGTCAAGTCCATGGACAAAATAATTGATGGACATTCTATGACACTCGTCTTACGTGGGCGAAGTCAATGCGAACGCGATTTCGATGCGGTTTTTCGATATAAAGCAAAACTATACAAAGCGACAACGCTGTTCTGCGTGCCCACCGCCCGCTCCCGCTCCGCAATTTTCAGCTACCTATTTCTGTTGAAGAAAGATTAATTTTATTAAACAAATAAAAAGCCGGACCGGGACGCCTGGCAGATGTGAAACATTGACATTAGTTTGTATTGAAGGAAGTGAAAGTGAAAGTAAACAAGTCATTATTCTTGACAATAAAATAATTATTTTAATAATATTCATAAATAAATTTATCACAAATTAAGAATATGTCATGATCCATTCCCAATTTTAGTGAGAATAGAAGAAAAACCACTCATTTAAAATAATATATCGTATATTTGCAGCAGAGTATCGCCGTGGAGTAAGACCACCATTCAGAATTGAAACGTTGCTTGAAATGGCTTTGGCCGTGTTTGGTAACTAGATCTGAATAGTGAGGCACTTTCCCACCTTCCTCCTCCCCATCTGGCCCCAGACGGTTGCGAGCAGTTGTGCAATTTCTCACAAAATATATGTATATATCTATACCACACAGAATTTTGGAGGCCAGGAGGAAAGAGCCAAGCGGCGGAAGAGGCTGGCCGAATGAAGCGCCGTTCCATGCAAGAGCGTCGTCCCGTCTTGCCACTTGCTGCGGAAATGTCGGTTTTTCCTGCCTAAGCACTTCAAACGTTTTTTTACATTAAAAGTATTAACTTATAATTTGAATACTTATCTAGTATATTCAACAGACAATAATAATTGTCCATTGTCCATCGCGCTCACATCGCAAGTTAATGTCAAACCAACTGATCGCGTTGTTGAAATCACGTCTCACCGGTCACGTGTTATTTGTCACGTAAAACACTTCCAAGTGGTGGAGACCATTTGATATTGTCGCGCCTCTACCCGCGTTGCATTCGCGTTGACTTCGCCCATGTAAAACGCAACGTTATACTGAAAAAAAAAATCGGGACTCTCTTTTATTTTTGGGTATGTATTATGAAATATTACACTGATCTGTAGAGCGGATCTACACTTCACGTACTCAGTGGTAAAAATAAGATATTGTCTATTCCACGTGTCTAAATTCAAATCTCGTAAGAAGTTGGAGAGCAAATTTAATAATAATACCATATTTGTAATTCTTGCATAACCAAACTTTTTGCTATCTCGTTAACAGAGTAAAACGTCCATCATACATCACAATGTTATTTTGGAAACAACCTGTATACCTTGTAAAATATACATTTAGGCGAAAGTTTTCCGGCCGACGTTGCCTTGTCCGTGAGCGGGTCGCTTGACGGAGCCGGGACTCAAAGTCCGATAAGACTGGAAATTCTAACGATACAGATGTCATTTTACACCCACTTGACAACAACCCTTCTCAAATCACACACACGTGAAGTGTACTTACTTGACCTTTTTCTGAAATCAATCTTGAACATTTTCCCGACAGCATTTTTCGGGCTCAACTCATAATACCAAATACCGAATTTCGTATTGATTTTTTATATCATACATATTGTATCTAGCTGTGCCTCAAAAGCTTTTGGCATTTTTCCAGAATTGGACCAATTAAAAGGACCGCGCTAATAAATCTTAGTAACGATACCTAAAAACAGAAATATTGAACCTTAATGATACGCTACGCCTATTACGTGCACATTGTATGTTATGTACCGTATCATAATAATATTATCCGTGGTTGCTGAATAAATAAGTACATTTAGTTATCGTTGATTTATTTTGGCAGGGTGGGTAGTACAATACGATAACGTATATATTCAAATCGTTATTTCTGTTTTCAACATAACGATAACATTATTAATGTACGTCTACCCTTTGTCTTTAGTTTGCCCTTAGAGCTGTTTTAATTGTATGGTCTGTTTTAGGAACAAGTGATCCTAGGTCTTGAAGAGACCAATGTTATAGAGGGGAAGAAACATAAAAGTTTACCATTTATTTCATAGCCATGAAGTGAACATATTAATCGTGAAACCTTCCCTTTATCGTGCGCCATTGATAAGAAGAAAACACAAGCGAAATATGTATACATTCCTAGTGTGCATTATATCACCACGAATATGGGTAATATGAATAAAAGTTGCTTGGCAAACGAAGTCAATAAACGCTTAATTTTAGCAAAAAATGGCTTTTATTTAAGTAGTGAATAATTTTGTAAGAAAAAAAAAAATTATCAATTTTGTCAAAGATAATCTAAGCCATAATATCTTACTTTAAAAAAAGTTATTCCTTTTAAGCCTTCATACATTTCTATTGAAATCATGTTTTTTTATGGTTTACGCTTATATTTAAGTAATTAGTTAACAATTTTAGTTTAATTCTACTCAAGCGAAACGATACAAAAAAACTTCAATTTACCCAAAGCGTATTTTCGGTATTCATAATGTAAACCGATTCATAGTAAAGATTAATTTAAAAATTGAGACTTCAAGGTAAGCTTCAACTTAACGGTTTAAAAACGACGGCACGCGTTGGGCTATACGGGATTTTTATGTTACTGCGAATGGATTATTCACGCTATAAAATACAAGTAAAAGGTGCTTGGATTTCTCACCGGATGTCTATTTTCCAGACGTTGCAATCTATCTAAACGGATTCATGAGTCTTTGTCATACAGAAATAATAATTAAGAATCTTAAATTATGACGTCTTGAATCCCATTAAAAAAGACCTATTTATAAGCACAATTGTTAAATTATTATTATATTATTTTTAAAGTTGTTATTTTGAAATAAAGTCAACTGAATGAAAGGCAGAAAGCTATTTGGCAGGTAAAGGCTAACTAATAATGTAAAGAAGTTATTACCAAGGTAAATAAATTTAGAATGTAGGCAATAAACGGTTAACGAAGGACAGAAAATTATTGCCCCGTTCAAGTTTCTAACAAAGTTTAAAGTTTTAATTGAGTTTAATGTCGCCATAACAATAAAGTTATTTTCTTCACGAGATGAATAAGAAATTGAAACCACCGCGATGGTTTTTTGGATTCTTGTTGGTTTTATTACGTCAATTTTAACACACACAAATATTTTTAAAACGATATAGAAATAAAATCCGCATTTATTACTATCGTTACGTTGGTTCAGAAGGAAGATTAAAAGTAATTACTGTTATTATAAAAAATAAAATGAATGTACTTATTCGATGTAACATGGAATTAAAAGAGTCAAATGTCCTCGATGTACGGAGCGTTGAAAATATTTGACAAATTCCCGGATGAAAACAAATTTAAATTTTATGTTGAAAATTTTTGTGTTTGATTTAATAAAAAAAGGTTTTTTGAAATAGTACATGCACAGTGATTGTATTAGGATATAGATAACTTTGTACCTAAATTAAATACCACAAATAAATGTATACAAAAACTGTATACTACAAGATGGCTCCAATCTTAATCGATAAACAAATATAAGAAATGGCATTTTACAAAGATACAATTTCTTTACATCAAGTCATCACGACATTTCTTCGTGGGGTTGACAAAGAAGAAGAAGCGACGCCATATATCTGTGTTCTGGCGCACAGTCCTTACGTATTCCACATTCAATCATACCCTTATGTTGTTATAAGTCTTGGTACGACCCGATTGAAGTATTCCATGGATGTTTCCAGAAAAAATATTACTTCCGTCACATACAATCAGTTAACATTAAAGACTCTGGTCTATTTTCACGGCACTTCACTTAAAATGCTATCGTCCTCTCGGCACCCACGCTTTATCACACACTTCCCGCCTCCCCTCGAAGAAGAGACAATCTAACTAGCGTACGCATGGATTACAATTTAAGCATTGGTTGAATAGTAATGGTTCCATTTGTTACCACTCAAAAAGTCGGGAACAAACTTCACTCTCTATTATTACAAAAGCCACATTTAAAGCACGTCACACGGGGTAAGCGCTTGGCCCGCTCTCGGACGTTGGCACCTAGTCAAATGGAGTCGTTAATTTCTTGGCTCTCCCGTGACAGCGTGGAGTGGGCGAGCACCCTTTTGCCCGTGCAGGGCTCCTACGGCGGGTCCTTGCGGCCTGCGGACGGGCGTATGGGTGTTCAATTACGACAAATCGGTTTCATCCAAGTAGCGGGGTCCCCCGTGACGGCCGGCTTACGTAATTCGCAAAATAAATAATACCCTCATTGAAGTGGGGATCGGCCCGGCCGCCGTTAATTGAGTTAGGACACACGGCCCACATTTGCTTGTGAAGAAGCTAAGCGAATTAAAACTTGATCTCATCATCCTAGCTCGGCACATGCTCGCGCCGTACGTGCCGGGATTTCCTTGACAAATATAATGTGCTTTACCAAACTTTTGCACTTTTGGTGGGCCTCTATGTACGTGGTCGGTGGAACGTTGTTATTATTACTATTCGTTGTTCGTTTTACATCCAAAGCACTGATTCTGTAAATGTCAAACTCTTGTTGTTACTTCTATCAATAATAGTTAATACAGCGTTCGTTTATTCATTGGGATCTTCTCTCAATGCAAATTTAAACAAATTATCTATAATTGTGTACTATCACGCAATTTCGTATAGAGCCACTGCTTTAGAAAACATGCGATGCTAGAAAACCAATTTTTTATTCACGGAGTCGCAGAACTTCATCAGTTATTCATCTATAGCACGTTTCATCCATAAAATATTTTCCACGACGATTGTTCTGTTTCTTTAAATAGTAAACGAGTACAAAAGCAGTATATGCGCTGATTAAACTGAAATGTTTTTTAAGTCTAAGGAAGAGTCACTGAAATTTGAAAAATTCATATAATTTCAAATTTAATATTCAAGTTATTAACAGAAATTAAAAGAACTTTCACAGAATTTGATGAATTGTTCAAATTTCAGTGACTTAGTAAGTGAGTTTTCACGAAATTTGAACAATTCTTCAAATTTCAATGGTTATTTTCAAGTGAAAATTTTCTGTGAAATTTCTATCAAAGTTCTGTTATTATTTCAGATTTGTGAAGCCACTGGCCAGTAATGATATAATAACAGAACATGAAAAGAATCTTCACAGAAATTGAAAACCTACTCTGAAATTTGATGAATTGTTCAAATTTTGTGAAAGAACCCGTCATAAGACTTCCTTCGATAACCAGAATTTCTTGCTTTCGGAGCATAAAAATAAGATAACCTATTCCAAAATAGTTGGATTAAGTGGAGTTTTAATGTGAAAAATATTTTAATGTGTTGAAATCAAGCAATCCTGTTAGGTAATCTTAATGTTAAAAAATGCATAGTGAAGAAATAGGATGTAACCTATAAGCTATACCCTTTGTACTCTTTTTGTGCAAAAAATATTTTTTTGAATTTTTTTTTTTTTTTTAAATATATCATTTCTTAGA
Organism: Hesperophylax magnus; assembly: GCA_026573805.1. NCBI lineage: Eukaryota > Metazoa > Arthropoda > Insecta > Trichoptera > Limnephilidae > Hesperophylax > Hesperophylax magnus. The sequence continues at coordinate 1,369,856 of JAIUSX010000071.1, forward strand.
AATAATCACAGGACGTAGTTAACCATAAATATAGACACATTCTACATTTATATTAATAAGTTTTATTATTATATATGACTTCTAGTGAGGCCATGACATAATGTCTCTTTTTTAATGTTTAAGGGGGTATTTCACTATGTCGGGCTAAATATCTGACTAGCTATCCGTTGGCTGGCTTTAAAGATCAGAATAACTTCGTTATTCAACGGCGACCGTTTCACCATTGTTTCGAGCTTCCGGATAGATAACACTCGAAATAGTTTGGCAACATCGCAAAATGTTTGCAGTTACTCCATCTACTGCCACGGCTGTCATGCGTCACAGTCCGCACACCGCGAAGTGTGCATTTTTTTGGTTATCTTATGTTGATTATCAGGTCATTTTAGATAGATTCGTGTCGAATTAATACATTGTTTCTTATTTTGAACACAATCAAATAATTCAGGATGGATCATACAAGCATTCAAATTCATTCAACGAAATTCGACTCACTTCTCAGCTGTCAAACTCGGAATGTTTTCACGCCATCTTTGATTCGAGGAATAGCGCCTAACGTGAAGTTCGAGCACTGATTAGTCAAATCGAACTTTAACCCAGCGTTAGCGTTATTCAGATATAGTGAAAACAAAAAAATGACTAATCCGCGGATTAGTGCTTAGTCAGAACATAATCAGAGATAGTGAAATACCCCCTAAGTCTGGCTTTTGTTTTTGCTTAAATATACTATTAAAATGTACATTTTTGCATCATCTGACCTTAATTATCAACTATCTTGTCCATAACCTGCACGAAACTATATTATACAGTTCTGATTTATTCATTCGTCATGATTCATACATATATTTTCATGATTGTTTTACGAATTCAAAATATAAGAAAGTCGTTGGATAAGGTTTTTTATTTACAAAATACTGCGTGTCCGGGGATAAAGCGCACTAACTTCGAAGGGTGATTCTACATGATTCTAGAAGTAGAAAGGACAAATAACTTTTCCGAAATTCCTACGATTGAAGGTAATTTTAGGTAAAAAAAAATTTATTGTTTGCATGGGAAAATATTTCAGTATGGGAAAAAATGTATTAATTTCGAAAAAAAGTTAATTATCTTTTTTACTTCTATCAACATGTAGAATCACCTCCCGAAGTTTGTGCACTTTACCCCCGGACACCCAGTATATTTTTAATAACTTTTACGTCAATATCCAGTACTGAAAACAATCAATGGCAATCTTCTCATGGAATGTAACTAATAAAAAATTAAAAAATAAAAAAAATAGTATGTATGTAAATATTTAATATACCACCACATAATTGTATCTTTTTGTCTTTTTACATACATATATATATATATTTTTTTTAAATACATACATTTCTTTTGGAACAAATATAATATGTGATTTACCCGCCTCGGAACAGACTTTGTCTAGTGAGGCGGGTAAAAGAAAAGAAAACAATGTAAACAACAATAAAATTAAATAAACGCCCGGGTTGCCGGCACTGAAACTGAAACTGAACTGAAACTGAAAACAAACAATGAAAAGGGTACAATGTTTCAATCTCAATGCATTCGCATTATATTAATAATGTCAGTACTTATCACCTGTATCTGAAACCGATTACTAGACGGAAGTATATTAGTCTTAAAGGACCTCCGATTGCCCTGAGCGGGGGATTATCACAAACTAAGTCGAATAAAGCCGTTTTAATGGAGTGCTTCTCAATTTGCATACATAAACTGCCTAACAATTGTTATTATCTCTTACTAAGCCATTTGTATTGTATTTAATTGAAATTGTTTCAATTGCCACGATTCACACTTATTAAACGAGCATCAAATTTTCTGAAGGGAATGTGGAATTTTCGAAAAATATATTTAAATGGGATTAACATTGTTCGGCCGAATAAAAACTGGGAAAGACACAGAGAATGCCTTTAAATGAATTAAACAAAATTTCAAATGAATTTTTACCGAAAATATTATTAAATTTGTTAGCATTTTGACGGATATATTATGGGGTGTTTTAACATGTCCAACAAATATGTATTTTTAAAGTTTATTTTTATTATTTTACAGTATTTATGTTAATTATTTATTTTATATTAATTCTTGTTCTCATATATTAGGTAGATAATATGTAGTATGGAAATTAAACTTGTTCTGTCGACATAACTGAAAATTGCTCGTTTCAAAAATAAAATATAAATGCAGAAATACAATATTCCTTAACTGTATTGGTTTGTAATTATAATTGTACTAGCTGACGTGTACCCTGCGTTTCCGGGGGTTATTCTTAGTAGATATTCGTAAACAATACTGTAATTTTCTGCAGGCCTTTTTAAGATATACAATTCCGTAGTATATTATTTTGATGTGTCTCATCAGGTTTAGCCAGCGTTAGCAATGAAAGCGCCCGAAAATATTTTTTTACAACTTGATTTTAATACATCGATTCTTCTCTACTTTCCATAAATATAATATGCTTGTTTTATAAATGTAAACCTTTCGGCAAAAAATCTCTAAATGAAAGTCAAAATCAGTTGCGTAGCTTAGAAGAACTAAGCGCACAAACAGACAGGCGACGATGGCGACTTTATTTTAAACTATTGAGTTAGATTATTATAACTATAATTATGTTCCTGTGTACCTTAATAAATAAAAAATATTTGTTATGAATTTGAAATTCCATTGGGGGTTTAAATAAATAAATAAATTATTACGCTAGTAAGTTCAATAATTTCTTTGCTGGATAAGTCCTCCATCATTGCCCAAGCAATATTTTTTTGCTTACAATGATGGTAGAAAGGGTCATTTAAAACATAACCCGGTAATGTGAAAGTTCGGCTCAAATTATTGCTATTTAAAATAGGTAACTCAATTTCAGAGGCGGGTATATGTACCGCCACCCTGGGAACTATTTATTTGATAACAAACCCTGCCATAGGTCACCCCGAGTGGTTCACTAAGTTTGCTGACTTAACGGGGGTGCCCGGGTTCAAGGGGTGAGGTTTGTCTGAGTCTTAGCGGCGGATTCGTTTGCCCACCTACTGCATGGCGGATTGGATCGGGAGATACTAGTCAAGGGAGACCTTTTGACCTCTCCAACTAGACTTTCTCTCAGGCCATCGTCTTTCACTGCAGTAGGAGGGATGAATTCATACGTCCGTCACTCCTGGACACATTCACCCCAAGATTACTACCCACCCCTCATACCTATTGCCTTTCCAGAACTTTTTCTTCATCCTTTACTCAAAATGATCCTCCACGCAGCTTTCCCAAAGATGACAAAGGGACTAAGTGATTTTTTTCTCAGAGTTAATAATTTAAAAACTTTATTTTTAAAAAATCAACATATTTTGAGAACGATGTTCTCTTCATCAGGACATTAAATGTACTAAAAACTAAATTATCAAGTATAGAAAAACAGGCGTGGGTAGAAATGAAAGTAGTGGGGATCTGTCTGTCTGTCTTTCTATACTTGATAATTTAGTTTTTAATTCATTTAATGTCCTGATGAAGAGAACATCGTTCTCGAAACATGTTATTTTGTAAAAATAAAGATTATCGTGGTAAAAAAGTGTTTTTAATTATTTCATTAACAAAATGGTGTCACAAAGTGAATTTGCAAGATTTGAAGAAGTATTCGTTTTATTTTTTAACATCGCATTTTTACGAGAATTTTATTCAAAACGTTATTTTTTTCCTTAATAAGGAATTCGGTCATCATAGTGGCTATTACTAATAAAGGTGTGAATGTAATGTTTATATTTTAATTTAACTGTTTTTTTTAATGGTCAAAAAAAATTGAAAACATATATATCGGTGGTCCAAGGAGATTCCATGTTAAATCCTTAATTGAAGTAAAAATATATGTCCTCCGGCAAATACTATTATAATTAGTCTAGAAATACACAATTGACACACACAGATGTGCATATTGATTATTGACTAAAATTGAGGTTTGAGTAGTGAGATAGTTATGGATATTGATTATCGATTAAAATTAAGGCTTGAGTAGTGACATAGATATGGATTTTGACTAAATTTAGTGAGCGAAAAAATGGCAAACAAATAACCCGAGAATATGCTTACAAATATGTTTATCGAAATTATGTACTTATGTATAAAAACTTAATATTTCTTAAAAGAGCAGCCCACTAAAATCGGTACGCAAAAAGTTTCCGCCGCAAAGCTTTTGGCGACGAACTTTAGACATTTTCTACGGCTCTTTGACTTTAAGTTCTCATTAGCATAAGCTCTCTTCGTAATGCTGCACAAATAGACGCCGAGTAAACCTAAATGCAATAACTAATCACTATTATTACCAAATTTGCCGATTTAATACATAATTATGATTTTATTTTACAACAAGTTTGTGTGATAACATTCCATAAGGTAGACATATTTTTTTCGTTTTGTAATGTATCAGTTTTTGGAAGATTGGAAAATTTAAATTAGTGCGCAAAGTGGCACCGTAGCTAGTAAATACATTCCATACTATAATTCATAATACTTATATTATTGATGCCCACTACACCACTGCAATCAGTATACCAAACTCAGTACGAAAACAAAAAAAAAAAAACAAAAAAAAAGAGATATTAGCTATCGATTATGACACTTTATTAAATGATCTTAATAAAAAGATTGGGAATATTAGTATAAATAAACTAAAGCTTACAATGCTCTTTAGTATTTTATTACTAAAATCAATACATGAATAACGAAATTGTGGATTAGTTGACATTGTCACTGTCTGCGTAAAATAACGAAACGTGACCCATTGAACGATGCTAAGCAGCAAAACTATTAACGATAACTAAATATATATAAAACAATTATTCGCAAATATGAAGAGCGTTATTATAAATCCTTACTGGATAAGAGAATTCCAGCAAAAAAAATTGGAACATTGTTAGAGATATAACCAGAACTAAACGAAATACTGGAACATCTATAAGTGAATTATGTATTGAAAATTTGACTTTAACTGAACCTCAAACAATTGCATGTCAATATTATCAATACTTTAAATGATTTGGCTCTTATTCAGTAAAAACTATTTAAAATGAGGTTCTGCGTTTTTAACGTCGGCAAATAAAACAAAAGAACCAACTTTTCATTTGAGATTGAACCAACTTCTGTAGAAGAGATCACAAAAATAAACAACAGTCTTTAAAATACACATACAAAGTGTCAAGATAGTCTTAACACACAAATAATCAATAAAAAATCAGAATTTTTGATTCGCCGTCATATATTTATAATTTAAGCTTTGCTTAAGGAATATTCTCTGATCACTTCAAAACATTTATAATTGTGTCAATTCACAAAAAAGGACGAATATTTTTCAAAACAAACTTAACCAAATAATTGGGAAATCATAAAATTCTAAGCCCAAACCAGTACTTCTTTACGTAGATAGGGGAGAGGAATGGATGATGTCATAGCTTGTCTCACGGAAATTATTGCAGCAAATATTGAGAAACCATTGCCCAATTCCTAAACCTGGCCGAGGATTTAGTCATAATATTCCATGTAATACGGGAATAGTTTTTCAGTAGATAAATAGTTATATTATATATCTAATAGATCCCAACAAACGAGAATTAATGAGGCAATTAGTAGTTCACTAGAAAACACCTTTTTAATTATATACATCAACGAATACTATAATAAATTTATGGGTGGGAAAATTATTACATTCGCAGATGATACAGTTATATTGTTTGAACGAGTTGATTGGAAAGTAAGACACCTCCTTGCGAAAACCGGTATAAACAGAGTGAAACAGTGACTGGACAGCAATTTGCTAACATGAAACTTACCACAAACTAAATACCTATCATTCATCACTACTATGGCAGGACAACCACATAACCTCACTACCTCACAATACATAAAATTAAATGTAGTTTTGGAAATTATTACTCTCCTTGTATATGTGAAGCCCTTGAGTGAATTAAATTCTTTAAATATTTAGGCGTTATAGGCGACAATAACCTCAATTACACTTATCACTAGCACACTTATTCATATATTCTTTTCATTGCGGGAAATTAAAAAAAAAACACTAGACCTAAACAAATAAATAATATAGACTACGTAACTCAATTATAACCAACGGTGTTCGGCAATCATAACTTTTACGTGATTTTATGAAGAAACCTTTCAGATATTTAAGCGACGCCCTCTTCAGGGAATTCAACATACTTGATGTGTTTGACAGTGTTTAAAAATAAAAACAGCATGAAAACCGTCGAACACAAACTCCAGACTAGTAGAAGTGAGAACAGAAATTACCTTTCTGTTCCAACGAGCAAAACAGCGACGCATCAAAAAATGTTCTAGTACCTCAGACCAAAAATATACAAAAAAAACTTCACAACTGAAACTGTGTGAATTGTCACCCTTTCGTCCAAAAATAGCAGAATGGTTAGGTAAGTTTTTAGATTCTCACGGCCAAAAGCATTTTTGTTGTGTGTTTTTGGGGTGTTATGCCGTGTTGCGCTAACTCCTTCTTTAGCCGACGTTTCGGACAGCGTTGCAGTGTCCATCATCATGGCAGATCCGGTAGATCCGAAGATGTAAAGAAGGAGTTAGCGCAACACGGCATAACACCCCCAAAACACACAACAAAAAAGCACAATGGTTATTAGATTTATGCAGGACAGATACGGAAACCTTATTAAAAAATATCATCTCATAATTTGTTACGAGTTCTTTTCTTTCAAAATGTAATTTTTTACATATTTTTCATTCTAATCGCCTTTGGTGTACCTTAGTATTTAAATTAATATAATTTATGTATTTTTAGGCATTTTTGTTTTTAATTTTGAGTTTTATTATTTCAATGTACATTTGTTACGTATAAATGTATTTTTAATTTAAAATTTGATATTATGTATAAAACAATTGAAATTAACACCATAATTTGTTTCTTTGAACATAGTATTATATATTATGTATTCACGCCTGTATCGCAGTTTATCCTAGACGCACATTGTACTTTTAATTTTATTACATGTCTTGTGCATATATCCAATATTCTGTTACAATATTTGGCCTAATATGTAGCTTATAAATTTTCTATTTCCAATATACAATAATAAGTAAATAAAAAATACTGCTCACTGTCATCACCGGCCGCCATTATCCCGCGAGTGGCCCGTTAATACCCCGCCGAGCCCAACACAGGGAACTTTTGGAACAGTAAGCTGAATATAACGCTCCGCTTTTGTACGCCACTCGTGGCCTCTCTTTCCGCCATTAAAGGCGATGTTTGAATACCAGCTAATTACTTCTACCACTGCATTGCAAGGGTGCAGAGGCTGAGACCTTTAAAGTCCATTAAAAACTGTTTGGGAATAACTGCATTCTCATACAAAATGCCCTCGTGTGAATTCTGTCTGCAAGTGATGCCATAATCTCAACGCGTAAAGATACCGCTGAACCCCACGAAAGGCGATCAGTATGTTTCCACCTTGTTTACTATCCAATGATGTGCCTTTACTTCACAGTGTAAATTTTACGACAAAGAGATGCGACTTCCTTTAGAATTGAGTTCAGTGCAATTGTACATGTAAATTCTTACAATGTAATCATGCTTGCAGTAGACAATATTGAAGTGAAACTTCTTTAGGCGCGTAATGGATTTTCGGGGACGGAGTAAAACCGAGTCAGGATCGACACGAAAATGCGGGTACCCCCACCACCGCTCACCGTTCACTGTCCCTCTCTCACCATATGCGCTTGTTGAGGTGGGGGAGCCGCTCACGAACGTTCTCTCTCTTCTCTTCTTTCCTCTCTCTCAGACACCAGCGAACTGCGCCACGCCAAGCATCAGCTGCTTGGTTAGTATACTGCGTCGTAAGTGTAATACGAGTGAAATACGTAATTGATTGTGGTTCATACGGTTTGGTACAGAATTTCATTTTAACCTCTAATTTTCAAACTAACCTAAGAGAGAAAATAGAGATGATGAAATGAAAATAGAGAGAGAGGAATACTAGAAGTTTCACTTCTGTCTTGCGTAGGCTTGACACACCCACTTTTTTTTATTTTTGGGTAGTTTGAGAGATTTTTAATTCCTAAAAAAGGTGTAGCCTCGATCCCTGAAGACTTCAGAGTAAATGCCTCATCTGCGTTTAAATGCCGAAAGCACCTAGCGTGCTGAGTTCTGACCGATCTCGTACAGGTAAACGTAATGTGCCTGCCTTGCCTTAATTGTTCTGATTTATAACCTGTTCCAATACTAACTTTGTGTTGTTACCACATCAGCGTGGATATTTCCACAAGTATCAATATCACTCATGTCGTATCACTATACGTATCACCACTTCGTAGCTTTGTAAAATGCATTAGACAGTAAAAAATACTTAACTTTTTAATCTTTTAATGGGAAACAAAAGATCAAATTGTAAAATTATGTCTACGTCTTTGTCCGAAATGTGCTTCCACAATATTGTGTAACGTTAGCTATTCAAAAATTCATTCTGTGTGAAAAACTCTTATTTTTTTAAAATTTAACGTGTAGTATTATATGTTTTTGTTGTTGCTGGAAATGTCGTTTATTTTCGTATTTTCTGTCAACCTTTGTTTATTTTAGTAATTTTCCGCGTTGTGCCATTTATCTTCATTTTATTTTACTCCGTCGATGTCACTGCCGTTACTTGTTAGGGAGATACTTATTCATATATAAAATACACTGCAGTCAATTCAGTTGCCTTATCACGTTTTTTTGTTTTCCATTTAAATTTTTTTTTGTAAAATACGAATTTTCTGGAACAATGAAAAAAGTTTCCATCAAATTTTGCCTCTTCAGAACAGAATTAATTCTAAAGCTTAAAAAGAAATTCTGGCCTTTTAGTAAAATATTTAGGTTATAAATAAAGTAATTTTTAAAATTAAAGATTTACAATTCTCGTCTTATTTTTATGTCCATTAAAATAATAGTGTAATTTGCATTGCGCCGTTTTCGTGATAAACCACACAAAGCGCGCCATACAAATATGACTTTCTAGAATCTTTGTAATTATGTTCCAACAGATTCGGAATACATATTTACCTAGGAGATTATATCAGATAATCACAGTTTTATTAGAAAGTTTTAGATACGATTTTGCACATGGAATAATTTTCTATATAACAGTCAAACTAATGCTGCGTTTAAATTATTTCAATCTTAAATGTGGAAAATAACTTGTTTTAACTTAAATCTTACGTGCGTCTAATTAAGAAGTTCATAAAAACTAGTTTCACTGCTTGTCTTTGTCGGAAAATTCAATACTTTTAGTTATCTTTCATTAACATATTGAAGAATTGGAAAATAAGAAAATGGAGTGTAATTTTTTAGTAAAATGTGTTATTTTTAAGCAATAATTATTAGCCTTAAATTAAAATACATGCCGCTGACGTGAATTGAACCCGCAGCCTTCTGGTTGCCAGTTAGGTGCACTACCAATTATTACTAAAAAATAATATATTATTCTTTGTGCTTTGCATATAAACCTAGTCTCGTAAACATTTATTTACATGGTTTTCCAATAAGAGGTGTGATTTTGATATTCAATCGTAAAAAATCAATGGTTTCGTTACTTGTGTGGCACGTAGCACCGTTATGTTGATCGTAAACATTTTCCAGATCAATACCATCCAATTTCGGCCATAAAAAATCATTAATCATATCACGATAGCGCAATCCATTCACCGTAACTGTTGCTCCAGCCTCATTTTCGTAAAAGTAAGGTCCAATGACTCCGCCGGACCATAAACCGCACCAAACAGTCACACGTTGAGGATAGAGAGGCTTTTCAACAATAACTCTTGGGTTTTCCGAGCCCCAGATGCGACGATTTTGCTTGTTGATGAAGCCACCGAGGTGGAAATGGGTCTCATCACTCAAGATTATTTGCATTTGATTCACTCAAGCGAATTTTAATAATTTCAATGCATTGTTGAAGCGTGTATTGATCCATTTTTATTAATGGCGTAGTTTCTACTTGTCAAATGTCAAAAAATAACAGCTTCAAAAGTAACATCTACCGAAATAGCGGGCTATTCAAAACAGCTCTTATTGGAAAACCCTGTATTTATTTATTGCATCTCATTATACATAATGTAATGGTAACATAATCAAGTTCTTTTTTTTTTTTTTTTTGGTAAACTAATGTTTAAGACAATGTAACAAGCAGTAATTGTTGAATGAAACACTAGTATATATTGAATTATTTCGCGGATAAGAGATAAGCCGCCATAGCTCAGTGGTCAGAGCTGTCGACCGGAAATCGAAGGGACACGGGTTCAAGTCCCGTTGGCGTCATGTATCTTTTATCAGGAGATTTTTCAATGTGGATGAGTGTTTCAGACGAATAATTATTGCTTGTAAAATAATTGATAATCAAGTTCAATGTGGTGGAATTTATACGGCAGAGCAGAGACCTCAGCTCAGGATTATGGGACTAGTTTTCTGTCAAGTAGGTAGGAAATCAGTAAATAAAAGAAGATGAACTTTATAAAACTCTATTGTAACAATAAAAAAAGCAAAACATGGGAGTGCAAAGTTATACCAATGTAACATTAAGAATACAAAACATAAACATACCAGATGGACTCCTAAACACACTAAGCTAACTAAACGAAGCCGGATATCGTAGGAAAACAACGAATGACGAACGAAAACTTGTTTCTGGTAGAGAGGAACGAACCCGAGGCGGGACTTTCGACCTCATCAACCGGGGATGGCGTGGAATCCAGGGAACCTAGGTCATCCTTCTCTTTGGGAAAGAAGGGCGCTACACCTCACCTACACGCGCGCTACACCTACCAGATGGACTCTTAAACACACTAAGCTAACTAAACGAAGCCGGATATCGTAGGAAAACAACGAATGACGAACGAAAACTTGTTTCTGGTAGAGAGGAACGAACCCGAGGCGGGACTTTCGACCTCATCAACCGGGGATGGCGTGGAATCCAGGGAACCTAGGTCATCCTTCTCTTTGGGAAAGAAGGGCGCTACACCTCCAAGGAGCGTCTCTAGCCACAGGCTGTCTCAAGAATCTCCATCCGAAAAGCACGTGGTCCAACCAGCCTCCACGACTTACGGATTTCGGAAGAACCAACAGCAATCCTTGACTTCACGACGCGGGGTTAAACAGGCATATTATTCTTGCCACATCCAGGACCAATCACTTTACAATTTCAAGTCCAAAAAACAATTTCCACAAAAAGGACAACTGCCAACATCGAAAAAGTGGGATTAACGTAACATCCACTAAAAATAAAACCGTACACGAACTAATCGTGTTACGAAAAAACACCCCGCGCCCTTCTTAAAGATAAAAACAACTTGGATTCACATGATTTACTCAGATTAAAACACCTCCATGGTGAGTGACTAATTCACAAATAGCCAGCCCATCGCTGTCCGGGAGGAAGTGACCATAAACAAAAAACAATTTGTCTTCCCCAAAAAAATTGCCAAACTCCAAAAAAAAACACCATAGACAAAATATCCAAATAGGCAGGAACTGCACTAGTCACCAGTGGCGGCCAGCTAATATGTGCTCCCGAGCGCCGAACAACCAACAAGATTTCCGACATGGCTAATCACAATACGAAACTCGGTTCGGTTATAATATCTCATTCAAAAGGTACCTACTTATTAAGCGCGCTTAACTTGCAGACTGACTTTGACTTGTGCCTATGTTCGTAGCAGTTCGTTTTCGATTGCGATCCAAAATTTAACTGCTTTGTCGCATATTCTGTGGAACAGTCGAAAGCGTGGGTCCATACCATTACATACTATTCTTTTGCAAATAATACCATATCAAGGACGGCGTTCGGAGTTTTACCACCACATCAGAAGGAACGGTTTATTCAGTAGAAAGTTAAACTAAAACGCGTATGTTTGATATTATTGTCGATATTGTGGTTTCAATTTACCATCTGCTATTTTTCAGCGAATGTTACGCTTCTTCGATACAAGCATACAGGATAAAACTTGTCATTAAGAGATGAGTGATGGTCAGATTACTTATTATCAGTTCAGTCAGTACTCGCCGTTGCCAGGAATTGTCTGTTGAATTTAAAACTTTTCTTACTCTGAGAAAGTTTTGAAGTTTAATTGCAGGTTATATCGATCTTGTATATCAATTATTAATAAGGCATATCAATTGCAGGTTATACTAATTTTTGATTACTTTTGTGTTTGTTCAACGTATAAATTAAGAATGAGTTTGAATGTGGAATACATTAAGAATAATAGGTCGAGTTTTGAAAACAAAGTGATAATAAAAAATGCCGGTCCACCTAAAACCTGAACTGATAATAAAACAAGAGTGCAAATCTGGATCGAAGAAGTTTACTCGATCATTTAACAAAACAATGTATAACAAAGCTTCGTAGCTCTGTGCATGTGATCAATTGAATAGTTTATTTTGTTTTACGTGTTTAATTTACGATGTTGATTCAGTTTGGACAATCAGCGGTGTTACTGATGTAAGTCACCTTTCTGAAAAAATCAAAAAACATAATTCTTATCATTTACATTTACAAAAAGTTTTGAGCTTAAAGGTTTTAGGAAAAGTTGACATCAGAATGCAATTGGATTCAGGCTACCGTGCCTAAGGTAAACACCATAATGAGCTATTTAATAAAAATCGATACAGGTCAAATTTCCCAGAACATGATTTCAATGTGACGCTTAAAACGTATGACTTCCTAAATAAAGTTCAGTAAAAGGTGAACTCTGTGCAATTTACGCCCGCGACGATTTTTCAAAAGCTAACGGCGCTTTATCAATTTTACAACTTTTTTATAGTACTTGTTTATTAGAAGACTTTCCCGAGACTGTGAAATTACTAAAACTTTTGTGCACCATTCATGACCTTTGGAATGACCTCAGTTGAAAGCTAAAGATGTTTCTCAACGTTAAAAAGAATAAAATCTTTTTTAAACACGTTGAGCCAGGACAAACTGAACGCGCTATCAGTGTTAAGCATTGATAGAGGTCTTCGCTAAACAAAATGAACAGAGAATAGAACTTCTTTATAAATAGGTATGTACCTTTATTTAATTTATTTTATGACTTAATGTTGTAATCCGGTGAACCCCCACATATTTTGACCACCGGCCGCCACTGCTAGTCACATAATATTTATGTGACAATAAATCACATTTTTTCTCATAAAAAATAACCTCACTAGGACTAAGCCTGTATCGAGGTTAACAGTTTACATTTGAGTGAAGCAAACATAGAGTAATCACAAACATAAAGTAATACTACATACGAACACAAAATATTTCACAAATAAAGTAAAACGAAATTTGATAAGTTACCGGATCGGTCATTTGACAATATTGTAACAGTATTTGAACCATAACTACTTTATCATTAAACAAAATAACAACGAAAAGTTTTTAAACCCAATTATTTTTTGAACTACATAACTTTCCACATTGCCTAGTTGCTGTGAGTATCAAACTCGGCCCGTCCAACTGCTAATCGAACATCCGACCACCAGGCTATTGACCACCTCAATATAATGGCGCCGTTTTTTAATGGATTCTTCAAAGTTACTTAACCGAAGAAAGCAATTATTCTGTGGGATAATAGTTGTGCTGACAAACCAAAAATTCAAACGTAAAAGGGATACATGGTAATTTTACTTTACCAAGGTCGAGAGTTTTTGCTATTTCGTAATAGTTTTATTCGTATTTAATTTTTCAGTATGTACCAGATGTATTAGGGCAAAGTACCTACTTATATTACTATTTTGTTAATATGCTCTAATAAAAACTTTTTATTAAGTAAATAAGTCTGTTAGGGTATCTTTATTCCCTTCAATTTAAAAAATTATCCATAAATTCCTTAACTACTCAGGCCTCAGGCCCAATCTGTCTTAAAAAAATGCTCCATCTACGATCTTTTATATTGCAGTAAAAATTGAATTTTTATGTGCACAAAACAAAGTGATGCACTTTCCTACGCTCTTCGAAGGTGGAAGAAAGTGATTATGGCGATGCGGGAAGCTCCGCCGGCAAAGGAAAAGGTCACGGCGAAAGTGGACGCGGGATGCGATGGTTAATTGTTTTATTTATTCGGAATATTCCCTTTCTGTACAAAGAGAATAATTGAAAAATATATGCATTCACTTACGTAAGAAAGGAAAAGAGATGGACTAGTCACTAGGGCAACCGGGCACAACACGTCAAATAAACTCAACCGTGCTCAAATGGGCGTGGCTTGAAGCGATGAAGTGCATTGTGAATTATTTTAAAAGCCATACATGAAGAGAATTAAGAACTAGGGATGGAATTACTTTTCATATATATTGCTCGTTTCCTTCACTTGTTTCTGGCACACGTTTGTTGTACGTAGCCGACTGGGCTTTGAAGAAAGTTACTTTAGAGCTCACAATCATGTTTGTCAGATAAAAAAATTTTATTCCAGAGAGTCGATACGCAATTGTTTATTTTGAATGTCGCGATATGGCACTCATAATGACATAAATTAGATCAAAGAAACATTAAAACACATTTTTACTATATAATGTACGTCACCTGGGTTAAAAAAATGTAATTATTTTTAAAATATCTTGTTTATTTATTTTGTTACATGTCATAATTATGTTTATTCAACGTTGAAATTTTATTTTATTCTAACGCTAATTGCGTTAGAATTGGGCCAACTGTTTTGCCGATGGACCATTAGATGGATGGGCGTGACAATTTTAAAACCGTCCACAAGCCCCGCGCACCACGAACTTCCTTACCGTAAGCTGGCAAAAAATCTTTCGTAGAACATGTTTATATTTTCATTTCCCCTCCTTTTTTATCTCCATGGTTCGGACCCAACTTGTTAAATATCTTTAAAAATAAGACAATAGCGTCCTAGACCCAATAAGTTTTCAACGGCGTTGAAAAGTAAGGAGGGTTTCAGGAGCAGCAGTGATTTGTTACTGGAGAGAATGATCTATTTTTGGTTGGGTTGGCATAAACCCAGCGTAGAACTTAAAGGTTAAGTCAAACAGGCTGCAGTCGATTCCAAAAAATCATCGCTTAGGAGGTGTTTGGCACAAAACCAACAATCATAGGCGTACGAATCGTCAGTGTCTGGAGATATTTATGAAGCGCAAGACACAGCGTTGAGAAGTCTTTTCCACCATGGAAAATGGAGTCGGCGTTTTGATCATCAGCAAAGTGGATAGAATAATGTAATTTTATTATATGTGATGAAAAATTTTATTCCAAGTTTACGGTTTCAAGTTTTTGAACATTCATTTTGATGACAATATGACGGATTACATAAAATTAAAAATGTTTATAAAAAGAGACGCCTGGCTTCCTACGGGTTTAATTTGTGAAGCTGGATCAAAAAAAGAACATGCATTTTTATGATAAGTTTTGTTTAACGGAAACGTTCGATCAATATATCATTGAGATTATGACATCAGATTTTTTAAATAAAAAAAATATACTGTACCATGGCCAACTTACTCGATCAGTCATCTTGATGGGTCTCGAGTACAACAAGTTATTTGACAATATATTCATTGGTTTTTACATGGTTTTTGTATGGATTCAAATTTAAGATATCAATTTTACGAACACATTGAATATAACAACAAGCGGGAGAACCATTTTTATGGATCGTTCTGTTTTCAGTTCCCTAGTCTTCGGGAATCTACTTATTTGAATTTTACTTTGTTTTCGTGAGTGGATATAAATCTTGGACCTGAAAATGAACCCACTTTCCGACAGATCAAACTGAAACTCTGTAAATAGATTCATTGTTTATGAACAGAAACGCACAGAAACGCATTCTTCTAAAATTACACTAAATTATTGCGCAAATAGGTCTTGCTGTTAGATGCGTGTGACCGTGGTGGAAAGTCGAAACTGTTTCACTTAATAATAAAAATAAAAGTTTAATAGTAAAAAATCGTCGTTTTAACAGGTTAATTTTTAAACATGTCTATTTGATTTTCAGTTTTATTTTTGTGAATGAATACAAATCTCGTAAGTGGAAATTAACCAACTTTCAGACATCCGATCAAGATGAAACTTTTCAGATAGACGCGTATGACAAGGCATTCTGTAAGCTGGTGTTATTATTGGCAATGACGCATACACACGTGGCAATATGTACATTTCCCTAACAATTCGACGACAGCACAGAAGTTATTAAATAAGTGAAAATTAGATACCCATTTTTTGGACGAATATCCACTTTAAACAGAACTACTAGTTATTTAGCGTTGTGGGTAGATCGCGAAAGGTTTCGAAGTCGATGACGATTTTTATTTCGCACCTACCCTTACATAAAAAGGATATAAATAAATTATTAAAAAATATTATAATCTCTGGAAAAAAATATTTAAATGCTTTTAAACAACCATTTACCCTGGTTACGTCTAGTTAATGCACAACTGCATGATTTAAACCGTCTACCTTTGAAAGATCGCGTGAGACGCGAAGCAGCGCGGCTTACCGAGGCTTTTGCTGTGGTGAAAAGCTTACGTTTGACGAGTGGTAGTGAATTTTATCGATGTAGGAATTGAACAAGTCGTTGAGGAACTTTTATCATTCTCTGGGTTAGGCTTTAAAAATAATGTTTTCTATATTATAATGCTAGACGTATTTTGGTATCTACATACTGGCTAAGTATGTACCTAAATAATCAATAAGTTTTTTTCGTAATATAAGTGCAGACGGGCTCCGTAATCGTGGAGCAAGGCTATTGACTAGCAGGCTGGAGGTCGCGTGTCCGGCGTGCGCAAGTAAATATTTATTTATTTTATAAGCAATAATTATTAGCCTGAAACACTCATCCACATTGAAAAATCACCTGATAAAAGATACATGACGCCAACGGGACATGAACCCGTGTCCTTTCGATTTCCGGTCGACAGCTCTGACCACTGAGCTATGGCGGCTTATCTCTTATCCGCGAACAAATTCAATATATACTAGTGTTTCATTCAATAATTACTGCTTATTATATTTTTAACCTGAAACAACCAACTTTATTTTATATGAGAAAGGCATTGTAAGTGCTAACTCTCTCACTAGATGGCGTCGAGACAAATTGATTACATTTTTGGTGAAGATACTAGAACTTGTCAAATATTAATTATTATTTTTTTTGGTAAACTTATGTTTAAGACAAGATTTTTTTATTTATTTTATATATTTATTTATTCATTTTTGGGAAATCAACAGTTTACATTTTTACAGATTGTACATAAGTAAAATAGCCAAAATAAAACCAATTACGGATTTCCTCCTTGTGACTTTACGTAAGACAGCATTAGAAGAAATAATTAAATTTATGAGAAATGTGAAGTTATAATTATATAAAATAAAGAATTGTATAAAATAATAGAACAAAATAATACAACAAAAATAAAGGGGAAAAAAAAAAAAAAAAACTAAAATTTATATAAAATAAAAGATTATCGATACATTGGTAACCATAAGAATACAAACAATATTGTGCATATAAATCATATCATAACCATAAGAAGACAATGTTGTGCATATAAATCATACCATAACAGGATTATAAATATATAAATACTAGAAACATAAACATCAGAAACATCAATTCAAGAAACATCAGTGAAATACTCTTTTAAGGTCATTTTATATTTAGTAAATTCGCAATTGAAGATGTCGATATTGAATAATATGTTATTGTAATTATTACATATTCTGTTCAGGCAAGAATTTTGTCTACAGTTCGTTTTGCTTTGATTGATTTTAAACAGGATAGAAGACCGAGTTAAACGTGCAGGCACATTAAATTTAATATTATTTAGCAACTCTGGGCATTGAATATTATTATTAATTAATTTATATAGGAATAGAGCATCTGCATGATGCCTTCGTACACTTAATGAATCAATTTTAAAGTACGAAGCTGCCTCTGCATAATTATTAAATCTTACAAATGACCTGTAACAGAGATATTTTAGGAATTTGTTTTGAATTGCTTCGATTTTGTTTATGTGGATTTTATAGAATGGAGACCAAACAATTGATGCAAACTCCAGATGACTTCGTACGTAGGCAAAGTAGAGTTGCTTAATGATATTGATGTTATTAAAAAGTTTTGTGTTTCTAATGATGAAACCTAACATTTTAGCAGCCTTATTTGTGATTTGTTGTATATGAAGGTTATATTGAAGTTTATTATCAAGAGTTATTCCAAGATCACGAATATTTGAGACTGTTGCAATGTTGATGTTATTTAAAGAATAATTAAATAATGTTTTATTTTTATTTCTGGAAAAGACAATGTGATGACATTTTGAAACATTTAGAAATAATTGATTTTGTTGGCAATAGGTAGCTACATTGTTTAAATCATGTTGTAAATTAATACAATCGTTTAGACTTTTTATTGGCTTGTATAGCTTAGCATCATCAGCAAATAATTCTATTTCAGAGTTTTTTACAACATTGACCAAATCATTAATATATAAAATGAAAAATAATGGTCCGAGATGTGAACCCTGTTGGATCCCTGAGGAAATTTGATTGAAGTCTGATACAAAGCCCTTTATTGCTACTGCCTGTGATCTGTTAAGTATATAAGATGTAACCCAACGAAATAAATTACCACGTATACCTAATGCCCAAAGTTTTCTTAGTAGTAATTTTTGATTAATTTTATCAAATGCTTTGGCAAAGTCTGTATAAATGATATCTACTTGAGTGCGATTGTCCATGTGACCAACAATGAATTCGGTAAGAAGAACGAGATTACTTTCCACATTTCTGCCTTTTGTAAAACCATGTTGTTTTGTTGTTATGATGTGATTGAGTTGTGGACTTAGGTATTGGTAAACAATTTTTTCCATTAACTTACTGAATATTGTTAGTTTTGAAATCGGACGATAATTTTTAACATTATTTTTTTCGCCATTTTTGTGGATTGGTGTTACATATGCTCTTTTCCATATTTCAGGTACCGTGCCTTCGTTCATTGATTTATTATATATTATGCAGAGAGGTTTAGCGAGTGTTTCAGCACAATTAACTATAAAGTATGACGGAATATCATCACACCCCGCGCTTGTGTTCATGTCAAGAGCTTTTATTTCTTTTAAGACTATTTCTCGTGTGATTTTAACCGTGGTGATATTTATGTTATTTGTGTTTTCTGGTATGTCAAATGTTGGTAGGTTATTATCTTTTATGTAAACTGATTGGAAATATTCCATAAAAATATTACATACATCTTGGCCATTTTCAGCTTTTTTGTCATCTAGATGCATCGTCCTTGGAAGGGACGATTGTGTTTTTTTCATATTATTGAAATGATTCCAGAAGAGTTTAGGATTACCATTCATGTTACTTTCAGCAGTATGTATATAATTAATGTAGAGTTCTTGTGCAATTCGTTTTTGTCTAGATCTTAAGAGTGAAAACGTTTGGTAGTCACGTGGATTTTGAAATTTTTTGAAATATTTATGATATTTATTTTTTTCTTTAATTATTTTTATGAGAGATGATGTATACCATGGCGGATAATTATAATTTTTTGCTGGTTTAGTTGGTATGTAATTTATTTTAATATTGTTCAATATGTTGTAGAAGACGTCAGTTGCGGATTGAGTATTCAGATGGTTCAGATTATGATCCCAATCTATTTCGTTTAGTTTTGTGTTTATCATTGAATAATCTGCTTTTATAAATTGTAATACTTGCTTTGTGTTAGTTTTCAGATTTTTATTTTTATTTTTAATAGGAATTGAAATTAGCAGTGTTTTATGATAAACATCTTCTGGTACTAATGAAATGTTATTGTGAGTAATTTTCAGTTGTATGTTACTTAGAGCTAAATCAAGAATGCGATTATTTATATTATTACTCTGAGAGTTATATTGTTGCAGATTATTAAATGATAAAAATTCTATAAAGTTAAAATGGGCGGGATTTAATGAATTGATGGGTTCAGTGTACATATAATCACAGTTGTCATTTATTGGTAACCAAAGTAAGTGAGGTAGGTTGTAGTCTCCCACTATAATGAAACTGTCATTATTGTTATCCGTCATAATCTGTGATACTTTGTTTATGTGAGAAGTAATATTTATAAGATGTTTATTGTCAGGTGGGATGTACGAAGTACATATGTGAATTTTTTTACCAGGAAGTGATATAGTTACCCATATGTCTTCCGCTTCAGAATCCCATTCTAGTTTTTGATCAGAAATTAATTTACTTTTGACTGCAATTAAATTATTATTTATTATTTATGCATATCACAAAGGGTAACAATTATTGCTTATAAAATAATTGTTACCCTTTGTGCTATGCATAAAAAAATCTTGTCTTAAACATTGGTTTACCAAAAAAAAAAAATATATATTTATTTGATCAATTTGTGTTAGTTCGAAATTTACTCATGTGTGAAGGTGAGTAGTGGGAGATACTACAAGTATCGCCCTGGTGTAAGACCAGCATTCAGAATTAAACCGATGCTAGAAATGTTTGGCCCGTGTTTGTTGAACAGATCTAAAAAGCCAGGTATTTCCCCACCTTCCTTTCTCCATCTCTTTCCCCTCTCCAATACCTGCAGCTTCACAATATACTCAAATTGTGGATGTCATAGTTTCAGAGTCCCAACTACCCAAAACAATAGAACTACGGCATTACAATTTGGAGATTTCGGAGCCTCTTACTAATAAAATAATACAAATCGGCCTTGGATCATTTAGTGCTGAAGAATAGAGCCATCAAATTTTTTGTTATGTCGAGGCAAAGATATAAAAGCATTATTCGTGAATTCAATATATTTATCGCCGTATCTTTGACGCCCATTCCATACACGTTTTGTATCAGATAAAAATAATATTACACTACTTGTTTCTATGCCAAGGGTATAATAAAACTATTGCGCTGTCTATTTTAAAGCGTGTGACAGGAATTCAAGTTGTCACTAAAAAATATATAATATAATAAGTGTAAGAGACGTTTAGGAATTGCTTCTACAATATTTATTTTTTTAACTAACATCAAGGAAGTCTGTGTGAGCTAAGTATTAATATTTTTCATACATTTTATAGTGTTTTTGTAGTAATTGATGTAACTTTTACTCGAATCACCAATTGGGGCCGTTTATTGCCATTTTAAATGCGAAAATTTGATATATCTAAAAATGGCGAATAACTAGAACTGCCATAGACATTCGAATTGATAGACAATTTAATCAGGGAAAGGGGAACAATCATAATGCGAGGAGCGGGGAGGCAGCGTGACCGTCTCCATTTCCGTGATTTCTGACGGCAATTCGCATTGTATAATCACTATTTAGTCAGCAAAAATAAAATATGCTTAGGAATTACTAGACCTTTTTACAATGGCGCGCAAATTGCTGGTAGCATTAAAAACTTAAGTACAGTTCAAAAATCTGGTAAATGAAAGTTCGGCTTTGTTGCCTAAATTGAATATTTTGTTACACTATTTACATACTTTTATAAATGTTTTATAATTTACCCACTTATTATTAGCGTCGCTATGTAAAACATTTAGATTCTGTGCAGAAAATTTCCACATTGGAATGCGCAGAAAACCGTTACAGTACTTTAGCGAACATTAATAATAATAATAATTAATAACAATAAAAAAATAAATAAATTAGTAAATTGACTAACTACCCAGTTAGACTCGAGAATAATTCTCCACTCAGGGTTATTAATGATGTCGTAGTTTATTCAAAGCATTCTCGAACCCTCCTGGTGCCAAAAAAAATGTTAATGTGCTTTGCGTCCAGCTCGTCAAAATGATACCAAGGTTTTATGTTAGGATAATTCTACCAATTTGAATGTCTATGAGAACACAATTGCAGACAGAAGTTTATGATGGGGTTACGTTAAAAATTTCTCAAAAACTTTATTTTTTCGAAGAACTTTATAATATTTATTGTTATTAAGTTTAATTTGTAGAACTCCATTTTACTTTTTTATTTTTTATATATTCAATAATATTATTATTGGGTTTATAAAAACAGTTTATTTTTAAACAAGTTCTGCTGTGTAATTATTATTACGCGTGACAGCTGTTTCGCCTTCTGAAGGCATTATCAAACTGTGGTAGCAAATTACAAAATAGTGGCATTTATAAACTCCAGTGTGACGAATGCAACGCTGTTTATGTTGGACAAACGGGCCGGTCCTTTAACACTAGGTTCAAAGGACATATAAGATCTTTTAAAAATAATAATAAATTGCAATCTCAATTTGCCAAACATCTCCTAGATGAAAATCACTCACTTAATGATAATAATAAACCAACTCCGTTACATGTACAAAATAAAGGCCGTAAACTGAATCTTTTAGAGCAGTTAGAAATTAACAAAAACTCTAATAATCCGAAAGCTATTCTAATTAACGAACAAACAAATATAATTCGTTCGCCCCTACTAGATATCTTCAAACCTAGTGCACATATGAGTGCACTATGAAGTACTTAATTATGCTATTAAAATAACCCTATGAGTCATCGTTTGGGAATAACTAACATAAAGACATTCGGTCAAATTTAAACTTTACACTAATTGGGGAAACTGTACTGGGGTAAAAACCATTAATAATTTCTAATATTTTACTCAGAAATCAATTAAGAAATCAGTAATTGTAATTAAAATACCTACCTAGAAATAATATAAATGCATCGTCTGCAAGTGGGCTACCCACAGTTTGATAATGCCTTCAGAAGGCGAAACAGCTGTCACGCGTAATAATAATTACACAGCAGAACTTGTTTAAAAATAAACTGTTTTTATAAACCCAATAATAATATTATTGAATATATAAAAAATAAAAATAAAAAAACGTTATAATACTCGTAGGCAGTAGCGGCTCGTGACTTTTGAGCGTGCTAGAGTGTTAATATTTAAAAAAAAAATCTGTATTATTGATGTCGTTGTAACAGAGAACATTTTTTTTAATGAAATTATGACTTTTGTATTAGATTTCAGGAAATTAGTGTAAACATTCCTGATAATCTTTATACAAAACCTGAATTTTAGGAAATAAAATCATTTTTTGCTAAAACAACAAATTTCTCTGTTTTTGATCATGGCATTTTATCACTTAACTCAAAAGTCACGGATAGGTACTTCTGTTCTTAGGCTCTATTCAGGGTCAAACAAGACTTAATTTTTTAGTGTGCAACTAATTTTCTCGTTGAAAAGTCTGGTCTGTAAATGAAATTTTTCTAAAAATAATATTTGGCAGGTATATTAGACTTTCAATAATGACTAACTTGAATATGAATGAATAACTTATGTTATTACCAAGTACTTTCCTATTAACTTTCTAAAATTCTCATACAGTACATAACATTGAAATAAAAAATTAATTTGTTAGATAACTTTAAACAAGTTCAGGGCAATTCATCCACCACCGGAATGGGGGCGTTAGCATTCACAGAGTCTTACTTACTTCTGAATCAGATTTCACCGCGCTCATTTGTATTCCGGAATTGGATCTTCTAAAGAGTATTTTATGGTAACGTCACGATTTGAGGTTTCGATTGCGTCTGTTAGCAAAAAATCGGGTGCTAATTCGCGTTTTGCATGAACTTTGCGGAAAGCAGGCGCACGAACACTTTTCACAACTAACGACCGTGATGAAAACATTATCTGGCACGTGGGCAATTACAAATCAATGTCTATATTAGGGGCATTGGGAATAAGAAAATCTAACTCAATTTCGAGGTTTTGTTTGAGACCTAAGTGATTCGTAAGTATAAATGTAACATCAACACAATATTAAAGTTATGTTGTTACTTGTATTGTGATTTAAAATTATTACCCCCTCTGATTGTTAACTGGACATTTTATTACATCGATCACTTATAAAATCCAACCTACGTAAAACTCTAACATTTTGCCTTCAACATCAACATCTTTAACAACATCTCCATTAAAATAGAATTCCACGTTAAATTTACATATCAGAGAAAATGTTGTAAATATAATATTATAATGTATTGACAATCCGATATTCTAATACCTAAAAATAACTGAAAATAAATTTTGTTTTTTGGTGGTATATTTCACTACTTTTTTCTCTATTCTTTTGAATGAAGATGTAACCATCCACCAACATGCATCAAACCAGGAATCTTTAAGTTTCGTGGCTTAGATACCATAGTTTGCGATAATTATTTGCTCGAATAAATCAACTGTCGTGTACGAAAGACTTCTTCTTCAAAACTAGAGCCTACTTACTGTTTTTTTTCCTTCGCCTTACGGCAAAAAAATTTCATTCATTAAAAAATGTGTGATGGCTGTTGAAATAAAACATACATTTCTATGATAATTTTTCAATTGCCTTACATAATTACCCACAATAGTTTAGTAACGAACTTATTGGAGTAATAAAAATTTCCCATAAAGCTGATCAAAGCTTCACTTGACGATTTGTAATCGTCAAGTGATGCTAATTATTATGAAAAAATTTGTGAACTAAGAAAGATCACCAAAAAAATGTCCAAGTTATGTTATAAAAAGTGCATCGATAACTACGAAGAATTGGCTGCTGCTAATCATCAAAACATTTATAAATTTTCAAACATGCTTAAAAACAATGATTCTAGTATACCTTCAAACATGTACGTATTTAGCCCCCGAGAAGCCGTTAATTACTTCAAACAACTCTAGATACAACAGCTATAAATGACAATAAGATAGAGTTTAATCAATGTATATTTGAAGAAAGTGATAATAGAACTAAACTAAAATCCCTTGATCTTAACAAATTGTCAGGCCCCGATAACATTCCTCCAATATTCTTATCCAAATGGTTATCAATCTTAACTTCTCCTCTCACAAAACTTTTAATCTCGTCTTTAAAAACTGGTACCTTTTCGAAATAATGGAAAGCAAGTTTTCTGTCTCCAATATTTAAAAAAAGGTAATAAATCAGATATTTCTAATTATCGACCTATATGTATACAGTCGTCAATCAAATTATTCGAATCCGTTCTTCTCTCTAATGGTTATTTTGTAAACAGAGTTTATGCTCTCTGATTCTAGTTTTAAAATTTCTAGTAGTCATACCTACATACTGTGTGTCACATTCATTACATTCTAAAGTGTATAAACAATAATTTTGTCGAAACCGGTAGCAAAGTAAACGAAATTTAAGTAACAAATGGACATTGAAAAATAAAATTCAATAAAACAAAAATGTCTAGTAATTGTTACATAGTTAATGCCCAAGAAATACAAAAAAAAGTCAAACTCAACTCACACTATTCACACCAATTTGAAATCTTCACCGGTTTTCCACAGGGGTCACATTTAGGTCCAGTATTGTTATCCTTGTTTATCAACGACATAGCTACCGTTTTTGATGGAGTTATGATACTCCTATTTGCAGATGATCTTTAAATTTAGAAAACTATTACTTATCTCAATGACTGTTACATATTCCAATTAAATCTTCTGAGGCTACAAGAGTGATGCACTCCTAATGAACTGTTTCTTAACATCGAAAAATATCAAACAACAACTTTTGCTCGAATCTAAAATCCCATATTGCATCAATATAACATTAACAACATTTTCCTAAAAAGAGTATGAAGGACATAAATTAAGGACCTTGGAGTAATTTTTGACAGTACATTATCTTTAATTCCTCATATAAATGATATAACTTACAAGGCCATGAAATGCTTAGAGTTTATTTTGAGAACGATGAAAGATTTTAAATTAATTAACTCCTTTAAATTTCTATTCACTGGTTTGATGAGAAGTAATCTAGAGTATAATTCAATAATCTGGGCTCCATTTTTTTAAGATTCACCAACTAAAAATAGAGAGAGTGCAACATAAGTTCCTGAGATTCATTAATTTTAAATAAGGAATTCCAAACGAACATTTTAATCATACTTTTTTTAATGAACTTGCTAAACTTAACCGACTTATCATCAAGGCGCACAGTGACTGATATGGTATGTATATTCAAAATATCGAATGGTAGATTGGACGCCATAGATTTAACACGCGTCATTTCGTTGCGAGTACCTACACGGACACTCGACTGAATGCACTGTATAATTTTTCAAAATCTGCTTACAATTGTTTCGTTTACTCGCCTACTTAAATATCACACAGACTTGATAATAAGTATAGTTTAATCGATGTTTACCGCTGCCAAGCAGTGTCAAAATTAAAACTCAAATTAATGAAATGTTTACATTAGATATAAATGTTTTTTTCTATTAGACCTTTTGTCGATTCCTATCCTAATCTTGCGTAATAGAGATTGTTAATTAAAGTTACCTAGTTTATGGGCTAATGTGAACAACAATTTCATACTTTTTTATTCAATTGATTTGGAGGATATTGGCAGATCATCAATTTTTATTTCACTAACTTAAATTACATGTTACTTACGCTTCGTAAACTCTTATGTTTCATGTTACCTATATTTTGTTAACCTGTGTCTTGTTTAATCTTATATTTAATATAATCTGTATATTTTTATATATTTTTTAAACTCTTTATTTTTATTGTATTTAAAAAAAATGCATTGTATGTTAAAGCCCCATGGGCGTTTAAATGAAATAAATAAATCTTATTTCTTTATGTTTAAAAATCAAGTGTCGATATTAGCGAATCACGCATCCGATCGTCTAGTAACATCGAATACAGAAAAAATGTTTCGCTGTGCATTCAATACATAATTGGAACTAATTGTACAATTGGCACGTCCTTCGCAGCCGGCCTGGGAAATTCTAATTCGTTGAAAACCCCGTCGCGCGCTCTGCCCAAGTGCAGTGTTTAATTTGTCTGGCACAAAAGAGAATAGATACAAAAAATCCATCCAGTGGCGAGAATGGAGTGGAAAGCGATGTGGTGTGTGATGTAACTGGTTTGGTGGATCTTAGTTTTTCTTGGTAGATATCTTTTTCTACGTATATCGTATTTTTCTCTAAAATAGTGTAAAAATAATGGAAAGGAAGCATATTTGTAATACCATTTATATTTTACAATGTAGGAATAACAAAAGAGAATTTATAAATAAAACCCGTTAAAAAGTTACAGAAACTAAAAAAAAATATTGCAGTGTTTTATAAAAAAAAATTAAATCGATTCACGAATAAGAAAAAATGTGACTAATTATTTTTAATGCACATCATTAGGAATAGTATCCAAATCATATTCAATTTTAATATTATGAACTTGTTTATTGTTTGCAATAACCACTTGCATACTCATCTGGAACATTCGTTGGTTACACATTAAGCACCTGATTTGCTAGACTTCGTAGAATTTAGTTGACTTTTATAAGATTTTTGCCACATCACATAACAAGATATTATAAAGTGTAAAAAAGGAAGCCATTGTAAAAATTAAAAAAAATTCTAATAAAGATTTCAAGTAATGAGAAGTTTTGAGATATGATGTGGTATAACTGGATTACAACCCCACAAATTTTTTTGACAGGATGGAGCCACTATACGGGCCCAAATCAGGGCTCACAGCGCGGCGTGCAATAGTTATAATTATTATTGCGCTCCCAAACCAAAAATATCACAGTATTTCAAATTTTCAACATTTTTCCAAATAATGTGCTTTATTTCTCTTATACCTACTCTTCTAAATATACTGAAAGTTTTTTTTTTTTTTCGAGATTCTTATTTTCCATGAGGTGGTGAATCATTTAAATTTACTGAATTTAAAGTTAATTTTCTTTATCCAAATAGAACGCCGCATTGCGCCTCACAATTTTTACCTCATGGTTGTTTAAAATGTAACCTGGCTATTATAGACTTAAAGGCCTTGTATTTTCTCGGTAGGGAAAAAATATTTTCCCAAAAAATCCTACTAAAATTGTATGTTTTTGCATCATCATCAACCCAAGTATCTGCAACAGTAGCCAACTGCGGCCATATATTACATACAAGTCTGTTTGTGTTGTGTTGGGAATAGGAAAGAGTCAGCTATGGCCTATTCTTAGGAATTCCTCCTCATTCGCCTATTGTATTAAGGGAAACCATAGAAAATCTGAATAGGAGGAAGCGGCCTTTTTTCAACATGAAATAGAGACGGCCTTCAGTAACATCAGTGTATGATGTCCTGCATTATGAGGTCTTTGTGTGTGTATGACTGTTTTTACGTTGATATATACCTTTGGGAGAGTAAAGAATAAACTTACTTACATATATATTATATAAGTAGATCCATATATATATATATTTGTAAAAATGTTCAGTCAGTCTGTGTGTGTACTCGTATAACGTCGGTATTTGTTCGTCGTGTAGTTTTTTCAGGGTTGTTCTAAGTCTCGTGTTGTATGTAATTTTTATGCAATAATTTTGAAGTGCCTGTAGTCTCGTGTGGTTAGAGTGTGATATGCTGATCTAGATAGGAATATCGTATGTCAGTATAGGGCGGATAAGCGATTAGTAGATAAGGAGTTTGGTTCTGGAATGTAGCGGACTTCTTCTGTTGAAATGGGCTTCGTTGGGACAATTGCCTGTCGCGTTCTTGTTTGCATCTTGGCTAAGTGAGATTTCCAATTGAGTCACGATTCAGTAAGGCCCAGATATACGATCTCATATTTCCATTCTATGACATGTCCTCCCATTTCGATGTTGAAGTCAGGTGATCTATTTTTTTCGTTTCCTCGTGTACATGATGGTTTCAGTTTTGGTTAAGTTTAGCTTAAGGCGCCATTTTTCATAATACTCCAGAAGCGCATGGAACGCCCTAGATAGGGAAACAAAGAAAAAGGGAAGGAAACGTAAAAATTGATAGCTTGCATATTTCGTCTCGGGGGATGTCATGTGTGAATATATTAAAAGAATAGGTAACGTTCGTCTACTCTGATTGACTCAGGTCTCGTAAAGATTCAGCTACTATTCTGTCTGTTTTCGGATTGTATAGGCCGTCCGTGGCTGCGTAGGCTTTCTCTCGGCGAGCGCGTTTGCCTTTTCTTCTTTCGACATCGCCAATCCTGGGCCTTCTAAGTTCGCCAGTGAGAGGATCGTGTGGTATTTGTGTCTTAGCTCGTTTGCCATTTTGCATAAAGAATTGTCCTTTGACGTAACTTTATTTGTCCAAAGTTGGCATCTAAGGTCTGTGATCTCACTCCTAATTTCCCTCTGCAGGCAGTTGTAGGCCGTATTTGTCGCGCGCGCGGTGGTATATGCGTCGCAAGCGATTTTTCTCCTTGATGAGGTATGAATGTGTTGTGAGCATGTTGTATGATTTTCGTGAGAGTGCTAGTGGCCTCGTCGATGTTTTGAAGTGAGCACAGAGTTCCCGATGTCAGATGAATCCGTTCGTTAATTTCCTTTTTGAATCCTTCCCAGTCGGCATCTTTATAGTTGCGCTATTTTCTGGGGCTCTTTGAAATTGTACCTCCTATAGTGAAGTTCCAATGACAGGTCTTCTAGCGTGCGCAATGGCGAGATTGATTTGACATTTTACGAGTATGATGTTTAGTGTACTGAGGTACTTGCGCGCGGCCCGTAGAAAGTCGGTTTGTCCGGTGCCATTATCGAGTAGTCTGCATATGTAGGAGGAGCTTTGTTTTATTCGCGTTGCCTGTGTAGTTATTCCAGTAGTTGTTTTTGGCGTTCAGATCACCTCCTATCACAACAATGGGTACCAAATCGAGCAATTTGCTTAAATCTTCTGTCAAGAGATTTTTGCTCTTGGCGGCAATGATGGTATGTTATCCTTTAGGATGATTTCGAAAATTATGGCTTCATTATTATTCAACCTTGGAGTGGGGATTCTTGTAGATGAGATGGTGTAAAAAGTGATATAAAGTCGTTAGAAACGATGAAAACATATTTTTTTTAAACCTAACCTAACCTAACCTACTTAACCCAGTTAAAAAAGTTTTTGTTTCATCACTTTCCATGACTTTATATAACTTTTTAAAGATGTGATGAATTATCATTGTGATGATTTATCCGGTCTCCGGATTGACGAACAAATATGGCGGTTCCTCTAATCTCAAAGCCTGGCACTCAGCGGCATGCTTGGTTTTAAGTGTGATTCTTAAATAAGAATTATATCAGTGTTTATGTTGTTTTTCTGAGCGAGCAGTTCACCAGTCTTGATAATGTTTTAATATATATTTTATCGTCTAACGCCATGTAAGTTTCGGCGCACACAACAAGTACTGGCGAGAAGTGAATATTTGACAGGTTTTACTAACGTGAGAACGATAAGCTAACAATGGAGAACCTTAACCAAATGTTCGGACAGTCGCGTGAAATGGCTAAAATTTGAATTTCCTTCGAAAAAATAAAATATTTGTGATGCCTGTCACAGGAAACAAGTTTGCTTTCTGCGGACCTTTCCATCGGATAAATCATTTTTAGGCTAAGCGACATTTTCCGTTATAATGGAGAAAATAAACTGTAGTTCTTCTTGGAAGTGCTCTGTGACTACGCTGCCTACGCTGTGTGCTCGCGGAATGCAACCACGACGTTAACGCAGCAACGACGAATTTTGTGAATTATTTTTGGATATATTTCATTACTTATCCCTGCTTTGCAAAGAAAAACAATTTTACTGCGATGGAAACTGTTTTTGATGTTAGGTATTAACGTACAATTCTCAGAGGATTATTTTCCTTTGGGGAATTTTGATAAGAATTTTGTTAAGAATATTGTGAAACAAGAACTATAAGAGAATATGTTTATTTGGTATTTTGCATAACAAAAACCATTACATAAGAGTAGTAAAAACGTGTATATAATGTAGTAATGGTGTCGTTGAAACATTGGGTGTATTATTCAAAATCGTAATGGTAAAGTAGTTTAGAACGTAAGTTTGGTAATAACTATTCTATGGTGTCATTGAAACATTAGGTGTATTATTCAAAATCGTAATGGTACAGTAGTTTAGAACGTAAGTTTGGTAATAACTATTCTATGGTGTCATTGAAACATTAGGAGTAGTAGACCGGTCGGTGGCCGAGTTGACAAAGCGTTTGAATTCCACCCAGGCGTAGTGTGTTCAATTCCTCGGCTGGCTAAGTCCTCCATCACAACACAAGCAACATTTTCCGCTTACTGTGGTGGTAGTAGGAGATTTTCAAATATTGTCAGGTTATTCGTAACCCGGGAATGTTTGTCTTTCTTTTTAAAAAAAAAAAGTATTCAGGATCGTAATGGTACAGGAGTTTAGAACGTAAGTATGGTAATAACTATTCTATGGTGTCATTAAACATTAGGTGTAGTATTCAAGATCGTAATGGTACAGTAGTTTAGAACGTAAGTTTGATAATAACTATTCTATGGTGTCGTTGAAACATTAGGTGTAGTATTCAAGATCGTAATGGTACAGGAGTTCAGAACTAAAATGACGTAGAGTCGTTAAATTAAAATAATGTGTCTTGACCTGATACCGACTACATACAACTCAAAATATTAGCAGTATGAAGACGTGCATCCAGTTGTACCCAGACGGGGCGCCGAACTAACAGTTATAACTCCCTTGAGGTGATACTTCCTAAAATTGTGCCATAGTCTCCTTGTATAAGGGTAAACGTGTCTCTAGCACCCTAGAAAGAACATTTATAATGTTTTGTAGCTGTTTAGAATACTGTTAATAAATCAGCAAACAACTTACAAAATTATTTATTTTTTGTGTTATCAGGAAATCTAAAAATCTGTTTTTTTTTAACTGATCCGTACTGATGAATATTATTTTATATGAAATATCTAAAATTACGATGTCTTATTAATTAAAAAAAATTGAATTAATCTAACAACATTCAAGTCATTTTTTAGGCACTATTTTTTTAATAAAAATTGCACAATAACAGTTTTTTGACTTAGACAAGTTGAAAAAATTGTTTTCTTTTAATGGTATGTTAATAGTATAATGCGATTTTTATAATTACATTATGCACATTGGATTAATCCCAATAATTACTCGGAAAATAGCCGCATCGAGCGATCCTACGAGTCGCAACGATTTGTTCTGTAGTGGTGTTTAAAAAATTTGTTCCAGATGGTGCACGTTCTGTACTCTTATAGTTTTACAGAATAAGTACCAACTGAAATAATGAAGGCACAAGAGTACACTTAAGAATTTCACCACGCCTAATTTCTTTTGAGAAGCTTAGCAAGTCTGGAAAAGTGGGAAGGGATGTTGATTTTATAAAAACATCGGTGCGTTTATCTGATTTTAATATCAGGTTCAATAATCTTTCTTATTTTTTTATGTGTTTCGACAGCACTTGGAAACTGTAAGCCAGGCTGCGTTTAATTAATTTGATTTCGGTGACCAAGTGATGGACGAAGGATATTTAGGAACGGAAAAAATGATGCCACCGGAATTTTGAAATACGCATACCTTGTTGTGGATATCCTCTCTTTCCCTAATACTAACTAAAGCTCCGCAGCAAAAATTCGTTTTGCTTATTTTGTTAAAGTATTACCTTGCATGTTGAACCATTGAAATCGTATCTATCCCTTCTCCAGCTGACAAAGGGATTAGAAAAGTGCATGGTGGAGGATATAGGTACACATTTAAGGGAGAATAAATCTGCGGTGCCTGAAAATTATATATTGCAAAAAAATAAATTAACAAATGACTTTTTTTGTTATTTGTTTTTGGGGTGTTATGCCGTGTTGCGCTAACTCCTTCTTTAGCCAACGTTTCGGACAGCATTGCAGTGTCCATCATCAGGGCAGATGTGTTATTTGAAAAAAATTATTTTTTGGCCGTGAAAATCTTAAATCATATTTAACAAATGACTTGTCCCAAAAATCAAAGATACGCAGATCATGATGAATATAATTTTGCAAACTGAGACAAAATAATCCAAAAATTCTTGCAGACAGAACTGATCAAGTTTCATGACGGGAGAAAGATTTCATTTCATTATACTTTTCTGATATAGGTGTAAAATAAGTGTCCGTATGTAGATCTTAATCAGGCAGGTAGAATTTTTTATTTAGTTTATATAACACTAACTGAGGTGGACCAGGCTTTGCTGAGGGTTATCCTTAGACGATAGACATATTCCATCACGGACTTTTCTGTAGGCCTTTTTAAGATACACAATTTCCTAATACATTATTATTATTGTGTTTATTTCTTGCTACAGCAATCCCGATGAGTTACAGAACTCATTTTAGGACAGGAGGAACTTACAATTCATATGTAGGAGGTAGTAGGTACATTTTTACAACGGTATTTTGATATCAAATATAAGTTTCACATTCAATACAGCATAAAAATTGAAAATTAAAATAATGACACGTTAAGTAGAAAAAACAACAATAGAAAACAAGGGTAAGATAATGATGGATAAGATAAAATGGATATGATAAGATACAACAAGAAATGACAACACAGTTACATATTTTCATTTTTAAATGTAGTTAAAAAATACTCTTTTAAAGCATTGCTTTGCAATTTTTTGTTATGGTGGATGTGTTTGTACATATCTGGAAGCGAATTATATAGTGTATAGGCAATATAGTTCAGTGATTTTAACCCATATTTTGTAGTGTGTGTTTGAGGAATGCGGATTTTATTGTTATTTCGAGTATTGTGGTTGTGGATGTCTTGATTGTAAAGTGGCTTGATGTTGGTGTGAGTTGATTTTTGGGTAATTTGTAGGATGGTGCTTGTGATTTCATATTTAGGAAGGATTGTAATTGGAAGGATACCAGAAACTGAATAGATGTCCCTAACATGAGTGTCCCATGGAAGTTCAAACACATTTCTGAGAGCTCGGTTTTGAACCACCTGCAGGTCAGCTATCAATTTCTTTGAGGCAAAACCCCAGATACAGCAGAGATAGGAAAGGTGTAAATGTACCATGGCATAGTATACTGAAGTTAGTAAAGGAATGGGTAGTAATCCTTGAAGCCTATATAGTACACCAGTTATAGGGGTAATTTTCTCTTTTATATGATTTATATGGAGATCCCACGAGAGTTGGGAATCTACGATCAGACCCAAATATTTTGTGTTCATTTTCTTTTCGAGGCAGTTGTCTCCAATTTTAATATCGAGGCTGAATTTTTTCTTGTTACCGAAAAGTATATAATGGGTTTTTTTTACGTTAAGAGTTAGTTTGTTTATTCTCAACTAGTTTGTGAGATGGGAAATATCAGCATTCATCTCCGTTTCAAGCTCCGCTAGTTTCAGTTTATTGTAAAAAATTACCGTATCGTCAGCATAAAGTTGTATAGTTCCTTTAATACCCCACTTTGTTATGTCATTCACGTAGATTAGGAATAGCAACGGTCCAAGAATTGATCCCTGTGGTACTCCACATGTTATTTTACCTAATTCACTCATTTCTCCTCCAAATTCTACTGCCGAAAAGCGATTTGATAAATAAGATCGGAAAAGCTCCAGAGGTGTACCAACAATACCCAAATGCTTCAGTTTTTCGATCAATACGTTATGATCCACCGTGTCAAACGCCTTCTTTAGATCAATAAATATTGCCGCCGTAAAATCACCGTTATCTATATGCTTCTGCAGATTTGATATAAAATCGAAGGCTGCACATTTATTGTTAGATCGTCGTCTGAAACCATATTGTTTTGACGTGAGAATTTTGTTGTGTTCGAGATATTTCAATAGACTTTCTTTAATGACACATTCAAAAATTTTAGAGATAGCTGGAAGTATAGAGATTGGACGATAATTTTGGACATTTTTTTTACATTCATCTTTATGTACAGGAATAATTTTTGCAAATTTTTAGTTTATCTGGAAATATACCCTTTGATAGAGAGAGATTTATTAAGTAAACGAGGTCATCCACCAGTTCACCCTTGCAGTTTTTGAGAAGGAGAAGGAGTTTTTGATTATGTTTATGTATCTCATAAGGCTTAGCCAGCGTTAGCAATATAGGCGCCCGAAAATATTTTTTAATGACTTGATTACAAAACATCGACTTTTCTCTATGTTCTATAAATATAATGTATATTATATGTATTCTATATGCATAAGGCTTCCGAAAGAAAATCTCTTAATGATCGTCAAAACTCTGTAAAAACCGTTGCGTAGTTGATAAGTACTAATCGCACAAACAGACAGACGCGGATAGCAACTTTGTTTTATACTATTAAGGATAATGAGTAGATAATCAATTCAGCATTTAATGGGATTTTAATTGATTGATTTCATTTACAACGATTTTTCAATATAGAAATAAAAATGAGTAGACATTTTGGTAAACATTTTGCTCTAACGTCGAGGAATACGTATTTAAGAGCACAAATGTTACATTTTCAATCAAGATGAAAATTTAAAAAGAAAAATAAAGTTGAGTGTTTAAAAACAATACGGAATATAATTTCAATTACATTCTCGTGTTCGTCTCTCTCGAAATCCCGTCCAAGTTTATTACTTTAGTTTCTATAAATATTTATATCGCGAAACTTTCCTCGCATTATTTTCATCGAGAACTGTTGAAATTCCTAACTTCCATTAAAGGATTTCTGTTTCTTTGACAATCCTCTGCGGGGCAAACTTTCATTCCAAAGGTGTGTTATGGATCGCCCATAAAAACAAGCTAACTGCACAAGTTAGGTATATTCTCACGCGTTACCGGAAATCGATCACGCACTGATGGCGTGTTAGATCACCAATACATACACATACATCCGCGACATCGCGCCTGACATCAGTCACGTAGGCCACAAGGACCTACAACCAATCCGATATTGTAGAATATCCCTCCCACTTGCGCCCGACAAGGTCAAGTACTTGCGGCTAGCTGCCCACGCGCTCGGCCGCCAGTTGACCGCCGACCCCGCTGATCTCAACACAATGTATTAGTTCGGAGTTATCATTTACCGCCAAATCAGTGTCGCCGTAATGGGACCGGCGTGCGTACATTTTATAATGTGCCGCGTCCCTAGACTCAGATATCACGTCCAGGCAATTCGGCCGACTACACTATCATGGATATGATTGCGTCGTATCCCTGGGCCGCGGCCGTACATCCGCCGCAGCCCACGAGGTTGCTTCTGTGCCGCCCTTCGTCGTATTCCCGCCTTTTGCTCTGCCACTGCTCTGCCGCCCTGCAGCTGGTTAGCCGCCCGGGCCGCCTCAGGCCGCTTCTGTGCCGCCCATCGTAGCCGCCCTTCGTCCTGCACCCTGCCTAGGCACCCGCCTACGGCCCCTGCTCATCATTCACCGCTTCAGCCTAGTTTACACGTGAGCGCATAATATACCTTGTCAATCAGAGCCCTTAGAGTCAATAGATTGCCTAAGTAACTAGTTAGGACTTAAAAAGCTATGTAACCTTTGTAGATCTGTTGATAACCTGTATTACCTGTATAATAAACCCTCATAACAAGAGACTTGTTTTAATTGGGAAATTGACTATAATCCACACCCTGAATGATTGGAGTTTCAAGCTTTGCCGCCGGCTTGTGCGGCGATGGCTATTTGTGTAACACACCTATAGTATATTATATGGCTTTAACAGGTATATAACACTGGCGCCACAACCTGGATAGTCAATTACCCGATGGAATGTGTCTTTTCTTGTTATGTGTTACTGTAATATTCTTGTCTATTAATGTTTTTATCCACAGCTGTGTGTTATAATTCATTTCTGATTCGGGAGTGTTTGTTCCGTCGACCGGTACACATACGTAGTAATACGCGCTTTGTCCGCCGGGTTACGCATGTACGTAATGCGCAGTTCCAATTTCTAAATACGCAATAAACAAATACGAGAAATTACGGCGTAATAAACATTAAATGTGGTTGTTTCCGAGAGATAGATGTGTTATTTCAATTTTGGAATGCAATTTAATTGTTTCGTTATAAGAAATAATTTTTTTTGTCAGGTTAAGCTTTGCTTATCTGTTTCATTGTAATAAGTTGAAATAATTCAAATACTCAAAAGAACTTCCAAGTATTAATTCTCCGTCGGATTAAATTCAGTTATCTTTTTTTAATTCACATTATTAAATAAATAACGTATTGGTTGTTTTTAATTAAGATCCGTAGACCTTACCGGTTGTTACCATTATTAAACCATGGATCCTCACAATATTAGTAGAATTTTAAATTTTGTAAAGGCAACGGCGGTCATTACAATTAAAATCACCTTGCTCATCCGGTCTGAGAATAAATATCGTTAACAATTTCACTGTTAATAATATAACGACAAGGAATTATTATTATTAACTTGCCGCAAAAGTATTATAACAAAAAATAAATCATGGATCAGAATAAAAACTCGCAACAGAAAAATATTACACAGAAAATAAATGTTTGGTCAAAAATAAAACACGCTACGAGCAGTAACTTGAGATATCTTAATAAGTCAAGTCTATTAAAAATACCGACAAAGGATCCATTCCCGCGTCGCAACAGACAGTATTTACGCTTAATAATAATAATAATGAATTCGTCAAGCTCGCCGCGAAGCAGTAGTATGATATATTTTTTTGCAGTTAAAATACGTAATAATTATTGAATACTATTTCGTTCGCGTTCTTTTTTTAATAGTGAATAGTAGATGGAATGGTGTCATTCGTTTTGTATTAGCTCAAGGGCGTCATGAACCTTTGTGTGGATATTGTTCCGGATGACAAAATAACCTCGCTGTTTCTTTCGTCTTGTTCTCTATAAAGTTGGCTAACTAGGACGCTAGCAGACCTTCTAATAGGAATAATAATTTTTTTTTTCTCGTAACTGTAACTTGATTTGCAATAGAATATAACAATAAAAAATCGAATTCATTCATAACGTTTGTAATTATTGTGAAATTGAAGTTATTATAACTCAAATATCTTGTGTTATAAAAATTGTATAGATTAAATAAGAAAAACCCTGTTATGTGGTTTTTGTTCGGACATTCTCTTGTATAGAAATTATGTCAAATGTTTTTTTGTATTTAATTGGTTACCAACCAATTATTTGTTTTTTTTCTGGAATTTTTTTTTTTTTCTTTTTCTCCTTCTTCTTGCGTAGTGAATACGTGTCGTTTATTTTTAAGGAAGTCAAACTCTAGGAATCGGATTATGTAGTTCTCGATTTTTAAATTGAAAAGACTCGAATAAGTCTTATATAACAGAAATTGAACTATCACACACAGTAGTTGTTGAGTGGTATGTAATATGTTTGTAAATTATAATTGTGTAAATTGTTCCCTAACTAATTATTAATTGGTTATGGGTTGTGTATTGTAATTTCTTGTAAACACGTAATTGATTGCCTCGGTATCAATATGGTAAAAAAAAAAAAACCAGCGTGTAAAGTCCTTCATAAAGTTGAGACGAAATAAATTGTGTTATTGTATTATATGCTACACCATGTCAATTATGGTGCGAATTTTTTTTTGTTGTAAACACGTAATTGATTGCCTCGGTATCAATAAAAAGAGATAACGTGTAAAGTCCTTCATAAAGTTGAGACGAAATAAAATTGTGTAATTATATTATATGTTATGCCATGTCAATTATGGTATGATTTTTTTTTTTGTTGTAAACACGTATTTGATTGCCTCGGTATCAATAAAAAGAAATAACGTCTAAAGTCCTTCATAAAGTCGTGACAAAATAAAATTGTGTAATTGTAATATGTGTTACGCCATGTCAAGTGTGGTGTGTATGTTCTCATAGAAAGATGAATTATAATATATACCCGGTAAGAAGAAATAGTTTTTGTAAAGATAACGTAATTATGTCTTAGATTTGGAAATCTAAAATTGTTGGTCATTAAGGACAAATGGAGGTTGCATATTTATGTCATTTTGGGACATTATTGAATCTTAACCAAAGAATTGGGTTGATAATTGCACTTAAGGTCATTTTGGGTTTTGTCTGGTCATTTGGTGAGAACACTTTATGAGTGTTCTGAAAATTTTGTCGAACGTTTTCGTTACGACGTGCTGGTGTTTCTTGTTAACACCTGGTACAGCGCTGTACGGTTTACAGGTTGTAAATCGTTAAATGTTATAGGATGATATTAGCCTTATAATTAATTACATGGTAGGTCTTGGTAGCGTTGACCTGTATAATCAATATGCGATACGAGAGGATTGGTCTATATGCCTAAGAATTATTAGCAACCAGACAAACCATGACTAAATGAGAATATATTGTTAAAATCTTGAGTAAAATTTGTATGTTTTTTTTCCGTTTTTCAAAATTATCAATGGATAATAAGAAATAACATAACATGTGTATTGATACTTGTGTTGTATAGTGTCAAGAATTTCATTGTTAAAGACGCAAATATGGGTTGATTTCGATCAATCGCATGATATAATCAGCGTACACATTCCATAACAGGAATTTTGTGTATTAAAAAAAAAAACATGTATAGTTTATGAATTTCATTGTAAAAAACGCGAAATATGGGTTGATTTTGGTCAATCGCATAAGCGTATAATATTCTCTAACCAGAATATCATTTTGTATAACATTGTACAATTGTGAACATTGTTAATTGTTCTTCTTTTGTGGTTTGATGGAAAGTGTAGGCCTGGTGGTAAATTGTGTACATCCATTCGGTAATACCACATTGTATGCTACATTTGTTGTTTTGGTATTGTCTTTTTTTTGAGAAAAAAAAAGCAAGCCAGGTATATTCTTTTTGTTTGGAAAGAAGGTGATGAGTATTCTTTTCTGTTGGGAAGAAGGCCATGTGTATTTTTTTGTTTGGAAAAAAGTTGTGTATGTAAATCATAGCGTGTTTTGTATCGCGCCTTGGAGATCATTTCTGCAATTATTTTTGAAAGAGGTTTGGCAACCCTTGTTCAGTGTATTTGTTAGGGATTGTTCAACTTGGCTCTCAGGTAGTTAAATTTGTTTTGGCTCGTTAGGGAGTGTTCAAATCTTTGTGAAAGGAGGTAGCTCTGTACCTCTCTTACGGCAAACAGGAAGACGTTGCCCTGCTTCAGCTACGTTGCCTGGGATCTTCTTTCGTCGACAAGGAGGGTAGTGTTATGGATCGCCCATAAAAACAAGCTAACTGCACAAGTTAGGTATATTCTCACGCGTTACCGGAAATCGATCACGCACTGATGGCGTGTTAGATCACCAATACATACACATACATCCGCGACATCGCGCCTGACATCAGTCACGTAGGCCACAAGGACCTACAACCAATCCGATATTGTAGAATATCCCTCCCACTTGCGCCCGACAAGGTCAAGTACTTGCGGCTAGCTGCCCACGCGCTCGGCCGCCAGTTGACCGCCGACCCCGCTGATCTCAACACAATGTATTAGTTCGGAGTTATCATTTACCGCCAAATCAGTGTCGCCGTAATGGGACCGGCGTGCGTACATTTTATAATGTGCCGCGTCCCTAGACTCAGATATCACGTCCAGGCAATTCGGCCGACTACACTATCATGGATATGATTGCGTCGTATCCCTGGGCCGCGGCCGTACATCCGCCGCAGCCCACGAGGTTGCTTCTGTGCCGCCCTTCGTCGTATTCCCGCCTTTTGCTCTGCCACTGCTCTGCCGCCCTGCAGCTGGTTAGCCGCCCGGGCCGCCTCAGGCCGCTTCTGTGCCGCCCATCGTAGCCGCCCTTCGTCCTGCACCCTGCCTAGGCACCCGCCTACGGCCCCTGCTCATCATTCACCGCTTCAGCCTAGTTTACACGTGAGCGCATAATATACCTTGTCAATCAGAGCCCTTAGAGTCAATAGATTGCCTAAGTAACTAGTTAGGACTTAAAAAGCTATGTAACCTTTGTAGATCTGTTGATAACCTGTATTACCTGTATAATAAACCCTCATAACAAGAGACTTGTTTTAATTGGGAAATTGACTATAATCCACACCCTGAATGATTGGAGTTTCAAGCTTTGCCGCCGGCTTGTGCGGCGATGGCTATTTGTGTAACACACCTATAGTATATTATATGGCTTTAACAGGTATATAACAGGTGAATAGTTAGATAATGCACGGAGGAACACTGCATTTTTAAATTCAACAAGTATCTCAAAACTTTCAAAGCCCGGGGCTAAAAAATAAGCAAATGTTTTTAGAAAAGGTTGCCGAGAAAATGTTTTGTTCATGCTGTTTGTACTTCGAAAACGGTGTATTAAGGTATAGTTCGCAAAATTTTTATTCATTCCTTTTCCCATTCTTTAGTTGAGTAGCAAGCGATTGTAACTGGTACTAGTAAACTTTTAATTAAATTTTTAATAAAGAATTAAAAAAACACTGTTTTCATATCTAAGATTTGATTTGTTTTTTTTTATTATTCAAACAATGCCAAAATAACACAATTATTAGCAGATTACCTGTGCTTGATGAAAAGCTCCGCAAGCGCCATTCTTCTTTGGAGAGATTACTTACTCAGTAAGCTAAAATCTCTGAAATTGAAAAGACATTTCTTATCAACTTTAAGCCCTCAATTTATCTATTTAAAAAAAATATGAATGCCTGTCAGCTCTACCATTTTCGACGCGAATTTAATCAATCTCTAGAGGCAGATTTTTTTTTTGGGAAAATTAATTAATTAGGTACATATATATATTTTTTCTATGAACATAACATTCTCACGCAAATAGCTACACCATATTATGTTCTCCATAGTAATATTTTTTATATATGATTGCGGCACAAGAGTCCCAACTGCTCCCAACCGTCTGGAGGTAGTGACTGTATGGCATCACCAATTGTTGTATGTGGCGGCTGAAGGTAGTGGGGAGGGGAAGTAGATGGGGTAGAGGAAGGTGGGGTAGTACCTAGCTATTCAGATCTAGTCACCAAACACGACTAAACTCATTTCAAGGAACATCTGAATTCTGAATGGTGGTCTTACACCAGGGCATTACTGAGAGTATCTTCCACTCTTAAACGTGCCACAAATATACTATATATAATTTTAAATTAATAAATCGTAAAATAACACAAATTCATCAATTAAAATTTACTTTGAAAGAAATTGCCAGTCCCAAATGATTGTTTTTAGGAACAGATGCTTATAAAGATATCTATTATTGTCACCAGTAAATTATTCAGTCGTCTGTCCCAATTTTTCCATTCGTTAAGTAGTGACAAAAGAAATAATGAAGACCTCAATTACTTGTTCCATGAATCCCGTCAAGCTGCCTTTTTTGTCGCCGAGTGCGTTCAATCAATAATGGAATTTTAGGAAAGCGTATTGGTAAAAACTCCACCCAATGATACACAACCAAATAATCTATATAGGTTCATCAATTCCAAAAATTTAAAGATATTCAATACACCTTTTTTTAGAAAAATAGTTTTTCGTATAAATCATGGTAATAGATATGAAAACAGAAAACAATGGAAATCAGATATCATAATATAAAAACGTACTATAATGTGAAGAAGTGTATTTTTCAGAAGTAAGTTAAGAAGATGAATCTTAATTTGTACTCTTTTGCTTGGAACTGTACATCGAATGTATCGAATGGTAGGATAAGGGATTATCAGGAGAATATGATTTGGTAAAGAGAAGAAGACATGGCATGATCATAGAATTAAAATACTTGAGACATGTAACCTAAAGATACGGAATAGTAGAAGGGTTTGTTTTGGGTACCGCCGCCCCGGTCTCCAACCAACGTCTCTGCCATAGCTCACTCCAAGTGGTTCGCTACGTTTGGTGATTTAGCAGTAGTGCCCCGGTTCATATGGTGGCTGATAGAGGCTGATTTTAGGAGACCTTCTGACCTCTCAAACTGGTTTCTCGACAGTCTCGACCCATCGCCTTGCACCGTAGGGGGAGGGATATATTAATATGTCCGTCACTCCTGAACACACTGATCTCTAGTTTCCTACCCAACCCTCATACCTTTTACCTTCTTAGAACTTCCTCTCCTTACTTTCCTCAAAAAAGACCCTCTACACAACATCCCAAAAGATGGCATAGCCCTGAGGGAAATTATTTTCCTCAGTTTTTCCTCTGAGTGGGGTTAATGTAATAAAAAGCAAAGAGTTTGTGCTCGCACAGCGTTATGTGGCGTTTTATCGTACCTGCCTACTCCTGTGGAGAAATTACGTTTTAATTGATATTTACTACCTTTTTACTAATAATGAGTATTTAAAATCAATAGATACTTATGTTAAAAAGTTAGTTGTTAAATCGTGGGCTTGGTCCAATTGTATGTAAAGTATCACGGGTTTAATCTGAAGCGTTCGTATGTCCTCCATCGTGGCACAGATAATATATTATGTTATTGCTAATACACAGAAGTTACAGTCATAACATGGAAATGTAATTCACTTAATAATAATATGAGATTGTCTTGTAGTTCTAGAATATTCGAATACCTTTATACCGTAGTAATAAAAATATACATCCTTTCGATTGCATAACAGAGAAGCAATGGAAA
The DNA here is from genome assembly GCA_026573805.1 of Hesperophylax magnus. NCBI lineage: Eukaryota > Metazoa > Arthropoda > Insecta > Trichoptera > Limnephilidae > Hesperophylax > Hesperophylax magnus. The sequence continues at coordinate 1,413,172 of JAIUSX010000071.1, forward strand.
CCAAATCAACTATTTGTCGTAATGCCGAATAGTACTGAATTTGTTCATTTAAGTTTAGTCAGGGATGTTTTATCAAGTAGAGTAATCTTTATATTTACACTGTTCTTATACACAGTAAACACACCTATATACTCGAAAACGACGGCAAAATTCAGATGCACCTTACATGATATTATATAATAGATAGATACAAAGAATGTATGTCAAATCCGTTGAAACAACACGGCGAAAAGTTTTCCGTACCTGTGACAATGTACCAAATTGGGTTGGAAACTTGTCAGATTCTATCTATGATTGAAAATTTGAGTTGCCGTATCACTGGAACACCGCCCCCCGCACTCCACTCCGTCCCGTCACGTGACCCGGCAGCGCTGTGCGGCCGCACGCCACCTCAAAATGGCTTTATATTGACTTGATTTGTACATAAATCACCGGAGACCGGTGAAGGCACCCCCTCTCACCCCTACCAACCACCCGCCGCCAGCTTATGCGAGGGGCATCACGACATAGATGGAAAACATCACGACACACAATAATTAATATATTATAAATGAGTTTTATAGGGAAGGCAATACGAAACAACAGCAGACAGTGAGGCTTTGCGCAGGACCGTGATTTTCTTCTAACGCATTGCGTATTGTCAAGTCTTCTGCAAGTACAGTGGAGGCCATAAGTTTTCGGTAGGTTGAGTTGTTTCACAAAAACTCTAATTTAACATTTTCAGCAAATGGTCAATCAGCGCCATTTAGTTGTTTTGACATTTGAAAGGTCTCCTTTTAATGCCGATTCCAAATCCGTTTCTGCTGTATATCAATGATTTTGATCCGCTGACAATCGTAACATCATCTCAAAATTATTGAGCTTTACGGCTCAAAATTTGTGCAAAGGCTGAAATGGACCTAGAATCAGTATTTAACAAAAAAACAGTGTTACATTTGGATTTCTGTGACGCCCAACCTTAATATTTTAAATAATGAAGACAATATTAGTGATTTCTAAACGAAAATCTGAAACAGAAAAATCAGAAAAGGAAACGGTCACATCTGGGACGCGAACCCAGGACCCCTGTCTTTCCGGGACAGTGCTCTACCAACTGCGCTAATGGACCCTATCCCCCTCGGTCACTTTTAACTGTATCATACTTCGAATAAGAACTACTAACATTGTCTTCATTTTTTCACCGCACATTTTTATTGGCAACTATCTTTATGTATGATCGCAAGATTCAACCCGAACTAAATGCAATCCAGACAGCGTCTTTTAGATAAACCTATCTTTTTTATTTTTTTTTTATTTAATGTGCGACATCTGTTGACTTTTCTGCAAGTCTAGAATGAATATTTATTTTTCGGAATAACTTTATTGAGTAAAACCTCAAATTGTAATATTTAAATAATGAAGACAATATTAGTGATTTCTAAACGAAAATCTGAAACAGAAAAATCAGAAAAGGAAACCATCCCAGATGTGACCGTTTCCTTTTCTGATTTTTCTGTTTCAGATTTTCGTTTAGAAATCACTAATATTGTCTTCATTATTTAAATATTACAATTTGAGGTTTTACTCAATAAAGTTATTCCGAAAAAAAAAAAAAAAAACTTAATATTTTAGTAAATCTTGCAGTAGTTGCGTTCCGTGCACATTAAAAGTTCGATCGTCTCCACTGAAGAGATTTTTTTATATTTTTGTTTTTTGTTATTATTATTTTAATATAGATCATATGGGTTACATTAATACATACATATTTATCAAAATATAATATTAAGGTTCATAATTGGTCATGTATACCTTATCAGAAAAGAGGAACTCTTGTGCCTGATAAGGGAGCCACGATTCTTACTTAGATTATATGTTATATTATTATGTTATGTGTAAACTATATATAATAATATACATATATTTTTTTTACTATAATTTTTTTTGAAAAAAAGTTTGATTTTATTTATTTATTCTTGTTGGTTCGTAATACAGCGCAATTCGGATGGGAGAATATTGTAGTTTTTTTATGGCTTGGTAAATATAATAGTTTTAATAATAAACGAAAAGTAGTGAATTGTAGGAGTGTTCGTGGGCCCAAATCTTTTTTAAAACTTCTGGTGAAATTCATTTAACTTTTAGAAAACAAAATTTCTTTCTTAACCGGAAAAACAATATCATTTGAAAGATCTTGATGATGCAAATGCTTCAGTTTTCTTTCGATTTTGATAACGCTACTTGGAATTATTTGTTCAGGTTTCATAATGAAACCTATCTTTATCGGTGCCCCAATAACGATATTCCTATTGTTTAATATCGAGTTATCAGTTATCAGAACATCAGTTTTTTTATTATTCAAATCCCCAGTTCCTACTCAAATTGCCTTTTCCCCTGTTTTGTGTTCCTTTCCTAAAGGTCCACCTTGGAAGAAATCTGAACATTTGAAAAAAGAAGACCAATAACAGTTTTGTTTAAGTTCAAATTTGTGTCGTCGTTAGAAGTGCTAGTTATTTTTTACTCCTCGAATCGATAATCTCCTAAATGTGCGCAAAATAGTAAAAACAATAGCTCAAACGAGTTCGTATTGTGGAAATCTCTAACATCAATGGTGCTTATATCATTTACATCAATGAACTACGGAGTGAAACGCGGACGCATCCAGAAACCAGAAGAACTCCAAAAGAAAAAAAACAGTCACAAGGTTATGGCCTCATTTTCCTCATTCCTAGCATTTCTCGAGATAAATAAAATCAAAATATAGTCTTTATTAAGTACCAATCGTCGGTACTAAACACAAATGAAATGCGTGACATTATTCTAGTAACGAGCATTTAATTTTAAAAGTGGAACTGATAATAAGCATATACACCTCATCAGACAAGCAATACAGCATGAATCATTTTTTATTCATTATTTCTATTCCTCTTGAGGTTTTATATATTATAGATCGGTTACTATTTTACAAGCCTAAAATTGTTTTCCAACACAAATGTTTTCTGGTATAAGTATGTTCCTACGTTCACATTTGTATGTGTCAATTTTTGAAATAATGTGTTAAAACGATTTCTTGAGCAATAATTTGTTAAGCCATTATTTTGAAACGCAAATACTGTGAGTTACAAGAGGTTTTATGAAATGGATTTTGCTAGATTTGTGGCTGTGTTCTATTAGCCAGGTCTAACTCAACTTCTACACCTCTTCTCATTACCCCACTTCCATCTTTCTTACAATATTTCATAAACGTGAATACCGTAGGTATATTGCCAGGTAGTAAACCATTATATTACTATTAAATTTAAAAAAAATGTAAAAATGTACATAATGCTTTTTTTCGTTCTTGTATTTCATAGGAAGTTACTAATATTCCTGGTTGAAGCACTTATATGTTCCTCTATGGTTCCTCTTAGTTCTTCTAAGACTCTGAAAACAACATGCTTGATCTCACCCTTACCAAAGATTCATTGACTTTTAAATAAATATGCAGCAGCAATCACACAGCTTAACGTACGATAGTTTTAATTTTTTTTCCAAAATCTGCATAATAACTCCTGCTAACAGTAAAGGTACACCCTCCCCCTCCCTCCCCATTTTAACCATGCGAACATAATAATTCTGTATCACGCTAGCTCAGGCGTGGTCATTTTTTAAATTTGATTTACCGGTATATTTCATCCACTACAACCCGATTGACATACTAATCGTACGTATAAGATCTTCACACTTTGCAACGAAAGCAACATCTAGCGCTGAATTTAGAAGTGATCTGTCTCGCGTTCAAATTTATTCCCAACGTCGAAAGAGTCGAAAGAGTTGTCGATCAGGCTTTCATTGAAAGTTACATCCATTTTTAAACGAGTCAAGGATCTGACTCTCGTTGAAAGAAACATCTTGTTTTAAACGAGTCATGGATCTGATTCTCTTAAAATCAATACCAGGGTTGAATGAATCACAAATCTGTCTCCTATTGTTCATTCTCCGTTTTGTCGTATCATTCTCTTAAAATAATACCTCTCCTGCCAGTTTTTCAATCTAAACTAGGATTTCTTTCCGATTTGATATAAGTTACAATTAGCCTTCTACCCGTTTACCTGAAGGGATTTTTTTAATCCTATACAAATTACGATATATACAGGGTTTTCCAATAAGAGGTGTTATTTTGAATAGCCCGCTATTTCGGTAGATGTTACTTTTGAAGCTGTCATTTTTTAACATTTGACATGTAAAAACTACGTCATTAATAAAAATGGAACGATACACGCTTCAACAACGCATTGAAATTATTAAAATTCACTTGAGTGAATCAAATGCAAATCATCTCTAGTGATGAGGCCCATTTCCACCTCGGTGGCTTCGTCAACAAGCAAAAATATCGCATCTGGGGCTTGAAAAACCTAAGAATTATTGTTGAAAAGCCTTTCTATCCTCAACGTGTGACTGTTTTGTGCGGTTTATGGTCCGGCGGAGTCATTGGACCTTATTTTTCGAAAATGAGGCTGGAGCAACAGTTACGGTGAATGGATTGCGCTATCGAGAGATGATTAATATTTTTTCATGGCCGGAATTGGATGGTATTGATCTGGACAACGTTTACTTTCAACAAGACGGCACTACGTGCCACACAAGCAACGAAACCATTGATCTTTTACAATTGAATATCAAAATAACATCTCTTATTGGAAAACCCTGTATATACTAGCGTGTAAATCTACCGTACTGAGTTTTGAAAGTATCACAGATATGACTCTAATTAAAAGTTAAACTAAGTTGCGAATGAATCACTAAACCTACTCTCGCTGATCATCAAATCTTTGCCAGGACGGTTTCCAGATAGTGTGCATTTGTTGAGGGGTGTTCTTGCCATTTTCATGAAATCGGAAAATGTAATTGCCGTAAGTTTAATCAGCTTATTCTTGTTGCAAGCTTAGAAGATTGATCCCTCCAATCTTAGGAGGTATTTTTGTGAATGTGTCAGAACCGGACTGCCCAAAGCCAGAGAGAAAATGGCATTTTTAATAGGCGATTTAATGTTATGTTGTATGACAGGCAAATGAACGAGTAATTTTAAGCAAACATCCCTAGTTATTACCTCAACAGTAAGGCACAATCTCAAGATTCATTTATGCATTTATTTTTTATGAGTTTTATATTTTATTAACCTACTTTATAGTTTTTAATTTCAGGTGCAGCGGGTGTGGTAAGGGCACGCAGAGGATACAGTGTTTTCATACACATACTCGCATTAACGTACGAAGTTTGGCAGTAAATTTATTCCAACGAAGTTTATAACGAGCAAAACGTGACAGCTAACGGTGTAACAAGGCACTCTGTTCAAATTGCATGAAAAAAGACGTATGATAAATCTACATTATAAAACAAAGGAGCAAATGAATACGCCTTTGGATTTTGACGGCCGTTAAGATTCACTATCCGGGATATTAAATTAATGACGGAAATCTGGCTCTAATAGCGAGAGCTTTCCATAAATACGTGGAATGCGCATTAAGTCAAATGAAAAGTTTCTGACCGATAAATCTTAAAATAAATCCGTAGTATTATACAAACAACAATAACAGATTAATTCTTCGTGTCTTTATGTGAAATGTTATTTGGAATTCTGCCGAACAGCAATGTGGTTAACATTACGTGGTGTTTTGCAAAGTAAAAATTGTTTTGATTAAGACGAGACAATATATCGAAATAAATTCGCAATCTTAACGACGTAAGCGAAGAACCCATGCACAAATATAATATATCCGGGGTGCGCGGCCAGGGTGTATTAGACTATTTTAACGAAATAAGTGTTGAAAATTAAATCGATATTGGTTTACCTGAGTATCAAAAATACCAGTTAAAATTAAAGTGGCTATTCGCCCGCCTTATGACTATTTTTTACACTCGTAAATGAGATCCGTGACTGTTTGTTTTAAAAAATAAAAATTAACACTTGATTATGTCAGTTTTTTTTTAATATTTAAATGCAAAATACCATCGATACATGGCAAAACAGTGCCAAATAAAAGTTAAAGTGGCAACCGCCCACCCCATTAATATACCTTCAATACTCGTAAAAAACATCAACAAGTTATAACCGGTATTCTACCCAATATATCCTCCCATTTAATCATCTTAAAATATAGTATAGTGTAATAAACTATACAACAGTGATTATAAAATAGTCACCAAAAACTTTGTTCAAATCAATGTTTTTAACAGTAATTCCGTCTCAATAAAAACTTGGAACATTGTAGTGCATGTGAGGAAACAACGAAATAATATCCGATTTCCTGCAAAGGAAACTCTCAACAAAAATTACGATGAAATTAACATTATACCAATCAACTTGCGGGGCGAATTTACATAATTAAATATTTCATACCTAGTAAGAATGTTAAAAATAATCTAGTTACCACTTACAGAAACTTACATTCAAATAAACCAAAACTCTATGATTAAGCTTTTGTTAAGCGACAATGTTTATGCACAAACATTGTCGCTTAATATATTAACTGTTCTAGGGATATTATGGTTTAAAATTGTAAGCTAAAATCTATTGTCAAATTCAATATATTAATAAAAGTCACCTTAATTCTTCATGTCTTTGGGTGTAATATTCCATTGAGTAGTGGCAAGCAGCATTGGGGTTATCATTACATGGTAAGTATGTTTTGGTATCTTTTCTAAATAACAAATGTAGATCCTAGGAAATAAATTGTACAGCGCCCTTGAGGTGATTTTTCACAAAAACGGCGCTCTACAAATTATCCAATTATTATTATTATTATTTTGTAAAAGTACAAATTGTTTACATTAATGTTATAAGTCACTAGTAAAAAGAGCGGATTTATAGTAAGATTATTTTCTTAGGGCATATATTGCAATCTGCTTCTTACTTTGGCTTCAGGTTTCTTTGATTGGTTCATTCGTTCAACAACACGGCTGTGGAAAGGTTAAATGGCCTCTGTATTTCCTCCCACCTTTCCTAGAAAATAACCACTATAAAGCATCGCCAAAAATGAAATCGTATATGATTTTAATATGAAAAATATAAAATGGATACATTTTCGTACTTTAGGCTGCAGTGGTGTATCGGTCTACAATATGATCAAATACACAAAAAATCTTTATTCTCAAATAAACTATTCATTTAAAACCATAAAATTCATTTTTCAAGGCAAAGCGTTATCGCCACAAACGGGATTTGATCGGATTAATTCGGTTAATTCTACAACCGCCAGTTTACCTAATTAAAATTGATAATTGACTGTATTCCTTCTTATGACTTTTGACGGCCTCCTTCGTAAAGTTCTTGACTAGCAATCCGGAGGTTGCAGGTTCAAATCCCAGCGTGCGCAAGTAAATTTTATTTTAAATACTTTGGTTATTTTACAGTTTACTCATTAAAAATAAAATAAATTGCAAATTTGGGGCAAGTTGCAGAGTGAAAAAATTTCTCAGTACCGCCCTGGTGTAATACCACTATTCAGAATTGAATGGCTTTAGCCGTGTTTGGTGACCAGATCTGAATAGCGAGATACTCCCCCACCTTCCTCTACCCCAACTTCTTCTCCTCCCCACTACCTTCAGCCTCACAACATACACCAATTGGAGATGCCATAATCTCACTGGCTAATGACGGTTGGGAGTAGTTGGGACTCTTGAGCGGTATTGATTTTTAAAAAATATTTTAAAATCACTTCTGGTACGATTAATTAGCAAATTATAAATATTAATGTCAATTATTGTAAAAAATATATTTATTTTTCCTCACAATTCAAGGGTTAGTTGCCCAAAGTTGCATTGTTCCGGATGCCAAGGATGAATCAAGTAGAAAAAGAGCGCAAACCCAACCGTTTCCAGTATACAAACAAAATTCTAATTTACAAACAAATTTCTTATATACAAACAAATATTTTATACACAAACAGATTTATAATATTCAAACCAATTTCTAATATACAAACAGATTTCGAGAAATCAGTCTCAGCATTTTAAGGATTAATAATAATTTGACGTATTTAAATACCGTGTAATATAGCAGAATGGTTAATTCGTTTGGCTGTAGTGTTTGTGGATTTAAAACACATATTTCCCAGAGCAGTACATTTTGTTCACCGTTCACGAACAACAACACAACACCCTAACATTATCACCTTCGGCTGGGCACCCGGCAACGGATCGACGCCGCCCGAATCAGTAGTCAGTCAGCTACCCGCGACCGCTGTCCTATTCGGCATCGTTTATCAAAATGATGTTCAGATCCCGGCAAACTACATGTTTCCAAATTCAGTAATTACCCCGCGGTTGTATTCTGCTACACAACTGCGAATTAAATTATCCATGCCAATCTCATTAGGAATTTGTCGGCTCGCTCGAGTCCACAAAAACACCACGCTTATTTTGAACACCTACCCTACTAGGGACATGAAACAGATAAAATTTGCAGTAGTAATATTTTTCCTTGACATCAAGTCAAAGATTCTCCGCAAAATATCATGGATAACATTATACGCCGGGTAGTTTTTTATTTATTTTTAGAATTTTAAAATCACTATACCGACTCCGAAAAACAAAAGGGCAAAAGCAACAATTTAGTAAAAAAAAAATAGTTAAAATTCTAATCAAAACTGTAATTACTCATTTTGGACTAAACTTTCGCTTAAGCCCTTTCACCTTTCTGATATCGATATGCTTGATCATTGATCTTATACTATATGACCTGCGATAACATCTTCATGTGGCGCAGTTAACCCTTAATTTACGGAGACTGTTTTTTTTGTAAGGTTACTAGAGCTCCTCACAAAGCGCAATTCAACTAAGTTTTATTATTATTATTTATAGTGGCACGTGTTGGACTATTTTTCCTCGTTCTTTTGAAAAGCAATAGTATTTTTAGTCTCTTTCTAGTGACTTCCGTTAAAACAAACAGTCGTTAATTGTCTTAGAAGCGAATCGCATGAAACTCAAAACGTTTTTGCACATCGATGTCTTTATGCCATGCTTATTTTATAAGAAATGTCCATCTCTAGAAAAGATTTTGACGCTTCTTATGTTTGTTTCACAAAACAGTTTAAATACATCATTGCCTTCTATGTGTGTCATAATCTAATTATTAGATAGAAAGTAAAATCCATGATAACTTCTATGTTTGCAATAATTTATTATATTGATAGAACATAGAAACAAGTATAAACATCATGGATAAGTTTATCAATGAGGACTTCTATGTTTACCTAATATTTTCATTTTATCTTACGCTTCTAATACTTACGAGTATTGAAAAACAATTTTTTAAAATTTTCTTATACTAGGAACATTTTTAATTTCACCAGGAACAAACATTTATACATTTAGATTCCTTTACACAGTAAACAATAATGTGTTTCTGTTTTGTTCATTTTTCTAATATGTGGAAGTCTTTATCATATTGTAATTTATTATTGTAAGGTAAATTGGTGGTAAATTGATAAAAACTTCGTAGCTAAAAATTAAAGCTTTGTAGAAAATTCTTTATCGAACACTTATTTAGAATTTTATATATTGGTCTATAGTTTTTTTTAAATTTAATTAAAATCAAATTTAATAATATAAAGTTTGCGAGTATTTTTTGGTTTTTTGTTATTGTTACAGCTTTTTAAGCTTTCAAGGCCATTTTCAAACTGTGCTATGGTTTATAACTATACTATATAACTATGGTTTATAGTTATTATACTTCTAAATTTATCTCATTGCTCTATTTCATATTATTTGGAGTTTTTTAAGCTATCTATATTTCTGAGATAGAGAATACTAAAACAGTGGTATATATGTTGTGCAAAAATTGTTTTATAACCCTTAAATGCATATTGTTGCAAAACTGCAACATACCGTTCAAACCACCTTTAACTCTTTGGTGTATACTTAATGCATGCCGTTTTAGAATTATCAAGTTCACGGTAATATATTTTATCGAGTGGCATCACCTTTTTTTCTTTCGCGAATGTCAAATGTCACTTTTTCTTTAACAAAGTGAAGATTATCGAAAATTGGTTGGAGGTTAGAATTACAGTTTTGTTTTGCTGTTATTATTTTGATTTTCTTAGGTACGTAGATACAATAATATAATACTTATATGTAATAACTCGTATTTTTACACTTATTAGTTTTGAAAAATTGTTTTAGGTTTTTTTTTTTTTTTAAGTAAATTGCTCATATTAGTTTCTGTTAAATACATGGTGTTGTAAATCTTGTTCAACTGTTTTTTTTAATCAAATATCATTAAAAAAATACATTTTTTTTCTTCATTTTTACTTGCATGCATGTACATATCTACCAAATATATTTTTTTCCAGAAAAATAAATAAATCATGCATTTAAGGGATAAATTAGTAAACGAGTTTTTTTATCCAAATTTTACCTAATAAAATTGGCATTTTCTTCAAGAGATATCTTTGAGTCCAGAATTACTCCAAAAACATTAATACTTGATGACATTCATCGTACTTTCGGCTACCAATGATCATGTACTTTGTTTTCGAGATGTTCAGTTAAGGTTGTGAATTTCCAGATATTTTAACACATTGTTAAGATTACCATTGATTTTGTCAATTATAATTTCATAATCGACGGCCGGCATAGTCCAGTGGTAACGCATTGGACTGCCATTCCGAAGGTCGCGGGTTCGAACCCGGCGTGCGCAAATAAATTTTATTTGATTAATTTGTGTTATATTTCACAATTAATTAATTAAAATAATATATAGTATATTTGCGGCACGTTCCAGAGTGGAAGATACTACCAGTATCGCCCTGGTGTAAGACCACCATTCAGAATTGAAACGTTGCTCCAAATGGCTTTAGCCGTGTTTAGTGACTAGATCTGTATAGCCAGGTACTTCCCCACCTTCCTCTTTCCCTTCCCCACTTACCTTCAGCCTCACAACATCCCCCAATTGGGGATGCCATAGTCTCACTGGCTCCAGACGGGAGCAGTTGGGACTCTTGTGAGGTATTCACTATAAAAAAAAAAAAATCTTTAGCTATGATTTAAAGAGTCACTTTATATCATAGGCAGATATATTTATATCTTTATATCATTTATACCAGGACTTCATCTGCATACAATCTTATCTCGTAGTCTTTTATGACTAAAAAAATGTCATTAATATAAATGATGAATAGAGGTGAATTTACTATCGGTGTGCACATATAATTAAAATGTGTCCTCTTTAAAATGATTTCCCTGTACTTCCTTATTTAACATGCGACCCACACAGCACCTTGTCCATTAGCTGTGCACCTTAACACTTAGAATTTAAGCACCCTGCGCTGGGTGTAAGTATGTGTATGGTTATTTCCTTATGATCTTAACAGAATGTGGTTATTTCCTTATGATCTTAATAGAATACTGTTCTCGTTATGATGTTATGAGTCATGAACACAACATCAATAGCAGTCTCCTTTGAAATATTTTGTACTGCTATCTCACAATCTACGTCTTCTGTCTCAGTTATTGCTGGAAATTACTCGTATAAAAGAATACTTCTTTAAGGTGTAATATTTAGCTCTCTTGTTTAATGGGTTTGCCAATTCTAAGATGCAATCAGAACAAAAAGTTGCTGACATGGGATTGTGGCAAGAGGTTAGTAAAACAAAAAATATAGTACGTATTACTATATAAAAGGATCACGTACTATCAACTATTTGCCAATTATTAGGAACTAGAGCAGAAATCACGAATATCATAATTATTGTATTTTTATTAATTATAATATTTGAATCACGATCATTGCCCCACAAAAACAAATTTAGTCTATTTAATTTATAATATTTATTTTTTTAGTGCTTTATTTTCAGGGTATTATGCCCTGATGATGGATACTATAATGCTGTCCGAAACAGAAAAAAATAAATCACTATGGTACTTTAGGACGTGAACACCTCAAATCAATATTTATTTTGTTGACAAATTAGAGAGATTCTGAAATTTATCTCCAGAACGAATACCGTTAAATAAATTTTAAAAATCACAAAATGTCTCAAAAATTTAAAAATAAGACATTTTAAATACAGAATTATTAATTAATTAAACTAAAAGTATTTTTTGATTATACATAGATACGTTCCTACTTTTTCGCTTGATTAAATTGTTCAAACAATCAGTTCCGATTTTGAAATTGACACTTAAATTCAAAGTAAAAAGAATCAGATTTCATGGAGAAAAAACTAACACACAGATAACCGAAATGAGTATGTATGATGATTGATGATTAAGAAGAAATTTACGCTTACAAATTTATTCTTGAAATTTAAACGAGTTGAGATTTCTTTGCGGCATGTTGGGCTATCTCTTTGACAGCAATCCTTTTAAAAGGTGGTCTAAATAACAAAACAAAACATTTTTCTGATTCTTTTCATTTTATCTGATGAGTGGCCTTCTTTTGGTTTAATTTATTTCCAAATAATTTAATTTGTTGACGCCTAACATCACAAACGTATAAAAGGGAATCCTACTCCAACTAATTAGACACTTTAATTTAAAGTTATTCTAAGTGTACAACATTTACACTCAACTAAAATTTATAAAGCCAGGCCTTTGATCTCTCACAAGTTACTTAAAATTTATATTCTTTGGATTACAAACACGCAAGACGACAACGCATTTCGTTTTTTGAAGTCACGTTTTAGAAAGTTCATTCGTAACAATCTTACGGTGATTTTTACCTAAAATTATTAATACTCGTATTAAACAGGATCGACCGTGGTTTCTTGGTCAGGATAAACTTATAGTGAAAATTAAAAAAATAAGAATAGACAAAAAAGTATTAACATAAATATTACAATAAGCGGTAATTAATTAGATACTATTATTAAAAAATATATATATTTATATACAGGGTGTCCGGAGGTAAAGTGCACTAACTTCGGGGTTGAGTCTACATGATTTTAGAAGTAGAAAAGTAAGTTTCAGTAAAAAATTACTTTTGTCGACAAAATTTCAACGTTTTCAGGTAGTTTTTAGGTTAAAAAGTTGAATTGTTTGTATGGGAAAATAAATATTTTAGTGTAAGAAAAAAATTATTTAGTTAATTATCTTTTTTACTTCTTCCATCATGTAGAATGACCTCCCAAAGTAAGTGCACTTTACCCCCGGACATCTTGTGTATTTATATAAAATTATTATAAAAAGGTAATTATCGAATCTATGTAGGTACATGATAAAAACATTGTAAATTTATACATTTAAGTACACATCAAAAACTTTTATAAATTAACACAATAGAATTAATGAATAATTAAGAGATGTTTAAATAAAAAAAAGACAAACGTAATGATGAAAACCTATTATCAGTATATGTATAAATATAAAAATAATAAATATATCAAAATGGTTTTCAATAAAATTTTACTTACTATTAACAGTTTTTCTAATTTGTTAAATTTCATAGATTTAAAGACATTTCCCATAAATGTATTAGTTTATAAAAGTTTTAATTATATAAACAAATGAAATAATTACCTATTCTTAAGTTAATTTTATTTATTATAGATAATTGTTTTATTTTATAATAATAATAACTAATTAATCACCGCTCATTGTAATATTTTTGTCTAAAGGTGCTTATTTGTCTACACTTATTTGTCTATTTTTGTTTTTTTAATATTGATTATACGTTAAAATATTTGGTTTTGAAACATTTTGATTAGTTTGTTTAAATTGTGGTTTTTACAATATTATTAATTTAATTTAAATTAAAATGACGCCATTAAGTGATTTGCAATTATTGAAGAAGTACAATAATTCTATTCCACCCTAAAACGCCCAAAAAACTATGGGAGAAAAGAACCCAATATATTAATTTATATTTTGTTTGTTTATAAGTAATTGTCCAAATATAAAATAAGTAAATATTTTAATGGTGCTCTGAAATATGGATAATATTCATCTAATGGAGATTTGTGAATTTTTTTATTATATGTATGTTTATTTTTCCAGTATAACGCCATATAATTATCATTTGTTTGTGATAAAGAAAAGTGCCAAACGAATAAACATTAATAAAGAAACAATGCAATAGACTTCCTGCTATCCAACTTCAAAGAAAAGAAAAATCGCATTAAAATTATTTCTTTATTTAAAAGGTTAAGGAAATAAATGTTTCTAGAAAACTAGTTTATTCTTTGTACGAAAACATAAAAACAACTTCACAATTATTGTTACCAAGTTTAATCTGAAAAACCCCATTTATTTTTTTTCTTTTATGAATTCAATAACATTATTATTCAATTTATAAAATAAAATAAGTTTATTTATGAACAAGTTTAGCTGTGTAATTATTATGTTTCGCCTTATGAAGGAATTATCAAACAAAAAAATATCAACACATTAAAAAAACGAATTGCTTATTTCGTGGTTATATTTTTAGAAACGGTGAAGACCTTCAGAACATAACAACACAAAACAATCATTATAATGTTTGGATCATTTCTATAGCTTCGATTTCGTGAGAAAATCACTTCAAGGGCGCTTTGATCAACTCACATAACTCACAACACAACACTACATCACTACACAACATCACACTATAATACCACAATATAACATCCCCACACAACACAATATCACAACAAAACATCACTACTCAACATCATCACACAACTCGAAACACAAGAACACAAATCAATATCACAACACAACAACACAGCATTACGCCACTACGCAACATCACACTACAACATCACTGCAGAACATCACAACACTACATCACTATACAATATCACAAAACAACATCACCACATAACTCACAACACAACATCACAAATCAACATCACCACACAAGTCACAACACAACATCACCACAAAAGTCACAACACAACATCACATATTAATATCACAACACATCATCACAATACTACATCACTACACACCATCACACCACAACATCACTTTACAACATCACACTGCAATATCACAACACAACATCACAAATCAATTTACTATACAACATCACACTACAATATCACCACACAACTCACAACCCAATATCACAAATCAATATAACAACACAACATCACTACACAATATCACACAACAACATCACCACATAATTCACAACACAACATCACAAATCAACATCACCACACAAGTCACAACACAACATCACATATTAATATCACAACACATCATCACAATACTACATCACTACACACCATCACACCACAACATCACTTTACAACATCACACTGCAATATCACAACACAACATCACAAATCAATTTACTATACAACATCACACTACAATATCACCACACAACTAACAACCCAATATCACAAATCAATATAACAACACAACATCACTACACAATATCACACAACAACATCACCACATAACTCACAACACAACATCACAAATCAACATCACCACACAAGTCACAACACAACATCACCACACAAGTCACAACACAAGATCACATATTAATATCACAACACATCATCACAATACTACATCACTACACACCATCACACCACAACATCACTTTACAACATCACACTGCAATATCACAACACAACATCACAAATCAATTTACTATACAACATCACACTACAATATCACCACACAACTCACAACCCAATATCACAAATCAATATAACAACACAACATCACTACACAATATCACTACACGACTCACAACACAACATCACTAATCAATATCACAACACGACATCACAACAATACGGTCCCCAACAATAATGTGCCGCGGAAGGAAATGGGAGGAGAAGAAAATGTGCTAGATCGGAGTTAGGAAGTTCATTGTTATTCACTAGTCACCAAATATGGTTAAATCACAATCAAGATTATTGAGTGCCCGGCTATTCAAATCTAGTCACCAAACACGGATAAAGCCATAACATTAATCCATGAAGATAATGCGCATGAATCATACGTCTGAAGTATTAGTGTTATCTACGAACGATTAATACTTCCAATGCGGCCGGCGCCCTGCATGCGGCGTTAGTGACGTCACGGCACGCGCGCTCGTTTAGGAATGACTGATGGCCGATTCTATGCCTTGAATCGATAAGAATAGAAGAAGAACGAGGTGAAAAATCTTTCCAGTTTGATTTATGGAGCCTTAGAGGGAATTTCAAAAGTTCTTAGTAGGTTCTTTATTCATAAGCCGTAGGTACGTATCCTTGTCAGAGAAAATAATGTTCTTTATAGTCATCCTGTTTGTATATTGTATGTTTTGAAAATCGCGGAATGTTGTAATTGTAGGATTTGCAAAACTAAAAGTTCTTATTAAATATTTGCATTCCAAAAACAAATATTAAAATCTTTCAAAAATTTATCTTTCGAATCATTATTGAAAATCGGTCAAAAATATAATCAAAAGAAATACACATTTCATTTATAGAATTATTAACTAATAAAAATAAAATAATTTCCTGGTTTTAGGTAGGCACCAAACACTTGTATGTTAATATTTTTATCACTTTAATCAGTTCGAATTTTGAAAATACACTTAAATTCAAAGCGAATTTGAGTTCATTGAACGTGAATTATATTAGTTTTAGATATTTTTGTGAAGTATTTTGGCCTCAAATATAATAAAAATTTTCATGTAAAAGATATATCATTATATATAATATTTGGTATGTATTTTTTTATAAATTATTTTGATAGGTTAATAATTTATGTTTAAAATGATGATAAAGCCACAACATGAAGTTTTCTTTTATTAAAATCATTATTTTTACAAACGAAAACACAATTTATATTACCAGCGATAAAATTGATGGCATTAGGATCAAAAAATGGATTGTGGTGTAGTACCTATTGATAAGTGTTGCATTTAAATTCATTGAATTCATTAATGTGATGAAAAAATATGATTAATGGCATAAACACAATAAATCAACCCTTAAATCAAGATAAAATGGCCCTACTGTTAAATCGTTCGGGGTGGTAAGTAGTGGGTATTTGTATTTGAGTAGTTTCAACCTATCGGAAATTGTGTCAAATTTGTCGTAGTTTATTCAATAATCATAACTCAGTAAGTAACAATTTTATTTTACTTTGTGTTCTAATACGTACTTAGTAGATAAGTATTGATTTCGTATGACTGAAATATGCCAATCAATCTGTATGTCAGAAATATACCTACATTCAAAATCGTGTGAGGCGTGTACCAAGTAAATTTTT
Source organism: Hesperophylax magnus (assembly GCA_026573805.1). Taxonomy (NCBI): domain Eukaryota; kingdom Metazoa; phylum Arthropoda; class Insecta; order Trichoptera; family Limnephilidae; genus Hesperophylax; species Hesperophylax magnus. The sequence goes on from JAIUSX010000071.1 coordinate 1,430,326, forward strand.
TATTATTTTCATAACTAGAAATTATTTTTTTCACATTAGCACACAGAAGACCCGGAGGAAAATAATTTCCTTCACAGCCTCTCTCATCTTTGGGGACGCTGTGTGCACGGAGAAAACTTACCGATATGAAATATTGTTAATTTATAAAATATCTGGTCACATTATTCGTTTTCCTGTTGAAAACGGGAATTTTTTGACAAATTTCATGTCAAGAAGTCAGAACTCGTGTTCTTTAAAATAATAAAATAACAAATATTTATTTATTTATTTATTCACGCCCTATTGGGCTTTTAATTACATAACAATTACAAATTTATTTTTTAACAACAGTATAAAACAAACAATATAAAATCGAAATAAAATATAATGATTTCTCATACATTATTTACATTTAAAAAATGGTGGACTAATTTGGCTTTAAATGTATTGAAGCTTAAATTAAATATGTCAGCGACATCACTTAGTTCATTGCCCAACCTATGTATTCTTTCTAACACAGAATTCGTAGCGAAGTTATTGTTGTAGAATAAAATATTCCGTCTAGTATATTTTGGAGGTATATGTAAAGATAGCAAATTTATAGTGTCAGGGCAGTCCAACCTTGAATGAACAATTTTATATAATAAAAAGAGATCAAATATTTTTCGCCTCCCAGATAATTTCGATAAGTTAAGTTTACTGCGTAAATTGACATAATTGATTTCAATAATGGGAATACCAATTTTGAAATTAATAAAACGTAAAAATTTATTTAGAATTTTTTCAATTTGTAAACAATGAGAGTTGAAATGAGGACACCAAATGGTTGAATTGTATTCAACCTGACTTCTAACCAGAGACGAGTATAGTAATTTTATAGTTTTTATGTTATTAAAGTCTTTAGCGATTCTGAGAATAAATCCAAGCATTTGTAATCCCTTACTGGTAATGCTATTAATGTGATTAATGTGATTAAATATATTCTGAATGACTAATGTTTTATTAGGAAACGGTTAAGCGGTCACATTTTCAACAGTATCTTGATAAAAAGCCGTACGAAGTTTTCTCCGTGTGGAGGGTTTTTAGGTAAAGGAAGGATAGAAAGTTCTGGGAACGAAAAAGGTACTGGAGATGGGTAGGAATCTGGGGGTCAATGGATCCAGGAGTGACGGACGTTTGAATTCATTCCTCCCACTGTGGTGCAAGGCGGTATGAAAATTTTTTCAGAGATATGATTTTACATCCTTTACTACCATATTTTACCTGAGTGTTAAAGCTCACCATCTTGAATATTTTTTGCAGGTAAATGGATATTTCGAAGCTTCATGATGGAAATACGCCGAGTATCGAAAATAATTGCATTGACCTGCAAATTCTAGACTGAAAAATCTAATAGAAAATTCATTGTTTTGTAGCTCATCGCTTGATAGTTCTTCCAGCTTCAGAAATTACAAAGTTGGAATGATAATGAAGTATTGCTTAGTCATATATTTTTTTTATAAGAAAATCACTATGTTAGATAAAGGATTGATCGCACGGAGCGATTTAGTCAATGATAATAGAATAGTCTCTAATATGATAATAGATTAATAGAAATTGTCCAAAGAAGTGAATCTAGCAGTCCACAATCGAGTGGTACCTACCCTAATGTATGGAAGTGAGCCATGGAACTGGCAAAGAAAGGATGAAAGTAGACTGAATGCTGTCGAAATGAGATCCCTGAGGCTTATGTGTGGTAAAATAATGTATGGAGAAATGTGGAGATCCGCAAAGAGTGCAAGGCTGATGTAAGCCTAAAGAAAAATACCATGAAAGGGACGCTTAGATGGTTTGGGCATGTAGAGCGAATAAGCGAAGAAAGGAGTGTAAGGAGAATATATGATGCAAATGTGAATGGTAGCAGAAGTAGGGACACCCGAGGAAGACATGGCACGACCAAGTAAATCAGATACTTTAGTCGGGCCATACAATATACAGATACAAGAGTCAGAATAATAGAAGAGTATGTATGTGACGATGTCTCACAGTTCTAATACCTCCGTGTGATTCTCTTTTACTGAAGTGGCGATCACTTGTGATCGAGCCTTAATGTTAAATTTCGGTCGTTCACGTCCTAGGCCGCCAAAATCTTTACTAATCATTTTCTCACAAATTGAAGAGTATGGAACCCATGTTTTTATGAATATCATTATAATATTCAGTGAATTTAGCGGTCGGAATAATGTAAAGCTATTTATAAGAATAGTTAGAAGAGTAATGAAGCCATTCATCAATATTGTGGCTGCAACTTAAGCCCTCCTTGCTATGCAGGTCCCGGCGCGCTCTACTTCATAGTTTAGGATGAGCCGTGTGCAGAATTAAATGCATGCCTTGAATTAACCCAGCTTGCAAGGAACATTACTATTGTTTTCCAAAGGCATTTTAGAGGTGATTACGATGATTCATTTTAATGGTATGTTATACGTAATTTGTGGTTCCATGATAAAACAGAAAACTGAAAAAAAGGAAAAAATACTTTACCTAACCGAACATATTATTTTATAGTTTATTTTCTTCTGATTACTTACCACTATTTATTTATATTTTGTTACGTGTGGTAGGTGGGTATTCTTGCGCAACTTTGTAAAGTGGGAAGTAATCTCAGTATCACCCTGGTGAAAGACTTCCCTCAATTAAAAAATTCTGTGCAATTTTACCGGAAAGGATGGTTTAGCTATAGGTTTTAATTTGTCTTTAAGCTTTTCCAATTAAAGCAAATTAATTTAAAATTTATACAAGTCAAACAAGTTTAAAACTTTAAATTTTCCTTAGTTTTAGTAAATTTAATGCATTAAACGTTTGAACGGAAATAATATTGTTTTGAAACTCATTACTTTGTAAACATCCCATTAAAGTAAAGACAAAAAAGTTTATTATGGATCTTACTAATTGGACTTCAATAAAATCCTTTTGTCACAGTGTTAATATTTTCAAATTTGAAATATACTTACATAGTGTCAAAAAACAATTTTTTTTTTCATATGTTTATTAATTTACTCTAAAGGTTATTTCAATAAACTTATTGGTAAAACAAACGTTACTTACGTGAATAGTGTTGAAAATTTTGTCACTTAAATTAGCCATATATTTTTTTAATAATATTGAAGATTTGAAAATGAGAGAGGGAGAGAGAGAGATATTATAAAGAGAAAAAAATAGTTGAAAAATCTTTTCAACTATTTAATTGTTTATGATGTAAAGCTATATTTAAAGTTGTTAACATATTGTATTTGACGTAACAGCATTGTCATAAGTGCAACTAAAACATTAAGTACCTACATGTGTAAACATGAGTTTTTTGACGCATCATGTTTCCTTCAATAACTCAATAACAGTTATCGTCTTCTGTCACCATTAGAAATAGATCAATCTTTGGTGTGAGATGGCTTCAACTGCATGGACTAATGTATTATATTATACAATGCACTACACCTTCCCTATGACAATAAACACGTACTTTTAGTCTAAACTCCCCATACTAAGACTACAAAATTGAACTACTTTCAATTCGTTTTCCAGTAGCGTTTAACTATTTTTCTGCCATTTCCCAGCACGTATAGGCAGAGATGACGAACCACAAAACTAATTTTGAGCCAAACTCCTAGCCTCATTCACATTCATACATCGTCTCATAGATACGCTTCTATTCTTCTGACTTTCGGTATGGTCCGACTCAAGTATTTATTTCACTTGATCGTGACATGTTTTCCTCGGGAGTCACCGACTTCACGTTCTTTCACTTTCATGATCTCCTTACACTCCCATATTCCTAATCTTACTCATTTTGCTTACATCAACCTTGCATTATTTGCAAATCTTCACATTCTCACAAGATAATTCACGGTTTAACATACATACGCCGCAAGGATCTCATTATCTGATTTTTTTTGGTTTTTCAGTTAAACGTAAGATTTTGTTTTATTTGACATTATTATCAATCTTTGTGACCATCTCTCAATAGTATAAAATAAAGTCGCCATTCGCGTCTGTCTGTTTGTGCACTTATTTCTTCTAAACTACGCAACGGATTTTGAAAGAGTTTTCACTATCATTTAGAATAAAAAATTCCAAAGGTTTTTGTATATAACATATGTATATTGCATTTATAGAAAGTAGAGAAAATTCGATGTTTTTTAATCAATTTGTAAAAAAATATGTTCGGGCGCTTACATCAACATAATGTACTACAAAATTATATATCTTAAAAACGCCTACAGAAAAGTCCGCGACGGTATATGTTTATCTCATAAGGATAAACCCCATCAACGCCTGGTACACGTCAGTTTCTTTGAACATAAAGGAAAATATCTTAGGTCACTGAAATTTCAATTCAGCATAATAAAATGTTTATAAAACAGCTTCTTATTTTTCGAGGGGTGTGCTCCAAAACCTACTCACCGAACTATAAGAACTCGAACAAACAAACTATATTCAAAAATTAAAATTTTATCAAAGTTATTCTTATATTTTCATCACCTATGCATTTGCCCTAGTTTGGTGCTTGCGTTGGCTGCACGAAATTCCGCGCATTTTTCATAGCATCAGTTGCTTGCGAGACAGAAAGAAATTGTGACAAATTTCAATGTTATACAATGGAACGTAGCGGTATAATATAGTTCCCTCCGTTATAAGCAGGTAAATATAATGCTGGATAAAATCTAACGAAAATTAGTACAATGGGGATTAACAAGAAAAGCGCAACAAATTAAGTCCAAGCATGTCTAATTTGTGAATTTATTAAATATTTTCCAATATTTAAAATTTTTTGCATATCATCGGGCTTACACATTTTTAGAAAAAGACTTCATCTCGGTAGTCCACCGTTTCTATTATGTGGGCAAGTATATCAAGGATAGAGTAGGTACAGGTATTTCGGAAAATGATTTAAAACGAATGATTTAAACGAATTTATTGTTTACTTTCACACACGAGTGATTTGTTTTTAAAACATCTTGAGTAAGCACGCCATAATATGCCATATTTGACTCAGAATCTTTATATTTTTGAATATTTTTTTATAAATCCTAAAAATATTGGATAAATGGTCAAATAAAGATGAATTTATTAGCTACATAGCACTATAATTATAAAAATTTAGGAGGTATGATTTTTTATCAAAAGAGGGCGAGTTTCAACTCGAAAGCCAATCACTCAAATTACATTCCAGTTATTGACGCGAGCACTCTAGTTGTTAAAAACGTCCTCCGTGATCGAGGGATAAGGCTCTCGACTATCAAGCTGGAGGTCGCGGGTTCAAATTTCGCGTGCGCAATTATTTTTATTTGATTCATTTGTGTTACAAATTACTCATTTGAAATAATATATGGTATATTTGCGGAATTTTTCAGAGTGGAAGATATTAAATCGCCCCGGTGTAAAAACCAAAATTGAAATGTTGCTTGAAATGGCTTTGGCCGTGTTTGGTGACCAGATCCGAATAGCCAAGTACTCCTCCACATTCACCCTCCCATCTCCTTCCCTTCCCACTATATTCAGCCTCACAACATACCGCAATTGCGGATGCCATAGTCTCACTGGCTCCGGGCGGTTGGGAGCAACTGGGACTTGTATGCGGTTGTACATTAAAAAAACATCTGCTTAAAATTGAAATTAAAATATTATTCTTTGTGAGCGTTATGCGTCGGCTGAATTGAAAATAATCTAAAGTACATTATCCACTATCCGTTCTCTTCTGAAACTTCCTAAAAACTGTCGTCAAATCGAAGAAGAATGTTTTTTGCTGGAGTACGTCGAACTTTAAGGCGAGTTTAAGCTTTTCTTTCATTCAATACAATACTGGTTTGCCCTTTTAGCAATGGCCCTTGAAGACAATGATAAAAAAGTAACAGCTTTTCTCTAAAAATAAATAATTAATGAAAAAACTAGGAACTATTTATATGCGAAGGGAATATATTTATATGCGAAGATTATAATAAATTATTCTTCTCCGTCTTAAAATTTGTGCAATTAATAATTAATAAATTTATATTACAAAATAAAACAAAAATGTAAATCAACAAATCTAATTTTTTTAAGATTCTAGCCCGGAATAACGATAGTTACAAAATAATGAAAAACTAAATCATAGTTTTTAACTTAAATCCCGCACGACAAAAACACATATTCCAATCACATAACACCTCATTTCCTCAACTTCAATTATCTAGGGAAATCTATTAAATTTCTATATTTATTATAACGTTAATAATAGAGTTGTAGAATATTTTCGCAATCTAATGATACTAGGAGATGCTTTGATGAACGGGACTAGATTTTGGATACAGGGTTTTCCGCAACTTCCATGGTTCTTCACTTCATGGAAAGGATAGTATTTTTCAGTAAAATTTGTGTCGATGTTGTTAAAATACTAGTCAGTTATCTTTTCGATAATTCAATGCCAATATTTAGTGAACTTTCTATTGTTGTTTTTTATTTTTAATATTTTGATACTAGGTGATAATTTGTTACCAAACTTTAATTTTACCAAACTTCAATTTTACCAAACTTTAATTTTAACAAACTTTAATTTTACCAAACATTAATTATATCTAACTTTAATTTTACCAAAATTTAACTTTACGGCCATAAATGCAAAGTTTTTTTGTTGTAAGATAATATTACACTTAGTTATAATCATTTTTTTTATATTTTATTTCGTCTCGTTTTATGTTTATGTGAGGTGTTTAATTCTTTGTCTTTTTTGGGGTGAAAAATCCTTTTTTTTGGTAAATAGTCTACCAGAAAACTTCAACGTTGTGAAATACCAAGTGTGTTTGCATTTGCCCTTATGATGCTAAGAAAAAAATAATCACGATAAGATTATCCAATAATAATAACAGCATTTTTTTTTTTTTAATTTTTTTTTATTAAAAGTATACAATACAGAATATAGTATATTATATAAAGCATTGTACTCCCAGGAGTTAATAAACTCATTGCGGGAATGATACGCGTTACATGAAACATATAGCTGTATGTATTAAATGGACATATGATGGGACATACACAACATTATTATTTCAGATAGTCATTAATAAGATGAAGTTTCAGCATGTTAGTTTGGGTCTTTTTACATTGACTTGCACATTTGATCTCGTTGGGTAGTTGATTGTATTTTGTGTGAGCTATGTATTCTAGGGATCTTAGTCCATATTTTGTTGATTTGATTTTTGGTATATGTAGTTTGTTGTGATTTCTTGTGTTGTGTTGGTGTACGTCGTAATTGTAATAGAGTGTAGTGTTGGAATGTGCCGAGTGTTGAATTACTTGTAATATAGTTTTCGTTATTTCAAAAGTGGGAATGGTATTAAAAGGAAGTATTTGGGTATTTCTGTAGATGTCTTTGACATGTGTGTCCCAGGGTAAACTGAAAATATTTCGCAGGGCTCTATTTTGGACGACTTGGACTTCTGAAATCATTTTTTTTGTAGCAAATCCCCAGATTCCGGCGAGATATATTAGATGTGAGTGAATCATAGCATGGTAAATCGATTTTAATAGAGAGGGAGGAAGTAACCCGCGAAGTCTATATAACACACCAGTTATAGGAGTAATTTTGGATAGAACATGTTTAAATTGGTGATTCCGTGTGAGTTGTGAATCAATGAAAAGGCCAAGATATTTTGTAACATCAGCCCTTTCAAGGCGGTTATTATCAAGACTTATATTAAGACTTACATTTTTTTAATTGCAAACAGTATGTAATGTGTTTTTTTTATGTTTAGGCTAAGTTTGTTTAATTGCAGCCAGTTTGCCAGGCAAGCTACATTCCTTTCCATTTCCTTTTCAAGTTCGTTTAAATCATTATTGTGATAAAGAATCACTGTGTCATCTGCATAGAGTTGTATTGTACCCTTAAGTCCCCATTTAGCAATATCATTTATATATATTAAAAATAGTAATGGTCCAAGTACGGAGCCATGAGGCACGCCACATTTTATCGTTCCCATGGTGCTTGTCCCTTTTCCAACAAAGGTCTGACAGTGTCGGTTAGAGAGGTAGCTACACAGTAACTTCAGGGGAGTGCCTACTATGCCAAGGTGTTCTAGCTTCTTTAGTAGTATCCCATGGTCAACCGTATCGAAAGCCTTTTTTAAATCTATAAATAAGCCTGCAGTATGCTTACCCTGGTCTATATGCTTTTGGAGGGCGTATACAAAATCGAAGGCAGCACATTTTGTGTTAGATTGGTTTCTGAATCCATACTGCTGGGATGCGAGTAAATTGTTTTATAGGAGATATTTAGTGAGCCTAAGCTTAATAACCTTTTCAAAAACTTTAGAGACAACAGAGAGGATGGATATAGGACGGTAATTAGAAGGATTGAAGGTGGTCAGCTAATATATCTTTGCAAAAGTTCAGGTACACTGGTGTAATTCCATATAAACCTAGAGATGCATTAGACTTTAGTTGAGAGATGATACTGAGAACTTCTGTTTTATTAGTTTTGGCCATGTATATGGACTGGATTGTTTTTTGATCCGCGTTTAAAGTGATAGAATCATCTGGATATGATGCAATTGTAGCTGCTAGGTTTTCCCCAACTGATATAAAGAAGTTGTTAAAAGTTGAAGCTATCTGTGTTGGGCATGTTATTTCTTCATTCTTAATGAGAAGACATTCAATTTCATCTTTCTGGGGTGTCGAGCTATTTGTTAGAATTGCATTTATTATTTTCCATGTATGTCGCGGATTACGCAGGTTTTCTTTAAATATAGTCGTGTAGTATTTGGTTTTAGCATATCTTCTATAGTTGGTAACTTGATTTCTTGTTTTATTTCTCAGTTCTGTGAATATATAACTTTGCTGATTTTTTTTCCAGATTTTAAACGCATTGTTGCGCTGTTTGATAAGTGCATTTAATTTTGCATCAAACCATGGAGTATTACCCCTCCGTTGGTCTCCTATGCGTAACTCAGATTTATGTTGGGATGATTTTATTGCTGTTTTGATGTATTCATTAAAATTATTATAGTTTTCATTGGCATTACTGGTGGTTTCGTGTGGAAAGTTGTGGGATTCTACATATGTTTTTAACATGTTTTTATCGGTTTTGGTGTTGTTTGAAAAAGAATGTATTCTATTATTAGTGTGATGTTTCAAGCTGTTTTGGTAATCTAATATCAAAATGTTATGATCACTTAGGTAGGCATCTAGTTGAGGAAATATTTTTTCTGTTTGAGATGATATGGTCTATTAGAGAAGTAGAGGTATCTGTTACTCTTGTAGGATAGGATGTGTTACATATGAAACAGTTGTATGAGTCTAGCGTGTTGATGTACTTAAGAGATGTATTATTTTTTTGAAGAATGTCAATGTTGAAATCACCAAAGATAATGGTATCATTTCTACAGTTATTTAAAATAGATTCAAGATACATTAAGAATTCGTTAATGTTTGAGGTAGGCTTTCTGTATATAACATAAATATTTAACGGTTTAAAATTTTTATTACGGATATTAATTCCTAAGAAAAAATTTGTGTATCAAAAACGCAAAAAAAAAATTGTATGCTTTATTTCTAAATATAATACTTTTATCAAATTTTGTGAGCGATATGAAGAGTTGATTGAGGACAGCGTGTTGGTCAATTAAGCATACATTACGTTTCTCCAAGCTTGCACTCTACTGTCGTAAATATTTAAGTTGACAGTCAGTGCTCGAAAAGCTGCATTGCGGCTGATTATTTATTCTATTCTATTTTTGCCCATATTCAATAAATGCATCCAGCCAACATAATATATTCATTGCAATGCATGATCCTTGTAAAGTTTACCAAAACTGACATCCGCGAGTCTCATGCGTACTGCATTAAAAGTTGTGTATCAAAAAAATAGCTGTCACGGGACGCCTATATTATGTAACATCGAAATTGGTATTTGTTTAAGGCGATGCACTATGTCGTGTAATATTTTAAATTGAGCCGCTATCAATAACAACCCTTACGTAGATGGCGATAAGGTTTAAATTCCCGCTTCACACCATCCGCCTGTTTTGATTTATGCAAGAAAAAAACATGGCCAAAAAGTGCCTTTTATTTTATTTTGTGGATGTTCAGGCATAAATATTTATTTTTTTTCCAATCATTTTATAAATAACTTAATTTGCCATATTATACAATAAAATCATAACCGAAAATGGGTTCGTAAGTAGGAGATTTTGAACTTTAAACCAGTTTTCACGGGCCTTTACATTATTTTTTTCTGGGCTTATAAAAAGATTTATCTAAAAAATACTCGATTATTTCAAAGGCCAAGATGTATTCTACTCGCAGTATTTTATTAAAGCATCTGAAACATTTCTAGGCGACCAAATTTTCAAACCAAAAACACATGATTTTGCATTACTACGTATGGCATCGCCTTAAGAAATTGAAAATGAAAGTAAACAAGTCTTTATATGTTTGATAAAAAAACGTTTTTTTATTGTTTTTAAAATAAGCCCAAATAAATATGTTACAAATTATATATTCATCGTCATTTAGAATATATCCATTGCCAATTTTAGTGAGAATAAAAGAAAATATATCACACAGAATTTTGTCAGAGGCTAGCCAAACGAAACAAATTTAATTTAATTTAATTGAACTAACTTTATTCTAAACTTCTTAATTTTAGTATACAATACATTGGCAAGAGATATTTTAAATTTAATTATTGAAGACAATAGTAGCGATTCCTAAACGAAAATTTGTAAATGAAAAATCCGAAGAAGATACGTTCGCATCTAGGACTCAAACCCAGTACCCTAGGGGTCCTAGATGTGACCGTATCTTTTTCTGATTTTTCTGTTTCAAATTTTCGTTTAGGAATCTTTAGTTATTCGTTATTTGAGGTTTTACTAATAAAGTTTAAAAAAAAAAATAAAATTTAGTGTGAACGCCGCAGAAGAGTCCCGACCGCTACAAAAATTCTGGAACCAATTAGACTATGGTATCCCCAACGTATGTCATAAGACTGAAAGTATTGGAGGTGAATAAGATTGGGAAGAAGAAGGTTGGAGAAGAATGATTCTGCGTCGTAATAAATTAGTTAGTTTTATAATTAATTGCATTATTTTTTATATAAAAATGAATTAAGATTTTTTTTTTGTGACCTGATTAGAATTTTTAAAATGTCTTAATAAAAAAAATTGGTTTGCCAGAAGATTGAACCTTCCTCTCATGGGACTGACTAACATGAGTGAAAGCGCTATCGCCTAAGCCAAATCCTAATTGGATGGTGCGGATATTTATTTCGTATATTAACTGCTGTTCAGTTTTATAATGTCATTCGATTTCAGGTAAATGCTTGTGTGTGCGTTAGTACCACGGAAAGTTGATGGAATGCAATTTCATTGACAACGAGTTTATTTGCCGAGTTTCAACACGTTCGGTTGTTGAAAAGTGGATTGATTTCCACTTCCAAAATTCCACATCATTCAACAATGCATTAATTTATTTATGAATTCATTCAATGTATTTAAAAATACGTATTAACTCTATTTCTTGAGTAATTTTTGGTTCTGTTACTGTTGTTTAGTACTGGTTGGCTCAACGACATTAATCACAAGAAAGTATATTGTACATAATATACATTGTATATACAATATGATCAGCTGGATTATTGTTTTGCTTTGTTTTTTAATTGAATTAATAGTGAGGTTCATATTATTAACCCCACATGGATAGTTATACCGTTAACAAACTTATAGTTGTGCTCGATAACTTGAGTAAATGAATGTGAAATTTTTAATTATATTTTTTTACGGCGAAGTTTGCAATTAACTAGCTGACTTGTACCCGGCTCTACTCGCGGACAAATAAATAGTTTTGATATTATTGTAGAAAGCAATCACTTTGTGGTTTGACATATTTAATAATATAAAATACTTTTTTTTTAAAACCACGGGTTTTTAATAATTTTTAAAACCGACCGGGTTTAGTAATAATTTGTACCCTGATGATGCTTGAGTAAAGCGAAACCGGTCAGTTCTAAAAATTATTAAAAACTCGTGGTTTTAAAACAAAAAGTATTTTATTTTATTAAATAGTTTTGAGTTTGTAAATTCTAAAGTACCTGAAAGGTCGGTGAATTTTTAAGGTGGAAATAATATTATATATATATAAATAAATAAATATTATTCCATTGAAATAAGTATTTGTTTCACTTGATCGTGCCATTATTCCTCTTCTGGCTCTTCCTCGGAAATCCTCGACTTCTTCAACTATTCACTTCCAAGTCATACATTCTCCTTACACCTTTTTTCCATAACTTATGTCTCATTTTACCACAAATAATTATTTGATTTTTGTCTTCTACAATTTCTACAACATACTTTTTCTACAGTTTACTTTATGTGGTATCATGATAATCCACATTATTACTGATAAAAAACTAAATAATGTCGACTTTAATTCGACTGTAGTGTAGAGATGATGATGAAGTATATCTCGAGGGTCCTCGAGTCATTCAAACCACTCTCTAAACACTCTTGGCACTAAAAAGAGAAAATATATATTTTCAGCAAAATCGGATGAATGTTTTCCTTTCTTTTTTTTGAAGTATATTTTAGTTACACAATTTTACATCTTATATCTATTTTTTTCTTTTCTAGGAATACTATAATATTATTCACTACTTACATACTAAAATTTGGACTTCACAACATTGAGACATAATCCACGAAAAACTGCAAAACTTTTAGCTTCCTTAACAATTACCGGGAGTTCATTTTTATAGTAAATATTGTTTTGTGTTCCCGATAAATTTGTTTTAGGAAGCTTAAAATCGTTTCTCGCAGGATATAAATGAACTGTACTAATAATTCCAATATTTTTTAGCCTATAATCTGGTAACATTTTATTTTTTAACTTAAAAACTAATCGTTGCCACACACTTAAGGCCGAGTGTAGTTGTTTATTAATTTAAAATAATGATAATATTATTAAGCAAATCGATAATGATAGTGTTTTCAACAAGTAAACATTTTTTTATACATTTTTTAAATTAACATAGGCTTAGTAATTATCAAAATCAAATCGAAAATATGACCTTTTTCAGACCGTAATACGTGCGTTTTAAAAAATACTATTAAAGGCTTAATATCGTCAAAAAATACCTGAAGGGGTTTTCTTTAAACGTACGAAAAAAAAAACTAAAAAATAAATAAAATAGGTTCGTAGTTTAATTTTTTCATAAACACTAATTGTTCTTGTTTTTAAAATGCAGATTATTAAACTTTGGATACGTTTATTTAACAAAACTAAACGATAAATTATTGGTATTATATTTTTCCATTTTTTAAAGTTAATTTAATATTTTTTATACTATAATTTAAGAAAGAAAACTTAGATTTTTAAATTACTTTTAAAGTAGGCCGTCTAGTGGCGCCTATTTGAAAATTTTAATACGGTAGAACATCGAACTAAAAGCTTCTTTTAAATATCCCAACAGATGGCGCTATCATGGTCGGAGTCTTGGTTATTGTTTATTTTTCAAACCGATTATATTATTAAGTTATTAAATAATTGTTAAAATATATATTTTAACAATTATCTATTAAATTATATGATAATTGTTAAAATATATATTTTAACAATTATATAAATATATATTATAATTAAAATATATTAAAATATTATTATTATTAAATTATATGATATTATACCATATTTTTAAAAATTAAATATTAATAATATGATAATATTTTGTAATCCTACATGTATTTAAAATGACTGACTTTTACATTTATATATATAAATTTTTTGATAGATCTAATACGCCTAAATTTTTTATAAGAGAGCTAGGTATAATGCCAGTAGCCGAAATTACAAATGGTAATATTTTTATAGTCTGAGAATGTCAAATTCTTTTGAACTCATTTCCTAAATCTGTGTATTTTATTATTTTTTCAAAAACAGATTTTTCGATATTACAGGAATTTGTTTTTTTTATATCAAAGTACTAAATAAGTACAAAAAGAAAAAGAGAAAAAAAATCTAACCTATTAGGTGTGTGAGTTTGTGTTACTACTAACTAACTAACCATCACGCCGTTTCCCCGCAGGGGTAGGCAGAGAGGACGGACCGCCAAACAACTCGGTCTTGGCACACACTCCTTGCCTCATTCACATTCATACATCGTCTCATACATACTCTTCTATTATTCTGACTCTTGACATGGCCCGACTTGAGTATCGAGTTTGTGTTAGCATGAGTTATGCTATTCTGTACATTATACTGTAAAACTCTCGACTCGAAGTTTGCGGGATCGAATCCCGAAGTGGGCAAGTAAATTTTATTTGGTTAATTTGTGTTATTCACAATTAATGAATTAATATACGTATGGTATATTCGCGGTACGTTCCATAGTGAAAGATACTCTCAGTATCGCCTGGTGTAAGACCACCATTCAGAATTGAAACGTTGCTTGAAATGGCTTTAGCCGTGTTTGGTGACCAAATCTGAATAGCCAGGTAGATTCACTTATTCAATAAATAATACCCGTTCTGCGGTCTAAATTTAAATAATGATTTTTGGTCTTTCATCAGGGCGATACTGACAGTATCTAATGCTCTGAAAAATGCCGCAAATATAATACTTATGTGCATGTTCGTTTCAAGAGACAGAAGGTCAGCGGTCCTATATCGATTTATTATTGTTTTTGTAAATTATTCTCAAAAAACATGAATGAAAAGACCAAACACAAATAACCTGACTGCCATATGTTGTGGTTAGAGTATTTTGAAGCGAGCAAGCGTAATTACTAGTGCCACGTAATTATGGTGCACGTGTGAGTCAACGCTCATAAAGGCAACTCAAACAAACCTCATCTGGGTATATGGGTATTGGTTTTCAAGTTACAACATAAATATGTTTTGTAAAAAAAATAATGCTCAGTGACGGATTACATTGAGGTGAGACAACAGGGGTTGTTGCTTTTCATCTTCATAATATTACGTTGTGACTAGACTTGTGCTTTGCTTATTTGGTACACATTAGTTTTTTTAAATATTTTATTATAAAAGTGATTCAGTGCAGTGCAGTGCAGCGCCTTTACTTTCTTTATATATAATGACGAAACGGAAAATTACGGGAAAAAAATCAAAGAGGAGTAAATCTTTGCAAGCAGCAAGGTATGTTTTTATGTCTTAGTCCAGTCCTGTTAATTTGAGAGGCGGATATGTGGACCGCTGCCCCGGGAACCATTCATTGGATAACCGACACCTCTGTCATAGGTAAGCCTAAGAGGTTACCTATGACAGCTACTTTTGATGACTTAGCAGAGGTGCCCGGGTTCAATTGTCTGGAACTTGGCGGCGGATGCGTCTTTTCACCCACTGTATGTCGGGGTCGGATTTGGAGACACTGGTTGAGGGAGATCTTTTTACCTCTCCTGCGGGACTCTCTCGACCCATCGCCTTGCACCGTAGTGGGAAGGGTGAATAAACATCTGTCACACCAGAACACATGACAGTTGATCACCCGACAGTTGGCCCCCCGAAACTTTTGTACTTATGCGTTGGTAATAGAATTTTCGTACATATTCACAATAAATATTTTTTTCAGGAATAATGCGTATTCGAAGAAACGACGAATTGAAGAACTGAATATTACTGAAGATGTGAATTTGGATATCCCTGTGTTCGATGTGAATTTTGACGTAGATTCACCTAAGTCGTACGAAATCGAACCTCAGTGGAAAGTTGGTTTGTCAAAAACGTATGCGAAAACTTCAAAACTGGCAGGCCATCAATCATCAATAAGCGTGGCAAGCACCCCTGTGGTAAATAATTACTCATTTTCATGACGCTTCATAAACATGCATTATTTCAGAATGTTTTCACACTGACAAATTATTTAGCTGGTTACTCCACAAAAGAATATTATTAATATTTAACATGTTTTACAGCAGATTGGTGACAACATTACTCCTGATGGCAACTTTGCTCCTGAAAACCTACCACCACTACTCATTGAGAAGAGCACTGAAGAAGTTTGCGGTCACATTCCTTGCGGTAGACGGGTTGTGGACATCAATTTCTTTTGTCGTCAAATGGAGGAAATATGTTTGCACCCGATGACATGTACAGGAGGAAAGTTCGTTCTGGTGAGAGAAACGCGGGATGGACTTTTATCGAAATTGAGATACGAATGTATGTTTTGTGAAAAGGTATCCATTGTGTATTCAGAACCTCCGAAAACGACAATCAACACCTCTCTTGTTTGGGGGGCTTTAAACATTGGTGTCGGACATGAGCAAGCAGAGGAGCTTTTGTGTACAATGGATATTCCGTTCATGTGCCCTGCAACATTTAGAAGACACGAGAGGTTGGTTGCTATGTCATGGAAGACCCATTTAGCTGAACAAATGTCAAGCAACATACGACAAGAGGCGCAGCTAGCTCGTGACAATGGAGACTTCGATGAAGGACATCCATTTATAACAGCAATTGTTGACGGAGGTTGGTCCAAGAGAAGTTACGGACATAGTTTCTCTGCAAAGTCAGGAGTGGCCTGTATTATCGGGAGACGGACGGGGAAGCTTCTATATCTCGGTATTAAAAATAAGTACTGCCACAAATGTGCGATAGCACGTGAAAATACGCGCCCACATGAGTGCAGTATTAACTATTCCGGTCCATCAACAGGAATGGAACAAACTATAATAGTTGAGGGCCTTAAATTTATTTTTCAGAAATTCAATGTTTGGACCAAATTTTTAATTGGGGATGGTGACTCCAGTGTTTATGCAAGGGTGCGAGAAATGGCCCCATTTGGATACAAGATACAAAAACTCGAATGTGCAAATCACGTTGTCAAGTGCTATACGAGCAAATTGTATAAAATGACAATGGACACGAAGTATGATGCCAGCAGTCGTACGATATTAAGAAGGGAAATTAAAAGACTGAAAAGTGCTGCACGTGGTGCTATAATGCAGGCTAATGGCAATTTGGATCAGTTGCGAAATGACCTCAAAAATGGTCCTGACCATGTTTTTGGAAGTCACACAAAATGTCGTGCTCAATACTGCAAACACATTGGTGGTGATGCAATCAATTATGTACCCTTTTTAGAGAAATCGCATTTGCTGTCAGATTTACGCATCCAACTGGATGCTGTTGTCCGTAAAGCGGATAGACTTACGAAAAATGTCACAACGAACTTAGCTGAGAATTTTATGTCACTTGTCAGTAAGTTTGTAGGTGGCAAAAGAATAGATTTTTCTAAAGGTACAAGTTACGAGGGTCGATGTTACGGTGCAGGCTTGAGTCACACCTTGGGATCAGCTCACATCACTGACTTGCACAAGACGATCACGGGGAAGTCACCTGGTCAAACGACCAAGCGTGTGGTAGCGAGGCGACTCAAACGTCGTTGTTTGGCTAGACGCTTGGTATTCACTAACCCGTATAAAACTAGAAAATCACTCGTCAGTAGAGGACCGGACTGTGAATATGGACCCGAAGCGGCAGAACCCGACCTTTCCTCTGAGGAGTTAAATGAAAAGATGACTTGCATCATGGATATGCTGAGTCATCAAATTTCCTCTGAAGCAGATACCACCAAACTGCAAATATTGACAATCGGTCAAGCAGACAATCCTCTCTGGATGGAGGCGAGGCATAAACGGCTCACAGCTTCGAAGTTTGGCGTTATATATAAATTAAGAAATTCTACACCCCGACTTTGAAAAAGTATATTTGTATTTTTTTTGTTCCATTTCCATAGTCCTCAATAAGTTTTATACCTGTTCTGAGGTCTACATACTACAAACTGAAACATTCGGTCGGAGCCGCAATGTTTTTTTTATTTCTGTGGGCCTTAGAAAACAATAATGTTATTTATAACGGTTTTGTTGACCGAGGTAGAACGAACACAGGTTCTCTGTTTTTTGACCAGATGTAGGTATATTTTTTACAATGCCGGCCGGCGTAGTCCGGGTGGTAAGGCTTTGGACTCCCATTCCGAAGGTCGCGGGTTCGAACCCTGTGTACGCAAATAAATTTTATTTGATTGATTTGTGTTATTTCACAATTGATTAATTAAAATAATAAATACTATATATGCGGCACGTTCCAGAGTAGAAGATACTCCCAGTATCGCCTTGGTGTAAGACCACCATTCAGAATTGAAACGTTTCTCCAAATGGCTTTAGCCGTGTTTAGTGACTAGATCTAAATGGCCAGGTACTTCCCCACCTTCCTCTTCCCCATCTCCTTCCCTTACCCACTTACCTTCAGCCAAACAACATACCCCAATTGGGGATGCCATAGTCTCACTGGCTCCAGACCGGAGCAGTTGGGACTCTTGTGAGCTATTCACTATAAAAATACTATGTAAAACCAAATGCCAAAATGTTTTTAATAGAGATATACATAATTAAGAAATTGGCACATACATCATCATACTTGTCATAATATGGAAAATCAGGACTAAAGATATATGAAGAAATAATAATAATATAAAATGAAATGTCAGGCTTTCTGTAAAAATATTAAAATACATACAATTAAATTAAATGTTACCTTGTACCTATATATTCGTTTAAATTCTAACGTAGTATAAACTAATTAAATAAATAATACAAAAAAAATAGTGCCATCTGGTAACTGAAATTCATAACTTTTATAACGAAGATTTACATTACCGCCATCTTACTGTTTTCAGGCAAACGTTTTTAAAATAAATTCTAGTTAGAAAAAATATTGTTTTGGAAATGAACAACAGAGTTCGTGTGTGTCGAAAATAGTTGATTTTGTCATGTCTACAATCGGTCTTAAGAGATTGAGTTGGCGTTGCATGGTTTTTATCCTAGTGTACCTGCTACAACACAGTATTGACCTCATGCCTCTGTTATGAATTATTTCCATTCTCTTAATTTGGGTTTTAATTTTTTTTAATGGTCTAGAAAATCGTACAGGTCAAACAAATAAACATTAATTTATAAAAAGATTCATATACTTTCTGGGAAATAGTGATAAAGTACATGAATCTATCGTACAGGACAAACAAAGAGGCATTAATTTATAAATATCGTACAGCACAAACAAAATGACATTAATTTATAAATAGATTCATGTACTGTATCACTATTTCCCATAAAGTACATGAATCTATTTATAAATTAATGTCTCTTTGTTTTATAAATAGATTAGTGTACTTCATCACTATTTCCCAGAATGTACGAGTATCTACAGATCTCAAACCTTATCGAACAGTTTATTTATTGTTATTAAGTTTAATTTGTAGAACTCCATTTTAAATTTTTTTATTTTTTATATATTCAATAATATTATTATTGGGTTTATAAAAACAGTTTATTTTTAAACAAGTTCTGCTGTGTAATTATTATTACGCGTGACAGATGTTTCGCCCTCTGAAGGCATTATCAAACTGTGGGTAGCCCACTTACAGACGATACATTTATATTATTTGTAGATAGGTATTTTAATTTCAATTACTGATTTCTTAATTGATTTCTGAGTAAAATGTTAGAAATTATTAATGGTTATTACTCCAGTAAAGTTTCCCCAATTACTGTAATGTTTAAATTTGACTGAATGTCTTTATGTTAGTTATTCCCAAACGATGACTCATAGGGTTATTTTAATAGCATAATTAAGTACTTCATAGTGCACTCATATTTGCACTAGGTTTGAAGATATCTAGTAGGGGTGAACGAATTATATTTGTTTGTTCATTAATTAGAATAATTAACCCTTAATAATTTCTAACATTTTACTCAGAAATCAATTAAGAAATCAGTAATTGAAATTAAAATACCTATCTACAAATAATATAAATGTATCGTCTGTAAGTGGGCTACCCACAGTTTGATAATGCCTTCAGAGGGCGAAACAGCTGTCACGCGTAATAATAATTACACAGCAGAACTTGTTTAAAAATAAACTGTTTTTATAAACCCAATAATAATATTATTGAATATATAAAAAATGAAAAACTTATTGAACAGTACTTGTGGCTGGGCGACACTAAACAATTTCCTGAAACTGGTGGTTTTCGGCAATTGAGCTGAATAATAATGTACACAATATAATTCGAATGAAAAAACATACACTTAGTAAGACACCACTTTATTTTTGAATCAATAACGATAGCCAACCGGGTTTCGCTTGTCCCAAGCTTCATCAGGGCTAAATATCAACTGGACCAGTTGATATTTAGCCCTGATGAAGCTTGGGACAAGCGAAACCCGGTTGGCTATCGTAATTGATTCAAAAATAAAGTGGTGTCTTACTAAGTGTATGTTTTTTCATTCAATATGTCACACCCCAAAGTATTTGCTTCCTTCGAAAATACAATATAATTCATTCGCTTTGTAACCAACCCAAACCAACCACTGCTGTTTACAAATGATTATCTCATTTTACTGCGTATACCTATGACTTCTCGAGGTTCGAATTGGCATTTAACACCGTTAATAATGAATTGTTAGTCAGAATATATTAAGTCTAAACAAATAGAACATGGCGATATAATATCAGCCGTAAATGCCTAATAATCACGATTCAACAAGTGGACGCATCAAATCATCTGTGAGCTGTTTGTTCGGCAGTGGTTTGTTTAAAGGTGTTGAATCATGTCCACACAGAAATTAGTGTTCACGACATTAATTCCACTTAATTACTATCCGATTTAACTAGAAGTCAATTTTAACCGAATGTAACGGACATAAGATATGATTGTTATCAAGAATCAGGACGTTATTGGATATTGTAATTTTAGATGTTGAGCTATTGAAATGAAAAATCAGAGTGATTTAGAATTTGTTTTTAGTATAAAATTTAATATTTATGAAAATATACTGCATAATTTAATATATTTTCTTAGATCTAGAAATTATTAACAAGGCATTCCTACTATATTTTTATTTTTCACCTGTCAGAAGAAGTGTTCCGAATGAATCAATAACCGTTCTGTTTTTTTATTGAAAATCAATCGCATACCATTCAAATCCGTTTTCCCCCCGTTAACGATGATTTCAGGCATGAAATAATTATTTCATAAATAAATTAAAACTATTTAATTCAAATGGGATGTGTAGCATTTCTCTTTATTCTCGAATTATTTATTATTATTCACCATTTGTTATCCCGGTAGAGAAAATGAATTAAAAAGTGATGATGATTTTAATTCAGAATTATGGGCAAAGTACCCCTTTTACATATTTATATATATATATATATATAATACAAGTTGAACAATAAATAACTGTTCTGGTGGGCGGTGAAGCACAGCGATTTAGGAAAAATTGTGAATTATAATATTATTTTATCATAATCTATTGCCTGATGTATATTTCTCTTCTTATCACCAGTTTTCTTAAATTCTTGAAATATAGACTTATGGTCACTACATCAAATGCCTCCGTAAATAATAACTGAATTATTTTTTTCTGTTTAGTTTTGAAGCAATCTATGAATAATCTATTATATATATACTAGCAGTTAAAAACCCACTCCGCGGGTTTTTTGCTGGTAGGCCCTGCGGGTGGCACTTGGTTGGGCTTCGCCCAGTTTAAGTGATACTTACAACAGTTACATTTAATAAATACATATTAGGTCATTCACAGAGAGAGGGTGAGTATATATTGTAAATAGATTATTACAATTATTACCCTGCGGTGATATCTCACAAAAGCGGCGCTATACAAATTGTCCAATAAATAAATAAATATAATGTTTACATTTTATTGCGTACATAGGCATTGATATACAACGGAAATAGATAAAATAATATAATCTTACTAAACTTTATTTCAAACACAAATAACTTTGTTTACCTACATCATTTTATTATATACAACCACTACATGTTTCATTAACGAAGTTCACCTCATCAGAAGTAAGTATACTCCGAAGTCAAAAATTGAGGGCGAAGTTTATCAGAGTTAGTAATTACAATATCGTTAGACGGGAAAGACTAGTTGAGTGGGAAAATATTTAAAAGAGGTTTTATATTTTTTTAGTTTATTAATTATTTAAATATGTTTCCACTCAACTGGTCTTTCCCGTCTTACGATATTGTGATTCCTAATTCTATAATCCTAATCCTAATTCCGTCTTACGATATTGATAAACTCCGCCCACTCTTACCCCTCCCCCTTACTTCCACTTCTTCTTCTCAATTGTAATCTATATTATTTAATTTTTGACTTCAATGTATACTTAATCCTGATGAGGTGAACTTCGTTCATGTAACATGAAGAGGTTGTATGTAATTAAGCGATGTAAACAAAGTTATTTATGTTTTAATAAAATAAATAATGCTATGATAAAGTGATAAGCTTCCAGAAGAAATCTTCTTACTAAAAGCTTGTTAGTGGTCAAGTAATTTTGCGTATTTTTAGCTGCATATTTAAATATTCGCGCCAGTCATTTGGTACGTTCTTATACCGCCAGAGGGGCAAAGTGGTCGAATTTTGCCTGCAGACCCCGTATTCGGGATTTACCCGAAACATACGATTTGAATTCGACCAATCAGAGGGCCTACATCGTCCAGACGCTAGCGTAATAATACTATGAGAATATATTGATCACTATTGACCAATGCCTAAAATGGATACCACATATAACCATTCTCAAAAACAGAGTACGAAAATTAACCTTAATTTTTAGCTGCTTGAGACATATTCTAAATAAAGAACTACTGAGAATGACGTACTTCGCATTCTGTCAATCCATAATCCAATATGGTATAATAGGATGGGGGGGCGCCTATAAAACTCACACACAACCTCTTTACATTGCGCAAAAACTAATAATTAAAATAATATTAAAGAAATCATTTTTATATTCATCTGAACTCATTTTCAAAGAATTTAAAGTCAGAAAATTAAATACTCTTTTCCTGTATCACGCAACCTTACAAGTTTACAAAGATGATATCCTAAACAAAACCGTACCATTCAAAAACATAGCAAATCTCAGGCAAAAATACATGTTACCAATTCCGATTTGTAAAAAAACTTTGGGTCAGCAAAACTACAAATACTTAGGAACAAATTTCTTCAATAAATTGCCAGAAAATATAAGATCACTAAATGATAGTTTCAAAGAATTCAAAACACAATTAAAAAAATATACTGAAAACCTAAACTAAATTTAAAAAAATAAATAAAAGAAAAACAAAAACAAAAAAATTAAAAAATTAAATAAAAATCTAAGAAACTAAACAAATAATACCTCATCCCATACACACAAGCAATTGCTTTTTATGGGAGAACATTGAAAAATAATAAATATTAATCATATCATAATATCTTATCTTATTACTAGTGAAATATATATATATGTATATCACACATTGTAAATTTGTTTATTGAATAAATGGAATTTGTTTAAAAAAAAAAAAAATAATAATAATTTTTTTAATGGTGTAAGACAAGATTTTTTATGCAAAGCAAAAATGATAAAACAATATTATAAGCAATAATTAGTCCCCTGAAATATCTGAAACTGATTTAATCGTTATATATTTTCAATGTGTATGGATATTTCGGAAAAAATGTTCATGTTCAATGTACGGTCATCTTCAAATCATCATCAAAACATATACCTATTGTCATTCTTTTTACAGATGGTACAATACCGCAAATTTAGTTAAACGTATCAAAATTTCTTTAAATATGTTTATTTTTGTTTGATAAAATTAAATAAATGTATGTATTCACCTAAATGCTTTTGTGAATATACTGCTTTATCTAATATGGTGGTTTTGTTTAATACAAATTTACGATTGGTCAAATACAAATAACGGCCTTCATAGAATTATCTTCAGGTGTTCTCTGAAGATTCTTTGTGAGAATATCATGTCCGGAAACTAAAGCAAGAATTGAAGTATTTAACACAGTAGACACATTCTGTATCACACTCATTCTGTATATATCTTCTATTTTTAAACTAGTTGTAGCAGATGCAGACGTAGACAGTGGTTTTCCTATTATTTTGAAGGTCAAGTGTACAAAATTACATCAACCCCGGATTTTCGGCGAGGTTTTATATGGCAAATAATTATATCTGTGTTTTATCGATATCGTTATATTGGCAACAAATTATCTTTGAAGATAAAGTGCGTACAGTAAGGTAAGTAGTAAGTAAAGTAAGGAGCAATGGTGGGATGAATTTTCCTGCAAAAAATCCTTACTGTTCTCTACTTATATATATCTGTCGCCCGGGGGAAGAAGTGGAGAGAAGGGAAGGGACCAAGAAATAACTTAATTCACGATATACAAAAGCAATTCGCCTTCATTGGCGCAAACACTCGGAATAAACTTGCCGTAGAAATATGTTTTTCTGGAACAGAAGATATTCAATCGTTGGTTCATAAGACACAGAATTGTTTATGATGATGATGATTTTCAGTCAGCCACCACCAAACACTTGCAGTTTATAGAGCTTGTATTGCTTTGCTCTATGTATCCAAAGAACAATAAAAAATAAATGAATTTTTATTAAAAAAATCTAGGGCCTACCTATTAGCATAATTAAACTTCTTTATCAACCCCTCGTTGTCATTTCGTCCATCATTATTTGTTTATACTCTTATGGTTTTGAAATAATACGTACGTTGCATAATTTTTATATTATTGATAAATATGTAGAGTATTAAAAATATCAGAATAACAAAGTAAAATGAAGATTATCTAAATCGAAATAACTATTACAAATTAAATATTATTAGTGAAATAAAATTTTATAACTTTCTAATTAAAATTTTAAAATAGATTGAATAAAAATATCAACGGAACTGAAGTTATTTCCAAGCAAATAACGTAATTCATTGACTTTTAAAGTAGGTATATTAATATTAACCGAAATATACGCTCAAAATGATTCAAAAATGGATCACGGACTTGAAATCATGTACTCCCATATATCTTCTGCAACGTAAAATAATGAATGCAAATATTCAGGGCATGGGAAACTGAAGACGACGAGACTACAGAAACTGTCGTGAAACTCACCTCCATGCTCCACCATAGGAAAAATAACACCGTGCAATACATAGCCTTATATGATGCCATTCAAAGCGCGCACAAAGTTTAAGAACAAGTCTATGTGGTTTCATTAGATCGTCGAAAACAAATATATTCTGACGTTTAAAAATAATTTGTCTTTAATTTTTTATATTTCTAATGTTACTTTTATAATTTCTCAAAACTAAATATGCCACAAAAAATATGTGTAGATTTTTTGTGGCATTAATTACGGTAGTAGTCAATTCATTCAAATTCAAATTTAAAAAATATTTATTGCACAAAAATACAGCGTACAAAGGGTATAGCTTATAGGTTACATCCTATTTATTCCAGCTAACCCAACATTTTTTGTTTTACGGTCATATTCAACTAGTGAACACAACAAATACTCAATGAGCAAACTTGTATCTATACAGGTGTTGTTCTAAAGGCATGAAGGTGTTTAAATTTGTCCAAATGTATTTTATGTATAATAATATTTAGTATACATCATAAAATTATGCAATAATATCTATCTTCCGGATACTGACCAGAAATCAGAAAAAAACCCAGAATGTTTCATAGTAAGCACAACTTTACGTAGATTGTTTCTTTACCAAAGTGATTTGGAGAACATACATTTGTGTAAGGATAATATCATGCGACTAAATCTACCTAAATTTACCAGATGTCAATGTAAATTTCTGAACACAGTTAGCGTAACTTTATTCATGTTGTTGATTTGCCACTATTATTTTCAACAGCAATAAGCAAAAACGTAAATGCTAGGAATAGGCATAAGCTATCTTTAAAGGATTATAATTTTTAACCCTCCAATAGGCAATGTATTTTTATGCCTGGCCAGGCCATATAAGGTGTGGACTATCAAAAAAGTTTCAAATAAAAGGCAGTTGTACAAATAGTGTGTATGAACGTGTCAATTTGTTGTAATTATCTTGAATGAGTGTATATAACGGAACAAACATCCTGTTTGCTCGTAAAAGTCTTTTTTAGATCAGAATTCTGGCCAAGTCAAGCGACAAAAAAGTTGATTCAGTATACTGTTCGGCCGTTATAAGATACTTGTCAACTAAATCCAACACCACTCGTACACCTTGATTCACTTTCACGATCAGCATCTGGAATTTTTCCGTTGTAAATTTGACCCCGGAGTGGGTAGTTGGTATCCGAATGGCAGATCAACTAGACCTTGATGCCACGTAGTCTGTCCAGGCCATGTGGTACAGTCCTTAAAGTTTTGACATTTTATTTTTATTTTTTAATTTAAAATTAAACAATAACTTTGTAAACATCACAGATTAAAGTTATTGTTTAATTTTAAATTATAATGTCACATCACAAAGTAACCGCTTCATATGAAGACATTTTTTTTTATTCTACCAACTAAACGAAAACTCATCGGCAAAAGCACTATTTGATTCAGCTCGCCAAGTTGTATAGTATATTGAAGTCACATGCCAAAAATTTAATGAAAAAAATGGCCTGGCCAGACCACATTTCCCGTCGGAGGGTTAAATAGTCATATCTGTCAAATAAATAAAAAACTTATTTTATTTAAATATGATCGTATAATATTTACCTACTTCTCCACACAATTGTTAAGAAGAAAAGCTGCTAATAGAAAACCTAAATTCTTAAATATATATATAAATACCTTGTTGAACTTTCAATGATTTAGACCACAAACCGTCTAAATCCAACGTTTTTAGCATCGTCAACTTAGTAGATGCATAACATCAAATTTTGATTGGATGGAGTAATATTCCAAAAGACTGCCATTATTACAAAATTATATAAACATATATGAAATGTTAGAAAAATTTGTTAAAACCAAATTTAAAAATAGTTATTTTTATTGCCTTGATAATAACCGTTCTGTCGTAAGAGGGGTCAAAAGAATAAGAAGTTACAAAAATAAAATAAAATCTTTAAATTTATTAAAATCAAAAAACTTCAATACTTTAGGAGGTAGGCACAGTTATTAAATAATGTTTTCAAATGCACGGTAGAGAGCCAAATTTAATTGAAGCCATAAGCAACCAGAAAAGCCGTCAGTTTCCTAGTAAACGTGCTTCTCCGTAAATGCATGTGTGCTTTTAAAAAATTGTTACATGAATTTTAAAGCTCCTATATATAAATCTCAATGATTGCATAACCTTACGTTACTGCCGAGTCAAAAGTACGAAATATAAACGTGAAAAGGAATATCCAAGGCACGTGTTCGTATCCTGCACATATATATAAATATGTTAGTGCTTTTCGAGTAAGATAATGTTCTCCGTCTATGTAATTTACCAAATGGTGAAAAGTTTCTAAAAAAATCTTGAATTTTGTTGCTGAAAATAACGTTTTAAATATACCGTGGAAATATTTTAAGAATCTTTCACATACGTCATAATTTTGTTTAATATGGCTTCATAATAATACCTACGTCCAAAAAATATTGTTATTTTCCAACTTAAGAGCCCGCCAAGAAAGTAAAAATAATTTCATTTTGTTTACCTTTTTGTACCTTGAAAAAAATACGAGTATGTTGCAAAATACAAAACAAATATAGTATAATAAATGAATTGCGTTTGTTCAAATTCAGTTAAAATTTATGTACAATTTCATGCGATCACACAACACAATTTGTTTAATTCGTATTTCAATATTTATGAAATATGTGTAAAACCCAAGTTGAAATGAATGTAACCTGATCGAGCCTAATTACTAGGCATATTCCTTTTTTTTATGTAACCTTTGGCAAACATTTTGCAAGACAAAAACAATTACATTCAAAATATGAGTACGTACCTACTAGTATTTTATTCATGGGTTATTATGAAATTTTGAACTTTGTTCGACAGCTTATAATTTAAAAAAAATGCAAACCTACAGCAGAATAAAAGAACAATAACTTTACATTGGAAAATATGTTCATATGGAATATAAAAACACACATCTTTATATCTTTCCAAGCATTTCATTACTTTGTACAGTGTCATTTTAACTATGTACAAGAAGTTACTTTATTTCATTTCATAACTATAAGGAAGGCAGAGAGGACGGTCCACCAAACAACTAGATGTTGGCACACACTCTTTGCCTCATTCACATTCATACATCGTCTCACACATACTCTTATCATATTCTGACTCTTGACCTGGCCCGACTCAAGTATTTGATTCACTTTTTTTTTTTTTTTTTTATGTGACACCTCACACGAGTGTCCCTGCCTGTGGAGTGCACAGACAGGGGAACTATGTCACCACCCGGTTGGGCGGCGTTGTGAGGCGGAGTAAGGTAGGGGCTGTGGGAAGGGATTTGTTAATGCGGGCCTTGAAGAGGCTCGGATTATAGGAGGGAGGAAAAACAGATGCCGGTAGCTCGTTCCACATACGAGCCGACTTACATAAAAACGAGTCGTAAAAACGGCCCGTTCTCATGAAGCCAACGTCAACCGTGAACGGGTGTTCAGTTTGTGTCCGTCGAGTTTCGCGCACGTGCACCGGTGCATCAGGAATCAATGCTGCTAGCTCCTTGGAGAAGGCTCCATTGAAATACCTGTAGAACAGACACAGCATGCCTACATTGCGTCTATGCATTAGAGAAGGCAATCGGTCTGTTAACAACGGATTGTCAATCAGACGGATCGCTCTCCTTTGCACAGATTCAAGCAGGTTTATCAAGTATTTTGGGGCACCAGCCCAAAGGTGGCTCCCAAATTCAATAGTTGGGCGGACTTGAGACTTGTACAGGGTCAGCAGCTGGTCACTGTTGAAGAATCTTCTAGCCCTGTACAAGACGCCCAACTTTTTGGAGGCCTGATTTACTCGGGCTTCTATGGATCCCCGATACTTGAGCTGGTCTGATATAGTAACTCCAAGCATTTCAATGGAGTCTTTATTGGGGAGAGTGCTCACATCAAATTGCACCAGACAGTCATTGATCTCCCTCTTTGTCGAAATCAGACACGCTTGGGTTTTTGAAACGTTGAAACTGACCAAGTTGGCCTTACCCCAGGCACGAACCATCTCTAGGTGGTGGTCAATTTTTTTGCTTCATAACTTCCCGAGCTGTTCGGGCATCATAGGTGGAAGGAGGCTTGTCAAAAAGATAACCCTCGTGAACGGTGCTGTCATCAGCGTAGCAGTGAATTGGTGCACATTCAACGAGATCATTGATGTGCAATAAACACAGCGTCGGAGGCAGCACAGATCCTTGTGGCACCCCCGCATTGATTTGGTGCGGTGACGAAGAAGAGCCGTCAACCACTGTTTGAATTGTTCTTCCCCTCAGAAAGTCCGCAATCCAACTATGCAGGGTTGGGTGGATCCCATACGATGGTAACTTCCCGACAAGCGCCCGGTGCCAGACTCTGTCAAAGGCTTTGGAGATATCCAACCCAACGGTTTGGGTTTCACCAAAACGTTCCATGTACCGCCCCCAAATATGCGTTACATATCCGAGTAGATCGCCACACGATCGGTTATGACGAAATCCATATTGCCGATCGCTTAGGATATTGTTATTCTCGAGATATGTGAGCAATTTGTTGTTAACCACCCTTTCTAATACCTTCGAGAGTATGGAAGTGATGGCTATGGGGCGGTAGTTAGAAGGGTCGGAGCGGTCCCTCTTTTTTGGGATTGGGTGAACGATTGCCTTTTTCCAAAGATCTGGCACCTTTCCACCTTTGAGAGAGAGCCTAAATAATTTCGCGAGCACTGGAGTCATTTCTGCAGAACACCTCTTGAGGACCAAGGCAGGTATTCCGTCCGGCCCACTGACTTTGTCGACTTTCAGCTCGTTCAAGACTCGGAGAACCTCTCTGTTCCTCCATTTGAAAACCGCAGTGCGGAATGGAAGGGGGAGTCTCTCCGTTATCTTGAAGAGTTGAGTTTTCCGCGAAAATTTTGCCTAATAATTCAGCTTTCTCACGGGCCGAGTTATCCAGCCGACCATCAGGCTTGGTCAGAGGTGGGAAAGTGGTTCTGCAGAAATTTCTTCCGATCGAGCTAGCGAGTGACCAGAAAGCACGGCTACCAGTGGGGCAGTCAGCCAGCCTTTTCGCAATTCTCTGGTCGTGATCGCTCTTAGCTCTATTTAGAACTCTCTTACATTCCCTTGCCCGTTTTCGGTATTCCGAAAGGTTATTCATGGAGCTAATCTTCCGGAGTGCATTAAAAGCCGTATTTTTGAGTCTGACAGCTTCAGCACAGCGATGGTCAAACCACGGTTTTGTGCCCGCTCCAGAGGATTTGACGGAGAAGGGAATGTAGCAATCCATTGCTGATGTGATTACTTCTCCTACCTCACGTGCACAAATTGATGGGTCCTCGGAGCTAAAGCATACAGAACTCCAAGGAAAGGCGCCGAAGAAAGACCGCATGCCATCCCATTTTGCTGCCCTGTAGTGCCATACCTTCCTCTTTACATGTTTGTCGGGTTGACGGTTCATGGAGGATGGGACAGAGGTGGTAATCAGGCAGTGGTCAGAGGATCCTAAGGGCGCTGTCACCTCCACTCTGTACCCGAGTGGTTCACTAGTGAGAAACAAATCGAGTAGGTTGGCTCGATGTGATGGGATGTCTGGTATTCTGGTCGGAGATTCTACGAGTTGGCTTAGTCCATGGATAAGAGCAAAGGATTCCGCTGATCTACCGGCAGAGTTTGTTGGGCCCGAGAACTTCAGCCATTGTTCATTATGAACATTGAAGTCCCCCAGGATTACAAACTCGGCCGATGGGTAACGGGGCAAGAGAATATCTACAGTGTCACTCAAGTATTTAAACAACTCAACAGTGTCTGATTCGGCAAGGTTTGGTGAGCGATATAGGCACGCATAAATTCTCATCATACCGCTGAGATCCACGCGTACCCATAACACTTCGTGTTTTGCGCTCTCAATATTTGCGAGACGAGCGCAGCTGATGTCAGCGCGGCTGTAAAGGCAGACACCTCCTTTTGGCCTGAAAAGACTTTCCAGATGATATCCTGGGCAGTTCAGATAGGAGGTATCTGGGGGCTCGGCAATCTGTGTTTCCGTAAGGAAGAGGAGATGGGGATTTTGTGAGAGAAAGTGGTGGTGGATGGGAGTTAGGTTGGTGTGCAGACCGCGAATGTAAGCGAAATTCACCTTCATCCTCGGTCCACACTGAGGACTCCTACTGTTCGCTGTCGCTGAGTTTATATTGATTTGTTGTGAGTTCATAGTTATTAAGTTTGTTTTATTTGTTTGTGGGATTTAGGATGGGTTGGGAAGGATTAGGTTAAAAAGGTTGGGTGGGGAGTTGGAGAGTTGAGCAACTGGATACACCAAATGTAGGGTATGTTCGTCTGACTGCGGTTCCAGGCAATGGGCAGGAGAGTCCGGCTGTGGAGGTCGCCCAGTGCGCCCCAAACGCTGGATGCTGGGTCCTCACCGGTCACGAACCAGCACAACATCAGCGGCAGGGTTTTTTCGCTGGCTGATGGGGCAGCCCACCCTTGGTCGTGAGCCCAAGGGTCGGGCCCCTGTACTATCCAGCGGCCCGGACAGCGATAACCGGTTTACTGGATCTCCCTCAACCGGCCTCTCCCAGCCCGGCCCGCCCCGCAGTAAGTAGGCTGACCCATTCATCAGTGTGATCCAGAACGCACAACCCTCCATGAGCCCGGGCACCCCTGCTAAGTCACCAAACGTAGCGAACCACTTCAGGTGACCTGTGGCAGAGGTGTTGGTAACCCAGAGTATGGTTCCCGGGGCGGCGGTACCCATTGACCACCTCCCAAATTAAAAATTCACTTGATCGTGCCATGTCTTCCTCTGGCGTTCTTGACTTCTTCTTCCATTCACATCTGCGTCATATATTTTTCTTACATTCCTTTCTTCTTTCATTTGCTCCTCATGCCCAAATCATCTAAGCCTTTCTTAATCTTACTCATTAAACTTACATCAGCCTTGAATTTTTTTTCGGATCGGATGTCCACATTTCTCACACTATGACACATGATTTCAAAACACATAAGCCTTAGGGATCTCATTTCTACAGCATTCAGTCAAACTTTCATCCTACCTCTGCCAGTTCCATGCCTCACTGCCATAGATCAGGGTAGGTACAAGCACTCCATCGTCGACTACTAGCTTCGCTTCTTGGACATTTTATGTAAGCGCCAACCGCGTTCAGTCCTCCATTAATGGAGGGCTGAACGCGGTTGAGGAGGTGCTTTAACACAAACACGGCGCTTTACAAATTATCGCAGTATTATCAATGGAGTTACCTGCATTTTTTTTCAATATCTGTCAGCATTCCCATTTCTCGTAAACATACTTCCCAAATACACAAACTCATCCACCGGCTCCAAGTATTCATTATTTACATCTATATTAACCTTAACTAATCTATTTTTCCAACACGATAACTTAAGACTTACTTATCCATCATCAACTCATTATTCATATACATCGTTGATTTTTTTCATGATTTCATTGTTTTTTATAAATTTTTTGTTAAATCAGGTTTATTCTGTTCCCACCAACCATAGAGTAGGCATTCAAACTCCACGTTTGATTTTGTACATGAAACCGCACACACCTAGTGAAAAGTGCGGTAAGTAAGAATTCATCGACTCAAGATCAAAGAGTTATTTACCGGATAGAAAACTGCCGTTAAATATCTTTATTCGTAGCACATTAGTTCATGTAAAAAAAATTAACTATGATTCATCGAACATTCTTCCCAACTGCGGGCCCCGCTGGACATCAAACCAAAATAATCACCAAACCTGGTTAGTGCAGAAATCTAGCGATCTGTTGGTTAGGGCAGCGCAATTTCCTGTCAAATAACAAGTCTCTCTGGAACAGAAAGAGGATATAACGCCTTTCTCTGCCCCAAGTTACGGTGACGCAATTACAGCGTCATCGCACATCGTTATTCTGCTTTATATCAATACGACAGATTAATATTACCGTTAAATATTGTCGCGCGTCGGACCTGGGGGGGTCCTGACTTACCCTCGGCCAGCTCAGAAGCGGGGCATGAGACGTCTCTCTCATAGTCAGGGTTCGGGGTCAGCGCGTGGCTCGAGAATCCATATCCCACCGTCTATACAAAACACTCCCATACGATTGTTATGCCCAAATGAAAGAGGTTAGGTTTTTATGAATTAGCATTGTATTTGAGCGGCTAAAGGACATTACATGGGTGAATAACAACAGTACACAGGTTATTACATCCTAAACTGGAATTATCAACAAGGGTTCCCTAATCTCTCTCTGGGAAATAATTAACAGCTCACTCTCTCTAGATCGGCAGGCAGCGTGGACGAATTTAGGTTATTAGCGGACACATTCAAGGGTAATAGGAAATGTAAGAGACTCACAGCATGGTGTTGTCGGGGTATCCTGTTGATTTGCAGGACTGAGCGCCGTGTTTCAAACAAACGGTGCCAGCCTGTCGATGTTCAAAGCGCCATTTCCGTACGTTATTGCTTTCGACGGAGCGGTGCAAATTGGGAACGCGGGAGCCGAAACGAACACACGTCCAGCCTGGTCAGAGGTCGGCGCGCGAGCGGGGGGAACGGGGCGTAGGGTCGCCGGGGGTGGGGGAACTGTAGCGGATGTATTGCGCGTTCTTCACTACGTTTGGTCTAGCAACTAATTTGAATAATTCCCGCTCTCAGGCTGGCAACTGTAGGATCTTGTAATGTTTTCGCCTTTTCACCATTTTCTTTTATTTTTATTTGTTTATAACAATATAAAATTTTCTTCTCTCTTGGCTATGATCGATACTTCTTTTTTTTTTCTAAGGCTTTGCATATGTGTTCGCAGGGATGGAAAATTCCTCCCCTACAACACATAAGCCTCCATGAAAATTGGACCCTTAATTTCTTTGATAACTTCAGAAAGCTACTTAAAGCTCTCTTGTACTATATATCTTTATAGACATATGTACTTAACTAATTAATACGTTATTTACGATCTTGAACGCAAATATACCCGTATTTATATTGTAATTAAATTCCATCAAACGTTGTGTAATTTTTTTGATTTATGATATAGGATTTTAATTACTTTCATTTTGTGGTAACCCCCTTGGTTCTGATCGAGGTGTTGAGTTTCACAATTTAATTGGTCTTTCCATTGCAAACCTAGACTTACATGAATTCCCTGAATGAGCTAACTTTCCTAATGTAATTATTGATTCCCTGCACCCTACAAAATCGTAGTTAAACGCTGATAAAAGATATTATACATGTTTATTTGGACAGATAATTAAATATAACTCAAATGGTTAATTGTTAGTAAATTTGGCAATGATTAATTATTGTGTCTGGTTGGCGCCACTCCTCCATGACTCAGCTGCTATAAGGTACATGTAAAATTGATTTAGTATGGTAATGTTATTAGTTAATTGTATATTTGACGAACTCAGAATAACCCTTTGCTAGCAAAATTTGGCTCCTTCCTCCTGCAAGTAAACGAGATGATCGTGAGTCGACAAGAAATTCGTACAATCTTTTGACACGGCTTTTTGATTGATACCTTAGTTATCGCGTCCCAAAAAGCCTTCCACGTCATCATGCACTGCCTTCAAGTCTTCCCTCGGGTCCCGAAACCTCCAAATTCCAACACCTCCTTGGACTACAATTTACTTAGGGCGAACCGGTTTCGTCCTATATACAATCATATACTCACGGTTGGTGTGGACTTACGGGTCGTGAATCCTCATTCCACGTTTAAAAGAGAATGCGAGAGTGGTCTACCGACCTAAATGCAAGCTGTATGCAGGTCCGCATTCTCCAGTAAACAGTACATACGAATAAATATATGTATACATACAGTTTGGGAAAGGTTTATAACTCGCAATACGAGGCTATCTACCTCGCATTCCGAGCTCGGATCTCGCACGAAGAATTCTGCACAATTCTTAGCTTGGTAACCGAATATATACGTAAGAATAAGGTTATACTAATAAATACTAGTAGAATAAGAAATTATTTGATAGTTTGTTTTGGAGAGCTATCGAACTCCAGGCTTTTTGTTTGGTTTTGACGTTTTTATTTAAGAGAATCGTCATCTCTATTTGGTTTGGTCAATGGTCTTGTTGTAGGAGCGACCACTGCCTCCTGTTTGATGAACTGTATTTGTTTTAAACTTTACCTCCAGGTTTCAACATTAATTTCGTTCATCCTTTCCCGTGATTTCTCAATTGTTTCAAGTAATTGATTGCCACATAAGAGGGTACACGACTCTCAACTGTCTCTGGCAACTGATGGGATCTATGCGAACACTCCATCAATAATGTTCAAATGTTTCGTATAATATTTCTATATAAATCTTACTAACCCGTGATTTTTCAATTGTAGATTGTGAATGGTAGGTAATTGTAAACACGCGGCTCCCAGATGTTTCAAGTAACTAATAAAAATCTATGCGACTATCTAATCAATGGTATTCAAATGTTTCATGTAATATTCGATATAAATCTTGCTAACCCATGATTTTTCAATTGTAGATTGTGAATGATAGGTATTTGTAAATGACCCATATCGCTGCACATTGCACAATGACATCCTGATGGTTATCCTTATAACCCTGATAAATTTTCTAGTTACGGCCAAGGTCGTTTTCAAACTATGCGGTTGGCCCAGATCTTCAGCGTCTCTATTTGTAAACAAGTCGAATAATATAAACACCTTCTTTGACACACTAACCTAGATGCGAGATTATTTATTTAAGAAATATTTCTACCTCTCCCTATAATTCAGTTATGTTACCCTTTATTGTGCATAATTAATTAGAATATTTTTAATTCCTTTTGAAGTTAAACTATTTATTTCACTTTTTGAACACAAATTTACTAAGAGGTTAAGTGAAGAATAAATATAAATATAAGTACACATATATCGATTGTCAAAATATGTTAAATAAGAGTACATATATTAATAAATAAATATAAAATATATGATTCTACATAGTCTTGAATATTAATAAATACATATTTTCTTTTTCAATAAAGTAGATATGTCCATAGGTAGGTATCTAAGAATCGCTACCATTTCGATGCTTCGAT
Organism: Hesperophylax magnus; assembly: GCA_026573805.1. Lineage (NCBI taxonomy): Eukaryota > Metazoa > Arthropoda > Insecta > Trichoptera > Limnephilidae > Hesperophylax > Hesperophylax magnus. Next base: position 1,466,368 of record JAIUSX010000071.1, read on the forward strand.
TAATAAGTAAAATACATATATATAAATACATTACTCATATATTTATTCTTTATATACAATATATTACTTTATTTTATATAAATAAATACATAATATACATATATTAATGTGTAATGCTTTGTTTTGTTGTTTTTAATAATTTAATTGATATACCATAATCAGCTGTATCTCCTCACTCCTAGGTCCTGAAAATTATTTATAAAAAGAAAACTTACCCCCCGTCAAGGTATTTCCGGTCGGGTGTACACAACAACCTTGATGAAGAAATCCTACCTAATTAATTGTATTTTTCAACTAATTTCAAAATAAGTCTTTTCGACTATTTATTCCTATTTAATATTTTATTCTCGCTTGAATCGTATAAATTAGCTGATATTTAATTTTTCTTCCGAACGAAATCCTAATTCAGAAAACCCGTTGATTTAATAACACCTTTCTAGTTTAGGCTTTTGAATGATAGCTGTTTCAAATTCTTTTTCGAAATGATAGACTGATGATTAAAATTCCGGTTAAAACGACAAACACTTTTAACACTGTCGCTATACGCACGATGGATTTTAATTGAACAATTTATTAATTCTAAATTTCCTTTTATATAAATTGATAAGAAAATTTATTCCGAATTGTGCAAACTTTTAATTAAACTCGACTCTTAATAAATTAATTTTTTTTTCTAACTGTTAATTTTAGAACAAAGGTTTAAACGTTTATTATTATCGAATCCTTTTTTTTGTTTTTGTGTTTCTTTTAACCTAAGATGAAGTATTTACTATTAATAATTTTAAACAAAATTATAATCTATTTTTAAATATCAATTCACGAGCACATCCACTTTAATTTAACGATAACAAACTCTTAAATTTAATTCGAATGTTTTCACTTTGAATGAAATAATTATTTTTAAATTTTTAATAATTCACTTTTAATTCCGTAATCACTTTCTGCACTTCACTTAACACTTTTAAGCAGTGAGTTTAAATTATATTTATTTTCACTGTTTAACCAAATTAAATTTCACTGACTCTAGCACTTGTATTTTCCACAAAATTTTCCTAAGTCCAGGGCTTATTTAAAATTTAACACTTAAAGATTTTTCACTGTTAATCCTACCAAAGACGTAGTACTGCCACGTAACAACTTTTCGAATTCCCGGCGCGACTCCCTCCTGACTGATGTGTTCCATCTTTTATATCCCTCTCAGGTCCCAAAAGACGTATCTGAATTTCTCTTGATGCTTAATTCTATTTCCTATCAACTCGTAAATCCGAACATCTCTCTCACTAATATTGTTTATACATTCATACGATCTTTCGTCGTCCAGCTTTGGGCGGCGGTTAATTTTTATCTCACGTCGCTAACTTGATAGGGTCCGAATCGGGTAAGTCTGCGTTCATTGCCCAAGCTGCCTTTGTTCTATGGTTCATACAAAATGTAGTTAAAATATCATGATTTTGCGTTCCCTTTTTTTCTCAATTCGCGATAGGTCCGTCCTCAGTAACATATATATAGATCTCAATTTTATGCATCTCATGCGAAACATGATTAAATCCATGGCGAAATCTTTACTATGCATTTTTGAATTTCGATTTGTCTAAAATCTACTTAATTTTATTGTTACTTATATGAGCTTTTCCATTTCCACCCGTACTCTCTATCTCCCTGTCGCAGATTTGAGTTTTTCCTTTATCTTTGAATTTTATATTTATCCGCGACGTTTTCTTGCACAATTTCTTCTTGATTCTTATGTCATTTCTCATAACTCTTATAATTACTCATTTTCCAAGTCGTATTTATTAATTTCACGGATAAATTCGAATTGTATCGCTTTTCTCCACATGGATCATTTCCTATCTCCGTTCTTTACCCTTCCTTTTATCTTTTCTTCACTTTTCCCGATGTGTGTGGTCTCCAGGAAAATTTCATACTTCATTTATTATTAATTAATATATAGTTTTCCACACTTCTACGGGAGATATACCTAATTAGACTCTGGGATATCTGTCATTTTTATTGTTTTACCCAATCTCCGCCCATTCTCCATCCCTCACTTACAAGATTTCACATAAATTATACGTCTGGACATATGTTTACGTCTCAGATTTTATGTACTACGGCCGTAAATTTAGTTTAATTTTAGAGCCATTAGTTTTAATATCTTTTGCTTTAAATAAATATTCCATAAGCTCCACGTTAAATTTTATTGGTCTTCTAATGGGTTATTACCTTAACGTAAATAAAAATCATGTCCGGATTTCGATTGTTTATTCTTCAAAATATACATGAGACCGCCAACCTTTTATCTTGTTTCGATCCCTCCGTAATATTGGGTAACTCTAATATATATCTACCCTGATAATCATGTAAAATGCCTACGTTTCCTGAATTTAATCTATCGCTATATGTTCAGTTTTACTGTCTTCTTCTGATACTCAATTTTTATGCCCCTAGGACCTTTGTAGCAGCTAAAATCTCTGTATTATCCTTCCATTCGGTCGCCGCACTTTTCTAAAATGTCTATTTTTTTTGCGAGATTTTCATTCAAGATTGATTTACCAATATGTCCGTTTCATCTTAAATTGATAACGATTAATTTCCATTGTTTCCAACACTCACTCCTCTCTTTAGTACGATTTTTATCGAACATGACACCCTCCTTCTATCATAAATAATTGCACTACAGTTGAAATTCCGCCAGTAACTTTCCTTTGCTTTTCCCGTCCTTTTTTTATACTATCACGTTTATAATTTTTTTCATTGCATTTTTGTGTGTGCGCTTTACAACCTGTAAAACTTCCAAGCACCCGATTTCAATGGTTCGATACCCCATAAATGTCTCAGTTATTGTAAACATTCCCAGGAGTTTGTCACCTTGAAAGTCGATGTTGACCCTAAAGTGCGTTCACCTCCAATTTCTGTGAGAATCGAAATGTCGTTAATTATCTTTTTTTATTGCCTGATCCACAGTTCATTCCTTTGTCTGCATTTGATGTACGCCTCTTCGTTCACTGATTGGTTACTCAAAATTTTATAGCTCTTTGTTCAGATCTATTGGTTGACAAAATTCAATGTTTATTTTGAAGCCTCAAAAGGGGGTTCCTAGTCGTTCCTAGACGATTTTAATGACCTCTGTGTTTATACTATAGAATCTCAACATAATTCCAACTATTACAGGTGCCTACTGAAAACCAAACTGAATCAATTTTAACCTCAACAGATGTCGCTAGAATGACGGTTTTCATTAATAATTTGTATATTTTTAGCAGCTATGGTTTATCTGTTTTTCACTGTGATTTAAACCTTTCATCACAGTTCCCCCCTCTGAACTCAATTTGCTGTGGCTAACGTTGTATACTACTTTAGACATCGAAATTGTGTTCAAATGTAGTCTAGCTATCCTCCCCCCCCTCGTTCTGTTATTCCTTTTCCTACATCACTTCCTGTTATTTCCTTTCTCTACCTCACTCTATCATTCCCTATCTCTCTCTCCATTCTGTTATTTCCTTTCTCCCCCCCCCTCATTCTGTTATTCCCTATCTCTCTTTCCATTCTGTTATTTCCTTTCTCCCCCCCCTCATTCTGTTATTCCTTTTCCTACATCACTTCCTGTTATTTCCTTTCTCCCCCCCCTCATTTTGTTATTCCCTATCTTTTTCTTCATTCTGTTTGGATTGTTAACAACCTTGACTTTGAATCACATTGTATTTTCTATTTTCTTTTCGCGTAGATTTTATTTTATGGAATTTTCTCTAATTTTGATAAACTCAAAATTAATCTCTTTTTTTTTTCTGGGAAAAACACGCCCCTCGACTCGCGTGTTTAGGTGGTCCTCAACCTGGTTGGACTAAGACCTCCCTTACAATGATTCAGATAAAGATTGTTTGCAATCTCGCGGTCTATTGACCAACTGAAAAGTGGATGGTCTCTTGGTGTGCAAATAATTTTTCGTTTTGTTTTTGTTTTGTAAGTATGATAATTTTTGTGAAATATGTATCTTTGCACGACCTCTCCCAATCCAAAAATCAGTGGTATACATGTTTCATTTAAACTTTTCCAGCATTTTTTTTTTTTTCTTATTCGCAAATTTTTTTTTTTTTTGTGTAATTTCTAATTGTCTTTTCATAGATCATTCAAACAAGTTGTTCTAGCCTAGGTGTTACCCACCCTAATTTTTAAATTTCATAAATGTTCTTAACTAAACTCCAATTTTCTCATCGTTCCTGTTTCCTTTTAAATTTTTTTTTTTTTGAAAATTTAACCTAACCATATCGTAATTCTAATGTTCCCTTTTTATCTTTACCTAATGTCCACTCTAAATCTATAGATAGCCTTATTTCAAGTTTTCAAAAAAAAAAAAAAAAAAAATCTAACTCTATGCATTGTCAATTTAATCTTGTTTTATAAAACGTACCCTATCCTATTTATAATATATGTATTTTTTTTTTGTTCCTTTTGTGGGTATATAACTCCCATACGCTTTCCTTCTGTGTTCTTACTTATCTAACAAAATTTTCCTACACACTAACACACAATTTTTTTTCTAAACTAGAAAATCAATATTATCGAAAAATTTTTCTCTTACTCTATTAGTAAATTAGAATATGATTGTCGCTTATTAAGAGATTTGTTCACTCAACCTTAAAGACTTAAGGACGACCCGCCCCTCGCAAACGAACTGATAGTCTAATATTTTAGTAATTTTCTTTCTCCTTAAATTATATCGTATCCTAACAGATTTTAAATTTTTCTCAATCGTTTATTTATTTAAAGTTTCAAATATTGTAAATTTCGCATTTTATTCGTTGATTTCCACTATCTCTAAACTCGGTTTTTGTACCTTATTACATGTATAATATTTCGCTAAATGAATTGCGCTATAATCTCCTTTTATTTCCCGAGTTACCGGATCAATTAGCGTATACGTGTTACTATAAACTTCTGACCCAATTACATAAGGTCCATCGTAAAGCAGATTGAATTTTTTTATTTCTTTTTTGAGTAGGTTTGATTGTGTAAATTTTTTCAACTTGACCAGGGTCCCAATCTCATAAGTTATTAATCTTTTGTTGAGATTATAGTATTTCTGTCGATTTGCAACGCTTTTCTCTAAATTTTTCCGTGCTGCTAGTCTTATTTCATTTATTGTTTTCGTAGATTTTCCGCAGCCTTGAGTATACCTGTCTAAACTATAAGTTGGTGATTTCCCAAAAGCTATTTCATTAGGTGAAAATCCTGTTGAACAGTGTATCGAGTTATTGTAGGTTTGTTCTATTTCTTTAAGGAAAGCCGCCCACTTGGTATGTTTTTCGTGACAATAAATACGGAAAATTCTACCTAATTCTTTATTCACGCGCTCTGTTATGTTCGGTCCGGGATTTCGTATTGACGTATGTACGATTCTTATGCCCATCCTATTTAAGTTGTTTTCCCATTTCTTCGATGTAAATTGAGATCCGTTGTCCGTTAACAAAGCATCTATTTGTATTGTTTTATTAAAATCCTCTACACAATTTAACACGGTCTTAGTACTTGCTATCCTCAATTTATATAATTTTACAAATCTACTGAATGAATCTTGGATCACGAAAATGAATTTAACCCCTCCTATTCCTCTCGGTAAAGGTCCGTATAAATCTGCCATAGCTAATTGTCCTACTTCTTTGGTAATTATGGATTTACTGGGCCCTACAGTTGGTCGAATTTCGCGCTTCGCCAGCTGACAAAGGTGACACCCTCTCACTATGCGTTTTATCTCTCGGTGCATGCCTGGCCAATAATACCTATCTCCCAAAGCTGTCCCTGTTTTAAAAACTCCTCCGTGTCCGATTTCTAAATGTATCATTTTTATTAGTTCTTCAGTCAACTCTTGTGGTACTGCTAACACCGTTTTATTTAGCCCTGTTGTGTAATATAAAGTCTTGCCTATTTTTTTATAATTTTTTTTATACCTATTAACATTTTTTGTCGGCGGCCCAAATTTTCCCTTGCGCAAATATCCGAAAATTTCTCCCAAAAATGTGTCTTGTTTCTGTAGTTCAGTTATATTTTCTAAGTGTTTTCGAATCTGTTGTCTACCTTTAACTGCAAAAGCTGCTATCTCTGGGCACGTGTTTTTCTCCTCCTGTACATTTTTTGCATCACAAGAATAACGAGATAAAATATCAGGCCCTATATTTTCCTTCCCTTTGACGTATTCTACAGTGAAGTTAAATTGGTTTAAATACAAAATCCACCGTGTTAGTCGGCCACTGTACATCTTCCAGCTCTTTAAAAATGTCAATGCTTGATGGTCTGTTCTAATTATTAAGTGTACTCCTCTTAAGTATGTCTCAAATTTGTGTAAAGCATATATTATCGCCCATAACTCTTGTTCTGACGTGGTCCATTTCAACTCCGGTCCTCTTAAAGCTTTGCTAATAAATCCAATAACGTGGTGATTTCCTTCCTCATCCAACTGATATAATTCTCCTCCTATGGCGAACCCCGAACTATCTGTCTGTAAATAATAAGTACTATTTGGGTCATGATGATGTAAAATAACTGTCTCTAAAAATAATGTTTTCACCCTCTCGAATGCGCGCTGTTCTGAGTCACCCCATCGCCAGGTTCTATTTTTCTGAAGTAAATCGCACAAAACCCGTGTTGTTTCCCCATATTTATTTGCGAATCTACGGTAATAATTGCAAAGTCCTAGAAAAGCTCTAACTTGTTTTATTTTCTTGGGTACCGGAAAATTTTTTATAGCATCAATCTTTTCCGGATCCATTTGAACTCCCAAAGGCGTTATAATATGTCCTAACATACGTACTTCTGTGAATAAAAATTGACATTTTTCAAGTTTACAAGTCATGTTTGCTTCCTTTAACCTCTCAAGTACCGCGTTTACATGTTCAAAATGATCTTCTTGACTACCACACGTATATATTATTAAATCATCTAAGTAATTAGCGCAGAATTCCCTCACCCCTGGTCCTAGAATTCTGTCCATTCCTCTTGAAAAACTCCCTACTGATGTTTTTAACCCCTGCGGTAATACCTTGTATACGTAAGATTTTCCATTGTATACAAACCCAGTATACTTGCGACTTTCTGGACTGATAGGTATTTGAAAGTAAGCTGAATTTAGATCTATTGTGGTTATGAATTTTACACCATGAAAACGCTGTATAATTTCTGAAGTTAATGGTGGTTTTTCTACTTCCGCCTGCATTCTGGTGTTTAACAATCTAGCATCTAAGAGTATCCTAACCGTCCCATCTTTTTTCAAGGTAAATGTTAGAGGACTAGAAAACTGCGTGGCTTCTCTACTGATGATTCCTAATGACTCCAATTCTCTAATCTTTTCATCAATCTTATCCCTGTAAGCAAAAGGTACTGGGTAGGATCGCTTAACGAAAGGCGTCTCGTCCGTCATTCTTATTTCGTGAGTGTACAAAGTAGTTAGGCCCGGTTTGTCTATAAATACATTCTTATGTTTAATTAAAATCTTTTCTAACCCTTCTTTTCCTTTTGAATCTAAATTTAACTCGGACACAAAGGTCGTTATTCTACTCTCGAGGCACGCCGTATTATTTATTTCAGGGTTTACTTCAATATTAATTATTTTTCCACTTGTGCAATTTTGATTTCTAATCTCGTGTTTAGGTTTCCTATGAATTACGGTTGAATTTACTAACTCTATTTCCTTCTTCCCATTTCCTGTTTTTATTTTTTAACTTTCTGTTTTCTCCACATTTAAATTCAGCTGTATATTCGTCTAACCAGTTGATACCCAATATAATTGGCCTAATTAACTTTGGTATTATTAAACACGGCGTATTTATTATAACATCTCCAAATCGCAATGGTACTAAAACCAACCTAGATATTCTCTGACTTTTATGTCCTATCGCTACTTTAATTTGTATAGTGGTTACAGGCATAATAGGATAAAGTGTTTGGTCATTTAAATAACTTTCATAAAATTCTTGAGAAACGCACGTGATTTGACTCCCGGTATCTATTAGACAATGAACTTCCGTGTTATCTATCTGTGCTTTGGCTTCCGGTAATAACGGTAAAGTGCTACCCTTTTCTACTTCCTCATAATCTCTGTCTTCGAAAATGTTGTTGAACCCACTAATTTCCCTTCTTGTTTTCTCTTCGTTCACTTTCAATTGATTCCATTCATCCGTTATTTGTTGTAAAGAATTGACACATACTTCCACATCTATTTCCGCTTCCGTTCTCGTTTCTTCCGCTCCATCCTTTCGTCTTCTCACATTCCTTTCTGCTTTTATTGGAACAGTCATCCCTTGTTCATTTCTTCCCAATCCTTTCATTGGATTCCACCCCCATTTCATCATAATCTTCAATGCAGTGTTGTGTTTTGGTGCCGGCGTCCCTCTCCCTGTGTGAGTCGTATTCATGAGGGCTAATGAATCAACCCTCGGCCGTTTCCCGAATTGTTTGCGATTACTAGCTCCTTGCCGCTTGTAGTTTTTGTAGAACCTCCCTGTGAAGATGTCGTAGCTTCTGCACACTTACTGCAGCTAGCGCCTCCTTCCACACTCTCTATTGCGTGAATTCTCTTCTTTATAGCGTGATAACGGTCACGGTATTTGTCCTTCTTGTTGATCTCCTCCCCACTCCTTTTCTTTGTGTTCCGTTCTTCCGGTGTGCAAACCATTGTATCTAGTTTTCGAAGAAACTCAGCAGCGACAATCTCATCTCCTGACTGCCCTGAAAACCATAGCGATTGAACATCTTTAGGGTAATGTCTCATAATCTCGTCAACTACGCCCAACGGTGTCTCGGTAATTTTTAATGCTTTCGCTAAATCCCAATAATTTGCGAAATGAGTGAGCATGGATATATCTCTCTTGGAATCATATACCCCTTCCGCAAGACGACGGCGAACCTCATTCTTCTTTATATCTCCCCAATAGGTAGCTAAAAAATCTCTTTCGAAATCCAACATTGTTTCCCATCGCTTGTTGTATAACTTGGCCCACGTTTTTGCTTCTCCCTTCAAATTTTCCCGTACGACAATTAATGGATCTGTACGTTTAACTTTTCTAGTGTATTCTTTTAAATCTTCTAAGAAACTTATGGGGTTTTGGTTTCCACCGGAAAATGAAGGTCGTTCCTGCTGCGGTAGCATTTCCACTACTTGGAGAACGTTTTTCGGCGCACTATCCTCTCCTGTCACCGCCACTGTTGTTGGTCTTCCTAATTGTTTCTCAAGTTCCTGCATTTTATCAACAAGCGGTGCTAAAGCTGCTTGAATTATTGTAGTAATATCTCCGATGTTCACTGTTGACGTCCCAGCTGTAGCATTTTCCTCGATTGCCGTCACTAAAGCTTCTGTTTGCCTCCCCATTCCACGTTTTCCCACCATTTTCTTAGATCTTCCGAATGTTACCGGCTTATGTATCTATTTTTTTTCTTACTAAGCGACAACCTCAATATTCCTATTTTAATTTTCTTAATTATTTTATATATATGTTGCCTTTTTTATTCTATATATTTTTTTTTTCAAATTTTTCTCGTTTTTCTTATTTTTTTTTGTTTTTCTAGATTTTTCTTGTATTTTATCACCTGGCTGTTCCTGTAAAATTTCAAGTTCGTTTATGATTTTCACATCATCCTCTTGTATACACTTGCCTTGTTCGATATCCGACCTATTTTAAATTTTTTTTACAATACCTATCAAGATGTTCCGTTTATCTATTTTCAATTTACAAAATCTATTAGGATTTTTTCAATGCCTAAAATGAATTTCCTTTTAATAGGTATATATACACATATATATAATCCCATCATAAACATTCGTCAACGACATTAAAAGTCTCGAGCCGACTCTGGATTGTATTTTTTTCTTTGAGATTGAAAGTCGAATTCTCAACTAACACTTTGTCTTTTCAAAACAACGTTTATTTGTTTGGCCCATACTTGAATTCCTTATCGAATCCATTGACTGGGTTCTCTGTGTCTTAAAATACGCCTCAATAGTCAACAACCTAACCTGAATGTCAACAAACTTATCATGAGTAAATCTTACGTTATTTCAACTTACCCGTTTATATGGTAAATTATATTATGTAAGATTAATCTTACCTCACAAAACAAAACATCAAATGTTTCACCCTCATTAATGACTCTGTCGATTATCGAGATTTGTGATCCTGACTAAATCTATCTACTCGTGCATTGGCGGCACGTAGAGCGATCATTTGAATTTAACACGTGGTCCTAATGATTAACTATGATTTAATACAATTACACTTTTCTATTTTGATATTATTGTTTTCATAGATCTACCTATCACACGATATGGGTGTAATATTTCCGTTATTTATTATGTTACAGATGGTCATAATAGATAACACCCCAACATGTCATAATAATTGTTTTTTCTTTTGTTTTATAATGATATTAATGTTAATCAAAAAAAAAAATATTTTTTTTTTGTTAATCAATTGCTATCAATCAATTTTATATTTTTCGTAATCATTATTTTTGCAAAACCAATGATATCTAGTAAGGTACATTGGGTGTTGTAAAACATTAATCAATTTAATTTGTCTAAACCTTTCTATTCTTCTAATAAATCTGTCGAATGTCTAGCGATAAAAATAATAATATCTTTTCCTGACTTTGTGAATAATTTGTTAAGTACCACGGCCCGCCGCTGGTCTGTCGGATATGAGATAAACAATAATTGTTTACGTTCATCCTGCTTGTTATTATTTATTCAATCTCGACGTTTGTTTATTTAATTTTTGTTCCTCAGAGTGATACGTGTTATTCAACGATGTTTCCTTACGCCCGATGTTTATCTTATCAATTTTTTCGATGTTCTTTGTTTTCACAATAAGTTCGATGTTTTTCGGGCTTATCTGTTTATTAAACTTGCTTCATATCAACATTCCGATCTGTTCGGTGAACCCAAAACATAAACAATGTTTTTGTTTACAGAACGCATTCCTTTTGACTGAATGACATCATTAACCTACATATCCTTTGTTTTTGTTTACATTATCGTATGAAAGGAATTTTTTATTGACTCTTAAGTTCACGGTCATTTGAATGAACACATTTTTATTTATAAGGACACTTTTTGTGTTATAAGTTTATTCGTTAACACATTCTTTTTGGATTTATTGTTTATTTACGTTAATCTATTATTATTTTTTTTTATTTCACTGTGTATTTATGTAATGTCGCACTTTTCTGATTTTTTTTTTTTTTTGTTAATTCTTTAATTAATTACGTCCTATTTATTATTATTATTTTCTCCGTTTTTGCAATAGGTTGACCAATAAAACCTTTTTTTTTCCAATCTTATAAAACCTGAACCTCCTGGACACGGCTATGCAGTTGTAATGTTTTCATGGTTCAACATTAATTTTTGTTCCTCCTTTCCCGTGATTTCTCAATTGTTTCAAGTAATTGATTGCCACATAAGAGGGTACACGACTCTCAACTGTCTCTGGCAACTGATGGGATCTATGCGAACACTCCATCAATAATGTTCAAATGTTTCGTATAATATTTCTATATAAATCTTACTAACCCGTGATTTTTCAATTGTAGATTGTGAATGGTAGGTAATTGTAAACACGCGGCTCCCAGATGTTTCAAGTAACTAATAAAAATCTATGCGACTATCTAATCAATGGTATTCAAATGTTTCATGTAATATTCGATATAAATCTTGCTAACCCATGATTTTTCAATTGTAGATTGTGAATGATAGGTATTTGTAAATGACCCATATCGCTGCACATTGCACAATGACATCCTGATGGTTATCCTTATAACCCTGATAAATTTTCTAGTTACGGCCAAGGTCGTTTTCAAACTATGCGGTTGGCCCAGATCTTCAGCGTCTCTATTTGTAAACAAGTCGAATAATATAAACACCTTCTTTGACACACTAACCTAGATGCGAGATTATTTATTTAAGAAATATTTCTACCTCTCCCTATAATTCAGTTATGTTACCCTTTATTGTGCATAATTAATTAGAATATTTTTAATTCCTTTTGAAGTTAAACTATTTATTTCACTTTTTGAACACAAATTTACTAAGAGGTTAAGTGAAGAATAAATATAAATATAAGTACACATATATCGATTGTCAAAATATGTTAAATAAGAGTACATATATTAATAAATAAATATAAAATATATGATTCTACATAGTCTTGAATATTAATAAATACATATTTTCTTTTTCAATAAAGTAGATATGTCCATAGGTAGGTATCTAAGAATCGCTACCATTTCGATGCTTCGATTAATAAGTAAAATACATATATATAAATACATTACTCATATATTTATTCTTTATATACAATATATTACTTTATTTTATATAAATAAATACATAATATACATATATTAATGTGTAATGCTTTGTTTTGTTGTTTTTAATAATTTAATTGATATACCATAATCAGCTGTATCTCCTCACTCCTAGGTCCTGAAAATTATTTATAAAAAGAAAACTTACCCCCCGTCAAGGTATTTCCGGTCGGGTGTACACAACAACCTTGATGAAGAAATCCTACCTAATTAATTGTATTTTTCAACTAATTTCAAAATAAGTCTTTTCGACTATTTATTCCTATTTAATATTTTATTCTCGCTTGAATCGTATAAATTAGCTGATATTTAATTTTTCTTCCGAACGAAATCCTAATTCAGAAAACCCGTTGATTTAATAACACCTTTCTAGTTTAGGCTTTTGAATGATAGCTGTTTCAAATTCTTTTTCGAAATGATAGACTGATGATTAAAATTCCGGTTAAAACGACAAACACTTTTAACACTGTCGCTATACGCACGATGGATTTTAATTGAACAATTTATTAATTCTAAATTTCCTTTTATATAAATTGATAAGAAAATTTATTCCGAATTGTGCAAACTTTTAATTAAACTCGACTCTTAATAAATTAATTTTTTTTTCTAACTGTTAATTTTAGAACAAAGGTTTAAACGTTTATTATTATCGAATCCTTTTTTTTGTTTTTGTGTTTCTTTTAACCTAAGATGAAGTATTTACTATTAATAATTTTAAACAAAATTATAATCTATTTTTAAATATCAATTCACGAGCACATCCACTTTAATTTAACGATAACAAACTCTTAAATTTAATTCGAATGTTTTCACTTTGAATGAAATAATTATTTTTAAATTTTTAATAATTCACTTTTAATTCCGTAATCACTTTCTGCACTTCACTTAACACTTTTAAGCACTGAGTTTAAATTATATTTATTTTCACTGTTTAACCAAATTAAATTTCACTGACTCTAGCACTTGTATTTTCCACAAAATTTTCCTAAGTCCAGGGCTTATTTAAAATTTAACACTTAAAGATTTTTCACTGTTAATCCTACCAAAGACGTAGTACTGCCACGTAACAACTTTTCGAATTCCCGGCGCGACTCCCTCCTGACTGATGTGTTCCATCTTTTATATCCCTCTCAGGTCCCAAAAGACGTATCTGAATTTCTCTTGAAGCTTAATTCTATTTCCTATCAACTCGTAAATCCGAACATCTCTCTCACTAATATTGTTTATACATTCATACGATCTTTCGTCGTCCAGCTTTGGGCGGCGGTTAATTTTTATCTCACGTCGCTAACTTGATAGGGTCCGAATCGGGTAAGTCTGCGTTCATTGCCCAAGCTGCCTTTGTTCTATGGTTCATACAAAATGTAGTTAAAATATCATGATTTTGCGTTCCCTTTTTTTCTCAATTCGCGATAGGTCCGTCCTCAGTAACATATATATAGATCTCAATTTTATGCATCTCATGCGAAACATGATTAAATCCATGGCGAAATCTTTACTATGCATTTTTGAATTTCGATTTGTCTAAAATCTACTTAATTTTATTGTTACTTATATGAGCTTTTCCATTTCCACCCGTACTCTCTATCTCCCTGTCGCAGATTTGAGTTTTTCCTTTATCTTTGAATTTTATATTTATCCGCGACGTTTTCTTGCACAATTTCTTCTTGATTCTTATGTCATTTCTCATAACTCTTATAATTACTCATTTTCCAAGTCGTATTTATTAATTTCACGGATAAATTCGAATTGTATCGCTTTTCTCCACATGGATCATTTCCTATCTCCGTTCTTTACCCTTCCTTTTATCTTTTCTTCACTTTTCCCGATGTGTGTGGTCTCCAGGAAAATTTCATACTTCATTTATTATTAATTAATATATAGTTTTCCACACTTCTACGGGAGATATACCTAATTAGACTCTGGGATATCTGTCATTTTTATTGTTTTACCCAATCTCCGCCCATTCTCCATCCCTCACTTACAAGATTTCACATAAATTATACGTCTGGACATATGTTTACGTCTCAGATTTTATGTACTACGGCCGTAAATTTAGTTTAATTTTAGAGCCATTAGTTTTAATATCTTTTGCTTTAAATAAATATTCCATAAGCTCCACGTTAAATTTTATTGGTCTTCTAATGGGTTATTACCTTAACGTAAATAAAAATCATGTCCGGATTTCGATTGTTTATTCTTCAAAATATACATGAGACCGCCAACCTTTTATCTTGTTTCGATCCCTCCGTAATATTGGGTAACTCTAATATATATCTACCCTGATAATCATGTAAAATGCCTACGTTTCCTGAATTTAATCTATCGCTATATGTTCAGTTTTACTGTCTTCTTCTGATACTCAATTTTTATGCCCCTAGGACCTTTGTAGCAGCTAAAATCTCTGTATTATCCTTCCATTCGGTCGCCGCACTTTTCTAAAATGTCTATTTTTTTTGCGAGATTTTCATTCAAGATTGATTTACCAATATGTCCGTTTCATCTTAAATTGATAACGATTAATTTCCATTGTTTCCAACACTCACTCCTCTCTTTAGTACGATTTTTATCGAACATGACACCCTCCTTCTATCATAAATAATTGCACTACAGTTGAAATTCCGCCAGTAACTTTCCTTTGCTTTTCCCGTCCTTTTTTTATACTATCACGTTTATAATTTTTTTCATTGCATTTTTGTGTGTGCGCTTTACAACCTGTAAAACTTCCAAGCACCCGATTTCAATGGTTCGATACCCCATAAATGTCTCAGTTATTGTAAACATTCCCAGGAGTTTGTCACCTTGAAAGTCGATGTTGACCCTAAAGTGCGTTCACCTCCAATTTCTGTGAGAATCGAAATGTCGTTAATTATCTTTTTTTATTGCCTGATCCACAGTTCATTCCTTTGTCTGCATTTGATGTACGCCTCTTCGTTCACTGATTGGTTACTCAAAATTTTATAGCTCTTTGTTCAGATCTATTGGTTGACAAAATTCAATGTTTATTTTGAAGCCTCAAAAGGGGGTTCCTAGTCGTTCCTAGACGATTTTAATGACCTCTGTGTTTATACTATAGAATCTCAACATAATTCCAACTATTACAGGTGCCTACTGAAAACCAAACTGAATCAATTTTAACCTCAACAGATGTCGCTAGAATGACGGTTTTCATTAATAATTTGTATATTTTTAGCAGCTATGGTTTATCTGTTTTTCACTGTGATTTAAACCTTTCATCACAATCTTTTGCGGCTAAAATCTGTTATATGACACCTCCCCCCGCGCTCGTAAAAAAAGGCGACGTGGTAATGGAGCATCAGGGTTAAAAGATCCTCTATGTGCCTCCCTTGGGGTTTTTTTGACAAAACAAGAGTTGCCCTTAGTTTGAGAGACTTGGATGGCCAGAGAGATGCCTAGCTAAAACATAATGACTAGCTTATGCCATAGGCTAGGTAACAATATTTGTGGGGAGAAATGAGGAAGGGTACATAGCATGTTTGGAGCAAATAAATTTTGGGGAGAGAGCAGGTGTGGAAACAACAAGTAAAATTATGCAATTTGAAAACAATAGACATGGTTATGCAATTGAAAGACAAAAGACAAAATTATGCAATTGAAAGACAAAAGGGCATGGTTATGCAATTGAAAAACAAAAGGGCATGGTTATGCAATTGAAAAAACAATAGACAACATTATACAATTGAAAAACAAAAGGGCATGGTTATGCAATTGAAAAAACAATAGACAACATTATACAATTGAAAAACAAAAGGGCATGGTTATGCAATTGAAAAAACAATAGACAACATTATACAATTGAAAAACAAAAGGGCATGGTTATGCAATTGAAAAAACAATAGACAACATTATACAATTGAAAAAAACAAAACAAAAGACGGAATGTTAAGGTGTGATTCTAGGGTTTCATTGGTCTGGAAGCTAAGTTTGCGTTGCGTTGGTTTTTTGGTTTCGAAGAGTTGCGAAGGAAACGAGATTTCACTGACTCTAAAAGATTACATTATCACTGTAATCTGACCCATTGAGATAACACTCAGGAGTACACTTAGGTCTTGGAAAAAAAAAAACACTTTGCTTCGTTGTGGGCGTTGATGTTTGCGAAGTGGGGCTGTGGTTTGCGGGGCTGCGGCTATGGTTACAGTGGTCATTGGAGAGAGTAGTCCAGGTTCCGTAGTTATGCCAGTACGAGTCCTATGTGCTATTATGGTGGGCACGGATCGTATGTGTTGGTTATCGGAGCATAATGTAGCTCAGGATAACTTTTTAGAGATGCGCAGTTTGTGTTTACTGGAGGGGCAAAGGGTAATTATGTTTCACCCATGACCTGGTATGTGTCACTGCATGACAGAGCAAGAGACGGTATAACTGGCATTGGCATTGAGGGCAAGAAATTTGAACTCCGGGACTAGCGTGTCCGAAAGGTAGTTCAGAGTGTCATAAAGTATAGTGGGACAACTCGGCTTGCAGTGGTGAGACAAACGTCATACATATGATTAGTATTGTCTGTGCTTTCAGGAACAAGATGGAACAAGTGTGTAGCGAGTAGTAGTCGAGGGGCCTTTGTAACCACAGCGCAGGCTGCTAGGAGGTGAGGCTCAGCTTGGCTGCCGGAGATGACATCCGCCTGGGCTTCTTTTTAAATCCGGGGGGAATTATTATTAAAGCAAATTTCTTGAAGTTTACCTGCCTAGGGACCAATGAAGAAAAGTTTGGAGAGAAACAAAATGTGTCCAGAAAAATAAACAAACGAGGTTTAGCTGCCGGTCCGGAGAGTGACGAAGAGTGTGAGAGAGAGGTAGAGAGAGGTTCCTAACTAGTTTTGATTACATAAACATTATCCTTTATTAGGATGACTTGGCGTTTGCCGAATGACAAACTGTCTTGGTTGAAAAAACAGCCGGCCTTCCTTGGCCTATGTTAACATACAGGTGGTAACATTTTCGTAGGATTTCAAGGAACAAGACAAAAAATTCGTGAACGAGTCACGGCAACAGCAGGGAAACTAATTCATGAATAAAGGTTGTCAGAAAAGACAGACGATACGCCAAGTGCGTATCATACATATTCAAAATTCATGAATGTGTTTCGTTGAGGAGAGAAAAAAATGACAACATACGTGAAAGGTGAGGTAGGAAGCCTGTTGGTGACCGGAACAAATACCGATTCGAACTCGAAGTGAGGGCGAAATATGGTCGACAACAGATTTTCCACTTTATACATATTGCCTGAGGGCATGGGGTGGGGAGGGGGGAAAAAGGACGGGAATTGAGTTACGAAATTTGCTAGAGACTGGACTAATTTCCAATTCAACCTCTATGTGAGAGTGAAACATATTCAACCAGCAGATTTCCTGACTCTTTACATTTTAATAAAGTGGATTAATTTTTAAACCGCATTTGAATACACATTGTACTAAAGAGGCTAATCTTTTGCGTGTATTTGGCAAAAGATTAGGGGTCGTTTTAAACTTCTACATGATTGTGAGAAAAGACAGACCCTAGTTCCAATTTCACAAACCTGGGATTCTTCTTATTCGTTTCCCAGATGACGAGTTTAGTGGTTTTGTGCCCATCGATTAACTCCTGCGGCACTATGCCCCATAATTGACAGTGAAGCTGAAAACTAGTCCTTTTGGGATAGTAGATATTCCTGGGCTTCTTTTCTTTTTGGAAAGCAGCAAAAACAGGAAGTCCACGGGCATTGGCGTTGAACAAAGAGGCTTCTGTGAAATACTTACGTAGTTCACATATAAAGGTTTGATATTATTTCGTTCGCACGATTCATGGTGAGTATTGTAACGTCTTCACGTATAGTGTACAAGTATGCAGTATATGCAAGGTACAACTCAATTATAGACAGAAGTCAAGGAGTGTAAAAACAGTTCCTTAAAGGAGATGACGATGTCGATATTATGTCGTTCACACGAATCACGGTAAGTATTATTATTACGTCTCCACGTCTCGTGTACAGGGTTGTACACAATTATACACAAAAGCGGTTCTCATGACATGTTAATGACACACGACCAAATTATACACAAAGGGCGGTACTCATGGCAAATTAATGTCACACGACCAAATTATTCACAAAGGGCGGTACTCATGGCAAATTAATGTCACACGACCAAATTATACACAAAGGCGGTACTCATGGCAAATTAATGTCACACGACCAAATTATAACACAAAGGGCGGTACTCATGGCAAATTAATGTCACACGACCAAATTATTCACAAAGGGCGGTACTCATGGCAAATTAATGTCACACGACCAAATTATACCACATGGTTATAAGTATTAAGTAATTGTAACGAACTTCTCGTGTAGTGGTGGATTTTGTAAGGATCTCTCCTATCGCGTGACAATTTTTACATTTAAATATAATTCAACAAAAGCTAGCAGTATCATTTGATACTGTTTGCAAAGATTTGTTAGATTGACTAACTCCGTAGCCTGGAGGGGCGTACGATGGAACAATAGAGAAGATAAACAATTTTAATGTTACTTCATTGTGTTACAAGGTGCAAGATGATGGTAGAAGGTATTTCTACTTACATCGAGCGATGGGTGGGAACAGGCCCATAATGGCTTTACATACTGTTCGTTGTAGCGTGCAATTGGGTTGCAAACACTTGGTTAAATGGTGAGACAAAGGTTGGGTGTTTATATTATGCAACGATGATCGAACAAAGTCCTGTTGATTTACGTTGTGATATAATTATTTGCGTTTGAAGATCAGGGTAACCGTAAGGTTTTACTAACCTGTCCCGTAGGGTTGAAACGTGAGGTACGAGACATACGTGACGTAACAGTAGAGAAAAGAAAATCGAGATCTCGTCATACAATAAAAGACCTTAATGGGTTTTACATACTTTTAGTTGAAGCGAGTCCAGTTATTTGTATGTGGTTTTATAGGACCGACATTTGGTTTTCTTTTATAAATACAATTTCCCAAAATGGATGTGTCAAAATCCTATTTTTGGTAAATGTGAGCTTGGGTAGGACGCCATCAATTTTTGAAAGGAAAAAATTGAAAAAAAATGAAAAAAAAATTATATACATACAAAGAAGACAATTATGTGATTAATTGCTACTTGGTTCTTGCCTTTGAGACCACTATAGGGTTTTACATACTCAAGGTAACGTTGAATTGGACAAGAAAGAATTAATGGCTGTACTTGACAGGTTTTCTTTTTTTTTTAAAAAAAAAAAGGGTCGGTATTTAACACTTTGGAATTTACAAAATCCGAACTCTTTTGGATGGCACTCTTATGAGTGATTACCAATCGTTATTTTACAAGGAACAAAAACAAAAGTGGGGTGGTTCTTTCTAACACGACGAAGGGAACAAAAATGAAACGAAAATGGGGTGACATGACATAAACATTGCATAGTGTAGAAGTTGAGGAGCAAAAGCGGGTTCGCGACTTCCCGGCGATTGTAACTCGAAGACGTGTCTCTATTCTAAAATGATCAGTTTCAGAACAGGTGAGAAAATAAAACGTAAAAAGGGAGAAAACGATTGTCGTGAGGGAAAGAACGTTATTACAGGAATAATATTTCATGGTCATAATATGTTAATATACATTTATTTACAAAGGTAGGTTAAACTCGTTTTGACGAATAGGTTGACATGTAGTTGACACTTTACACGCCTAATTATGGTAAGACTTCATAAGCTTACAATAGTTTGTGATAATACACAATGGGTTAGTTTAAAATTGCTGGGGTGGTGGGGCAGTTTCAACTGTCTCCTCACTTCCAGACTTTACAATGTCCTTAATATGGTAATTACCAGTATGTTTGCCAGAGGAGTCGGACAGGTAGTAAACTAAGTCCGATATTTTTCTTACAACCTTGGCCTTGACAAAACGGGGTGCCAGCTTGGCAGAGAAGTACAGGGCTCCTTGAGAGAGGGTGTTATTCCTTCTCCAGACAACATCGCCTACATTAAAAGTGATGTGTTTCCTACGTAGGTTATATCTGTCCGCACTTTTTTGGTGGGCCAGCAATAGGGCATCAGTAACTTCACTATAAATGGCAGTAAGTTCTTCCAAACGATGGGCGTAATCAACGGCAGGATTGCTTGTGGAGGTGGTTGACGTGGGGAAATTCGTGTTCCAGTGCAATGAACCATGTACCACCTGTTCCATACCGTGTTTTAAAAAGAAGGGGGTGTAACCAGTGGTTAGGTTAACAGTGTTATTCATGGCAGCTTGAATTTTATCTAAATTCTTACACCAATTACGTTGGTCTTTGTCAACCAAAATGGCCAGAGCTGTGTTAATAGTCTGGTTATACCTTTCGACAGTGTTATTTTGGGGAGTGTACAAGGTATTATAATAAATATCTTTAATCCCGTATTTAGCAAGGAAATCTTTAAATTCCTGTGCTATAAACTGTTTTCCGTTGTCAACTATTACGGTTTTGGGTGTTCCGTAGGGTATGAAAATGTGTTTTTCCACAAGTTTGACAATGGCGGCAGCGTTGGCTCTTTTTAAGGGGAAGATCCAACAAAATTTGGTAAAGATATCCACAATGCTGAGTATATGCATGTGTCCAGAATAACTTCTGGGAAAAGGTCCGACGAGGTCCATAGATAACGATTGGAGGGGTCTATCAGCACGTTTGGGTTTTCCCATTAGGCCGGCAGGGGGTGCCGTACTATGTTTGTAAGCTTTACATGTTTCACATTTGGAGATGTAGTTGCGAACTTGCTTGAAAAGACCAGGCCAGTAATACTTCAAGGAAATCTTTTTATACGTCTTGAAGGTTCCTGGGTGTATAGAGTCGGGGGCACTATGATTGTTGATGATTACTTGTTTTCTCTTTTCGAGGGGCACAACGAGTTTCCAAGAGTAATCTTCGAGGATGGACAGTGGGGCCTTACAATTGCGATATAGTTGTCCTTCTTTTATAATAAAATTGGGAAACTTTTGTTGATTGTTTTTGCACCCTTCATAGATTTTGAGATACCATTCATCTTTTGTGGATGGGGTAGAGGCAATTGTATCGATGTTTAATGCGGCAAGTTCAATTCTTGACAGGGCATCTGGGACAATATTGTCCGCACCTTTACGGTGGATGACATCGAAAGTGTATTGGGACAAACGAGAAGCCCAGCGAGCGAGTCTGCCGGAGGGATTACTTAGAGAGATCAACCATTTCAAACTACTATGGTCTGTGACTACAGTAAATTTGCTACCGTCTATGTAACCGCGGAAATGGTGAACAGAATCCAATACTGCCAGTAACTCTTTTTCGGTGATTCCGTAATTTTTCTCGTGTTTATTCAAGGTGCGGGAAAAATAGGCTACAGGGTGTTCGCCATCGGGGAATTCCTGAGTTAGGACTCCACCGATCCCTACGTTAGAAGCATCCGTGTGGAGGGTAAAAGGTAGTTCAAAATTAGGACAATTCAGGACAGGGGCTGTTTGAAGAGCATTTTTTAAAGTCGTAAAAGCTTCTTCGGCTTCAGTAGACCAACGAAAGTTGCTGATACCTTTACGGATACCAGTAATTTTGTTTAATGGGGCCGAAATAGTGGAAAAGTCTTTAATGAATCTCCTATAGTAACCTGTAAGTCCAAGGAAACCTTTGACTTCTTTCGCGTTTTTGGGTCGGGGGAAATTTGCCATTGCTTCCACCTTAGTAGGATCTGTTCTCAGACCTTTTTCGTCGACAATGAATCCCAAATAACGCAGGCGAGACTTACAAAATTCAGACTTCTTTAAATTGATGGTTAAACCAGCAAATTTAAGTTGTTGAAAAACTTTTTCCAGCATTAACAGGTGTTTTTCGAAGGTGTCACTAACGATGATGAGATCATCAAGGTAGCAGAATAGGTTGTTGTCAACTTCAGGGCCGAATAGTTTGTCCATCAGCCTCTGTAGTTCGGCGGGGCTATTTTTTAGACCAAAAGGTAGCCTTTTTTTAAAGTGGAACATTCCCCTACCAGGTACAACAAAAGCAGTTTTTTCGCAGGATTCCGCATCTAAAGGTATTTGCCAGAAAGCTTTGCTTAGATCAATGGAAGAAATGAATTTGGCGTTGCGTAATTTGTCTAAAGTTGCGTGCACGAAAGGCAGTGGGTACGCGTCGGCTTCAGTGCAAGAGTTCAATCGTCTGCTGTCGAGGCAAAAGCGTGCAGAGCCGTCTTTTTTTTGAAACCAAAAGGGTTGGGTTGGTCCAAGCACTTCTGCTGGGAACTACCACTCCCATTTTCAACATTTCATCAAGTTCATTTTCTAAAAGTTTCAATTTTTGGGGGGCTAAATTGTAGTAGCGTTGCTTGATTGGTGGGCCGTTGGTTTTAATGTGGTGTTTTACCAAATTAGTTAAACCCAGTCCGCATTTTTCGAAAGATATTGATTCAAATTTGTTGATCATTTCCTTTAATTGGAGAGCCTGGTCAGTGCTTAGGTTTTCGTGAGGTATTATTGTTCGAATCTCACCAACTTGAGCGACCGGAGGTTTTTGGCCAAGAGTATTAAATACTTGTGGAGCAACGTTAAAAGCCTTCCAGAAGTCAACGCCAAGGATGAAATTCTGGGATATAGAGGGTACTATTAGAAAGTTAATTGTAACTGTGTTATTGTTACATTTAATTGGTAATGACAGAGTACCGATGACTGTCTGGGGAGCATTGTCCGCAGTTGTCACGAGTGTAGGTTTGGAAAAAACTTTAAAACCGTTGTTAACAAAAGGCAGGTGGGCATTGTTGCCAAGGCAACTAACAGATGCACCACTATCTAGTAGTCCAGAGAAGGGGACATTGTTAACGGAGAAAAGGGCATAAGGTCTTCCATCTTTAGCTTGTTTGCAACAAACCGAAGAAACATTTAAGGTCTGGTTAAAATATTTAATGTGTGATAACCAATCAGTCCATTCCTTAGACCTTGGTACAGAATGAATACCTGAGAGGTTATTATTTAGTTTTTTGGTTTTCTCGCATGAAAATTCGGTGGGGGTTTAGAGAAATCCACTTGAGGTTTAACAAAGTGAGGGTCTTGCAACCTTTCCATGTTATTTCTTGTTTTTTTGAAAACTTCACGCAGTTCGTCGCGTGGAGGAGAACGATCCCTGGAGCGATGTCTCTTTAAGGTTCTGGGTTCTTTAGCTTCCAGAAATTTGGCCTGCTTGAAACAAGTGGTAGCTAGGTGACCTACTTTTTTGCAAAAGGAGCAAACTTTTATGTTGTCAAATTCTGGTTTTAATCCAGAAGGACGGCTTGGTACAGTGATATTGTCCGTGGTGGTTTTGTTGTTTTTCCTGTCTTGGTGGGATTCCAAAATGAGGCAAACTTCGTTTAAATGGGCCAACGACACAATTTTCTGTGAGGTGATAATGTTTTCATATCTTTGTAGGAGGCCATCAGTTATAACTGGTAATAATTCGGCTTCCGAGACAGGGTGGGAAAGTTTGATGTTGATGGATTCGGCCCTCTCTATGAATGTTGCCACAGTTTCGTTTACTACTTGTTTAATGGATAGTAACGATAATTTAATTCTGTGTTGGGCCTCTGATTTGCCGAAGCTAGTGATCAGGGCTGATCTGAGTTTATTCCAGTCCTTGCATTTTGATTTTTGTATTCGGTGCCACGGGATTAATTCTGGAGATATTAGTTCTATAAAGTTTTTCTGCAGCACGTCAAATGGAACATTTTTAATTGAGGCCGTTTCTTCGATTCGGTCAATGAAATCCAGTACATCAGAAACACCGTTATATTTGATCTTCCAAGGAGTGAGATCGTATGTTTTTTCTTGTGCCGTGATGGGTGCATTGTCTTGTTTTACTGTAACATGTGTCCTGGTTTCTTTGTTAGAAACGGGGATTTCCAAAGCTGGGGTATTGGGTGCCTTGACTTCATTTGCAACGGATAGGTTTATTTTCCTGATGAACTTCTTGTTAAATAACAAAGCGTATGCTTTCAATGCTGACTTTGATTTGTTTAGTGGTGATATTCCTCTGTCTTTTAAGACGGCTTGTAGGTGCACTTTGGATAAGTTGTGTACATTGGGAATGACACCCATGTCCGAAGATGTAGCCATTTGATTGGAATTCATTGTTAAAAATGGTTTAAAAAAAGGAAAAAAAAACTCCGAAATTCTTCTAAGTCTTTTTGAAGAAAATTTGGCCAGGGGGACACTTTAGGATTTGCATTATTTAATTTTTGTGGGCACTATTCGCACTTATATTCACTGCACTCGAGGAAAGGCACGAAAAAGGCACAAAAAACAGCACTTTAGAAGCGAAAAAACACTTTTGATGGAAAGATTTTATATTTGCTTCATTTACTGGCACTGAATCGTGAGATTGAACACACGTTCTTATTATTGCGTCGAGAAAGCACTTCTTTGCAAAAAAACACTGCACTTCTGAAGTTAATTTCAAACAATTCACTTAAAATCACTTTTATAACAGTCAATGCTGAAAAAAGAATATGGACAAACACCGTACCTATATAATTAATCGGGATAAAGAATTACTTGTGTTTTACAGGTTGTAGCTGATATACTTTTTAGAAATCAGCTTCGATGGGCCGTTGGGTGTATTGTGCTTTTTTTTAAAAAAATCACTTCCGGTGTAAAAATTGGCTTCACAGTTCTAAATCCTGACTGTTATTATTACGGTGCAATTTATGCCGAAATTAAAACAGTGGGTTTGTTTTGTTAAACAAAGAATACAGAATCTATGTTATTGAAAAAAAACAAAAACATTATGTTCGAACTTTCGTTATCACAGCATTTGGCGGGAATTTCGCGCGTCTCTTTTATTCGTTCGAGAAGATTCTTACCGTTATTTTTCGCGGCAAAATGCGCTTAGCAACAAACAAAGTCACGACAGGATTGCGTGCATTTCTTATTTATTCGAGAAACTTCCACCGTAGTTTTTGCGGCAAAAATGCTCTTGGCACAAAATTGCATAGTACATGTTTTCAAATTGGGGACAATCGTAAAGGCAATTCTGTGCAGTCGGGAAGGATATGTTTAAAAAAAAATTCTGCCCCTAAGTTGGTCGCCAGTGTCGCGCGTCGGACCTGGGGGGGTCCTGACTTACCCTCGGCCAGCTCAGAAGCGGGGCATGAGACGTCTCTCTCATAGTCAGGGTTCGGGGTCAGCGCGTGGCTCGAGAATCCATATCCCACCGTCTATACAAAACACTCCCATACGATTGTTATGCCCAAATGAAAGAGGTTAGGTTTTTATGAATTAGCATTGTATTTGAGCGGCTAAAGGACATTACATGGGTGAATAACAACAGTACACAGGTTATTACATCCTAAACTGGAATTATCAACAAGGGTTCCCTAATCTCTCTCTGGGAAATAATTAACAGCTCACTCTCTCTAGATCGGCAGGCAGCGTGGACGAATTTAGGTTATTAGCGGACACATTCAAGGGTAATAGGAAATGTAAGAGACTCACAGCATGGTGTTGTCGGGGTATCCTGTTGATTTGCAGGACTGAGCGCCGTGTTTCAAACAAACGGTGCCAGCCTGTCGATGTTCAAAGCGCCATTTCCGTACGTTATTGCTTTCGACGGAGCGGTGCAAATTGGGAACGCGGGAGCCGAAACGAACACACGTCCAGCCTGGTCAGAGGTCGGCGCGCGAGCGGGGGGAACGGGGCGTAGGGTCGCCGGGGGTGGGGGAACTGTAGCGGATGTATTGCGCGTTCTTCACTACGTTTGGTCTAGCAACTAATTTGAATAATTCCCGCTCTCAGGCTGGCAACTGTAGGATCTTTTGCGGCTAAAATCTGTTATATGACAATATTCATGTGAATATTTTACTAAACATTTGTTTTATTTTTATTCGTTAGAATAACTTAATTGAAGAATAAGAAAACAAGAAAAATCAGAAAAAGATTATTTAAATAGAATTCAACCCAGTGCCTCTGCTTCACCGGGGCTTTGCGCTACTACCGAGCTAATTGGACCCTATTTCCTTCGGTTATATTTAACTGTATCTTCACTCCAACTAAGAACTGCATTAAAAAAATGAAGAAAATGTTGGTTGTTCCTAGTAGAAGTATGATCCTGGGTTCAATTCCTAGATGCGACCGTATCTTTTTCTGATTTTTCTATTTCAAATTTTCGTTAGACGGTCGCTAATATTGTCTTCAATGATTAAAGCGAGACTTTTCGTCTAAGCGGATCGGTGTTTTTCTTGTTGGTCAGGATTAACAAACCCCTTTTAAATACATTGTCCAATACCCATGAGACAAAGTGGATGGGTGCTTGCACGAGAAAGAAATCGCAAAACATTCCAGTGGACGACCAATGGGTAGCAGTGGATAACACAGCTCACGCGCGCTTCACTTTATATGTCTCCAACAATTCACTTAACCCGAAGGAACACGAGCATTTGCAACAGATTAAGAGTGCAAATGGAATACCGACATCAAACGGAGCTTCGTGCAGGAGTTCGTTTAAAGAGAAGTATGGGTAATCACATGTACGGATTAGCATACACCTAGCATTCTGTTTTCGTACCAGTTTTGTAGTCCATTACGGCCTAATGGGAATCTGCTCTAAAAGAGCAGCAGAATAACTAAACCACAGAAACAGAAACAAATGCATGTAAAAGTTCTTGCTGCCATTAAGTACTTAGATGCATTTATTGTACTTACATACATGCTTTAAATGACCGATTAACCCCTAGAATACATAAAGCAGTATATTCATTCACAGGCCACGTACATATGTAACATATACAACTTTACAAAAATAATAATGATACTGTTAGCAGCAGAATGGAGAAATGCATTTTTTGATGGGTAATTAGATAGAAAAACAATCATTTAATTGTCGTAGCATGCAATCTCAAGAGGAGAAACTAAAGTTTAATTTTATTAGTGAAACTTAAAAAAACATTGTAATATTTTATCATTTACGAAGATAATATCAACGAGTTTCAATGAAATACCAATTGCGAATATCACCTTCTTATTTTCTGTGCTTTTTCATATTTTCATTAGTTGTTGATATTATTATTGTCAATGAGGAACTGAAGTTGTTTAAAACATATTGAACACAGATGTAGAAGGAAATCCATTGCAGTGAAAGATATTCGGAAAATAATAGCAGAGAGTCTTTTCTATTCATAAAATCTGGTCACAAACGAGCCATTTTCATTTAGTATGCCACAAGATTTGGAGTTAGACTAACTTCTCCCATGATCCACTGATATTATTCTAGCCAGGTATGCAACACCCTATAATTATAGCAGACTCCAGATGTTGGAGCACAAATAATGTTCCGGACTAAGCTTTAACTAACAGCCTAATCTGATTATCTCCCAAATTCATAAAGTTATTCACAGTTTTAGTGCAAATAGTCACTCTATTGAAATATGCTCAACACGACTTGTTTTCGGTATCCAAGTTCGAAGATAGTTTACATGCTGGGAGCTTAAGATTTGTTAAAGAACATTTTGAGATAACTATTGCTATTCTATGGACTTATTTAATGAGAAATAATATTTTAAATTAGTTACGCGGGGTATAGTACGCTAAAACGCTTGTGGATTTTTTATTATTTTATTTTTTGATATTTTTCATTATTTAGTTATTATGTAATTAACTCAAACAACTACTGGAACCTCAAACGAAAGTAAATAAAAAAAAAAAGAAAATGGGTGTTGATTGCGTACACTTAACCCATTTATGTGGGGTAAGCGTAGGCATACTGTAAGACAAGTGTACGAACTCAGCTTTTAATCTGCATGTTTAAATCAAATAAAATCATTTTTTCATGTAGAGATATATGAAGGCACCCACACAACCACACATTCTTAACCCCACATATATTACGAAACAGACAAAATAAAATAAAAATTTTAAATAAGCAGGGCAATATTTATCAGCATGAGAATTGCCTTTGTGCACCTGTGAAACTAATATTAATTTACCAAAACTTGTCATGGATAGCAACGTATGACACAATTTCTTACACAACAGCACCCACATCTCTTCTAAAAATGGATACTAGGATAATAAGCCAAAACATAATAACGATAATACTTTTGGTCACGAAAATCTCAAATCATATCTAAAAGGATTTACCTGCTATAAATTATATTTTTAATTTCCCTTCATAACACAGGGACATCACTAGCATGGCGGCGGGCGATAAAATGCTACACATAAAATATATACATATTATCATATCGCTGTCCTAGTTCTTGTATGTTCAATAGACCTTTTTTTGCAAAACTGAGTTATGAAGGCCAATATGTTCATTAGCCTATTGCGCATTAATGAAGCTCAGAAAAACCATATTTTTTGGTTTTTAAGTGACATTTTAAGCATTTTTCGAGTGCCAATATCCACTCACGGAATAATGTTTCAGTTCTTATTTGTTCAATCTCCTGGATATTGAACATTCAAACACTCAAAGTTATGAATATAATATTTTTTAAAAGTTCATAGATATTTGTTCAACATCCCGCCGAACGTTGAGGTCTTGAATGTTCAATCTCCACTGTCAACCAATCAGGAGCCGGCTAGTTAAAATGTGCGGCCATGTTGACATTTGTCACATGAGAACGGGTCACTTCTACGATTCGTTCTTAAGTTCAACAGCTCGGCTGTGGAACGAACTGCCGGCCTCTGTGTTTCCTCCCTCCTACAACATGGGACTCTTCAAGACCCATGTTCACTCCTTCCTCTCCACAAAAAGACCCTCCACACAGCATCCCCAAAGATGACATAGGCCCTGAGGGAAATTATTTTCTTCAGGGCCTCCTGTGTGGAGTTAATATAAAAAAAAAAATAAAAAAAAGTTGATTTTTAGTTGTTTTCTAACAACGAAATTGTTCCACTAAAAATACGTTTAATTGCGAATATATACTGTTATTGAACTAAAAAATGACTTCACCGACTCCAGAATCAATAAACCTTAGAACAGTAGCTCAAATAGAAAGGTATGTCTTAAAATTATGTCATTTATAGGCTTTTCACCATATTTTACATGTACTTCTTGAATTTGCTAGGCAAATATAAAGGATGCTTCATTTATTATTTATTTATTCAATTATTTATTTACAAACTTAGGACTTATACCTAAAATGAGTATTAATAAATTATTTTAGTGCATTAAAACTTATTTTTATTCAAGAAATACAACAAAAGAGCCAGGACATGGAAATGTGCAAAAAGTCGACTGTCCTCATAGTCTGATTGAAAGACATCTACGACACATTTATAGTCCGTTATCACTGCTGAGATCGCTGATGAAAACGAAGTCCAAATATTTCAATTTTGAATTCATTCAATTAAAAGTTTCTGATTTTTTGTTTTTTAGTCACATTAAAAACAATAAACATATTCTTATGTAGGAACTACAATAAAACCAACTAGGCAAACGACTAACAACAATAAATGTAATGTTAAATAGCGCACACCCATAACCCAAATCACGGGATATTATAATTTTAGGATTTTAAGAGCTGAAAGTATTTAAAAAAATAACATTTTACTGACGATAATCAACATAAATAATAAGCTCACGGCAAATAAGACCTTCCGAAAGAACAAAAAAACTTTCTAAAGTAAGTAAACTTTAAAAATTACATTTATCAAATGTAGGTAACGAAACAATAAAAATAAAACAAATTTTCAACTGAAAATTGAACTTCAATAGTTTAACGCATCACTCGGGATTTGCTCCCAACCATCTGGAGCCAGTGAGACTATGGAATCCCCAATTGGGGTATATTAGTATATTGTGAGGCTGAAGGTAGTGTGGAGGGGAAGGAGATGGAGAGGAGAAAGAGAGGAAGGAGGATGAAGGAGAAGAGAGATGGTATGTGAGTATCTATTCAGATCTGATCACCAAACACGGCTAAAGCCATTTCAATTCTTATGGTGGTCTTTACACCATATCTTTCTCTCTGGAACATGCTGCAAATAGACTATATGTTATTTTAAATGAATAATTTGTGAAAATAACGTAAATGAGTCAAATAAAATTTACTTACGCACGTCGGGATTTGAATCCGCGACCTCCGGATTTCTAGTCAAGAGTACCCCTAGACCACGGAGGTCGTAATACGTACGATGTAAGAATATTTCACATCACGCATGCACCGACAACCGATAGTAGTATATTAGCGGTAGGTACCTTTGTACTTGTGCATTGTTTTCAAACTTCCAAAATATTGGATGATTTATATAGAGCAGTTTTTGTGAAAAATCAACTCAAGGACTCTGTTTGTATATTTTAAAGTAATACTTTAAGTCAACTACTAACTAAGATAAAAGTAAAGTATTTGAAATCTGAAAATCATCCTGTATATACAATTTACCACTAATTGGCTAATTGAACAAAAAATACCTCAAACTTATGGGAGCCGAATTGTTCAATGTCCAGACGATATGTTCAATATCCAAAATAATCATTCATCATTTTCAAGCCACGTTCAACGTCCACCTTTAAAGTCATAATATGGGCATATTATAGCTTCAATCTTCGAAAAATGATCTTTAATAATTTCCTGTTACACATATAGTGACTTAGAAACATTGTCAAAATGGCTCAAACTAAATAAATTAAAACTAAATGTAAATAAGACAAAATACATGCATATAGGCAGAACAAATACGCATGAGGAACCAAAGGTTTCTATAAATGGAGAAATCATAAAAAAGTGGAAGAAATTAAATATCTAGGTGTTATTATAGACTCAAAATAGACTGCAGACTATACAATTAAAAAAATTGCAAAAAAAATATCATTTCTTGGTAGAATCAGAAACAAAGTAAATAAAGAAACATGCCAGATAATATACAATACAATTATATCACCACACTTTAATTACTGTTCAAGTATTCTTTTTCTCTGCAATAAAGAGAAAATGAAAAAAATGCAAATACTGCAAAATAAAGCAATGCGAATAATACTTAAGCGCAACATATACACACGGATAAGAGACATGTTAAAGGAGCTGAATATTTTGACGGTGAAGCAAACTGTGTATTTGAATGTACTTATTTTTATACATAAAATTAACTTAGGGATGATGTCTAAGGAACTGAAAAGAAAAATAAATTACAATAACGAGATACACGGACACGGGACGAGAAATTCTAAGCAAATTGGATTGCCTACAAGAAAAAAAACAAGCACCCAAAAATCTCTGATGTACCAGGCCGTTCAACTCTATAACAAAATCCCGAAGGAAATTGCTGTGATAGAAAATATTAATAAGTTCAAAAATGAATTAAGAAAATATGTCTATCTCAATTATTAATGTTTCTTTTTTTGTGACTTTATTGAAATATTTAAAGAAAGATTATGTTTGCCAAACAATGTACATGTTTATATGTTTATAAAACTATTAGCACACACGAAGATGTGAGCTAACTTAAGATTAATAAATAAAATAAAATAAATATGTACTAAACGAAATGACCAAAATCGAGAATTTTTTAGAATTTGCCTGTAAAAACAAAAAAAAAGTCTCCTGTAAAATTTGCTAAATGGTCTATTGAACATACAAGAACTAAGGCAGCGTTATACACATTTATTTATGAAAAATATATATTTTTTCAAAATAATAAACATATATTCTGTCCTATTGATAGTAAAAATTAATCACCAGTTTTCACATGTATTTTTAAACAGAACAAATAAACTATTCTGAACATTTCTAGAATCAAAACGATTTTTTTTTAAATTAGCTCCACACACGACGCCCTTGGGAAAATGAGTTCTCTTGTGGCGCAAGTCATCTTTGTGGATGCTGTGTGGAGGGTCTTTTCAGGGAAATAAATGAGAGGAACTTCTGGGAAGGAAATCCCTACCCACACCTCATAGGGTAGAAATCTGGTGGTCAGTGTTTATAGGATTGTCGGACAAACGAATCCATTGCTACCGCTGCGGTGCAGGGCGACAGATAGATAGTCATGTAAGAGAGGTCAAAGGGTCACCTTCAACCAGCGTTTCCCAATCCAAGTCCGCCGCCAAGACCTAGACTGCTACTACTTGAGGTGACATATGACAGATTTGTTGGTTTTCCAATAAATTGTTACCGAAGCGGCGCGGCGGTACCCATACCCGCTTCCCAATTTGCAATACCGCATTAAGCTTGACCTTTGTTTCCCTTTGTCCATTTGTAGATTATTTCTAATACAAATGTCAATCAACAAATAAAATAATAAATGGCCAGTACATGAGAGCTGACATTTAACCGCCTCAACAATAATGGCACTCCAAACGGGGGTCCGTGGCGAGGTCAGGCAATATTTTTTTTTATAAAAAGGTTCGTCTTCATTACACGGCGCTTGAAATTATCGAATTCGGATACTTTATTCCATTTATATCACTGTATCGATAAAATATTAATATTTATATTTGCATAAGTATACGTTGTTGGCGTGAAAATAGAAAAAAAATATCAAAAAAAAATATTGTCTGAAACGGCAAAACTCTCCAAAGAACAGTGAGCTACGGCATCGGGAAATTTGAATCAGGCTTGGAATTTTTAAATATCAACAAATACAACATACTACCTGCCTCATATTTGTTACAATATTTTATTGTAGAAATTTTTTATAAAGATAATTGTCACCTAACTTTTTTGTCGTTTGATTAATCATTAACAAATTCAGAAAGTTTCATAATATTTTTTCAAATTGCGGTCGGAACCTTTGACTTTATAAAAGTGCTCATTTCAATTCTTCTATGGTAAATTTCTAGATTTGAATATAAAGCGTGGTGTTTTATATGTCTTACCCCATTTAGAGTGTTAAGACCATATTTCTCAGCATGACATTAAGAAAAACAACGATTTCTTTGAGACCATATGAGCTGCTCTCAAAAGCGAACAAATTAACTATCTATGCTATCGAGCAACAAAGTCTAGACAGGGCGTGTGGATGTTGAAAATGACAACAAAACCAAAATTATAGGTTCCAAAAATTGGGCTACGAAAACATTTATCGAAAAGAAAGCACTTTATTTCGCAGTATTCGCAAATAAAAAGCATTGCTTTTTTATCTTTTGTTGGTTGTAAGGACCATATTTGTCTCCCAAGATATTATCCTTTCGAAGCGAGACGACGGAATCAATGGGCCGAATTATTCGACCGAATTTGTATGACACGCCATATCTAGAGTAAATATATCGATGATCTATGCTGATAATAGCTGTATGTTCGCCTAACAAAATAGCCTGGGTATATTCTAAATAAATGAACCTGGGAGTCAGATGTCAATAAACGCCTAGGCGATCGGCAAAGACATATTAAAAGAATAATGTCAAAATTATTAAATTAATGAAAATTAGCTTTTCAAAATTTTTTTGTTTTTTCTAATGTTAGATTTTATCTAATAATGACTGATACATACTACATTATTAATATTTTTGACTACAATAAACCACTAAGCCGGAAAAAGTGTTTACTAGCGCAAAATTGAGATTAGTGCCTCAACAAATTAAACAAAACTATCCAATCATCAAGAATCGATCTCTTTGTAAAAACCACTTAATGTGTGAGTAGAGCCCAAAGCCAGTGTTCCCGTTGATTCGATATGCCTAAATCTAGCCCAACTATGTAAATGTTCAAATTAAGTTTTATCGCCTTTGTCCGCTTTTCCGTGTTTAATTCTATTCGACATCGCATGATTTACAAATTCCGTGAAATCGTACCTATTCAACTTTTCTTAAGCAAACTGAAAAGCGTGTTCCATAATTAAAACGCAACACCATTCAGTTGTTGTTTGCATGCTTTAAGCTACATGACTACTTACAAAACTAATATGTCATTATTAGTACGGAAAATAATTAATCCTGGCATTCCAACAAAAAAAAACATTTAAACAAGTTTTTGTTGAAAGTGAAAATAAATAATACTTTATTATGCGCAATCGTGACAATAGTAGTACGTAAGTTAGTATTCTAGCAAACAAAAACATTTTCTTTTGCAAATTCACTGAGAATTTTTAAATTATTTTTATTTGAGAAAATTTCAATTTCCTTTTGGCGGAGAGCAGCAAATTTTACATTAGGAACTAAACATCACAAGAATACAATTATTAGGTAAAGTAAATCATTAACACAATTAGTCAAGTACTCGCAAACGCAGAAGATAAACAAAATACATCTCAAACAAACAAAATTAACCAATTGATGGAGATCATCATATTTTATACTATCATATTTACATAATTTATGTACAGAATTAAAATAAACAAGTATGAGGGATTATGGTGATTTGTTTTCGGGGTATCGTGCCGTGTTGCGCTATCTCCTTCTTTTGCCAATTTTTCGGACAGCATTGCAGTGTCCATCATCAGGGAAGATCTGTAATCTAAGGTTGTGATTATGTATGAAGATGCGATACCGTATTGCCAGCTCCAACCCTCCAAGATTTGACATTAACGTTGAATTTTAAAGCAACACGCCATACAACCCCAAAAACAAATCACTATAATACTTTTGAATCTCCCTCATAGGTATGAAAAATTTCAAATCATACCTCAAAAATTTCATAACTCAGAGTAGATGTAGGAAATTCACAGTAAGTTAACGTTAAGGTTTTTTTTTTAAATAATCATTAAATAACTTAAATGAACCACAAAAATCGTTGCAAATATCGTGGTTTGAAAAAAAAAATTAAGTACATGTAGAGAAGAAATATCGTGATATAAAAAGTTTAAGGTTGTAAAGTAAATTTTTAAAATATATTTTTTTTTAAATACATTTTTTCGCAATCAGTTTTAAAAATCAACATTTGTAAATTATTGTAATGTATTTGTATGTTTAATAAAATAAAAAAAATTGAAATTCCCACTACACTAACTCATAGTTAATTATTGAGAGATAAGATAAAGTATTTGTTCTTAACAAAAATGAGCGTTCTTCAAAGAATAAAGTGATAAACCAATAGAAATGCAGTGATTGAGTTTATCGCGTTCCTTAACTTTATTTAATTTTTGCATAAAATGACAGCCAGAACTCCAACATAACAACTAAAAAGAGAGAAAAAATGTAGTTAAGATATGATGATACTCCGAATGCGCTCTTATTCCCAATTTATAGAATGTAAGAGCCAATCTACAGAATTCATAGAATTTGAATTATTCACCAATTTTCAAGTTCTGTCTAAGTTCCATTCGAGTTCTGTTATTATTTTTACTATGGGACAGTTATTTCACAGAACTAAAATTATAATATAATTTTAATAGAACTTTTACAGAACTTCGGTTTATTATCAGTGATTCCGCCATAATGCCGGAATTACACTTGACAAGTACTCGGTTGAGACAGTACATTCGGCCGAATGCTCGGCTGATGTGATCATTACAGTCAGTACTCGGTATAACTCGGCGATTGATTGAGGCGAGGCAGTGGATAGAAGTAAAGCCCAATGACTCGGTCGAGTAAGAACTCCCTCCACTAGCGTACTCAACAAGGCGCTTCACTCGCTCTCCACTCGGTCGGTCAGTGCGAACAGCCGAGTCTGTGAAGAAAAAAAAATCGAAATTAAATTGTTTTTGACCTTTGTTTTTATAAAACTGTCATAATTTTTCTATTTCATTAAACTAATCTCAACGATTTGACTCGCCCACTATCTCTTCTAGATATGATCACCTCTACTCTTCGATTAATTGCTCGACCGAGAAATATAGCGAGGGAATCGGACGAGCACTCGAGAGGTGTAATTTAGTCTTAAGGTATCAGAATCCATACACACTTATTTAGTAGTCATGTTCGTGTATTAGAGGGATATGAAAATTACAACCATAATATTATCGATTTTCCATTAGAACTGTTACAAATTATGTATGGTTTATTTAAAAAGTTGATCACCAAAAAAGGACAAAAATTCAAGTTGCTTGAAAATTCACTCAAAAGATGTATTTCACATGGAATTATGCGAAATATACAATTCGATTTGCAAAAATTCATTGTGTGAAAAAAGTTTATCTCACACAAAGTCAATGCAAACAATGAAACATTATTAGCTTTACTACTCGGCTTCGCACACATATTTCACATATCATATCATAAGATGTTTTATGTATTTTAAACTACTCGGGTCAAATAGTGCTGTATTTGTCTAGAGACATCAAACACTTTAGAGCCACATTGTGCTATATCTGTCACCAAATGACCAAATGACAAAAAAAAAGTATTTTTTTTGTATTTAATATAATGGACCTACATACATATGATATAAACAATAAACAGATGTAGAAAAGTGAACACCTATGCTCTTTGTTGGCATTTAACATTTTTCCATTAAACTATTCAAATTTAAAAATGGAATGTTATGTGGGAAAATTTCTAAATAAATCTCTAATCTGACATATTTTGTAATGCTGTGTGAAATCTTAAAATCATTTAACCCGATGGGTTAAATGATTTTTTTCATTTATTGTTTCTACTTCGTTTCATCAATATATTTACGAACCGTTTAAGAGATATCGAAAATTCTATATCTTAAATGGAAAATATATTACAAACTGTAAAAAGTTGTGTCGATTCGAAAACTTCAGATTTAATTGGTTTTTTTATAAGCACCAAACTTTACTCATAATTTAGCTTCATACTTTAGATATTTGTTGTAAACTAATTCCACAAAATAGTTGAATTGCTCAGCTAGATAACGGCAACCCAAAGATTTTCATGCAATACAGTAAAATGCATTGCTTTATCTGATGTTTTTGGTATTATCCAAAATATTTCTTTTTCAATTTATTGTGCAATACTAAAATCTGTTACAAATGCTAAAAAATATTAGTAACGCCTCAAAATGACGTCGAAAAATGCAAACTCTAACAATATTCCGCGAAGAATTTAAGAGTGAAAATGGCGTAACAATTATTAGACATCTTCGATAAAAGTTGGTCAAGTATTTCCGGGATCACATTACAAGTTCCAGTGGCGTCGCGGCGCTGCAACGTGGGGTGGCTAGGCGGGCGGATGGGCGATGAAGCGGGGCGAGGGGGGCGGTGAACCAGCACTAGTTAGGGTACCACAAACTGCGAGCTGAAATTATTATTAATTACCACAAGCCAAGAATGCGATAATTGAATCTTCGGTACTACATAATTCTCCCAAAGAATTCCCAATAATGTGTTCGTAAGGTGGGGAAAGATTGTAGCGCGAAATTTAATTAGTAACATTATTGGAAACGGTTGCTTTCTTATGGTTAGTCGGGAAATTTCCATAATATGGAAATTGTTACGGACTAAGTTTTGATAAGATCTTAAATAAACTCGCATTCAAAGTGTTTTTGAGGTATGCTGCCAACTTCTTGTGTAAAAACTTTTAGAAATAATAAAAGTTGATGAGGTAATCGCTGAAATTATTATATTCAGAATTTATCATATAAAATTAGCATGCGAAAAGTTTTGCAAAACTTCCGCTTTTTAATAGTAGGCACTTAACTAAGGAGTTCTTATTTTATTACAGCAAAAATATGAATTGAGGCTTTGTTATAACAAATACATAACAGTTGTTTACTGCTATCTTGGGTCGGTTTTCTATTGCAATTAGTTAGATATATTAAAATATAATATCGTTATCATTATCAGATAAATAAATGTTGTGATACATTTATTTTAATATGGAACCATGCCATTTTCAACAGTTTTTACTCTCGGAGTCTTTGATAATATTTTTGTTAGATACCCAATACTTTGTTAGTTAATTGACTGAGAATAGTAAGGTCCTATTTTGGCTCAACCTGTAAATTAACAAGTTGGTAAATTAGTCTATACGTTCCAATTCCATCCACTTTATTATTCAAGTCAACCTTACTTTGACTAGGTGACCAATCTGAATAAAGTTAAAAAAAACTGCCATGGTGACGTTTCCTTGAATAAGGAATTATAATTTTATAATTCCTTATTTGAAATTTTAATTCAAATGTTACTTAATCCATCAAAATTTGTTCGCTTTTGGAAACAGTTCATAAAGTCTCATAAAAATTATTGTATCTCAATTACTGTCATGATTAAAAATATGATCTATATGATGTTTGTAAGAAAATACACAATGTTTTATGTACAAATCTACTCTAAACTCGGAAGAATTAAAGTGTACACATTTATGAAACCAAAAAAGAAATTTGACAATAAATTATGAAAATTCATGATTTTTTTATGATAAATATTTAACTGAGACGAAAAAAAGAGGTAACTATAATGTTTGTAAAAAAGTATTTAGAGTAATGATTTATTTTTTTTGAAAAAGTATGTTATTTTAAAAATTGAATTTTAAGTTGTTATTGTCCTTAACAAAGGGGACGATGTGTTCAGTTGTCTGTTTTACATTTTATTTCATTTATTCCCCGATTGAGGATAACGACCCTTAACTTGAGCCCCCTTTGTTCGTTTTCTTCCTTCTTGTACCTACCATGGAATAATGAGATTAGTCAGTCCTCCGAACGATGTGTTCTAACCGTTGCCAATACTTCTGACGTCTTTAATTACCTATATAATATATATCGGGTTTTTTTGCCATTTTTCTATCCCATAAGAAATTACTAACATTCTTTATATGTAATATTTATTTTTCGCATTCAAAAGGCTACTATTGTAAGTCTACAATATTGAAAATTATATAGTCTTTATAAATAAATTAGATAATAATTTGTCTATATCTAAAAGGGATTTTTTTGTTGACCTTTATAGACTTTAAAACTATTAAAGTTTGTTTTATCAGTACCAGGAGTGTTTAGAAAGTAGTTTAAATTGTAGAAGAAGTCGGGGCGCCCGAGAAGACTGAACATTATCTATGCACGATAATTTCTACTGATGTATATTTTTAAAGTAACAATGTGGTATTCAGTAGTGAATGATAGAAAAAGTTGAGAACGCCCGAGGAAGATTTTAATCTTATTTCTGCACATGAATGAAAGATTGAGTCTAATTTTAGTCGATGTAATGTAGTTTTTTTAAATGTAAAGATGTAGATTTCAGTATATTACATGAAGTGAATTGTGGAAAACGAATCAAATAATTATTTGTGGTAAAATAAGAGGTAAGTGATGAACGTAGAAAGAGGTGCGATGACAATTATCACTTGGAAGTGAATGGTTGAAGAAGTCGAAGACACCCGTGGAGGACATGGCACGATCAAGTGAATCAAATACTTATCATAATACAATATTAAATTCCATGTGCCGATTAGGAACACTAGACAAAATGTAACATCCTTCTGCAATACATACACAACCGACTATCAGACACACTCGCTAATCAATACTATACATGATCTGTGCAACAAGTTTGGGGGGTACTATTATAATAATATGTATTGACTCCATTTATACAACTAAGCGTAATCTATATTGGCACTTTGTTGAATCCTATAAATTATAGTAGCGTTGGTAATGTAGTTGTAGTGATTTGTCTTACATGTAGTATTGTTCTTGTTTCTATATTATTTTATGTTACTGTTACATGTAAAACTAATATTGTTTCATATTCAGTTTACTGTTATATCATGCTTTATTTTTTTGTTATTTTTTTCATAGCTCACTAGCAGTGGCGGCTCGTGAGTTTTGGGTATACTAGAGTGCTAATCTTACCAAAAATGTAATTATTTATGTTTTTGTGGCCGAAAACATCTTCTTTGTTTTTCGCTCAGCTGAGCTTTTACGTGAATTTTAAAAACAGAATATACCTAGTGAGCAGTGGCAGCTCGTGACTTTTGAGTGCGATAGAATGATAAGTTTGAAAAATTCGATGTTATTGATGTTGCTTAGTCCAAAAAAATTTTTTTCGAATATTCAATTTTTCGTTGGAAGATTTTCAGGAAATTTTAGTTTGGCCGAGGCCCGTAGGGATTTTCTGAAAATCTTCCCACAAAAAATTGAATTTTCAAAAAAAAAATGCTTTGGGCTAAACAACATCAATAACGTCGAATTTTTCAAACTTATCATTTCATCGCACTCAAAAGTCACGAGCCGCCACTGCTCTCTAGGTATATTCTGGTATTAAAATTCACGTAAAAGCTCAGCTGAGCGTTAAACCAAATAAAATAAAACAGTATTTCCACTTTTAAAATGCACCTAGTTGACTAGAATTCACAACCTCAAAACTTTACCACAAACCATTCATAAGTCCCTGAGAAACACCGGGTAGACGTCAACTAGTAACTAAACTAACTAACTAAACTAACTAACCATCACGCCGTTTCCCCGCAGGGGTAGGCAGAGAGGACGGACCGCCAAACAACTCGGTCTTGGCACACACTCCTTGCCTCATTCACATTCATACATCGTCTCATACATACTCTTCTATTGTTCTGACTCTTGACATGGCCCGACTCAAGTATCTGATTCACTTGGTCATGCCATGTCTTCCTCGGGCGTCCCCGACTTCTGCTACCATTCACATTTGCATCGTATATTCTCCTTACACTACTTTCTTCGCTCATTCGCTCTACATGCCCAAACCATCTAAGCGTCCCTTTCTTGATCTTACTCATTACGCTTACATCAGCCTTGCACTCTTTGCGGATATCCACATTCCTCACACGATCATACATGGTTTTACCACACATACGCCTCAGGGATCTCATTTCAACAGCATTCAATCTACTTTCATCCTTTCTTTGCCAGTTCCATGCCTCACTTCCATACATCAGGGTAGGTACCAGCACTCCATTGTGGACTGCTGACTTCGCTTCTTTGGACAATTTTTTGTTAGCGCCAACTGCGTTCAGTCCTCCATTAATGGAGTTACCTGCATTTACTCTTCTTTCAATATCTCTGTCAGCCTTCCCATCTCTCGTAAACATGCTTCCTAAATACACAAATTCATCCACCTGCTCCAAGTATTCCTCATTCACAGCTATATTGCACACTGTTTTCGTACTTTCTCTTTCAAACACCATTACTTTAGACTTACTTACATTCATCATTAACTCATTCTTCACGCATACTTCGTTCATCCTAGACACGAGAGACTGCAGATCAACCATACTATTAGCAATCAGCACCGCATCATCAGCATACAACAGGCAACATACTTTCAGATTACTCAAATCGCGCCCAATCCCACCTCTTTCAATTCTTGCATACAATTATCCATGTATAGATTGAATAACCACGGTGACATTACGCAGCCTTGTTTAACACCTTTTGTGATATCAAACCACCCCGTAAAACCACCGTTCACCCTAACACATGCAACGCTTCCCTCATATAGAGACGCAATTGCCTGAGTCAGATTCGCATTCACTCCATACTTGCCAATACCTTCCATAGCTTTTTCCTGTCGACTCGGTCGTATGCTTTTTGTAGATCTACAAAGGCACAGAAAAGTTTCTGGTTTTTTGCCAGAAACTTCTCGGTGAGCATACGCAATGAGAAGATCTGGTCCATGCACCCCCTTCCACTCATAAAGGCACCTTGCACATCCCATATTTTATCTTTTGTTTCCTTTCTTACCCTTTCAATCAAAATTCTACCATACAGCTGGCCAACTGAACTTAGCAGGCTAATAGCCCTATGATTCCCACATTCCATACGTGACCCTTTACCTTTGTATAATGGCATGATCACTGCCCTTCTCCAATCTAATGGCGTGTAACATTCCTTTAAACATTGGTTAAAAAGATTGCACAACCATGTGAGAATTATACGCCTACCTCCTTTAAAATATTCAGCAGCAATATTGTCGAAACCGACAGCCTTACCATTCTTCATACACTTAATTGATCTTTCTATCTCATCTATGCTAATTTCGGTAACATTCAGTCCATCATCATTCATATCTGATTCGCCGCTAGAATCACTGTCACTCACTTCGCTTTCAAAGACTTCCTCGAAATACTTCATCCATCTCTCTTTTATTTTTTCCTCATTCGTCAACATTTTTCCATCTTTCGATTTTATCACTTTCATGCTTCCGGTTTCAGGCCCACACCGGGACCTTTTGACTTCCTTCCAAAACAACTTAATGTTTTCTTGGAAATGGTTTGTCATTTTCATTCCTTCTTCCTCTTCCAGGCGTTTCTTTCGTTCTTTCACTCCAACTCTTACTTTTTTCTTCCATTCCTTATATACTTCTTTCGCTCGATCCTTCTCTTCACTGGAAGCACTGCCAGCCGCAATCAGACATAACCATGCTTTCTTTTTCTCTGAGACCAGTGCTTTAATCTCATCATCCCACCATGCATCACCTTTCTTCCTACCTTGCGTACTTATTCCACAAACCTCTCTAGCAGATTCACAAAGACTCACTTTTATGTGGTTCCATGTTTCGTCTATGCTTAGACCGTCCATTTTCTTCTCATTCAATCTCATCTCTGCACAATTCACATACTTACTTCTCTCATTATCGTTTTGTAGTTTTTCTATTTTGATTCTTGTTGGAGCTATTACCGTTTTCACTTTAGAGCGCCAACCGCGAAAGAGGTTTACTCTCGACACCACCAAAAAGTGGTCAGTTTCAACCTCTGCCCCTCTGAAAACTCTCGTGTCCTCGGTAACAGCTCTCAACCTAGAGTCAATTACTACAAACTCGATAATTGACCTCTCATTTCCTCTTTCCCACGTATATTGGTGGATACCTTTATGATCGAAAAAAGTATTGGACACAAACAGGTTCCACTCTAAACATACTTCAAGTATTCTGTTCCCGTTGTCATTCGTTCTTTTATCCCCAAACATACCTAAGGCCGATTCAAATCCATCACGTCTAATTCCTACCCACCCATTCAAATCGCCTGCCATTATAATCCTTTCATTAATATTTTTCAGTCTCATCACATCATTCACACCAGTCCAAAAATCATCTTTCTCTTCGTCACTCTCAGAATTGACAGGGGCATAACAAACAACAAGAAACACCCTTGTCAAACCGATTTTGAACCTGATCCACATTATTCTCGGACTTACACATTCATACTGCAACATACATTCAATCATTCTGGGAGACAGTAGCGCTGCATCACCCTGACACGCCCTCTCCGTATCTGGTCTCCCAGACCAAATGACGAGCCTATCATTATGCTGCATTGTACCGCTCCCTTTTTTCATACTCTCTGTTACACAAAGTATGTCCAAACATTTGCTAACCATTGTGTCACACAATTCATTCATCTTTCTTTCCATACCTCCTCTAATATTCCACGTACCAATTCGACATTGTTCGAGTTCCTTCCTCCTCTTTGCGCCACCGAAAGGTTGGCGATGTGATGGATAGCGAGCCTCATCGACACCTGTGTCGGCCATTCCCTTCTACGAACTGCTTATCTAGTCTAACATACTGATACTTGGGTATAAATCACTAACATACAAATTAATATAATATTTAACTTAATCCTAACGCCATCAAAACTGTTCCAGATGTCCAAATGAAAAAACTTAATTCTAAAACAAAAAGTATCGTATCACTATAACAATAAACTATTCACTGCATAATTGTTTGTAATAGTTCATATTGGCAGAAGACAAAAGACGCTGCTCCATTTCGATTTCGTCCTCAAATAAAAATAAATATTTCTGTAAAGTATTAAAGGTTGAACCTATCCTATTTGATATACACTTATACAAAACAGTTGACATCCGCAAACCACAATTAACCGCGTCTGATTATGTGCGTAGCGTGTTCATTGGTAGTAGGTACTTGAGCCACAGCAATACTACTGTAATAGTGCCACGCAGTACAAACGCGGTAATGGCACTGTGTTAGTGCCACGGCATTAGAAATGTGTACGGCCACGGCTCGACGTACCGCGGCTCTACTTGTGTTAGTACTACGGTGCAATAAACGCGGCACCTGAACAGAAGCCGTGGGTTCGACAGACGCGGTACTGGCACTTTATATCTAATATGTTAACCCGTCGTCCCACTGGCTCGGAATCGGTACGAAATCGACAAAAACCGGAGGAACTGCTCAGAAAAATCTCACAATGGCTGATTTGCAGACCGTAGTGAATTTAACATTTCTGCGCACGGTCTCCGGTTTTTGTCGATTTCGTACCGTTACCGAGCCAGTGGGATGACGGACTAAGTGGTACGGCGCAACATACGCAATACTAGCTCTGTTTTAGTGCCACGGCTCGACCCACGCGGTACTTGCACTATATTATACATGTTAGTGATACGGCGGCAGTACAGTACTGTGTGTTAGTATCACGGCTCGACACATGCAGCAGTAGTGCTGGCACACCGGCCCCGGGGCTCCTTATTCTAGCTCTAGCCAATCTACAGAGCGATAAACCCTTCAGCCCTCCGACATAAAACATTTATTTAAATATGCATCTTGAACATCCCGTCCCGGTGCCGCGTTTCTTCGTGGCGTAATTAGCATATTAATAATTTAATAAATCATCCGGGGTAAGTATTAATTATTTTATAAACGTGAATAAATAATTGCGTTCACCATCTGCAGGAGTGGGGACGCAATTAGCGCACGAAGCCAGTGTTTGAATTTTTAATTTTGACAGCTTGTCATTAT
Source organism: Hesperophylax magnus (assembly GCA_026573805.1). NCBI lineage: Eukaryota > Metazoa > Arthropoda > Insecta > Trichoptera > Limnephilidae > Hesperophylax > Hesperophylax magnus. The sequence continues at coordinate 1,511,163 of JAIUSX010000071.1, forward strand.
TTTATGATACAAGAAGGAATCTAGCAAATGTTCTTGAGTTGGGAGATTTTTCTTGGAATTATTCACTGTTCCTTTGTCCGTTGTTTTGGCAAATACCCTTTTATGTGTTTCCTGGTTCTTATTTGTAAAATTATTTCAAGTGAAATGTTTTTTATGCAAAGTGAGTTTAGTTTTTGTACCTTCCTCCCGATGATCCTTCTTGAAATTTTAGCCCGCAATCCAACACGTATATTACAAATATTTTTGCATCAAAGTTTGTCCAATTAATACAATTAAAGTTTTTTTATTTTTCCAATTTATTTTTAATGTTACTTGTATTTTGTAAATGTATTCGCTTGGTATGTGAGCGGTGTATAATAGGACATAACATCATTGCAAAAATGATGCAATTTAAAAATAATAATTATCAGTATATCAAAAATCTATTTTAAAGGGGAACTCGGAATCAGGGAGTATTTTTTTTAAATAGTTCGAAATATTTATTTTTAAATGAAACAATGTTACTTTTTTTTTAACCACTCCACAAACGTGGAGCTTTAAACAAAAACTTAAAAAATATGTGTAAAATAAAAAAACCCTCTTTCTAAATCAAGTGACAGATCACCAGAAATTTGCGATATTGTAAAAAACCTTTCATCGTTTATAGAAATGATAAATAGTGGTTCAAACAAAGTTACTCTGTGTAATTTATTTATATTAGATAAACACAAGTTATGGTTGCTCTGAAAATTGACGGCACATGTGCCATTTACATATATGGTAGTTATTGACAGTCATAGTCCAATTTAAAAAGAAGAAAGAAAATAAACATTATAAGTTTATGTAAGCGAACAACACAAAAGAAAAAATAATATTAGCACAAAGCTGGTGAAAGAAAAGGAGAAAAGACAAAAACATAATCAAAAGCGTGAAAGAAAAGAAGAAGAGTTATTAGTGAAATAAAAGGAGAAGAAACAAAAACATAAACAAAACACGTATTATGCACTTCTAAAATATTTAATGAGTACAGCTTTATACATCAATATAGGCATATTAAAAACATCAACTAACAGAGCACAAGAGTTACCAATGGTGTGTTATCAATTTATAACCGAATCGTAACCTAAAACCGCTGTATAATTGTCACAATAATACATACAAGGGAGATTGCAACAATAATATTTGGCTGCCATCAGTTCTTTTGTTTTGCTTTAAAATAAACCAAAAACCTTTTTTTTCTGTTTTCTGCCCAAAAAAAGTATAGTGGGTTGTACTTAATATTCTTCTCCCCTGATCTTCCGGAAGTCACTTTTCTTTTGTGACTCACTTTACTCTTGTTGTTGTTATTGTTAGTAATGTTGTGAATAATGTAGGAGGATTTTATTTAAAATTCCCTTCTGGACCCCTTGCAAAACCCAAGATCCCTCCTCCTGACCCCCATGATGGTGAAAGTATAGTTATTTTACACATTGAATCTTTTCTTCTAACTTTAACTAAAAAAAGGAAGTTTTGCCTCTCTTACCCAATAAAATTTCGAATTCACAGTCCTCACCAGCACTTCCTCAACCTCCTCCAACAAACTTTTATTTTCCTCATTCATACATAGTATACGCTCAAAAAACTGAGCAAGATGATATCCATTCACTCTCTTGAATTTTGTAAATTCATATTTAATATCAAGAGCCTTTTGTTTATGCCTGGAAGGGCCGAGGGTTGATTTTGAATCTCCGTAGAGTTCATATTTATTTCATCAAATACCAAATTTAAGGGTTACATTCACACTATTAACGTAACATGTGCCTGAGCCTGGTTTTAGATCTGTTCATCGCAGAAACCCTGTCTTCACTCTCAACCTCCCAAGAAATAAACACTTAATTACATCCCAACACACGATGGTTCAAATGCTGCCGTTTCGGTCATACTAAAGCTGCATGCAGATCGCCAGATGTTTTGAGTTTTGAGAAAACCACCCAGCTGACCAATGTCCTTCTTCCTCCCCAGGTTAAATGTTTCAACTACTCGGACCCTCAAAAATCTCAAAACTGTCTTTTCTGCAAGCTTCTTAACTATTCCCGCTTGTCAGAAAATCATTTTCTAAGGCTTTATCCAGCAACTCTTCATTTAACCCTCTCCCCTCCTCAACAAAAATTTTTTCTCGTTCAACTATGTTCACGTATAAAAACCCTATCTCTTAACCGGCTCCTGGATACTATCAGCAACAACATAACTCACTACTCATAAGCCTCAATGGTTCATTTCTGTCAAATGACACTAATGGGTGCACAAAAAATTATATCCTCATCGAACTCTCTCAACCATTCTGAAAAACTTTTCGAAGACAATTTTACGTTTATCCAAACCTTTAGTATGCTTCTAATTGACCTAATTTCTTCTAAAACTAATCTGCTGTACAACGTTGCTTCTATTATTTCGACTTTAATAGTATTTATTCGAAATGACTCGGCAAGATGTCTGAATACTTAAGTGGAATGGCCGAAGTGCTGTTTCTTACAAATCTTATCTCCTTAACCTCTTAAATTCAAACCTTGTTTCTGTGGCTACTATCTCGGAGAAATGGTTTACTCCATCTATCTACTTTAATGTGGGAGGGAGGCTTAATCTTTAATCTTTCGCCTTGATAATTGCTCGGATGCTACTCGGGTGGTGGTGCTGCCCTTTTTGTTAAAAAATCTGGACCATTTTTCTCAATAAATAAAATCAAATCCCCCAATGCTGACTTCCAAATAGTTGCAGCTAAACTAAAAGACAAATCCTTTATTTCAACCTGTCTCCTCCCACAGCCCACTTAAATAAACATTCTTGCTTGCAAATTGTTTTTCAACTAATCCCTTCATTTTATATTGGGCGATTTTAGTACGGAAAGCCAAATCTCTTTCCTACCGTGACAACATGACTAAGAAGAATTATCGTAAATACAAAAACGCCAAATCCAATGCCAAAAGGGTATTGAGGTCAAAAAAAGATCCGGGGTACAACTTTCGAAGTTTAATATCTCCGAGTACTCCAATTTTGTTGCAGTTTGGTCTACGATTCGAAGATTTCAATCCTCCTTCACTTCAACATCTTCTCGAGCGTCTCATTCTAAATGGATAGACGAATTCTTGGGCAAAATTGCCACTTCTCCCCTTTTCTGTACCTAACTCAGATGAAATAACTCTCATCTCCAATTCTTCTCTGTCTAATCATTAGCTATATTCTCCATTATTGTTAATTGAGCCAAAAAATGTTTATCAACAGTCAAGGACTCATCTTCAGGTCGAGATGGTACACCGTACAGTAAAATCAAAAATAGTAATGATAATGTTCTAAACCTCTTTCTCATCATATTAAATAAAATCTTTCAGACTGGCGTAATGACTCACCCTACCGGCATTAAGTTGCTTTACGATGCACTTATTCGAAGCCATCTCGACAATGCTTACCCACTTTTTAGTACTGCATCAAAAAATGTACTCAGTAAACTTGACAAAATTCAATCTTTGCGAATAATAACTTGAGCCATGCAATCGTCCCCCTTCAATTCTTTTTAAGTAGAATATTCTGATCCTCCTCTTTCTTTAAGCTGGCACTATTTTCTGGCATATTTGTTCTTAAATGCTTAAATTCTAAATGTTATCAGGTTATCCCCGGAGACTAATTGTTCAATGACTCAACACATTAATGTACTACAATCAGAGTTCGAACTAAACCCCTTTCTGCAATCGGTAAAAATTTTCAGATCTCTTTCTCTTGTCTCTTTCAGATCTTCAAATTTTCCAAAATGATTCTCTTCCCATATTCAAAGTAAAATAAAGTAACGTTATCCTGTCCCCAACAATTTTAGAAGGGATCAGCATCATTATAAGGCTTTCCAATCTCCCGGGCCCGCACTGTCAATCAACTTCTCTCTTTTATTTACTGACGGCTTTAAATCTCCAGACTCACCCAACTACACTATATGTAGTTACGTTTACCACAATAATTCCAATGACAGAATATTTCATTCGGTTTCAAACCAATTTTAAATATTTTCAGCCGAGTGTATTGCAATAATTGAATCTCTCAAACATATAATCAAAAATAAAATTGAACATTCCCTTGTTCTCTCTGGTTCTCTTAGTTCCCTCCAAAAACTTAAATCAAGTCCTCTTCTTCATCCTGATGATCAGATTGTTTGTGTTATTCAAGTGCTGATGGCCTCCATTCAAAGCTCTGGTAAAATCGTAATTTTGATTTGGATTCCTGGACATGTTGGCATAGTAGATAATGATATTTCGAATACCTTGGCAAAACGGGGAGCATCCAACCCTTTAACTACCCTCGTAAACTACATTCTCCTATCTGACTTTTTCCATCCTCAAAAATAGATCCCGCAATATTTAGTCAAAGTTTTGGCAGATTGCTAGTCAATCCAAGGGAGCATGCAATGCCCAAAACAAAGGATTATCCCATTGAAACCGTGGTTTTACCAATTCCCCCATTTCAAAAAATTAAATTCCTCACTTATTCGAATGAGGATTGAACATTGTTCCGTCCCTGACTACATTTTTTAATTCACGTTCTTGACTCCTCAGATTGTAAATTGAGTGGTCTAGAAGTGGGAGCTTTAGATCACATGTTTTTTGGTTGTCCCTCTCTGAACAAACATCCTCTCTTCTATCAAGCTTTATATAAAATTGCCTCCCCTCCATTTAACATCTCATATCTTCTGTATATATTTGGAAATTTGACAATTTAAACATAATTAATATATTAATTCACCTTCCATCTCTACGTAATTTTAAATACCCTTGAAGGGTGAAAGCCAGAAACATTTGAAAAAAAAAATTCTAGAGAACCTTATTCTGATAGTAGGAATATTAAAGTGAATCAACATTAATATATCAGGGCCATTCAACATTTTTTTTAATTTTGTATAAGTCAACACAGTTAATTTCTGCTCACTACGTCATTGTTATATGAAACACATTTCAAATATTTTATTTACCTACCTACCTTGCAGTGGCGGTCGGTGACTTTTTGTAAAAGGGATGCTGGACATCTAATGTTTATACTCGTACTTACTACGTAGGTACTCGATATCAAATATGCACATCTAGACGCTATCTCACGAACAAGATTACAAAACTATCTCCATAAATCCATTAAGCTCCATAACTCAATATTTCCAGTATTCAGTATAAGTTTTTTTCCGCAAATGGCCGTCACACAAAACTTATACCCACTAATGATTCAATTAAACGTTGGCGAAGTGTCCATCTTATCTGGATATTCATTTATTTATTTAAATTATGATTAAAAATTAAATCGCAGGTTAATAATATTCAATAAGAATTCGACTTCAGTATTCGAGCTCAAAGCAAACTGTCAAAACAGCGCGCGCATACAATTCAATGGATTAGTAATAGAGTATACAATTGTGTGCATTAAACATATGAGAATTAAAGACGGTTTTTGTACGTCGGATGCTGTCATTAATATCGTATAAAGTTGACGAAGATATTGGCTTGCGGGTCTCAGTGCGCATGCGCGGAAAGAACGTACGTTCTAGCATTCTTGGATACGGTTTACAGATCGCTTCCACAACACAGTGTGTTTTACGCGTTTCACAGTATTTGAGAATGTATGTGTATTTAGTGTATGTATATGTTTGTATCGTGTCGTTCGTTGTGCGTAAACAGAAACGGGACAATAATATGCACGATGTCTTAAAATAATAATATTTGTATCATTTTTTACAGCGCCGTTTTTGGAAAAAAATCACATTAAGGTCGCTGTAGAAATATTAAAATATTTAAATTGCAGTATTGCTGTTTACGGCTAGAAGTCCAAATCTTTTTATTCTAAAATGCAAAGGACGCGGAGCATCCACAACATGTATGAACTGATCGTGCCTGCTACCTTGGTTATTTCACTTTCCTAAATAAGTGTTTTTTTTGTTAATTCTTAAATTCTTAGATGAAACAGGATAGTAAAAATAGTAGAAAACATTGACATGGAAAATAAAGATTAAAGTAATGTAATAAATGAAACTAAATATCAAATTAACGTAACTGTATTCCAAATAAAAGTAAATATTATCAGAAATCCAACAATCGCAATCGGTTTCATTGCATTCATCTACCATTAAGCAAGGGATATTTCATAGAATTGGAACAATTCATCAAACTTCGTAAGTGTTCCATTCAATTTTCCATTTCAATTAAGTTGATCAGCTGGTCAATAATTTTATAATAACAGAAAATCAATAGAACCTTCACGGAACTTGAAAATTAACTATGGAATTTGAAGAATTGTTCAAATTCGGTGAAAACACCCATTATAAGAGTATTTAGTCGCAAGTTTTCCATTCACGCCCCTCTGTATGGTTAACTCAAAAGAGCAAATAATCTTTTAACCGCTTTTGTAGGGAGTGGATATTTAATTTTATAAACTAAAACAATAATTATTAATAACTTGGCTGGGGAAATTTTCGGCGTGCAATCAGTTTTATAGCTTCGAATTTGTGTGAAAATACGGCCATGTGGAGTCGAAGCTGCCTGGTCCTTCCGCTAAATAGACGGCGCGGCGAGTATCACAATCTTAGCTCGCACATCTCTGCCTCCGACGCTGGTGGCTGGTGGTACACTCATTCCGAATGGAAAATTCCCGCTCTTTTCGGGATTGCGCGCTGAGAGAGCGGGTGTAGGCCTATGGATCGCCGCACAGTGGGCGACACGAAATTAGGAGCGATTATGTGGATTCTCGGTCAAATTCCAAATAGAAAAAAATGCAAGAATTATTATTTTATGATATTTTCAAATGTCAGAAAAAACTCCACCTGGGTGAGGTCAACTAAACTATTTTTACTTAACCAAAGGAAAATAATCTTACTTAACCTGAATGTTATATTAATATATTTTATTTATACGTTGATCAAGTTTGAATTTTAACGGCCTTCGTTGTTGAGGGTGAGGTTTCACATAAAAAAATAACAATGAAAAAACGTTTTTAGAAAAATTCCAAAAATTGATCGGTATAAAATGTAAATGTTTAATAATAAGTTTATTTCTATTCTTGTTTCATTAGTATTTTTTTTATTATTCACGCATAGGCGGTGCCTTTCTGAGTTTCTTTAACTTATCTCTGTTTAACATTTTGTACGTATGTAATTTTTTATTCTGAAAACGCGTATAAAAATTCTTTTAGGGAAAAATTACAAATAACTTAAGCAAACAAAGGGACGGTATATAAAATTTGATTTTCTTTAGTTATGTAATCTAAAGATATTATGACTTTGAATTAATTTAAACAAAAAAACGTGGGATTTCGATCAGCTAATTTAGATATTAACCCACTGTGCGGCTTGGGTGTTTGGGTAGCGTGGGTGGGGCGGCAATAAAAATAAATGGGAGACAGCCCGGGATAAAATGAAACATCGCGTCGACTGTTTGTATTTATGATTTGTCAAGACAATTCTTATTTTCTATAGTCGCTGCTGGCAGTCAACCGTTTTTTCTCATTGTCGACGGACACTGGAAAATTAAACGTCAATGCGAAGATTTTAATATTCGTAAGTAGCGAGATTTTTTTTGTCGCTCCGCATTCTAGCAAATTCTGGCATGATTCAAGGCGAGCCGGAAAAATTGGAGAAGGGGGTATTTATTTTATTATTTCGAATTTATAATGTACAAGTAGGTACAAATATTGCCCGTGGAGTGAAAACGTGATTCGTTTTCAATTCAAGACCTGAGAAGCGTGATAGTAAGCTTATGACTCAGGGTCTTGAAGACATGGTTTGATTTGATCTAAACTCAAACTCAACTTGTGAAATTGTACACTTAATCTTTTAGAGCAGTAGGAAATTACTAAAAGTTCTAATAATCCTAAAGACATTTAATAAAATAATAAAATTTGTGTTGCACTCGAGTTCAATTTTGAAACATAAAATACAAAATAGGATTATAATTCTGCAGAGAAAAATAAACCTCTGAGTCATCCACATTGTTAAATCAGGAACACCATACTTTAACACACACTTAAATAAATTTAAACAATAAAATATCTGGGACAAATCACAAGACAATAATTAAGGCCATTTAATTTAAAACAGTGATTCTTTTTTAAAATATTAACATTTGTACCCATGTAACCATGTAGGTACTTGTAACAATGTACCTACATAAATATATACTACATTCACGTTTTTTAAATTTTTTTTATAGGCTGATGAAGGAGGTAGCGCAACACGGCAAAATACCCTAAAAATAAATCACTATAATAATATTAATATGTTCCTTTATTTCTGGCACTTACGACCTTTTAAGTTTAAAGGTATTCTGTTGCCATCGTAATACACAATCATGGAGGAATATTATATAATATTTCCTCCAAGTAAAATATAATATTAGGTAAATATGAATTGATTTGAGTGGTGTTTTGGAGTAAGCCCCCTAGCAAAATTAGTAGTGACTTCATTTCCGTTTATCTATTAAAATAATGATTATTCTTTGAAATTTAGCTCGAATATCCCGAAATGGCGATATCAGAGTGCATGGAGTTACTTAACGGCTGGACGTTTGCAATAAATTACAGCACGGAGCCAATGAAACGTGGCGCGGGCCAACGCTGATTGCCAATATCCTGCAGATGAAGTAAGCATCGAAGCCAAGTACCAATCTTTACTAAAGATCAATACAGGAAATTGTTACTTTGTATGTTAGCAAAACATATCAACATTTTATTGATTTTTTTTCGTTCATGTACTTACTAGCAGACCCCGCAATGCTTCGCTGCTAATGTTTTTTCTCGGTCGTCTCCGACTTGTTCCACCATTCAGTACTGGTGGTATACACATATATGTGTTACTATTAAAAAACTACATTACGTTGACTTTAATTTGACTCCGTATCTTATTCCGGTGCAAAAATATTGCTTTAAGTATTCCTCGGGCGTCTCCGACTTCTTCTACCATTTAAACCAATCTAGAAATACTCCTGGCACAAGTAAAAACAAACAATGAAATTTTCAGCAATATCGGTCTACTACTTTTCGAGTTTTTCAAGCGAAAACATACGCAGGCCGAATTTTTATATACAGGGTGTCCGGAGTTAAAGTAGGCTTACTTCAAGAGCTGATTTTACATGATGGTAGAGGTAAAAAAGAAACGAACTTATTTTTTTGAAATTCCAACTATTTTACCTAAAAACTTCCTTGAAACGTAGGAATTAAAAAAATATATATTTTTCTCTTTTACAATTAGCATCATCCTCCGAAGTTAGCGCACTTTACCCCGGAAACCTTGTATTATACGATTGCCAAACCATAATAATTTAAAACTCATTTAAGTATTTTTAATGAAAACTATTAACGCACTCGGTTATACGAATCGCTAAAAGTAGCAGCGATAAAATCACTTCCTGTGGCTAGGAGTGAGTCATTCAATTTGCACTAATTAGTGGCTAGAAATATTCAATTCTAGTCGCCAGAACCTACGTTACCTGTGCCTTGATTCTCAGCGAAGTCATTCCACTCGAACAACAACTTTTGACATTTGGCATATTACATACTTACCTTCGACGATACTCAAGAATAAGATCTTCGACCAATGTATGTACTTTCGACGGTGATTGCGAGCGGCCTGGATTGGAGAATCGATACCCTGGTCATAGAGCAACTATCGCCAAAGAGCAATTGTGGCCGAACCCTAAAGGTGACTGGACGAAATTGTTTACATCAACTGTACATTTTTTCTATGTCAACACTTTTGTGAATGAATTCTGGGAAGAATGTACATGTATTTCAATATGTATTAAATAGTATGTATTGCGCATCATAAACGAATTCAATTTCATCATTCCATGATTTATTCCTTAAACTTTAATTCATGCGCACAATCAACACTGATAAAATACAAGGTAGTTTTGATAAGGAGATAAGCAATTAATAATTTTACGGAACCCATCAACTAGATATATAATTCTGAAACAGATAATCGTATAATCTTGTTTCAACAAACGAACGCAAATTTGTAAGATATTCAATACCTTTCGTGGAAATAACCATTAATAATTAGTTTGTTTTGCGATTTGGGATTTATAATACGTATTAATTATCACGGAAAATATTTTGATTCGGCGAAAATCTTCCTCTTTCATAGGATAAAAAACATAAAATTGGTACCAAAATTTTATTTGAATTTATTAATAACTCTTTATTTGAAATGCGCATTTCATTTGTTTAAATTTAGGCAGATGATTTTTCAAGTTTATTAACGGTGTTCATTTAAAAGGTAAATTATTCATTGTTGCCTGGAGTTGTGAATGGTTTTGAGAAAAGTTTTGTGTTCGTGAATTCAAGTACACTGCGAGTAGTTTTACGGTGGAAATAATAATTTTGTCAATAATTGAAAGAGTTTGTTTTATAGGGTGTTCGATTCATTTCATCGTGCCAAGTTTTCCTCGGGCGTTCTTCTACCATTCACTCCCATGACATACAGTATCAACACTCCTTTCTTCGTTCGTCTACTCTGGAAGTCTAAACAATCTAAGCATCACTCATCTCTCAGCATAAGCTTCACTTTACCACAGAGAAGCGTTTGTTTCTTTACTTCCTCGGGCGACCTCAACTTCTTCCTGCATTCATTTCTACGCATTTCTTTATTCATCACATGCACCTCATTCTACCACACACAATTATTTGATTCACTTGACCTTGCCATATTTTCTTCGGGCGTCCTCATTTTTTTCTAACATTCACTTCCACTTAATAATTCAAATAACACAGACTCAAACAAACTCTTCAAAACTCTAGACGTCATGTCAATAAGACAACTTTACGCCAAAACTGCTCTCCTACATCTCATCCATAATAATCTTCATATTACAAATCAACCAAAAGCCATAATAAAAACCAGGTCATCAACAAATAAAACACTGGACATTCCGATAACACACACAACACACGGACAAAGACACTTTCAATACTACGCAACCAAACTTTTTACTCTATGCCCATTACTTTGAAACAATTAATGACTACAAATACATCTACAAACTTTCTCAAAAAACATATCGTAGCCTGGATAAAAAATCAAGATATTCACTTTATTCGAAAGATTATAATTCCAAACCAAACATAACGAAAATATGATCAGTAAAATTAAATATTATACACGTTCTTCAAGAATTATCCAAAAATACATACACTCACATATAAATGTGTGTTTTCATGTTTCAATATATGTCTGTGAAAAAAAAATTACTTTCTACTACAACACATAAATACCTGTCACACTTAATCACAAACACGTTAACACCTCAGCACAGGTTCTCCTAGTGAGGTGTTCACGTAACATACAACATCACCCACACACAGTTTTACGTATATCAACCTATGTTCTTAATTTTTTATACCTTTTTTCTCAACTTTTTTCTCTGTACTACAATATAAACCACTTGTAATCATTTCATTTCATCATTTGTAAAATGTGTATTCAAGAATAGACATAAATAAATTAAAAAAAAAAATTATCAAGTAAACGGACGGTGCAGTCCCAGTCCACCATAATAATTATGTACACTTACATTTCAATATGAAAAAAAATATTATTATTTTAAAAAATAATGGAAAATAAATAAAATGTGGAAATAAATTAAATGAAAAATGACAGTTCGTCCGAGTGGTCAATAAATAAGCGGGTATTGGAAGGGTTACGATATAATGCAGATATAGTTATAATATTAATTATTATTTTACATAAATATGCGGAAATTGGAAGTATTACGATATAATCCAGATATGGTTATAACATCAAAGATTGTTTTACATAAATAAGAGGGAATTGGAACGGTTACAATATAATCCAGATATAGTTATAATATCGTTTTGGTGTTTATATTTTATATTTTTTCTCCTTAATTCCGCTTTTTTGTGCCTGTCAGAATCACCTGTGTATTATTATTTTTTTTCTTAAGCTAATTATGTATATTATTTCAAATATGGAAAGTATTGCATTGTACTACCCGTGCATACATTCTGGAATAAATTCTATTTTTATTATTATTATATCAATGATTTTTTTCATAAATGAGCTGGAATTGGAAGGGTTACGATATAATACAGATATGGTAACATTATAAAGAATTCAATTTAAATATTTTTAATTTTAGGTTATAAAAAAAAAGTTGATTAAAATCTTATGTATTGCCATTACAGGTTCTGATTAACTAAACAATTTGATGAAATTTATTTTATGTGAAGTGAGTAAAAAAACATATTTATTATATCAGAACAAACCAGATTTTTTGTACGTTTTTGAGGTCGTATAAACCTTAACTTTTAATAAAAATATCTTTGCCTGTTGGCAGTACACGATTCTTTTGATTAAAATAATAAGTCCACGTGTTCTCTTTTTCTATTGTTATTATCCTCAATTCACAATTCTTATGGCGTCATTTTCCCTACACCTTGCTTTAACCTCCAACCAATCTCACACCTCTACTCTTACCCTCGTCGTTCGTACTCTTTTCATATCATAAACGAAGTTTTTCATTTAAAAAATCCACACGCCAAAACAACTGCTTTGATTTTAGTTTGCAAAATCAAAAACCTACAGAAAAAAAACTTTGTAGCCACTAAAGCGATTTTTGGCATATTATGGCAAGTTTGCTAAAACGTTTTGTGCGAACACTTGTCATAATGCGCAAAATTTGTGGAGCCCTAAAATATGAAATAATATCTAGGTGGATTCATTGGCTTTAAGCCGCAGAAAGCAGTTTGTGTTTTTCTGTTTTGAGGAATGATAATAATTAAATAACAAGGTAAGTTTATCACAATAATAGAGTGGGTAGATTAGTTGTTTATTACAATTTTATTTTATTATTCTTTCAAAGTTTTCCAGTTGTGACATTTAGGCTTGGAGGTTGTGAAGTAACGAAGGTATTGAGAGAGTGAAGAGAAAGTAAGTTGATCACTTGGTTACTCTGATATGGTTATTAAACATTTGTCTTTCTACAATTAGAAAACATTTTTGTTTAATTCAACCTTAAGTTCATCAAAAATAATTGCGTGGAAGGTACTGTGGTCCTGGAATGTTAGACTGTGGGTCTTCAATATCCAGATTTGTCAACTTCTGCATGTTGATTTGAAAAATTGAACATTCAATTTTTCTCGCTTCCTTAGTTATTCGAAATCTTCCCACTATTTTTTTTTCAATGTTCTCTAACATGAAAAAGGCCACGAATCATGTATTTAGGCTAATTTGTGATTCTAATTTCTTGCATGCTTGGTGTATTATTCTTCTCAAACCTCGAGAAAACCATATCAAAATGAACCCATATTCTAATAATCATAAAAATTTTATTTGTGAGAGTTAAGTTCAAATTAACACTTATACAAGTCATATGGTTTACGTGAATCAATGAATCTGTGGTTTGAAGAAAAATAATTTCAGTTTTTGATGAACTCCAGTAAAAATCTAAAAAAACGTCAAATTTATTTTTAGCCAAAGAAAAACACACATTCAAACCGTAAAATAGCAAGTGAAGTGTTTAAATGCACTTTTAGACAAAACCGTGATTTATTTCACTTAAATCTCTTAAAAGTACTTACTTTATTACGTGTGTTGAATTATTAACTTAACTTTTTCTACGCAGACATACAACTTACATACTTTATTGACTTCGTTGAATTTCCTTTTCATTCTGCGATAACGCAACAAAGAGAAGTATATATTATTTTCTCTGGCGGGTTCCCTCGCGGGACTTGCGGAGAGTGAAGGAAAACGATATTTGTGTTTTGATACGAAATGTTCAACCTGGGGATATCGTCAACTCTTTCATTAATCCGCGATTTACAAAAAGAAACATTCCCCTGTCGCCGAAAGACCCACTTTTATGTTTTGTAGGAAAATACATCCATAATTTTTTCGCTTTTCTTGGCTTTGGTATTGGGCCTAGTTATATCAGTGATGCAAGTTTAGTTTAAGGAATTCGTTAGGATTTAAACTCGTGCTTTTCGTACCATATTTGAATTAGAATAATTTATTTCTACCCCTGGGAAAAGACAGTCACAATACTGTCTCTATTGAAAGATGTCAAAAATTAACAAAAACTCTAGATTCTAAAAAATTAATGACAATATTTAAGAATAGTAAAAATTAAATAGATATAAAACATTTGTTCTTTTAAATCTGAAGAAAAGTACACAATATCATTTTTTTCTGATACACTCGTACCAGATTACGAAGTCATAAATCGGGGAGACTTCCGTTGTCATTTTTTTTCCATCAACCTACCGCAGGATTCTTAATTGAGTCATCAAATGTTTTTCATTCATGATAAGACCAAAGTTTTTCCAATTTGTTCACCAACAATAAATATTACAGACTGAAAAAAATAAAATAAGTGATGGATAGTATTTGATGAAGTAATACTTTTATTTTGTAGCATAAAGTGGAAGTATTACAGGTCATGCTCGAAGTTTCGTTAAATGAAAGTATAACAGGTCATGCTCGAAGAATCAAAAAGTGAATATATTACAGGTAATGTTCGAAGCTTCGTCAAATGAAAGTATTACAGGTCATGTTAGAATTTTAATAAAGTGAATATATTACAGGTAATGTTCGAAGTTTCGTCAAATGAAAGTATTACAGGTCATGCTCGAAGTTACAAAATAAGTAATAAAACATTGTTTGAGGAATGTAAAACTAACTGTAAAATGTAACTGCGTTATATAAGAGTGCGTCAAGTTAATCAATGTTTCGTTAATTAAGTATTAACACTTAACTGGTGATGTAGGGTCAATAGTACCCAAGAGGATGAATGCTTGTTGTTTTGGAATAAACATTTATAACGTCAACGACGTCTGTAACTCAGTGGCTTCACAAATTCACATCGTTTACACAGTGATCGTGTCATTAGCCTTCGAAATCATCTCTGGAGAATGACTTGAGCCTTGACTAAATCATTTAAATTATTGTAACTAATGTAAAATATGCAAGTATGTTTTCTTATTATATGATAATAAACTTCCAATATTATTTTGTGGTGGGTGCAATGCCCTACCTTCAATATCAAGAATATTAATACTGAATGATACAAGCAATGCTCAGTAATAAATAATCGAAGAATTCACAAAAATACACTAACAAAATACATATTCATGTTTTTATGTACATATCTCTTGTTCAAAGCAATTGAGAATTCATTGGATATATTTTTTTCTATTAATTTAATGATGTTATTAAGAAGGTAGGTAATATGGTGTCGGTAAGAAGAAAAAACTTAGTTTCGATAATGGAAGCATTAACCATAAATATGAAAAAGAAAATTATTCGTACAAGAGAAACATTATTAAGGTAAAAAAGTAAGCATAATTTCAGACAAATTTTGCCTGGAATGAAAATTCTTTCGCTCAATCCTCCAAGTCTCCCCAGCGTGTTGTTGCAAACAGTAATAAGGAAAATGGTAATTTACGTTACACAAACCTTTGCAGCGAAACAGAAAAGAAATTCCTTTTACCTATTTTTTTGTGACCTTAGAATGCATCCGAAAAGTTTTTAGAAAGGTTTTGAGATTTTGGGACTTTTGTTTTGAATACCAACGTAGCCCAACTTAAATCTTTCATATGTATAATCAAATAGTTTAAAATTATCTAGTTGTGAGCTGTCTAAGCTTCACATGGCTAGAATTAACCTGTCTAAATTTTTTAATTATTTTTTTAAATATGTTTTACATCACTTCTTTTGTCCAATATGGTTACTGCTTTTGATTGTTTACGGATTTTTTTTCTTTTTATTACTTTCCAGAAACGTTTAAATTTTATACTAGATTATTTTTACTTTTTCAGTTGTTTTATTTATCACCTAAAAGAATCTTAGCTATGAATTTGAAACATATTTAAATTACATATTACAAGGACGGGTTGTTTCGGAGAATTTGAACAATTCATCAAATTTCAACGTTCATTTTCGGGTTCTGTGAAAGTCCTATTCTAGTTCTGTTATTATATCATTGTAGGCTAGTTGCTTGACAAAACTGAAATAAAAACAGAACTTGAAAATGTATTCAAACATATTGTAACATCATCGGGTCAAAAGTAATTGTTGTTTTTTAATTTGAGTTTTTTTAATACCAAAGAAAGACAGGCATAATATGTTTGATAAAAGGGCAGCTATTTAGAGTTGTTTGAATTGTTTTCTATTTTACGCCGAAAACATTTGAGAAAAATCAAAATCCCTCTGAGGGTAAAGCTTTTTTACTACCCAAAATGATCGCCAG
Organism: Hesperophylax magnus; assembly: GCA_026573805.1. Lineage (NCBI taxonomy): Eukaryota > Metazoa > Arthropoda > Insecta > Trichoptera > Limnephilidae > Hesperophylax > Hesperophylax magnus. Next base: position 1,527,401 of record JAIUSX010000071.1, read on the forward strand.
AACTACATATCTAATAAAAAATAATAATTTTTAGGCTCTATATTTATTTTCAAATCAAAAAACCAACTACCAATTATTTAAGCCAAAACCTTTATGTGAAAGTCATCTATTTTAAGAATACTTAAAATGTTAAATTAGTAGCGCAGTGATTATGCCTGACATGCTTTGGTCTACTCACCCGTGAAAAATCTCGGAATACTACACAATTTATTTATAGTTCATTAAGGCCCTATCGGTCTTTTACATACGAAATTGACAATTTATGTATGTAAGTATAACGTAATACTTGATTTGTTTTTTGTATTTAATAAACCAGCGCTATCAAACATTCCATTATTATCATCTGCTTGACACTGGCTAGAGTACTCCTGAGGGATGGAAATATTTCAAAAATAAGTAGAAGTATATTTCTTCGTTTCGATGCTCAGGAGTCACGTATCTTCGTGGAAATCTGGGATGTATTTTAATTTCCCTTTTTACCACAGCTTATTTAATTAAATCATATTTTCTTGAACAGAAAATGCAAGAAATGGAAGAGCTAGCTCCGATGTCTCTCCAGGGTCTCGTACACAACTGTAGGACTCTAAGACTTGTAGAAAGAAATACTATTACTGTTACAATGTGTATTGTGTAGCTGGAGTTGAATGACAAAGAGAGGACGAACTAACAATGCACACACCTCAGATTTCTCGCTTTTCGTATTTATATATCATACACATTACTGACATAATCAATATTTCTACACAAAACATATTCTGGCTACTAGAAACATAAACGACTTAAAAAAATCGCTTTATACGTTGAATATAAGTGCGCGCTATGCAATAATTACCAAGCAACCGCCAAGTCATTTTTACAAAAGTTTTTGCAATAAGTTTTTATTGTCTTTAAAGTGTTATTCAATCGCTTTGCAATAATCATTTTTCACTAGTTCTTGAAATTTCTTAGTTTTTTAATAAACACGCGTCTTCTAGTATAAGATTCTTCCAGCCGACTCGTTTGTAAAAATAAGTAAGCCCTTTAAAAAAGTTTTCTAGAAGTTCTACAAAAAAATCTAGTTTTCAGCTGGTCACATTTTTTTTATCCAAGAAAAAAGCATTTTATTTATACCCTCCATTCTCCAATTTCCAGACTTTAAAAAACAAATGCTTCAGAAAATAGGTTCGAATATTTGGTTAACTTATTTACAAAGTGATCGGTTGGAATTTTTGTTTCCAAAGAAAAACACATCCAAAGGAGGAATTAAAACTTTTTAATGTTCTAGAAATTCAATTTACTGGATCGGTTTTTAGACAGCTCTTCAAATTAAAGAAAAAAGTGACTAGTGCTGTAGATTTAAGGAAGTGTTGCAACTGGCAAAACAATGTACGAAGCTTAATTTTTAACAAACATATTAAATAAATCTTTTGTTAATTTGTGTGAAAATAATTTTAATTATTGGTATAAAAATTACCCAATACGATAATTAATAAAATATGAGTTCATAACACCTTTTTCTCTCGAAATGAAAGGGCTATAGAACCTTTTTCAAAAATAAATTTACCAAAATAAGTGGGCCAAGAGTTCCGATCAAAACGATTTTATTTTTGAAACGACGCATAAATACTGTCTAAATACTACCTTACTGCTGATAACTTACAATACAACGTTATTAGGTAGGTATCTACGTAGCATTATTTTTATTTCGAAATCTAATTTTAATTTTTAATGGTAACAGTTTGGAATCTAAATATCCTTGAAACACAAATTCAACTAAATAATGCCGAATAAAATGAATGTTTACCTCACCTGTCAGTGGCGCATTATGGGCAAGTGAAATAATCGTGATTTTTAATTATGTACTGTCTCACAATCGTTTTGTACACATTAGCATAATTTCTTTCACTAAATTATCGTACAAGTCACGGAACAATCGTGAATTTAGGAATCGGATGTAATAGGTACATTTAATAGCTGCCGCTTTGTAATGATAATCATCATCAGTTGGTAGCGAACCGCTGCATAATGAAGGAAATAACCAATGTATTAATATTCTAAGAAACACTAATTGAAAGAAAATATTAATAGTCTTCTAAAAATGGTTAAAGAAACTCGCAATGATGATAATAAAAAAACTAAAATATTTTATGGAAACCTCACTGACAAAAATGCGTGTTAGAAAAAAAAATTAATATTTTCGAATAATATAATGATTTATAGAAATTTTAAATATTAAAAAAAAAAAAAACGAAATATCACTATCTCTAATTAGTATAAAACAAAGTCGCCACCCGAGTCTGTCTGTTTGTGCGCTTCGTTCTTCTTAACTGTGCAACGGATTTTGATAGAATTTTCACTTTCATTTAGAAAATTTCGTCCAGAAGGTTAATATATGCGCATTATATTTACAGAAAGTAGAGAAAAGTTGATGTTTTGTAATCAAGGGCTCTTAAATTGCTAACGCTGGCTAACACTTATGTGATACCTCAATATAATGTACTACGGTAGTGTACATTTTTAAAAGGCCTAAAGAAAAGTCCGTCATGGAATATGTCTATATTGTCTATCTCCTGTCAGCGAGTTGACTAAAAATTTCAGGTGGTGGTAAAGATTGCATTCATGAATAGAATCGCATATATAAACGAAGTAGTAAGTGATAGGATTTCCCTTTTATAGTTTTTAGCTAGCAAAGTCATCTCCATCATTTGAAAAAAAATATTTTTTTAATATAGAAAAAAATGATTCAAGATCATAGTTTGTCTGTTCAGCAAGCTCTGAGGGAGTGGTAAGTAGATTTACTGTTAAAGTGAAATCCGTACAAAATATAAGTAGAGGAAAACAACGATTACTTGTCTTATCTCAGCGCATCAAAGCGTTTTAAATACACACAGTTGCCCCAAGGAGCCATGAACTATGTAACCGCTTATTTTCTGCATGCTTTAGTTCCTCGTCCCCGCTACAAAATATTTGCTATTCACCCAACTCGGTCTAAATAACGTAGCTCACACGCATGCTTGCACAGGCCCACGACATTCATTGAAACCAAAAGGTAAACGATCCCCCTACCATCCCTCTAATGGCTGCTCCCTCGTTGTAACGTTGAACCGGGGCCATCAAACCGCTTGCATCACTCAACGCATACCACGAGGTAGAAAGTCAAACTCTTTGGATTATTGCAATTTATAAGAATTTTATGGAAATGAAACGTTTTTAAAATGGCGTGACCAAATCTATAATAGCTAGGTACTTTCCAACCTGCTCCGGCCTCCGTAGTTGAGGGGTAAGGCTCGAACAATCGAATATTTTAATAATGTGAAGTATACTCGCAGCACGTTCCAGAGTGGAAGATACTCTCAGTATCTCCCTAGTGAAAGACTACCATTCAGAATTGAAACGTTGCTTGAAATGGCTTTAGCCAGGTACTTCCACAACTTTCTCTTCCTCAGCCTCAAAACATACCCAAATTGGGAATGCCACTGTCTAACTGACTTTGCGCATTTGGCACTCATGTACGATGTTCGCACAACAAAATGAATCTAATAAAGTAGAATATATTTCAAACATTGACAAGGATCGCTATAATACTTTTTTGTGTCATTTACAATTTGTGTGTTTTTTTTTATTTACATTCAAATTTATTGCCTTACGAAGTTGAATGAGGTATTTTGCACCACGTTGTGATAAGTATTTACACAATATTAACTATATTCAAGCGATATGAACAATAAAAATATACAGAAATAAAAAAAAAAGTTGAGGTGGCGACTGAGTACCGAACTTGAATTCTCTCGCTTGCTGGGTGAACTGCTGAAATATTAATAAAATTGCACGAAAAAAATATTTTTTTTAAAGAAAGAAAACTTATTTTGTGAACCATTTAAAATGAGATTCATGTAAATGAGGTGAACAGTTCTCACGGAATATATCATAGAAATATAAATATATAAAGTGATAAAATTTCGTATGGTGGGGATAAAATTAAGTGATTATTATTTAAAGTTGGTCTTAATATCATCTTACCTCATGTTTGTTCTTTGTTTTTTGTTTATACATGAATTCCATCTGCCCGAAGCTATGGGCATTACGACAGTCTTTTTGCAGATGGATAGACGAAGGAGAAAATGGAAATATGGTTTTACATCAGCGAATATTTCGAGTAAAGTTGGCCTCTCAGAAGCTGGGCGTACTGTACAGGGCCCGCAGATACTTTAATAGTACACAACTGCTGACCCTGTACAAATCGCAAGTGCGCCCTACTGTCGAATTTGGCAGCCATCTCTGGTCCGGAGCCCCTAAATACCTGAAAAAAACCCTTGACTCTGTGCAAAAACGGGCGGTCCGTTTGATAGATTCCCCAATCTTAACAAACGGACTGCAATCTTTAGAGCACAGGCGTCAGTTAGGTATGCTGTCCCTGTTCTATCGGTATTACAACGGAAGATGCTCTGAGGAACTAGCGTCATTGATCCCTTCGGCACCGGTGATACACGCCAAACGCGCGCCCAACATTTGTATACGGTTGACATTTGTCACATGAGAACGGGTCGCTTCTACGATTTGTTCTTAAGTTCAACAGCTCGGCTGTGGAACGAGCTACCGGCTTCTTTGTTTCCTCCCTCCTACAACATGGAACTCTTCAAGACCCATGTTCACTCCTTCCTCCCCACAAAAAGACCCTCCACACAGCATCCCCAAAGATAACATAGGCCCTGAGGGAAATTATTTTCTTCAGGGCCTCCTGTGTGGAGTTAATATAAAAAAAACTCTGTAACGTGCCCAAATATACCCTATTATATCTTAAATGGATAAATTGAAATAATTATCAATTTAAATTTACTTGGGCGTCGTGATACGGATCCACTACCTCCGGATCACTAGTCGAGAGGCTTACCCCTCGACCACGGAGACTGTAAAAATATCTTTAAACAGCAAACATTGATAAGTCATTAATTATGTTTTTTAATAAAATTTATGCATCCCAAGTCGTACTGTGTCTGGTTTAGTCTGAGAATGTTATGTTTTGATTGTATGATGTTAATAAGCAAATATTGATGTTTAAAGTACCGGAGATTTTAAAACGATATACAAAAAACTTTAATTGAAGGGTTTAACCAATAGCGCAATCTTTCCTCAAAAAAAATGTGTATTCTGTTAAAGCCGACTAGTGGAATATTTCTTATTTAAAAGAGACGTTTTTTTATTTTTGTTTTTAAATAACCTAATACCAAGTACCAATCGCAGTGCTTCGTACCGTGATTCCACAACACTGAAAATGCAGGGGTCCGGCCCCTAAGGATATTGTAATATTCATAAATTAAGAGTTTAAAATAAAATTTTGTTGACTTAAATAGCCCCGGTTTATCCGCTTAAAATGGATAAAATAGCAAAATAAACTGCTTTGAGAAGACTTTTCCGTTTTTGCGACAAGCCGTCGAACTGGCAGCAAAACTTTGTTCCTGCCATCCCGGCTTTTCTCTTATCTGACCGCTGGTTTTCTTCGGGACTCGGGACCCCAGTTTCTCGTAAAAACTTGATTGTGCTATTTCACGAATGTGTACGAAAAACTATTTGAAACATTTCAACTTTGGGTTGTTTGCTCTCGGGGTGAAGGAATGCTAAACAAAGTTTTAAATATTTGTATTCAAAGTTTATCAACGTACATTACCAGAATTAGTACGGAACGAGCTCTTTGTCAGTGCTGTGGAACATTTATTTAATCCATCGGGCATTACAACGCGTTGGAGGGAAACATTCCTAATTATAACGGTAAAATGATAAAATAATATCTTGTTTAAGATACATAACTTTGCTAAGAAATGCAAAACATTTGAGAAACAAATAATGATCCTCCCTTCTATCGATTGGGAGAGACTAGTGGAGGGAAATCTTTTGACCTCTCCAACAGGACTCTCTCAGAACATCACGATGCACCACAATTCACTAACCCCGATATTCCTACCGACCCCTCGTACCTTATTTTTCGCAGAACTTTCTATGATACCTTTCCTAAAAAGACCCCCTCATAGCATCCCCAAAGATGACTGAGGGGCATTATTTTACTCGGGGCCACCTGTGTGGAGCTAATGTTAAAAAAAATTATTACAGGAGAGTGCACCAGAAAAAGAAGAAAAAAATTTACAATATTTTGGGCAAGTGGGTAGTTTGTTGATTACTTATAATTTCTATGTTATTTGATCTGAATCCTGAGGTGAAAAGAAGGGGTGTTTTACAGATTAGATTCTCAGTACAAGAGAATATGGCAAAAAATTGCCTTATCTTTTCAATACGACTATCAAAAAAAAATATTTTTCTGATTATTTAACATCGGTGAGTTGAGCTATAAATCTCAAAGTCAAGCCGTCAGATTGAAATAATTTGCATAGTGACAGGACTTTATGACAGAAGCACTGATGATGGGCACTATAATGCTATTCAAAACGTTAGCTATCAATCAATCAAGATAATATTTAAGATAATAATAATCACAAATCATAATATCTAATTTGAATAATTGTGTTATCAAAACATTAACTTTCGAAAACTTTCAATATATCCTTATAAGCCATATTTGTTTACTTTTTTCACTTTTGCTTTCGATAATGAATAAACTAATGCGAAAATTAGCCCACTTTCGTACATCTAGCTGAAAATCGGCAGCTAGACTCGTCAATGACAGTACATTTTATCAACTTTGGATGTCAAACACGTACACATACGAGGATAGAGTCACGTGGGGTAACTGTACGCGGAGTGTAAGTGTTCGCAGTTATGTTTCCGACAAGATTGTGCCTGTTCAGCGCCCGCGCGTTCCTTAATTCATTAGCGTTCTGGATCGCGCCAAAGCAGGACATGTGTACAGTGGATGCTGATTAGTCAATAAAAAATGGTAGGTAAATTACTTTATTTCGTGCTTTTCTTAAATTTTTCATCTCCGTTACTGATGTGTGCTATTGTGTAACCGACTGTGTCAGAGCGACGTGGTCTACGATAATTTTTAGTGAAATATTGTTAGTTAGACGGGTGCAAAGTGATATTTCTAATAAAGATAAACACTAATCTGATTTTTAAAGTTTATTGAATTTTGGTGTGATGGGGTAAGTGTGCTGGGTTAAGCGTTCGCAGTTGGACGAGTGCGAACACTTACCCCGATAGATGAAATTGATTTCATAGCATAATATTTCAACTCTCGTTTTTTTTTTACAGTGAAATATGCCACGTGCGTACGTGAGAAACCTGCATTCATTTTCCCACGTAACTGACTGAAGGGAGAACTAATGGACGATGGACCGGCTGGTTGCATTGGAACGGTTTCCGATTCCGGATTTATAAATGCTAATTTGTATCTAAGCTGGTTACAGCATTTTAAAGACAATGTGGAGGCAAGTCCCAACAACCCTGTCTTTTTGATTATTGATAACTAGAGACCGGATTATATGCAACAAAAATAGCCCAAAATATGCAATAAAAATAGCTAAAATATGCACGAAAATCCATAAAAAGGGTCAAAATATGCAACATGAAATAATACAGGAAGTCGTATTCTTACATATTTTTTTTATTTTAGTAAGCTATTAGTTCTCAAGGATAACAATTATATTTTCGAAAATATCAATTATAAAATGTATTTAACAATAAAATTTAGAATTTACCTTTAAAAACGTATATGACTAAAGTACTGTTCTAAATGTTCTGTAGACAAATTGTGTCTACGATCGCTTAATATATTTTTGTAAGCGGAAAGGGAACGTTCTACGTCTACCGATGTGGCTGGACGGAATTTAAATTTGGGTGCGATTTTTGAACTTATTGTTCCGGGCAAAATTTCACCTGCCCCGTTGATGAAGTTATCAATTTGGCACAAAGGTTCAAACCCTGGGTTATTATTCAGTATGTTTTCAATTTTTTCTTTGAGTTTACTCGGGAATAGCTTTGGCAACGAGGAATTCATAAGGCGAATTTCCTTCATAACCTGAATAGATGCATTCAATGCCAATCCATGAGTTCCAAGCGTTTTTATACTTGCATGTATGTAGGCGAAATGAGTGGTAATCATAGCTAGGTTTTTTTAATACTGGCGTCGTCAAACGATTCTTTGCACTGGAAAACTGCCAAAGCCTCTGCACTATCGAAGTTATTGATAACACCCTTGATGGCTTCAAAATGTTCATGGTAAAACATCGCAGCTTCGATCCATGTACCCCAACGTGTTATTACTGGCTCAGGAGGTAAAGGGATATTTGGCAGTTTTTCTTTGTAGGCCTTTATACGAGCAGGCGCCTTAAGAAGAAGCCGATCAGTAAGATGAGTTATCAGTTCTTCGCTCAGTTTCGCTGGCCGCGGGCCTTGCTATCTGACGTCTATAGTGTCGCTATGTGAGGCATCTGAACGATATCAAGCGTAAATATGTAAGATCTCAAATTATTTGCTAAAATATGCAACTACCACTGAAAAGGGTCTAAATATGCATTTGCATATGCAAATATGCAAATGCATATAATCCGGTCTCTATTGATAACCATTCATCTCATATCAGTTTTGAAGCAACCACATTTTGTAGGGACCACGGAATAGTAGTCCTGACATTACCGCCTCATAGTAGCCATAAAATGCAGCCACTAGACAGGGCATTTTTCAGTCCTCTTAAAGGTCAATACGCAGTGGAATGCAAAAGATGGATAGGTTAGCATCCTGGGAGAGCAATCAAACAATACCAAGTTATCTCGATTTTCGATAAAGCCTTCAAGAAAGTTGCAACTGTGGGGAATGCGGTATCAGGTTTTAAAGTAAGCGGAATACATCCTTTAGACAGTGAACTCTTCACCGAAGCTGATTTTGCAGCTGCTTCTGTTACTGATATGTTCGAGCCCCAACCTGACGTATCCATTATCTCTCCGTTAGCTAATCAACGTCAAAGTGACGTAGGATCAATAATTAGCACAGATATTCTGAACAATCTGATCTCTTGCTATGCCGAAATACATGCGGCACCAAGCAGCCCACAAATGTTTGTCAGACCTAATACAAATATTATTCGTCAGCTTCTTACTACTCCAATTGAAGATGTAATTGAAGTTCAGGCCAGCTCCCCACCACAAGATGCAACACCAGTCCTTCACGTCCCAATATTTGGTACTCAAGTCTTCTGCCAAAAGCAACACATACACAAAAACGACGAAAAAATGCTTGCAAGTCTGAAATAATTACCTCAAGTCCCTATAAAAAGAAACTTCAGTAGAAGCAGAGAGATGCAGATGCAAAAATGGTCCGAAAACCAATAATTAAAACCATGGAAATCGGACGACCACCCCTTTTCAAGAAAGTCGCACCACAAAGCGTAAGGCGGGAGATTCCAGCGTGCATAACTGTTTAAAGAGAGCACAAAAACAGGCTTCTATGGACTATTTTTGCCTACAATGCAAGGAGAAATATCGAGATCCACCAACAGAAGATTGGATAGAATGTATTGTGTGTAAAGCATGGTGGCATGAGAACTGCACAGACTACGATAAGGGGTCATTTAAGTGTGATAATTGCAATGGGGGGTAACTCTTCGCGGTGCGAACACTTACCCTACGGTATGCGTATACTTACCCCGCACACGGGGTAAGTGTACGCAATCCACATGCATGTAAACTTTTTTATATAACAGTTTGATTTATGAACCATATGAGGTTTATATGGTTGTTTGAGATGCCTTAATAATCGATCATATTAATAAACAAAAAAATTGAGTAAAATACCTAAAGCTTTTTAATACAAAAATCCCAATGTAAAAATTGCGCACGGTTACCCCACGTGACTCTATATATGCATTTCTCAGAAATCGGACGATATTACAGTAAACTGTCAATCCTACTCGATTGGCAGTTGGCGACACTAGCTTCTGGGTAAGAAGGTTCAATACTCAGTCAAACCAAAAAACATACAAGACATTTTAAAACTTTTGTATTCTAGTAAAAAATACTTGGTTTTTTACGGGTTGTTTTTGCATATACTGAATGATTCAATGCTTATATTTATTGTAAATTATATATTTTTATGGAAATTGTGAAGATGGGGTCTCTAAATCCTGAGCCCAAACTTGATCAGCTCTTCTACAAAACTAAACAAATAATGAAGGTGTTAATTTTCATACAACTAGCCACAAAACACTCACCCGTATTATAATCAGGGCTTAACTATTGGCAGTTATTACATGCGCAAATCACAGCTTGTGCACACGGTTTATTTTATTACAAACTATTACCACTGTTGATTCGACAAACTGTTAACGCAATTGTCACATAAAACCATATTTATAAATACCTACATATTTAAATTATTTACAAACCAACAAATACAAACAGATTCAGAGGTAAGATTTCTTAAAATATTTTATATTACTAATGCGGCTGGGGCATTCCAAACGAAAATAAAAATAATCATTACAGTCGTTGATAATAATATTTATAATATTATTACGCTAGCGTCTGGACGGTCAAGGCCCTCTGATTGGTCGAATTCAAATCGTATGTTTCGGGTAAATTCCGCGTAGGGGGTCTGCAGGCAAAAAAATACCACTCTGGCCCTCAATTTTAACCAACCTCATTAAGGTTCATTTCGGTTTGCAGGCAACCGGATCCAAAAAAATGAGACTTTAAAATTAAGACCCGATTTCATACTGAAATAGGATCGTCACATGTAATACAAGATTTCTTCAAAAACATCGCTCCGGCTGATATAATTTTTGAATAATATCGAAGAAAATATGTTTTAGAAAGTTCATAATCCATTGGATTAATTACATTACAATGAAAATTATCCACAATCATGTAATTATGTTTGACGTTTATAAAAATTCACGCGTTCCTTGAATATGGCCGATACGCACGGCGGCTATAGATGGCCGACAGAGCGCATCCCTGGCAGTATAAGAACAAACCAAATGACTGTCAAACTGACAGTCATGACTGACAAACCATCTTCTGGATGCTTATCACTTTGTGATGGCATTATTTATTTTATTGAAACACAAATAACTTTGTTTACATTACTTTATTATATACAACCTCTACATGTTTCATGAACGAAGCTCACGTCATCGGGAGTATACACTGAAGTCAAAAATTAATAAGAGATTACAATTGGAAAGAAGAAGTGGAAGGAGGGGGGAGGGGTAAGAGTGGGCGGAGTTTATCAGAATTAAGAATTACAATATCGTTAGACGGAAAAGACCAGTTGAGTGGAAAAATATTCAAACAACTGTCATTCTTATTATGCCTAAATTGAGCATGTTAGTGTTCATTAGCTTTTTCCTGTTCCGTGTTTTAACAATTTATACTCACTATTTCTCTGTGAATGACCTAATATCTACCTATTAAATGTAACTGTTGTTAGTATGACTTAAACTGGGCGAAGCCCAACCAAGTACCGCCCGCAGCAAAAAACCCGCGGAACGGGTTTTTAATGCTAGTTAATACTTTATTATCGGAAACTGTTTTAAATTTAGAAGCAACATCTTAAAAGAGCAAATATATTCGTTGACACCCTCCTAGATTTTTTCGATCGAGCAACTTTTTAACAATTTGTCTCGGTCCATTCACTGAACAGCTTCATGTGAGGCTTACGGGTGTGTCTGTGGGTGCACGTAAGTCTGTGGCCAGCTAAAGATTCAATCACTAGTGTGATAAAACCTTTACCTTTATACAATAACCAAATGTTCGATTTATTCTACGCATCATTTTTATATTAAATGTATTTTGGGGAGAATTATATTTTTTTATTAAAAAACGCAATAAAAGTTAATTATTTAAATACATATTTGCACTGACGACGGCCCAGAAAGGTTAATTCCCTAGTTTAATATAAAATAGTCCTGAACATACCTGTAATGAACTACTAATGTATTAATGTTTATGTCGCGTACCCGTTGTTTATGTCTAAGCTTCCTTAGAGGGCTCCCCGAGGAAGCTTTGATACAAGCGTAACTGATATCGTAAACCAAATGATATAACCGATGCGCAGACCCGTAAAAAATTACGGGGTATTTATTATAATTCCATTTTAAGACAAATAATATTATTGAAAAAGAGAGTTAAAATAATTTTCGTTGGAAATATTATTTTATTCTTATTTTACAAGCAATAATTGTTCGCCTGAAACACTCATCCACATTGAAAAATCTCCTGATAAAAGATACATGACGCCAACGGGACTCGAACCCGTGTCCCTTCGATTTCCGGTCGACAGCTCTGACCACTGAGCTATGGCGGCTTATCTCTTACCCGCGAAATTATTCAATATATACTAGTGTTTCATTCAACAATTACTGCTTGTTACATTTTTCACCTGAAAACAACCAACTTTATTTTATATGAGAAAGGCATTGTAAGTGCTAACTCTCTCACTAGATGGCGTCGAGACAAATTGTCTACATTTTTAGGCGAAATTCTTGAACTTGTCAAATATTAATTATTATTTTTTGGTAAACAAATGTTTTTAAGACAAGATTTTTTATGCATAGCACAAAGGGTAACAATTATTTTACAAGCAATAATCGTTCGCCTGAAACACTCATCCACATTGAAAAATCTCCTGATAAAAGATACATGACGCCAACGGGACTCGAACCCGTGTCCCTTCGATTTCCGGTCGACAGCTCTGACCACTGAGCTATGGCGGCTTATCTCTTACCCGCGAAATTATTCAATATATACTAGTGTTTCATTCAACAATTACTGCTTGTTACATTTTTCACCTGAAAACAACCAACTTTATTTTATATGAGAAAGGCATTGTAAGTGCTAACTCTCTCACTAGATGGCGTCGAGACAAATTGTCTACATTTTTAGGCGAAATTCTTGAACTTGTCAAATATTAATTATTATTTTTTGGTAAACAAATGTTTTTAAGACAAGATTTTTTATGCATAGCACAAAGGGTAACAATTATTTTACAAGCAATAATTGTTCGCCTGAAACACTCATCCACATTGAAAAATCTCCTGATAAAAGATACATGACGCCAACGGGACTCGAACCCGTGTCCCTTCGATTTCCGGTCGACAGCTCTGACCACTGAGCTATGGCGGCTTATCTCTTACCCGCGAAATTATTCAATATATACTAGTGTTTCATTCAACAATTACTGCTTGTTACATTTTTCACCTGAAAACAACCAACTTTATTTTATATGAGAAAGGCATTGTAAGTGCTAACTCTCTCACTAGATGGCGTCGAGACAAATTGTCTACATTTTTAGGCGAAATTCTTGAACTTGTCAAATATTAATTATTATTTTTTGGTAAACAAATGTTTTTAAGACAAGATTTTTTATGCATAGCACAAAGGGTAACAATTATTTTACAAGCAATAATTGTTCGCCTGAAACACTCATCCACATTGAAAAATCTCCTGATAAAAGATACATGACGCCAACGGGACTCGAACCCGTGTCCCTTCGATTTCCGGTCGACAGCTCTGACCACTGAGCTATGGCGGCTTATCTCTTACCCGCGATCAAAATCTTGTCTTAAAAACATTTGTTTACCAAAAAATAATAATTATTTTATTCTAGTTACCTTCATTATGGTCTGTCTGAATCCATAACAATCCGTTCCAAATTAACACAAAATAAACACAAAAAAGTTATTTATAAATAAGTTTCTGCTGTGTTATTATCATTAATCGCGACAAATGCTTCGTCTTCTGAAGGCATTTTTAAACTGTGGCAAAATACACGATATATAAATCAATTATTTTCTTTTAGATACTTACAGAGAATTACTTAATACTAATTGAATACAATATAAGAAATTATTAAAAATTATCATTAACTACCCTACTTAAAGTGTCCCCCAATTATAGAAGTGTTTAAATTTAAAACACCTCTGCCATTGGTCACCATAAGTGGTTCGCTAAGGTTGGTGAATTAGCAGAGGTGCCCGGTTCACGGGAGTGAAGTTTGGCTAGGTCTCAGTGATAGGTGCATCTGCCCACTAACTGCGTGTTAGGCCGGATCAGGAGAGACTAGTTGAGGGAAACCTCGTGAATTCTCCAGTAAGACTCTCAAAATATCACCTTTCACCGCAGCAGGAGGGATAGATTCATAACACTGACCCCCAAATTCCTACCTAACCCTCATGCCTTTTTCCTTCACAGAATTTTTTCCTACAGAGTCTAAAAAGACCCTCCACACAGCATCGCCAAAGATGACATAGGCCCTGAGGGAATTATTTTCTTTAGGGCCTCCTGTGTGGAGTTAATGTAATGTATCTTTCCCTCTCTCTTGTAAAGATACCTGTAATAAAAAGATTTGCCAAACGTCACAACATATGTGTATTCTTTTACGAACTTTTAAGGTTGGTATTTATGTATGTATAATATATTTCAAAAACAGCTTGAATTATTGTTAAATCAATATCTTGATTTTCTAAAAAAAATAATTTTCCACTTTATCCAATATAACGATAAACGAAAATAGGTTCGTTGGTAGGAGTCCAGATACTTTTTTTGGGGCGTACATAATAAATAATAGATCATTTCAAAAGTCAAGATGTGTTTGCCTACAACTTCTCTCTACAGTTTATTTGCGGCATGTTCCAGAGTATATACTTTCAGTATCGCCCTGGAAGAAAACCAGCCTTCGAAATTGAAATGTTGATTGAGATGCCAGGTACTTCCCTACCTTCCTAGCTCATACCCCCACCCCACCCAACTACCTTTAGTATCACAACACACCCCTATAGGCATAGATAGGTACTTATACATCAGACTAGGTATGTTTTCTTACAATTTTCAAATAACAACAAAATTGATGTGATGTTTTGTTGAATTCTCTGAAGTGATATTTGAATACAATAAGCGATTGATTTCAATCATGTTTCGTCAGAACCTTTTAAGATCGTATTACCATTTCAAGTCTCGAATATCGCCTAAGAATATCATTCAGTCCCCCTCCCAACGTATTTAATATTTATAGCGAGGGTAGGCCGGGGACAGGGGGCCCGAGGCCTATTCAAACTGTGGACATTGTGTCTGTACAAACTACAGGACATTGATGCATTGCACTGATTCATGACTATCAATATTTCATTTAAATTCCTGCCAAATTTATTTTAACTCTCTCCGAAAATCTTTGGGTTGTTGACTGCGCGATTTTACGTAGTTTTGTGCTAAGGTTTGTGGTAACGTTTGCGTAAACCTTACAATATAAGCTTTCGTTTATGTTTGTATTCACGTTAACGTAACAAACTTTTCATAGACGGTGAAGGTTTGTGTTCAGTTAATTAATTGTTAACGTTTTAGGTTTTTGTTATTTAAATGCAAAAATCATTTTACTTTTTTAATATACAATATCGTATAATTATTTTTACATTAACAACTAATTAATTACCTTCTCCTACCACTGTCATGTTTTCGCCTGTAGATATTTGTGTATTCTAATATTCATTTGTTTTAATTAACTCCACACAGGAGCCCTGAGGAAAATAATTTCCCCCAGGGCCTGTCATCTTTTGAGAAGCTGTGTGATTTTTTTAGGAAAAGGAAGGCGAGGAAGTTCTTTGATAGAAAAATGTATGAGGAATGATTCTGGGAGTCAAGGTGTTAAATATTGACGGACCTATGTATCCATCCCTCCCACTGCGCACACAAGGCCAAATTATGGATTTACGGCGGCAAAAATATTGTTATTTGATATCAGAAATGCGTTGGTGCTTTTGTAGTGGTGGTTTTGGAGGTTTAAAAACACAAATTATTTAAGCCGTAGAGTAAAATCTAATGTGGCGTGAGTAGCACAGCGTGTTCATAAGTGTAAAAATACACGCAGTAATTTCAGAGCATGAAGTGTGTACAGTGTAACCTCTCATAATGAGCACCTCCTATAACGAGCAAAACAGATGATGAAAAAAAATGCTTTCTTAACGAGTGACATTTGCAGAAAGGGCAAATCCCATCTTCACGTCACTCACTTGTGAGCCGGAATTTCTGCGCCATGCGCCAGTGCGTCAGTCTCTGGTTAGCACTCGTTCCGTTACTTTTTTTCCAAACTTGTGTTCAGATATTATTTGTAATATGTTTTCGGAAAGTAAGAACAAGGCATGAGCGTGGATGATCTAGCGAGCACATTCAATCGGTCTTCATCAACAAATTTCACTATCCTCAAGAACAAGGATAAAATTAAGAAGATAGATGCTATGATACGCCAACATCACTCCGTTACTCCAGCCTATGGACCAGCAGGTTATTTATAACATTAAGAAACTCTCTACTAAAACACTCTTCGAGCGTTGTTTTGAGGTGACTGAAGGGACAAGTTTTGGGAGGTTTGAGACAGTACATGTGGAGTCTACAGACAATGAGTGTGTGTCTTTTGTTTGTTAGTAGACGAAGAGGAAGTAGCAGAGATACAATTTTCTGGTGCAATAAGAGAAATGGGATATTGTTGCATCGTATATTGAGAAGCATCACCCTAATCAGGAGATGGCTATGCGTTCTACAAATTTATTCAATTATAATTCTGTGTCACATTTTCATCAAATTTTGAAGCGTCGCACAATGGGGCCGATGACCCCGAAAGTTGGCATCAAATCAGTGGTTGCAATGACATCAAATCTTTTTCGATTTTTAGTTCCGTATAGACATGTTGATAAAAATAAGTGAAAAAAAATATTTGAAAAGTGACGCATACTTAGTACAAAAATATAAAATTGAATAATATAAGATAAATTAAATCAGTCAAAATGCTCACTTTATTTCTCATGCTATTTTTTGACAGTTATACACATAATAAATCGTCTTCATCATCTTGTGACAATAAACTATCGTCATCACTACTTGATTCAACTATCGAATCATTCCTGGTAGTCGTATTAGGGTCTGGTGTCTTTAGCATTTTCAGTACTTCTTTTGAAATTGTCTTCATTGTCCGGCTGCTGAACTTGTATTAATCGCTCAGCAGTGTGATCCAGCAATTGTTGCAATTTCACTTCCGCTGAAGATTCCGTGACCGTTATGAATTCACTTAATGGGTAACATTTTTTCTTAGCTAATTGTACAATTTTGTATTAAGGAAATACCTCTTTATCCTTTTCTCTTATTAAATTGTATTGGTAGCGACTAAGTTTTGCATCTACAATCAAAGCGAGTGCTTCATCACCACTCAATACATTTTTGTTTTGGGTTTTATCGGTAAAAGCTTTTCTGTACTTATTTGCTCTGGTCGGCGTACTTAACGTGACGTCTTTGACTACAGTCGATGCTGCTGCTTTACCTGCCAACCAAAAACTCATGTGCGTAGCAAAGGCTAACTCAGTACTAGATGTTTTAGATCGCAATAGTATAGTTTTATGACGTTTCGTACGCTCAGACGACATATCAAATGACAGTGTGGGTAGACCTCTTTTCGTTTTTACTATTTCTGGTAAAGGTTTATAATTCTTAAACATAACGAGGCTTTCGAGCTATTCTTTATTATTTAATAAAAAAAAGTCATGGATTCTGTGACACTGCAACCATTTGGTTTTCAATTTAGAACAGAATGCAGCTATTTCATTAAAAAGTTCTTTTTGATTAAAGAGTTGACAATGAGTAAGTTCTAAGAGGTGTTTTTTCAGGAATTTTACTTTTTCGTCAAATTTCTTAACGCCAGAATTCTTCATAATCATGTATAATTCGAATCTCGTAAGAACTACGTCAGAAATTGTATCTAAAACAAAACACATTGATTATTAGACTACATTTGTTTTTTATGAAAACTGATAGTCCTCACTTTCAGTACTATAATTAAAAAAATTGTGCATACTTGCAACTACTTATAATTAAATCTTGTAGCTAAGATACTAAACTATATAAAAACAATTAAAATATGACGGGATCTCGTGGAACTCTAAACTATATACCTCTATGTTTAATATATTTACAAGAAAATATTTCATTCAAATAGGTGTTTGTTTTAATTTAAATTTATAACATATAGTATGAGGGTATCAATAACTACTATAATATAATTAAAGAACATACCATAAGACATCGTATCCATATTGAATTGGATCTGTACACTTGATAGATTTTGCGTTTTATAAACTTGAAAAGTATTGAAATTTACGCGCTTTCGAAAACTGACACAGTCACCCGCACAAAGGTCAAGTTCAAACTGATCTCTTTCCGTCAGTATCGCGATTAGGGCGAAACGCTTCGGGGTAATTATGCAACACTTAATGAACTTTAAAACTAGCATACTTGCTTCATTGTAAAGAACATTTCATTTTCTGAATTTCAGCCAACGCGTTACATGAAGTCGCCCCAATGTGCGTCGGCAAAAACAAATGCCTCTATGCAGCTTTCTAGTAATAAATAATTAATCATTTGTAATAAATTCATAAATAATACACTATTCATTTCGATTTTTTTTTTTGTAAATCGATTTTGCATTCCAGATTGTTACGCTCCTTAACAATTTATGTAATTTTATTTGAAAAAACGTTGAAAATTGAGTAATTTTTTGGCATGGAAAGCATTATAGTATTTTACATTGATTTATATGGGAAATTTTTTTTCGCTTGACGAGTGTATCACATAACAAGTAAGATTGTGGAGCGAATTAAACTAGTTATGAAAGGTCCTACTGTATTTATTTACAGAAAGCGTAATACTGCTTCTTTACTTACCAAGAGTGGTGTGATTGCGGTAACATCAAAAACATTAGCATATTTTTATTCTAAAAAAACGTGAAAGTTAATTTTTTTTAAAACGTGAAAAGTAGTAATAAATACTTAAAATCTTCCCATGTCCAACTCATTTTTGCTAATTTTGGTAATTAATGCGTTTTAAGTTACGACAGCAGTATTTCAAGGGTGTTGGTTATCTAATAATCAGCACGGGCAAGCCACCCAGTGAGGCCTACATTACTGAAAACCTTGAATTGTAAAAAATATTGTACCTAATAAAAATAAAAAAAATAAAATAAAAATAAATGGTTCCCATGGCGGCGGTATCCATATCCGCCTCCCAAATTGAAAAATTATGTTCATTTTCATTATATGTATAATTTCTAACATACTGTGTAACCTAACCAAGCCTTTTTATCCTACCCTATTTTTTAAATATGTTTTAAAAGAGATTTTATCTTCTTCTTTAACTTTTAACGGTTTGATATATTTCTTGAAAACTCTTAAGGCGAAATAGGTAGACTTGACCTGAAATTTGGCATTTTTGAGGCCACTTTTAGACGTATGGACAATTTTCTAGAAAAAAGCACAAATTGATTTCGAAAGATCGTTAATTTGTCTAGTAAAGTAAGATGTTAAATTTTGAAAAATAATATTATTTTCATATCATAATAAAGTGTTACCGTTGGACGATGCGAAGATTGTTGCATTTTCAAAGGTGAATTTGTATTATACAACAAATATTTCAAATCATATAATAATACAGTATAAACAATCAATAAATTGTCTACCAAAAGTATGTATAAGAATTTTGTTATTATTTCAAATAAAATTACTAATAAATAAATCCGAGCACTCGTTTTGTGACGAAAATCCCTCAATTGGTCTATTTATTTATGGTCTTACAAATTGGTAGAGTTAAAATTTTTTCACAAAAATAATTTACCAAGACATTATTGAAACATTAGAAATAATTTATGACCAAAAATATATTCTTAAAGTATATATTAGTAATTAATTTCGATTCGCGTTTGTGCATTTTTATTAACTCGGCACAAGACAAAATTTTGTCAGTTTCCGATGTATAATTTCCAGGGAAAAGAATCAACTATGGACTATCAGGAGTTTATGTCTGACAGTATTAAAAATAAAACTTACCGGTAATACCTTTCGGACAAACGAATAAATATGTAAAACAAAAGATTTTTACCCACCTTTGGAAAACCTATGTAAAATAAAATTTAAAAAAAAAAACAAATTAATTAAATATTTGAATTTTTTTTTAAATGTATATTCATATACCTACATATTTTATATCTACCATGTCAACAAACTGCATTTCTGGTAAGATTCTCACGGCCAAAAGCATTTTTGTTGTTTGTTTTTGGGGTGTTAAAATTTACACATCTTCGGATCTGCCCTGATGATGGACACTGCAACGCTGTCCGAAACGTCAGCTAAAGAAGGAGTTAGCGCAACACGGCATAACACCCCAAAAACAAACAACAAAAAAAACTGCATTTCTATTTATTTATGTTTACGCACTCTGACGTATAATTTACAAATATGTATGTAACTACTTTAGGAAGAAAGCTACAACCGAGAATTCAACAACAATAATTGTTATTTCATCGGAACCATCCTTTAGTTTTCGTCAGCCGCGTGAGTGTACGGCTCGCAGTGGAATGAATTCGGTATTTCTGTCTCGTTCTAAAAAAACGTCCGATCGCGAGACCGTCTTTTAACGAAATTTGAATTCTCGTCCGCTGGTTAAGATGCCTTAAACAATGCATCCTTTTCCAACGGTACAAGAAAAAAATAAATTAAAAATAAATAAATAAAATGAGCTAAAAATCTGAATTAATTTAACGGCACAACATCTGTTCGTAGGAGCTACCTAAACAACTCAGGATCAGTTTATATGGTATGTTAACAAAAATAAATATGAACGAAAGGATTATAATAGCAGGTGATTTAAATGGGTGGGTGGGAATTAGACGTGACGGATTTGATTCGGTCTTAGGTATGTTTGGGGATAAAAGAACGAATGACAACGGGAACAGAATACTTGAAGTATGTTTAGAGTGAAACCTGTTTGTGTCGAATACTTTCTTCAATCATAAAGGTATCCACCAATATACGTGGGAAAGGGGGAATGAGAGGTCGATTATTGATTTAGTAGAAATTGACTCTAGGTTGAGAGCCGTTACCGAGGACACAAGAGTTTTCAAAGGGGTTGAGGTTGAAACTGACCACTTTCTGGTAGTGTCGAGAGTAAATCTCTTTTGCGGTTGGCGCTCTAAAGTGAAAACGGTACTAACTTCAACAAGAGTCAAAATAGAAAAACTGCAAAACGATAATGTGAGAAGTAAGTATGTGAATATTGCAGAGATGAGATTGAATGAGAAGGAAATGGACGGTCTAAGCATAGACGAAACATGGAACCACATAAAAGTGAGTCTTTGTGAATCTGCTACAGAGGTTTGGGGAATAAGTAAGCAAGGCAGGAAGAAAGGTGATGCATGGTGGGATGATGAGATAAAAGCACTGGTCTCAGAGAAGAAGAAATCATGATTATGTCTGATTGCGGCTGGCAGTGCTTCCAGCAAAGAGAAGGATCGAACAAAAGAAGCATATAAGGAATGTAAGAAAAAAATGAGAGTTGGAGTGAAATAACGAAAGAAACGCCTGGAAGAAGAAGAAGGAATGAAAATGACAAACCATTTCCAATAAAACATTAAGTTGTTTTGGAAGGAAGTCAAAAGGTCCCGGAGTGGCACAGAAAGCGTAAGCATGAAAGTGATAAAATCGAAACATGGAAAAATGTTGACGAATGAGGAAAAAATAAAAGAGAGATGGATGAATTATTTCGAGAAAGTCTTCGAAATCGAAGTGAGTGACAGTGATTCTAGCGTCAAATCAGATATGAATGATGATGGAGTAAATTTTACCGAAATTATCATGGATGAGGTAAGGCTGTCGGTTCTGACAATATTGCTGCTGAATATTTTAAAGGAGGTAACCGTATAATTCTCACATGGTTGTGCAATCTTTTTAACCAATGTTTAAAGGAGGGTTACACGCCTTCAGATTGGAGCAGGGCTGTGATCATGGCATTATACAAAGGTAAAGGGTCACGTATGGAATGTGGGAATCATAGGGCTATTAGCATGCCAAGTTCATTTGGCAAGCTGTATGGTAGAATTTTGATTGAAAGTGTAAAAAAGGAAACAACGGATAAAATATGGGATGTGCAAGGTGCTTTTATGAGTGGAAGGGGGTGCATGAACCAGATCTTCTCATTCAGTATGCTCACTGAGAAGTTTCTTGAAAAAAACCAGAAACTTTTCAGTGCCTTTGGAGATTTACAAAAAGCATACGACCGAGTCGACAGGAAAAAGCTATGGAAGGTGTAGCCAAGTATGGAATGAATACAAACCTCACTCAATAACAATAACAACAATTGCATATCTGTATGAGGGAAGCGTTGCATATGTTAGGGTTAACGGTGATTTTACGGGGTGGTTTGATATCACAAAAGGTGTTAAACAAGGCTGCGTAATGTCACCGTGGTTATTCAATCTATACATGGATAATTGTTTGTAAGAATTGAAAGAGGTGGGATTGGGCGCGAATTCGAGTAATCTAAAAGTATGTTGCCTGTTGTATGCTGATGATTTGGTGCTAATTGCTAATAGTATGTGAATTCCGCAAAAAAATGATACAAAATGCCCAAATGCGAATTGAATATGAGTGAGTCGTATTTCGTATATTTGTTTCTTTAAAAATGAATGATTTCTTCACTGAGGAATTAGATAAAACTCTTAATATTTCGGAATATATTTGTCACACTTTAAATGATTGTAATAAAATCGTAGATAAAATATCAAATTCATTCTCAGTACTCCATTTAAATATCAGATCGATGAAACAAAATTTCAATGAATTTTTACTCTCAATTAATTTACTAAATCATAAACCGGACGTCATAGTGTTAACTGAAGCATTCACCAACGAATACAATAAATTTTGCATTCCAGAATATAGCTACTTCGTAACATCTTGTGCTATTAATAGAAATAGTGGTATTGTTGTATTTGTTAAATCTTGTTATTCAAACATCGCAGTGGAAGAAGTACCTATGCAGCGAGTTAATTGCTTAGATATTAATCTAAATGTAAATAAAATATGTTTTAATATTATTGCAATTTACCGAACACACGGATCAAACGAGTATACATTTATGGATGAATTAAGAAGCATTATATTATCAAAAAAAAAATAAACAGAACATAACAATAATCGGCGATTTCAACATAGATGTTTCAAACGAAAATAGTAACAAAATAAAAACTGAATTTTTCAATTTTATGTCGGAAATGAATTTTATATTATGTATAAAAAAATATACTAGAGAAATTACGGGTCAACGTCCATCTTGTATCGATCACATATGGAGTAACACTAAAGATACCGACAAATTACATACGATAATATTAAAAAAATAATATTACTGATCATCACACTTGCATCTATATACAAAAACTTAATATTAATAATCATATTGATTCAAAATGCAATACTTTTACAAAAAAGTCACTAAACCATCATAAATTAAGCCTAAAAATAAAAACAGAAACATGGCGTTCCGTATTAGAATCAACCTGTGCTGAAACATGCGCAAATATTTTTGATAATATTCTATGCAATTATATTACAGCATCAACAGATGTTAAAACTATAAAAATTAAATCAAAATTCAAAAAAATAAAACCTTGGATTTCACATGGCTTAATCGTGTCTATTAGAAAAAAAGAAGAGCTATATCGCTTGACAAAGAAATTTCCCTTAGATAAAAAAATATACACATATTATAAAAAATTTAGGAACAAATTAACCTGTTTACTAAAAACCACTAAAGAAAACTTTTACAAAAATGAAATTGATGTGGCTAAACAAAATGTAAAACATATATGGAAAACAATAAATGAAATAAATAGTAGAAAAAACAAAAAAACTCAAATTAAAAAAATTAATATCGGAAAAAATTCTATTAATGCCTTAAAGGAACCGACAAAATGTGCTAATGCCTTCAATAAATATTTCGCTAACGTCGGTCAAAATTTAGCTACACGGATCGATGAAAATTATAAAATAGATAATTTCGAAAAGGACTGCCTTAAACAAAATAATCTGTCAGTTTTCAAACCGGTAACAACAGATGACATAAAAAATATTATTAGTGAATTAAAAGGTGCATCTGCACCAGGGTTTGATGGAGTCACAGTAGAAATATTGAAAAATTATAATGAATTATTAAGCATTCCAATTACACACATTGTAAATATTAGTTTAAATAGTGGAATATTCCCCTCCGTTTATAAAAAATCTATTGTAACACCTGTTTTTAAATCTGGCAACCCTGAAGAAATATCAAATTATCGACCAATATCTCATGTCTCAAACATTGCAAAAATTTTCGAAAAGATCGTAAAAAAGCAACTTTTGTACTATATTGAAAATAACAAAATAATTTGTCCTAGCCAATTTGGATTTAGAGAGAAACTAGGCACTCATGATGCCATTGCAGAACTTACTTCAACTATATACCGTGCATTAGATAAAAAAAATAAATGCCTTGGCATTTTCATTGATTTACGTAAGGCTTTTGATAGTATCTCCCATACAAAACTAATAAATAAATTAAATGATATCGGTATTATTGGTAAGGTAAGGTATTGGCTGAAAAGCTATCTAACTCAAAGAAACCAAAAAGTAAAATTAAATAACTCACTAAGCGTGGATGAAACTTTAGAATTTGGAATTCCCCAAGGAACTATTATTGGACCAATTTTATTTATAATTTACTTTAACCATATGTTTAAATTATCACTTAATGGTAAACTTATATCCTTTGCTGACGACACTGCAATAATTATCGAAAAAAAGACATGGAACGAAATTACCAATGCAGCCAATCAAGATATGAAGGTTATAAAAAATTGGTTCGATGGCAATTTATTATCACTCAACACAAAAAAAAACATATTGTATTCCTTTCACTCTACAAGAAGATGTGCCAAATAACCAAATTAACATAAAAATTCAAATTCTAATATAAAATATCTTGGTATCTTAATAGATAAAAATGTTAAATGGAAAGACCACATTAATCTCACTGTTGAAAGAATAAGAAAACTTATCTATATTTTCTATAATATACGAAATATTTTAAATAAGAAAACTATCAAAATTGTCTATTATGCATTAATTCAGTCCATATTGCAGTACGGGATTATCGGGTGGGGAGGGGCTTTTAAGGCTTCTTTACAGCCCATAATTACAATTCAAAGAATAATTATAAAAATCATCCTTAGGAAACCATATGACTCCCCTATTTTAGAGATATTTCGGAAATTTAATGTACCATCTATCACAGAATTGTATAAAAGAATCGCCTTATATCAAATTTATAAAGAATATTTTATTTATAAAATTCACCCCTTAGATAGCATAAGCAATAGATTCAAAACTAATGGCTTAATAGCCATTCCTATGCTTAGAACGACCACGGCTCAGCACCACTATTCGTATTTAGGTGTAAGATGGTACAATATATTATTGTCCAAAAATAAAATTAGTGTTACCGAAACTGTGAATTATGAACAATTCAAAAAATTAATTAAGTCCCTAAAATTGGATACTGATATATTGTACCCCTAATTTTCTTACACTTACTCAATTTGTACAAAAATATATATATTAATTTAATTGTCTAAAAACTATCTTTCTAATTTGTTTACCTGATATATTGTACCCTTAATTTCCTCACGCTTTCTTAATCTGTAAGAAGATATATTATTTTAATTATCTTTAAAAAGACACTTTTCTAATTTGTATACCTATGTTAATATTATGTTTGTATTTAAATCAAAAGTTTTTGATTATTGTTTAAAAAATCATTAGAACTAAATGTAAATACTCCTCCCATAAACACGAGCTCCTGGAGCTCAACTTATGGAGTAGTAGAATAAAAAATGAAAAATCTATATATCTGTCTGCATATTATCATTTATAGTGTTAAATAATTTACAAGTAATAAATAAAAAATAAAAATAAAAAGTATGGACGATCTACAGTCTCTCGTGTCTAGGATGAACAAAGTATGCATGAAGAATGAGTTAATGATGAATGTAAGTAAGTCTAAAGTAATGGTGTTTGAAAGAGAGAGTACGAAAACAGCGTGCAATATAGTTGTGATTGGGGAATACTTGGAGCAGGTGGATGAGTTTGTATATGTAGGAAGTATGTTAACGAGAGATGGGAAGGCTGACAGAGATATTGAAAGAAGGGTAAATGCAGGTAACTCCGTTAATGAAGGACTGAACGTAGTTGGCGCTAACAAAAAATTGTCCAATGAAGCGAAGTTAGCAGTCCACAATTCTGGTACCTACCCTGATGTATGGAAATGAGGCATGGAATTGGCAAAGAAAGGATGAAAGTTAATTGAATGCTGTTGAAATTAAATCCCTGTGAGTGGTAAAATAATGGTTGATCGTGTGAGGAATGTGGAGATCCGGAAACAGTGCAAGGCTGATGTAAGCGTAATGAGTAAGATTATTTTTTTTTCAATTTTTATTCCAGATCTCGGGGAGGGTGGTGCAATCCCACGAGCTCCATATTATACATAGAATATAAATAAAGTAAATATAAAGAAATATTGTAAGATAATACATACACAATAAACGAAAACAAAAGACCATAATAACAATGCAAAAAAAAACATAATGAGATTATAGTTTTTTTTTTTTTTTTAAAGAAAAAATCTTTTAAATATATATATATATATTTTTTTTTTTTATCTATGACATCAGGATTTGGCTCCATCGCTTGTAAATAGGTCCCTGCCAGAAGTGCAGTGCTGCCATCACAAGACCGTTTTCGCTCGCGGCTAGTCGTGTTCGAAAGCTGGTGATCCGTTTTTGCATTAGTGCTCGGAATCCGGGAGCACGCCCTTCTACAAACATCTCAGTGGCACTGCAGTACCAGGACAGCCCAAAAAGTATTCGGTAGGAATTGTTGTACTGTACTTCCATTCTTTTTAGAGATGCTTTGTTGAAGTTGGTCCACAGCTCCGAGGTATATAGGCTCGTGCAGTATGTGTTAAAAAGTTGCCTTTTTGCTTTCGGGCCACACTTGTTAAATCGTCGAGAAATCATATTTGCTCTGATGCACAGTGATCTTCTCTGTCGCTCAATATCCATATCATCATTGAGCTCCGCTGTTACGATGTGTCCTAAGTATTTGACCTCCGGTTTTTCAGTTATTTTTGTGCCGTTTAGGCTGACGGGTAGTACTTTTGTAGGGCCTGCGCCCGTTTTAAATACTAGTAACACAGATTTAGTTGGGTTGTAGACCATGTTATGTTCAGCGGCATATTCTTCGCATATCTTTAATAGCTTTCCAATGCTTTAATGCTTGGAGACAAAATAACCATGTCATCTGCGTACGCAATGTTATTTACGCAAATGTTTCCCAGGTAACAACCTACATTCGCCGAGGTGAGTTTATTGCTTAAATCATTCATATAGACGTTAAATAGGATTGGTGATAAGCTTCCCCCTTGTCTGACGCCGCATTTCGTATTTACTGGTATTGACATTTTATTTTTCCAGATAACTTGGTTCTCTTGTTGATGATGCCAGATCGCCAGAATGTTAATTATTAAACTGGGTACATTCTTTTCTTTTAGTTTTTTCTAAAGCAGTGCATGAGATACTCGGTCGAAAGCTTTACTTAGGTCTAGAAAGCAAGCATACACTGTTGTTTTTCTTGCCTTATAATATTCGATACTTTGTTTCAAACTGAATATTGCCATATCTGTTGACAATTTAGGTTTAAAACCAAATTGGTTGTCGGACGAAAATAGTTTGGCTTCTATGTAAGTTTGTAAAACCCTTTCAAATATTCTGGATATTATTGTGGCTAGAGATATCGGCCTATAGTTGGAAGCACTGGATATGTCTTCTTGTCTGGATTTAACTAACGGTACTATAATTGTACGTGAAAAGTTTCTTGGCATATGCATATGTTGAAGTATCTGTGTGAATAGCGTTGTTAGAAGCGTGTATATTTTTTCATCTGCATTTCTAACATGTTCAATGCTCAGGCTATCATAACCGGGCGATTTTCCAGCTTTCATTCGTTTTACAGCTGTTTTGACCATATCTTTCGTAACGATTTTGTTTTCGTCCTCATCTTCACATGGTTTTTCTAAGATGGTGGATTCGTTTCTTTCCGATATATTTGAAAAGTTGGTTATGAAAATATTAGCAATCTTTTCAGTGTCCGATTCTCCTTCAATATGAGTGGATATCTGTGCTTTAGCTTTTAAAACGTTTCCTGTTTTTTGCCAAAATTCTTTAAAGTCTTTGTGCTCAATTGCACCTGATATTATGTCCATTTTTATTTGTTCCGCTGTTTTTTGACATTTTCTTAATTCATATTTAAATTTTCTTCTCAGTATTTTTCTATTTTCTGCCAAGGGACCCGACCGGGGTTTTCCATTTTCAATCCATTTCATAAGTGCATTTCGTGATGCTTCATAATGAATCGATACATTGTCGTTCCATCCAGGAATATGCTTGGATGTGGTTCTATTATGTTTGCGCCCACTTTCAAAGACGTTTTTAGCGGCAGTACTTAGTGACTCTACAATCCTCCCATATAGTTCGTCTATGGCATCTTTATGAAACTTATTTTTGCATCCTGACTTTTTACAGAGTTTGACCCCGCTGCTGCATTTAATTCGGTTTGTTAAAAATGATGCAGTTGCAGAATAGGACATGATCTGCGAAGTATTGTGTGCTCTCCATTTTACTGGATCTAAAACCATCGGGGAAATTTCCTCCGTTGCGGTTATACCTGTTGTTTCTAAACAAATTGACATGGGCCGGTGATCTGTCCAGTCAACATCGTACTTTACCGAAATATTTTTTTGTCATCTTTTGAATTGTGGCCGTCCCTATACAGTGATCTAACCAGCTTGTTGTGTTATGTGCATCACTAACATATGTCTAAGAATTTTCAGGCATTTTTTCAATATCGATGCTGTGATATTTGTTTTCTTTGCAGAATGATAATAAATCTTTCCCAAATAATGTTCTTGGATCGGACGCTTAGATGATTTAGGCATGTAGAGCGAATAAGCGAAGATAGGAGTATAAAGAGGATATATGATGCAAATGCGAATGGAGCAGAAGTCGGAGACGTCCGAGGAAGACATGGCACGATCAAGCGAAGCAGATACTCGAGTCGGGCCATGTCAAGAGTCAGAATAATAGAAGAGTATGTACGAGACGATGTATGAATTTGAATGAGGCAAGAAGTGTGTGCCAAGACCAAGTTGTTTGCCGGTCCGTCCTCTTTGCCTACCCCTACGGGGAAACGGCGTGATAGTTGGTTAGTTTTAGTTATTTAATATAAAATAATTCAATTCAATGAATTTAAGAACTTTGGCTTTAAATTTAAGTGTCGACATTTAAAAAAAAGTTTTTATTGGGAATTCAGCCAAGCTATAACTTACTTGCATATTAAGAAACATTTTAAAGGTTTTTTTTTTATTTGCCAATTTCAAAATAGGAACTTATTAGTCTAAAATTTGAATTCGAACGTGTTTTTTTACGGGTCTGCGCTAATATTATGTTAAACTAGATTCTTCTTCAAAAATAACCTGAATGTTTAATATCTCTATGAGGAAAAACATCCGGTCCAGTCTTAAAAGACTGAGGAAGAAAAATTGAAGGAAAAAAACCAGCTAGCACCAATTGGAATAAAAGTCACACAAAGTCTAATAATAATCTGCCTACGTGTAGCCTAATGTGATGGTTGTAGACTACGCCTTAGGCCTTACTTCGTCGTTCCGTTCTCAGAAGAGCCAACACAGAAGTCTGTTGATCTGTTGTCTGTTCACAGGTCACTGAAGTCAAGAATAAGCAAACGTACTTTCGCGTCCATTCTTACTGTCCCTATTTCATTCAGTGAAGGAGTGTGCATTTTTTCACTGATTCTGACAAACATCAATGGCCTCCGTGGTTGAGGGGTTAGACTATTGGCTGCAAATTCTGAGGTAGCGAGTTCGTATCCCCGACGAGCACACATAAATATTATATAGTTAATTTGTATTTTTAATTCACTC
Organism: Hesperophylax magnus; assembly: GCA_026573805.1. Classification (NCBI taxonomy): domain Eukaryota; kingdom Metazoa; phylum Arthropoda; class Insecta; order Trichoptera; family Limnephilidae; genus Hesperophylax; species Hesperophylax magnus. The sequence goes on from JAIUSX010000071.1 coordinate 1,557,223, forward strand.
TCCTTCACCTCTATCTTCGTTCTCTCAACATAACCCAACTGGGGTTATCACCCCACTGGCTCCAAGCGGTTGAGAGCTGCTAGGACTTTTAGGCTGTATTTAAAAGAACGGTATTTCGGTTCCATTTTAAATGTTAGAGTACATTGAGTAAATCTTGCGTTTCTTTTTTTATGCAACTAAAAATCGTGAATGTGAGTCATTGAAGAAATATAATAAAAAAGATAAATAATTAAAACAATTTCACAATAAATGTTAAAGGTGATCGAAATGGTGATTGTATGTTTGCGGATATGAAAGAGACCGCTTGCCTGAGGGAGACAGATGAATGGGAGTATAAATAGTACGTACGTTGTCCATTGTGTCTCTCTTGTCTTAGATTTGAACGGAACAACAACTTTACATTGTACACCTTACAGAATAAAAGAACTGTTACATATACCTTCCGTATAATGTAATAACTTAGATAGTTATAAGTGAGTCATGACAGTTAATGTTATCAAGAGATCGTGTTATGCAAATAACCTTCGCCATGCTAGACGGCCGGTAGGGCATTGAAACTATAATCTTCAGGGTTAGATATTAGACAGTCTCCCAAATGAAATAGGTTGCTGAGATATAACATGTTTATTGTTACATAAAAAGGATAATCAGACAGTTCTACATAAGGTACATAGCTTTTTAAGGCCTGACTGTTATACTAGAGCAATCTACTGAATCTATAGGCTCTGATTGACAAAGGTACATTATTAGCTCACATGTAAATTACGGCGGATGCGGTAGGCGGATGCAGGGCGAAGGGCGGGAATACGACGCCTACAGGGCGGCGGCGACGTGGGCGGATGCCCTGTTCGGGCGCCTACGTGGAACGGCTGACGGCGTGGCGACGGAGCGGCGGCAGAGCAATGGCCTGTAGTTGGAACCACGTGGGCGGCAGCGGGTGCACGGCCGCGGCCCAGGGATATGACACAATCATATCCATGTCGATGTGGTCGGCTGATGATTGTCCTGACGTGGTGAACTTTGTCTAGAGACGCGGCACATTATTAAACAAATCAGGCCGGTCCATATTTACGGGCGCAATTGGCGGCAAACGATAACTCGGAACTAATCCATCGTGTTGATCACTACGCGTCTCGCCGGGAACTCATTTTGGGTCCCGCCGGGAGCGAACTCGTCCCTTCCTGATCTATTTTTGGCGCGTGGTCGGATGCCCTTATAAGAACACGTTTTGCAGTCTGGCCATTTGATTGGTTGTTAGCCCGCGTGATCGTACCAGGCAACGATATCGCCGATGTACGTGTATGTATTGGTGATCACCCGCTTGCAGACATGCTGTCGATGCGTGATCCGTATCCGGGGCCACGTGTTGATATATTCAATAACTGCGCAGAAGATACCGGTTACTATGAGCGATCATAACAGAACTTAAAAGTACCTAAGTATGTTTAGTATCACAAAAGAATTAGTCTTAGTAATTCGTCGGCCACGATTCACAATTACTAAAATAGACAATTTAAAATTGTTGATATCCAAAAAAAACATGGATATATATTTGTATGGACTTTTTAGATGCTTGTTAGTAAAGTTGATTTTTAAGAATTGGAATATTGCTTAACTTCTTTGTTCTTAAGTATTTTAGCGTAAATCAAAACTTATGACAAATGTGATTGATTCACATTAACCGCCAATTTTCGACATTGGTTAAGTCCTGACTGATCGGATGACTCAAAATTAAATTTAGCGGATACTGGAGGTTATCCACCGCTTACCCGCCCTGGTATAAGTAACAGATGGTTACTCCTTCAGGGCTCTCACAAGGACTCTAATTTTTTTTTTGTTTAACGACTCTACATTTATTTTAAAATGAATCTAGACCTCCAATGTCCCTGCATAGTGGTTAGGCTGCAGGATGCCTACAATATTACACAAAAACACAAATAACAATATTAAAATATGTACAGGTATAGTAAAATAAAATAGGCCTAAAAATAATACAGGACGAAATAACTGCTTAAAGCCTAGGCCATCTGTAGAGAAAGAAAAAAAAAAGAAAGGAAACACATATACATTCATGTTTATATTATAGGAATCTACATTTAAACATATATAAATATTACCGGAGAGTATTACACCCGTCCACTGGCAGTCCCATCGAGAATGTGCATGGCGATCGGTCTGTCCGTACACAAAGAACGACTACCGCGCCCCTCCGCCGGATTACCTGATTATGCCCTGAAGAAAAAGTATGTGGGAAGGTTGGGGGCGTGCCCGAAGACCCTAGGGACTAAGTGAGCGTCAGGCATTCGGAGGGTGGGCGGAAGGTTGTCGAGCTCGTTCGGCCATTCCTCAAGCCCGCCATGGCGATGGGGGAGGCGCAGTCGACTCTGTGTGAACACTTGTCCGGTGTGGGAGGCGTCTGATTAGGCAGGGACGAGGTCTATTTCACACCCAAAACGGGTTGAAGACGGTACAGGACAATTAAAGTTCAGTTCCAGCTTACTGCACACACTCCTAATGATATGTAAAGCAAAAGAAAGAAGAAAAAAAATTGTTACGTATATAATCGTAACAAAGTAAGAACTTCTCCTTCCCCACATAAAAGGAACTGTGTGGGATGCGCCTGGCAACACTTTTCTTCAAGGTGGCAAGATTGGAATCGGAAGGAAGCAAGCCGTCATTCTTTATTTTTTGGTTCAACGGCTTGGAGCACCGTGGAATCATAAAAACGACGGATCACAGCCTGATTGCCATTTTCAACTTACAAAAGGCAGATGGATTAAAATGGCAATCTAAATATCCCGGCGAGGATAACTCTAATAAGACCAATGGATTGGCAATACAAAGCCACACTTCAAATCCTCAAGTAAGACGTAAATTTGCCTACCCTCCGCTAATTCTGGAACCTCAGATAATATTCATAATTGCTACCTGCTTACCGATGAAATGGATTCACAAGGAGAATCCATTTGAAGCCATCGCTCGCCCGAGCGGTATAATTATTTTGACAAGATGACATCGTACCTGGAAGGCGCAGTTCGCAATAATTTCAAGACTTGAAATGCCCGAGTAACGTATTAACTTCTTGCCCAAAGCTAGATTAGGATGTATAACACTTCTCTGTACTTTGTGCGACTCATCTTTAAATTATATCTATCTAATTTACACTCATAAATTTATCTTCTTATTACAATAACCTAACCTATGAATGCCAGCACTCGTTGTCCACTTAAACCCTGAAATTCCATCAATGGTTTCCTGTTTCCCTTATTCAAACAAAAAAACAGGTGGCGCTCAAGATAAATTCACGCCAAATGTTAACTTCGGCGTTAACAAAATGATAAAGGACAAGTTAATTAAAAACCCAAATTAAATTAATTAAATTCATTATGACGGATTGAGCGATGATGTCTTCACTACCATCGCTCAAGGGGTCAGTCTCGCATGGAATCCTGCTGAAATAGAAACAATCATAACAAAAGAAATAATTAAAATAATAGCAGATACTATGGAAAGAAGAAAAGCATTAACAGATAAAATTAAAAAGAAAACAGCAAAAACAAAAAAACAAATCAAATATATAATGCAAAGGTGATTGCTAACCTTAATATAAAATGAAAATAAAAAAGAAATTAAATTAATTAAATTCATTATGACGGATTGAGCGATGATGTCTTCACTACCATCGCTCAAGGGGTCAGTCTCGCATGGAATCCTGCTGAAATAGAAACAATCATAACAAAAGAAATAATTAAAATAATAGCAGATACTATGGAAAGAAGAAAAGCATTAACAGATAAAATTAAAAAGAAAACAGCAAAAACAAAAAAACAAATCAAATATATAATGCAAAGGTGATTGCAAACCTTAATATAAAATGAAAATAAAAAAGAAATATAAAACAGATATCATAACGAAGGTAATATGAGAGCAGGAAAAGAATTAACCGAGGAAACCAGAAGCAGTCACACATGGCACCTGAAACTCCGAATGATTTTAATCTAATCAGCGACTCTAAGATCAGGCCATCTCTCTACCCAAACCTTTGTAAACTTCCCCAGGCACTCAAAGTTCACCTTATTCGAAACGAGATCGGCATTCCATACCGGTCTTGTGATGACGTTCAGACCTTCCAACATTTCCTCTCTTGCATCCGTCAAAATCTCACAATGCCACAGAATATGCTCGGCAGTCTGGTCAGTATTGCCACATCCGCAGTTTGGATGGGGGGACAGGGCGAGACTGTGAAGTCTCCCCCTGAATTCCCCATGCCCGGAGAGAAGTTGGGTCACATGGTGATCCAGGTTTAAATATGCCCCTTCCATTCTGAGTTTAACAGACGGGAAGAATGAGTAAGTCCATCTTCCCGAATTTGACCTGTCCCATCGCGCTTGCCATTCACTCAGCGTTATTTCTTGCATCTCTCTAAGAAGAGCAGGGAGAGACACAGATCCGCCTGGTATTAAGTTAACACCTAGGTGAGTAGCAGGTCTTCCTCTGATAAGCTTTTTCTTTGTTAGCACCTCCCTTATTTCTAAATCAATTGGCAATATGCCGGCCAAAACTGGCAAAACGTCCGAGGCAACTGTTCTATAGGCACCAGAGAGTGCCAACAGGGGGATTCGCTGGCCCCTCTTGAGTGCCGACTGGATCAATACATTATTCAGGCGGTGCTCCCACACAGAGGCTGCATAGGTGACTTGCGACACATACACCCCTCTGTATAGAAGGCGAAGCGCTGGAGAACGCAATCCCCACTCGGCAGTTGAGATCCTTCTCAGTTTCAAGAAGAGGGCTTGGGCCCTGCTTGATACACTCTTGACATGTGCCAAGAAAGAGGACGATCGATCCAAGAGAACGCCTAAATACCTAGTGGTTTCCGCAAATTTGATGTTTGAATCTCCCATTTTGATGCAGGGATTTCTCCCTCTATTGAGGGAGCCCTTCATCAGGAGACCCATGGTCTTTTGGGGAGCGAAGGTCAAACGATTTCTCTTACCCCATTCTAAAATTGCACTTAAACCTTCTTCAATTTTGCGCTCTACTTCTTTTCTGCTGTTCCTCGAGACCAAAAACAATTTGTCATCAGCGTAATCGACCGAGATACATCCCTCAGGCAAGGGCAACCTGGAAGAGTCGTCAAACAAAATGTTCCAGTAATCTGAAGCAAGAGCCGAACCCTGGGGACAACCCATATTTACCTCCCGTTCAATAGTGACATCCCCGTACGACAGAATTATAGAACAGTTGTTGAAATAATCTGCGGTTATCTTGAATAACCTTGGAGAACAATTACGCGATTTTAGTTTAGAGAGTATCATCGGCCACCACGCATGATCGAAAGCACCAGTGATGTCTAAGAAGACCTCAATCACATACCTCTTAGGGCAAGCCTTCACCCATTCAAGCGCATACGAAATTGCGTGCTCCGTAGACATACCGGGGACGAAGCCAAATTGTCGATCGCTGGGTGGTGACAAAGTTTTCCGCAGTTGGCATTTAATCAGTTTTTCGAGTATTTTCCCAAATACAGGCAGCAAGGTGATGGGCCGGTACGCCTTGACATCTGTCCGGGGCTTATCATTCCCTTTTGGAATGACACGGAGTACGCCTTTCTTCCATACTGTGGGGAAAACTCCCCTTCTCATGCACGTGTCCAACAACTGGAAGAGCTCCTCCTTGGCGTAGATCTGTGGTTATCGTGGTGTATTAATTAAAAGATCTCTCACTCAGTATAGCGTTTATTGATAGATTGTCAGCTGTTTTTACAATCACAATATTTCACGTTTGTTACGTACAAAGGAATGCGCGCGAAACTAAATCGTAGTAAATCGTAGGTAGGTGCAGTCTAGCCGTAGCGTACAACGATAGTAATTACTGAACACTGATAATATGCTCGCTGCGTCGGGCCTATTTATACTAGACGGCCGACGGTAGCAGTGGGTAGATGGATGGCAACTAAATCGAAGACACTCGCTCGATCTGGATCATTTGCGAACTTTCGACGGCTTGGCAATTATGCCTAGGCCGTAGGCTCGAACCTTCTGGCGAGTTCTCGTAGTATTCGAGACGGACTGCGGTGTTATTGTCATCAATAGGCAGGTCGGTACTTGAAGTACGTAGATTACTTTGTTTACGATTTAACGATGCAAATACATAATTCGGGAGTAGATACTAAGTAGGTCGAACGGTTTATTATTAATTATTCAATGGATTAATATCGACGCTACAGACACCCCCTTCCCAGCAGCTTTGCTGAGGGCTGCGATAGAAGAAATAGCTCGGAGACGAATGTCTTTTAAACTGTGACACTTCATAAAAAAAAAATTTTGCAAAACACAAGTACACAACACAGGCTGATGATACACTCAGATAACAATGGTGGCACTATTATCCGCGCTTGTGCGGAGATGGACGGGTGCATGATGCTCCGTGGTGCCTTAACTGATCACTACAGCACTCCTCGTCATCAAAAAGCGTAGGATAGCGTTTTGGGTTGAACATGCCTTTAGGCGTTAAAGTAGTCCGGGAAACGAACACGCCTACCGGAATGTGTGGTCGTATGAGTGCGATCCGGGTTGGTAGCGGGCAAAGGAAGGGTTGAACTTATTCCTTGCGTAGTTTCCTTCGTTTCCTGGGCAATTTACGCAGGTTTGAGGCGGTCTATAGTCACCGTTACCTCTTTGCCTCTGTTTAAAATGGTGAACGTTCTTTCGTTCCGGCGTACCACTTGGTGAGGGCCAGTGTAGGGTTGCTGAAGCGGGCTTTTTACGGTGTCGTCCCTTAGAAACACATGGGTAGCTGCGGGAAGGTCTTTAAAAATGAAGCATTTTCTTCCGCCATGTCGGGAACCTTCAACCGGTCTTAGGGTGTTAAAATATTGCCTCAGCTCTTTGAGGAAATCGCTGGTGCTGACGTCGTTCGCTGGCCGAGCAACGAGGAATTCTCCAGGTAGGCGGAGTGGCTCTCCGTACACCAGTTCGGCCGAAGTGGCAGCGAGGTCATCCCTCCAAGCTGCCCTGATTCCCATTAAAACTGTGGGAAGCGCCTCAGTCCAGCGGTCATTTTGATGGCATTTAATCGCTGCCTTAAGCTGGCGGTGTAGCCTCTCAACCATGCCGTTAGCCGCAGGGTGGTAAGCCGTGGTACGTATTTGAGTCGTACCTGCCAGGCAGTTTAACTCCCTGAACAGCCTTGACTCAAACTGTCTTCCTTGATCAGTTGTGATTCGGAGCGGAGTACCGAACCTGGTAATCCACCCCTGGTAGAAAGCGCGCGCTACAGTCGCTGCTTCCTGGTCCCTAATCGGGAAAGCCTCTGGCCATCTTGTAAACCTGTCTACGCAGGTGAGGCAGTATCGGCATCCTTCAGATGAGGGCATGATGATGATATCAATGTGCACATGCTCGAATCTGGCCGATGGTCTGGGAAAAGTTCCTAAGGGTGCTGACACGTGACGTGACACCTTACTGCGTTGGCACTGTAGGCAGTTGCGTGCGAATTTACCCGCGTCCGCCTTGATGGCCGGCCAGACATAACGTTCAGTTATGAGCTTAACCGTTGTTTTGACGCCTGGGTGAGCCAGCTGATGGACTGCATTAAATGCTGCAAGCCGAAACTTTTTGGTGACGAAAGGTCTCTCTGTATTTGTAGACATATCGCAGTACAAGTCCGTGTTGATGCCGGGAATGCGCACTTTCTTAAGTTGTAGGCTAGAACTTCCCTTTAAGCATTGCTCTAGTTCCGTGTCGATCACCTGATCAGCTGCCAGTGCTGCATAGTCCAGGGGAGCGTCGACTGACTCGACCCTGGAGAGGGCATCTGCGACGATATTATCCTTGCCCGCTACGTGGCGGATATCCGTGGTGAACTGGCTAATGAAGTCGAGGTGTCGGAACTGCCTTGGGGAGCATTTATCAGCCTTCTGGTGAAAGGCGAAAGTGATGGGTTTGTGATCCGTAAATATGGTGAACGTCCTGCCCTCCACCATGTGTCTGAAGTGTTTCACAGCGAGGTAGAAGGCCAGGAGTTCTCTGTCATAAGCGCCGTATTTTCTTTCAGCCGCGCTAAATTTCTTTGAAAAGAAACCCAGCGGTTCCCAGTGACCTGCGATGAGCTGCTGGAGTGCGGCGCCAGCTGTGGTGTCAGAAGCGTCGCTGACTATGGATAGTGGGGCTTCACACTTTGGGTGAGCTAGCAAGGTCGCCTGAGCAAGGGCTTCCTTGCACTTGTCAAAGGCTTCCAAGGTCGCTGCTGTCCAGGAAATGGGCTGCTTGCCTTTCTGTTTTCCAGTGAGAAAATCATTGAGCGGTGCTTGCGTCTCTGCTGCATTGGGGAGAAACCTCCTATAAAAGTTGAGAGCTCCCAGAAAGCGTCGTAGATCCTTCACCGTTTCAGGCCGACTGTAATTTTTTATTGCGTCGACTTTCTCTGGCAGGGGTGTAGTGCCTTCACCAGACACCAGGTACCCCAAGAATTTTACTCCAGGCAATCCAAAATGGCATTTGCTGGCGTTGACGACCACCCCATATTCCTGCAGGCGCTCGAACAAGGTCTTGAGGTGGTTCACGTGTTCCTCTTCTGATGATGAGGCAATGAGGATGTCGTCGATGTACGCGTAGCAAAAGTCCAATCCTCTGGTGACCTCATCGATAAAACGTTGAAACGTCTGGGCTGCGTTACGTAGGCCGAAGGACATCACTGGAAACTCGAAGAGTCCGAACGGCGTGGATATTGCCGTCTTCGGGATGTCTTCAGGAGCTACTGGAATCTGGTTATAAGCTCGTACCAGGTCTATTGTGGAGAATATCTTGGTATCCCTCAGCGACTGGGCGAAATCTTGGATGTGTCGGACTGGGTACCGGTCAGGTATAGTTCTGGCGTTCAATCCGCGGTAATCACCGCATGGTCGCCATTGGTCGTCCTTCTTAGGGACCATGTGAAGTGGGGATGCCCAACAGCTCTCAGAAGGCCGGGCAATTCCTAATCGGACCATGGTCTCAAACTCCTTCTTGGCCCGTTTGAGCTTGTCAGGGGCGAGGCGGCGAGGACGTTCTGCGACTGGAGGACCTGGGGTAGTCCTAATGTGGTGAAGGGTAGTATGGCGAACTTCCTTCATGGCGCCGTCAGGGCGCGTAAGGTCCGGATACTGTTGTAAAAGTTTGTGGTAGGGGGATGTCCCTGTGACAGTCTTGATGGAAGCGGTCATGTTGTTACTGCGCCTGCCTGTAGTTGTCAGGTTCGTCACCTGATCCAGCAGTCGTCTGTTGTGGACATCAACTAGGAGCTTGAAACGTGCTAAGAAATCCGCTCCTATGATGGGCCTGGAGACGTCAGCAATGACGAAACTCCAAGTAAAATCACGACGTAGGCCTAGGTCCAGGTTGAGCGTCAGGCTTCCGTACGTCGCGATGGTGCTTCCATTTGCGGCCGCCAATTCGTAGGACTGCTTGGCCGGACGGCCTTGGACTAGGCGTCGTGGGTAAACGCAGAGATCCGCGCCGGTGTCCACGAGAAACTGGATGCGAGTTGCCCGGTCAGTTACGAAGAGGCGACTTAATTGTGCCGGGCTGCTGGTGCTGGTCGCCATCAGTGTGAGCCCATGGTGTTTCCCTCAAAATTGCAGGGTTTGATGCAGGAGCGCGCCTTGGTACCGAACTTCCAGTGGTACCAGCATTTTCCTTCTATATGACGACCCCTGGAACGACTGCGCGAACGATGTTGCCGCCAACGAGGACTGGTACTCCTGGATGGGCGTTCCTGAGAGCGCAGCGTCGAAATTTCCCGTCGTAGGGTGGCTATTTCGTCATGGAGCGGCAGCATCATCTTCTGCATCCTATCTATCAGGCAGTCTTCGTCAGGAGCCCGGGGAGAGACTTCACTGACCCCTGGCCCGATTTAACGATGCAAATACATAATTCGGGAGTAGATACTAAGTAGGTCGAACGGTTTATTATTAATTATTCAATGGATTAATATCGACGCTACAGATCCATACATTCTTCACTATTATGCCATTAAGTCTGTCGAAGCCTGGTGCCTTCTTTGGATCCAAACCCTTAATAATAGCGTCAACCTCAGCAACAGTTATATGTAACAAATTATCCTCCTGGGCGAGGTTCCTGGGCGGAAGCCGTGACAGATTTCTAATCTGTTTGTGATGGTCGCTTTCCCCTATTACAGAGTCTAAAGGGACTAACTTGCCCAGAAGTGTCCTGAGCGTAGAAGCCACGTCTACACTCTCAACATCCCTGCCGTTAATATTGGATGTAATACTGGTTAAATACCGGTCAGAACCTTTTCCCGTTTTTTCAAGGGCGCTGTGGATATCCCACGGGTTGGCGTTTCCCACTTCTTTAACCCAATTATGCCATGCCGCTCGTTTCGCCTTAAAGACGGCCGATTTAAAGGCACTACGAGCACACCTGAGACAAACCATGAGGGTGGACGTCTCCTCCGGCGTACATCCGACCCGTTTCGAGTTTCCCAGGGCCCTGAAGGCTCTTTTGTAGGCACCCTTCAGCGAAGTCAGCTCACTCGACCACCACGGCGTCCTTAAAATCCTCCTCGGGTTTGATCTTCCCAAGGATGATTCTGCGGCTGATACTACGGCCGCGTTAAAAAAATTCCTCAAATTATCCGGATCTCTAGACGCTACTTCGCGGAATCCCCGTAAAGTATCTCGTAGCGCCTCCCCAAAGTTATCCCAATTCGCCTGAGTGGTTTTGAAGTTCCAGGAGGATCTTGGAGCTTCGGTCTTCTTGACACCCACTATAAAAGTAATTAGTCTATGATCAAAGGCAATTGCGCAATCGTGCTCGGTCCACATTGATATCTTGTTCGCAACTGATCCAGAGCAGAGAGTTAGATCAATGTTGCTTTCACCAGAGTGGTTAGAAAAGGAAAAAAGTTTTCCTGGCTCATTAATTAAAGTTAGACCTTGCGCCGCAATAAGGTCTTCGACGGCGTCTGATCGTTCCGTCCGGTAGTCACAGTTATCAAACCACAATGGCGAGCGAGCATTAAAGTCTCCTCCTATAACTATGTTACGACCTTTAAGCGCATTTAGGGCGCGCGTCAAGCACAAGATATGTGGTCCGACCGGGTTTTCGTATTTAAAGTATACCGATATCAGAATGATTTCAGTTTTACCGAAGTTAAATGAGACACAGGTTTGGAACTCGTTTGACAGCCCAACCAAAAGGAGGGGGCTGACCATCGAAGAATTAATCAGAACACCCGCCTCAGGTGAGCTGCCGATTTCGAGAACCGCACCCGGATGACTTACTGGCGTTTTACCTTGCCATGTGTACTGCTCCTGGATAAGCATTATGTCGATGTGCAGGTCAGTCATGACCCGCAGCGTCTCGATCGTGGCCACCCGGGACCTCTGCAGGTTAATCTGACCTATTATAAGGGGAGAATTACTGTCCATAATCCGTCATTCGAACTTGTGCTTCGATGGCGGCTTTGTATGCCGGGCATGCTCTGTCACCGGTCACGTGATCCGCGCGCTTATTAAACTTAGTGCAGGTTGCACATTTTTTTTTTTTTTTTTTTTTTTATGTGACACCTCACAAGAGTGTCCCTGCCCATGCAGTGCACAGACAGGGGAACTATGTCACCACTCGATTGGGCGGCGTTGTAAGGCGGAACAAGGCAGGGGCTGTAGGAAGGGACTTGTTAATGCGGGCCTTGAAGAGGCTCGGATTATAGGAGGGAGGAAAAACAGACGCCGGTAGCCCGTTCCACATACGAGCCGACTTACACAAAAACGAGTCGTAAAAACGGCCCGTTCTCATGAAGCCAACGTCAACCGTGAACGGGTGTTCAGCTCGTGTCCGTCGAGTATCGCGCACGTGCACCGGTGCATCAGGAATCAATGCTGCTAGCTCCTTGGAGCAGGCTCCATTGAAATACCTGTAGAACAGACACAGCATGCCTACATTGCGTCTATGCATCAGAGAAGGCAATCGGTCTGTTAACAACGGATTGTGCACAGACTCAAGCAGGTTTATCAAGTATTTTGGGGCACCAGCCCAAAGGTGGATCCCAAATTCAATAGTTGGGCGGACTTGAGACTTGTACAGGGTCAGCAGCTGGTCACTGTTGAAGAATCTCCTAGCCCTGTACAAGACGCCCAACTTTTTGGAGGCCTGATTTACTCGGGCTTCTATGGATCCCCGATACTTGAGCTGGTCTGATATAGTAACTCCAAGCATTTCAATGGAGTCTTTATTGGGGAGAGTGCTCCCATCAAATTGCACCAGACAGTCATTGATCTCCCTCTTTGACGAAATCAGACACGCTTGGGTTTTTGAGACGTTGAAACTGACCAAGTTGGCCTTACCCCAGGCACGAACCATCTCTAGGTGGTGGTCGATTTTTCGCTTCAAAACTTCCCGAGCTGTTCGGACATCATAGGTGGAAGGGGGCCTGTCAAAAAGATAACCCTCGTGAACGGTGCTGTCATCAGCGTAGCAGTGAATTGGTGCACATTCAACGAGATCGTTGATGTGCAATAAAAACAGCGTCGGAGACAGCACAGATCCTTGTGGCACCCCCGCATTGATTTGGTGCGGTGAGGAAGAAGAGCCGTCAACCACGGTTTGAATTGTTCTTCCCCTCAGAAAGTCCGCAATCCAACTATGCAGGGTTGGGTGGATCCCATACGATGGTAATTTCCCGATAAGCGCCCGGTGCCAGACTCTGTCAAAGGCTTTGGAGATATCTAACCCAACGGTTTGGGTTTCACCAAAACGTTCCATGTACCGCCCCCAAATATGCGTTACATATCCGAGTAGATCGCCACACGATCGGTTTCGACGAAATCCATATTGCCGATCGCTTAGGATATTGTTATTCTCGAGATGTGTGAGCAATTTGTTGTTAACCACCCTTTCTAATACCTTCGAGAGTATGGAAGTGATGGCTATGGGGCGGTAGTTAGAAGGGTCGGAACGGTCCCCCTTTTTTGGGATTGGGTGGACGATTGCCTTTTTCCAAAGATCTGGCACCTTTCCACCTTTGAGAGAGAGCCTAAATAATTTCGCGAGCACTGGAGTCATTTCTGCAGAACACCTCTTGAGGACCAAGGCAGGTATTCCGTCCGGCCCACTGGCTTTGTCGACTTTCAGCTCGTTCAAGACTCACATACTGCAGCTTCAGCCTTTTTTGGACAGTCTTCGAAATCATGTCCGGTAACAGAACAGTGACGGCATGTGATGTGAACCTGAGTACATACTTTACTTATATGTCCATATTGATGGCACTTAAAGCACTTTGTTGCTCCTAAATAATCTCGTACTCTGCACGCGTTCCAGCCCAGGAAGCACAAGCCACCATCAATAAGGACTTTCCTAGCCTCTGGATGACATGTTATGATCATATTCATCGTGGGTGTGTCTCTTTTTCCAAAGAGTGCGACTCTGCGCATAGTGCGCAAATAGTCGTCCTTATTTAGGTTACAATTACCTGTAATATTATTATCAAAAATTTCCTCAAATAGGGCGGCATCTCCGGAGGCATCTCCCTTTGGTACATCATAAATCACTATCTTTGGTAAGCGTCCCTGGGGGCTGATGATTTTAATGCCTTGCTCAGTTAACTTTGATTCAGCTTTTTTGATTTTACTTATACCTCCTGGACTGCTTGTTTGGAGAGCCACGCCACCACCCTTTATTTTCCTAGTACGAATATCTTGGAACCCATCTTTTTTGGGGTTTAGGAGCTCTGTAAGTTTATTTTGCGTATCTTCTGAGGTCTTACCTTCAGGGATTGTTGGGTAAAATAACACGGTTGGTTTTAAGGGAGGCAGTGATCGCTGGATACCATCCACATTAATAGTTTTGGACATGGGACCAGAAGTAGCGGCACTCGCGTAAGATTTTCTGCTCAGGATTGTCTCAGAAGTTGCGGGAGCAGCTGTTTGTTTTATTAACAAGTCGACCTTATCAGATAATCCTTTTTGGGGCTCTAGTATTTCAGATAGAGCTGCCGCACGTGCCACCGCCGATGCATGAGATACAGCCATGCTGGATATGATTTTTTTAATATCGTCCATGGATCGGGTAATTATTGATCGCTCGTCTTTGTTCAACTTGTTCTTACCTGTTGTCAGAGTAGTAAAAATGGTGTCCATATTTGTCCAGATAGATGATAGTGATTCATGGGTGTTGATACTCGAAGTGTCTATAACTAAGGAGTCTGTGATCCTAGGTCGTTTCCTATTCTCCTGATTGGGAGAGCTAGTTGGTTTGGGTTGCGGGGCCGGGATACTTACCTCTGCTGAGGTTGAGGCAATGATCTGCGTGTTGCCATCCTTGGCTGCGTCAGCTATTGTAGTGGGATTTTGTTCCAAGAGTCGACTTCCGTGAATGCTACTGTACGGAGAGGAAGGTTTGTCTCGAGAGCCGTGTGTGGGCACGGGTTCACGTACAGATAAGCTATTAATAAGAGCCAAAGAACGTGGAGAGAGGTCTTTCTGCTCCTGTAGAGCCTTCCTCAAAGCATCATTTTCGCTCCTCAAAAAGGCAAAGTCACGAATGGTGCACCCCTGGGGAGCCATCTCGCTATCCGAGTCGTCCGAATCTGACATATTTGCGCAATTTGTGAGGTGCTCGAGTTTTGTGCAAATATTGTGCAAACAGCGGATACTGTCGAAAAATTGAAAATGACTGTATATATCCATTTATGATGACGTTAAATCTGACGGGAACTCTAATCCAGGGCCTTAGTTCATCGCCAGTACGTGAAATTATTATGAACATTATGAACACAAAATATTTTCGGAAGACGATAAAAACTTTGTTGTACGTTCAAAAGCTTATACCAAACGCTTGATCTTGACAGACAATGTCCAATGACACAATTTAATGTTGAGTTCATATAATGCTTATCTAAGTAGTAATTGAAGTAATTGTAGTAAGTAATTGAAAGATAAACATCTTTGAAATACGTTAACGTTTATTCTCACATCAAAGATCATTGCGGAACACCTGTTTATTTAAAATTCAAATTCATCAAGAGCGCCGTTATAACAACCATAATCCCTGAAAGGAAATACCTACCACATCGACAAAGTACTTCTTGGTGCTATTAATAACAAATTCTAATCAAGGTACATTATTATCGGAAGCACTTGAAATACCAAGAAAAAATTCATTGTTCAATTTTTTGACAATAATTTAAAAAAATATTTATTAACCTATATAAATCGTTTCAAGTGAAGGTCCTGGAGATCAAGTAACATCAAAATACTTTAAGATATTTTAAAATAAAATACCTTTATCTACATAACAAAAATACCATCATAATATATTTATTTATTTATACTGGGTTTTTACAGACAATCCCACTTACGTGAGAACAATCCAGTTATAAAAACTCAGTTAAAAGACAAATACACATACAAAGGCACAGTAATTCTTATATACTTAAATAAAGATTAAAATATAAAACAAATAAAAATAAAAATTCAAAAATAAATATGAAATACAAATATTACAGAAAAGTAAGAGGCGCAAGTAATACATAATATAATCAGTGCAACATATTATTTAAGAATAGCAGATTTTTTTTCTGAATCCATACAAATTATCGACAAAAATATCTACTTCAGCACACTCAATCATATTGTACAGTCTACACATTTGGGTCAGAGGGCTAAAATAGGCGATATTATTTTTGAAAATATTAATGTGAAAAATGCTATGGTGTCTTAAACAATGGGAATTGGGGACATTTATTTCGATAATGATCGCGCTATTTTGCAGTCGAATCTGAATAAACTATTGGCTTGGTGTTCAGAAAATGATTTGCAACTAAATATTAGTAAATGCCAGATTATTAGTTTTTACAAAGGTAAAAATCCTCTTCATTTTTCTCATTTCATTAATGGCGCTAATCTTCTTTGAGTTTCACAGATTCTAGATCTCGGTGTCTTATTCTACGAAAGTCTATAGTTTAACTTACACATCGATGAAACTACAAACGATGCAATGAGAATGCTCGGTTTTATTTTGCGAATGGGGGCGAAGTTTAAAAATGTGTTAACTTTAAAACATCTACGAAGTAAATTACTCATTAGTACGAAGTAAATTAGAATATAATTCAACAGTATGGTCGCCGTTCTACAAAGTCCATTCTCAACCTTAGAAAAGGTAGAAA
This sequence comes from Hesperophylax magnus, assembly GCA_026573805.1. Lineage (NCBI taxonomy): Eukaryota > Metazoa > Arthropoda > Insecta > Trichoptera > Limnephilidae > Hesperophylax > Hesperophylax magnus. The sequence continues at coordinate 1,573,387 of JAIUSX010000071.1, forward strand.
ATAAATTTCTTCGGTGCATCAATTTTAAAATGAATATTTCCATCGAATTTATAAATTATAATAACTTACGTACCGAAACCAGACTTCTCAAACTATCGGATAGAAGAGTTCTAACTGATATGTAATTTTTATTCAAAATTATCAAATCTCTTATTGACAGCCCTGAATTATTGGAATTAATTTATATGAATGTACCTGCTAGACAAACTCGAAGCAAAGACACTTTTAAATGTCCTATTTGCTAGTTATTAACGTGTATTATTTATTAGCTTTAAAATAAGGTCTTGCTTTCATACTTTGATTTACTTCACCATATTATTTTCTAATTACCTTATGAGTAAATTATATTTAGCTATTTTATCCATGCACATGTTACACTTATATACATATACTGTCAACTTACTATGTAAAAGCCCGATAGGGCGTTAATAAATAAATAATAATAAAATTAATAAATATTGCTAAGACATAATGAGGTATCAAGATAGCTAATTTTATGCAAACATATTAGGTCAGTCAATTGCCTTCTTATTTTAAGTGTATCAGTCTTAAAGTATTCACGACGTGCGTCGTACGATCTAAGATGGTTTATATATCTAAAAGGTTACTTTTAACACCATACCCTGAAGCGCACCATAAACAGAACATTTAATTTCATCAAGAGCATATCTATTTGCTATTGCTATTATATTCTCTGCCATGGGATTCCTTCGATAACGCACTTCCTGATACCATAATTTCATGCTTCAATATTTATCATCGGAAACCCAACGCCGTAATATTTACGAGATCGAATTAAAACCATCTTCAAAATCTGTGGTCCGGATTGAATTTATAAATTCAAAAGATCCCGCTGATGAATGGGAATATTGGCGTGCCGCACGGCCGTGAGTTGATCCCACAATGCGAACTTTGATAAAGAGCCGAATTGAATACATAAAAGGTCTCTCCATTATTAAATCGTCCCCAACCCGCTCTGTATTGCAGCTCTAGGAAATGTAGCCCTTTGTCCTTTCGGTGATGAGGATAGGCCGAGCAGTGAAGGGTTGATAAGCCAAGGAGCCGAGATCTCAATTAAGTAGATTTGTCGACATCCGCGTGCTATCGCGGGGATTTAGCGAACATGACAAGTGATCCGTGACACATTTAAAACCACACAAGTAGTACTACGAGTAAAGCTGGTTTTGCTTAGGTTAGGCACGAACTGGAATCGGTAGCGTAACACTCCTTACAGCATGTTCCTCGTATATGGTAGAGAATTATTAAACCTGTAGATTGGATTGCATGCAATCATACTATATTGTGTTTAAAATACATATTATTATAAGAGGACCTGGAGAAAGTCAGGAGTTATATTGTATATTATCGTAATAGTTCGTATTATGTGTAACATCAAGCCAATGAATAAAATGATAAGTGTTGAGCGAAATTGGTGGTTGAACCTGGTGAGACTAGTGGAAACTTTTTATGTAAGTAATGCACAAAATTCCCATTATTGAGATATTCTGTGATGGGATTGAGAAGTAGAAGAGAATATGAAGGTGGAGAAATACATCGCTATTCATATATTAGGACCAAACAATACTTAAGCCATTTCGATTTGGACTCGCGACCTCCGGATTCGTAACCGATCTACCATGGAGGGCGACTCTGGTTACTAAACATGGCTATTTATTCAAGGCGAAATGTTTTGTTTTTGAATGATATTCTTTAATTAAACAGCGCAACACTAAGGACGGGTTGTTTCGGAGAATTTGAACGATTCATCAAATTTCAACGATCATTTTCAAGTTCTGTGAAATATTTTTTCAAGTTCTGTTTTTATTTCAGTTTTGTCAAGCAACTAGCCTACAATGGTATAATAACAGAACTAGAATAAGACTTTCACAGAACCCGAAAATGAACGTTAAAATTTTATGAATTATTCAAATTCTCCGAAACAACCCGTCCTAAGAGTATCATTCAATCTGGAACTAAGTGCACATATACAATATTTAACTTTATGATATATATGTTATGGTTAAGGTTTTCACGGGTGTAAGATGTAGAATGATGTTCTCGGTTTACCCGCGTAACGTAGTCCTTAAGAGGACTTTTTAATTCCTGATATTTCGGACAGATCTCACTGTCCATCTTCATAGGCCTTATGTCCTGAATTTTGTCTCAAACTGAACGCTTTCGCGTGTCTGTTCGGTCCAGATGTCAAGATACAAGAACAATACTTGTATTATATATATTCTGCTTATATACATTTATCTTTAGAGCGATCCCTACGGATGTAAGTTATTTATATTTAAGATTATTAATAACCGGACCTTACCATTAAAATATTTTATGTAATACGGTTTGAAAATTTTAAAAAACGTTTTTCGACTATAAAATTTGCGATAGGTACCAGATTTTATTTTTTTGACGATGAATTAGTATCCCTTTAGAGACATTTGAGATTTAGCTGTACATTCATCAGAAATAATTAAAATAAACCCCACGGTAAAATCGATTTGCTAGCCCTGCTAGAAAATTGATTTATTTATTTTATTTGAGAGTTGACAGGGCACATTCAACCGCAGGTCTTAATAAAACTATATTTTCAAATGCAATTGACACATCGTTCCGGTGGAATGTAAATGTAAATTGTAACTTTTTTAACGATATATGACTCACTCGCATCATACTTCACATAAGGTATACTAATATTTATGTTCAGTTAAAATTATTTATCCCTAAAAATTAATAAACTCTTCTCACTAATCAGATTTTTACGCACCGGTTTAACGTTAGTTTGGAAAAGCCGGTCTTAACCACACATGCTTTTTTGTTTGCTTTTGGGAACAGCTCATATTCGTCCCATAAAAATCTTAATCTTCCTTACTGTCATTGTGAGACATATGATTTAATCGGTATTAGGAAGAGAAAACATCACGCTTTATATTAAAATGTAATAATTAATCACAAAATAATTAAAAAGTGCACCTCTATGAAATCAAGGTTTCCGACCACAGCTTGAATTAAAAATTTAAAAAAAATATGTTTATTTCTAATAATAGCTATAAAAATCAGAAGCTTTTCTTTTGTTCTAGGCACCCTTAAAAATATCTTAAACATCGAGTCAGTAATCACCGCATACTATGGATACGTATACTCAATGATAAAATACGGAATAGTTTTTTGGGGAAACTCTGTAAACGCCAAAGATGTTTTTATCATCCAAAAGAGGTGCCTACGAAAAATTACAAACTCTGATCACCGGGATTCATGTAGACCAATTTTTAAAAATCTTAAACTTCTGACAGTGACGAACATATATATAATGGAGTTATGCTTGTTAGTACGATCATCTCCAGAAAAGTTCCCACAAAAAAACTCACCACATAAACACGCTACAAGGTTCACAGAAAACCTATTAATCCCAAAAGCAAACAAAACTATTTTTCAAAAAGGACCACACTACATGGCCATTAAAATATATAACAACCTTCCACGTAGCATCAAACAAATAACCGACACACTTAAATTTAAATCAACACTAAAATATTTCTTTTAAACAAATGTCACTACACCTTGAATGAATACCTTACATGAATTAAATACCTCTGTTTTTTTATTTATTTTATTTACTGTTATTTATTTTTATTTATTTGTTAACATTTAATTGTTGGGTTATGTGATATAATGTGTATTTGTTGGGTTAGCTGGAAGAAATAGGATGTAACCTATAAGTTATACCCTTTGTACTCTTTTTGTGCAATAAATATTTTTTTGATTTTGAATTTTGAATTTGAATACAAATTTTTATCGTTTTTCAACACCTTTCAAAAACAGTTTTTAGTAATAGGCAACGTTCCGTTTTTTTAAATTTTATTTCAAAGCAAAAATACTCCGGCCTTCTGACTTAATTTGCCAGTGGCCTGAGGGGTTAAGTCCGGTTATAGGCCGTTTTGATCAAATAAACGCACTTATAATCAGTCAAGTTTTTCATTATTCAGACCTTACGCACCACGTTATAGGGTTTGATGATTTATCTCAGAGAACACGAAATCAATGAAGCCTTGAATAAAACTTGGATTGATGCGAGCAGAAATAGCCCAGACCGAGCTGTACCGGGTTAAACCTTACATCTTCCCCCTCGTCCTAAATTAAGCGGAATTGTAGGGTTCTACATGCATCGTGAATTATCTAGCATTATTCTACCATACGAAAAAAATACTGAACATTTAATATGGCTTTAAACTAAGGCCCGGCATTACTTGGTGATTTAAATAAAACAAAAAAAAATTATCGAAGAAGAACCCGATGCAAATAAGTTAATAGAAGCACCAAAAGCGTTATAACGACCATAAACGAACCAACAATATTATAGCTACCACCTCGACACTTATAGTTGTGGTATTCACTAATAAACCTGTATCCAATGTACCCAATAATGTACCCAAATTTACCATTATAAAAGTATAAGCGACCATGTTTTTGTCGAATGCGACTTTTCAAAATAAAAAATCTAACTCCTTCAATCCTAAAATTAAAGATACAGATAGGAATAAGTTAAATTGGCAAATCATAAGCACTCGATATGAAGTTGATAGTACGAATTTGCATTTCAATACGAATGTATTGAATACATATATATATATTTTAAAATAACGCATGGATCAAAAGAGACAATAAACATTAAACAAACATAAACCTTGGATAACGGATGACATTAAATACATGATGATAATTCGAAATAGCGCGTTTGCCAGGGACATAAAAATCAAATTTAGAATACAAAACAGTATATAATACAAACAATTACAAAAGCTAGTATCCTCTCCTATGGATAGAGAAAAAAATATTTATTGAACACTACATCAATAATAACGTAGACAACTCTAAAACTCGAAATACGCCGTCACGTAAAAGTTAAAGGCGGAGATAATATATCAACAGATTTGATTGACCTAGATGCCATCAATTGTCATTTTAAACCGCAGTCAAAATATACAGTCCAATTTTACTCAATCACTATAATTCACAAAATCACTCTGTATCAAACTCATTATCACTCCAAACAGTTGACGAAACTTCTCGTTCAATAATAAAGCCACATTCATAATATTAAATCAAACGCTGTCGGTTGCGATAGCATCAATACCACGATGATTAAACTTATCCTTCCGTTTGTACCAAGCACCATAACAACCATTATTAACCACTTATTATAGATATAATATGTAGTCATATATTATATATGAAGTTCTCGGGCCCAACAAACTTTGCCGGTAGATCAGCGGAATCCTTTGCCCTTATCCATGGACTAAGCCAACTCGTAGAATCTCCGACCAGAATACCAGACATCCCATCACATCGAGCCAACCTACTCGATTTTTTTCTCACTAGTGAGCCACTCGGGTACAGAGTGGAGGTGACAGCGCCCTTAGGATCCTCTGACCACTGCCTGATTACCACCTCTGTCCCATCCTCCATGAACCGTCAACCCGACAAACATGTAAAGAGGAAGGTATGGCACTACAGGGCAGCAAAATGGGACGGCATGCGGTCTTTCTTCGGCGCCTTTCCTTGGAGTACTGTATGCTTTAGCTCCGAGGACCCATCAATTTGTGCACGCGAGGTAGAAGAAGTAATCACATCAGCAATGGATTGCTACATTCCCTTCTCCGTCAAATCCTCTGGAGCGGGCACAAAACCGTGGTTTGACCATCGCTATGCTGAAGCTGTCAGACTCAAAAATACGGCTTTTAATGCACTCCGGAAGATTAGCTCCATGAATAACCTTTCGGAATACCAAAAACGGGCAATGGATTGTAAGAGAGTTCTAAATAGAGCTAAGAGCGATCACGACCAGAGAATTGCGAAAAAGCTGGCTGACTGCCCCACTGGTAGCCGTGCTTTCTGGTCACTCGCTAGCTAAATTTCTGCAGAACCACTTTCCCACCTCTGACCAAGCCTGATGGTCGGCTGGCTAACTCGGCCCGCGAGAAAGCTGAATTATTAGGCAAAATTTTCGCGGAAAACTCAACTCTTCAAGATAGATAGATAAATTCAATATTGAAGGTAACAATAACCTCAATACTAAACTACTGTACCTACGGATTGAAAATAAAAATGCTATTGTACCTATGTATACCTGATGTTATTCTTGTTTAACTTTCAACATAATTTCTCAGTAATTATTCTGTTTAACATAATACTGTTTCGCTCCTGTGAACCACTGTAAACATAAATCATGTATATTGTAAAAGCCTTTTACGGCGTCTAAATAAATAAATAAATAAATAAATAACGGAGAGACTCCCCCTTCCATTCCGCACTGCGGTTTTCAAATGGAGGAACCGAAGATCCGGAACAGAGAGGTTCTCCGAGTCTTGAACGAGCTGAAAGTCGACAAAGCCAGTGGGCCGGACGGAATACCTGCCTTGGTCCTCAAGAGGTGTTCTGCAGAAATGACTCCAGTGCTCGCGAAATTATTTAGGCTCTCTCTCAAAGGTGGAAAGGTGCCAGATCTTTGGAAAAAGGCAATCGTCCACCCAATCCCAAAAAAAGGGGACCGTTCCGACCCTTCTAACTACCGCCCCATAACCATCACTTCCATACTCTCGAAGGTATTAGAAAGGGTGGTTAACAACAAATTGCTCACATATCTCGAGAATAACAATATCCTAAGCGATCGGCAATATGGATTTCGTCGAAACCAATCGTGTGGCGATCTACTCGGATATGTAACGCATATTTGGGGGCAGTACATGGAACGTTTTGGTGAAACCCAAACCGTTGGGTTAGATATCTCCAAAGCCTTTGACAGAGTCTGGCACCGGGCGCTTATCGGGAAATTACCATCGTATGGGATCCACCCAACCCTGCATAGTTGGATTGCGGACTTTCTGAGGGGAAGAACAATTCAAACCGTGGTTGACGGCTCTTCTTCCTCACCGCACCAAATCAATGCGGGGGTGCCACAAGGATCTGTGCTGTCTCCGACGCTGTTTTTATTGCACATCAACGATCTCGTTGAATGTGCACCAATTCACTGCTACGCTGATGACAGCACCGTTTACGAGGGTTATCTTTTTGACAGGCCACCTTCCACCTATGATGTCCGAACAGCTCGGGAAGTTTTGAGGCGAAAAATTGACCACCACCTAGAGATGGTTCGTGCCTGGGGTAAGGCCAACTTGGTCAGTTTCAACGTCTCAAAAACCCAAGCGTGTCTGATTTCGGCAAAGAGGGAGATCAATGACTGTCTGGTGCAATTTGATGGGAGCACTCTCCCCAATAAAGACTCCATTGAAATGCTTGGAGTTACTATATCAGACCAGCTCAAGTATCGGGGATCCATAGAAGCCCGAGTAAATCAGGCCTCCAAAAAGTTGGGCGTCTTGTACAGGGCTAGGAGATTCTTCAACAGTGACCAGCTGCTGACCCTGTACAAGTCTCAAGTCCGCCCAACTATTGAATTTGGGAGCCACCTTTGGGCTGGTGCCCCAAAATACTTGATAAACCTGCTTGAGTCTGTGCAAAGGAGAGCGATCCGTCTGATTGACAATCCGTTGTTAACAGACCGATTGCCTTCTCTGATGCATAGACGCAATGTTGGCATGCTGTGTCTGTTCTACAGGTATTTCAATGGAGCCTGCTCCAAGGAGCTAGCAGCATTGATTCCTGATGCACCGGTGCACGTGCGCGAAACTCGACGGACACGAACTGAACACCCGTTCACGGTTGACGTTGGCTTCATGAGAACGGGCCGTTTTTACGACTCGTTTTTGTGTAAGTCGGCTCGTATGTGGGACGAGCTACCGGCATCTGTTTTTCCTCCCTCCTATAATCCGAGCCTCTTCAAGGCCCGCATTAACAAATCCCTTCCTACAGCCCCTACCTTACTCCGCCTCACAACGCCGCCCAACCGGGTGGTGACATAGTTCCCCTGTCTGTGCACTGCACAGTAGGGTGTGTCAATTATTTCAACTTTTGAATTCAGAAACGCCTGATGTCTCAAAAGTTGCGTCTTGCAAAGAAAATGAGAACTACATTTAAAATTATTTTTTAAAAAATGGTTATTAGCTCGCTAAAATGCATTGAAAAACAGAAAAAAAACCTAAAACATGTATTTTTAAATAATGGTAATTAATATTTTCTTCACAATAATTTAACCTTTTAACATTTGTTTATTACCCAAAACTGCGTATAGTTGACAAAAATTAAATAAAAAAATCAATTTTATTAATGCAAGTAAATATACAAGAATATCGAAATTAACAAAAAAATGATAAAAATCCACTAAAACGTTTTCCATTGCCATTTAGTTTGCTTTAATTTTCAATTATTGGACTTATCAACGTAGTCAAAGATTATTGATTATGGGGAATATCGATTTCAACACTACGCAAAAACTTGGTAAAAAATATTCAAGGGCGCAAAGGATTGTAAATCCGAATAAGTCACGACCTTTAGAAAAACCATCTACTCTTCTTCCGCTACTTTCCAACAGTTTTTCAGATTCTGATGAGGAACCAGCGCTAAGTGATAATCATCAATCTGCAGTGGCTCATGATACATTATCTCCTCGAAATATACAATATTCGAAGATGAAGAATCCCTTGACGAAGTTATCTCAAATTTGTGATCGATACGGCGTATCACACAGAGCAGCAGCTGCCATTGCTTCTGCGGTTTTAAAAGATGTAAATGAAGCTGGTCCATCTTTCGTTATAGATCATAGTAGATTATGAAAAGCTAGAAAGCAAACTAGAGATATGTTATTAAATAGCCGTAAATTGACAAATATCGAAGGTTTATTTTTCGATGGGCGCAAGGACAAAACAATGTTTATTTATCAAGAAAGGAAGAAAATTTTATTCACGAATAAAAGTTGAAGAACACATAACGCTTATGCAGGAGCCAGGATCAGTGTATCTCGGACACGCTACGCCATCATCTGGTACTGCTAAATACAGCGAAAATGCCATATGTTCTCTTTTGGAAGAGGAAAATCGTCAAATGGAGAAAATTGTTGCAGTTCGTTGTGACGGAACAAATACAAACACTGGCCGGAAAAATGGAATCATTTCAAGAATGGAACAGAGACTTGGAAAGCCATTGCAATGGCTTATCTGCCAGCTGCACGCCAATGAACTATCATTGCGACATCTGCTATCTTCATTAGATGGACCGACTAGCGGACCTGTAGCTTTCTCGGGACCAGTCGGAAGAAACTTAAAAAATTGTGAGAACGTTAAAATTATTCGGTTTGTTCCCATTCAATCATCCATACCGGAAAATATAACAGAAAAATTAAGCACGGACCAAAATTATTTATATAATATGTGTCTGGCTGTGTCAAAAGGTATGATAACTGTAGATTTGGCAAGGAAACAACCAGGGAAAATGGCTCATGCCAGTGGGTAACAACTGCAAACAGAATATTACAGCTATATGTTGCAACGGAAAACCCAACAGAAAATTTGCAGATATTGGCCACCTCGATTGTGAGAGTTTATGCTCCAACATGGTTTACCATAAAGTGCAATAGTTCTTGTATGGATGGAGCCCGTAATCAATGGAAAATGGTTAGCATTTCCAGATATCTTTCAGGAGAATTGAAAGCTATTGTCGACCCCGTGATTGAGAGGAACGCATATTCTGCACACCCGGAAAACATTATTCTATCAATGTTAACCGATGATAATAAATGTATAAGGGAGCTAGGATGTAGATGGATCATTAAATATAGGGCCCTTCAAACTTCAAGAGTGAGAGAGTTCATGATTCCAAAAATTAATTTCAACTGCAATAGCTACATAGAATTAGTTGACTGGCAGGTCACAGATTTAATTCTGACAGAACCTCCACTCCTGAGCAACGTAAAAACGGACGAATTACTTAAATTGTTTGGTGAAGGAGATGTAAAAAGGTTCGATTTTCCTAAATTTCCTTGCCACACACAATCAGTGGAAAGGTGTGTGAAGTTGACCGGCGTCTTCTTCTTTTGCTGGTTACAATGCTAGAAAAGGTTATATTTACGCCAAGCAACATTCAAGAAACATAATGCCAAATTTTAATTCAAAGCAAGATTTTAAGTAATTACTGTTTTAACAATATGTTATCATTCAATTTTGAGCATCCATTATTTTTTATTCGTTGTATTTTGGTCAAAAATGTTGTTGTACGTTATGGTTTAGTATCTTGAATTTAACCTTAAAAAGTGTTATTTTTCCCTTTTATATTTTTAACAAACACATCACATATGTTTAAAAAAATATTTATTTTTCGTTCTTTGTACTGCAGTTATGGAAATAAAATTAAGTGTGCTACAAAATATAAAAAATGGACCCAATGTTTTATTTTTTTCCCAAATCACGAAATCAAATTTTTTTCAAAACTTCCGGCCATTTTAGCGAGCTGATAGTGAACACCAATTTCATTTTTTTTACGTTTTCGAATAGCTACAGATCATACTCAACTTTTGAGACCCCAGGCGTTTAAAAATAAGGCAATTTTTTTTCTCTCTATGGAGAGCGACACACGCTACTGCACAGGCAGGGACACTCTTGTGAGGTGTCACATAAAAAAAAAAAAATATATATATATATATAGTTTCAGCATTGTGGAAAAGTGCTAACTCCAATTCCGAAAAAGAAATCATTTTCTAGTCTTGGCGATCCCCGACCGATCATTTTCCAAAGTCATCGAACAAGTTATTTTTGACCAAATGACCAAACAGTAGTCTTCATTAAAATATGCGAGATTATATATCCTCGTCATCAATCTGAGTTTCATAAAGACGACAAAAGTTCTGCAGTGCATTAAATATGATATTCTTGCCTCCACTGATGCAGACAGAGCCTCGATATCGGATCTTTTGGAATTCTCTGAAGCATTTGACTTAACGAGCATTATATTGTTGTTTCAAAGTTGCGTTGCTTTGGTTTTAATGACAAAACAATAAAATGGTATTAGACTAACTTCAAACATAGATAACATAGTTTGCTTGGGTACCAATGGGGCTCTAAAATATTAATTCGATGTTGATAACCCGAGGGGTACCGCTGACATCGATACTAGGGTCATTGCTTTTTGCCATATATTCTGCTGATATGACGCAGTCAATTGAACACTGTAGGAAACACACATGTACTGATGGCAGACAATTATATATTATTTCTTCAAATTTTGCAAATTCACTTAGTGGCACCATTTTATTAATGAAATAAATTAAAATAGTTTGTTTTTACCACGATAATCTTTATTTTTTTTTTAAATCGACATGTTTCGAGAACGATGTTCTCTTCATCAGGACATAAATTGTACTAAAACTAATTATCAAGTATAGAAAAAGGCGTCGGTAGAAATGAAAGTAAGGGGGGGGAAGAGAGGTGGAAAGGGGAGGAGCTTAGAAGATCAAATTCAAAAAATTACAATGGAAATATGTTTAAGATAGGGTTATTCACAAAATTAATTTGATTATTAATAATATTTAAATTTCTATTGACATTTTTCCTAATTTCTAATATTTCTAAACGATTGGATCGTAGATGCATGAAAACCACTAACGTTAGAGTTTAAAAATTTTAAACCTGTATTTATATCAAATGAATGGTTAAATTCAATTACATGGTTAGCAAATTCCGAATGATTATTACCATTTAGACATCTTAAATGTTCCTTAAGCAACGTTTAAAAATTTCTGAAAGTTTTACATATGTGGCGTCGAGAAAAATCTAGATTAACTAATTAATAATAAACCGCTCAACCTACTTAGTACCTACTCCGAATTATGTACCTGCAGTCCAAATCGCATCGTAAAAAGAGCAACCTACCTACTTCAAGCACCTACTTGTCTATCGACGACAATAACATCGCTAGTCCGTCTTTCACATTACGAGAACTCGCCAGAAGGTTCGGGTCTACGGCCTATGCATAATTGCCGCGCTGTCGAAGGTTCCTGAAACATATAGTCTGTGCGAGTGCCTAGGATTTAGTTGCCATCCATCTACCTACTGCTGCCGTCGGCCGTGTAGTATAAATATGCCCGACGCAGCGAGTCAGTCAGTCAGTTATCAATCTGCCGCCAGTGGATAAATCTCACGAGTGACGATCGGTGCGCCCCCGCGCCCCCCGCAAAGGACAATATTCCTGGCTTCGCCCGTACCATCATGGACTCTATCGGAACATCATCTTAGCGCCTTGTCCAGATCGCCGTTCCTGGCAAGCGCTACTCGGATTACAAGCGCCCTGGTTCCAGTGTCTCTGACCAGCGCTTCTTCCACGCCATCATGACCACCACGAGGACACGCAGCATCCTCACTGGTCACGCCGCTCCCGTTCAACCGCCTACAAGGTCCGCCGCACCTTCGACCGTCTCGTCAGCACTGGAGTGCCTGAAGACCTACGTTCTTCGCCAGTGCCTGACCATCATCGAGTCCCGGTCACCAGCGCCCGGCGTCGACTCACTGACCCGCGCTTGACCAGCACATCACCGCAGCGTCCGGAGAATACATCTGTCCTACATCATCTCCTCGTCACGGCAACTGACTCACGTCTTCTTGAACTTGACTCCGTGCTTCTCCACTGATCCCCAAACATATGTAAAAATGGTTACAATCCCCAAATAATTTCAAAGCTAAACTTACCACCATTAAATTAATTGCATCTAACAATTGTTATAACTCCAAATTAATAGACAACATATTAAACAAAAAAATTTAAAAAAAATTTCATTTGTCCTACATTTACCATTGCTTAGTGATAATATTAAAAAACAATGGATGTAAAAATATTGTTTATAAATCATCAAACCTCCAATTTAATAACAAAAAAATCCTTAATACAATTCAGCCAGCTTTCTATACAAATAATAAATTAAAAAATTATATTTTAAATAACAAGGACAAAGACCAAAAAAAGAAAAAATCCGGAGTTTACCAATTGAATTGTAATGATTGTAACCATTTTTACATAGGTAAAACTTGCAGAAATTTTGAAAAGAGGCTTAAGGAACATTTGAGATGTCTAAATAGCAATAAATATTTGGAATTCCCTAACCATGTAATTTAATTTAACCATTTATTTGATATAAATACAGGTTTAAAAAATTTACACACTAACGTTAGTGGTTTTCACTTAGATCTTTTAGAAATATTAGTAATTATCTTCTAAGCTCCTCCCCTTTCCACCTCTCTCCCCCCCCGTACTTTCATTTCTACCCACGCCTTTTTCATACTTGATAATTAGTTTTAGTACAATTTATGTCCTGATGAAGAGAACATCGTTCTCGAAACATGTCGATTTAAAAAAAATAAAGATTATCGTTTTAAAAACAAAGTGTTTTAATTTATTTCATTATTTATTCTTTGATGTAAATAACGCACATCAAGCAGTGTATATGGTTAATGGTTACCTGCGTGGGTTTTGTACTTGGACAAAACGTTACTTCCAAATTCACAAAAAATGTTACTATATATTTGGGAATTATCATTACATGAGCAAATAATATCATTCTTAGGGAATGTGGGACATCTAGTAAAAATACTTGAAACCACCGTTCTCTTTGTTGGTGCTGCTCGCATCCTTGGAATAATAGTGGACGGTATATTGGGGTATGAGGAATATATTAAAAAGATTTTTGTTGTTTGTTTTTGGGGTGTTATGCCGTGTTGCGCTAACTCCTTCTTTAGCCGACGTTTCGGACAGCGTTGCAGTGTCCATCATCAGGGCAGATCCGGTAGATCCGAAGATGCGCAACACGGCATAACACCCCAAAAACAAACAACAAAAAAGCTTTTGGCCGTGAGAATCTAAAAACTTACCATATTAAAAAGAGTTCACAGTGGTGCTATTTGAATAGAGATTATATATCAGTAAAATTACATCAAAATATTACCGGTAGTCTTGTTCTTTCATATTGGACTGTAGAGACGCAGTGTATGGTCCTCCTTTATTGAAACAAAACAAAAACAAGTTTAACGTGTCCAAAATGCTTGTATTTGATATTGCTATAACGTTCCGAAACGCGAGCATATTTCGCCTAATCTCTATCGACATAACATATGTCGAACAGAAGGAAGTTACATGAAATGTGTAAAATGTACAGTTTAATGAATTCGAAGGTTCTTTCTCATCTGTTTGACAGTGGTCCAAGAATGCTGCAAATGGTTGCTGACTGCGCAGTCATCATAATTGACAGAATTTTCAATGAAAGGGAAAACTTCTTAAGTATGTGATTATATTATTTGTTCAGAATTTTATTTGATTTAATTTCTATTTTGGTTAATTGATAAAATTTAAATTTAATTTGAATTATATATCGCATATATTCATATTAAAGGCACTGCTGAAAACCAGCTGCATTCCAGGAGAAAAAAAATGTATAAATCAGCACGAACCCTTTTTGTCAAAGGGCTACTGATAATACCTACTAAAGTTCTGAGATATTTTAATGAGGAAATAAGTTGATATTTTTTGGGTGTTGAGATGCTCTATTTGACGTTAGATATAGAATTATTTTTAAAAATGAATAACGACCTCAAATGAATTATGATATTATAGTTTGGAAGAAACTAATCGAAAAAATTTTTTTCTATGGTTGAATACCCAAATATAATTTTTTATTTTTTTTATTTTTTATTATTTATTCAGTGAGTTTTATGAATTACAATTTTTATGTACTTAATAACTCCCACACTAGGCTAATGCCCGTAAATAATGTCAAAATATGTCCACTCATTATAAGTATAAACCTGAAAATCAGGATGGGCCTATGAATAAAGTACAGTATTTAATTTGAAACTTCTCAGCCAACGCCACAATGTTCTACACTGTAACTCATTTTTTTCCATCACGAGTTTTTCAGCTTGGAAGTATAATTAATTACATACAACGCCATATTGATTGTTTGACATCATTTATTAAAATTTCATGAGCAACAGGTTATTAAAACTAGTACCTACCTATATTTGCACGCGTTTGGTTAGAAAAATTAACGAATGATGCTATTTTCAAAGCGGGTTTTTGTTTTTTTTTTTTGTTCTTTTAAGATTCTAAAAGCCAGAAAAAAATAATTCACTCATCTGTACTTGCAATGTATTACGTGTCTCTTTTACCAATCTCTGAAAATGACAGAATCTTATCTCCTGAAAATGTAGACGGAAAAGAAAAAAAAGCAATCAATATTATTTTATCATACACTTAAGAAAACAGAAGGATCTTACCAGGGCATCCGTACATTCGTGTGAAGAAAAATAACTTAAGAGGAACGGCTTCATTCAAATCTTTAATTTGGATTTGAGGCAAAATACAAAACTTTAATTTGTATTTGAGGACAAAATTCCAAACTTTAATTTGGATTTGAGGGCAAAATACAAAAACCAAACTGAATATTTACTTTTTTTATTTTCAATATGACGATTAATGATCATGACCTACTTTTTTTACCTATATATTTTTCTATGCCTTGTTCGGATTCATGTTTCATTTGGATTTGTTAGTATTATCCTCTTCTTTAATAATATATTACTTTGATGGGTTAATAGCCTTCAAAATAAGTGAAAGAAAAAGTTGTTCTTGAAAATTATTTTTTTTAATCAAAAGGTCTAGCAAATATGTGCTTGTTTATTTATTTATGCTTTAAATTATAAAAAAATAGAGGCGGTTAAAAATTTTAGAGGAAACTTTGATAAATATTTGCGTTAATGAAAATGATATTTTTTTAATTGCCTTACTTGTTATGTAAATATGATGAAATATAAAATAAATAATACATATAAAATAAAGAAAAAATATCTTTTCCATGGGCTTAAAATTAAGTTACAAACTACCGACTTACGTTAAAACCAAAAATTGTAGTACCCTAATTTAAAACATCGACCCACAAAACCGTATAAATGTTTTTTTTAATTTCATTATATTTACGTAATAGGTTCGGCAAGATTACTTTTGAAGTGGTTACTATTAACTTTCAAAAATGCCTCTCAAATCAATTTTTCATGATTTTAGAGTCAACTTTAACAGTTTTTAGTAGTAATTGTCATAGTTGCATCTAAAATCAAGAAAAATTTAATTCTTTGATGGTCTTTATTTTATATTTTCTAAAACAAATAAATAAAGTAGCACATATCCGTACTAGATATTTGCTAAACCTTTAGATTAAAAAATAATTGTCCAGTTAGTTTTTATATAAGTTTGCCTAAAATCCAAATTTAAGTTATATATGAAAAGGCCGCGCAGCCGTTCCTCTTAAAAGTACCAACCGCTAAGACATCATTATCTAATTTATTATAAAGCAAAAAATCTGTTTGTGAAAAAACTGAGCTATAGCATCTTGAATTTGGTGCAGCTTTTACATCTCGATTTCTAGGAAAACGAAAGTATTTTCAGCTGGCATCGCGGTTTCGAGCTGAGCAATAAATTGCGATACGCAGATAGCAAATATCCAGATTACAGTCCACCTCCGTCATGAGGGGAAATCTGAATAAGATTAGAAACAATAGCTGTAAATCTCAATCTAGTCGAACAACTCTAATCACAACGATGTGTCACGACTAGAATGGGACATCTTCTGTCTTTCGTGTTTTTATGAAATCATTTTGGATTAGAATTTATAAAATAGATAATTAAGATAAAGATTTCACCGCCATAAAACGTCATAGTTGAATCAATTACAACTTTTGTGCTAATATATAGAATCGACCATATAATAGAGCAAGTTTGAAAGAAATAGAATAGAGCAAGTGTGAACGCGTGACATTTTCTATCCGGCCTGTGAAATAGATCAGATGGGAACCCAGCTTCATAACAACACTCTTTAAACTATTTCACCAAAAAGGTTTTTAAAAATAATATAATTTTTATTGTCTTTATTTTCTTGTAAACCTTTTAATTAAGGTGGCGTTATTATTTTTTTTAATTAATTTGCTTTTTCTACTCAGTAGACTTAATTTAAAAAATAATAAAAATTTCTCGTTTACCAAATTTAGGGTTCTAATAAAATACGTCTCTTTCATTCAAGTCCATTATTAGGAGACCCATAAAAACATATCTGCGAAACATAATTACAATATTTAAGATGGCAAAAAGTTTGATGATAAGGGCTTCATAAATTTTAATTAACAATTTTAACTAAATGGAATAAATATCCTTGAATTTGTAACATTATTCTTCCTGGGTAGATTATTTTTGAAATCCCATTCAGTCTTTGGAGAAATTCTAATAAAAATCTTTGACGGAAGGAGAATTCATTCAACACTTTATTGTTTTAGCAATGCTTCAAATTCTTATTACTTTGAAAAATTTCTTCGGCCACGAAGATTGAAGAACCTACCTGTTATGAAGCGGTGTTAAGTCTTATTTAAAAGTAATTATTTAAAACACCTCTTCAGAACAAGTACCATTCATAGCATTAATTTTGATTAAAATTATAGAGAGCACGGTCTGGCAACAAATAGACCGCCGGGCAGTCTATTGTTTGTTTCCGTTTCCTTTCGCGGGCACTCTGGAATTGTTACACGAGCGGGGCGGCCGTGTAATGATCGCACAGTGAATTAGATTATAATTCATTTTTACCCTGGATGGGCGATCGTATTAAAAAAGTGTACATCAGTATTCCTGATGCGGGTTATTCGGTTCTTTTTTACAAAAACCAAGTCGGTGCAGGTTCTATTAAATAAACGTCCGTATAATGGATGACCGTGTGTGTGTTCGTGAAGATCACAAATAATGTTCTACTGAAGTTTATATACGCGATCCCTTGCAAATCGTTATACCGCGGACTCCGGGAAATGAAGCATTCACCTCAAGTGGCGCGATACAAGCCGTATTTTTCTTAATAAGAAACGGATAATAAAATCACAAGCCCGGACGGCACCCGCTCAAGTAATCTGCCGATCAGCTCAATGGATGGATTCGCTCCATTAATGTTACATAAACGATAGACCCGATACGCTCCAGAACCGCTTATCAGCCACCTTGTCGGAGACGCTGGACCCGTCTCCTGGACCAAAGCCCTGATGGTGCCAGCTCGATCTGTCGGGGACAGACCACCGCCGGCCGTATAGAAGCTCCCCGCTCACTTCCCGTAATTAAGTGGTTAATCAGTTTTAGATAGAATTAAAAAACCAATTATTGATCCCTGGGGGTAAGTGCCGAGTCATAATATGTAACATGTTAACTTAAATATATTCTCCATGTTTTATAATGTGCAAAAACAAAACTACAGCTTTCATTTCACTACAATCAGTAGAACCTGAATCCTTTGTGTGCCCATGCCTTGGCGACAGTTTCATGCTCTGCCCATCCCGAACATTACTCGAGGACCGAGTATTGGCGCGCAGAAAATCTGCAAAGTTCTGGATGGCATTTAATATAAAATATGGCCGGTAACAATTGGCGCCTCAACGTGTTTTGGCTCGTGGTGATTGCATGTTGTGCTGATTTTGGTGAAATGTTTCATGATTAATTGACATAATATTGTATCACTTATGTCTAGTGATTTGAATATTGTTTCATAACCTCAAATACACTCAGTATTCTTGTAACGATAATTCATAATTTGCGTTATTCTATGGTAAAATCTTGCGTAAACTTTCATCTTTCATGAAATCTATGATTTATCTATGCTTTTGTAGCTGTCAAATTTTATGTCAACACTAATTGGTAAACAAGATGATTATATGGGAGGTTATGTCAAACTGTCTAATTCATAATTATTTACGATTATTTTACGATGTCATTCACTTGTTTGATCAAGGCATATTTGCGTTTTATAATATTATTAGATTTTTACGCTAATATACATAATATTAAAAACATTTATGTCGGCGTTCTACAATACAAATTGTAAGTCCACATTACAATCGATATGCGTTTTAATTACTCGTAAGTCAACAAACACTCAATATTATTTATATACATACCTACGTCATTTTTTTTTTTCGCCCAAATTAAATGATATCTTTGATTGACAATTACATTAGGCCGACGTTTAATAACGTTTCACAATATAATAGGGTGGTCCATTTTTCGCAATTCTCATTAGGGTGGAGCATATTTTTTTTAACAATTTTTTTTTGTTTTTTTTCACAATTGTACAATAGAAGTTGAGCTAATATTACGTCTAATGATACTACAGCCGTCAATGAAGAGTTTCTTTTGTTTTATAAACAAAAAAAATTAAATATTTATTTTTCTCTTCTTTTACTTCTTTCTTCCTATCTGAACATCAAAGAACGTAATCATGTCTTCACCAATACCAATACCAAATATCAATGGGGCTTCGAAGGAGGTTCTCATTAAAGAACTTAAAGACAGGAATATTGATCCATCGTCGACTTCTCATGAGTTACGTTTACAGGCGCGCGCTTATAATAAAGAGATTAAAACACCTGCTATAAGTGAAGTGAATTCTGAATCATCGGATTCTGAATTAGACGACACAACCATTAAGAAAGCCCACATAATTAAACAAACGAAGATTATTTATAGGGACTCACACTCAAATAACGTAGACGGTTGGAAACTGAAATATGACGGAAAAAGTAGTGTAAGGGAATTCTTACTATTAATTGAGGAGAAATGTAGGACAAAAAATTTTAACCAGGATCATCTTGTACGCGTTTTTCCTGATCTTTTAGAAGGTTTAGCACTCCTGTGGTTCAGGTCTATTTACACTCAGGATTTGAAATGGGACGATCTTTCAAAACTTTTGATAAGACAATTTGAAGCAAACGACCTTCAAACAGATCTTAAGGTAAAACTATTTAACATGACACAACCTAAAGGTATGTCAGTGCTAGAATTCACTCTCAGAATGAAATCATTAAACAATATGCTTGAAGCTAAACTACCGGAATTAGAACTTTTGCGGTTGGCAAAAAAAGCTTTATTGCCTATGTATACAAATTTACTAGTCTCAAGAGATATATCGACATTCGAGCAATTGACTACTCATGCAGGCAACTTGGAATCTTATGCATCACTGTCGGATGATTTCGTATCTTTCAACGTTTCTCAACCAAAAGTAGACTTACCTGTCACTAATAAACCGGAGAAATTTGATAGTACTGCTAGACAAACACCTAATTTTAATAATAATAATATTCATAGACACCAAGGTTATAGCCAAAATCAGTACAGAAAACCAAATAACAACAATTATTCCAACAACTATACTAAAGTTAGTCTTGGAAACAGAGATAATAATTATAAATACAATAAACCGTCTTCTTCTACTTCTAACACATATACAAAAACTGCACACGAAAATTCTAGAACGTTTTACAATAAACCATTCTGTTCATATTGTAAACTATCGGGACACGTTATAGAAGATTGCAGGAAGAAAAATTCAAGGTCTAACAATCCTAAAGTGGGAGCTATCAATGACAAAGCTCATAAAAAGTCAAAAAACTAGGTCGGAGTCTCTCTTGCTACAAGCCGTCCTTGGCGCAGAGGAAAAGCGAGTGGGAGAGTTGGCTCCGAATAGTTGATAAATTTCTTTCATCCCCATCAACCGGAACAGTGGGCCCGCTGCCACGGGAGATGGCTATTGAAAATGATAACCGTCCTTATACTTATGTACATATTATAAATAATTTCTACAGTGGAATGCTAGACAGCGGCGCTTCATTGTCATGTCTAGGAGGCAATAGTTATAAAATTTTTAAGGAATTAGGTATTAAGTTAGTTAAAGTTAAGTTTAGTGTTTATACAGCGGACGGTTCAAACCAACCAGTCTTAGGGACAATGTCATTGCCGGTCACGTATAAATCATCCACAAAGGAAATTCTTTTCTACGTCATCCCGACATTGTCGCCTTCAATTATTCTAGGAGTTAACTTTTGGAAGGAGTTCCACATCGCACCGGAACTGTTTTCGAAAGCTACTCTTCCTGTTTCGGAAGGAAATATTAGTGGGTTGCGGGCTATTCGGCCAGCCTCATCCCTAACTATTGAAGAGAACAGGGAACTCTCTAAAATAGTTAAAAAATTCGAGTCAATTTCTTTTGAAAAAAAGGGGTTAGGTCTAACACACTTAGTTAAACACAAAATAATTACAACAGGACCACCCATCAAACAGCGGTATTACCCTCTTTCACCCGCACGGCAGAAACAATTAGAAACAGAAGTTGATGAAATGCTAAAATTAGGGGTTATTCAACCTTCTCGTTCACCATGGTCCAGTCCAGTAATAATTGTAACAAAAAAAGACGGAACAGCTAGATTCTGCCTTGATTCTCGAAAAATTAATAACGTCACGGTACGTGATAGTTACCCTCTTCCCTATATTGCGCGTATCCTAGATAAACTGGGCGGTGCCAGATATGTTTCCTCGATTGACCTCTCCAAGGCATTTTGGCAAATAGCCTTGGACAAAAAATCATGTGAAAAGACAGCATTTGTTGTTCCTGGGCGGGGCCTCTTTGAGTTCACTCGCATGCCGTTTGGTTTGAAAAATGCTCCTAGCGAATTACAAAGACTAGCGGATGCATTGTTTGGACCTGATTTCGATGATAATGTTTTTTGCTATTTAGATGACCTTATATTAGTATCGGAAGACTTGAAATCACATTTAAACTTGTTAAATCGGGTGTACGAACGTCTACGAGACGCGGGTCCCACCATTAACTTAAAAAAGTCAGAATTTTGTAAAGCCGAGCTTAAATACTTGGGCTATATGGTGGATTCCCAGGGACTTCGCACTGATCCAAGTAAGATAGATAGTATTAAAGATTTTCCTATACCGAAAAATGCTAAACAAATTCGGGCATTTGTTGGCCTGTGCGGTTACTTTAGACGGTTTATCAAGGGATTTTCAAGCATTGCAGCTCCTTTAACAAGTATTACTGGTTCAAAAAAGGGAATTAGTAATTTTAAATGGTCACCGGAAGCTGAATCCGCATTTATTGCACTAAAGCAAGCACTTACTTCTGCCCCAGTCTTAAGTTGTCCAGATTTTTCGAAACCCTTCGCTATACACTGTGACGCAAGCTCCGTAGGCATTGGGGGGGTATTAATTCAAACTATAGATGGACAGGAGCACCCTATAGCTTATTTTTCGAGATGCTTAAACGTTCACGAACGTAATTATGGAATAACTGAGCGCGAACTTTTAGCCGTACTAGACTCCGTTACACACTTTAGACCATACATTGAAGGAACTCATTTTACAGTTGTAACCGACCACTCAAGCCTAAAATGGTTAGGTTCTCTGTCCAACCCCAGCGGTCGTCTCGCGCGTTGGAGTTCACGCCTATCCCAATTCTCGTTTGACGTAATCCATCGTAAAGGTACTCAACACATAGTCCCAGATGTCCTTTCGCGAATGGATCTTGCCGAAATCTCCATTATAGATTCAGGAAATATTCAAGATGAGTGGTATCAAAATATTTGGAAGGGTTGTCAAGAATTTCCCCAACGTTTTCAGAACTTCCAAATTCGGGAAAACGAACTATTTCGTCACACGAAAACTCGTTTAGCACTGTGTGAAGACACTGCGTGGAAAAAAGTAATTCCTCAAGAAAAAAGATTAGACATTTTAAGTAGTGTTCACGAGTCTATTCGATCTTGTCACCCCGGCGTTTTTAAAACTTATAAAAAAGCACAATTACGGTATTTTTGGCCAAATATGTACAGAGACATTAAACAATTTGTAAATCGCTGTACGGTCTGTAAGGCCCACAAAATCAGTACGGCCTCACCTAACGGTATTTCATCACATCCAAAAAAAGTTACACGTCCAATGCAAATGTTATCGTTGGATTTGGTAGGTCCATTACCGAGAAGTTACTCTGGTTTTACCGTTATTTTATCCTGTGTCGATGTTTTTTCAAAGTTTACCTGGCTGTTCCCGTTGCGCAAAGGTACCGCGCGAAGCATTGTGAAGAGTTTAGAAGAAAGTATCTTTCTTGTACATGGCGTACCGCGCACCATTGTTTGTGATAACGGCCGTCAGTTTGTATCCAAAGAATTTAAGGACTTATTAAATAATTATAATATACCTCCTCCGTTTTATAACTCTTATTATACCCCTCAAAATAATGTGGTAGAGAGATATAACCAAACTTTGGGCACCGCATTATCGATATTAGTTGAATCAGACCACCGTAATTGGTCAAAATTTTTACCACAAATACAATCAGCTATGAACAATTCCGTAAATTGCGCTACGGGTTTTACACCTTATTTTCTAATGCATGGTCGGGAGCAAATATTAGACGGTGATTTGCATCGTAACCCTATAGCTGATACGGAATCTAATTTACAAAATTGTACTAGTCAGAGAATCTACGCACAAAAATTAGAAGAACTGTCATCAGTTTATGAGCAAGTCTCAGATGCTTTACTAAAAGCTTATCAAAAAGGAGCAAACCATTATAACCTGCGGAGAAAACATGTTAGTTTTCAAGTCGGAGATAGGGTTTGGCGTAGAAATTTCGTCCAATCAAACGCTTTAAATTACTTTGCACAGAAACTAGCTCCACGCTTTGTGCAAAATATAGTCGTGAAGAAAAAATCAGACTTAATCTATACATTAGCAGACCTCAAAGGTAAGGAAACTGGTAACTTTCACGTGAAAGACATCGTCAAGTCAGAAAATATACCGGATTAATATGTTTCTGATAGTGCTTTGGTGGGTCTGGCCACCCTACCAAGTACTCTCAATTAATTAATATTTCAAATATTTTTCAATGCACGGGAGCACAAAGCGGCTTGATCACCCGAGTTGGAGCGACCCAGCATTATGACAGTCCTTAGTCCTGTCCTAGTTAATTTTCTTTTAGAAAATATAGAAATTTCGTAAAATGGTTAGTATAATCGGTAAATAATAGAAAGAAACATAATAAATTTAGTATAACACTCTAGTATCCTACTCGAGTTTGTTACACGACAATGATGTTGTTCAGATAAGCTTATAGGAAAATAATTAAAAAAAAAAAAAAAAAAAAAAATGACTTGAAATATGGCTTTGACTAAACAAGTGAAAGTTAGGTAGCATGGGATATATAAACTGCCCAAATCTTGGAATGCACGGTGATACTTTTCCACTATCCCCGTATATTCTAGGTTTCTTAATATATACTTATGTTCATATTGTATACGTTCGCCCGTTACTTAGAAAGTGAAGATGTACCGGTCCAGTACATCTTTGTTTTCTAAGCAGTTTTAAAAAATTTTATTATTAAGAATTGAATTTTACCAAATATATTTTTGTTTACTTTATTATAATTATCTTGTCATGTTTGAAAATGGTATACTTATGTTAGTACTCTTGATATTTTGTTTAATAATTTCATAGTAATTAATGTTACAATTATAAGAGCTGGTTCAGCATATGTCTTTTCCTTAAATTCCTTCTATAACTTTAGTTATATTAAGTAAAAGTAGGTTTTATCTATAAATTAGTACAATAATACAATTTTCTACAAATTGCACCATTTACAACAATGGATGTATACAATTTTCTACCAATTGCACCATTTACAACAATGGATGTATACAATTTTCTACCAATTGCACCATTTACAACAATGGATGTATACAATCTTCGACCAATGACTCCATTTACAACAATGGATGTATACTACTACTAATTGCACCACATCTATAAGATTGGTTGTTGACAGTTCCACTCGATTAAACCACCTTACACACCTGCGTGTGTGTAAAGGTTAAAAGTTTTTTCTACTATTACGAAATAATGCTTTCCAAGGATGATTATTTTGTCTTATTGTATAAATTCTCTTCGAAAAACTTACCCAATAACCAGGTCAGGTAGAGTAGATAGAATTTCTTCGAAGTGTGTTTTATCTCCAACGGAGAAGTAGACTCAGTGAAAAGTGAGGGTTGGTTTACCTCCCTAAAAAAGTGTTGCCTGAGTGGCTTATCGCCCTATTAAAGGGCCAGTGAAGCTTTAACGCTTAAGTTGTTTAGATGTGTTGAGAAGAACAATAATATTTTTTTATATACCTACAGGTTTACCTACAATTTTGTTTAAGAATATTTTCCGTCACAGATGTAACGCTAACGGCAGTCTTCGACAATCGTCAATTTATCATCACCCGGTATTCCGATACTGTGGGTGCTTGCAGACTCCGTTCACGTAATATCTTCTAAAATTTGTAATTAAGTTACATTAATCTTAAGTTATCTTTAAGTTCTAGAATGGATGAATCGCAGGCTCAACCATCCGGCTGCACGCTCGATGGGTGCGATTGAAGCTGCGGCACACCCATTCATCATAAGTTTTGCTATCCAAATCGTAGATTTTGTCTTATTCCTTACTTATCTTACAAATTATGATGCTCATGTATAATTGTTGATTGTTTTTTTTAGAAACCCAGAGGATCTTTTCAAGCTTAGTTATTGCAGTTGTAGTTTTTTTTAGAGTTGTATTAATGTTTGGGGACAAACATTTGTGTGGCGCGGGGGGTAATGTTATGAAGCGGTGTTAAGTCTTATTTAAAAGTAATTATTTAAAACACCTCTTCAGAACAAGTACCATTCATAGCATTAATTTTGATTAAAATTATAGAGAGCACGGTCTGGCAACAAATAGACCGCCGGGCAGTCTATTGTTTGTTTCCGTTTCCTTTCGCGGGCACTCTGGAATTGTTACACGAGCGGGGCGGCCGTGTAATGATCGCACAGTGAATTAGATTATAATTCATTTTTACCCTGGATGGGCGATCGTATTAAAAAAGTGTACATCAGTATTCCTGATGCGGGTTATTCGGTTCTTTTTTACAAAAACCAAGTCGGTGCAGGTTCTATTAAATAAACGTCCGTATAATGGATGACCGTGTGTGTGTTCGTGAAGATCACAAATAATGTTCTACTGAAGTTTATATACGCGATCCCTTGCAAATCGTTATACCGCGGACTCCGGGAAATGAAGCATTCACCTCAAGTGGCGCGATACAAGCCGTATTTTTCTTAATAAGAAACGGATAATAAAATCACAAGCCCGGACGGCACCCGCTCAAGTAATCTGCCGATCAGCTCAATGGATGGATTCGCTCCATTAATGTTACATAAACGATAGACCCGATACGCTCCAGAACCGCTTATCAGCCACCTTGTCGGAGACGCTGGACCCGTCTCCTGGACCAAAGCCCTGATGGTGCCAGCTCGATCTGTCGGGGACAGACCACCGCCGGCCGTATAGAAGCTCCCCGCTCACTTCCCGTAATTAAGTGGTTAATCAGTTTTAGATAGAATTAAAAAACCAATTATTGATCCCTGGGGGTAAGTGCCGAGTCATAATATGTAACATGTTAACTTAAATATATTCTCCATGTTTTATAATGTGCAAAAACAAAACTACAGCTTTCATTTCACTACAATCAGTAGAACCTGAATCCTTTGTGTGCCCATGCCTTGGCGACAGTTTCATGCTCTGCCCATCCCGAACATTACTCGAGGACCGAGTATTGGCGCGCAGAAAATCTGCAAAGTTCTGGATGGCATTTAATATAAAATATGGCCGGTAACATACCTACTACTTAACCGAGCGAAAAATCATATGAACCTTAATAACACTCCCTAACACTTTCAAAGTAAACACACCCTCTTAACAATAAACGAATTTTAATTTTTACACAACTGATAAACAAACATTTACCCTTTATTAATTGTTCAAACAAGTTTATTATTAAGGTCCAACATATACATTTCTTGAAAATTAAAAAAAATCACTATTGAATATGTACATTCGTTCAACTTCAGTGAGCAAATTTAAATTGGGAATTAATAAAAAAAATAAAAAAATATCTCAGATTTATTCATTTAAATATTTTACCTTTTTAATGAATAATAATACTTATTTTGAGAAATCCGTGAGTTCATTCAGTACTCCTAGATTGGTGGGTAGCATTATTGCCATTCAACGTTTGAAAATATCTACCAAGGGCCTAATTTTTTTGGTTGGTATATCCTTAACAACTGAAAAATATGAAACACGGGCGGCATCTTAATGTTTTTTTTTTATTTTATTTTTATGTTAAAAAATATTATAAAGCTATAGCTCACGAAGCAAAATATGTGGTTAGCAAAAATATTGCTTCGATCCATAAATCAGAGACAGCTCATCGTTCAAGAGTTTCATAAATAGTCATAATATTATGTATGACTCCATTGAAACGGCAAAATATTTGTGCACGAGAGTCACTTTGGAACAGGGGGAGGGGAATCAATGGGATAAGAAGGAATGTTTTGCTCCCTCCGAAGAAATAACCCAAAAAGTTTCTTAAAGTAAGCCGTTCTAAAAAGTATATAAAGTCGATAAAGGGATAACCCTACGTGGTGGGTAAATGTACGCAGCGATGTTCGCGACAAATTTGTCAATGCTTCATTTAATTTATTTCGTTAATTGTGTGGTGGTTTAGGTCGCCACGAAGTAGGTCTTATCATACAGTGAGCCCTAGTTCGATATTTTTCCTGGTTTTTTTATAGTTTTGCCCTGTTAACGATGTCTGCTATTGTGTGACCAATTGTGTCAGGTGCAATGACGATATGTACGGTTAAGTCTGCGGGGGTAATCATACCGGTCATGTGGGTGCAAACCCATACCCATCTACTTAGAAATGCTCTTAAACAAATTGAAAGCAGAGTGCGTTCAGTTACACTACGATAAGCGTATGCTCATGTCGTCAAGGGTATTCAATCAACGAGCGTATGAACTTTCTCACAGTTTTTGTTTCATACACCTTGATAACTGATTGTTTAGCGTTTTAATACAAAATGCATAAATAAAAAATAAAATACTTACCGTTACCCAAAGTGAGTGCACATGATAAGTGATTGGTGCGTAAAATAATAAATTAGTTTCATAAAAATAAGACGAGAGTTATATCGGTATTCACAAGTTATGCATTTAGTTTGAAGATTTTTTTTATTTTAGGATATGAATTTCATTAAAAAAATCCAAATGTAAAAATTTCGTATGGTTACCCAACGAGACTCTGTACGTGATTGGTGATTGATTGATTGATGCTGAAAAGAATACAATTTAAGAGCTTTGGATAAAAGAGCTCATTTTGGGCTTACTTCTGGTGAAACTAATAAAAACAAGTCGAAAAGTTTTGTAATAACATATGGCATCAGTTTGCCCTCAAAGAAGTAGGTAAAGACCACATTTTTTGTGATTTTCTGTTCAGAATCGGTTTATTAAAAACAGTTATTTTTAAAGTTAAGCACATATTTAAATCAGAAGTGTATCCTTTATTAAAAATTCTAAGGACGGGCTGTTTCATTGAATTTGAACAAATCATCAAAGTAGAAAGGTGTAGATTATCTGGGTGCCGACTGCCAGACCCAACGGTTTTGTCC
Source organism: Hesperophylax magnus (assembly GCA_026573805.1). Lineage (NCBI taxonomy): Eukaryota > Metazoa > Arthropoda > Insecta > Trichoptera > Limnephilidae > Hesperophylax > Hesperophylax magnus. The sequence continues at coordinate 1,601,703 of JAIUSX010000071.1, forward strand.
ACCGCGCTGTTTGCGATGCCACCAGCACGTTATTGTTACCGCGGGTGTAGGTAGTGCAGTGAGTGAAGCGGATATCAAATTAATTGGGCCTCCAACTACAAACTATGCCGCTATTTAAGGGGCCGAAGACCGATAAGTCTCCCGGCCAAGAGGAATCGATAAATATCAGGGAACAATTAAAAATAGTGTCCCTGAATATTGAGGGAACTTCTCAATCAAAGGTGGATTTCCTACTCAAAATACTCACTGACAGAAACATCGATATTTCGCTACTCCAGGAGACCTCCTAGCGGCAGTGTGGGGACACCCAAAACATGGGCTTACAACCTACATCAAGCCGGAGTTGCAGAATATCACCAGAAAAATCACTGATGGTTATCACGCAATCGGAATTCAGGTTGGAAAACTTACTGTATTTAATATCTACAAACCTCCCAATGAAGTATGGCAGTCACCAGCTCTACCTGCACACAACCACCCTGCTGTGTATGTGGGAAATTTCAACGCCCACCACTTCCTATGAGGCTACTCAACGACCGATAAAGCTGGAGAGCAGATTGGGCGTCAGCACAGGATTGCCAACTTATTTACGTTGCTAAGCAAAAGGGGACATTCTTGTCTGAACGATGGCGACGTAAATATACGCCTGACTTGTGTTTTGTCTCTACAGCGCCGGACGGGAGGGAAACCTATGAGGGCTTCGAGAACTATATTTGACAGTTTCTCACATAGTCAACACAGGCCAGACATGCTAATCATAGGCATACAGATTCCATGTATCTCCAGCAATCCGATGCCACGGTGGAATCTAAAAAATCAAAGTGGCGAGACCTCTCGGAATATGTTGACAGAGTTGTGGATAACATACTACCAAAGCCGAATTTCGACGATCGATTTTCAAACCTTTATTTATAGACGCAAAGAAAATTTTACCTAGAGGCTACAGAAAAGTGTATATTCCAACATGGAGCTCAGAAAGTGAACACCTTCTAGCTGAATTTAAGAGGACGAATGACCCAGACACTGCTTTTGACCTTCTCCAGTCTCTGGACGACGGGCGTATGAAACGGTGGAATGAACTAATGTAGATCAGCCAACTAAAACAATGCCCAAAGTGTCACCAAATGTTGTTGCTCAAAAACTACTCCGTAGTTCAAAAACGACAACAAGGTCTAACATAAACGGTGGTTTATGTTAGACCTGGTGAGGTCCAAAAATCTCCGAAGGTGGCTTGGCTAAAATGTCCGGTGAACCATAACACTGTGGTCGGCGTTACAGCTGATGATGTAGACATCGCCCTTACTTCAACAAAAGCTGGTAAAGCAGCTAAATTTGACGGAGTTCTCCCAGACTTTCTGAAACATGCTGGGCCACCTACAAAACTATGGATCGCAAAACTATTCACTGAAATTATCAAAACTGGAGAAATACCAAATACCTGGAGAAAAACAAAAGTTATTGCGATTATCAAACCCAATAAGCCACCAGAAGATCCGAACAGCTACAGGCCAATCTCGCTTTTAATAACCATGTACAAACTTCTAGAGCGAGTTGTGCTCCGCAGACTTATTCAGTTCTAGAGAAAGTGGTACCACAAGAGCAAGCTGGCTTCAGACCAGGCCGTAACTGCTGCGATCAGGTGTTAGCACTGACAACATACACTGAATCTTCTTTCCAGAAACGGTTTAAGACTGCGGCAGTATTTATTGATCTATCTGCGGCCTACGACACGGTGTGGCACAAAGGCCTCCTTGTTAAACTCTATGACACCATAGAGGATGACAACACAGTACTACTCATTGAGCAACTGCTTACTGGCCGTATCTTTAGGGTTATTCTAGGAGAGCGAAAAAGCAAAAAAATACCCCTCAATAATGGCCTTGCCCAGGCCTCAGTTCTGGCCCCATGGCTTTTTAACATTTGCACTCGAGACCTCGCTCACAATGAAGGCAGAAAATTTTCTTACGCAGATGACATCGCCGTCACAGCTCAAGCCAAAACTCTTAAAGCAGCAGAAGATATCTTATATTCTGACGAAGAATATTTCCTCAATTGGAAGGAGAGAGGCTCCTCCGATTATTTCTCACCCCAGAAGATAGGTAGAAACTTGAGTGGCAAACGGACAACGTGGGAATGTCTATCTCATACAGGACCCCACCGAGAGACAACCTGGGTTATCATTGCCTCGCAAAACCTGGTCCGCCATCAATAGGTTAGAGTGCTCCCAAAGCCACTGTGCCCACATGATGCACAGATGGGGCCTTAATGAATCGGCGATGTGTGAATGTGGTGCGGTGCAGACCACCGAACATTTGGTCAACGAATGCCCGCTCCATTCATTCCCCTGCGGTATTGATGAGGTTCGCGACGCCTGAGGCCCTAGAATGGCTCGCAGATCTAGATGTCCCCCTCTGACCCCCCCCCCACACTATACGAAAGAAGAAGAAGAAGTCCTGTGAAGGTTTATTTATGTTCTGATATTATATCATTTTTGGCAGGTTGTTTCACAAAATCGTAATAATAACACAACTTAAATAGAACCTTCACAAAACTTAAAAATCAATTTTGCAATTTGATGATTTGTTCAAATTCTGCGAAACAACTGGCCGTACATTACTAAATTATTGATACAATTTCCACTATACCAACCACAAATACATCACAGCTTTTCAGGTACGGCTCGCAAATACGATTGGTGCTTCAAATCGCTTTTTCTGAAGGGATTATCTCCAGCAAATATTTGATTTCTCTCCGAAATCAGCCCGAATTTAGCAAAGGGAGTCGTATGCTAAAATAGTTTCATAGGATAACAATACAGAGAGCGATACTACAACTGGTACGCGGTGTGAATACTGCCGATTAGTGACACATGCCGTCATCGGGCACAACTGCCTAGTGCCTATTGCCTGACGGTTGCCGTTCTGCTCGGTGCCGGGGCCGGTACCGATGCCGGTGCCATGCCGGTGGACTGGGAATTCGACAGAATTATAATAATCCACGTTTTACGAGCACCGATACCTATCTTGATTTAACTTTATGAAATAAATAGATACCTTATTATAAATATAAGATTAAAATTTTGATTATTTCAAGTGAATAACGTTATTTTTTTGGATAAACTACACAGTCATTTTTTACTATCGTAATAAACATTATTATAATAAGGCTTTTATTCCTTCTATTTTTAACTTCTCAGTTATATTTTAAAGAATCATTCTTTTATTGTTTTTTTAAGCATTGGACCCGAGACGAGATAGTTGTAATTTAATCAAATTATGCACGCCTAGATGGGAAAATGTGAAAAATGAAATAGACTTTCGACTAGCGATTTGTTATTCAAAAAATATGATATTTACTTACCTTGTCCTACGAAAACATCAATTTGTTATTAAAGTTAAGTTATTTGTTTAAATGTGGATTTGAAAATTGTACAGTACTAGCTGACAAGTACTCGGCGTAGCCCAGGTTTGTGGTAAAGATTTGAAGTTATGTTCCTATTTGTGTTCCTGAAAACTGGGTGTATTTTTAAGGTGAAAACAATATTATTTTTAAAAATTAACTTTTTTAAGTAATATTTCACTTGATGGTTCCTGGGAGTTCTCGATGTTTCTTCATTCATATTCATCACATATGCCACATTTAACCACACATAATTATTTCATTCATTTGCTATCGTAATGTTTCCTTGGGCGGCCTCGACTTTTTTGCCATTCAATTCATGTAGTATCATAAAATACTCATCGGTACTGGTAAAAACTATATTATATCGACTTTAATTCGACTATTCGGTGCAGATATAATGAGTTAAGTCTTCCTCGGGCGTACCGTTCAAACCGCTCACTAATCATTCCTGGCGCTAAAAATAACAAATTTTGAAATTTTCAGCCATATTTGTTGGGTAGTTTTCGAGACTATAGAGCACGCACATACCGATAATGGTTTTTATTTATTTAGAAGCTTTTAGTTCTGATTTACAGTTCCCAATTAATTAATAAGTACCTACCAACGTACATAACTACTCCATCACTCCAATCGAACAGCTTACTGAATCGCACCTATATGAATTGAAGATATTTCCAATTCAAGCATTGAATACGATATCGCACCCGATACTCACGGTTTTTAATTAAACGTTTCACTGCGCTGCGCCGCAATAAATACGTAACAGTGTTAGAATAATTATTATTGAAAATTTACCCTTGCCCCGCACAGTACAGACTGTTTGCCATACAGTGTATGGTGTACATTATACAGCAGTCTGGCATACAATAACCGCGTCGATTTAAGTTCATAACCTGAATGAAGAGGGCAGATGAGCGGTCTGACATTTGGTCGTGAGTCGGTGAGTCGGTGAGTCAGGATCACGCCTGATGTAGTGCCTTTACACATTTTGCTTGTGTAAATAAACACGTACACAAATAGCACGACACTCGGAGACTTAATTCTGTAAAAGTAGTTTAAATATCCAAGGAAAGGAGATCTCTATTTCCACATATCCTGCGGCGTTAAAGAAATGTGAAAGGAAATTTTACATTCATATACTGTACACAAAAGATTTTCCACGGAGAATCAGGGAATATTAAAACAAAGATTTTCACGAAGACTGCTCCATATGTATGCTAAGTTTTCCTAAAAGTTTTGATAAAATAGTTTGTTTTGTCTTTAAGGTATCCTTGTTCTTTTCGCGTATCTGAAATGTATGACGAACAGTGCGGTGACAAAGCAACGATATTCAGTATTTTTAAAAAGTTCCCGCTCTGATTCATAAAACTATGCTGAAGCGAGCGAGATTTTATTTATAATATCGACACGGAATATCCCTAGTGCGACAGGCATTTTTAAAAACTGTGGAAACTATACTTATATACATAGATGTACTTAATTATAAACATAATTTAAAGCCTTTTTTAATCTTTAAATATTTTATTTGTTTATTTAACGCTCATATTTTGTTTTTTACGTGTTCGTAGTACAAGTTTAATATGACGGATAGTTTTAAAACATAAGAAAAAATTCATCAAACAAAAATTAAAAAATACAGTGATTATATGGGTTAAAAAAAATAATAAAAAATATCACCTAATTATTATTGGGAATGGGCAATATAGTTGCGTTTGGGAAAGATGCAGTAGAATAGTGTATTTTGTCGTGTTGTTATTCTAGTTATGTGTAGGTTTATGAATTGCAGGAGTTCGCATCAGTGAAACTTAGTTTTTAATAAAAAAGTTAAATTTTACCCCTACCTTCAAATGAATGAATATATTTTTAAAAATATTATGTTTAAAAGTCTAGTGGAATATAAAATTTTAAATTTATAAAAAGTTGATTTTTTTTAATTCGCTCAATGTCATTAATTTAAATTTGTAAGAGTGAGACCAAACTACTGGGTTGTATTCAATTTGGCTTCAAACTAGAGGTAAGAATAAAATTTTAATGGCTCGAATGGAATTAAAATTTTACTTGTTCTTAATATAATGAAGCCAAGTGTTTTCATAACTTTGTTCGCAATTTGGTGGATATGACTTATCCTGCTAAACTCAGTTTTTCATCTAAATAATTCTGAGATCTCTCATTTCCGTGACTATATCTAAAGCTGTGTTGTTTTTTTTTAAATATTCGAATAAAGCAAGATTTTTATGTTTGTGGAAAGTCAAGGTTTTACACTGTTCAACGTTTTAAGATAGGTTTTTTTGTGAATACCGTCCACCTCCCAACTCCCAACTGCTCCAACTGGATTCAAACCCGCGACCTTTGGCTCGTAGAGAGCCATACCCATCGACCACGGAGGTTTCTAATAGTATTTGGCAATGATCTACATCAGTTATATTTATGTATAGCTTGATGTCTTCGGAAAGAGCAAAACCTCGACATCGTCGAAGCTGTTCGTTATATCATAGATGAAAATGAGGAACAAAACCTTGCCTATGTGATTATTATATTATATTAGCCGCACAAAAAGCTTTCGATAGTTTTTTTTTTTGTGGGAGAGATTTCATCAAGGACTAGTGATTCAAAAATCTTATACCGTAGATAAATGGGGCGATTATTGGCTATATCAGTGTCGTCTCCTTTTTTTGAAGATAAGTGTAATGAACCTCGATTTCCGGCGGCTTAGAAAATAGGACACTTCTCCAAGGGACAAGCGGTGGTTGAATAATAAGTGGTTTAGATATTGTAGTGGACTATTTTTTAAGGAATATTGGCGGAAACTTGTCTGGGCTAGTGGATTTGTCAGTGTCTAAGGAAAGTAATTTCTTTTCAAAATGCTTTTGTTTGATACGTCAATTTGTAAAGTGTGTAGTCTTACCAAATGTGTATTCGGATATTTAATAATCTGGAGTTTCTTCATCTTATACGTTTTTGAATAAATCAAAAAAACGTTTACAATGTCCTGCGTATTGTTAGCACTGATTCCATTCATATGCATTATTGGCGGGTAATCCGTGTTTAATTGCTCACTTATTTCAAAGAAATGACGTCAGGTTTTTCACCCGCAAAACCGCCAAGCAATTGTCAACAGGTTCATTTCACAATATTATTTATTTCTTAATGTGATCTACTTTTTCATTATATATGTAATCCGACAATAGGTTTTGGCATTGAATTTCAAATTATAATATCCCTTTAACAGGTTAAACATTAACTGACTCATAAAATAATTTTATATTTACTCTTTGTGTATAAATACTTTTGCTTTCCAAAAGCTTAGTCTTAAAGTTTTTGGATTGTTTGAATATAACCTATATTATTCTTGCACGAGTTTCTCTACCACGTTAATCCATAGCTAGTGACAAACAGATTATTTTAACGTACTTATAGACATGAAATATTTAATTTTCTAAATTCACCCCGCCACAACTTGTAGATGTTTGCAAATATTACTTATGTGAGTATCCCATTTCATGTGAGTGTCTATAGTTATCCCAAAATATACATACGTTTGTTCCAGTTCAATTATTCCACATTTACAGGTCAGTGTAAAATGGTGTATAGACATTAATTTTGTTTTATTTTTGTTTTTATTTATTATAAGTCCCGCGTCATGTGACCATTTCTATAAAGGAAAGAAATCGTGATACATAAGTTTTATTGCAATTGATAATTCTTCATGCGATATGACCAGCGCCGTATCATCAGGATCTACATGATGTTCAAAAAAGGCGAATATTTTATTCACAAATATTAGGTATAATGTAGGGCCGAAAAGTGACCCAATTAGGACTCCTGTTAATGTATATTTAGCTCAAAGCTTAAGTCAGTATCCTTGAAAGTAGTTATGTGCATTTTGTAACATTGTTTAGAAAGGTATTTAAAATTTGTTCCTGGTTCCTTTACACCAAGCACGGGAAACTTTTTCCAGGTCTGGAGCCAAATTATTGTTATGTCTATGGCTCTTTTTATTAGTTAAATAATTGTTCTGTTCGAGTCAAGGGCCGGACCAAAATATTAAACACGAAAGAGTAAAATTAAATTAAATAAAACACGTTGCTACTTCTTATATATATAATTTATAAGATGAACGACATAATATTAATATTATATACTGATAATTGCATTGAATTTTCGAGATTTTCGAATTTTTGATTCTTGTGTTTCGTCCTCGAAAAAAAACTGTTCACACGTAAATGTGCTACCAAAAAGACAAATGATTTTTCTTGCAAATGCGCGAAAATTTGAATATTTTTCTTCCAAAAATATAATTATAAAAATCCGTCAAAGCAATGTTCTTAAATAGTGATTTAACACTAAAACCCCCGGAAGCTCAATAAATTATATCTATAAATTTGCTGGCACATTATTTACATAAACATCCATCGGACCAGCAAATATAGAGAGTGTGGAATCTTTGTTTTGGAAGTCAGCAAACCTCGTATCAAATTGCTCTATTAGTGCCAAATTCATCTCCATAAGAATTATATGTGATGTTTGTATAGTTCATAGACTAGGAAAATGGTAACAATTTTTACCTTTTATCTGATTTTCTAAAAACCCGAGTTTATTACAAAAAAACTTTGACATGTCCATGCAGTTCATGAACCAATTGTTCCTGTTTTTGTAATTTAAGATTCAGATCATTTAGGTATCCGGTGATATCTACACCTACTAATTATCTTTTAATTGGTTAATTGTCTTTCCTATTATGTCCATAAAATCTGCAATGTCTTCTTACAAATCATAGAATCGTTTTACTTTTTACTTTACCACCTCACTTAACAATAATAAGACACAACTTCATAGTCTGAAAATAGGTCTTCCAAAAATACCTTAAGCTGGCGGTGATTATGTGCACGTGACTTAATAAAATTAATGCTGGCTACTACTACTCCCAAAACATTCTTGAATTTTACCGATTTTGCATACAGATTTTGCTGGTGGATAGTGCAAAAAAAATGTACAGGTGGGTGTGTAATTCTATTGCTGTTCCATGAACTTCTCCAAAAATCCCTTCCGTACACCAAATATTGCACCGACTCCATCAGTGCGTATGCCACATAGTGCACTCCCATTAATCCCAAAGCTTCCGAAAACTATGACCATGAACTAGTAGAGTGCAGCTACTGCAAGCGCCCGTGTCATTTCAATTATTTAATCCATGGAACTATTAATTTCTTTCTCTATCACTTCGCCGAGATGAATCAGGGCCGGACAAAATAGCTCGACGGGCCGGCGGTTGCCCATATATGCCTTAAACTTTAAATAATCAGTTTTGTATCTATTTTATTTGATTATTTTGTGCTTACGTTTTTATTGCAGGATAGAAGCAGTAAGCTATGTGAAACAAACTAGGAAAGTATATTTTCTCGGTGTTAAAAAGGTAAGCACAAATATCGGATTCAATAGTATTAAAAAATGATAGATAAAATTAGTCTAAATATTAATCAATGTTTTCATCTGAAAAATACCAGTCAATATTTGAGAGATGGCACTTAATTGAGTCAAAGACTGCTCGTTTAAATTTCAGAGTTTTTGTTCAGGTTTGGAATCGTTAACACATAGTATGTTTGATTTCGTGTGTAGGGGAGGATGATGATTGTTGGCTGGTAGGAGCGGATCATTAGATAGTTCTATAGATATTTTGGAAATATTTGATGGTACCAAGTCTAGTAAGAGATTATTAATGAAATTGTACTGGTACAGGTTTAAAAAATTTTCTGTGTCAAAGATTGTTTGCACGGTCATTTTAATTTTCGTTAGTGATGAAGAGACTTTCGCGGGATTTCAATTTTAGATTTGGCAGATTGTAGTCTTCAATAATAATAAGTTTTGAGTTTGGATATTTTGATGAGCGAATTTCAACGTCTGCACAATATTTTCTATCTTTAACAATATCGGAGAGTGGTGGTAGATAAGTGGTTCCAATAATATTGTTTTTGAATTGAGGAGCAATTTGTTTTACTGCTATTAAAACTCCTCGACTTCAAACTTGATTTAGTGTTTCGGTCACAGCGAAAAACTTTATAGTTTATGATTAAAAGTTCAGCTGATTTTATTGCAGGGTCAAGCCAGATTCCGTTAATACATATTAGTCATGATGATGAAAAGTGAGAGCTGCTTGTAGGTCGTCTAGTTTAGTTCGTAGTCCACGAATATTTTGGTAGTATATTTTCAGTTTCGTAGTGCACCGTTTTATGTATAAATGTTGACTGATTTGGGTGTAAATTTATGTATTTTTGGAAATGTCTGTTTCTTCATTAGGTTTTTTTTTCTAGTGTTCTTGCTGTCTGAGAGTAGAAAATAATCTATCTTCAAATAGATTTTTATTTGTCTTCATTTATCGCTGTTATTTTCTACCAAATCTGTACATTTTTACAATATTGTATCTTGCAGATACTACAGTCTGGTCTGCCAAAATTTTATATGTAACTATTACATGGCACGTTGCACAAAATTAAATTTCTCCATCTCCATCTCACAAATATTATGGTTGTTTTAAAATGGAATGCTTTTTTAATGTCAAAATTCCCGAAGTTCACCTTCCTACTACCGATACTAATAGTATTTGGCGAATCCGTGCTATTTGGTCATTTTTAAATTTGTTGCAAGGGTTTAAAAAGTATTTTATTTAGAGCGTGCACTACATTTTCAATTTTGAAACAATGAGATAAATGATTGGACATGCATTGTGAAAGTAAAAGTATGTTGTACAATTTTTTTTAATAAGAATTACTTGAGTTTATAACCAATACTTTAACTTCACTGACACTTTCAGATATGTAGTTTGCTACGGATTAGAGCAATTGGTTCAGGAGCCTACAAGGGTTCCTGATGTCCAGACTCACCGCTCCAATCTGTTAGACCTATTCTTAACTACTGTGCCACACGGTTATAAGATTGACGTCACAGCGCCTCTGGGATCATCTGACCACTGCCTAGTGACGACATCAATCCCCGTTAGCCTCAGACCAACCAATGAGAGGCTGAGGAGAAAAGTGTGGCACTATAGGTCAGCAGATTGGTTCGGTATGCGGGCCCATTTCAATGCTTTTCCGTGGTCAGCTGTTTGTTTTCGGACTTCGGACCCTTCAAGATGTGCCCAGGAGATTGGTGAAGTCATCAAATCGGCGATGGATGGCTTCATACAATCGACTACTAAAGAAACTGGTGTGGGCTCAAAGCCGTGGTTCAGTCGACAATGCTCCGAAGCAGTTCGACGAAAAAACGCGGCTTACCGAGCCTACAACACATCTCGAACGCCCGAAAGCAGATCAGCATACAACAAATCGGCAAAGGAATGCAAGAGAATCATCAAAAGATCAAAATTCGAACACGACCTGCAGATCAGCAAAAAGCTGGCTGCCTGCGCGCATGGCAGCAGAGCATTCTGGTCGCTTGCGGGCTCAATAGGTCGAAATTTTTGCAAACCCAGTTTGCCACCTCTTACCAGACCTGACGGCTCACTAGCAAACACCGCCACCGAAAAGGCAAACCTTTTAGGGAAAATGTTTGCGGAAAACTCGACCCTCGACGACGGGGGTGCTGTTCCGCCGTCGGTTCCTCACTGCGGCTTCTATATGAAAAAGCTGAGGATCCGGCATCGGGATGTACTCCACGTCATACGGGGGCTCGATGTTAACAAAGCTAGTGGACCTGATGGAATACCTGCCTTGGTATTGCAGAGGTGTGCTGCGGAAATAGTTCCAGTTTTGACAAAGCTCTTCAAAATGTCCCTGAAGTGTGGCACTGTGCCCTCTGGTTGGAAAAAAGCGGTAATTCACCCTATTCCCAAGAAAGGTGACCGCTCCAACCCGGCCAACTACCGCCCCATAGCGATCACATCAGTTCTGTCCAAAGTGATGGAACGTGTGATCAACGACAAACTGCTCACATACCTCGAGAAGAACAAAATTATCAACGACCGTCAATACGGATTCCGGCGGAACCGCTCGTGCGGTGATCTTCTCGCGTATGTGACGCATGTTTGGGGGCGGTGCCTGGAACGTCACGGTGAGACCCAAACGGTCGCACTAGACATATCCAAGGCCTTTGACCGGGTCTGGCACCGAGGACTTGTCAACAAATTGCATTCTTACGGACTTCCCGCATCCCTGTGTACGTGGATTGCTGACTTTTTAAGGGATAGGTCGATTCAGGCGGTTGCTGACGGTTTCACCTCTTCCTCGCACTCCATAAATGCTGGCGTCCCACAGGGATCGGTTCTGTCTCCGACTTTGTTTTTGTTGCACATCAATGACCTTTTGACATGTGCACCGATTCATTGTTACGCGGATGACAGTACAGTTCATGATAGCTTTTTGTTTGACAAGCCCCCAAAGGGCACACAAACTCCAACGGCTCGGAGGGCTTTGAAACAGAGAATGGACGGTTATCTCGAGAGTATTTCCTCCTGGGGTAAAAATAATCTCGTCGAATTTAATGTTTCAAAGACCCAATCCTGTCTGATTACGTCTAAAAGGGATCCAAATGATAATCTAGTCTCCTTCAACGGAAGCAATCTTCCGAACAGGCCTTCCATTGATATGCTTGGTGTAACTATAAGTGACCAGCTCAGGTACGGGGGCTCCATCGAAGCTAGAGTAAAGTTGGCCTCTCAGAAGCTGGGCGTACTGTACAGGGCCCGCAGATACTTTAATAGTACACAACTGCTCACCCTGTACAAATCGCAAGTGCGCCCTATTGTCGAATTTGGCAGCCATCTCTGGTCTGGAGCCCCAAAATACCTGAAAAAAACCCTTGACTCTGTGCAGAAACGGGCGGTCCGTTTGATAGATTCCCCAATCTTAACAAACGGACTGCAATCTTTAGAGCACAGACGTCGGGTAGGTATGCTGTCCTTGTTCTATCGGTATTACAATGGAAGATGCTCTGAGGAACTAGCGTCATTGATCCCTTCGGCGCCGGTGCGTAGTCGGGATACACGCCAAACGCGCGCCCAACATTTGTACACAGTTGACACTTGTCACATGAGAACGGGTCGCTTCTACGATTCGTTCTTAAGTTCAACAGCTCGGCTGTGGAACGAACTGCCGGCCTCTGTGTTTCCTCCCTCCTACAACATGGGACTCTTCAAGACCCATGTTCACTCCTTCCTCTCCACAAAAAGACCCTCCACACAGCATCCCCAAAGATGACATAGGCCCTGAGGGAAATTATTTTCTTCAGGGCCTCCTGTGTGGAGTAAATATAAAAAAAAAAAAAAAAATGTATAGTAGGGTGGAATGAATTTATTTTATTCTTGGGATTTAAAAATATCCATAATTTTTTTTTTGAATGAACCATGAGGAAATAAACAAAATTTTAAAGAAGAACATCTCTTACATAAAATTTATTTAAAAAAAAAATTATATTTCGCTAGATCTCCTTAGATAGCGCAATTTAAGCTACTTTTATTACTTTTTATGGTGACATGCGTTGAACTATTGCTCATTACTCTTGCAACTCTTTCTAGTGATTTCCGTTAAGTCAAACAGTCGCGAAATTATATTAGACGCAAAGCGTATGAGATTTAAAACCACGTCAGTGCATCTATTGTTTGATGTCACCCTTATTTATTAAAAAATGCCCAACACAAGAAAATATTTGTAGTGTCCAGTGTTTGGTGAACCAAAACGGTTTAAATTCAGCATATTGCAGACTTATTGTGATGTTATAAAGTACCGTTTGTGGGTGAAAAACGATTCATTATTCGTGAAAAAGTATTTCGATTTGAGCAAATTGTGAAATATTACCAAAGTATAAATAAAAAAGTGTGGTAATAGGCTTCTATTTCTGTTGAAGCCATTAGCAAATAATATAACAATTTTTAAACATGGACAAAAAAGTTGACTGTTCGCCGAATTTTCTTTCCAAAAAAAGACTTGGTTATTTTTGGAATTAAACAGGTCCAATAAAATTTACACATACCTCTCTTTGGTCTTTTTGCAATTCTTGGTTTGAAATTGATACTTTTCTTATATTTTAGATTACATTTTATTTATAACTTTCAGCTTCCCTACAAACATTAACCTACTGAGAAGAAACCGCTAGAAATTTGAAGGCAACCTAAAAGCCCCAAGAGCAATGAATTTTATTTGTATTTGGCGTTTTACCCCGGTGCCATGCGTCAAGTAGTAACTTTTAAAGCCCGAGTAAATTTGAAATGGTTCGCGTTCATTGTACGTTTATTCGTTTTTTAATCATTGAAGACAGCATTAACAACTTTCAAAAGGGTTTTAAACAGAAAAGATAGATAAGGACTCAGTCACAGCTAGGAATTGAACCAAGGACCTTTTTCAGACCACTGATCTAAGTGGACCATATCAACTTTGTTCTTGTCATTTTTAACTGTATCACTCTTCATTATTTATTATTTGGATGCTTTTATGTATGATTGCAAGATTCCACCAAACTTAATACAATCTAGATAGTGTCTTGATTGATTGACATCTATTGACTTTCTACAAGTCTGGGATTATTTCAGGGTCAGAGTACTTTCCCGGCAAGTAAGAGGTCATGGGTTCAATTCCTAGATGCAACTAAAACTTTTTCTGTCTCTTCTGTGTTACATCTTGCTTTTGAGAGTTGTTAATATTGTCCTCAATGATATATTACAATTTAAGGATTTACTCATTAATTTATTAAAAATATACATTGTTTGTTTATCTTTGTAGTGGTGTGTGAACAATGCGAATACGAGGGAAAGGGTGAATGTGTGGACTATGTGGGGCGTGTGTGCGTGACGCGTTGAAAGTAACTTTAGTGCAATTACTTCCTGGAGGAGATTAGGAAGTTTTGAGTGGAGCCAGGTACACCGCACCTGGTACGGCCGCTAATAGCATGCACCGGAAAACACGAAAACTCGAGTGAAAAAACCTGACGGTGCGGATCTCCCATCAACTCGACAGCCGTTATTTCTATGAATATATGGAGAAACTACTACTCAAACATTCCGATAAACGCCAAAACATTATCAACTCTTTTACAACTCAATTTGCTGAGTATAGAATACATTCAGTTAAAATGCGGGTTTGACCGAGTTTCAAACATAGTTTTTAACAATGGTTGATAACAATATTTTTTTAAATCTGTTTTTTGTTCCAAGTGACTTGTTGTTAGACGGAGAAGCTTTGATAATAACCCCGGAGCTATCTTTCCAAGAGTGTTGTCTAATTTGACATGAAAAGGGTTAAAAAAACAGTGGTTTGGCGGTGGTTAAAAATTCACTTGTTTGATCAATCCAGAATTTTAATTCAACAGATAATGGCACTAACGCTAAATCAGAAAAAAGAATTGCGCATAAACATTAATATTTGTGGTCATATTCGTGTTGATGGTTTTAGGTGTCAGTGCTCCAGAACATAAACAATGGACATGGCGGCCATATTGCAGTGGCTAAAATGCAACGGGCTGGCTGCTGTTTCATTCATATTTCAATTTACTTCGGGGAATTCACCTTCGTACCGCGGAGAGCGTTCGCATACTAAATAATTTCACCTTTTTGAAAGTGTACGTAACTCAATTATTACAGAGTCCTTCATTTCCCTTTGTTTTTAAGCTCGGCGAAAGAATAATGCGGACTTATTGCAAACACAACCGAGAGCAAAATGAAGGAAAATGAAAATGTTCAAAGGGCAAAACATTCGAATGTAATAATATTACTTTATAACTTAATCTTTTGGTTTTTCGCGCATTCTGTAATCTTTACTAGCGCTGTTCACGTAATGTTTTCCTATTGTTGACAGCGTGCGCTATGATTTCAATTAATTGGCTGTGGAAAGCGGTTAAATTAATTTTCGAACCTTTAATATTGCCGAAATAATAATTTTTTTTTGTAGAATTATTTTCACTAACCATTTCAAAAATTCAAATGTAATCAGGAAGTTCCTCCACTCTAACCACTTCAACACACCTCACAAGAGCGCTCTTGTTAAATATGAGCCATGTTAAAATATAAAAGTAAAAAACATATAAAAACGAGAATACATAATTCTTTTCGTGTTGTACCTACTTTGTTTTGTTTCTTTCTCTCTCATTTTCTATCCCTTGTATTTGTAATCGAGCATAATCTATTTTAACTAATGTATTAGTGAGTAAATACCTTCTTCTAAATTTCTACATTGACTCTGTGCTAATGTGTACATTACTGTATGTTTCCTTTTTTGTTTCTTCTTGTTTGTTTTTTTTTTAAATTTATTTGTATCATCAAAAGATTACAGAATATATAATATATCATTAGTAAGTTATTTAACTATATGTAAGTTGGTAACAATGACATTGTTGAAAGAATAATGTTACAATAATATTGCAGTTAATAATAGAAAATAACAAAATCTTAACCTCCCTTTTTCAATTTGTGTACTCTTTTGTATGTGAAACTTATAATTTTGATTTCAAAATTCCAATGTAAAAGTGTACCTATTAAATCCCACCTATATATTGTAAGTTCTTCTCTTCCTACAATGAATTTTGTAACTCATCGGGATTGCTCTAGCAAGAAATAAATAATAATAATGAAGAAAGGTAGGGGCTGTAGAAAGGGATTTATTAATGCGGGTCTCGAAGAGGCCCGCATTAAATGAAGGAGGAAAACAGATGCATGTAACTCGTTCCACATACGAGCCTTCTTACACAAAACGAGCCAACACCAACTCTGAACGGGTGCACCGGGGATCAATGCTACTAAAGCGGTCTCTATTAAAATACCTCTAGGACAGACTTAAGATACGTCTGTGAATTAGAGAGGGCAATCGGTCTGTTAACAATGGATTTTAAATCAGACGGACCGCTGTCACATACTGTGGGGCTCTTATTGTTCGGCGATTTATTTATCTCTATTTTTATTAATACATTAATATGAAAAAATTAAAAAAAAAAAATGTTTTACTGAGGATTGAATCTTCCTCTCCGGGGACTCGAGTCAACCGCGCTAACAACTGAGTCAATATCCCAAATGGGTAGTACCGACATTTATTTCATAAATTAATTGCTTTAATGTCATTCAATATAATAAAAAAATTACCGCGTGTATAATCCATTGATAAAATGCATTGTCATAGACGACAAGTCTATCTGCCGAGTTTCAGCTCGATAGTATATCGAGAAGTCGGTTAATTTCCATTTCCAAGATTTGCGTTAATTCAATCACGAAAATTAAATAGATGTATTTAAAAATAACATTTAATTTGCCTTTTAAAAACGTTCTTGTTTCCGCATAAATATTTTACTTCAAAAAAGAAATAAACGAAATATATAAAAAGTTTAAAATACATTATTCCTGGAATCGGTTTTATTAACACCCCCAATCCAAAAATTCATTCCCGGCACATTCTGTTTTATATATCGGCCATTTAAACACCGTCACCTTATGTACTTATAAATAAATAAAGGCGTTATAATGGGCCAACGCTTTGAAAGCCAGTCGCCCTATAGCGTGACGAAAGTAACCTTGTGCCTGATTTATAGATGAAACTTTTCCCTTGTTGTCGAACGTAATTATTATGTGCTCCAGCCGAATAATTGCGCGATAATTCAACGTATTTTTTTCGTTGTAACTTCGCTGATTTGTTCATTGAACTTCTTTGGTTAGTTTAGGAATTTATATTCTTTCTTGTTTATGTGTTGTGTGGGGATATGTATTGGGTAGGGATTTCGTAATCGTGAAATATTTATTTATACCGAAAATTTTCTCCCCTATTTTACCATGGTACATCAAACATGTAGTTTACAATAGTTTTTATTGATTTCGCCTTACTCAGCATGCGTTTGCTGTAATTTAATGAGCTAACAATATTTTGTTTTGCTATTTAAAACTAAAAAGAAAATTGTTATTAGCGTATAGAGAAAAAGCGATTTTTTTTCCAAATAATGTGTCCAGAAGTGACGGATGTATAAATCCAATCCTCCCACTTCGGTGCAAAGAAGAAAAGTCAAAAGGTCTTCTTCGCCCGATCCAGCCCGCCACGCAGTAGGTGGGCAAATGCATCTAAACCTAAGACCTAGACAAATCTCACCCATGAACCCGGGCGCCCCTGCTATATCACCAAACATAGCAAACCACTTGAGGTGACCTACAGCAAGTATATTGATTATCCGATAAACGGTTCCCGGGGCGGCGGTACCCATACCTACCTCCTATATTAAGAGTTGAAGAGCATAAGACATTTTCGTTAACACACATTCTTAAATACTTCGAGGGACTTAAAATGGAGTTACATAAAATAATGTAATAAATATACATGTGCAGTAGAAATATATATTAATTTTTTTGCATATAATCTTAAATCAAGGTTCAACTAAGTTTTATTTTTGGAAAATCGGTTAAATTATTTCATGTACGACAGTAAAGCATTTTAACTAATTCTAAAGCCGAAATCTCAGAAGTGGCAAATTTAGCCAAGAAGGCATTGGGAAACTAGGTTCTTAACTGAGTATAAATTTTGCCAGGGGTGTTGGTAGAAAACTTTTCGTCGTCGTCTTGTGTTTTCCTTAACGACGAAACTGTATTTTTTGGTGGTTTCACAGGCTAAATCAACAGTTCAAGCCTCTAACAATGCTCCTGTGTATGAACCACGACGTCGGTTTCGCGGGAGCCTTTTCAAGGGAACTTTCCCGCTTTCCCACTTCATTTGAAAATTGTTGTATTCTTCAGCACACTGAATAATTAAACCGAGAGAAGCGGTGTACAAGAATTTCTTTGTGCCATAAGTGGGCTAACTAATTCCTTGCTTATCCATTCACTATCATAACACCCAAATATAATAGTTTGTATCTTTGTAGAATTAAACTGATGTATTTGCATTTTGATTTTGCTCGTTATATTCTCCCAAAACTTGAACATAAAATAAAAATTTCAAATATCAAATATCTTTCTTGAGTTCCTATCTATATCGGCGACATCGGTTTTCTATCAATTGCATTAGTCTGTTAGGAGCCTAAGAGCCGAAAGATTCTATCTACATCGGCCCTAACAGTTTTCTGTCAATTTCATTAGTATATTAGGAGCGTAAGAGCCAAAAGCTCATATCTACAAAGGCGATAACCATTTTCTGTCATTTTCGTTAGTCTTTTAGGAGCCTAAGAATCGAAAGGTCCTATCTACATCGGCTGTAACAGTTTTCTGTCAATTTCATTAGTTTGTTAGGAGCCTAGTAGTCAAAAAGTCTTATCTACATCGGCTGTAACAGTTTTTGTCATTTTATTAATCTATTAGGAACCTAAGAGCCGAAAGTTCCTATCTACATCGGCAATACCAGTTTTCTCTCAATTCTATTAGTCTGATAGGAGCCTCAGAGCCAAAAGGTCATATCAATATCAGCGACACCACTTTTCTGCCAAATTTGTATAGATCGCACTTCCGGGGACTATCCGTTCATTGCATGATTGTATAACGTTTGCTTTTTGCGGTGTTAAGACTCAGGGGGTTTTAGAGTAATTTAAATACTTAACCTCACTTTACCAGAACTTAGAGTGGTGAAGAGAGGAACTGATGGAATGCGTCTGGCCCTTAAATAGAATTGGGAACCTTGTGGAAACTCTCCAGTGCGCAGTTATCCGTATTAGCGCTGATAAAATGTTAAGCGTGTTATTAAACAGCCTTTTATAAAAAATATTTTATTTTACAATACCTTGGCAAGAAAGCAGAATATCTGTTTCTTA
The DNA here is from genome assembly GCA_026573805.1 of Hesperophylax magnus. Lineage (NCBI taxonomy): Eukaryota > Metazoa > Arthropoda > Insecta > Trichoptera > Limnephilidae > Hesperophylax > Hesperophylax magnus. Next base: position 1,620,795 of record JAIUSX010000071.1, read on the forward strand.
AACATACTATTTGAAATAATTATACTGCTTGGTTTTCATTAAACAATTACCTCGATGGCATTTTTTTAACTAAATTAAGCGCATATTAACTTGAGCTTAACCTTTTGTGACTATCGCAAAATTTCTTCCAGTGTATCTATGGCATCCACAAGGTAGGGTATTTTGTGAGGCTAAATGAAGTCAGAAGGGGAAAGAGAATTTTCAAAATATGAATACCGTACAAGAGTTCCAAATGCCCCCAACCGTCTGGATCCAATGAGACTAAGGCTTTCATAATTGGGGTGTACTGTGAGGCTGTGGATAGGGGAAGGAGATGAAGAAGAAGGTGTTTGGGAAGTACCTACCTTGCTATTCAGATCTGAAACCAAATACGGCTAACGCTATTTCAAGCAATTTTTCTACTTAAAATGGCGATCTTACACCAGGGCGATACTGAGAGTGTCTTCCATTCTGGAAAGTGCCGCAAATGAACTATATATTATTTTTAATTTATAATTATTGTGTTTGGAACCCGCGACCATCGGATTGATAGACCAGAGCCTTTTCCGTCGACCTCGGAGAGCGGATGTGCGAAATACCTACCTGGCACTTAAAATCCTATCACTAAACAGGTCTTATATTGCTATTTCTTTCAACGTTTCGATTCCGAATCGTTGTCTTTTTGCGAGATCTTTTACAGTGAGTATCCGATTTGGTATAGAAAAAAATCAATAAAACTCTTCATTGTATTTTAATAGATCAACAAAAAAATCTGTATTTTATTTTAATAGATCAACAAAAAACTCTTTATTATATTTTAATAGATCAACAAAAAAAAACTCTTTATTATGTTTTAATGGATCAACAAAAAACTCGATATTATATTTTAATAGATCAACAAAAAAACTCTTTATTATATTTTAATAGATCAAAAAAAAAATAGATTATTAAAACGTAACTGGTATATGTAAGGTTAACTTTCTTGTCCTATAAAATATAAATGACATGACATCTTAGTTACAATCTTCCATAAATTAATATTATTTTCATCTTTGACGTTTTGCTTTTACGTTTATTTTGTTATAAACTGAAGTGTTCCTTCCTAATTTTACTGCGCACTTAAACGCGTGAAAAATCTCGAAGCGCGGATTGGGCGTGCTATTCGCTCTCGGGGGATATCGCTTATTTACGAGTTGTTAAAATTCAAGGCGTTTTTCCAGAGCGCACTCGCTCGAGGACTACTGATATCAAAAAAATTCCCGCAATAAGAAATAAGACTGTAAATCACATGAGTCCCGCATCAAAATCAGACATGACGGCATTTCACACGTGAGGGGTGGCTACTTCCAACGCTCGCTTTTCCCTACTCACACACTTCACACTCCTACCTACTTAATGTACTTTCACACTCCTCGCTTCTACTCCGTTCCGCGAATGTGTCATTGCTACGCAGACCAAATTTATAACGCGTGTCAAAGGTTCTTATATTATTTCATTAAATGATTTAAAAAAATATTAAATAACCGTCACGGGACGCCTGGCAGAAGTGAAACATCGAAATTATTTTTTTATTGAAGGAAGTGAAAATGAAAGTGCGGAAGCCTATATTTATGTTTATAAAAAAACAATTATTTAAAAAAAATAGTACTTTGGAAGAACAATATTATTAAAATATATGCAAAGAAATATATAACAAATTGAAAAATCGTCATCATTCAGAATAGATCCATTGTCAATGTTAGTAAGAATAGAAGCAAATGAAAAGCACAGAATTTTGGTTGCTGGGCAGAAAGAGCTAATAAGTCACGATGTTGGCCGAACAAAGCGTCATTCCATGCAAAAGCGTCGTCCCGTCTTGCCGCACTTGCCATGCAAGTTGGTTTTACTCCTCTAGTCGCGCAAAAAATATTTCGCATCAACATAGAAATCCATTAAAGGTTTCGTTAATCTGACGCTTTTCAGCATATGTTCAAAGTTTTAAGTACCTAAGTAAGAACTTTGTTTTTACACCGGTCGACGAATATTACTGTTCTATGCAGAAAAAAATGACACTTTATATACAATCTTGATGAACGCCTTATAAAGTGTGTAAATATATTATATAATGATTAAAAAATAGAAATCATTGAAGGTTTTGTGATAACGTTTTTCAGCGTACGAAATTGCTACGCAGATCAAATGTATAACGCTTATCAAAGGATTTTAATTACACAATTTAAAAAAAAAAGATTTTCAAGTATATATAATCAACCACCACAACACGGGCATGTGCCTAGTTTGGTGGTCTTAACATACCCAAAAATTGTAATAACCAAAGAAACACTGATTAATTTTTTTTTTAAATGTGTTCGTACACACTAAATCCAAAACCGCCCCACCGATTTAAAAAAAATGTGAATGTATATGTATATCCACTATCCACTTTTAAAAAAACTACCGAAACTGAAATACAACTTGTAATAGAAAGCATGAAAGACGGATCCTCTCCAGGTTTTGACCACATTTCTGTGAAAATTCTTAAAGAAATGAAAATGTATCTACTGAAACCACTAAACCACCTTATCAATCTCAGTCTGACTAAAGGCATATTCCCAACAAATTATAAAAAATCTATAATATCCCCTATCTTTAAAACCGGCGACCCGCAAAATGTTTCAAATTATCGACCGATATCACTAATATCGAATATAGCAAAAATATTTGAAAAAATTGTGAAAAAAAGGGTTGTTGATTTTCTAGAAAACAATAAAATATTACATTCCAATCAATTCGGATTCTTAAAAACAAAAAGCACACAAGATGCAATAGCAAATGTAACATCATTTATATACTCTGCACTTGATGAAGGAAATAAATGCGCAGGAATATTCATAGACCTAAGAAAAGCATTCGATAGTATCTCACACGCAAAGCTTATCAAAAAACTGAAATTAAATAACATCAATGATAAAGCCGTCCAATGGATAGAAAGTTATTTGAACAATCGTGCACAATTTGTTAAAATAAATGACCAAACTAGCGACCAAGAAACATCAAATTTTGGTATCCCACAGGGCACCGTACTTGGACCAATATTGTTCATTTTGTATGTAAACGACATATTTATTCAACCATTGCATGGCCAAATTATCTCTTACGCTGATGATACAGTCCTTATAATAAAAGAAAAAACTTGGGAAAAAATTAATCTAAAAGCTACAGAAGACATAAATATTCTAAAAATATGGTTTGACAATAACTTCTTGTCGTTAAATAGTGATAAAACATATGTCATTCCTTTCGAAATTAACACTAACATTGTACCTCCAAATCTTCAAATATTCTTACATAATCATTCTCTCGCACAACACGATACTAATCACTGCCAACAAAAATGTTCACTTCTGAAAATAGCGGATAAAATCACATATCTTGGAATAATCATAGATAAAAACCTAAAATGGAAAGATCACATCGACCATACAATAAAAAGAGTTAGGAAGTTAATTCATATATTCTTACGGATACGAAACTTTTTATCAACGAAAAACCTATACTCAATATACTACGCATTAGTACAGTCTATTCTTCAGTATGCCATTATCAGTTGGGGAGCAGCTTACAAAACTAATCTGACCCCCATAGAAATTGTTCAAAAACTAATAATAAAAATTATACTAAAAAAACCTCCAGACTTCCCAACTGACAGCATATTCGAAGAATTCAAAGTTCCAACATTTAAAAACTTATTTATAAAAAATTCAATTATACAAATTATAAAAGAAAAAGATAAATACGCATTCATAACTGAAAATCGTACTAGACTTAAACATGTATTTGTGTGCCCCAAATTAAACACTTCTTTTGCACAACACCATTATACTCACCAAGGAAAATTCTTTTTCAATAACCTACCAATAGAAATCAGAAGCATTAGGAACAAAATTCAATTATTGAACTCCATCAAAAAGTATTTTAAAGAATGTCAAACTAAAAATCTTACTTGTTTTTCTTCTTACTGAATACATATATGTTTACATATTTTAGTTAACGGGTCTGATTGCCATGTGTCTATATTACCTACACATACATATATATTGAAATACATGATTATAGTAAATAGTAATTATAATTATGAAATGTATTAACTGTATTAACTGTACACGTGACTTTATTTGTACATAATATGTGAAATGTTAACTATTCTTCCATCCACAAGCTAAGGCTTTTAATGGAAGACCAGTAAAATTATAATATAATATAAAATATGTTGGTTCCAGCTTGAACATATACATCTTTTGAAAATTTACCATGTAAAAAGATAAAATGTTATAATTGCAAGTATCTTAGCAGGTTTGAATGTTTTTCATGCGAGTTAAAGCTCGATCGGATTTCGGGAAGTGGGTTATTATACACTTCCAAGATTAACATTAATTTATGCCCAAAAACAAAAGTGAAATTCAAATAGATGCATTTATAAATAGGTAGGTATGTCAGCATTATAGGTTTCGTTTCTTTCAAATTTCTGACGGTTTATCCCGTTCACGCTTATAGTTACCTTTAGCTCAGTGTAGAAAAGTGTTAACTGAAAACAGTTTAGTATGCCAAGCAATTCGCAGCACAGGGTTTTGCACACTATAATATAATATATGATATCTAATAGATTTTCTAGATCGTAAATGTAATGTTCCAATCAATACTGATCAGAAAGGTAAAAATTATGGTTAATTTTCCGGCCAACGTTCGTTTAAAACTCCCGTATATAAATTTAAATGTTTCGTTCCATTTTATCAATAATGTTTTGTTTCATCGTATCAATAGTTGTTTTAGCAAATTATTATTCCTTCGCATAATGACACATTAAATTATTAAACCCAGCGTGGGATGGTTTCCCAAAACAATTATGGTAATTTTCAGCAAATAATATGGTATGAAATCCCATTACACGGGCAATGATTTAAATCTGAATGCATTTGAACATTTCGGAATGTTTAACGAACTTGTCGGAAATTTTAACAATAATTTCACGTCTGATTAGTATCTCACTATTCGTTCACATCGTGGTGTTATCCAAATACGATGCAAAATTATTGTAACTGTATTTCAATACAAACAGTGACACTAGTTACGTAATGTTAACAAAATAATATTGTAGTACGAATATAGCGGACATAATTATTTTACACTAGTGCGAACCCGTGAAAAATCACGGGATATCACGATTTCAATTTTGAAATGTCTGTTAAAATATTGTATCATGGGTACCTACTTCATCGCGTGTCTAAATATTTTATCACAGAAAAAGTTCTGATTTTGAAAATGACACTTTAAAGAAAAGCAAATTTCATACTTCACGTAGGAATATTTCACGTAGACAACCGAAATTTTGTATGATTTGATTGACTATTTAGGTTCATCTCATTTCAGTTTGTATTTTACATTTGTATTCAGGTTCAACTTATTATTTCAAACAGATTAGCTGCGTTCTTGTCATTGAATTTATGCATACATCGATGTCGTTTTGTGGGCCTGTGTGTGTTCCCAATGTAAGATTTTTTCAACAATCTTACTTCAAGTGAAATAATTGATAAAATAACAATCATCGATTAATATTTTTAGCCTGTATCGGACGTAGGAGTCGAAACATTTCATTTCATGGGTAAAATTCGGTTTATGGGAGTCACTCGAATAACCGAAAATGAACTTGATTTAGACTAATTTAGGGCTGGGAAATCCGAATCTGTAAGAATTAGGTGGAAGTCGGCACTATTAACTGAGTTATAGGGTCTTGAAATTTTGTACGCGATACATAGAAAACCATGTTTTATTTATCAATTATGACATAAGAAAATAAAATTAGCAACTATTTTAATACTTTTGAAATTTCAGTAGTGCCAACCAAAAAAAGAAAAGTGTTGCCATATAATAATAATAATATTTTTTTACAAAATAGGTTAGGTTTTTAGTTTGGGTTAGAGTAGGCAGAAGAACATGGGAAAAGGGTATTAGAATTAAATCACAAACCAGTCTATACAAACCTAGCGTAGCCCACAAATTACTTGAAAACTGGGATATAACTCTAAAGGGGACGCGAGCAGGCGTTATTAAAGGGGCATTTTTTTGTAACAGGAAATACCATGGAAAAAAGGTATTAGAATTAAATCACAAACCAGTCTATACAAACCTAGCGTAGCCCACAAACTATTTGAAAACTGGGATGTAACTCTAAAGGGGACGCGAGCAGGCGTTATTAAAGGGGCGTTTTTTTGTAACAGGAAATACCATGGAAAAAAGGTATTAGAATTAAATCACAAACCAGTCTATACAAACCTAGCGTAGCCCACAAACTATTTGAAAACTGGGATGTAACTCTAAAGGGGACGCGAGCAGGCGTTATTAAAGGGGCAATTTTTTGTAACAGGAAATAACATGGAAAAAAGGTATTAGAATCAAATCACAAACCAGTCTATACAAACCTAGCGTAGCCCACAAACTACTTGAAAACTGGCATAAAACTCTAAAGGGGACGCGAGTGGGCGTTATTAAAGGGTCATTTTTTTGTTATAGAAAATCACAGTTAGGTTAAGTTATTTATATATATATATATAAATTTAATATTTCAAACAGATTAGCTGCGTTCTTGTCATTGAATTTATGCATACATCGATGTCGTTTTGTGGGCCTGTGTGTGTTCCCAATGTAAGATTTTTTCAACAATCTTACTTCAAGTGAAATAATTGATAAAATAACAATCATCGATTAATATTTTTAGCCTGTATCGGACGTAGGAGTCGAAACATTTCATTTCATGGGTAAAATTCGGTTTATGGGAGTCACTCGAATAACCGAAAATGAACTTGATTTAGACTAATTTAGGGCTGGGGAATCCGAATCTGTAAGAATTAGGTGGGGGTCGGCACTATTAACTGAGTTATAGGGTCTTGAAATTTTGTACGCGATACATAGAAAACCATGTTTTATTTATCAATTATGACATAAGAAAATAAAATTAGCAACTATTTTAATACTTTTGAAATTTCAGTAGTGCCAACCAAAAAAAGAAAAGTGTTGCCATATAATAATAATAATATTTTTTTACAAAATAGGTTAGGTTTTTAGTTTGGGTTAGAGTAGGCAGAAGAACATGGGAAAAGGGTATTAGAATTAAATCACAAACCAGTCTATACAAACCTAGCGTAGCCCACAAATTACTTGAAAACTGGGATATAACTCTAAAGGGGACGCGAGCAGGCGTTATTAAAGGGGCATTTTTTTGTAACAGGAAATACCATGGAAAAAAGGTATTAGAATTAAATCACAAACCAGTCTATACAAACCTAGCGTAGCCCACAAACTATTTGAAAACTGGGATGTAACTCTAAAGGGGACGCGAGCAGGCGTTATTAAAGGGGCGTTTTTTTGTAACAGGAAATACCATGGAAAAAAGGTATTAGAATTAAATCACAAACCAGTCTATACAAACCTAGCGTAGCCCACAAACTATTTGAAAACTGGGATGTAACTCTAAAGGGGACGCGAGCAGGCGTTATTAAAGGGGCAATTTTTTGTAACAGGAAATAACATGGAAAAAAGGTATTAGAATCAAATCACAAACCAGTCTATACAAACCTAGCGTAGCCCACAAACTACTTGAAAACTGGCATAAAACTCTAAAGGGGACGCGAGTGGGCGTTATTAAAGGGTCATTTTTTTGTTATAGAAAATCACAGTTACGTTAAGTTATTTATATATATATATAAATTTAATATTTACAAGATTTTAAATAATAAACTACAAATCTGGCAAATGATATTTAATTTTCTGAATTTTCCATGCATTGATATTATTATTATATGGCAACACTTTTTATTTTTTGGTTGGCACCTCTGAAATGTGAGACTATTAAAAAGTAATTAATTTGATTTTCTTATGTCATAATTGATAAATAAAACATGGTTTTCTATGTATCGCGTACGAAATTTCAAAACCCTATAACTCAGTTAATAGTGCCGACCCCCACCTAATTCTTACAGATTCGGATTCCCCAGCCCTAAATTAGTCTAAATCAAGTTCAATTTCGGTTATTCGAGTGACTCCCATAAACCGAATTTTTTCCCATTTCATCGTGGTTTTCTTTAATCGGTATAGATCAAACTTCAATCGTTTTTTTTTTTCTTCGGTGGGTATGCAGAGAAAATTGTTTGTATAAAATATTGCTAATTAATTTTCAAAAATCTCTTCAAATTATTCGTAATACGGTTAAACGAGGTGGTAAATATTTGGAATCGCTGGACACGGATTATACGAAATATTTTTTAATAAAACCTTCTGATTTAACTTTATTACTATAAAAGGAATCTGACTGCATTTGGGATATTTTTAATTTTACCATTTTAATTTTTAATTACGTAACTCGAAAATTTACTTTCGTTGTATGGGATGACAGCTGGAATGGTTTCTGTTGATGACATTTTCTCTTGTTGGTATTTCTGATATGAGTGGCTAGAATTAGAATCATTTCTGAATGCAAATTCTAGTTAGGTACTGTTTTGGCCAAACTCGAAAAATAAAATATTTTTATGTTACTTAAAAAACTTAAATTATTTATATTTAGGTATTATTATAATTATTGTTTTATTTAACCTAAACTATAGTAACTTAACCTATAATAATCGAACCTAACCTACAATAATCCAACCTAACCAAACCTAACCTAAATCCTAATAATAAACCAACCTAACCTATAATAATCCAACCTAACCTTACCTAACCTATATCCTAATAATAATCCTACCTAACCTATAAATCCAACCTAACCTAACCTTACCTATATCCTAATAATAATCCAACCTAACCTTACCTAACCTATATCCTAATAACAATCCAACCTAACCTAACCTATATCCTAATAATAATCCAACCTAACCTAACCTAACCTATATCCTAATAACAATCCAACCTAACCTAACCTAACCTATATCCTAATAATAATCCAACCTAACCTAACCTAACCTATATCCTAATAATAATCCAACCTAACCTAACCTAACCTATATCCTAATAATAATCCAACCTAACCTAACCCAACCTATATCCTAATAACAATCCAACCTAACCTAACCTAACCTATATCCTAATAATAATCCAACCTAACCTAACCTATATTCTAATAATAATCCTACCTATCCTATAATAATCCAACCTAACCTATAATATCCAATCGATCTAAACCTAACCTAAATCCTAATGATAAACCAACCTAACCTATAATAATCCAACCTAACCTATAATAACCTCACCTTTTTTAATTTTTCTATTTTATAAAACATACCTAAATATCTTTATTTTATTTTTCGAGTTTGGCTAAAATAGTACCTACCTAGTATTTAAACATGGTAAAAAATATAGCCACTCGTATCAGGAATACCAACAAAAGAAAATTTTATCAACAGAAACCATTCCAGCTGTCATCCCATACAACGAGAGTGAATTTTCGATTTACGTAATTAAAAATTAAAATGCTAAAATTAAAAATATCCCAAATGCAGTCAGATTCCTTTTATAGTAATTAAGGTAAATCAGAAGGTTTTATTTAAAAATATTTCATATAATCCTTGTCCAGCGATTCCGAATAATTACCTAAAATATTGCCAATTAATTTTGAAAAATCTCTTCAAATTATTCGTATTACGGTTAAACGAGGTTAACGAATGAATGACAGGTTTCCTAATAATATTTCAAAAAAACACGAATGTGTTTCATAATTTTTTTTTCTTTTCGACATTGTACATTATCGGGATAAACGCAGGTGCATGAACTGTTGTTCCGATATATTATGAATTCACCAAAATTGTATTACAAAACGGCTTACAATCCCGTTTTTAACATAACTTTTAATAAATCATCAACACTCATTTTTCTCCATGTAGACAAATAACAATTCTAATTAACTAGATATTGATTATACATGTATCATGCTTTCACTGCGCTAACTTGTAGTATCTTTCAATATCATCCTGATGGAAGACGACCATTAAGAATAGAAAAATTGCTTGAAATGTCTTACTCCATGTTTGGTGATCAGATCTGACTAGCCAGGTACTTCACCAGATTCCTTTTCCCCATCTTCTTCTCCACCCCACTACCTTCAACTTAATAACATATCCCAATTAGGGAGGTCAATCTCTTTGGCTACGGAAGTTTTGGGGTAGTTGGGACTGTTATGCGGTACTCACATATATTTTTTAAAACTTAAATGATGTAACGCACACCAAATACAAATATTACATTATTTTTTTTAAATGACTGAAAAGCTAAAAGTAAGTTGGAGCGGTAGATTAGATACGAGACTTGAGTTAATTTTTCAGTTAATTGCGTTTCAGTGGTAGATAGGTACCATCGACTGATGGATTTACTGTCTGTCGGATGTGCTGTCTAGATTGAACGGCCGATATTTGTGTCAGTGGGCGAGCATGCTACAAAGTGGCTAGGAAGGGTTTATATTTGATAGCTTGTCTTCTGGCTTCTCAAAAATACTTATAGAGCCGCCAAATAAATGATAAACATTCGAGACATATAAAAAAACTATATAGAACAACAGTTCTAATATATCAAAACTATTTCTAATGTCCAGTAATCTTCCGCCACTGAACAGATAATCGCCAGAAGTGTAATCAATAGTGATTTGAAAGAAAAATTATGTTGCCAGCTGGGAAATTTAACAACTTTATCACTAAGGAATATAACAATAAATTACTAATTGCTCTGTGAACACTGTATTTCCAATTGTATTTGATTTAACCCTTTAGGTTTTTTTTTATCTACAAGTCCCAACGACACGGTGAGATTTCATGAAATTTCGTAATACTCCCGAAGTATAAAAAATGTTTCCACATATTACATTTGAAGTTGTCGTAAAAAGATATACAATTTTATAAATTAAATATAATAAAATTATCTTTGAAATGTTTGTACTTAAAATAAACATTGATGTTAAAAAAAAATTTTAACAATAAGCTTGAAAATATTTATTAAAACGTCATTTTCACTGTAAACGTCCATAATTTTGAAAGAAATAGATATTTAAAAAACATGCACTACGAGCAAATCACATATATGTGCAGAAAAAAAGATTAAAAAAATACTTTTATAATGTGTTGTCGCCCCGGTCAGATGTGTCCTTCAAAGCCTCTAATGGAATTTGATGTCTGTGGCTAGTAATGTCTTTCCGAGGCTTGAAGGGTTAATAATTTTTAACCAAGAAATGTTAGTAGTTTTTTTTAAGCCATATAAACCATATGTTTTTAATTTTTAATAGCTGAAGTCCCTGGTGGTGCCCGGGATTTAAGCAGAGTTTTTTTTAATCAGATGCAGGCAAGGTCAAGTGTGCAATATACTCGTACATTGAGAAGTATCACAATTATGCCTTAAAGGGTATTACAAGGGACGGAGAGTTGTTTTTCGAAATATCATGTAGACAATGCCCTTTCTCTTGTTTTGAAGGTCAAGTGTGCCAAATTTCGTCGGCAAAAACAATGAATGTTTAGATTTGTATACAAATCAAATCACTGGCTCAAGTGCCCTGAAAGAATCCATTACAAACTGTGTTGGATGGTGTTTAAATCGATCAATGAAATGGCCCCACCCTACATCTCTGAACTATGCGTCCCGGAAAACACTGGTCTGAGGTAGTCAATTCCTAAATCAGTAACATCATCAGCTGTAGGCAGACTGATAGAACCTAAGCGGAAGCCAAATACTAAGTTTGGTGATCGCCTTTTCGGAGTATCTGGGCCGAAGGCTTGAAATAAACTCCCTCCGGAACTAAGATCCATAACAAGTCCAACATAATTTAGGTCTAAACTAAAAACTTACCTTTTTAAGCTATAATAGACTTAAATTAAATAGACCATTCCTGAGAGAACAGAACTGACAGAATTTTCCAATTATGTCCTAAATCCCGTATCTAAATTTCGCTAATAAACAATTAGATAATGTTAATTAAGTGTTAATGTTTGTACTGTATATTATCTCCATAAATAGTTAGTAATAACATAGATCACTGTAGAAAGGTATTATAAATTTGTACAGCGCCCTTGAGGTGATTTTGCATAAAAACGGCGCTGTAAAAATCACCCAAATATTATTAATATTAAATAATAACCGAATTTCAAATACAAAATACTGATTGTTGAATCAAAATTGCACTTAAATATTATAGTGATGTAGTACTTATGATAATAAGATAACAGTAATAAAATAAATTAATGTGAATATTTTCTTTGAATCAATTGGGCTTACTAATGAATGTGTTTTAAATTTTACACAACTGAATGTAGGGTAAATGGTTGTAACGTGGGGTAGATATTTATTAGTAAGGTCGAATATCAATATAAAAGTTTTAAAGTAATTCTTTGATTTTCTACGGTGTTGTGCATTGAGTTTCAATTTTAATTGGCATAATGTTAAAATATTGTAGGTATGTTTAAGATAATTGAATGTTCACTGCCGGTAATTATTTGGATGGTGGAATAGTAAGTATCTTATCTTATCAGGGCAGAAAAGCTGATATTTACCACTTTCACTTACTGGAGGTTAAACACATTAAAAATGATCTTCATTATTAAGCTATGAAAATTGGATGTCAGAAGGTGGGTTAAATTACTCTTCCAAAATTTGTATTAATTAATTACGGAAAAGAAAATTTAAATTCAATTAGATGTATTTAAAAATGAGGTGTCTTCACGTTTTCTGGTTCAATGGCAAGGTTTCTAGAAAACGTATTAAGCAAGGTAAACTCATCGAGGAAGTAGAGAGGTAATGGGCTAGAAAGTCGTGACGTTGAAAGAAATTCATTTTCCACGGGGAGATTTGAATTAAATGCAATACAAGTTATGGAATGCATTTCCAATGATTTATTAATAAAGTGTTGGTAATATTTTACTAATTATTATATTTTTATTTATTTTGGTACAATATTTTTTACATTTCAGAGTTATCCAGTAATGTTGGCCTCACTGGGTGGCTTACCCGTGCTGAGGCCTTCATTTTATAATATAAAAATATAATGTACATAATACATTTAAAGATAAAATAATACATTTAAAATATAATCTTGTGTGTTTGTAGGTGATATGTGTTTTATATTGGTTTTGTGTGTTACGTGTAGGTTTTTTTTTATTTTATGTTATGAAATTTTGGTAATATTGTCTTTTTTGTTTTTTAATCCGTTTTTGTAATTTTGTGTCTGAATTTATTTTTGTTTTCCTCAGTTTTATTTTAAAGTGTTAGACTGTTGAATGCTTTTGTAGCATGGCATTGGTAGTGTCTTTGTCCAAAGCTTGTATTTACTCACTAGTCTGTGAGTGATATTTTGTGTATGTTGAAATTAGTGTTTTTTCTGTCAAAAATGTAGTTTAGTAGTGTTTTTTTCAATTTTTCAAATTGAAAGTCTCACTAAGCAAACTATCTTGACAAAGATATTACAGGGAAAGTGTTGAGAATAATTCTATTTATACGAAGAGTCACATATGGTGGTAGATACTCTGAACATCGCTTGGTGAAAGTCGTGAAAGACCACCGTTCGGAATCGAAGCGTTGTTTTAGCCGTATTTGGTGACCATGTACTTTCCCACCTTTCTCTTCTTCGTCTCCTTCTCATCCCTTACCAATATTGCCTAAACTCTTTCCATCACAGTTAAATGAGATAATACAAATTATTAATAACACAACATAATTATAACATGGATAAAGATTCAAGTATTTTTTTAAATTGAATCCACACGGATCCACTGGAAAATAAATTCTTCGGGTCCTATATCATCTTTGGGGATGCAGTGCGGTGGGTCTTATTGAAAAGATGAGATCGTTGAAATGGGTCTTGAGACCCATGTTGGAGAAGGGAGGAAACACGAAAATCTATCCACAGCCGAACTGTTAAACTCAAGAACTTAAAAACGACCCGTTCTAGTGAGATAAATAATTTCCACGAAATATAAATGTTGGGCGCGCGTTTGTGATGTTTCCCGACTATGCACCGGTGCCGAAGAGATATATGATAGTAGTTACTCAAAACATATTCCATTGAAATACCTATAGAATAAAGACAGAATTCCCACCTGACTGAATCTATCAAACGGATCGCCCGTTTATGCAATGAGCCAAGGTTTTTTTTCAAGTGTGTTGGGGCTCCAGACCAGAGATGGCTGCCAAATTCAACAATGGTTAAAAGTATCTAGTGATGATATATTCAAAGTATATTGGTATGTACAAACCTACAGTGTGTGGAAAGATATAAAAATATTATATTTAATAGCTGTCGTGTACCCGGCGTTCCTAAGGGTTGTAAATGGCTTGGAATAAAGTTCTAGTTTACCAGAAAACTAAGGTGGAAATACATAATATTATTGTTAGGAATTTAAAAGTATGTGTACTTGATGTCCCCGACTTTTTCTACCTTTCACTACTGTGCACCATATTGTTACTGTTAAAAGAAAACATTATATCGAATTTGTCTCCGTAATCATTCCAGTGCAGAGATAATGTTTTAAGTATTCTTCGGGTATCCCCTACCTTTTCTATCATTCACTACTGTATATCACATTGTTATTTACTATCAAAAATATATCGTCTTTCATTTGACCCCGTGTATCATTTCAATCATAGATAATGCGTTTAGTCTTCCTTGGTCGCCCCGTTTACCAAAACATAAGATTACATATTATACCTAGTGAAAGGTGAAGGATATCTTCTTTTCGGACTTCCGACTGGTCTTCGAGTGACGTTACGAGTTTTCGAGCGGCCCCATATTTTTTTGTACAAAAAGTGCCTGTATGAGCTAACCTTGTTAAATTTATTTTTTACTAACCTTCGTCAGATGCTTTTGTTTCGTGTTGATGTTTGTCATTTTTATGGCATTATTAGCTTTGTTCTGCTCCCACCAACCATAGAGCAGGAATTTAAACTCAGCGCTTGATTTTGTACATGGAACAACAAGCATCTAGGAAAAATTGCGACAAGTAACAATTCAACCGTCATCGACAAAAGACCAGAGAGAAAAGCCGCCTTTAAATCTCATTATTCGTAGAACATGCTCGCCGATTGTGTGCATTAGTTATTGTGAAAAAGGGTGACTTGTGATTAATAGAACGTTCTTCCCAAGTACGGGCCCCGCTGGACATCAAACCAAAGAATCACCAAATCTGGTAAGTGCAGAAATCTGCCGATTGCTTTGTGTGTTGGTTGGGGTAGCGCAATCTTCTGTCAAATAACAAGACTCCTGGAACAGAGAAAGGATAATGCCTTTCTCTGCCCCAAATTACGGTGACTCAATTACATCGTAATTGTGCGATGGCACACTATTACTTTCCCAAATTCATTCATTATCGTTACCAGTGAGACGAGAGAAGAAAAAGTAACGAGATTTCACTGCCGGTTAGAGATATTAAATTTGGAAAAAATTCGGTTTATGGGCGAAATTCCTAAAAAATAAAACTAGTTATTTTTATACTAACTTTGGGCCGAGGAATCCGAATCTGGAAGAATTAGGTTGCGGCAAGCAATATTAACTGAATTACACGACTTTAAAATAACGACGCACAAACAATTTAACTGGCCATTTTGAACGCTTTCTGACAATAAAACTAGTTATCTTTATACATCTTTATACTAACTTGGGCCGGGGAATCCGAATCCGAAAGAATTAGGTTGGGGCAAGCAATATAAACTGAAAAACACGACTTTAAAATTTTAGATGCAAACAATATACAACGCCATTTTCGATGCGCTTTTTGACAATAAATCCATAGAAAAATAACCAAAGATATATAAAATTACTATCAGGCAATTACTATCATGTAGAATGTCTCCCCGAAATTAGAGTATTTATTAAATTATTTTATTAAATTAACACAAACAAATAAAAAATAAAAATGCAAATAGTAGGCATACAAATCAATGCAAATTAATAATATAGTCAACAAAAATTCAAAATAAACAATATACATAATCGCAATCACATGTAGCTATCCCCTTCATCGTAACGATAGCAACCAAAGCAATGCAAAGATATCGATATTCGAATTGACAGTGGTACTTCGTTCCAAAGCTTTGACGAAGAATAGCTGTAACTACAATACATTATAATATGCAATGCTGCAGAATTTGAATGATTAAGATCTCTTTCTTCAAGAGAATTATATTATTTTTGCGAAAATGTGTCAACTCTTATTTAATTTTTTTATTTGTTCATGTTTTTATTTCCAATTGTGTAAATGTTTACGTGTTACCAATTAACTTCCAGGATCTTACCCATCGTGCGTCGCATGTTGTCTCATGTCTTTACCACAATTAAAACTTTTTTTGTCTGAGGGTATTCTTTACTTTGTGGAACTCGTTCCAACCTAATTTGTTTCGAAAATATTCTTGATGAAGTAACATTAAGAAAGGTCAAATATATAAATATGTGGTAAGGTGAAGGTCATAAGTCGTGACTCTTCCAACTCTCTAATAGTTACGGTTATTAATGATAGTTAATTTCTCCCAGGATTAATGCCACCATCCAAGTGCCTACATACATTAAGAACCTAAGTTTAGCAAAGTGACCGCAGTGTAAGGGTGAGAGCTTTGACTCTGGCGCGTCTCGAGTTTCAAATCTCCGCGAAGTTGAAAAACTGAAATATCTACGATAATCATATGTATATAATGTAGCAGAAGACTTCAAAGATCAACGCATCAAAGGTGGGTAAATGTTTTATTATCATCTAATTAAAATAGTTCATAAAAATCAAATTTTTACAGAAGCAAATTTTTTGTTCATTACAAGAAGTCAAAAGTTTTCAATATTTTTTAACTGTTTTACTTTTGCAGTATTATTATTATTTGAGTAGGTACCACATTTTTGCAAGAAAGCCACACATATTCGCATTTCGTGACATTTACGTCAACAAATGAATAGAATAAATGTATTAAATATAAAAGTGACTTTATCACGACAGAATGTAACCCAAATTCTAACAATAATTTGACTTTTACACGACAGCAGGTGACAGTTTTCATTTTGAAATAAACATATTTTTATATTATTTTTCTGCGAACTTATCCACCTTCTTATGGGCCTGATATTATATGAAACCTGATAAGAAAAATGAAGAAGAGGATTTAAAGGTGACAGTTTTTTTTTAATGTACAATTCTGAATCATTCCTTTTCTTCCACGAAATTTAATTTGTTTACTTTAATCTTTTTTTTTAATTTGAAAGGTAAGTTTTGGTACCGCCGCCCCTGGAACCATTCATTGGATAACCAACACCTCTTCCATAGGTCACCCCAAGTGGTTTCTCTACGTATGGTGATTTAGCAGGGGTGCCCGAGTTCATCGAGTGAGGTGTGTTCAGGATGCGCCTGGCCATCAGCTGCGTGGCGTGCCAGATCGGGAGTAGCTGATTTGAGAGGGATATATTAATAACGTCTGTCTCTTTATTATCAAATGCCTTTTATACTATTATTTTAAAGACTTCCAAATATTGTGTAGAAATTGTTAAAATTGCTTACATATGTTTATCTTTATATTATGTATTATTATTTTAATTTTTACCACTGAAAAAAATTACGTTTTGAGAATATTTTATTGTATGAAAATTGTTATAAATTGCTGAAATATTTTTAATTTCTTTTACGTAAATAGTATATTAAGATTTGTAATGGTCTCATATATTAATTTTTTTTGTTGTACTATTATCTTAAAGTCTTCCACAACACTGAAATAAATTACCCTTGAAAAGCTTTCTTCACAACTCCTTGACAATATATAATGTCTGTGAATATGTAAACTATTTGTTAAGATGAATAGTAAAGAAGTATCCTTCTTCAACGCTGTAGCAGATGCCCTGTTATCACCACTAAACTATCGTGTTTAGTACCATGTACATTATTAATACTTTATATTTAACAAGTTTATATATTTGCGCGCTTTTCACCGTACCATGTACATTGACAATATTATTTAGTTACTATGTTTATATATTTACGAGTTTCAAATCCATTTAACACAAAATAAATCGAATTATTCTAGGCAAGTATTTTCGGACTTGAGTTGAACTAATTCACTTTAATTTGGCTAGTCAAACACGTATTTTTTTCAAAATGATATCTCCTTCTCGGTTATTTATGTTTTAATCTTTAAATGCTGGGGAATTTCGAAATTATTTACTTCCCAATGAGTTCTGATCGCGTTCCAAGAATGCACAGTGTATAATATATTTAAAGAAAAAGAAAAAAAATGTGTTATTAAATTTTCAAATTTTATTATATATTTACTAAACTTTTTGTTCTATTTACGAATAATTACGAATCCCTGTTGATCGTGGGGTAGACATTATATTTCGCGAAAAGAAGAAAGTACAGTCCGTCGAGGAAGTGATAAAATTTAATTCAATGAAACTATTAACTGTTTCCAGCGTGAACGATTAACACCAATTTTAAAACAAATTAGACAGCTTTAATTTAGATTTAAAATCACTAATAAATGCCCTCCTTAACACTAATTTCAAAAATATAATATTTATGCTCTATTGTTTCGCTAAAAAAAAAACAAATTCATATATTTTTTTATTCGAATTTAGAATCATCTCCTTTCTGGAAGTAACACAGTTTTCTGAAGTATGTTTAAAAATGATATGAAAAATAATCACTTGAACCATATTGTTTTTTTGTTACAATTTTTTTTACCTTTACGCCATCTTGGTGTTGCCATTTCAATTACAGCGGAATATATTATTATTTATTTTAAACACTATTACACCACTAATCAGGGTCCCGGGGAGATGCTCCCAATATTAGAATTGATGCGTTGCTTTAAGTGGCATCCGCCTGTATAGTGAGGAGATCTGTAAAGCTAGGTAATCTTACAATATCCTACATCCTTTCAACTCTTATATCTTTTGCCACTAAAAACTCTCCTTAATGTAGTATCATAGACCCACTGGCTGGGTCCATTAGACTCTTAGCCGGAGTAGACCCTAAATAAAACGACGATATAGAACTGCCTTACGGAGAAATCCCTTATCATTTGTACAAAAAGATTACAGGTAGAGGTTTATCGTTAAACTAATCAATTTTTTCTTCTTTTAGAAATGCGAATACACGTAGCAGAAGGGTATTTTATTTTTATTTTAAATAAGTTGTAGCATTCCAAAATTATTTTCTTCGATTTTCAAGTTTGCGTTACTAAATGGAAAATAAATTAATTTTTCACCCCTAACTTAAAATGACTCAAAATCCCAGGTCTTACAGCTACCAAATTGTAGAATAATTATAAAATAATTCCACTGATACTTACGCACAATGCACATGTCTAAAACAAAATATACGTCAGACAAACTTAATCTGATTTTTGAAATAAAATACAATGTGGTCATATAAATTATTTATAAGGTCCCGAACATATCATGAGCTGTGTTTTCCCTCGGCCTAACATCCCAACACACGTAATTATGTTCGACTGATGGGCTGTGAGCTCATCAGCCTCTTGCGCGGAAGTAGCGAGTATGAAAATACACGGCCAACGATGAATAGCTTATACGCGGGGGCGGATAAAATTATTACCGCTGGCTGAATATGTAAGTAAAGAGAGTATGGATGACAATTTACTTAGATTTTTGTGTTATTTTCAACAATTTCGAGGATCGCACCAAAACAGTATTTTTTTTATTTAATTTTGCCTTTTACTTATCACTTTTCTTAGAACCGATGCCATTATCTTTTTGTCCGAAGTCTGAAAACTATGTGTTAATGAAATTATAGTGAAAATATATGAGATAAATCTTTAAAATGACAACAGATTAAGTTTTTATGAACATTTTACTGAATGGTAAGGTTTGTGTCTTTATGAATAGAATAATTAAATAAAATCATGCTAATGATTACTTGAAAAAATCTTTTCACATTAATAGTGTCATTGAGATCTCTTTAATTGATCATTACAATAGATTTTTCTATTCTGGGTCGAACGTAACATAAAGAAAACGAGTTAAAAAATAGTTTTCGATTCTCTCAAAGGCAAAACTGACGATAATTATTGAATTAAGTGCGGGATATACTTGTTGTATATGACATTTTTTTTTACTTTTTTACATTTAATGTTGCGACTTTAAAGTTTTTGATTTTTTAGCAGTTATTTTGTGTACGGTTTTTAATATTTCTATAATAGTGCTGGGCTTGTGTACAAACCAATCTATGTAATTACTTTAAATTTTGCGAAGTTCAGACCATGTAAGCGATCGATAATAATTCTAAGTATATAAGTATTTATAAGTTCCTCGTGTTATTGGCGCTTGGTCTGCGCTGATTGGTTGGAAGCGGAGAGCGTCCAGTTTCCGCTGGTTGGTATCTTGCATTTTTATCGGCGTCGATCTTTAGGTGGACGGGAATGATTGTTTCGAAATGAACCAAGTCTCTTTCATTCAATTTGCTTTTTTACCATCCCAACAGTAGAATCCCTATCCGGTTTGGTATTTTTAATGTGATTCATGCGTGATACACAAATTTCCGTAAATTTCCTCGGTTTGGTAATGTAATTTTATCTGTTTAAATATATGCTTATAACTATTAGGATACAAAAGAAAATTAATAGAAATCTGTACTTTACCACTGAAATAATTATAATGTTGTTGTACTTTTGGATTAAACCATACTGAAACATACGACGACTAATACGGCCAATTTGGACGATCTCATCAAAGGTATTCAAATTGCAAACACTTCCGCATTTTTTGGAAGTATCAGTTATAAAGTAAGTTCTAAGGTAAGTAATGCATTTGTAATTAAGGATTACATTCCCTAGTGAAGTAAAACACTGTTTCAGCTAAGTTGCAGATTTATTTTACCAAAAAAAATCCGGTGCAAAAGATAACCTCGTTTTTTAAAATATAGCTGTGCTTAGATATTTTCCAGAAAGAAACTTCTCTTCCAAACCAGAGGTGACACTCCATCCTCATCAACAAAATTTCAATCCTTATACATTTCCTACGGATTTCACAGAGAATCTGCAGGATGGGCGATTGTGATGATAGGTGGAATTTGAGGTTCCCCGACCTTAGTACCACATAAGATTTCAAAAAGGTTTCTGACATGTCCAGGTTTTTTACTATGAAAATCACCCATGTTTCCAAAAATGATTTTCTGAACATGTGCTTTTCTTGAACTTGAAGGTTCTTTTAAATTTATTTGTAATTCGACTTGTTCTTTTAGGTGTCAAAACAAAAAGTCTAGTTTAATGCTAGATAACCTTCTGACTATTATAAGTCAGAATTTTTATAAAAATACTATTTGTGTAATTTTATCTTATCATGTATTTTTACCTCATTTATCACTTTTGACATTTCCAGAAAAATATATTCACCCTCATATAAAATTTCTCTTACAAAAATGTACTTGTCGTATTATCATTTTTTTAATGATACAGTCACACTTTGACCTTTCTTTATTAAAGATGAACATGTTTTAAAAAGCATATCCACACTTATTCTGGCTTACTATAGTTTTCTTAACATGTTTTCCTTGCGTGATAGTATTAAAAAAAGGTCTATATTATAGCCACGTACACTCACATTTAAACTACTTGATTGAAATCTGGGGAAATACATGTGAAACATATATAAATGAACTACAGGTAACACAAAACAAAGTAATCAAAAAGCTATTTCATTTCAAACCTAGAACATCAACAAAAAATTATATATGGAAACAAAACTATTAAAATTAAGAAAATTATATGAATATAATACATGTCTCCTTATTTACAAAATAAATAATAAACTCATACATACAAATACAGAACTCATTAAAACGTTCCAAGTACACACATACTTTACACGGCAACACGATAAAATACATTTAAACACCATACATACTCATTATGGCAAGCAATCCATTGGTTACGAGGGAAGCAACATATATAATTGCCTCCCAGACGAAATTAAAAATGAAAAAAGTATAGGTACATTTAAAAAAAAATTGTTCAATATCGGTGTGTAATATATGTATGTGTAATATATATGTTATTTCCAGTTAAATAAGTGAAAAATGTTATTTTCTTTTATCTAGAATAAAAATATAAAAAAAAAGTAATATTATATTGAAAATGTCAAAATTTAGCCCTATTTAAGTTTGAGTCAGTGCAATTCTTGGTCGGCATCAAAATAATAATGATTTATAGTTTAAATAAACCTTTGGTTTTTTATTGGGGTTGAATGAATTACCCATATTACTTTGTGTTTTAGAAGTCAGAATGAAAGTCTGCAACATGCATGTAACTAATTACCCAAAATGCCCATCAACCAATGTGTGGTTTTGTTTCCAGACATCAACAGTAATATTATCTTGCCCTGCTTGTGATAACCTATGGCTGCATTGTTATCAAATTACAACAATAAACTCATGGACTTATGACCAAATGGATTGTGAATGGGTTTGATGTTTTAAGGTTGGGATGATTGAAACTCCGCAAATTTGGATGAGGATCGAATCGATAAACAGCACCAATTCGAACGGTCCCCATTAAACGTCCACTCTCGACTGGTTTTAGTTTTCGAACAAATTCGGTCCCATTGAAAGCTGAAATGAGAATGGGCATTTAACGAGGACAGTTCAAATATCACAAAAAATTAAATGAATGGTAGATTTAATCGATCTGAAACATTTTTTTTAAATTTTATTTATTTGAACTTAAAAAAAGAAGTTAATTGTGCTGATCGTTGATTTGATAGTTTTTATCAAAATTGACGGTGGTTGAAACATCCCAGCCTAAGTGAATTAGAGGAGTTTTAGTATTTTGTCTGTTGACTATTTTACTTTATTTTTGTGTTTTAAAGATTCGTCGAAAGTGGTATTGCACTCTCCGCAGTTGCACAATCCGGTAAAATTATTAATACGGGCAGCGGCCGTGGAAACAGGAATCTAAATTACCGGCAATTAGGATAAACGCGATGAAACACGGATATGAAAAGGTAAGTAATTTATTATTTTGTTTCGTGCCCGTTTCGAGTGGGGCGGCCCTCTTCCTCGCGGAGGTATGATTAGGGCGGATCTGATACGCCGACCAGGGAGCAAACACCCGGCCACATGTCTGATGGGGATATATCATTCTCTGTGTCTTGTTACAGGTAGGCAAGCGGCAGACGAGTCCGAGACCGACGGCTACAACTACTGTGGTTAGTTCGAAGGCATTCCACTATAAATCCTAGTAAATTATACATGGAATTAAAGTGTTTTCCTAGTAACTTCTTGTTTCTGAACGATCGGACGATTAGGGTGAATCTTGATACGCTAACCAGGGAATAAAAGCCATGGCACATTTTAAAATATAGTCACCATTAAAAAAGGAAGGAAAAGACATTTTTGCAATTTTGTGTGCTTTCAGTAAATATTATTAAAAATCATTAGAAATTACCTAAGATAATGGAAAATAAGATATATTATTTTCTATTATCTTTGGAAATGACAGACGTTTTCTTAATATCACAATATTTCTACAAGATCGGACGATAAGGGTGAATCTTGATGATCTGACCAGGCAGAAAATGCTAGAACGTCATTCTGTCGTCACACGTCACCCCTTAGAATGGAAAGAACATTTTCGGAATTTGGCTGTTTGAGTTTGGGATGAATAATATATCTTGAACTTAAATCTTCTTTAAAATTAACGGTGAATTTGAAAAAATGTTTTTCTAAATATCACAATTTTCTCTAATTATCAAAATTATTTTTAAAGATTCATGGATGCAGATAGACTAGATATAATAGGCAAGAAAAAGACTTCGGCAAAAGTACATTTTTGTTTTAATTACACGTATTTTTTACAGAACCACTAAAATGGCCACCATCTTAAAACCGGAACCGGACATTACAAGAAAATTTACAGACAGATGAAATGCCAAATGGTCGAGTTAAAACAAATTTCTCTACGCTCAGTCAATAAGTTGAAATGTACTACGTAACTTAAAACTACGTTAAATGTATAATGCAGGTTTGTTCTTATACACTCAACATAGGACTGTGTTTTGGTAAAACCCTTCAAGTCACATTTTTTTGGATTGTTACTTTTGATTGTTTTCGTGTTGAATAGTCTTCAAAGTACAACATGGTAAATTAATTGACGAATTGGAATATTTTAAATGAAAAATTTGAAAAACAAATAACTACTTAAATTCAAGATTTTTAATTAGTTTTAAGAAAATTTTAATCATCGTTTTGATCTTTTCTTGTAAATTTTTCATTGTGTAGCTTCGAGGGTTTTATAGTCAGTCATTTAGGTAGTCAATATACGTTTATTTTGAAAGGCATACAAAAAACATTTTCGAACAAACTTCCTCCTATTAAATATAATATTGTCTAAATACTCACCTGAAAACAACTACAATGAATGTATGTAAAAAAATCGACAATGTTCAAGGTATATACACTAAAACGCAATTATGCCGAATTCAATGTTTTCGATAAAAGAAAATAAAGAAATATTAGTTTTAGCGGATATTTTCTCATTAAATCTTATGGATATTCACAATTTTTATAAAATCTGTCTATTTGAATTTCACATTTTTTCTTGACATCTGGTCGAGCTGAAAGCTGAGATGTCGATGCCAATGCATTCTATCAACTTTCGGTGGCAATCACGTACGCATACGCGGACATGCATGCATTTCTCTGAAATCAGATGAAATTAGGGCAGTTAATAAGCAAAATAAATTACGGTCCTACCCAATCGGCATTTGGCGAGGTTGGTCTAATTGTCGACTCCAGTTCCAGGATAGGAAGGTCTAATTCTCAGACAAAATTAAATGATTATATTTTTTTCAGGTTTAAATTATTTTTTTAAAAAGAAGTATTTTAGTAAAAAAAACCTTTAAATATGATTTAAGATTTTCCCGGCCAAAAGTATTTTTGTTATTTGTTTTTGGGGTGTCATGCCGTGTTGCGCTAACTCCTTCTTTAGCCAACGTTTCATCACACATCTGCCCTGATGATGCACACTGTAATGTTGTCCGAAACGTTGGTTAAAGAAGGAGTTAGCGCAACACTGCATAACACCCCAAAACGAAACAACAAAATATTATTCATATTTATACAAAATATGTTAGTAGGCTAGGGCACCAGTTAAAAGTACATATACCTATTATTTCATTATTATTTTAATACTATACTTATCAAACAACTTATCAAAATGTTAATACTCATCCTAATTTGACTGTCCTAAAACGGGAATCCTCCTAGTTGGGCAGTCAAAAACATTTCTTAAATAATGTATATAAATGTAAAATCTTTTACTAAATAAAAAAATAAAAAAACCTTTGTTTTTTACGAGTTGATTCTTTATTATATAGTTTGAGATATTAAGAAAACGACATTCTAATGTCAAAAGGACTTTTTTCCGTTACTTAAAGGCGTTTTTACACAATTAACTAATCTAGTCCTGAACGGGCGTAAGCTACCACTGATAAATTTGTTTAAATTGTTGAGTCGGTTTCCAGAATTTGATAAATAAAGAATTCCATAATTATCTCAAATACGCGGAGCAGAGAGACTACTTTTGCGGAGTTGTTTGTAGTGCGAATTTGATGGAAGAAGTATTTTTGTTCCCTCAATACGAGAAATTTATACATGTTATTTTCAAACGTTTCTTTTTTGCGTTCTTCTTTGTGGTTCCTTAAATATACAAATGAAATCGAATAAATATTTATGAAAATTTTAAAAATGGTTGATTTTTCAGATATAAATGGGGTGCTACCATCAATTGAAAAAAAATATATCGAAACTAACTCAAATAGATGCGTAGTCAATAACTAATTTTATAAAGTTAATTAACATTTTTTTTTAAAGAAAAAAGTTAGTTATGAAATGAATAACCTTACAATATCTCCTACTACCATCATTTTGCACAAGAGCGGCGCTGTATAAATCGTCCAAATATTATTATTATTATTATTAATACAGACTAGATATGATGGACTCGCCGAACGTCACAGCGGTGCTGCCAAGGTCTGTATCTATGTGAGGATATTATGTCAGCGCTTTATTAGCAGCAGACGCATGACAGCGACGGATGATGAACCTCGTGCTGGCACTATTGGTGGACGCGGTGGACTCTCTCCCTGCAGCACCTGGTCCAGTTTCTTCACCACCTAGGATTTTTGCTGCAGAGTCTGCGTTTTCCATTTTCGTCGAACGTCACAACGGTGCTGCCAAGGTCTGTTATCTATGTGAGGATATTGTGTCAGCGCTTTATTAGCAGCAGAAACATAGCTGGACGGATGACGAACCTCGTGTTGGCACTGTTGGTGGACTCTCTCACTGCAGCAGCTGGTCCATTTTCTTCACCACCTAGGATTCTTGCTGCAGAGTCTCTATCTTCTATTTTCATGTTCCTGTTCTTCATTTTACTTTACTTAACTTCACTTTATTTTGGTAATATTTACAATTTTTGTAATACCTGCATAAACTGTAAAGCGCCCCTGAGGTGATAACTCACAAAAGCGGCGCTATAAAAATTGTTCGAAATAATAATAATATTAATTTATTATTATGATTACTTATGTAGCATAAATGTTGCTTGTTCCGTAATGGAGAACTTTTGAATTCGTAGCCGAGGAATTGTGTGATGCCACACTTCATTATGAATAATTTATCATAAAATTTCGATACCAATCAAATCTGTATCTATTAGGTTTACTTAAACTTTCCGTGTGCTTCTGGGCTTACTTGTTTCATCCACTTGCAAGTTTTTTTTATTTTGTTTATGTATTCTCTCTCTCTCCCTCAATTCTTAATGATTTTATGTAAAACAACAAAATTTGATTTCATTAAAGTAAGAAAACCGCGATTTCTTAATTTCTAAGAAAGCAATGTAACAACAAAAAAAAATTATACAGCCATATTTTTTCAATTTTTTTACAATCTTAGTTTTTCTGATGATACTTGCTAAATTATTGCACAAAACACAAAAATAGCTTACCGATAAAAACTAAACGCAAAAATAAAGTACCTAAATATCTATTCAAATACTGTTAGCTTCATGTTCGGATTTGTAATGCAATACATTTTCAACTGAACGACAAGGCATCCCCGTTCTACAACCATACGAGGTGTTAAAATGTTGCATGATCGCATAATGACGGCTTAGATCAGTCATGGGAAGTATTTGCGGAAAGGGGAGAAAAGAGATAGTGGGGGGTGGGGTATGCGGATAGAATACAGCGTTTGCGTGTCTTCCAATTTGCCGATTATTTATTTGAGCATATGAATTTTATGAAAGCAACGTAAATTCGCCATATTAACGTCCTGGAGATGTTGTTTAGATGCCTTTTTTCGCATATGGTGAAGCATTTTGTAGATTTAATTATCTGCTCATTTAAAAATTGCCTACCTACTCTAAATTTTCTGATAACAATACTAAAATTAATCTTTCATCGAATGCGCGCGGTCATACACATATGATCGTTTTATTGTAAGTTTGGCAACGTTGCCGAAACTTCCAGGACAGTCCCAGTTTGCCTCAGCGGCCTGCCTGCACTAAGTTATGTCTAAGAGACTAGTTATTTTTGAGGAAAAAGAGCTATTTCGTACATAATTTTTCGTTCATAATGAAAGTGGAGTCGCAATTTGTAAAAAAATGCGTTACCCCAAAGATCTTGGATTAAAAAAAACATGCAATTTTTTCCAATTCGTCATAAGAGTGTGTAGTGACGGTTACACATGGAAAGTGATGAAACAAAAACTTTTTAACTTGGTTAAGTAGGTTAGGTTAGGTTAAGTAAAAAAAAAATCAATCGTTTAATCGTTTCTAATGACTTTATATCACTATTTAAAAGTGTTGAATTGTCACTGTGTTGAGTTATCATGGAACCTGTAGTGACACACGCAACCGATATTCGCCACGATATTATTATAGTTTTTTTCCAAATTTTATTAAGTCCTACAAAACAATTAACCCCGACTAATTGTTAAAAGCAACTGGTTTATACTTCCAAATAGAATGTCATAATGACATAACTCTTTTTTATTCGTAAGTTCCAGAGATTGGTAATAAACCCTCAAACAATAAAACGTAACGTGATTGTTTTGAATAAGTCACGCGTGAAAAATATACTCCTACGTTTTCTTTACAACGTGCGTGCGCTGTTGTGAAAATTTTCAGAGATTAACGATTTCCGGGGTGGTTATTGTAATTGATATAAATAAATTATGGACCACATTACTTACTTCTATTACATTCCGAGAAAACAATCCTCATGTTTAGCCGCCTTAAATTAAAAAAATAACATTTTTAAATTACGGAATGGCAAACGTATTTGTTCATTGCTAAAAATATAAAATAATACTTCCATAAACAGTATAAAATATTTTTAATAATTACACGCCGAATAATTTAACTTTCAATGAATAGTGTGTTTTTTTTTATTTCTAGATCATTCCTAAGTTAAGTTAAGTCCTAGATCGCATCTAGGATGAAAATATTAAAATTATATATGTTATTTTGTAACTAAGAGTTTAACCAATATTATTAATAACCTAAAAGGGAACTCAATGTTATATTTGGTTAGAATATTGTGTGCACGAGTTAAATAAAACTCTAATGTCCTCTTTATTATTTATTATGTAAACTGTAACCACACATATTGCTCTAGAAAAATAATATTTAGCATGAGACTCAATATAATAGCATTATTACTCAAGGCGTGTCGTAGGAACTAAATAGCAAGACTGCTACAATCTTAGTACGATAATAACAATCATAAAAATAAACTTTAAATCTTTCAACACATTTTTAACGGTATTAGTAGTTTGTATTATAAAAAATTCAATTATCATTTGGCACTGTTCTTGAATATGCATCTACGCAGTACACAAAAACAGAATTGAAAGCGTTAAAGATAGATTTTAAATATATGTACCAAAACTACCACACTTTTCGATCTCACGTTAGCAATGAAGACTATGCAAAGTTCTTCAATACACAGATATTTACTTTAAATTACAACGCTGAATCAACTACAGTTCTTCGGTACGTTATTAATTGTACAAAACTTAATGAAAAAATATAATAATCATTAATGGTTGATTGAAGTACAAGTACATATTAAATAATTTGGCGTGTTGGAAATAAGCCGACGTAGCTCAGTGGTTCAGAACACCTGACCGGACATCAGAAGATGCGGATCAATTTCCGTAGGCTGCATTTATTTTTATTCGGGAGATTTTTTCCAATTTGTGTTGATATTTCAGGCGATTAATTATTGCTTATAATAATTTGTTATCCTTTGTGCTATGCATAAAAAAATTGTCTTATAAACATTAGTTTCATTAAAAAATAATAATATTTGACAAGTCAAAATATTTCACCAACAAATGTAGATATAATATGTATCGACGCCATCTAGTGGGAAATTTAGCACTAACAAAGCCTTTCCTACAAAAATAATATTGATTATTTACATGTGAAAAAAATATATTAAGCAGTAATTGTCGATCGTAGTACTAGTACATATTGAATTATTTGGCGTGTTGGAAATAAGCCGACGTAGCTCAGTGGCTCAGAGCACCTGACCGGTCTTCAGAAGGTGCGGGTTCAATTCCCATCGGCGGCATTTATTTTTTGATATTTTTAATTTGAATTGATATTTCAGGCGACTAATTATTGCTTACAATAATTTGTTATCCTTTGTGCTAAACATAAAAAAAACCTTGTCTTATAAACATTAGTTTATCATTGAAAAAAAAGTACACAACTTCTTCAAGTCCTTATCATTCCAAATTGCGACAGCAGTTAGCCACTTATTGTTAATCTCCCTCTTTGCAAAACAACTCTTAACATAGCTCCTTTATCTTCAGATCCACAAATTCATATAACTATTAACAACACATTGACATTTTTAACGAAAATCAATTACACAACCGCACTTAAACTAGATAACTTAATCTGTATGCGTCCTATCTACTCCTGTCATAATCCCTTTATCATAATCCTATTTAACCCTCCATCCTCCCCCTCCCCAATCACCCTCTATATATAAATATTTTGTAACAGAAAATTGCATTAGTCATTTAATTTTGTCATCAAAATTCAATAATTTACCATTATACCTGCGGTGTTTATTGAATTATTTTCGCTCGACTGCTAACCATGGGACTGTTGACCACCTCATAAAATGTATGTAATGTAATATACTATTTTGATTAAACGTATCATTTTTGGTTGCTTGTGATGTGCGTTATTATTCCTACATGAAATGTGAAATCTCGAATCAACGAAGTTTGCTATGAATTTAACTGTCTTTTTCAAAATTAGAACTGATTGTTTGCAGAATTCAGATTCAAAATAATAATGTAATAAAAATATTTTAAATGCCATTTTCAAAATTGGAATTTATCTGTTGAGAATCCAGTATAACCCGTGATTTTTCACTGGTCTGCGCTAGTAATACTTGTGTCAACGTTTTTTCGAATGAACGATTCCATAGCATGTAAAAAAATTTGAATAACATCTAAAAAAGATATTAAGTTGATGTTGCGCTTAACCTAACCCGACATATTTTTAGGACATCGTAATATGTAATGCGTCACCTATGTACCGGAAAATAATTTTAAAGAGGGCAGGTTTGAATATATTTATGCACACGAATAATAGCGAAAGTTACAAAAAGGTTTTTCTAACTTATTTAGAACACCCGTCCTCAGTCTTCTCATACCTCACAAATGCCCAAGATACGATAAGGTAGCGAAATTCATCAATTCAGTTTAAATTTAGACTAGCAATTTAATTCAACAACGTTATGCTTATGTATTATTTGTTTTAATTTTCGGCTTCATAACAACAACGTATTAGAGCTAATTTAATATTTTTTTCCGTCAAGTACACCATTACAAGTAGGGATATTTTTTGAGTGATTAATCTGTAGGTACCTGTGATTTAAGTGATTAATCTGTAGGTATCTGTTTACAATGAATATTGTATATACTAGATACGTATTACAGTACAAATCAAGGCGATATATGACTCTAATAACGGGGGTTCGCTCGACGCTCATTTTAATTCCTTCTGTTGAACGTATTATTTATTAAATGTTTCTAGAGGGATCCCTACCAATGTAAGTTATTATAACAGGACCTTATCATGAAAATATATTATGTAAAATGGTTTGAAAATTTTATAAGACGGTTTTCAACTATCAAATTAGCGGTAAGCACCAGATTTTATTTTTCTAAAGGATGAATTAGTAATTTTCCTAGGGATCCCTCTAGAAACATTTAAGATTTTAGTAATTGGTTCATCAGACATAATTCAATGCACAGAGTCTGGAGAAATAGTCTGTTTGTAAGGAAATCACTATATTTGTTGTGATGTTGAGCATTTGTTAATGAAACAATGAAAACATTGTATTATAAGTGTAAGTCTTGAGCTTAAAGTCTTATTTCTTGCTTTATATTTTTATACTCGTAAGAAATTCTTACCATTTGTAAAAATATACGACTGTAGGAGATTAACGTATTTTATAACTAAAAAATATTTTTTAATTATTAATTACAATGCAAGGCAGCTTAAATTACTACAAAAATACATGTTCATACAAATTTCTTCAATATTGGTAAAAATAACTTCCCACACCAACTCACACCTGAACGTAAACCGTTAACAGTATTTTGTATAATATATTATGTTGATATCCTAGGCAATATTTAAAATATCTAAAAGCCAATTTAAAATTGTAATTCATCCATTTTTAAGTTAAAACAATTAAAAATAGACAAAGTAAAAGAAAATATGAAAATGAAGTAATTTAAGGGCGCCCGCAGACGAGAGAATTGTGAGGCAGTTCCCAAGCACGCAAAAGTAAGTTAAGGGCACCCACAGACGAGAGAATTAAGTCGCGGAGGCAGTTCCCAAGCTTGCAAAAGTAAGTTAAGGGCACCCACAGATAAGAGAATTTAGTTGCGGAGACAGTTTCCAGCAAGTGAAAATCCATTATGGTATTATGGAGATGCGCATACGAGAGACTTTATTTTTTAGAGATTTTTTTCAAATTTGGATGAATTTTGGGAATTTTCTAACTGTTGCCCCGACATCAAAGTCTCTCATCTGCGGGCGCCCTTAGTAAATAAACAAAAAATCTATGAAAACATGAACGGAAAGGTACAAAGTTCATGTTTATGTGATAAAAGCCAAAATATGTAGAAAATGCATATAAAACAAACAATATTAATGATAACGTATTCAGCGAGAAATAATCAAATAAAGAAACAATCAAATCATCAAAAAAATATTTAAGTTTTAAATTTTAATTTATCATACTTAACTGAATATTTGAATCTAATGTTTTATTTTTTATGTGAATACCGCAAAAGAGCTGTCTGGAGCTAGTGAGACTAAGGCATCCTGAATTGGGATATTTTATGAGGCGGTGGTGAAGAGGGAGAGGAGACGAGGAAGAAGAAGGTGGGGAAGTATATGGCTAACAAACACGGCCAAAGCCATTTCAAGCTACGTTTCAATTCTGAGTGGTGTTTTTACACCAGGGCAATACGGAAAGTATCTTCCTCTCGGAAACGTGCCGCAAATGTTCTATATATTATTTTAAATAATTAAATAAGGAATTAACAAAAATTCATCAAACGGGGTACCCCAGCATAAAAAAAGACTTTAAAAAAAAAAAAATTTTAAAAATTAAAAATTATAAAATTTACTTGCACACGTCGGGATTTGAATTCGTGACCTCCGGCTTGCCTCATCTAGATAATCCTCACAAAGTATTTTCAATCATAAAAAGTGTCGATTCAAATATATATTCAAATTTCAAATGTCCCACAGGTTTTATCGGATAAAACACTGTGCGCCGGTGGTAGTTACGAAAATAAAAATTTAAACTTATTTGGCCGCCTGAAAAGACATGTGTTTCAAATTGAACTTATTTTTCCAATTTTAAACGCTTCTAACAAATGAAAACTGGGATTTCGAAGGTTTTCAATGCCGAAAATTATGATATTCTGTTAACGATGACTTCATGTCAGAAATAAAGAAATTGGTGCTAATCACCTGATAGCGTGAATATTAGAAATTTGCTCCACAACCTCTAACTATCTTTTTCACTCTATCTGTTCGAAATTCACTAGAAATTAATTGTTTTTATTACTAGAAACACTTCTTCTCTACGGCTGAATTTCGCGAGTTCCATTTTTGCATTGCAAAAACCTGAAACTAATTTACTTTCATTTCCCAGTATTGCCCGGGCTTTACTCAGTTTTTCGAAATCACATATTTTCTCTTATTCTGAAGTAGTAACAAAATTCAGTTTTGATTCTTCTCGAGGGTGGGAATTTTTTTGTGAGCTTTTAGGAGATTTCAGGTTTTTTTTCTAAAACTCGTGTAGAAAGTGACCTTCCTTTTGTTTCGAAGGTCATTTGTGAAAAATAAAAATTAGTTTAAAATAAAAACAATCCCACACACACAAACACACACGGACACTTTTTAATGTATGTATTGAATGAACACGGAGGAAAATCGGCATTTTTAATTTATTAAGAACCGCTTAAAATTATTTTTAATTCAGTTATAAACGGGATTGCAGGTAAAGTCATTTTATGCAAAGTTTTAAAACCGTTTCGTGTTTTACCTTCACAATGATTCCAAGATAATAAACAATAGAAATACATTTATTGAACAGTAGTTACATAATATTTTGTTAATCAATAGTTTTGGCGGTATACATAAAATCTACACAGAGAGAAATGATTGATTTTATTATTTTTACTTTTATTTATACATGATTTGGAGGGTAAATGCGGTTATTGTAATATTTTACCCTCCATGATAGGGATGACCCAGTGTTATGGCGGGTGAATTTTACAGTTTGCGGACATAGAATGTATACATTACTATAATATCATAATATAAGATCATTTCTAATTTATTGAGAATTTATAAACTTTTTTTGTAATTCCAGTTAAAAACGAGATTGCAGGCCTTAACGAAAGAATGATCAGGATTCCTGATAAACCATTACTAAATAAAGGAAATATTATCATCAAATAACACAGTTCATCAAATCCCGAACATTTTCGGATTTTCATGAACACGTATTCTGACATCGTGATAATCTATATATATATGATATATTATTATTTAACAAGTTTTGCAAATTAAACCTATAACAGTAGGTACATGAATAAAAGTTTCTTTCAGTTCATTCGAAAACGTGTTTCAACAAATTCTGACCTTGTTTAACATGTCAATGGACCCATGTTCCTTAAGTTTGTTTTCGACATAATGGAACAATTATTATTGGTGGGGTTGATGTATGTATTTAATAACATTGATATTGCTTTGGGCATAACCACAAAAGTATAAACGTGGTTTGATGTCGTTCTATTTTTCCAAAATTACGATAATATCAAATCGTTAATATGTACTATTCATTGAGCGATTGAGTTAAAATTTCTAACTTATAACATATGAAAAAACACGTGTTTTATTTTTTATTTTAGAAAATGTTTGTTTAGGGGGTAGGAGAGGTATTTTCCAAGTGCTTCTTACTTTGAGAGATTTGTAATTCTCTTTCGAAATCTGAATTAAATATACCCGAAAAAACAAAGTTTTATTAATAGATATATCTATAAAATAATATATATTTGGTTTGATAGGGGATCGAATCTTCTTCTCCGGGGACTGGTTTCAACCGCGCTAACAACTAAGCCAATTCCAATAAAAAGAAAATTAAAAGTCATTTTAAATACATGTAGGATTATGAAAGGTTTTTTTTAATATTTATATTGGGGGATCAGTAGGATTTATAGGTCCATTTAGTAGTTCTTCCGAGTCGAACCCACTGATATAAAAATATCTAGAGTCGGTTATTTATTTTCCCATTTGATCTCTGGTGAGTTGACGTGTTGTTGTTGTATTTTTTTGTATTTATTTTGCTTATATAATGCACTTGCATAATTTGGATTGACTAGATGATCATTTGTGGAAAAGTGTGTGGAAGGGTTTAGTTTTTCCTGTGGGGAAGATTTAGCCCGGACATAAAGTCGGAAAAAAATACTATAAATAGTAAGTTTTAGATTTATTGTAAAATGTCCTTAATGTTATAGAAATAAGTTGTTAAAAGGTTTATACTAGATATAATATAACCAAATAAAAAAATACACTATATATATTTTAAATTAAGTGCTGTAGTGTCATCCAATTTCAGAAAAATGAGCCACAATGATTGCCACCAATTTTCAGAATGCGACAAAATTTCTATTTGCCGAGTTTCAGCTCAATCTAATGCCGGGAAGTAGGTTAGTTTCTACTTTCAAGATTTGTGGACTTTGAAAATTTGACACTTTTTTGGGTTATAAAAAACGTACCTAATTGAGGCATAAAAGTCATAAGGTTGCCTAACAGATCACCACAAAAGATTTCTAACTGTCGGATGCAGTGTTTTCATACGGCTTTACCGATAGGGTTGTAATGTGAGGATGAAGGGAGCGGGAAGGGGAAAAAAGAGGAATGTTGGTGAATTTTAAAGTTAATTAGCTATTTGCTGCATTTTGGACGAATCCTGAGATATTCCCATATTGGTATATTTTTAATCATTTGATTATTTTTTATGCTTTAGACGTTGCGGGTTCAAATCCCGGCGTGCGCAACTAAATTTTATTTATATAATTTGTGTTGTTTCACAATTTAAAAAAAATATATATTTTGCGGCACATTGCAGTTGGAAGTTTCTCTAACACCACAGATATCTCTTATTTTTAGCAGGTAGATAGATAATATATTGAGTCAAAGAAAGCAGTTACCTCGATGTGCCTACAGAAAACTCCCATTTCACCCAAAGTGAGCGAAAACCATTATCATTTCAAGATATAGTCACGAAAACGAAAATTTTCTCACATTTCCTAAATGTTCCTTTAGCAAGGCCTACCTGAACCCATTTGCCATTCAATCGGTTACCCTTTAAATGCTTGATCCGAATTTAATTTCTTTACACTTCAAAGCCTGAAAAATCTTTGTTTTCATTCGAAAAATTCTTCAAAAGACAATATTTTTATGCTTTCATAACGTTAAGGCAGAAACCAAGCTGCTGTAATGGAATTCGAAATGAGTAGAACGTCAGTCTGGGTTTACCTAATCAACTGGGTTTAAGTTTGTAGACGCAATTAAGTGAAAGAAACGGTTAGAATGTGTTGGAAAAGCAGGGTTAGGCTATGACAAAGGAATTATAACGGTTATCTTGATAAAAATTACTTTGATTTAAAATTAAATGAAAAACAATATTTCATTTCTTCAGTATCACTCAAAGCAAGAAAGAAAGACGTTGCAAATAGAATAGCTTAGCTCAATGCTACACTAATTGAATAGGTATACGCTAGTTGCAAAAATAAGAAAAATAAAATAAGTAAAGTAATAAATAAACCGAATGTATGTTTAGTATTGTTACGGGTGATTTATTTTGGTATATTATATCAAAAGTCCATTATACCGCCTGTACAGATGAGCTTATTAATCTGCGGGATGTTGTTACTAATAACAACATCTTTTTCGATATTCTTCTATGTAGGTACATTTTTTTTATGTGAGATATAGAGAGTCCAAACTGTTCTAATTGTCTGGAGCCAGCAAGACCATGGCAATATTGGGAAATGTATGTTGCTGCTGGTTTTAGGGAAGGGAAGGAGACGGTGAAGTACCAGGACATGCAGATATGTTACTAAACACGGCTAAAGCTATTTCAAGCAAGGTTTCGATTCTGAATGGCGGTCTTTCACCAAGGTTATACTGAAAGTAGCTACCACTCTGGAACGCGAAGCGAAATATTTTAAAATTTTAAACAAAATGATTTAAATAAGAATCATAACCGCTCATTCACGGAGGACGTTAAATATGGTTACCATTTTAAATCGAAGGAAATTGCGCATGAATTAAAGAATTACTATTTCGGTCTGATTTGTTTTAGACTTATAAATCATACACAAATAATTATTACAATATCTAGAAATTTGTTCTATGTATGTACATTAACTGTATATTTATATTTTATGTCATGTTACAGTCCCTATAAAAAGAAACGATTTTCAATTTATTATGTATGATACTGAAATAAAGAGGCCACAAAACGAATTACCCAGACACGACTTTTGATACTTTTGCATCAATTGTTGGCAAGTACCCACCAGGGACGTCCCATTATTGTTATCTTTTTGTTGTTCATAAATACATTTTTGTTACCTTTTATGTAGAAAAAAACAAAATTCAAAAAATTTATATTATCACTTCTTCGGTATTTGCAAAATCACTTTGTGATTTCATTTTAATCAAAATAAAATTAATTGGTTTGTAAATACCACTATTTAATCAATATTGATCATGTTTCAAAACCAACGGTTTCTTCGTCGGGATAAACGTATAAAGAATATTATAATGATATAATATTATCGTTATTTTGCACTTCGCTTTCAATTTTTTATTTACTTCTTTTATTTTAACAACTCCATCACATTCACAAGTGATTAAAAGTTTTTTCAAAGAATACACGGGGTATGAATACAATATTAATAAATTACAATACATTCCTTACACTGTTATAAACAATGAGTACGAAAAATGTATACGGCTTTTTTATCACTATATTGTTAAAATGTGACTGCATCATCGTTTCCT
Organism: Hesperophylax magnus; assembly: GCA_026573805.1. Taxonomy (NCBI): domain Eukaryota; kingdom Metazoa; phylum Arthropoda; class Insecta; order Trichoptera; family Limnephilidae; genus Hesperophylax; species Hesperophylax magnus. The sequence goes on from JAIUSX010000071.1 coordinate 1,658,442, forward strand.
GATAAAATATTAGTCATTCAGAATAAATCTGAACATGTTCAATGCAGGTGGACTTGTCCAAATAAATATACGAACGAAAGGCGAGATGATTATTATTTTTAAGAACTCGTAACATATTCGTGCTGTACTGTTATTTTGTTATGAAATTTGTTAATTCAATTTTTATAGGCATCCAGTCCCATTTTTACCAAAAACAGTTATCATTTTTTTTTTTACTTTTATTAAGAAAAAATCTTATAAAATATTATTTTAATTCTTTTTTTAAAATTCCCTTAAAAAAATCATATTTCTCAGTGAAAAATCGGTGGAAAAGTCACGGCATGCTACTGGCGCCTCCCTTTCAAAGTTGTTCGAAGCGGTACTCAAATGATTATATTGTTAAGGGGTATTAAAGTACAAATTGAAACATAAAAGCGGGAAGCGGGGATGACAACATAAGCCCGGCCCGCCATACAACCCACTACTTGTCATGGCGGAATTCAAGCAACTACCGACATATAACAAAACCCAGGAATCTCTCAGCGGAATGCCATCTGCAATCCTGGCATCGCGAACCCTCATTATAAGTACGATTTACAAAGCTTAAATTACATGAGCGAATTATTATACTATGTAGACACCAATATTTATATTATAATACGTACACTTCTTGGAAAAATTAAGTATAAGTTGTGGGAATTTCACAACGAAGTGATAAATATAATTTTAAAAAAGTTTTTTTTTAACATTAACCCAACACAGAAAGTCCTTAGGAAAATTAGTTCCCTCCGAGCCTAAACGTAGCAAATTCATTGGGGTGAACTACAACAGAGGTGTCGGTTGTGACAATTGACATTTATTATTATGATATAGCGTTAGTAGTATCAAAATCTAAAATGGCGTTAATTTAAAAAAACTATTCGACAAAACTTGAAAAATAATTCGAAATAATATCCGAAGATTTGTAGGTCTTAAATGTGGGTAATCAGTAGGTACCTATTTTACCTCGTCTTAAACTCAAAATCAATTTTAATTCAATCACTTTCAAAAAACTATTTTTTGCTTTATTTATTTTCTTGCGTCGAAGCTTTTTTGTCTAAATACAAATTCAAAACAAAGATGTTTGATTCGATTAAGAAATAATTACCGTGTGTTCTGCTGTGATAGGATATCTTATTCTTATTAATAATCGAAGCAAAATAATTTATTTATTTATTTACTAAACGACGTAGCGTTATCCTCGTTTTGGTCAATAAATTAGTGTTACGTACGAGGTTTTGTTAAAAAATGCAGTTTCAACTTATTTGCCACTCCCTTCGCTTTCATCAATTACTCAATTTTTTATTTTTTTTATTTTTTTATTTTTTTATTTTTTTATTTATTTATTTATACGCCCATTGGGCTTTTACATACATAGTTAATAAAAAAATAATATTCTGAAGATTGCAAGTTCACAAAAGTAATAGTAAAAATACATATAACCTTATACATTTGACATATTATAACAGCAAGTAAATAGTGCAAAAATAAGAATATTACTACTCCTAAGTTATACAGACTTAAATTAGTTAATAAGAAATGTAAAGTTTATATGTAAATGCTAGGTAGTGGCAGCAGTAACATGATACAATACGACACATAGTGTATATTTGTTAGATAATTAGTACTAATGTGCGTTATATGCAATATCGTAATTAATAATAATAAGTAGCAGTAAGTTATTAGCTAAACACATATTTTTAGATAAATTTAAATATATATTTTTTTTATTTGGTCTTTCCAAATTTAAAATAATGTTTTCACTTCAAAATGACAGTAAACTGTTTTTAAATTTAAATGTTCACATTACATCACCAAATCACGATTGTCGTCTTGCTCAAATCCCTTCCGTAAAATAAATTATTAAAATTTTTTTTTATCGTAATCGTTATTTTTATGCATGTTTTTGGGTTCCAAACTCAGCGTAACATGGGCCCTCCATTACTTAAAATGACCCTGCAGGCAGGTCTAAGTTATTTCAAAAGAAACCACAAAAATATAATTACTTAACACAGTAATAAATCAACTGACTACCTTTCAGTAGACTTTGCGTAGAACAACACAGTCGAGATATTCATAAACTCATTCCAGTTTTATCCCATCAAAGACAGTCACTTGTGGCAGCCAAATTCTTTTCCTCTAATTCCCAGAAGATGGTATTGACTTAAGCAGAATATTTGAATAAGCCGCCCGGCCGCCAAACCACAAAGGATTTTGAGGAACAACAATATTCAATGTTGTATAAAGTGCTTCAATTTTTACCCCAGATATCTCCATTCCCTTTGTTTATTATCAATGGATGCTTTCAAAGGTCACATTTAATGCTATTTATTTATGAACATAGTAACCTTATTTTTTTATATATTATATATCTAAAAAGTTAATAAACCACGTTATTTAATTCGGCAAATCTTGGACTCATTTTAAGGTGCTTCGTTATGATGTTATTTGCTTTACAACTTACAAGGTAATTTCAAAGTAAATTTTATCTCTTCACAAATTTTCACGTATCCAGTTTTACGGTAATCAATTTTTTTATCGGATACAATTACATGCCATATATATATATTGATCAGCGCAGGTAATTTTTCCGTTATTAAACTGAATACTTTTGGGTTTTTTAGGGTACCTTTATAATTAATCATTTTATTAATTAACAAAAAAATTGAATAAAATATCAATGCTTTTAAATACAAAAATCCATGTGTAAAATTTGCAGAAAAGTTGCGGTAAGAAACCACAATTCATAATAGAATCGATGCTTTGCTCAAAAAGGATTCATGTTTGATTCGTGACTAGATCCTGATAGCTAGGTATTTTCAACCCTTGCTTTTTACCAACTTATTTTCATCCCTACTTGCTTCAACCTCTTTAAATTGTCCACCATTACACAGGGATCCCTTTTCTTTGGCGTGCGAAAATACACAAAAATTTTAGGCAAATCGAGTAAAACGTTAAAACATTCTCAGTGGTTGAGGGGTAAAGCTATCGCCTAGCAAGCCGAAGGTCGCGGGTTCAAAACCCTACGTGCGCAGGTAAATTTTGTTTATATAATTTGTGTTATTTCACAATTTAATCAATCAAAATAATATTATGTATACTTGCGGCGCGTTCCATAGTGGAAGATACTCTCAGTATCTCCCTTGTTTAAGACCATCTTTCAGAATTGAAACGTTGCTTTAAATTTATGTAACCGAATTTGGTGACCAAATCTAAATAGCCGACCCACCTTTCTCTCCCCTATCTCCTTCCCGTCCCCACTACCATCAACCTTACAACTTACCAAAATTTGGGATGCCTTAGTCTCACTAGCTCCAAAAATTTGGGAGCAGTAAGGACTCTTGTGATTGATTTTTGAAAATATTATAACCATTACGATTTATTTAATTATTAATGAGATTTTTTTTTTGTATTAGGCAATTCACCCTAAAAAGAGTGCTATGTGCCGAAGGAGATTTTTAAAACTGCTGTTTTTCTTTAAACAATTTTTTTTTTAGTTTATTATTTTAGTATATTTTTATCGTATTATAAGGAATCTGTATTTTTTCTGATAATTTATTAAAGAATTTTGTTGGTATTTATAGTTGACCAAATTTTTTTATACAAATCGAAATCGGTAATCTTTTTGCCTGAAATATGTTGGGTTTCTGAATGATACAGCTTTAGTTAAAATATATTCTTTATTTCCTTACAAAGTTAAATGGCGCAGTAACATGGTATTTATTTTTCTGACCTTAAAATCTTCAAATATGAATTCTGAAGGACTTAAAAGAGATTTTTTAAATCGTTTTTACGCCATCCATTTTAAATTACTTTTGTACATATGTTTTTTAGTTTTGTTAGTCGAAACTAAAAAACGTGCGTCGGCGCGATGTTGGAGTTTGTCCTATTGAAATACATTATACGAGAATTAGAGATAAGCCTTTGTCAAGTAAACATAAAGTCAGATGCATTCATAGCTCCGAACCACTGCACTGTTCGGGTAATATTATTCACTATATAGCAATGGAAAAGACTAACAATACATCTCTTTCTCTAATCGTCCCATAAATAAGTCCGCCCGTGAATAGAGCGGATTCTGCAACGATGCTGTAGAGACATCTTTGTTCATGCGGGTACTTTGGTCGTTTCAGTGTGCTTTACTATTAAGTCTTTCAAGGAGGTTTTCATACAAGAATATTAGCATTTTTATTTTACGACTTTTCTGGGGGACAGGAGTGACGGTCCTTAAATTATTAATATAACTAGCTGACGTCTACCCGGCGTTGCTCGGGGTTAGCCTTAAGATTTACAATTTCGTAGTACATTATTTTGAGGAATCTCATAAGGATTATCCAGCGTTAGCAATGTAAGCGTCTAAAAATATTTTTTACGACTTGATTACAAAAAATCTACTTTCTTTAAATATAATATGCTTTAATTATATACAGGATTTTCCAATAAGAGGTGTTATTTTCATATTCAATCGTAAAGATCAATGGTTTCGTTGCTTGTGTGGCACGTAGCGCCGTCTTGTAAAATCTGCTTTTCTCTACTTTCTTTAAATATAATATGCTTTAATTAAATACAGGATTTTCCAATAAGAGGTGTTACTTTGATATTCAATCGTAAAGATCAATGGTTTCGTTGCTTGTGTGGCACGTAGCGCCGTCTTGTTGAAAGTAAACGTTGTTCAGATCAATGTCATTCAATTTACGCTATAAAAAATCATTAATCATCTCTCGATAGCGCAATCCATTCACCGTAACTGTTGCTCCAGCCTCATTTTCGAAAAAGTAAGGTCCAATGACTCCGCCGGACCATAAACAGCACCAAACAGTTACACGTTGAAGATAGAGAGGCTTTTCAACAATAACTCTTGAGTTTTCCGAGCCCCAGATGCGACAATTTTGCTTGTTGACAAAGCCACCGAGGAGGAAATGGGCCTCATCACTCAAGATGATTTGCATTTGATTCACTCAAGTGAATTTTAATAATTTCGATGCGTTGTTGAAGCGTGTATCGTTCCATTTTTATTAATGGCATAGTCTTGTCGAATGTCAAAAAATGACAGCTTCAAAAGTAACATCTACCGAAATAGCGGCCTATTCAAAATAACACCTCTTATTGGAAAACCCTGTATATCTAAACCTTCCGGGAGAAAATCTGTAAATGAAATTGAAAACTCTGTTAACATACGTCGCGTAGTTTATAAAAACTAAGCGTACAAATAGACAGACACGGATAGTGAATTTACTTTTACACGATTTAGAAATATATTTTTTTATGCAAATCTTTGGGTTTTTCCTCTATCTGCAAATTTCACTGAAGAAAACTAAAAAAATATTATTTATTTTTAAAAACATCTTTTTTAAATTCAATTTGGTTTTCGTGATTTTTTTGTATTCTTCATTACATCCACCCGCTTAACTGCCAAAGCAGTTTGTCTGTAGATAAATTTCACAATATTAATTATAATACTAAAGCATACAAGGAGCCACCACAATACCCAAAATATATAAAGATGAATCATATTTCAAGTGACCACAATACAAATGCATAAAATACATAGACAGAAAGATTTAACACAGCCAACATAGTCATAAGCATACATTCACTCATAAATTGAATAAATAAACGAATGAGTCAGTGAAATGGAATATTCTAAGTGAAAATTAACCAACTTCCCAACATACAATCGAGCAGATATACTCTTTGTCAATGAAAATGTATTGTATCATCTTTTGATAGCACACACACATATATCTCAAATTGTGTGACAATATAAAAAATGAAATCACTTAATATACGAAATAAATCTCGGAACCTACCATCTAAATAGGATTTGGCTGAAGTGGAAGCGTTTTTCATCCATTTTAGTCAGTTCCTGGGGAGGAAGGTTCAATCCTCAGTCAAACAAAGCAAAAGGTATTTTTTATAAGTTTTTAAAGTTCACAGCAGTTAAGAACCAGTGCCTAGGGAGGATGTTTCAATACTCAGTCAAACAAAAAAAATAGGCAGATTCTTACCTATTTATTTATTAATAATTTTAAATGGTGTGAAAAGACGTTTTTACACCGGTAACATCAGGAAATCACAAACTACAGAAATACCTAATATATCTTATGCCAGTGTAACATATTTTCACCGACCTTGAAGCAAGATATCGACATTCTCAGATTCATGTGAAATGAATTAATTTCCCCGCGGTATTCAGGAAAGGTCTCCAAATTGAATGCTCCATGCTGAAGTTGTTATGATTCGTGACGTTTACCTAAAATCCCTTTGGAGTGCTAAAAGTAGCTATTTCTTTTCAATCCTTAGAGAGCGGATTGTCCGTATTTTATTTTTGGCTTTGATGATAAATTTGCTGTGTCGTACCTTTGGATCGCAAGTAAATAAGTTATTATGAAGAGAAATTTACATAAAAATCTTCTCTTCTTTTTTCTGCCGTTCTGTTGCCTTCTCGTATCGGTGATTAGCTACCATCTTCATACAGTATTCTAAGCCCCAAACAATTATCTAAAATTACACTCCTATCCGCAACGTTGGTTTTAAAGGCAAGAGGTGTACTAACTTCTACCTTATTAAGTCTTAAATATTTAAATATTGAAGACAATATTAGTTATTTCTAAACGAAAATCTGAAACAGAAAAATCAGAAAAGGAAACGGTCACATCTGGGATGGTCCTAGATGTGAGCGTTTCCTTTTCCGATTTTTCTGTTTCAGATTTTCGTTTAGAAATCACTAATATTGTCTTCAATATTTAAATATTAAAATTTGAGGTTTTACTCAATAAAGTTATTCCGAAAAATAAAAATCTTAAATTAGATTTTTTTAAGTTTGGTTATATTGCATTTCTAACTCGGTAAGGTGTGACTGTTATTGATTTTTCCCTTTTATAAAAACCTAAGTGGTTTCCCCGGCTATGCACGGGCTCTACGCAGAGTTTTTTTTTATTGAGATGTAGAGAGTTATTTTCGTATTACATACTTTGAAAGTCAATCAAAATTTCATCAAGAATTAACAAAATTCTAATTTAAAGGGTTGCAAAAGAGGATGGGGTGGTTTTTCAAAATCTCTTGTAAAGATTCATCTTCCTCTGGTTTTGAGGGTTACGTTTGCAAAGTTTCATCAATCTCAGAATAAAACTGTGGACTTGTAAAAAAATCAAACCCCCCCCCCGCTCGCCACAGTTCTTTATAATAAATATTTACGTTGGAGTAATTTCAAAACGCTTTACTATACGTACACAGTTTTAAGTTAAAATATGTCAAACAAAGATAGCACCACAGAAAACAACTGCTCTCAGTGTAGCAATTTAGCGTTTATTAAGCGGCCGAATGTCATATTTCAACAGCATTGCATTGCTTTATAGCGCGAAGCGGTTAATTAACTTAGTACTTTTCACGTATAAAAAGCACTCACGCTGTCGCTTTTTTCAATACACCGTGCAATGAGTAATCTGTATAATAGTTTTGCGTCGATTTTAATAACTTTGCTAAGGCCAACTTGTCCTTAAGATATTTGAAGATACCTTAGGGTTATTTCTTAGATAATATAACTTGGCAGTCTCGTGGGTCAGCGTTAACGATAATTAATGACACTGTCATTCTCATTCCAGGAATGCGGAGAATGTGCGACGGATAGCTTGGATACGTAAGCAATGTTGATGACACTACCAAGCTGACTGCATATAACAGAAATGGTAAATATATGAACACTCAAATTACTCCTCTAACATATAACTTTTAAAAACAACCTATAAACAGTAAATACCTTGAGTTTTTAACCAGGTATAGGTATTGATACGAAAGAAAAAGGGTGTTGTACTTTCCAAATGTTCATCTACTTGCTCCAAGTGTTTAACTCCCGTTTCAAAACCGCCAAAGGTCAACACATGTTCAACTAAATGAGCTTTGAAGTTTTCCATCTTCACTACGTTAACATACATAGAACATACCTATATATATATATATATATATATATATATATATAGGTATGTTCAAATATTTACCTACTTTAATACAAATTTTGAATATAATTTGTTTTTATTTCAAAAAAGGAATTATACATTTTGTCTATAGAAACGTCACAATCTCAACAACATTTCTTTTTTTCATACTTTCGTTAAGCAGTAAGTTCCATAATATTTAAAAAAAAATGCGAATAAGAATGTCCAGATCAAAGATATTAGAAGAACGAGATGTGCTATGATCAGTTCATACTGTGTGGAATTGCTTTGCCGAGTGTCGCCGGTTTTGTTCACCAATACTACTGCACACCTTCGCTTACGCTAAGGCATCGCTAAGGTATCCGCACTAATACATAGAACAGATTTTTGTGCGTACACGTCCCGATACCGTTCAAAGTACCCTAATTAGTTAGTACTCCGCCTACGGTCCGGCGGCCAACATAGCATATCTCGTTCTTCTAATATCTTTGGTCCAGATCAATACAACGATTTCACGTTTGAAAATCTTCACTGAACCATTAAAACGGCCCGCATCTTGAAAAGGAAATGGAACAATCATTCATATTTACAGACAGACGAAATGCAAACCGGTCTGATTAAAACGGGGCTTCCCTACGCTTGGTCAGCAAATATGATTCTAGAAATTAATTTATATTCTGTTATATATAACAAAGCTACTGGCCATTCACAGCGCAACCCAGAACATTCGAAAATTTCGGGACTAGCGGTGAAAGCGCGCGGATCTACCTGCAAGCCTAGGATTCTGCGGTAGCTCTACTAGGGGGAAGCGTTTCTATATAAAATTCGCTTCTTCGCTCCCAGTTAGGACGGGTTGTTTCACAGAATTTGAAAATTTATCAAATTTAAAAGTTAAAGTTCTTTTCAAGCTCTGTTATCTGCTTCAGTTCTCTGAAGTAACTGGCCGATAATGATATAGTAACAGAACTTGAATGGGTCTTTCACAAAAGGTGAAAATCAACTTTAAAATTTTATGAAATATTCATATTCGGTGAAACGACCCGTCCTTAGTCTAGTACCCATTCGCTCTAAGCCGCAACAACTAAGCTACAATCTCTGCTGACGATTTATTAATTTTTTGGATACTACGCCGTGTTGCTAACGATGAGAATACATTCTTAAAACACGCTTCTTCCTCCTTTAAACAACTTTTCGAACAGCATTGCAATGTCTATCATCAAGGCAGATGTGAGATTACACAGCATACTTAGTAATGATATCAAATTGCTTGAGATTTATATATTATATTTTTTTCCTGTTAACAGAATATTTTATTTTCTTATTTGCATTAAAAAATAATTAAAAACAACAAACGGTTTTTTTGACGCCGATAGTTATTTAACTTTCAAAATGTTATTTTTTCTTATGATATATTGTTGACACGTTATTTTTAAAACGAACAGATTATATTTATGGCCTGGTATTAATTTAATGAACTCTCATTCGTGTTCTAAACGAAACCATATAAATATAAATAAGTATTTTTTAATTTTTTATTTATTTTTTATTTATTTTTATTTGTTTTTATTCTTAAATATATTTGTATTACAAAGATATAGTATATTGTCCTCCACGCTAGGAGTTCACCTGTGTTGTGGAGGACTTTTTCAATTGTAAAGTTATATAATACTAAAACAATACAGTGGAGTTAGTTACACAGAGAAACAATAAAAATTAAAATATATAAAATCGATTTTTCCATAGTTATAACAGAAAAAAAGTGAAATATAAAAAATTAAATATTAAAAAGATTGTAGCCAGTTCCATAATATGTGTTTTTTGTATTCTGTAAGATTAGATGTTTTATATTGTGTTGGAAGTGAATCATATAGTTTTATAGCCTGGAATCTGTAGTGTTTTTGTCCAAAGGATGTGTTGGTTTTTGGTATTAGTAGTTGGTGTGCAATCTAGGGTGGAACACTTTTGTATGAAAAATTTTTTTTTTTCGAAATTCGATTTGGAATACCAGGGAGAAGTTGCTTTATGTAATTCTAAATAACAGTTCTCAATTTGGAACTTCTAGCTCGACATCTTGAGGTCCCGCCAGAGACTTGAAATTTTATTTTTAATGTTTTTATAGACGTTTTGTATTAAACACCCTATAAATAAAATAATAAGTAAATATAATTTGTTATGCATGAAATGATAAAATAAAAGTAGATTTTAATTAATGAAAACTTTTATTTTAAAATTGAACACAGATTAAGAAAGTTATGTTGGTATGAATAAAATCATTTTTATAGCAAAAAACCATTTTTAGGTTCAAACTTTGGCATGAGTTTTCGAGATGCTAATTTAGATTTTATGAATCCCTCTCGTCTTATCTTGTCGAATGCACTTAGAACTGCTTCTGTCACAACTTTTACAAATCTTTCCACAGCCTGGGTATGGCAAGTCAGTCTCATAAACTTCAACAATGTATCTTCTCCATTTTCAATAAGATCTTGTAACTGACCATCGGAAATATTCATCAGTATTGAGGGTTCGTATATATTTTGGTGCCAGTCAATCATGTCTATGTAAAAACATGCATTTAAGTTCACTTTTGGCACCTCAAAAATGCGCGAATCAGATTTTTTATTAACTTCACGAGCCTTTAAAATGCGTCTTGCAGCGAGTTCTCTAATGTGCTTACATGAATCTGTTATCATACTCAACAACAAGTTTTCTGGATGAGCGAAGTAACTGTTACAAATTATAACAGGGTCCACTATCACTAACAACTCTTTGGACAAATATCTAGTGCTGTTAATGAGCTTCCATAAATGATTTGAACCATCTTTGCAGGATGAATGTGTTTTGATAGTAAACCAGACAGGAGCGTATGATTATACGACAAACGTTGCTAAAGTCACAAGATTTTGTTGTGGATTTTCTGTAGAAATATACAAATGCAGTATGCGATTAGCTCTTGTCAACCAGCGGGCATGGGGTAGTTTACCTGGGATTCTCTTTAATAAATCCAGGAGACCAGGATCCATTTATGACAGCAGTAGTAATTTCTTGTAAATATTTCTGGTCTGTACTGAGATCTGTGGATATTTGTGGAGGTAGTTCACCTTCTATCTTCTCAAAGTTAGCCAACGGCAGCGTCTCGCATATCTCTAATGCTTTACCAATTTGACCTGCAAATGATTTAGGTCCTGCAGTAGGGCCATCCAAATAGGTAAACAAATGCCTCAATGGTAACTCATTGGAGTGTAAGAGACAAATTATCCATTGCAATGGTCGAGATAGTCTGTTTTCCCTGTATTTGTGTTTTTTCCATCACAGCCAACAGCCATTAAACCATCTAATGATATCTTTTCAGTCGTTAAAAATCTGTGGATAGCTCTTTCAATATTTCTTGCACTGCCCGATGTTGGAACCCCATACCCAACATAAACAGTACCTGGTTCTTTTATAATCGAAATATGTTCCTCTTGTACAATCACTCTAAGCCTCTTCGATCTTTTTAAAACGGTTTTAGTCGTCTTGTCTTTCCTTCCATCGAAATATAATGAAGGAATTTCTATTATTCTTTCTTCGGTTAAAATTTGCTCGCGTCTCATTCTGCCTTATTGTTCTTAGTTTCATCCTATCTATTATGCCTCATTTCTTGTTTGAGAGTACGTAATCTTCTATTCAGCAATTTTTTACTATGGATAAGATCAGTTCTTCCTAAAGCCATTAGTCAGTTAGTGCGTTGGTCTTCTTAAAACATTTGTTCCTCTTTTGGAACTTTTTTTTCTCTAAAACAAGTACAGCTTACAAATTCTTGACATTTACTTGCAGCTATGTCAAAAATATTTCTACTCTGTACTCTGAACTCTTCTAACTTTTCTTCCTTAAGTTTCTTCAAAGACTTTTTCAAATTATAACTTTTTAGTAATTGTAAGATTATTTTGTGTGTGACAATTGGAATCGAAGATTTTATCCACAATTCTTCAATTTTCGTTCAAACTACTACGGCAATTTCCAAATACGTAGGTTCTTTTGATGTGTTATTCCTTACTTTAAAGTCTTGTCTAACCCATTCGTAGAATTTCATCACATTTTCATACGTAGGTAGGATATTCTCTTTCAACTCTGCACTTACACCAAATATCGGACATTTTAAATTTTGACTTCTAAAAATCAGTTTAATTCACTTAAAAAACGTTTATCAATAAGTGTACTCGTGAATATAATTGACGCGCGACCTTTCACCTGAGACAATTATCGACAGTAGTTTAAACAAAACACTGCATTTCGTAAATTGTCAGGTGCCGCTCTCCGCTTCGTCCCGCACTTTGCACCTCTGTTACAGCGCCAAAGTATATTAAAATAAAGAAATATTTGATTGCAATAGCTAGTTAACAATATTTGAATTTGTTTTTAAATAAAATAAATCTATTTTAATAAATTCTGCACTATTTTCTAGGCCGCGCAAATATCCCCTAAACTGTCGTTTTTGTAAATGTTCGATGTCTTGGCGGGGGCTCTTACCGTTGTCTGATATTTTTTATATTTTTAATTGAGGTAATTGATGGCAATTGGCAACTTAATACAACTATTCCAAATCAGAATTAGAAAAAAAAAAATTCGTTCCGCCCTAATGTGCATGTCTTGTTCTAGTATTGCGAGAAATTTGTGAAGTTTTAAATGTGTTTAGGTTCTTGTAAAGGAAAGTAATATTTGTTTTGAATATAATTTTTGAATCTTCAACACTGGGAATTTTTTGAATATGGTTGAAGTGGGTGTTAGTATAGTACTTCAAGTATTACTTTTATTAAGGTTTTCTGAGCTTTATACAGTGTGTCTATATATTTTTTACTGGCATAGCCCCAGACAATAATGCCGTATTCTATTATGGATTGTGCTAAATAGCATATATAAACCCTAATTTTAAGTTATAACCAGCAACAACAGAAAAGAAAAATAATTCCGTTACGGTTTCAATAATTGCCATTAATTATTTTTTTTTTATTGGCAATTTTTTTGATACATACAGGTACATATATAATTAAACAAAATATAAGGCAGTAACAAAAAAATCCTACAAAGGCGAAGCCTGAGCGTGGGCATTATAAGGTATGTATTCAAAACAGTGGTGGTTACATTTTCTATGGTTTAAATGAAAAAGAAAAAAAATATATATATATGTAGTACATATAGTTAGTTTAATATGATTTTAGTGGAGTTTTTGGGTATTTAATAAAAATACAGTTTAAAAGAAGTTAAACATTTTTTTTTAAATTTAGATGGTAACATATTATCATATATAGGTATCATATTCGTAGTATAATTTATAGAAAAAATTCTCTTACTTCAGATACTTTTTTACCCAGCTTTTGACATTTATTTTATACGAGTTTAGGTTTTGGCACATCTTGATTGAACTCGGCAAGGAATAAACAATTTTGGGCCAATATAGTTAATGAGTCTTTGGGCAAGCCTAGTTTTTCAATGATGCACTGTGTACACGCATATGTTTTGTCTCTAACTAAAACGATTTGGATTTTTACAGAAATTATAAGGACGAGTGTATATAAATTTAAGACATTGGTGGGATATGTCTTGGTCTTCTGGTGCATTATCTTAATGATAGACTTCTGAATAATTTCTAGAGGTTTCACATGGTTATTGTATGTTCCTTCCCAGGCGATTATTCCGTAGGAAATGGATGAAAGTACCAATGCATCATAAACAAGCCTCATGGTTCTTATGTTGACGATATTGCTCATGCGTTTGAATATGTAAATTAGGTGCCTCAGTTTATTGACAGTTTTTTTCTATGTGATAAGTCTATTTCAGTTGACAGTCAATAGTTACACCTAGGTATTTGATACAATTTCCTAATTTTACATCTTCGCAGTTTGAGCATGTCTCAGGGTTATAATTAAAATTATGGAACTTCAGGTAAGGATTATTTTTAGGGGATGCCTTTTGGGAATTATAGAAGGGAATAAAAACGGTTTTCTCATAATTTAGACTTAGAAGATTTCTTATTATTTTTTGGTAAACTAATGTTTTAAGACAAGATTTTTTATGCATAGCACAAAGGTTAACAATTATTTTTATAAGCAATAATTATTAGCCTGAAACACTCATCCACATTGAAAAATCTCCTGATAAAAGATACAGGACGCCAACGGGACATGAACCCGTGTCCTTTCGATTTCCGGTCGACAGCTCTGACCACTGAGCTATGGCGGCTTATGAGTGTTTCAGGCTAATAATTATTGCTTATAAAAAAAGAAGATTTCTGTTTAGCCAATCTTTGACTATTACAATGCATTTGTTGGCTTTACTTATTGTATCTTCCCATGTTTTACCTTGTTCTTTTATTGCATTATCATCGGCAAAAGAGAGAATTTTACCTGGTATTACTATGTTGCATAGGTCATTGGTGTAGATTAGAAAGAGAAGTGGCTCTAAGACAGTTCCTTGAAGAACACCATGTTTTACTAGATCGTAAACGCTTAAGGTTGATCCTATTTTTGAGGATTGTTGGTGATTTAATATGTAGCTTTTTAATAGCATGAGACTTTTGTTTTTGATACCAAAGTTAGAGATTTTCTTTAATAGATTTTTATGGTTGACCGTGTCAAATGCTTTCTTTAGGTCTAAGAAAATCGTTAGAGTCTTAGTGTTAGAGTATATGTTTTTGGTTAAACTAAAGATAGCGTCGTCGATGGAAAAGTTTGTTCTAAAGCCATATTGATTAGCTGAGAAGATTGAATTAGATTCTAGAAAATTCATAATTTGTTGTTTTAAACACTTTTCGAAAATCTTGGATAGTTGTGAAGTTAATTTGATAGGTCTATAGTTATCTGTTTTGCATTGGGATCCGGATTTATTTATTGGAATGATGTGGGAGAGTTTAAAATTGTCGGGGTGAATGCTATGTCTGATGCAACTGTTAAAGATGTGATGTAATTTGTAATACGAAATCAATGGCCGTCAGCGCATTTGTAAATGTAAAACTGTAAATATTGGCGTTTACTAACATTAAACAAATTAGTCAAACCAATATTAAAATATATGCAGCTATTATTAAAACAATTTCAAATCGCGAAAAAAGGCAAAATTCAGTAGTTTTTACCAAGAATTACCGTTTTTATGTTCAGTGGTGTTTTTTTTTGTTTTTGAAGCTTTATTTAGATGAAAGCAATTTTTTTCATACATCTAGTAATAAAAAAAATATATAATACAAAATAAAATAACAAATAGTGTACGGGACATGTTTGCCTGCA
This sequence comes from Hesperophylax magnus, assembly GCA_026573805.1. Taxonomy (NCBI): domain Eukaryota; kingdom Metazoa; phylum Arthropoda; class Insecta; order Trichoptera; family Limnephilidae; genus Hesperophylax; species Hesperophylax magnus. The sequence goes on from JAIUSX010000071.1 coordinate 1,673,650, forward strand.
CAAGAAAAGACTGTATATAATAAGCACTGGCACACATCAGTCCTCAACCTGGGTAATGATTTAAGTAAAACACCGTGAGGTGTTCTATCCAAACCGTCATAAAAAAAGACGATTCGAATCAAAATTCACATTTTAATTACAAGTATTATACTGGTATACAGAATGTACAAAGGGGTGTAGCTTATAGGTACTTCTTATTTTTTACAGCCAACTCAATTCACAAGAAATAGTTATATATATTTCAATACAACTGGGTTTTAATACACAGATAGAAAACAGAGACAATCGAAAATCCTTCAGCGATAATATCAGATTGGAGCACATTGTGCATCATCGCGCCATACGATACAGCAAATAGCATAGGCGACTGCTGGAGGAGTGGCCAGTTCAATTGGTAGCCAGCAGGAATCGGCCAGCCTCATGGCTTCAGCATCAGTGGCCAATTCAGTCGGTAGCCATGAAGAATTGGCAAGCCTCTACGTTTTCAGTATCAATGGCCAATTCAGTGGGTAACCAGGAAGAATTGGCCGGCTCTTAGGTTTTCAGCATCAATGGCTAATTCAGTTGGTAGCCAGGAAGAATTGGCCGGCTTCTAGGTTTTCAGCATCAATGGCTAATTCAGTTGGTAGCCAGGAAGAATTTGCCGGCTTCTAGCTTTTCAGCATCAATGGCTAATTCAGTTGGTAGCCAGGAAGAATTAGCCGGCTTCTAGGTTTTCAGCATCAATGGCTAATTCAGTTGGTAGCCAGGAAGAATTGGCCGGCTTCTAGGTTTTCAGCATCAATGGCTAATTCAGTCGGTTGCCAGGAAGAATTGGCCAGCCTCTAGGTTTTCAGCATCAATGGCTAATTCAGTTGGAAGCCAGGAAGAATTGGCCGGCTTCTAGGTTTTCAGCATCAATAGCTAATTCAGTTGGTAGCCAGGAAGAATTGATCAGCCTCTAGGTTGTCAGCATCAATGCAGCAGGGATTGGCCAGCCTCTAGGTGATCACCCGCAGTGGGCAGTTCAGTCGGTAGCCAGCAGATATTCGTCAGCCTTTAGGTTGTCAGCATCTGCGGCTGGTTCAGTCGGTAGCTAGGAGGAATTCATCAGCCTCTAGGTTGTCAGCATCAATGCAGCAGGGATTGGCCAGCCTCTAAGTGATCCCCGGCAGTGGGCAGTTCAGTCGGTAGCCAGCAGGAATTCATCAGCCTCTAAGTTGTCAGCATCAATGCAGCAGGGATTGGCCAGCCTCTAGGTGATCACCGGCAGTGGGCATTTGATTATAAGAGCCGGCACACGTAGACGCCCCATTATTGTAATGATGACAGATGCGTCTGGCTCAGCTGATAGAGTGCCGACCGTAAACAGCTCGTTAGAAATAGTTGTAATCTTTAAAATGATTGTGCCGTGATGGAGGAACAGAAGCAACTACAGATTTCAGTTGACACTCAGGAATTTATAATTATAATTAACAGATCGCGTTTTAACTGGAGGTGTTCCGTCCACTCGTGTTAATTTTTTAAATTTGACTGACCAATATTTTGTTTTAACTTTTTTTTTTTTTTTTTTTATATTTACTCCACACAGGAGGCCCTGAAGAAAATAATTTCCCTCAGGGCCTATGTCATCTTTGGGGATGCTGTGTGGAGGGTCTTTTTGTGGAGAGGAAGGAGTGAACATGGGTCTTGAAGAGTCCCATGTTGTAGGAGGGAGGAAACACAGAGGCCGGCAGTTCGTTCCACAGCCGAGCTGTTGAACTTAAGAACGAATCGTAGAAGCGACCCGTTCTCATGTGACAAGTGTCAACTGTGTACAAATGTTGGGCGCGCGTTTGGCGTGTATCCCGACTACGCACCGGTGCCGAAGGGATCAATGATGCTAGTGCCTCAGAGCATCTTCCATTGTAATACCGATAGAACAAGGACAGCATACCTACCTGACGCCTGTGCTCTAAAGATTGCAGTCCGTTTGTTAAGATTGGGGAATCTATCAAACGGACCGCCCGTTTCTGCACAGAGTCAAGGGTTTTTTTCAGGTATTTTGGGGCTCCAGACCAGAGATGGCTGCCAAATTCGACAGTAGGGCGCACTTGCAATTTGTACAGGGTGAGCAGTTGTGTACTATTAAAGTATCTGCGGGCCCTGTACAGTACGCCCTATTAATAATTTTTGGGTATTTATAATTTTTGGCAGCAATAACATCAAACAAAAAAACGTGTTTACTCTTTTAAACGCAGGTGTTTGTATGAGTCAGCGTCAGGTGTTCAATATTTTTTTTCCGGCTTGAATCGCCTAGTAACCGAATATTTTGTTGCATTTTTCAAATGGCAAATTTTATTATTTTTAATGCAATAATATCATGTTCGATACAAATAGAATCATAAAAATTATAAGAAAAAAAAACTATACATAAGAAAAGAAAAGGTGTAAATAACACTTTGTTTTCTAAATATGAAATTAATCATCATAAATGTAATGTAACATCAAATAAAAGCTTCTAACAACAAATAGTTTAATTCATATAATGCTTTACTTAAATCGTCTATGGAAAATCAAATCCATGCGATGATTATGACAAAATCACTAATTATATTATAAACATTCCGCACTGCGGTTTTCAAATGGAGGAACCGAAGATCCGGAACAGAGAGGTTCTCCGAGTCTTGAACGAGCTGAAAGTCGACAAAGCCAGTGGGCCGGACGGAATACCTGCCTTGGTCCTCAAGAGGTGTTCTGCAGAAATGACTCCAGTGCTCGCGAAATTATTTAGGCTCTCTCTCAAAGGTGGAAAGGTGCCAGATCTTTGGAAAAAGGCAATCGTCCACCCAATCCCAAAAAAGGGGGACCGCTCCGACCCTTCTAACTACCGCCCCATAGCCATCACTTCCATACTCTCGAAGGTATTAGAAAGGGTGGTTAACAACAAATTGCTCACATATCTCGAGAATAACAATATCCTAAGCGATCGGCAATATGGATTTCGTCGAAACCGATCGTGTGGCAATCTACTCGGATATGTAACGCATATTTGGGGGCGGTACATGAAACGTTTTGGTGAAACCCAAACCGTTGGGTTGGATATCTCCAAAGCCTTTGACAGAGTCTGGCAACGGGCGCTTATCGGGAAATTACCATCGTATGGGATCCACCCAACCCTGCATAGTTGGATTGCGGACTTTCTGAGGGGAAGAACAATTCAAACCGTGGTTGACGGCTCTTCTTCCTCACCGCACCAAATCAATGCGGGGGTGCCACAAGGATCTGTGCTGTCTCCGACGCTGTTTATATTGCACATCAACGATCTCGTTGAATGTGCACCAATTCACTGCTACGCTGATGACAGCACCGTTCACGAGGGTTATTTTTTTGACAGGCCCCCTTCCACCTATGATGTCCGAACAGCTCGGGAAGTTTTGAAGCAAAAAATTGACCACCACCTAGAGATGGTTCGTGCCTGGGGTAAGGCCAACTTGGTCAGTTTCAACGTCTCAAAAACCCAAGCGTGTCTGATTTCGGCAAAGAGGGAGATCAATGACTGTCTGGTGCAATTTGATGGGAGCACTCTCCCCAATAAAGACTCCATTGAAATGCTTGGAGTTACTATATCAGACCAGCTCAAGTATCGGGGATCCATAGAAGCCCGAGTAAATCAGGCCTCCAAAAAGTTGGGCGTCTTGTACAGGGCTAGGAGATTCTTCAACAGTGACCAGCTGCTGACCCTGTACAAGTCTCAAGTCCGCCCAACTCTTGAATTTGGGAGCCACCTTTGGGCTGGTGCCCCAAAATACTTGATAAACCTGCTTGAATCTGTGCAAAGGAGAGCGATCCGTCTGATTGACAATCCGTTGTTAACAGACCGATTGCCTTCTCTAATGCATAGACGCAATGTAGGCATGCTGTGTCTGTTCTACAGGTATTTCAATGGAGCCTGTTCCAAGGAGATAGCAGCATTGATTCCTGATGCACCGGTGCATGTGCGCGAAACTCGACGGACACGAACTGAACACCCGTTCACGGTTGACGTTGGCTTCATGAGAACGGTCCGTTTTTACGACTCGTTTTTGTGTAAGTCGGCTCGTATGTGGAACGAGCTACTGGCATCTGTTTTTCCTCCCTCCTATAATCCGAGCCTCTTCAAGGCCCGCATTAACAAATCCCTTCCTACAGCCCCTACCTTACTCCGCCTCACAACGCCGCCCAACCGGGTGGTGACATAGTTCCCCTGTCTGTGCACTGCACAGGCAGGGACACTCTTGTGAGGTGTCACATAAAAAAAAAAAAAAAAAACACTTTAGAACGATGATAATGCATTCTTAAAACACGCTTTTATATTTTCAAGCTACAGGTTAACGATGTCGACGAAACCCACATTTATTTGAATCCAGTTCATTAAGATTAATTGAAACGAATCAGTATGGACCTAATATATTTCGCATACCAAGGCCAGTAAAATGTTAAATAGATAACACATCAGTAACTTTGAATCTTTCTTCAAAGGAAACTGTTGCTTTCTCCACTAAAAATTGGATAGGAAATTATTTAAATAATGTTTTGAAATTAGCTCAGACTAAATATAGTAATTTTTATCATGTTATTATTTATATAAAATGAATATGATAAATGGTTCACTCTAATCTAATGCAATGGTCACATTTTTTCGGCAACAAGAAAAATTTCAGCCTCAATTTCAAAATTAGTGACACCCATCTGCCAAATAAATCAAAGGGAAAATTACCTCACTGACTTGCGTATTTATAGGCTTCACGGATTACTTCCCATTTCTTTACTATCTGCAGGTGGTCTAAAACTGAACTCCCAGAAACGTTCTTTGTTTTCTACGGAACACTTGTCAGGGATATCTATTCAGTGTCCGATATCCTTCTTGTCACAATCCTTCCCAAACATGAAATCACAAGCACCATCCCACAAATTACTCAACAACCAACACACACTAACATCAAGCCACTTAACAAACGAGGCATTCACAACAACAGCACCCGAAATAACAATAAAATCCACATTCCTCTAATACACTACCAAGAAAGGGGTTTGTATTCACTCAGTCTAGGGTAAAAGTAGGGACAAAGTCAAAAGCAGCAAATTTTTAGTTTCGATTTCTTTCTGTACTATTTTCGTATGTTTTTTCAATTCATTATTTTTTAACTTTAGCGCTTTCCTTACGCACGATTCCCTGGCTATCAAAAAACATATCATCTTTGATTTGGTGATTCTGCATTTTTGGTCGTTGTGAGAATGCACGATTCCCTTCAAGTATGTTGGCTTTGTTACTTCATTTCAGGGCCGTAGTCATCATTGTTTTATTTCAAAGATTCGTCACCAAAATAAGAGTCATCTTCAAAAGTAAATAAACTTTTCCTTTCTTTTGTCCTTTGGATCCTGCGAAAAAAAAATTCCAACCGTTTTTGCAAAAATTTTCTCCATCCCGTTTGTAAGTGAAATTCAACTCTTCTCCTATCATTGTGACTATTAACCGACGATCACAACGCATAAGTACCAGAATTATTTGAAAAGTTTCTATAGTTCTTGCAGCTCTTATTCCAATACGAGGTTGTACTTCAAACGATGCTCAGCTTCCTGAGAATTAATTAGATTTTACAAGTTCAGACTCCGGTGAAAAAGCAACTATTCCAGAAGTACTGCATGAGCTTATATGATCATATACTAGCGAACTATGTTCAGTTACATACAAAGCGCCATAAACAAACTCCGAATACAGTATAACCACGCATAAAGAGCGCTACTTCTTTGGCAATGCAGTGCTTCGCCGATGTTTGCAGAGGGAAAGGTGCATGTGTTCGCTGCTTGGATGCGTCACAGAGTAGCCGGAACGAGTCAGCGCGAAAATCGCGATCCAATCTCTTCCAGTGCCACGGTGTACCCCTACACCATAGATGAAAAATTCTCTCTAGCCTTGGTAATTAATTAAATAATTATGAGTTTGATTTGTTCGCCACCATTCGTGATGGGACCCCTGTAATAGCGGGTTTAACTGCCCTAGACATCTTCCTACTATTTTCAAACTGAGCATATAATTTTTTTTTAACTTTTTACATTTCACTTTTTGTTTCTCTGTAAATCTTGCAATAACGACGAGAAATTATTTCAAATTGTTTTTATTAACATAATCACGCTTATGCGATTACCGCACGAGTCCGAATTGCCCGCATCCAGTAGTAGAAACGTTTCGATTTTTTTTTCGTACAAATTTACAATTACATACAGAAAATTTTGGCACACATTTGGATACTCTTTGAATGTAGACTTAAATCGAATGAAAATATTTAATTCATCTTTATGCAATACTGTTTGGAACTGGCGTTTTTTTTAAATTTTCTTATTGGATTTCGTTGTATCATTTTCCTGAGAATCAACAAGATTACTTCTTCCATTATAATTGAACGAAAAGGGCAAATTGGCCGTGCTCCTCCCTCGCCTCGAACACAGTATTCGGTTTTTCTCTCTAGTCCTTTATTTTCAAAAGTTGGGAGTATCGTCCGCAGAAGTACTACACGACAATGCGGATTGTTACGAAGAGACGACTACCTATTTCTAGACGTGTTATATCCTCCTCAGAGTAAGTATTTTTACTAAGAAAGAAAAGTCCTCTTTATTGTCAAAGTATGTACTCTTATAAAGGTTTCGAGATAATTAAATACTAATCTCTTACTGGAATTTGACGTAAGTATTTTTTTATGTTTGTAAATATGCGTTTCGTGTTTATGATAATTAATATAAAATTAAACAGAAGGTTTTTGTACGTAGATATATAGTAAGCAAGTATTATAAGTTTTTTATTTTTTTAAAACGTGTGTATAATATGTACATCGTACGTGTCCAGAATTAGGCCAACATTTTAAATAAAACTTGTATTTACATGAATTGAGAAAAAACATAAAAACCCAGACTCCGACACGGTATCCTTGAGATACCGTGTCACCTACGCAAAAAATAATATTTATTAAATTTAACTCTATATACAAGGACTTGTGTAAAGATTATAGCGCGCTGTTATAATAAAAAAATTCCGAATCACTTCTAAATAAACATCTACCCCTTCACTCGGAGCCGCCAGACGAGGGAATGACTACCACTAAGGACTGCCTCAATATTTACGTTGTCCATCTCCACTATTCACTGGATGAAATGCGAACTTTGACTGGACTAAAACCTACAGCCAATCAAGCAAAGTTGCGAAATTTTCCCAAAAAGAGCATAATAACTATTCCAAAATGACCAATTGCGATGACGTTGAACTAAATTACGGGAAACTGAACGTAATTATAACCAAAAAATAAATGTCAGCACCAAAATATAAATATACGCTATGTAAAACTGTTAGTTTGAAAATGTTGAGCATCAAAGCTATTATGTAAAACTGTACATTTTATTATGAAATAAATAAAAGAAATGTAATATAATAGTTTAAGTGAGTTGAACTAACATGATTATTGAAGACAATAATCGCGATTCCTAAACGAAAATTTGAATCAGAAAAAGATACGGTCACATCTACGACTCCCTTTTTCTGTTTCAATTTAATCATTAAGGAATCGCTGATATTGTCTTCAATAATTAAATATTACAATTTCAGGTTTTACTCATAAAGTTATTCCATAAATTAAATGATCTGACTTGGTTAGAAGTATTTCACCAAATATTGACAAGCCTCTTTGCAGGACACAGCAGTTAGGAAAAATACCTATCTAAACACACCCTCAATGAAAAGAGAGTTTCACATCAATAAACACCCGACCCGAGTTTGTCCTATAAATATAGAGTCAGATTCGATGTCGAGTCTGTTCAACAACTACCACTAAAGACGAAACAGGTCAGCAGAAAAACCAAAACCAAGTCTCCAAGTGAAATATTTAACAATGTGTTTGTTATTTAGTAGTAAATCCAGTTCGTTCCCAGTTTAAGATCAGTTTTTTTTTCACAGATTCAAATAAATTTTGCCTTTAGTAAATTCATGTATCAATTCTTCTCTGCAATTGACATAGATTCAGCTCGCTTCCCGCTTTTCTCGTGAAATTGACTGCGTGACAGTTATGTCCAGCCCTCTATCGAGGATCCATTATCTGTACAATCTCCGCCACTCATCTCGTACAATATGAATTGAAAAATACAGTCAGTAGTTGCAATAAGATAATAATTAGTATAGTAACAAAATAAAGCAAAAAAAATCCTCTGTACGACCTGGAGGTGATTTAGTTCTGATATGTTTTCAATAAATATGTTATGATATATAATAGGCCTTTGGACAAAATTTTAAAAAAATGATACTTCGTTATCAAAAAAGAGAGCGAGTGAAAAAGTCAGTATAAAAAGGTCGTCTCAATAGTACAGTGAATCAGCTTAGTCGCTCAATTACTATTATTTTCAGTGTGTTATGAAAATAATTAACGCTGTATTGTTTTTATAACTGAAGCGTTTTGTAATTCGGTATTTATTTACTGCTAGCCCTATTAATCGTATTTTTTTTTTTTTTTTTTGTTTTTATTTGGTACATTATTTAGTTACAATTTATGTTTTCCAGTAATGTAGGCCTCATTTTGAATTATAATGGTTGGCAAATTATATTTTCGAACCACCCAAAGTGTGAAAGTGTAGTGGACAATACTGAGCGTATTTCCGTTGTCAATTCTTGCTGGCTCTAAGCAACCGGTCAGAGTTATAATTTTAATGTGTAATTAAGCACATCACGCAGCAAAATCATAATGGAAATTATTCCTAATAAATTATCCATCATGCCAACGATGATTGTTCCAAGTTTACCGTTAAAGTTGGCGGGAATTAAAAAAAAATCAAAATAATAATGGTAGCTCAGCAGAAGTGATTGTGTTTCATCTGGAATCTAGTTATTGATTATGGTGATCAATTAACACCTTGTTAAGTTTTTTGAATCTACTGACCAAACATCGGCTTTCATTTTAATGTTTTATCCACATAAAAGTATTACTGCCTGGCATGGGGCCACGTACGTATAAACTACCCACCACGCCATGTCAAATATACTCGACGTTACACCCCGCATCGACACCTCCAGATGAGAAGGATGGCAACCAGGATGGATTTTGCCCAGAAGTTTTGTTCGTCGCCCTGGAAGTCAGCGCGTCACATGCTACCGAGGTGGTTATTTTAGGAAATAATAGGTAGGGTATAAATAACGGTCCATGGGTGAATTTTATTTCATTTTCTGTGTAATATTTAAATATATATTTAAAAATTGCTAAAAAAAGACTAACTGCATTCTTAAATAAAAACAAAATTATAAATGAAAATCAATTCGGTTTCACAGAGGGAAAAAGTACCCAAGATGCCATTGCAAAAATTTCATCTAGTATTCAGAGTACCCTGGACAAATCAAATAAATGTATAGGAATTTTTATTGACTTAAAGAAAGCATTTGACAGTATTTCCCATGAAAAACTTATATTAAAATTAAAAGAAAATGGCATTGACCACTTAGCCCTTAAATGGATAGAAAGCTACTTAACAGAGAGATCTCAAATTGTAAAATTAAACCAAACTTTTAGTACACCACTAACAAGTACATTTGGCATTCCTCAAGGCACGGTCCTCGGACCATTACTATTTTTAATGTATGTAAATGACATTTTCCAACAGAAAATCAAAGGTGAATTAATCTCTTATGCTGATGATACTGTTTTATTAATAAAAGGTCAAACATGGGAACTAGTTAACAAACTTGCAAATGAATGTATTAATATCTTAAAATCATGGTTTGATAATAACCTACTCACACTTAATGCTAAAAAAACAACATATGTATTATTTTCAATACAAAAAATACCTAAACACAAAGTAAATATCATAATCCATGATGAAAATTGTGACAATGTCAACTGTAAACTACTTAATCCTATGTGTACTGTAATCAACTCTTCTTCTGAAATTAAATATCTTGGTGTGATCATCGATGAAAATCTGAAATGGAAAAGCCATATTAGGGAGTTAGTAAAGAGAATAAGGAAATGTATATATATATTTGTTAGGTTAAGAAATATTTTAAATGTGAAAATACTAAATTAAAATTAAATATCTTGGTGTGATCATCGATGAAAATCTGAAATGGAAAAGCCATATTAGGGAGTTAGTAAAGAGAATAAGGAAATGTATATATATATTTGTTAGGTTAAGAAATATTTTAAATGTGAAAATACTAAAAAATGTATATTATGCTCTAGTCCACTCCCTGCTTATTTACGGAATCATAGGTTGGGGAGGATCTTATAAAACCAACCTAAACTCAGTAAAAGTCTCGCAAAAATTATTATAAAAGTAATACTTAAAAAAAACTCTACTTTCCCAACAAAATTGCTTTTTAAATTGTTTCCAGTACCAAATATTGATGATATATTTAAGCAAACTTCCATTATAAAAATGTGTAAAGAAAAAAATAACAAAGAATATCAAGAATTTTACAAACTCATGAGAAATGGAAATCAATTTATTACGCCAATCTTTAAAACAACTCAAATGCAAAACCATTATATTTACCAAGCCATAAAAAACTACAATAATCTCCCTTCCGAATTGCGCTGTATTACAAACCAACAAGAACAAATAAATAAAATCAAACTTTTTTTCCAAAAAAACTTATATTTAACAAAAATAAAAATATATATATATATTATTATTATTATTATTATTATTATATTATTATTATTATATCACATTATGAATTATGAATCTAAGTAAGAATCGTGGCTCCCTTATCAGGCACAAGAGCTCCTCTTTTCTGATAAGGTATACATGACCAATTATGAACCTTAATATTATATTTTGCAAAATATGTATGTATTAATGTAACCCATATGATGTATATTAAAATAATAAAAAAAAATATATATATATATATCCCTCATAACTCATCTGGTTTCTTTCAAAACTCCCAAATCCACACCAAATGTCATGAAAGCAGTGCCCATCTCTGATTATGGAGCCTCTCAACTCTGACAAGAGCGAAAGCCTGGGTTATCAAGCTAATACCTGGTATTTATACCAAAATTAAGCGTAGGAGCCATAAACGATACTGATATAACCTCCACCTAAATTTTTCACAGCCTCAACACATCTTATCATTTGGCACTTTATTATTTCAGTGTATTTCTAGACAAATCTAGGCCTATAATATTATTTGCACGTCATAAAATTACGTATGATATTGAATATTTAAAAAGTATTTGTATATTTTGTGTGTTTTATCAGAGGTGATAGATTTACCGCAAAATACTACAGTGTAACATTCCCGTGTTATATTTTTAAATTTGCCTTCGAATGTAATTTACATAATTTTAAATAATTAATTTGATACTTGACAAAACGTGGACATAATTTATGCATCAATTAAATGGTATATACCTACTAGTGAATAGAACCTGGTTGTTGGAAGACGAAAAAATGCATAGATAAAGCACCCTTGAGGTGATTTTTCACAAAAACGGCGCTCTACAAATTATCCAATTATTATTTATTATTATTATTTATATCGTGGTATCTGGAGAGCTAGATACCTAAGGAAAATAAATGAATTTCGATTGGGAAATTGAAGGAACTTTCATATTTGAAAAACGTATTATAAACTAAAAGCGATTAAATAACGTTTTTTTTTATAACTAGGAAATTAGTGAAACTGCTTTGTTATCTGTCTGTAGTAGTTTGTGTAATAACCGCAGCATAAACTCAACCAAATTAATTCAAGTTATATGATATAACCCGAATAAAATGACAATAATAGCCTTGCACGTGTATCGGGAAAGAATAACAAAAGCTCCTGAACGAAGCTAAGCTATTTTCACACTTTCCTAAAACTTTCAGTAGCTTATCAAAAAGTCACACTTAAGTTTCCACAGTATACGAGCCGAGTGAAGCAATATAAAAAATGGCCTATATAGTCTAGTTGAGCGACTTCATAATAACCAGGTAAAAAGTTTATTTTATAAATTGCGAGCTCAGTTTACCCGGGAAAGTTTCACAGAATTCCATTTATTTAGAATACTTACCATAACTCTATTTATTTAGACTCGAATCGATTTAACATATGAAATACATTATATCGAATGTAGAAATGTGAAGACAGAGACAAATTGAATGTTACATTTTCCATTCCTTGTAGCCGTTTGTAGACACTGCTCAGAAATGTGTCGCGGGCAAGAAATCACAAATAAAATTATTATTTTTGAAATAACTGCAGAGGAGCGGTGTTTTATAATAATGCAAGCGTGCAAAAACTTAATACGGCCGGTACCTATAAACCAAAAAAACATGCAAGAGATGACAGGCTTCTGTTAAGTTACGTGTTAAAACAAGACCGGGATTATATGTTGATATGTCAGACCTGTTTGTGTTACACGGAGTCATTATCAACTCAATTGACAGTCCTGCCATCGTTGCCACTATTAAATTCGAAATTCCGACTAGGAATACAAGACAAAATATAACATATTTCTGCAATACACACACAACCAACTATCAGACACCCTCACTAACCAATAGGATGCATGATCTGGGCAACAAGTTTGGGGGAACTATTGATATATTTATTGATGTAGTTATGTAATTTATTTTTAGTGGCTTTTTTTACATGAAGTATTGATTTTGTTTTATTTTGCTTCATGCTTTAATTTCTTTCGAATAATTTTCGATAGCTCACTAGGTAAATTCTGTTTTCTAAATACATATTAAAGCCTGGCTGGGCGTAAAACCAAATAAAATAAAATATATAAGGTACCTGTCATTATTACTTAATATCTCAAGCATGTGTTTCGAAAAAAAATTAAAAAAAACATATTTATAATTTTCAAAATATGCTAGTTGGCAAAGTAAATATAATTTTGGAAGGAATACTAGTTTTAGTAAATATTAATTAATCCCTAGGCGATAAGCGATCACGAATAAGCAACGTCTAGTTTACTTTGTGGAGTTTTAAGCCCGTATTGCAATCGAGTGTAGCAATTGGATAAGTAATCAAATCTTCACACTTGCAATCCAAGAGATTCACGGAGAGTTTTCCCTCTCCCGAGTGAGCGGTATGAGCCTCGTTCTAGGGAATCCCTCGCAACAGTCCGCCTTGTTGTTTTAGTAGCTACGACTACTGCGTGGTATTAAGGTGCCTTTAAATAGATTCCTCTGCATCATCCAACTACTTCCAAAATTGTTGGAGAAGTTCATTAAAACGAATTTGTAAAATACTTATAAGAAACAAATTTAATATTGAGCGAAAATAGCCTTCATTTAAAATCTTTGAAATTTTAAAATTGTTTTTAAATTAACTTTCTAATTAAATAAAACAGGTCCTAAAAACTTTTTACAAGCATAGATACAGCCCCAAATCTATCGCCAATCCAGTGATTAATTCAAGCAACCGGCTTTTTGCCAACCAACCTTCATTAATTCACATGGATTTTGAACATTTTTTATAGCCTATATAAATATTTGCCTTTTTAAGCTGCTATTTCATATGATAATAAAGGCTTTATAGAAACGACAACGGATCTACAGTGATGACGTTTAAAAAAATTATATTGGATATTGAAAAAATATTTACATTCTAAAATTTATGAAAATTTATTCTAAAATAATATAAAAATTCATTAATATTAAGTTCTTTGAAAAATATTATTATTATTTCAATAATAACCATCCGGATACATGACTTACTTTCTCTTTTCCTTCCCATCATTAAAAAACGCTCCTCATGATTTAGGTTCTGAGAGTAATTATTTTCCTCATGGCCTCATGCGTGGATATTATATTATTAACTCAAGCCTTCAATTTTTTGGTGCCAGTCTAAACGATTTTATATTATAGATTTCAGTTTCTACCCATTCCTTTGCAGAACTGCAACTGATTTTAAGTCCTTAGATTCTACGAGAAAACTCTTTATTTCATTAGAAGTCAAGTAGAATATAAGTCACCTATTTGGTACCCTTCGTATAAAGTTTATTCTAAGAAAAGGAGAAAGAGTTTATCAATAGGTACGTAAATTTTAAGCTCAAAATTCGAATTGAATATATTAATTATGTCAGTTTGATGAATCAATTGCATCTCATAACGCTGTCTGACAGGATAATTAATCATCTCATATATCTCATAACGCTGTCTGACAGAGTCATTAACAACATAATTGACAGCCCTGCCATCGTTGCCACTATTAAATTCCATATGCCGACTAGAAACACAAAACAAAATGTTACATTCTTATGCAATACATACACGACCAATTATCAGTTACACTCACTAACCAATAGCATGCATGATCTGGGCAACAAGTTTGGGGGTACTATTAATGTATTTTCTAACTCCATTTATAGAATTAAACGTAATCTATACCAGCACTTTTTTGAATCGTTGGTAATGTGGTTTTAGTGATTTGTCTTATATGTAGTATTGTTCTGGTTTTTATATTATTTTATGTTACTGTTACATGTTTTACGAATATTGTTTCATGTAAAGTTTATCAGTTTACTGTTATATCATGCATTAATTTTATTTTTGTATCTTTTTCGATAGCTCTCTTGGTACATTCTATTCTTAAAATCCATGTAAAAGCCCGGCTGGGCGTAAAACCAAATAAAATAAAATAATATTCCTTTGCATACCAAGTTATTGAACAGATTGAGTAACCACGGTGAGGTTATACAATCTTGCTTCACACCTTTTGCAATATCTATTCTCCCCGTAAAATAACTTCCTCATTCACTTTAACACATGCATCGCTTCTCTCGAGCGCATTCGCGATTGCCTGTAAAAGATTGGAGATATCCCCATACGATAGCACGGAAAACTTCCTTGACTTTTTTTAAAATCTAGTCATTTTAATCTTGTCTACTTTTATTGATCTTCAAAAGCAAATGTTAGAATTGTCGAAATAAAAGTTAACCTCCCTTCTCCCCCGCAGTGTCGTAATCAGCTGTTAATGCGGCGCCATTTTACTCGCATCTGTTCCGTGTCTGCCACTCATGGCGCTGATAGATGTAAATAGGTCTTTACCATTTACTATTTTACCTGTACTTTGGAAGTCAATCAGGTTGTGTCAATTACTTTTAATGCATCAACAGGGTTAGTTTTTAGTGTGATTTACGCACAAGAGTCTCTACTGCCCGGAGCTTGTGGGGTATGTTATGAAACCGGAAGTTTTACACATGAGGCGCTTTCGATGGCGCGTTTGGGAAACACAACCACTTGCACTAAAGCTCTGAAGGAGGTAAAGAGACGATAAATGTGATGGAATTGTTGAAAAGTACCTACCTGATTATTCAGGTGTGGTCAATGGAGGCCTTTAAAGCCACGTTTTCAGTCATGTTTAATGATAAAACTTGAGTAGTAAACTACTTTCAAACCCTTATCGGTCACATTGTATCACCCTCTCCATTTAGACTACCTTTCGAGTAACCACTACTATCTAGATAATAAAAATCACCCGGAGAAAAAAAAAATATTTTTACTAAAGTACATGTATTTTTATTAATGGATATATTTAAAAATTCCCCAAGGACTGGCTCTTAACTTCTGTGAACTTTAAAAATGTCATTAAAAATTATTTTCTTTATTTTGGCTGATGTTTGAACCTTCCTCCCCAGGGACTGACTGAAATGAATGAACCGCGCTAGCACTTAAGACAAATCCTGATTGGATGGTAGATTTATTCCTTATATCGACTGATAACTTTTTATAATTTCGCGTGAGTTCAATTAAATATTTTATATAATACAATATCACCGACAACTTTCTATCTTCAGAGTTTCAGCTCGATCGGATTCCGGGAAGTGGATTAATTTCCACTTCCAAGATTCCAGTTCATTCATTATTATTATGCGTTATGCATTATGCGTTTATTCATTCAAGAAAACAAAATATAAATTCAAATAGATGTATTTAAAAAGGGAAGACGAAACGTTTGGTTTCTGAATGGTATTCTTTCACTAACGTAAGTTTTTATTTAAATAAATTGTTTTTTTCAATCATTCTATAACAATTACCATTTTCAACTAAAAAGGATATAAAGAACAAAATAGGTATAACATTCTTAACAAATACACAAGCCGTATATATTTTTCTGGCGAATCAATTAAAACAGTTAAATCTTTATAAAAATAAAAAAAACAGTAAATGATTTTGAAATTTGGTTACACACTAACATTTAAAATGACAAAAAAGGTCTAAAAACTTTTTATTAAACATGACACTTTTTTTTTAAATAACAGTCCATTGTTACAGGTATTTTGAAAGTAAGGATTTGATTTTTCATCTAATTGTCAGGATCGTTATAAATTTAAATGTCATTGGTCGGGGTACATAGGGCGAAGCAACTCGAAGAAATCAACTCAAATAGTACAATGTAGAGACAACACATTTTAAAAACTTTAATATTTCAAAAGAATATTCTCCCAAAGTTATCAATAAATTAATAGAAAAGCATATAACTGAAGTATCCACTGATTTATGGAGGAAATGATTGACTTAACGACACAGATTTAACAGTTAAACGAGTTTCGTAACCGTTGTTTGCCGCGGAGAAAACAAACTAGTAAACCAGGCCATCGCTAAACATTTGCCTCCATTTGTAGACAAAACGTTCACGTACGAGTACATTTTCAAGGCGTTAATACATTCAGCGAATACACACAAAGCATGGGCCATGTTGTACCGAAATTTTAGACATCATCTTCTCGCGAGACAATGGAAACCATATCGAGGCATATTTGTTTTGGAGGCAAGTCCCTGGTTTGGTTGGTATTTAAACACTGTTGAAAATGTAATTGTTTGTACGTGCGTGAAGCCATAACGCTAAAATCTTTTCGTGAAAGGGTTTCTCCCCCCTACCTCCTCTCGGCCTCCCCTCTCCCGGCCACAGGTCTGTGACCACGGGGGCGGATTCCTCGGCGTGCCCAGAAATGTGACTTTAATAATATGTGCGTATTTTCGTGTTGTTTGTTTTAATTACCAAGTTTAAAATAATATATAAAGCCTATTTTATAAATAGGTTCAGGTTATGAATAACACGTTTTTTAGCAGATTCAATTACATCTTTAATTTAGTAAGACCAACAAATTAAATACATCATGAGAGCAAATACAATTTTCAACACGTAATCATTATGTGTGTAGTATACGAGTATTAGTTAAAATGTTTTCTTTCAAAGGAAACTACGTTCTTAGTTTTAATATACATTGACTTCGGCTGTAATATGCAACTTGAAACACACTAATTTCGTTAAGTAGTAAATAAATATTGAAAAATAAAACTAATGTCAGTTATAAATAAATAAATTTTGCATGTTTTAAATATCTATAAGATTATTTTCATTGACTAGGACTTATTAAGAAACAAATTTATTAAATATGTAATACCATCAAAATAATGAGGGTTATTAGAGTTTCCTTAAAAAATGGTTTTTAATTGCTGTGGTTGGTACATATATCTATATAAAAAAGAGAAGTTTGGTAGTGTTCCAGTAAAAATACTCGTGTACTTCGGGTAGTGTATTCATAAAGAAAAAAAATCATTCGAGTATCGTTCAGACTACGGCATTCTCAATGAGGGTGTGTTATGAGTTTAATGGTATGGGGATGAGAAAAAGACCGAGAACAGGAAAGTGGGGAATTATTTAACTGTTTAGATCTGGTCAGATGCTATTTGTATTGGAACCTTTGACATCCGAATTTGTAGACGACGGGTTTATCCATCCACCATGGATACGGTTTAATTGTAGCATTTTCTTTTAATGGAACCCTCCTTTTTAAATTTTCGAGATTTTAACCGCACAAGGTATGCAGTGTCACAATATAGATACGGATAATATAACTTTATTATTTAGATAATATAACTAGGTCAACTATTTAATAAGTTAATTATTTTGGCGAAACTCAATTAGGTAAGTACTCGTTAATTTATTTAGTAGTTAGATTATCGTATATTTATATTAGAAACAACGAAATAAAGTGCAGTCATCAATTATTTTTACTGCGACACGATAATATATAGATAAGACTTAGATAGAAAAGTTTTTTCCTGTTCTATTTAAAATAGAAATGTTGTATTTGCATGGAAAATATATAATATGTGGAAGTTACGGAGTGACGGAGGAGTAATAATTAATACACATAATATCAGATTGACCTAAGTCTGAATTCCGTACGGTATGGAAACCTGATCAGCAAGAGGAAATATGCCTTTCAGAACCGGTCAATCGTTTTTTACAAACAAAAAAGTTCTTAAATATTTTTGATCGAAAAACTCGAACCTGGAATAAAAATGCTCACTGGCTATGTGGAAGACATGAGAAGAAGATAAAAACCTTAGACGGACTGGATTTCACAACCTTTTGGAAAATTAGAGTAGCCTGATCCATTGTTTGGCATGGGGGTCTTGATCCTCAACAATGTGGGTCCGACTGAAGAAGAATTTCCAAAAACTTGTGTAAATAACGGATCCTTTTACGTGCTTTAGCAGACATCACGAGTTATGCGTTTATATGAGGAGCAAGAGGCGTGCTGAAATAAAAGTCTTAATAATTCCTTCTCGTCCACACGATTTATTTAGCCCTCGATCCCCGCCATTTTTCTTCCCATCATCCTAGCCATCGATAGTTGTCACCCGCCCACCCCGCTTTCCCTTCGTCCCGCGCGGGCTTAATATAAAAAGCAGGGAGAAAATACAATTCATAGTGAATCCACCCAATAAATAACAAGGAACATGCCGAACTATCTACTAAATTCCAGATTGAATGTTAAAAAATAAGTTTGGCTTCGAACTTTGACTCGGTGGAGTGGTTAGGTGAAGGGGGGGCGCCTGAATACTAAAGGGATCGTTTAAAAACAATACATCACCTGCTCTCCGTGGGGGAGACGAGGGAAGGGAATGATAACACGAGTACTGGAGGACTGGAGGTGTTCATCTCTCCTGGGTTACCCGTTACACCTTAACAGAAGCCTAGCACCATCACCACCCTGTACCCGAGGTAAAACTCTAATAAATTATCGTCATGAAAGTTTCTCCGAATCTTCATGTAAATTTAAAGCTACTTTATTGACTATTCTTCACGTGTGTTTATGATATGCTTGTTTTATTCCAGAGTAACATTATTTGCCAGTAGGTATTATAAAAGGTTTTAGCGAGTTAAATGTTTGTTTAAATTTATATTTAAACCGAGGTAAATCACGAATCCACAATGCGGAGGTTTATTACTTGTAAAATATGTGCTTGCGTCAACAAACTTTCATATTTGTTTATATTATACGGTAATTTCGCAAGAGATAAAAGGATCTCATACCGCGCCAGCCTTTTGTTTCAACTGGATGAACGCTTTAGCTGGAAGAATTTTTTTGTATTAGAAGATCTCGGTTAAACTGTAAGAAAAGCTAATTCACTAATTATATATCGGCTTTGATAATATTAATGATAAAATGTCAGTTATTTATTTACTGGGCAATTTATATAGCGCCGATTTTGTGAGATATAACCTCAGGGGCGCTTTACAGGTATTACAAAAAAATGAAATATTACAAAAATAAAGTGAAGTTAAGTTAGGTAAAATGAAGAACAGGAACAGGTGACACGACGATAGAAGATGGAGACTCTGCAGCAAGAATCCTAGGTGGTGAAAAAACTGGACAAGCTGCTGCAGCGAGAGCATCCACTGCGTCCACCAACAGTATTAGCAAGAGGTTCGTCATCCGTCCAGGTGTGTGTTTGCTGCTAATAAAGGGCTGACACAATATCCACACATAGTTAAGAGACCTCGGCAGCACCGCTGTGACGTTCGGCGAGTCCATCATTCATTTCCATGTAATCCTGTCAAAAATGACTTTTAACACACTGCACTCAAATCTCCTTACTATTAAGTTTTAATTACTGGTTAAGTATTATTATTAATTGATAAATTATCGTTCAGTTCCCCTAAAATAAGTCCTTAAAAAACTTTGTGCGCTGCTTTATTCACACTTATGAATCATCTCACATTCACTAGTCAACTCTTCTGACTCTTGAGTCAGAGCCAGTCTCTTGGATCATCTGCTTCCAATATGTGATTCACTTGATTATAACATGTCTTCCTAGGAAATCCCTTACTCCTTTCCTTTGCCCTTGCAATGTATAAATATTGAGACAGGCAATAGCTGCTGACGTCTTTTTTCTATTCTAGAGAATCATTTAGAATTTAGAGTTTTGTAACCGAATGTATTTTTATATTTTTCATATAAACAGCATTACAAAGAAACTCACAAAGCGCATGAACTTCTATAAAAACATACGTAATATGCCAAATAAAAATGATCTGTATAAGGTGCTCTTTGCCAATCGTAGAATTGAGGATTATTGGATCAAATACCCACATTTACCTGATTCTGTTCAATCCAAAAGATAACACCAAAATAATCACCAATATTAGCCAAGCTGCCTTTATGTATACTCCAAAAATCTTAGCGGTCTATCAGCAAGATTTTCTGTAGGTTATCTATCTCTAACATAAATTATTGTCTCTCTTAAAACAGTTTTTATCATATTCTTTTCTCTATTAACATCTTTTGTTTTTACAGGATGTTTCTCTCAGTTTATGTTCAAAGGGTTGTTTGGTTTCCCTTCACGTAACACAAGTTATGGGAAGCCCTGTTTTAAAACTCTCGCACTAAAGTTAAACTGCACTTATAGTAGACGAGTTTCGGGTAATAATAATTTGTTCGTTACACAAGCGTGGAGAAAACGGATTAAAACCTGAAAATATTTTGACTATTTCAAAGGATTTTACCTCTATATGAATTCATTTATTATTTAAAGGTTGACTATGAACCTTCACATAAAAAGATTGTACGATGTTAATATACGGTTCTGCTTTCCTTGGGAATATTTAATGTTAACATATCCATTCGAAGCGAAGACAGCAACTGTGGATTTAAAAAACAAATGACCATATTTAGGGTAGTTGCACACGAAATACGTTGAGATTTTGCGGTGGACTTGAAATAATTCCACAGCTGGGTGAACAAGATAATATTATTTATAAAAAATATAATTTGTTTCAGATCCGCGGTTCTCTGCATCGCATTTATTATCATACGCCTTTTATTGTTTATTAGTAACATAATCTGGTAATATTACAAACGTAATAAAATGCATTTTATCTATAAATGAACATCTCGTCCGTCTATGAGAAAAATATCTTATTCCCCTCCTTAATTCTTGTGTAATATTTGGATAAAAACTTTAACTACCTAACTACTATCAATCAGCAGAAATGCGGGTCTATCGCAAAGCTTTTACGCTTTAAAAGTTATTATTTGCATGCTGTAAACTACAAAGAAAGAACAATTGTACTTTTTTCAGCGCCCTTGGCGAAATACAAAGATATAAAAAAAATATTTTTGTATGTCTTTACTTAGTTATAAAAATTACATTTTTACATCTAGTACAAACCTTTTAACAACTTATTTCTATGACATTAAGGACACTTTACAATACAACTAAAACTATTTCTTTATAGTATTTAGACATGACCACGAAAAGCAGCAAGGCTTTTAGCTTCTTTAACATCTGTCGGCAGTTTTTTTTTTAATCTTAAATCCTTTGAAGTAGAGGTTATTTTGGGTTCCCGACAAATTTTTTTTGGAAGTCTTAAATATTTACGGTTTCTCGTGGGGTAGAAATGTATGCGAAATTGAAATTTACATTCTTAAACATATATTTCGGAAGCATCTTATTTTTAATCATAAATATAAATATGAAGGTATTTTTAATTATTCGCTGTCTCACACTTAACATTCCTAGTTTTTTTTTCTGCATAATAATTATCTTAAAATACCTACTACAATTCAATACTGCCTCTGGTCTAAGTCATATTTTTCTAAGACAGATTACTCAGAAGGTGAACTCAAAATTCAGTAGCATTAGTACCTACTACTTGAGTCAAAAATATTATTAATATGTTTTGCCAGAAAACAGCAGCAATCTACTCGATTCAAAAAAGTCTAAAACGAAACAGGTTGTATTTAAGTTATGCACCTAAGTGGGTAATGTGATGACTTCAACTAAGTTTTTTTTTTTTTTATATTAACTCCACACAGGAGGCCCTGAAGAAAATAATATCCCTCAGGGCCTAAGTCATCTTTGGGGATGCTGTGTGGAGGGTCTTTTTGTGGAGAGGAAGGAGTGAACGTGGGTCTTGAAGAGTCCCATGGTGTAGGAGGGAGGAAACACAGAGGCCGGTAGCTCGTTCCACAGCCGAGCTGTTGAACTTAAGAACGAATCGTAGAAGCGACCCGTTCTCATGTGACAAATGTCAACCGTGTACAAATGTTGGGCGCGCGTTTGGCGTGTATCCCGACTACGCACCGGTGCCGAAGGGATCAATGACGCTAGTTCCTCAGAGCATCTTCCATTGTAATACCGATAGAACAAGGACAGCATACCTACCTGACGCCTGTGCTCTAAAGATTGCAGTCCGTTTGTTAAGATTGGGGAATCTCTTGGGGACTTGTCAAACAAAAAGCTATCATGAACTGTACTATCATCCGCGTAACAATGAATCGGTGCACATGTCAAAAGGTCATTGATGTGCAACAAAAACAAAGTCGGAGACAGAACCGATCCCTGTGGGACGCCAGCATTTATGGAGTGTGAGGAAGAGGTGAAACCGTCAGCAACCGCCTGAATCGACCTATCCCTTAAAAAGTCAGCAATCCACGTACACAGGGATGCGGGAAGTCCGTAAGAAGGCAATTTGTTGACAAGTCCTCGGTGCCAGACCCGGTCAAAGGCCTTGGATATGTCTAGTGCGACCGTTTGGGTCTCACCGTGATGTTCCAGGCACCGCCCCCAAACATGCGTCACATACGCGAGAAGATCACCGCACAAGCGTTTCCGCCGGAATCCGTATTGACGGTCGTTGATAATTTTGTTCTTCTCGAGGTATGTGAGCAGTTTGTCGTTGATCACACGTTCCATCACTTTGGACAGAATTGATGTGATCGCTATGGGGCGGTAGTTGGCCGGGTTGGAGCGGTCACCTTTCTTGGGAATAGGGTGAATGACCGCTTTTTTCCAACCTGAGGGCACAGTGCCACACTTCAGGGACATTTTGAAGAGCTTTGTCAAAACTGGAACTATTTCTGCAGCACACTTCTGCAATACCAGGGCAGGTACAGGACAGTTGGACTGACTTCTAACTTCTGACACAGTAACAATACCACTTTTAAATTAAATAAACCATAGTTAATTTTAGTCATAGTTTTTAACGCAACGTTTTTATCTGAAACTGAAACTAATTGTTTTGAGTATTCGAAAGAAGTGTTGATCAACTTGTTATTTCATAGAATAATAATCGGAAAACTGATCAAAATTACAATATTGAGGGTGTCTTAACTGCTACCAGTACTAATAAAACAGCGTTACTTATACAAAAAAAAATATTAAACGCTCTCAGCCCGTGTCGTACATCATATAAGACACTGATATATTGCCAACTGGAGAAGGGATTATGAAATTTATTGCTTTATTAAGAACTGGTTAGGTACCTAAGCAAAAAATATGAAATCTGGTAACACCAAAGATTTTCTCTTTTATATAGAATTTCGTTGAAAACAATGTTTTTCTTTTTGTGTAAAATACTATTACGTACACGATTAAAAAAAAAACACTTTCAATATTGTGGCTAATAATGAGCATGCGAGCATTTGTTCAGCTTTAGTTTGATGAAACCGTTGCTATAATAATTATACATCAGAACTTGTTTATATACAAACCGTTTTTTTTTTTTGTAATTTGAATAATAATTTTATTGAATGTGTAAAATAAAAGCATTCAGGACTGTAGTTCAATCTAATCGGTGATGAGTAATTTATGAATTTGCACTTTTCTCGTGGTACCAACCTAAGTGATTTAATGTAGCAACGTCACGAATGCACCATTCATTAAACTGAAGTGTACTGACTAATAAATATCATCATTTCAATTGTTCAACCTTAACCATCATGAATAATTATTACCGAGAGCAAATATAATCGCTGTTTTTCTACTCTAGATTTATATTAGATACATTAGTTTTTTTTATTGAAATTATTAATTAACAGTGTAGCTAAATCCAGACCTATTATTTGTAACGTAAATAAACGCAATTATAAGTAGAACCTTTTACTTTTTAACACATAGTTCCCAACCATTAAATCTGCAATGTAAGACTATATATATATAAAAGTAAATATTTTGTGAGCCCAATGAGTCTAAGCGAGTTGTCACTTTCCTCTAGTAACGTCCCCGCAAAGGGTTTGTAAGTAAATGGGATTAATATACTAATATAACTCGTAAAAGTAGGTCTGATTTAAAACCCCAAATATATTTTTTTCATATGTCTATCATTCCTAATATTCTAAAAATAATCCATTTATTTCAAATTCAGCAAATAAAAACAGAAAATTTCTAATAAAAATAAAATGCTTTACCTCGATAAGCAATTTCAATTAGAGCTTATTTATTTTATCATAACAACGGCACCACAATTCCTTTATTAATTTCCAATTCCAAACACATCCGAGCTCTGAATTCTGTTTCCAAAACAATAAAAACAAACATATTTCCGCCAAAATTTTACCGTATTTATTATCGACGATAAATTAAGCATGGCAATTCAAAGATCCTATCACCAACAGCGGTAAATTCCGCTCGTGTGTTCCCTTTTGGGCTGAGCAGAATCCGCTGGTACGGGACAGTGGGACAGTACTTGGGACAGTGGACGGGCGGACACCGGGCACTGGCCAGTGTGGAGTGGAGTTTTCATTGAAATAGAAAATACTATATTGATTCACTCAGTGTGTAAAGTGGGAAAGTTGTACACCATACGTAAACACAAACTAGTAACTTTCTGACTCACTCTCGTTAAAGTGTGTTAAGTTGGAAGGTTGTACACCATACTAATTATCGTAAACACAAACTAGTAACTTTCTGTTCATGTCATTATTATATTTTATTATCATCATTATTTTAATTTACAAAACTATATTTCAAAAAGGACCACACTACATGGCCATTAAAGTATATTACAACCTTCCACGTAGCATTAAACAAATAACCGATATACTTAAATTTAAATCATCACTTTAACATTTCTTTTAAACAAATGACACTACACCTTAAATGAATACCTTACATAAATTAAATAACTCTGTTTTTTATTTTGTATTTACATACATCTGTTAACATGTACTTGTTTGGTTATGTATTATTATGTGTATTTGTTGGGTTAGCTGGAAGAAATAGGATGTCACCTATAACCAATACCCTTTGCACTCTGTATTTTTGTGCAGTAAATATTTTTTTGAATTTTGGGGCAACATTTCATTATTGAAAGAAAATTGTTTAAATCGTTAAAAAATAATAACACAATTGAGTCATAGCGTTATGGAAAGCGCTAGGGTAAGTCCGGGGGAGTTGGCCATAGTCTTTTTAGGTACTTTTTTTTTCTTTAGTTGTATCGAAGAAAATTACATTTAATACCGTGATCAAAACTTTATTTATTTTTGAACATAATAGTATTTGTGAAGGGTTAAAAATATATCAACAAAAAAACTCCAATAGCCATCTCGTTCGGAGTATCCGTAATATGAACAGAAATCCAAACATATCAGCGCCCTTGAGGTGATTTTTCAAGAAAGCGGCGCTATATAAATCAGCCAATATGAAAATGTGCAGTCTTACTGAATTGTTAGAGCGAACAGAGTGAAGATTCGTTATTGAGCCCACTCTGGTGAGAGACCTATCTAGTGGTTTTATATTCACAGAAACGTATGAATACTATTCGTACCGCTTTTAAAGGTAATTCTACCGTGGCGTCCAAATTCAAATGCCGTACCATTATTATTTCAGACGGAGGAACAATGTCATTTTTTTTATTTTCGTATTCAATCATCCCTTCATTATGTTACCGAACAACAATTCATTAAAAATATTCTACCTAAAGCTTCATAGTAACGTGTCGTTAAATTCGGTATTATAATCTTCTTTAGTCGATTTCATGAAATAAATAAAAAACTATAGTTGCAAAATTACTTTGTGGCGTCATTTTAATTTTCTTTAGTCTATTGCATGAAATAAATAAAAATTTAGTTTCAAAGTTAATTTTTGGTGTTATTTTAATCTTCTTTAGTCGATTGCGTGAAATAAATAAAAATATAGTTGCAAAATACTTTGTGGTGTAATTTTAATCTTCTTTAGTCGAGTGCATGAAATAAATAAAAATATAGTTGCAAAATTATTTTATGGTGTCATTTTAATTTTCTTTAGTCGATTGCATGAAATAAATAAAAGTATAGTTGCAAAATTACTTTGTGGTATAATTTTAATCTTCTTTAGTCGAGTGCATGAAATAAATAAAAATATAGTTGAATAATTACTTTGTGGCGTCATTTTAATTATATGAAAATATGCTGAATTTGCGCATTTTGTTCTCAGTCAACCGTTTTAAAAGCTATCATTGATATGTTGTCAATCCAAACGCAACAATGAAAAAAAATTAATCAATTTTTGAAAAAAATACAAATTCACTAATGCAAATTCATTTAATGCAACGTTCTTATGCGGTTAACATAACTAGCCTCCCAAATCGTTAATGTAGAAGAAATTGTAGAATGAAATTGAAATTGTATTAATTGTAGGTTTTTTTAATCAATATTTTTGACTTTATCCATAAAATTCAACATGCGTAAAATGATTAATTTAAATGTATGAATAACCTCTTCAAATTGATAGTAATTCCGGTTAAGGCGATGCCATACGTAGTAATGCAAAATCATGTGTTTTTGGTTTGAAAATTTACATCTTGCCTTTGAAATAATCGAGTATTTTTTACTTTTCGAGTATTTTAGTCTTTTTATAAGCCCAGAAAAAAATAATGTAAAGGCCTATGAAAACTGGTTTAATGTTCGAAATTTCCTACTTACGAACCCATTTTCGGTTATGATTTTATTGTATAATGTGGCAAATAAAGTTATTTATAAAATGATCGAAAAAAAATTAAATATTTATGCCTGAACATCCACAAAATAAAATAAAAGGCACTTTTTGGCCATGTTTTTTTCTTGCATAAATCAAAACAGGCGGATGGTGTTAAGCGGGAATTTGAACCTTATCGCCATCTACGTAAGGGTCGTATTGAGAGCGGCTCAATTTAAAATACTACACGATGTAGTGCATCGCCTTAAAAACGAGATCGAAGTTCTTACGATTTAACAGGTTTACTGATAAACTTTTAGTAACTTACTAATACATTATCATGATGTTCATGAAATCCGGATATTTTTGCACTACAACGAAAATTATTTGCATCGTCGTGAAACAAAACATTCTTTATTTGTTATTTTATTTAAGGCCTGTTAATTTATCGCGTAGAAAAACATCGATTTCTCTCCGTGTACTGTAGTGAATTCACTGACCATTTGTTTATTTATTTATTTCTTTTATTTGCATTTACAACATTTTACCAGACTAAGTAGGTTAATAGTAAAATATTTTAAGAAAAAAAAAAAAATAAGCAAAATGTAATTGAAAAATATAACATTCGTTGAAGAATAATTATTGAAAAAAAACTTTCTTAAGTATTTTGAATATAAATCTTGATCGTTTGTTAATGTTGTGAGCAAGACCAAAAAATAAATCTATTTAGTTTTCAACCTAAATAGATTTCAAACATTCATAATCTTGAAACGTTTACTTTTTCTAGTAATTTTTTTAGTGTTTTTTTTATTTTTATTTTTATTTTTTTATTGAATAAATAGTCAATACATATCAACAAACAAGTCCTGTTAAGCCAATTGAATTGGCTTGTCAACAGATGCTTAAAGTTTAGTTTCATATACATTTTTATAAGTTAAAATTATGTTGACATTTTTCATCAAACGATTTCTTCTTTAGTATTTTTTGTACAACAAACAATAAAGCAAGTTGTTTATGAATATAATATATATTCAAATAAACTGGTACGATGCGTGAAAAGGGTATTGTACCACAAAATCTCTTTCTTTATGAAATTCTTTGTTGAAAGCGCAAATATTTTTTTATTAAAAAATTTATTAAAAATGGTCAGTTTTGTTTCCACATGTCGCTTTTTTAACGCCAATTCAGTTGAACAATGGACTAAGCAATAAAACATACTTAAATGGTTAATGTGTAAAATTATTAGCAATAACATTTTTTTACATTAACCCCACACAGGAGGACCTGAGGAAAATAATTCCTCTCAGGGCCTATGTCATATTTGGGTATGCTGTATGGAGGATGTTTAAGTGAAGTAAGGAAATAATGTTCTGGGAAGGAAAAATCACGAGAGATGGGTAGGAAACTAGGAGTCAGTGTGTCCAGGAGAGACGGTCGTATGAATCTTTCTCTTCCTCTTCGGTCCAAGGCGATGTTCCGAGAGTACTGGAGAGGTTAAAAGATCTCCCTCAACTAGTCTCTCTTGATCTGGTCTGCCACGCAGTTGGTGGGCAAATGAATCCACCACCAAGATACGGACAATCGTCACCATATTGACCCAACCATAAAACAACAGGCAACCCTGCCAAGTCACCAAACGTTGTCGGGGCGGCGGTACCCATACCGGTATCTCAAATAAACTCATCGTCATCATCACTTTTGGCTCTACAACCCTGGTGGGTCTTGGCCTCCTCAAGAGTTTTTCTCCACTCATCTCGGTCCCGCGCCAGCTCTCTCCAGTTTCGAAGCTCCAAGGCAGACAAATCTTTGAGGACATTGTCGCTCCATCTTAACCTTGGCCTTCCCAGGCTCCTTCTCCCTATCGGTCTTGAGCTCAGCAGGGACTTTGGTTCTTGATGCTCGGTCATTCTCTCCACATGACCTAGCCACCGAAGTCTTCCCAGTTTTATGAACTTTGTGACGTTTAGCTCCTTAAACAGAGTATAGAGCTCATTGTTATAACGTCTGCGCCAAAATCCATTTTCTAGAACCGGTCCGAAGATGCGCCTCAAAATCTCAAATAAACTAATTAATTTATCTTTGTAGTTTATTTTAAGACTAAGCTTACTTTGAAACACCGAAGAAACAATCACAGTTTGTGTTATACAGACTTCAATCTTCCCATTAGGCTATTGAAGTCTATTAAACATACTGCTAGATTTGTAATGTCAATAATTTTTGTTCAGATACCTAAATAAAGAGTTTATACCGTAGGTGGCTGTCAAACCCAACTGCGGAGCGCACTCGAGATGAATGAAAGTTTGGGATGAACAGTACATTTTCGCAGAGCACTCAAATAATATTCTAACTGAAGATTAGAGATTGATTCTCAGGAACGTTTGGCAAAGTACATCAATGTCGGAAGTGAATGCATATGCATCACAAACAACGCTAAGTTTAGATTATTTGGGTCAACCAAATGCGTGACTAATAAAAATCTGTACACGTTACCAGTACTGCATAGTTCAAAAATTTGTTGTATCAAATTAGTGTTTCATATTCGTTATCCTATTTTAATTTTATTCAATAATTTTTATAAAAGTGTAAATACGGGGTGGGGCAAATGTAATCACCCTATTTGAAAACGCTATAACTTTTGCAAATGGCGCCAAATGTCAAAATCGGTTTTAACATTTGTGAAGTAAACAAACGCAGAATACAAATAGACAAGACAAAAATTGGTTTACTCTATCTCTATTCTATCTGGTACAAGCAGTACCAAAGTTAACCATAAAAAAAATTACAGCAAAAGAACATCGGGTGATTACTTTTGCCCCACCCTGTACAATCAAAATGTTATCAATAATTGAAATAAAGGGTGCGGTATTCTGCTCAAATAAATACAATCGATGATTTTGAATGTAAACTATATTTGATTTTGAATTATTTTTTTCATTTTATGAGTGCCATTATATATATCATAGTTTGCAGAACAACTTTGTATATTTCTAAAATATTCAATAACGCTCACAGCCGAGAAGAATACGCTTTTCGAAAAGTGAAACCCGGCTAGAATGCTTAGTGACACAAAGGAACGAATGACAATCGTCGTTTTTGAATATTAAAATGGACAATCATCGTTCTTTAATGTGCGTCAATGTGGACAATGGTCGTTCTTGAATAATAAAACGGGAAATAAACAATTATTGTTGCACTAAATCACCAAACACCACACTTTTTACTTTCAGATTTTAAGTTGAAATGTGAAACAACACATTTTTAATCATCCACATTCAATCTTCTACTATTCAAACTCTCTAAACAAAATAAATGTGTCCCAGTATAGACGATTCATGCATATGATCTCCTCCATTTCTCCTCCTTACTCCTTTCTCCATTCGTTTCCCTTCACCGTTATTAAGATTTAAGTGCAAAATTCTTTAAAATTACGGAAAGACCTCTTTAAAATCCTTAAAGACAAAGGAGTCAAATTTCTAAATACAAGACGAATCGCTGTAGCACGACTTCCCGCCGGAGGGCGATAAACAATTTCATCGGGGTACGGGGTGTCAACTAATTATAATTATTTCAATTTGTTCCCCTTCACAAAACTCATATTTCTTCGGTTTCCTCAGCAGCTCGACAAACCACTGCACAAATTAATGTTTCTTAGGCAGGTAGAACAACAGCAGGCGCCCTTCTAGTACCTACCCACCTGGCTACAGCTAGTTCACAACTATCTAATTTGTGTGTGGGTGGGTAGGTAGGTACTATCACTAGCAGAAAATCTTTCCCTATCGATGTTAATTTATTTGCAAATCAAGCTAATATTATTAATTGTTTTTGAAGAATAAGTTATTTTGGTGCGACCAGGTTACGGGTAGATACCTCGCCAATTTGATCATCAAACAGTTTTCAATACCTTTCAATCAGTATTATTGTGATTAGTTTTAGAGTTTTCATCGGGGAATATGGCAGATGGTGGATTATGAATAATGTAACGCTGTTCGAAACGTCGCCTTAAGAAGGAGAAAGATACGGAGATACAGAAGATAATAATAACCTAAAAAATAATCACGATTATACTTTTGGCCGTGAACATCTCAAATGGTATCCTCGCATTGCATATCTCAACAACATATTTCAGTGACGTGATTTTGACATATAATTTCAATAAATCAGAAGAAAAAAAAATTTCATTTCATTTGTTTTTTTTTTAATAAAAAGGTTATTTAACGTAACACTGCACAAGTTTACACCCCTGTAACATAATTATCTTAAGCCTTTGCCCCCAATACAGTAACTGTTTGACGTCTGATGTTGATTTTTATAAGGGATCTAAAAAAAAACAGGATGTATAATGAAGAACCGTTTTGTTTTAAACTGAAAGAATGGAAAACCAACTCTGTTACAGATCTGAGAAAAAAATATTTACATTTATTTGAACAAATTAATATAAGCATTAATTACTCGCCGACGTAGCCCAGTGGTCTAGAGCACCTGACCGGACATCAGAAGGTACGGGTTCAATTCCCATCGACGGCATTTATTTTTACTCGGGATATATTTTCAATTTGTATGAATATTTCAGGCGAGTAATTTATGCTTATAATAATTTGTTATCCTTTGTGCTGTGCATAAAAACCTTGTCTTATAAACATTAGTTTATTAATAAAAAATAAAACATTCATTTTAATAAAATAATAAGATTTACAACGCCGGTGAAATACAAAACAATTATTATGGCTCTGATTTTAACTGCGTACAGAATTTTAGGAGTGGTAGTTCTCCCTTAAACCTTATTTTCAGTTATAAAATACAACTTTATGTATAGGTACTGTTTATTTCCTACCGAATATCAGTTACAGAAAACGTTGTCTGAATTGTGGAACAAAATTTTATGGTAGGAGGGCTTTGTCGGTTAGCTTGACTATAAAAGTACATTACGTATGAATAATTTTACTAATTAGTAGTTTTATTTAATTTAAACACTTGTTTGTGCAAAATATAGATTTGTAAGAAAGAAATAGAGAACTTTTTATGTCAAAGCTCCATATTTCATGTTTGAAATGACGATGGGAGATGAAAATAGTAAATACTGAAGTACACAGATAAACGCAGTCCAATTTCAATTACAACAAAACCCGCCATAGAACTTTTGCATCTTCAAGGAAGCAGTTTTCCGCTTTGTGGTAACCAAATAAAATAAACATTTCCATTTGTGCTAGGCTCTTCCACAGAAATTTCCTGAAAATTAATATAAATTCGAATGTCAATAACTTATTCAATATTATTAAAGACCGGTGAGATACGATGAAAGCTTGAAGGAGTATGAAAAGAGCCAACAGGAAATAATATGCAAACCGATGAAATATCGAAATTGCGAGAACAAAGACGCTTTCTCTGACTGAACATTATTTATTGATTCCTTGATTATTGGGTAATAAATCATCCAGTTCCTATAAGAAAGGCCTACACAGCAGTCTTTACAAATAACAGATATTATGTTTAAATTCCTTTAGTAAGGAGGCCGTTACAGTAAATAACCCTTGGCTGAAACAGGTAGCGGAAGAAACGCGAATATTTCAAAGGGCCTGGGAACTGACGTTATAGATTTTCCCAGAATAATTTATTATGCTCTTAAATAATATTTGTTAATATTCAAAATATTTAATAAACAGGGTGTTCGGAGGTTATGTGTTGTATTTTTTACCTACGATGAAGAAGTGTTAATGTTTTTTAACAAACCTTTTTGACCTACATGATTTAAATCATCAGGGTGGGTTCATTCATTCGTTACACACTGGAAAAAATTTGCACTTTGTCTATTTTATTTCGAATGCCACCATAAGATTCCACTGGAACTAGTATTGACGTGATAAACCGATAGAAATGACTGTTCCTGCATCCGATTTAAGTTTCGAATGCCACCATAAGATTCCACTGGAACTAGTATTGACGTGATAAACCGATAGAAATGTATTGTTCCTGCATCCGATTTAAGTTTCGAATGCCACCATAAGATTCCACTGGAACTAGTATTGACGTGATAAACCGATAGAAATGTATTGTTCCTGCATCCGATTTAAGTTTCGAATGTCACGATAAGATTCCACTGGAACTAGTATTGACGTGATAAACCGATAGAAATGTATTGTTCCTGCATCCGATTTAAGTTTAGTTGCATTTTCTTTTAGTTAACAAGTCTTTTTGTAACAGAGAGCAGTTATCATTTGATATTTTAGGGAATTGACATCGATTGTTATTTCAAATCGGTATGAGTCGATTCGCTCAATCTAACTGTTTTACAAATAAACGATTATTATTTGTTTGAAGAAAGGTTCTTCAAACCGGTTATATATTTTTAACGGCACTGTTTATTATTTTAAAAAGACAAATAACTTACATCACTTAATTTGTATATACACAATCTATATATTTCTCGAACCATGTTCGCTTCGTCAGGAGTAAATGTACACCAAAGTTAAATATTAAATATCGATCACCTTTGGAGAGGGGTTAGTAGAGGGAGGGAGGAAGGGTAAGAGTTTGGAAAACTTATTAGAATTAGGAATTACAATACATTAGTAGGAAAAGACTGGTTTAGTGGGAAAATATTTAAAAAAGGAATAATTCAAACCTATTATAAGGCATAGTAGATTGATATTTCCGTTTTTAGGAATTAGAAAACAATATATAATTAATAAGAAAAAAATTATAATTCCTCCTTTAAATACTTACCATCTAGCCGGTCTATATTTTCTAATGACCATTGTAATTCCTGATTCTAATAAATATACAAAAAGTGAAACATACCATACCTTAAGAAACTAATCACTATTAGTAAGAATTCAAGTTAGTCGACAAGTTATTTTTAAAACGTATAAAGCAGCCTGTCTTCGTAGTTTGGTATTTAACGAAGGTTTTCGGGTAGTCAACTGGTCGCTCATCGCGCTAAAAACACGAGCGGAACCAACGTGACCACAAATACCGGGGCGTTATTTAATCGTAAGCAAAGGCTCAGATTAAATGTTACTTATTTAAGTCATTTCCACGACGCGGGGACATTAATTATTACAAAATTAACTGGAACTGTAACCTATTATTCACAACAGAGCTTCGAGATATTTTTTTCATATCCTGCGGCAAGAATAACGCATATGTGGAATATGTAGTCCTGCTGAGAGAACAAATAATATATTATGTCTGGGCACGTTCTGAATTGCTAAAATGAAAACAAATGGGCATTATTCTGATGTTTTCTTTTTGTTTTCTTGCGTCGCTATCGCACGAATTTTGTTTATTTCCGGAAAGATATCATCGTGCGCTCATGGTGGGGGGGTCTTGATTATCATAGTGCAGTGGTAATAAAAATAATGAGTTAATTATCAATTTTACAGTGCTTTTAAATACGCTTGAATGAATAGTGTGGCATTGAAAATCTATTTTTTGGCACAATGGAATAAATAAATTTATTTAAAACAACTTATTTATTTAGTTTCATGTATACGGCATGACATGTGCCATCAAAATAAGTATGAATAGAAAAACAAAATAACGAAAGTAACAAAAAAATAAAAGTAAAAAGTTATATGTGACACACAAAAGTATAAAAATAGCGAAAATATATAAAAAAAAAGCGATGAGTTATTGAACAAGTATTATAGCCATAGGTAATAAGATTATTAGAGTCGAGTTGGTCTACTAGGTATAATTAAAAGGAAACTATTTCAGTGGAGTTAAACCAGTTATTGTGTATTTTAACCCTAAGGTGAAGCAAAACTAAACGATTTACCCGGTGGAGTCAAAGGGACTTTTTTTGCAATCGTCGTACCTTCACAAATTTCTTATATTCAAAAATAAACATGAAAAGAAAAACGTTGATTCCAAAACGGAATATTTCAATTCAACTTCAAAAATTCTTCCAAAGTCAAGGAGCCTGCTTCAGGCTTCTAAAATTACAATAAAATAGCTAACACTATGCTTATTTTTACAAACTTGAATAATTTAATCATGACAACTACTTAAAAACCAAAATTATTGCACATCTTCACATAATAAAGGAAACCTGCAAGGTTATTCCCGATCATTGTTGAATCATAGTCTACGGACCTTCAAACAACTCAAACCTACAGGCTTCGTACATGTTTAACTAAAATTTTAACTCACTTCCTTTTCAGGTGACTTGGGCACAAATAGCATTATTTCCTAAGTGTCTTGGTAATTTCTCTCCATGAACATTGTTTGCTCCTTCAGTCTTGGCTACTTTTGTTGACTCTAATATAAGTAATTGGGTGACCGGATAAATCATCAAAATGATAATTCATCACATCTTTAAGAAGTTATATAAAGTCATGAAAAGTGATGAAACAAAAACTTTATTAACTGGGTTAAGTAGGTTATGTTAGGATAGGTTAGGTTAGGTTAAAAAAAATTTCATCATTTTAAATGACTTTATATCACTTTTTAAAAGTGTGTTGAATAGTCACTGTGTTGAGTTAGCATGGAACCACACTTTCTATGAAAGGGTGTAAAGTTTCTTACTATTATGAAAACTGGAGTGAAATTACATTAAAAAAACATTGGTTCACAGCCACAGAACACGTTTACGAGAAAACATTTTTTTTCACTCTTCAAAATAATTTTTGTATGGGTATATTTATAAGTTTTGAAAAACTGAGTATTATAGAATTAATCCATCGTTCATAATAATTGATGATCAGCCCTGTTGTGCGTGGGAAGCATGTTTCAAATTGAAAACTTTTTTAAATCCGCTTTCACTTTATACTTATATTTTTCCTTTGCTTGATATCAATTTTTCTTGCAGACTTGGAGAGGTGTATTTGCACATTTTTTTTTATATCTTCGTTTTGTACATTAAATCCTAAATGTTTATTTTTGACAATAATTATTTTCACAATCCCTAACGATGAAGTAGTCTATTTCATAATATATTTTCTATGTTTTTTTTTATTATTTTAAAACAAAAGTTACATAAACCTTTCACTTTCTTAACTTAAAAGTGCACGATAAAAATCTAAATATTATTGCTTAATACATAACGTACCTACATAATACATTTTAATTTAGCTCACTGATATTAAGAGCAAACAGTTTTTTCTTTAATATATTCATTCTATTTACTGATGTCAAGCTATTGAGAACGAGATTGTATATGTGTATAACCTCGTATCCTATGTTTCTTCTATTACTTTCAGTCTTTGCTGAATGTGTGTATAGTCCATTATTTTATCTCGTGTAGTGTTCATGCACTTGTGATGTTTTTATAAATGTTGTGCTCGTGTGTATAAATCCACTTCGTATTTTGTAGATTAATAAGAATGTGTTATATTCATACAGTTTTCTGATTTTAAGTCATTTAGTTTCTGGGTATACTTTTTTGGGTTCCATGCTAACTCAACACAGTGACTATTCAACACACTTTTAAAAAGTGATATAAAGTCATTAAAAACGATGAAAATTTTTTTTTAACCTAACCTAACCCAACCTAACCTACTTAACCCAGTTTATAGAGTTTTTGTTTCATCACTTTCCATTACTTTATATAAAGATGTGATGAATTATCATTTTGATGATTTATCCGGTCACCACATTTTTGGTGGGGGTATCTGAGTTATAATTAAAAAGTTTTTTATAACTTTATTCCGAAATATTTGTAGGTCGTTTAAATTCATAACGTATGTGTTTCCCCATATATATGATTTGACAAGTTGAAGTTATGTTCAGTTCGCAACACGGCATAACACCCCAAAAACAAATAACAAAAATACTTTAGGCCGTGAAAATCTTAAATCACATTTAAGTTGAAGTTAACATATATTGCATTTTTTATAAGATTGTTGTATTATATTTGTTAATATTTCACAAACTTCTCTAATAGAAATACCAGTTTGGGAGACAGGTTTACACCATTACACAGGACCGGGAACCATTTATTTGATGACCAACACGTATGCCACAGGTCACCCCAAATGGTTTGATACGTTTGGTGATTTAGTAGGGGTGCCCGGGTTCATCGGGTGAGTTGTGTTAAGGATGCGCCTGCCCACCAGCTGCAATCGGGAGAGGCTGGTTTGAGGATACCCTTCAACCTCTCCAACTGATCCTTAAGAAATTATGTTCCTTAGGGCTTCCTGTGTGGGGTAAATATCGGAAAAGCGTTTTCCGTCATTCCAGAATAATTATCACTCACAAATACTTTGTAACATCGCAATAGTCAGTAAAATGTTGTATTTAAACTGATTTGGTTCTCCAAATACAGGACACAACAAATCTTATTTTGTTTGGGATTTTTATAGTAAATAAGTGTGGCATTAAAAAAATTTGCTAAAATTTTTGCAAGAGCGAGAAACAATAGTCCAACTCCAGTAATAAAAGAATTATTTCAGCCCATGCGTATACTTTTCTACCACTTGTTTATTTTATTTTTGGAAATTCTGTATTATCTGTCTTAAATGTAATTAAAAAAATTAAAATAACACATTACATAAAAAAATTAACAATGAATTAGCTGTTTCGAAATTAAAAATAATAAATACTTATCTGGTAAAATATATAAATGTTTTCCAAATCTATAGTCACGTATAAGAACATAAAATTACATAAACGAGTTCCTTACAGGTACAACGGGCGTATTACAGCACGCCTACGCCAGAAAACAGGCAAATCCTGAAATTATGGCATATTTGTTTCTGGCCCTAAGAAAATTACCCATTTCGTTGCTCCTAAGATATATTAATTTACCTACACCTGGATTAACATTAGGCACATAACTTTTCCATATTTCCAACATTGTTATGTCTGCTCCTACTGAATAAAGCTTTCAAATTTAATGCTTTCAAGACTTATTTCTCCTACAAATGGGTTAATATTTTAAAATAACAAGAAGTTACAAACATATTATTATTTATAGTAAGTGTACTTGCTGAATTAGAGTTTGTTACTTCTTCTTACTTAATTATTCACTACCGTTTTTCGTAAAAACTTTCAATACTTGAAAAGTAACTTTTTGCTACCTCAGTATTAAATCGTAGTTTCTGTTATTTTTAACATGAAAAAAAACATTCTTCTAAATATAAAAGTTTGTTTATTGTTCCGTAAAAATATAGTTTTTTAAAAGAATCTCGGAAGAATAAAATAATAATTGAGATGAAGACAAAAGAAAAAATAAAGATCTCAAAGGCACTTTATGGAAATAAGTGGATTCAAAGAGAAGTGATAAAAAACCTTGCAATTTATTTACAATGCCTATTCTTTCTGGTGGAACTCTATCGTATATATTTATTTCAATTTTATGTCTTTCCAACCGGACTGGTTTTAAAAAATCACGTTCGTTCTCAAGTTTTTTTAAATTTTTATTTATTTGTCTCCAAACACACTAATTTCGGTTGTGGGACTGTTATTCTGAGAATCATTGTAACATTGGTTCAATTAACTCAAATTTGTTTTTAATTTAAGTGTCATTTTTTTCAAAATCTTAACTGAGAGTGTGTCAAAAAATCACACAAGTGATAAAGTACCAATGTAAAATGTAATATTTTCAACAGAAAATTATTTTATTCC
The DNA here is from genome assembly GCA_026573805.1 of Hesperophylax magnus. Classification (NCBI taxonomy): domain Eukaryota; kingdom Metazoa; phylum Arthropoda; class Insecta; order Trichoptera; family Limnephilidae; genus Hesperophylax; species Hesperophylax magnus. The sequence continues at coordinate 1,712,155 of JAIUSX010000071.1, forward strand.
ATTTTCAAATTTTGAACTGATTTGTTGTGAATTTACGCTATCCCGTGTATTTTACGGGTCTGCGCTAGTAATAAATAAATAAAAGTCTGCGTTTTTTGTTTAACCACTGAACCGTTAAAAGATTTTCACAAGAAAATATATTGTATTTTGAAATATCAAAAGCTGGTAGGTAATGGAAGGTAAGAACTTTCATAGAAAAATCTCGTATCTGTATTTTTGTATGTGTACACTAAACAAAAGCAACGCACTTGTTGAGACAGATAGACTATTGTAACAGAAACAGAAAGAGAAAACTAGTGGAGAAAGGGAAGGGTTAAATAAAGGTTTTAGATTTGTTGGAGGTTACAGTATGTGCTTGAGAACTAATATTATAGTTTATAGTTACTTAAGAATAATAAACAGAATACGAATACAATTTAAGGATGTCTAGGTTTAAATTAGGTACCTGCCTAGATATAAACCGCAAAGTACGTTAGAAGGACATTACCTACCTAACTATATTTTTTTTTGTTACTTAAAATATAATTTTACACAAGTTTTCTCATGTAATATGAATGACTGGGATTGAATCGTCCGTTTATAGAATTATGAAGAGGATGTTAGAAAAAGTTGGGCAAACCCGAAGAAGACATTTGCAAGATCAAGTGAATCAAATATTTGGTAAATTAAAGAATTGTGACAAACAGAGAAAGGAATTTAAACAGAACGTATTACGTGGATGGTTGAATAAGTCAGGTTGCCCGAGGAAAACATGAAACAAACACTGTCTTATCTACGAAAAAATTAGGCTTTTGTAAAAGAGACTTGGAGAGCGATGAATAAAGAAAGGATTGTAATAAGATGATATGACATGGAAGTGAATGATAAAAAATTCGGGGACACCAGAGGAAAATATGGAACCAACAAAATAAACTTTTTTTCAATTTTTGAAATTATTATTTTCACCTTAAAACTACACCCAGTTTACTAGAAATCACAACCTCAAAAATTTACTCCAAATCATTCATAACACCAGGCAACGTCGAGGACTTCTGCCTAGTATTTCGTAGAGAAGATTTCATGTGTATTTGATTTGTACGGAAATCTACAGTTAACGGTGAAATTTTTATACACTCGACCACCAAAATAAGCGAAAGGTGAGCTTTATAATCAATCTGCGTGAATCCGGTTAGCATCAGGGACTTTGTGTAATCAATAATACAATAATTTCTAAAATATCACCGTTATATCATTATCAGATTTTTTTAGTCACTGACATGAAAATCTTTTACATCTCTTCAAAAATTTCACAAAAACCAACTCCGCTTTTACACATCTGCAGACGATCGATTTTAAAAGTTCCCCAATGGTATTCATTGTTAAATGCTTTATCCGTTCCCAGCAATAATTTAACGCCCAGATTGGGCCGGGTTTTTATTCCCGAATCTCGAGTCATTTAGCGCGCCTTGTTATCCGCTCGTTGGACACGCCGCGGTCCGGCGCCGCGCGGCGGGCGCTTTGTCCGGCATTTCGTTCCATTGTGCGCTGTGTGTAACCCGGCCCCTTCCACCCCGACCTATGTAATATACAGATGTTTAATGTGTGAAATTATTATCAATTATTTGTGGGATTTACACTTTACGTTTTAAACTAAACATTTTCCACTTATTTGCATACACGAAAGCCTTGAATTTACCACGGAAATGCTAACTTCATCACACTTTTCGAGTTGTTCTAGAATTGCTGAACACAGTGACAAAAATGATTTATTATAAGGCGTTTTGACCGACATATGAGGGGTCGGAGTAATCCGGTCCCTTTCAGCCGTAACTATGTAAATTACCAATGTTTAATGTTTATTGTGTAAAATTATTAGAATTAAAATTATTAAAACTGTTTGCCCTCAAGATCAATGAGCAAAACCAAAATGCCTTACTTAAGAAAAATATGTTACTTAGGTAGTAAACCATAATTATTAATATATATATTATTTTTGTTTTAATCAGTGTACACTTAAGTTAACAAAGCGAAATATATATTTCTTATAACTTGGTAAAAAAAAAAATAATAAAAAAAATAAAACATTTTCACATTTACTTCATACAAGTAGCCCTGAGGAAAATAATTTCCCTCAAGGCTTTTGTCATATTTTGGGATGCTGTGTGGAGGATATTTTTAAGGAAAGGAAGGAGAGGAATTTTTGAAAAGTTAAAAGATAAAAGGGTCGGATAAAAATTGTTGGATTGAATCTACCGTCGTATTAGTGTGTGTCAATGAGATGCAAGGCGATGGGTCGGAGACCAGTTGGAGAAGTCAAAGGAACTCCTTAAACCAGCCTTTCTCTATCTAGCACGCCACGTAGCTAATAGACAGGCGCATTCCAACCGATAAACCCGGGAACCCCTGCTAAATCATCAAACTTAGCAAACCACTAGGTTGAGAGGTGATGGTTATCCAATAAATGGTTCCCAGGGCGGCAGCACCCCAACCCGTCTTCCAGACTAGTGGAGCTTAAGTGAACAATTTTCATTAGGATCCACTTAATCTTTCTTTATAATCCTTTAAAATCTTCAAATATTCATGTGATCTGAATGACCTATTTGATGAAACATGATCTCCAGCTCTCGATATTTACTCACCAACAAAGTTAAAGATGTTATATAACGGGAATATTTACATACTTTTCAGATTTAGCATTATTTAAATTGAAAATACATGAAATAAACTATTATATAGTAACATAAACAAATACAAGGCATAAACTATGAAGTGTAAAAAGTTTTAAATGTCGAATAACTGAAAAGTTATAGTATGTGAACGATCCTAAAAAAATGATTTTCCGATGATGCCAAGCCGGATAAACACATAAATAACCTAAATGATTATCAACTTACAATATTTCTTAAATAGCGTAAGTATTATTATAATAACCAGTTATTTTAAATGGTTCAAGAACTGTACAAATTTGAATCGATTATCTGTTAAATGAAAACTAAGGTAAGTAACAAAATAAATGTCACATAAATTACAAAGAAAGCAGCCAAAATACCTGGATTAATAATGAGAAATACAAAATGCTTTACAAACATTATCATATCAACTAACTATACTTTGCATACGTATGAAGCCATTTAGAGTTTGTGTCAACTATGTGGTCATCATTTATGCATTACGTATAGTATAATAATTGTTAAATGTAAATTAACTTATAAGGTAGTAATTTCGTAATGAATTAGGTAAATAGAGTAATATGGTGAAAGGCTTTCACATAAATGTGATCACCTCCCCGTGAATGTGTTTTATTTCCCGTGCAAGTTGACTGTGAGTAGCTTCGGTGCTCGCTGAATATATAGTACAGAATCGTCAGGTTTGTCGACTATGGTTTGAAAAAAAAAAATTCTTGCGTTTGTGATGATTTTTTAAATATTATTTCGTTTTCTTTTTTTCCTCTAGGAAAATGATTTCCCTCAGAACTTGTGTCATCTTTGGGAACGCTATATGGAGTGACTTTTTAGGAGAGTGGACATAGGTTTTATAAAGACCCATGTTGTAGGAAGGAGGAAACATAGAATGATTCGGAAAGAACGAATCGTTGAAAATCATGTGAGAATATTATTAACCGTTAAAAATTTAGAGCGCAATTGGCGTTTTTTCCTTTACAATTCACCAGTGCCCAAGAGATCAATTTTCTCTGAGCATCTTCTATTAAAATACTGGTAGAACAAGTATAGAATGTTCACTTAAAACCTGTGCTCTAAATATTGAAATCCGTTTGTTAAAATTCCTTCCTCAGTATACAATATCTGTTCTGAAACAGGATACACACCTATCAAGCACGTGTTGGGGTGCTTAAAATTATCTACTCATTTAATTACCACCAAATCGATGATCAGCGCCATTTTAAATTTCCAACTATTGAACGGTCTCCGAAACACCAATTCTCGACCGAACTATCATGCGATACAATCTTCAGGTAATCATAATGTGATCGAAAACTAAAAGGGTGGAGATTCGAGAATCAACGTTAAACGTGAACCGTCAAAATTTCAAAACGTCAATTGATCCTCAATTTGATGGTCGTAAACCTGTTTACTGTGTTTGGGTTAACCATTGTCTTCCATTCAAAATTTAAAGCGATTTTTATATTTAAATACAATGGAACTGTGCGGAAATAATAAGGTCTGAATGGCTTGCGCTAAATATTAGTGTAGAAAATACTTTTTTAATTCACGTTTGCATCTTCTCTGACGGTTTTGAAATAAATTTTCTATGATTTGTCAGTGTGTATTTTTTTCACTAGGTCACAGGAGTTCCACAGTCAAAAAGTAAAATGTATTCATCAATAAACGTTAAGCCATAATGTATGTGCTTATTTCAAAATAATTTATCTAATCCAAAAATTGAAAATACCTGACGTGTATTGAAATACTCAGCACATGACGAGAGAGGATATGAACCAAACACAATGTCCCCCGAGCTGCAGCGAAGTCATGTAATTTACCTTCACATTAAGGTTGGCAGTACTTGCTTTGAAAATAATTGTTCACCGTTCAGTCAACACTGGTTCATCATTCCAAACTCGAGCCGGCAGAAAATCCCTTGTCAAAATGTTTATTTATTTCACTCCTATTAAGGCTTTTACATACATATATATATAAACAAATATTTACGAAAGTATACACAAAAATAGTGCAGTAAATGACTATTTAAAACAATTGCAAAAAAAATAAAGTCAAAATATCACTGAACTTGATCTACACAGCATGTAGGCACAAAACATAAATAATCCAAAATAGTTATTTCTGTTTCAGTTGACAAAATTATTATGTGTTACTCAAATTAAATATCTTTATTAAAATATTCCACTACTTGATGAAAAAAACTTAAATAGGGTATGCTTATATATTGAAATTGATGTACTAAATATATCAACAACATCGGAGTATTTGTTTCCTAGCTGTTGAATCCGTCGCATAGGAGTGTGATATTGGGACGATGATATAGAATTGCTACAATAATATGGTAGGTACTGTCTTGTAACCGACCTGCTTGGAGTATGAAAAGAGATTACATATAATAAAACAGGGGTATCAAACACTGAATTAATGATTTTATACAAACAGGTTAAATCGGAAATAATTCTACGATCAAATAATTTTATTAAATTTAATGAACAAAGTACCTTATCGTAATTTAAGTTTTTCTCTAGGAATGCCCATTTTAAAATTTACATATCTTAAAAATTTATTTTGGATTGTTTCAATCGCATATGAATGAACCTCATAATTTGGGGACCAAACCGTGGAATTGTATTCTACATGACTCCTTACTAGTGACATTAATAATGTTTTTACAGTATTGACATTATTGAAATCACTAGTTACCCTTTAAATAAATCCCAACATTTTCAAAGCTTTATTGGTTATTATTTCAATATGCTTGATAAAGTTAAGTTTCGTGTCAAACGAAAAACCTAAGTCATTAATTTCCGAGACAGATACTAACGACATATTGTTAATGGAATAATCAAAAAATATTGGATTCTTTATTCGATGAAACCTCATAATTTGACATTTGCTTATGTTAAGTTGCAAGCGGTTATCATGACACCATATAATGAATATGGGACCATGCCCGGACTATCACCATTAGTGTCCTCGTTGGTTCCTTGTTAAGTACGTTACTATCGCGAATTATGCTGGAAATGAAACCAAATTGGTTAAAAAGATCAAGTAGACAATCCATATTCTCCCAAAATCGCATCTTATCGATTTTTTATTTTACACCTCACAAGAACGCCCCTATCTGAAATGTGTAAAAATAGGGGAACTAAATCGACACCCATGTTTCTGGGCAGCGTTGTGAGGCCGGTTAAGGTAAGGGCTATTCTCGTGAAGCCAACACCAACTGTAAGTGGGTGTTCCGCTCATGTCGAGAACAGACTCAGCATGCCCACCTTGCGTCTGTGCATTAGAGATGATAAATACAAATAGTTTCCCATTAACAGTTTTTCTTTTTTCAAATCCTATCTACATAAATTCTTCCTGTGGTTTTTTACCGTATTTGGTAGTAGTAATATTCTGTTTTCCATAATTAATGATTAATGATTACTGAATCATTAACCCCTCCATTGTTTTAGGGTCGTATATGACCGGGCGTCCATATTTTAAGAATTTTTTTTTTCGGAAATACGTAATTGTGTTTTTGACGTTTTGAGCGAAAAACAAATTCTTTCCAGTTTGCCTTAAATATTTAAAATGGATGTCATTAATAAAATTATAAAAATAGCTAAGAATGAATAATTCATATTTCGCATTACTATCGTAACAATCGGTTTAACTTTAAAAAAATATATTATATTAAGGAGATAAAATTGAAGTTACAGTTTTCTTACAAATTCCCCAAACAAAACGAATGTGTTTTTGGAATATCGATTTCACCCAATTTTTCTACGATTGTAAAAATGTTTACAAAAATTGGTTGATAAAAATTACGTTAAAATTTTGTTAGCATTTTTGGCAACATTTTTCGCGTTTGATATTAAAATTTTATTATTTATAAATAATAATGTTTGTTTTAAATGCATACACCAAATAGATAATTTTATCTTAATTCTATAATAAATTAAATAAAAAAATAAGATAAATACAGCGCATTTGAAATACACAGAAAACATTGCGAACTGAACAAATGTGTTGAAAGTACTGAAGGGTAAAAATCTGAATTCCCCTAATAAATGCCAACATTTGAACGGGTTATTAGTTTCCTAGCGGGGTAGGTAGAACGTTGTGAACTTATCATTCTTATCTCTATTTCCAACGAAAAACAGGTTACTCGCAGTCAATATTATCTGCGATCTATTCCAATTTGAAAGTATTCTCGTTGACGTTTTAGAAAACATTTCCAACAAGACTCAAACCGCAAGAATCTAACTAAATGTATCCATACGATAAGAAAATAGTGTAAGGAGAATACATAGCATACAGAGCAATCATCAACATGAAGAAGTGGACTGAATTTAAGTTTTTGGAGGAAACTGAGAGAATCAGAGAGAACTAGGAAATGTTAAAAATTATTTTCAATTGTACATTTGAGAGATTCAATTTCACTCCGCTGAAAATATTAAAAATCTGTTTGAAATTGAATGAAATATTCTGTCATTAGAAGTATTATGGTAAAAGTTCATTCCTACACTACAGTCAGAAGAGCCTGGGGATTTGAAGCCATCAGTAAATAAATGAGAGGAGTTGGGCCATTTAGATTAAATTATGTCATTGAACATTTTATTGACAGTATGGGCCGGGAGATTGGAATAAGTGTAAAAAGGCTATCGATATTTTCCGGATTGGCTAAAATAGTTATAATTTTTGTCGCATGCGTCGCCCTCATTAGATTTTGAAGATAATTCCGCAAAAAAATATTTTAAATCGTTGCTTCAAATGCTTTGGATTCTTGCATCTGCTCGGAAATCTGAAGTTCAAACGGTCATTCCCCAACAAATGTTGACCATTTTCGAGGATCACTAATTCTGTCGAATGCTGATTTTCCCTTCAATTTGGTAATTTTTCCCATGAAATTACGTGAAAAATTTTAGAACACACGTATTAATTCTTCACTCATTTATGTATATAAGTTTTTAATACAAACTGTGCAATTTTGCACAATTTCAAAGTTTACGCTACAAATCTGTAGCGTTAACTTTGCAAAATTTAAATCGAATAAAAGCGAACAAACATCTAAAACAAACCAGCTACTTCCCACTTCCAGCGTATCTATTATCTAGTGCTCGGCGCTAATTAAGATAAGATGTTTTTTGCTTTCATTACGTACTAACTAATATTTCTGGAAATATTACGTAGCTGAGTGAGAAAATATAAAATCCCTATTAATATATATATATAAGGGACTTTTAAGGGATATTTTACTCTAAATGGCAATTTTCTGAACACCTACAACCTTACCGGCTGCTGCATCCTTTCCTACTAAAATTATACGCCTTCCACAAAATGTGGTTTAAAAAACCTTGGAAACAAACGGTGTTATATAACATAAAGATATTTCTGACATTCGATCTTGCAACGTTGAATATAACATAATTCACCAGCATTGATTTTTTGTAAAATATCTGTATTATAAATGAAACATTACAAATATAAGAAAAACTTATTAAATTTTTATAAATAATATTATTTCCGCTTTATAACTACAACTTGTTTTCAGTTACTCAACTATAAAATAAACTAATAACCTTATTTTAATTTCTTTAAATCACTTATAAAGGGAGTTAATAGATATAGTTTATTCTCAAATTATAATAATTAACCATTTATTTGCAAAGCCCTATCATTTTCACGGTTCCATGATAACTCAACACAGTGACAATTCAACACACTTTTAAAAGGTGATATAAAGTCATTAGAAACGATAAAAAAAAATATTTTTTTAACCTAACCTAACCTACTTAACCCAGTTAATAAAGTTTGTTTCATAACTTTCCATGACTTTATATAACTTTTTAAAGATGTGATGAATTATCATTGTTATGATTTATCCGGTCACCCATTTTCACATGAAACCCGACACTCGCTTATTTCAAATAACAAAAATATCTAACGCATTATAAGACAACAAGGATACTGATTTGATATGGCCAGACCCAATTATTTAATAATAATAAAAATACTTGGTATAGCGCCGTTTCAGTGAAAAATCATCACAGGGGCGCTGGTTCACTTGATCGTGCCATGTCTTCCTTGGGCGTCCCCGATTTCTTCTACCAACCACATTCGCATCATATCTTCTTCTTTCATTTATTACTTCATTCATTCGCTCTGTAATGCATTAATAAACTAAATAAAAGTATTCGAAAGGAGTTTTTTTTTTAATACCGCACAAGAGTCCCAAATGCATCCAACCGTCTGGAGCCAGTGATACCACGACAACTTTGGGGTTTGAAGGGGAAAAGTAAGGTGAGGCTATTCATATCTGTTCACCAAATACGACTAAAGTCATTTCAAACAACGTTTTAAATCAAAATGGTGGTCATACACCAAAGCGATACTGAGTATTTCTTCCACTCCAATTAAAGCTGTTATTTTTTTTTCAAGATAGATTTATTATTGTTGACAAGCAACGGCTGTTTCGCCTACCAAAGTCATCTCAAAATCAACAAATGTTGCGTTACGCACATAATTAAAAATATCTAGCAGAACTTTATATTGATTTCAATGATTATTTTAAAAATACATTTTTAAATCGCACGTGTAGAATGAACATAAAAGTAATGAAAAACCGAGTGATTACTGTTTTCACATTGGCATCCCTGGCTAAGGCTACCGGCTTGATAGCGTCTTTTAAAACCTGCTCTGTATTTAAGGCAATGTGCGAAAGGTACAAGGATACGAACGACCGTGAACTGGTCACGACCGTTTAAGAGAATCCTTTTGACCCGCTTCTTTAAAATTACACGAAAAAATTAATGGTCTGAATTATTTGGTTTCAGACAATATGTATTCTATCCAAACGCCAATACTAAAGTTTTTTTTAACACCACCTTATAGAAAAGAGCGTCAGAAAAAATACTATACTTACATACAGTACTGTACAAACAAAGTGTGTTTTATTTAAATAGAATAAGTGATCATAATTAAGGAATAATTGCTGTTCCCCCAAATTTCTTCAAGCTACTGAATAATAACCACGAAAACGGTCTGGCGTTGCTGCCATCTGGGCAGCCATGTTTGTGCTACCGTTTGTACAGATTTTTATATTGCTATGTCAAGTCCTATCTTAGGGTATTTTCTTTAGTCATTGGATACGGGTTTCGCGAATAGGATTTGGAAGTAGGAACGAATATTTTGTAAGCAACTTACCTACGTAGGTAACAAACCTGTGCAACTTGTAAGTATGAAACGATGTATGAACGTGACTGAAGAAAGTAGAGTGTGACAAGAACAACATTTTTGGCGGCTCGTTCTCTCTGCGTATCCCTGTGATAGTTTGTAATTTATCTTTCTATATGTATATATATTATTAAAAAAAAATCTTAGGCAACGCCCGCTTTGTTTTTCATACAAATCTGCATTGTATGCCGAGATTGATGAAATTTTGCACATTTTTACACAAGGAAGGTGACTCTCTAAATGATATTTCCTAAAACCACCCACTTTTACCACTCTTTAAAGCAAAAATTTCGGTACTTCTTGAAGAAATTTTTCATACTTAACGTTCAAAATAACGGGAAAATTACTTTCTTCTAATTTAGCAAAACTTTGCGCAAAGCCCGGGCTTCACCGGGACATTAGCTAGTACGGAATAATAAATAATACTAAATTATTAAATCTTTGAAGTTCGCATTCTTCAAATCAGACATATAAATTTGTAAAAAGTGTGTTAAGCATATCTCTAAGTGGGTTGTAGGTAGGATGGGTTCACTGACAGCAAATAAATATTTGAGTTTTCCCTTGTGCCTAGACCCTTTGTTCAATTTACGGCTGAAGGTACTTGATCAATTTCAAGTAAATTCCAACCCGCAGTATGTTTGTATTTCCAATCAATTTTTTCTTTTGGATTAAATCTGTGGAAATTCGTTGGTTTTTTCTCAGGAGTATCTATCTTCCGACTAATACTGTTATAAAATATACATTGTGAAACAGTAAAAGGAAAAACACTGTCTGTATTTTATTGATCAAACATGTATTCCATAACATTAAACATGTATTCCATTACTTTAAATGTGGATTCCAATGTGTTTTTCCCGATGTGTACTATTAAGAATTCTTATGAATTAGTTAACAATTTAAAAGATTTAACTCTTCCAAATAACTGCAAAATAGTTCCATTCGATGTACATACTAAATTTATTTCCAATTGTACCAATAATATACTGTCTAATTTAATAACCAATTCAAACCTACAAAAATATCTTACCGATGATCTGGCGCGTTTGGTAAATATTTATCATAACACAACTATTTTAAATTTAACGATGTTATATATATCAGCAAAATGAAGGTTTACCAATGATTTTACCTACAAGCCCTTTTTGCTGATATCTTTATGGATAACCTGGAGAAACATATTTTTAGTTCTAACTCACCTCTGTTCAAATATGTTTTTATGTGAAAACGATATTTTGTGTATGAAAAGGTACTGAACGTCAACTTAACTCTTTGTCATCCCTAAACTCGTTGCATAACAAAATTCAGTTCACCCTAGAAGTAGGTACTAATTGTAGTTTAAATTTTCTAGAACCATCCCCATCCATTATTAATGATAAATTCAATTTCAATATTTACAGAAAACCTATCTTTAGTAATGCACTAATTCATAGTACTTAAAACCATCCCACTTGCCATAAACATTCTGCCTTCAATTGTATGGTCCACAGACTTGTCACTATCCCTCTATCTAGAATCCTTGAAAAAAAACTACGATTCACATCTTTCAATAAATTCCTGTATAATAGTATACCCAACACTAGAGTCAATAAAATCCACTGTTAGCGTAGAATTTTATTCATTGATTATTTTTTATCCTCTTATGTTTCATAATTTCCAACAAGCTTTTGATTAATTCAAAGGAAAAAGAAAATAATTTACAAGCTGAGAAGTAATGATTGCCCAGCAATCTACATAGGTAAAACTCCAAAAAATGTTCATTCGAGGGTTTTTGAACACTTAAAGTGCCTAAATAGTGTAGGTTTTTCAGAATTCGTAACACACCTAATATATAAAGATAACTTTTTTAATAAATCCTCGGGTATAGATGTGTTGCACAGAAATGAGATAAGTTTAAGTTTGAACAATCTAGAAGATCTGAAAATAAAACCAATCTACTAAATAAACAATTAGACATGTCAAATAGGCCATTTAAAACATATTTCTAACTTCTCCACCTACTATTACCCCTGCAACCTTCTTTCCCCCCCCCCCCCCCCCCCTCCATCAGACCAAAGTTGATGTTCTCTCTCCCTTTTCTATCTTACCCATAAGTACACTGTAACTCTGTTATTGATTAAATACGTTTTTATATGATGCTGATGAAGGTTCAGGGTGAACAGAAACCGGTTGGTTTTATATATATATTAAAAGTACATACAATAAAGTTGTATTCAAAACAAAGTTATTTTAGGAGGAGACGGTTTTGGGTGGAAATTAAATACATGAAATGAGACCCTTAAAAATGATTTGGAATACGTTTAGGATAGTGCACATTATATTGTTTAGTTTGCCAATTTAACAAGATGCGATTTATTTAGGCAAATGTAAAATAAAACCATTAAAACTCCTGAAAAAAGGTTTTGTTGTAATATTATAATATTGTGTTTTGAAGTAGATTCATGGTCGCTTTTTTATCTTTTGATATGTTTTGCCGTTTTTACAACTTCAAATAAAATCGATTATTTTAACCATGTAAAGTAATTTAAACATATTATACATGTATTTGATCTGAAACACGATTTAAAATTTTCACGGCCAAAAATATTATCGCGATTAACTGTTGTGTTATAATTTCATGTTGCGCTTCTTCCCTTTTTAACCAATAGAGTACTAATCAAGGACACTGTGATGTGTGTCCTAAGCGTTAGCTAAAGAACGAGAAAGCGCAGCACGGCATTATAATTCATAAAATGTTGATACGTTACAGGATAATTTCATCATCGTCACTTTTATCGCCTCCTAGACAAATATTATCCACTTGCCATCGCAACTCGCCTCCAGTCTTCCATCCTACGCCAATTCTCCTCCACGCAATCTAGCCACCACTTTACCTCTGGGCCGTTTTATCGAGGCACCCACTTGGTCAAAATTTTTGGCTCCCAATCACCCGGCATTCTTTCCACGTGACCAGCCAATCAGAATGATATCTTGTTATATTAGGTTTCAATTTGATGATTCATTTTTATTCCGTAAGATCCAATTTCTAGCGCAGGTCCAAATATGATATATTGCTAATTAACAATTATTTTAATGGGTGCATAGTTCACAAACCTATCCGTATTTGAAATTACGTTTTTCAATCATTTCAATTATAAAATATAGTTTAAAAGAAATACATTGTGTGCATATATAATAAAAACTATCCATGACTGGCTATAGTGTTTTTCGACGCATACAAAAGGGTTAACTTTATTCGAGAAAGGCAGGATGTCACTTCTCTTCAAGTTAAATGCTGAGTCACATACGGAGAATAAATATTTGAGTAAGCAGTAATGTTTGTAACGGTGAAAGATAGGTGGAGTTTAATGTCTAGCTGTTACTTTTAGGACATTGGTATAATTAAATTGTAATAAAACAAAAGGTTGTCAGATGAATATGGTATAATGCGGTAGTTTGAATTTAGCAGTGGCGTACGTTATCTTTTCTGGAAGGTATAGATTTGCCAGAATATTGGTTTTTTAGTAATATTAGGAACGTTGATTAATATTACAAACTAAGAATCCGTTTGAAAAACGACATGTTTTCTCATCTTGAAAAAAGATAAACGGGGGAAACTTTGATTTCTCTTGTAACGTATGGTTCTAAATGCCTATTTCATACAAGGATTCTTCGATATTGATCTCCGAAATATTTTCGATTATACCAAAACCATAACATAAGAACCATTTATCTATACTAAGTAAATGTGAAATGTTACACATGTAAAAAATATTATTGTTGAAGATAAAAAAGTTACTTATTTTAATTGTTCTAATAATCTTTTATTATTCATTACAGTAAAGAAATATAAATATTGCGCTTTCCAACTAAATACATAAATAAAAAGTATATAATATTAGTGCATGAAATAAAAATAATTTAACGTAATATTACAATAACAATAACACATAATATCTTATCTTAATATTTATTCCACGTTAAAGAACATTATAATTTGGTTCACTTATTTTAAGACTGAACAGTTTTTTTTTTTTAATTTATTCGATCCTCCGTTTTGAGGTTATCGGGAAAGAGATGGGAAACGAGTAAGCGCTCATGGACTATGCTCTCTCTTACCACTTTCAGTACTTTATGTATAAGTCTACAATTTATTATATTGTATTGTATAGTGTTCGTGTACTAGCAGTGGCGGCTCTTCTGTGAGGGTCATTTGGTCAATGAACACTAAAAGTATAATACAATTGTATTTATATAAAAAGAAGGATTTAACACACTATCCGATCATTAATTTAGTTAATTAATATTCCAATTTTTAATATTCGTGCATATTACTTCGGTAATAACGGGTTCCAGTGCCATTTAGAGTTCAAATGAGAAGGTATTGTATGTACCTACCGTGGGTCACTTTAAATTTTGTCCCTAAACTATCTCCTTTATTTCTCTTTGCTATACAGACAAAGTAGGTAAGCATGTCTGAAGTATGCTTAGTATCATACAAAATTTAGTTTATAGGGGTTTTCGGGCATGACAGCGATGAGAGAGACCGAGATATCTACGACCTAAGATTATTAAGGTATTAGAGGGAGATGTGAAAAAAAGTCAATTGAAAGTTTTTTTGTGTGATAAACGACAGCCATCTTGAACTTGAATATGAGTTCGCAAAGTTATGTTTATCATTTTTGACGTAATTTGTATGGAATAATTGAATATATGTAATTTTGTAGAGATTGTATCGGAAAAAAACGAATTCATTAAATCATGACAAACGTATTCAAATAAAGTGACAGTTAGTTTATGTATAAGAGAGAAAAACAATGGGGTTACAAACGAAAAGTTATAAAATTAGTCAGTGAATTTGTGGGTGCAATAAAATGAACGTATAAGTACTTTTTCTTTCACTGTTTGCTTTTTAAGTCTACTGATAAACAATGGACTGAGATTGGAGTTAGTGATTAAAACACTTTTACAGGAAAAGATCTTTAAAAAAAAAACCTTTGTTAGTTATAAAAATATGTAAATAACTAGATAAATAATCTTAAATTGTACAGTATTATACTACCGGCTTTAGAATGGTGAGACCGGCAAATTAATAACAATACGCATTATCAATTTGTATCAACATTTCATATTCATTCTTTTCTATTGACCTTCCACTTCTGGACCCCGAGAGCCACCTCTGCGTACTAGTGACGTTTTCATAAATGTTATGTTTGTGTTTGTAAGTCATAGTCATAAGAAAAAGTAGACGGGAACCTAAGGTGAGGGGAACAATTCATGTGCGGGGTGCGGGAGGTGACGTGAGCTTCACTCTTTCAATGACTGGTTATCCCAAAATCAATCCGACAGTTAATCTACTTACAAATTACTAGTCCCTTTTACAACAGCTTGCGGATTGTTGGGAGCGTAACACACCTAATTGCAAATTCCAAATCCTGCTAAAAAGTTCTGCATGTTTCCATGATCAAATATTTTGATGTAGTGTTTAGTTAGATACTTTTACAAATGAGTTATAATTTATTTACAGCAGTAACAAACATTCAGGGTGTCACACAAAATCTTTTATCATAAAAATAATACTATTATCTCTTTTAATTTTAATTCATTTATGTGAATTATTTATTACACACTTAATTTAACTACAATAATACAAAGCAGTTACATTATTATTTGCGCCAACGTGTAGTAGATACCCTCAGTATCGCCCTGGTTGCTTTGGATTTTTTAGTCGTGTTTAGTAATCAGATCTGCTTAGACAGGTACTTGTCATTACTAGCTTCAGTCACACGACATCGCCGGGAGTGGGATGGCACAATAAGAAACCTCTTAAATATAAAGAATTTATGTAAATTATTTCACACATAAATTAATTTAAATAATCCATAAACACCTAAGTGCTCAACCATAATTTTTGCAAGAATTAATTGATAAATCTTTAAAGGTAAAATAATTCTACGCGGATACAGACCTTGCGCAGAAAAGTCCAACAAAGTGTTACGCTGCAAACCGTTACCTTACTTTAGCAAACTTACTTTTCTGGCGGTCATTGCTCGAATGATGTAGCCGTTTATTCAAGACATGCTAAAAGTCTCTCCGGCTCTTAATTATCACGTTGTTTGGTTCCTGGTTCTAGAGGTTCCAGAGGTTCCAGAGGTTAGAGCAAGCCTATATATTATGACGCCAATGATATAACTCCATCAGTATTTACATTCTTACAATTTTCTAATTTTCAACAAGTTAGTTTCTTGGAATGGTTTTTTAATGGGGGTATTTGGGTAATATTTAAAAAGTTTTTTTATGACTTTTTTCTGTATTTTTTGCAAATCTTACTATTTTTTTGCTAATAGTTTCACTTTGATTCGAACTCTGTAAAAAGCATTTTTCTTTAATTGTTTTAGCAATTATGTCAAAAACGGAAACGTTTTATTTACTAAAATTTTTAGTATTTTTGTAAAAGAACTAATAGTATTTTTTGTGCTATACAAATACTTAATGTTATAGAAATATTTTTATTCGGTCTGTAAATAAAGTAAGTCTAAATAGGTTTAGATTAAGTGAGGCAACAACCATGAACGTGCAGAAAATATACCATGAATTTCTAAATGTGCCCCAACATCAATAAAAAAAAACATGAATGAACGTATTTATTACAATGTATCGGCGTGCACCACTTTTCAGTTTTTTTTTAATGAACGCCCCTGGTACATGCCAACAATTAATGTACAAAATATTTATTTGATGCATATGTACTACCAGTATTACCAGAAGACCGCCAACGACCATTAAAAAAAATATATCTTGCGTTTATTCCGGCGTATTTTTTCAACAGAAACAAAGCAGTATTTTTTTAGGACGCAGCATTAAAAGATATGTCTTTTACGCAAAAAATCCATTTCTGAGTTATGAAAACATTTTGTTCGGCGGTGCTTTCAATGTCGTAATGAAATACGGAAACTGGTATTTATTTTTGTTCTGGAAAACATTTATATTTAACGTACAAGTAACTCATTTTAAAAAGACTCTTGCATGTTTCGGGAGCAATCAAAATAGTTAAAATCAAAAAAACGCAATCTAACGCATCAAAAATAGTTGTTTTCTAATTATTTTGTTTTTGTTTGGTGTTTGGTTTCGGTTTGGTGTATCGACAATATTTGCTAGTCTTACTTTAAACTGAATTGATAAACGTATCTAATGCATTTTTTGACATTTGCAGGGTAAGAGAGGCCTGCTGGCAGGTGTTGCAAATTAGTTGCAAAAATTCGACCAAGTCGGTATTCAAATACATCCAAACGTAACCTCTATAAAATAATTTGCCTGTACGACTTAATGAAAATGATCGTTATTAATTAATAATACATATTGCAACCTACCGGGATAAAGATAAGCCAACGTAAAAATGTAATCTGCTTCCGATAGTAAGAATAAATCCATTTCGTAGTTATTATTTTTAATTTGATTAATAATCTCGGATATCTCTATTATTTATACAATTCCAAAATTATCATTAAAAAGGTCACAAATTCTGCAAAAACACTATTGAATTAAATAAAATGTTTCACATCACAAAAATCTACTCTTTTCTGGATATAAGAAATGTGTAATTAGTAACTAAAAATTCTGCCTCAATACAGGTTCGCCTAGTGAGGCAGGTTATGCACAACCTAAAATATAGTATATTATGCCATTTCTATATAACACTCTTACATTCATATATATTTTTTCTTATATTAGAAACTGCCGTATTATTGTAACATTATTCTTTCAACAATTTCATTGTTTCTAACTGACATATAATTATACAACTTACTAATGATATATTATATATATTCTCTAATTTTTTGATGAAATAAATAAATTTAAAAAAAAAAAAAAAAACCCACAGAGAAAAATATACATACGTTAAATTAAAAATCCGACTATTCTTTTTTTTAGATTTAGTGTAACTTAAAAAATCGATATGCAATGGTATATCTTTCGTATTGTTTACTTTTCAAAATTCAGTGAAACTAATTCGAATGTAGTAGGTACCTATTTTTGGAAACATTTTTCTTCATTGGGTATCTGAGCATTCTTCCCTCTTCCCACCAAACCGACATTGCAATGTCAATTAAAATATTCAGGTACCTACCGTATTCTTGTTTTTCAGGTGCCACAGCTTAGAAGACAGGTCTGCCTTATTTTATTTCAGTTTTGTCAATTCTTGGTGGTTCTCAAACATCTTCACTTATCCAAAGATGTAAGGTACCTACCTATTTAGGATATAAATTTTAGAATTTAGTTTTTGGCAAAATAATCATTCGTGAAAAAAATAATGTTACTTGCATACCGTGATTTTTAAAATTGCCAGCATCAAAAATAGTTAATCATCAAAGAGCCATCCGGGTTTCGGTGCTTGATCTCGCGTTTGTAGAGAACGGAAGATAGATTTGCATATCTAATGAGGAAGGTTAGCGATGACGCGGGTGTCCGTGAGACGTGATAACCCCTCTCACCCCGCCCACTCCTAGTGGACTCCGGTCCGGGCACAGGGTCCAGGTTACACGAATCTCCGTACGCATTCGAACTCGTGAAAAAACCTTCATTTGCGAATTTTAGTTCTCTTGTTACAGCCATTGAACCCTATTCCGGACAAGGAGAAAATATCTTTTAAGATTTGTGAATATCGTTAAAGTAGAAATGTATGTGTACAGAAAAGTTATATAGTTTAAACATATATTATATTTGCCTACGATAATTAATGAAAATGTTTTCGATTTGTGTAATGTGGAATAAAGAAAAATATTTGAACTTCTACAAAACAGAACAATTCAGATGGGGAAGGACGTCAATAATAATTCACGATCTCAGTGGCTATGGGTATGGCTTTTACTGCTGAAGTTTTTTTTATTTAAAAAGTCCAAAACTTTTAATTTGTCTTTTTATCAATTATTTCTTTTTTTATAAACAATGTTTATTACATTTTAGAACCACGAAATGTATAAAACACTTCCATTCCATTGGTAGATACTTTCAGTATAGCTCTGAAGAAAGTCCAAAATTCAGAATCGAATAGTTGCTTTTGGTAACCAAATCTGAATAGTCAAATACTTTCTGACTTTTCTCTTCTATACGGGGATGCCATAGTTCTAGGCTTAGGATCAGTTGAGACTCTTTTGTGGTAATCACAAAAAATGTGTATTTATCCATAATTTAATACATTGTAACTGCATAAGGTGAACTTTTAGTCAAGTTTATGATATAATTTCCAAGCTGTCGTTAATCAAACGTTCCCTGAGAGGACGAACGGTGCTATAATTTTTCGTCGAAACGTTACGCTGTATCATGGTGTATTTAGTGACAAAATAATTTTACTGAAGCAGTACCACCACCAAACCTCTGACCCAAATGTTGAAGCTTTAACGTCGGGTGATGAATGCCTTTGGCCGCGCAAGATTGATAACACGTGTTTAACGCCATCCGCGGGTTAACTGTGTCAATACTGCTGGCTGTAGTGTGACGCGCGTTATTTTTATTTGACGACACGGCCATGGGAAACGGGGACTGTAGCCTAATTACTTATTTTTAGAATAATATATATTGCAATTATTAAGTTTATTTTAATTTCAACGGTATAAAATATACCATATACAGTAAATTATAAACAGTGACATCAGAAAATATACAATTAACAGAAACTCTAGATGGATATAAAAAGTTAGAGATACAAGTATATGCAAAACTTATAGGTAGATTAGGTTAGATTAGTATTGATTGAAATACATGATAGTATAGATACATGATATAATATATTACAATAGCTAAAATGTATGCATTTATTTTCAAGTTTTGGTTGAAAGTAGGTAAGTGCCAATCAAGCTGTTGATTCACCTTATTGACCCAAGTTTCCTCAGTTGCCCCAGCCAGTTCATTTTATTTACATATTTATTTGACTTTTTACGTAAGAATGAGTAGACTTACATTTTTTTGGTCATGATTTAAAAGATATGATATTAAAGCCTTTTTGTACCTAGCTTCTGTGCAGTTAAACAGATCCGCTACATCTGCGTACCTATTACTAATTTCATGTAATCTAGGTACAAGCGAGTGTTTGAAATGTTCAGTCTTAGAATTGTTACAATTAAAGAGGGTTTTAGAACGAGTAGCTCTTATGGGTACATGAAATTCAATGAAGTTAATTAAATCAAGGCTGTCTACACTACTATTTACAATTTTTAACATAAATATTAAATAGTTGCAACACAGTTTGTTTACGTTCTAAAACTTTTATATATATAAAGGAATTTAAAACTTTTATTTTAATCTGATTTCGTCTAATACTGACCAATACTGTATTCCCGAAGTAAGCTAAATGTTTCCTTACATCTGGTGAAACCGATCAAACATTCTTAAATTTGGAGATAATCTGTGCAATGGTCCGATACATTAATTAATATTTTTTTAGAACATAAGTGTAATATAACGTCTTGTCATAAATTTTAAAGTTACACAGGTATTTCAAAGCTCCATCGCTTATGTTCAGAATACTGCTGTATCGGCTGAAAATAAGTTATTGGTAAACAAAAAATTCATAACAACTAAATGATAAAAAAATAATTACTTAATCTATTTTTCTTAGTGATGTTTTTAAGGTTCATCTAATTAAAGTGATTAATATTATGTAAATTTTTTTCGGAAAGCAAAGGCACAATTATTTTATTTTAGAGTGAGTATTTCATAATGAATATTTTAAAGTAAACTCAAGTCAGATGAACTTCAAATGAAAACATTGTCACTTTTTAGTCATCGAAAAAAGCGTTGAATTCATAATCAATAGTCCCTTACATAAAACCTTACGGTATAAATATTATGCGGCGCGTAATGTTGGAACAGTGAAAAATTTCGTTTTTAAAAAGGTCTTAAACCGTGGCTTTAGCACACCAACTTTGAACGGTGTTGAAAGAATCTAATTAGTTAGACCGTTAATTTTTAATGCAGGTTTATATATACATAGATATGTTTATTAATATTATCCGTAGCATTGACATTCATAACACATTTTACAATTCAAATACGCATCAAGTCTGAGCGTTTGAAAGTTGATTTTTTAGTTTGTAAAAAATGATATTCAGTTATCAATAGAAATAAGGACAAAAAAACGTATTTATTTAGCTATTTGTTTTTTTTACGCTACACGTATAAAAAAGTTTAATATTTCATATTTAAAATTTATTTAAATTTATCCGATGTAAAACAAACGACGGTAAGCTTTCGAGTATTGTGTAAATAAATCAGGTATTTTTCGTTTTTTTGTCCTCAAAAATCACGTTTCTTAAGTAAACCGTTCTTTAAACAACAGTTCAACAAGAATTTGTAACTTCGGAAGTACCATTAATAATGAGGGTCCTCGTCCCAATTTCGGCTTACAGATAATGAAAAGAGGCAAAAGACGTAAGGATGTCTGGAGGAGGTGGCCAGGAAAAAACAGATGGACGAATTCACGAAATTACCCGAAAATACGTCAAATTGTGGCGGTTACTGAAACGTGTTTTAATTTAACACTGTTTCTTGAATTGAGATTTTTTGGGCCTTATTTTAATTACAGTTACAGTTTTATTGGCACAATTGGTAAACGTAACGACAACTGACGTTGTAAAATATGCGTTATTTCACATTTAACACTGGAAGCATTTGACCGAAAATCCAAAAATAACCCTTTTTTATGGAAATATGTATTGGTAATTACTGAAATATTTATTTGATAATTATATAATAATAATAAGTAATACATTTTAAAATTTATTTATAAGTAATATATAAATTTTATTACAGGATGTGGGGAAGTTAGTTCAATCCCACACGTACCATATATATATTTACATATTTTTTGTACAGTAGGTATGTGAAATTGAAAAAATATATGACGTAGAATAAATTATCAACAAATTAATTAACAACTATGCAGGGCGTGGTCTTGAGTGAGCTTGGGCCCAGCGCTCACTCAGTAGTGGCGCTTGGTGCTGGTAGGCTGCAGTCACCAATGTATTGGCGGA
The DNA here is from genome assembly GCA_026573805.1 of Hesperophylax magnus. Taxonomy (NCBI): domain Eukaryota; kingdom Metazoa; phylum Arthropoda; class Insecta; order Trichoptera; family Limnephilidae; genus Hesperophylax; species Hesperophylax magnus. The sequence continues at coordinate 1,734,041 of JAIUSX010000071.1, forward strand.
GGCCATTAGCCGCATCCTGGCTCCAGTGACCCGGTGTCTCATCAGGCCGGCAAATCCATGCAGTCCTAGTTCCGTGAACATTGTATCTTCGGTATCCAAATATGATTCTACAGGCGTCATTATATTGAATTCGGAGTAGTTCCATCGAGCAAGTTCGGTAGTGACACTATGTCTCACACGTAAACCTATATATATATATATATATATATATATATATATATAGCCAGTAAGACTAGAGCATCCATAATTGGGGTATGTTGTGAGGTTGAAGGCTGAGGGGATAGGAAGGATATGGGCAAGAGGAATATGATTGGTGACCAAATATATACGTTTTTGGTCACCAAACACAGCTAAAGCAATTTAAAACAATGCTTCAATTCTGAATGGTGGTCTTACACCAGGGCGACACTGAGATTATTATCCATCCTGGAACGTGCCGCAAGTATACTACATATTATTTAAATGTAATTTACTGTGTAATAACACATATTATTGATAAAAACTTCTACTTTACAATCAATTTTAAAAAAATCATCCATAGATTCCAAAACTATCACGAGGAATCCAGAATTGAGCGATTGAGAAATGTAGGGAAATAAAAATTTTGGACATACCATCACTGGGGTCTACCCAAAACAGAAAAAAATGGCACTTGGCATAAGGGACAAAGAAGTGTGGGTACCTCTGATCTATAAACACATGTTTTTTAAGCCATAATATTTTATTTATCACTCATGTCCCTTATTGGGGATGCTATACTCCGGACAGAACAGAGAACCGGACAGAGACTGCGGACAGAGGATATAGGATGGCAAATCTATCGATGTATTGGCACATTTATTTATTAATTAATTCAATAATATTCTTCTATTTGCACAACACATAAACTGCAAACAATCCTTTTTCCAGCATTAATGTTAATACATACTGAATGATAATCGACATGTTTTACTTGATAGAGAAAATGATTTGTTCGAAATCTAGATACGTCTTTACCCCACGATAAATACGTATCAAAATGTCAACCTTGTTTAATATTTGCATACACATATTTTTTTTCAAGTACCAAAAAAAACACATAGATATTAAAAAAAAAACGTTTTATAACGATGTGTTCAAACAATAGTTATGATTTATGATTAGCTTTCCATTTGACGGTAATCCAATAAACTGCCATTCATGGGTTTCAAACCTTTGACGTCCACAAAATCCTCACATCAAACTTTTTATGAAATATAATTTGGTTACGTCGTACCTTATTCACACACACACCAGGACGCATGTCTTAATACGCACGTATACATTGAAATGCATAAGTACCGGTAAGTACAACGTGACAGTTTTGTGATGGGAATACTCAGTCAGGAGACACGTCGCAAAGGGTGTCATGTACGCATTAATTTTATGTTTATTAGCTTTTTAGGTTTATAATTCACCAGCTAAGGTTGATTCATTAATTATTTGAATAGGTAGTAAAAAGTGTACGTTCGTATAAGTTATTTAACCACTGTTATTCAATAATTTACGCTATTTTCAGTTTATTTAAGCTCAATCTAAATAGAGCTAAACCCTTTGCGTGTACCGCCACATGTCATAATCTTCGTTCTTATATTGATGTGAAGATCCAGAAAGAATACAAGGCTGATCCGAGCCTAGTGGTTGATTAAGAAAGAAAGTTGTGTAGGGTATGTAGAGACATCCAAGGAAGACATGGTATATAAGAGATGATAATAGTAATAATAATATATATAACATACTTATTATTTACAAACAGATACCGAGAAAGACACTTACCTAGATGGTCACTTCAGATAAACACACTCTTATTAAAAAGTTGACGACTTTGCACGCAGAGGACACTAAAACACTGGACATTGATTTTACGTTTGCTATTTTACTCTCAATTACTATTGATATTACATTTATTAGAAGATTAGTTGCAAGAGCAGAGTTGATATTTCTATCAAAAGTCACATATACTGCAAACAATCCTTTCTCCAAGCATTTATGTAAATACGTATCGTTCTACAGATTGGAAACTGGAACATTGAATGATAATGGAAATGTTTCACTTGATTGAAAAAATGATTTGTTCGATCTCTTGGTACGTCTTTACACTGCGATCTTATATAAAAGTTATCGAAGCAAGGCGTGTGTGCCTAGAATAGTTGTGTGGCGGTCTATCCTCTCGGCCTACTTCTGTAGGGAAATGGCGTGATGGTGAGTTATTTTGTTTTATGTTGTATATGTCGGGCAATACGTTGAATTGAATTGTATTTCTGCTGTTTAAAAATCTCGAGTTTTCGGCGCCTTACATTACTTAGCTGATGGTAATTATTCATAAATTATTAAATCAAACGAAAAGAGGCGGTCGTACTTTATGATGTTTTGCAGAATGCATACGTTAAATTCAATTTAAGAGGTGGTTATGGGTACCGCCACCCCGGGAATCATTTATTGGATAACAAACACCTCTGTCAAAGGTCACCGTTTGATGACACAGCAGGAGTGCCCGGGTTCATGGGGTGAGGTTTGTCTAGGTCTTATCGGCGGATGCGTCAGCCCACCTACTGCATTGCAGACTGGATCGTGGGACACTGGTTGAGAGAGATCCTTTCGGCAGTCCAGCTGGACTCTCTCGACCCGAAGCCTTACCACCGCAGTTGGAGAAATGATATTCATACGTCCGTCATTCATGGACACAATGACCTACAGATTCATATCTGTTTCCTTCTCAGAACTTTTTTTTTCCTTTATTTCCTTTAAAAGTCCCTCCACACAGCATTCCCAAAGATGACATTAAGATAAATTAACTTCTTCAGGGCCTCTTGTGTGGAGTTGATGTAAAAAAAAACCTAGCAAAAAAAAGGCGAGCAATTTATTTAATTGATTAGCGATATTTTCTGTGTAGTTTAGACATGGAACGGTGACGTAGTAGGGTTCTGCTATATTTCAATCGTCTGCGTACATAAATTAGCTACTGAAGAAAGTAAGAGATGTTCACCAAAAAATATACATTTTCGGCCTTCACCAAATTCGACGTATTGTGTTACTTCGAATATTTAAATTGTTGAGTTATCTACTAAGTGCCGTCAATTTGAAAGCTGTCCCCACCCGCCTGATACAAAGGCTATACTGCGGTTTAAATATGCGTCCATTTTGATGTTACGCCGTCAGACCTTTTTAGTCCCGTCCCTCCCCTTCCCCCTCTCAACTCATCCGTCCACCCACTCGCTTGTGACCCCAAAACCTTCACGAGACCTTCGGTCGTGATTTCCAAAACCCTTATCGTATTGTCTTCCTTCTATTTACTTTGGTTTTTTATACAAATTTTCCATCGATGGCTGAAGAGAATTTTGTGGGAAAGTGCAGTGTATTTATTTAAATTAATGAAGATTATTAAGAAATAACGATCTGTTTATGGTTCAAATATTGTCACAATAAACCCCACCTACAGATGACTCAATTTGGTTTTTTCAACCGTTGGGTGTCAATAGTCGATGTTGCTTACAGACGACGTGATGTTTGCTTCAATTTTTTTCATTTGGTTCTCTGGGGAATACAAACAGTATCCTCCTATTTTATAAAAAATAATACATTTTTATTATGTAGTATATCTATTTTTATTAATAGATGTATATATTTTTTACTGAGGAGTAAACCTTCCTCCCCAGGGACTGAAGTCAACCGCGCTAATAACACTATTTCGTAACATCATTTGGTTAAAGTTTTGACCATGGCGGCCATGGAATCCGAAACATCAAAATGGCCGTTCGCGCGATTATGATTGATGCAGATAAATAGGTTAGGTTTTATAAAAATGGAGTAAAACTTTTTATAAAAACTTTATTTTCTTAAAGACTTTTCGGCGATTTCTTTAAAAATATTTTCAACGATCGCGGCGCCCTTAATCTTTCTCTGCATTATTTTTTCCGGATGGTAGAACAAATAATATCAGTTTTCTGTGCTTGTACGCAGGTACGGAATAATTGATTGCTTAAGTTTCGCTTATGAAATATTATTATTCTTATTTTTCTTCCTTTGTTCCCAAGAGCATGTACGGCATATTGCTCCAATCGGGTAGGCACCTCCTAGCAAGGAAACGAAAAGTTTATGGATGGTTTTGTTGATTTACCTGCAATATAATTGATTCCGTATTTTGCGTAAAAACTTAATTTTTCAACTATAGTACATCTATTTTTATTTGTGTATTTAAAAAATATACATTTTTTTTACTTTGACTCAGGTTCGAACATACTCCCCAGGATCTACTAACTCCTAACTAACTACTGTGAACTATTAAAATTTCTTTTAAAACTTTAAAACTACCTATTACTTTTTGGTTTAACTGAGGATTGTCCCTTCCTCCCCGAGGACTGGAGTCAGTGAGCAAAAGACCAAACACACAAATAATTGTTTTATTTTTACCATAATTTATTTGTTTTTTTTTTTGAACAAAAAAATTAATAACATAAACCTAATAATCGATCCTAGATCAAAAATAAGATCCCCGAAGCGGGATCTGTCACTGTATCTGTATATTTGTTTGTTGCGGGGAAAAAGGATTGCAACCTTGCAGAAAAAAAAGATGCCGTAATGAATATATTTCACAAGCGATACGCGGAATACGGTATGGTTTCACAAAATCAAGAGATATTAATTGTTATTGTCATGTACCTGAGAAAGGACACAATAATTTGGCAGAGTTCACTTCACTTCAATGCAAGTAAGAAATATTGTAAAAAATGGATGTCATGATTTATTTTCCGATAAGATATAATTTTGTTTACATAATATAAAATATTTTACTATGTTGTTTTTTAATATGTAATCATAAATGGCACCCACATAGTCGACGTAAACTCTTAATTCATGAATATGCAAAGAATAGTTGTTTAATATGACAATGTTTGTGAAGTCTTTTGAATTTCTCGTTTTTGATCTAGGTATTTTGACTACGTTGTTTATTATCCGATAATGTTACATTTACGTTGTCCCTTACTAAAATTCTTACTTAAGAGATTATTGATTTACTTACAACTATATTTTTTTTGTCTTTTCTTAAATCATAAAAAAATAACTGTTATTCTGATAACAAATAGATTGCTTCGCTAATTATGTCACGTGTAATTTTATAATTTATTTAATTCGATACTAACGCTTATTTATGGGTTTATACAGTTTGGAGTCAATGGAAAATAATTTATTGTATTTCATTAATACGCCTAAAAATACACACAATGGAAGACAGGCGTAAAATAAACGACTTAACGTTTTTATTCAATGTTCTAAACTCTAAATTCGACTGTTGCGAACTTCTGCAACTCATAAACTTACGAATACCTACAATAACAAAATGACAAAATACACTATTCCACTGCAACACACATAGGCGCAATTACATTGCGAACTCCCCAATACAGCGGTTTCACACTATGGGAAACCAATACTTAGGTTATGTCGATATATTCAATATTAATTTTGCGAATTTTGTGGATTACGTAAAAGACTTATTTCAACACTATTCCTAAATGGAAGTTATATTTTTGCTAACCAGTTAAATTGCTGTATTTTTTCATTTATGTTCTTGTTATTTTTAATTTTGTGTCTTGCATATATTATTTTTTAATGTAATTTTATTTTTATTATTTCTTTCTCATGTTTCAAAACTGTCCGTCATTAAAATTGTAGCACCTACATGTAAAAGCCCTCTGGATAAATAAATAAATTTTAACCAACGAAAAAAAATTTTCTCAACTTTTTTTTAATATTTACTTACACTTTATACTTTGTATTTTTTACTTTTCAACAATATATCTTTGTTAATGGCACATGTTATTAATAATATTTGGATGATTCGTAGAGTGCTTTTTATGCAAAATCACCTCTAGGGCGCTGTACAAAAATATAATACATTTCTACATGATCTATGTTATTACTAACTATATATGGAGATAATATTCAGTACCATACTTACCTGGTAGGTCACTTGAGATTAACACTAAATTAACATTAGCTAATTGTTTATTAACGAAATTTAGATACGGTATTTAGGACATAATTGAAAATTTCAATATAATTAGTCTTTCTCTCAGGAATGGTATATTTAATTTAAAAAGGTAAGTTTTTTGGTAAGGTCTGAATTCTGTTGGACTTGTTATGGATCTTAGTTCCGGAGGGAGTTTATTCCAAGCCTTAGGCCCTGATGCTCTGAAAGCGCGATCACCAAACTTAGTATTTGGCTTGCGCTTAGGTTCCATCAGTCTGCCTACAGCTGATGATGTTGCTGATCTATGAGTTGACTACCTCCGAACAGTGTTTAAGAGATGTAGGGTGGGGCCATTTCATTGATGGATTTAAACACCATCCAGCACAATTTGTACTGGATTCTTTTAGGCAACTTGACCCTATGAAAGTCACAAAGTTGTTCTAAAATTTGCCAATATTTAGAAACCCCGGTTATGAGCCTTGTTTCTGCATAAAACACTGATTAAAGTTTGTCAATTTGAAATTTTGAAAAAAAAAAAATGTACACCTTCAAGGCCATTTTCATAAGCTATTTAGTATACTGTGCAGGTATATCCAAAAAACTTGGCAAATCACATAACTGGTTTGAAAATGGAATCTTCATACGTTTTCAATAAGAGTTCAAATTATTTCCAAATACATAGAGTACATTTATATCGTTCACCAAAATATATTAGTTTTATGTAAATATTTTATAGAAGATTTGTCGCGCCCTCGAGGTGATTTTCTTACGAAAACGGCGCTATACAAATAATCCAATCATTATTTTTATTACTGTTTAATAAAAATTATCTCTACATGATTATGAACAAGTTTGCAGTATTGCAAATATAATACAGAGGACTGAAAATATATGATGAGGTGCCTAAAAGTGAAATAAGAATGCGTGTGCTTAAAAATAAATGTAGTACTATTCTGAAAAAATTCTGTATGATAAATAACCATTTAAACATTAGTTTATAAACAGACTTTGTAATATATTATGATTTAAGGATATAAGTATTTTTAAAACAAAGTAGAAAAAAATATTTCTACGAGAAAAACGAATTTATTATCGTTCCTCATGATTCAGGTTTTTTAAATTTTAAAACCTAGAATTTGAATTTCGAATTGTTCTAAGTTGGTTAGATTATATGTCGAGTGTTTTTTACGGATTTTTTGGAGTGTCATTTAGATAGTAATGGTCACTAATTGTAAGGTTTCACGATTATTTTACTGGTTACTTCTCAAAACATCGAAAAAACTGCGAAATAATAACAATTGACATAAACAGTATGCAAATTAATCTTACTAAGCATATCTTTTTTGCTTCGCCTCCACCTTCTACATTCACTCTTGTATTGTATAATTTAAAAAAAAAAAAAACAAAAAAATACTGATTTTATTTTATCTGGCATTTTCAAAATATTGTATTAGCTAAAACCTAGTTAACAACCACTATGCAAATTGCCATCTCAACACAGGCGTTACACACCTAGTGAGATGGGCAATACGTCACTATTGTAACTAAATGTAATATTAAAATAATAATATATATCTCAAGAGGAGTAGGCAAATAAATGAAAATATGCTAACTTTTCTCGTGGTATATTCACCATTCTTTGTTTAATTGTGTCAAGACTTCTTCGTGTCACCGACAATTTCTCTGCATTCGTTACACGTATCCAAATAATTTAATTTCATCTTATTCATGATGTTCTACATAATTCTCAGGTTTTGTACTGAGATTTTGTATTCGTATTTTTTTACTCGTTTGTAGATGGTTTTAAGATACACACGCCTGAGGGATCTCATTACTGCTGCATTCAGTCTACTTTCATCCCCTCACTGCTTTATATTTGTGTTGGTACCAGAACTCCCTTGTGGACTGCGAGATTCGCTTCACTTTGACAACTTCTTATTATTGACAACAGTATTCAGCCCTCCGTAAATTGTATGAAACATTTCAAAAATATTAATCAAACAAAAAAGTTACGATGCTTTGATTAATTCTATTTGGTACACACCTAATAGACTTAACCAAAATACCGTAATTTTTACGATATAAATATATATTCTATGTCTATTAGGTACTCGTATGTATCAAGATATATCCATCAAATTGATAATTTATATAATTGTATGGCTGCCGACAGTGAGCTCGTAAATTAATAATAATTGTTAGCATAAATAAATATATTTTTTCAATATACAAGCTGATATATACCCGGCGTTGCTCGGAGACTTATGAATGGGTTGGGATAAAATTTGGAGGTTGTGAAATCTAGTTTACCTGTCAACTGGATGCATTTTGTATAAAAAAGTGTAAATTATGTAATATAGTATTTGTTTCACTTGGTCCTGCGACGGTGTGCTTCGGGTGTCCTCGACTACCTCAACCATTCACTTCTGATGTGAATTGGATGCATTTTGTGTACAAAAGTGTAAATTATATTATTATATAATATAGTATTTGTTTCACTTGGTCCTGCGACGTTGTTCCTCGGATGTCCTCGACTACCTCAACGATTCACTTCATAGTCATTCATGTAATGTCTTGAAATCCACATTTTTACTATTAAAACATTACATTATATGGACTATAATTCGACTCCATATCTCATTTTTTATGTCTTATGTCTTTAAAATGAAGTCTGACTCGGGCGTCCCTGACATTTTTTATGTCTTATGTCTTTAAAATGAAGTCTGACTCGGGCGTCCTGACATTTTTTATGTCTTATGTCTTTAAAATGAAGTCTGACTCGGGCGTCCCTGACATTTTTTATGTCTTATGCCTTTAAAATGAAGTCTGACTCGGGCGTCCCTGACATTTTTTATGTCTTATGTCTTTAAAATGAAGTCTGACTCGGGCGTCCCTGACATTTTTCTACCATTCACTACTGTATACCACATTGTTGCTTTATAAAACCTACATTACATCGACTAATTTGACTCTGCATCCTGTTCCCGTGTATAGATAATGCGTGATTTCTACCTTGGGCATCTCCGACTTCTTCTACACTTCAAACTACTATCTAAATACTTCTGGCACTGATAAGAACAAACTTGGGATTTCCAGCAAAATCTGTCCAGTAGTTTTGAAGTCTACAGGGCACAGACAAAGAAACAGTATTTTTTATAAATATTATGGCAAATGAAAAATGAACAATGCAAAATGAGATCCAACTGTCCGGAATGTGTGGGAAATGGGTAAACCCGTTTGGGGCAAATTGTGAAGATATAGGCAGTAGGGAAGAGATGGAGATTGTGAAGACGATGATTGGAAATTACCTGAAAATTCAGATATTGTCTCTAAACATTACTAAAGCGATTTCAAGCAATGTTTGGATTGAGATATAGAGTCGAATCATAGTAATCAGTAATAACACGGGCATGTGCCTAGCATGGTGGTCGAAAAATTCCTCAATGCATGTAACTAACAATTTTATCGAATAAAGAAACTTAAAATAAAAATAGTCAATATAATGTAGTGTTTTAATAGTAAAAATGTGAATTTCAAGACAGTACATGAAGTGAATGGTAGAAAAGACATGAATCAAATAATTATTTGTGTTAAAATGAGAAGTACGTGATGAACGAATAAAGAGGTGCCAAGGCAATGTATGACTCAGAAGTGAATGGTCGATGAAGCCGGGGACACCCGGGAAAGACATGGCAGGACCAAGTTAAACAAATACTATATTATACAATAATATTATTTACACTTCTGTACACAAAATGCATCCAGTTGACATGTCCACTAGAATTCACAACCTCTAAATTTTACCCCAACCCATTCATAATGTTTCGGTTCAGAATGGTCGTCTTTCACTGGGTCGTACTGACAGTATTTACCACTTTATATAATATGACGTATATACAGTAATCATAAATCACCGGAAATATATGTCTTGGCAGGTTATTATTTATAAATCATAATGTTTTGTATTTGAAAGGAATTTGAATGAAATCACTTTTCCGGAAATTATTTTCAAAGCGGTCGCGTGCCAATCTATTGTGCGCTTAAAAAGCGGTGTAAAACCTAATTTTTCTATTGAAACATTACACGGTGAAAGTTTTTTCGGCCAATAAAGCAGGACAGGTCCCTTCACTGATCTCCTGAGATAGCAAAATGGGGATAAATTCTGGTTTATAAAGTCCGCTCTTACCCAACTAGGGGGCAATATAAAGTTGAAATTTCTAAACTCACGCCTCGAACGAATACTTTCCGCACCGAAAGAATATTACAAATAACATTGTGGCATAATTTTCAGCCAAATTTTGATTAGGAACAAAAATTTTACCTAACGGTTTTCATCAGAATCTTAGTAAATATTACAAGAATTTTCCATCTCATGGTGCTCGAGTTTGAGATTTTAAGCTTTTCAAAATTATCTTGTATTAAGCTCGGATGTTTAATTAAATTTGAACTGATGCATTCAATTTTAAGTAGGAACTGACTTATTTATATTAATTAGCATCTTGATAAAGATAGGCAAGATTCTTCATGCGATTCTTCTTAAAATATTTAAATGTTTTAAATATTTTTTTTTATTAATGTGACACCTCTCAAGGGTGCCCTTGTTTGTGTAGTGTGAAGACAGGGAAACTCTATTGTCACCTGGTTGGGCAGCATTTTGAGGTGGGTTAGGGTAGGGGTGTAAGAAGTGATTTTTAAATGCGGGTTTTTAAAAGGCCCAGATGATATGATTATACTTATATATACAACGCGCCTTCATTTTCTTACGGCCGGAATCTATAAATAATAGTTAATAGTTAATTAATGTGGTGTTCGGCGTTTAGTTTTAGTGGAACTATTAAGATTAACCTCGTCGTTCCTTTTGATATTATTGCTCGATGTGTTTTGGGTATTCTTAGTACTTCATGAACATATAGAAAGCGAAGGTGTTTTTCAATTAAATGCTCGGCAACTGGCAAGATATTCTGAAATCCTTTAGGAGACGATCTGTTCTGTCTGGCCTACATACCTTTACCTTATCACAACCCGTGGAGTTTAGTTTCCTTTTAAATATATATATATATATATATATATATATATATATATATATATATATATATATATATATATATTAGCTTTACGTAAGATACAGTTATATAGTCTGTTATTTATTTTATATAACGGGAGACTTATATTGTATTATAATTGTATATTGAGATAGAACCTGCAGACAAGCATCCATGTGGCAGCTTCGTGGGACTATCTATACCCTGTCTAAAAAAAAAAAAAGTAAAATTTTCAGTCAATAAAGATCAGTTTAGTAAAATACTAAAAAAAAAATTGTATCTTTTTCAGAATAAATGTATCAAAAACATCACCGATGGTCACGTAGACTGGATCATTCAATATCCCATGCCAGTGTACACACATCACCAATAGTTTTAACGATGGCTACATAATCAACTTTGCGGCAATGAAGTATTTGTTTTGAAATCTCTTTTGGTTTGATGTGGCTATTAATAAAGTTCCAGTGTATATTGAAGGATATATAATGGGAGTGTTCTTTTACGAGTGGATCATCAGGAGGGGAGACATTCAGTGTGTCCTAACAAAGAGCTAGGTCTAAGACACGGTCGTTACTCTTGGGTACTGCCAGTGAACAGAAAAATCCAAGAAGTCTAAACAATGCCAAATTGAAAGAAAACTAAAGTGGCAAAAGACCATTTGACTCCTAGAACCCAGAGAAGTCAATGAAAGATATTAATTGTTCAATTAAAAATTTCAAGGTTAGTAAACGGTTGATAAATTTATTCAGAAATAAGATTATTTCGGCCTTTGTGAAACTCCAATGAGTTGGGTAGTTGGTAGCTCTGCCGCAGATACTACGCTATTTAAAGCTACACCACTGGATGACAATGATAATATTCAGTGGAAATACTCTGATTCCATTGATTGGAAATTGCTGTGTCATTTTATAGGAAGACATTCAAATGAAAGATTGATTCGATAGCTCATTACTTGGGAATGATATCAGAAAAAAACTTGGAATAAAACACACCTAGAATGTAGAGCAAATGTATCCGCATAAAATACTGGATTCACAGTGAGAAGATGACTAAACAAAGTTGGGGAAAGAAACTCCAGAGGAAATTTAACGAGAGGCCAGGCCTGCGGTCTTGGACTGAGGTCTCGAACTGAGGTCTCGGACTGAGGTCACTAAAGTAGCAACACGATAGGAATGCCTGAAATTGAATTGTTGGAGTGATGGGTCTCTCACCTGAAAAAAACAAGGGGGAGAATATCATTATGTCGATTTTAGGGGTAATAAAAGAAGATGTGATTTTTTTATGCGCTAACTCACAAGATCTCTCTTGTCTAAATGTTAATTAAGTTGGTTGTTGTGTGGCGGATTAAATAATGGGCAGAAGGTAGGAATTTGGTAATGCGGGCCTTCAGGTGAATTCCAAATTCACCAAAAACTATTCTTTCGAAAATTTAATTTTAATAAAAATAAATATCTTTGTATGCACCACTTTATTTATCACTTTATTTATCCTGACGAAGAAACCATTGGTTTTGAAACACATCGATTCATTTGATTAGATAGTGGTGTATTAAAAGTTATTCATTCTCATTAAATTAAAATGACGCAACGAAGTGACTTTGCGTTTATTGGAGAAATTTTATTATTGTAACATATCGGTTCTAGTCGAAACGGTGCTCATAATACATTTCTATACTAAGAGATTTAGAATTGGTGAATGTGATTACAAACGCGATTAATCTATTCATTTGATTTAACTCCGAACCTCCATTGTAAGCCATTATATTATCTTTATAATAATAATATGTAGAAACCAAATAACAACATAATCGAATAGTTTGTGCTTCAAAGGAAATGCTGCTCGATCATAAATAACGGCTAACCGCAGGTGTCTCTACTCTAGTACTGGTTATTCCATAAGTTTTGTCAATTTAATTATTTGTACAGTTAATATTTTATATTATTTATTACTTTTTAAATATTTGTAATTACTTTTTTGATGTTTTTAATAACTTTTTTTATATTTTTTACTAAAAAAAATTATTTTAATAAATTTATTGGATGTTAGATGCTACAAACATACCATACTTTTTAAACAAGTCTGATGATACCTGTAGTCTGTACCGCAATTAAAGCCGTCCGATCATTAATAAATTAATGAATTAAATATATACCCTAACTAACTAACCATCACGCCGTTTCCCCGCAGGAATAGGCAGAGAAGACGGACCACCAAACAACTCGGTCTTGGCACACACTCCTTGGCTCATTCACATTCATACATCGTCTCTTACATACTCTTCTATTATTCTGACTCTTGACATGGTCCAACTCAAGTATCTGATTCACTTGGTCGTGCTCTGTCTTCTTCGGGCGACCACGACTTCTTTAGAATCCTTTCTTCGCTCATTCGCTCTACATGCCCAAATCATCTAAGCGTCCCCTTCTTGATCTTACTCATTACGCTTGCATCAGCCTTGCACTCTTTGCGGATTTCCACATTCTCCACATTTCGATCATACATGGTTTTACCACACATATACCTCAAGGATCTCATTTCAACAGCATTCAATCTACTTTCATCCATTCTTTGCCAGTTCCATGCCTCACTTCCATACATCAGGGTAGGTATCAACACTCCATTGTGGACTGCTAACCTCGCTTCTTTTGACATTTTTTTGGTAGCGCTAACTGCGTTCAGTCCTCCATTGATACCCACAATTTTTATATCTTAATGTAAGAAAGGATTTTAATCCAAAATAACAAGTTTGATCATTACTATCTATTTATTATTTAATTCAGTGCAACATAGAAGTGTTTGCAATGTTTTGTCGGCCATATAAAGAAAAATAATACAATATTAGATTCACATAAAAAAACATATATATTAAACAACAAAACTTATTAAATTAAATAGTGAGGAATATAGTTAAGTAAATAAATATTTTAAATTGTTTAATTTTAATTAAACTTGAATCCCAATGGTTCGAGAACGAATGCAGTGACACCACTCCAAATAACAACCTATTTATTAGTAATGGTTCTGTCAATGCTATTTATAAAAAAAACGGTTTTTTGAGCGAAAATAGCAGCATCGAATATTTTTTCCAGCATTGATATGCAAACGGATTTTATATTTTGAAATATCAAAATGTTTTACAACAATTCTAACACATTTATAAACTAATTGGAATCGAGTACACAACCTTCTTTTTATATCTTTTACATACGTAAATTACGGATTTTTTATTATTTTTATTTATTGAACGTAAGGAAATATTTCACTTTCTAAAGATTGAAATTAAAAAAATTAATTATACTATTCTCTGTTTTGCTTCTACGCCTATGCTTCTTTCATCCGTTATTATATTCGTGTAGAATTTATTATGTTGTCTCGTATAGTGCTCAAGTTCTTGTAATGTTTTTTATAAATGTTGTGTTCGTTTGTATATTTTATAAGTCCGTTTTATATTTTGTAAATTAAAAGATGGATTCACAATAATTTATTTCTGTATCCATTGTAAGTGAAAAGAATTTCGATGCTTTTTTGGTAACTACTAATAACTACAATTAGTTAATTAAGTTTTTTTTTTTTTTTGGTTTTAGGCATTTCACCCTGAAAAGAGTGCTACAATAGTATTTCTACCGCGCTTAAATCTATCACAAAAATCAATTTCCTTGTTATTTTTCAATTTTCTATTGACTATTGCATCAAACTAAAGCTTTTCAATAATTGAAAATATTTTAATGCATTTTTTGAATTCGAAGAAGACAGTACTTCTGAGCTGCCTTATATTTGAAAATTCTGGTTTAAGCTGCGCTGCAGAATTATTGTAGAATTGTTTGTAATTTGTATTAACCTGCTTTGAGTTCTATTATTTATTAACTCTTGTTAAACATGTTACCTGGACCAAAATTAATATCCGTTCTATATTTTGTATAGATAAAACTCAATAAATTTTAATTTATTGAAAACACACATTCAGTTGCTTTGTTTACTATACATTAAACCAGGCTTTAAAAACTCTTCGAGTGATATATGACGATTATTCAAAAATTGATATTTATGACACTTTGGAACCACTATTTCATGTCGGATAATGCATTTGACGGATACGCTTTAACAGTCAGCACTCAAAAATACACGCTTTGTTGTATGTTTAGGCAAGAAAAATTACTTACTCGTATAATTTATCTGTTAATTCAAGATACAAAAATGATTAAGGTACCTATATACATAGAAAAAGTTGTAAGAATTAAAGTTTTATGAATTTTAGGTAAAACTTTTAAAATGCCTTCGCTTTTTTTAAAACTGAACCTTTTACGGACATTTTGGTATATTATTCTGCACATAATTATAAATATTAAGATTATAATTTTTTATGATCAACTAATGTTTATCATTGAAAAAATAGTTAATGATAAACCAAAGGTTTTTTATGCATAGCACAAAGAATAACAAATTATTATAAGCAATAATTAGTCTCCTGAAATATCAATATAAATTGAAAATATCTACCGAGTAAAAATAAATTCCTGTGAAACAATCGAATGACTTCAATTCCCGTACTCGAGAGATATTTTCAATTTGTATGGATATTTCAGGCGCATAATTATTGCTTATAATAATTTGTTACAAATATTATGGTTCGAAGATTTTTCTCACTAGAAACCTTGTACATTTTCCGAACTACCCGTGTAGATTTTTGAAGTAAATCATTCATATCAGCTGTAATCATATTACAGATAAATCACTATATGGGTATTTGGAAAAATAATAAGTAATAGGTTTCCAGTAAAACATTGTTCTTGGACTGTAATATTTTAAGTTTAATAATATGAAATGTTCACTCCTCTTCCATCCGCAAGCAAGGTTGGTTCCAGCTTGAAATATAGAATAGTTTTGGACCCGATAGAAGGCTCTGTTGTTAAGATCAAAAATAAAATAAAATAATTGAAAAAAAAAAATTTACATACAACCACAAATTTTAACTTCCCTTAATAGAAGGCGGTCTGTGATAGGACAGAGTCTTATATTATAAAATGCATTCCAAATGGTTGAGTTCAATTCTAGTTTAATATAAATATACAAATCTAGCATACGCATGTTTGTTCTCGCCAAAATTGAAAAGTAGTCAACCGATGACGCTGAAAATTTCTAAGTTTGTTTTTATTAGTGCCAGGGTGTTTGGAAATGTTTGAATGGTAGAATAAGTCGGGAATACTCGAGGAATACTTAAACCCAAATCTCAATATAATGAGATACGGAGTCAAAATAAAATCGATGTAAAGTAGTTTTTTAACATTAAGCTTGTGATACACAGTAGTGAATGGTGGAAGAAGTCGCTGGTGCCCTAGAAATGCATTAGCAATAGCGAAGCACTAGTTTTATTATAAAACATAATTTTAATGCAGTAAAATATATATATAACATTTTAATTAAATGTATTTATGAAATACTTACTGAAACTTTAGATAAAAAGTTCTAAAATGCCTTCACAAGTTATCAAACTGCACCTTTTATAGATTCTTTAGTATAAATGTATTATATGAGAGGTGTCCGATTCTACATGATGTTAGCACTATAAAAGAAAAATAGCGATGTTATTTTTTCCCAAAGAGGAATATTTTTTTATCCATACAAACAATTCAACTTTTGTACCTATTTATTTGCCATTTTTACTTGTACTATCACGTAGAATCGCCTCCCGAAGTTTACACACTTTACCCCCGGACACCCTGTAGAGTTAAAAAAATATATTTGTAGGTCACTTCTCACTGAAAACTTTATACATTTTCCTACAAACTTACTTATTTTACAGATAAATTGTCTGCAGTATTGCTTGATTAGCAAATTTTAAAATTGTTTTCAGGACCATCTTTGCTGAACCAAAGAAAATAATGTAGATTTTAAATAGAATATTTATTTAACTTTGTTATTTATTGATCAATTTTAGAATGTTTTTTTTTTCAATAAGTTTGCATTTCTTTTCAGAAGCACTGTCATAAACTCCCTTTGAGAAATTGGCAAAGTTGAAAAAGTTGACGGGGTATCTCCGTAACACAATTTCTCAAGAAATACGACATTTTAAAATATTAAATACAACCCGCACGGGGAATAGAGTCGAAATTAATACTTAAACACCTAATCCAACAGATTTAGAAGTTTTCAGATTAAAATTTAATATGGAACAAGTTGATCCGACATCGGGAGACGACAGCGTAAAAACAAGAATAAAGTAAATTACCCAACATGGATGTATCTTAGATGATGTATAGGTGTGGTGGAAGCATAGCTTGATGTATTTATTTATTTATTCAACAGTTTTTAACGTAAAAAATATACTCTGCACATCTCACTAGGGCATTCCTTTATCAAGATGTGCAGCTTTACAATTACATCATTTAAAAAAATACATTTATGCAAACTTAATTTAATAATAACATTGAATTTAAACCAAAAAAAGAAAAGTTAATGACACGGTTGTGTCGAGACCGGAAGACAAAAATAAACTTAATTTAAGTAACAAATGTACGAAAAATAATACAAAAATGTCAACAAAAGAAGCGTTGGGCATTACGTTTATAGTAAGTTGGCAACAATAATATTCTTCTGTTAACTAAATTACAAGGTACCTGTGCTAACTTATCAGACACAAGCATAGGGTAACCATACTAACAATTATAACATTGATAGTATGAATAATAATATAGAAGTATCACTTGCTCCAGTTAATATTGAAAGGCAAGATAGAGGGTCGCAGAGGGCCGGGTAGGAGACAAATGTCTTGGCTGCGAAATATACGAGAGTGGACCGGCATTAGAAGTGTGGAGGAGCTATTCCGGGCAGCGTAAGACAAAGAGACATTTTCTAGAGTGATCGCCAACGTCGGGGGGACCTGATACGGCACATAAAGAAGAAGAAGTATGAATAATAAATTATAATAAAAAATAAAATAACTTATTAAAAATAAGTAATTAATATTAATAATAAATAGTAAGTAAGTAAATAAATTAGCTAGATAATCATTAAAAGTAAATAATAATACGAGAATTAATTAGATAGTAATAAGGAAATAACAATAATAAGTACATAATAATAAGTAAATAATAACAATAAGAAAATAATTATACCCAGCTCTCTCATTAAAAATTTAGGCGTATTAGATCTATCAAAAAATTTATATATAAAGATGCAAAAGTCGGTCACTTTGAATACATGTAGGATAACGAAAGATTTTTTAAATATTTATGTTGAGGGATCAGTAGGATTTATAGGCCCTGTTAGAAGTTCTACCGAGCCGAACCCTCTGATATAAAAATATCTGGAGTCGGTGAATTATTTTCCCATTTGATCTCTGGTGAGTTGACGTGTTGTTCTTGTATTGTTTTGTATTTATTTTGCTTATATAATGCACTTGCATAGTGTTGATTGACTAAATGATCATTTGTGGAAAAGTGAGTGGAGGGGCTTAGTTTTTCCTATGGGGAAGATTTAACCCGGACATTAAATCGGAAGTAGAAATTAATAAAAAAAAATAATAACAAAAAGTTATTTTACAAGTAAATAAGTACATACGCAGTAAGTAAATAAGGATTGTATCGAAACAGAGCTTCCACACGAAATTATGATTTATGCGATATAAGTATATTTAGATAGTATCTGCAGCACATTACTTCAGGCATCGACTTTAAACTGAAGTCTGGAGTTTAGTTTGATTTCAACAATAGCATCAAATTTGGTCCGATCAGTGGCTAAGTTGGTAACGCGTCGAGTTCCCACCACGTCAGTTCAATTCCTCAGCTGACTAAGTACCTACTCCATCACGACGCAAGCAACATTTCCACTTAGCGTGATGGTAGTAGGAATTTTCCAAATATTTCTATGTTATTGGTTACCCGAGAATGTTGGTTTTACTGTTTTTTCTTTAATTATTATGTTATTGATTTTTACGTTTCATTAGATCTAAGTAAAATCGATTGATGAGATGAGGATTTAAGAGGCCGAAACTATTGCAATTAAGAACGCCATTGCAGTACTAACATTACAAAAGTGGACATTCAAGAGCTAAGTGAATTGGTTATTATCCATCGCAATTTCCTGATTTGGCTCAAAAATTTTGACAGCCATCTTTTTTCGAGGAATCTCCTCTAATGGCTCTTAAATTGCTCTTAAAAATTGGCTGCAATTGATTTGAACTAAAATTTCAACACTATGTGGTACATCTTACAAAAAAAGATCCATACAAAAAAATCGCTAGAATTTTCATCATTGAAACGACACTCTATAAAGCCCCGTACTGGGTATGTACCTATATTTAAATCGGTTTTGGTTGAAGACAATATCATTCCAGAAAAGGGAATTACATATAATTTAAATATTTTTCACGCACCAAAGAAATTACTATTAACTAGCATTTTTAACCATTATATTTAATTATTAGATTATAAATTTCATCAAACCCAATTATGGTCTTCAATTACACTGAGTTTAGTGGTCGGGCGTAATAAATGTTTGTTGATTACAAATTTGCTTTACAACAAAACGTTTTTGTTTATTCCTATACTAATGTTAAGCTTTGTTCTGTATAATACCCAATCTGGCATTATAAAGGTTTGCTTAATATTAACATGCTTAGCAATAAACATTTCATATTTATTTTACTAACATCATTAATGTTATTAAATATTGTTCCGCTACTACTTTAATAGTACCTAAAGTACCTTTCTTGTACTCTTATTATTAATCAATGAACAACTATTACATGAATGTACAACTACTTTCAACGAATATTGTCTGTACTCGGCCTTGTGCCATGTAATATACACGCATTTTTGTACTCCTGATCAGCTTTTCCTAAGTATTGTAAATGTTACATTCATGGTGATTAAATAGCTATTATACATAATGACTGTTCATTTTATATTATAACAAAATTGTTTAGACAATGTGATAAATTATTCACTTTATCCGGATATTATTCATAATATCCGGTCAAAATTAGCCAAAGTAATAAATACGGTCCAACTGACTTGTTACCCCCCTATCCTAACCTCACCGATAGTAACCCAACCTAACCTAACCTATCATAACCCTACCTAACCTAACCTATCCTAACCTATAATAACCCAACCTAACCTAATCTAACGTATCATAACCCAACCTAACCTAACCTAAACTATAATAACACAACCTAGTTTAAATTTACTTTATAAATTAAAAGCAAATTGAAATATAATTTTATAATCTTTACCTATACCTACTTGTTTTTTACTTTATCCAAGTCTTCGGCGATTTTTTAAAATTGCTAGTTAATGTGATTAATTCTGTGTCAATTATCACTTTGTAGACATTAAATTGGATAGAAATTATAAATAATGGCTGGATAGTATATGTAATATCTGGATTTATTACTTTTGCTTTAACATATACACGTAAAGCCTTCATGGCGTTAATAAATAAATAAAAAATAAAAATAAAACCATTCTTAATTATTTTCGTTGAGACCATTTTTGTCCACTACGGGTAGGTGTATGTGTATTATCTGCCCAGTGATTTCTGGCTTTTACTCTGCATGCCAACCCGGTTTAAATAAAATAAAATTTCTTAGAAGAATATCAAAGCGATCATACCACGATCTACGGAAAATAACTTTTTTCTTCTGTTGTTTTTGTACAGTTTGGTATTTTGAAGTCAACTGTGATTTAGGAATAACAAAATCAGTGTATTATTGAAAACTGCCCTGGAAATCATTCAGTAAAAACGATAATTCGCAAATACATCCAGTTCATCCCTTATCCATTTGAATCTAATCTTCAAAAGGGTGTTTCAATATTCCAGTCCATGCGCGGATGACGTCATCAGCGCGAGCGTCCACCCAGCCCGAGAGGCAATCTGCACGGACGGCATGTGGCACGGCACGGCACGGCACGGCACGGCATGGGCGGGAGGCCGGCGGCACCTCGCGATAACTTCCGAGCGGGAACGATATTGGACAATAGTCAACATGGATTGGCCGGTGTGGAATTCAATAACAACGGCGTTCTGTGTGTAAGGCCGTTAAGTGCCTACAAATAGCCGACGCAGGCCGTTACCCGAACCCTTTGCGGCGCAGGAAGATTGCCATCAAATAACGTTTTCTCGTCTCATTTTTCTTTCATTTCGTCGACCCGCATTTGTGCCAACCGCTTAGTGCACATTGCGATCATCTGCCCGGACGGATCCAAAACAGCTCTTTTATTTCAAGTTTATACAAAACACTGAGATGGAACTTGAAGCTTTCTATGTAAATAAGTTCCAGCTCTGACATTATCAGATTGAATGGAATAAATCTGTTTTTACCTTCAGTTGTTTTTAAACCAATCGGCAAGTTTTATTTTGAATTGACAAAAGCTTGATAATAAAAAAGAAGTTTAGACGATGATTTCGGCAATAACCGTTTAAAAGCGAGTATACTAAACAGAAACGAGCCACTTATCCTTATCAATAAATACTTAAAAGATACTCGGATCCCAACATTACTTCCATCTTTATTGCCCTTTTCACGGCATTAAAATGAAGAAAAAAACCTTAAAAAACCACCCGAGGTTAGGGCGGCCAACAAGTCTGAGAACATAAAAATACAACGAAGGGTGAAACAAAAAGTTTAGTCACCCGCTGGGGAAGCAAAGGACGGCGAGTTCCTGATTTATGTTCTTCACGTTCATCTAATGAATAAGGGTAATTACTTTTGCAACGCCCTAATAAAGAAGACAGGCGATAATCCGTCCGAAATAATGGAAACTTATATTATGAAAAGCGCTTACAAGGTGTATAAGGATAGGGGGAAGGGGAGGGGTGGTTATTAGATTAATATTGATAAAAGCACCCGGAACCATCAATCTAAAGTATGTAAACAATAAACAAGAAGACAGGCTATAACCCGTGCGACAAAATGGACACATATATTATCAAAAACCATTACAAGGTGTATGAGGACAGGGGAAGGGGAGGGGGGTTATAGCGAAAATAGCGAAACCGGTCGGTTCTAAAAATTATTAAAAACTCGTCGTTTTTAAACAAAAAATATTTTATTTTATTAAAACTAATTTCATTCGAAATAAGATCAAAGTATAACCATTTATGACCGAATTTCAAATTAGATTAAATGATAAACAGTGTTATGAAAAAGATGCCGACGAACGCCAAGAATAAGGAGTTGACATCCCAGAGACAAGACCTGATTATGTATTTGAATCAGAGTGGTGTGTGAGCCATGGAGTAGTATGGCGTTTCGTCGTCCCTCCCTACCCCAGATGTAAAATTGGGTAGTTGTGTATTTCAAATTAGTTCAAGTCAAATAATAATACTTTGGATGGCACATTTATGTTTTATCGAAAGCAAATTTGAAATTATTTTAACAGAAAGTTATTATAACAAGAGAGAATCTCAACGTAAAATTTGAAGTGTCCGTTGACTTATCTTGTAATCGGGGCTCCAGAAGAGGGGTTAAAGGTAATCACAGTAGCGGCAAGATTACCTCCCCCTGCAATAGAGAGCCTAATAGTGCCTGTGCATTGTCTGTTTGTGTATGCAGGTGCCTTCTAAAGGTTGAATGCAATTTCTGTTAACCTTTAGCCGAGGAGGGGAGAACTGACAAGGGATTTTCTAGTACCGCTCATAAATAACTCATTCAAATGTTGTATGATATTTTAGAAGTCATTTTGGAACAAAGGAAACCATGCTTGTCGAAATGCTTTTTTAAAAAATATTTTTCTCGAAGTGAAATTATCACTTTTATTATAAGTATATTTAATTTATTGGAATGACTTATCAAATCACTATAATCACAAATTATTGTAGCCCTTTTTAAGATATACAATTCCGTAGTAAATTATATTGATGTATATCATAAGGTTTAGCCATCGTTAATAATGTAGTTCCCGAAAATATATTTTACGACTTTATTTTAAAACATCGACTTTTCTCTACTTTATAAAAATATAATATGCATATATCACAAATGTAAACCATCCGGAAGAAATTTTCTAAATGGTGGTTAAAACCTTATGAAAAACCGTTCCGTAGTTTAGTAGAAGAACTAAGGGCACAAACAGACAATTGGAAACTTTATTTTATAATATTTAGAGATAAACCTCATTGTAATATTAAATTTAATCATTGAAGAATATGATACCATATACTAACAAATCTCAATAAACTGTATTTATACAAATGAAAATATCTGTACCGGCCGCATGGCGGACACCATGCGGACGCCAGTTCTTTGATTTGAATGCAAATCTATAGTTTTATTCCAAGATCAATAAAATTTGCATACTTCAAAACATGATAAAGATCACTGTCTGTGCGAGTTTTCGAAAAACTACCCCATCCCATTTTCCCACCCTTTAAAGCAGATTAAAGCACGGGAACGCCGGGTGCTTCAGTTATTATTATATATGTAAAGAAGATCAATTAAAAAAAATAATAATCAGATTTTTTATTGATGAATTTTTACACACTTGACCTTGTTAGAAAGAACCAAGGGATTTGGGGGGAAAATGGCATAAACCATTGTTGTGCACACTTTCAGTTCTCAAGGCGATGTCACTATTTTGACGGTTATCACAGTTAAAGTTTTTGCGAGAATAAATAGTACTGTGATATAAAACATTTGAAGGTTATTATTGCACTGAAGATTGGTGTGAACTTGTTATTACAATGTGTGTGGATCCTTCCACATAATTTATATTTGCGGTTTCGGTGTGTGGCACCTCCAGTAACCTACATAATTCTTAATTATTAACCATTGTGTATTGGTTAGATTGCCAACCCTAACATTTTTTGACACACTTCGGTTGCCAGACCTGCGTTCGGAATTCAAAACCTGAGCAGTTCAAAATCGAGACAGTCTCATTCCTTATTCAACAGCCCAAATAAATGGGCATTCTTCTGGCTGGTGACCGATGAGTCCGCTCTCCAATCTCATAATTATTTACGAAAGACTTTAGACTTCATCCTGGGAAATTGGAAATCGGAAGACATCTCTGTTCATCCTGCGTCTGGACTGGCATTTCACATGAAAAAAACTGATAACAAAGCTCCTCGCTCCTCCGGGGAAATAATATTTTTGGAAATCCTGGCAGATTCTGTGTGACGTCAGTCACATCGCCAAGAAATTGCACGGTATCGAATCATAACTATGCCCTTTTGCCAGACAACTAATTAACTAATGGATATATAGAGCCAGAGATAGCCCACGAGGATTGAGCCTGGCCAGACGATATAGAGAGCCGAGGATAGGAGAAAAAGTCGTTTTTTGTGGTTTGCGACATAACCACAGAAGTCGTTTTTGTCTGGCTTGAGTAATCAGCCAGGCCCCGCTACTTTTGCCGGCCGGAGAGATCCCACCGGCCCACCGAGCAGGCGCTCGCGCCCACCCAACTGCCTTTATCAAGGCAACACTTTCTCGCTATACTTAAACAACGAAGACTCACGCTGGCCCCCGCAAACCGCCCACAAGCTCCAGAGACGTGCTCCCTCTTCAAGAGGAGGCACAGACTACCGCCTGTCAAGATGTTCCCGACGAGGATGCTCCCCGCTGACCACGAGGACTCCCCGGTCGTGGTACCGCCCGGCGCCCATCAGATAGCGCTTCGAAGGAAGACAGGGACCATGCGCCTTACGGTCCCCGCACCACAGCCCCGCTCCGAGGACCCAAGGACCCGGAGACCATCCACCACCACGACTGCCACCACGCCCGACGTAACCGAGATGACGGAGCCCATAGCAGGCCCCTCCTGGGCAACAGGACCCAGTCCTGCCCCCAGGCGCCCCCCGATAGGCCCAGCGTCGGCCTACGTGGCGCCCCCGAGGCCCCAGCAGCCGATGGAGACGGCTGCCCCCCAGGATGGAGGCTGGACGAGGCCGTCCAACCCCGCAAAGAGGCCCATGTCCCCACGGGGACCACAACCGCTCCAGTGTGGCAACCGATTTGAAGAGTTGCCCGAGGTAAGCGAAGGCGCCGGCGCGCCGCGTAATAAGCGTGCCAACACTAATAATTCTTTCTCCCCCGCAGGTACCGGAAGGAGAGACCGTGTTCCCCCGGTTGTGATGACCCTGGGGAACATGACACACGCGCAGATCACAGCTGCGGTGCAAGGACATCTGGGGGCGGGTAAGCTCTTCACTTTTAGATATAACAGGGGCGGCACGGCCAACATCTTCGTGCGCACGATGGAGGACCATCGCGCCCTCACCAATGGACTGCGAGCGGAGGCGCGCGGCTTCCACACATTCACGGCCGAAGCCGAAAAAATGAAGAAGGCCGTGATCAAGGGCCTGCCTCTAGTAGATGTACAAGACATCGCGGCGGATCTGGAATCGCAAGGATTCCCAGCTGTGAAGGTGGTCAAGATGACTGCCTCAAATGAGTATCCCATATACTTAGCGCACTTCAATAAGGAAGTCAACATGGGACAGCTGCGCGCGGCCGTCAAATACCTGTGCCACTGCCGCATTCGACTCCAGAAGCACAGGAGTAATCACCTTCAGCACGGCACCCAGTGCTACAGATGTCAAGACTTCGGACATGGGTCCCGAAACTGTTCGCACACAGCAAGGTGTGTAAAATGCTTACTGGAGCATGCTTCGGCAGAATGCCCCAAGAAGACGAGAGACGAGCCCGCCGCATGCTGTAACTGCTCAGGCCCGCATCCCGCCAACTACAGAGGCTGCCCCAAGCGGGTAGCGTACGTCGCCTCAATACAGCAGCGACCTGCCAGAAGGCCCCAACCCCCTCCGGCAGAACAGAACCCGAGCAGGCCACCTCCTCAGCCGAGGACGGATGGACGCACATGGGCCAACGTAGCCGGAGGCACCGCCCCCGCCCAAGAGCAGCGCGAGACCGCGCCGCCCCCACAGCCCCCCCGCCCCCAGCCCCGCCCACAGCAGGAGCCCGTGCGCGCGCCCACCACTACAGAGGACGACCTGGACATCATGGCCCTGCTCCAAGGCCTCCTGAGGATGCGATCGCAGCTCGCCCGCTGCACATCAAGAGCAGAGAAGCTCGTCGTCCTGATGGAGCTCCTCACGACCACCCTCGATGTCTAATCCCGAGAAGGTGAGAGTCCTCGTATGGAACGCATTTAGCGTGCGCAACAAGACAGACGAACTGCTCGCTTTGGCAAATGAATTAAACACCGACATAATTCTCTTATCAGAATCCCACTTGAATCCAAGCGTACCGCTGAGAGTGCAAGGCTTCGAGATTTACCGAGACGACCGACAGGGAAGATCAGGCGGAGGAACCGCAATATTCGTTCGACAATCAATGACGTCCACAAGAATTCCCACTCCGAAGTTGAAGCACGCTGAAGCCACGATTATCGAAGTCACCATAGAGGGTAGAGCGCATACCATCATCTCCGTATACTGCACCCAAAGTAACCTAGTGAGAGAAGATCTCAATAAATTGCTCAATCTGGGACCAATCGTTGTGATAGGAGGCGATTTGAACGCCAAACACAACTACTGGAATAACTACAGAGGTAATGCGAACGGAAATACGCTCTTTACACACATGCAGACAAATACCTATTCGATAATGGCGCCCGACAGACCTACGTACTACACGCAACGCTCTAGATATCCGAGTACTTTGGATATAGTACTCGAGAAAAATGTTAAGACAATATCTCCACTGCGCACATTAGACGAGCTGTCTTCGGACCATCTGCCCGTGTGCTTTACTATAGGCGGCACAACTTCAAGGACCCCCAGAAAACAGCGCAATTATAAGGATGCGGACTGGGAAGGATTTAAAAAGGAAGTCAACGAACGAATTCATCTCACTTCGGGAACTCTGCGCTCGCCACAAGAAATCGACGCAGCTACAAGCACTCTCACAGAGATTCTTCAAACAGCACAAGATACACACATTCCTCTCAAAGAAGTACATTCATACACGATCAAGCTTCCCGAGCACGTTTTATCGCTCATCAAGGACAAAAATCGCCTGCGACGCATGTACCACCGCACGCGTGACGAATACTTCAAGACAGCGTACAACTGCCTGCAGAGGGAAATCAAGACTGAAATCGCAGAACTCAAGCGCGAACTTTGGGACAAAAAAGTCGCGTCGCTCACGCCGAAGGATAATTCATTATGGAAAATGGCAAGCGCGCTGAGACATAAAGATTTCACAATCCCCCCGCTACAGAAATTGAACGGCCCTGGGACGGCTTTGTCGCTACAAGAAAAAGCTGACACACTCGCCGACGGCTTCGAGAGAGCCTACGCCGCTACAGACGGCCTTTCCGACCCGGCTACGGACCGGATCGTAGCTGACTCTCTACGAGATTTGAACGAAGCAGAGCAGACAAACGCTGAAGATATTCATTTCACAACGCCGAGCGAGATTGCGGTCACAATCAAGCGACTCAGAACGAACAAGGCGCCGGGAAGCGATCAAATTCACAACATTTTACTCAAACATCTCCCTCAAAAAGCCATCATATACACTACAAAATTGTTCAATGCCTGCCTCATGACTGGGCATTTTCCCCAGATTTGGAAATCAGCGACCGTGCTGCCATTCGCAAAGCCGAATAAAGATAGAACGCAGCCGACAAGCTACCGGCCGATTAGCCTACTATCTACGTTGAGCAAGGTATTTGAACAAATTATACTAAACAGGCTTGTCCCACACCACGACGAACACAAGACTTTGCCAGACGAGCAGTTCGGCTTCAGAAAGAGGCACTCCACGACCCATCAACTCACCAGAGTAGCGGAATTCATCGCAAGAAAATTTAACGAACATCGCTTCACCGCTGCTGCGCTCATCGACCTAGAGAAGGCATTCGACACCGTATGGATAGACGGGCTCGTGCATAAGTTGCACCGCACCAACACGCCCATATACCTAACGAGACTGATACAGGAATACCTAAAGAATAGATCGTTCAGAGTGTTCATAAGGAACGTGTTATCTTCAATGCGTGAGATTCCAAAAGGCGTGCCGCAAGGAAGTTTACTGGGACCATTTCTCTTCATTCTGTTCACCTACGACATCCCCCGAGACGAGAGATGCAATCTGTCTATCTACGCAGATGACGTCAAACTATACGTTTCCTCGCTGAAAGCGAACATGGCCGCGATTTACCTACAGAGGGCGCTCGACGCGCTCGTAGAGTACTACAAGAAATGGCGCCTGAAACTGAACGAGGCGAAAACCGAAGCCATCATGTTCACGAGAAAACGTATAAATAGAACACCTGACTTCAACATCGAAATGGGAGGACACAGCATTGAATGGAAAGATGAAGTTACATATCTCGGCCTGACCATGGACTCCCGCCTCAACTGGAAATCTCAACAAGCAAAGATGCACGCGCGCACGCGAAAAGCGATCGGCATGATGAAGCCAATTTTCAATAGACGGAGTCCGCTACTTCCCAAAACCAAACTCCTCGTCTACTACTCGCTCATTCGTCCGGTACTCTCGTATGCGATTCCCGTATGGAGCAGCATCTCACACACAGACCACAAGAAACTACAGACACTTCAAAATCTCTGCATTAAAATCACATACAACACGAGACTCAGAACAAACTTGAAGAGATTACACGAACGAGAACAAATTCCAACACTATACGAATTCACACACAGACTGACTGCACGCTTTTACAAATCACTCACACTTAGTAAAAATCCACTAATACGAGACATAGGACAATACAATGCTCCGAGCGACCTGACATTCAAATACACACACAGACTACCTAAACACATCCTCATGGACCATGACCACATATGGCACATACCAGAATCAGACGCGGACGAATAGCGAGCAGTAGGTATTTCCTAAACTCCCGACTTTCCTCCTAAATATATAATGTTTATATATCTATTTATATATTTATATAATATTTTTATAATTTGTATGTACATGTATGTTTATTTTCTATCCTCCCATAAGTATATATTAACATAAAAACAGACACACACACACACATCTCAAAAAATGCAGGACATCATATACCGATGTTACTGAAGGCCGTATACGTTTCAAGTTGACGTTCGGCCGCTCCTTCCGGGTAAGGTTTTCTGCGATTTTCCTTACTCCCAACGGCAAATGCGGAAGGAACCCAACAATAGGGCGCAGCCGAAATTTCCTCCCCCCATTCCCAACACAACACAAACAGACACGTATGTAGTATATGGCCGCTGTCGGTCGCTGGTGGTGCTGATGCTGGATGAAAACATGCAATTTTAGTAGGGTTTTTAGGTAACAAAATTTTTTCCCTACCGAGAAAATACAAGGCCTCTAAGTCTATAAAAGCCAGGTAATATTTGAATAAACCCATATGAGGTAAAAATTGTGAGGCGCATATGACGCCGTTCTATTTGTATAAAGAACATTAACTTTAAATTCAGTAAATTTAAATGATTCACCACTTCATGGAATATAAGAATCTAGAAAATAAAAAAAAAAAAAAAAAAATAATTAACTAATGATGCATTTGTTATTTAATTTATATTTTATAATCATTATAACTCTTTCTTTGTATTATAAAAAATCACCATCCATTTCAGAGCAGTATTTAATTATTTATTTATTATTTATTTAAGTATTTTACAAATCAGTTTATTTAATTGTTGTCATCTAATCCCGCTGTAACAAACTGTTGTCAATTTTTGTAACACATTTCGTAGATATTTCTCATGCCAAGGTTTTGGGTAGGTACAGAAAGGGGAGAAAAATCCCAAATAACCTTCAAAATAAAAGGAAGGTAATTGCCTACGTCTTATTCCAAAAAAACTCTGTATCAAGCCAGCGCAACTGCGGGTACTTCACCTAGTATGAAGTAAAAAAAGACAAATAAAATTACCAAAGATAATTTTCTGTTTCGCCTTATGTTGTGCATTTTTATTATCTGTTTCATATTTCATTGAGATTGGTTAATATTATCTTCTGCAATGGTTAAATATTTTAATGATGTTAATAAGCTTCAATAATTTATTCCGATAACATTCGAAAGATGTGTCATATTTATCACTATGTGTGTAGGTTGTAATCGTACAAAAAGATAGCAGGCAAAATCAAGGGATTAAATTGAGAGGGATACATAATATTGGTTTAAATTTAGATAATAAGAAATCTATTAAAATGAAGGTAACCAGGTTAGTTAATTAGTCCCGGTGAGCCGGAAGATTTGGGTTCCACTCCCGTTGCGCCCATTTTTATTTTTCTACCTTTTTTCCGTTTCATATTTCATTGCGATTCATTAAAATTATTTTTTTTTCTAATATATTAGTATCACAATGATGTAGATCAAAAATGTGCTAGAAAAATGTCTTTTAAAAAACTTTTCTCTGAATTTCTTTCTTACTTCTTCCTCCTTCAATTCATTTCAAATGATAACTTAATTTAATTCACTTTTATAGACATTTTCTGATTTTAAGATTGGAGTATCATCATGATTAGGATACAGTTAGTTGCCTGCAATTATTTTTAAACACTAGAAGTGACATTAAATTTATTTCTAATCAAAATTTCACTAAAATACTTGTGTCATAAATTTTTCTAGTTAAAATATTATTTTTCTAGCAATAGTCCAAAACAAAAAATGTAAAAATGATATATTAACTTTATTACGTTTAACACCGAAAATCAGTTTGATATTTGTTATACTTCTTCGCAAAACTGTTTTCAGCTCATAAATTTACTTCCATCATAAACTATGGGGCTATAAAAATATGTATTTAACGAACCACAAAAAGTAATGATTTCATTTATTCAATAAGACAGACGGTTTGAAAAACGTTGTCAGTTTATTTTAAATTATTACGAATATTCGTAGGAGAAGATTTTCTCAAATTTAGATGCAAATTTATGAAAACGTTTTGTACGCAAACTTATTGATCGAATTTCGGATCCAGAATGGTTCACAATATAAGGTCATTCATCGGCAAATGCAATTTCCTGCGAATACCAAAATGGAAGGGGGTCGCCCGTTCAGTGCTCCCATTGTGCGTCAATAAAGTAAATGCCAACTCTTACCGTTGAATAATATGAACATGGTAATATAACAGAACAAATTTTTCGTTTAACCTTCTAACGCATTTAGCCGCCTTGAGGCAGACTTTACTTGAATGGTAATTGCAGTCGCATATACAAATAATCAAGCATTAATGGATTACATCGTTTATAAGCGAGCTTCGTTCTACACATTGGCATAGGTGGCGCTGCTATCGCATTTATAATCCTCCGGTAGCTGGCAATTGAATCCATATTTTTGTCGAATGATTTAGTGGGAGTGAGTACACATTAAAAATTCAAAACAAATTCTTCTAAACTGTTTATCGAGCATAAAAAAATATTAGTAAGTAGTTATGATTGTTTTTTTTCTTGTTACATATTTGTTGTTTGTTTATTTTGTATTATGAGGTAATAAATTTTCAAAAAATTCATTACCCGCCTGTAGGCGGACCTACGCAGTGCAGTAAAAAAAATCATCTGTTTATATAGAATTCAGAATACATACTATGTATGTACGTACTAAATTATAATATTGTATTGATGGTACATTATTATAAACGATGTTGTTGTTTGTTTTGTTGTATTGTGATAAATTACCAATAATTATTGTTATATTTAGGCATGTCTTAACAGCGACACCATTTGTCAAATGTGATGTGATGATTAAATCGAGAATTTGATGAATTCCGTTCCAACTGATGGTGAATGGTGAAGGCACTGAACGGCGGTATTCTGCCACGGTAAGTAAAAACACAGCGTCTCCCTTGAGACTCTCAAGGAAGACACTGTGTTTTTAGTTACAGCGGCAGTATTGCCCAGTTGAATTATTTGGGGAACACCAAATATGAACTGGCCATCACCGAGTATCGACCAAAGCTCCTGAAATCATTACAGAAGAAGAGCCCCTCATATCTGAATTCCATGGTGTCTAGTGCATGATATACCTGTTGTCTCTTCTGCATCTATTGAAATTGCAACACATACTCAAACTTTCAGGACCACCAAGCAGGACCACTAAAACGAAAAGGATGCAGCCCAACGATTAAAAAATCAAAAAATATCTTTCAGTAAATAATAATGGCAAAATTGAGTAAAAATTTCAGAACTCATTTATTTTTGTTTTTCTTTTCCATTAGTCATTTGTATGAGGTTTTTTATCTACTTAAGAATTTTTCCTCATAAAACACACTAAAGTTGAGTAAATTCTGTCAAGTAAATACAACCATCAGATGGTAATAATAATAAGGCCAAATGAGCCGCAGTACTAGTTAGTTTGAAACATGAAAGGACATTGTTATAAGCCCGAGCTAGTTAGAGGATTACGAAAGAATCCTTAAAATAAAAATTAAATTAGTAAATTTTACCACTTTTCCATCCAGAGAGGGAAACATTGGGGTCCCAGCATTCCGACCACAAGTTTCAGAATCTCTCTGCCATAAGTTATTAAGTAATCAATTAGTTGACATCCCATAAATAAAATATTGTATTCTCATTTGTACGTATAATAGCTTCAGCTATAATACTTAATTTCCAAGAATATCACCAAACCCATTTTTTGCACTTCCAGTAATTCAGTGACCCATTAAGTGACATGCGAAGCAAAACTGTCTCACTATCAGAAGTAAGAGTAGACTTACACAATACCGTATTACCTCATCGAGGAAATTTAATTGCAAAATAGGATAAATTCTCCAATGCTCAGTGAAGTTTATATTGTGCACAGTGCAGTATACGAGTAATTTTTTTTTTAACCAAAGTCAGAGGGACCTTTTGGGGTATATTTTATTTATTTATTAACGAACATCGTCCAAATTACAAAATAATAACTCGAATAAATTAAAAAGAACAATACAGGAGTAGACAAAGGTACATGAAAGCAAAGACATATGGTAGATATAATATAAGAAAATAAAGTGACAAGTCGAATCAAGTCAAGAATACGCCGTGGGTCAGGACCACAGGACACTTAAATATTCCGTCACTTGTTTAGCGACTTGCAAAAATCATTCAGATTTATCCCAAAAAAGTTAAGGTTTTGACTTGAGTTGACCAGTCTACACATTCTGGACAATGGTGAATAATATCCATAATTTTTCGAATGATGGTTGAGGAAGAGCAGTTCATTATTTCTGAGTCTTTGCGAGGGGATATTGAAGGGAATGAGTTGCAGTAGAGTAGGTGAATCAATAATACCATTTATAATTTTGAAGAAGCAAATGAGGTCATTTCTTTCCCGACGGACTACCAAAGGAGAGAGGTTTAGAGTTAGTTCAATTTCATCATATGAGTATTTGCCATTTTCTAAACCTAGCCTCCTAGCAATCCCTCTTAAAAACCGATGTTGAACAGATTCAATGCGTCGAATGTGGACAGCATAAAAAGGAGACCAAACAACACAAGCATATTCAAGATGGGGGCGAACCAAGGAGCAGTAAAGAGTTCTAAGGGTATTTACGTTTTTAAAGTCCGAAGTGATTCTAGTGATGAAACCAAGTAGTTTGAGGGATTTATTAACGATTGCAGTTATGTGATCCCGAAAAGAAAGCTTGCTATCAAGAGAGACACCAAGGTCTTTAATAGATGTAACAGTTGTTAAGCAAATATTATTAAGTTTGTATTCGAAGACAATCGGTTTTTTTGATCTATAGAAGGACATAATTTTGTATTTATCGACATTTAGTTTCAAACAATTAATTTTACACCAATGAAGGCAGTCATCGTGATTTTTTATTATTTTTAGAATCTTATTGTCGTCCGCAAAAAGCCAAAAGCGTGTATGAGAAAAAATACTAATAATGTCGTTTATAAACATGTTAAAAAGAAGCGGTGCAATTTGATTTTGATGGAAAAGAGAGAAGAAAGGGAGGAATATGGCGAGGAGAAAGGTTGGGTTTGCAATTCAGATCTGGTCACCCGGCTATAGTCATGTCAAGCGATGTTTATTTTGTGGAAGGTGAAGAGGCGATATGGACACTCGCTAGGACCAAGCGATAACGAGAGCACGTTACACTCTGGTCTAAGGATTATTTAAATATTTATGAACATCTGCACTTTTGATGTGATTTGAGATTTTTGCGGACAAAAGTATAATAGTGTTTTAGTTTCTGGGGTATTACCTCCTTCTTTAGCCAACGTTTCGAACATCAGTGCAGTGTCCATCATCAGGTCAGATGTGTAAATATTGTGGTGAAGTGTGTGCTTATGTATGTAGTAGATGCGTTACCGTATTGCCAACTTCTATTCTTCTTCATTATAATTTATAATAGTTTTTTGCGTTTAGTATTGGTGTAACCGTCAATTATTGGATACCAAGAACTATTGAGCTTAGCCCCGTCGTCTTTATTAATATTAATTAGGCCTTAATTCGAATCAAATTACTCGATACATTGATTCTGCCACTTTGGGACATAATAAAAAGTGTGATTCGAGATTTCCATGGCCAAAAGTATTTTTGTTGGGTAGGACACATCTGCCCTGATGATGGGCACTGTAACGTTGTCCGAAACGTTGGCTAAAGAAGGAGTTAGCGCAACACGGCATAACACCCCAAAAACTAATAACAAAAATAATAAAAAGTAAGTTAATTTTTTTGTAGTTATATTCATGGAAACAACAAATCCGTACACATTGTGAACAAATATTCTCAACGTTTAATTTTAAGATTGCTAGAACATTAACATAAAAAAAACCAAGCTGGAACCAAGCGTTTGGACGTCAAAATGTGTTAATTAAGAAAGGAGTTTCCTTTTATACTTTTTTCTTTGAAAAGGATTGCCGTATTTTTCTCCTGATTGCTGCTTTATTCGCTGCTATAAAAAGTGGTACAAAAGATGCTTTAGGAGTGGGTGCATAAAATAAAGGATATTTCACAAATTAGAATTGTTTAAAGCTTAACTTCAGGAATTCAATTCAATCTTAGTTTTCAAATTGTCTGCCAAGAGCACTTTTAACTAATATAAACATTGTCTTTTATGGCTTTGCCACACAAATGTTTTTTTTATGTGTTGAACATTTTGTGGATGATTGATTTAAAAAATTGTCTACATATAGCGTAAATGTTATCAATTATTTCAACACCGTGATACTAAGAGACTTCGTAACCTACAAAACAGTTCTCAGCAAGTGTACATGGAGTGTTTTCATTGTCGTAATATGTAGCAGAATTAAACATTTTCAAAAAGTACTTCAAGCATTCAAATTTGAATGGCATATAGACGAAAACATGTATTCATAGAGAAATCGGCGATATTAGGATATAAAAGGTGCAAATAGCTCTATTTTACATTCGCTGTGAGTAAAAGTTATTAATGTTTAGTAGAAATTGACGAAGATGACGCGTCTCATTTGGTCAACCTTGTTGGTATAAGTGAAGTCCGCAGGAAGAATAATGAATAAATAAGACAGTAAAAGAGAAGAATTGAAATTGAATTGAAACACAAGCTAAATTTTAAGTGTAGAGGAATGAGAATGTGGATTTTTAACAAGACGATGAATAGGGAGTAAACTGGACTCTTTCAATCTCCTAAGAATAGATTTCAATGATACTTGCAGAGCATACAAAAGCAGAAGCTCCACCGAAACGAATCATGTTTTATCCTTCTCTGCAGTGAACCAGTTTTCTCGTTGAAGTACAGAATGAATCCTTTAAGATTAAGAATCCCGGCAGATAATTCATTACATTACATGAAAAATCGCTGACCGTAGTCCCAAGATGTCAACCAGTGATACATGCGTTTATAAGGTCCTCGGATATAGGATTCTTAAAATTTTTCTTCTTCAAAAAATATACCTGCTAACTGTTCAGCACCTCATACATGATGCACTACAAATGTTATATGCAAAAACGTAAAATGTCCCACCACCTCACAAAATACATTTATACAAAATACATGAACCTATTTTAAATATTTTTATTAATTAATACAAATGTTTTGAAGTGGTGAGATGATGAGCTGGTGAGGTGGTGAGATGATAATATGGTGAGATTGTGAGGCGTTGAGGTGATGCGGGGTTTGTGTATTGGCACTCCATTTCGTGTGTGCGACGTTTTATGTCACTCAGCTTATAAAAATAAATATTTCGGGGAAATTTTTCTTAAAGCTAACAAACTAACCATCACGCCGTTTCCCCGCAGGGGTAGGCAGAGGGGACGGAATGCCAAACAACTCGGTCTTGGCACATACTCCTTGCCTCATTCACATTCATACATCGTCTCATATACTGATATTATTCTCTTGATAAGGCCCGACTCAAGTATCTGATTCACTTGGTCGTGCCGTGTCTTCCTCGGGCGTCCCTGACATCTGCTACCATTCATATTTGCATACTATATATTTTCCTTACACTGCTTTTTTCACTCATTTGCTTTACATGACCAAACCATTTAAGCGTCCCTTTCTTGATCTTACTCATTACGCTTACAATCAGCCTTGCACTAGCCATTACTTATATTAGCCTTTTTTTCTCAAAAATTAAAAATTATTGTTTCAATAATCTAAATTTGACAACCATTTTGTGTTTGCTTAGGTCAATATGGCAGTGAACTCTGGTGTCCAGAAGTTCTATTATGAAATAAGTTTTATTTAATATTACCAATAAGTATGACGCGACAAGAAAAATGTTGACTAATTATAAAACACTGCAATTTTAAGTAAGCATAAAATTAATTGCAGAAAGTAAATTCGTTTAAATAAAATTTAAAAATTCCAATAGATGAAGGTATACACATACACACCAACAAAATATTATTTTTCCAACTTGACACCAAAGCATTTATGCTAAATAATGTGTTTGTTTCGAATACAAAACTGTAATATAAAACTTTTGTCGGCTCATCAAAAAAATATATATTGTTGAATTTCGAAATTCATTCTACTAACAATATGCGTGTGAACGAGTCGATGTTTTTCTAAAGTAGTTTTTGCATAGTAGGCTTTATTTTCAATTATTAAAAATGCCATCTTGTGAACACGTCAGTCTTGCATTGGAAGTGCAGTGGTTTGGTTTTATTGTGATATCCTGTCAGTGAATTAACAATTATTCTTTTTTGGTGTCCATTTGAAAACGAGCGAAATGGATAATGAGGTAAGTACAATTGTTGTATTAGAGCATTTACACTTCTTATGTATTTACCGCATGAGAGTCCCAACCATTTGGAGCCGGTGAGACTACGGCATCCCCCAATTGGGGTATGTTGTGAAGCTGAAGGTAGTGGGAGGGAAAGGAAGATGGGGATGATGATGGTGGGTACCTGCGGCCACGGAAAACAACAATTAATGCTTGATAATATTATGAATATTGGCAACCGAAAATACTACTCAATGGTTCAAATATACTTTCGGTTCGATCAAACAGACAATAGAACTAGTTTGCATCGCAAATATGTAACTTTATTCCTTTTTTAACGATGTCCAGTGAATGTTTTGAAATAGTTTATTGTTCCCCAACATGGTTCTCTGGGTCGCTCTAGCTATTCATTTATCTGGGAGTGAAATTGACAATAAAATGATCGGTTTTCTCCATCTATTTATATATCCTATGGCTGTTGGTGTTTTCCCCCCAAAGATAGTTGGTTCTCCTGGTTGCTTCTCCTGGTTGCCTGTCTCCGGTTTAAAGGAATGCAGATTTTTGCAGTTCCTATATATAGTATGTAATTACTTGGACCATATCTTGGACTTTAGATTCTACCACCGTAGATGACTTATCGTGTTATTTTTAGTTCTGTGATCCGATGTCAAAATAGAGTTTAGAGCAGCATGTTGCAAGTGGCCCCGCTACATGTGGTGATTCTGCCACAGGTTTTCTTGCTGGCCCGTCATCCCACTCATTGTTCACGACAATTTGTATCTAGTACCTAAACAGCACTTCTAGGGCAGCTTATTTTTGCTAACGATACCGTCTTAATGTTTTTTTTTCTTGTCGTGCTAATAATGTATTATTAATATATTCATTTTTAAAACGAACTCAATTCGCTAATTGTTAACTGCCTTTGATATTTTTATCATGCGATGTAAGCAACGTTATTTATCATCTGTCTCCGGAATACTACCAACGTTCTCCTCACAAACATATAGTATTGAAATTTCATAATCTAACACTGTGAAATTATTATTATGTTCTACTGTGAAAAACCGTGGAAGTACCTTATTAGAACTAGATTCCTTTGTGCCTAGAGATTGGAATTTGACTCGTTTGCCGTCAATTCTTGAATTGCAACTTAGTATTGGACTGTACTGAATAGAGATTTGATTGAAAAATCTGTTGACATAGGTTTTTCCATTCATTTGATAGCTAATGGCAGATAAGAAATTCATTTATTTGAGTGTTGACATTGAGGTTGGAGAAACTCAAGCAGTAATATATTGGTTTGGTTAGAACTACCCGCTTTACAGCTTTGTCAATTGCAATGAATGCTTATTTGAGGTCAGTATATTTTGGATAGCTCTTAAGACGGCTACAACACTGTAGCGATGATGTCAATTACAATTTATATCATACTACTGCACTGTCTTTTACACATCTGAGCTGTGGACACAATATCAGATTATTTAAATTAATTTATTTATATTTTTATTTTATTTATTTATACTATTTTACCGACTTTTTTTCTGTTTCTTTTTTTAATGTTTACATGTAATATGTAATTTTATTTATTTCATGCACCTAATAAGACAGGCTGGGAATGCTCCAACTACAAAGAACTGTTGGATTAAAAACATAAATAAATATCTGTGCAGGAATAATAAAAATAGCGACATAGTGTTCGTTTGGTGTTCAAATTCGTTAAATTCTTTGATATTATGCCTAAATCAAAGAAGTAACAATTTTGTGGTTGATACATCCCATGTTTTGGATTTTGGGGAAACTGCTAACGTTGTCAGGACGAAAAACACTGGCGTGCATTACACTAACCAATTATAGATATATACTGAGAGAATTGCACACGGACGTAAATAAACACGGGCAAAAAAATACTTATACTTAAATTACCACTGATGGAATTGTACACGACAAAAACATTTAATTTTAAAATGTTTCTGTGTTTGCTAAATAAATTTCATATTGGCAAAAAAAAGTTACATTTGACGGATTTGTTGAATTTATTATTTTTAAAATGGGACACATTTTGTTAGATGAAATTTTTTTTTAAATATAGTTTCAAAAATCATGCGCTTTAATGTGTGATAATTTGATTTTATATTAATTTACAAATTTTAGACTCTGTTTAGTTTCGGTTGTGTACCAATAATACGTACCTAATTATATTTTCTTTACATGTAGGTAGGTAATCATTACATAAGATATGAAACAATATTTTTTATTAATATAGTTATTTTATCTTAGTATTAAACCTTGGATATAGCTAAAAAATATTAAAAGTTGTGAGGTATTTATTAAGGACGGGTTTTTTCGGAGAATTTGAACAATTCATTAAATTTCAATGTTCATTTTCAGGATCTGTGAAAGTCCTATTCAAGTTCTGTTATAATATAATTGTACACTAGTTGCTTGACAAAATTGAAATAAAAACAGAACTTGAAAAAATCTTTCACAGAACTTGAAAACGAACGTTGAAATTTGATGAATTCTTCAAATTCTCCGAAACAACCGTCCTAAGAGAACATTACCGATATGTTTTTATCAGATAATGTGATTTTTTAAACGGATACTAATTCGAAGAATTTAGTTTTATTGCGAAAAATCCCTCATTTCAAAATAGCTTTCTTCGTTTTTTATACTAAATTTATTTACACACACATAAGTACATATAGTACACACACTAACAATTAAAAATATTTTTTTCCATGTGCAATTCCAGTAAGTATGGTTTTCTCTCCATGTATATTTTTGTCTGTGTATACCTAATTCTGACAATTCTAATTCCAATATTAATGGAAGGAACTTGAAATTCACGCCTGTGTAATTTCGTCGTGTAACATTTGATAACCTAACCTACCTAAGGCAATGCCTAATATGAGTCAAAGTATATAAGTAGTAGTAAAGTATCATATAGTTTGCGCTCAGAATTCATTCATATGATTATTTGTTTTCCGCAGAAGAACATTCCCTACACATTAGATGAAGTGATGGAGGTGATCACGAAAGATGCCGAAGAAAACGGCTATGATATTGAAAATATTGAGAACGACGGAGTCAATGATTATTTATTGAAGACGTATTTGGTAATTTTTCATATTATCTTTATCAATATTGGAAAACATTTATTTCATAGAAATTTTACAGTTGCTGTATTTTATTTGGTAGTATCAGTTTTGTCATTTTTCAAGTGAAAATTCGTTACATCTTGCAAAAAAAATATTCTTAGACTTTTCAAACGCCCTGAAAGTTGAACAAACTGTTGAGAAAGCAGGAATAATAATAATAATATAGGGAAACAGTTGATTCGAAAAATTACGAAAATCGACACATTCTTATAATTATTTATATGATTAACATGAACATAAATATGAAAACGTACCCATATATTTCTCTCTAATCTTTAATTGCAGAAAAAATATTACTTTCCGAGTACGTCAAATACTCAACAACCAGCGGTGGCGAGCTCGTCTAATAATGAAAATGAAGATGTGGCATCAACAATTGACGTGAACATTGTAAAGGAGGAACAATCACTGGTAATTTTTTTGCTTGTTTTAACCCAATTTTTTCGATTTTAGATTTATTTGGCTGAATCATTGTAAAATCAATAATTTTGTAATCTTACCTTAATTCTCACTCAAAGCTCCATAGTTTACGGTGAATAATATGAATCGAGATGAAAAATGGTAATGATACCAGAACTCAGCAGACAGATGTCCTGCTTTATAGTTATGAATAGTCAACACCATTTTTTATAATATCATATCTTGGTCGAATCATTAAAATGTTAGGAAAATATATTATTACCATTAGCGATAGTAAGTAATTGCCAGGAAAGTCGTATAACTCGTGGATTTATTTTATCTCGTTTAAACTTTAATTATTTAAGTGAATTATTTCCATTGGCTTATTTTTTGAAATAATTTTTAATCAGCATTGTACATTTACTATAAAAATGGATGTCACAAAATTTTTCTTTTGACAGTTTCCCTATGGCATAGCTTGCTTAGCTTATGTTAAACATTATGATTTTTTTTGCAGGAGAGTGGCAGCTCTTCAAGTGATACTACCTCGCCAGTTACTTATGTTTCACTGATGAAGTACTTGTTCCCAGGAAATAAAAGAGGTGATCTTGAGTTTGTCGATGGCCAGAACCCTTTCGAAGATATTGACACCATAGACCTTACGGTAATTTAAACATTTTATTTAACAACACTTACTATAACCATTTATTACTATTCCTACGACTTTTGTTTTAAATAAATGTATTATATTATTGAATATATGCATAATATACGTATACGTACGGCACATGACACATCATATAAACCATTTTTCACTCCCATAAAATAGTCGCTTCTCATAGTATATATGTGTCCAGTTGACAGCACTACAAGCTTTTTTTTATTCCTGTAGTAGTAGTTTTGGGCTTGGACCGTCTCTGAACACTTTGGATTTATCAGGGATGATTTATCGCATTCTCTTTATAGTCATGTGATTAGACCCACCATCAAAATACAGCGGCATTATACAAGTTTCCCTGCTTCATACGGTTATTCAGCCCGTTGCTTACCTACTTTAATACTAGTACCAGAGAATCATTGTTCTAGTATCTTCTGTTTTTTTTCATTTCCATGCAAGATGTGTAAGAAGGAAGAAGGCAATAGTAAATATGACGTAATTACGAGCTCCTTCTGAGACTACTTTAGTTTTTCCTGGGACCCACAACGAGAATTGTGTGTTAAGAGTACTTATTCAACACTTCCAGGGTAGTACTGTATTCCGTCACCAGTTTGGTTACTTCCATTGGAATGAAATACCTGCATATTTAAAAAAAATAGGGATACGCTATAATGTTTAAGTTCATGAATATGATCATTGTTCTAAAAGTTTGCATTTTCAATATTTTTTTCATAATTATTGATTTATAAAACGGTTTAAATGCGATAATTTCTAAACTAGCTTTGGCGTCCTTATGACATCAACAACGCTACCGGCTGCTAAGAAAGAACTAACAAGAAATTTGTTTATTTTAAATTGTTTTTTTTTACGCAAAAATTAAATATTTAATTCCACTTTTTTTTTTTTTTATTAGGTACAATATTTTTTACAATTCAAGGTTTTCAGTAATGTAGGCCTCACTGGGTGGTTTATTTGGGCTTGATTACTTTCTGTCCAGAGATTGGACCTGGATCCGTTTCTCGTCAATTCTTGGATTGAATTTTAGCACTGGTCAGACGAATAGTGAACAGAAATTGAATTGAAGAATCTGACATTGTTTTTCTTTTATACATTTTATAGCTAACATAATTTTATTAACAGTGAGGTTGGCGGAAAGCAAGCAGTTATGTATTAGAGTGGTCCATCCTGACATAATCTACTTTACAACTACATCAATTGCAATGACTGCTTCCTTCGGCTGACTATTTCTATATAATGTATTTTCAACTTGACATTGATATAGATTTACTGTTTGTTTGATATAATTTGAGATTTTTACTGACAAAAGTATTGTAGTGATTTATTTCTAGAGGTAAATAAGGAGGTAGCGCAACACGGCGTAATACCCCACAAATAAATAACTATATTTGTTTGTTGTTTAAATTCAT
The DNA here is from genome assembly GCA_026573805.1 of Hesperophylax magnus. Lineage (NCBI taxonomy): Eukaryota > Metazoa > Arthropoda > Insecta > Trichoptera > Limnephilidae > Hesperophylax > Hesperophylax magnus. The sequence goes on from JAIUSX010000071.1 coordinate 1,776,785, forward strand.
TCAACTTCTTTGATATTATGCCAGTATTTATTATTTCGAATGACACATTTACTGCTTTATAGTTGAAATTAAACAGTCATCATTATTTTCATAATATGCATGATCAGGAGATTATATTATACAGTGTGTCAAGTGATCAGGGTTTCCAATTCATGGACAATTCCCCAAAAAGCGGGAAATTTCTAAGATTTTTGAAGGATTGGATATTTTGCGGGGAGAACCATTTGGTTGGAAAAATGTGGGGATTCCGGGCTATTCTTAATCCCCAACAATATTGGAAAACAATATTCACAATAATTGTGAGAATATAGGTAACATTATTTGGTTTTCTTTCGCAGCAAATTGTCAAACAAATTTCTATTTTTAAAGCCTGAATGTAAGAAAAAATCCGAAAATGACATGCTAAAAAATGTACTGATATTAATTGATTTTTGTTTCGCAAGGATTTTGTGGGGAATTCGAACATCTATGTTGGGTATTTTAGAACCTATGCATTAACAACCCTGCACGTGATAGCCCTTTGTATCATTCAGCAGCACGGTAACAGACGAGATAGAACGTGAAATCCGTGTGACAATTTTTATTTTTTTAATTGAAATGAAAAAGAAAATCACCCAACTGCAAAATGACATTTTCATTATTTTACTCCAAATATGCTCCCAAATCACTGGTTAAAAACATGATGATTCGTGTAAAGCATTGACTTTGCTTGTCTACTCTTCAACGCGGTAATCTACATTTATTTATATATAGATATATACTTTAACCAGAGATTCTCGAGCTTACTTGTCTATTGTTGTACGGGATAAATACGAAATGTTTTTTTTGTACTTCGGTAAAGAAAAAGGGCTTGAAAGTAGTGCCTATGTTGTGTTATTGCAAATATTATCCCTACAGGAAACCCACAAATTCGTTTTTGCATGGGTGGTTCGCCCTGTCACGCAATATTTGATAGGTTTACTATCAACTCCCTGAGTTTTGTAAATTAAATGTGATTTTTTTACTTTCCGCAGGAACTAACAGAAGAATCGGAGGAGACCGATGAAGTCGATGAAGTCGATGAAGTCGATGAAGTCGATGAAGTCAATGAAGTCGATGAAGTCGATGAAGTCGATGAAGTCGATGAAGTCGATGAAGTCGATGAAGTCGATGAAGTCGATGAAGTCGATGAAGTCGATGAAGTCGATGAAGTCGATGAAGTCGATGAAGTCGATGAAGTCGATGAAGTCGATGAACTCGATGAAGTCGTCAACGTTAATAAAGATTGAATAAGATTTTTATTTTTTTATTTTTATGTAATAGAATGTAAATATTACTTTAATAATAAACTAATGTTTAAGAGAAAATGTTTTTTATTCATAGCACAAAGGATAACATATTATTTTTAAGCAATCATTATTATACTGAAACATCTATATAAATTGAAAAAAATCTTCCATAAAACTAAAACACATGCCGCCGACGGGAATTAAACCTTCTGATCCCGGACAGGCGCTCTACCAATGGAATAAATTAATGTAACGCAATTAATTGATAGATTACCCGAATAGAATTAAATATTTAGCAATGGTTTATACAAATTTGTGTCACGATATTTTTGCTGACCCTAAAAAAGTATTAATTAAATTTTAATTCGATTTTTTTTAAATTTTATGATTATTGTGAAATTTTGTATTTCTGTTCAGGATTTGTAAGAAATCTGTTTTATGCAGCGTTTTTTGTGTATTTATCGTAAAATTTACTTGTTTGTTGCTTTGTTTGAAAGCTATGTTCGACTGTTGTTTGGTAAAACCCTTCAAGCCACAAAATGAAAATTTTACGGGCAACGATAAATACGACCATTTAAAAATTCGTTAAACTAATTAAAAATAAAAATGTAAATCAAATTTTAAGTGAAATTGTAATTTTTTTTTTAAATTTGAGTTAAAATATTACAATTATATTTATATTTATTAGAGATTTGAATCATTTTATCTGATATTTTCTCTAAATTATACGAATAAGCTTAGATTTTGGTATAAAAAATTCATTAATCAGCAAAAAATACTGTACCATGTTGAAGACATTTGAAATCACTGAAAACAAACATTCTCGAAAAAATGTGACTCGAATGGTTTTAATAAAACACAGTTGATAATAATATACTCAATACAATAGTGCTATTATTTGATAACTGACCATAGTAAAAAAATATGTTAGTAAGATAGACGTCGCAGGGCGGGTTGTTTAACAGAATTTGTTAAAAAAAGTCATCATCGATATAATCGAATTTTATAGTTAAAATTCAAGTTATGTGAAAGATCTCTTTTTAGGTTTTGTTGTTACTTCAGTTCTGTAACAACTGATTTATAATGAAATAATTATACAATAGTTGAGTAGAACTATGACCGAACTTGAAATTCGACTTTGATGAATTGTTCGAATTCTGTGAAATATCACATCCTATGTGATGTCGCGAAGCTGCGACTCCACTATATTTTTAGAGGTGGTGCAGAGCAAAGCCCTATGCCACACGCCCAAAGGACCAGTCCCAAACTAAACCGAATGATGGGACGATTTATGCATCCGACAAACCCGATGGACAGTGCAATAATCAAAAAGGTATAAATCTGGGCTTCTGGAGCACAAGATAAGCCCAGATTGGAATGCAGGAAAGATGGACTCACCCGCTGATGACTATCACACGTCTCCAGGAGTCGGATGATTTCACTTCACAATATATGTATAATCGCCCTGTCTGATATTAGTTATCACTACGAACTCTGATTAACAACTGACTCCACTTGTCCGATTTTACATGTGTCGCAACAATCATTTTATTATGGTGACATTTTGGGATGGGTAAAAGGGTAGGTAGGACATTTGCAGGATTTTGTATTGACATTACACTTCACGTCCGTTAAGCCTGTGGATGCATACGTAACAATCCCCTATATATTGCGCGAACACTATGAATGACAATAGACATCATCCCAGTTAAAAGATTTCACTCTTTTCCTGTCAAGAAGTAGAAGAAGTCTTGAAAGAGCTAGCAGCATTTATCTCATTTGACTATCACATCTTACAATATAACTAACAGGGATAATCCGCTTGGCACCCTCCTTTCTTCATTCACATTCATACATCGTCTCAATTAAATAATCTCTCTGATTATATTAAAAGTGTGATGTCTTCCTCTAGTTTTTTCCTCACGCTCTTTTCTTCGTACATCAGTCCTTTATTTCCAAACCATCTAAGCATCAATTTATAATCTTATCCATTATGCTTACATCAGCCTTTCATTTTCCGGATCTCTATATTTTAACACGGACATAGGTACATTGTTTTACCAACAGAATTCTATCTCTTTTCATTCTTCCTCAGGGCTAAAATATTAAGTAAAAAGGTTCACTCATTAAATGAGCAAGGCCTTGTTACCACAAAGTAATTAATTTTCCAATTACCCATTGATATGAACGGTATCGGGCAGTTTAATCCGAATCAACACTCCAGCCGGAGCTCGAGGGGTTGGCAGAGGCATCTTTAACGAGAGTGGTAAATAAAGTTGTAGTGAGACTACCTCTCCCATTCAATCTGATTAAAGTGTTTCCTAGATCTCGACACATAAATCAGCCGCCGGAGGTACCGACCTGACCACTTTAAACAACGTAAGCTGCTGGCTGCTACGCTCCGGAACCGGGCGGAGGGTGATGCGGGGGGAGGGGAAGCGTCGAGGGCGGAAAGGAAGTTGAATGGGCCCTTACAACCCAAATGTCCCTTGTTCCGCGCTATCTATAATCATTTCAGATTTCTAAATATTGCCTATTTGTTATAAATTTATTATACATTATTTATCGGAGGTTAAATAATTAAGAAGTTAAATATCCAAGAATAAAGTACGCTTGTTGTTAATTTGAGGCAATCAGAGCAGAAGTGGCATAAGTTATAAAAAATTCTATCTGAGATAATTGTGTTTAAAGTTTTAGAAAATGATAAAAAATGTGGTTGAAGCAAACAACAAAAACGTGGAATTCACAAATAAATGCAATTTTTTATTGATCTTTCCACATCTATTTGATCAAATATATTTAATATTTAAATCCACTTCCGATTTTTAACTCCGTCTTGGATTTTTTTTGGGCTACGCGACTTCTGCAGTGACGGCTTCATTTATTAGTTGGAACTAATTTTTTTTTTTTTTATACCAACTCAAGTCCCTGGCGATGCATGTGCTTTTTGCGAAGTTTTTCGAAGTATCATGTAGACAGTGACCTTTCTCTTGTTTTGAAGGACAAGTGTGCAAAATTATGTCACCCTAGGAATAAAACTATAGATTTGTATAAATATCAAATCCACACCGCCCGCCACAAACACACAGAATTCTTAATTATTTTTATCGAAGTAAACAAAGACTCATAATTATGGTTCCCGCACAAGAGTCTCACAAGAATACCGCACAAGAGTCCCAAATCCTTCCAACGGTGAGTCTAATCATATCATTTTTTCACACCTCTTTCATCTCTCCACTTCCTTGTCTCATGACATACACCTTAAAAATGCCATGTTACCACTGATTCCAGGCGTTTACGTTTTTCCCGTGAGCAATCAGGGCATGGGCCCATGATGCGTCATCTATTTTTCATCATTTTCCTATTAACAGTAACCAGGTTCTTTTAAACATGTTCACCATGGTTGTCATTCTGCTATGTCTAGCTTCGACTTGTTGAGCTTTGTTCCCATCAAAGCAAAACATTGGCACCACAGGAGAAATGAAGTTGTTTTCATCATCCTCACATTTTCTGCATTCATTGTTATTTTCCACTCCCAACAGCTGTATTGTATCCTGAGGTGGTGGTGTCCAGTTAATAGTCATACCGGTACTCAGTGAGTTGTTGCCTCTATTGAGTAGTAGCCTGGTTTGCCTACTATTGACTGCTTATTCCGAGTGCTTTCTCCAATACCTTCCAGTGTCACAGCTGGCTTAGATCCTACATGCGGTATCACACTAATAAACATTTCTAAGCCTATGAAAACAACTTTAAGTACCTACTAATTCATCAACCGCCTATATGTAATCCATGATTGGTTTGATTGACAATCGTAACAGTAATAATACAAGATAAATTTTAGTACATTGTTCGCCAATATTACCATACTGCGTGCACATTATACAATGCGTAATTTACAATATTATGTGAGTTCTGATGGAGGATGCAGCACGACGATAATGCTATTATGATTATTGCCTTACACAGTGTAACTGACAGCTACTCTCCCTTTTTGTTACATGCGTTTTTACGATAAAGAGGAAAAAGTTAAAATGGATCTAACAGCTGGATAAGCATATCACTATAGGAGAGTCGTTAGTAGGTACAGACGTGAGCTGAATATTATATTGAAACATTAATTCGCGTATTTTTTTCATCTTGGGAGGTAATTTTTACCTCCCCTTTGTAATCTATTCTTCTAACTGTTTTATTTTATTTAATTAGACCTTTGTTTAGTCTGTCCTTTTTTGTGTGGGAATGTGTACGACAAGGCTCCTGACACAAAGCCAAAGTTGTCCATTAACATCTTCAAGGTAATGCAAATTCCAAGGTTCCCATGGCCTAGAAATGGAAGAAAAAAATAACCGAACGTTCAATCCAATCCAAAAATTTGGTGCATTGCTTCTAATGAACAAATGAATATTCGCCAAATACTAAATACAAGCCATTCATGTAATTAAAATCAGAATCAACTAACTAACTGACTAACTATCATGCTATTTTCTTGGAGAGAAGACAGAAAGATACACAGCCACCCAAATTTATCTTGGCATACACTCCTTGCTTCAAGCAAGTTTTCGATGCACTTGGTTTTTCCATGCCTTTCTCGCGCGTTCCCATTCCCGTTCTCCCATTCGCTTTTGCGTTATATAGTATTATTATAATTGAGCTATTTTCTTCGTTCAACCACTCCACAATAATCAAACCATCTACGTGTCCCTTTTTTAATCTTGTTCACTACACACTTCAACCTTTCATAATTTCCAAATCTTCATATTTGTAACACCGTCATGTTTAATTTTACCACAGAAATACGCCCCTGGAGGTCCAGCTAGAACTATCGATAAAGCCCATGTCAATTCAATATTGATTAAATTCTTCAACAATTGATAAGAAATTTTCCGACCGACGATTGACAAATTTTAGCACGGCCTCCATAGTATCAGATAAGCTTATGTTAACTGTCAATGTACACATATTTTTTTTATATCGTTCGTTAATCAAAATTAATGGCTTATTGACGAACGGAGTTGAACTCAGCGCGATCTGAGAAAATTCGTATACGCGGTGAGTTGAATCCGTTCGGGCCAATGACGCTACGTTGGCCCGGGCAGGAACGAAATTTGCTCACGTCACATGTTTCGAATAAAGAATTCAAACTAATTACATGACTTTTTAGTGTCAAAAATTAATTAGGACTGCCAGTGAATATTTAGGTTACTATTTCAATTCAACATTGCCAATACATTTGACATTATCTATTCATGGATAATACTGCCGGTGTAACTAAATGTCGATTTATAATTTATGGCGATATCTATATCAGTCTGGTTATCAACAGCGCGGCTGAGCTAGGCAATCGGCTTAAATTTGTCTGCAGTTACACTTAACTATCCGGTATTGTATATTTATTGATTTTATCTTTCTAGACCACCAGGAATCTCATTTCTACATAGTCTGCATAGTATGATCATCCATCCCCATTTAAACCACTCACTTCCAGCATTATCGATGATCAAATATATCATTTTAGGTCCAATAACAAACGTGTTTTAAATTTTAATAGATAACCTTTAATTATTAGTTGTCCTTATTTTAAAACACGTTATTCAGGAAGAGGGTCTATATTTAATATCACCATCGAAAACGAGATATTGAATAATATTTATGGAAGTACATACCTACATATTAATTTCTTTATTTATAACAATCTCAAAAATAAATATTATGCTATGCAGTCTAAGGACGGGTTGTTTCACAGAATTTTAACATTCCTTATATTCCAAAGTTGATTTTCAAGTTCTGTGAAAGTTCTGATGTTTTGTGAAACAACTGGCCAATAATGATATAATTACATGACGTAAAAAGAACCTTCACAGAACTTGAAAATCAACCTTGAATTTTGATGATTTCTTAAAATTTTGTGAAACAACCCATCCTTAACCTTTTGAAAACGTTTTCAAATTTTGTTTTACTTCTTTTTTATGATACATAATATCCCAATTATTTTCCATTTATCAGAAACGCAAACGAACTAATTTCAAATGTGACGATGTAAATGCTGGCCATTAACTATTTTATTGCATGTATAATTTATTATTCAAAAACACATTTTGTGGATAAAACACGGTGAGTAAGTACCTAAGTACAAGCCTGTCAATGTGTACCGGGCCAATAATCACACCGAACTCATTATCCTTTCCTACTATTGTGATGCCGCTTCCCGCATCCAATCAATTTTAATCGGAAGCGAATAACCATAAATTAATTCGATGCGTTAACCGTTAACCTGCTTATATTATTTTAATATTTTGTAAAGGTTGCGTCCAGTGGACTCATTAATGTTATTAATATATTTATTGTTTTAAAATAATGGCTTATTAACTTATCAAGGCCCGGTTAGACAAAGAGTGCTAATATTTTACTGCCGGAAAACCAGTCATTAATTATGGTCATTTAATAAATTGACTGGTATTATTGGTGTTTTAAGTATTATTGTAGGTTATGTCTTTATTAAGTGGAGAATTGCTTACTTTATATTTTCGATGAGTGGAAAGCAGTAATGTAGGTGTGTATGTTATTTTTTTGCTGTGCAATGCGAGGCAATACGTCGTGTAACGTTTGGAATAACACACATTTTGTAGATGGCGATAAGGTTTAAATTCCCGTTTAACACCTACCGCCTGTTTCGATTTATGCAAGAAAAAAACAACACCAAAAAGAGTGTTTTAAATTATTTTGTTTAGACCCAAATATGGAATTTAGTTACGATCATTTTTCTAAAAAGCTTAATTTGCTACATTATATGATAAAACCCTAACCAAAAATGGGTTCGTAAGTAGAAGATGAACTCTAAAGCAGCTTTTACGGTGACAGGGTAACTCATCAAAATGATAATTCATCACATTTTTAAAAAGTTATAAAAAGTCATGGAAAGTGATGAAACAAAAACATTATTAACTGGGTTAAGTAGGTTAGGTTTGGTTTAAAAAAAATTTTTCATCATTTCTAATTACTTTATATCACTTTTTAAAAGTGTGTTGAATTGTCACTATGTTGAGTTACATAGAACCGTTTTTACATGCCTGATACTTTATTTTTTCTGTGTATATAAAAAGACTGTTAAAAAAACACTCGATTATTTCAAAGGCCAAGATATATATTTATTTATTTTTTAAAAAAGAAAGACAAACATTCCGGGTTACGAATAACCAGAAAATATTTGAAAATCTCCTACTACCACCACAGAAAGCCGAAAATGTTGCTTGTGTTGTGATGGAGGGCTTAGCCAGCCGAAGAATTGAACACACTACGCCTGGGTGGGACCCAAACGCGATGTCAACTCGGCCACCGACTGGTTTATATATATGTTCTACTTGCAATATTTAATTAAAGCAACATAAATATTTCATAGCATTACTACGTTGTACTTCGCATAAAGGCCCCGTATTAAACTTCCAAAGGTGTTTTGGAAGGGAGATATGTAAATACGAATGTTAGAAGGAACACGCTAATATTGAAATACGGTAATAATTAAGCGAAAATGGTGAAAATATTTAATAAAACACGACTCGTTTAAAATAGTGTAAAAAATCTCATGACAAATGTTTTAGTTGTATACAAATATACACTGTGACACTGTTTTTCATGACTACAATTTATTTAATAACAGAAAAAAGGATGTTTTTAATAATTTTTGGAACTTACTTAGCGATTTATTTCTATCGAGTGAATTTCATGTGATTAACATTTCGGCATAACAAATAAACAGATGTTATCTTCAAAGATAACTTTTTTGTTTTTAACTTAAAAACTTAAAGAGTTATCGATAAACTTGTTTTAAATCGGGAAAAATTGGGTATGCGGGGGCTAAAAATGTGTATTTGATTTAGCGACCCTGACTTCAAGGCAATAATTTACCGGTCGGTGGCTGCGTTGACATCGCTTTTGGGTTCCATCCAGGCGTCGTGTGTTCAATTGCTCGGATGGCTAAGTCTTCCATCACAACACAATCAACAATTTCCGCTTATTATGGTGGAAGTAGGATATTTTCAAATATTGTCAATTATTTGAAACCCGGGAATGTTTGTGTAGCTTTAAAATTTTATTTTTAAATCTTGTATCATGGTCAGGGCCGGATCCGCATCATTTTATGCCAAGTGCAAAGTGTATAATTTGTGATTTCTATGGCTTAGAAACCATTTATGATAATTGTGAATATTATTTTTTTATGTTAACAACATTTGGCGCGCCTAGGGGGGGTAGTGCCGATTATTGCATTGCAACGTTCGGTCAGCCTCGTGACTCAAAACTCTTTCCGCCCGGCCGCCAAAACTCTGTGCGGGGAAGGCTCATCGATGAATAAACTTTGAGGGATGTTTTATTGTCTATGAGCTAGTATTCTTCTGAAATATTTTTCTTCATTTTAAAGTAAAGTATGTTGTTATTCTGCAGTAAGGCTTTCTTCAACATCAAAATTGACATATTGACGTAATTACAAAAAAACTCACCAGGTACATATTCTTCTTTGGAAACATCCGTAATATCCTCGACGTAAATGACATTAAAAAAGACACAAAGAGTACGGAATAACTGGTCGGGGTTCTGCCTTGAGCACTCACACAGAGCGGTCCAACATGGCTCAAAAAGCAGTAGGTACTAAAGACAATTCTTAAAGTTCCGGTTAGAACTCCGACAGAACAAATATTTAAATACTTCCGTCTACAATGTCTACAATGTACATAGTTTATTAAAAAAAAAATATTTTTTTAAATATATTCAAATACCTCACTCCCCAACATAAATACCTACTCAACCATATCATTAAGATTAAAAAAAAATTGCTTACTCCCAGATTGAACAAATCTTTTCGTCAGAGAAATATTAAATTTTATGCTACAAAATTATTCAATGCTCTAACAAATCAAACAAAACTAAAAATTAAAAATATGGCTGAGAGAAAAAAAGTGATATCCAACTTACAAACATTATGAAGACGATGTAAAGACAACTTGAAACTAAATATAAGAGTTTAAAAACTACAGGCCACCTCTCAGAACAGGTAACCCTAGTGAGGAGGACTGAAAAAAATATTTTTGTGTACAATCATGTACAAACTTTGCAATTGCAACTAAAAAAATATTTTATTTTTAATTAAAAATGTTCTCTAAAATCATTAATATTTTCTTGAGTAATCTCTGATTTTTCTTTTATTGAAAAATGATTCGTTTACCATACAACTAATGATACAACTTTATAGTATTGCACATATTTTTGTATTATCAAAAATAAACCTTATTACTTGTTTACTTAATTTTTATTCCTTCATTAAAAATTAATTTTGATGTTTTACATACCAATGCATCCAGTGATGGCTATATTTTTAAAAGAGTAAACACATATATAGACAGTAATATTTTACCAAAATAGTTTAAAAATATTAACTTGAGAATTTGCCCGCATCCGAACTATTTCTCACAGAATAACATTTTTTAGTAATTAAACAATAAATTGATGTATGCAGTAAATGCCTTGTGATCTTCGATGACGATAATATCTGGAAGTGTCATTGTCTTATTTCAATGCTCCCTCAAGGTTACACGTTCTACCTAGTCTCCATGCCGTTGATAGTTATGTGCTGCATTGAATGCGCTGAAGATTTAAACCGATAGAAATGTGGGCGTGTATGTACGCCGAAAGTTGGTTCAATTTTTCCTTACTTGAGGCCTAGAAGTCTTCAGATTTTTTTCAAAGCAGTGCAGTTCACAATTATAGGAATTTTCTGTTCAGTGGTTGAATTATACTGCTTAAATGCCTTCGCGCGAAAGCGATGTAAGCATTCTTCGTTCAATGACTTAAATAAACTCTGACTATTTAAATGCATTAAAATTTTGCCATCGAAGCTAGCTGTCTACGTAAAATGAATAAATCAGGAAAAAATACATGTTACGGCTTGCATTATTTGCTTAGCGAGCTAATAATGTAAACGCTATAAATAATTGAAGAATGCAGTTTGTTTTAACTTTTCCAATGGCTGACTTTAACTTGCTTTAATCGATTTAATTTACGAGAGGTACGAGAACGAGTTGAAAGCATGAAAAAGTGAATAATTCAACAAACAATTTTGTATGGCGGTTTTATTAAAATAGAAGAATCTTCTATGTAGGTATATACAAAATGACAATGTAAATAGGTACATGTTTAATTAATCTACAAAATTATAGTAATGTATTTAGATAGGTATCAATAATTTACGTCATGATACGGTTTATTGTTTAATATTGAAATACTGTTATTATTATCCCAAGAATCCAGCTCCTACTGAAATTGCCCTTTTCCTTGTTTTGTTCTATTTCCTAAAGGTCTTACCTCTGAAAAGAGCAAGCTTAAAGATATTTAAAAAAAGAATCCACTACTTCTTTTTTTAAGCTTGTAATTTCGTCGTCGTCGTATATAGTTGCAAATTTTCGCCCCTTGTAATAATTAATTTCTTGAAAATGTTATAAAAGAATCTTCATTAAATAATATATATATATATAATATATGCAAGATAAACTATAGTACCCACGGAATTTTCAAGAAAACATATCTTCCAAATGAAGCAAGATCACAAGGTAAAGGCCTCCTTTTTCCACTCCTAAATTTCAATAATTATTTTTTTTTTTTAAATATAATTATTTGAATATTTCATTTTATAACAATAATGACGTATTGCACATCTCACTAGATGTGTAACGCCTGCTATATAATATATAAAATCAATCGTTTGATTATTATCAACTCGTTAAAATTACAGTTCATATAGTACCCATCGATCGGTAAATTATAGTAAAAACAACTTCCCATATTATTTTGTGTCACAAACTATGCAAACTATAACTTGGATAATGCTTGAATTATAGTCGTTGTCAGTCAGGTATCCGAAAGTGCTGTTAACCGTACCTTTGCCGTTGATGTAGTTGTATTTAGTCAATGGCTTTTGCAATAAATATCATTTGGTCAAGTCCAATTATGGAAATGCGTATCTAATTTGTCTAAGACAAAATAATGTTTCGACATATTTTTTCCACGAAAATAAGATTATTTAAAATAATTGGGATTTAGCATAGGCACATTATTCAAAGAATAATCACAGACTTATCCATTTTCCAAAAATCCTTAAACCTGGATGATCAGTTGAGCTTGCATTGAACGAGTTGAGTTTCCTCTCAGGAGTGGGGCTTGCTACAATAGATGCAGAGCCCACACTTATCATGAATATACTGCGTTGTTGACTCTGTACAATAGCGCCTTAGTTATGCTTTCCGATTCCTGCAGTAAACCCCTCGACTGAGAAGTATTCCGAACCTTGGAATACGGTTTACAAGAAGAAATGCTATATTTGGTCGGTGAGGGGATAAATCCTACGAAGAACTAGCTTCATTGATCCACAAAATGTTTTACTTATTCTCAAAACAATAAACATGAGCGTCCCCTAGGCGTGCCAAAAGATGTTTCACGTCAAAAACTTTATTTAGTGTTATCTTTGAAAATATTGATCACCACAATAAAGCGACGTTCATTTTTAAAATCCAACGATATACCGTATTAATTTGCCTTAATGAATATATTCTGTATTCTTTTCCCCACAACATAGTAGTATTTTTTCGTTGTTTGCCTCCATCATACGTGTCGTGTTCGTCGATACTTTCGGCAATAAACCAGCTATTGCACTTACCCGCCGTTAATTAATTAGAGCCGAGATTCCACGTCCGTTAACGGGCGCACCGTGGTCAAGAAGCCGGCAACATAGGGATAGAATGAAAATGGGGAGGATATTAATTTATGTACCAAAGTTTCTCTTTTATTTTTATTATGGTTTACATATAGTTCCCGTGAGCACATAGGCCATATGCCCTTTGTGCTACCATTTTACATCATTCCTTTAACATTCTCCCGGTTCTTGTTATAAAGATCACCAGGGTTATCATTGTATATGTGGCTAGTCTTCTGGTTCCACAATATGTCTTCCCAGGTCTCATAGACGACATAAAGTTTTTCTGGAACTATATTAGGTCACAAAAAGTTAACCCAACCTCACCAACATGCTTGATTGAGGAAGGCGTAACTTTTACTAACCCTAACACAATTGTAAATAAGTTTGCTCACTATTTTCATTCCGTCTATAGTCAAGTAACCCCTAAACTTGAAACCAATTTCCCAACAGCATCACCCTGGAACGTTGGAGATATCTCACTTGTATCCGGAATCTCCGACCTGATAAGGCTACTGGTCCGGACGGTATTCCTCCCTCAATAATTATAAAAATCTCTCCAAATATCTGTGTTCCCCTTGCGTACATATTTAATCTCTGCATCATGTCTTCCACATTTCCAGTGTTGGAAACTAACGAGGGTCAGCCCCATTCACAAAGCTGATGAAAAGACTGACGTCAGAAATTATAGACCAGTTGCAGTACTGTCAACAATTCCAAAAATTTTTGAAATGATTATCTGTGATAAAATCAGTCCACAAATCACGCCTTTCTTAAGAGGTAATCAACATGGCTTCTTACCGAAGAAATCAACGGTAACCAACTTACTCTCTTTCTCTCGACGGGTAGCACAAGGCCTAGACTGTAGGCATCAGACGGACGTAATTTACACGGACTTCGCAAAGGCATTTGACCGAGTAGATCACGATATTCTAATAAAAAAGATGCATAAAATAGGTTTTAATCAACCCTTACTGACATTTTTTGCGTCATATTTAAAAGATAGAAGTCAGTATGTAAATATAAATGGATACGACTCCCATAAGTTCGCAGCTCTGTCAGGAATTCCTCAAGGATCGAATCTCGGTCCCATGTTATTCCTCATTCTGATTGATGACATTCAGGATTGCATACGTCACAGCTCATGTCTACTATTCGCAGATGACATGAAACTGATGAAGGAAATCGAATCAGATTATGATTATTCGAAACTGCAGGCCGACCTCAATTCAATCATGATATGGTCGGTAGAAAATAAACTTAACTTCAATATTAAAAAATGCGTTGTTATGACTTATAGTCGTTCACAAAATCCGGTATTCTGCCAGTATAGAATGAATGGTGAAGTACTTACACGCGTAAACATCATCAAGGACCTTGGGGTGATCTTTGATCCCAAGCTGACATTTTCAAACCACATAGTCCAGCTTACCTCGGCTTGCTCCAAAACTCTTGGTTTTGTAATTAGAACTTGCAAACAATTCAATAACAAAGAAGCAATGACCTCCATGTTCAACGGAGTGGTCAGAAGCAAGCTGGAGTACGCCAGTACTGTCTGGATACCTTATCAACTTAAATACATAAATATGATTGAACAAATTCAAAAAAAATTCCTAAGGTATGTTTACATGCGATCATACGGAATATATCCGAAATTCATGCATCACATGGAACTGCTAAAGGAGACAATTTACCAAAGCCTGGAGACTAGGCGTAATGCCGGACTCATGGTATTTGAATTAAAGTTACTAAAAAACCTTATCGATTGCCCATATCTCCTGTCATGCTGTGGATTATTCGTTCCTGATAAATACTGTCGAAATCGTAGCCACGACCTATTCTGTATACCGCAGGGTCGGACAGATGTCATTGCCCGACATAGCATGACAAGAGGTATGACCTTACTAAATGCCCTACCAGCGGATATAGATGTGTTTAATATCACTATACCATGTTTTAAAAAATATATGTACATGTATTGTTAGTTTTAATAAAATTGTACCAAAATTGGACTTACCTGTCTGTCGTACAATAATAAAAAAAAAAAAAAATAAAATAAAAAATATCTCCTCTCCAAACCCCCTTGGTTCCCTGAAGGCCCCACAAGGACAGAGAGACTCATCTCTCCTCTCTATTCTCCTTTGGTTCCCTTAAGGCCCCACAAAGGAAGAGTTCACTTCTCCTTGGTTTCCCAAAGGCCCCATGTTGGAAGAGTCCACTCCCCGTTGGTTCCCTGAAGTCCCCACGATAAAAGATTCCATTCCACCTTGGTTCCCTGAGGGTCTCACGATAAAAGAGGGCCTTCTTGCTCCTCTCTATTCCTCTTTGGTTCCCTGAAAGCCCCTCGAGGGAAGAGGGAATTTTCGAATGGTCCGATTTTAGTCCCACGAGTGTCTAGATAAATAGAAGGTCCACCCCAGCAGAGCCCCGATTGCTCAAGTAAGGTCTAAATACTGCGAAATGCGACCCTGTTTGTGAGACTGATCATGCAGCCTGAGCACGGTAGCTCACACCTTGGCTTGGGATGGCTATTGCAGGTCGTGTTTCCACTCCTTGAGTTATTGGTTTGCCACACTCCTTACGCTTCCAAAATACTTTAATTACATTTTTTTTTTTTTGGTAGAATAAAAATAAATTATATTTTCACTTATAACTAGAAACAGTACACAACGATACGTCCCTAATTAAATAAATTAATATCTAATCACAATATTAAAACATTAAACATATTTAATTTATTTTCAGATTTCCACCATCTTTCCTTCACCATATGAAATATCAGAAGATTGAGTTAGATACGCTCAGTACTTATTGCCTTATAAAAAAACCGCCAACTGGAATTTGAAATGAAATTTTGACTTAAACCATTTTTATTACAACAGTTATAATTAGCGATTCTCCTTCCTAATTCCTTTCGCCAGAAGCAAGTTCACATAGTACACTCATTTTTTTGATCACTATACACAATGCCCTTGTGTTGGTCAGATAATCTTTGTGGTAATAAAAAGGGTTGAATTTATTTTTCGTGTTTAACATAGCTTTCACTATTATATTAAAAAATGGTATTTTCAAATTCATATCGTTTCACCAGCTTAATAAAAATTTGAGTACAATAAATTCATTTGAAGTGAAAAAAAAATCGAGGTTTAGCAAAACAATAAATTATTAAGCTATGGAGCATAATTTGAAGACAATTTGTGAAATTACTTAAAATAATCGATATATTTAGTTAAAAACTGTATGCTCTAATAAATATTCAGGAACAACTTTTTCATTTTAACTTATTTTGATCCTTCAATGTACAAGTAGGTTCGATTCCTAGTTGTGACCGTTACCTTTTTTTTATTTTTATGTGTCTTGTTCTGTTTCTTGTTTCGTTTGAGTTTATTAACTTCTATATTTTGACCACAGTGCGGCACCTACTCGCTACGCAGCCGTGTTATATTGTATTTAATACCTTTCCCAGATTAATTGTATCGTGCTGTCATTGTAACCAGGAGCTTGGTGAAGCCGAACATTTTCCAACAAGGGGTGTGACAATGTGAAATTGACTTTACCTGTACAATAAAACTTCGTGACAGCCCTGAATTTTTTTCAGCAGGTCTGGACTTTTGTGACAGGGGTGAATTTTATAAAGATATTAGTATGGTGACCTCGGCTTTATAACTTTATTACAGTTCTGGTAAAAACTAATATTATTTTGGAGTCTGTGTTTTTTTCAGTAATTAATTACTCCGCGACAACAAGTACATTATTTATAAAGTACAAGACGTTCAAAATGAAAAGAGGTCGACAAATAAGCGTACGGTCCTTTTATACCTTCGTTCGCGTTGTACATTGATCAGAGACATTACGTTCTCTATTATTGCACAGTATCGGACCTACGTTCATTACAATAAAAGCCGCACAACGATGCCAACCTGGTGGCGAGATAGTTTCTCTACAGGGGTGCTCATGTGTGGTGTAAAATATCAAAAAAAAATAAAGATAAAAACGTAAAAATCAACTTTTCCAATGTGAAGGGAATTTTCTATGGGTAGACAAGCAGGAGTTATGACAGCTTGCATGTAACGGCATTAAAAATGATCAATCTTCTTCTATTACATAAATAAAAATGTAAATGTTAGTTTGTTCAATTTCCTAAATCTCCGAAAGTTCTTCACCGATTGCTTTGAAATTTTGACACGAGGTTGCCATTGAATACGCGTGTGTTTTTATATACATTATATAGATATCACCTGTGACATCTGTTGGACAAACATGCTTTTTTAATAATACAGCGTCATCTGTTGGACAAATCCGCTTTTTAAAAATAGCGCCACCTGTTGGACGTAAAAGCAATATGCGTTATTGTTTCTCTATCTGCACAGGCAGACTAAGCCACAGAAAAGCGTTGCTGGGTACAGCTGGTTAACAAATATCCAAATCTTTGCACAAATAATCTTCATTTTAATTGCAGCAGCAGTAAAAAAATTAATGCTTCTAAAGAAGAAAAGCATATTTAATTTTGTATTGTTTAGAATTAGAGATGGTAGTATTGTAATTCATTTCTCGAGTAACCAGTTTCTTCTCGGAACTGTAACAAGATTTGAAGCAGATGGAACATACCATCACGTACTGGGGTCGAAAAATAAACGAAATATGATATTCTCGAATTTGTCGCGCTGTTTTTACCACTGTTGGTGCAATCTAATTTGTTTGCGTATTAATAATTGAACACGCGGTACTTACATAATTTAGAAAACTTAATGATGAGGGTACCTACGTAACCCATGATTTTTTTTTAAATGGCAATAGATGACAATCTCAGTGGTAAAGCTTTCTGATTCTTGACTTCGGGTCTAGGGGTCTGGAGTTCGAAACCCGGTTGGGAAAATGAATATGTAACTCTTTATTATGGTTTATTTTTAAATTTAAAAATTTAAATAAAATGAGATACGGTATTTGCATCTCTTTAGAACACAATAAATGCGATGTTGGCTTGTTTTGTGATCTAAAAGTCTGCCCAATCGGGCTTTAAATTTCATATGCGGAACTGTGTTTCATTGTCGAGCTATAGTCAAGTGTACGAGAGACAGAGTGCCGGCTAAATGGGCTATAACCAAAATGTATTAAGTTAGTGGTAACGTTGTATTCCATACAAATCTACGTGGAAGTCATTTCTAGAATGTTAGAAACACACATAGATAATAGATACTAGTCATTTCTTATGTGTGTTTCAGAATGTTAGAAACACGCATAAATAATACATTCTAGAAATGACTAGTCATAGTACGTATTATCTATATGTGTTTCAGAATTTTAGAATCTTGTCACTAGTGCTGGCCTCTGTGTTTCCTCCCTCCTACAACATGGGACTCTTCAAGACCCATGTTCACTCCTTCCTCTCCACAAAAAGACCCTCCACACAGCATCCCCAAAGATGACATAGGCCCTGAGGGAAATTATTTTCTTCAGGGCCTCCTGTGTGGAGTTAATATTAAAAAAATATATATAAAAAAACTAGAACGAAAGGTCATTATTACGAATCCAAATGCCGTATTAAAGATTATTGCTAATAATTATTTGTTATCCTTTATGCTATGCATTAAACCGTGTCTTATAAACGTTAGTTTATCATTATAAAAAGAATAATAATATTTGACAAGTCAAAAATATTTCACCAATAAATGAAGATATTATATGTCTCGACGCCATCTAGTAAAAAATTAGCACTAACAAAGCCTTTCCTACAAAAATAAAGTTGGTTGTTTACAGGTGAAAAAATATAATTAGCAGTAATTGTTGATTGAGGTATTAGTACATATTGATCATTTGGCGGGTTGAAAATAAGCCGACATAGCTCAGTGGATACAGAGCACCTGACCGGACATCAGAAGGCACGGGTTCAATTCCCGTTGGCGGCATTTATTTTTACTCGGGAGATATTTTCAAATTGTATTAGTATTTCGGGCGACTAATTATTGCTTTTAATTATTTGTTATTCTTTATGCTATGCATAAAACCTTGTCTTATAAACGTTAGTTTATCATTATAAAAAAATAAGAAACTTACATTATATATTTAATACAATTGGCATTTAAATCTTCTATTTTTTTCCTTCGTCGGGCGTCCCCGACTTCCTTTACCATTCGTATTTGAGTCATATATTCTTCTTACATTCCTTTCTTAGTTCATTCGCTCCACGTACCCAACCATCTGAACGTTCCTTTCTTTATCTCACTCATTACGCTTAAGTCAGCCTTGCATTCTTTCTACAGCATTCAGTCTACTTTCATCCTTCCTCTTCCAGTACCATGTCACACTGCCATATACCAGGGAAGGTACCGGAACTTCATTGTGGACTGCTAGTTTTACTTCTTTGGACAGTTTTATGTAAGCCCCAATCACGAGTAGTTCTACATTAATGGAGTTACTTACATTTACCCTTCTTTCAATATCTTTATTAGAATTTAAATCTCTAAAAAAAAGCTCATCTACCTGTTTCAAGTATTCATCATTTACAACTATATTGCACACTGTTTTCGCACTCCCTTTTTCAAATACCGTAACCTTAAACTTACTAAACTTAGTCTATGTAAGTCTCAATTAAGCTTAATATTATGAATCGTAATCCTGTTTATCATAACTGTTTATGTGAAATTCACTCTCATAAAACTAACACTTATTTGTCTTCTTTAATTTCTAGGTCAACGCAACTATTTTTAAATAATCTCCATATCCTTTTGAAAAATACATTTCATCACAACTTTTCGATTCAATTAATTTCTAGGTCAACGCAACTATTTTAAATAGTGTTCATGTCCATTTGAAAAAATATATTTCATCACAACTTTTTTATTCAATTAATTTCTCGGTCAACGCAACTATTTTAAATAGTGTTCATGTCCATTTGAAAAAATATATTTAATCACAACTTTTTGATTCAATTAATTTCTAGGTCAACGCAACTATTTTAAATAGTGTTCATGTCCATTTGAAAAAATATATTTCATCACAACTTTTTTATTCAATTAATTTCTCGGTCAACGCAACTATTTTAAATAGTGTTCATGTCCATTTGAAAAAATATATTTCATCACAACTTTTTGATTCAATTTATTTCTAGGTCAACGAAAATATTTTAAATAGTGTTCATGTCCATTTGAAAAAATATATTTCATCCCAACTTTTTGATTCAATTAATTTCTAGGTCAACGCAACTATTTTTAAAAATGTTCATGTACATTCGTAAAAATATATTTCATCCCAACTTTTTGATTCCATTAATTTCAAGGTCAACTCAACTATTTTAAATAGTGTTCATGTCCATTCGAAAAAATATATTTCATCACAACTTTTTGATTCAATTAATTTCTAGGTCAACGCAACTATTTTTAAAAATGTTCATGTCCATTCGAAAAAATATATTTCATCCCAACTTTTTGATTCCATTAATTTCAAGGTCAACTCAACTATTTTAAATAGTGTTCATGTCCATTCGAAAAAATATATTTCATCCCAACTTTTTGATTCCATTAATTTCAAGGTCAACTCAACTATTTTAAATAGTGTTCATGTCCATTTGAAAAAATATATTTCATCACAACTTTTTGATTCGATAATTTTCTAGGTCAACGCAACTATTTTAAATAGTGTTCATGTCCATTTGAAAAAATATATTTCATCACAACTTTTTGATTCAATTAATTTCTAGGTCAACGCAACTATTTTTAATAGTGTTCATGTCCATTTGAAAAAATATATTTCATCACAACTTTTTTATTCAATTAATATCTCGGTCAACGCAACTATTTTAAATAGTGTTCATGTCCATTTGAAAAAATATATTTCATCACAACTTTTTGATTCAATTAATTTCTCGGTCAACGCAACTATTTTAAATAGTGTTCATGTCCATTTGAAAAAATATATTTCATCACAACTTTTTGATTCAATTAATTTCTAGGTCAACGCAACTATTATAAATAGTGTTCATGTCCATTTGAAAAAATATATTTCATCACAACTTTTTTATTCAATGAATTTCTAGGTCAACGCAACTATTTTAAATAGTATTCATGTCCAATTGAAAAAATATATTTCATCACAACTTTTTGATTCAATTAATTTCTCGGTCAACGCAACTATTTTAAATAGTGTTCATGTCCATTTGAAAAAATATATTTCATCACAACTTTTTGATTCAATTAATTTCTAGGTCAACGCAACTATTTTAAATAGTGTTCATGTCCATTTGAAAAAATATATTTCATCACAACTTTTTGATTCAATTAATTTCTAGGTCAACGCAACTATTTTTAATAATGTTCATGTCCATTCGAAAAAATATATTTCATCCCAACTTTTTGATTCCATTAATTTCTAGGTCAACGCAACTATTTTAAATAGTGTTCATGTCCATTTGAAAAAATATATTTCATCACAACTTTTTGATTCAATTAATTTCTAGGTCAACGCAACTATTTTAAATAGTGTTCATGTCCATTTGAAAAAATATATTTCATCACAACTTTTTGATTAAATTAATTTCTAGGTCAACGCAACTATTTTAAGTAGTGTTCATGTCCATTTGAAAAAATATATTTCATCACAACTTTTTGATTCAATTAATTTCTAGGTCAACGCAACTATTTTAAATAGTGTTCATGTCCATTTGAAAAAATATATTTCATCACAACTTTTTTATTCAATTAATTTCTCGGTCAACGCAACTATTTTAAATAGTGTTCATGTCCATTTGAAAAAATATATTTCATCACAACTTTTTTATTCAATTAATTTCTAGGTCAACGCAACTATTTTTAATAATGTTCATGTCCATTCGAAAAAATATATTTCATCCCAACTTTTTGATTCCATTAATTTCAAGGTCAACTCAACTATTTTAAATAGTGTTCATATCCATTTGAAAAAATATATTCCATTACGACTTTTTGATCCAATGCATTCCATGAACTCGGACGATACCTTCAATTTATTTATTTATTTTATTTGGTACATTATTTTGTTACAATTTATGTTTTCCAGTAATGTAGGCCTCACTGGGTGGCTTGCCCGTGCTGAGGCCTTCTTT
Organism: Hesperophylax magnus; assembly: GCA_026573805.1. Lineage (NCBI taxonomy): Eukaryota > Metazoa > Arthropoda > Insecta > Trichoptera > Limnephilidae > Hesperophylax > Hesperophylax magnus. Next base: position 1,798,860 of record JAIUSX010000071.1, read on the forward strand.
TTATAATATGAAAATCTAATCTACATATTACATTTAAAGAGAAGATAGTTAATTTGAAAAGAAAATAATAAATTTAAAATTAAAAATAAAAATACATAATAATACATTTAAAATTAAAAAAATAATACAATGAAAATAATCTTGTGTGTTTGTGAGTGATGTGTGTTTATGTTGGTTTTGTGTGTTACGTGTAGGTTTTATTTTTATTTTATGCTATGACATTTTGGAAATATTGTCTTTTTTGTTGTTTAATCCATTTTGTAATTTTGTGTGTGAATTTATTTTTATTTTCCTCAATTTTAATTTCAATTTTTAGACTGTTGAAAGCTTTTATAGCATGGTATTGGTAGTGTCTTTGTCCAAAGGTTGAATTTACTGATTAATTCGGAATGATTTGTTAAATATAACCATATTCCATTTTTATAGTTATATATTTTTGGGGTACTATGCCGCGTTACGCTATCTCCTTCTTTAGCCAACATTTTGGTCAGCATTACGGTGTCCATCAACAGGGCAAATGTGTCATGGGCATATGTGATCGGGCCTGTAATGTTGTCCAAAACGGCTAAAGAAGGAAGCAACGCAACATGAAATAATACCCCAAAAATAATTCACTATAATACTTTTGGCCGTGAAAGTCACAAATCAATTCTTCCATTTGTTTACTTAGTCAAGTGGAAGAAAGTTATTATATTAAAATGGAATTCCACCATGAATTAATGTTCTCAAAAAATACAAATAAGAATCGAGAACCAAAGAAAACTTTGCTTTAAGCCAGGGGTCACCAAATTGCGGACCGCTGACCTATTTTGTGCGGACCTTGTGTTAACAGATCCGCACAGAAAAGATTCACAGATTTTAAGAAAATTGAGAATTCGTCGAAATCCTCAGTAACATTTACTCACTGCATCCCGGTGACGAATGGAGCAATGAAGCTGCAAATATTTTCCGGAGTAATAAAGCTGCTCTTCAGATGAAAATGATCAATTTCCAAGAAAATGCAGTTTTAAAACACCAAAAACAGGAAGTTTCTTGTCAAGAGTTTTGGAAAAAAAAATTGTTGCAATATATACCCCGAATTAAAAGAAATAGCCTTAAAACTTCTCACTTTGCTTGGGTCACCGTATATTTGTGAAGCAGCATTTTCCAAGATGATCTTCATTAAAAAGGAGCAGACTTACCGATGAACATCTCTAGGATTTAGTGACAATAGCCTGCACAAACTTTAATCCAAACTTCAGACGGATAGTCCAAAGCAAAAAATGTCATTTTTCTCATTAAACTTCTTTTTATTCATAACATTTGTTTATTATTTTATAAAATAATGTTCCCGAACCAATTTGTTTTATTCATTCATTGATATGGTATCTATACTAATTTAAATAGTACACTTTATTATTTTAATTGATAAGCCAGGGGGGAGCGGTTGTTGGGCTTTTTCCCTTCCGGACCGCGACGGTCATGTCTTGGCCTAATGAATGTAATTGGTGACCCCTGCTCTAAACCATCTATAACCCCGAGCAACGCCGGGTGTGTACTGACGTGGGTCAGTTAATAGAAGATATTATATTATATTTAAATGAAATGTTTATAAATGGTTGTTATGGTCGTTATAAACCTTGTATAACCACTTCCATTATTGTATTTCTCGAAGTTTTATTAATGAATGAATTCATAATTAATAGTAATTTATAATCAATTAATAGTAAATACATTCAATTATAGCCTTTTACTGATAAAGATGATATTTTAAAGAAAATATTTGGAAGGATATATAAATAAGAGACGAGAAAGTCGATTTGCAAAAATTATTTGGCAAATTGTAATTATTTAGTAATTTGAAAACTTTTCGAAACTTAAGGAATAAATTTGCTCGATCAAAAGATATTATTTTACAATTACTAGGAAAATTCAAGTCTTTTAATTCATCGATCAATGGAAACGAATACTTAGAAATATTTTAACATGTAAAAGATCTGATAAATGTAATCGAACGCTCTACATTACGTAAGAACTCAAACGTAACAACAATTTCATGATTCTTCTTATTTTCTCTTTGGTGGAAACTTTCATTTACAAATTAGCCTCACGAAGAATATCCATGTTTAAATTATGAACTTTTATTATTGTTCGTCTTCATTTGAATAATCGATAATATGTTCCTCTCTTCTTGCTGAAACTCCAAAGTGGTGGTAATTTTAGATAAGTGGGCCCAATTTAACGGCTAATATAACTCCTGTGAAAATTCGCAAATTTCGCAATCAACTCACTTAATTTAAATTTCATCTCCTCCACTAGCAGAGCGCGATCTCATAAATTTACCGACAGCAAGCGGGTGCGCTCCCTTTGCCTACTAGAATGGTTTACAGAAAGAAAAATTAGGACTATCTGGGAGAGTTCATTATTATTAACTCTAAGATAACATTTTTCGAAATGCAGCTTTGGAAATTTATGGAAAGACAGTATTATTAGCGGAGACGTTTTTTTTAACTATACGAATATTGCCATGTGTATCATTTATTTACATTAAATTTTGCATACTCTTTAAGATCACAAATCAAAAAGGTGAATATTAAGCACCCAGTTAGTACTCCAAACACTCTTTACTCTTCGTTGCTTCGCCCTCATCTTGAAAATTATATATTGGTCTCTTTTTTATGCTGTCCACCTTCACAATATCGAATCGTTGTGAATAATTACTTGCAGGTTAGGGCTTAAAAGAGACGAGTACTCACATGATGAAATTCAACAAACTTTGAACCTTTTTTTTAAAACTCAAAATGACTTAAATATCTTTTTTCCACCTTCAAAATTATAGACTCACCTTCTTTGTTAAAACTCATCCAGTTGAACAACCCTTCCCGTAGACTTCCAAATAATTAACTGATTTTTCGAAATTGCTTTCCAAAATAAATTTTTCTTTCCAGAAAAAAATGACCTAATCGCTGATGCATTACATCGAACGTTTATTAATACAGTGGGGGAATGATATTTGCAAAGGAAGCATGTGTAATATATTTTTTTAATCCTAAATCTTCTCAAAAAACGGATACACAATATAGGCCATGAGAAAGATATCCAATTGCACATACTTACTAATTTTGTTTCTGTAGCAAGTAATGAATAAAATACTCGACAATGCGTTGATTTATTTTGTTTTTACGCACCCTGTTTTTACCTAAAACAACAACACATTGACCCGGATACCAAAGATGGTGTTAAAAAAGAAACCTTACAATATTTAACAGATGGAAGTGGTTATTTAAGGATCATTATTATATTATATCGAATAAAATTGATACACAAGAGTCTCGTTTCATTTTAGTGATGAATACGTCAAAGGCATTGTAACAGCCTTACCAGAAGTATGACAAATATAATTAGTGGAAAAGTTCCAAATATTTGTATTTATTCAAGACCTGGCTCAGACTAAAGTCAAAGCCAGAAAGACCAATTCAGTTGTCATTTTTCAAAGTTACACAACTATGACGTATAGTATAGAATTATTTTTATCAATTTTGATTATAAATATCGGTTTACTTTTGTAACGCAATATTTATAGATTAATTTTTAAAGGAATTAGCAATATTATTGTATGTTGGAGAGAAGAATCGATTTTAACTTGACATTCCTAGGTTGATTTTATCTATGGAAGGAGAGTATTTTTTCTCATCTCGTTTCGCAAGGACGTCCCGTTGCGGAGAGGAAAAGTACGCAAAGCTTTTACGTCGCGGATTCAAAACCAAGCTATGCAAAAATAAAAATGTAATTTTGAAGGGCTATTTCACAATCAGTTATTAAATATTTTTTAACAAACCTAATAACGTTCCGGTACCTTAATTAGAAAACAAACATTTTTTTTTAAAATATGCATTGAAAAACATAATATGAAAAACGAGTACTTCCCACGCATCATTATATATTTTAATTCCCTTCACCGTTTTAATATCCTCCAATGATAAACCAAAATTACCACTGACTCCAAGCAACTGTAACTCTTTTGCTGTATCACATTATCAATTATTTATTAACAAAATATTTTAGGTGAATCGTCTGAAACACTAAATGTTGTACTTGCACAATGCTAATCTGGTACATAAATATATACCAACGTTCTTTGAAACAGCCACTTAAACGTTAATACAAGGTTCAACGAAGTTAAAATACTAGAGATTTTTTGTGTATCCATTGTAACTGTTAGGGTTGACCTCGCAACCTCAAAATTAGGCTTCAATGGCCGTCTACATATTACATTATTATCTACTAAATATAAAACTATTTACAGATCTTTTAACGATTATCTGGATCGCAACTAGGTTGCATGACATTGGTTCTGGTGAAGTTATCGGGGACATAAAAATAAATACGTTCCAAAACATCATAATTACAAATATTTCCATTGAGCTACTTACATCATTACAATGTTTCTCATAACACAAAAACGCGTTCAGCCAAATTTCTGCTAGGGGGAAGTCTTGGAAAGGCATCATTCCGTCATTTTTGGTGCGAAAATATCCGACTTGCCACTTTACTAAAATTAATGGCAAATGTTGACCGCTAATTTAGCTGTGAAAAAATGCGTTCAGCAAATATTTTTATTGGTAGAAGCACTGGCAGATGATCTTGAAGGTAACCTCAGAGGCAGTAAAATATGCCACCTGCCACTAGAATGAAATCGGTGCCAAAATGCAGGTGTGAGTTCCCTCTTTAAGAATATATCGTAAAGCTGACATAATATTGAGGAAAACACTATGGCAGACGAAATTATTCGAGCTGTAACACTGTAACATCTATCCTGATGATAGACACTGTAATGCTGTCCAAAACGTTGGCTAAAGGAGGCCCAACACAACATAATACTCCAAATCTCTATAATACTTTTGGCCGTGAAAATCTCAAATCATATGCACAACATTTATTGATCACCAGACAAGATGAAATATGACTGGTACCTGGTACAATATTTCGGAAAATCTTATACTGAAGACATATGAAATATCGCCAACCGAAGAAATCGGACTATTTGAATTATTTACTTTCCCCTTATAAACAATCATTTACCCTTTATTAATGGTTGTTTATGAGGTGTGTAAAATAAAAACACGTTTATCAATAAAGGGGGTTGTATTACAATTTTTTTTGTTTTGTTACAACTATTATTATTTTTGCATAGTAATTTATAATAGAAACTATAATATGTTATAGTTAAGTTCGATGGGTAGGAACCTCGACTAATAGTCGGACCAGTCAGGTTTGATGGGTGGGAATCTCATCTAGTAGCCGGATTAGTCAAGTTCGATGGGTAGGAATCTCATCTAGTAGCCGGACCAGTCAAGTACGATGGGTAGGAACCTCATCTAATAGCCGGACCAGTCAGGTTTGATGGGTAGAAATCTCATCTAATAATCGGACTAGTCAAGTTCGATGGGTAGGAACCTCGTCTGGTAGTCAGACTAGTCAAGTTCAATGCTCACAGCAGGAAATCGATGCTTTCCTTTCAAGTAAAGCTATGCTTAACGATTCCGGTGTTGATTCAAGAATGACAAAGTGTGTGCAAAAATAATTATTACGCCGTAGATATTGGGTTTAATCTTTTTTGCAGCTACTTTCCTTTGTTTGTTTTGTTTTATATTAACCCCACACAGAAGGCCATGTCATCTTTGGGGATGCTGTTTGAAGGATCTTTATGAGGAGAGGGAGAAGTTACCAAGGATCTTGAAGTGACCCATGATATAGGTTGCCGGCAAATCTTTCCACAACCGAGCGATTGAACTCACGAACGAGTCGTAGAAGCGACCCGTTCTTAGGTGATAAATTTCAACCATGTATATAAGTTAGGCGGGCGTTTGGCGTATTTCCCGACTATGCACTAGTGCCGAAATCATCGATGTAGCTAGTCCCTAGGGGCATCTTCCATTGTAATACCGGCAGAGCAAGGACAGCATACCTACTTGCCGCCTGTGCTCTAAGGATTGCAATCCGTTTGTTAATAGAGAGGAATATATCAAACGGAGAAACTCGTTTCTGCACAGAGTCAAAGATTTTTCAGGTATATTGAGGCTCCAGACCAGAGGTGGCTGCCAAATTCAATAGTGGGGCGCCCTTACGATTTGTACAGGGTCAACAGTTGTGTTTTTTTAATTTCAATTCGGGAGGCGGGTGTGGGTACCGCCGCCCCGGGAACCAATTATTGGATAGCCAACACCCCTGCCATAGGTCACCCTAAGTGTTCTGCTGCGTTTTTTGAATAAGCAGGCGTGCCCAGGTTCATGGGGTGTGGTTTGTCTAGGTCAAGGCTGCCCAACCTTTTTAGCAGTTGGGCGAAATTGACGATTTTGAATCACTGGCGGGCCACTGAATACCTGACGGTTCCTATTTCCATGGGGGGGGGGGTTGTTAGAGAATTTCTATAAAACATAATTCCCCACAAAAAAAAATCTAAATAAGTGCTCCCCACAAAATATTTGAAATCCATGGGTGGGGGGGGTTGTTACGGAACTTCGCTGAGAAAAAATTCCGCACACCCGAACATCATATGTGATACCCCACAGCAATTTTTCGAATTCCATGGGGGGGGGTGGTGGCTACAGGATTCCATTTCGACGCAAAGAATATTATGTCGAATGCCGGTGTATTTTTGTTTCAAAAGTAAGTTCAACAGGTTAGATTTTTTCGTCGCTGATTCTCGTTCTGAGTAGCCTAAATAGCGATAAATCGCCGTCGTTGGCAACACTGGTGACCGCGCGCAAGCTGCATTGTTTGTTGTACCGCGGGCCCGCGACACTTTTTCAAATTGGCGGATTGGCGGGTTTTTTGAAAATTGTTCACGCGGGCCACTTATAATTCGTTCGTGGGCCACATTGTGGCCCGCGGGCCTGGGGTTGGGCAGCCTTGGTCTAGGTCTTAGAGGCGTATGCATTTGCCCACCAACTGCGTGGGGGGCCGAATCGGAAGATATTGGTTCTGGGAGACCTTTTGACCCCTCCAGCCGGACCCATCAACCCATCGCCTTGCAGCGTAGTGGAAGGTATAGATTGATACGTCCGTCACTCCTGGACACTTTGACTTCCAGATTCCTACCCACCCATCATACCTTTATCCTGCGTTGGGACTGGATTAAACTAAAGTATAATTCCCTATCTACCTGAATAGGTAGAAGATGGGCTATTCTACCAAACACCCCAATTAGTGGGTGACTAAGTAACCAGTACTTGTAAGATTCTGCTAACCGTTAGATATAATTATTTATTTATTTCACTATTCGATATCGAATTTTGTGTTCGGCATAGTAAATAGCATTTTTAAGTTAAATAATTAAATAATTCTGCTTTAGCCATAATATAACAGTTTCACTTGCTTACCTGGTGAGTTATTAATTTAACACAAAAGTCGTTTCCGGCAATCGTTAAAACAGGGTATATACCCGAAATAATTCGATAATGAATTATGAATTATTATGAGTGCACCAAAATTGTTTTGGTTAAACCGCCTATTGCTTCTAATAAAATGGTGCCAATAAGTAGTATTAACGAATTAAATAATTAACATTACATGATAAATTTCAAGTGAGGTAGATACTCTCAGTACTGTTCAGGTATCCTGAATGGTAACGTGGTTTAAATACATTTTAGACTATTTAGTGACCAGATCAAAATATCCAGATACTTCCAAATCTTCATCTTTCTCGTCTCTATCTTCATTCCTTCCAGCTTCACAACATGTCTCAATATTTGGGTCAAAGTCTTAAGGTCTTTAAATAATTGTAACTTATAACTGTAATTTACAAAACATCTGTAAAAATCCAGTATAAATAAATAAAAAAAAGTGTCCTTTTAAATGTTGATCTACAATCCAAAAGATACGGTGCACGCAATGGACTCTCTCGCTGCAGCAGTTTTTTCACCATCTAGGATTCTTGCTGCAGAGTCTCCATCTTCTATCTTCGTGTCACCTGTTCCTGTACTTCATTTTACTTAACTTAACTTATGTTTTGCTGTTTTAATGCTATGTAGGTATCAATATTGTGCAAATAATATATTGTTAGCTGCTCTAAAAAGGGTATTGCGCTATGTTAAGTATACATTACATTATAAGTTGATTTACAGATGCACAGATGTAGGTTTAGAGGGTTTTTGCGATGCAGATTGGGGTGGTAATATAAATGATAGAAAGTCCACTTCTGGTTAAATGTTCTTTTTCTCAAAATGTTTAATATTATGGAGTTCTAAGAAACAAGCATCTGTGAGCCTGTCGTCAACTGAGTCTGATTATGTGGCTATGAGTATGTCTGCTGGTGAGGCTTGCTGGTTGATAAACTTATTGAATGATTTCAGGTTTTCAAAATGTTTGTCCGGTGAACATTTTTTGTGATAATCAGTCAGCAATCTTGACTGCAGCTACAGAATCTATTAAACGTTTGAAGCACGTAGATATTCGTTTTCACTTTGTCAAAGATCTAGTGAAAAATAATAAAATAAATATAAAATACATAAAAACTAGCGAACAACCAGCGGATATTCTCACTACATCATTGAGTAAAGAGTTATTTGTACGATTTATTGGAATGTTATTACATTGAGGGAGGATTTTGTAATATGGCAATGAAATAACATTCAGTTGGTAACACTACATGCACAGGAAGTAGGTGTCAAAAGTATAAGTCTCTGTAATGGCTGTAATGTGTGTGCTCTGTTACAATAAACGTTATTTTGGTTATTAAAGATCACCATCTACTATTTATTAAGACTACATTTGTAATATATATATTTTTTTAATACCTGCATCAATATCTCACAAAAGCGGCGCTACAAAAATTGTCCAAGAAATAAATAAATAAATAAAAATACTACAATCCATTGCGAATGATTTAATTTTATTATAAGAAAAGTTATCACACGTAAAATGGTACTGGTTGATTTTTTTTCATAACCGTTGTATACTAACCTTTTTCAGGTATTCGGCTATTATAATGATTTTAAAAATAACTTTTCTTCCAAGTAGTTGATGTAAAGAGGCGTTAATACATAGCCCAGTCTTACACCACGTCGAAATCAGATTTCTTCGCTGAATTCATTATCAACTTTGATATTGGATTTTTGGTTCCAATTGAGGCTTGTTATAATTGAAATTATATGAACCAAGAATATAAATGTTGAAAAGCCGGAATCAGTGAGAAGTTTTGCCAGGAAGTTTCTGTTCCAGGAAACTCTGCATGGCTCTTTTCCTTAAACGTACTAACTTCCCACCTAGATAAGTATTCACTGATAATCTTCGCAAAAAATTGAATGCTGTCTTCAACATCCTCTTTACAAAGATTTATATGTATATAAGTGAATACCTACAGCTCCCAATAGAGTCTATGGTATCCCTAATTGGGGTAAATTGTGAGGCCGAATGAGGGTATCTTACTCAGGAACGTGCAGCAAATATACTATTCATTATTTATAATGAATAATTTGTGAAATAACACAAATTAATTAAATAAAAATTTACTTAATAACTTTACGCCACCTCCGGGTAATGTTTTTTGTCGATAATTTCAATATGTCACTAGTAAGGAGTAATGTAGAATACAATACCACGGTTTGGTCCCCAAATTATGAGGTTCATTCACATGCGATTGAAAGAATCCAAAATAATTTTAAAGATATGTAAATTTAAAATTGGGCATTCCTAGAGAAAACCTAAATTACGATAACGTATTTTGTTCATTAAATTTAATAAAATTGTCTGATCGTAGAATTATTTCCGATTTAACCTGTTTGTATAAAATCATTAATTCAATGTTTGATACCCCTGATTTATTATATGTAATCTCTTTTCATACTCCAAGCAGGTCGGTTACAAGACAGTACCTACCATATTATTGTAGCAATTCTATATCAACGTCCCAATATCACACTCCTATGCGACGAATTCAACAGCTAGGAAACAAATACTACGATGTTGTTGATATATTTAGTACATCAATTTCAATATATAAGCATACCCTATTGAAGTTTTTTCATCAAGTAGTGGAATAATTTAATAAAGGTATTTAATTTGACTAACACATAATAATTTTGTCAACTGAAACAGAAAAAAATATTTTGGATTAATTATGTTTTATGCCTACATGCTGTGTAGATTAAGTTCAGTGATATTTTGACTTTATTTTTTTTGCAAATGTTTTAAATAGTCGTTTGCTGCACTATTTTCGTAAATATTTTTATATATATATGTATGTAAAAGCCTTAATAGGCGTGAAATAAATAAATAATAATAAAATACCCTTAAAGGAATTGCCACCTTCGTAATAAAACGGTACTTGTTTCTTATAAAATTTTAAATATTCTATTACAAATTCCGTTGTAAGGTCTATTGATAATTTTAGGAAATAGTGCGAGAAGCGCTGCATGATTTTTTTTCTTGGTCGACCCAGTATCTGTTACCACAGAATAAATAAGAACACAGAAATGCGATGTGGGCTTGTTTCTTGAACCGAAAGTCTGACCAATTTTACTTTAATTTTCAAATACAGAAATTCCTTCAAATAGGGTAGCTAGAACCTAAGAAAAAAAAATGCTGCGGAAATACAGGTTTAAGAATGTAAATTTTAATTTCAAAGTAAATTGCTACCCTGCGAGAAACTGTGGAGATATTAGACTTCCGAAAACAAATTTGAAGGGAACCCAAAATAATCTCTATTTCGAAGGATTTAAGATTTCCAATGAACTACCGACATACTCGTATGTTAAAGAAGCTAAAAGCCTTGCTGCTTTTGTGGGTTATGCCTAAACAATTTTACGACAAGTCACTAAAGAGATAATATAACAAAAGCATGATGTGGGCGTGTGCGTGGGCACGATTATAATATAAACTTAATTGATAAAACATTTTCAAATACCAAAATTCTTTCTTGAGCAGATATGTCAATTACTTGCCTTTGTTAGGTCTAGGAGTCAAATAGTCTTATTCAAATTGGTTACGTCCGTTTTCTTTCAAAGCAGTGTAGATCACAATGCTAGGGATTTTCTAATGCTACTTATCAAATTAGCAAAAAAAGTACTGCTGATAGAATTTAAGGGTAGACACATATTTTCGTCAAACCAAAAGCAAGACTGTGAACTAAAATAAATAATGTTTCTAAAACACGCACTTTTTTCTACGTTTTAATCGTGTACTATGAAATCCGCTGAACAAGCAAGTCCATTATCCCTTTTCAGGCCCCCACATAAGCTTGACGTATTGTGTCAATTGTATCTGCCAATTATCCCGGCTAAGCCTTTTTAGGTTGTCATTCGAGCTTGGTGGCCGTAATGTATTTTTTTCTCAACCAACATTTATGGACCCAATTAGGAAAACTTGGTATACAGATGCTTAACCCCGGCTACCTCCACTCATCGGAGACTCATTTATTATAGCTTACTTGCCGATAGATAATCTTCAAGTAAAAAAAAAACTTTTAAGACTGGCAAGAGTGCCACGGTTACCGTCGGTCAATCGACGACGTAACTCTGACGAGCTGGACCGATGTGCATCGTGCGCAGCGCATAGGTAGACTCGTGCGGAATACAGCTCTTCATTCATTCTCCTACATATTACCTCAATCGACCAACATACGCGACTGACGCCATATTATGCTCTTGGCACTATTTTCAGTCTATCTTTGATGTGAAACATCTTTGGGCGCGTCTAAGGGGGTAACACCGACTCTTGCGTAGCAAACGTGGCAAAATGGAAAGACGCTCTTGCATAGAAACGGGACAACTCTCTTGCACGGAACGAAGCTTCATTTTGCCAGCCTCGTGACTCGTCGGCCGCCAAAACTATGTGCGGTGGAAGAGGTAGGAAGATAGTGTGGGAAGTAGAAGGACATTATCTTGTGGTGAAAAATTATTACCGTCAAAGCGTATTGCAGACAAGGTAAGAGATATTAACATTATTCAGACCGGTCGGTGGTTCCCGCCCAGGCGTCGCGGGTTTAATTTCTCGGCTGGCTTAGTCGTCTATCATTGCAAAATCAACATAATTCAAATGTGTTCAGGTTATTTGTAACCCGGGAATGGTTGTCTGTCTTTAAAAAGAAAACAATCGAAACAACTTTTTTTATGAACCTTGTGAAGCCAGTGGGGCTATTTATTTATTCTAGGTTTTTACTGATGCTCTCACTTATGTGAGAACAATCCAGCTATAAAAACTAAACAAAAATCTACCCAGACATAGGATACATTTATTTTCATTATTCTAAATAAAGATTAAAATATAAAACAAATAAAAATACAACATTAAACAAATATGTGAAAGCTCACTCAAATAGTACAAAAAGTGAGAGACACAAATAGAAACGCAAGTAATATACAATATAATCAGCACAACATATTTTTTAGCAATAGCTGAACATCTTTTCTTTTCATATTATTGAAGAAAATGTCTACTTCAGCACATTCTATCTTATTATTATTTTTGTTATTATATCTCATATCCTAAAAAAAAGAAACTCGATTCCTTACTTTCATAACACAAATAACTCTATGGATTCTTACATCTGCAATACATTTCAATTATAACACCACAAAATTCTACACTTTAACCCCCTTATCTCCGTTCATACATCTCTGTTCAATTAATCATTTTTTAATTAATTATTAATTGATTATTTGTCATGGCGATTGAAATAACATTTAAAAAGTATCATCCAATTTAAAATGACCCAAATGTGTCGACTAGAGAGACAAAATTACGCTGTGTAAACATATTAGATCAGTCAATTCCCTTATAATTTTAAGTGTATTCATCTAGAAGTATTCAAGACCTACGTTGTATGATCTAAGATGATTATGTCGACCACATTTGAAAGATAACATCATATTTACAGTAATGTGGATTCCAAATAGTGCATTCATGTTAAATTTTACTTCCAATTAAGGCACTGTAAAGGGGTCAAATTAATTGAGGGTCTTTGAAAGTTTTACATATATATTGAATAAATACCATAATTTTAAGTGATTTGCACTTAATGTCATTAATATGTACATCAAATATAAATATAGAACCAAGAGTTATAGAGTGATTCTTTTTTATTAATAGCATTATTAATAACATGGTAAAAACCCTTCATAATTTTTTTTCAAGTGAAGTTTAAATACAGGTACAGTACACCATTTATTGAATATGACGAGGTCATTTTGAAGCAGTTGATCATCGAAAACAGACTTAATTTTACTAAAAATTTTAAGATCATCGGGAAAAAAGCAAAGTTTAATCTCGAACCAAGGTGATTTATAAATATTATGAAAATCAGGGGGATAAGATATCTGTGGTACACCAGAAGTTACAAATATAGGGGGTGATTGGTATCCATTAATAAGCACTAGTCGTTATATAAATATGATTTCACCCAGCGTAATGGGTCTCCATGTATTCCAATGTGATCAAGAGCTTTTTGGAAGAAAATCCATCTACTTTCATACTTTTATTAAAATAATTACACACATAATTATAAAATTCCAAAAGATTTTAATTGATAGATCTGTAAGGAACAAACCTACGTTGCCTGGCGTAGAGGGTTCAAGGGGTGAAAAAATGTCATTTTCCTTAAATTATAAAATTCTTTGTTTTTTCTTAAGAAGAACAATCAAATTCTGATTAAACCAGGCTGGGTATTGAGTGTTTGATTTATTAACATATATTTTTTTTATTTTTGTAAGTTATATTTCTCAATTTTTCATAAAACAAGAGAACCACGCTATTAAATTATTTTTTTTTTAAGTTTCTTTATTCTATGAAATTATTATTTTTATTTTTTATTATTTATTGAGTTAGTTTATACATTTGAATATAAACTAATATAAACAAGATCATATTTCATTTTGTAATTTTACATATTTTTACAATAAATATAACATTTCTTTTTAAATACATTCATTCTTCAGACTTTCAGGCATTTCATCATACATTTTTATTCCTTTGTACATCAGGCAGTTCTGTGATTTTGTTTTTTTCATACGTGGCAATCTAATCCTATTTACATTTCTGGTTTCGTAATTATGAACATCTCTATTAAAAACAATTTCATCCTTAAAATATTTTGGCATTTGGTTGTTCATGATTTTATGTACAAAAATTAATACATTTAATAATAGTCTCTTTTTTATAGAAATCCAATTTAGCTATTCTTTCATTTGATCTATGCTTGCGTATTTTCCTTTTCCTATTATACATCTCATAGCTTTATTCTGTATAACATCTAGCTTGTTCAAGTTTCCTTCATTGGCCAAATATAACATAGTAGAGCAATAATCTAAATGTGGAGCAACTATAGTTTTATAAATCAGCTCTGTAGTGTTTCCATTTAGTTTATTTCTTAATCTTCTAAGAAAATTGACTTTTTTAGATACTTTCTTTAGCACATATTCAAAATTTGCTGCGAAAGTTAGTTTTGAATCTAGTATCACACCCAGGTACTTAATTTCATTTACTTTTTCAATTTTTTCGTCATTAATTGTCAATTTTAACTCTGTGTTATGCGTTTTGTTGCCTATTTCCATATATTTTGTTTTGTTGACATTCAGTTTTAATTTGTTTAATTTCAGCCATTTCGCTATATTTTGTAGGTCTTCATTTAATTTATTGATTGCATCTATGTACTCTTCACATCAAATATAGATTAATGTATCGTCTGCAAATAATCTAATTTTGTTATTAGTTAATTGTTATTTAATTATTAGTTACATGCATTGGGGAATTTTTCGACCACCATGCTAGGCACATGCCCGTGTTATGGTGGTCGAAAACATTTATATTTTTAAAAAGAGTTATCCAATTAACAGACAATAAATCCTATTGACATTCACCGTAGTTTCCCTTCCTGAAGTTTCCCTTCCTATGTTTTGAAACATTTTTACTTTAATTAATTAAAGAACTGATTTTTATTTTATTTTACTTTATTTTTAAAAAAGAGTGATAATGATGTAATTTGATTAAGTTTGGTGCTACATCTATATCGATGCTTGGGTTATCAAATAAAACAAGTTCTAATAAATAATCATTTCTATTCAGTACATATTGCGCAAATTACAAATTGATGAAAGGTTGACAAGACTGTGTGGATTGTGGCTTTTATAATTAAGAAGGGAAAGAATGTAATTTTAATGAAGTGAAGAGCTGTCCTCTGTCGCCTCAGCTACTCGATGAATCACTGGACCCAGATTTTAGACTAGCTGTTGAATTGTGTCGAACAACGCTTTGTGTAATTTTCAGCCATAGTATTCTCAGCCTGCAAGACCTGAGTTCTTCTTTCTCAAGCAATGGGCAACGGAGCCGAGAAAACTCTTTTGATGGCTTTTCGTCCATGCGTCCAGTAAAGCTTTTAAGGCAATTTGTGTCCCAGAGAAAATCTTGTGTCGTTATGGTTTACTAGGGCTGGGGTCGATTCCCGCCTCAACTTCCTCGGCGTCGGAATCCGATTCATCAGAGTGGGAAGTATAGAGGGAAGCAGTTTTAGGGCATTTTTAAAATTTTTTTTTTTTTTGCCCGTGATTGTATATATTATAACGATAATACGCAAATATCGTTTCTTAAAAAAAAAATAGTATTTTATTTGTAAATACGGGATTTTTCAAATGCACAACACAATCGCAACCAATGGGAGCCTCGAAAAGTGAGCTCATAATCAAAACGGCCAATTAGTGCTCTTTGTCCGTCATAACTTAGTAATATGTAAAAAAATTGCCCACAAAAACTTTAAAGAATCGAAATCCCTAAGCGACTACAAGATATTTCGAAACTATAGATTGCAATGTAAAAAAATGTCTAAAATATATTTATTAATTACATAAATAGAATCGAAAATTCTATACCTTCCAACATTCAGAACTTTTTCAATCATGTTAACTCTCTAAGAAAAAACAAACAAAGCTTACCCATCTCAATGCATTTCAAAGAAAAGAGTAGTACTGATATGAAGGTAAAGGTTAACTATTTTGCTGACTATTTCAAAAATGTTTATGACGAAGATATCCCAGACAATTACATCCCACCTTAATCTATTAACGAGACCATACATATCCCTGCCATACATATCAATATAAATGACGTTAAAACTAAGATTAAATCCCTAGACAAAAACAAGAAGGCCGGACCTGATAATGTGCATTCCAGTATCCTTATAAATTGTATTGATTCACTGGCTGAGCCGATTTGCTTATTGTTTAATCATTCCCTTGATACAGGTTGCTTCCCTAACATTTGGAAACGTTGTTATCTGACACTTATATTCAAAAAGGGCAATAAAAATGATATAACCAACTATAGACCAATATGTAAGCTATCCGTAATACCGAAACTTTTTGAAAAACTATAACTTGATAAAATTTCACCTTATATTAACCACCTCATTGTTCCGAATCAACATGGATTTTTGTCGGACAGATCAACTTTGAGAAATCTCTCATTATATGAAAACTATATATCGAACGCATTAGCTAATAGAACTCAAGTCGATTCCATATATACGGACTTTATTAAGGCATTTGACAAAGTTTGCCATAAAATTCTCCTCGTCAAACTATGTAAGCTCGGTATCGATGGAAAACTTTTAGACTGGTTCGCAAGCTATTTAACTGATAGAGTTCTACTAGTAAAAATCATTTCATTCCTTTCGAACCAATTTATAGCTACAAGTGGTGTACCGCAGGGGTCTCATTTAGGCCCGATATTGTTTTTACTGTTTATAAACGATATTGTTAATATATTTGATAACGATATAAATGTATAACTTTTTGCAGAAGATTTAAAAATATTTAAAAAAGTAAAAACCGTAGAAGATTGTATCAGTCTACAAAATAACTTAAACGGGTTAATTAATTGGTGCACTCTAAATAAACTATATCTGAATATAAATAAGTGCCATTCAATAAGATTTTACAAAATAAGTCAACCAATTATTTATTCATATGAACTTAATAACTCAACCCTTACCTTTGTTGAAGAAATTAATGACCTGGGCATCATTTTCGACTCCAAATTAAACTTTATATCTCACATAAACTCAATTAACAATAAGGGAATGAAAATGCTTGGATTCATTCTTCGAAACTCCAGAGGCTTCAGAAATATTTCAACCTTGAAAATTTTGTATACATCTTTAGTTCGAAGTCAAGTCGAATATAACTCCTCGATCTGGTCCCCACATTATAAAATACATTCAGATTCAATAGAAAAAATTCAACACAAATTCCTAAGACACATTAACTTTAAACTCGGTATTCCCATTGAATGTATAAACTATAATTACTTAATGAAAAAATTAAATTTATTAAAACTCTCAGATCGAAGAATTATATCCGACTTAATATTTATGTTCAAAATTGTAAATTGTAGTGTAGACAGCCTTGATTTAATTAACCTCATTGAATTTCATGTACCCATAAGAGCTACTCGCTCTAAAACCCTATTTAATTGTAACAATTCTAAGACTAAACATTTCAAACACTCGTTTGTACCTAGATTATATGAAATTAGTAATAGGTACGCAGATGTAGCGGATCTGTTTAACTGCACAGAAGCTAGGTACAAAAAATCTTTAATATCATATCTTTTAAATCATGGCCAATAAAATGTAAGTCTACTCATACTTACGTAAAAATTGAAATAAATATGTATATAAAATGAACTGCCTGGGGCAACTAAGGAAACTTGAGTCAATAAAAATAGTCAATAAGGTGAACTAACAGCTTGATTGGCACTTACCTACTTTCAACCAAAACCTGAATATAAATGCATACATTTTAGCTATTGTCATATATTATATCATGTATCTATACTATCATATATTTCAATCAATACTAATCTAACCTAGTCTACCTATAAGTTTTGCATGTACTTGTATCTCTAACTTTTTTTTTCCATCTAGAGTTTCTGTTAATTGTATATTTTCTGATGTCACTGTTTATAATTTACTGTATATGGTATATTTTATACCGTTGATATTAAAATAAATAAATAAATAACCGCACTTCTGTTCGAGAAACAGTAAAATGAGTAGCTAAAAAACAAGTCTAAAATGCAAAAAAATCACCAGCAAATACTGCCATACCTTAAACTATTTTACTGTTTACTACGATTATTGTTTTTCATCTTCTATAAACGCTTGACAGAGCACGACAAGTAAGCACTATGAAGTTATTCGTGAGGCTATGGCATTTCATAGTTAGGGGATCGTAAGCTTGAAGGAATTGTAGATGGAAAGTATATGGGAGAGAATGGTTAAAAGCTTCACTGCCCGAAATCAATGAGATCAGTCTGGCTAGTTCTTGTATAGAGGGGGTGGGAGGGGTATGTGATAAGGAGGAGGAAGGTTGTGAAAAATCTGGGTTTTCAGATCCGGTAATAAACAGTAAATGCTGGATAAAAACGACTTTCCTTATTTAAATTACGTACATCAAATAATGAAAGTTATCATTTTATTTTTTAATTTTCTGGAGTTTTCACACGTGACATATAGGCCCATATCTTAGGATAATACCGTTTTACCTTAGAGTATGTCGATACTATCGATAATAAACTGTCTCGTTTACGTTAAATTAGCCTAAGAACTGTATCTAAGACAGTAACTATAATTAATAATGTTCAAGTTTTTATGGCGCGATGACGTAAAACTGAAAAACTTCATTAAAACAATATTTTACAGATATTACTTCTTTAAAATACCTTTTTTTAATCTCAGATATTCGACCTCCTTTTCACAATAAAACAAGAGTCCTATGGAAGAAGTGATATAGACAACCTGATTAAATCTTAAAAACTTTTAGTTGCAAAATAAGTGTAATAACAGTACTTAAACACGTAGAAATTAATGGTCTCCTTCTACAAAACACTTGTTCTTAAAACACCCGGAACACGTAAGGGTCACACCTTCTCCATCAGGTTAAGAATTAATTATCCATTTCCCCACTGAATGTTTCAGTGTAAGTCCCCACCAGAGTGAATAATCCCGCTACCCTTCGCAAGTGTTCCGTGCGACGCGCGACCGGTCAAATTGGTGGAATTTACCATGGGGTAATAAGACGGGAAGGAATTAAAATATTTTTCTCCAAGACAATAGGTAGATCAAGTAAACTGAAATTATGTATGCAATCCTTCTTGCCGGGAATCTCTTGAGGCGCGGTGCTGGGGGAACATCCTTAACGTGTTTGCACTCAGTGCGGAATCCTCAAAGACTTACACTGACTTTGTCGGTGTATTTGCGAGTGGAGCAGAGAGGCTCCGAACAGAAACGGACAAAGACATAAGATTATTTACGTATTATACTTTACTACCCGGTTTCGCCAGAAACTCACGAAAATCGTTTTTTATCCAATCATTGCTGTTTCCTGGCGGTAAGTTTTGAACGCGTCTTGACTAAAAGTTCTGCAAACAGTAGACCTCGCGTCCAAAAAAAAATGTTTCCACTGAAGTCAAATTTTTTCTTATCTAATAAGCCAATAACAAAATGTCCTCTAAAATCATAAGATTTGTAAGTACATACTTAACTAAGAACCTACTTAATTAAGAACCATACATTTAAAGTAAAAAAATTATTTCAATTAAGAAATTATACAATTTGTCCAAAGAACCGTCATTATCTCAATGACAATTCTTTACATACTTTCTTGTGGCAGACCCTACTATTAAAAAAAGAATAATAATAAAGTCCAAAGAAACACGACGAATCTTTATTGAACCATTTAAACGGAACCATTTTAAAACGTAAACAAAACGTACAAACAAATTCATAGGCAGACGTAATTCAAAATGGTCAAGTTAAAACTGAAATTCACTATGCTCAATCAATAAACAAAGTAAAAACTTTATTATTCAGTATTATTTGATTTTTTTTCACTGGAATAATTTAATGAGTCAAAAATATTATAATTTTTAATTGTTGAAGATAACATTACGTTAAAGACTCTCGAATGAAATTTAATTCAGAAAATACAGAAAAGATTCATTCGCATTTAGTAATTAAGCCCAGGACCTCTTCCTTGCGGTAAAGTGCTCTGACCACTGAGCTAATTCGACCATATCAAGTTATGTATTTTTTATTCGACTAAGAACTGCCAACATTATATTCATTATCTTAAGGCGATGCACTACGTCGTATAGTATTTTAAATTGAGCCGCTATCAATAACAACCCTTACGTAGATGGCGATAAGGTTTAAATTCCCGCCAACACCAATCCACCTGTTTTGATTTACGCAAGAAAAAACATGGCCAAAAAGTGCCTTTTATTTTATTTTGTGGATGTTCAGGCATAAATATTTATTTTTTCGGTCATTTTATAAATAACTTAATTTGCCACATTATACAATAAAATCATAACCGAAAATGGGTTTGTAAGTAGGAGATTTTAAACTTTAAAGCAGTTTTCATAGTCCTTTACATTATTTTTTTCTGGGCTTATAAAAAGACTTATCTAAAAAATACCCGATTATTTCAAAGATCAAGATGTATTCTACTCGCAGTATTTAATTAAAGCATCTGAAACTTTTCTAGGCGACCAAATTTTCAAACCAAAAACAAATGATTTTGAAGTACTACGTATGGCATCGCCTTAATGGGTTCAATTTCTAGACGCGTCTGAATATTTTCTGTTACACATTTTTCTTTTGGAGGCGTTAATTTTACCTTCAATGATTATTATTATTTGATTCCTTTGCTGGATAGTGGTAGAGTTTACTTTACTAGAGTACGTGGGGTTACAAATTATATAATATGTGTGAATACGTACTAGAAAAAAATACTTACAGAGTAGGGTCAAGACACGGGGATTTTCGTACATATCGGTATGAACAGGGACGTGGAGGTACGGGGTAATTACCACGCATTCATTTGAATATGTGGAAAATAAACAGGAAAAGTAGCATTGAAAAACAAAATAATGAAAACCACGTTGAGGCTTATGAAACAAAACCTAGTAAGAGCCATTTTTGTCCATTTGTATTTTTTTATTAGTTTATAATTTCATCTACTATCGAGAGCTTTGAAATATACAGGGTTTTCCAATAAGAGGTGTTATTTTGAATAGCCCGCTATTTCGGTAGATGTAACTTTTGAAGATGTCATTTTTTTTACATTTGACAAGTAGAAACTACGTCATTAATAAAAATGGAACGATACACGCTTCAACAACGCATTGAGTGATGAGGCCCATTTCCACCTCGGTGGCTTCGTCAACAAGCAAAATTGTCGCACCTGGGGCTCGGAAAACCGAAGAGTTATCGTTGAAAAGCCTCTTTATCTTCAACGTGTGATTGTTTGGTGCGGTTTATGGTCCGGCGGAGTCATTGGACCTTACTTTTTCGAAAATGAGGCTGAATCAGCATTTACGGTGAATAGATTGCGCTATCGAGAGATGATTAATGATTTTTGATGGCCGGAATTAGATGGTATTGATCTTGACAACGTTTACTTTCAACAAGACGGCGCTACGTGCCACACAACCAACGAAACCATTGATCTTTTACGATTGAATATCCAAATAACACCTCTTATTGGAAAACCCTGTATTATCCCCGTAGTAACCATTCTGTAGCTTTGATCAAGTTTGTACTTAAGCCAATAAAAATACTAATTACTGTTGTACTTCTGTCTGTAACTTCGGTTCAATAAACTCCAAAAACTTTTGTTTTTTTTAAATTGGAAGTGTTTGTTTGGAGAAGCAAAAATATCTGTTAAAATACTCATAACAGCATATTATTTTAATTGTTATTACGACAGCTATTATTTTAAACATTTAACTATCGTAATACGTCATTAATATATGTGCGATGCATAAAATTTGAAACTAGATATTTGGTGACCCAAGTGAGATGATTTCAAATTATTTAATAACCAAAGTCTTGTTATTATTTGTGTGCATATAACCTACGGCCTATAAAAAATGCCGCCAGCTCGTCTGGCTAGAACAAAAAGCAAAAAATTTCATTAGACTCTTTTCATTTCGCGTAGATCCAGCATTCATTTTTTATACTGAAATGATGAATCCATTTTGAGAGTTTCCACGGAATAAAGGAAATTGGGTTCAAAACTCATACTTACAGAATTTTGCTAACTATATTTACCCACATTTTATCATATTCTCAAAAATGTTTGGTTTAACTCTAGACGACTAATCACATTTAATCATGTATACGTGACGACAAATAATTTGTCAAATTGACTAACAAAACTTTCAATCATCACAAAATGATTTTTTTTTTACTGTGGGGTTCTTTTTTTCAATGATTTATTTATTCAGTTGTTTATGCATTTGTATTTTTTATAGTGTCAGCAAAAAAAAACTGAGTAGTATTCAGTTTGATTGTAAGAAATCT
The DNA here is from genome assembly GCA_026573805.1 of Hesperophylax magnus. NCBI lineage: Eukaryota > Metazoa > Arthropoda > Insecta > Trichoptera > Limnephilidae > Hesperophylax > Hesperophylax magnus. Next base: position 1,821,196 of record JAIUSX010000071.1, read on the forward strand.
CTCATTTTTACAATTTTTCAATTTACAAAAGTATTATCATAAAAAAATTCTAACAATTAACTTTAATTTATTCATAGATACTTATTGTATCTTAATAATTGGATTTAGATTTTAATTACCTAAATATTTTATTTTATTACGTGATGCATAAATTTTTGCAGTATACTAAAACTAGGTTTGATTTGTACGACGTCCATCGCAAAATATGTACGCTATATCTTTTTACATATTGCATATTAGGTATTATACATTAATTTATTATTGTAACTTTCTAACGTGCAGGTTATTTTTTAAAACAACTTTATATATATAAAAAAAATTAAAAAATCATTGAAGACGAAGGTATTAATTACAAATCTAAGAAACAGAACAAGATACAATAATATAAAAAGATAACGGTCTCAACTAAGAATTGAACTCAGGATCTCTGTTTTGCCTCGACCCACTCGGCCACTAAGACCTAATTATCAAGACAGAATTAAGAGTATTCCATATTTTTGGCGGCTATCTTATTGAATTACAAAGTTCTAAAAAAATTGTTTGTAACATAGATAGTGTCTTGGATAAACATACACGTTTTTTTATATATGATGGGTATAATCAATGCAATATATCATTAAAGAAGATAATAATAATAAATCTAACAATAAACGTAACACGAAACAGAACAGGACACAGAAAATAAAAAAAAAATATCGGTCTCAACTGGAAATCGAACCCAGGATTTAATAATAAAAAATATATAGATATATTAACTAACGGTAATTCTATATTTCGAGATCAAAATTAATTGATGCGCAAGTCTCAATAAAATTAATGAAAATGAAATTCTTTTTTTCCTTGTTCTCTATAACCAACTTTAGGTTATTATTATTATAAAACATTAAAATTTGTAATCTTTTATTCAATTGACGTACGTGTTCCTTGAGTTCTCCGCGTAATGGACTAACAATGGTGACGTACCTATATTGAAACAGACGGCAGTTATCCCCGGAGCTCGGTCACTCCCTGCAAAACCCTGTCGCTGAATGAATTGGCACAGAATACAAGCGTGATCGGCGCATTCGTTATAGAGATACAATATAAAGTGCAAGCAGTAGTCGAAATGACGGAGATTAATCTTCTTGGGTTAAATATGATTAAATAAAAAATAATAGTTTGTGTTATTCTTATACTATTTAATGCATGGTCGTATTGCATCATAAAATAATTTCATTTAACATATTAGACTGACAACATTATTAAAAAACTTGTTCCTCAAATTAAATAGATGTAAAAAAAGTTAAAAATATGTTTATTTATCTTAAACTTTTTTTTCATATTTGTACAGCGCCCTTACGGTGATTTTTCACAAAAATTGCGCTATACAAATCATCCAGATATTATTACATAACATTGTTTTTTACTTAAATATTTGCATCGAGATGGTCGGGAGCTTTGTCATTGAGATAAAGAAGTCTTCTAACACTGTGAGGTTACCTACATTTAAGAATCAGAATGATTCTTAGTTATGTTTTTTATATATTCTTCTGTGCAGCATTGGTGTCTGGATACTAAACCTACCATAAATAAAATAATATACTTGCGTCACATTCTAACTTCGTCATATGGTCTCTTTTTTTTGGGAATAGCACGTGAGTACCAACAACTCCCAACCATCTGGAGCCAGTGAGATTATGGCACCCCAATTAGGGTATATTGTTAGGAAGAAGATAGTAGAGAGGCGAAGGAGGTGGGGAAGAGGAAGTGGGGGGGTACTTCGCTATTCAGGTCTGGTCACCAAACATGGCTAAAGCCATTTCAAGCAACATTTCACTTCTGAATGGTGGTCTTACACCAAGCCGATACTGAGAGTATCTTCTACTCTGGGATGTGCCTCAAGTAAACTATATATTATTTTTAATTAATAAAAATATGAAATAACACAAATTGATTAAATACATTTTTCTTGAGCACTCTGGGATTGGAACCCGTGACCTTTGCATTACTAGTCGATTGTCTTACAACTCTACCAGGTAGGCCCCAAAATACCATTGTCAATAATCACCTTGAAATTTACTATGTTAAATGACCGATCTAATACGCCAGGTAGGTAGGTACCTATTTCCAGATCAATCTCTTTCCCATCACCATCCCCTTCCTGCTTCCTACATTTGGGACTCTTTCAATTAAAAAATAATAATTTGAAAGAAGGGTACACAGGTATTCACGAGGGTTAGTAGTCTTTATTCTGTATTTTTTCAAATGATACTCGTTCTAATAGGGTCAAGCATTTTTTCCATTTATTCTAACGTATATTGTAATAATTTTATTTCAAAATTACACCTTAGTTTAAAAATTCCAAAAATGAACTGTCCGTAATAATGAACAGACCGCCCTCGAGACCCGAGCGGTAGTGGCCCATAATGGCGGGCCCACATTAGCATGGTCCCCACGTCCCCCAAAGCCAGTCACACATGCGCCAGAATTAATACAGTCGGGGTAGGTGTGTGTATTGTGAATCCGGCGCGTTAGGCCTTATCTGCCACTGACTCCGGCTTTATAATTAGCCCACCTTTGGTTACACACACCGACTCTAACGATACACAAAAATAAACTCGAGTTAATGAAAATTTCCGCAAACGCCACTAAGATCGCGAGGTGAAAAAACATCCAAGTCAATGTTGTATCTCGAATGTTTATTAATATTGTTAAAATCTATTTATTTGTGTTACTCTATCGTGTACATTTTCACGTGAAATCTTTAACAACCAGTATGCATTAAAAGTAAGGATCGGTATGGAAAGTCGAGCAGTTGCTCGGCTGAGTGACAAGTGACGAAATGTGAAAAAAAAACAACCAAATAAATCACAGGAGACCGAAACCTCATTATAATCAGTACCTTAATAACCTTAATAAGGTCAGAAATCACGAGTTAAAGTAAATCAGGTAAGTCTCTTAACACCCTTTATATTGAGTTAATTATCACGAGGGCAGGTTAAAGGTTGTTGCACACATAATATATCACCCGAGACCAGATCAGCATCACCTCATCTCGAGGCGTTCATAATTGTTTGTATGACACTCCATACTGCAACGCACACTAATCAGCATCGTAACGGCTATGCCTCGCCTAGAACAAGCTAGTGACTAATAAACCACTATCCCGATTTTTTTTTAATTAGTTCATTTGTTCATATTTCATATGAATGTAGACCTAATAAATGATCAGATTTTGTTATATATATATATATATTATTTTTGATGATTATATTATAATTTATAAATAAATTTTATATATAAATGAACAATGGGCAATGAGTCTATAGTATTTCCAGCAGACAACCCTCCAACAATAAGCTCTTCCTAAATAGCAAACAATAACCCATAATCTTTAATGTATCTTTATGAAGTCTCTTTTCTCATTTCTCTCGCATTAAATCTTTATTTCATTTTATCCAACTTTTCTTAGTTGCTTTGTGTTTATTTTTCGAACAGAAATTTAATTCGAGACAATATTTTTTTAATGCAAAGGACCATTCAAAGCGCTCAGTCCGATAAAATGGTCTGATTACTGAGAATTGTTATTTTTCTCCGTTACTTGACAACCACCAAGATAAATTTTTCTACATAGTCGCTTGTTGTTTTTTAAGGATGAAAGGCTTTACTAAGTTGCATAGTTTTGGAACCATTTACTTTTAACTATATTATTAGATTAGCTTTGGTGTTCAGATTGGCCATTTTGGTTCTATTTAAGGATAACGAATTGTCCATAACCGAATAATTTACGACTTTTTCGCTTTCATCCGAGAGTAGTAAAATCTGGTGACAAAGAAGTGAAATCCAGCGAACGAAAAAATCGTTAATTTTAAGGTAAAGAACAATGCCTTATCCTTAGTAGAACCGAAATAATGAAACTTGTAACGTGGCTTAACTATTTTACTTATATTTTAATGTTCATAACATTATTTTTATATCTAATTACTTACTCTCCAAATTATAATGCTCAATTAAAACCAAGAGAGTCCCAAGAGAAAATATATGATGCGCAAGTGACTGATAAATTATATTATATAGGCCAAAGAAATTATGATGATTTCACGATTTTCATGATTTTAGAGGAAACGTTGGCGTTAATGATAATCATCATTATTATTAAATAAAAATAATTTAATAAAACGGTTCCATGTCAACTCAAGACTGTGGCTATTCAAAACACTTTTGACTGCCCTGCCATCGTCGGCACTATTAAATTCTATGTGCCGACTAGGAACATAAGACAAAATCAAACATTTTTCTGCAATACATACACAACTAATTATCAGACACACTCACTAACCAATAGGATGCATGATCTGGGCTACCAGTTTGCGGGTACTATTGATGTATTTACTGACTCCATTTATAGAACTAAGCATAAAATATAACAGCACTTTGTTGAATCCTACAAATTATAGTAGCGTTGGTGATGTAGTTTTAGTGATTTATTTTACTTGTAGTTTTGTTCTAGTTTCTATATTATTTTATGTTGCTGTTACATGTATTACTAATATTATATCACATTTAATTTAACATTATTTCATGCTTTAAAAACTTAGTGTATGATTTTCGATAGCTCACTAGGTATATCTGTTCTTAAAATCCATGTAAAAGCCCGGCTGGGCGTAAAACCAAATAAATGTAATATAAAATCAACAAAAGTGATGAAAAAAAAATCGTTTGAACCTAACCTAAAGAAACCTACTTTTTTCTTCAATTTTCATGACTTCATATCGCTTTTAAAAAGTGTGTTGAATTTCCACCGTTCTGGGTTGCCCGGTTACCGTAAAAGATTATGTTAAATGCTCTTAAGCCAAAATCATGATTTAACACCCTTACAACGACCTACAGTCCACCTCAAAACAGGAATACCTAGTTAGAAGGACTGTTAATAAACTTCTTTACCTTATATTTTTAATAAAGCTATTAATAAAATGAAATTAACAAACATTTTTTTTAGTAGACACAAACCCGACTATTCCATCAAGCACACATTTCAAACCAACATTCATATTCGTTTTTATCCTTTTCATAAAAACGTGTCCATCTTTTTCACAAATCTTTGAGTTTATGATTACGCGTCAGAAAATGAATTCCGCTTGTGTTGTAGATAAACCCGATATGTCTATTTCCTTTCTTGTCCCATGTGCTGCGGTGGCCGAGGGTGCTACTGATTGGTCTTTAACATCCCACGGCCATTCTCCACCGTTCTTTCCCCTTCTCCACCCCCTACAGTTTTGTGTCAACCGTCCAGGAGTCAACACCGGATAAATTGGCCAGAATGTCGCTGTCATTTCGCCTAGTTTTTTTGCCGAGTGTGTCCGCAATACCTACGCTATGCACCCTATTTCTCTTGATGAAAACACATGGTATTCTGATTTGGGTAAAATGAATGTTGACTCATATTAAAGTTGAAAATAGATTGCAGGGAGACGCGTTTCAACCGTTTATTAAGGATTTTTAGATTCAAGAAAAATAATGCTTTCCAAATATGGTAATATTTCAACTTTGCCGCAGGGCTGGAGAATCTAAGTCATCCTTCCTAGTAGTCGATTGGAAAGAATACTTACACTGTGATATCTCCGGTTCTATGGATCCGATGCGAATCAAGTTTTTGGATTCGTTCTTAGTTTGAGATCAGGGTTTTGATTTTCGACGAAGTGATTCCACTCGAAGAACGAGTAGTTCGAATCACTCGTTGTTTGAGTGGAATGACTTTCAACGTTTGGTGTATGTAGGTGTGTACCTTCAAAGAGACTCAAGTATAAGAATGTCGACCAATGTATGTACTTTCAAGGGCGATTGTAAGCGGCCTGGATTATCTGAATCGATACCCTGACAAAGATTCAGAAATAAAATCATCAAAAATTCTAAATATCATTTTAATGGGCATTTCTTAAGGTGGGTTTCGGAAATCGTTGTTTTGTATCTCCTGTTCTATTTTCTAAGTTTAAAGGTTTAAGACTGAAGGTTAGAAGTTTAATTTTTCAGCATTAGGAGTAAGAAAATTATCTTTTTATTTTCGAAGGAAGCAAATACTTTGGGGTGTGACATATTGAATGAAAAAACATACACTTAGTAAGACACCACTTTATTTTTGAATCAATAACGATAGCCAACCGGGTTTCGCTTGTCCCAAGCTTCATCAGGGCTAAATATCAACTAAAGCTAATTAGATACAGGCACATATAAATATAGGTAAATGAAAACAATGAGTGAAAGAGATACAAAACAGATAGAAAGAGATGCAAATAGAAAAGGTGGAGACAAATTATTAAGGATGATGAGGAGGGAGGGGGGGGGAAGGAAATAACAGTTTCAGCGGCGGAATAAATTTAATATGGGACTATCAGATAATTTAATTTGGTTATTTATTATATTTAAATTATTATTAACTGCTTTTTTTATTTCAAGGGCTTCTAAGTTGTTTAATCTAATTCCAGATCCATTTTTATGCAATATTTTAGTTCCAGAGATTTTATCGAATGAATGATTAGATTCTATTAAATGATTCGCAAATTCTGAAAAGGCATTATTGTTTAAACATCGTATATGTTCTTTTACTCTTAAGTTGACATTCCGGGCCGTTTTTCCGATATAAAAAGCAGAACAATCATTACAATTAAGTTTATATATGCCCGAGTGGCTTAGTTTATCGTCTTTATCTTTAGTATTAATTAAATATTTTCCTAAATTATTATTAGTGTAAAAAGCGGGTTTTATTTCAGATGGGAATTTTTTAACGCTTAAAGAAGAAAAGTTATTTGTATACAGAACTCTACGCCATTGGAATGTTTGATTTATGTTTATATTATTAGGGTTATAAGATTTGTTAAATAGAAATTTATTTGATGCTATTTGTTTCAATTTTTTATTAAGAATATTGTCTATTATTTTTGTATCATACCCGTTGTTTAAAGCGATTTGTTTAATGATGGATAATTCGTTGCAAAAATTATTATTATTCAATGGTACGGTAACCAATCTATGAATCATGGAGTGAAATGCTGAATGTTTGTGGGATATAGGATGGTTGGATGAATTGTGAATTGTAATATCAGTATACGTGGGCTTACGATAGATATTAAATTCAAATTTATTGTTAATTATACTTAAAGTTAGGTCTAGAAAATTCAAAGTTAAGTTTGTACCTATTTCTACAGTGAATTGAATTTGTTTGTGAAAGGAGTTTAATATTTTAAGAAAAGAGTTTAATTGTCTTTCAGTGCCTGTCCAAATGCAAAAAACATCGTCAACATATCTTCTCCATAATAAAATATTCTTTAAGAGAGGTGAATTTGAAGCAAAAATATTGTTTTCTAGGTTATTCATAAAGATGTCAGCGATAAGGGGGCTTGTAGGAGCGCCAATTGCTAGTCCCTCTCTCTGCTGGTAAATAACATTATTGTATTGGAAGTAATTTTGATTCAAACAAATATTAAAAAGACGAGATAAATCATTAGCTAAATCTTTAGACAAGTGAGAATTATTCAGTAAATTAGAAATTAGGGTTTTGCTTTCAGTGACAGGTACATTGGGGAATAAGTTGACTACATCGAAAGATATTAATTTGCAATTACTGGGAAGAACCAGGTCCTTTAGTTCATCGATTAATGCTAATGAGTTTTTGATAGTATATTTTGGGAAAAACACATTGGCATCGTTAAATACTTTTGTTATAAATGAAGATAATTTAAAATTGGGGGAATTACAACAGGACACTACAGGGCGAATGGGGCAATTACTTTTATGGATTTTTAGAAATCCATAAAGTTTTGGTGCTTTGGGGTTTTTTGTTAAGAACTTTGTTTGGTTATAAGAATCATCCTGAAAAATAGAGTTTTTAGAATTTTTTATAGCACATTTTATACTATCTAAATATTTAGATGTAGGGTCAGATGGTAAGACACTAAACACATCATTTTTGATGAAATCTTCAATTTTTGTGTTATAATCACTTTTGTTTAATATGATGACAGTGTTGCCTTTGTCGGCTTTTGTTAAAATTAAGTTGTCATTTTTTAACTTATTCCGGATACTCTTCATAACATAGCATTGAATCTAAACCGAGTTAAAAGGTTGAGACTCTTTTGGACACAGCCGAACATTTTCTATAGTAGGTGAACCTTGAGGATAGAAAATATAATCATGCAACAGCTATAAACAAACCATAGAACTTTTTTTTATTATTCTTTAATATATTAGTATTACAAAGGTATAGTATATTGTCCTCCACGCTAGGAGTTCACCTGGATTTTTTAGTTAAAACAATATGTTTTAACTAAACTGTAACTTTCTTAAAGATAATACCGGGATAAGAACGGGTTAGTAGAAAACATTACTCATAATCACTCACATGGGTACTGCGTCTACCGGCCGTAAGACGGAGATTAACGTCTTAACAATCTGGTTGATTTGATAAATAGAGATCGGTCGCCCAACGAAAATGTAAAAAAGCTGTAATACCCATTTGCAGCACTATCAAAGGAATATTTTAAATCGAAATGTTTATTAACCAAAACAAATTGAATTGGCTGGATTTCGACCTCCGGCTGGAAAACATACCGAATCAATGATATAACAAAATGCCATTTGAAAAAACAAGTATTTAGCAACAAAACGCGAAATTCTAAAAAGATCGCGTTTTTAGGTATGAAACAATGACTAAAAAAATTAAATGAATATTATTACGAGATTAAAATTTAATCCAGCAGCATACATCCTTCTTCCTCGAATCTTTATAAGTAAACCTGTTTGAGAATAATGCAAACATGAAAATTTCAAATCAATCATAACAACCATAACTAACTAACATACGGTTTTCCCGATCATGGCATTTACTTCTTTCTTCATTCACTTTCCTGCATCATCTCATACATACCCTTCTGTTATTCTGACTTAATAGCTAAGTCTCAGAGTCAAGACCATGGTTAAGTATTTAGCTCACTTGATCGTACCAAAAACACGTCCCTTACCTTTGCGTTATAATTCTCTTTACACAACAACTATTTGGAAAAAACATCCGCTTCTACGGCGTGGATTAAAAATTAAAATAACTAATAACATGGAAGGAGTTTCACATAAATTTAATTCAAATGTATCTGTTTAAATAAGCAAGACTAGTTCTTGGTTTAGCTAGGGATTTTTCCACTCTTCATTCATTCATTTAAAAATAATATTATTCTAACAATAAGACTCGCAAAATTGTCGAGTATTGTGTTCATTTACAAAGACCAAACCCTACCCGGGCGGGGCAATTTTCATACGGTGAAAACCCTCACAAAGAGAAAGTTTGCCGTTAAATTATCACTCCAATTATCGAAGTCCGACGAATAAAAAAGCCGTACTTGACATCGCTTCACCAAATTTGTAAAAGTGTTCCTGATTCTAGTGTCGCTATCACGCCGAACCTTTTGTCGAAACGGTCCCTTTTCAAATTATTTTCGAGGTGGCGTCGAAACTAGATATTATGAACTCGACCGACAGCCGAGATTATCTACAAACGTTGAATTACCTTTCGATAAAATCAGGTCTGCAACTACAAAGGATGACAACCAAAAGTAGCCGCCCAAAACTAAATAGCTTTTGTCGACAATTAAATAATGGCAAAATAACGAGCGAGATCCACCAAACAGATAAATAACAATGATTAACTTACGCCTCCACATCCTGCTGGTTGTAATTTAAATTACTATTTCTAGATTAAATATTGTTTAGCTAACTTTTATTAATATTATTATTCATTTAAACGAAAAGTCCGGCTTTGCGTCCTACGCTTTGTTTGAAGGCAAATTTGAAAAGGAAACTGAACCATGATTATGAAGTAAAGTGGATTTGTTTTATTTAGCTATTAACCCTGTGAATTGTATCGACGTACCTTTTCACCTACAGCAATTTGTATGTCGTCTACCCGTTATGGCCCGCGACGTTTGTAAACAAGTAAATTTTTTAATGCACTCTTTTTGTATATCTTCCGTATAAACTGTGTAACAATTCATAGACATTTTATTACTGAAGAATTTAGTCAAATATTGTACTTCAAAATATAATCAACGTAATGCACAGTATGTAGGAATGATAACTACAAACTTTGAAACCTGTATTACGGAATAATAATTAGGCATTCAGAGTCTGACTAACATTTGTTGAAAATACGCCATAGCTTCAATAAAGAAAAAACTACGTAACGTAAATAATGACGATGGTCAACTATTGCGATTTAGGAAATGAGATTAAAAGAATTTGGAATTCTCAGACTGTAAAAATATTACCATTTGTTATTTCGGCTACTGGCATTATACCTAGCTCTCTCATTCAAAATTTAGGCATATTAGATCTGTTAAAGAATTTATATATAAAAATGCAAAAATCAGTCATTTTAAATACATTTAGTATTACGAAAGATTTTTTAAATATTGAGGGATCAGTAGGATTTATAGGTTCAGTTCTACCGAGCCGAACCCTCTGATATTAAAATATCTGGAGTCGGTGAATTATTTTCCCATTTAATCTCTGGTGTGTTGACGTGTTGTTCTTGTATAACCTATGTTTTGTACAATAAATATAAATAAGACTCTATTTAAGAAATTAACGTTAAGTTTCAGGAAATAATTCTTCATAAAATCCAACTATTTTTTTTTTGGAATATTATATATGTATACCATCATATCGAAAGCGTCTTAAACCAATTTGGGAAAGATTAGAAATTGAACAAGTATTATAGTGATTTGTTTTTGGGGCAGATGTGTAATCGTAAACATCTGCCCTGAGGATAGATATTGCAATGCTGAAGGAGGTAGCGCAACACGGCATAATACCCCAAAAACAAATCACTATAATACTTTTATTCGTGAAATCTCAAATCATACCAATAGAACAAGTATTCATAAATTGCTAGCTTTTATAAGAGATTATCAGTGTTATTAATCTGGTTAGTTAGATGTTATATACCTAGCCCGCATTTCACATTTCAAAAATTTTTTTTTTCGAATACAGCACCAATATAGAATGTGAATTTTCAACATGTTTTCGATTATTATTGTTGATGAAAATAATATTTCAATTATTTTTCGATTACCGATAATTTTTTTAAATCTTCCTAAGCTTTTTATCAAGTAAATTAATTTTCACACGTTATCATTTCGGTACCTACAGACTACAGATCATAGATTCCTGTCCTTGTTTATCTAATGTAATTTAGAGCGCGTAAGCAAAATGTGTATTATTTCATTTTGAAAATGTATGAAAAATATGAATTATCTAATAATCTTTATTTAAAATTGTTGTTACATAGAAATCATTTTTCATTTTGTGTCCTTTCATTAAAAAATTTTATTTTCCGATTTTATGTCCGAGTTAAATCTTTCCCATAGGAAAAACTAAACCCTTCCACACACTTTTCCACAAATGATCATCTAGTCAATCAACATTATGCATTTGCATTGTATAAGCAAAATAAATACAAAACAATACAAGAACAACACGTCAACTCACCAGAGATCAAATGGGAAAATAATTCACCGACTCCAGATATTTTCATATCAGAGGGTTCGGCTCCGTAGAATTTCTAACAGAGCCTATAAACCCTACTGATCCCTCAACATAAATATTTAAAAAATCTTTCATTATCCTACATGTATTCAAAATGACCGACTTTTGCATCTCTATATATAAATTTTTTGATAGATCTAATACGCCTAAATTTTTAATGAGAGAGCTAGGTATAATGCCAGTAGCCGAAATAACGAATGGTAATATTTTTATAGTCTGAGAATACCAAATTCTTTTTATTTAATTTCCTAAATCTGTGTATTTTCTTATTTTTTCATTAGCAGATTTTTGAATATTACAGGAATTTGGAATAGCGACATCAACGATATAAGTTATTTTTTTAATTTTGTCATGTATAACTATATCGGGTCTATTATGACTAATCGTTCGGTCTGTTAGTATAGTTTTACCATAATATATTTTATAAAATTCGTTTTCTATAAATGAATTTGGTTCATATTCATAATATAGTACTATATAGCAGTCAATTAGTTATGTTTAATTACCAAATTTTGGTGAATTATTTTTAAAACTTGATTGTGCCTAAATGTATATTCGGACGGTGCTAATATAGAACATCCCGATATAATATGTTCTATAGTTTCCGGAATAGCCAAACATTTTCTACACAAATCATCAATTTGATTTGTATCTTTGATTATATGCTTCCTATAATTTTTAGTATTAATGACTCTATCCTGAATGGCAAGCATAAATCCTTCTATTTCTGCGCTCAACTCTCCTTTTTATTATGATTATTATTGTATTTTCTTTTAGTTTAATGTGTATGTATTATCTTACAATATTTTTTATATTTACTTAATATATTCTATGTAAAATATGGAGCTCGTGGGATCGCACCACCCTCCCCGAGATCTGGAATACACAAGAAAAAAAGGCAAAAACGATTTGTTCGATAATTAAATGTACCGTAATAGTGAACCTTTTAACGCCTTGTGTATATTTGAAAATTCATAAATTTCATATTCTTTCTCAGAGTAAAAGAGAGAAACTTTTTTAGGGTACAAAAATTGGCGGTTTTCATTTTCCAATAATTGCTGGTATTACTGGCTTTGCGCCCAATTTTTTAAATTGGATTTTAGATACTAGTGCAGGCAGTAGCCATTTATTTATTTTGTAAGGTGATTTTTATGTTTAATCTCAACCGACTTTTTTGTGAGTTTTGAAGGTATTTCGTATGTGTTTTAATGTTTATTTTTTAATTTAATAAAATGTTATACTTTTTGGTATGCAGTGTACGATTTGCCGTTTTATGTGAAACATGCCCTCTAAGTTCACCTATTGTTCTTTTAAATGAAAGTAGCAATAACTTACATTAGTGACTAAGGTTAATGAAAACTTACATACATGGTGTATCAGGACGTAGGTTCCAACAAACTTTAATCAGTGATTCCTGAGCTAATTTGGTGTAAAAATTGTATATGAGAGTTTGGTCACAGATAATTTTTTGTTTATTTTCGTATGTCGTCACTGATCACTTAGATGAGTACCGCCCACCCGACCCTAGGTGATTAGTTTTTATGTTTAAATTTGAAAAAATTAAATAAAACTTGATGAAGTTTGTCGATTACAGCCTGTTACCTGTGTACCTATTCGTAATTTTATAATATTCTAACTACATATCATCAAACGCTCGAAATGCAATTATATTCTCTATGAATTTTACCCTCGACTTTTGAAATTTGCCTTCAAAGAAACATTAAAAAATAAAAGCAAACTTGAAAATGTTTATGTACATCACATCTGAAATTATATTGTTCAAAAAATAATAGTTTCATCTCAATCAACTTAAACTTGCTTTGGATCAAGGTCATTTTGAAAATTGGAACTGATTATGTGAAGAAGCGTGTCTGAAAGCGTGTTTTTGCAAAGAAAGAGATCAAAGACTGTTTGGTGCAATAATTTGATGGAAGCACCCTCCACAATAAAGACTATTAAAATGCTTAGTAAAGTAAGTAAATCAGACCGGCTTAAGTATTGGGGCTCGGTGAGTAGTATCGGAGTTAATCTGGCTTCCGAGATACTGGGCGTCTTGTCTTCTTTAATAGTGACCACCTGCTAACCCTTTACGAATCTCCAGTATTCCAAACAGTTGAATTTTAGGAGCCACCTCTGGGCTGGGGCACCAAAATTAATACTTGATTATGTGAAAATGAGGTCCATTTGATTGACAATCCATTGTTAACAGACCGATTGCCATCTCTAATGAGTCTGAGCCTGTTCTACAGGTATTTTAATGGATACCAATGAGCTAGCAGCATTGATCCCTGGTGCACCGTTGCACGTGCGTGTAACTCGACGTACACGTGCGGAACACTCATTCATGGTTAATGTCTCCAAGCCAAGAGAACAAGCCGTTTCTTCGACTAGTTTTCCGTGTAAGACGGCTGGTACGTGAAACATAATAAACATCTGCTTTTTCTCCTTCATATAATCCAGGCCTCTTAATTCGAATACCAGCAATAATTCGAGAACCGCATTAATGAACCCCTTACCTTATCCCGCCTCGTAACGTTGCCCAACCGGGTAGCGACATAGCTCCCCTGCCTTTATACTGTAAAGACAGGATCGCTCTTGGGAAAAGTCACATAAAAAATAAAAAAATTCAGTCAAGCTATTAATTATATGCCTATACATAATATTTTGAACAGAATATTGGAACTGATTTTTCATGAGTCTGAGCTTGTTTAAAAATAATTTTTGTTTCAGATTGTACAAATTGGTCACCTTAAATATCATAATTATGAACAAAAATACACTATTTACGTGCAGAGTGAGACAAATACCATACTTTGGGGGATGTTTTACACTTCGTGGCTTAATAGCTTGATCAATGTTTGTCACTTTAAAAAAAAAATCAATTTCAGGCTTCATATTATGCATCTTGATTTTGAAATCTGTTCTCAGTTGTAATAGTTTTTTCAAATCGCCTACAACTCTACAAACAATAAGATTTTTCTCAATCTTTGTTGTAGACTCACTGATTTAAAGAGGAAGTTTCTACGCTTCGCCGTGGTATTGCGATCACATTCGCATCGTCGCTTCGCTCGCTCTCTCACTATTGAGGTTTGTGTATCACGTTATAAAGGTACATTTAGATGAGGGTTAGTTTAAGTGCATAATAAACACTTAAAATAGATAAACGTCACATATTATATTAGTATGCAAGAAAGTCGGCGTTGCAGTATGGTGCAATTGAATGAGGAAGTATTTGTAAGACTAACTTGAATCCGATTGTAATAACACAGAACATGATTTTTAAAGTAATTCTAAGAAAAACCAACCAGTAAGTTTTTTAATAAATTAAGGGTCCTGTCGGTTATAAAACTTTAAACATGCTATCTAAAAGTTGTTAAAGAATCCGAAGTGTCCTCAACGCGAAGTATAAGACCTAGAACATCAGGGAATATAATATATCCTACGTAACTGCAACATGACAGCTGCACAACACTATTACGAACATCTTTATATATATACGCAAAGGTATTTATCGATTTATCTGATGTAATAAAAAGTGAGAAAAGCTATCCAAATTTAACCAAGTCTTTTTACTTTTTATGTGTATTTTGTTTATTTCTTTTGATATGCAGTTGTTATGTTCTATGTATCACGGATTCATTTACTGTCCGATATATATAATAGTGAAAATATTTCCCAAGAAATGATAAATGCCGTTGACGGAAATTGAACCCGAAATATGGGCATGGGACATACCTTCATAACATGTAATTAAAATACAATTTCAACTCCTATCAGTGTCACAAAGTATCATTGCAATAATAACCTTCTAATGAGTCACATCGCTGTGCAATATTCTTCTGCAAAACTTAATTAGTCCAATAATAACATTACATCGGTTACATCGCCGTGCGTATGCAAAACTTAATTGTGAACGAAAAAACCACACGTGTTTCAAATAGGAGTCTTGTGATTTGTGAGGTGCCTGATTAGTTCCAAAGTGAACTGGAACTTACAACAGAAAAAACTTGAGATCTTGCCCTAACTGTGAGTGCTTTCAATACAGTCTTGTGGCATCCTCTTGTTCCAAATTCCCGTGGTTATTTTTAGCAATTACATGGTACCTTTCTTATTTATAAGTATAAGTAAAAAGACTTACTCCCCAGTTAGACCTGAGAAAATTTCTATACAAACTGTGTAATTAAATAAGTCATTAAAAATGTTATGTTCTATATTATAAATAAATTAGAATTTCAACAGTTCAAAAAAAGTTATGTGAAATCTCGCTCACCTATTTCTAAATAGGACAAAATATCAAAGTTGGCTTTATTTTTTCTGCAAAATAAACTCTTTAACCGTGAACAAAATAAAATACCTCCTAGTTGTTGAATAAAGGATTATCGCGCGGAGAGATAATGTTTTATGGATTCAAGAACATTATATTTGTCACTCCTTAGGGCTTAGGACTTCTTTTCTTACAAGATCGTTAGTCCCACGTGGTCTCATGTCGATCCCGCAAACCTATGATGGTAGTGTACGTGACACAAATGCTTTATACAACACCCCCCTCCCTTTATTCTCTCTCCGTGGAGAGGGATTCCAGCAGAAGTGAATTTCCCATTCCCCCCTCCCTTCCCCCCTCTGCCAATAGCCCCCTTTTCCGAGCGCGGTTTCCCCCTGTGGACGAAACAATCGACTCGGTGCCAGCAAAATAAAATCCAATACAACGTGTGAAACTTTTACCGTCAATTTTTGTTCATTATTTTAAAATGCACTTCGATACTTTTTTTTCAACCGCTCCCTGCGAATCTTTTAATTTTAGCTCGACATGGATTCCATTTACTCGTGCTTTCTTTTCTATCAATATTTTTATGAAACTGCGGTAGGTTCTGTCTTGTAAGATTTTTTTCAATTCATATTCGAATTTTATTACGCTTTGGCAAACACATTATAGATTGACAAACAACAAACATCATTATAGAACACATTATTATAAGCATGCATTAACATGTAAGGCTTTTTGAGTTTAATTATGGTTTTATTTAACTTTAGTAGCCAAAAACCTGTCGCTAGAGGCCTATTGTGATTTTAAATCGTTTTCCACCATTAAGGGAGCACACTTGACATTCTATGAGTAAGGTCATGAAAGCTACGTTAAGCCAAAAGCGAAATAATATAAAGCAAAGGTGCTTTTCGCAGAAGGGGGCTTAACTTAGATATATTCATTTCTTCAGCGGTAAGCACACACAAACCTCCCATTATACAATAGATTACTTTTTTGGTGCCTAAGCATTCCTCAAAATGAAACTTCTCTTTAAAAATAAGCCACTTCAAATATATCGAACATTATTTTATTCAAAAAATTCTCAAAAATAATATGTATCAAGAAAGAAAAATACAATTATCGTTTTCATATAATAACTTATATCATGAAAACATATGCTCATACGTAATTTCGATATGTGCACACTCTGCTTCTCTACAGAAACGTTGCTTAAAGAGAAGTGTAGTATTGCAATTGAATACGAGTAAAATAATTTAAAAAAATATAAAACAATAAATAAAAATAAAATATGTTTATTTATTTATTTATTTATTTATTTATTTATTGGCTCGCCAACAGAATACATCACATAATTTTAACAGTAATTTACATTTATACATGGTTATAATGATGTTTCTAATTATAGGTGAGCACAACATTCATCTCAATATTATTTGTGTAATAATAATTGGTTAGTTACAGTAATAATAAATTTAATTAAAAGAGTGTATATAAAAACAATGAGGATCGAAATCAATTATTAGGAAGAAACTTACATACTTATTAATATATTATACATATATATGTATACGCATACATGCATACATCTAAATACACATATAAATACACATACATACATATATACACACATACATAGATGCGTACATACACATTTAAATACAAACACACTCATAAGTGTGTACACTGTACGCATATTGTATGCAAACATATATACACATATGCACGCACGAATCATATATAGTGGAGCTAATGCATAAGTAGGTGATTGGTAAAGAAAATGAAATCATCAGGTATAAGTATGTGTAAGTTCTTTCTGAAGGTATTAATTGAGTTTGAAAATATATCTAAATCTAGAAGATTGCAGTATCTATTATACAATCGAGTCATTCTCGATGTTGGTTTGAAAAAACTTGTATTACTACGACAAGTATCTATCCAAAAGGTTTCAGGGTTTCTTGTGGATTTCGGTCTTATATTAAGGTTAATTTGATTAATTAAAGATGAATCATATACATTGTTAATGATTTTAAACAGAGAGATTATATCTGATACGTTTCTTCTTTTGGCGAGTGAGATTTCTTTAAAGTGAGTAAGTCTTTCAGCATAGTTACTGAGATTCCGATGTACTCCAGATTTGTAAGCTAGTATTCTTAAGTATTTTTTTTGAACGGACTCCACTTTCCTGCTATGAATTGCATAATGTGGTGACCAAATCACAGAGCCGTACTCTAAGATGCTTCTTACATATGAGTAGTACAAGATTCTGAAGCTACTGGTGTTCTTAAATGATTTAGTGACTCTGGTGATGAAACCGAGCATTTTATTAGCCTGATTGACAATGTTTTGGTAATGGTTTCTGAAGGTTAGCTTCGAGTCAAGTAAGATTCCCAGATCTCTAATGGAGTCTACTCGTTTTAGGATTTCATCACAGATCGTGTAAGCGAAATCAATTTTACGGACATTTCTCGTGAACGAGATGACATTACATTTGCCAATATTTAATTCCATGTTATTATCTATACACCATTGAGACAATGTGAGGAGGTCTTTTTGCAAAGTTTTGCAGTCTTCTTGTGAATTCACGGGTTGAAAAATTTTTAAGTCATCCGCATATAGTAAACATTTACAAAAAAGTTTTGCCGTTAGATCATTTATGAATATAATAAAGAGTAGTGGTCCTAAATGGGATCCTTGAGGGACACCAGATGTGACAAGTTTGGGAGAGGACTCATAACTATTAACTTGTACATATTGACTCCTGTTAGAGATATAAGATATGATCCATCTCAGGAGGTTGCCATGGAAACCTGTTCTTTTTAGTTTTTGGATCAGAAGAGGATGACTGACTTTATCGAAAGCCTTTCGGAAATCAGTATAGACTGCATCTACTTGTGTTCTTTTGTCAAAATTGGTACATAAAAAATCTACATATTCGATTAAATTTGTGGTAGTGGATCTTTTGCATACGAATCCATGCTGAACAGAACTTAAAATATGTTTAAAATGTGTAAAAATGCTTTTATAGATTAAGGATTCGAAAATTTTCCCAAAACATGAGAGTATACTTATTGGGCGATAATTAGAGATGTCACTTTTATTCCCAGATTTGAAGATAGGAGTGATACGTGCTGTTTTCCAAAGATCAGGAAAAACACCTTCTTTAAGAGATTTACGAAATATAACATGAAGAGGATAAACAAGAGATTTAGCACAGTTTGATATAAATAATGGTGGAATGGCATCTGGACCTGGACCTTTGTTTGAGTTTAGTGATTTCATAGCGTTGAATATTTCAGTCTTTGAAATTTCGACATGACTGAGCTCATAGGTACTTTCTTGAGAATCATAATTTACATGTTGATTTGATACATCATTTGTATTAAAAACAGAGCAGAAGTAATTTGAGAAAAGTTCACTAATTTCATGACCATTGTTTGCTACAGTTTCATTGAAGTGCATTATTTTAGGAATTAAGTGAGTCATACCTTTTGATTTTGCATAAGTCCATAGTGGTTTTGTACTATGATGTAAAGTGTCTTCGATAGAATTAATATAAGATTGGAAGCATTTGTGAATTCCAGTTTTGACCCTTGATCGTAGGATTGTGAAACTATCATAGTCTCTAGGATTCCCAAACTTTTTGAATTTTTTTCTAAGTTTGTCTTTTTCTTTGATTTGATGGATAACAACACTGGAATACCAGATAGGATATTTGTTTTTATTCACTTTTTTTGGTGTGTGTTTCTCTATAATTGGCCAGATGCTATTATATAGGAATTGAAGAGACTCATTGCAATTTAGTGTTACCATTGGGGTCCAGTCGATTAGGGATAATTCATTGGTACAATTAAGATAATCAGTTTTCTTGAAATTGAATAAAGGACGTTCAAGGTTATCATTAAGATTGTGCATTGTATTAATAGTTAGATCCATTTCAATTGGTGGATGGTGCACGTCAATTTTAGAAAGAGCGAGGGCAGGTTGAACATTAAGCGTAAAATCAGAGAGAGCTAGATCAAGTAAAATGTTAAAATATTTGTATTACTTTAACCAATGATCCTCAAATTTTAACCAGTCTAATTTTATTTATTTAAGTATCCCTCATACATAAGCGTGGGCGGACATGACTCTCAACTTTTAGACTGAATACAAACAATAAATGTGTGCCTAAGAATATATTTTATTTATTTATTTTATATTATAGAAACAAACAGTACATGATTTACAGAGATGAAACAATATACAGGAATAAGATACTTCATGTTGTGTACCTATGATATGTTTCCTTGTAATGTCTGCTAAGTGGTATGTGTATTCCTTAATTACCAGGTGACTTGTGAGGTATATAGGTATGTGTGTGACGTGTGTAATGTATGCTTGTGTGTGTGTGTGTCTGTATGTATGCGCATTGAATTCTTTAAATTATTGACATGATGCCACGTTTGAATTTGGGCAGTGAATCCGAAAAAATGTCATAATATAAAAACACAATAGCATTTGCAAATTTATTACGTTAAAAATTGCAATCAAAACTAAATAACATTTCATATAAATTATTTAGAATAATAGACTCCAAGGTATAGTGGTCAAAATTTAAAACTTTGTAGTAATTTCAAAAATGACGGGACCATCTTAGAACTTCACTATTCTATTTGACTAATCTGTGTTTATTTTTAATCATTAATATAATCTAATGTATTATTTACATAAACAAAAATGTTTTATTGCCTTAAAAATTATATCATAATGGAACGCGTTAAGCATATTTTTTGTGATCTTTAACTGTTGTAGTAAACAATGATCGGAGACTATGGAATACTAGTGAACGTATCTCTCTGATGAATGTACGACGCGACGGAGAGTATAAAAGGCCTGTTTGTGTGTAAGACAGCATTTCCAATTTTTATTCGTCATACCAGTTGTACTTTGGATAGTACCTATACAAATTATCGGATTCTATGTTTTATTGTACCTTTCTATTAAAAAACAAGAATATTATAATCATTTTCTTCTTTTGGGGGTTTTGATATCACTAAACTAGGTTATAAAAAGCTACGGCAAAATCAATTTCGATAAAATGATAATAATTAAACAAAACTACTTAGAGTGTGAATGGTAGCAGAAGTCGATATTGTACGATCAAGTGAATCAGATATTTGAGTCGGGCCATGTCAAGAGTCAGAATAATAGAAGAGTATGTATGAATGTGCATGAAGCAAGAAGTGTATATCAAGACGGAGTTGTCTTGCGGTCCGTCCTCTCTTCCTACACGGTGTGATGATTAGTTAGTTAGTTTGTTAGTTAGGGCTTTTCCTCAGTAACTTGTGTACTCATTCTAAAATTGTTGAATTTTAGAAACATTCTAAAACTCTTGGATAAACTAAATGTCCACTATACCAAGGTTAAAATAGTTTATTTCTGCATCCACATTAATCTTAAGCTATTTATTCGGAGATATTTCTATGAAAAGGAAAATGATGCCTAACAAACTTTTGAAGGCTAACCGTGTTTACTCAATTACGTTTAATTTATTTACTATAATATTCTAATGAGAGTTATTTCCTTCCATTTAGATTTGATAGAACTTTAAAATAGCACTCAAAATGAAAACTTAACAACATAGAAATTAAGTTTACTTAATCAACTTCAATGTTATCGTTGTTTTCCAAAAGCCACGAATAATTATTTAACTTCAAAAACGGAGTGCCATTTTAAAGTTCAATTCATGTATTTTATTGTTTGAATAACTTAGAAAACACTTTTTTCTTGTATTTGATTAACGTCTGTAGTGAATCCTTGTGGGACGATTTTGACACTGATAATAATTGGGGGGGAAATAAGGGAGAAGAGAATGTAAATACATCATTATAAAACGAATTGTTACAATTCTTACCTACACATGAATAATTACTCGCGTGTATAATATTATGTTTTCAATAAATTAGTATTATTCATTTCTGATTAGCTAACGTATACCCGGCGTTCCTGGGGGTTAACCTTTGGAGCTAGACATATAGCATAGTTTCCTTTTCTGTAGGCGTTTTACGATATACATTTCGGTAGAACATTGTTTTTATTTATCTCAGAAGGTTTAGCCAGCGTAAGTAATGAAGCGAGGGAAAATATTTTTTATTTGTTTAATTTTTAACTTGAAAAAAAAGATCGACTTTTTTCTACTTTGTATAAATATAATATGCATGAATTATATATAAAAACCTTTTCGGAAGAAATTCTCTGAATGATAGATATATATATATATATATATATATATATATATATATATATATATATATATATATATATATATATATATATATATATATATATATATATATATATATAATATATATATATTTATCATACACTATATATATATATATATATATTGTGTAGTTTAGAAGAACTAAGCGCATAAACAGGCAGACGCGGATAGCGACTTTAATGTATCCTATTATTATTACAGATAAAAATTGTTATGAGATGTCTTACTGACAGCCCTGATTCAATAGAGCTAACTCTTAGTTTTCAGCAAATTCAACCAAATTCAATATTGAAGGTAACAATAACCTCAATACTAAACTACTGTACGGATTGAAAATAAAAATGCTAATGTACCTATGTATACCAGATGTTATTTTTGTTTAATTTTCAACATAATTTCTCTGTAATTATTCTGTTTAACATAATACTGTTTCGCTCCTGTGAACCACTGTAAACATAAATCATGTATATTGTAAAAGCCTTTTACGGCGTCTAAATAAATAAATAAAAAACAAGGCAAAATGCTTTGACTCGACCACTTTGCTTTTCTTATTTCTATTCATTTGTTTTTGTGTCCCACGTCCTGTCCATCACTTTGAGATGGTAACTGTTTACAATAATACCTTTTTTATTCCGCCAGAGCGCGTGGGCATTGCGACTGTTGCATGTTACAAGTCTACTGTTACTGATACTATTTTGAATTATGATAACTCGCCAAGATGAGAAATAAAATGAAATAAAACGGTAGGTACCTGCTGATATTATTATTCCAAATTTTATTTTTTTCTGTATAGGCAGATTTTTTATTTATCCCAAAAAACCAATCCAATTTTACGTGTTACGTGCGTGTTATTTATTCCGGAATTTTATTTGTATTTTCGTATTTGATGAACACGAGTTAATATCAGATAAATCACATTAATCTCCCGTGGGACTCGGAATAAAAGTTTTTGCGTAATGCGTGTAGCTCCGATTGTTTGATAGATCCAATTATGGCGGAAAAAACCGACATGTTATTGAGAGATTTATATATTATATCTACAGTAGATAATATTCCAAATAAATAACTAGTATGCATACCAGAAATACATATATATGTATACATATATATGTATATATATATATATATATATATATATATATATATATATATATATTGGTTGCGCCAATACGCAATAGACATTAATTTATACACACATCTCATGCACACATACACACATACCTGCGACCACTGTACTGAGATAGTATTGTTGTCCTTTGTTCCTACCTTCCTTTCCATTCCTGCTAATTTATGTGCCCTTTGGTAATCTGTCAGTATGTTGCAATAACCCGAACCGCTAACAATAAACCGCATCCGCGCGAGGTCTCATCTCCCTTATCTTACGACATTATTATTCGCGACGATATAGTGCAATCCGCTTCATGTTAAGTGACATTGTTGTGAGGAGAAGACAGGAAGATACAAGTGCCCTTTCCTAATGGTGAGTCCTTCCTTTATCCATACAACAAATATTGTCTTATGTACAGTGGTCATTGCTCAATCATCCAAGGTCCTTCGACAATCGTTTCTTACACTTTCATAAAAACAACTACATAACTTCTTACACACCATAGTTGGCCCAAACGAGCCTGATATTGAACCGTAATTTCCGTAATTTCGGTAATAAACCATAAGAGTGTTATTGCGTTTTACATACCCGCGTAATCAATTAATAACTACCCGCATTTTATTTCTGGATATTCCTATCCGATATTACTGGATGGTTTAAACGGAAATAACATATTTACCCGCAAATAGAATAGATTTAATATATGCCAATACCGCTATTTAATATCTATTTCTAATAATAATACCGATATTGTTATATCAACCGCATTTAAAATTAACCGCATTTCATTATAAATAATTTGTTTATTGTAATACATCCCAGTATTGGATGTATTCTACATAAAAAGAATAATACTTCAATAAGACGTAAAGTGATAAATTTGTTCTACCTGCATTATCTATACTTAACCCTTCACGGCACCCGCACTGAGTTAACCCTACGGGCATAAAAGTTAATTTATTGAATAAAAATTTAATATTAATCAATTTATTTTATATAAATATTATAATATTTTTTACCACATTCAATTATAAATAACCAGAATCAGAAATGGCTACAAGCGCGTCCGGGTCGTCACGGGACGAAAGACTATTGAAACGTTTAAATGCAAAATTGACCGCTAATTTTGCATGTTTACAATCAGTCTTCGACAAGATGAAGAAGGCTTCTGATAGTGTTAACAATCGGCAATCTTTTTTATCAGGCGCAAGTACATTAGAAAGAATTCGGTCCGAATTTATAACGCTTCTAGATGAAAAGGTTAATTGTGAACTGGAATTGAACCCAGAAGCAGTCGCTGAATATTCTCAATTAAATGCTTTTGAGGAAATTTTCGGCATTATTAAATATACCGAAGCGAACATGCTGGCCAATCCAGTTGAAAAACCTCGCCGTCAAATTAAATTACCGCCTTTAGAAATAGCGTGCTTTGACGGAAAATTAGAAAATTGGCCTCTTTTCTATGAGACTTATATCTCGGTTATCCATTCAAATAATTCATTGGATAATTCAGAAAAGATGCAGTATCTGATGTCCAAGTTGACGGGAAAAGCTTTAAATATTTGCAAAACTATAACACCTACCGGTACAAATTACCAAGTGATATGGGACGCATTGTGCACCAAATATAATGATCCCCGCGTTCTCGCTGAGTCATACTTTGATCGATTGCTGAAAATACCTGCTGTTACTTCGGTTACGCCCGCTTCGCTAGAAAAATTTGCAGATACATACGCGACTAACATTGCCGCACTGAAACAGTTACGAATCAAGGATCTCGCAGAATTTATATTGCTACAACTGGGCCTTAAACGTCTTGACATAGAGACAGTGAAGGCTTTCGAATCGTCTATTCGGAATGATGAAAGTTTCCCGTCCAGCTCTGATTTAATTGATTTTGTAAGAGGACAGCAACGAATTCTTAATCGCGCGCAAATTGCACAACCTACGTCGAGCCGTCTTGGCTCAAATAATAATAATTCCGCAAAGACATTTATTAATGTCGAAAAAGGCGACAATCACTCTGTCGAAATTTGTTTTTGTTGTCAAAGGGGATCGCACCCTTTGTATCAATGCTCTAAATTTAATGGTTTAGAACCACGCGAGCGATATAATTTAATCAAGTCATCGAATATACGAGTTTGCGTGAACTGCCTCAGTACTAGGCACGGCACAAAAGCGTGCAAATCAAAGAGTACGTGCAAATCATGCACTCTCAACCACCATAGTTTGTTGCATTTCAAACAAACTGATCAGCGAAAACCACAACGAGACCAAATACCGTCTCCCGCGTCGCCAGCAGACGTCGATAATGAAGATTCAAATTCTGCAAGCCCGGTATCACTGTGCGTGACAAATTCATTTACTATAGCAAATACTACTGCACTCTTAGGAACTGCCGTTTGCACTACCCGAGATGCTAAGGGCCAGGTGCAGACAATACGTGCTCTGATAGATAGCGGCTCCCAAAGGGATATTATTACGCGTAAATGCTGTTTACGTTTGAATCTCACGGTGCGATCATCGCGAGGCACTTACGTCACGGGAATAGGCGACTCAAGAAATTTGACAAAGGGTATGACTTGTCTAAAATTATACTCCCGCTACGACGACACTCACTCGTATATGATTGAACCTTATGTAGTAGAAACTATAACTAGTGAGTTGCCTACTGTTAACGTCAACCGCGCCTCGTTGTCGTATCTCGACAATTTGCCCTTAGCAGATAATACTTTCTGCACGCCCGGTGAAATCGATATTATCTTGGGATGTGACATGTTTGCTCGCATTTTTAAAGCACACAAAATATCAGGTTATCCCGGCCAGCCAATTGCTATAGAAACTACTTTGGGCTATCTCATCCTGGGCACTGCTCCAACGATGACTGAGACCCCAAGTATAAACGCCACACCATCATTTTGTACGTTCGCGAAAAATGATGACTTTTGCCTTTCGCGCTTCTTCGAATTGGAAGACATTCCAGACGAGAAGTTTTTAACGCCTGATGAACAGGAATGTGAAGACACTTTTAAACTCACCACTTCCCGTGACACGACAGGTCGTTACATTGTTGCGTTGCCGTTTTGCAACAGTCCTTCTATCCTCGGTGAATCGTTGCCAGCCGCTGAGCGCCGGTTCCGATCTCTCGAACGCCGACTAATCGCTCAACCCGCTATAAAATTAGAGTACGACAAAATATTACGCGAATACCTACAGAAAGGGTACATTTCGCCTGTCGATAATACTGACTTACCCCATTACGTCATTCCGCATCATATTGTAGTTCGCGAGGATAAATTAACCACCAAAATCCGCATGGTTCTGGACGCGAGCATGAAATCCGATTCGGGCTACTCGCTCAACGACATTCTACATACCGGTAAGAATTTACAAGGTGATTTGTTTCGGATTATACTTAAGTTCCGATTGTTTGCAGTAGCTATAACCGCCGACATAAAACAAATGTATCTTCAAATTGTAGTGCAAGAAGAATGCCGTCGTTATCAGCGAATACTTTATAGATTTAACAATAGCGACCCTTTACAATTGTTCGAATTTAATCGCGTCACATTCGGCATGTCTTGCAGCCCATTTTTGGCAATGCGTACACTGCGCCAACTCGCGTCGCATGAACGACCTCGTTTTCCACTTGCTGCAAACTTGGTGGAAAATGGCTCTTTCTATATGGACGATTTCGTCACCAGTTGTTCGTCGGTCGAGGAAGCCTCCGAGTTATCGACGGAATTAATTCAGCTGTTCGCTTCTGGAGGATTTGACCTTGTAAAGTTCTCTAGCAATTCTCCTAATCTTTTGTCCACGATTCCTTCAGCTCGTCGTGTTAAGGAACATGTGGAATTTAATCCTAATGAAAACCTAAAAATCATTGGATACCCGCTTCAGATAATTTCATATTTGTTGTAAACTCCAACGAAAGAATTTGTACTAAACGAAACATTCTCTCGACGATTGCTCGTCTTTGGGATTTGATGGGTTTCGTTGCACCAGTTGTATTATTAGCCAAGCTTATAATTAAGTCTCTTTGGGAATACAAGCTTGATTGGGACGATACTCCTCCTGGAACTGTTGTCACGCTTTGGCGACAGTTTGAAAAAGAATTGCCATTGCTGCAATCTATTAAAATTCCTCGTTTTGTAGGAATCGAACACCAATGTGTACTAACCCTTATCGGGTTTTCAGACGCAAGTGAACGCGCATTCGGAGGTGTTATTTACTTACATGTTTACTGTCCGAATACTGATAAAACCACAATTAGTTTATTATGTGCCAAATCCAAAGTCGCTCCTGCTAAGACGATTTCACTTGCGCGATTAGAACTATGTGGAGCACTAATACTTGCGCGATTAATGCATACGGTCAGTAATACCTACGCATCAAATTCAAGAGCTCATACGACCTTAGCTTTTTGCGACAGCACGGTTGCTCTAGCGTGGATAAATTCACCGCCTGCGAAATGGCAGACCTTCGTTGCCAATCGTGTGTCACAAATACAAAAACACCTGGGGGCTGAATGCTTCTATCATATAAAAGGGAAAGACAATCCCGCCGACTGCCTGTCGCGTGGTCTTACCCCCGCTCAACTCATAGACCATCCGTTATGGTTTAATGGCCCCGCATTCGCTCAGTTACCTAAAAATGATTGGCCTTTACAGCGTTTTGATTCGAAATCTGTATCTGATCCACCCGAACTGAAAACTAAAGTTTTGATGTCCGTTCAAAACAATAACCGCCTCAAAACAATTGCTCCACCTTTACTGTGTGCACTAGCTACTCGTGTTAGTTCATGGCCAAAATTAATTCGGATTGTAATCTATGTTTTTCGTTTCATTAAGAAATTACCGCGAACATTCGAATTAAGTCATATCTTAACTGCAGAAATAGCTGTTATAAAATCAATACAGCAAGAACATTTCTCCGAAGATATAAAGGCAGTCAATGATGGGAAGAAGGTTCGGCGAGCTATTGCAAAATTGAATCCGTTTCTTCATCACGGTATTCTAAGGGTAGGAGGCAGATTAAAAAACGCTGAAATAGAATTTGACAGTCGTCATCCCATTCTATTACCCGCGCGTGATCATGTAGTCGATTTAATAATAGATTACTATCATATCAAGAACCTACATACGGGTCCCACTTTACTCATGTCTCTGCTAAGACAAAGATTCTGGATACTTTCCTCGCATAATCTGGTCCGGAAGCGCGTGCACCGGTGCAATACGTGCTTCAAGGTTAAGCCTAAACCACAATTCCCAATAATGGGAGATTTACCCGCTTGTCGCGTCCGCGAAACCAAGGCTTTTCTACACACAGGTGTTGACTACGCTGGCCCGCTTCAAATAATCCCTTATAGACGTCGGGGGGTCCGAAGTCAAAAGGCATACATTTGCATATTTATCTGCCTAGTGACCCGTGCGGTTCATATCGAACTCGCTTCAGATCTTTCCACCGAAGTCTTTCTCAACGCTTTCAAGCGTTTTTTATCTAGACGTGGTCCTGTGAGTGTAATGTACTCCGATAATGGAACGAACTTCGTGGGAGCTAAGTCTCATTTAAACTCTTTATTCGATCTAATAGAGTCTCGTAATTATAAGAAGGAACTCTAAAATAATCTACGGGAAAACCGTATCGAATGGAAAATGAATCCTCCTCAAGCTCCACACTTTGGTGGAATCTGGGAAAGTAACATTAAATGCCTGAAGAGTTATTTAAATAAAATCGTAGGCACCTCTCTACTGACTTACGAAGAGATGCAGACAGTGCTTTCTCAGATTGAAGCAATTTTAAACTCACGTCCGCTGTCGGTACTTAGTGTCACCGATGTTTCAGCTCCGTTACCTTTAACACCCGCGCATTTTTTAACACTTACGCCGTTAAAATCTCTACCCGCCGCTGACTTGTCCAACGAGTCCGTAAACTTACTGCAAAGGAAGCATCTCGTCGATCATCTCGTCCAGACTTTCTGGAACCGCTGGCGTATGGAATATTTAAATACATTACAATCGCGGCAGAAATGGAACACGAGTTCAAACCCGGTAACGGCAGGCACAATTGTAATGATCAAGTGTGACAATATTGCGCCTCTTCAATGGCCTATTGGCATAATAGTCAACGTATATCCCGGTTTGGACGGAGTGACCCGTGTTGACCCTGATGTCAAAACGAACACCGGCATATACCGCAGAGCAGTAGTAAAACTCTGCCCTTTACCGTCGCAATAATAGTCTTTGGCAACTTGGTCATCAGATGGTACATCTATGGCCCTCTTTTTTTATTTTCTACATTATTCTATTTGATTTAGTTTAAATTTACCGCTGATTAATTTATTAATAAATTAGTACAAAAGCATCACATATTAACATTTTTCTGACCTTTTTACAAATTAATATTAATTTTACCGCGTGTTACTACAATTTTGTTCGTTTTAACGTTAAAGCGTACTGACCCTTTTTATGGTTTATGGAAGTGGATTCTTTCATCCCCTTCCAGGCGGGGGGCATGGTTGCGCCAATACGCAATAGACATTAATTTATACACACATCTCATGCACACATACACACATACCTGCGACCACTGTACTGAGATAGTATTGTTGTCCTTTGTTCCTACCTTCCTTTCCATTCCTGCTAATTTATGTGCCCTTTGGTAATCTGTCAGTATGTTGCAATAACCCGAACCGCTAACAATAAACCGCATCCGCGCGAGGTCTCATCTCCCTTATCTTACGACATTATTATTCGCGACGATATAGTGCAATCCGCTTCATGTTAAGTGACATTGTTGTGAGGAGAAGACAGGAAGATACAAGTGCCCTTTCCTAATGGTGAGTCCTTCCTTTATCCATACAACAAATATTGTCTTATGTACAGTGGTCATTGCTCAATCATCCAAGGTCCTTCGACAATCATTTCTTACACTTTCATAAAAACAACTACATAACTTCTTACACACCATATATATATATATATATATATATATATATATATACACCTATATATATATATATATATATATATATATATATATATATATATATATATATATACATATATATATATATATATATACTGCACAGGGATTTTACCAGTGATTCTTACGTTGTATTTTTTATCAAGAAAATTAAATACATTTTATCTCATTCAAATTTTATTCCCTAACCCAGTGAACCCAGAGCATCAAATCTCAGTATCCCAATAGATCTGGAACGGAAAATCTTGGAAAGTAGAGCACCACGAAGACTGAAAGCTAGAAAGGAGGTGATAGCCATCAGCAAAGAACCAGCATGCCTTTGAAATTCAGATTGCCAGCTGCACAACCAAAATAAAATAGTCCAATTTTTATTCGTGACCCACAAATATTTCAATCCTTATTCAGTCGTTTTTACACTAAACAATAACTTATTTTACACTTAACATTAACTTGTTCTTTGAATCTCGCCACAGAAATGGGTTAGGTACTTGTCACTGCTCCCCGTATTCATTGAAACCTTTTTTATCATTGTTTGTTACTTAATTTTTTTGTTCTCCGCCGTGGTAACAATCACAATATCCAACTCAAATATCTTAATTCTGTTTATTATGTGTATATAATATTTCTATTTATGTATAACATATTATACAGTTTTGTATGAATCTAACTCAAGACAACTGGCTGAGAATTAATGTAACCACCTTACAACAGTGCGGCGATTGTCTATAAGCGGTAATTATTACAAATGAATGTAATTTTATTATAATTTATAATTAATGTTTTGTTTAGTACCCTATAGAGTTATCAATTTTATTGTAACCATTTATAATATCTTAATACTTTAAAGCAATTATATTTATGAAAGATTTCGCAACAGAGTGAATGCGTTCACGGGTTGATAACACATCTGTATTTTTTTCTAGATTCTTAATTTATTTCCACCTTTCTCTACGCATTCAAGATTCTTTAAAACCATTGACATACCACATTGTTTTCAAGAATCAAGAGAGAGAAACTTCTTAGGCAGTTCCTGCTGATCCGAGATGGGTACCGGGCTAATTTCTCAAGAATGTCAAAAGTTTCCCCATTTTGTTTTGCC
Organism: Hesperophylax magnus; assembly: GCA_026573805.1. NCBI lineage: Eukaryota > Metazoa > Arthropoda > Insecta > Trichoptera > Limnephilidae > Hesperophylax > Hesperophylax magnus. Next base: position 1,852,481 of record JAIUSX010000071.1, read on the forward strand.
TACGTATAATCGCAATAATTCACGGAAATCTGTTATCTTTTCGTATCGTTACTTTGTATTTTGGCGCGTTATGTTTACCTCTTTCGAGAACTTGGCCTGTTAAAGCGTATGAATTACACTTCCACAATTTCGAATAATTTAAGTGTTGCTCGGTCGTTTTTTCGAGACGCTCCCAGTATCTTCGGATATTATTACCTAGGGCTTTACCGTTTCTTGAGGAAGATTTGGTTCTTTGTATTAATTGTTCCGGGACTTCAATTAGCAAGGGCCTGCGCGAGAAGACTAATTTCAAGCTTCTGTATCATTCTACAAATTACTACGCACAGGTTAGGTTGTAACTACTAACTAAGTAGGTTTATTATATACTATCACTTTATCAGTTCTATTTAGCGGGATTCGGTAAATATTTATATTTACTTAATAATGGTAAGATCTAATAAATAAATAATTTCCCGGGAAAAATATCTAATAATTCTCTCAAGACCTAGGTATATATAATTATTTGGAAATAATGTGTAGAGCAGGCAGGCTCATCCTGCGGCCCAATTTAATTGTTTTTGTGTTATTAGACCTACTACTCTCGTTGGGGGTTTTGATTAGTTGCTTGAAAAGTGCCAGGCGCATGGCTGCAATACGAATTTATGTTAAAAATCAATTACAACCGGTATATTTTTCCCCACATTTCTCGGAAGATTGAATACAACTGACTTGATTTCTATAAGTGGATGGTGAGTGCAAATGAGGCGCATGTATAGTATAGTGGAGAGCGAGAGAGCGAGCAAGGCGGTTAATCATGTTCTATTTTTAAAAAAAATTATTAACAAAGTGGAATATGCAGTATTTAAACGAGAATAATAATTCTGTAAAAATATAAAGTGCGTCACCAATGCTTATCTGGAGATGTCAAGCAATAAATCAAAACCTCCATCGAGAGTCCGGGCCCTACTTGTTATGCCTATGTCGGCTCCCACACTCAGCGAGCTTGTGTGGAGCCGGCAATACAATAGTCAGAGTGAGAGTGAGACGGCTGTAGTCTAAGCATTGACCAATCAAGTAATCACATCACATCAAGTACACATTTTAAGAAATTGTATTGTTTACTCCTATTAGCAGTGATGCCATTCCTAATGAAATTTCGGTAGATATACCGATTGTCACAAAAACTACCGATATTCATAGAAAATCCACTGAAATCTATATAAATGATTACTACTATACTAATTTTTAAGTATGTAAACAAAAAATAAAGTAGTAATGATCTGATTTTAAAATATTTTATACAGCAAAAAGATTCTCTCTCAACCAGTCACTGCGCAAAAATTCAATTTGCGAAATAACACATTTTCGTCATGGATATAACGAAATAACTCAAACTGCTTGTGCAGCAAAAGTCGTTGCGAGGCCTCAACATTCCTTTGTTAGTTCATTTGCATATTCGCAAATTGCACGTTAGAGCAAACGAATTTCGTAAAATTTAAATAAAAAATGTGTTTTACTGTCTTTGTCATTTTCTCTTAGCCTTTTATAAGAGAATAATAAAATAGATTTTTGTTATTAAAACTACTTATTAAAATTCAAACGTCTGCTAGAAAAGTTTTTTTATTGTGTATATTTGTCATTAAAGATGAAGATAAAAATAATTCATTTAAATGTGTCATGAAAAAGAACAATTTGCAAATGATAACAAAAAGGTAACGGCTGCAACTGAGAATCGAACCTAGGATCTCTGTCTTAGCCGAAACATTATATGTTATTTAATATTTTTTAAACATGCTGCAACAATTTATTACCTGTGTGCTAAAATTTGGGTTTTGTGACATTGAGACATAACCCTTAGAGGCATGGAGAATCCGCCACAATAAGGAGCTATATGACATCTACCAAGCTCCCAGACTCTCTTCTCATTTACGGCTCCAAAGACTAAGATGGGCCGGACATGTGCACCGAATACCAAGCACACGTGTACCAAAGAAGGTTCTAAGAGGACACCCGGGAGGCAAACGAAAGGCGGGCAGACCTAGGCTGAGATGGGAGGACGATGTCAGGAAAGATGCCAGAGGACTACTCCATGTTGCAGATTGGAAGACGACGGCCGAGGACAGAGGGCGGTGGAGGCTCATGTGGAGGCCAAGGCTCGAAATGGGCTGTAGCGCCATTGAAGAAGAAGAAGACATAACCCTTGAAAATTACAATGCCTTCCTTTACATTTTCATATAAAAGGAATTCATTGAACATTGATGTAAATGGTTCCATGATAACTCAACACAGTGATTATTCAACACGTATTTAAAGGGTGATATAAAGTCATTAAAAAAGATGAAATTTTTTTTTAACCTAACCTAACCTAACCTACTTAACCCGGTTAAAAAGGTTTTTGTTTCATCACTTTGTGTGATGAATGTGATGAATTATCATTTTGTTGATTTATCCGATCACCGATGTAAATACCCCAATTAAAGAATGATAAATATTATTTTTGGTTCCCTATTTATAATCGGAAATCTAAAATCGTCGCAACTTCTTGTAGGGTGGCCATAACAGCGCTATTAATATTAACAATTTTACCATATTATTGGGTAACACGTTATTAATAACGGATAACACGTTATTAATTATAAATTAATATTAGGTTATTAACTTAAAACGTATCATATATAGTTGGAGTTGCGTTGTTTCTATGTTCGTAAATCTGCTGCAGAATAATACAGACCGCACGCCTCCTTTCTGAATTATTTACATATTTAGTTTTTACTTTTGTTTTAATTATATGTTTTTATAATTTATCCTATTCTCATAGCGGTCTTTGTTTTCTTTATGCATACGTTTCAATATCTAGGATAATATTAGAAACACCGTAATAATTTCTGTATCTGAGTGCTTCTGACATTATCTGGTCTCCAATGGTTTCAATTATTATTAAAGAAAAAAAATATCGCAGCCATTTGATGTCTTTTTTGTGTTATTATCTCAATTTCTCTCTATCAATAACTTTTTACTTGTACTATTTTCGAGACCAAGAAAACTGGATTGTGTTTTTATAATCCGTATCCAAACGGATTTTCCTTGTGGACTCTTTTTTATGTGTAAAAAGCTGAGTAAAGTTTGCTTCTTAAGGAAAGAGATCACTTTTTGTTTTGGCTGAACAAAAAGCTTATTTGAAAAAAGAATTTCTCGTCGAGTGTAAAACTACCTAGCACAACAACCTTTCTGTAAAATTGCGACAGCCGCGATTACCTATTTTTACCCATAAACTATATAAGGGTTTTTTGTTTTATGTATAATTAGTTTATTCAATAAGCTCTTAAATTTTATTTTATTTATTATTCTATTCCCATAAGTTTATAAAATACATAAAATAAAATATGCCCCTGGTTTATATAAATTTACACCATTTGTGGAAATAAATCACATAATATCGCTGGTGGAAGCCCTAATTGAAAATGAAAACGTTGTTCAGTAATACTTTAGTTATGCTAAATAACTCAACTAATGGAGGACTGAACGCAATTGTACAAAGAAGCGAAGCTAGCAGTCCACAATGGAGTGCTGGTACCTACCCTGGAACTGGCAGAGAAAGGATGAAAGTAGACTGAATGCTGTAGAAATGAGATCCCTGAGGCGTATGTGTAGTAAAACCATTTATGATCGTCTGAGAAATGTGGAGATCCGCAAAGAGTGCAAGGCTGATGTAAGCGTAATGAGAAGATGAAGAAAGTGACCCTTAGATGGTTTGGGCATGTAGAGCGAATGAGCGAAGAAGTAGTGTGAGGAGAATATACGATGCAAATTTGAATGGTAGCAGAAGTCGGGGACGCCCGAGGAAGACATTGCACGACCAAGTGAATCAGATACTTGATTCAAGCCATGTCAGAATAATAGAAGAGTATGTATGAGACGATGTATGAATGTGGATGAGGCAAGGAGTGTGTGACAAGACTGTGTTGTCCGTCCTCTCTGCCTACCCCTGCGGTGAAACAGCTTGATGGTTATTTAGTTATGCTTAGTTACATTGAAATCTTCACTAGGTTTTAGCTTCTCCTTCGGTCTTACTGCTCCAGTCGAGGTTTTCAAAACTAGAGATGGCAAAGATTCAATGACTTTGAGCACTTGAGTTATCGTGTGATCTTAAATTATTTATATATTTCAATTAATTTACTATCACAGGTTTTATCACCGCAGTGATCATAATAAATATATATTTATATTGGATGACTGTTGAGGATCATAGTTTATAAGCACCCAAAAATAATTAAAAGAGACGAAGGACACAGAATTTAGTAATTTTCTCGATCTTTTTTTGTTATAATATTTGATCATTAGATACAGATAAGACCATTTAAAAAATCTTATTTCGCTCTTAAGATTTATAAAATTTACACGATGATATATATATGGTATTTTTAAGCAATCCATGTTTTATGTTTAACTAGAATATTGCAGATATTCTGTTCTGTTGATATGCAGATATTGACGATTAAAATAATATTGTGACCTGAAAACAGGACCTTGAGTATTTTTTAAAACACCAAATAAACACTGTTAATTGAAAAATTACTAATATTAAATATTGTTTATTTATTATGAATCTCAAAAACGTTATTACATGCACTTAACGAATGAATTGACATGTTTTCTAATATTTTTTTAGTAAAATACGAATGTATTATCACAATGTGAGAAGCCGTGTTCATAAAAATTCAAATATTTACGCATTTCGTATATTTATTTTGTATTTTTTATATATTTATTTAGGAAAATCAACTGATTTATAAGTAATAAATTATAAGTAATACAAATAAAACCTTGACATATTTATACACGAAAATTCAGCTAGTTAAGTAATAAAATAAAATGAAAAAAGTAAAAAAAATATAGTAGGTACCTTAATAAAAAAATTAAGACATTTGTAAGAACTAAGCGATGTGTTTATAATTTGTGGTCGGTTGAGTATAATATGTGTACTTTGTGGGTATATTTTTTATTCCTTTAAGATAAATTTATTTAGTTTGCCTTTTATCCTAAATCCTAATTCATATCCTTATTTCGTTTGTGAAATGTTTTTTGTTTCCCTCATTGTTTTTGTCGAGTGTCAAATTGTTGAATGGTTTTATTGCCTGGTATTTGTGATGTCTTTGTCAAAGGTTGTGTTTGAAATAGATAGTTAGGTGTACAGATGTATTTCATATTCTTCCTCTTTCCCAATTCATTCCCTCTATTCTCACTCAGTCTAACATCATCGCATGGATAGTTCCATAGTATTCGAACATTGTAAACTCACGTGTGTTGTATCTTAAAAATATATTTTTTTAATAAATGTATGCCTCCTACCGTCTGTCGCTCTTCAAGAATCTCACAATCTATTAATGACTCCATCTGACTCTTTGTACCGTTTCATATCCATAATCATATTTCACGGCGGAATTCGCCGCTGTCAAACTCCCATACATTCTGTTTCTAAGTGGTCGGTGGCCTATAAATGTTCCGCTCCGCGAAAGTAATTCCCTTAAATCGGCCATTTTTGTGTGCAGCTTAGTAATTTTCCAAGCGGACAGCGCCGATCTTGATAGCGGCCTTAAATCTGCCTCGCCGCAACCCCACTCTCCCTCTCACACTTAAAACCCACCCACATTCCTCCCCTCGCCCGGCCGCTATCTGCCGCCGGCCACTGCGCCGCCTGCACCACTTCATATTTTACTTCAGTCACTTGAAGTTTCAAAAATCATACTTATTCAATACTTAATAATATTCAATTCACATTTTGATTTTATTCATACCTAGCATACCTGGCGAGGATTGTTCTATATATTTTTTTAAATAGATATATGCAACACCTATATGTTTATTTTCTTATTTAGTGAAAGAGTATTTGTATTCTATAATTTCAAAGTCCTGCCAGTAACATAATATGCATACTGATTGACACAGACCAAATATTCAACATGTTTGACGTATTAGATGCCAACTTTCCATAATAGACCAGTTATAAAAGCGCCCAAAAAACACAAAAACTCCGACGTTAAACACAAGCTTTGGACAAAGACACCACAAATACAAGGCAATAAAATCATTCAACGATCTATCATTAGATGCAAAAACATTTCATGAACATAAATGAAATATGGATTATAGAAATTTGAAAACATTACGAATTTAACAAGTAGGAGTGAGGCCACATTTCAGATAAATAATTCAGGGACCCCCGACAAAAACATAAGACATAGCACAATCAAGTGAATCAGATACTTGACTCGGGGGTGTCAAGAGTCTGAATAATATAATATTATTATTAGTATGTATGAGACGTATGATAGGGAAAATAAGTGTGTCCCACGACCGAGTTGTTTGGCCGTCCGTTCTATCTGCCTACCCCTGCGGTTAGTTAGTAAGTCACCAAAGGCAAATAGAATGCCTTTTCATTGATAACGAGTCCATCTACTGAGTTTCAGCTCGATCGGATGACGGGAAGTGGGTTGATTTCCACTTCCAATACTTCCATTCATTCTTTACCGAAAACAATAGTATAATTCAAATGTATGTATTTAAAAATACTTATTACAGTCGAAAGTAAAAAAGAAACAATAAAGAACAAATTAAATTAACTTAATTCTCAGCAGCAGAGAGATCACTCATTAATTGGTTTTTATAAAGGTTAGTTTAGTATTCAATACTTCTCGTGTAAAATATGTTTTTTTGTTGGGGATCTAGTCTATTGTATATGAAGGAACTAAGGATAGTATTGGATCTCGGTCTGAACGTAGTACGAGAGGAGGGTACTTGCAGATACCCGTAGTCGGGATTCTTGTACTATGTTCGTGGAACATTGATTTGTTTAGGTTGGGACTGTCTCTAAAGTATTTCATTAAAAAAAAAATAATAATTGTTTTCATTTTTAGTACAGTGCTTCAGTGGGATGTCTGTAAGTAGTGTTCATCATAACCTTTAGTTGATTGTCCCCCCCTGAACCATCTTCCAAGGTGCTCTTTTAAATTTTACACATCTTCAAACCTACTAATTTTAAACAAAATGAGAACCTTTCATGCGGTATCATCGTCATTAATTTGTGGGTTACGGCTTCCTCCGTCTTTAAGACGTGATGATGGATACTGTAACCTATCCGGAATGTTGACTAAATAAAACCATCTTCAAAATCATTTGTTTAAAATATACAGGGTGTGATTCCCGACCTTATTTGGAGTAAAAAATGTAAATGAAAATTATGTCACCGGCGACTTTTTTGATGTTTCTTTTACAGAATTTTTTTTTTCTACAAAATATTTTTTTTATTTTAATTCTTCAACATGTCGACACTAGTCACTCAGCCGAGTAACCACCCAATTCCTATATATTTTCAATGTTTTTGGAGGAAAAAAAAAAAGTCACCGTAGGCCAAAATTTCATTACAATATAATATTTTTTTTATTTTAAATAATGTCAGAAATCAGTGGTCAAAGAAAGTCAAGTACGTCCCTTAACACCCTGTATGCAACTGAACTTTTTTAAGAAAGAAGAAATATTTAAAACAGGACTTTACTATAAGTGATGACGACGTTTATATGTAAATATTAACGATGGGTGACGATACTATCAATAATTATTATTGACTATTACTCTTCCTGAAAAATGCTAAGTAGAATATTTCGGCTTTGAAATCCATATTAAGTTAAAAGGACACAAAGCGTATCCTTTCAGTTATAAAAGCGTCCTCGATTTTACATCAGAAATATTATCACGATGAAAAAAATTCTGGTGTTGAATAAAACATTTGCAACAACACAACCGGGAATGACCCTGCAATTCCTTTTTCCAAATTCTAATCTCCAAGAACACTGACAAAAGTTTGTGGCAAAATCAATTTCAGATACCTACTTACGGTTCCATGACAACTCAACACAGTGACAATTCAACAGACTTTAAAGTGATATAAAATCAATAGAAACGATGAAAAAATTTTCTTTTAACCAAACCTAACCTAACCTACTTAACCCAGTTAATAAAGTTTTTGTTTCATCACTTACCATGACTTTATATAACTTTTAAAGATGTGATGAATTATCATTGTGATGATTTATCCGGTCACCCTACTTACATATATCTCATGTTGTCGTACATTATACCCACTTATCTACCTCAAACATTGTGAATATTAATATTTAAAGTTGTTTCGTTTTATTTATTTTTATAAATTTAGGTTTTGTGTAATGTGTGGGGTTGCACTACCCAGAATAAACAATGTATTATCATTATTACACCACCAAAATTACTGAACAACGTGCGTCTGGGTGTCCCAGGCAGCGGGCTTTGACCCTCGCAATTATTTATGGTGCTTTTATAATATTATTTATTTATTTCGAGGTCGGCGAAGCGGTCCTGCCGGCACCTAAGTGGGGCGCACTGACGGCTCTTGCCCATACGTTCTCCTTCGCATAACCTAGTGTACAAATAACTGGTAACTCTCATAATGCGCCGGACTTAAACGGTTATGTTACCAACATGCTTCAAAATATACTTTCGGACCCGACGGTAATTACTTCATTCAGAAAAAACGTACTTTTAAAATTTCTTTGTTATCTGCGACTAGATCGCTCTGCGCCACGTATCGGTGCCTACTCGTACTCGGTGTGTGTGACGCTAAGGCAGATTTTATTGTTATTTGGTAATAATGAAGCTATTTATAAAAGGTTTACGAGATTTTTCAGCGCATTTTACCGGAAATGTTTTTTTTATGGATTGCCCATAAAATAACAAACCTTATTTTATTTTGTGAAATGTATTGAGTAGTCTGCGGAGTCTCAAAATAGTAATAATAGAGCTTCGAATATTCTTTTGGAAATATTTGGAGATCGTACTAAATTTCAAATAATTTAATAAAAAATCAGATTTAGAAAACTGTGGTTTAATACGTTCGTCCTCCGGTAGTTATTTCGCTCGAGATTAGACTCACAGTTTCGGATTTTTTTTTCTTATCAAATACGGAAAAACAATACGATATATTGTTTTATTTTGTAACAGTTCAAATAATATTTTTATAGAGAAGTTTATTTTTAGCACAGTAGGCCCTGAGATTATTCTCAAAGCCTAAGTTATCGTTGGGGATGTTGTCTTAGCTTAAACATTCCAGAGACAAATAGAATATTCAAATTGTAAAATTATATACATTATGGTTATAAAGTTCTCGATTATTAGTATATTTTAATTTGTAATGCAATAAACACATCGATGTTCCAATTGTATCTGAAAAGTGTCTTGGATATGAATGTGTAAATTAGGATTGAGCGTTGGCACTCCTCGCCGGAGTCAGGCTAAGCCTAATGACACATATCGCTAGCCGTGAGATACCAGCCCCTGAGTCAACCATTAAACTACACCCTGGTGATAAATGTCATATAACTCGTGCCTTAATATACGACCCTCGCGTCCGCCTATATGAACCCGAAAAAGCTATCGCAAATTTAATAAGCTAGCTAAAACACTCCACCTTGCAATAAAGAACTAACTGTTTGTTCGGCCTCGGTGACCCGATCGGAAGGTAATTGATTATTTTTTTATTAAATATATTTTTACTTTTCTTTTTACTGGGCAGTTTGGGCCAAGCTGTAGACCATAACAATCTTAGAGAATCTAATATCGTAATACTTATGTTACTCAGGAGTTTTGCCGGATTATCTGACCGTAGTGGGCCGTCGCAGGTTCTCTGTGAAAGCCTTTAATTCAAACACTGATATAATGACGTCACGTAATTGCTTTTTTTCTCAGGAATGAACACATTTTGTCTGTTTCATTCTGCTGGTTGAATTGAGGATTTTTCTCTTTAGTTTCGGTTAACGTTTCCATATAAATAACTATATTTCTGACGAACTTCGTGATAGAGTAGTGAGCTCTTTTCTTCATAAGATGCTTTTGGGCTTAATACCAGGCATTGGCTAAATTTTCATCGAGTTTCTCACAATTTATTTGCAATTTTTTTCGCCTTTTTTGAGAGTCCGATACTAACGATATCACCTAGTGGGAATCTTTTCATAAAATGGCTTTAGACGTAACCAATATCACCTTAATATAATAGAACTTCCTCCTTCTTCTGGCGCTTGTAAAATTAGATTGTTAATTTTTATTTTAGTTATAAGTTTCTACATATGTAAATATGTATTTCATTAAGATAGTAGTTATAGGCCTTAGTCGTAAGCCTCTAGTATAAGTCTCAGACTTAAGTCACTAGTTTTAAGTCAGCAGTTCTAGTGTTAACTATTTAAGAAATTTATTTGTACAGCGCCCTTGAGGTGATTGCTCACGAAAATGGCGCTATATAAATTAGCCAAATATTATTATTATTATTACATGTCATTTCCAGGTACTAAGTAATTAGGCCAGGTAACACTATGTCTCAAATTATCGCAAAAAGTGGAAAACTGGGATTTTAAAGTAGAATTATAGGTGGGGATCTGAAAATTTTGACTTATTTTTAGATGAAATTTTGAAAAGCGATGAAATTTTTGTGTATTTTTGTCAACTTTTTGCCATTATGCAGTAAAACAAGTGGCGGACCGGAGTTTTTTCACATATCTAGTCTCTAATTTCACATCGAGTTCTTTTTACAGAAACACTGAACATCGAGTGTTTTAAATTTATGGGTTATTTTGAATAAATCAACAAAACGGATATGTTTATTGCAACAATTTTACTAAGGACCGGTTGTTCTATTATTATATCATTATCAACCAGTTGGCTTACAAAACTGAAATTGTAACTTGGATAGAACCTTCACAGAACTTGAAAACCAACTTTGAAATTTGATGAATTGTTCAAATTATGTGAAACAACCCGTCCTATGTAAAGTACATTAAATTATTATATTATGCAGAAAATTGGCAATTTGGAAAAGGGGATTTACACTTTTTTTGAATAAAAAAAATATATATTATTGTAGAAAGCAATCGCTTTGTGGTTTGACATATTTAATAAAATAAAATACTGAATTCCTTCCTCAATCTCATAAACTCTTTTCATAATAAGATTAAATTCACATTAGAAATAGGCATACATTCAACCTTAAATTTTTTAGACCTTACCTTATCGATCGTTAATAACAGAAATAATTTTAACATTTTTCGTAAACCCTCCTATACTGACGTTGTCATACACAGCACCTCCAATCACCCTATTTCACATAAGCACTCCGCATTCCATTCAATGGTCCATCGTTTAGTCACAATTCCAATGTCCGATAGTAATTTTGATAGTGAACTAAAACTAATTAAAAACATAGCAGTAAATAATGGCTATGAATCAAATTTTATAGATTTAATTTTAAATAAAAAGCTAAAACAAATAACCATTAATCGCTTCCTCTTCGCTAGTCCTTGTCCTCAAATCAATGATAATAATATTAATTATCAATGGCGGCGAATTTTATTCATCAATCACTTTTCTACCTAAGTGTAAAAAACCTTCCTTCTGAAGTCAAACCGGCCTTTTATACCAATAACAATATAGGTAAATTTCTAATTAATTCTAAAGATAAGGACGATAAATTAAGTCATTCGGGGATTTATAAATTAAATTGCAATAATTGTTCGGCTTTTTATATCGGTAAGACATCACGTAATGTTAATATTAGGATAAAGGAGCATCTTCGTTGCCTCAATAATAACGGTTTTTCTGAATTCGAAAATCATTTGATCGATAAAGATCATACATTCTGTCATAGCACCGGTGCTAACATCTTACATAAAAACGGGCATGGTAACAGACTAAACAACTTAGAGGCACTAGAAATTAAAAAAAGCTGTAAAAACCAAAAGTCAGATACTTAATAATCAATTAGACATATCAAGTAGTCCAATATTAAGTCTGTTTCCAATAAACCCATAAAAAATTCCCAGTTCTCCTTACCTCCTTACCACCATGCCAGTTGATGCTTTGTTTCTCCCGATTTATTGGTATAACCCATTAGTCTACATAATTATCTGGCGGTTTTTTCCATTACTTGTGCACTTATGTTAATGTATTTTACTACCGTCTTTGTGTTGCTTATATTTGTATCATGTTGTCTCCCTCTATATTTTGTTATATATATGCACACATTATGTACTTCTTGTTTAGTATTAATTTGTACCCTGATGATGCTTAAGTAAAGCGGAACCGGTCGGTTCTTAAATTAATAAATAAATTATTAATAATAATTTTATTTTATTAAAAAAAAAATATTACGATATTCAACGAATTTTATTTTTATGTTGACGAATAAATTTTCTGTCACGATTTAAAATTAATCATTTTCGATTTGCCGCCAAAACGATCTGTTCTTTTTTATTCGTGAATACGGCGGCGTTGACGTCACGCCTGGCTCCGTTGGTGACAGCCGTCTTTCCAGACATTGGAATCCTGAAACATCCAGAAACATCCTGAAACATCCAGAAACTAAACTAAAATCCTGAAACATCCAGACATTCTATGTCATAATGACGTCATAGCCATTTGGAGCTGTTAGCAGTTATAAATTTGCGGTTTTAAGTCGTTTTTAAAATCAATAATTGTGAATGACAATATTGAAATTACACATTCTTAGTAGAATTATCAGAATCAGAAAAATAAACATCCACACGTGTTTAACGGTAATGATAGTTTGTGAAAATATCTCCATTACATTGCAGCTTGACAATGGATTACCTTCTGGAGGAAGTTTCAGGGCATCCATGTGAGATTCTGGGTGGTCTCGGGTCCCGGTGGTCATGCAGGTCCTTTCAGATAATCACATTTCAATATGTTTAAAAGTTTAACTCTGGAGAAGATACGACTTTGCACGCAGAAGACACTATTTAAAAAGTTTAACTCTGGAGAAGATACGACTTTGCACGCAGAACACACTATTTAAAAGTTTAACTCTGGAGAAGATACGACTTTGCACGCAGAAGACACTATTTAAAAGTTTAACTCTTGAGAAGATACGACTTTGCACGCAGAAGACACTATTTAATAGTTTAACTCTGGAAAAGATACGATTTTGCACGCAGAAGACACTATTTTAAAAACACTTCACTTCTTTCCTCTTTAACCCTCCATTACTATTCATACTTCATTTGGAACATTAGTTTTAGAGATAAACTTAAAACTCACTTTTTTAGACAGTCATATTCATAAAGTCAGAAACCTTTCACCTTCACAGTCTGCGAGATTGTAAATAATTAAATGTGTAAAAAATGTAAACAACTAAAAATTTTGTGAGCTTTGTAATGTAATTTCATAAAAATAAATTTCTAAATTCTCCAGTATTTTTAAATAAATATTAATTCTACTTTTGCCACTCACCTTAAAATAAATGTAATATCAATAGTATTAAGGATAAAATAGGAAATGTAATGTCCAGTGTGTTTACTAAAGTCGTAATCTTTTTGTCTGTAAATAATAAAATTGGATAGAGCATCATTATAATAGAGGATAATCGCACTTGAGGCGAGTTTACACAAAAACGGCGCCTTATAAATTATTCAAGAATTTATTATTATTACATGGTAAATTAGAATTAATACTTTTGATGACTTTTTAATTATAATTCAATTTTAGGACTTCTTCCTACTTCGTATGGTGGGGGGTCAGAGGGGAACATCTAGGTGAGTAAACCATGCTAAGGCCTCAGGCGTCGCCCTTTGATCTCTTCAATCCCGCCGGGGAATGAATGCAGCGGGCCTTCGTGGACTACATGTTAAGTGGTTTGTACCGCAACGCATTCACACATCGCCAACTCTTGAATGCCCCACCTGTGCATCATATGGGCACTGCGGCTGTGGGAGAACCTTCTCTAATTGATTGTGGACCAGAGTTTACGAGGCAGTTTCAATCCAGTCAGGTCGTGGGCATTTTTTACGTCAGCCAATTGCCACTTAGGTTTCCACCTACGTTCTGTAGTAAGAGGTATTCGGAGGAGCCTCTGTCCTTCCATCCTAAGGGGTTTTCGGGACTTCAAGCGCCATGCAGGGTGCAGGGGGAGAGAAGACATCATTCTGCAAAGGTAATGCGCTTATTTTCAGCGCCTTCTTGTATTCTCTCAGTGTTGCAATCTTTTTTTTTTTTTTTTTTTAATTTATTTAATATTTGTATGTTTTTTACAATAAATATACAATTTATACATATTATACAGTGTTATAAAGGTAAATAATAATAGCTTAACCTCACCATAAAGAGACGAGGCTCTTGTGTTTGGTGAGTGAATCCTAGCTCAATTATATGTAATCATGTAAGTTAGTAAATAATATATTTGCAAAACCAAAGGGATAAGTAAGAAATAGGCAAGATTTATCAAAAATACAGTTTCAAGATTTGAAGGAAATAATAATAAGAGTAAGATATGGACTTTTATAGTAGTTTTAGGTAATTTTTTAATTTTATTTTAAATTCCTGAATATCTTCAATATTTTTTAGATATAATGGAAGGATGTTGAAATATGTTATACCTAGATAGAGATAGGTATTTTGTGTGTGCTTTGTATTAAGTTTTGGGATTTTGATAGTTTTTTGATATCTTGCTGATGAATTGAATTGTAAGTTATTTAACTGTATTTCTTTATAAATTTGTAGAATTGAATATTTTTTATATATATTGTCTATTGTGGGTACATTGAATATTGAAAAGAGAATCTCAGTAGAAAATTTGGATGGTTTTTTCAATATTACTTTAATTATCAATCTTTGAACTATTTTAAGTGGATTTAATATATTGTTATAAGTTCCTCCCCAGCCAATAATACCATATTGTAATATAGATTGTACAATTACATAGTACACACTTTTTAGGTTTTCTAGTCTAAGAATATTTCTAAGTCTTATAAATATATAAATACATTTTCTAATTCTTTTGACAAGTTCACAAATTTGTTTTTTCCATTTAAAATGTTGATCTATATATACCAAGATATTTAATTTCCGAAGTTAGACTAAGTATAGAACATTCTTGATTGCAATTAGTTCTGTTACATTTAAGTTGATGTATTATAATTTTTAATTCTGGTATTAATTTAAATTTGTTGATAGAGAATGGGATACATTTTGTTTTTTCAGTATTTAATGAGAGGAGGTTTTTATCGAACCAATTTTTCAGTATATTAATATCAGTATTTGCTAAGTTATTAACATTATTCCAATCAGTACCTTCAATTATTATGACAGTGTCATCAGCATAAGATATTATTTTTCCATTTAATCTTTGATTGAATATGTCATTTACATAAATGATAAACAGTAACGGTCCCAGGACTGTACCTTGAGGTATGCCGAAGTGACTTGTTTTTTTGACTAAGTACATCGTTGATTTTTACGACTTGAGGGCGTTTGAAAAGGTAGCTTTTTATCCATTCTATAGCTGTACCACTTAATCCAATGTTTCTTAATTTACTTATAAGTTTGTCGTGTGATATGCTATCAAAACTTTTTTAAGATCTATGAAAATTCCAATGCATTTTAATGATTTATCTAATGAATTATGAACAAGACTAGTTAATTTTGCAATTGCATCCTGAGTGCTTCTACCTTCCATAAAACCGAACTGATTTTCATTAATTAATTTATTACATTTTACAAATTGGTTTATCCTTTTTTTAACTATCTTTTCAAAAATTTTTGCTATGTTCGAGATTACTGATATGGGTCGGTAATTGCTAACTTCTTCTGGGTTACCAGATTTAAATATTGGATCTATATATCTGTCGCCTTATATTTATTTGTTTGCTAGGTTGTACGTTGACCATGGAAGTGTAAGCGCTTCTAGCCTATACTGGAGCACAGTATTTAGCTGTTGACAAAACCAGGACAATAGATGCCGTTCTTAGGATGTTTACGTCGCATCCCAAGCTAATTCCAGCTAGCTTATTGACCAAGTTCAAGTTAAAAATTTCGGTATGTATTCACGTCGCCATCGCGCAGAAAAAGTCCCCTTTTACTTAGCATCAGTTTACAATCCTGTGCAATCGGTGAATTGCTCCTCCAGCTTTATCGGTTGTCGAGTAGTTCCATTGAAAGTTGTGGCTATTAAAATCTTCCAAATACACCGTCGGGTGGTGGTGTATTGGAACTACTGGTGACTGCCATACTTCATTGGGAGGTTGGTAGATATTAAATAACGTAAGTTTACAACTTGAATTCCTATCACGTGATATCCATCAGTGATTTTTGGGTGATATTCAGCAACTCCGGCTTGATGTAGATTGCAAAATTATGTTTCGGGCGTCTTCAAACTGCAGCTAGGAGATATGTGGGGATATTCAAGCATGGTGAATCGTTTTCAGCGAAGTTAGTCTTTTGAAGAAGCGCAATATCGATGTTTTTATGACTGAAGAATTTTTATGAAATTATCGTAAAAATCTTTGAAATTCCACGTAGGTATAAATGTGAATTAATAAATTGAAGTCCATTTTTTTAATATTTTTTTCAAAAATGACATTCTAACTTACATACCTGTATATATTATTTGTAGTTAGTTTAAATTGTTAAATTAATTATAAAACTATTAATTTTCCAGTGTCCGCTAAAACACTCGTGACGTCACAAGGATCCATTTGACCACACAACAAGCTTACTTTCTGTATCGACGGTCAAATCAGTACTAAATTGGGATGTACTCATATTATACTTGTTATTTCCTTTTGTATTACAAGCAGTGTTAGAAAGAAATCATACCACATTGCATCTAAAAACTTACCATACACTTTCAAATCATTAAAATATATTCCAAAAAGTTATCGAAACCTTTACATGTTTGCGAAAGAGGTTCAAAATTTGTGATTTTTTATGTAATTAAATATGTTTTTTATGTATTTCAATTTTTTTATGCGAAACGTAAAAAAGGCGAGTTACTGTAACGTTTGTAATACAGCTGTGTAATTAAATATATTTTAAAACATAAAATTTTTCACACAATATTAGAATTTAAAACCCGTTTACCCGAACAGCCGATGCAGGGAGGAATGCCAACCAAGAAGGGAGTCTTGAAGAGATAGTATTTTATTCATTTTTAAATAACGATATGATAATGTGTAATGAAACTTATACAGAGTTTTCCAATAAGAGGTGTTATTTTGATATTCAATCGTAAATAAACGAAAAAAATAAAATAATAATAAATTCTTGTTGAAAATAAACGTTGTCTAAATCAATACCATCCAATTCTGGCCATAAAAAATCATTAATCATCTCTCGATAGCGATCCACTCACCGCAACTGTTGCTCCAGTCCCATTTTCAAATTAAGGTCCAATGACTCCGCCGGACCATAAATCGCACCAAACAGTCACAAGTTGAGGATAGAGAGGCTTTTCAACAATAACTATTGGGTTTTCCGAGCCCCAGATGCGACAATTTTCAACACTCAAGATGATTTGCATTTGATTCACTTGAGTGAATTTTAATAATTTTAATACGTTGTTGAAGCGTGTATCGTTCCATTTTTATTAATGGCGTAGTTTCTACTTGTCAAATGTAAAAAAATGACAGCTTCAAAAGTTACATCTACCGAAATAGCGGGCTATTCAAAATAACACCTCTTATTGGAAATCCCTGTATATACAGAATCAGCGTTTGTTGACCTTTGTGAATAAATATTTTTTTAGTTATAATATATACACTTTTCACACATTTTAGTTATTTAATTATATACAGTTTCGGGGACTGTGGAGTTTTCTGGCTTAAAATGCACATTTGGTTAACAAGATGATATTGACTTTTTACATTTTTTTATGTGATGACTTCTGACACAATAAAAAGATAAAATGAGAAAACTTTTTTTTCTTCATATTATTGAATTTATTCATTAGTTACTACGTTACTTCATCTTCAAGACTCTGAGAAACATAATCAATATACTTATATTAAAAACTGTTTACTATGCATTCGTTCCAGCAATACATTCATATAATGTTGTCTGTTAGGGTTCTTGTCACAAGACCACGCTAGAGCCTTTAAATGTTCCAGTAAAAATAATGTTTACGAAAAGTTTGTTATATTCGTCACAGTTAGTATATAGTGAAAATAAAATTATGTCAATAAGGCAGTACACAAAACAGGCTCTCTGTAATTTTTTGAACAGCATTGATACTGCCAAAAAATCAAAACAAGTGCCCAACACTAGATTGGGTTCTTCCTTAATGTATCAATCGGTGAATATCATTTGGACAAAAGAGTTTTTTTCTTATAAAGCTCCGTTGCTTTATAATATGATCAGTAAAAATATAAAAACTATAGGTTTGTCGAATCTATTCAAGAAAAATGCTTAAAAAATTCCAAACTGACTTAGAGTTGTGATTTTGGATTGCCCATATCGTTTTTTCTGTCATGAATCACCTTAAGAGCCCCATATTCGATGTGATCCATCTATGTATGTGTAATGTGATTTACTTATTCGATTGAATATAATTGTAAAGCTGCTCATCTCGACACAGGAATTGAGTGAGATAAGCGGAGGAAAAATAAAAAAAATAATAATAAATACATAAAATATAAATTTTAAATTCCTCCTTCTCACACAGTGTAAATTTGATATTTTTTTTTTGTTTATGTATAAATTAATTAATAATTTTGTTTGTATACTTCGAATACATTATTATTTGTTCAACATTTAAATATATCACATGCATATCTATTTAATAAGTCTCGCACGATTCGGTGTTGTCAAATTCGTCAGGGAAGTTTCTCTTTTGTGACATTTATTACATTAATTAGTCATTCCATCAAATTCTTATTTAATATAAAATTAATACTGAATACACCATAAAATTATCTCAACGTCTGTCAAAGGCGGGAGTAATGGACTTGAATTTAAACTTTACTTAATTATTTTATAAATGTTTACTAAGCCTTTGTTTTATGCAAATAATTTACAAGAGGCATAATAATTACTACGTACGCTTATTGACGTATAGAATTTTGACGTTGCAAAATTTAATTTTCATTTTACTTGATTTCCAAACACACAATAATACGACTTATATTTGGATAGTAAACATTTGACAATTAGTTATTTCTTTTTATTCCTATTTCTAAGTATCCTGCTCGAGTTTTAATACCATTTTGAGCAGTTTAAAAATGTAGAACAATATTGTTTCATTGTATATTTGACTAACAAAATCAAATCCTTTCTCTCACGGCATTAATTATGATTTCCGGAAAATTTCATTTGTTTATTTATTTAATTTAATAATATATACAGTGGTAACATGTTATGTGTTAATATAAAAATCAAAATATTATCTATCAATAAAGTTACAAACATAGTAAAGTAGGTAATATAAATAAAAATTACAAAAATTAGAAGTCACACTTTACAAATTGCGTCACTTCCTTTTTAAATCAAAACGAATTTATAGTATACTTGCGGCACGTTCCAGAGTGGTAGATACTTTCAGTATCGCCCTGATGTAAGACTACCATTCAGAATTTAAGCGTTGCTTGAAATGGTTTTATCCGTGTTTGGTGACCAGATTTGAATAGCCAGTTACTGCCCCAATTTCCTCTTCCCCATCTCCTTCCCTTCCTCACTACCTTCAGCCACACAACATACCCCAATCAAGGACGCCATAGTCTTACTGGCTCTAGATAGTTGAAATCAGTTGGGATTCTTGTGAGGTATTCACATTAAACAACAACAAAAAATCTCTTTATGTTGGTGAGTATTTTTTTGAAGATCTTCAATAAATAAAATATGATATAAATGATAAGAATCGACCAAACTAGATTCATTTGACCGGTTAGTGTCTGAGTTTACAAATGCATCTGGTTTCCACCATCCACCATCATAAAATCAACATCTTCCATTTAAAATGATGATGTCAAGTTATTCATAACCCGGTAATGAATTCCTTTCTTGAAAAAAAAAATGAATCTAAAAATTTTGATAGGTTCATATCCAACGTTGACGGCCAGAAGGCCGTTGAAAAATAAAACCAAAATATTTTATATTTCTATACATTATTTAGGAAACGACGTTACGCGAAGAAAATAGTTGCACTAACCCATAATTTTTTTACAGAAAAGGTATGCAGGTTAATGCAAGAAAATAGTTGGACAAACTTATAAATTTTGTACAGAAAAAAGGTATGCAAGAAAATAGTTGCACTAACCCATAATTTTTTTTTCAGAAAAGGTATGCAAGTTGATGCAAGAAAATAGTTGAACTAACCTATAAATTTTGTACAGAAAAAGTGTGCAAGTTTTAGAGTTTTGCGAACACTTTTTCTGCTTTTATAGAATATATTTTTATTTTTCTTTAACAATTTATTTTAAGTACTTATCAAACCACAGTTAAATTTATGGACCTAACTAGAAGAAAAAATATTCACCTACACGTTTTCCTGGAAGTAGGTCCTTAAAAAAAATGAAGTCTTGAAAAATAATAAAACAATTCTTAGTAAAATTTATCATCTTTTGTCGGGTTGTTGATGTTATTAAATATTTTCGAGAAGTTTTCTACCTTATTTCCTTATAAAATGTTAAATATATTTCCTTTTTCAGAAAAGAGCAAATATTTTAAATAGTTTTTCTTGGGTTTAAAGGAGGTACACATTAAATTTAGATGATATTAGTAGAAGGGTCTTTTGTGCGATGTAGGAAAATGACAATGACCGCAGCATTCGTGCGGCGGCGGACAGGATCCGTACTAATAACTGAATATAAGTACCTTACCATTTGATTGTATTTTTTCCTGATTTTCCGGAAATAAAAATTTGTCGGTCCTTAATCAGGTAAAAAGATATACTTATAAAATCATTTCAAAAGATTATCATTAATTTTGGGTGGAAGATAATAAATTTGAATGGAAGACGATGCTAGAATTGGTTTAGTTAAGCCATGTTTTCTTTTTTTATTTAATTACAGGACTCACAAGAGTCCTAACTGTCAGGAACGAGTGGGACCACGGCATTGCCAATTGGGGACAGTTGTGAAGCTGAAAGAAGTGAGGAATGAAAGGAGATGCCAGAGAGGAAGGTTGGAAAGGACTCTGTTTAGATTTGGTCACTAAACACAGCCAAGCTATTTTAGTTATTTCAATTAATGTAACATTTTGAATGGTGTTCTTTTACCAGGGCGATAGGTAGAGTGAATACCACCAAAAACCAAGTTATTTCCAAATTTCCATATTCATTTTCACAACATTCGTAAATTTTCTTTTGACATATAAGTTTTTATTTTTATTTATTTACAAAAATACGAGTTTTTGTGGTCTTGCTAAGTAAGGATAAAAGTTACGGCTTTCCACAACTGAATCCGGGTAAATCTACTCTTTAAAATTCTAATTTTCAAATAATATATCTCTTTTACTTTTATTTATAATAATAATAATAATTAGATAACTTATATAACCTTTCTTAAATAAATACAATTGAATACGGCTACACTGTTATATAGCAGTTTGTCTGCGGGTTTTTACATATTCGGGTCCATCACAAATAAGATGTACTCGGTCAGTTTTCCTGAAAAAAGATTTTTATTTTTGACAAAACATAGTGTAAGTCGCTCAGATGTTGGCCATTTACATGTATGCATGATTGTAGCCGGTCCCAAAAACTTTGAGTAGCGTCAAGTTAGGCGAAGATTAATGCCTATTTTGATTAATCTTTATAACGAATTGGTGTACATTATGGATACCAAAAAAATATGCTTTAGATAAATTCAAGGTTTTCCAATGGCTACGCTTGAGTAGAATACAAATAAAAAATAAATTACTTAATAAAAAATGTAAATGCAAACTACTAAAATTTTTTTTCAATAGAAATTAATGAACGCGTAAAGGAAAAAACTTTAAAAAAATACAGTATTATTACCAAGTTATCTGTGACAGTTTCACTTGATTAACTTTTTTGCTTTCTTATAAAATTATTTACAAAATAAATAAAAACCAGTTTTTTTCTTGAAATCGAACGTTTCAAGACTCCGTTTGTCAAGCGATTTTAATGCCTATTACTATGATATAAGTTGTACCAAGAATATACACATTTTTGGCTTGTAGCTTCCTCTTAACATCTGACGTGTAATCCTCTGGATTTCCCCTTGGATTCTCGCCTTGAGATCTTCAAGGCAGTTGGGCTTGTCAACATTGAAGTAAATACTGTAAGACAGCCATTGAATGATGAGCTGTGTGTGCGGTTGTACCGGTAGTTTTTTTTTTAAAAATCGGTAGATCTAATATTGGTAGATCTACCAAAATGTTTATAAGAATGGCATCACTGTGCTCTGGGTTCCAAGATAGTGTGCAACAACTATACTTCATACTCTAACAGATAAATCAAGGCCACCCCCCACTCCCTGAGGCCAACCACTCAGCCACACTAGCCAATGAAAAAAACAAGCGGTTTACGTGATGGAACCTTTATAAGATTTTTATTGCAATAATGGATATAAGATATATATATTAAGAAAAGAAAAAATAATATAAATTTAGAAAGAAAAAATATAGAGAATGAAAAAAAAGTAACCATTTTTGAGCACACATCACACACAATGGTTTTAAATTTATATATTATTAAACAATAATTAATATATTGATTCTTACAGTTACGTGGTAAACCCAAATCAATAGTTTTTGTTTAAATTATAATCAACTCAAGCTTTGCAACCCCATTACCCCACCAGGCAGGTGCTCAGTAAAGGATTTTTAAAAATCACAAAGTATCTTTTTGATATTTCTTTATTTTCTTCATAAAAATGATATTATATTACGGAGAAGATTATAATTTTGAGGTATATGTAACTATAAAAAGGTCAGGGGTCAGTTTTTATATTAGTCTATTTTGTGAGATGCGCCAAAAAGTAGTTGCTCAATGCTCAATGCAGAATCGTTAAGCAGTTAAGTTGCTGATAGGCAGAAGTCCTCTTTTTGGAGAATAAAGAAGTCCACGAGATCTCCCACGATTGTACTTGTTAGGCACATGTAAGCTTACCCCTTTCAAAACAAGTGGGTTAAAAGTTGTAGAGTTAACCTAAAAATAATATGTCCATCTCCGTTCTTAACATCTTGATTGATCGTTAAATAAATATTACAGTACACAAATATTAGGTATTATTAAACTTATGTCTGGAAGAATAAATTTATCCTGAAGGGGTTAATATGCACTTTCCCAACAAAAGAACTTCGGATAAACTGTTATGTGCATCAAAAACTCGACCAAAACTGGCGCTCGTAGTACATTTATAAAGCTGGTTAATGACTCTGTACTAACTATTGACATTTTCAACCCCACGAATGAACGAATAGTTTGGAGAATCCCAATATTTTGACCCACTTCTGAAAATAGCCACTAAACTCTCAATGACACTCACTGTTTTTATTTATTCACTAAAAAAATATAGAAATGAAGAAACTCTTTTTAAACCTTGATCAATGAAGGGAAACGAACCATTTTGGTTTTTTTTAACTTGCTTGTTCTATATCATTAACATAACCAATCTAGATGTTCTTCATTGAATGGATGGGTTTTTTTTACAACAGAAAGAATATGTTATGTTTTTTATAAAAAGTATATATTGAAAATCGAAAGCATCCTAAATATACATTGTCTGACAAAGGGGCTTGCTTAGATTAATAATATGGTGTGATACTAGCTGAAGCATTGTTGATGAACAGCTTTGGCGGCCAGCAAAAGAAATTCGGCTGAATTTCCTAAAAATAGTGTTACTTTCAGAGTAAGAGTGGCCTTGTCAATCATGACTCCATGACAAAAAAGTGTACAGGATAAGAAGATGTTTTTCGATGACAAAATCCTCCAAGAATCTAGTCTCCAATATCAGGTAATAATCCGTCGTCCGTCAGTCCCGGGGTGGTCCAATGCTCTCGGCTGTCGATCAAAGAATGCCAGTGCTTGATTTTTGAACTGTTCAGGTGTTGTCTTCACAGCGAGGTTGTGGCGACCGAAGTGTTAACAATATTGCAGATTCGGCAATATTACCAATGCACAATGTTTAATTGAGTAAATACTGAAGGTGCCACATACCGAAACCATAGTCATAAATCAATTAGAAGGAACCACACACCTTATTAAATCATTTTCTGTAATAGTATGAGAGATAAAAAGCGTCAATATGAAATTATGACTAACTACCAATACAATATTACACGATTGATAATCCGGCTAAAAATTTAATGGAGCAGGACGCTGCACTTCGTGGCTTCGACTACGCAAATGGTACAAGTGCAGTTCCGCTGGAGTTTTCTGGACTGCAACCAAAATAAATAAATGAGGGTAACCTGAAGTATGAATTTCGTACTTTCATTTCGTCGCAAAGTTTTAAGTCTTTCCCAGAGGTGGAAGCGATACATCAATGACAAATATATTTTTTATATTTCATTAGTCTAGTCAGTTTGTTGATAAAACTTTCAAAATTTCAGCGGTTATTTGACATTTCAGAAAATCCTCATGTAAATAATAATAATATATTATTTTTAAGGTCGTGTGTCAAAACGAGCGCCTGTCAAAAACATTGAAGTTGATATAACTAACTTTTGGCTCGTTATCATGATGAATAGTTAAATTTAAATCTCACAGACGAAACAATTTGAGAATTAAAATATTTAGATACTATTTCGAGAGTGAGGCGAAAGAAATAATTAATTCCTCATTATGCATAGATTTAAAAAATGTTAAGACAGAAAACAGTTGAAGTTATCCCGGAAAGTTTCTCTTGGAATAAAATATTTTTTAGTTAGTTTTCTCATTAATGCTCTACATGCCTGATGATTTGAAAAACTTGATATTTTTTAGTCTATGCTCATTAATATTTCCACATGCCTGATGATTAGGAAAACTTTATATTTTTTAATCTGTGCTTATTAATATTTCCACATGCCTGATGATTAGGAAAACTTTATATTTTTTAATCTGTGCTTATTAATATTTCCACATGCCTGATGATTAGGAAAACTTTATATTTTTTAATCTGTGCATATTAATATTTCCACATGCCTGATGATTAGGAAAACTTTATATTTTTTAATCTGTGCTTATTAATATTTCCACATGCCTGATGATTAGGAAAACTTTATATTTTTTAATCTGTGCTCATTAATATTTCACCATGTCTGATGATTAGGAAAACTTTATATTTTTTAGTATGTGCTCAATAATATCTCCACATGACTGATGATTTCGAAAAATATATATTTTTTACTAAATGCCCATTTTCTTGCCCGATGATTATAAAAAGTTTATATTTTATAGAAAGTGCTCATTAATATCTTTACATTCCCGATGCTTTTAGAAAGTGCTCATTAATATCTCTACTTGCCCGATGATTTGGAAAATCTAATATTTGTACACAGATCTATAGAGTAAACTAAGGTGAAGCCAAAATGTTTATTATTCCAATAATGCTTATAGTTTTATTATGTCTTAAGAGAGGAAGCGGAATATTGGACAAAGGTAGGACATGCTTCTGATACATTCCATTCTCATGTAATAATTTATGGTTGTATATGTTACTTCTGGTGGTCATTTCTGAAGGTTATTGCTAAGGGGGACAGAGAAGATTTAGACGAAAGTTTTGAATATCTGACTGCTCGTACCCACCCAGGCATAGACCCGTCCCTCTCGATATCGCCATTATTTTGTACTGGACAAGTAAACTAAATTTTGTCAAACACTGACACGGACGGAAACAAGTAACTTCCGAGGGAAAAAATTACAAAAAGGAAAAAAATGCATTTAAGTAGTCTCCCACCAAAGTGATTCCGAGAGTGTCTTTGATATCAAAAAATATTGTGGTTTTCTCAAACTTTATTCTACGCATTTTTAAGAAGAAAAAAAATCGTGTTTTGTATTCAAGTATTACACTGATATTTTTATGATTTACCAGTTTACAGAAAAAAATAAAACGCAAAATTTTAAATTATTCTCACCATTGAAATATTTGTTGAAAGGGCTAATGACTATCTCTGAATAGCCAGGTAGGCACTTTCCAACATTCATCTTGCCCATTCTTCTTTCCCTCTTTCCTTCGCACAACAATCCAGAAGGGTGAAGGGTGCGGGGCCCAGTGACTGCGGCCGCGCGGCTCCGCTGTTGTTTACACAAAAAAAGTTATAAATAATGACCAGACAGCGCAGCGGTGACATTTTCCTGTAAAGGGGGAGTTCTCCAAGGGAAAATGCCGAATATTTACTTTAGTCATGTTTAATAAACAAAACACGAACAAGAAATATACTCTTTTTTTTCCTCTTCTCGCCATTTTTTCGCAGTTTTGGTTATAATTTGGTGTATGGGTATTCTTATTTTAGTGGTCAAACGATATAAAAATTAACAAGTTGTAATTTATTTAGATGAAATTTTACAGTAAAATTGTGTAATTTGTGTGATCTGTAAATGAGAGAAAATTAAACCTTTTGTATGTGATTACCAATAGTCACAACTGTTCTAACTGTCTGGAGCAAATGGAACTATGGTATCTCTAACGTAGTATATTTACAAGCCATGAATACGGTTAAAAAATTGTTCAAGTTTATTTTTTTTTGTTCGGATCATGTTCCTAAAAAAATATGTAATTTAAATATTTTCATTCAAAATATTTGATTTTCAAAATGATCTTAAACCGTAGATTCTGAAACGGTTCCGTCTGGCTACAACGTCATTATAACGCAGTAAATGATACTGGCTGGTAAGATGGCTTTCACCCACGTTGCCCGGCGTGACGTCAACTCCGCCGTATTCACGAATGAAAACGAACATTTCGTTCTTGTTACAAATCGAAGATGGCACATTTTAAATAGTTATACAAAATTTATTCATTAACATAAAAATATAAATCGTAATGTTTTCCTTTATTTCGAAAATAAAAATAAAAGTGAAAATATCATATTGTGATATGTTGTTAAGCTGAAGGTATTAGGGGAGGGAGGATATGGGGGAGAGGAAGGTGGAAATCACGTGGCAATTCAGATCTGGTCATTTAAGCAACTTTTCACCAGGGCATTACAGAAAGTATCAACTACCATGGAACGTGACGTAAATATAAAATACATTATTTTCAATGAATAAATTGTTAAATGAATCTCATTAAATTTACTTGCGCATGCCGAGTTGTGTTCCCGCGACCTCCGGATTTGTATCCAAGGAACAAAACTCAACCTCCAGACAACTTCAACACTACTTTAAATTACTCATCAAACGTGTATAATTTTATCAAGCTTAATTTTTCCAAGAGTTATTTCATTTTTTACCTAAAAAATACATTTAAAGTATGCAATCGAAGAATATGAATCTAAAGTTAATTGAAACGCCGTCTTACCTACAATTTAAACGTAATCGCAGGCAATACTAAAATCTTAACTCTTTACTTTAATATGAAAGCAGCATTGCAAGTAAATTGTTAGTAAATAACTTTTTTTTAGCCAATAATTTAGCAATCATTTATAATTGACTTTCAGAGATAATAACGAAATAATATTTGGAAATATTTTGCCACGCAAGTAAATGAAATAAGGTATTGATTTGCCCTGCAACAGTCATGATATGAACAAATTATAATTGAGGCCGATATGAATTTGCAAAGTATTTTGTTCAAAAATGTATATAAGTGCAAAAAATTCTAAAATCTAGTGTAACTTCAGCCACCTGTGAATATTTATATGTAAATTGCCCTTATTCCAAAACACGACATTTGCATACGATAGTTATACCTATCTCCCAAATTAACTTTACCTTCCCTGTGGAATTTTACTGCTGTGGAATGATGTGTGTACCACTTGATACAAATGGACCTTGTGAAAATCAATGTTGCCAGTGATTCAACACAATCTAACTGTAAAACCAAATGCAGTCTACATTTTTTACTCTAAATAAGCTCAGGATTTGCTTGTAAAAATACGTTAGGATAGGTTACTCCCTATCTTGTGACACCATGTATAAGCATATATAAACGTTCTATCGAATAGGTACATGTCGTTGAAGATGAAATAAAAACGATTTAATTAAACCAAAAGCTAAATTATTTCACAATACAACTTTCTCAATCAATTTCGTTGAAATTAAGTAATCCTCTCAGGGTAAAATCTGTCATGCGTATTCATTACAATTATTATATTTTAAAATCAACTCTACCATTGTTCAAATCTTAATAATGCCTACATTATTGTGTGAAGCTTTGCATGCTCAAACAGACCTCGTACTCACTAATTCTGGTCCCAGCAACTCTAACACCAATCAGTTTTTGTACCCTGCTCGAAAAAGGAGAAACCATTACTTTAGCGTCACAATATTCATAAATCTATAACTAGTAACTTTTGGTTACGTGGCGTATCTTGTATGGAGATTTTCTCCGTGTTTGTATTGACTCCATATCTTTTGTTCGTCAAAGTTTGTTTAGAACCGCTAACATTTTCTCAGGTGACATCGCGTCACGCCATCTATCCATTGCTCTGGCTGGCTTTGCTTACTTCACTTTATTCAGGGCTGTGCCCTGAGGAACTCCAGTCAACCTTTTTACAATATTCACCGTCGAACTCAAATGCCAAAACTGTTTGTGAAGCCTATGTTCATAGTTGAGTAGGTAATTTTTTAAGCTTATTTTGTGTAGGTTCGTGAAATTTGCTGCAAAGGATTGTAAATTTTAAAATAATGTTAAACTTAGTCAATCTATGTTGCACTTCGAAAAAATAAAATAAAATTTATAGTAAGTCTGATAATGCCTTAAAAGGGAAAATAGCCTTCGCGCGTTATAATAATTACATGGCATATCTGTAAAAATTTATATTATATCATTGATGTAGCTATTCCCAATTCCTGTAGTATTCAAAAAACCATTTCTGAAAAAATAAGAAAATACACAGATTTAGGAAATGAAATTAAATGAATTTGGCATTTTCCGACTATAAAAATATTACCATTTGTTATTTCGGCTACTGGCATTATAACTAGCTCTCTCATTCAAAATTTAGGCGTATTAGATCTGTCAAAGAATTTATACATAAAAATGCAAAACTCATTCGTTTTAATTACGTGTAGGATAACGAAAGATTTTTTAAATATTTCTATTGAGGGATCAGTAGGATTTATAGGCCCAATTAGAATATGAATATGAAAATATGGCCTCTGATATGAAAATATCTGGAGTCGGTGAATTATTTTTCCATTTGATCTCTGGTGATTTAACTTGTTGTTTTTGTATTTATTATGCTTATATCATGCACTTGCATAATGTGGATTGAATAGATGATCATTTGAGAAAAGTGTGTGGAAGGGTTTATTTTTTCCTGTGGGGAAGATTTAACCCGGACATAAAGTCGGAAGTAATAATAATATATTGAGTTGAATAAAATTAAACTTAAAAACAATAAAAAGGGCAATAGCGTTTGACATTGATCTTCAAACTATAGATTGAAATGCATTACTAATTTTGTGACGTCAGATCTTCATTGCGATTTTGTTACATCAGACAAACAGATTGTTGACGTTATAGTTTACCAGTATTTTGGTCCGATTGAATAACATTATTTTTGTATTTAGTAACGACGATTGCATATCTATAATATAATTTCATCGTAAATCTTGTAGGTACTTAAATCATTTCGGTTTACAACCCACCCTTATATAATTATTACAGAATTTGTTTTTTTTTTGAAGCTTTATTTAGATGAAAGCAAATTTTTTTCACGTATCTAGTAATAAAAACATATAAAATACAAAATAAAATAACAAATAGAATCATCAAATTATAGGATAAAAGAAATATACAGTATCACAAAAAGAAAAACAGTTACCCCGGTTTAAGAAATAGAGTTTAAGAAAAACATTTGTTAAGGCGACAATAATATTTGTGAGTGTATACAATTCATAATTTTTTTAAATATATACAGCACATGTTTTACGGAAAGTGTCAAGACTTGAGGCCTCCTTTAAGTAGGTTTTTATAAACTTTTGCCCTTTATAAAACACGCTGTTCTGTGTGCACGTAAGTTTAGTTTTGGGAAGCCTGAAGTCTCGGCAACTCCTCGTAGGATAATTGTGAACATTTTCATGGTACATAATATTAGTTTGCAGATATTTAGGGAGCATGTTATTTTTAAGCTTATAAATCATTGTTAACGTATTATATATTATATGTTGTTTAGTTGTCATCATATTTAAGTTTTGTATTATTAACTCTAGTAATGATATTACATTTCAGAATCATCCTCATCCCCCTATTTTGTATAATCTGTAGTTTATTGTTCTGAGCTTCGTTACATAAGAATAGAACACTAGAACAATAATATAAATGAGGAGTCACAATAGAATTATATACAAGGTGCGTTGGCTTGAGATCCAAGTTATTTCTGATCCTTTTTAAGAAGCCAACTTGTGTAGGAAAATTAAATTGGTATCTGATAAATTCGTTGGATTCATTGTAGCAATAATATCAATATAACAATAGCGTAATTATAACATAATGGGGCTGACAGATTACGCTATAAGCATCATGGCTTGGCCCATTTCAGCATATTGCTCGCCATACAATCCCAAGAGGACTGCATGTCAAGCGATATGCTGAAATAGACCAAGCCACGAGGATATTGCACGCTTATAGGCGTAGTGTGTCACAGGCTTAAATATTATGTAAAAAATCAATTTAAATTATTTAGAATTTTAAAACAATAAAGCAGCCAAATTTACGAATTATTATCAAGTTTATTAAAATACGTTTATCAATAATCAATTCAATAACAATACTTAATTTTCACTCTTATCATTTACTGTGAAGCTGATACATGTATAAATTGGATTCAACTTGCCGTTATACTGGAATTCTCAATTTTCGTAAGATTTAAGAATTCACGAATTCAACACAATAAATTGTGTTGAATCAAAAGTCTGCGACCAAGCACGTTTAAAAGGAACTTCGACGTTGAATTTATTTGTTCCCGTGAATGCATATTAGGCATTCAATAAATATGTGTTGTTTATTCCTGCATTTTAAGTGTTGAAGTATCGTGACCCCTCACGGTAAGAAAGACTGCAATTGCAGCGTCGACCTTGTACTTCCATCTTGCGCTGAGATTAAACCTCCAATAGGTTAGTTATATATAATAACTAAATTTTCGTCTAGAAGAAACCATTTAGAAAATATTTTTTGTCATAATAAGTAGCTGTAGAGCCTCGGACGATTACACGTTCGGCTCTATGAAATATGCACCTCTATTTTACCATCATGGGTTCACTTCGAAACAAACATTTATCTGATAAACTAATTGCGCTACATACGATCAAATTCACCGTCCAATTTGCATGTGACTTGATCCAATTTGCATGAGACTTTATCCAATTTGCATAAAACTTGATCGATTTTGCACCAGACTTGATCCAATTTGCATGAGAATTGATCCAATTTGCAGTTCGTCCGTAGTGGCTAGACACATTTCACTATACTTGAAGTGAGGTCAGTTTAATTATTTTAAATATGTCACTTTATCAAGTATTTTGTTGTTTACTAGTTAGTTTGTAAGTTAAGTAAGTTTTTTATTTATTAAAGTTTCTTGTAGACCCCTACTATTTGATGCCCGGATTTCATCTGTCTTCTTGGATACAACGATTTCATACCAGTGCCTAATATAGGTAATACAACAAAAAATATCATAAATTTATCTTATTTATATGAAAATTAACATATGCATTATAAAAAAAAAACACAATTTAATAGGTAGTAAAAAAAAACACAAATTTATCTTATTTATATGAAAATTAACATATGCATTATATCAAAAAGTTAGTTTGGGCTAAACAAACTTTGTGAGAACTCCTATTTTAGTAATATTTTCGTAATTCCGTGCTGTATTTTTGTCTGTCTCGCTAAAAGCTAGCGAACCGAACACTTTAGCGATATTACATTTTTACATAACGTTCTGCTGAGGTGAAAGTAAATATATTCTGCTCAAAATATTGTTCTCATCCCGAGGTAGGATCCTTTGATGTTTCCGTAGAAAACAACAACTTCGTGTGCCTGTTCATTCATTCAGTAAAAATGAAATACAAATTTGATTTATAATGTAATATACTCGTGTAAGAATATAGAAATCTCATGTATCATAATAAATCGATACAAGTGAAACACGTTGTTGTGCAGAGATGTGCTTTATTTCAAATAAATCCATTTCAAATGGAAATGCAAAATGCAAAATGGGTGTTTTCCATTTTGCATTTTAAATGCTTTTCTAAAAACCATTTTGCATTTTGCATTTTAAATGCTTTTCTCAGTGCATTTTCCATTTTAAATGCTTTTTTGCAACATTCTTCATACTTTCTCCACTCATCTTTTTTTCATAAGCCCCAAATATCAGTCGGTCCTCAACCTCGCTATGAGAGATAATTTACATTTGTCAAGTTGCTCCCTGGTAGGATACCATTACAAAAAATACTGATTCAAATACTGAACATGGGGCCATGACGCTGTAATATTAAATGTTAGATAGCAGTTTCTATGTTTTTACGTTGGCAACATTAGTCCCGCGCAATTTTTTTGTGGTTTCATAATCTGTAGTCGTGGTATTTTTGGATTTACCATCATGTAATATGTTTGTTCTACATTGATGTCCATTATTAAGTGACCAAATTGTTTGAAAATTATATAATTATTTGACCTGAGAAACCATTTTGCATTTTCAATGCATTTTGAAAATAGGTATTTTGCATTTTGAATTTGAAATGCTTTTCTAAAAACCATTTTGCATTTTCAAATGGAAAAGTTTTGACCCATTTCCATTTTCCATTTCAAATGGTTTTGGGTACCCATTTTGCACATCTCTGTTGTTGTGTATGTATGTTGGCAAATGAAAATACCTATTTCGGTAAAAATACGCTGTTTGATAGATGCATTTAATAGAATGCAGCAAACACGCGTAGAGCGACTAGATTAAAGTAGAAAATATGAAACTAAAACTACGCATAGGATCGTATTAATTGACAAGAACATAATGACAAACACACTACTATAATACACTGGTAAAATAATAATACGACCTAAAAATTACATATCTAAGTATTTATTTTTCCAGATTCTCAAAGTAGACACGCAGATAACTAACGATAAAATAACGCTGTTAGAAATTGTGGCAAACGGTGGCGTTAAGGAAGGAGGAAGCGCAACACGGCATAGTAACCCAAAAATAAAACACCATGATACTTTTTTTCAATGAAAATTTAAAGTCATAACCTATCCATATGAATGTTTTGATAAACGTTCTTCAAAACTTATTCTTCATATATTTAAGAAAACTATCAGTAGCCGATGTTTACAACATTTCAGAAAAATAAAAATAAAACTCACTAGCGCTATTTGTTTGTGTGGTCTGTGTGTGCATCTCTCTGTGTGTGTGTGTGTTTTGAAATGAATGTATGATTAATTTTTACTGTTTGCTTAAATTAAAAGATTAAAAAGTCCCAAAAACATCTTCAATAAACACAAAAGATTATTTTATAAGAGCAGACCTCTGAAAAATCACGGGACGTTCTGAATGCTTGACAAATTAGTACCAATTTTGAAACTTAAATTCAAAGCAAATTATCACGCCGGACCAACTAGAGACTACCGAAATCAGTATGTTTCATAATCAATAATATAAAAAAATATATTTTCACACCCAATCAAATTATTTATTACTGGTTATATTTTCAATGCGAACATATTACAAAACGACATAGTGGTACCTTGTAGTTCTATCACACGATGCATTTAAGGGTTAAAAATTAAAAAACATTCTGC
The DNA here is from genome assembly GCA_026573805.1 of Hesperophylax magnus. Taxonomy (NCBI): domain Eukaryota; kingdom Metazoa; phylum Arthropoda; class Insecta; order Trichoptera; family Limnephilidae; genus Hesperophylax; species Hesperophylax magnus. Next base: position 1,886,173 of record JAIUSX010000071.1, read on the forward strand.
AACCAAAACACATCCTTCTTATGTTGTATGAAAACAATGCCTCCGATAAATAGTCAGCTGCCGTGGATCCAATATATCCACAGTCATACATTAAAGTGAAAGAACTCATATTAAATGACAATAAAATAGTTATGGGACGCTCGCGCGCTAAGAAGGACGAATAAAAGCGTTTTGTTGGCATGGCTGTGCGGCGTAGGGACCTGCACCTCCTCCACCCCATCCTTTCTCGCCCTTGTATCTTATTTATATTCCATTCATAAAATTCCCAGTACATCTGTCTTCCTTTCGTACTTCTCCCATTCCCATCCGTTGCCATCGACTTGTTTTATTGGGCTTAGTGCGCCCGAATCCAATTTCCATAGACGTAGGTAGATGAATGCGAGACAAAAGATGGCATCCTTATTTTGCACGCCAAATCGAACGCGCTACGAGAATGAGACCAATGAAAACAAATTTTATTCTAATTTTGCCGTGGCGTTTCTCTACTGCGCCGCTCTCACAAACGTTTATTTTTTCAAACCAAAAATAAATTGTTTCTAATTGGATTTTAACCAATGTTGAACATTTGAATAAACCATTTAGAAAATATTTTTTCACATAAGTTTTTAACGTAAGTCGCTGTAGAGCCTCGGACGGTTAGGCTCTATGAAATATGCACCACTATTCTACCATCATTGGTTCACATCGAAACAAAAATTTAACTGATAATCTAATGGCGCTACATAGATCAAGTTTACCGTCCAATTTGCATGTGACTTGATCAAATTTGCATGAGACTTTACTAATTTTTATGAAACTTGATCCATGTTGCACGAGACTTGATCCAATTTGCATGAGACTTGATCCAATTTGTAGTTCGTCCGTAGTGGCAACACACAATCCAGTATACTTGAAGTGAGGTCAGTTTATGTGAGTTCACGTCTGTGAGTGGTCGCGGTACGATTGACTGCGTAACTTTGACTGAACTGACGAACGCACACACAGGTTCAAGTATGCATGACGCTTGAAGATTGATCAAGTCTGCAGAGTCGATCAAAATCGATTATTTCTTCTTATTATCTCTTGATTATATCTATCACTCAAATTGACATCCACACACGGTCAAGTTTACTTGATGAGCCTAAAGTCTCGTGCAGATTGGACAAATTCTCGGTAAACTTGATTTTGTCCTATATAAAACTACATTTTCAAATCAGGCAAAACATATTATTTTCTTCCCTGTATTTTCTAGATTTGGCTATCATCGGGAAAACTTTCACCTTGCTGACTGTAGCCCGCAAACACAAACTGAAACTGGAACGGCGCACGCACCATTTTAATGGAATGCATCAAGTTTCTTAAATTCTTTCAAAATGTAATTTTTTCTTACAATAAATCCCCTCAATTTTATTATTTTTTGTGTTCCGGTCCCGTAGGCATTCTGGACTGAAGCATAGACCTGAACCCATTATCTGCAGTATGTAACAGAACTGGGACGTTGCGCCCCGCTATACCCAAACAAATCACATTCGAGTGAAATTATAATATCTTAAATTCTGCGGATTTGGATCATGTTACGGGCGGTATTAATTTCAACGGTGGTAAATTATAGTATCATCCCAAATTCTTACATGGTAATTTATGAAATTCTTGTTTTGTAACAAGGAGCTATCGAGTATGTGCATAAGTTAATCAAATTATAAAGTGCTGAGATATTGTTCATCTGGAAAAATATTTTTGCACTTTGGAACAAATAGTATTTTTTTACATTAACCCAAAACAGGAGGCTCTGAGGAGAATATTAACCATTTATTTTTTAGTCATCTTTTAGGATGCTGTGGGTTAGTCTTTTTTAAGGACAGGAAGTTTTGGGAATGTAAAAGTTATGAAGGTTGGGTAGGAATCTATGGATGATTTGTTATTTTTTTTTAAGTATGTAGTGCGACAGAATATTCACTGCTGGTTTAGGAATTCTTTACGTTCTTCTTGTATATTTTTATTGTAATATAAGGAATATAAATACACAAATATTTAACAATATAACATTTTAGATCATCATTGGTTACATATACCTTATCAGAAAGAGGATTTCTTATGCCTGATAAGGGAGCCACGATTCTTACATAAGTTTTATGTTATAAAAATATTGTTGTGTAGAATATAGATTTTTCAATGTAATTTTTAATTTAAGTTTATTTGGAAAAAATATTATTTTATTTATTTGTTCTAATTGGTTGACAATACAGCGCAGTTCAAAATGGAGATTATTGTAGTTTTTTTATGGCTTGGTAAATATAATGGTTTTGAATTTGTGTTGTTTTAAAATTAGGCGTAATAAATTGATTTCGATTTCTCTCAGTTCGTAAAATTCTTGGTATTCTTTGTTATTTTCTTCTTTGTACCTTTTTATGATGGAAGCTTCCTTGAATATGTCATTGACGTTTGGTACTGGAAACAATTTAAAAAAGTGATTCTGTTAAGAAGGTAGAGTTTTTTCAGTTCATCTTTACAAACAAAACAAGTGTTTTTACTAATTCAAGAAGTGACTCCTGACCACCACCTGCCTCACCTCGCCTGCTCTTCGCTCCAAATCTTCTGGTGTTTACCTCTTCACGACCAGCCGGTTCTGTTAGGCAACCGCAAAACACCAGAAGCGAGCAGAGACGAAGTGCTCACCATTCACCAAGCACCGGGTGCGGGGGGCAGTCCTACTACCATCATAATCAGCACACGGAAAAAGAACTACTATCATCACTATCGACCGTAAAGGAGCATTCTTATCGTCTGAAGACACGGTTTGGAAGCGGTGCTTAAAATCTACAGTCTTCTGCGGACAACCGTGCGGTACAAGTGGATATATGTTTATTTAACTTTTCAGTTTTGTGAAAAAATTCGATCGGAGGTTGAACAATATGATTTTATAAACTATGAATCCATGATATGTTTGAAATAATGACATTACGCTGCAGTTAAACCACTCGCTGTTTCCTCAGTGCTGAAATTTACCATCAACCAACACTTACTTACCTAGTATTATGCTTACATTCCTTGCATCATGAGATGAATTGCTTTGATTTTTTTTCAATTTCTTTATTCAAGATCTTGGTATTATTTTTTGAGCGTGTTTTCAATTACTTATTGCAATGAAAATGGTTGTTCAGTATAATAAAATAGACGGGTATTGGGTTTAGGAACAGGCCCCCAGGCTTTACAGGTTTTACAGGTTAAGTTTCCAAGGGACGGCTGCATATTGTCGCCACAAGCCTCGGCTTAGCTCTCGGCGACAAATAAAACTCTACTATCGTCAGGTAGTGAGTAACTTTACGCTACGTAACATTATTTACATGTGTGGACATTCTATTTCATCTACATTGATTGTCCAGTCTGTTACATCTGGAAAATCTCAGTAGTATCCTGAGTGTTATTACAATCTCTGAGACTTGTTCCATTTTTTTTATTTTTTTTTTATATTAACTCCACACAGGAGGCCCTGAAGAAAATAATTTCCCTCAGGGCCTATGTCATCTTTGGGGATGCTGTGTGGAGGGTCTTTTTGTGGAGAGGAAGGAGTGAACATGGGTCTTGAAGAGTCCCATGTTGTAGGAGGGAGGAAACACAGAGGCCGGCAGTTCGTTCCACAGCCGAGCTGTTGAACTTAAGAACGAATCGTAGAAGCGACCCGTTCTCATGTGACAAATGTCAACCGTGTACAAATGTTGGGCGCGCGTTTGGCGTGTATCCCGACTATGCACCGGTGCCGAAGGGATCAATGACGCTAGTTCCTCAGAGCATCTTTCATTGTAATACCGATAGAACAAGGACAGCATACCTACCTGACGCCTGTGCTCTAAAGATTGCAGTCCGCTTGTTAAGATTGGGGAATCTATCAAACGGACCGCCCGTTTTTGCACAGAGTCAAGGGTTTTTTTCATGTATTAATTTAGGGGCTCCGGACCAGAGATGGCTACCAAATTCGAGAGTAGGGCGCACTTGCGATTTGTACAGGGTCAGCAGTTGTGTACTATTAAAGTATCTGCGGGCCCTGTACAGTACGCCCAGCTTCTGAGAGGCCAACTTTAATCTGGCTTCAATGGAGCCCCCGTACCTGAGCTGGTCACTTATAGTTACACCAAGCATATCAATGGAAGGCCTGTTCGGAAGATTGCTTCCGTTGAAGGAGACTAGATTGTCATTTGGATCCCTTTTAGACGTAATCAGACAGGATTGGGTCTTTGAAACATTAAATTCGACGAGATTATTTTTACCCCAGGAGGAAATACTCTCGAGATAACCGTCCATTCTCTGCTTCAAAGCCCTCCGAGCCGTTGGAGTTTGTCTGCCCTTTGGGGGCTTGTCAAACAAAAAGCTATCATGAACTGTACTGTCATCCGCGTAACAATGAATTGGTGCACATGTCAAAAGGTCATTGATGTGCAACAAAAACAAAGTCGGAGACAGAACCGATCCCTGTGGGACGCCAGCATTTATGGAGTGTAAGGAAGAGGTGAAACCGTCAGCAACCGCCTGAATCGACCTATCCCTTAAAAAGTCAGCAATCCACGTACACAGGGATGCGGGAAGTCCGTAAGAAGGCAATTTGTTGACAAGTCCTCGGTGACAGACCCGGTCAAAGGCCTTGGATATGTCAAGTGCGACCGTTTGGGTCTCACCGTGACGTTCCAGGCACCGCCCCCAAATATGCGTCACATACGCGAGAAGATCACCGCACGAGCGGTTCCGCCGGAATCCGTATTGACGGTCGTTGATAATTTTGTTCTTCTCGAGGTATGTGAGCAGTTTGTCGTTGATAACACGTTCCATCACTTTGGACAGAACTGATGTGATCGCTATGGGGCGGTAGTTGGCTGGGTTGGAGCGGTCACCTTTCTTGGGAATAGGGTGAATGACCGCTTTTTTTTCCAACCGGGGCACAGTGCCACACTTCAGGGACATTTTGAAGAGCTTTGTCAAAACTGGAACTATTTCCGCAGCACACCTCTGCAATACCAGGGCAGGTATTCCATCAGGTCCACTAGCTTTGTTAACATCGAGCCCCCGTATAACGTGGAGTACATCCCGATGCCGGATCCTCAGCTTTTTCAGCAGAACAGCACCTCCGTCATCGAGGGTCGAGTTTTCCGCAAACATTTTCCCTAATAAGTTAGCCTTTTCGGTGGCGGTGTTTGCTAGTGAGCCGTCAGGTCTGGTAAGAGGTGGCAAACTGGGTTTGCAAAAATTCCGACCTATTGAGCCCGCAAGCGACCAGAATGCTCTGCTGCCATGCGGGCAGGCAGCCAGCTTTTTGCTGATCTGCAGGTCGTTTTCGAATTTTGACCTATTAATGATTCTCTTGCATTCCTTTGCCGATTTGTTGTATGCTGATCTGCTTTCGGACGTTCGAGATGTGTTGTAGGCTCGGTAAGCCGCGTTTTTTCGTCGAACTGTTTCGGAGCATTGTCGACTGAACCACGGCTTTGAGCCCACACCAGTTTCTTTAGTAGTCGATTGTATGAAGCCATCCATCGCCGATTTGATGACTTCACCAATCTCCTGGGCACATCTTGAAGGGTCCGAAGTCCGAAAACAAACAGCTGACCACGGAAAAGCGTTAAAATGGGCCCGCATGCCGAACCAATCTGCTGACCTATAGTGCCACACTTTTCTCCTCAGCCTCTCATTGGTTGGTCTGAGGTTAACGGGGATTGATGTCGTCACCAGGCAGTGGTCAGATGATCCCAGAGGCGCTGTGACGTCAATCTTATAACCGTGTGGCACAGTAGTTAAGAATAGGTCTAACAGATTGGAGCGGTGAGTCTGGACATCAGGAACCCTTGTAGGCTCCTGAACTAGTTGCTCTAATCCGTAGCAAATGGCAAAGGATTCCGCCTGTCGGCCAGCCGAGTCCGTTGGGCCTGAGAACTTCAACCATGGTTCGTTATGAACAATGAAGTCCCCCAGAACAATAAACTTGGCCGATAATTACGAAGCCATAATTACGAAGTGACAGTCAGTGACATATTCCTTTGCCGTCGTTATCCTCGTTTGTTGTATTTGAATAAAGTACGTTATATTCGTTTCATTTCAAATGCCTCATTTTTAAAAGACAAAGTTATTTTTTTTTTAAATCATACTCACAATAGTTTAATTTTTTAAAAATCATTCAATATTTAGGTGAGTTTTTATGTGACACCTATTTAAAAAAAACACACCTCTGGGCCGAAGCCCTACAATACTTTATAAAACTACTTGATTCCGTGCAAAACGGTCCGTGTGCTTGACAATCCATTGTTACCAGACCGATCGTCATCTCTAGCTGGCAGCGTTGATCCCCGGTGCACCGGTGCACGTGTATGAAAATCGTCGCTCACGAGCGGAACACCCATTCACAGTTGATGTTGCTTCACGAAAACGGGCCACTTCTTCGACTCGTTATTGTGTAAAACGGTTCGTATGTGGAACGATCTACCAGCAACTGTTTTTCTTTTTTCTCCTTTTCTCCTTCGTAAAACCGGGCCTTCACAAGCCCCGCATTAATAAATCCCCTCTTATAGACCCTACCTTAATTCGCCTCACAACGCTGCCCAACCGGGTAGTGATGTAGCTCCCCTGCATTTACACTTTACAGACAGGGCTGTTCTTATATATATGACAAGAATAGGATATATATATCATTTTTTTCACTATTTTTGGCAGTGAAAAAGAATTTATCTATAAATCATAATTAACATCGATATTAAACCTTTGTATCTATACACCATTTATAGTAGATCCTACCTAGACGTAAAAAAAGGGGAAAAAACCTTCCCATTTCTGAAGCAGGGGTATTTGTATATCGCAGGCTGTTTCGTCACAATTGGTGTTGTAGGAAGGGGAGGTGAAGAATAGGGTGGAGAAGGGGTCTCTTAGTGAAAGGAATTATTTCATCGCATTAGGTCAACGGAGCGGTATGTTGACCTTATATCAGATTAGCAATTATGTTATATTATTACTTCGGCATTTTGGGGGTAATTGAAGCTAGTAATCTGTTTCAGTATTCTTGTGAGGGGTATATTGTTATAATGTTACATATTATTATTTTCGTTATTGTTAAAAATTTATTTTCCTCCTGCCGACTGTATTCAAGTAGATACAAAATACATTGGTACCAATCCTTATGATTCCTCATCAATTTTCTCTCGCGTTTCCACCACATTTATCGTACAAAATATAATTTTTTATTTTATAAATATTAAAAAAATTATAATTTTGGTGACTTTCTTAACTACCACACTAGACTCATGCCCTATTATGGCAGTCGCACATGATTCAAGTAAGAATAGCAATAGTAAAATTAAACGGAACAGGGAATTACTATGGTAAAACAAGAACTAAAAAAATGCACGTCATTTTGAAAACTATATTAGAAATAGAAATAAAGATAAAACTAAATAAATTATTAAGTTAAAACTTTTTTTAAACAGTGTTGGGAACTAATGCATTCCTTAAAAAAGGCTCGTCTCCTTTAAAATAGCCAATGTTGAACATGGATAGTAAAAAGGGATATAAAATTAATGGACTTTATATCGGTGTTTAAAGCATTGTATATTTTAGAAGCGATGAATCAGAATGGAGCGAATGTGGTTCTAGTTTTAGGGAGCACGCATTCCATGTTTGATGAAAAGCGGGTTTGTGCTTGATGTTGTTGAGACACCAGCAGGTTATGTTTCCGTATGTAGCAAAAGCTTGTCTCAGTAAATAACTGGCGAATATCTAAGACCTTAATTTTAGCAAATAGTTTAGGCATTTAAATATAATTCTCAAAATTAGTTTTTGTACTGTAATAGCTGGATTGATACCTACCTACTTAATTACAAATCAATAATATTTCATGAAAAAAAAAATTAAATTTAAAATAATTAATAATACGATTTGCCCAAAGAAAGGTTACCATCTCAATGAGAATTATTTTTTCAAACTATCGTCAGCCGGTAGGTACAATAATATTAATTATTCCGATTTGGCAGCTGGTAGTAGGAACCATGATCATGCGATCTCTGGTGGGATAAAAAGGCAGTATGCAACACGGCCACCATTTTGAAAAATCACTTAAATAAAATAAAATAATTATTAAAAATATGAATTTTAATTTTAATAACTGTTTTTTTAATATTCATCAGCATTTGAACATTTATCCAGGCAATAGACAAGCAAATTCTTAATGAATAACGGCTTTCTAGCTTAGAAATGATATCTGGTTACATTTTCTTTTTTATCATTAAATACTTTATAACAACGTTGGTCCTAACCAATAATAATAATAAGATGATTAAACGGAGTAAAGCATGTTTTTTACAAAAAAAAAAATTACCATTAGTTCGTTAAAAAATGTCGTTAACTGATGTCTTATCACCAATAGTTTAGATAAAATATATTTATAAAAGTATACATAATCTGCACTTTTATAGATGGCGCAAATTTGATTATTTTGGGAAAAAATGTTTTTTCAAGTTTTATTAAGCTTTAAAATAGATTAATTATGTGTTTATGAATAAATAGTTATGCTCACATTCAAACTCATTCTTTCAAAAAGCCTTAGAAATACTAGCTATAGTAGCTTTCAAAGGGTGTTTTTTTTCTAAAATTATTAAATTAGTACTATCTATGAAAGAGCAGGTTATTAATTCTTTTAAGTATACCCTTAAAAACTCTCGGATTCAGGTTTTGGTGTCTTGATATCGACACCTTGGGAAGCCGTCAAGGGGCGCTTCGTTAATTTAATGATTTTATCCGCTGATTGAAGTCGGCCATAAATTTTGATAACTTTACGGAATGATGTGGAAAAGCATCCGCATTGTAAATTGAGGCAGTGGTCTGATTGATGCCCGCTGGTCAGATGAGGGATTTACACCGAATGGAGGGACTGCTGGTGGACGGTGGACTGGGAAATGTTGGAGAAGCAGATTTATAGTGAAAACAGATTAGTTAATTTTGTTGATAACTGTGAGCCCTCACATATCCAAACTGTGATGAGAATGGTAAAATAAACCAATCAAGCAAAATAAATATCACCATTTGATCCTAATTATTTGTTATTTTGGAAAATTTAGTTCCCCATTATAATTAATGTGTGTTACGTCGGCTACCCGGTTACGTCGTTCTAATGAAAATATCTATAAATTGAATATTATAGATATTTTCATTACTATTCGAATTCTCCAGGCTGCTCCATTACAATGAAAGAATTATGTAAATACATAGAACTTTTTTTGTCATGTCTTTGGTCCTTTTTTTGGGGGCTTTGTTGAGTTCTCGCCAATCGCAGAACCAGGATTCAACATTAATTTTTGAATCTGCACAATGAGTGTTCGATCGCTGCCTGCGACGAGTGTTCTAGTACTTCTTGCTTTATCACGACGTGACAATTCAACATGCTCGCTTTAAAAGTTCAATTCTATTGATTGCCCTGTCTCAAGAGTACATTTTACTGCGTAATATTTTGTCTGGTATGGGGCATTTCAAATCTGTATCGGGAATCACAGGTCTCCATTCGGCAGAGAGGAGGAACAATTTCCTTTCCTCTGACCCGTGAGTTGACCCAAGCAACCTTACACTATTCGAATCTTACCGGCTGCGCCATTATAACGAAAGTGTTTTGTAAATAGAATATTATTATTGGAATCCTACCAGCTGCTCGATTACACAATAAAATATAGACTTCAATAATTAGTAATGTAATATTGAAGTACAACTGATAACGGTCAAAATCGAAGAAATCCTCGTACACAAGCAGGCTGTTTATACCCTCCGTTCAAGTCGTACATTCACCAGCGACATACGTTGACTATTATTCCATAGTGTCTGACCTACGTTCATTACACTAACATGATAATATATCTATAAAATTAGCACTGGGAAATGCATGTTAACAATTAATTTTAAAATGTTCACAGGATGCATAGCTTATGATTTATTTATCACTATGTAAAGATGCTAAACAACTAAGAGAAACAACAAAAAACATAAAAATAAATTAGAAAAATAAAACATAAATCGTGATATTAATCATTTATACAGAAATATAATAAAAAATAACGTTAATTACAACATTTCTAATAATTCACTACTCTCCCAGAAAGAGAATAATACAGATATGTGAAACTTTTTTGATTGCGGCGGCCACTGCCGAAGTGGCTTAACTTACAAAAAAGTTGAGTTGAGAAGAACATATTTATTAGTTATTTTTTTATATTTGTAGGAACTTATTTCAATTAGAAGAATTCTTTTTTTTCGGTTGACCTAACCGTTTCAATTTGACGAAACATGTCATAAGCACCTTTCAATTAAATAAGTAATAACCTTATTTAAGAATTTTGTGGATTACGCCACTTCTGCACTGACCGCCCCGCCCCAATTTATAGTAATAATATAAATATTCACAAACACAATTAATTTCATACGAAATGTATTTTCATGTAAATGCATTTAAATTTATATATTGTGTGTTTCCTAGGTACCTACCTACATAGAATTAAATATAAAGAAAAATAAATGAACTCTTGGTGTTTTTGCAACTTTGAAAATTCTCCCAGAATTGGCTTGGCAAAAGACCATATTTTGAGACTTTGAAGTAGCTTTACCCATATTTAGAGACCAAATTTGGATAATTAGAACCCTTGCATATTCCAACCAACGCATCCCTTTCTTATCCACCCTACTCAATTTCCTTCATCTTCATAACAATCCACAAAATTACTTTGTCTTGTTGCACTACCTTTAGGCCGTTGGGACTAATAATCACAATAAAAAAACCAAACCCACCTGTTGACAGTATTTGAACAGAATATTTTATTTAAATCTTACCACTCTATTTATGACATTTATCATGTTCTCGACGGTATGGACTTATGAACAAAAAAAACAATAACATCTATTAAAAGGATAACCTACTAAACGTAGAGCAATAAATATTTTTAACTGATCATAAGTGTTCGAGGAACGAACAAGGGTTGGGATAGCCGTACTTTAAAGGGCTATTCCATACAGATAAAGCATAGATGAAGCCTATGGCTTATGACAGGCGAATGCGAAAACACAATTCGTAAGGTTAATTCACAATCAACTTACCGGGTGGCGAATGAAATCTGCATCTCGAGAATCATCTGTCAGCACTGGAACGGTGATCGTTGTACGGTAGCACTCGTTATTTTTTTGGATTGCGATAAAATACGTATTAAGGGATTATTCCGATAAATAACCGGCGATAGTATACACATTGGTTTTGACAGGACGAACGTTTTTTGTGCGATTGTGCGGCTCACGGCACTCCGTGGTTATAGCTGACGTGTGTGAATTTAAACTACACAGTTAAAATTCTGACCATACTATTGGTTAGCATATGGCCTGTCAAAAGCAAACGGCGTGACGGAACAATAAGTGTTGCAACACATCCTTTATGTTTCTTAAATAATTGGGGTGACTTTCCTGGTTCCAAGCGCGGCAAGACAGGGTTACCGCTTCCCCGCGAAACCAACAAACTGTGTTCTTTTTTCCCCCGACGCCATGTTTGAATGCTGACGCAATACATTCGCATTTCATCGCTTATTACGACTTATAACAATAAACCGTAAACCCCTCAAAGAGATTACTGCCGACTTAAGCAACAATACCGATATTAACGTGATAATATTCAAGTAATATTATCTTTCGCAGTGTCATAAGATTCATCTTCAGGTTTTACTGTTGAACCTAGAATATTCTGACTTAGAATTCAAGATGATTGAAAAGAATTTTCTCTGGTTGTATTTTAACTTCCCATGCAGAATTTTTATGCTTGCATTATTTTTGCTGTAGATACTTTTGATCACATCAATATTGGTCATAAGACCTTGTTAACAACATGATTAGATCACTCGAAAATCCATTCTGGCTAGACAACCTAAATTTTTTTTTCAATAAAACTAATTTTAATTTTTAGGAAAGCATAAAAATTTACGCATAACTAATTTATGTGTTTTACAATTTCGGCTTTCGAGCGCTCCTGTTTCCATGTTGTAGAAATGTTGTATTAAAATTATTATCAAAACTCATCTAGATAGATTGTAGATTGAGTAAACTGTGCCATAAAAGTTAGTTTGCTATCTAAGTATCTGCTTACATAAATAAAATAATAATAATGTTTTAATAAAAGCAACTGGAAATAAGTTCGCTATTTGTGGCAGTTCATCCTCCAAGTGAGTTCATCCTCCTACCCTTATTACGAAAATCTAATTTGACGATTCGAGAGAGTGTGTTCAAGGTTCAAAAGCTGCTGAAATTAGATTATTGGAAGGAAGTCACATTATACGATTGAATTAGAAGCTTCACTATTCCAGAAATCACGGGAATCGATTCCCGGTTTCCCTTTAAAATAATAAATTTTAACATAATTAGTTATAGTTCTCGCTTCCGCACTAATTTGCACCAATTACGTGTAGACTTAACACAGGTAGTAATAATATACTTAGGGGGTATTTCACTATGTCGGGCTAAATATCTGAATAGCTATCCGTTGGCTGGCTTTAAAGTTCAGAATAACTTCGTTATTCAACGGCGACCGTTTCATCATTGTTTCGAGCTGCCGGATAGATAACACTCGAAATAGTCTGGTAACATCGCAAAATGTTTGCTGCTTCTCCATCTACTGCCACGGCTGTCATGCGTCACAGTCCGCACACCGCGAAGTGTGCATTTTTTTGGTTATGTTATGTTGATTATCAGGTCATTTTAGATAGATTCGTGTCGAATTAATACATTGTTTCTTATTTTGAACACAATCAAATAATTCAGGATGGATCATACAAGCATTCAAATTCATTCTACAAAATTCGACTCACTTCTCAGCTGTTAAACTCGGAATGTTTTGACGCCATCTTTGATTCGAGGAATAGCGCCTAACGTCTGGTTAGAGCACTGATTAGTCAAATCTAACTTTAACCCGAGCGTTAGCGTTATTCAGATATAGTGAAAACGAAAAAATGACTAATCCGCGGATTAGTGCTTGGTCAGAACATAATCAGAGATAGTGAAAAACCCCCTTAATGCAGTAGTCAAGAGATTTCTTTGGAACTTGTCTGATAAATCAAACAACAATAACATTCATTGGATAAGTTTTTAGATTCTCACGGCCAAAAGCATTTTTGTTGTTTGTTTTTGGGGTGTTATGCCGTGTTGCGCTAACTCCTTCTTTAGCCGACGTTTCGGACAGCGTTGCAGTGTCCATCATCAGGGCAGATCCGGTAGATCCGAAGATGTGTAAATTTTTGGTTGTCGAGTTTGTGCTTATTTATTTTTGGCCTGGGCCCGTCCAAGTGCGAAATGCCAACGGAAGTGGCGACATCTTGTGTCGAATTCTGAAAGCACAGTATTTATGTTAGCCTGGGGCCCGTCCAAGTGCGAAATGCCAACGGAAGTGGCGCCATCTTGTGGCGAATTCTAGAATTAGAAAACCTATTGACAGCGGTTAGAGTAGATGTACCCAGTATCAAGGTATAAATGCAATGGTTTTGTATTGTATTATTATATGGTATTGGAGTATACTTAGACATGTTATTTATAGACAGAAACATAAGTTTGAGAGGCTCAACCAAGCCAAAAAAGGAGATCGAAAACAACTTGATCAAAATAAAGTAGTTATCAACATTTCGACCCTTGCGCTGAGCCCAGATGCAACTTCAGTGCTTGCTAAGGGCATGAACTATGCAGTTGCCCCCAAAAAGATACCTGTGGAATCTATCATATGTGGTGTGGAGACAGCACTACATACAATGATGAAAGTCCACAAAATGTCAGAATCGCTAGCAGAGAACATACGACAAGAGACTAGCCATATTTTGAAAAGGGCTGAAATACCCCGCCCAAACATCACAAAAGGAGAGTTTGCGGCCCTAAAAGAATTGCGCGCCAATGAGGAAATCTTGGTTCTGCCAGCCGACAAAGGAAATGCCACTGTCGTGATTAATACGGTAGACTACATAAAGAAGATGGAAGACCTCTTGTGCGATTCCAGCACCTACAAGAAGATCAAAAACAATCCTACTAACAAGATTGACTTTAAGACAAGGGAACTAGTCAAAGCATCTAGCATCAGAAAAGAGGATTGGTCTAAGCTTTTTGTAAAGGCCTCTAGAACTCCTGCCCTGTACGGTCTCCCAAAAATACACAAAAAGGGAATCCCAATGAGACCGATTGTCAGCGCTATTGGTGCACCTACATACAAACTGTCCCAACACCTCTCGAGATTACTGCAGATGCAAACTGGAAAAACCGAATCGTGGATTAAGGATTCAACAGATCTGATCAGTAAGCTTAAGCAGGTTAAGACTGAGGAAGGAGATATTTTGGTCAGCTTTGACGTCGTGTCTCTTTTCACAAATGTGCCTCTAGAAGACTCAATGACAATGCTCAGTGAGATATATGAGTAAGACATCTGCAAACTTTTTGAACACTGCCTCAAAACGGGATACTTTGCGTTTCAGGATGAACTTTTTGAGCAAGTGGAGGGAGTTGCAATGGGCAGTCCGTTATCGCCAGTAATAGCCAACTTCTTTATGGAGAAGTTTGAGGAAGCGGCACTCGATACAGCTTCAGCTGTCCCTAAAGTATGGTGGCGCTACGTCGACGATGTCTTCGCCATTTGGCCTCATGGAACGGAGAAACTTAACGAATTCCTGGACCATCTTAATTCTCTCCACAGCAAAATTAAGTTCACAAAGGAGCTGGAAAACCAAGATAAAATCCTGCCTTTTCTAGATGTGGAGGTGATGCGAAAACACGATGGTAGCCTAGGACATACCGTATATAGGAAACCAACTCATACGAATCGATACTTACACGCTGATTCGCACCACCACCCAGCGCAAAAGAGAGGACTTATCCATACGTTGACCCATACGTGACCCGAGCGACCAGAATATGTGAAGAAACAAAACTTGGAGCAGAACTTATAAAACTGACCGATGCACTGGAGCGCAACGGTTACCCGGCAAGTCAGACAAGGCAAATTTTAAGAGCCAAATCTACAACAAACGAAGACAGAGTTGAACAAGACTCAAAAGGCTGTGATTCCTGCCTTTCGTTCACAATGTGACAGACAGAATTGCCAGGCTGTTGAGAAAAGAAAACATCATAACTGTCTTCAGAACCACCACCAAAATCCAAGACCTACTGAGGTCTGCAAAGACTAAGTTTCCTCTGGAATCAGATGGAGTGTACAAACTCAGCTGCTCTGGTTGTGACAAGGTTTATATAGGCCAGACAGAGCGGACGATTTCCAAAAGGATAGCAGAACATTTTCGTGCTTGTAAACTTGGCCACCCTGATAAATCGGCAATCGCCGAACACTTAATTGAAACCGGCCATTACTTTGGATTTGCTCCCGAGGTCCTGGGAAGACCCAAAACTTATAGATCACGCCTGATTATGGAGGCAATTGAAATCTACAAAAATCCATTTAATATCAATAGAGACGACGGAGCTAAGTTCAACAGCTCTTGGTATCCGATAATTGACGGCTACACCAAAGCTAAACGCAAATAACATGTCTAAGTATACTCCAATACCATATAATAATACAATATAAAACCATTGCATTTATACCTTGATACTAGGTACATCTACTCTAACCGCTGTCAATCGGTTTTCTAATTCTAGAATTCGCCACAAGATGGCGCCACTTCCGTTGGCATTTCGCACTTGGACGGGCCCCAGGCTAACATAAATACTGTGCTTTCAGAATTCGACACAAGATTTCGCCACTTCCGTTGGCATTTCGCACTTGGACGGGCCCAGGCCACAAATAAATAAGCACAAACTCGACAACCAAAAATTTACACATCTTCGGATCTACCGGATCTGCCCTGATGATGGACACTGCAACGCTGTCCGAAACGTCGGCTAAAGAAGGAGTTAGCGCAACACGGCATAACACCCCAAAAACAAACAACAAAAATAACATTCATTGTTGTCAGTTCATATCAAGTTGGGATGGATTCCGTATTATTTTTTGGCCGTCGCATAAAGGTCTAACATATTTAAATAATTGCAAGGCGTTTTACTGTCCTACTGAGTATTCGGCGAAAATACTAAAAGTGTTACAAAAGCAGTAGTAAAATTATTTACAATGCACTGCAGCATATGCCCAGAAGTTATTCTCTCAGACGAATCGATGTGTGTACGTTCGGTGTGTGAAGGATCTTTCTAACTAGCCTGAGGAGGACTTACTAGCATGTGAATACTTGCCATCGACTTACTCTACAGAAAAGTGCGAGCAATCCAAAAAGGACACACGCACGCGCACCGCGGGCGCTTCTTTTTCCACTTAACATAACCAGCAACAACACACCTTTGAGGCCGTGCAAAAAAAGGAGTTTGCAACGAAGGATCATCATAGTCATCCACATATCTACTCCCACCAAATCCCGAAGACCTGCAAGAACTTAGTAGAAATGAATTAGACGAAAAAAATTGAAAAAAAAAAACAAACCATGTATGGCTACATTAGGAGTGAAAAGAAACAATAATAAACTCTAAGGTCGATTTTCTTGTTCGATCATCAAGTTGCTTGTGTTCAGAAAGTATCACAAATAAAATAAGAGGTTTAATTTCTTGACACTTTTTGAACACAAGCAAGTTGATGTTTATTTATTTATTTATTTATTAACGGACATCGTCCAAATTACAAAATAATAACACGAATAAAGTAAAATGAAAAATATAGGAGTAGACAAAGGTACATGAAAGCAAAGACATATGGTAGATATAATATAAAAAAAATAAAGTGACATGTCGAATCAAGTCAAAAATACGTCGTGGGTCAGGACCACAGGACACTTATAATATTCCGTCACTTTTTTAACGACTGGCAAAAATCATTTAGACTTATCCCAAAAAAGTTAGTAAAAGAAGAGCTCTTTTTGTTCAAAAATAAAACATTTTGTCCGATTACTGCAATTTTCGTCATTACGGCGCTTCTGTCGTTTTGGGTATCGCTGCCCAATTTGTTAAGTGCTCTGCACTGACCACGTTTGTACATAAACACTTCGAACAAAGGCCGCCCGGGCTTAACTAGCTGGATCAAAATGTTGTTCCAGAACCGCATCAATGTATCAACAGCTGTAAGTTACAATAAATTGGTTTTAGGTGACGATAAACATATTTTAGTGCGTTGATTAGATCTGAACCATTCATACTCGAAATGCAGAACGCGCTTGCTATTTTACCCTGTCGACGAATTGACACAGTTTCCATTCAAGTGATAATTAATTTGATTGCTTCTGGCCAAATTCAAGCCATTTACATGGTGTACAGTATATATTAAAAGAGATTATTTTCATATTCATGGAGCCATTATGTGAATCGGATGAATTTGTATTGCACAATTTTTGCATCATGTAATTCCTGCATAAAATAGTGTAAAAAGTCTTTTGCAATAGTTTAATAGAGTGTTAATAAAGAACTCAAATGAATAAAATATATTTTTTTAAGAATATTTCACCTACTGACTTAAATATTAATACTTTTTAATAAATATAGCTTTCATGGTTTAAATAATTTATAATTAATACTTACCTCGGTTTTGTAGAATTTAAAAAACATTTTTGTTTTAAATACTTATTTTTTAAGCCTCAGTACGAGTCCACGCAGTGCGTACAATTTACACACGTGACCGACCGACCCGTGAGGGAGCGGTATAGTACTTCAGAACCCGCCGACCAATCACATATCGTTTAAGTCTCTTACGGTTTTATTGATTTTTTATACGACGTTTTATGAAGTCAAATAATAATGAAAATCAAAAATTAAGAATCAGCGTCCGTTGATCTTGTAGCCAGGTACCATTGCGTTGCCCACTAGATCGTTTAAATCCCTCCTTAACATTAAGGTGGCAACATCTAACTTGAATGATGATAGCATTTCTTTCCCATGGGTGTTCCTAGCTGCACGGCACGCGCCTACGCATTTTATTTTCAATAATTTATTTGTAGTAATTTGTAATTTAGTTTCTCAAATAAACCTTCATTCTGTATTAAAAAAATTTTAATACGAACCATTCCAAAAACTAGATTACAGACCACCACAATCTTACATGAATAGTTATTAGTAATATTTTTCGCTTATTTGTAATGAATTTTTGGTGGCAAAGATTCATTTATGTATTTATAATTAACGGCTCAAGACCCATTTACATACACAAAAGAAAGAAAAAATTACAAGATTTTGTGAGCAAATAAGAAAAAAGAATAAACTTTAGTACAAAGTTAGTGAAAGAAATATGCAGAAGAAACAAAAACAAAAAACTTGTTATGCAGCAGTGACCCCTTTAAAATATTCACTGCTAAAATGTTTAGTTAGCAAAGCTTTATATGTCAACAGAGGCATATTAAACACATCAGCTAACATTGCATTCGAGTTACCAATGATGTGTAAAGTACAGAATTGTAGACTGAAACCGTTGTGTAATTGTTGCAATAATACATACTAATCGACAAGTTAACGTATTTTCTTCTGAAGTAAATTAAAACAAGTGGTGTACCCTTTTTTATGTGTATTTCAAAAATACATTCGTTTTCTTATTACGAACTTTATTGACGGTTATTCTTGGAATATTTACCATTAATGGATATAACTTTAATAATTGTGGAGACATATTCGGCAAAAATATTTACTCACCTAAACACTTTCTGGTGGACAAGTTATAAAAATCTGCTTTTCGTTACAACTTCGGAATCTAAAATGGCTTTATTTTGTAAATAAGTTATTTTGTTTCATAACATTCATTTTCCAAATAACTAGCTGGCATGTACGTGTACTAGGGTATAAGAATTGTTTGGCGTAAAGTTTTGAGTTTGTAAAATGGACCTACATGAAAACTAGGTGTACTTCAAGGTGAAAATAATATAACTATTCCAAATAGAAAAAGATTATTTACTAAGCAAGCTTATCAGTTCAACTTTTCTAGCATTCACTTCATGTGGTATCGTGAAGTGTACAAAATTGCTACTGATAAATTACATTAAATAGAGTACTTATCGAGTAAACCTCTGAATATATTGATAAAACACATTAAATTATTATATCTAGGTTTAAACCATTATCATCTGTATATACTGTATATATATATATATATATATATATATATATTATTTTTAAAGAAAGACAAACATTCTCGGGTTACGCATAACCTAACAATATTTGAAAATCTCCTACTACCATCACAGTAAGCTGAAAATGTTGCTCGTGTTGTGATGGAGGACTTAGCTAGCGGAGGAATTGAACACACTACGCCTGGGTGGGACCCAAACGCGATGTCAACTCGGCCACCGACCGGTACTGTGCTTGATTAAATAAACCATTGAATATATTTTACGTATAAACTATAAAAACCCTTTTCATTTTTATCTCAATTTCACACAGATTTTCTGGCACGTTACTGGCAAAAGTTTCAAGTATTTAAAAATTATGAAAATTATTAACTGGAATGTTAAACTACGCAGAAATAAAGTAAATTACGAGCTTATATTAAACGGCGCTTTAAAACACCCAACTAATATGTTACATAATAGGATTTTCCAATGAATAATAAAAAAAGTTTGTTTTGAACAAATTCGTATTCCAAACAATGAAATATTTAGAAACATAAATAATAAATGGCACTCGAAATTACATTTTGGAATATATTATAAAGGCTCACCGCGCCTGAGTTCCAATTTCGTCCTAAGTATACACGGAGCATATGAACATTTAACAATCTACACAAGTCCAATAAATTAATGTGTGCCTCTAATCGGCCGTAATGGCGATGATTTCGAAACTCGGAAGGTTTTCCGTTTTTTTCGTTTCCGAAGCGGAAAATAAAAAAAAATTTGGGCAAATGAGACCAAACATTAAGTTACGAATGGTGAAATGAAAATGAGATATATCCACGCGACACAAAAATTACATTAGCCGTGATACTGGATTTCCCAGGTTTTTGTTCATTTTCCCTCTTCTCGTTTTATAATGAATACGCGGTATGGAGCAGTGTTTGCTTTGGCGTTTAATGTTTTATCTTGCTCGCTCCTTAGAACGTATCTACGTACATATGTACGATGGTGTGGAGTATTACGCAAATTAACTTTTGGGCTCGAATTTTATAACAGCCTTTTGATATTGATTAACTGAAATCCAATCAAAGTTTTAACAGTGTTTGGGACTTTTTGTAGGAAATATACGAATTACTTTAACTATAAACCAAATAAAATTATGTTTTTAACTTACACCCTCTTTTTCAAAAAATTGTAATATTTAGATAGCTCTACAAGAGGCACTTAGGAAAATAATTTCCTTGTCATCTTTGGTGATGCTGTGTCGAGGATCATTTTAAGAAAAGAAAGACGAGGAAATTCTGGAAAAGAAAAGACTATAAGGGGTAGATAGGAATCTGGGGATCAGTATGCCCGGGAGTGACGGACGTTATGAACAAGACGATGGGTCGATATTGTCCTGCTGGAGAGGTCAAAAGTCTCCCTCAACCAGTCTCTTCAAGACCTACACAACCCTCACCCGGCCACCCCTTCTGAGTCATCAAACTTAGCGAACCACTTGGCAAAGATGTTGGTTATCCAATAAATGGTTCCCGGGGCGACGGAACCCTTTCCGCCTCCCAAATTGAATATAAGAAGATCTGAATTTTGAAGAGCAATGGTTTGTTAGGTTAGGTGTTGTTAAGAACCTTACTATAACTATGCAACATAAGTAATTCTTAACTAAAATAATTCGTTCGTGAAATTTACCCCGCTTCATCTCGCGTTCTAAATCTACTTTTGTTTTCTATGCACACTTTACAACACTCAGCGAGCGAACGAGGAATGAAGCGATTGTGATAAAAAAAAATTTAAGGAAAAAAAAAAAAATGTTATATCATCCATCCTATAGGGTCTATAAATTGTGCCAATCGCAATGGTTCCTTCTCTATATTATATATTGACAGAAGCAAGCCGTGTAATGATTGTTCATGGGCATGATTAGAGATGATATTACGTACATTACACTTTCGAAGGGTGCTGACTCAATAACGGCTAATTTACAGATCCATTTTCTAAGTAAAATCTCAACACAAACTCCCCATCCGACACCTTGAATACATCAATCGGATTGTAGCGACTTGTTTACAGTGTACATTAGTGGTTTGGATTAAATTAAATTATAAAATTATGCTTCAGATTACCTCCTCCATCGAGAGAATATTAAATTGTGTCGTTCGAAGTATTGCCCCATATATTTGCATACCATTGACGACGAGGCAAAACGCTGATAATGATAGTTCATGAACATGATCAGGGATAACATTACATATCCCATTAAGAATTCAGTGTGGGAACGTAGAAGCTAGGGGAAATTTGCAGTTCCTTTGGGAAATCTTCGTAGGACACATTGGCAGATACATTAATGCCCGCGGATCATTTACGTACACACTGCGGCGCCCGTCTCCGAGCATACGACCAGATAAATTCTCGTAGCCCGCTGTCGGCACTCTGTAATGTTATATGGACGTCACAGCATGCTAGTGATGGGCGTAATCAGGGTATCTAAATATGTCGATAATGGAAACATCTTAATTATCTGTGTTTCTGCCACCCATCCCTCGGTGAGATGTTCTCATCCTTGTGAATTGTGTAAGACAATCTTAACTAAATCTGTCGGAACATTTTGGCTACTAGGATTTTTATCATAAGCTTACTCTTGGTAATCGAAGTTTGTTATTCTACCTGATAAGTAATTTGTCATCAGACACGTTATTTTTTATTTATTTATTTATATATATATACGACTAAAAAGGCTTTTACATAGAAGTGATACATGATGCAGTGTACATAGGAGAATATGTATTATACAGGAGATATTGACAGTAAATAGATATAATCCAAAATGAAATAAAATACTTTTTGTTTTAAAACCACAAGTTTTTAATAATTTTTTGAACCGACCGGTTTCGCTTTACTTAAGCATCATCAGGGTACAAATTATTACTGTGATAATTTGTACCCTGATGATGCTTAAGTAAAGCGAAACCGGTCGGTTCAAAAAATTATTAAAAACTCGTGGTTTTAAAACAATAAGTATTTTATTTCATTTTAAATATGTCAAACCACAAAGTGATTGCTTTCTACAATAAGATATAATCCATTTTAAAGAAGGTACAAAATACACACTTGTAAAATTGTGATTACAAGTTTAATGAGAAAATATTAAAAAATATGTTGCAATATTAGTAAAACGTAAGAGTAACATAAAGTAAAAAAGAAATTAATACAACACTACATATAAGACAAATCATTAAAACTAATTTACCTACGCTACTCTAATTTGTAGGATTCAACAAAGTGTTGGTGTAGATCAAAGATATTAGAAGAACGAGATATGCTATGTTGGCCGCCGGACCGTGGGCGGAGTACTACCTAATTAGGGTACTTTGAACGGTATCGGGACGTGTACGCACAGAAATCTGTTCTATGTATTAGTGCGGATACCTTAGCGTAAGCGAAGGTGTGCAGTAGTATTGGTGAACAAAACCGGCGACACTCGGCAAAACAATTCCGCACAGTATGAACTGCTCATAGCACATCTCGTTTTTCTAATATCTTTGGTGTAGATTATGCTTAATTCTATATATGGAGTCAATAAATAAATCAATAGCGCCCCCATACTTGTTGCCCAGATCATGCATCCTATTGGTCAGTGAGTGTGTCTGATAGTTGGTCGAGTATGTATTACTGAAGAATGTTATATTTTGTCTTGTATTCCTAGTCGGCACATGTAGTTTAATAGTGGCAAGAATGGCAGGACTATCAATTAAGTTGTTAATGACTCTGTGTAACACAACCAGGTCTGAAATAATTCTCCTGTCAGACAGTGTTATTATTATACGGACATTCATATAAAATTTGCACATATATAAAAGAATATTGAATTACATAAAAAATAAATTTACATAAGCTTCCTGCTTTATTGTAGGTATTTTATTTATTCGTACTTTAATTCATTTTTGTTTTTTTTTTCAGTTCTCCATTCAGTGATGTAATGGTGGAGAAGATTTGAGTTCTAGTTAGGAATGTTTTAAAATAATAATTACGTTGGAATTTGTGGCGTAAATTGAAGCCAGTTTTCACTTTAGTATAAGATGGTGTATTCGGTAAGCGTCTGCCTACAAGCTGCTTGGAATGCCGATCGGTAGAGGCTGGTTTGGGGAGACCCTTTGACCTCTCCAACTGGTTTTTTTTGCGCCGCAGCAGGAGGGATAGATAATTTGTCCGTCACTCCGGGACACACTGATACCTAGATTAAAACTCATACTCACCCTTTATACCTTTTTCCTTCCCAGAACTGCCTTTTCTTAAAAACACCCTCCACACAGCATTCTCAAAGATGACACAGACCCTGACGGAAATTATTTTCCTCCTGTGTGGGATAATTAAAAAAAAAAAACAAATTCCCAAGCACTTCATTCAAATTCTTCCACAAGAAAAGCCTTCCAAATCAACCATGTCTTAAACACCAAATTTTAACGACACATTCTTAACAGTTTTTTTAAGTGAAAATTTGCCTATTCTGATATTTGATCAAGTGAAATTGCTAAATAAAACACATTGTACGTACTATATCTAAGTATAAGCAAATGTGAATGGTACGAGAAGTCGGAGACGCCCGAGGGATACATTGCACCATCAAGTGAATCAAATACTCGTACTTGAGTCGAGCCATGTCAAGACAATAATAATATAATAATATAATAATAACAAATAGATATAATGATATCCTCACTGGGATCTCCCGTGCTGAGGATTTCATTTACATATTATGTATAATTTAATTATAAGAAAGTTAATATTACTACAAAGTTATATATGAATTTAATTATGAACATATATCATGCAGTATAATTTTTTTTTTTTTTTTAATTCATTTAAAAATAAGTAAGATAGTGTTTTTTGGTATAGTTCAGTTGATTCTGTTTTAGCCTGTGTTTGTTATTACTAAATTTTCTATTTCAGATATCCCTATATTAAGTATCCAGCTTTTTATTTGTGATTTAAATGTTAAAATGTTGAGGTTTTTGAGTGAGAGTGTTAGTTTATTGTAGAGTTTAATACTATGATATAAGAAGCTTTTTTGCCCAAAAGTTGTATTAGTAGTTATTTGTTGGATAAGTTTTTGACCATGAGATCTAGTGTTTCTATTGTACGTGTTTGATGTTATTTCTTGGGTTTTGCACATATGAATGTAAATGAGTATAGTTTTAGAATATAGTTGTTTAATTGACATGATGTTAAGATTGGTGAAGATTTCGTCAGTGCTAGTTCTTACAGGAACTTTCAGTATAATTTTCATGATGGCTTTTTGAGTTTTAATTAGTGGATTTTAGATTAGTGGATTATTTTAGATTAGTGGATTTGCACAATATTTCACATATTTACTGCATAATTCAGTGTGAACAGAAGGTTTTTATTTTTAAAATAACAACAAAAAATATCAATATAATAATCGAAGAGTATGTACCAGAATATGAATGAATGTGAATAAGGCAAGGAGTGTGTGCCATGGCCGAATTGTTTGACGGTTCGTCCCCTCTGTCTACTCTTGTGGAGAAACGGCGTGATGGTTAGTTAGTTAGGTCCCTGTTTACATAAACCAATTAATGAAATTAATGTAAGTGTATTAAAACATTTATTTTTTCTTTAAGAATCTAATTCTTATTTCATTTGTCAGTGAATTGCTACATACATGAAGTGATTCCGTAATATTTCAAGTTTATTAACATTCGAAATGTGAATTTCTTCTGTTGAAATTTAATGATCCGGAGGTAAATATTGTTTTATAATTTCTTTTAGTATAACAATTCCTACAATTAGAATATCCCCTGATTTTTTACGGTCTGCGCTAGTTATAACTGAAAACAAACAAGTTGGTAAATTCAACAAAAATTACAACTAATCAAATATGCAATTCAAGTTTCAAAAACTGCTATATGCATGCAATACATTTCAAAATGATTTGTCGGTTTTAAACGCTACCAATTTATGAAAATTTCAGCTTTCCTGAGAATTCACGAAACGTAGCGAGAATAAATAGTTATATTGCCGCATACCTTTAAGCTTATCTTCTGATATCAAATTTTCTGGTAGAGAATTAAATTTAAATCTCCTTTCATAAATGTTTACTTCGGTGGTAAATAACGTTATGATAATAACATCTGAAATGTAATGCCTCTAAATAATTTTACACATATTTAGTATTTAAGTGAAATAGGTATTTTGTTATTCCATTTAATTTGCAGTGATGACAATTTGACGAGTTCGCCTTCTTCTTAATGAATTGGCCTATATTGAAAAATAGAAACTAAATCCCTTAGGGACTTTCCAACATATCTCGGAATTGCTGTTTTAGCCTGTGTTTGTTATTAGTAAATTTTCTATTTCAGATCTCCCTATATTAAGTATCCATCGTTTTATTTGTGATTTAAATGTTAAAATGTTGAGGTTTTTGAGTGAGAGTGTTAGTTTATTGTAGAGTTTAATACTATGATATAAGAAGCTTTTTTGCCCAAAAGTTGTATTAGTAGTTATTTGTTGGATAAGTTTTTGACCATGAGATCTAGTGTTTCTATTGTACGTGTTTGATGTTATTTCTTGGATTTTGTACTTATGAATGTAAATGAGTATAGTTTTCGAATATAGTTGTTTAATTGACATGATGTTAATATTGGTGAAGATTTCGTCTGTGCTAGTTCTTACAGGAACTTTCAGTATAATTTTGCACGTGAACCCATGCAAATTCAGTTATTGCAAACCTACACATCCTGAGTAAGTGAAAGGATTAGTTTTTGCTCACCGGTATCTAAAACATTTGGTACTTCCATGAGGAAAATTTCAACTTATAAAAGAAAGATTTGTTCTTCAACTTGAGCATGTGTATTTAGTATCTCTGGACTGGTAGTTGAGTAGGTACCAAAACATTAAAAAAGATTATCGTGTACACCGAACAATATAATTAAAAAGAATTTAGGGGAGGTTGACATTTTTTTCCTCATTTATTTATTTTTTAATTTAAAAGCCTGGATAGGCTTTTACATGATATTTATTTTATATATGATTTGCACAATATTTCACATATTTACTGCATAATTCAGTGTGAACAGAAGGTTTTTATTTTTAAAATAACAACAAAAAATATCAATACATAAATCAAGTACGTTCGTACATGCATACAGTTAAGGCGATGCACTGCGTCGTGTGATATTATAAATTGAGCCACAATCAATAACAACCCTTACGTAGATGGCGATAAGCTTTAAATTCCCCTCTTAACACCATTCGCCTGTTATGATTTATGCAAGAAAAAAACATGGCCAAAAAGTGCCGTTTATTTTATTTTGTCGATTTTCAGCCATAAATATATTTTTTTTTTTGCATTTAGTTGCAAATATTAATATTAATATTAATATTAATGCAAATATTCATTCTAGACTTGCAGAAAAGTCAACAGATGTCGCACATTAAATAAAAAATAAGATAGGTTTATCTAAAAGACGCTGTCTGGATTGCATTTAGTTCGGGTTGAATCTTGCGATCATACATAAAGATAGTTGCCAATAAAAATGTGCGGTGAAAAAATGAAGACAATGTTAGTAGTTCTTATTCGAAGTATGATACAGTTAAAAGTGACCGAGGGGGATAGGGTCCCATTAGCGCAGTTGGTAGAGCACTGTCCCGGAAAGACAGGGGTCCTGGGTTCGAGTCCCAGATGTGACCGTTTCCTTTTCTGATTTTTCTGTTTCAGATTTTCGTTTAGAAATCACTAATATTGTCTTCAATATTTAAATATTACAATTTGAGGTTTTACTCAATAAAGTTATTCCGAAAAATAAAATTATTTTTGTTTTAAAACCACGAGTTTTTAATAATTTTTAGAACCGAACGGTTTCGCTTTACTCAAGCATCTTGGCGTTATATTCCACGAGAGTCTACAGTTTAACGAACACATCGATGAAATAACAAGCGATGCGATGAGAATACTAGGTTTTATTTTGAGAATGGGAGCAAATTTTAAAAGTATGTCAACATTAAAACATCTGTATTGCTCGTTAGTACGAAGCAAATTAGAATACAATTCCACCGTATGGTCACCGTACTACAAGGTCCATTCTCAATCATTAGAAAAGGTACAAAATAAATTCCTTCGGTACATTAATTTTAAAATGAAAATTCCAATCGAATTTATAAATTACAATAACTTGCTTGTTGAAACTAAACTTCTTAAATTATCTGATAGAAGAGTGTTATTTGATTTGCTATTTTTATTCAAAATTATTAAATCTTTAATTGACAGCCCTAATTTGTTGGAACTTATTTGCATTAATGTTCCTGCTAGGCAAACTCGCAGTAAAGATACTTTTAAATTTAACAAGAACCTCAACACTAATTATTCTATTTTTTCACCAATTCCTAGAATTCACAACCTTGCGAATAAATACTGTGAACTTATAGATATATTTGGTTTTGACAATTTTGTGAGCTTTAAAAGGCAACTTATTTCGATTCTATCGGCTAATAATTAACTTTTATAGCTTTAATAATTTTATTACATCTTCTCCCATTCGAAACCTTTCAAGTAAATTATATCCATATTTGTTTGTTTTTTATTTGCTCTACTATACACTTATAATTGTATGCTTATACCTACTAACTACTTTTTATACATAACACTATGTTCCATCTCAGATCTTATTATTTCTTATTCATGTCGATATTGCTAAATTCTATTAGTTTTTGCTTTTTACAGGTGCAACTCTTATTTTGTTATTTTTTTTTTTTTAAATCTCTGTTATAATGTTCTTTACCTCACGAGTAAGTTACACTCTAATTTATATTGGTTTATCGATTTGTTAAACACACAATTAATACTGGGTTTAAACACACCCACTTACTTACTTTTTATTTTGAACTTTCTTTTACTTACTATTTCATGCTTGGGTATATTTTATATTGAATCCATCTTATTAGTGTTTTGCTAATTTGCACAAAATTTTATTATATGTGTTGCTTTCTTACAATTAACTCCATTTATCTTCTTATGTTCAATTATTGTAATCAATGTAAATGTATATTTTCATGTAAAAGCCCATTAGGGCGTAAATAAAAAAATAATAATAATAATCTTCAGAGTACAAATTACCGTGAAGATGCTTGAGTAAAGCGAAACCGGTCGGTTCTTAAAATTATTAAAAACTCGTGCTTTTAAAACAAAAAGTATTTTATTTTATTAAATATGTCAAACCACAAAGTGATTGCTTTCTACAATAATAATAATTAATTTTCTCCTACAGTTCTTCCTTTCGCCGTAACAAGGTATCAAATAATTAACCGTGAATTCCTGCACTTCAGATCGTCGACACGTTGTCCTACCTAGAGAAGCAATGGTCGCTGTAAATGAAAGGACTAAAGGCGTCTAGTACAAATCTTTAAATCGCACGATTTACAGCACCTTCTAAAATCTCAAACTGTTTCGGGTAAGAACTAGTGGCATAATCTCAGCCCTTCACAAAATTAAATCATCGAATATCACACAATTCCGGCTCACACCGAATTTCTGAATAGATATTATCTCACGGAGTATGAACAAATATACATTGAAAATATACATTGCCTCCCAGACGAAATTAAAAATGAAAAAAGTATAGGTACATTTAAAAAAAAATTGTTCAGTTTTATGCTCAATCAGCAAAACAATGAAAGTGAATAATATCGGTGTGTAATATACTTATGTGTAGTATATATATGTTATTTCTAGTTAAATAAGTGAAAATGTAATTTTCTTTTATCTAGAATAAAAATATTTAAAAAAAAAAAAAAAAAAAAAAAAACACACGTGTATTGTATGTTCTTCTTCCTGTGGGGTGGGAGTAAAGAGGAGGTGAAGGGAGAGGGTACGCTATAATAGCTATAGTATGGTAGAGTACATCGGGTACGCTCCTTCGTGCAGGATTCTAAGCCAATAGCGCACATGCTCGTAGACTATTGCGGAGACAATTTGGCACAGCTGAAAGTAATGGCTCATGTTTTCCCGCCAATGCTAGATACTTTACCGCGAGAAAATTCTGAGGGCGGAGGCACCTACGGTATAAAGAGAACTGGAGCTTTTTTAAATGACAAATCACACTAGGCCGTATGTCCTATTATTTTGCATTACCTTTACGTGGAAAATAAGAAATCATAGCTTGAATGACGCACTAAAAAAATCTCAAATGTGATGTTTAATAAAAGTCCTTTAGTTATAGAAATGAGAACACAGCGCCTGTCTATTCAAGTAATATAGCCAAGGCTATCTCCTAGACAGTGTAGAAAAATTTTGGAAAATTTAATCAAGTTTCGTCCGCTGTTTTATAGTCGTGGTCACCTTGACTAGAAAGGTTTTCTGAACTCAAGTTTGTAATTCTTCGACAATAGGCAAAATAATAAATATTGTAACATTTTCGACAGTTTTCGAGACGGTTTCTTTTAGTTTACAATGATAGCTCCCACTAGAAATAGTCATTCAGAAATTATTAAAAGAATATGATTAGTAATTTGTTTTGTTATAACTTCGCTCTGTGGCGTAATTAAAATTAAAGGATCGATATGTTCCAAAACCAATGGTCTTCGTTAAAGACAAAGAATATGAATATGAACGGTGATTAATTAGTCATTATTATCATTTTAAATAAATAAAATTATCATCTAATAGGTACTTTGTGCATTCGTGTATATAACAAAAACTTATATAAACCAACGCATTTTCTTATTAATCTTAAGTTAGCTTACCTCGTCATGTATGCTAATAATTTTAGAAACATATAAAAAATACAGTAATTTGCAAACAATGGATCTTTAAATATTTAAATGTAAGTACATATTATATGTCATAAAAAACGTCAATATTGCAGGAAATAAGTTTTCTCAATTCCTCTTGAAACTTAACCATCTTCTCAATCTCAGTAACTTCCTTCGGGTTGGACGGCCTGGTACATGAGAGATTTCTGCAATCTGATTTTCCTTGCATTTCTCATCCTGTTTCCGTGTATCTCATGCATGCATCAAAAACTTTTATGAACCAAGGCATTTTGTTTATATTAAAAACTTTTATAAATCAACTTATTTATGTATATATCAAAAACTTTTAACAGAATCTAGGAGTAACTGATGTCTAAATAATTAGTCAATTTCATTCAGTTCATTGTATGTTACAGTAGGTACATTTATCCTGACGAAGTAACTTTTGGTTTTGAAACATGTCAATTATTTTAGTTTAAATAGTGGTGTTTACAAAGTTATTTATTTTATATTAAATAATAATTACTTTGCCTACTTACTTAATAGCTGGAGGCTATAACTGTGGGAGTAGACGACCTGGAATTACATCACTTTGACAGGTAAATATGATTCATTGCGCCCGATGTGGGCGTATTATGTTGATTTTAATTGAAAATAGTGTGACATGATTATTTAACTTTCTTCCATGGATAGGGGAGACCGGGTACGGCTGTCACTTGTCACACGGGTGTATGTCAAAAAGGTGATTATTGTGTTATTCTGATTCTGGCCGAATGCAACTCCGCCGATGTGCACTGCATTTGTAATCAGTTTTCTGAGAATAACAGTTTGCTATAAAATATATATTTGTATGCTTATATTTTGTACATATTTTATCGATGTAATATGGGGTTTTCCAATAAGAGGTGTTTTTTGAATAGCCCGCTATTTCGATAGATGTTACTTTTGAAGCCATTTTTTGACATTTGACAAGTAAAAACTACACCATTAATAAAAATGGAACGATACACGCTTCAACAACGCATAGAAATTATTAAAATTCACTATAAAAATGGTGAAAATTTTGCAGAGACGGTTCGTAAAACTCGAACATTTTTGGGTCGTCGTGAAGTACCTTGTCGGACCTCAATACAGAAATCGGTGGAAAAATTCGAGCTGTTGGGACAACTTAGTGATGTGAAGAATAAAACCCGTGCACGTCGCTCAAGAACAGCCGAGAATATTGCTGCTGTAGCCGAAAGTGTTGAAGAAAACCCAGGTTTGTCCATTCCTCGTCGTCGTTCTTTGGAATTAGGCATTCCACAAACGTCAGTACACCGTATTTTGCATAGAGATTTGTGTCTTAAGGCTTATAAAGTTCAGATAAAACAAGAACTCAAGACGGCCAATCATCAACAGCGTCGTGTCTTTGCCGATTGGGTCCTTGAAATGCGTGAAAATGATCCGGAATTCCAAGGAAAAATCATCTTTGATGAGGCCCATTTCCACCTCGGTGGCTTCGTCAGCAAGCAAAATTGTCGCATCTGGGACTCGGAAAACCTAAGAGTTATTGTTTAAAAGCCTCTCTATCTTCAACATGTGACTGTTTGGTGCGGTTTATAGTCCGGCGGAGTAATTGGACATTACTTTTTCGAAAATGAGGCTGGAGCAACAGTTACGGTGAATGGATTATTAATGATTTTTTATGGCCGGAATTGGATGGTATTGATCTGGACAACGTTCACTTTCAACAAGATGGCGCTACGTGCCACACAAGCAACGAAACCATTGATCTTTTACAGGAAAAATATCAAAATAACACCTCTTATTGGAAAACCCTGTATAGTGATATAACTTTTTAATCCTTTAATTTAGGCACCCGCTAACCTGCAATAGCAGCTTGTCAACAAGTCATGTTTACAATATTAATTACATCACTAATGCAAACATATAAAAAGAAGCCACAACTTAGAAAATAGATACAGAAGAATAACATTTCAAGTGACTAAAATACAAAGCATATAGACAGACAGATATAACACAGTCAACATTCTCATGTCATCCACACTCTCAAAGGCACACAACATACTTAAGCACTCTCGTAGCATATTTATACAAATACATGCATACAATCATTGGATACTAATGTATTTATAAACAGTGTCAAAACATAAAAATTTTGATCCATTAACCATTTTTTTTTCTTCACTTGTGCAGGTTGATTCGGTTTTTACTTCCATTGGCATCTAATTAAATATAGAAAGCCTTGTAAATAGATGCTTCATAGGAAATTTGCGTTACTTATTCCATATAGAATGGCTAAAAAGCGGATATTCGCATTATTTTTTTGCTTTACATCTTATGATTAATTAACTTGGAGTAGTTTTATAAATTGAATTTTCAAATTGCACTTAACACATGGTTGCGCTACGCTATCGTTATGTAGAGGTACGTAAAATATTGGAGTAACCGAGATCTTTACTCAACAATATTTAGTCTAATTATTGAACAATTGAAGTATATTGTGAATACACTTACAATGACACCTTGTGTTATCGTATTTTTTAAGACTTCAAATGTATAAATATTATTTTTTGTTCTATTTATGTTTGGTATAACTACAATGAATTTTAAAATCAATTGTGGTGTCGAAAAAAAAATTGTTAAACCTCATTTCCACGTTAGAGACAGTTATGATAATTTTATTAAACCTCATCTTCACGTTAGAGACAGTTGAGATAATTTTATTAAACCTCACTCTACGTTAGAGACAGTTGAGATAATTTTATTAAACCTCACTCTACGTTAGAGACAGTTGAGATAATTTTATTAAACCTCATCTTCACATTGGAGACAGTTGAGATAATTTTATTAAACCTCATCTCCACGTTAGAGACAGTTGAGATAATTTTATTAAACCTCATCTCCACGTTAGAGACAGTTGAGATAATTTTATTAAACCTCATCTTCACGTTGGAGACAGTTGAGATAATTTTATTAAACCTCATCTCCACGTTAGAGACAGTTGAGATAATTTTATTAAACCTCATCTTCACGTTGGAGACAGTTGAGATAATTTTATTAAACCTCACTCTACGTTAGAGACAGTTGAGATAATTTTATTAAACCTCACTCTACGTTAGAGACAGTTGAGATAATTTTATTAAACCTCATCTTCACATTGGAGACAGTTGAGATAATTTTATTAAACCTCATCTCCACGTTAGAGACAGTTGAGATAATTTTATTAAACCTCATCTCCACGTTAGAGACAGTTGAGATAATTTTATTAAACCTCATCTTCACGTTGGAGACAGTTGAGATAATTTTATTAAACCTCATCTCCACGTTAGAGACAGTTGAGATAATTTTATTAAACCTCATCTTCACGTTGGAGACAGTTGAGATAATTTTATTAAACCTCATCTCCACGTTAGAGACAGTTGAGATAATTTTATTAAACCTCATCTCCACGTTAGAGACAGTTGAGATAATTTTATTAAACCTCATCTCCACGTTAGAGACAGTTGAGATAATTTTATTAAACCTCATCTCAACGTTAGAGACAGTTGAGATAATTTTATTAAACCTCATCTCCACGTTAGAGACAGTTGAGATAAGTTTGTTGTGGTGCCGTTTAGATTTTGTTACAAAATGTCAGCATGATGGAAATAATAATATAACATTTTCACTTGCTAATGAATGACATATTTCATAGTTTGATATACTAATCATAACGTTGATTTTAATGCGGGCTTATAATTTACTTTCTATTTTTCAAAATATGTACTTCGAAAAAAGAAAACAGAACACAGCAAAAAAAAACGATTTTGTGTTATGTATTCTGAATTATCAAATTGAATTGAGACCTTTGAATTATTCATTATTCGTCACATTTTGACACGATATTGCCGAAAAATATAGGGATGACGGTATTTGTGAAAACGCCCAGTCACCAAAATAGTATGTTCCTTTAGGTGGTTATCAAAATACAATATTTTATTAAATTATTTTTTTAATGATAAACTAATGTTAACAAGACAAGGTTTTATGCATAAAAAAATATTAAAAGCAATATTTATTAGCTTGAAACACCAATATAATTTTTTTTATTTCTGAGAAAAAATAAATGCGGACGAAAATTAAGGCTTAAATTTATTTTAAAAAAATTTTTAATGCTTCCGTATTTTTGTCCGGGTTAAATCTTCCTCATAGGAAAAACTAAACCCTTCCACTCACTTTTCCACAAATGATCATCTAGTCAATCAACACTATGCAAGTGCATTATATAAGCAAAATAAATACAAAACATTACAAGAACAACATGTCAACTCACCAGAGATCAAATGGGAAAATAATTCACCGACTCCAGATATTTTCATACCAGAGGGTTCGGCTCGGTAGAACTTCTAACAGGGCCTATAAATCCTACTGATCCCTCGGCATAAATATTTAAAAAATCTTTCGTTATCCTACATGTATTCAAAATGACCGACTTTTGCATCTTTATATATAAATTTTTTGATAGATCTAATACGTCTAAATTTTTAATGAGAGAGCTAGGTATAATGCCAGTAGCCGAAATAACGAATGGTAATATTTTTATAGTCTGAGAATGCCAAATTATTTTTATTTTATTTCCTAAATCTGTTTATTTTCTTATTTTTTCATTAGCAGATTTTTGAATATTACAGGAATTTGGAATATCGACATCAATGATGTAAGTTATATTTTTTAATTTTGTCATGTAAAACTATATCGGGTCTATTATAACTAATCGTTCGGTCTGTTAATATAGTTTTATCATAATATATTTTATAAAATATGTTTTCTAAAAATGAATTTGGTTCGTATTCATAATATGGTACTATATTACGGCAGTCAATCAAGTTATGTTTAATTACCAAACTTTGGTGAATTATTTTTAAAACTTGATTGTGCCTAAATGTATACTCGGACGGTGCTAATATAGAACATCCCGATATAATATGTTCTATAGTTTCCGGAAAAGCCAAACATTTTCTACACAAATCATCAATTTGATTTGTATCTTTGATTTATATGCTTCCTATAATTTTTAGTATTAATGACTCTATCCTGAATGGCAAGCATAAATCCTTCTATTTCTGCCCTCAACTCTCCAATTCTCAACCATTTGTTTGACGAAAATTTGTCAACATACGTTTGGTTGAGATAATTGAAGTCTTTTGCGTGTAAAATTTTATTTGACCAGGAATCTAATAATTCCTGGTTGGGATTTATAAAAATGTTGGCATTCTCATCGTATAAATTTAAAGGTGTAATATTTCTATTTGCCTTGCAAATTATTTTGTGCATTTCTGAGCTATGAGCTTTCCTATGGAAAAAAGTTCTCAGCATTTCTACCTGATTATGTTTCAAAGAAGTTATTTTGACTATACCTCTACCTCCTAAATTTCTAGGTAAATTAATTCGTTCTATAGCTGAATTTGGATGATGGCAATTAAACTTTGTTAGCGTAGTTCTAATTAATCTTTCTAAGTTATCTAAATCTGTATTAGACTATTTAATTATGCCAAATGAGTACGTTAATAGAGGTATTGCCAAAGTATTTATTGCTTTTACTAAATTTTTAGCAGATAGATTGCATTTTAA
Organism: Hesperophylax magnus; assembly: GCA_026573805.1. NCBI lineage: Eukaryota > Metazoa > Arthropoda > Insecta > Trichoptera > Limnephilidae > Hesperophylax > Hesperophylax magnus. The sequence continues at coordinate 1,921,623 of JAIUSX010000071.1, forward strand.
AATTTTCCTGATCCTAGTTTGAAATTTAATCCTAATATCATTTTTAATACATATGAAGAATATGAATATGTATTTAATATTATAAATATATATTTATATAATTAATATATATTTCCGAATATGTTCATATTCAAATGTTGCTTATCTATTATTTCTATTTCATTACTCTATTTTTACTTATTTTTGCTTATGTTATTTTTTTTATATTATTACAGCTGTTTTTGTTACACTTCGAATATTTCTTTGAATGGAGTTCACTAGGGTTATGTTTTCGATAAGCCTCCTTCCAAATATGCATTCTTACTTATAAAAATTCCCTAATACGCCGCTGCAGCGCTGGTATAGAAATACGGTGAAGAGGGCAGTATACTGTTCGGGTTAAAATATTTACTCATAATAATATTAAAAATTTAACTTTATAAAGTTTTATATTTATATATGTTTATTGTCCTGATAACTTTTAAAAAGTTTATATGTTTATTAATGAAGGTTGAGATCAACCGAAACCGGTCGATGTATACAGGGTGTCCGGTGGTAAAGTGCAGTAACTTCGGGAGGTGATTCTACGTGATCGTAGGAGTAAAAAAGATAAATAACTTTTTCTGAAATTCCAACTTTTAGATGTACTTTTAAGCTAATAACGAAAAATTTCTCCGACGTGCCTAGACGGCATTCTTTTTTTCGTCGTTGCCAAATCTACATCCCGCGCCCCTTCAGTAAGCAAACGTCTGTGCTTTGAATGTAATGTATTTGACGCGCGGAGTAAACAACTTTGAAAATTTAATTTATCTAGTGTTAAAAGTCTCATTTAAATAAAAACTTGTTAATTTAGTGTCTTTATCTAGTGTTTAAGTCTTACTAAAAAGTACATCTTTATTCGGTGCGTGTTTTCCTTAAACATCGAGTTTTATTTAGTTTAAGAGTAACCTAACTGTTAAAAATGTGTTTCTTTTGTGCGTAATTTTAATACAGAATTATTGTGACAATGCCTCGCTTTACCAACGAAGAACGGGCAGATATTCATTATTTTTATGGACTACATGGTGGAAATTCCGAAGCGGCGCGCCGGGAATATGCACGTCGTTTTCCGAATCGTAATGTGCCCAACGCTCGTGTTTTTGTTCAAACGCATGCACTTATTCGCGAACAAGGAATTGGCCGAAGACCCCGAAATAACAATGCTATTAATTTACCAATAGCGGACGAAGACTTCATCATGGCTACAATTGTAAATGATCCTACATTGTCGCTTCGTAGAATTTCCGCAATGACTGGTGTTCCTAAGAGTTCTATCTGGGATCTCTTCAAGACGTACGGAATGCACCCGTTCCATTATCGGTGCGTGTAAGGCCTTCTGGAACGTGACCCCGTATCAAGGATTGCATATTGTCAGTGGCTACTTCGTAAGCAACTTAATAACCCGAACTTCATTGGGAACATCCTTTGGACGGACGAGGCCCAGTTCAACAGAACTGGTGTGATAAACCTGCATAACTTGCATGAATGGGCGGAAGAAAACCCGCGCTCCGTAAGGCAGTTGCACCATCAAGTTCAATTCTCCGTTAACGTTTGGGCTGGAATTATTAACAATCAAATTATAGGACCGCATGTGTTGCCACCTAGGCTTAATTCAATAAATTACCTGGATTTCTTGAAGAATGACCTTCCCGTTCTTTTGGAAGAAGTTGATTTAAATAGAAGACGTGAAATGTGGTTTCAACAGGATGGAGCTCCACCACATTTCGGACTTGCCGTTCGTCGCTACCTAGACGAACAATTCCCAGATCGTTGGATTGGACGAGGGAGTACTTCGCCATGGCCGGCGCGTTCTCCAGACTTGACACCGTTAGATTTTTTCTTTTGGGGTGCGATGAAGGATAAAGTTTACGCCAAAGAAGTAAATAACGTCGAAGATCTCCGGTTACGTATTCACGAAGCCGCAGATGAAATACGCCACAATGTACGAATTATAAATAATATTACTGTACGTTTACATACTTGCCTACAAGCAGAAGGTGGACATTTTGAAAATATTTTAAATTAGTAAAAAGCGATGAAATTAGTTAAGTGTTCAATGAGTTATTAATATTTTTTATAATAAAAAGTGTAACGTGATCTTAGTGCAGTTCTCTTTTGAATTTGGTAAAATATCAAAACATACGGCGAACTCTGTGTTGTTATTGTTTACAATTCACATGCGGTTTCCATGGATACGCGCCACTCACAATATCGGTTTCCATGGATACGCGCCACTCACAATATGCAACGTTGCCACGTTCACACTTGCGAATTTATCGGGTAAGTTTGCACCTACACTATGGCATTTTAGCAGGTATGTCTTTTTGTATGAAAAAGAAAAAATTGGAATTTCGGAAAAAGTTATTTATCTTTTTTACTCCTACGATCATGTAGAATCCCCCCACGAAGTTACTGCACTTTACCCCCGGACACCCTGTATAACTCAAATAAAGTGGTTTTAAATCAAGAACTTTTTCATTTGTATAATGTCAAGCCACTTTCTTGTTTGCTTTGTGTTTGCTATCTTCTATAACTTAATTATACTTTTATTTCTGGTGAATGTTATAATGTGACATTTAGAAACGTTGATATCTAAACAGTTAACTTTGCAATATTTGCATAGCTTATGGGATGATAATATATTAAGCAGTAGTTAACTTCGTTAGCATAACGGTAATTAATAATTATAAACTATTTATAGGACCGACTTAGATCACGTTTCATTAATTTTGTAACAATAAATATTCCATTATTTGATGAAATTTCCATAAAGTTCACAATTTATAAATAAAAAAAACAACAATGATAATTTCTCTGTAAAAAAAGACAGCTATTCTATTCCTTTGGGTTGTCCTTACATGAGATATTATAGCGTGGTTTGTTCTAAACTACCAAAAATCTAATACTAATATAATTAATATTTGCACTTGCGCCATCTCCAGTGAATAACCCAAGTTTCTAATACAAATATGAAGTTGATTGATATGGTTTTAAATTACGTTTGTTAGATTTAAATTTGGAATGGTCTGTTTAATCTATAATTAAGATCGGGTCGTTTATTCACTAAAGTTTCCTTCAACTTCTAAACTTTTCCTTTTATTGCAAAATCGTAATTATGGACCTAGTACCTATACCAGTACTTTGTGCTTCCCTTAGAAACCGACCAATTCAATTTCGCGCCACTCAAAATTCAACTTCGGAAAAGGGAGTACGTTTGTTTATTTTAATCTGATCTCAGTTTATCGACAGTCCTATAGTAATATTCTTATTAATTTTGCTTATATATTAACCCTTCAGGCCTCTTCCATATTGTCTGTTATGTTTCATAACGACGTTGTCAAATGGCGGGGGGATTTGTGTGTATTTCCGCGATGCAATAAAATCCAAATAAATTTAACATTTCTGACTATATCCAAAAAATGAAAACTGTTTTAAAAAGGTGATGAAATACGCTATTAAAATATGTAATTTAAAGTAAATGTGTTTTTTTTGTAATACTTAATTTTTTAATGCAAACATAAAAAGATTTAAAAATGGCTCACATAACGTTTTTTTCCTATAAAAACTGAATTTAAATGAATGAAAACGAAAAAAAAATTTCAATAGTCAAATTCTAAACATTTTACCTCACTTTTTATCATTTTATACGAAAATAATTAATACGAAATACATAAATTTATCTCAAGTGGCGGTCGGAACCTTCGGTTTCATATAAGTGTACATTTGTATTATTCTGTGATTAACTTATGTATTGAAATATGTTTTACGTGTTTATGTGTTTTTTCATTCTAAAACCGTTTAGATTAAAGGAGACACCACGATTCCATGAGACATTACGAGTTGTTAAAAAAACGAACAAATAGACTCTACGAGTAATAGCTGTTCGCTAAACTGAACCAATCAGCCTGAAGGGTTAAACTTTTTTTAAGCTTGCACTCGGCAGCAAAAAAACATTAAAAATAATGTTCATAAGCATAAGTATATTTTTTTACAATTCGAACGAACTCAATACAATATTGTATTATCAATATAGGATTTTTTAGTAAATAAATTCAATAGATCTTCGCTAATTGATTGACCCTAGCGATGTCGTGTTTCGGCTAACTAGAGCGTTTCGCATTTGGTCTTTCTGTAAATTTGTTTGTTACGTATATTTAAATAACTTCTTACAAATTTTACTATCTAACTTTTGGTTTCGATTCACTAAATAAGAGAACAATAGAAACATGTTTTTCGGACGCAAGGTCTACTGTTTCACAGTAATGACTTGTTTTTAAATTTGATTCAGTCACTGTCCATTGTTGGAATCACCTTGATTCCACGATTTGAACCGATTTTTATTTTTTTAAATACCGATTACTCTAACCCACCGGAATTTTTTTTTTGTCAACTTTGCATTGTAAAATTACATTATTATCTAAAAATATGTCCCAGTTTGCCGACCATCATACGAACGGTTGTAGTTGTAAAATACTAATTCAAACAAAATCTCGTATGCTAGGGAAAGATAATACTTGTTCAAGCAGGTAACGCTATATTTAGGAAAGATAATACATGTTCAAGCAGGTAACGCGGTATTTAGGAAAGATAATACATGTTCAAGCAGGTAACGCTGTATTTAGGAAAGATAGTACATGTTAAAGCAGGTAACGCTATATTTAGGAAAGATAATACATGTTCAAGCAGGTAACGCTGTATTTAGGAAATATAATACATGTTCAAGCAGGTAACGCTGTGTTTAGGAAAGATAATACATGTTCAAGCAGGTAACGCTGTATTTAGGAAATATAATACATGTTCAAGCAGGTAACGCTGTGTTTAGGAAAGATAATACATGTTCAAGCAGGTAACGCTGTATTTAGGAAAAATAATACATGTTCAAGCAGGAAACGCTGTATTTAGGAAAGATAATACATATTCAAGCAGGTAACGCTGTATTTAGGAAAGATAATACATGTTCAAGCAGGTAACGCTGAATTTTGGTTAATATTTTATGACATCAAAGGCGCATTAGTGCAATGCGAAAAAGCGTCAGGAAAAAGTTGTCACTTTCTTTGTAGGTAAAACAATAGAAATGTAGATGTTTTTTTCTGGGTTTGAAATTTTGTTCAAATTTCAAACCCCGGCGAGAGCAAAAATCCATCTAGTTTTGGTCTCGCCATCTCATTTGGGTCCCACTCAGGCATAATGTATTCAATTATTCGGCTGGCTAAATTCTCCATCACAACACAAGCAACATTTTCTGCTTACTGTGGTGGTAGTAAGATATTTTCAAATATTCTCTGGTTATTCGTAACCCTGTTCCCTACACTCCGGATCCAGTGAGACTACGGCATCTTCAATGGAGTATGCTGTGAGGTAGAAGGGAGTGGGCAATACGGAAAGTATATATGTACAATAATATCTATTATTTAAAATTAATTTTAATAAATTTTTAAATAAAATTTTATCGCAATACCGGGATTAAAACCCGCGACCTTCGGATTTGTAGCCAAGGATCGCAACCATTCAACCACGGAGGCTGTCGAATTCTACATACCTACCTAAATGCAAATATTTTTTGGTATATTTGCACTGCGTTTTTGGAAGATGTCGTTTGTTTATTTTTGTTTAACTAGAATGTTTATTGACCAGATCTGAATTAACAGATTTTTTCAACCCTCCTCTGCCTATAATACCCCCATTTGGTTCCACTTTCTAAAGAAATCCACTAGGTGAAACGGGTTTTAAAGAAAATAAATAATTTAAGCCCTGTGTAAATTTCGACTTTGGTTTAAACGTGGCTGGGATAAGCTTCCGTAACTTGGTGATACGTGGTATCTTGGCTTGAATTAGCACGAGGCCGCTCCATCTAAATCCTTAAAGCTGACCAAAAAGTCAACAACCACGTTCCTTCTCATAAGCACTTGTGTTCCTAAGATAATCTTCCGAGACATGAAATTATGATTGTGGTAGATTATGTCAGTGGGACACGTGCTTACTGCTCACTGCTTACGTGCGACTTCTAAAATATTTGCTGCTGGAAAAAGGCTTCATTTCACTACCATTCTGACGTGTTTTGTTTGTTTGTTTTATTATGCTTTCTGCTTTCACAATAACTCACTTAACATCAGACCATTTTCTCGTTGGGGCAACATTGTATGGAGAATAAAATGCCGCACATCTCTGCCTTGATTCATGACACACACACACTACCTGATTCATTAATATTCATGCATCGTCTGATAAACACTATTATATAATGGTGCTTGATCGAATATTTACTTGAAACGACTCGTGTATTTGATACACTTATACACATAAACAATGTCATTATTTCTGACATTATACCGATCTTTTTCATTAGGCTTTCGTGTCATTCTGCTTGTCGAGTTCTGAAACTCTTTTACAATATAATAAAAATAGTCTACTACATTAAATTGCACAAAAACTTGTTACACTTTTGTCTGAGCTCCTAAATGTAGCAATACGTCACTTCTTTTTTCACAGAATTTGAACATTTCATCAAATTTCAAAGTTGATTTTCAAGTTCTATTATTATTACAGTTTTGTGAAACAACTACAGAACCTTCACAAAACTTGAAAATTAACTTGTAAGTTTTATGAATTCTTCAAAATCTGTGAAACAACCCGTCCTTAGATGCTGATTTTCTAAACTTGTCACATTTGAAAACCGTCAAATCAAACGAACAGCTCCTCTTTTTTTACATTCGAACGATCTCCTGTTATGTTTGTCAGCTGATAATAATTTGATCCAACGTTGAAACGGACCGAATAATCGAAGTTCAAATGGAAAATTTATTTTCAAAAATTCAAACACAATTTGTTGTGGCGATGATAATAACGATGTGATAGCATGGATAGAATATATAATTGGTCGATGTTTGATAGTTAAATGTGACGACAGTTTTCAAACACCCCAAACATACACAATTTTCATATAATTTCAATTATTTACCAGCTCAGATCAGTGTAAATTACGGGACCGTAAGAATGGGAAAACAACAACAGAAAAACAAAACAATTTATGACAATTTTTTTATTCAAAATATTGCACTCCACAGAATCGAACTCTGATCAACTGCTTGGAAGGCAACTATGGTGAACTAATACACCAAAAACTAATATATATACAAATACAAATTCTTTTTATTTATATGTATAAATAAAAAGAATTTCGAATTCTCAGACTATAAAAATATTACCATTCGTTATTTCGGCTACTGGCATTATACCTCATTAAAAATGTAGGCGTATTAGATCTATCAAAAAATTTATATATAAAGATGCAAAAGTCGGTCATTCTGAATACATGTAGGATAACGAAAGATTTTTTAAATATTTATGTAGAGGGATCAGTAGGATTTATAGGCCCTGTTAGAAGTTCTACCGAGCCGAACCCTCTGATATGAAAATATCTGGAGTCGGTGAATTATTTTCCCATTTGATCTCTTGTGAGTTGACATGTTGTTCTTGTATTGTTTTGTATTTATTTTGCTTATATAATGCACTTGCATAATGTTGATTGACTAGATGATCATTTGTGGAAAAGTGTGTGAAAGGGTTTAGTTTTTCCTATGGGGAAGATTTAACCCGGACATAAAATCGGAAGCATTGTTTATTCCAGAATGTGGGGAGGTGAGTGCAATCCCACACATTCCATAAAATATAACTACAATGTTATATACAGAGATTCAAGTAAGTACAAATAAAATAAAATATAAAATGTAAGTTTGATAAAGCAAATAAAACATAAGAAAAAGTAAAAGGAAATATATAGAAATTAACAATACATCCGATCGAGCTGAAAATATGCAGATTAACTTGATGTCGATGATAATGCATTCTATCTCAGATATAATTATATTATATCTATCTTTGTTGACAATCACGTACACACGCGGAACATATTTGCGTGTATGTCCGCATGACCTTTACCAGCCTAGGAACTCATAATATGTATATATATATAACAACATTTTTTTTTATGCTCAGGGGGCCCTCAGGAAAATAATTTCCCAACAATTGTCCAATAAATGTACAGCGCCTTTGGCGTGATTTTCACAAAAATGATTTATGTCTATGTAGCTATTCAAATATTTCAATTAACCACATGCACCATACACCACCGGTATTATATTGTTTAATAAAAAATAGACTATATTATATTAAGTACACATTTATAGTAAAGTCTCCAGTTCCTACGACATGTGATTGCTCTAAATGCGACAGTGATTCGTGAAGTACTGTTGCGGTGTAAATATGTGGCAGTGAGTCACTGGGGGGCGGGCCTTCCCGCTAATGGGTCGACCACAATAAACTGGGTACTGTCACGCAGTCGTCCTCAACCCTCAGTCCATATTTCCTTTACAATACGCATTTGTGAATTCTTCAGTAGCTCTAATTAAAAAATATTCCCTGTTATTCGAAATGTGTTCGGCAAAAAAAAACGTTAAGTTTTTTAAAGTGTTGAATGTGGATTTAATCTTCCTCAATTACTGAGCCAAGTCCCGATTGGGTAGGACCGACATTTATTTCATACTGTGATATCAAGCAATTTCAGTAAAATGCACTTATCTCCGCATATGTATGCGTGATTCTTGATATTGACCAAAATTTTCAGAGAAATGCGTATGTGAGTGTCACTAAAAGTTTATAGAATGTATTTTGTTTTTGAATCTTTATTTATATTTTCATATATCTAGTAGGAAAATATAAAAAATACAAAAAATACAATGTACAAAAAATAACATTTACAATTACATTTTAAGAGCAAAAGATAAATAAAAAATATTTTTTACTTATAAAGCACATGTCCTACGAAAAGTGCTAAGGCTTGGGGCTTCCTTTACGGCATTTGGTAGGTTGTTATAAAGTTTTTGCCTTTTATAAAACGCGCTGTTTTGTGTGCATGAAAGTTTAGTTTTGGGAAGCCTAAAATCTTTGCGTCTTCTCGTAGCATAATTGTGAACATTTTCATGGTACATAATATTTCTTTACAGATAGTTTGGGAACATATTATTTTTGAAGCTTATACATCATTGTTAACGTATTATATATTATATGTTGTTTGGTTGTCATCATATTTAAATTTTGTAACGTAATTTTAACTAATGTATTGTCATTAACAATGAGATTTCCAAGATTTGCATTCATCTATTCAATAAAAACAAAATCTAAATTCGATTATTGTTTTCTACGATTTTCTATTTATTTTATTATTTTGTATGTGCAAGTTTGTTCTCTTATATGTTTTTACTAGGTATGTATAACCAGAGGGTGTGTAAGTGAATTCAAAATAGGATTGGTTCATAACTGTGAATAATTATACTCCACTTGTTGTTATCCAAATTTATTTTCTGTTACTTCTTAATAAGAAAACAGAGTGCTGAAAATCAAGGTTGTGTCTTATACATATGTGTCTACCATTTAAAATAAATGTATTTATTTATTAAAGTGCGCTGATGAAAATTTAATTGACTGAGTGTAGGGAAGTCCTGCTGTAAATCGATATTTTGGCATTTTTTCACTCAGGTAAATAGACTACGTGAAATAATATGTCGTATATTATTATCACCTACCTTAACGAGAGCGATGAAGCAATTTATCTCAGGATTTGTGGGAATAGACGACACTGCTTTCTGGCTTATTCATAAAATAAGAACAACATTTTTTACTAATAGTCACTATATTTGGCATAATAAACCAGGGAGACGAACGCGTTTTTTCTTTGTTTGTTGGCAGCATTTCCTCCAGACGCGTTCTTACAGGATTTCTTCTGGAATGAAGGTAACTAGGTCCATCCCTCGTATCCGGGAATCACGCGGCAATCTTTTTCCGGTATTTTCTCAGCCAACTGCTTACAAATGAGCGTGATGATGATACCGTGGCTCTCAGCATATTTTTCAGGGCTTCTTTTTCAAGTCCAATCGGGCATTAAACCGAAGAGACGCTTGCATCAATGTATGGTAGTCTCGCAAACGCAGGAGATCACACCGACAACGGGGGGAACGACTAAATCGTTTGAAAAACTCCTCAATTACATTATTACGTAAAAATAACACACTCCTTTTAAATTTCGTCGAATTGCCTACGAAAACCCGGCTTCAAAATTGCGCCCACCCGCACCAAAACCAAATAACGTCCTACACCATCTTTGCTATCACTCCGCTCTCATGGTTTTCCCTTCCGCTGGTAAACTTGCCATACACAAAAACAAGTTGCCCCCACATTTTTGAAGTAACAACGTTACAATTGCATCTGTTAATTGTAAAATTAATTGCCAGTTCAGGTTTGTAGGAGTTTTAATCTATCGTGCGCCTCAGTAGCGGATAGGCACGATTAAAAAATCTTTTCTCTCTATAAATAAGGAGCTCGCTATATAAAATACTTGTAATATATTTATTAAAATAATATATAAACTAGATGATCCCCCGCAATAGTTGGCTATTGATAATTTATTTCTCGGGCGCCTCCGACTTCTTCCACCATTTACTACTGTGTACCACAATTTGACTGCTAAAATCTACATTACATCTACTCTAATTCGACTCATTACGGTGCAGGAGATATTCCAATAAGCATTCCTCAGGCGTACCCGATTTCTTCTACTATTTAAACATCTCTAAACACTTCAAGCACTAATAACAACGAACTTTGAAATTTTCAAGGATATCGATTAACTACTTTTCGAGTTTTGCGAGCACAAACATACGCAGGCTGATTTTGTATGTATCAGAAACCAGTTAGAATTGAACTCAAACATTTGGAATGCATTTTATAATATAAGTCGTTTTCCTGCCACAGACCGCCTTCTATTTAGGGAAGTTAAAATTTGTGGTTGTATGTAATTTTTTTTACAAATTTTTAAAAATAAAAAAATAAAAATTGGTCCAAAATTATCCTGTATTTCAGCCTGTAACCAACCATACACATTCACAAAATTTAATTAAAATCGGTTGGGCGAAGATTAGCGTGTATGCACACAGTGACACATGGTTTTTTGTATTAAGATTCATTAAGAGTACAATTTTAAAATCAAAATTTTACAAAAAAACTACTAGTTAGTCACTATCCCTTGTCGGAAACAAACTCGATTAAGCAGAATGAACCGATTTTTTGATTTTTAAAATACCAATAACCATACAATATATTATACAACACAGAGAAAAAATATATAAATTGAATGTAAAGTAAGGTGAGCTCAAAAATGGGCACACAAAGACGCCCACATAACATTTCTATTGGTTTATCCTTTCAGTGTTGAAGGCGTTATATTTCCTAACTTGAATTAAAAGCATTCTATTAAAATAAAGGAGAGGGCGGGTGTTGTAAAATTGAGGTAGCCCGAATTACGCCACAACGATTAAGTAATGAATAAGGGACATTCCTTTTTGCAACACTCTAATTAAGAAAGAGTAACTAAATCCTTTTGGGATAGCGAAAACTGTCATCATTAAATGTATACCTAAGGGAAAGCCTGCGTTGACTTCGATTAACAACGTTTTAAGGGATATAGCTATTACAGCTGTTATTAAAGGATATAGCTATCACACAGTCTGTAATAAGTCTTGGAGAAGTTTTTTTTTTAGTTTCCAAGGTGGCCAACTTTATATTTTCGAGAATTATTTATGTATGCCTCGGGTAGACCAGTAAATTTATAAGCACCGCTGACATAAGAAGTGGCGTGAAACAACTTTTTTATTTACTGAGGGGGGCTGGCATCTTCAATAACTTAAACATCACATCATATATTGCTTTCTTGTTGAAGAAGGTCGCTTTTTAAGTGTTTTTCCTCCTTGTTTTCAAGGATTCTTAAACAAAATACCAGCAATTTTTTACTGTCTGCAAGAATTTTTCGTGAATATTAGTAATACCGTAAATAATTTTTAAATATTCAATAGAGAAACACAGAAACGAAGTTAGTTTTAAGTGCCACCGAGATTCGAACTATAAGGACGGATTGTTTCTAATAAGAATATGAACAATTCATCAAATTTCTTAGTTGAATTTCAAGCACTGTGGAAGTTCTATTCAAGTTCTATTATTATTCAGTTCTGTGAAGCAACTGGCCCATGTCTATATAATAACAGAACTTCAATAGGACTTTCATATAACTTCGACATTAACTTTGAAATTTGATAAATTGTTCAAATTCTTTGAAACAACCCGTCCTTAATTTCCGTTTACAGGAGCCAATGTCAAAAATTGCGGATTATCTTTGTGGCGTTATTTCAATTTATACCAAATAAATAAATTTTAATAAACCCACTATTTAATTAAAAAGTAACGACATTTGTCAATGGTTTCTTCGTCAGGTTATACGTTTATCAAAAAAAATTAATAAGTTCCAATCGAAATGGTGGTTTATACAAAGTTATTTATTTTATTAAAACATACAAATATATTAAAATATCCTATTTCTCAACAGAATATTACTTGAAATCGTCAATGGCCATAATTTCAGTAGTGTTATATCAATAATATTAATTATATTAATTTTATTAATAATTATTCAAAAATCTGCTAATGAAAAAATAAGAAAATACACAGATTTATGAAATGAAATAAAAAGAATTTGGCATTCTCAGACTATAAAAATATTACCATTCGTTATTTCGGCTACTGGCATTATACCTAGATCTCTCATTAAAAATATAGACGTATTAGATCTATCAAAAAATTTATATATAAAGATGCAAAAGTCGGTCATTTTGAATACATGTAGGATAACGAAAGATTTTTTAAATATTTATGTTGAGGGATCAGTAGGATTTATAGGCCCTGTTAGAAGTTCTACCGAGCCGAACCCTCTGATATGAAAATATCTGGAGTCGGTGAATTATTTTCCCATTTGATCTCTGGTGAGTTGACGTGTTGTTCTTGTATTGTTTTGTATTTATTTTGCTTATATAATGCACTTGCATAGTGTTGATTGACTAGATGATCATTTGTGGAAAAGTCAGTGAAAGGGTTTAGTTTTTCCTATGGGGAAGATTTAACCCGGACAAAAAAATCGGAAGCAATAAAAAAAAACATTAATTAAATTAATAATATAATTGTATTAATGATTTTAATTAGAGATCAGTAGGATTTATAGGTCCAGTTAGGAGTTCTACCGAGCCGAACCCTCTGATATGAAAATATCTGGAGCCGGTGAATTATTTCCCCATTTTATCTCTGGTGAGTTGACGTGTTGTTCTTGTATTATTTTGTATTTATTATGCTTATATAATGCATTTGCATAATGTGGATTGACTAGATGATCATTTGTGGCAAAGTGTGTGGAAGGGTATAGTTTTTCCTATGTGGAAGATTTAAGCCGGACATAAAGTCGGAAAAAATTATTATAAATATCACCCTAAAATAATGGTCGATTTTATTTCTCCCAACCGAGGAAAGACGGGGGTTAGTATTAAAATATTAACGCTTATTATATTTTGAAACTGTAAAGAATTTTTTTTGCTATCAGCGAATTTATTTGAGAATATTATCTGAATGCATTTCGTTACTCATTTTAGCGTTTAAAGCTAATTTGTCTTAAATCAAGTTCTGAAATATCTATCCTTTCAAAATTTGAATAAATCACTGCAGAATAATTTATTACATAATGAAATATGTAAGTTCTCGATGTCGCTATGTCAACATAGCAAATGTCGAGAAGCTTACAATAATGTATCTGTGAAACAAATCGTCTAATCGGAGTGTAACTATCGTTGATTCAGTGGGTGAAAATTCCGGCATTCACAAATTAACGTGGAATAACAAGAATAATTATGGTGGTTTCATAATTGGATAACACAATTTCCTATGTTCAAGAGGCCGATTCATTACCTTACTCCAGTTAAATCACTGGCGTTAATTACAAGGCGAGTTTTCGGAGAAGTGTTCAAATTATGTCGGTTGTTCATTAAATCTGTACCCGGGAGAAGCACTCCAGTACCTAAACAATACTCCGGTGTAAAAAGGAGAATAACATCAACATCTAATTAATCTACTTTGGCTAACATTCCAATATTTTTTTCTTTAAATCTATAACATCATTTTGACAAATGACAATCATTTCGTCTGTCTTTCAATAAAATAAGATTCCCGATGTTCCTCAAAATACGTTATTTTTAGATCAGATCAAATCATGTCATCGGTGAGTTTGGCTGTCATTTGTTAAATTTATGGTAAGCATATACTAGATACTAATAGAGAGATAGAAAATATCAAATTGACAAACTTCAATCAGTGTTTAATGCAGCAGCAAGGCTCATAACCGGGGTTTCAAAATATTCGCACATTTCAGAACACCTTCGTAACCTTCACTGGCTCAAGTGCCCTGAAAGAATCCAGTACAAACTGTGCTGGATGGTGTTCAAATCCATCAATGAAATGGCCCCACCCTACATCTCTGAACTATGCTTCCCGGAAAACACTGGTCTGAGGCAGTCAACGCTTAGATCAGCAACATCAGCAGCTGTAGGCAGACTGATAGAACCTATGCGCAAGCCAAATACTAAGTTTGGTGATCGCGCTTTCGGAGTATCTGGGCCGAAGGCTTGGAATAAACTCCCTCCGGAACTAAGATCCATAACAAGTCCAACATAATTCAGGTCTAAGCTAAAAACTTACCTTTTTAAGCTGTCGTACCCTTAAATTAAATTAAATATACCAATCCTAAGAGAAAAACCAGTTATATTCAATTTTTCAATTAAGTCCTAAATCCTGTATCTAAATTTCGCCAATAAACAATTAGATAGTGTTAATTAAGTGTTAATCTCAAGTGACCTACCAGGTAAGTATTGTACTGTATATTTTCTCCATAAATAGTTAAGTAATAACATAGATCACTGTAGAAATGTATTATAAGTTTGTACAGCGCCCTTGAGGTGTTGTTGCACAAAAACGGCGCTATACAAGTCATCCAAGTATTATTATTTATTATTTATGAAAATTCCAAAAAAATACCTACCTCTATCTAGGAATACCTTATTTTAAGAACGTCCATTTAAATTAAAAAATATATGAAAAATATTCGTCTTTTGAAAATTTACCTCAAACTACTATGAGAGTACATATGTGTTATTATTATTTTTAAATCTGTTATTGATGAATCTGACGATTTTCGTACTGTTAATAATCTTTTTGTTACTTATTTATTAGTTACTTGCATATTTTTTTGAAATGAATTAGAATTCCCTCACAAAACACAAGAGACTTGTCTCCTTATGGTAAGGAAAGGCTATTTTTATTTTATTTTATATCACTAGATAGCATGTAACTATTGTATATTTATTGTAAATAATACAAATATTTAGTAATCAAAAAAAGTTAAATAAACGAACCTCGTCATGTGACGGAGCGATACAACAACTTCTTGAAATACCAAACACTATTTCTTGATACATTAATAATTGCCACAATCAAACATAGAATGCAAACGGTCACAAATAATAATGTATTTTTGTGTGTTTGATTTAAGAGCGTCTTAAATAAATTAGGTAATTACTTGAAATAGTTGATTTTTAATTTCTGAACTGTTTTCTAGCGCAGAAGACGCTTTGACAAATGTCAAATAGAAAGACAAGCACATGACAAGGAAACGTTGGTTGGTTGAAATAGGATTAGTTCAAATAAAAGTCTGCAAGTAGTGGTCAAATAGAATGAAAAAGAATCGGCAGCCCTTCTCTATCCTTTCCTTTACTCTATTTATTAGACTCACAAACTTCCCGTAGAGTCACAGGTGGCATATATTTTTCAGTACATAACATCGACGTATGACTGAGTAAATTCGGTCATGAATTCATGCATTCATGATTTATCAATGATTTCTAAGGTAATTTGAAAGCGAAAATTAAAAGGTTTTGTTTTTAGTTCTAATGGTAATGGTCGCTTTAGTTTGATGATCCTCATTTAGAATTTTTTTCTTAAAATAATATATTAGTATCTACCTCATCTGCCTTCTTGAATGAAACGCCATATTAAATGTTAATGCTATCCGAGGGTTCTTTTATCGGATACTTATAGGAAAAAAGTAGCAGTTAACCTTCAACTTGAGGATTTGGGTTGTTGATAGGAGGAAATGGAAGACACTAGAACTGGGGCTTAAAATGGAAGAAGCAACTAAAATGAATTGTATTTATAAATATCATTATTTTTCTTGCGTTCGTACTAGGTATCTTCTTCATTTCAAAGGAAATTTGTATAAGTACTTAGTACCTACGCAGAATATCATTTCATAAATACATTTGTTTGAAAACATCAAGGGGAGAATTTAATTTAGGCATTAGATTGCTAAAATAGTCAATATCGCTGCTTCCTCCATTCCTTTTCATTTGCCAGAGTAAAAAATGCTTAACCACCAAAAATTTCTTATGCAAATGAGCCCCGGCCAATATTGGCCATTCCCCACTGCCGAGCAGCGCAGTCGCCCTGACATTAAAAAGGGGCGAGTAATAATTCCGCTGGTCTTTATGCCACAAGGATAATAACGCTTTTTTACACTTAACACAGTCATAAAATATGATGAGATATCTTAATCTATTCTGGGGGGGGGACCGCGGTGTCTACTGCCAGGATATTATTTTATATCTCGCCGGTCGTATTTCTCACATTGTTCCGCATGTATTCGGGGGAGGAAGAAGAGGTGGAAGAAGGGGGAGCGCTGAGATCGGGCTAATAATCTTACCCGCTGAGTTGTTTGGATTGGACATTGGGTCCTTTATATTTTCACTCATAATTATTAATGCCAGCAAATTGCCTTGCCAAAAATGTGTTTTGGGAATCACTTCACTATTATAAACATTTTCTTTTGAAATTCGGGATCTTTGCTTTGGTCTGAAAGAGGTACCTACTAACCTATCTTTCGAACTTTCCCTTAAACCTAATCTAATGTCAGTGCGTGCTAATATTCTACACTATTTGTTAGTGAATTAGCCCTAACTTTCAGCGGTCATTTATAGAAATCGGTAATTGGCTATTCAGCTGCCCAACTACATTTAAATCACTTAATTCTGCCTTCTTAAGAATATAATCTATACTTTAACTTTGTTTCGTACCTTCCTCTTAGTACTTACTTACATTTATTGACTCATAGTAAATTATTGATGTTTTCCGCGGCGTTTCATATGATATTTTGCAGTAGTTATTTGTCGATTCAGTAGCTTTTGATGTTCGACACCCGGAGAGAATTTATCCATGCGTAAAGAATTTTCTTGATACAGATTTGTCTAGGGGCGTAAAAACGGCAAACCTGTTCGACATTTCGAAAATATTTCCCAGTGTTGGACTTAATACATAAACGAGAGTCTACCCAACGGCTTCAGGCCCCCCTCTCTTTGGGACTGGAGACACTAGTTGGTTGCGAGCCAAATCAAGGTCGCGAAAAGTTTTGTAATATCAATTTTCACAGATATTTTCTTTGAATTTGTCAGATATTTGGAATGGATTCTTACGTAACAAAAACAATGTTATTTTTCATCGTATTTAACAGCGTAGTATTTACACCCCAAGAGAGTTTTGTCATTATTAGATCTTCAGAAGTAGAAAATCGAGAAAGTGAATGCGAAATCATTTCTCAGCAACATAATGAACAATCGATGTGTGTAAAGCTAACTGGAGCTAACTTGAGAACTAACTTTTTGGTTAGCTAACTTCTTCTTTCTGAAACACTTCACTAAATTAAATACATTAAATATTGATGAAAACGTAATAGGTTATTGAAAATAATATCCTCCTCTTTGTAATACTAATCAAAGTTAGAAAAAATAAGTTTGAGATGTGTCTGTTTTACATGCAGGTATAATATTTAGATGAGACACAAACCGAAAAAATTGATTCCACTTAATAATATCGACAAACAACGGAAACTGTCGATCCCCGTATCCACGTGATCGCACGACGCCTTTAATTATAAACTCTATGTCGTAATAGCTATATCATTTCCATTGGCGGTAATAAGAACTCAAATGTTACCTCCAAAATATTATAGCTTTAAAAATATACAATCATGTAGATTAACAAACGCTGATTCTGAATATATAAGTTTTATTTTATATTATAACACGTAGAATTTACAAATCAT
This sequence comes from Hesperophylax magnus, assembly GCA_026573805.1. NCBI lineage: Eukaryota > Metazoa > Arthropoda > Insecta > Trichoptera > Limnephilidae > Hesperophylax > Hesperophylax magnus. The sequence goes on from JAIUSX010000071.1 coordinate 1,939,711, forward strand.
GATTTTAAAATTAATAACACTCCGTTACATTAAACAATTGACTGATTAATTTTTTTGGCTATTTTAGGACATATGCACTCGCAACTTTGGTCGACATTCATATTAGAACTGATGAAAATGTTATATGCAGGTTTTAAATATCAGGTGTCGTCATGAATGTATTTTTGCACTTTGGTTCAATACAAAAAAATTAGTAGATTAGATTCATTTCCGGGAGACCCAAAAAAACATTAAAAATATTTTTTTTCTTATAAAACTAACTAAAGCTAAAATATGTATGTTGATATTTAAATTAGAAGTAAGTAGGTTTTGTTTTAATGAACTGAAGATCGTTATTACATAAAAGAAATATTTTCAGTTTTATTATGAATTATTCGGACTTACGAAACCACACGCCAACGAAATAATGCAAAATATTTCGGTGAATTTAAAGAAGACAAGATCATTTCGGACAAAGACTCGAGCGTAATGACAAAAGTTTTGCAGAATCTATCAATGAGTGCTCATGCCAAACTTCGACGGACAAACAAAACAAGAACTGGTTTTGAAATATTTCAAAATAAGAGAATTTTCGTTTTGAGTTTGTTTAAGTTGACTAAAAATGTCGGTAATGAATAATCCAGTTGTGAGATTTGTTGGTGTTCATCAAAATGTTATGTAAAAAAGGCCATAAAAATTACCAGAAAAAAAATACATTCCTGTAGATACAAAGCGTTGTATGAAAAATTATTACTAGTATTCCAAAAACTATTTTGCAATCTTCCCTCTATTAGCCTTTCAACTTTAATCCGATGCAAAATATGCTATCATTTCAATTTGACAATAGATAATAAAAATCTGTTAATATCATAATTATTATCAATATTTTATTTTTCAAAATTTTTGGTTTGTTTATTTTTTTTCGAAACATCAGCGTTATTTTTTTTTTTAAATATATTCTAGCGCAGACCAGTGACAAATCACAGGATAGTCAAGTCATATATTTTTTTTTAACGAATGATGATTTGTGTTATTTTACAATGTATTATTTGAAAATAATAAATATTATACTTGCGGTACGTGCTTGTAAAACCACAATTTAGAATTGAAACGTTTCTTGAAATCGCTTTAGCCATATGTGGTGACCAGATCTGAATAGTCAGGTACTCCCGAATTTTCTTCTTCTCCATCTTTTTTCCCTCCCCACTACCCTCATTCTCACAACAAACACTAATTGGGGATGACACCAATTGGGGATGACACCGATTGGGGATGACACAAGTCGAGGATGCCATAGTCTCCAGACGGTTCGTAGTGGTTGGGACTTTTATGCGGTATTCACATTAAAAAAACATGTCAAGTTTTGAAAATGAAGCATGTGTTCTAGATTTGGTTGTTACAGGAGGAGGCACAACCAAAATAGTATTTTTTAATAATACTACGAAAATTCTAATTGAAATCAATCAATTTAATAAGGGAGGTTTTACCGTTAAATTCTTATCGATATAATAATTTACTATCCTATCTAGCCCACTCAATTTTCCAAAAATAAGATAGTTAACTTGATAATCTTTTTTTTTTGTTTAGTTTTATGTCCAGCCGGACTTTAAAAACAGAATATACCAATTATCTACATCCATCGGGTCCATTGAAAAATTCAGCGTTGGAGTATAAATAAATTCCTTTTCGTTGTGATTTCAACCAGCCCTGCGTCTAAAATCAAACCCAATTAAATATTTAACATCAGAACTCAGAGCAGGTATTTCTAACTCATTGTTTTAATATTGATTATTGTTAACCTAACCTTGCTGGATATATTTAATAAAATGTTCTGGACGAGGCTCTCCTACTTTGTAAGTTAATTACAAGACGATCCATTTGCGTGCTTGTACAAAATCGACAGTATACTAAAAAAATGCCGCTAACCGTGAATAAATATGTATTTAAAAAATAAATATTTTTCAAATAGCCTCATTTTAAATATGTTACCATTCTCTTCACACACTTCCTTACTCCCTTTACCAAGGATGTGACTCTGTAATTAATTTAGTATGTTTTATAAAACCCTGATAAAGGTTCAGAACGAAACCGGTTGATTTATATATTATACTCAAATAGATTGGTATTCAAACTAAAATTTCAGACTCATTACAAACCCCGATAATATGGATTACATAATGGCTGCAGAAGATTGGGAGCAGTTGGAACACTTGTGCGGTATTAACACAAAAAATATAATAATTGAGTATAAGCGAAATATTATTCGAGCTATTAAAAAGGAGACCATCGTTATAAAAGAAGGAATGAAAATTCTAAATTGATAGTAAAAAAACAATTGTTATAAATAAGGTTAATATAGATAGATTCTTAAGTCTAAACAATATTGTTGTTTTAAATTACACTAATGTATTTAATTTAATGCAGCGCGATTGAGTGAACAATATTTTATGTAAAACCGTCTATTTCCAATATGAATACATAAATCTTACACAACTTAGAAATGAATTACGACCCCTTTTTCCTGTAAAAAATCCTCATTAAAAATATTGAGGGTTAAGAGAAGGTAAAATTTGTGGTTGTATGTATTTTTGGATGATAAATATATGCTTTATGTATTCACATTGGTAATAGACGGATTGACAAAAAATATTATTCACCAAATCGCACTGCATTAAATTGAAATTGTTTTTAATAATTTAACACCTGAAGAGGTAGGTACACAATAATTTTATCCAATAAATATCTACCGTAAAAAAATAGTAAGTTGACATAAAATTAGTAACAACCCGTATTATAAAGTATAATGCTAAACACCCTTTTTCCATCAACCAAAATGTCAAGTGTGCCTAAATAATAAAATAAAAAATAATAATACATTTTAAATCCTTCTTTCCTTCATCGTTACACATAACACACGCGATGTTCACACATAACCATGAGAGAACAAATTTTACTTTTTCGTTTTTATTTTTTATAGCGAGATAGTTTTTTTATGTTGGAAAGAAATGTGAGACTAACAAATTATTGTTAAGGCGTAAAAACGAGCAGGCATGCAAGCAGGCCCTAAATTAACGCCTGCCCTATCGGCTAACTTAAAGTGAAAAATGTTGCTTTTCAACAATGATTGCATTCTTATCTTGTAATTTCAATCCCCTCGAATATAAAACCTTTTATTTGGGTTCAATAAACCAAAATTGCCTTTATTGCGTTGCCTCGCGTCTTTTTTTGCGTAGCTGTTATCTAGAATCTACGAATCAACTATTGCTCCTTTTGTGGAAATATAGGGATGAGCTGCCACGCCACAACGGTGCTTACCTTGTTACCAGCGGCGTCATTAAATATATGTATGTTTAAGTTTTGCCAAATTACTTGAAAAGAGTTTTTTTTTTTTTTTATACAGAAAACTTTTTTTTTATTCACTTATTTTGAATTTATGGAAGAAGCTGAACACGTTTTTGAACAGACTCCCATACCCGCTATGTAGCGGTCCCGCTACAGCTGACGTTGGAATGCTTTTGTTGTCTCCAAATAACTCGTGGCCGAAGGGTTGTGGCGCCAAGTGGCGTCTTAAAATTAACCTTTGTCCGTTGCCTGTTAGTACGCTTACACGCGTCTTCTAGCACAGAGAAGGTCAGAAAAGAGCCTCGAGATTCATTCTTCGCGACTGAAGAAACTCAGCAACGGAAAGCGTTACAAGAGTTATTCGTGCATTGTCGTGTAGATCTTGGGGTGCTCTAAAAAGTGAGCTAAGAAGAAAAACATATACTATGCCCAGTGGCGTCGAAAGACGTTTACAAAAAGGAATAGTTGTGTACTGTTAGATTTTACCCACCCCAATTTAATGGTTGCTCTCTTCACGAAAGAAAAAATTCTGGATAACAGAAAATGGTTCACGGTATGCTACTGTATTGTTTTTTACCAACTAGACAAAAAATGTGTTTTGACTGAGCGTAGTGAACTTCTGTTTTGTTTTGCCCACTTTTCGTTTCGTATGTCTTTAAATTTGTTTGTTTGTTCCGTGACTGCAGACCAGGAGCTCTTTTCGGAAATTTTTACCAATAACTTGTCCGGTCAAACTACGCTAACCTTAGAGGATCACTTAAGAACCATGCGGCGAGTTTCGCTCTTTGGCAAACGGGACACCCCCACCATGAACATGGTTGTTACTTGCCACCCTCTTGCACGAAAAATCTTGATAGACAGCGGGATGTTCTTCCTTGGGTGGAATGCCTGTCGTACTCGCGATTACACAGGTGCGACCAGATGCTTCAAGTGTCAACAGTATGGTCATATTTCAAAGTCCTGCTCTCAGGAGAAAGAAACCTGTCGCCACTGCGCCGCTGTGGGACACAAACAAGAGGATTGCCCCAAGAAGGCACTACCCGCTGTCTGTGCCACCTGTACTCGCTTTAGGAAGCCTTCGGACCATCCAACAGGGGATAGGAACTGTCCTGCCCACCTGGCCGCCATCAATGCACAAGTCCGAATGACTGATTATGGCTCCTCATAATACACTCTCCCTAGGTCAGATTAACTTGCAGCGATCCCGGATGGCCACCCTGGACGCGCAGCGGGTCATGTCTGACCTCAACATCGACATTTTGCTTATTCAGGAGCAGTACACCAGGGAAGGTAAGACACCAATTGAATTTCCGGGAGCGGTACTCGAAGTCGGCTCATCGCCGGGGGCGGGTGTTCTGGTCAATACATCATTGATCAGCCCCCTCCTTCTGGCAGGGCTGTCTAATGAGTACCAAACCTGTGTATGTATTAAATTTGCTGATACTGAGATCTATCTGATCTCAGTCTACTTTAAATGGGGGAACCCGGTAGGACCACATATCCTGAGTCTGACGCGCGCCCTAAACGCGCTTAAAGGTCGTAACGTAGTTATCGGAGGGGACTTTAACGCTCGCTCTCCTCTTTGGTTTGACAATAATAAAAACCATTCAGTACGATCACGGACTGACGCCGTCGAAGACCTTATTGCTGCGCAAGGCCTTTGTATCGTTAACGAACAGAGTTCGTTCTTTACCTTTTCAAACACACTAGGAGAGAGCAACATTGATCTAACTCTTTGCTCTGGATCAGTTGCGGCCAGGATATCTAAATGGAGGGTCCATGAATGCGCAATAGTTTCGGATCATAGATTAATCACATTTACAATAGGTGTTAAGAAAACTGAAACTCCGAGATCCTCCTGGAATTTCAACACCTCCAGGGCGAATTGGGATAACTTTGGGGAGGCGCTACGAGATACATTAAGGGATTTTCATCACGTAGCAGCTAATTATCCGGACAATTTGGGGAACTTTTTCAATTCTGCCGTTGTATCTGCGGCTGATTCCTCTCTGGGCAGATCGAACCCAAAGACGAAAATTAGAACGCCGTGGTGGTCACCTGAGCTGACTTCGCTAAAAGGGGCCTACAAAGGAGCCTATAGGGCCTTGGGACTGTCCAGGAGGGGAAGCTGTACGGAGGAGGAGACAGCTGCCCTTCAGGCCGCTCTCAGGAGATCCAGGACAACTTTCAAACATGCGGTTCTCCTTGCGAAACGAGCTGCCTGGCATAATTGGGTTAAAAATGTGGGCAACGCCAACCCGTGGGAAATCCACAGCGCAATTGAAAAATCCGGCAAGGGATCGGATCGGTTTTTGTCAAGTTTAATTGGGAATATTGATGGGAGGGACGCTGAGACTGTGGACGTGGCCTCTACTCTCAACACACTTTTGGGCAAGTTAGTCCCTGTAGAGTCAGTAATTGGGGAAAGTGACCACCAAAAACAGATTAGAAATCTAGCACGGCTTCCACCTAGAGACCTCGCCCAAGAGGATAGAATCACTCCCGTCACTAGAGCTGAAATAGGTGCTATAATTAAGGCCGAGTGTAGTTTTTTATTAATTTAAAATAATGATAATATTATTAAGCAAATCGATAATGATAGTGTTTTCAACAAGTAAAAAAATTTTTATACATTTTTAAAATTAACATAGGCTTAGTAATTATCAAAATCAAATCGAAAATATGACCTTTTTCAGACCGTAATACGTGCGTTTTAAAAAATACTATTAAAGGCTGAATATCGTCAAAAAATACCTGAAGGGGTTTTCTTTAAACGTACGAAAAAAAAAACTAAAAAATAAATAAAATAGGTTCGTAGTTTAATTTTTTCATAAACACTAATTGTTCTTGTTTTTAAAATGCAGATTATAAAACTTTGGATTCGTTTATTTAACAAAACTAAACGATAAATTGTTGGTATTATATTTTTCCATTTTTTAAAGTTAATTTAATATTTTTTATACTATAATTTAAGAAAGAACACTTAGATTTTTAAATTACTTTGAAAATAGGCCGTCTGGTGGCGCCTATTTGAAAATTTTAATACGGTAGAACATCTAACTAAAAGCTTCTTTTAAATATCCCAACAGATGGCGCTATCATAGTCGGAGTCTTGGTTATTGTTTATTTTTCAAACCGATTATATTATTAAGTTATTATTTATTAAATTATATGATAATTATTAAAATATATATAATTATCATATAATTTAATAAATAATTAATTATATGATAATTATATATATTTTAATAATAAATTATATGATATTATACCATATTTTTAAAAATTAAATATTAATAATATGATAATATTTTGTAATCCTACATGTATTTAAAATGACTGACTTTTGCATTTTTATATATAAATTTTTTGATAGATCTAATACGCCTAATTTTTTTATAAGAGAGCTAGGTATAATGCCAGTAGCCGAAATTACAAATGGTAATATTTTTATAGTGAGAATGCCAAATTCTTTTGAACTCATTTCCCAAATCTGTGTATTTTATTATTTTTTCAAAAACAGATCTTTCGATATTACAGGAATTTGTTTTTTTTATATCAAAGTACTTAAATAAGTACAAAAAGAAAAAGAGAAAAAAAAATCTAACCTATTAGGTATGTGAGTTTGTGTTAGCATGAGTTCGCTCTCGACTCTTCCCATGTCCATAAGCCAATATTCAACGTATAAATCGGTTTCAATATTCAACGTATAAATCGGTTTATTCAAGCCAAACGGCCACTGGCTTAGGTTATGCTATTCTGTACACTATACTGTAAAACTCTCGACTCGAAGTTTGCGGGATCGAATACGGATGGTATATTTGCGGTACGTTCCATAGTGAAAGATACTCTCAGTATCGCCTGGTGTAAGACCACCATTCAGAATTGAAACGTTGCTTGAAATGGCTTTAGCCGTGTTTGGTGACCAAATCTGAATAGCCAGGTAGATTCACTTATTCAATAAATAATACCCGTTCTGCGGTCTAAATTTAAATAATGATGTTAAAATTGTACTACCTACATGTAAAACCCCTCAGGGCTAAATATGTAGATTTTTTTTTCTAAATATTTATTACGATAACCATGGTTTACCGAGATTAACCAAGGTCAACCATGGGGCAGGACCACAATGATATTTTTTCCGTGGCCCAGGAGACACGCTTGTACACCCACTTCCAGTTATATTATTTTTTTCTTCTACTTTTTACGTCTAGCAGTACATTTTTGAATTGAATACCACACAAGAGTCTCAATCGCTCCCGTCTGGAGTCAGTGAGACTATGGCCTATCCCCAATTGGAGAATGTTGTGAGACTGAAGGTAGGTGAGGGGAATGAGACGAGGAAGAGGAAGGTGGGGAAGTACCAGGATATTCAGTTCTGGTCACCAAACACGGCTAAAGCCATTCCAAGCTAGCTTAATATTCTGAATGGTGGTGTTACACCAGGGCGATACTGAGAGACCTTGCACTATGGAACGTGCCGCAAATATTCTATATATTATATTTAATTAAATTGTGAAATAACACCAAATAATCAAATAAAATTTATTTGCACATGCCGGAATTTGAACCCGCGTCCTTCGGATTGCTTGTCGAGAGCCTTACCCCTCGACCACGGAGACCGTCGAAGTAATAATGAAAAAATCTGGTCATGAAAAAAAAACATTCACAGACCTTTTACCGTTATTTGTCCTAACTTGGAGTTTTTTCTACAAAATTGGCTCGTCTATATTTTCAGGTTCTATAAGTACTCTAGGTAGTACCTAGTAGTACTACTAAGATGTTTTGCAAACACGCCATATTTGTATGCCAAAAAATTCTCGAGTGTTTAAAACAAATTTAAAAATTAAATAAACATACCAAGCTCTGCTTATTTAAACAAACATCTGACACCTTGATTAAGAATAGGTAGATAAAACAATTAAAAAAATAGATTTAATAAAAAAAAACTCTTCCCTCGTGCCCTTCGGGGGCTTGTCAAACAAAAATCTATCATGAACTGTTTTGTCATCCGCGTAGTAATGAATTGGTGAACATGGTAAAAGATCGATGATTTGCAAGAAAACAAAGTAGGGTCAGTGGGCCGGTTGTGGCCATTGGGCCGGTTGTGGCCATTTTCAACTTTACAAGTCGAAATATAAGCTAAATAAAATCGAATCTTTTTTACTCTGTGGCAAAATGCATATTTGTCAATGGTCTTCGTTGACAAGTGACACAATAAATCTTATTGTTAACAGTTTGTGTTTGGTCGATGCGAATAAGTGTTGCGGAACTTTTTATTGAGATTGTTATCCAAAAACTTAAGGAACCCACTGTAAGTAATCTTAATATATATTTGTAGTCCTTTTGATGTTTTATTTGAAAACAAGTTGTACCCATTATAAAAGGGTAAAGTAATATGTTTTTGAGGTTATTTTTAGCAAATTGGTTGTTTAAACACGATTTTTCGATGTGGCCATTACTGACACAAGAATTTATACAAATGTATGGGTTGTGGCCACGTTAGTGGCCACAAGTGGCTCCCATACAGTACTAGTTTTGGCCATTATCTAAAAAAATGTACATATCCGCTAATTTAAATATTTTAACTTAATAAATTATTATGTTTTTTCTTTTTTGTAGTGTTTTAGAATTGAATATGCCGACTAATGCCGCAGAATTAGTGAAAAAATGCGTCATATGGCCTGAAAAGAAGAAAAATACTACCAGTCGAAAGAGAGAGTAGGTATATTCTTTCGGTGTTAACATCAGATAAATGGAAAGGTATTATGATGGCTAAGGAAAAGGAGAAAGACAGAAAAGAAGAACAAAAACAGATAAAACTAGCTAAAAAAATAAATAAGAACATTAAAAAAAAAAAACCGAAAGTTGAAATTTCAGAGACGTCAGAGGAAGAAAATTTGCGTGATACGTCTCATTCGGACTGCGAAGACTGGATTCCACAGGTAAAGCCGTCGGGTTTCGAAGAACTAGATCGAACACCCCTGGAAGGAGATTATGTCCTGGTTGAGTTCAAGAATCCCAAAGCCACTTTTTATTATGTCGGCAAAATATTGCGTTCAAAAGACGAAGACAATGAGTTCGAGATAAGCTACCTGAGAAAACATAATACCACTGGTAGCCAATTTACAATGCCACAAATTCCTGATTTGGCATCTGTTGCTGAGATTGATATTAAAATGGTATTGCCACCACCATTGTTTACAGGTACAACCAAAAGACAAAATTCTTTTTATACTTTCGAAATCGAACTCTCAGGTCTAAATTTGAGCTAAATTTTATTTTTTTATAAGTTTATTGTATAACTTGAATAATAAACATCGATTTATAATCATTACTGTGTTTAATTTAGATGAAAAATGTAAGTTCCCTACATAGATTCATGTGGCCAAAACCGGCACACGGGTGTGGCCAGAACTGATTAAATTGTGGCCACAGCTAATGCATGGGTCCAGTTCAATGAAAAAAAAATATTTAAAAATAATTAAAGAACTGTTACTGGATATATTTACATATATTAAAGACAGGTATTTTTATGGTACATTAATGTATGAAAAATTATAATTTACATTTATGTGCAAGTTTGGTGCTCATTCAAAAACGAAAAATCCTTAAGGTGGCCACAACCGGCCCACTGACGTAAAGGGATGTTATGCTGTAAAAATGTAATTGTATATTACAAAGAAATTAAAATCAACCAGCTATGATTAAAGGAAGGGGGGGGGGGTAAATTAACGGTACTCATGGTGAGGCACTCTTCACTCGATGATTTTCTAAGTAAATCGGTTTTTAATTTCATCGTCATTTCACTGTTGAAAATATTACTGTGTATCGACAGAAGACAAAGGGCGCGGCTTCAGTTGGATTTCTTACTTCCAAGGGCGTAGGGACGCGGGGGTTGTGCAGCGGGGTTGCAGGAATCGCCAGATGATTCTCTTGTAAGGGCGATGGTCTTTGGCGATTCAGTGACGGAAACACGGACAGGCTATATGGCCCACAGATGTCTATAACGGCGGCGGTAAAGGCGAGAATGGTGGCGGCTTATCTATTGTCTATCTCAAGTAGGGAAAGCAATAAATCTCCAACATTATATGGCTGCTTAAAATGAGAAGTGTTGAAGTCCCACCCGCTCCGCTATAGGTGTCACCAAAGATAAAATGTAAAATGTTTTATGAAAAAGTGACAGTATTAATTTATAAACACATTGAAACGAAAGGAAAGAAGCAACCGCAAGCAGCGTTATGCGTTGTTTGCGGTTGCTTCATTCCTTTCTCAAAGACAAATACATAGCACTATCTTTTTTCTGTCAATACAAACATGGGATGCTAGGAAAAGGAATGTAGGTATATTTTTTACAATGCGTAATAATACAAAAAAATAGTGCCATCTGGTAACTGAAATTCATAACTTTTATAACGATGATAACGAAGATTTACATTACCGCCATCTTACTGTTTTCAGGCAAACGTTTTTAAAATAAATTCTAGTTAGAAAAAATATTGTTTTGGAAATGAACAACAGAGTTCTTGTGTGTCGAAAATAGTTGATTTTGACAGGTCTACACTTGGCCTTAAGGGTTTGGGTCCAAAGAAGGCACCAGGGCATGACAGACTCAACGGCGAAATAGTGAAGCATGTCTGGGTCCACGCTAAAGAGGAGCTCTTTCAAGTGATGGAATCGTGCCTGAGAAGAGGAATTTTCCCTTCTGAATGGAAGAGGGGCGTGCTCAGGATTATACCTAAAGGGAACGGCAAACCACTCACCGATGTAAAGGTTTATCGCCCGATAACCTTGCTCCCAGTCCTCGGTAAGATCCTGGAATTACTTATTCGGCAGCGTCTTCGCAGTACACTATCACCGCCCAGTGAACTTCAATTTGGTTTCGTCCCGGGTAAATCCACTGTGCACGCCATTTCGTTTGCGCTTAACTGGGTGAAGGTCTGCACAAAGAGGTATGTTGTAGCAATCTTCTTAGATATAACTGGTGCCTTCGACTTCGCGTGGTGGGACATGATACGCACAAAGGTTAAAAGTAGGAATTGTCCAAAACGCCTGTTTAAATCGGTTTACAACTACCTATCGGGACGAACTGTCTCGATATCCCATGGTGATTTTACTATAGAACGCGAAGTAAATATGGGCTGTCCCCAGGGCTCCGTTCTGGGACCTGAATTTTGGAATATTGACTTTGACGACTCCTCTAGGTTACCCTTGCCTGAAGGATGTATCATGATCGACTACGCGGATGATAAGATGTATCTTGTCTCGGGGAACAGCAGAAAGGAAATTGAAGAAAAGGCTGGTGATGGTTTGAACACCCTCCTTAAATGGGGGGAGAGGAATAAGATGACCTTCGCTCCCCACAAGACAAAGGGTCTCCTGATGAAGGGCTCTCTCAGTAGAACAAGAAACCCTACCATCCGGATGGGAGACACCAACATCAAATTTGCAGACACGGTCAAGTACCTAGGTGTAACACTCGATCGATCGTCCTCATTTCTGGCTCATGTTAAAGATGTTTCAAGCAAGGCTCAGGCGCTGTTCCTAAAGCTGAGGAGACTCTCCACCGCTGAATGGGGACTACGCAGTCCGGCACTACGTGCTCTGTACAGGGGCGTATACGTTGCGCAAGTTTCGTATGCTGCCTCTGTTTGGGAACACCGCCTGGATAACTGCCTTATACTCCTCGCTCTTACTAGGGGCCAGCGAACTTCTTTGCTGGCACTATCCGGCGCATACCGTACTGTTGCTTCGGACGCTTTGCCAGTTTTGGCCGGCATTTTGCCAATCGATCTGGAGATTAGGGAAGTCTTAACCAAGCAGAGACTTTCCAGAGGATCCCCGGCAACCCATCTTGGTGTCGTTCTGACACCAGGTGGACCGGGAACTCTCCCTGGACTGCTTCGGACGATGAGGAACCTTTCGCTTAAAGAGTGGCAGGTCCGTTGGGATAGGTCGAGCATGGGAAGATGGACCTTTTCCTTCTTCCCATCAGTTAAACTCAGAATGGAAGGGGCCTTCCTCAAACTGGACCATCACATGACGCAGCTCCTCTCAGGACATGGGGAATTCAGGGGGAGGCTTCACAGCCTTGCCCTGTCTACCCATCCCAATTGCGCTTGTGGCAATACTTACCAGTCGGCCGAGCACATTCTGTGGCACTGTGAGATCTTGAAGGATGCCAGAGACGAAATGATAGACGGTCTGAATGTCCCCATTAGACCGGTGTGGAACACCGATCTTGTTTCTAACAGAGTCAATTTCGAATGTCTGAGGAAGTTTACTAGGATCTGGGTTGAGAGATGGTCTGAGCTTAGAGTCGCTGACTAGCGTGATAACTGAGAACCCCTGGTGTATTGCTCCTGCTCCATGACTAATTCTTTTACAATTCTCCGATTATTGTTTATGCTATTCTGTTCTTCTTATTTTTATTATTTTTCTTTCCTTACTGTACCAGCTGCTGCAGATGATTTTCTTTCGTTTACATTTCTTTTAAATAACTTGTCTCTTATTTTTCTTCTTATTTTCAGTTTTCTTTTCTTATGTTTTACTTTTTTGTTATCTTATACTTCACATGCTGTCCTCTTTACAGACTATGCAGATTTTATTTTTACACTTTCTACTTTGTTTTACTTAATCTACCGATGTCCTTAAGTGGCACTTTTGGATTGTTTATTGTTTTCCTTTTCTCTTTTCTTTTCTCTTTTTTTATATGTATTTTTTTTTCGGTTTTTTTTTCTTTTTTCAGTAACGGCAACGAGTTTACAGGCTAGAACTGAACTCCGTTGTTTGTCTTGTATAGTTTACTTCTCCCCAATAGGGGTTGGACAACGGGCCTCATCCCCGCATACCTTGCTGGAGCTTCTTTTATTTCCTTTTTTTCTTTTTTTTTTTACCGGGGGACTCCGCCAATCACCTGCGCCACCCCTGAGGAGCGTTGGTGGTCAGAGGGGTGACTGTGCAAGTTGGGGTAACCTCCACCCTGCCTCCGACCTCCTGACGCTTCTTTCCCCTAGGTTCTTTAGGGTTTATCCCTCTTTTTCCCATACTTATCTTCAGGGCTCCACCGGGTGTTCGGCTAAGGGGTGTGGAAGTCCTGACCTGCGCCAGTCGCCCCAAACACCACCAATCTCTCAACAGGACTGCCAGTCGTGGTTCGGCGAAACTCCCCCGTCACTCTATTATGTCACTTATTTCTTCTTTGTGTTTACAGGTACTGGAGTGTGGGTTCCCTCCACCAACTATTTGCCTGACACTTGTTACCTGATTGTTTGATGCTTATTGTTCTGTGTTGTTCTTAGACTAGTACCTGTAAGCGCTCGCATTACCGCTTCCTAACACCGTATGCGGGACATTGAAGGTCTAGCTTCACTTTAAATTGTAGAGCCGTTTATTCAAAAAAATTAGATTCTTGCGAGAACTCCGAAGGGGTGACCATAAGTCACCTATACCGGGGTGGGAAAGCGGTGGGTAACTTCAATGTTTGTTCCGTGACCGGTAAATCGGAGATAGCAGCCGTGTTTGCTGTACTTTTTTACTGTCAAGTCGGAGTAATCAACATTACGCGAAGTCAACTGTTCACATACTACTAGTGTGCGAATATTACCGACTCCTGGTAACAGAATTTTTGTTCTGTCTAGGACAGACTATATTGCCAATTCTTGGGTTTTGAAGAATCAAAGTCCTAAGTGAGCTGCGCCTTTTTAAATCTTGCCAGTCTTTTCCAAAATTACTTGACAAAGTCTTATTTCTTAAAGCATTGTAGATCCGCACATTTTCTCTTTGAAGGTGATATTCTGCTCCATTAAATACGTCATCTTCTAATTTATTACGGAACTTACACAACAGTTTACGGTTTCCTTTTGCCCATCAAAATGCATCTTACCGGTTCGAGTTGAAAATGAGACTTATCCCATCCTCATTTTTTATTTTCTCTAAAAAAAATCCTTTCCCGCAAGGAGGGGGAGGCTAGTAAAGCCTTCGAGTCGAAGTGTTATAGTAATGGCCGACTAGCGGAACTATAAAACTAGTACTTTCCCCCGCGGCCCAGTTTACTCGGCTCTTATAAAATATCATTCGGATAGCGGCGCCTGATCTTAGAGGCATTCGCCTTGAGCGCGGCCCTCCGGTATTCCCATTTAAGCAAATTTACATAATGTTCACAAGCCGTTTCGCTTACGGTCTACAAACTGGCAATCAAGGCATAAATCACGCTTTGTACACCTGAAAAAAATCAACAGAGACTTTTAGACAAAGATCTTCGGCGTTTATTTTGAAACGAAAATAAGCCGACGCTGTAAAATAATGGCGGCTCCTCGGGATATTCGGGTATCGCTGAGTGCCTGTGCTTCCTAAATGGGTAAAATAGGGATAGGTAGTTTAAAATATACAGCAATAAAAAACAATTATTTAGACATTAATTTTCAACACTGTTAATTCATGTAGCAAATTCATTGATTCAACATGGTTTTACAAAATGTCACAGCTTTGTTCCACTTATTTATCTCGACGAACCGAAAAACTCCTATGGTGTAGCGAAACTGCGACTCCACTGTATAAGTTGGTATTGAATTGAGTTGCTGTAGAAGGTGCTGCTGGGATAAGTCCTTTTGCATTTGCATCTCACTCGAAGGACCAATCCAAAAACTATGACAACTGCCATTATATAATATTGTAAAATTAATTTTACTTAATGGACAGTGTTTCTCAATATTTTAAATCTGGGCTCCTGGAAGATAAGTTAAGCTCAGATTGGAATATAGGAGATAATGGACGCACCCATTGCAGTTGGGGCTACAAAGTAAGCCAGATTCGAGATGCTTCACTAGTAACATGAGTGTAAAGAATGCTGAATTCATAAAATTACATTCCGCGGTCTCTTTTATGTTACACATCAATACGTTGAACATATTTTTTTAAAGTACGTTCGACAAAATACAACTTACTAAATACGATTAACTCATGTTAAAAACATATTCGTGTTAAATAATTATTAATGAAACTCATGTTATATACATACCTACTTTAGTAATAGTTGTATGCGGGAAATGGTAGGATTTTTGTTTCATGCAGAAAAGTTAATACATTTTGTGTATTATTTCACCCGCCATCGGTTGAAGTTTGCGCATTAAATTAATATATTACAATAATTATATTATGCAATTCAGAGTGATTTATTATATTGTTGGTGTGAAAATACTGAATATGGTAATTAAATTAAATAAGGAATGTGAAACATATTATTTGTAGGAGGTTAAAGATTAGAGTGTTTGAAATGTATTTCAAACACTGTAAAAAAAAACTAAGCTAGCAGTTCACAATGGAGTGCTGGTACCTACCCTAATGTACTGAAGTGTGGCATGGAACTGGCAGAGAAAGGATGAAAGTAAACTGAATGCTGTAGAAATGAGACTGAGGCGTATGTGTGGTAAAACCATGTGTGATCGTGTAAGAAATGTGGAGATTGAAGTACAAAAGAGTGCAAGGCTGATGTAAGCGTAATGAGTAAGATCAAGAAAGGTACGCTTAGATTTTTTGGGAATGTAGAGCGAATGAGCGAAGAAAGGAGTGTAAGGATAATACACGATGCAAATATGAATGGTAGCAGAAGTCGGGGACGCCTGAGAAAGACATGGCACGACCAAGAGAATCATGTACTTGAGTCGGGCCATGTCAAGAGTCAGAATCATAGAAAAGTATGTATGAGACGATGTATAAATGTGAATTAGGCAAGGATTATGCCATGACCGAGTTGTTTGGCGGTCCGCCCTCACTGCCTACCCATGCGGGGAAAATAAATGGAAATAATGGAATTGGGTTTTTTGTTTTTAATTTATCCGGGAGAAGGTTACAAAATTTAAATGTTTGGTATATATATTAATAGTATCTGTGATATACTTTGATAGTGTTGGTTAGGTTAAAGTCCTGGTGGTGCAATTGTGTTGAAAGAGAGTTTTTTATGGTATTTTTCAAAGAATGGAGTTGCCTTATATTTAAGGTGACACAAGAGATCAGATTTTATTTTTCTAGATGATGAATTAGTAATTTTCCATGGTATTCATTTAGAAACATCTGAGATTTTAGTAATTCGTTCATCAGAAATAATTTAAATAAACTCCACCGAAAAATCAATTTTCTAGGCCTGCTAGGGAAAATTCCCTCACGATTATCACTTTAAAAATTTCTATGGCAAATTCAACCTGAGGTCTGCCCAACACACTAGTGCCGCGTGTCGCAAATGTTTATGCATTTTTAACTTGGAATTGAACAAGTTTTCCTACTGCTTCCAACCGTCTGGAGCCAGTGAGACTATGGCATCCCCAATTAGGATTTGTTGTGTGGCTGAAAGTAGTGAGGAGGAAAATTGTATGTTGAAGAGGATGGTGGCTAAAAACCTCGCTATTCAGATCTGGTCACCAAATACGGCCAAAGCCATTTCAAGCAACATTTCAATCCTGAATGGTGATCTTACACAAGGGTGATACTGAGAATATTTTTCACTGTGGAACTCTGAAAATATACCATACACACAAAAAATAATTAATAAATAAATTACTTGCGCACGCCAGGATTAGAACCCGTGACCTCCGGTTGGCAGTCGAGAGCATTACCTCTCGACCACGGAGACCGTCAAATATAATAAAAAATTAATTACAAAAATACATAATATCCTCAAGTCTGAAATTTAATATGTAAATTCTTTTTTTTTTTTTTTTTATTAACCAATATACATATAATACACAATTAACCAATTTATATAATATTAATGGTAACAAGTTTTCTTAGAGTTATTTTTATGGAACTCGTTATTCAATACATAAATGTTTTTTTGGTACTAAATATCACGTCTGAAGAAAATCTCATCATTGAAAGAACGAATCGTACTATTGTATCAAACTACGTACGCCTAATAATATTTAGAAATGATCTTCAGCGGAGAGCGTCAAACCATTATTACAATACTAAACGAATAAAGTAGCTTTTTAAATATCTTCCCGGGAATCCGGCGAAAGGGCAGAAACAGTTCCATCAACCGCTTCAGATATTTATACACATTTATTTTAACCGTGAACACAATAACACAAAGCAAATAACAGAACGATGCCACAAAGGGCAGCTGGAGGCAGAATTTTCTTAAGTGAATTCCGCCAGTAAGGGATTCAGTGGATAATTCTAAAGTGAGTAAATTAATGACAAAGTTAGCGAGCTATCGCCCCGGGACCTAACCCTCCTGCCTCTCGCCTTTCGCCTCTCGCCTCTCGCCTCTTGCCCTCGCCTTTTGGTCTCGGCCAAGGAAAAATATGTCATCTGCGTTTCACATTACACGAAATATCACGCTTTCGGTTGTAAGCGGGGCCTGATGCGTTTGGACATTCCGAATTATACACATTGTTGTTTCATGCATTATCGAGGCATTGATTATTGAGGCATTGATTATTGAGGCATTGATTATTGAGGCATTGATTATTGAGGCATATATTATTGAGGCATTGATTATTGAGGCATTGATTATTGAGGCATTGATTATTGAGGTATTGATTATTGACGCATTGATTATTGAGGCATTGATTATTGAGGCATTGATTATTGAGGCATTGATTATTGAGGCATTGATTATCTTTGCTGTGATATTTTTAAACTGATGTGGTGTTTTGTGAGATTTAACTGAAGTAGGCACAAGTAACCATGGTTTTCAGATACCAAAAACGACTTTTACGCTTCTGAGATCAAATTACTTCAGTAATTTAGCGGGTTCGTGTATAATGAAGAGATAATAAATGTATATCATGAATAAACATAGAAAAGTTGAAGATGAAGGCAAATTTTTTCGAATTTAAGTTTTTTTGACCAAGTTGTACTGCTGGTTTGTATCTTCTACTGAAAAAAATTAACAAGTCGACTTAATTCACAAAATTGATAATTTCGTTCGTACTGACCAAGTCAGTCTGTGAAGTTTGGCCACATGAAAAACTCATCATCTACTGTACTAGGACACTTTTTCCTGTCGATTTTTTTGTCTACACAATAGTAGCAGTGACTTGGTTAGTATCATCTGCCTCGGTTAGTCTCATTTGACTCGGTTAATCTCATTTGTAGTATTACTATTACGTGCACTGTTACTCAACATTAATGAAATGTTAATGGTTGTTAATCAATTGAGTAAACTTTTAAACATAATTGTTAGTAAGGACCTTAAGGATATAAATCCCGAGCCAAGTTTTTTGTCAGATTTTAAAAATGTCCAAAATAATTTTGAATAAGTTTGTTTGTTGAAATTTTTATAATATTCTATTTACGTTTGCTTTGTGCTTAACTAAGTTCAAAATATATAGTCCTACTTATTTTTCAACAATGGCGATCATTTAAATTTCATGACTAAGTTCAACTCCACGAACTTTCATAAGAGCTAAAACTTGCTAAGTCAGTAACGTTTTATTCAAAAAACTATTGTGAAACTCTGAGATTGTATCTACGCAAAAACAACAGTCTTAATTAGCCGACAAACAGGTATTTTGAGTTGGCCAGTTGTCCTTGTATGCTTTCGATATATATATATATATATATTAAATATGCTTACGATATATATATATCGAAAGCATATTTGAACTACTGACTTATCTTTATTCTCGATAGTCGATACTGTCGTACTGATTCCACTGATTTAAAACTCGCTTAGATCATTCTCATATTATATTCTATTCTTGTTATTGTATCATTATTTTCGGTTATAGCATAAGTTCAAAGCACTCTAACTAAATTTTTTTTTTTCAATAAAGTACAAAATATGAATAATGCTATGTAGGTACCTAAGTATTAATAAAACACACAGACAACGAAGGGTTTAAAGTTTAAACAAAAGATTCTAAAAAAAAAAACGTGTCTGTGCAGTCGGGGTCGTGGGTACTACAAACATTGTAATAACCAATGCAAAAAAAAAATTCATTCTTTAGTTCCTACTTTCGCTTTTAACTTTCGCCGCACGCCCTATAAATTTATAAATCCCTACAACTACTAACTTACGCACCATTTATCAACGGATTTTAAACGGCTATAATATGGTGCGCACACACAACCGTAAAAATTCAAATAGCGGTATTCATGAAGGGTTCAAAAATGAGAAAAGCTTGTAATACAGTCACTCTGCGGCCTCCGGGGCCCGACGCGTTAATCCGAGCCGCGCGGGCACTCCGAGCGCGCGGTCACTGTGAGCGCGCGGGCACTCCAAGCGTGCGGGCACTCCGAGTTGCGCGGACCTGCGAGCTCCAGCGGTCATTACTCAATTCCCTGCTGACTACACTTTCAATTGTACCAACGTAACTTTGACTGAAAGTTTCCGCAGTTGTTTGAATATACAGTAAAGGCGTCTCTCCTGAAAAGAGATGTTTAGACATTTTGGCTAATCGCACGATGTTTATTTCACAATTTTACAACAGGTGAGAAAATAACATATCTGGCTAGCGACTTCAATAACTTTAACAGGAAAATTTTTATTTGGTGAAAATCGTACTAGTGTATCGTAATCTAGATATGATATCGTTATTTAAAAACGGTACTTTTTTATTTATTTTAAATTAAATAATATATACAAACATACGAGTATTTCACTTTCTTTACTAAAAAATACATATTTAAAAAAAATATATATATATTATTTTTTACTATCTATCTCACATAAGTACATTATAATTTTTCTCACTAATCACACAGTTTTTTCTTCAATATATTCATTCTATTTGGTGTTGTCAAGCTATCGGGAAGGAAATTATATGTGTGCATACCATTGATTGTAGGTATAGTTGTAATTAGTCAATGGTGCACACCCTCGTGGCCTGTTTCTTTTACCACTTTCAGTTTACTGAAGGTATGTACAATTTATTACTTTGTCTTGTATAGTGTTCATGTATTTCATACATTTTGTATTCGTGTCTAGAAATCCACTTGAATTTTGTTGATATATAGGCATATGTTATATTCGTACAAATTTCTGATTTTCAGTAAGTTTGTTTCATGGTATACTTTTGTAGTAAGGGTATCTGGGTTTAACTTAAAAAGTTTTTTAAGACATTAACCTGTTTTATTTGTAGGACATTCAAATATGTTATGTACGGGTTTCCCAATATTTCAATTAGATAATTTAGATGGGACTGTATTGTAAACTAAAGTATAATCTCCTTTCTACTTGTGTTGGTAGAAGAAGACCTATTCTACCAAATACACTAATTAATGGGATAATTTTTTTTTTATTTTAGTTTTTGTGTGTGCTGTTTAAATGACAAGTGGTAGTAAAATGTATAGTTATAACTATATTTTCATTCAATTGATAACAAAAAATGTATGTAATCTCTTCTCTACTCTTACAAAACGTTGTCAAACATTGTTGTTGGAAAAGGTACAGAACTAATATTATGACTCTGGTAGAACACCCGCCTTCCCCCAAACAAAGCAATAGAATTAGTAAATAAATACTTGAGACTTAATCAATATAATATAAAATCGGAAACTACCGATTACTTTAATGCTTACAACTTCTCGTCAATATTGGAAGTTACAACAACGCATTAACATCTTATCAGTAAGCACTTAAATGGGTGAACTTAGTAACGTTATTACAAGAGACAACTTCCTCGGAAAGGTGTCAAAGGGAATTGAAAATCAAATTTTGATCATTTAATTAAAGTTTAACCTTATTATGAAACTTGTTTTATAAATTTTTATGTTACAATTTTTAATTATTGAATTTGTGTTTTCAACGTCAACACAATTTCCGAAAAATTTGTTCATTATTATACGCAAGGTGTACTGGGGTGAGTGCACTTGGGGAGGTGGTTCTACACGATGTTATAAAATTTGAAGAAAAAAATGTATTTTTTAAATGCCGTTGATTTGTCAATTACAATTTCAATTAAAAAACTACCTTAAAATGTCGAATTACCTATAGAAATTAGTGCATTTTACCCGCGTTACATAACATTAAGTAAGTACCTATGTTGTAAAATAAAGCTGGTATGTCGGAACATGAAGTAGGAATGTGTGTAATTGAGTTTTATGAAAATTATGTTGATTTCTGATGTTTTTCCCGGCAGCTTTGGGGTATTATTTGTTATTGTTATGTATCTAATATATACCTTCGTTACCCGTTTCACTGTATGTTCTGGTGAAACACTGAATGCGTTCATAGAAATTTATTTTTTCTATGAATACATTCAATGTTTACCCGCCTCGCTGTATTTCCCGGTGAAACACTGAATGTATTCATAGAAATTTATTTTTTCTATGAATACATTCAATGTTTCACCGTAAAATCTGTAAATAGCTGAAAATATATCTAATAAAGCTACAAAAATACTCGAAACGATTTTCTTGTCAGAACTTTCAAGGTGCACGCGAAATTTCAGTTGACAACTTAATTTTTATCATGAACTATGATGCTTCGAAAATAATATAATTGATTAATAAAATGAAACCGCATTAAATTATTTTTAATAAGATAAAATATATGTTTAAAGTCGTTTAGTATAGACATGTCTACTAAATAGTGAAACTTTTCAAGTAATACATAGAAACTGAATCTCGATGAAGAAAGTATTTAAAATAGATATTTTAAATCCTTCACTATTGGGTTTAGTACGTAGTTAGTACTTTTGATAAGAATAATATAGTTATTATTATTATTGCTATAAGATTTCATTCCTATTTCATTATTCGAGTTCTTTCTTATACCTACTAACTAACTGACTTACCATCACCCCGTTTCTCCGAAGGGGTAGAGAGAGAGGATAGACCTTCACAGAAATTAGTGGCGACACACACTCTTTGCTTCATTCACTTGCATAATGTATCGTATCTTAGCCTCTCGAGCCGACTTAAGTAAATCTTAAAAAGCCTTCCTTTGACGACCTCGACCTCTTCAACCAGTAACTTCCTTGTTATGGATTCTCCTTACACTCCTTTCTTCGTTGATCTGCTTAACACGCCCAAACGATCGAAATTTCCCTTTCTTAATTATAACCTTAAGTTACGCTTACATCAACATTCCATACTTCTCTGAAATCAACATTTTTAACATCTAGATACAAGGTTTCATTGCACATGGGCCTCACAGATCTCATTTCTTCACGTGAAAGTTATTTTAGTTTTTCGTTCATTGTGTAATTTTTAGCTACGCTTATCTTTTTGCTTAGCACTTGTAATTATGTTTGAATTGGTTTGATTCAGCTAGGAATTCTAGCTTGGGGCAATGGTATTAGCTGGAAGTAACAGTACCTACCTCCGCTCTACTGTCTACAGTCCACTCAGCGCAGCTTCCCGGCTTGAAGGTTTCTCTATCTCCGCGAATTTCAGTCTGTTATTTGAATCTCCCCTGCAATGTGCTCTGCGGCATTACAGTCCGTATAACGCTGATGGAGGCTTCACTTCACGCCCTCTGAATTACTTTTATCTGCGAATAAAGGCAGAAAACACACTTTCCCCGGTGCCGGCAGAAATTGTAACATTTTTATCGATATTCTATTTTTAAATTTATAAATTCTGGCGCGGAGTTTAGTGAATCTTTGCCCTTTACTTCACGAAATGTTATATTTTAAGACTGTAGTTACTGAGAATTTGGTAATAGGGGAACGATATAATATAAACACATTAACTTTATTATAAAATATCAAAAAAACATCGCTTGAAAATGCGTACGTTTGATCACATCTATACCTATATGCCATCGAGGCAGGGGCGTCGCCAGCTTCCAAGCTAGGGAGGGCAACTTAATTTTTGTATCGAGCTTAAAGCTACAAGTATTCTTTTGCAATTGAAATGGTCAATTAAAAATATGTATATTTCCTACATATATATAAAAAAAATACTTCGAAAAGAATTGCGAATACCAAACATTAGTTTCAATTCCTCAATTACCTCGAAGCCTGTGGAATGGCCTATGGCATCCGCAACTGGAGTACGTAACGAAAACGAAGGAAGTGAAAAATTAACTACTCTCATAGAGAAATGGAAAAGCGCCACAGGCGAAATTTTATCTCTAGTATCCGCAACTGGGGTAGTATGCGGCGCGGGTGAAGGGGTGGAATATGAATTTTGCGGGTGAAGGGAGTGGAATGAACATTCACAAGCACCGCAGGCGAAATTTTTTTATAGTACGAATGTTGAACCAATTAATGCTTTAGATATAAATTTTTCGAATAGTTTATATGTAGACTTTAGTATTTTCTTAAGCGGAAATATTTTAATATTTTTTTTAAACAGAAACCTTAAAACATACCAGCTGAACCAGCTAGTAGCCGAGAGGACAAATGGGTCGGATTTCCACCCAGGCGTCGTGTTTTCAAACCACTGCTAGCTTTTCCTCCATAATTCCAAAAGGCAAATTCCGCTTATATAAAAATGTGAAATATTTCTGAGTTGTCTCCGCCACCTAGCCGGGGCCCCTTCAGACGGTGGAAATTTTCTGTCCTACCTCCTCAATGTGTACCATTTTCATAGCATCCCCAAAGATGACATATCATGTCTTAAAAGGAACTTATTTCTTATCGGAACCTCCTGTGTGGAATTTATTTAAAAAAAAAAAAAAAATCGGTTTCTGACTGGGGACCCCAACCCAAGGTTATAACCCTAGATGCTATTGTCATGATGTTATTGCCTCTTAGGCCAAGACGAAAATCCGGCCCTGACCGAAACGACGCGTTACATCTACAACTGGAACTAATGTTTTAAGATTTATTATTGAAAAATCAACACCTTAAAAACAACGTTGTTTACGTTTTATTTATACTCGTTTTATTAATAGAAGTTTTTAAATTTTCATTTTTTTGGTTTGACTAAAGATTGAACCTTCCTCCCCAGGGACTGGATCCAACTGCGCTAACAACTGAGCCAAATCCCAATTGGGTAGGACCAACATTTATTGGGTATACTAACGTCTGTAATGTCATCGAATTTCAATTTCAAATTCTTCTATATCAGCGTGTTTGTGAATGATTGCCACCAAAAGAATACATCGCCATCGACTACAAGTTTATCTGCCAAGTTTCGGGAAGTTCGTTAATTTCCACTTATAAGATTTCATTTCTTTCATTCAAGAAAACATAAGTGAAATTCAGATGTATTTAAAAATAACAGATTTGTGTTTTTGTCACCATCTATAAATTATATTTTTATAACAAATTTGTTTATGTATTAATATGGCAAACGATATGGCGTCTTATTTTATTTATTATTATTATATTCATGTTTAAAATTACTCTCAGGAGAACATTCGAGATAATTTCACCATGTCAGAACTCACCGCTCTTTAAGTTTTTGCTAAAATTGGAAGGTATTTTTCTGAGAAGAACATTTTTTATGTTTTGAATCTCCTGCGAAGCCCGGAAGAATTTTGTATGTACATGTTTTTTAAATATTATTATTTTACAGATGATTTATAAATCAGTGCCGGCCCTATGCGGTCGCATAAGAAAGTTGAGTAAAAAATAGTTGGACTTTTGAAAAATATATTTTCATGTAGACCAAAAAGCACCGATTCTGCATATACATAAATAATTGTATATTTTTACTCTCAGAATTCGTAAATCGTTCATCAAAAGTGATTTAGAAGCTATAAACGCTTCCCTGATTGGTCGAACGAAATCTGGCGTCCAATATACTCCGCGACATATAATAAATAATAAATAAACAAGTCTTTCTGTTGCATGGCGTACTTAGCGAATAAATGGGAAAGGTTGCCATAAACTTTTGTATTGTGCAGTTTTGTATTTTGTATTTGCATGATAAGAGGTTCTGAGATGATTTTTGTGGTTGTGTTTTTAATTTTATCGATGGTTGTGACTGATCTTCATAAGCGTCCATCAAAACTCACAATTATTGTAAAACTTGTTAATATAATGTTATTTTATGTAATAAAATGTCACAGAACAGATTGCATCTACCATTTATCATCGATAAATTGCATCGTAACGCTTGTATTTTTTAGACATCGGTACGAATAATAATTACCATTATCTCCTGACATTTAATTTTTTTTTGTTATGTTTAGCTGGGTAATATTGAAGCTATTCGCTCAACAACAACATGATTCAAATGACAGCGCGACCGCGGCTAAAATCACCTACTGCTAAAATTAAGGTTTTTGCCAAAATGAATAAGTAGAAACTCATTTTAATGAGCCATGGTTTAACCCCGCTGGCGAGTACACCTTAAACTGCAGCAACGCTTTAGCCTGTGAGCTACTAAGTTAAAAGATAATATCGAGTGAGTCACTAATGTCCTGCAATGTTTTCGCGCGAATATCAAATTCTAACTTTAAAAATTAATTTTAGGATGAAAATGATACAAAAAAATACCCTTAATTTATTTAGACTTAACATTGATAAAAAATACTGGGATTCCTTAACCCATTCAGTAATCATTTAAAAATTAAAAATGGAAAAAAAAAACACCTTTTTTTATCAATGAATTTTATTTACTCAAAATATATATCCTCATATAAAAGCCATTTCGGGCCCAAAATGGGACTGAATATTGATGTTGTGGTGCAAAAATAATCAAAAATTTTCTTTAGTATGAATTCCGAATTCTGGCCGCCCGAGTATACTCGGGCGTGGTCCTTAAGAGGTTAATGAAGAATGAAAAAAATCTCCATACAAAATGCCTACTCAGTACTACCCACAGTAGACGTACGGAGCATATATGACGTCACGCATCCATCTACATCTTACCGCTCGGATTATGGTCGTTTTGGCGGCCTTAAAAAAAATCAAACTTGGAGAATTAAATTAACTATGAAAATGAACTTAAAAAAAAATACCGGTATTTAAGTTTGAATGTGAACATTATAATATTTAAAAAAATATATATGGAACCAAATTTCTTATTATATCAGACTTCCCCGAGCGCCGAATTGACAAGGCGCCAAGGCACTAACACCTAACACATCACCATTGAGATCATTTAATTGATCATCACCATTGAGATCAAAATTTAACTCGCACCAGGACTGATGGCCGGCCCTATTTAAATTGGTGATTTACGAGTCACGGCGGCGTAAATGATAATAACAATTTTTTTTTTCTTTTCCGATTTTATGTCCGGGTTAAATCTTATCCATAGGATAAACTAAACCCTTCCACACACTTTTCCACAAATGATCATCTAGTTAATCAACATTATGCAAGTGCATTATATAAGCAAAATAAATACAAAACAATACAAGAACAACACGTCAACTCACCAGAGATCAAGTGGGCAAATAATTCACCCACTCCAGATATTTTCATATCAGAGGGTTCGGCTCGGTAGAACTCCTAACAGGGCCTATAAATCCTACTGATCCCTCAACATAAATATTAAAAAACTTATTATTATTATTAAAAAATATAAGTATAAAAGATTTTACTTGAAAATTTAAAAGAAAGTTATTTGCGACAGTAATATAAAGCCATGTTTATAAGTTCATTACCTAGGAAGATAAGTGTTGGGGAAAACAGAAATCCACAATGATATCGAAGGAATATTTATTCTACACACCAAGTAACATTTTTATTGAGGAAATTTTATAACAAATTATACAGATTTTTACTCATCTATCGACAAAAGTAAAAGATAATATTTGGTGTAATACAAAATTCAAAACCATGATGCCTTCAAAAAATTTCTCAATTACTTCCAATACTTTTAATTTAATATTAATTGTAATTCATAGATGGCAGTACAATACATATTTTGGGCTAGACTTTCAGTGATTCATCTAATACCACAACCATTCAAGCATTGTATAATAAAGTTTAGTTCCCTACATTGCATTTATTTAGTAAGATTATCTGTCACTAGATGCCACTAGTTGCGAGTTAAGTTGTTTCCCACAAAACCCAAGCTCTCAAACCTGAAATTATTGAGAGATTTTTTGTACCAGGACGGCATAACATGCGCAAGGATGTTTGGTTTTACCGCCATTCCTCGTGTTGGTGCCTAGAATAAGTACACATGTTTTGTGTGTGTGGGTCATCATCAAGCGAACGAACCAGAGAGAAATTTCTCGTTCGCGTGCACTAGGAGCGCAGGAAGTCGACAAGGCGATAACGTCGATATTGAGGCAAACTAAGAGGGTGCATAGATGAAGATTATTGTTTCCCACAACGAGAATTGTATGGTGACCATTTATTGTCCACATATTTCTGGATTTCGTTAGTATCAGTTAAAAACCGGTTAAAAATTGTTATAATACCTGTATCATCAGATTTAGTTATATTATCATAATTTTACTAGTAAATATTTATACATCTGCCTAAATATTGTTCACTTGTAATCAATCTAACAAATTGACATATTCTTATTATACACCCATTAAAATTGTAATGGGAATTAATAGAAACGCGCGCCGAAAGCGTCCATAGACAGCCTCGCCACTCGGATATGTATCAGGAGAATATGAACACAGAAAGTAATGAGACACGAATATCCCGCCGCGGCAATGGGTGTAAAAATCACTAGATAGGGCGTTTGTACTTGTATATGTAGTAGTTTTGGATCGTGTGGCAAGAACCAAACATAATCAAATAAGAATATTTCGAACCCTGAGGTGGTCGTTGACATTGAAAAATGTTCATATTTTAGAGTTTTTTTTCATAATAATTTAGTAGTAAATTCAGTAAATTTCAGCAAATTCCATTCATCATTTTTGAGAAGATAATAATTAAAAATTTCAAATCACTTATCTATTTATTGGTTTGATTAAGGTTACAATAGTATGAATTAATTCTCTCCGTGGAATGTTTATGTTCTTACAACATTCAGAATCGAAACGTTGTTGTATGAAATGCTTTTGGGCCGTGTTTTGTGACCACCTCTTCCCCCTCCCCACTACCTTCGGCCTCACAACATACTCCAATTGGGGATGTAATAGTCTCGTTGGCTCAGGTTGGGAGCAGTCGAGCATAAAAATCAATAAAGATTTTTTTTAAATCACTGGCCATGTAAGGTGTTAATATAAAAAAAATATCTTCAAGCACCCTCTAATTCGAATCACGAATATTTTACAAAAAGCTAGTAGGTGTGTATGTACTAGATATGTGTCTAATAATATAAGTGAGTATAATGCTATCAATTTTACGCGCACTCAAAGCACAAATTAGAAAATACGCTTAGATTATCTCTCACTCGAAAGCTCAATGTCAACAAACATCAGATAAGTTGGCTAAATTAGAGTTTTGGTTCAAACGATGGAGAAATCAATACACTGCGCAGTTGGAGTAAAGAGGGATAAGTTGTCCCTGATCCATACGTTTGTTAAAGGTTTAATTTCTTAAGTCTTTTTGCTAATATTTTTATTGGACACCTCACAAGATACCCCAATCCGTAAAGTGTTAAATTTAGAATTTAACACTTTATGTATGTATTGGTGTTAAAATAGGTTTCTGACATAGTGGATAGTCGTACGTTGTAAGAGGGAGTATTATGTATTAATTATCAAACATGCTATTTTGTATTATAGACTATATGCTCAAATGTATTACCTACTCACTAAAAAAACCAAATCGTAAAAAACGAAGTTTTTTTACTAAAATACATCTTTATTTTTCGATATATTCAAAAATTCCTTTGGTCTTTTTTTGGTTTGACTAAGGATTGAACCTTCCTTCCCAGGAACTAGCTCTAAATCACTGTGATTTTTTTAAATGTCTTAAAAATAATGGTTTTACAGAGGATTAAACCTTACTCCCAGGGACTGACTAATTGGATGGTACCGAGATTTACTGAAGTAAATTTGTATAATGTCATCCAATTTCAGAGACTTGATATAGTTGATAGAATGCATTGTAATTGACAACATTGTGTTTCAGCTCGATTGGATGTAGATAAGTGGGTTAATTTATTTTTCCAATATTTCATTTCATTCATATATTTATTCATTTATTCAAGAAAACAAAATCTAAATTCAAATAGAATTCGTTTTTCGTCTTTATTCTGATCGTAGAATGGGAATCACGGTACCTAAGCATTATTCAGCTGAACTATTATATAATCGAACACTGTGGGGATAGATACTTTGTTGTGCAAACATTGAATTTTTTTCCGCTGCTGTGCTGGCTATTTTATAAAAACTTACCCTTTGTTGTTTGTCTCAAAAGATATCTTGAATCTCACTTCAAAACAGCATCGGAGAATATTCATATTTTGGTAGATTTTCATGAAGAAAATCTCCCGGGTGACCAAATATGGGAACTCAAACGCCATTCTGTTCTATTCGTGAGGTTGTGAGTGTTTTCAACAAACATTAAAGTACACTGTATTGTTCAATGACTGTGAGTGAAGAACGCTGCCAAATTGTAATAAATACAGCACCAAAATTTTGAAATATTATTATTTTAATTCATTTAATTTTATTGAACCACCACGAAATAAACATACCATATTATAGTTTGCCGGTCGTACATTATTAAGAAATTACGAAAAATGTTCGATTTCGTCAATTTATGTAAACTTTAAGTATGATGCGCAAACGGACATATTTGTTTATACCAATTTTAACCACACTAACGATTCGAAACATTAATTTTTACTTTTTCAACCCAGTCTACTGGGTAGGCCATTCTACTTAGCCTACGGATGTGGTCCAATATAAATAAAGTATATTACAAAATCAATAATAACAAAGTTATTATATTCCTCCGGTATCCCAATCTCCTCTATGAATCCCTTATTAGCGGTTATCAGCTTTAAATTAGCATTACACCACCGTGGATAATAGCAGTGCAGCGGCTCGACCTGCCATGGATAGTGACAAGAGGGGACAGCCGGGGCGCAGGCCAGAACGCTTCGGCGGCAAGACCCGGTGCACCAAGGTCCGTCTGCGGAGACACAAGGCCAACGCCAGAGAGCGTAGCAGGATGCAGGGACTCAACGCAGCCCTCGACCGTCTTAGAAGGTACACTGGTTTAGTCTTTCCTCTGTGGAAAATTGATTTTCTCCGAGAATCTTTCACATTCTTTCCTGTGTCCTTTCCTGCCTGTGAGAGCTGTGTTGTAACCCTTATTTTAGTTGCAAGAGTCGTTCACGAGAAAGTAATTGTACAAATTTGACTCTCGGTCGTCTTAGAAAATATTGGTTTTCTCTTTATCAGCGTCCTGTATTACTTGCTTGTGTATCTGGTCTTGCCACTTAGAGATACTTTGAAACTCCTCTCTTGCGAATGCATGAACTAAATGCGACTCCCGATAGTCTCAAAAAAATATTGGTTTAGTCTTTCACTGCGCGTACCACAGCACTTGTCTTGTAACTTTTCTTTTTGTTGCATGCGTTGTTTATGATAGGCGGAGAGATTATTTAGAGCTTTCTGTTATATTATTTGGGGCATGAGTGAGACACTACGTGTACTCCCGGGAAGGCAGCAGGATATTGGGTCTCAACGCAGCCCTGAACTATCTCAAAAGATTGGTTGTATTTCGATGTCCGTCCTGTTTCTCAATATTTCCTTGCTTGGTTCTGATAACTCCGTCAGAAGCCGTCTTTAATGAATGCAGAGACTAAATTCCGCCCTCAATTGTGTCCGGTGTTTTCTATTTAAGTTAGACCTGGGTCGATCGTGAACTACCCGATCATTAGACCATTGTAATGAGCGATCGAGTTACAATTTCAAAAAAGATTTCCTATGTCCAAAGATTGTCCCGTGATGGGTGCCGGTGTGGCGAGCGACGATATGTGCATTTATACTTATTTTGCTCTTATGTATGTATATTATTTTGTTATTATTATTATTTTTTATAACTGTTGAAAAGAACGAGACCTTACTGGGGTACCCCGTTCTTAGGTCTCATTGTACATTGTGTAAATTAAAATTTGGTCAAGTTTTTTTAGTAAGTTATTTTTGTAAGCGTGTCAAAATATAACAAGAGGCAACGAAGCTCATTCTCGCGACAGACAAAAAGACAAACAGAGATTTTAGATTTCTGAAATACCAACGGCAAACGAATCGAAGATCGGGTTACGGTTACCCAGGTCTCGGGTACAACGGATATGTACTTTCGACTTTGGCGGCCGGTGGCCGACCAATCGAACCAGGTCTAATTTTAATGTGAATCTTATCTCTTGTTAAATGGATAGATGTATGCTGAGAGATCCACTGTAGCTCCTCTTTCTAATATAAACGTCGTTCATGAGAAAGAGGCAAAGGTTACATGGAGGAGGACCCAAGGAATCTTTGCAATCCTGGATCGTCTCAATCAGCATTTGTTCTATGATATGTGGCTTTCGAGTTGGAGTGGACATTTTTTATTAAATAATTAAAATTATGGGAAGGAAAACAGAATGAGAGGTAGGTAGGAATCTGAAGGGTTTCAGTATTTCCAGGCCAGTGTGTGCGGTGCAAAGCGATGGATCGAGAGAGTAAGACTAGAAAGGCGAAAGGTCTTCCTCAACCGGCTTCTGTATTTATCCGGATTTTCAATTAAATTATTCATTTAAATAACCGTTTGGTGAGTATTTGGTGATATGTGTTAGGTATCCGAGTTTTGGCGACCGAGCCTATCACTCTCAGTCTTGTTCAACCGCAGTGTTGATCTTGGCACCTTTACAAGCGTTTGAAACACAATAATTTTCTGGCCAAGGAATGTTCCGTTTCTGTATGAATTCGTCATACTCCATGCTTAAGTAACAACTACTCTTAATTATAGTCGGATCATTATAAGTTGTCTCCAGAATACAGTTTTCAGAATTAACTACTTGTGTCGAAGGCGGCGAAGACCGTTTTCTGGTCAGATTCTGATACTCTTGGCTTGCTGAGCTGGATTGATTACCGTTCCCCGTGTATGCGCTTTTCAAACTCTTCGATTCGGACCATATATTTTATTCAGTTCATCCGGAGTCCACAGTTTTCTCAAGACAACCCAATCACCCCAATTCGACGATCGCGGGTTCAAATCCCAGCGTGCGCAAATAATTTTTATTTGATTAATTTATGTTATTTCACAAATTACTCATTTAAAATAAAATATAGTATATTTGCGACACGAGTGGAAGATACTCTCGTACTACGTATCGCCCTGGTGTAAGACCACTATTCAGAATTTAAACGTTGCGTGAAATGGCTTTGGCCGTGTTTGGTGACCAGATCTGACCAATAAAAGCCTCACAACATACCCCAATTGGAGATACCATAGTCTCACTGGCTCTAGACAGTTGGGAGCAGTTGGGACATTGGGAAAAAAATCACAAATTATCGCTTGGAGATATTTAGCGTTGCTTTTCCTTTGCGATGGTATAGTTTTAACTATCTTGTTATGTACACGTTTATCTTCCAAATATTATGAGTACCGCAAGCATACCGCGAGGTACATTGTGTATGAACGAACACCTAATTCGAATATTATGAGTGTAGCGTCGAGATTAATCCATTGAATAATTAATAATAAACCGCTCGACCTACTTAGGTACGTACTTGCTAATTGCTACTTAGGTACGTATTTGCAGCCGAAATCAAAACAAAGCAACCTACCTGTTTCAAGTATCTACTCGCGACAATAATACTGCTGCCCGTCTGGGATACTACGAGAACTCGCCAGAAGGTTCGAGTCTACGGCCTATGCATAATTGCCGCAATGTCGAAGGTTCCCGAAATACACAGTCCGAGCGAGTGGCCTCGATTTAATTGCAATTTACTACCTACTGTCGCCATCGGCCGTGTATTATAAATAAGCCCGACGCAGCGAGTCAGTCAGCCAGTCAGTCATAATTTCGCCGTCAGTCTACAAGGATCAACGAGTATTAACCCGCGCTTCTCTTACTAGCGCAAAGGACACATACCCGGCATCACCCGTACCATCATGGACTCCATCGGGACACCATCATAGCGCCTCGGCCACGTCCGCGGCCAGTGCTACTCGGATTACAAGCGCCCTGGTTCCAGTGTCTCTGACCAGCGCTTCTTCCACGCTACCATGACCACCACGAGGACACGCAGCATCCTCACTGGTCACGCCGTTCCCGTTCAACCGCCTACAAGGTCCGCCGCACCTTCGGCCGTCTCGTCAGCACTGGAGTGCCTGAAGACCTACGTTCTTCGCCAGTGCCTGACCTTCATCGAGTCCCGGTCACCAGCGCCCGGCGTCGACTCACTGACCCGCGCTTGACCAGCACATCACCGCAGCGTCCGGAGTATTCAACTTTTGTCCTACCTCATCTCCTCGTCACGGCTACTGACTCACCAATAAACACATGTGACCTTCACAACTTTCTTTCATTTCGTGCCTCACCATTGATCCCCAAATGAGTACCGCAAGCATACCGCGAGGTACATTGCATATGAACGAACACCCAATTCGAATATTATGAGTACCGCAAGCATACCCCGAGGTACATTGTGTATGAACGAACACCTAATTCGAATATTATGAGTACCGCAAGCATACCCCGAGGTACATTGTGTATGAACGAACACCTAATTTGAATAAAAAATTGCAGAAAACATAAACTTTATTTCCTTCGAAAAAGTGTAGATGGTTAAATTTCTGTTTTCCATTCGACGATTCGATGGGTCTAACTAATATCGGTCGTACTACAAAATACTTCGGTATTCACAGCCTCGTCATCGATATCCTTGTGATTTTAGGAATGAGGGGATCTTTTATTGTTCTATAGTTCGATAGCCGTCTAAAATCAGAAATAAACATGACATATTCACTTATTAATGAATCTCATCGATTTTTCTAGATGATTGTTTTCTTACAATTAAACTGAGCAATGGCTATATGAAAAAACATTGGATTTAATCATCATTTTACCTTTTACCATATATTATGAAAAAAAATATCTATTGAAATTAAATATTTTTTAAAATATAATAAAATAAAAATTGATCGTAAAATTCAACAAACGTTGATCTCTCGGTGTGACGTCCGAATTGTTTTTCGGGTCGCCACACTGACATTGAAGTCCAAATCATATCGTTTTTACTCATTTTACAAGAGTAAACAATGCTTTAAAGCTATTATAGTGATTTGTTTTTGGGCAAATCAAATGGCAAAAAAATGCAACACGGCATAATACCCCAAAAACAAATCACTATAATACTTTTGGCCGTGAAAATCTCGAATCATACCAATACTTTAAAGAATTTATAAGGGGAAAATTTAAATTCTTCGATAAAAAGTAAACTAGTCCCTATTTTATTTTTGTTAATTATTTACTAATATTGTACTGTCCAATAATGGAATTCTGATACCAACGATGCGAAGTATGAACCAGACAGAAGAAGACAAAATGAGTGACGTCATTCAAGGGTAAGTCATGTAAGCGGTAAATAAGATTATAAATAAACCGCTTAGATATGTAAGGAAGAAGCAGTGACATGATACTTCATAAGAAACACATGTTGATGGAATCCACTTATCCAAATGCAGTAATAAGAGTGTCAATATGTAACAACTAAACTAGAAATTCTGTGAACAGTAAACCTCACGAAATCATTACATTTGTAAGTAGGGACTTAAATGCCTACCTACTTAATTACAAACCATCTGTAACAACTATTTGTTTAATTTCAGATGTATTCCTCTATACTACACCCAAATGAGTCAGAACCACCAGCTGGGCCAGAAGCTGTCCAAAATAGAGACCCTGCGCCTCGCGCGTAACTACATAGCGGCGCTAACTGTCGTACTGTCGCAGAGCGCCCCCGTGTCGCTGGAGCGCTACGTGGAGATGCTGTCCTACGGGCTCAGCCAGGCCACCACCAACCTGCTGGCAGTGGGATACGGCTGTAAGCCCAAGTGGAGCGAGAGGACAAATAAAAATACCAGATTTCTACTCTACATTTCTTCTGACCACCAAATAACGAGAGATATCCACAAGTTAAACAGCAAAACTTTAAGAAATGATAAGGCGTAATGTCATTGTTTAATTTAGAGTAATTCATTTATTAAATTAAAGATGGAGATGCGATTTTAATCGTGAAGTTTAACCCAGTGGCTTTCTCTTTTAATAACATATATACAAATAGGTATCTGATGTTACCTAGACCAATTATGGGTGACCTTTCTCCCAGCCTAATACGGACTCGTGAAATTTCAAATATCAACAGTGTTAGAAAGAAAGAACATCACGCTTTCATCGAAAATTTCAACTCATTCTTTAAAAATAAAATTGAATTTGAAAAGTTTTTGTCAAGGTTTGCATTTTTTTATAAAACATTTTTTTATAAAACCATAAAAAGTGAAGCAATGATAACTTTTTTTTTAACTTTGTCTAAGTTAAAAAAAATGTTTCTTTTAGAGTGGTACCTAATTACAGTTTTCACGATAAAAATCATCGGCAAGCGGCAAACTACATCTTTGTTTGCGTTCAAAATTTTATTATTATCAATTAACTGACAATTTGAAAGAGTATTTCATCTGCTTTCAAAAGCAATATTTAATTTTGAAATAAGTTCAAAAATACCGAATTTATCAGAAATCACTTTCTTCGTAAAGCGAAAACATTTCCTACACAATCGGCATTTTGACGGTTCGCTTGTGAGAAATTCATTGCAAAGCATTATTTGGCTTTTACTTACTTCTGTTCTCTTTGGAAAATGTTTTAAAATGGGTATTTCACAAAGGTATTTCTAAATATCCTCATTTCAAATGGAGCGGAGAAACCAAAAAGGGGTCTGATTCTCTACTTTCCTCCAATCATCAAATTATTAATGGGATAGGCGATACCTGATATCATGTATTTATATTACTATTTTGTTCCGGTGATTAATTTCAATAAACATAAATATTGCCATAAAGATTCTTTCAATGCTAAGGTATATTAAAAACGTTGTAGGTATTCTAGTTGCGATCATTTTATCCAATCCAATTTGATCCAATTTGTTTGTAACACAATTTTATTTTTTGAAAACAGTAAACCATATTATTTAATGGTGTATACCTTATTAATTGAGTAGATTGTGTTGGTACGTACCAGCATTCATGTTTAGATATCTGTGTGTATGCACGTTTTTCCAGCCAGTTAAGTGTGATTTAAGAGTAAAACATGATCATTAAATAATAATACACTCTTGAATAAACGAGAGATTTTAATAGGTTTGCGACTAATTTCATCATAGTACGCTAATTCTAGTGGGTGCAGTGGGTGCACCTACCTTAGTGGTACAATTGATTTGCTAGAACAAGTTTACACAGCATTTCTAGCCGACTGTTCAGTCGCTCAAATCACTCACAGATTTAACTCCGGTTCTCCTGTAAACGCCAACCAGATCGAGCGGTATCATAACATCGTGAATCAAGCGGACGAGAAATCTGTTGCGTGAAAATTAACCACACACCAAGCTGAGTTTCACAAATATACGCTGCCTACCTAACTTCGGATAAGAGAGGTCTATCTCTGCCAATTTTGAGTATTATATAGGCCCTGTTCTCCTAAGCACCCGCTGGGATCTTCAAAAGTTTCTACCAAGCAAACTTGTAGGTACATACATAACCATGAAAATATTTCGCTCTGTGCTCTGATAAGCTAATGTTATCTGAATTGACTTATCTATTTTTTGTTATGAAATTATAATACGTCACAACACTCACACAATACAAGTTTTTTCCTATAAAATGTTTTCAATAACATATTTTCATTTAACATACATAATTATTATGTTAATTACAACAAATATTTTTGCTCTTTTGTGAGGTTTATAATAGAAAGCAATGTATTAATAAAATCTTTCAATACATAATATAGTTTAATAATCCATTAGAGTCATTGACTAAATACATCAATGATTAGAGTGCTTTAGTTTGTAACTGTGCGGGTTCATCTCTAAAAATAGGGTTTCCAAATATGGATATTGCTATTTATTTTTATATTTTTACTACATTTTAGACTGGAAGAAACGTTATAATGGTTTTATTCAAATTTGAAAACCAGATATGAAGAGGTGCCTACTTTCCAACCTTTCCCTTTATTCTCTTTTCCCTGACCTACTTCCAACAACCTCACAATAATCCCACATAAGGATTAGGTATGTATATCGTAGTTATACTGGCTCGGATTGTTGAAATTGTTAAGAGTTATTATTCTTTGTTGTTGCTGCGTTCATAATAAGTAGGAAACTACCAACACGACAAATAATAAATAAATATTATTTTTTCCTTACGCATTTTCTTTTTCATTAAAATCTTTTTTTTTTAAATTGTTGCATAAACAAAATTTGGTCAAGCTATTTGGGATAAACATGTTATTTTGATTTATTTTTTTAATAAATTTAATTTAGATTAAATTTGATAATATTATTATTAAGTTCTGCAAGTGTTTTAGTTTTTTATTATTGTGACAGCTGTTTCGGCTTACAAGGCCATTTTCAAACTGTGGTTAGTCCACATTGAGACGATGTATTTATACTATTTCAAATGTAAATTTTGAAGGTGTATACATTGATTTATTACTGGTTAAACCGATGACATGAATAAATCAATGTATACACCTTCAAAATTTACATTTGAAATAGTATAAATACATCGTCTCAATGTGGACTAACCAAAGTTTGAAAATGGCCTTGTAAGCCGAAACAGCTGTCACAATAATAAAAAACTAAAACACTTGCAGAACTTAATAATAATATTATCAAATTTAATATAAATTAAATTTATTAAAAAAAATAAATGGAGTTCTACGAATTAAACACAAAAACAATAAATAAAATGTTATTTTGAATTTATGTAGTTACTTACATAAAGTCGTAAAAAGGCAATAAAGTTGAATAATCTGAATTTGGTGAAAATTCACTTCAATGAATATAATTTTAATGAGTTTTCGGCCAATTGCGCGTTTTATTACATTGTTACCTATCAACTACACCTCTGACCTCATTCCGCATGCACAAATAAAATGATTTTTACAGTAGGAAGGGGAAAGTTGTGATCAATGGACAGGTGCGATGTATGATCCACTTCATGGAGAAAAATGAATTTTGCTTATTTATTAAAAATCTATTCAAATGATTGGTAATCGAGTAAAAAACGGGATTGCAGGCCCTTTAAGAATGAATTAATAGGTTTCCTGGTAAACTTTTAGTATAATACGAAATATTATCACGATCAAGTATCGGAACAAGTGTTCACAAAAATCTTTTCGAATTTCATCATTATAAATTAAATATTATATTATAAGATTATATGTTATATTATAACATTTTATCATTATATATTATATTATAAGATTATATATTATATTACAAGATTACATATTATATTACAAGATTACATATTATATTATAAGGCAAATGCCGGTGTATGAACACATATTCCGATACATTAGGAAATAGTTTGTCAGAAAACTGCCTACAATCCCGTTTTTAACCGGATTTACAATATTCTCAACAAATTAGCAATACTCGTTTTTTCCATATACATTATTTATCAAGGACTTGACGGCGCAAAACAAACGGTGAAAGAGGAGCGAAAACTATTAAAATCCCTAAAATTTGTAACCATTGTTCCATTGAATATATTTAGAGTTATAATGTCCAAAACTTGGGTTCATGAAGAGATTCATTCTTTAAAAAGAGGATTAAAAATAACTTTACTCACCGCCTGTAATATTTGAAATTCAAGTTAAAAATGTATTTATTTCATTGAATTTTTATTCTTCTAATCAGTTTTAAGATAACTTTTTTAAGACATGTACAACGAAAGAACCAAATGAATGACCATTTTTGTAAGTCAAGAACTGATAAAGCAGTAGTATTGCAAAAGTTTCATTTATTTTTTGAATTTCATTATTGTTATTTATAGTGTTTCGGTTTTTGATATACATTATGTTTTTAAGATTCATTTTATTTCTTGTTAATGTGCCAAAACAGACAAAATATCTAAATATATATGTGTACTTTCACTACCTGATGATTATTTTATTCTCATTGTTATCACTATTTTGGTTATATGAGTTTAATTAATACTTGATGGTTAGATTGGACCCAACTTGCTTTTGTCCAACCGTAGCAACCCAGTGGTTCAAAGTCATATAACCAAAATAGTGATAACAATGGACCCAAAAGCAGGTTGGGTCCATTGTTATCACTATTTTTGTTACTGAACTTTGATTAATATTTGATGATTAGATTGGACCCAACTTGCTTTTGTCCAACCGTAGCAACCCAGTGGTTCAAAGAAAGTCTTCACACTTTTTTTCGTGCTAAGTTCTGATTTTAATTAATCAATTACTTTTAGTCTAAGTACCTAGACTAAGAAGCTAAACAGTATATATGTGCAAAGTTAAGTAGTCCAATCATCATAATCTTCCCATACTATTTATATAATAACAACAATGA
Organism: Hesperophylax magnus; assembly: GCA_026573805.1. Classification (NCBI taxonomy): domain Eukaryota; kingdom Metazoa; phylum Arthropoda; class Insecta; order Trichoptera; family Limnephilidae; genus Hesperophylax; species Hesperophylax magnus. Next base: position 1,979,324 of record JAIUSX010000071.1, read on the forward strand.
TTAAGGCGATGCCATGCGTAGTAATGCAAAATCATGTGTTTTTGGTTTGAAAATTTGGTCGCCTAGAAATGTTTCAGATGCTTTAATTAAATACTGCGAGTAGAATACATCTTGGCCTTTGAAATAATCGAGTATTTATTAGATAATTTTTTTTTATAAGCCCAGAAAAAAATAATGATAGGCCTATGAAAACTGCTTTAAAGTTCAAAATCTCCTACTTACGAACCCATTTTCGGTTATGATTTTATTGTATAATGTGGAAAATTAAGTTATTTATAAACTGATCGGAAAAAAATTAAATATTTATGCCTGAACATCCACAAAATAAGATAAAAGGCACTTTTTGGCCATGTTTTTTTCTTGTATAAATCAAAACAAGCGGATGGTGTTAAGCGGGAATTTAAACCTTATCGCCATCTACGTAAGGGTTGTTATTGATAGCGGCTCAATTTAAAATATTACACGACGTAGTGCATCGCCTTAACTTGACTTTCTATCGAACGTTATTTTTCTTATGACGTGAGTAGAACCAACTAGAATGTAAAACCTATTAATTCCTGCTACATCACACTAAGTCAATGGAAATAGCTTCCACCACGCTATTAAATTTATAAACAAATCTTCCCCACACGTCATGAGTAAATTGGGTATGCCGTCACATCTGTTATTAAACTAAAAAGTTTTTTTTTGTATCAACTTATTTAAGTGAATAACTGAATAAATAGTAGTTACTTATCCATTTGAAAAAATCAATTTAAAAGTCTTAATTTAAACAGTGCTTATGTCAGAAAAAACATCAACCTGCTGGTTGAAAGAACTCCTACTAATTTTATAACGAAATATTTGATTGGAACGAATGAGCGAAGAAAGGAGTGTAAGAAATAGCGCAATTGTGAATGGTTCAAGAAGTCGGGTACGCCCAAAGAAGACATGGCACGATTAAGTGAATCAGAAACATGAGTCGGGCCGATGTATGAATGTAAATGAGGCAAGGAGTGTGTTCCAAGATCGATTTGTTTGGAGGTCCGTCTTCTCTGACTACCCCTGCGGGGAAACGACGTGATGGTCAGTTAATATTAGATACTACCCGGCTTCGACCAAGTTTCAACACCTTGTATTAGATACGATTACAGATTTCCACGGCCAAAATTAGTATAGTGATTTATTTTTGGGGTATTATGCTGTGTTGCGCTTCCTTTGTCTTTAACTAACGTTTCGGACAGCTTTAAGGTGTCCATAATCAGGACAGATTAATCACATTAAGCCTGTTTTTTTCTTTCTCATAAAACCATAGTAAAAAACGAAAAATTCCTGTCATTATTAGAACGGCTTGGTGAGCTCAAACCGTTAACCTAAAGATCAAGAGAGGAAAACTGTGCAAATTTAGTGACGCACCCCGTCCGAGAATATTATAGGACACAAATTTCTTTAAAATGTAAGATTCCTACTATGAATGTTATATATTTTTTACTTCTCAATACGAAAACTACGCGCCAATGTCTTCCGTGTTTCAATGGTAAGAACGTACATTTCCTAAAATTATCACTTTTAACGATGCTAAATGTTTTTTTTTCTTAAAAGCTAAAACTGTAGCGAATGTTTTATGTATGATGATAAAGAAAGTGATTCATTTAAACACGTACACCGAAAGATAAATAAACCAATAACGTAGTAAAAAGACGCGAGTCGTTAAAGTTGTCGATCGGTAAATTTTTAGTATTGAACCGCCAAGGAATTCATTCGAGGCCAAGAAAAAACATTAATAATTAATTAATTTTCATTATTCTAACGAAGAAGCCATTGGCTTTGAAACATATAGATTATTATTAATTAAAAGTGGTGTAAACAACGTATTTCATTTATATGTATACATTCATAAAAATTATAATTTTAAATAATTAACACAATTATTTTAATGAATTACAGATTAATAAACATAATGTTTCTAATATTATTGGCGTTAAATTTTAGCAGGAACGATATGATGCAATCTTCACTGGTCGCTTGGTTTTTATTACGATTTCGACATAATACATACCTATATATTTATTTATTACACGCCCTAGTGGGCTTTTCTTTAAAAAAAAATACAAGCATTTTGTATCAGAGTAAACACTTAAATATTAATACAATAAAGAAGAATGTAAACATAGTGGCAAAAATGAATCCTCACGCATATAATTGAATTTAAAATATTCAACAAAACAAAATAGTAAAAGCGGAGAAGTTTGTGTCTTGTCTAGAAGAATAAAAGTGATAGAATATACAACATTTATACTGATTAGTTTTCAAATGAAATATATCACTTAGATCAGAATATTTGTTTCCGAGATGATTATTATTATTATTATTATTATTATTATTAGTATTCCCTGAATTTTAAGTGCAAAATTTAATATATTATTAATTTACTATACGTGAATTGATTAAAAATTATTAAAACCGTAATTTCATTTTATAAGCAATGGGCGGGTTGCTTTTCAGAATCTCAACAATTCATCAATTTTCAAAGTTGATTTTCAAGTTCTGTGAAGGCCTTATTGAAGTTCTGTTATTATTTCAGTTTTGTAAAACAACTGTCCAATGATGAAACAATAACAGAACTTGAATAAATCCTTCATAAAACTTGAAAATCGACTTTTAAATTTGATGAATTGTTCAAATTCTGTGAAAAAAAACCCGTCCCAAGTATGTTCTTAGAAACAAAGAAAATAATTCATATTAAAAAAATCATGAATTATTCAAATTTCATTTAAGTTTTTTGGTCACAATAGTTGGACTTTATACCACATTGTATTTTGAACCTCAGAATTTTGCTAAAATACTTGCATAAATAGCCACAAAGTGAAAATAACTCATGAGTAGGCACAGTTGTGGGGAATAAAGTACCTCGCCACGTTTTTATGCAACCCAGTTAAACAAAATTAAATAAAAGTTAAATAAACCAACCCAGTTAAATCAACACAGTTAAATACAATTAAAGTACCAATCCAGTTAAATAAAATTAAACAATTAATTATCAATAAACCAATGATTATCAATAAGTTCGTAGAAAAAAATTGAATTTAATTTAATAGAAGCTTATAAATTAATGTACCTACCTACCAAACAATAAAAACAACGATTTTTTTTCTTTTTCCACACATTACATTAAAATATCTTCTGTGTATGGGTTTGGGCTTCCAGTTATGAATCCATCAAATACCAATTCTATCTGAAGGCGGCAGTCCTCTTTTGGTAGTCTGCTCATCTTATTGGCAACCTATTTTACTCTTTTCCAACCAAGGATGCCAGCCGCGCTACGTGCCAGCACAGTCCAACTAGAATTTGAAGATAGTGAAGTTGATCGGCCATCTTTGTCTTCTTGATCCTAATCCACTCATTAATATACCTATCTCCCCTATCTTCTTGCTCTCAATCCACTCGTAAATCTCCATATATTTTTGTCTTCTTGCTCCTAATCAACTCATTAATCTCCCTATCCCCTTAACTTCTTGCTCTTAAAACATTAATTAATATCCGTACCTCCTTGTCTTCTTGCTCCCTATTCACTCATTAATATCCCTACCTCTGTATCTTCTTGCTCTTATTTTACTCATTAAACACCCTATAACTGTGTCTTCTCACTCCGAATCCACTTATTAATATCCCTATCTCTTTGTCATCTCGCTCCTAATCCACTCATTAATATCCCTACCTCTGTATATTCTTGCTCTTATTCCACTCATTAAACACCCTATAACTTTGTTTTGTCACTTCTAATCCACTTATTAATATCCCTATATCTTTGTCTTCTCGCTCCTAATCCACTCATTAACCTCCCTATCTCGCATGAAGGTCAAGAAAATTACTTTTTATCATTTATGCTTTTCAATTAAGTAAACATGCTGAAACAAAACAGGTGTCTAAGCATATTTTGACAGGCGCAAAAATATTGAAGTTCTGAATCTGTGAGGCACTAAAAATACCGTTAAGACGAGACAATACTAGCCAGAATCTTAACAACGTAAGTGAAGCAGCCGTGCACAAAAAATGCGACTTGCGGCCCTGGTGTATTGGACATACCTGCGTTTGAATTTCCCCTATCAATGTTACCCTACTCCGAAGTAAAGTGGGAATCTTAAAGACATAATTGATGAAGTCATGTAAAAACAATATTTAGCGAGCGCCCAGGCGTAATAGGCCAGACTCTAGCAGGTCCAGAAAATAGATCTTTCCGTGGACTTTATACTAATTATTTCTGAAGAATTTATTACTAAAATCTCTAATTTTTCTAGTGGGATCCCTTGGGAAGTTACTAATTCATCGTCTAGAAAAATAAAATCTGGTTACCGCTAATTTTATGGTTGAAAAAGTTTTATAAAATTTTTAAACCGTTTTTCCTTTAAATATGTTAATGGTGAGGTCTTGTTTTTATTAATCTTAAATATAAATAACTTGCATCCGTAGAGATCACTCTGAAACCATTTGAGATTTAAGTAATACCTTCATCAGAAATAATTCAAATGTGAGCGTAGAGCAAACCCCCGTTATTAGAGTATTTTGCCGCCTTAAGTAATAAATATTTACACAATCTGCTTCGGGAAAATGCCAAGAGTGAAATAATGGGTTCCAGTTTACGACTTTAATAAAGGTAATTATAAGTATTTTTAAACAGCTTTGCTTCATAAAACGTATTATTTATAGTGTTCATCGTCTCCTATGTAGGTTCATGACAAGATAAATAAAATGACACAGTGACAAATTATTAAATAAACAATTTTAAAAGACTGCCTGTAAAAATGGTATTATTTTTATTTGTGAAAAAGTCTGGAGTTTAATTTAAATTTTGTTTTTGAGCTGGTAAATAATATTTTTACTCTATTCTATTTAATTTTAATGACGCTTTAACCTTTTACGCACTCATAAAATACACTTTCAACATAACTAACAACAACATTACCTAGATCAACCCGACAATCTGATTTATTTCATGTACCCACGTGTAGAACAAACATTCGAAAAAATTCCCCAATTCCTCGTATATGTGCACAATTTAATACTCAATTTTACAGCATTGACATTTTTGGTAATAACCTAAAGAAATATCGACATGAAGTAATGCGTACGATCGATTATTAATATGAGAGTATGGAATGTATCGGGAGCATCTCCTATCATCTTCCTATTTTCCTCTTCCTCTCCCCTTCCTTTAACACCAAATTAATTTAAAGATGTTTAAACTTCATTTCCAATGAAGTTTAGCATAAGAAACTTCTGTGGCTTGACTTCAGTTAACTTGTATATTTATATCTATCATTGTATATTATGTAAAAACTGTTTCTTACAAAATAAATAAATAATTAATTTGTTTTTAAATTTAGTATATGTCTACCAGAAATATTTAGTTTGACCATAAAGTACTTACCTACAAATATTATATATGGCAAATAAATTTGTTTGGTTATATTCATCGTCCATAATTTCAAAAAAAATAATATTTTCAATTGCCTAGCTTTCACTCTTCAGGGGTATTCTAGGCCATCATACAGCAATATACCTTGATGCACATTTATAATAACTAAAAAGATAGCTATCGTTTTCTATCAAAGTTGACAAGGCAAAGGAAATAGTGTCAGATGCTACATGGGTATTTATTTCAATCAACGTTTTTTTATTTATTAATTTTATTTTAGTAATTTGTACATCAATGTTTACAAATTACTCATTAATTTTAAATTATTGACTATATTTTTTTCTTGCTTTATGTGGCTCCTATAATACATTTTGAATCTACCAATTGATGCAGACTTGGAAGTTTTTCACAGCGCATTATAATACTTCATACTTTCATGCTCGTTGTAAACTATTTGTGCTTCTTGGTATCCTGATTTCATTGCACGTTCTTGTGTTATGTCTGAGAATGCCTTTGTGTTATGTCTGAGAATGTCTTTCTAATGCATAATTTTGTTTGAAAACTATTTTGGTAACAGATTGTTATTATATTTTATTAAGAAGTCGCAACTTATTTTGTTCTTTGTCATTACACAAATCATTGAACAGTCAAAATGTGGACCAATAATGGAGTTATACATAGTTTAAGTATTTATTTGATATGTTTTAATCAATTTTCAAGATTTTACAGAATCTACCCAGACTAGAAATATTGAAACCTTTTCTGAAATAAGTAATTGTTTTGACCACATATTTCTAAAAACAGTTGCAAACTTATCTTACAGCTGTTTTGTTCAGTTTGTAAACACTAAGCGGTGGTAAGCTTGTCAGAGAATTATCGGCCAGACATAGATTTTGTTTATAAAATATAACTGTAAAACATCATTACAAACATAAATAACGTGTCTTAAAAGCTGGATGTTGTTAGGTGCAAGAATGAACTACAAAAAAATTGTACAAATGTTTATACACGGATATGAAAGAAAAGCGTGTGGTATTATCGGCAAGTGGTAGCAGTGGCGTTTCTTCGATAACTTTTCTCATTTTTTAAATGCAAAACCCGTTATTTTCGACCTAGAATTTAAAGACAATTATATACAGCTTTTTAGACTAGACAATTTAAGAGGCGGGTGTAGGTACCGCTGCCCCGGTATAATGTATCGGTTAACCAACACCTCTGCCATAGGTCACCGCAAGTGACTCGCTAATTTTGGTGACTTATCAGGGGTGTCGGATTCATGGGGTAAGGTTTGTCTAGGTCTACCCACTTTCTGCGTGGCGGGCCGGATCGGGAGGGACTAGTTTAGTAAGACCATCGACCTATGCATGTGAAATCTCTCTACCCTTCGCCTTTCACTGAAGTGGGAGGGATGGATTCATTAATCCGTCACTCCTGGACCCACTGACCCCAAGATACCTAGTCACTCCTCTATATTATTTTCCTTTTCAGAACTTCCTCTCCTTTCTTTCCTTTAAAAGCCCCATCCATACAGCATCCCCAAAGATGACATATTCCATTAGAAAAAAAAAAATCACTATTCAAGAACAACTTTTTCTCTTCAACTTCTTTTGAAGATCATACCCATCAATGTAATATACCATTGAAAAAGAAGATAATACTAATAAATCTAAACGAAACATGAAACAGAACAAGACACGGAAAAATAAAAAGATAACAGTCACAACTAGGAAATGAACCCAGGATCTCTTGTCCTACCGGGACAGGCGTCTTAAGCCACACTTCATAGTTTTGACGTTTATTTTTTTTCTGTGTCTTGTTCTGTTTCATGCTTCGTTAAGATTTAATAATAATAATAATAATATTTGGATGATTTGAGTAGCGCCGTTTTTGTGCAAAATCACTTCAAGGGCGCTGTATAAATATATAATACATTTCTACAAAGATCTATGTTATTAATAACTATACATAGAGATAATAAACAGTACCATATTTACCTGGTAGGTCACTTAAAATTAACACTTAATTAACATTAACTAATTATTTATTAACTAAATTTAGATACAGGATTTAGGACATATTTGAAAAATTGGAAATGCTTGGACTTTCTCTGAGGAATGGTATATTTACTATAAAGGTAAGACAGCATAAAAGGGTAAGTTTTTAATTTAGACCTGAATTTTGTTGGAATTGTTATGGATCTTCTTAGTTCCGGAGGGAGTTTATTCCAAGCCATCGGCCCAGATCCTCCGAAAGCTCGATCACCAAACTTAGTATTTGGCTTGCGCTTAGGTTCAATCAGTCTGCCTACAGCTGATGATGTTTCTGATCTAAGAGTTCACTACCTCAGAACAGTGTTTTCCGGGACGCATAGTTCAGAGATCTAGGGTGGAGCCATCGATGGATTTAAACACCATCCAGCACACGGGATTCTTTCAGGGCACTTGAGCAAGTGAAGGTTACGAAGGTGGTCTGAAATGTGGAAATATTTATAAACCCCGGTTATGAGTGGTGCTCCTGCATTAAACAATGATTAAAGTTTGTCAATTTGATATTTTGGAAGGCTGGCATAAATAAATTTATTAGTATTATCTTCTTATTGAAAAATGTATTCACAATTATTTTCATTGGAATGCATAAATATTTGTGATCCAAAATTAGCATTTTTAACGTTATGTTTGTTTAAATTACCATAATTACTTTTTATAGTATTCCTTCAAAATGCTCCAATGCGTCTGAATTAAGACTGAAAGCTATCAATGCCGCCAAAGCCCACATTCAGCCACTAGCTGTTATGATATTGTTAGCGCATATAATTTGAAAAATGCAGGAATGAAAATAATATTTCTATTTAATACATTGCCAACGAAAATTGTGTGAATCCATCGCGTGATACAGCATTTAAGTTCATTATTATTTGGAATGCAAGAATTTGCCTACGCTTAGTTAAGTGAAAAAATATATCACTAAAAAATTATTTGATAACTTCTTTTCACGACTAACGTAATTCAATCCAATGTTTACAGTAGATTATGTTATTATTGACGTATATTTTATCACTTACAATTGTAAGTGTTCATTCATTTGAAAGATGAAATCTCAGTTAATAGATGAAGATATGTTTGTCACATTTTACATCAGCTTGCAGCACGGTGAAATATGGAACAAAATTACATAATGTAGAATTGATTTAATATATTTAAGTGGGTCTTTAAATATGCAGATTGTCTAGTCAATATAATTGAGCCCAATTCCAATATATTATTTTGATACGTCAGCAGACGGTAGTCATTCCATGTCATCTATATTCAGGAATAGGAATGTTATGAGGCTGATTGAAGGTGAAGGTTTAATAGGAGAAGAATAGAGGTTGTGCAAACATGACATACGTACTTTAGTTGTGACATATTCCATTTAAATTGATTAAAAAACATATATACCCATACTGAAATGTTTCAAAATTGAAACTTCCGTATCCATTATGTTTACTGCTATAAAACAAAGCTAGTCAAATGAAAAACTTTTCCATAAATGCAGCTTCTCCTAAACAGACATTACAGTACTTTAAGTGAGGCTCTATTTCTCTAAAAGTAATAAAATCTAGCCTAAGTTGAAACTTCATGATAGTGGTAGCTGATGCTTCAATAGTGACCAACTTCTTCCTCAAAACAGATCTCAATAGCGCCCCAGTGAAGTGGTAGAAATCTCCCTAAAATCATAATAAACTTCTTTGTAGGTTTCGTGATTCTTCTGACTATCATTTCATTCTTTAGATCGAGATTGCCATCTCTCATATAGTTACAAACAAATCGTTATCAAGAGTCATCGACGAAAACTTTAGTATGCAAGACCGAAACTAATACCCATTCTCAAATGATGTCAGCAGCATGAGTTCGGGCCACGTGTGGTTCTTTTCACTAGACCAAAACTAAATACTCATTCTCAAATAATGTCGGTAGCATGAGTTCGGGCCACGTGTGGTTCTTTTCACTAGACCAAAACTAAATACTCATTCTCAAATAATGTCGGTAGCATGAGTTCGGGCCACGTGTGGTTCTTTTCACAAGACCAAAACTAATGCCCATTCTTAAATGATGACGGCAGCATGAGTTCAGGCCACGTGTGGTTCTTTTCACAAGACCAAAACTAATACCCATTCTCAAATGATGTTGGCAGCATGAGTTCGGGCCACGTGTGGTTCTTTTCACAAGACCAAAACTAATACCCATTCTTAAATGATGTCGGCAGCATGAGTTCAGGCCACGTGTGGTTCTTTTCACAAGACCAAAACTAATACCCATTCTCAAATGATGTCGGCAGCATGAGTTCGGCCACTTGTGTTTCTTTTCACAGGTTATTTGATAAATTTATTTGTTTAAAATAAATTTTTCAATGTATATACTTTGACTGTCCAACTAGGAAATTCCCGTGTAAGTACATTTAACCTTACATAGATACATATTACAAAATTAACTTTGAACATACATACATGTTATAAAAAAAATAGTAAAATTTTACTCTCCATTTCAGAAGATGATGTCAAAAGTTTGATATTTTAGACATACCAATTTATTTTTCTTCGGAAACACGCAAAACACGCAATAATAAGCGAGCGGTGTATACAATGCTCCTAAGAGATACAATTTATTTAAAATCTACACACAGATATATATATATATATATATAACTGTGATATAATTTTATAAAGCGAAAAATCTATACCTAAAATACGCCGAAAAAGAAGAGTGTCTTAACTGTAAAGAAACCAGTAGGAACTGATGATTGTTTCTCTTAAAAGCACTGACTCGTTTAGCGATTAATAACGAAAAATTAGCCCCACATGCAATTCGGGATCCGTAGTGGAATTATGTACCAAAAGCTTATAAAAAAATTAAATAATTACGCCATTATTATATCGTGGGTGACAAAAGCGGCAAAGCAGCGACGTAGTAGATTACAATAAAAGCGCGGAGGTCGAGAGCAATAATAAAACCGGTAGTGGAGATATTGGTGCTACTCGCACTATATATAAAATGGAGACATCTCGGGTAATTACTCAGTCGTCAACGGTCGAGTATAACACGTCGCTCCGTAGAGTGCTTTCCCCGACATATCCGTGGTCGCGTACGCGTCGCGTTTTATAATTATTTACCACTTGCATCTTGCACCTTACCACTTGTACCATTTCGGTAGCCCGTTCCAGTATTCCAGTTGAGCGCTGTTTCCTGCGAGCTGAACCCTGCAAGATGATGGGACCCCAACTCATAGTCAAGGCGGTTGAGCCCCTTGAAAAATTCCAGCCGGAAAATTCTCCTCCGGATAAGGTAATAATATCACTGTTTTTTCTGAAATCGACATGTATAAATAAATTAAGAAATCAGGTGTTATGAGTTTATGTTTGGTAGTAAAACTTTTAAAGAATGCCTTGTAAAAATTACAAATAATAAACTTTTAAATAATGCCTTGTAAAAATTACAAATATTAAACTTTTAAATAATGCCTTGTAAAAATTACAAATATTAAACTTTTATAGAAAGGTATTAAATAAATAAGTAAAAAATAAAATAGAATTTTTCTTAACTACCTTAGTAAACATTAAATTATGCGTTATAAAGGTTATGTAGCGACATAATAATTCATTCGTTATAATCATAATTTTTGTCGATATACATGAAGAAAAATGAGTATTGCTGATTTATTAAAATCCGGCTAAAAACGGGATTGCAGAGCGTTTGCATATAAACTTTTAATACATTTCTAATATAACTGAATACGTTTTCATGCACCTGCATTTGCCTTTATAATATACAATGACGAAATGCGGATTCTGACTTCGTTAATTCGTATCTTGCTTAAAGTTTATTAGAAAACCTATCAATTCATTCGTTAAGGATTTGCAGTCCTGTTTTTAACCGGATTTCGAAGAATTTGAAGAGATTCTTAACAAATTAGCAATATTTTATATCAGTAAGTTTTCTTCGTATATTATGTATGGTGTTGATGTAAAACATCTCCGAAAAGACAATTACATCAGATTTGTATATACGCGTTGATAAAACTTTTGTTTATAAAATATTCCTAATTTATTAAGAATCGATAAGAAGAGATTGCAGGCCTTTTACCTTTAATGAATTGGTTGGTTACCTAATAAACTTTTAGTAAAACACGTATGCGTTATCGCGATGTGGAAACACGTGTTTATAAAAATTCTATTATTTTCGCATTTTGACATTGTATATTAGTAGTAATTCAGGACAAATGCAGGTGCATGAACACGTTTCCTGATATATTAGGAATATACTAAAAGTTTATATGAAAACAGACTGCAATCCCGTTTTTAATCCATTTATATAAATCATCAACACTCATTTTTCTTCGTGTGACTTCTAACTGACTTCGAGAAACTCTCAAATATGACACATTCACTTCAAAATACCCTTGAGGTGAATTTCACAAAAACGGCTTGAAAAAATATTATTATTATAGGTCATGTGATTGAACATTTGGTTTTTACCAGCTTCTGGGTCCCGGATATGTAATTACTCAATCGCAGACAATCGTGATTTTTCTAATTTTTTCAAGCAATCAACTTTTCCTTTCATCTTGGTATGAATTAATGATATTTGTTCTTAACTTGTTATGAATTAATGATATTTGTTTTTAACTTGATATGAATTAATGATATTTGTTTTTTTACTTAATTGTTTTTTACTTATTTGTTTTTAACTTGGTATGAATTAATGATATTTGTTTTTTTACTTCATGTGAATTAATAATATTTGGTAAGCGCCAACCAGAAATCTGTAGAACATTATTTATAATCGAAGGAAAGTGAATTTTAAAACCATTTTCTTTCAAAATTATAGTGCTGATTGACAAATCATAAAGTTCGACGGCAAAGAAACAAATTTTCTGAAACCTTGCGTGCAAAAGTTTGATGTTGTAATAAACCACCTGGCAAATTCTGATCAATTTATTAGTGTTTATTTATGTAATCGAGGGAATGTTTTTATATATATATTATTTAATTTATATTAATATTGAAACATAAGAACTGCTTACTGCGGTTTAAAGCCAAATGAATCCACCCTATCCACCTTTACCAAAAAAATAATAATTAATATTTGACAAGTTCAAGTATCTTCACCAAAAAAATGTAGACAAGTCTCGACGCCATCTAGTGAGAGAGTTAGCACTTACAATGCCTTTCTCATATAAAATAAAGTTGGTTGTTTTCAGGTGAAAAAATGTAATAAGCAGTAATGTTGAATGAAACACTAGTATATATTGAATTATTTCGCGGATAAGAGATAAGCCGCCATAGCTCAGTGGTCAGAGCTGTCGACCGGAAATCGAAAGGACACGGGTTCAAGTCCCGTTGGCGTAATGTATCTTTTATCAGGGGATTTTTCAATGTGGATGAGTGTTTCAGGCTAATAATTATTGCTTATAAAAATAATTGAATCCACCTAGATTTCACCGTTTATCCCATATTTTTAGGTTCTATAAATTTGGTACATTATGACAAGCGATCCATCAAAACTTTATTTTATAAAATAAACGTTTTTACGCTCAGAAAATTAAAAAAAAAACTTGATTAAGCATTACTACCAGTAATAAAAATTTGTAACAACCAACGACAAGTTTAGTTATTAGGCAGTCTGCGGCAAAAATTGGAACTCTGAGCATGAGCATGCATAAAACAAATAATAGGTCTAAAGATGATGTAATTATTTTTTTAATAAAACACTCAAATTTTAATGTTTATTAATTTCGAGGGTACTTAAATAATTATTGTGCGCGCGTGACGTCAGATTGATAAGTCAATGTTTTGGAGTACGTGACTGTGGAACGATGATATCTCCAGAAAATAATAATTCAAGTTTTACATTATCGTAGTTCTCTATGGAGGTTAAAGCTCGCCCGCTGTAGGTTCATCGCACCATCTCCTCGATTAACAAAATCAAACATTTAAATAGATTTCTACCGGATGGTTCAGATAGGTGCTTAGATTATTTTGTGAGAGGGTAAGTGGGTGACTTTTCCGGAGCATCGTGAGTTTATTTGAATGCTTTTGCTTAGATGCGAATTCCATTAGAAACATGATCCGAATGGAACCTTCCATTCAAATTGGAACACTTCATAAACACAGGAATTAAAATCTTAAAATACGACAGAGATTACTGATAACAATAAAACATGCACGGTATCTGGAAACTTGTAGTGCAAGCGGGAAACTAGTGAATCTACATCATATAGACCACCCAAAAAAGAACTGAGCATTTCAATTTAATTTTTTTACACTTTCTATTTTTTTCGGCAACTAATGAGTTGAAAAAACTTTGAGTCGGGTCAACACTTCGACGCATTTTAAAAGACATTAAACAACTGATATTAACTTGTCATAATTTGACAAAAAAATTCCAACTTCAGACACAATTTTCCCGAAACCGACAACTCAAATAAAAAAATAAAATTGTTTATCAAAATTGACTCCAAATGTGAAAATATGATGTAGATTTATTTATCTTGTACTTATTTCCGGACACTTTTTATATTAACAATAATGGAAGCCAATCTGAAATAATGCTAACATTCCAAAAAAATGTTATGACCTTCACTAATTTAATTTACGAAAGTAAGTATTATTAGCAAAATGTAATCCCAGGAAATATTTCATAAAACAATTATTATAGCTTTAAATAGTTGCATTTTTCAGAACTGTTTATATTATTATATATTATTTTTCTTTCTTTTTTTTAATTTGGACTTTAATTTTGAACTTCTCATATAATTTTGTTTTTTTTTGTCTTAATACTTAATTAAAATTAGTTTAATTTGACATAATTTCATTACAATTCATTTTATTTGTAACCCAGTGAGACTCACATTCTAAAATAATATTTTTATTAAAAAAAACTTGTAAAGTATTAATAAAAACAAAATTAATTCACTACTGTGTAGCTAAATGTGTAAGTATAAAGTGTTAGTAAATAAACGTAATAAAATCGAAGGTTAGGTAAGGAAGGAGGTTATCCGAAACAACATAACACACATTGTAACACGTTCGTCAATATATTTTCTTGCTACTATTTAGGTCTGAGAAACCGTTTCTACTTTGTTAACGCTAAACAAATGTTTATCTAGTAATTGTTAGAATTAAAACATATTGATTATTTATAACTTGCTGCAGTGGTGATTTTAATGGATTGACTTAACACTGGTTTGTGAGTACCAAGTGAAAATGAATATAATAATATTTGTTTTAAGACTATAATAAAATTAATGAAAATATTATTGAAAATTTATATTATTATTATTTATCAACTGTATTCGTCATTTTACGAGAAAGTGCTATCAAACAAAATGTATTATTTTCGAAAACAAAGCTATTGCCTCAGCAAAGATATAAAGCTTATATATAACAAAAAGTTGAACGTTTAAAAACCGTATCTATGTCTGAATGAGTGCAGAATTTCTCAGATTTCTTGAAGAATCGTTTTAATATTTTCATATTCCAACTTTATTCTGGATTTTACCTTTTCGTCACCCACCCTTCTCAGTTGGTCTTACTTACTATTACGTAAGTAGTCGAAGGTCTACACAGTTAGTATTGGGATGTATTATAATCGTTCTGTTTTAGATAATGTTATCACGTTATTTTCACAAATATGTTATATTGTACAAGATACAAACAGAAAAAAACTATTTCGTAAGGTTAAAATAAAAACTGAAGTCTTAGGTCATTAAGATCGTCTAGTGACATCGTCGGTTAAGTGACAAGTGACTAACGTTTTTTTTTTAAATTAAGATTATAATAATAAACTGTCAATCTTCATAATCTCCTTTATCACGAATATTGGTTCCAGTACATTTTTTTAATTCTTCTCAGATGACTCGGTAGATTATTTTTATGTAATTTTAAATACATCTATTTGAATTTCGTTTTTGGTAATGAATGAATAAATCTTAGAAAATCACTTCCCGACATCCAATCAAGCTGAAACTCAGCAAATAGACTCGTTGTCATTGACAATATCTGTTGTTGAAAATACATTCTATCAACTTTTGGTGGAAATTACGCACACCCACCCAAACATATACGCATTTCTCTAAAATTGGATGATATTACAGCAGTTAATATACAAAAAAAATGCCAGTCTTATCCAATCGTGATTTGACAATGTTTTTAGCGCAGTTGACTACATTCCCTGAGGAGAACGTTAATCAACAAAACCGAAAAAAAAACTTTGTTTTTAAATAACATTACGGGTTGTTTTTTTGTTTATAAAATGTTGTGTCAGAGATCTTAATGGCTGGCACCGTTATTTTAGCGTGGATATATTCCCATGTGACTTTGACGTGATAAAGAACACAATTTCTAGAAACATTTTATTATCATTGTTATTCCTTCATATTATCAATTCAACATATTATACAGACTACAAAAGTTAGTAAATACTCGTAAATGTTTTAACACACATGAATAAAAATAATAAAGGAAGTTTTTACATTACTTACCTACCTCTGAAATTTTAAGTACTATGTTGTACCTTGTGTATCTGCATACCTATGATACACTCAGGGCCGGCCCTAAACCAAACGGCGCCTGGCGCTAGTAAATACCTCATGGGTGCTGTGTACGTTAAAGTACAATCGGTTCCTTGGCTCCTTGACTCATTGTCGCCTTGGCAAGTCGCTCCAATTGCACCTGCACCGAACTGGCCATGAATTCATTCTTGTTTCATTGTAGAGCTTTTTAAAGTATCTTGCCTACATTAAGATTATTTTGAGGGCAAGCAATTTACTCCCATTGAAAAAAAAAACATTTAAAAGCTCTGATGCAAAGTTATTAATTTGCGTATTCGATTTTGTTTATTGAGCCGTTGATGTGTGAATTTGATTAAGTAGAAGTGCAAACTAATTGTTGTTCCCAGATTGTGAAATAAATTGATGATATAACGGGCAGACTATTTTTAAAAATTTTCAAAACAACAAAAAAATAATCATTCACAATCAAGTTAGGTCACCTAGCTTTTAAATCTTAGTCCTTAAAGTAATACGTATCGTATGTTTTATCTCTCCCCCAGCCCAAGTTGATGACCGGAGGAAACTACATCAAAGAAGGTCGCGACTCGTCCGAGAGTACGTGCGTGATCTTCTCGCCCATCGAAGGCGACGAGGCGGGCACACTGGCCAAGTCGCTGAAGATCTTCTCCCGCAAGAAGGTGAACCTTAGCCACATCGAGTCGCGCTCCTCCACCCGGGGTCCGGGCTACGAGTTCATGGTGGAGTGCACGCACGGCACCGGGGACTTCGTGGGCGCCTTAGAGGAACTCAAACAGGCCACTGGGTACTTCAGCATCATCTCTAGGAACTACAAAGAGGAGAAAGGTAAATTTTATGAATTTGATATTTTATTCAACCTAACCTAACCTAGTTAGAACTTGCCTAACTTAACCTAACCTAGTCTAAACTGGCCTAACCTTACCTTACCTAATCTTACATTTAATAACCTTAGCTTGTAGAGTTGCTTGCCATTTCACTATGTTACAACTCACACCTAATTAAATCATTAAAATGTTCTCACAGATCCTTACTTACTAATAAAATTAATTGAATTGGTTGTCCTTCGGACATTTTCCCCCTGATTCTGTCTAATTAATGAAGTTTATAGTCTGCATTGCCTAAATACGTATCTATCACATTCATTTAACATTACCTGTCATTACTATCAGAACTTCGATAAATAGGTAGTAGTTTAAGTTGAAAGTCATCAATGCCGATCAAATATATCACTCGCGTCTAACCTTAACCTTAAAATATTCCCACTGATCGCAGCCAATTAATAAAAATGGAATTCATGATTGTCTATCATCATCTATCACTCGCATTTAACATGATTTAATCTTAACCAACATTTTACCGACCATTTCCTGATCATTTATGAAACTGGAAATTATTGCTTGACCTCTCACTAGTATCTGACCTTATCTTATTTATCGAAACAATCAAATCTAACACACCTTTTTATTTTATCATTACTTTCTACTTTGCCTGCGAATGTACAAAACAGTCATTTTATTCATCTAAATTTGATCTTTATGATACACTTTTATTAGATAATTTCCAATTCTCTGATAAATTTCGTTAGTTTACATTTACTAGTACACTCAATTATATTATCATTGAACTTGTGTGAATCATAACTTTAATGTATTAAATTTTATGTGTTTAGTTTGCGAAATAATCATGCTGTACCTGTATCGACCAATTTTTATAAATGGGAATACTTAACACATTGTATTGCCAGATCTTCATTTGTTTTGTGTATACCTATAAATACTGACCGACCAGATCTATATGTTATTTGGATGAAATTTTGGAATATTTTTAGGTAAATGATTTGTTCCTATTTTTAACAACAATTCACTTGTTCCTAAATAATATGTTTTGAATGAAATATTTTTGACGAATTGACGTCATAATTTTTAACAATGTTGTATAATTATTTTGTGCCAAGTCACTCAGAGTAAATGATGTAACATGGAGTTAATTAAATAATTTGCTATTTTTCAACGAATATTTTAATTATGCGCATTATATTCATATACCAAATTCAATAAGACCATTGATTAATAAAATAGTTGACATGTTTTAATCTAATTGCGTATTTGATATCCTTAATTTTGTCAGGAGCTATTGTATGGCGATGGATGGCGTATTTATAAATAAATTAATGAACAATTTATTGTTTACCTATCACAAAATGAAAACTATTGTTTCTTTTGTATTGTTATTACTTATTAGATATTATTGGCGTTGATGAAATATAATACGAAATACCACCGCTTGTTGTTTCGAATAGCAAAAACATGGTAATTTCATTTATTGTTTCTATAACCTACATTTTATTTCTTCTATGATAATATGTATGCGTCTTTGTTTTTTATTACAGCCATTTATTTCGCATATTAACTGCTGTGAATTTATATTTATAAAATATGATGTAATCCAATTGCCACCAATGTGGATGACAGAATGCATTGTCATCGACAACTAATTTATCTGCCGAGTATCAGCTCGATCTAAGGGGTTTAATTACCACTTCCAAGATTCATTCATTTCTTCAATAAACAAAACAAAATCTTAATTCAAATAGATACATATTTTAAAAAAATAATTATTTTAATTAAAATATATATTGCGAAATTGTACCACCTGTACCCATTACTTGGCGCACGCGCCCCAGTGGTGGTGGTTAGTGCAACCAGCGACCATTTTAATCAAAATGTTTATATCAATTATTGCATCTCGGGTAGTTTTTATTAACATATTTTGTTGTGAAGTCTCCATTTCATAAGGATCGATTGACTGCGGATTCATATATTTAGCCAATAATTTCACGCTTTACTGATGTAGTATCTGAAGAGTTCACGAAACTCTATAACTACAAAAGACCAAATGTAATCCTTCCCCAACCGTTAAGAAACCATTTGTAGATTATAAGACAATAGTTTCTAAAATAACACAAGTCACCACAGATCACACTGCTGCAAGTGATACGCGCTCTGTCTCCTCTGTTACGGTGCTGTATAAATGAGACAGAGTGGGTATCACTTGACCTGCTAGGATGTACCTAATTTCCCAGTGGGGAAGTGTGATGGAATTTTTTGGTTTGTTTTTAATTTTAAAAAATATATCATCCTACAACAAAATGACATCTAAGTTTTTAACTCAAAATATGCTATATGTAATGATGTACCATATGTACAAAATACTATCAATCCAACACGACTTCCTTCAACAGCCGATAAGTTACACAACTTTTCTTAGTACATTATAAGACAATCGTTCCAAAAACGACACAACTAGGTATATACAAAGAATATCAATTTGACGTGGCTTCTTCCCCAGCCGCTGTGCCCTGGTTCCCGCGCCGAATCCGCGAGCTGGACCGTTTCGCCAACCAGATTCTGTCATATGGTGCCGAGCTGGACTGCGATCACCCCGGTTTCCGCGATCCCGTCTACCGCCAGCGCAGGAAGTACTTCGCCGACATCGCGTACCACTACAAGCACGGCGAGCCGCTGCCGCATGTCATCTACACCGAGGAAGAGGTATTATATTGTCATATTCACTGTTATATCAAATTTCTTATGCTCCTTTCAGTTTCTTCTCGATTGCAGTCACTTTTCACCGCGTATGGATTCGGCAGTCAACTACTCGGGGTACTACAGCATAAGAAACCATGTTTGATGTCATAAACTGTTTTACGAATATCTTTTGACTTTTAAACTCCTCCTGGTTTGCTGGCACTTGTCACCACATAACTTCTGTATATCGGCGATCCTGATCCCGGAGTGTGATCGACAATATTCATCAACTGCCGTTTATCATTCGTACGTCTTTTGACAATTCTCTCAGTTTCTCGGACATCATGCTTCCTATTTCCACCCCATAACTTCTGTATCTTGTAGATCGAAATCTTTCTTTCCTGCTGATTGAATCGATGTCTTTTGCTTTTTAGTCATACTACCCTCTTGCCCAGATTCCTGTTTTAAACTGGGGTACTACTGAATTAAAAGCTTTCCCTCGTCAATAGATTTTGTTCATCTTCTTTGCATGGATAATTGATGTGCATTCTCCCCACTAGTCAGAGGACCACAGTTCCTTCAGCAAACTTGTCAGAATCTAACACGGCAATATTACAGATTG
Source organism: Hesperophylax magnus (assembly GCA_026573805.1). Lineage (NCBI taxonomy): Eukaryota > Metazoa > Arthropoda > Insecta > Trichoptera > Limnephilidae > Hesperophylax > Hesperophylax magnus. The sequence goes on from JAIUSX010000071.1 coordinate 1,999,434, forward strand.
CCACCTGGGGTGAGGTGTTCACCAAGGTGACGGAGCTGTACCCCACACACGCTTGCAGGGAGCACAACCACGTGTTCCCGCTGCTCATCGAGAACTGTGGATACAGGGCTGACAATATCCCTCAGCTGGAAGATGTCTCCAACTTTTTGAAAGGTTAGTGTCAGAATTGCGGCTGGTTTTTTCTTTGAAACTTAAGGTGAAATATTAAGATCCTGATATTTAAAACCGATTAAATTGTACATAACAATTACGAGACGCCATTTCAAGATTAATTAATAAAACTGTTTACAAAAGTACTTCCTAACTTTAATCTTCGCTTTTTTCACTCTATTTCTGAAAACCTTCTTACTACCGTAGTCACGCCACTTCCGAGCAAAAGGAATCTTGTGTGTGTTAAAAAAAACATATATTTAGTATAGTACCTATCTCATATCGCTGGTATTTGACCGTCTGTGCAATCTGAAAATCGTTCTCATTATTTCGGGTCGAAAAAGATAAAATATTTTCGAGGTGATGATTTATTCGTGGCTGCTTAATTATTTAAATAATAATTCCTAATTTTTAGTGAGTGAATAATGAGTTTTTCGGAGTTCCTTTAACATTTCAAGGCCAGGGAAAAAATGTAGACATTGAATGAGTGCGATAAATATAATCGGCAAATTTATGTGGTGATAATTTTTTTTTATAATATTTGTTAATAACTTCTATTTCTTTAATCTTGAATCTCTACACTAACAACATGTGTTTGAATTTATTCTGACACGTTCCGAGGACAGTTATATTTCATTCACCACGTCATGTTATTTTGAAATAGAATTATTCGTTGTCAACTGGTAATTATATTCATCTCAGTAACTTAGATGCAAGTAAAGATTTCTGTGGTAGAGCGGTAAGCTTAAACTACAAAGACCGTAGGTTCTGATTTGGGCGCGGGAATGCAAAAATTATTTTTTTTAATTAAATAGTACAATTTTTAGACTTCGTTATACAGTGGAGGAGACTCTTAGTCGGTGTAAAAGATGCCCTTTAGAGAAATCACAACTTTCAACAATTAACATAACTTAATTAATGTCAGTTTTGTTCAATATAATATTCAGATCAAATCTTAATTGCCCAGAACTTCCCAACAATCTTCATCTATTCTTCTTCCCCATTTTTATCACAAGATTTCGAAAAAAGTGAAATGTGGGTCATCTGCTACTTGATCTTTCACATAAGAATGAAGAGAGTTCAGATGAAATATTTATAACACGCCATCGGACCAATTTAAGTCAATAACTCTAAAATTCATCCTAAAAGAGAGAAAAGAAACCTAAATAAATTCTAACCACCTAATTTAATCTTCACAGGAATTAAATAATTTATCAACAAAAACGTGGACTGGATTCTCTAAATTAAAATACCTTTTTGAAAAGTAATAAAATACTTTAAAAATCTTTCAACCTCATGTACGGAATTGAAAACGACACCTCGGTGTAAAGGCTATTCTTAATCTGCGTATTCATCATCACTTTTGGCTCTACAACCCCTGGTGGGTCTTGGCCTCCTCAAGAGTCTTCCTCCACTCATCTCGGTCCCGCGCCAACTCTCTCCAGTTTCGAAGCTCCAAGGCAGACAAATCTTTGAGGACGTTGTCGCTCCATCTTAACCTTGGCCTTCCCAGGCTCCTTCTCCCTATCGGTCTTGAGCTCAGCAGGGACTTTGGTTCTTGATGCTCGGTCATTCTCTCCACATGACCTAGCCACCGAAGTCTTTCCAGTTTTATGAACTTTGTGACGTTTAGCTCCTTAAACAGAGTAAAGAGCTCATTGTTATAACGTCTGCGCCAAAATCCATTTTCTAGAACCGGTCCGAAGATGCGCCTCAAAATTTTCCTTTCAAAAACGTCCAGTGCTCGCTCATTCTTCTTAGTTAGAACCCACGTCTCGGCTGCGTACGTAAGCACTGGTCTAATTAGTGTTTTGTACACTAATACCTCGGTGGTTCTGGAAAGCAGTATGGATTTTATTTGTTTTTGTAGGCGGAAATAGCAGCGGTTTGCATTCACGATGCGCTTCTGGATCTCCTCTGTAGTGTTGTTATTGTTTGTTATCAGGGAGCCCAGGTATGTGAATCTTGGTACCGTTTCAAAATTTTGGCTTCCACATACGAGAGATGGGGTTTGTTGGGTACATCCTACGGCCATGTATTTGGTCTTCTGCTGGTTTACTACAAGACCCATATTTTTGGCAGAACTTTCAAAATTTATGAAGGCGTCTTGTAAATCATCGGGATTTTTCGCAATTATGTCGATATCATCAGCGTAAGCCAATAGTTGCACAGAGTTGTCAAATATCGTTCCTCTTTTCTCAATGCCTGAGTCACGAATAAATTTTTCTTCGTAATCTTCGTATTATAAGTGTAATATTTAGACATCGTGTGCAATAGAAAAAGATTACTTTAAACTTATCATTTTAACCTGATGATCAATCAACCCGGGGCGTAATCTAAACAACGTTAATCACTTTCGAACCAATCCGAGGTAGTCACTTCTACTGAAACACGTGTTTTGCAGTTTTATATGCTTTCAATATTTGTATAATTTGTATATTTTCATGTAAACTATGTCATGCCATATCAGCTAATGATTTGCAATGCAACAATATTTATAATTACAATGATTAGCTTACACATCATTGATTTGTGTTATTATGTTGCACGTGGCTTTATTTGATTTTGATTATGATTTGGTATTCAAAATTTACTTTGCAGATAGAGATAAATAAAATAATCCATTTTACCTAATCATACCTTTTAGTGTAAAAGGAATGATATGAAGCGAGATATATTTTACCAATTCCATGAAATATCCCTATATCAATAATATTATTTGAAATTTAATTTATTTATTATTTTTAAATGGAAGACAAACATTCGTTTGGTTACGAATAACCTTACAATATTTGAAAATCTCCTACTACCACCACATTAAGCGAAAATTTTTGGTTGTGTTGTGATGGAGGACTTAGCCAGCCGAGAAATTGAGCACACTACGCCTGGGTGGGACCCAAAAGCGATGTCAACTCAGCCACCGACCGGTCTTGAAAATGCTCTTATTTTTTTGAATTAGCATAATTGTAACATATAACACATACAACAATAGTTTGTAATGTGAGCTTCCCTGGGAGCCCCGTGCTGATGCCCCCAATTTTGTTTTTTACTGTCACGAAACCACAATATAAAAATTAAATGTGTGGAAAATTTGCACAACACGATTTTTGTGAAAAATCATCTCAATAAAGTAAATAGAAAAATATGAATATAAATGTTTATATAGAAAAAAATATATTTATTTTTGTTTTTAGACTGCACCGGTTTTACTCTCCGCCCTGTGGCCGGGCTCCTATCGTCACGTGATTTCCTCGCTGGACTGGCCTTCCGCGTGTTCCACTCCACGCAGTACATCCGCCACCCCAGCCGGCCGCTGTACACGCCCGAGCCCGACGTGTGCCACGAGCTGCTGGGACACGCGCCGCTGTTCGCTGACCCAGCCTTCGCTCTCTTCTCCCAGGAGATCGGCCTGGCTTCTCTGGGCGCCCCCGATGACTTTATAGAGAAATTAGCAACTGTGAGTATTTATTCTAAACAAAATGCATAAATATGAAAGCAAAGACGGTAATCTCAGAAACTCTTAACTTTTGGTGACGACATTATTTATTATGGTTAGAAAATTATTCAAAATGTTAGTGCAGTTTGATGGATTTGCTTCTAAAAAAAAAATATAACACAATATACACGCACCGTGTGGCACGTTCACACTGCAAACCTCCCTTATTTTTTTTTATTTTTACATCAATAAATATTTAACAATATTACATTTTAGATCATCATTGGTTATGTTTACCTTATCAGAAAAGAGGAGTTCAGTAATGTTTAATTTAAGTTTTTTTATATCATTTATTTGTTCTGATTAGTTGACAATACAGCGCAGTTCAGAAGGGAAATTAATGTAATTGTTGAGGTTGAAAAAGAGATCCTTGCAATTTTATGTTAACACGTGGAAATGATATTGACACGTGTATTTAATGGAAGTTGTATTTAACGGAATTTTTCATCAAGATTTTCATCCTTTGATTATATTTCATCCTCGGTATATAAATAAAGCATGTTAAATTAATAGCACATAATACGTAAGATCATTCGTAAACAAGTAAACAGCGCAATGTGAATTAGCTGGATGGAAATGAACCACTTCAGTAACGTTTAATTTATCCAAAATCATATTAACAACATTCATTTTGCTTAAAAGGTTATTTCCCATTCAACGTAAACAAGTTGTGGGAGAGTGTTCTCTGGAGTTTGAATTTAGGGCAGTGCAGTAAAATAGCGTATTTTATCGACTTGATCGCATTGCTACCCGTAGAGCCGCAGAGATCCAGAAGTTCGGAACCAATGGAAAAATCTATTTTATCCTGTCACCACGTCTTCTAACTTAGAATAAATAACTTATTAAAAATCATAATAACACAAATTTAGGCATTGGTGGTTCCTTCTTCATGGTGCATGGCAAGACTCTATTTTTTTTATTTATAAAGAAAGCTACTTTTTATTAAAACTCTAGACCCCCAATGTCCAGGCATACAGTGATAGTAAGGATCTATGCCAGTGCGTACGTGTTGTTAGTTATATAACTACATTATCTCCGCCAATTGGTTTTGCTGTAAAAAAATATTAAGATAAAAATAAAAGTTATGAGAAACATAATAAAAATATTAACATGAAATTGTGACTTGACCAAAGCAAGGGACCGGACCAGCCGCAAGCGAGACTTCCGCGCCCCTTAGACAGCTTCTCGATAGGCCCTCGAAGAATGTATTAAGATTGAGGGGAATAAACCTAAATATTCTAGGGATAACAGAGATTCAGGCAATTTAGGCAATTCAAATGCATTTAAAAATTTATTTTAGCAGTATTACTTCGTTGATAATGAGAGAGAATAGAATTAAAACAATTTGACTACCTTAGGGTATGATTTTACCTAAAGTGACAACGTGTTTCTGTCCGTTGTCTCCATGTAAAGCTTCGGGATGCCATGTTTTCAAAAAACGAAAACTGAGAGCAAAACATAGTCTTGATAAATAGTTCGTTATGGTGCCATATTGTAAGGCAATTCTCCTACAGCAATCAAATTGTGTGATTATTTTTAAAAAGTTTAAAAACACAAAGAATTAACAATGAGTTCTGATTTCTACATCGAAAATTTTATCCCTATAAATTCATGATCCTAGGATACTTGTCTTATAGAGATACATAAATATTTGCTTTCATTAATATTTCTTCTCTCCTTTCAGTGCTTTTGGTTTACGGTCGAATACGGACTGTGTCACCAAGACGGCAAGATCAAGGCGTTCGGCGCGGGTCTTCTCTCCTCCTACGGCGAGCTGCAGTACTGCCTGACCGGCCAGTCCGAGGTGCGTCCCTTCAACCCCGTCAAGACCTGCCTGCAGAAATATCCCATCACCGAATACCAGCCCATTTACTACGTGGCAGAGAGCTTCGAAGATGCCAAGGAAAAAATGAAGTACGTTCTTGTTTTGGTTTTATTTGTCGCTCGTAACATACATTCATTGACGGAATTGCGGTAAATTTCGTTACAGGAGAAAACGTTCAGGTTACTCTATTATATGATCAAATCTTTTAAATTTGTGTTTTTCACGAATCGAATAAACAAAGAGTGAAAGATACTCTCTGTATCGCCCTGTTGTAAGACCACCATTCAGAATTGAAACGTTGCTTGTAATGGCTTTTGCCGTGTTTGGTGACCAGATCATAACAATCAGGTACTCCCCCAGTTTCCTCTTCTCCATATCCTTCCCCTGGCCATTACCTTCAACATCACAACATACCCGAACGGATGCCAAAGTCTCACTGGGACTCTTGTACACTATTCCCATAAAAAAAATTAAAACATAGCAAATATGCATCACGTTCCAAGACGTTAATCTCTGATGACAAAACCACCAACCCGCAATGAAATGTTTCTCAGAATTGCTTCAGTTATAAATGCTTATTATAAAAGTAAGGTAATTCTCAGCTCCTCTCTCCTTAATTGCCTTCCCTTTTCCTTGTCTGTCATAGCAAGTGGTTCCAATGGGGTTTTGGGAAATACTCCGGGTAGCTAAGACTGTGTGTGGTTTCTTTTTTTGGTATCTGGGGTTTTAAATGAAGTTTTTAAAACCTAAAACTGAAGTAGAAAAGGATTTTAAAATTTAATAATTTTAACTTTTTTGTTTGCTTGGCCTCCTAACTGTGGAAACCAAAGACTAATAAGGTTAAAACTACCATGTTAACTGGCGATAAGATCTCAAATTTAACGTTAATCGTAAGTTACCGCTGCCACTTCGAAGCCATGAATAAAGCAATTTTATTTAAGAGTACATATCATATTACAACATAATATCAAATACTTACATAAAAATCATGAGCATTTGAAAAATATCTTAATGGGAAAAATGATAAAAAATGTCAAAAGGTTATCAACGCCTTGTCGACGATACTTGACGAAGCGATTCTGTTTAGATAAAACTTTACGAAAGAGCACCAACAACGCTTACATTGTGTAATTAGTATTTTGAACCATGCACACTTTTGGGATAATAAAATATAAATAAACCAGCTCAAGTCTTATAACCAATATCTTCTTTATTATGAAATAATTTAAATTGTTGCGGCATTATAATTGTTCTGTCGGTTGTAATTATGCACTTGACTAAACGACTGACAAAGTTGTTTTTTTACTAATCAGTAAAATGTTTACATATTGCTTCATAAACGATAATATCAGACTCTATATAGACAACCAAATCATTGTTTTGGAAACATGAATTTTATATCTACATTTAAGTGGACTTAATACATTAAAAATTACGACGTTTCAAGAGACGTTACAGAGATTAACATCCGTACTTTCAATGAAATGATTAAATAAAGAAATATAAACGAACTGAGATAAGTACTATAACGCAAAGGAAAAAAAGATTAAATAGGATGTTCCTGTTGAATTGACGGTGAACAGTTAACAGAGTTAACAAGTAGCTCTTTTCCTAAGTTGTATAGTTTCCGGTTTAGTGTGACTCTTTTGATGGTTTTCACTTTTGTTTTTGAATGCTTTTTTTTTTTTTAAAATTATATTTATTCAATAAAAAAAATTACAATATATATATTTCACTAGTAACAAGATGAAAGATATTATGATATGATTAATATTTATTATTTTTCAATGTTCTCCCATAATAAGCAATTGCTTGTGTGTATGGGATGAGGTATTATTTGTTTGGTTTCTTAGATTATTATTTTTTTTTTTTAATTTTTGTTTTTGTTTTTCTTTTATTTATTTACGTTTTTTTTATTTAGTTTAGGTTTTCAGTATATTTTTTTAATTGTGTTTTGAATTCTTTGAAACTATCATTCATCAGTGATCTTATTATTGCCAGAAAATGGCAATTTATTGAAGAAATTTGTTCCTAAGTATTTGTAGTTTTGCTGACCCAAAGTTTTTTTACAAATCGGAATTGGTAACATGTATTTTTGCCTGAGATTTGCTGTGTTTTTGAATGGTACGGTTTTGTTAAGGATATCATCTTTGTGAACTTGTAAGGTTGCGTGATACAGGAAAAGAGTATTTAATTTTCTTACTTTAAATTCTATGAAAAAGAGCTTTACAAGTATATAATGTGCAGATAACTTGTAGACATATATCAGATATTAATTTAATGTTAACTTTATTACAGACATATATATTAATGTGTAAACTTCGATACTCTCTAGTTGACAGGAAGACAACGCCATTGACGACCAGTGCCCAATTCCTCGAATACATATTACTAATATTTTCGTATTTTTCAGGAAATACGCAGAGACCATCCCCCGTGATTTTGGAGTACGCTACAATCCCTATACTCAGACAGTCGAGATCCTGGACTCAAAACCACAAATACAGAAACTCATTCAAGACGTTCAGCAAGACATGCAAGTGCTCCTCCACTCCATGAGGAAACTCTGAACAGCACCCTACTATTTAAACATTTGCGGCTCTCTGCTCTACGCATGTAGCTAACTATTTATAAATTTATCTAATATATTAATGTGTATAAGTATAATGTGTTGCCAGAAACGTATTTACGATTAATTTACTAAAATAATATCGTCCCTGCCAAGCCAGGCTTAGCTTATATTATATTTTTATTGACATCTAAAAAAAGTTGCTAATACATCAGGTAAGCAAAAATATAAATAAAAATTAGTTTATTTTTAAAAATTGAGAATAATTAATCGCAGATCATTGATAACTTTGTTTCTATCATTGGTCATAATTTAATACAAAATAAATTCCTGGCAGTTCAAAGTACCACAGAATACTCAATTTCAATGTGTAAGTTATTAGTTTTAAACTTGCTTAAGATTTTTTTATGTCTGAAATTCGAAATATATTTTTTTTTGTTATTTGTAAGAAATCATATTTAGATAAATCTAAAAAATCTATCCACTTTTTTAAGAATATTTAGTACCCAAAAAAATGAATTTAATCTTTCGGTTTATTTTCATTTGTGTATTTAAATTCAAAATGATAATCGCTTGATAAAATCATTAAGTACCTACCTAGTTTTAAGTATTTAGGATAAAATGGAATGAATAAATGTTTGTTTGTCCAAGTAATAAAATAATTCAATTAAATAAAAATGTTTTTTTTTCTAACCTTTAATATTGACATCTTAAAAAACAACAATTAAAGTGGCAGTAAATTACATAACATTAATCAAGAAGTAACAAAAATAAAAATAAGTCCTCTTAATTAAACATAAAAACGAAAACTCAGATCAGTTGAATCATTTGATATAATAAACCTATATGATAATAAGTTTCCAAAAACGGAAGAACCTATTTTTTATTACACTTCCTCAGAAGGTTCATAAACAGAGCTTGGCGCCTTCTTTGAAATGCATGTTAACATGTTGTGACTAGATATGTATAGCCAAGGACACAAATTTGGAGTTAACTTATTTTATTTTCTCCCTGTACTCTCCGTTTACTTATTTTCCCAAACCCATAATTAAAATTGCTAAATTTGTTCTAGTTTCGGCAGGTACAACGATTAAACAATGCAAAAAATATATTTTGAGGGTGTTGTGCAATGTGCAAGGCTAAGCAAACATATTACAAAATATTAACAATGTGGCGTCACTAACGAAATTCGGACAATGACATAACTTGAAATCAATCATAAAAATAACTCTACGCATTTCTTCCATTCATTCAATGACTCACAAATTCATCTACGCATCTCAAAATAGGTTTTCGTGGCGTTTCCACTTTCGAAGCTTCGTTTTAAGTACGTGTTGACTATTGATATCTCGTCTTCAATAACCTAGGAAATTTTTATTTTTTTTGTTTTTTAGTGCTAGCAGAAGTTCAAAAAATTACGTTAGTAATAAGATATAAGAAAGATTATGTAAAATCTACCTAAAATAGAGTGAGATATGTTCATAATGAAAAACGAACACAGCATTTCATATTTAATTTCTTCGCCAGTTCATAAATCACCATAAAGATATAAATATTTTACCTTGCATTGAAAGGAAACCAATAAATTCAATTTATTTTCTTAAGAACTTAATCCCGCCGTTCATAAATATTGCAAAGGAAAATATTGTGAAAGTTTGCCAAAGAAACGAATTAAAAATATACAGCTAATTTTTTTATTAAATTAATTTATATTTAATAGGTTTTCACTCGTATTGGTTTTTTATTTGAACGTAATTATTATTTTTCTTATTTTTTTTACTCTGAAATATGGAATGTATTGCATCGCACCTACTTCCCCTGCATACTTTCCGCAATAAATTATTGCTAATCTTCGGATGTGTTTAATTTGATAAATAAGCAGGTAGATATTTAAAAATATTACACATTTTATCATTGAACATGGTTATAGATAATTGATTTGTCCAGAAATGACATCGAAAATAAGTTGTTATTGTGCTTTTTCGAAATAATAACACAATATTTATTGAAAAATTCTGAAGAAAATTATTTCTACTTAAAAAATAAAATTCGATAAATTTTCGTGAACATTATTACTATTCATAGTTGAAATTTGTACCAAAATAATATTAATAATATTTTATTTGTTGTAATATTGTTCAATATTTTAAAAGGTGTTTTGGTAAAATGTGTTTATTAGGACGGCAATTAAAAAAAATAACAGTCATGAATTTACACTGTTCCAAGTAAATGTACCAAACTTTTTAATTTTTTATATTTCACTTTTTTCTGTTATAACTATGGAAAAATCGATTTTATATTTTAATTTTTATTGTTTCTCTGTGTAACCAACTCCACTGTGTTGTTGTAGAATTATATAACTTTAAAATTGAAAAAGTCCTCCACAACACAGGTGAACTCCTAGCGTGGAGGACAATATACCATACCATTGTAATACAAATATATTTAAGAATAAATAAAAAAATAAAAATAATAAAAACTGTAAAAAAATGATTATTATGTCACTAATTTTCGCGAGTCTTTTTCCCCAATTTTTGTAAATTGCTATGATATATTTCAAAACGGTATGTATACCGCAAATGAATCAGGTGAATCGAGTTTTTCATAATTGGCAGACAATAATATACCTTAGGGAAATTTTCTTTATTGGTGGCTTACATACCATTATATCACCGATAATCCTCTTAGAAATTTAATTTCAACCGAGTACTTGTCCTTTGATATGTACGTGAAATTTACAAAAAAATATGTATTATTCTCTGAATGAACGATTGTTTAAATGAGAGATAAATTATTACAAAAAAGGGTTAATTTTAAATGTTCAGCATTCGTTATTGAAAAATAAAATTCAGAAAAGAGTATTTAATAAGTTTTTAGATTTTTTTTTTTTGGGAATTCCGCTTAAAAATTAAAATTGCTTAAAGTTAGTGGGACTATGTCATCTTCAATTTGAATACACTGTGATGTTTAAAGAAGTGGGAATGGAATGGACATAATTTCTTAATCTTGCAATAAATATTGTATTTCTAAAGTTTTCCTTGAATGCGGTCCAATATTATAACAAAACAAATATTTACAATTTAACTGTATAATAATAAAATAAAAGTTTACTTAAGAAAATATTATTCTTATGAAACTTGTGAAACAGGAGAAAATATGATAAACCACTCAACCTCCAAAGCTTTGAGTAGGTACTTGAGTGGTGAGGTGAGGCGGCAACAGGATTCCTTAGCCCACGCCAAGCGCCACCAACAGGTTGTCAAGAACCGCTAATGGAAACATTCAAAAGTCGGTCAAAGGAATAGGAAATCGCAAAAAAAAACATTGAAACAGTCTCGGAGATAATTGCAAAATCATTTCGTTGGGTTTCCGCACAACACTAATGCTTGGTTAATACGACCCAACAAAAATATGATAAACCACTCAACCTCCAAAGCTTTGAGTAGGTACTTGAGTGGTGAGGTGAGGTGGCAACAGGATTCCTTAGCCCACGCCAAGCGCCACCAACAGGTTGTCAACAACCGGTAATGGAAACATTCAAAAGTCGGTCAAAAGAATAGGAAATCGCAAAAAAAAAATATTGAAACATTCTCGGAGATATTTGCAAAATCATTTCGTTGGGTTTCCGCACAACACTAATGCTTGGTTAATACGACCCAATCACATCATTCCAGGGAAGATATTTTTCGAGGTAAACTTAACGCACATTAGCAGAAATGTTAAATATTATGGTTCGGTTAACAAACCAGGTATAGCAGTATTACTGGCGGTAACCAGTAAAATGTTTTTAAAACACAATATCATTTGTATTGATGACTGGATGATAATAATAGATTGAATGACGAATGAAATGAATTTTCTACATAAAAAAAAAAAACATTACAAATGTGGTTGTTTTTGAGCGAATTCTTGAAATTATCTCTCACCTCAACGTGAAACCGCAATCAGATCATTTGAAATTCTAAGAATACGTATATTATTATATTTATTTAAACATGAGATTTGACCTTAATTCATTGTATCTTACGACAGCACAATTTTTTTCTTTATGCAATAAGAGTATTTGAATAAATCATATTATTTTAATTCATATTTGACAAAGTAAAAAGCAATGCTAATTTGAACAGGTAGGTATATAATAGAAATGGCGTTATTTTTAATGGTGATTAATGATTCATAAATGTCACATTCAGAAAAGCCATGAAATAAAAAAAGTTTTCCTTTTAAATTTTGAAAAGCAAGTTTCTTTCTGCAAATTTTTGCAGAACTGCAAACGTTCTGTCATTAAAAATTTGTCTTGAACTTTACTTTAAGAATCTAGATTTGGGTAATACTCAGTGGTTATATATTAGTTTTAGGCAGGATCCCTGGAACACTATACTGTAGTCAAGTTGTGACTGAACTATTGCGAAATAAACTATTGCACTCTCATGACCCAATGAAATATGAATATGCCCGCTAGATTTATTTTGCGATGTTTAAGATAGTGCATATAAATAGTACAGTACATAGTAATTATTTTTTTTCTTCTTTTTATATTAGGTTATCACTGTAAGGTCAGTTTTTTTTCTTATGTAGGGCACACTTGTATGTCTGTATTTTTGTCTTGTCTGTCTCCTTGTCCCGAGTCTTTAACATTATAATGAGGAGAAAAGCGAAAATCGTTTTGGATTTATTTATAGAAGTACAGGTCACGCAATTAGAGTTGACCCAAGCAATAATACGTACACCTAGTATAGAGGAAATTGGTGCATATATTGAAGTGAGTGAATTGTTTTACTTGTAGAATTTCAAAATTCCGATGTGTTTATTTAATGACCACATACTACATGAGAAAAAAAACATAAAATTTATGTGATATCTTTAGTTGGCGCGGTTAAACTTAAATGTACAAAAAAATCTTACTAGAACTCAATTTAAGTATCTTTAAATATTATTATCTATGTTGGCATGTGTTGGACTATTGTTTCTCGCCCTTGCGACTCTTTCTAGTGAACTCCGTTAAAACAAACAGACGCAAATTAAAACTCAAAATCATTCCCGCACATTGATTTCTTGATGCACCCTCAATTATAAAAAAAACCCAATATAAAATTTTTATATCATGTCCTGCGGTTGGTGAACCAAAACATTTTAACACAACATGTTTATTACACTTATTGTAATGTTATGAAGTACAAGTTCGTGAAAACGAAATATGTGTTTCGACAAGAGATATTTACAAAATATTAGCAACGTACATAAAAAATGTGTGGTAAAAAGCTTATATTCCTGTCCTATTCATATATTATTTATGTAATAAATCATTTTTGTTTTAAATATAAAAGCCTAAAACAATCGAAACATTCTTTCAAAAAATATATTGTATTTTTGGTATATACACAACTACCATAATAATAAACACTATACAAACCTCTCTTATGTCTTTTGGGAACTCTCGGTTAAAAATTTATACTTTTGGATATTTAGACAGTTCGGCAATCATACGTTTGCCCAGAGCAATGTAAAAAGTTTCTTGACTGCTTCTTACACACATGTAGAGATTGATTCGAATGGTAGAAGAAGTCAAGGACGCCCGAGGAGACTTAACTCATTATCTCTGCACTGGAATGAGATCTGGAGTCGAATTAAAATAAAAATTCGGAGATGCCCGAATAAAACATTAATCAAATAATTATTTGTGGTATAATGAGGCGTAGGTGATGAATGAATAAAGAGGTTTAAGGAGAACGTATGACGTTGAAGTGTACGGTAGAAGAAGACAGAGACGCCCGAGGGAGACATGGCTTGATCAAAAGTAAACATTTGCCTAATGATCGAGGACATCGTATGTGATTCTGGTTTTTTGTTTAAAATTTTCATTTGAGAATCACTAAATTATTTTTTATATATGAATCCCTATGTGATTATTATAAAAAGGGTGAAATCGCAAAGTTCTTAATCTCTAAGACTTAGGACGGGTTGTTTCGGAGAATTTGAACAATTCATCAAATTTCAACATTAATTTGCGAGTTCTGTGAAAGTCCTATTCAACTTCTGATATTATATCATTATAGGCTAGTTGCTTAACAAAACTGAAATAATAACAGAACTAGAAAATATCTTTCGCAGAACTCGCAAATTAACGTTGAAATTTGATGAATTGTTCAGATGCTCCGAAACAACCCGTCCTTAGAGTCTAAGTAGTATAAAAAAAAAGTCGCTTCCCTTTTTTTCTGTTTGTGCACTTAGTTTTTTAAACTACAGCGGATTTTTATAGGGTTTTCACAATCATTTAGAGAATTTCTTGATAGGTATATATAAAATAATAATAATAATAAGTATATCACAAAAAAATATACAATAAAATAAATGCGGAAACATTGATTAGCCAACTAAGAATGGATCCTGTTCAAGGCCAGTCAAATTGACAAATTTAGTTCATATCATAATTTCATATTACATTGTTTAAATATAGAACATATTATTTCATAGAAGGAAAAAAGTGTTAAGATTGAATTCCTGTTAAGAAGCTTTAGTTAAATATACAAATTTGTACTTATAAGAATAAGCGAAAAGAAAAAATAATATCTTAAAATACAAAAGTTAGTATCGAATGCTTATGTTTAACAACAGAAGTATGTTTGGTTATTTAAATCGCTTCCAAAAATCGAAAAACAAAACATTCTTCAAGCGTGATTATAAAATATTATACTTAGAGTGAACGACGTGTCCCCCAGCTTTAGGAGCCGGCAAAGAAACACAAAGGGATACTCGAAAAGGATGCAGCAAATGATTAAAAACAAAATTAAATATTTATCTCAAGTAAGTTTATAAAGATATGAGACAATGGTTGACACCCAAATGTATTTTTTCCATTTCCTTGCTTAATTGTTTAATCCTACTGAGATATTTACCCTAAGAGCACTTAGAATTAATAAAAACCGGTAAAGTAAATAAAATCCAGATGGTAATAATAAAAAGACAGATCACCGCAGGAGTTGTAAAGTAGAAAAATGGGAAGGGTAGTGTTATAAGTTTATAATCTAGTTGGGTGATTAGAAAATAATCAAAAGCATAGATTAATAAAGAATAGACAATTGTGTTCAGAGGTGATGAATATGTGTTTTTGTATTGTAAGGACTTTAACGAATTATGCATGCGTGTTTTTTCAATTATGTATATTTATACTTTTTTATTTTTTATAATGAGATTATCTATTGATCAACATATCTTCACTTTTGGCCCTCCCTAAATCAGGAAGCCAGTCGTTGATCAATTTGCGCAAAACATTTGTATTTTTCGTTTTCCAAGCATTGGGAATGATATTAAATAATGTAGGTCCTAAGTATGAAAATTACCGTTGCCCAAGGAACGTTGAGGTTTTTATTGAGACTGTTGGATTAATCCTGGAAAGTCGGGTGCCGTGAAGGTGGTCGATAGAAGGGTAGTGCTGACGTTGTTTTTGTGCTAATAATATAATCTTTCTAATATACAATTTTCGAACATCGAGAACTTTTATTTACGTGAATAATGCATCACTGGGGTACCTAAAAGGTTTTTTGAGGAGAATTCTTATTAGAGATTTCTGTGCTTTAACCAGGGAGTCTAATATTGTTTTGGCACAGCCACCCCATCCTAGGGATGCATATTCGAGTAAAGAATTACACATGGCATAGTATATTGATTTCATATCTTTTACAGAGAGAATATTTCTGATGGTCATAAAAAGGTGAGTAAGTTTTCTGACTTTTGAGGCAGTTGAGTTAATGTGTTCTTCCCATCTCAGATATTTATCTATGGTGATTCTTAGATATTTTAAACTATCCACGCATTCTAGGTTATTGCAAGTACAAGTATTCAGATCATTTTAAATGTGAATAGTAATATTCAGTATTTCCTTGGGTTGTCCCGCTTACGTTGCACTAAAACGTATAAATTTTGTCTTATCCGTATTAAGAGTAAGAAGATTATTGTCTAGCCAATGTTTGACATAGTTTATCCCAACTTCTGCTTTTCTATGCGCTTCGTACCAGTTTTTGGCCTAAAATATTAAGACCGTATTGTCAGCAAAAGTGATGATGTGATCGGCAAGGTTACTGTTACAAAGGTCATTGATATAGAATTAAACAATATCGGTCCTAAAGTACTTCCTTGTGGGACACCAGAAAAAGCGCGATGCTTTTAATTCCTTGATCGATGTTATTAGAAATGACTTTAGTCAGATTGCCAATAGCATTTTCGGTACCTAAACCCGGTCAGAAGCCATATTGTTTCCCAGAAAGAATGTTATTATCTTCAAGATAAGAGCTAAGACGGTTTTTGACAATTTTCTCGACAATTTTTGAGACCGAATTGACCAAAGATATCGGCCGGTAATTTTGAATCGCAGATTTGTCTCCATTTTTGTGTAGTAATACAACAATCGAATGTTTTAGATGCTTAGGGAATATTCCTGATTTGAGATTTGAAATGAAAGCTGTCGGAGTTGCTATGAATGAGTTAATTACTTTTAGCAGGTTTGTCGAGACTTTATCTGGTCCACAAGCGTTAGATGGCTTTAGGTCGTCAATTATTTCCAAGACTTCGTTCGTCGATATTTGTATATTGTCTATTTTATGGTCGAGGTTAGAGATGACCAACTTGGCAAGATTCGGATTCAGTTTTTATTGCATTTATCGAGAATATTTTTGGCAAGTGTTGATCCCACCGATGTGAAGTAGTTATTAGCAAAATTGGCCGTATTTTTAGGATAAGAGGAGTTCATGTTACCGATATCTAACGATTTAATTTCGGAAGACCTGTTGATTTTTGTTTTACTAATATTCCGAAATGCTTTCCACATACGTTTTGGAGAATAAGAATTTTCGTAAACGAACGTTTTATAATAAAAATAAACAACAAATACATGCATATTACATTTAAATAGTGTAGAGAAAAGTAGATGCTTTGTAATCAAGTAGAAACATTTTTTGGGCGCTTACATTGCTAACGCTAGCTAAACCATCAACATAATGTACTACGAAATTGTATAACTTAAAGGCCTACAAAAAATCGGCGATGATATATGTCTCCCTCCTTAGGATAACCCCCACAACGCCGGGTACACATCAGCTAGTTTGTTATAATTTGACAACATGTTTAATCCTTAATCGTTATTATAATATTGGAGAAGCAACACAGATTCTACTTATTGTTTATTGGTTAAATAACTCATATACAAGAGAAAAAAAATAGCAAAAAAAACATATACAAGAGGGTTAGTTTGTAATATATTTCGTACCAAGCATACTAGGATTATATTTTTTGATGATTAATCGCAAATGTAACTATTTATTGAAAAATCAAACCCCGCTCGGATCCCGCGAGATATCAGGATTAAAAAAAACCCTGCGCGTATCCAGTGGGATTGATTACTCTGCGAGATTGCAAGAACCAATAATAACATCAATATAAGCATCCATTTCTCAGGGCCAGTTGTTTCTCAGAACTTTTCATTTATTTATTTTTTATTAATAACCCAAACTAGGCAAATGCCCGTATTATGGTGGTAATAAATAAGAAAATATAAAAAGAAATCATAAGAAAATATAAAAAAAACATATAAAATAAAATATAAACACAATTGTACAATGTTGTCCATCTATCGTTAATAATAAAATAATAATGATTTTAATAGATAATTTTCAAGTTTCGTGAGTCTCTTTCAAGATCTGTTACTATTCCAGCATAGGTTTGTTGTTGCGCATTTCTCCAGCCTAGTCAATATCATTAAGCCTTTTTCTATCTTACATTCGTAGATCAGACAAACATGTTATTGTAATACACTACGCCTTGGTGGTCTAATTTCAATTGCGTTCTTCCTACTTTCGCCAGTGCTTTGCCATTTCAATTTAACTTAGAATAAGAATATTATGGTTTAAAAATGTATATTTATATAGTTCAACAAACGCCGTTTCTGGATATATAAGTTTTATTACTTATTATTATAAATAGAATTAATAAATCGTTATTGAAAAATGAATAAAATAGAAAACACGCCGCAGGTGTTCGCGGATTTTAAATTATTGTATTGTAACTAATAGATTTGATTCTGTTAGATTTTATTAATGGATTCTAATAGATGCTTTTTAACCCCTCCAGCGTTTGAGGGTTATATATGACCGGGTGTCCATTTTTTATAAAAGTATTTTTATCTTTTTTTCTATCATACGGAAATACAATTTTTTGCGTTAGAAAAAGATATAATAATTCTTTTCAGTTTGCCTCAAATATTCATACTGTAATCCATTCAATTTAGCAATAAAAATTCATATTTAGCACCGCCATCGTAACAATCGGTTTAACTTTAAAAGATATTTTTATTATGTAAACGAGATAAAAGTGAAGGTACAATGTTCTTAAAAATTCCCCAAACAAAACGAACGTGTTTTCGAAATATGGAGTTCTTCATTCCTGTAATATTCCTAAGATTGTAGTAAAATAAATAGTAATAATGTGGTTAGCGTTTTTGGAAACATTTT
The DNA here is from genome assembly GCA_026573805.1 of Hesperophylax magnus. NCBI lineage: Eukaryota > Metazoa > Arthropoda > Insecta > Trichoptera > Limnephilidae > Hesperophylax > Hesperophylax magnus. The sequence continues at coordinate 2,017,976 of JAIUSX010000071.1, forward strand.
TCAAGTTTGATATTAGCCGCAAAGAAAACTTTATCTATTATTTGTTATTACGGAACATTAAACAAATAAGATGTATATAACGAATTTGAAATACACATACATTTGACACATTACAAACTGAACAAACGCGAAGTATACGCAAAAGTACTGAAGGGTTAATGTATACCAAAATGAATTAATGAAAGACTTCCATACAACAAACGAACAAATGAAATTACAAATATAAAAATTCTTATTTCAAAGATAGAAATACTTTTTACGATTGTTTTGTCGGTTACCTATTTTTTTTTCTTGTAAACTTTAGAAATACCACTTTCTATGAAACTAAAAAACATATTTAAGTAAACAATCAAGATTATTATTATTCCAATTTAGTTTCGTTTCATAAAAATAATTAATATATAATTCACAAACTTTGACAAATCCTTCGGCAATATGTAAAATTTTACAGTCGTTGACTTTTTGGAATACATTATTATTATTATTATTTAGAAATGAATGGAAAGTTTTTTATATTCAATTACAAAGCGTATTACTTATTCCTTACTAGCTGTACACCGACACGCATTGCTGTGGCTCAGTCTGTTTGTGCAGATTGAGAAACAATAGCGCGTTTTAGTTTTACCTCGAACAGATGACGCTGTTTTTTTCTTTAAAAGCATGTTTTTACCTCTCACAGGTAACATCTATATAATATAGGTATATATAAACATACGCGTATTCGAATGCATATTGTGTCAAAATTTCAAAGCAATCGGTGAAGAACTTTCGGAAATTTAAAATTTTGTGCAAACGAACATGTGGATTGCGATTTGTGCAAATATTACACTTGCACTGCAAAACTTCGCCACAAAGCATGAAATGTAATAAAGATAGCATTGAAACTTGCTTCAATATAGAAATATACGTTTCTCTTATTTTGTATTAAACAATAATTTCTTTATGTGCGCGTAATTGTGAATAATAAAGAATAAGTGCTTTTATAACCATTTTATAAAAGTTGAAGAATTTATAAAAATATAAATGATCACATTGTATAACTTGACTACTTGGAATTAGTATTGCTGAACTAAGTAACTACATAAATAGTGTCTTTGTTTATTGAATGACAAGTATGAAACAAGTGTGAATGTTAAGTAGTAAACGCATCAATGTTATTAATATTTGTTCAAAAATCACATAACCTCAAATAGTCCTATAATATATATTTAAGTCGCACAAGTGTATATTTCGTAGATATTATTTTAAGATGAGACAATACCTTAAAATAAAGCCAGAATTTTAACGACATAAGTGAATAAAAAATAAAAATAACAAAACCTTAACGACAAATATAAACTGGAAAGAACATGTATCTAAAGTTGTGGCAAAAATCAGTAGTTTTTCTTTTGTTCTAGTCACCCTTAAAAATATCTTAAACATCGAGTCAGTAATCACCGCATACTATGGATACGTACACTCAATGATAAAATACGGAATAGTTTTTTTGTTTTTTGGGGAAACTCAGTAAACGCTGTTTGTGTAAGTGATGTTTTTATCATCCAAAAGAGGTGCCAAAAAAAAATTACAAACTCTGATCACCGGGATTCATGTAGACCAATTTTTAAAAATCTCAAACTTCCGACAGTGACGGACACATAATATATAATGAAGTTATGCCTGTTAGTTCGATCATCTCCAGAAAAGTTCCCACAAAAAAACTCAACACATAAACACGCTACAAGGTTAACAGAAAACTTATTAATCCCAAAAGCCAACAAAACTATATTTCAAAAAGGACCACACTACATGGCCATTAAAGTATATAACAACCTTCCACGTAGCATCAAACAAATAACCTATATACTTAAATTTAAATCATCACTAAAAACATTTCTTTTAAACAAATGTCACTACACCTTAAATGAATACCTTACATTAATTAAATACCTCTGTTTTTTTTATTTTTTATTAACATACATTTGTTAACATGTAATTTTTATTTTATTTATTTTATTTTATTCATTTATTTAACGCCCAGAGGGCTTTTACATGTAGGTGGTACAATTTTAATGAAACATGAGTAAGAAATATTAAAAATAAAAGAAAATAATTTTGAATTTTGAAAGATTTGAATGGCTTACAAAAATATAACTTCCATTTAGGAATAGTGTTTAAATAATTCTTTTACGTAATCCACAAAATTCGCAAAGTTAATATTAAAATATCGACATCACCTAAGTATTGGTTTCCCATAGTGTGAAACCGCTGTATTGGGGAGTTCGCAATGTAATTGCGCTTATGTGTGTTGCATTGGAATAGTGTATTTTGTCGTTTTGTTATTGTAGGTATTCGTAAGTTTATGAGTTGCAGAAGTTCGCAACAGTAATTGTTGGGTTATGTAATATAATGTGTATTTGTTGGGTTAGCTCGAAGAAATAGGATGTAACCTATAAGCTATACCCTTTGTACTCTTTTTGTGCAATAAATATTTTTTTGAATTATGAATAAGTGAAGCAGCCGTGCACAAAAATATTCGATGCTTGGCCCTGGTGTATTGGACATACCTACAGTTGAATTTGCCCTATCAAATCTCTAAAATAAAGTGGGAATTTTAACGGCATAAGAGATGAGTTCGTGTAAAAACAATATTTGGCGTGCGACTAGGTAAAATGTATGGACCTACGGTCGACTTTTCCCTACCAGACCTAGAAAATCAAACTTTCCGTGGGGCTTACTTTAATTATTTTTGATGAACTTATTGCTAAAATCTCAAATGTTTCTAGAGGGAACCCTTGAAAAGTTACTAATTCATAATTTGTAAAAATAAAATCTGGTATTTACCGTTAAATATATAGTTGAAAATTGTTTTATAAAATTTTCAAAAAATTTATATAAAATATTTTAATTGTTAGGTCCTGTTTTTATTAACCTTAAATATAAATAACTTACATCCGTTGGGATCCCTGTAGAAACATTTGAGATTTTAGTAATACGTTCATCACAAATAATTAAAATGTAAGCGTCGAGCAAACCTCTGTTATTAGAGTCTTATGACACCTTTAGTAGTTCTGTGCCTTTGGACCTCAAAATACAAAATGTATTTTCAAATCATTTTCTTTGCAGGAACTTTAAATAAATATGACGATTTCACATTTGAAGAAAGAATCTTTACTGAACCATCAAAATGGCTACCATTTGGACACAAAAACGGAACACACAAACGACACAGAAAAAATATTCATGTGTAAGGAATATGCCCTCCTCACAGCTTTCAGACTTCAACAGACCCCTTAAAGATTAAATCTGGCTCGCGGTTCCCAGTTTGTGTAAATATTTAAAATAATTAAGCTTTTTTTTTATGCAATTTGATGCATTGGTTATTTTCAATAACTGCAAAGTACAGGGTTTTCCAATAAGAGGTCTTATTTTGAATAGCCCGCTATTTCAGTAGATGTTACTTTTGAAGCTGTCATTTTTTGACATTTGACAAGTAGAAACTACGCCATTAATAAAAATGGAACGATACACGCTTTAACAACGCATTGAAATTATTAAAATTCACTTGAGTGAATCAAATGCAAATCATCTTGAGTGATGAGGCCCATTTCCACCTCGGTGGCTTCGTCAACAAACAAAATTGTCGCATCTGGGGCTCGGAAAACCCAAGAGTTATTGTTAAAAAGCTTCTCTATCCTCAACGTGTGACTGTTTGGTGCGTTTTATGGTCCGGCGGAGTCATTAGACTTTACTTTTTTGAAAATGAGGCTGGAGCAACAGTTACGGTGAATGGATTGCGCTATCGAGAGATGATCAATGATATTTTATGGCCGAAATTGATCTGAACAACGTTTACTTTTAACAAGACGGCCACATCAGCAACAAAACCATTGATCTTTTACGATTGAAAATCAAAATAACACCTCTTATTGGAAAACCCTGTAGTAATAATTATAAACTGATTTATTACATTTTTATTTAACTACCATCAAAACTTTAGTTTCACTTTTTTCTTTATTTATATCGTGCACTATATTAGGTAGGCGACACATTACGATATACGCATCATGGCATGCTCTATTTCAGCATATCTCTCTCCGTACACTACCGATGCGAATGTATGGCGGGGGATACGCTGAAATAGATCAAGCCACGAAAATATAGCGCGCTTATAGCGTGGTTCGTCACAAGCTTTACGCATTATGTATTTTATAATGGTGACCGGGTATCTCATCAAAATGACAGTTCGACACACCTACAAAAAGTGATATAAAGTCATGAAAAGTGATGAAACGAAAACTACCTTAAATAGGTTACATAGGAAGTGTTTAATTGTAATTTTAATGAAATATCATGGAACCTTTGTGTGGGAATTACTTATAAATTGCAACAATCATTTTCTGCAAATTGAAAAACAAATAATTTTGAAAACTTTTTACATTCATTTTCAAAAAAAAGTACGATCAACAAAAACCTGATTTAGTAATAAATAATTTTCTTCCGTTATCTGGATCTATATTGCTGAGTTTGATGATCTATATTCTAATAATCATTTAATATAAATAAATATAAAATTAAATTATAAATCATATTTACATTAAATGATTATTAAAAGACAAAAGACAATGTCCCATGACACAGAATTTGTTGGCGTGTAGCCGAGAATTAATACGGTGTATATATCAGACTGACATAGTTTATCATCCGATGTTCATATTGCTTAAAAAATTAATAAAGATGTTTATATATTATTGTAAATAGATACTTCCGACGAGACTAAATCAAAAATCATTAGCATGTAAATATATTATAAGTATTAGACATTTGTGTCTTAATCATTCAGTCATCGTTCCAAAGAGATTGCCTAATTATAAACTGTGCCACTCGAGGGAGTTTTGGCATACTATGCAATTTTGCAAAAACGTTTTGAGTTATCGCTTGCCTCTCTCTCTCTCTGGTTTCAATCCTGGGATTGGTTTGCAGCAATTTCTTCTAATCTCCTCTTCCATTCTTCCTTGTCTTGTGCGGCTCTTTTGACTTCTGCATATGATGAGCAGCGCACGTCCACCAGCATTTCCTCCAAGTACTCTTGGCGTGGGCGTCCCCTATAGTTGGTCCCTATCGCTTGCCATAATGTGTCAAATTTATAAAACCTAAAAATATGGAATAAACGGTGAAATATAGGTGGATTCATTGGCTTTAATCTGCAGTGAGCAGTTTCATATGTTTTCATATTAATATTTTTAGTTATGGTATTAATTGAATAATATTTTAAATGTATATATACACCAATCGCTCGAGCAGTTAACTAATTTTTTTTCATTTTGCCATTGCGTCCATGGCAGAACTCTTTTCAAAATTCCAAAATTTTTTTTACTGTGGTAATAGTTTTCCCGTAATGTAAAAAATTGATTTTTAAAGGTAATAGGAAGGTTTTAACCAATCCCCGTGTTACTGTTACCGTGGTACTTACAGTCTTTTTTATTGCTTAATTTTTTGATAGTATTTTGTTTCTAGTCGCTTGAACTTGGAATATTAATAATCGTTTAATATAATCAAGACGTATGACCCTGATCCCAATAACCATCGCGATCTCCGAAACGCCTCTTTGCCAATCTCTGAGAGCTTTCACGATCGCCGCAGTTGATCGGGTAGTCGGTTGGTCGACTGTTGCCGTTGGGTCCCGCTAAAAACTCTAACTCGAACTCCTCCGGTCGTCACAAGGCCGGCGACTCCTTGCCGACCTGTATACTTAATCCCAAACAATGGTCCCAAAATAACATTCCTCGTTTTTCCAATGAGAAATATTTTTGATCGAGTTTTAGTTTAATTTTCGAGCGTTTTTGTCTCAAGTTAGTTTAAATTATACGTAAAAAAGGACGTCTGACTAGGAACGGTTTATCAATCCAAGTTTCTTCATTGCATATTATCTCAGCACAATGCTTAAAACAAATTTATCTATCTGCAAACTTACTGACGATTACACTTACTTAATTACTTTTTACTGATGATAAACACAGTGACTTAGATTCCTGTAATCCATATTTGTTATTGATGTTAGACAAATTAGTTTAGATTTATGTCATGTGTTATGATTTAGTGGTTTGGATACCTGTAATCCATATTTAATGTAGTACTTAAATTTAAATACATCACCTACCGATGAGTACTGAAAATGATTGCTGAAACGAAAAGCGCAAAATCGCATAATTCCAATAATTCGTAAAAACAATAAATGTACTAAGTACTTCTTTAATTATGGATCGAAGTAAGGGCAAGAATCTGTAGTTTGTGAATACATAAAATATACAATTTACAATATACAGTAATCTGCCAAACTATCATAAATTCCATTTTTAATTAAATACTCAGAAAGTCTATCCTTTTCAGAAGCGGTGCCGACCATTGTTATGTTTTCTTATAATGAGATACGTATTAATTAAACAATCATTTTTACAAAAATAAATTATGTATACCGAGATATTATACTTATCGAATTGATAATTGCATGTAAGCTAATAAACAGAAACGCAAAGTCTGAATTCTGGACAAGTCAGTATCGATTTTTTAAATGGAACTGAGATTCAAAATAAATCTAAATTCACTAAAGTATAATACCATCACAGTCAGACCCACAGCTGAAATTATTGTTATTAAATATAAAATTAATCAAAAATATTAACAGAACTTGTTTGTTTTTCACAATCAGAAAGGAATGATTGGAATTATTGCTTGGGGAGGAGCAACAAACTCGGCTATCAATTACATAGAAACCGCACAGAAAACGATCTTAAAGGTAATACTAAGAAAACATAGACTGACCGATACAGACCAAATATTCAACAGCTTTGACGTACTAGATATACGCCAATTATACGTTAAAACACTACTAAACTACATTTTTAACAAAAAAAAAAAATTTCAACATACACAAAATAACACTAACAGACCAGTTAGACAAGCGTACAAAGAAAACATTAAAACTCCAACAGTAAATTCAACCTTTGGACAAAGACACTACCAATACCATGCTATAAAAGCTTTCAACAGTCTAAAAATTGAAATTAAAATTGAGGAAAATAAAAATAAATTCACACACAAAATTACAAAATGGATTAAACAACAAAAAAGACAATATTACCAAAATGTCATAGCATAAAATAAAAATAAAACCTACACGTAACACACAAAACCAACATAAACACACATCACTCACAAACACACAAGATTATTTTCATTGTATTATTTTTTAATTTTAAATGTATTATTATGTATTTTTATTTTTAATTTTAAATTTATTATTTTCTTTTCAAATTTACTATCTTCTCTTTAAATGTAATATGTAGATTAGATTTTCATATTATAAAATGAATGCCTCAGCACGGGCAAGCCACCCAGTGAGGCCTACATTACTGGAAAACATAAATTGTAACAAAATAATGTACCAAATAAATAAATAAATAAATAAACATTTAGTCTTGATAACATCAATCAAATTAGATATTGTATTTTATAAGGTTTTAATGAGTGGTGGATGTAACAATAATATGTTCAAAGTACTTGTTACTGATGATTATTAATACTTCGAAAGTATGGCTCTTATGCGTGATGCGGTTTCCGTACCATTCAATTCATTCTCCACCTACCAAAATATAGAACGATTTCAATGTAAATCACACATAAACTACAAATATTGTACACATAAAAAATAATAGAATCCATAATTAATTAACAAAATCGAATACCTTTTAGACAATACGTTTAGAGCTAGACTGAAGTTAAACGTAAGCACTTTTCAGCGACGTGTTAATCTATTACAAATAGAATATAATAGAGGTAACATATTTATAATTCTGCAGCAAACCACATTTAAAAAACGCGGTTACGAAGTTGTAGTTCGTACGATCTGAGCGCTACACGCTTCACAGTTCCCGACAGAGTTGGTCCGCCCGGTCCGTCTCCGTGGTAGCAAGTCACCATTCGCGTTCCAGCCACCGCGAGCCCCGCACCGCGAACTGGCTCATCGCGCCGCCTCTACCTCATCTAAGCTGTTGCTTTTCTTTTCAAAAACTCTACTTTGACTAATATACTGTGAAAAACTCTACTTCAAAACATTACCCCGTACTAAAGACAGTTGAAGAAGTAAACGTAACCGAAGTGTATCAATTGTATTTGAACCTTTTGTGAATCAGTGATTGTTGGGACTATTATTGTATTCGGAATCATAAAATAGCGCGAATTCCACTCTCCCACGGTGCGGAATCAAACGTTTTGGTCGTTAAAAACACCGGCCGGTCAACTCATCAGTGGTCTGGACTAGTGAATTCACAATTCGGCCTGCTGACGGAGCTACATGATGGAGCCGTGGAAGTTGGGGCTGATTGTGGTATTGCTGGTGCAACTCATGATAGTGGAGGGACAGGGTGAGTGCCCCAAGAAATGCATCTGCCAGAAGAGACACGTAAGATGCATGTATCAAGGTCTGGAGTCAATACCGCGGGTACCTGCTGACACCCAGATACTGTAAGTGCCAAAACAATATATTTTTCCGCTATTGTATTGATGTTTGGTATACGAGAAAAGCTTATTTCAACAAATCAACACATCCATCCGTACATTCTAACGTGATTTTTGGTTGTATTTAACACCCAAAAAATATTTAGTAGACTAGAAGTTATTTAAATCAGTAAGTCAGGATAAATGTGTCATTTGGAGAAATTGCATAATTTCAAGCCCCTAAAAATCACGGAATGGTCCGAATTCTTGACAAAACAATCCTAACTGTGAAAATTAGAGTTAAAATAATTGTCTATTAAAAATATTATATTATAGGTAGGTACTTTTCTGATTTCTTCAGATAATCGTTTCCGATTTTGAAAATAACGCTTAAATCGAAGCAAATTTGAATTCATTGAACCAGTGTTACGCAGGATGCAAAGACAACCGAAATGATTAGTATGTTTGATTAAATGAAGGAGTTTGAATTGATACAATTTTCCTAAACGACGATGTGACACATTTTCTTCAACCGACTAATAAACCTTATGAATAAACGTAATATAATTTAAAATACTTAGGTATAGAAGATGAAGGAATATAACTCCATACCACAATAATTTATTATTTAAAACTTATTACGTAAATATTATTATTTGTTTCTCTGTTTGTGCTGATTGTATCATACTAAGCCAGCGGACTATACGTATTTATGGAAACAGAATTAACGAATGTAAATCATTTTGATTATTGGAAATGAAGTATGTAAATTACATTGTTTACATTAAAATTCCGATCACTCGTTTGTCGTTTATACTGAAAAATAAAGGTTGGTAGTCTGCATATTTTTTGTTGCAAGTAAGCAAAAAATGCAGGTTAATATACGTAAATAAAATTTCCAAAACATTGCATAGAAACGCAGAAGTTACAAGTTACGGGAAATGATATGACCTACATTTATTTGTAATTTCAATTTTGTTTAGTAAAATGATTTTATCTGGTGGGTAACATGTATCCACCACAGTTAAGTTCTTAGTCGATACCTACTTGTCATAAAATATATTGTTTTAAAAATACAGTATATTAAACGCTAATCTTTGGCAATCATTCAACACATTACATCGAATGCGACGGATGACTTTTAAAAGCTCGCGGATATTTCTTCTCTCTCTCTCTTTTTCTCTCTTATAATGTACCTATATTGGCACTAGTACTTTGGTACTATTCGTTTTTGCAAAACCTTCAATTTAATTTTTACGAAACCTTTTTCAACTTTTTGAACAGATGAAAAATGTCAAACCAACAATGAAGAGTCTTGTCATTTTTTTACAGTTTAGTACATATTTACAAGCGACATAGATCGTGACAGAATTGAAAATAATAGCTTTATTCACCCAGTCATTCCATGGACGTTAAAAAAGCAATTTTTTTACAACGCCAGACTTCACAAATCAAGAGTTAACTAATTTTATAGTCGAAATCATTTTATAAATTTTTTAAAGCGTTTTACATAAAATATTTTAATGGTAAGGTCCTGTTTTTATAAAGCTTATATAAATAACTTACATCCATAGGGACCCCTCTAAAAACATGGGAGATTTTAGTAATACGTTCGTCAGAAATAATTAATATGTGAGCTTTGAGCAAACTCCTTGTTATTAGAGTCTTATGTAGCGTTAAAAAATAATATGTTCTTTCATAAAACCCTTTTTTTAAACATTGTTTTTATTGTTGTTTTACTGTGGTATTGTGTTTTTTTTGTAAGCATACCATTAACTCATAACACTCGTCTATTGAACAACAAATTAAAGCAACTTATTACAGTAGTATTAACCTGTTAGGTTGGTAGAACCGAAGCCAGCGGCAGATGCTGTATTCAAACTTGACCTTTAGGTCATAACGAGCGTGCAACCAGTCACAACCAGTGCATTAAGATTCCCTTCAAACCAACCTTTATTGAAATCTCTGACTTCAGCCAGAAATAACAGTCAATTGGATTTATTTAGGTTATTTACATCATAAAATTATATTTGAAAGACCTTGTAACCTATACGATGCCAAACCACTATATAGAGGATTTTTATTTTATTTTACGAAGCAGTCAATAACAAACAAATAATTTGTGCAATAAAATAGTTTTCATACCTATTTACTTAAAAGCGGGTTCGTACTTATATTTGCTACTATCTCTGTTACTTATGTAACCTACATAATATGTAGTTAGTCTTTCTAGCTGGGGGCAACACATTGATCTACACGATCTGGCGACTGTTTATTATGAATAATATTGAACCCTATCTGAACTATATCCAGTTACTTACCACTTTTCTCATTCTTTTTCTCATTTCAACTTTCCAAAAATGTAGATACCATAGTTCAACTGGCAAATCTTGAAAGGGTGTTATTAAATAACCTAGAATATTAATAATTCACCCAACTCCAGTAAAATATTCGCAGTATTTTCTTGTCATGTAGCAAATACTTTGTGGATATACATAAAATAACCACAGCTTTGACCGCTGGAAGCGCTAGTGTAGCTTATCATAATATGCATAAAATCCATTATAATGTACGAAAGTAAACCAAACCTCACAACTCGTTCCGCTAGGAAGCGCTAGTGTAGCATACTGCTATCATAATGAATAGGAAATGTCAGAAGTTGGAGATATTCTACAGTATTCGGTTTTATTATTAGCTTCTTAATGTTTGTGACGACAGTTGCAGAGTAAAATAAATATACCATAGGTTTTTCACATGTAGATAGATTAAAGGAATATTACCATTTACTGTTCAAAATGAAATATTCGTACATTACCTGTTTTATGTAACACTTCAAGAGAGATCTCTACCTCCGCGTAAAGCCACTTTACAAGTGATTTGTTGTCCTGTCCCATGGACAACACTACACGTTTTCTGGCGTCCAGTTTGGACAGGTCCTTCCTTAATTTCTTAAAATTAGTCAAATCTTTTTATACTGCTACTTATCTTTAGGTCATCAGTCCACCCCGTCTTCTATTTCCCAAATAGGGACTCCATTCTAGAATTTGATTTTCAACGGTCACTTGTTAGTCATACGTCGGTTTTTTTTCTCAATGTTTATTTAAGATTATTTTAATTTTATTTTGTGTTCATTTTTCGCGTTGAAAGCTTTCTTGTTTTTAATTTTGCTTCCAAATAATGGAGACAATTGTTCATTAAGGCCCGGTCGATTCGCAGAAGTTCGCGTGGGACAAAGTCATAAAATGGCCATTCTGCGCCATTTTTTTTACATTTAAATGGTCTCCGTTAAACGCCAATTCTAGATACAAGCTTAACAATATTCCTGAAATTCAACAGTCCTCTTCTGCTGATTACAATTTGTTCAAAATAAGAATCGGCATTTAATGGGTACCTTTTTCCCTTCCTAACAAAAACACGAAATGGCGCTGAATGGCCATTTAATAACAATTTTAAATTTGAATTTCTGTGAAAAAACACGTTCTAAGTATTTTATTTGATTATATACTGAGTTATTTACGTAATTCGAAACATAAGGATTTTCTCATAATTTTGGACATAAACTGTTTTTCGAAGAATACCGAGGCGTAAGTATCACTTGATAACAATTGGAGTTTATAAATACTTATTTCTTTTTACGAACACCATTCAGAATTGAAACGTTGCTTGAAATGGTTTCAGTCGTCCAAAAGGACAAGCAGTCTCTTGAACTGTAAAATGCACATTAAAAATATAACTTTAAAAAATAGGTAAACCATCAAAACCGACATACAAACAGAAAAAAACGATACAACGGAGCTCTTAGTGGTAGTACTACATCCCACAGTCCAGGCATTGTCCATAAATCATCCGCTGATATAATGATTGATGGATCTTTAATAAAACCCCACCACAATAATTCTTTGGATCAAGTACGTGGTCGGTTAATCGAATCGAGTTATGAGGCGATTGAGGATGCACACAATACAATAGAATTACATTTGAAGGTTAAACGAATCAAATATAACTTAATTGATTAGCGTCTATTATTCAGTTTATTTCTAACAAAAAGGTTTATGTGATTACAAACAATTTATTTACAGTATTTAAATTTGAATTATATTTTATTACCTGATTCCCGAAGCCAGTGGGACCATCACATCCCGAATTAAGGTATTATTTTAACATTGGCTACATGTCACCATGTCATCTTTGGGGATGCTGTGTGAAGAGTTTTTAGGGAAAGAAAGAAGAAGAAAAAAGATTCATTTGGCCGCCACACAGTAGATTGGCAAACGAATCCGCCGCCAAGACAATCCTCACCCCGCTTCCGCTAAGCACTACACTCACTCCTTCTAAGTTACCAAACGTAGCGAATCACATTGGGTGACCTATGTCAGAGATCTTGGTTATCCAATTATTTTTTCCCAGGGCGGCGGTACCCATACCCTCCTCTAAAACTGGTATATTGTGAGGCTGAAGGGAGTGACATGTCAAAGGAAAGTGATGATTTGCCGGTATATCAGTTGCTCAAAAGGTAGGCGACACATTACGCTATACGCATCATTGCTTGGCCTGTTTCAGCGTACCGCTCGCCATATAGTACCAATGGGACTGTATGGCGAGCGATATGCTGAAATAGGCCAAATATATGGTGCTTATAGCGTGGTCTGTCACGGGCTTAATGCTTGTGAACTCTCTGAGCACGTGAATCCTCGCTCAAATTTAAGCGGGCTAACTCGGCCGCTGAATCCTTAATAGTTGTGGAACTACTTACAGTTTTAGACGCTGCGGTGACAATGACACATTTTACATTTACAAAGTAATTGCATACTCTTACATACTTTTACGAATATGTCAATGATATCCATTAATAAAGGATTATATTATTCGACAGTTTGGTAATTATGAGAGCGAATATACAGGGTGTATCGGCACGTACCCGACAAACTTTAACCAGCTATTCCTTAGCACATTTGGAGTAAAAAATGTTATGGGCACTTTGCTGTCCGGTAACATTTTTTTTTAATAAAAAATTTATTATTCATATTTTCACCACATGTCACCAATGTTTTATCCTTTGTCAAAGTTTGAAAACCCATCTGGCAATATTTTGTTCGAGTTTCGTTGAATAATGTACGTACGTACCTACGTTGGCGCGCTTTTACAATCACAACGAAATGGCACGGCACCATTCGTCTCATTTTTAACTATTATTATTTAGTGTGTACGAAAGAGCGAGGACACTTTTTGACACACTTGCTAATAACAGCTGCTGAACAAGAGATACAATGCAAATGACAGTGACGGAGTGTGGATTTTTTTTATTTATTTTTTGTTTTTAATGGAAAAAAAATGTTACCGGACAGCAAAGCGCCCATAACATTTTTTACTCCAAATGTGCTGAGGAATAGCTGGTTAAAGTTTTTCGGGTACTTGCCGATACACCCTGTATAAAACCTATAATAATTTCTTCTGGAATATGTTTGGTACGCTGCGGAGCACATGACGAACAGATTTTTTTAATTGGTCCGAACTGATGTCGGGGGAGATAAGTTTTTACAGAATTTTCGCCATCCAGACCGCTTCTTATTTTTCAAAATACGTTTAGTTTCTGCCTGGGTGCGTTTCACTGATAAGAAATTTTCAGAATACATGCATCTGGAAACATGACTAGCATCGGATTCATAGCCATCTGCAATATTAAATATGGACTCGGGGTCAGGAACGATTTTCGTCTTAATCAATTTTTATAAAATAACTAACCAAAAAAATGAATAATATAGTCTATTTAATTGACTGCACACACAATTTATCGAAAACCAAATAAAACAAACTAATAATCAAAAACAAAAATGTAACAATAATATCTTATCTGTAAGAAGTTCGCAACAGGAGGTACGTAATTCGTCAATCACAGAGCGCTTGGGTGGTTCAATGACTAATAACAATTGATGTATTATATTTACTCAATGCTGATAACCATCTAATTTCATGTTTGAACCATCCTCGTCATGGGCTGGAGTCAACCGCGATAACAACTAAACTAAAACACGATTGGATAGGACAGACATTTATTTCGTATTTCCGTAAATAATTACTGCTGTAATATCAATATAGTAATTTATTTATGGGGCATTATGCTGTCTTGCTCTACCTCCTTCTTTAGTCAACACATCATCAGGGCAATTTTGTAAAGATTGTTTTTTATGGATCTTTCGTAATCCTCTAACCAACAAGGGCTTATAACAATACACTTCCATGTTTATAACTAACTTCTAATGTGGCTCATTTGGCCTTATTATTATTAGCATCATTGTGTTTACTTGTCTGATTTTACATTAAATTAATTTGTTTTATGAGGAAAAAATTTTAACTGAATAAAAAAATCTCATACAAATGACAAGAAAAAGAAAAGCAATAAGTTTTGAATCTTTTATGTAAATGTACTCCAATTCTCTAAGAGCATAGTTACAGAATTTTTAAAATGGTCTAAAATTAAACATAACCTTTTAAATTTTTACTGTAACACCAGCTTTTGGGGGGTTGGAGTTTCCAATACGGTATCACATCTCCATTCATGAGCACACACTTTACCACAATCTCTACACGTCTGCCCTGATGATGGACATTGTAAGGCTATCCGAAATGTTGACTAAAGACGGAGGTATTGCAATACGGCATACTACCCCAAAAATAAATAGCTTTTCATTCAAATTCATATACGTTGGTGTGTGTATGCCAATTGCCACCAAAAGTTGATCGATTCAGCTCTATCGGACGTCGGGAAATGGGTTAATTTCCACCTAGAAATTTGCATTCATTCATTCACGTAAGCGAAAGTGAAATTCAAATAGGTTTAATTAACTTTCGTAAAATTGACGTTCCTCTAATAAAATCATAGACAAAACGTCTAATATTGAATATGACGGATTGTGTACTTAGCTCGTCATAATAACTATGCGAGAGAGCAACTGGTATACCAGCCCTGTATGTAAAACTATTATTATTATTCTCATACAAATTATTAAAGACTACTCGTATGCTGTCACTTTGTCATGTAGATTTATCGTTTTTTTATTAATTAACTTTTACTGGTATTTTTGCCAACATGTTGAATTGTTATTAAACTCATTTTTTCTTTCAATTTATTCACCATGTGCTATATTGTATTCCAAAAATTAATACAAATTGGTAACATAGAAGTTATGTGCAATATGTACTTAATACTAATTAAAGTCACTTTCCCAGCCCACAATACAATAAAACGAGTATTCGTGAAAACGTTTTAAAAGAAGCTCCCGTACTAAGGTCCCGCTAGAGTTAGCGATGAAAAGCTTTTGTTGTCACCAAATATTTAAAAATATCTCGTGGATCAAGGGTTGTAGCGCCAAGTACCGTGTACATTTTATAAATACTCCTTTGCTTGTACGAGTATGCGCTTACGTGTCATCGAGTGAGGAGTGGGGTCAGATAAGAGCCTCGAAATTCACTCTGCGCGAACAATGAATCGGTCATAACCCCGAAACGGAAAGGGTTACATTAGTTATTCGTACGTCGTCGTGTAGATCTTGAAGTGTTCCAAAAAAATCTGACGAAAAAATATTAATTATGTCCAGTGAAGAATGAAAAAATTTACGCCTAAAAGGAACTGTAGTATACTCATTTTTTTATAACTCTTGTTTCCTCTTTAAACATTAACTCCACATAGGAGGCCTCGAGAATCCTTTTTTTTCCCTCAGTGACTTTGTCATATTTGGGGTTTGTCGTGTGTAGGGTTTTTTTAAGGAAAATAAACAGCGAACTCTGTTGTGGGAGAGAGAAAATTCAGGAAAATCATTCCATAGCCAAGCTGTTTAACCGTTGAGTCGTAGAAACGATCCGGTTGACATTTTTTTACATTTACCCCACATAATAGGAGAAAATAATTTCCCTCGTGGTATATGTGATCCTTGCGGATGCTGTGTGGAGGGTATTTTTAAGGAAAAGAAGGAGTGGAAGTTCTGGGAACGAAATGTATGATGGTTAAAGGGGTAAAAGGTATGAGGGGTGGGTAGGAATCTAGGGATCAGTGTGTCCAGGAGTGACGGACTTGAATCTATCAAGGCGATGGGTCTAGAGAGAACAGTTGGAGAAGTCAAAGGGCCTCCCCAAATCAGCTTCTCCCGATCTGGCACGCCACGCATCTGATGGGCAGGCGCATCCTAAACACACCTCAACCGATGAACCCAGGCACCCATACTTAACAGGTTTTGGTAATCCAATAAATGGTTCCCGGGACGGCGGTACCCAAAACCGCATCCCAAATTATTGCCAAAATGTCAACTGTGTACGTGTACGGTGTACGAGTTAGGTGCGTGCTTGGCGTGTTTCCCGACTGTGAACCAGTGCTGAAGGGCTTATTGTACAATTGAGAAGTACGTTGCAAACTCACGGAAATAAAACTGCCAGCTGAAAATGTAGCATTGATGTATAAAATTGGAGACAAAAAAATTATGATAATTTCATGACACCAAAACTCAGCGTTTTAGAGTATTGCAGCATCAGCACACAAGTTTTCTGCTGTATAGTTAAGATTGCACTCATCTACGCCCATGGCCGCAAGCAATATGCTCGGCAGGTACCTCCTACTGCACGGAAGGTGAAAGTACCTACATCAATTTAACTCTCTTTCCACATCTTTCATAGCTCAGTTTATAATACTTAACTTGATACTCCAACTGTTCCCGTAACACGTTGCGAAAAATAGGTGTTTTTTTTTAAATAAAAACTCATGAAAATATCTGTACTTACGAATATGATTTCTGTTGATAAATCCATTTTTTTTATCGAAACAGTTATATAATACAGGGTTACAAAAAAGTAAATACAAAAACAAAAATAAAAAAATGTTAACAATAAATCCCACATACATATGTGTTATATTATTAAACATATTTCTATGATGTAAGATTTTAATAATATTATGAAGGTATATAGTATAGTAAATGTTCAAAGCTGTTAATACCTCCCTAATAGAAAATGTGAATGATTAGAAATCAAGAATAAAAATCTGACTGAAAGAGATTAATGAAAAAACTCTGAACAAAACATTAAAAACGACATAGAAAACTAATAAAACTGAAATGAATAACTTTAGTCCGTCTCAGCACAGGTCACCCTAGTGAGGAGGACTAAGAAATAAAATTTACTATACATATATATATAACATCATATTTTGTATTTACAATGATTAAATAGTAAATAATAAAAAATAATAAAAAGTAACTCATATTTGGGCAAGGAGTGTCGTTTTAAGTTTTTAACATTAAATCATTTTAGGAATACTACCATATATATAAACTTTCAGATTATGGACATAAGTTTACGGAATAACAGATGTCTAAACGCTAAATATTGCAAAAATAAAAATATATTTTTTAGATAAATTTTTAACACTGATTTTATTATACTTTTATATACCAATTTTTTTGATTTTTTCTTGTTAAGGAGATGCCATACGTAGTAATGCAAAATCATATGTTTTTGGTTTGAAAATTTTGTCGCCTAGAAATGTTTCAGATGCTTTAATTAAATACTGCGAGTAGAATACATCTTGACCTTTAAAATAATCGAGTATTTTTTTATATAAGTCTTTTTATAAACCCAGAAAAAAAATAATGTAAAGGCCTATGAAAACTGCTTTAATGTTCAAAATCTCCTACTTACGAACCCATTTTCGTTTATGATTTTATTGTATAATGTGAAAAATTAAGTTATTTATAAAATGATCGAAAAAAAATTAAATATTTATGCATGAACATTTACAAAATAAAATAAAAGGCACTTGTTGGCCATGTTTTTTTCTTGCATAAATCAAAACAGGCGGATGGTGCTAAGCGGGAATTTAAACCTCATCGCCATCTACGTAAGGGTTGTTATTGATAGCGGCTCAATTTAAAATATTACACGACGTAGTGCATCCCCTTAATTTCTAAACTTAAAATTTTTGGAATAATTCACGTGTCGAATAAATTGACAGTTTTTTTAGAATTATTTTCTTTGGACTACTTCCAATTGGGTCAAGTTAGTTTTGTATGCTCCTCCCCAGCCTATTATTCCGTATTGGAGAATTGATTGGGCTAGTGGCTAGTGCATAGTAAACCTTCTGTAGCATTGGTTTTTGTAGAATATTTCTCAGTTTTAGGAAAATGTAGTAAAGGTAAGTTTTTAGATTCAACAAAAAAAAAAAAAAAAAAAAAAATGTAGTAAAGTTTACGTGTTCTTTGAAAGTGTTAGAATAATATTTACATGAGTTATAATTTTCGATTTTATTGTTGAAAAGTTTTGGTCCGTCAGTGTAAATGTTATGTAGTAAGTTTTGTCTCCATAATATTTACATGAGTTATGAATTATAATTTTCGAATTTATTGTTGAAAAGTTTTGGTCCGTCAGTGTAAATGTTATGTATTAAGTTTTGTCTCCATAATATTAACATGAGTTATGAATTATAATTTTCGAATTTATTATTGAAAAGTTTTGGGCCGTCAATGTAAATGTTATGTATTAAGTTTTGTCTCCATAATATTAACATGAGTTATGAATTATAATTTTCGAATTTATTGTTGAAAAGTTTTGGTCCGTCAGTGTAAATGTTATGTAGTAAGTTTTGTCTCCATAATATTTACATGAGTTATGAATAATAATTTTCGAATTTATTGTTGAAAACTTTTGGTCCGTTAGTGTAAATGTTATGCAGTAAGTTTTGTCTCCATCGGGCTTATGGCGTATGGAGTTAAACAAAATTTCAAGTGTTATTTCTTCATCTTATTGCTAATCTGGTTTGTCGAACGATCCAGTAAATTCTGTGGAACGTTGGTATTGGGGATTTTTTTTAGGATGAATTAAATTAAGGAAAGGCGAAAAGATGGAGAGAGATTGGATGCACCTGGCTAATCAGATCTTGTCACTAAAAGGATGTCTATAACGACTTGTGGTGCCATAACTACTGACGAACTAACCAACCATCCTTGCTTTCATATTCATAAATTCATAATTTCTTGCATTAAGTACTGACCAGACCTCACTCGAGTATTTGATTCACATTCACACGATCATATTACAGCTATTTTAGGACAAGTTGGTGAGCTAACAAAACAAATGAATCAGAGAGTAGCGGAACATCTGTTCATTGAATCGCATTTTTTTTAATATGACAGTAGAAATGACGAATTTGAAGCTTGCAAAAAATACTATCATCTGCAAGAACAAAAATACTATGTCGCGCACTATCTATTATAATTTTAGTAATATCCTATAATATTCAGAATTCGTTGCGCATTTATTTGTTTGTGGATTTTTTTAATGTGAATACCGCACAATTGTCCCTGCTGCTCCACAACCGTTTGGAGTTAGTGTGATTATGGCACCCCCAATTTGGGTATGCTGTGAGGCTAAAGGTAGTGGAGTGGGGAAGGGGACGGAGAAGGGGGAGGGGAAGAACCTGGATATTCAGATCTGGTCACCAAACAAGTTTTGAATTCTGAATGGTGGTCTTACACCAGGGCGATACCGACAGGATCTTCCACTCTGGAACGTGCAGAAAATTTACTTTGCTTTAATTTTAACGAAAAATTTGTGGAATAACACAAATTAATTCAATAAAATTTACTTGTGCACGCCGGGTTTTTAAACCGCGATCTCTGGATTGCAAGTCGATAGCCTTATCCCTGGACCACGGAGGTCATCTTAGTTACCTTTCTCGGGTTACCTATCTCCTTTATCTATGACCTAAAACAACACCTTTTCTAAACATGTATTAGTATAAATCTATCACTTATTTTCTATCAGTATCTATCTTATATCCTCTGGTAATTCGCTAAATAGCTCATTGCTCTGTACGTCAACGACTTTCGACTCTAAATGGATAAAGAAAATTAAGGAACACAGACGAAATCCTCTGAATTTCGCTTCCTGGAGTACCAGGAGAGCCGTCCCTTCGACAGTCATCCTATCAGTGTTCTTCATAAGCATGAGACATAGAGATTTACAGATATCCAACCCCTCAGTTTATAGATTTATTGAGAAAATTACTTGAAAATGCGAGCTTGTACATGCAAAACATCAACACATCAAACACAATGCACAATTTAAAAAAAAGTATTTTTGACAGTCGTTTTAACTTTACTTAAAATTTTCACTGAAGCTTCTCATTCCTCGCATTAAAATTTCTTTAGAAATACTCTATTTAAATTTGAGGAAAGAATGAAGTATAATGTAAAAAGCGATGACTTCATTGGATGAAAAAACTTTAAAAACTGAATAATATTATATTATTTATCAAAAAAATAAATCATTTGTGAAAAGAGATGGGTTCATTCCAGATGTCGTTGCGGGCTCAATCCTTCACAAGGTTATCTGTAATTCTGGAATGTTTGCTAAAAATATATATTTTTTTAAGTGGATTCCGCCTAAGTCTGCTCTCTGGGTAATTCCCGGTGTTGCTAATCCTTCCCAACAGGAAATAAATCTTGACAACTTAAATCAAATTGTTTTTTATGTCTTTCGCCGCGTTACACGTTTAATGGTTTCATAAAATAAAGTTTATTAAAATAAAAGGTGGGAAGATAAGAACAAGTCAGATTAACATAAAATTAAGCTAGCTTGTTTTCGCATGTTTAGAAGAGAAGATGTAAGGATTAAGATAAGTTAATTAATTAATAACGTCTCAGTTTGGAATAATAATTCAATTAAAATTAAATCAAAAAATCGCCGCCAGAAACTATCGTGAAAAGAACATTCATATAGATGTGTCTTTTGTACCTCGGTTAAGGCACAAATTACGTGGCACATTATGATGTATTAATTTCATCTGAAGTAGATGCTATTATGTGTTGTCAAATGTTAACTCATATTTCGCCGATATCAAAACAATGAAAACTGAATCTGCCAAAATGCACAGAGCTCCAAAGCTGTCTTTAAGCAGATGTAAAGTAAGGCCATTGTTATTTACTTACCTAAAACAATTATATTTAGAAGGTACCAACTTTTTTTGTTTTTTGTTTTCTGATTCCCATTGCAAAATATTATACATTATAATTATAAATTATTCAAAATTATAAGCATACTATTGATGGTGAGCAGATAACTCATCGGAATGACAATTCAACAAACATTTAAAAAATGATATAAAGTTATGAAACAAAAACTATGTTAAATTATTTACGTAGACAATGTTAGTTTTTTTTCATCGCTTTTTAATGACATAATATACTATTTTAAATGTGTGTTGAGTTGTAATTTTGTTGAGTTATCATGGAACCAGCTATTTGTATCGCTGTATTATGTGTTAATTTACGTGTTCTATAAATATTTGCATTTTTACAAGCTTACTGTATTCATAAATACTTGAATGAAATAAACTAGAATGTGTCCAATGCTCAATTAATATACGCAATCTAGTATAATTTGAAATAGAAAATTGTAAAAATATTTCTTTTTAAATAAATAATTGTTCCATTAATAACTGATTAATGAACACAGTAAGCGTGTAAAAATGCGAATATTTATAGAACACATAAATTAACAAATAATATAGCGATACAGATAGCTAGGGTCGAGCGCAGCGTTGGAAAAAGTACACATTTCAGAGTAAGATGAAATCTTAATAAGTCTTACTCATTGAACAATTAATATTTATATTACAAATGTATTACATTAGAGATTTTTTAAATTTATATATATATTTTTTTTAAACGGTTACAGTGAAAGCTTTTCGTGAGAAAGCGGCTTGTAGCAACTGTGGGTTAACTTCATTAGTTTATCTTAGTCACAATTTCATATTTTATATCACTAGTTTTATATTTATTTATCAAACAATCGAAATCCAAAACATATATGTATCAAAAACGACAAAAACACTTCTGTGTTGTAAATGACACCGTGAGCTCAAAATAGTTGCGTTAACATTATAGAAATATAATGTGTGAACTTTCTATGGTGCCATACCCAACCATTCGAAAGTATTGCTCTTTCAGAACAAAATGACATTTTTTATTATAATCTATATTTTTTCACTATATTCACACCTATACTGTTGTGAGAATCGTAAATATATTATGTATGACTTCTAAGTAGACTTACAAAATGGAAATTATCCGATCGATTTTCAAGAAAGCTGGTCTCACCATACACTGGCTTTAACATTCAGTTACAATATGTTTTTTTCTAATGATAACACCGTTTAACGGGTGATAAAGGGTTTTTGGTGGGAGGGGAGGGACCTTTAAAGAAAACGGAAACACGTATTTTAAAGGCAAACCAAAAATAAACCAAAATTAAATCTAAATTATTAAAAATTGTTGCCCACCCCTGCTAATTACAGACTTACAATCATGGTGTACACAAGTACGTACCTACCTCCTGTAATAGCTTCCAACGCATGTCTATTTAAAATGACCTCATCTTGTCGCGAAGTAAATCTTAATCGTAAGTCGTTTATTAAATGGTACCAATTTCCTATCATTTCTATATTGCCAACTTCTCATGGCATGTTCTCAAAAGATTCTAAAAATAAACTTTTCTATTAAACTGTGACAATTTCAAGAGTTCTGTAAAAATATTTCAATATTTTTTTATAGCTTTCCACTTGGTGTGGAATATGAAGTATCCATACTTCATAAGGGGATTTCAGCCTATTCCTTTTGAGGAATGTTAAAAGATTTTAAAGAAGTTTGGAGTGGAAAGATATAAGATTTGGAAGTACCTGGTCATTCAGACTATCGATCCTAAATGGTGGTCTTTCACTAAAACAATGCTGAAACTTTCCACCAGTGTAATTTTAGCTCCACAAAATCATTTTGAGCTCGCAAAGTCTGTATAAGCTGTGAAAATTCATAATTTATATTTTAATTGTCGAAAAACACAAATGACAATGAAAGTCAAGATGGTAACATAATAATAGATAAGTTATAAGCCTTTTGGTCTGTGTTGTAAATGGTAATTTTTAAGTTCGACGAACTTTACCAAACAGACATAATAGGGCATTGATTAGATGCAAAGCATTCAGTAAAAAGTGAACGCCTGGTGTCGAACAAACTGACCGTCTGTTTTCTGAATAAATACGCTCTTACAGGTTGTCGGGTTCATCAATACAGGATGCCTTTACTTAGCGCTCTTGATATGAACCATTTACAGGCGGCAAAAAGTGGAACTAACTAACGAACTTTGGTTTAAATTTCATGTATTTTTATCCATATCCGACAACAGAGATAACTTTAATTATCTGTACCGGTTTTCTATTCTCAATCATTATATTTACTTTTTATGTGATTGCCATACATACGAGAGTTCCACCTCCTTGAGCCAGTTGGAATTACAATAACCTCAATTTGGGGAACATTGTAGGAAGAAGAGAAAAGAAGAAAAATATTGGAAAGAAGAAAGTTGAGTACCTGGCCATCCAGTATTTAGATCACTAGACACATTTTTAGTCAATAGTGACAGAAGGTATCTAGTATATTAACCCAAAATCGCCTCGTTTAGTAAAATAACGAATCCTTAACCTCAGTATGTTCTTATAGTCGCTGCTTCATTTTCCTATGCTAAAAATAAGTTCATATTTAAAAACAAAACAAATTCATGAATATTCTAAATTACAATTTTTATTTCATCTTATTATAAGTACGTACTTAAAATAATAAAAAAATAAACCATGGAAACTGCTATTTCCAAACATTTTGCCCGCCAAAAACGGGCGTCTGTATATAAATGCAATACTTTTTTTTTCAAAATAAGAAATTAAGCCTTGTAACAATAACTTCAGTAAAAAAATTAAATTAAATTCACAAAAAAATTTCAAAGATAATGTAAAAATTTTGATCAAAAATAAGAATATGGCCTTTACCGATGCATTCACCCAAATTCGCAGTTATTAAAGTCACCACAGTACCACCACATTATTGAGCGAATACTTCTTAATACAAGGTATACATAGGTATGTTCAATGGTATTAGGAACTAACACGAAAAATTCTGCCTCAACACAGGCTAGCCTAGTGAGGCGGTATTTGAGAAACCACAACTGTACTTTTATTTTCTTTTTACCTTCACAATATTATGTTTGTATTAATAGTTCTTCATTTTTGTTAATTTTATAACCTTAAATATAAAAGTTACAAATCAATGTACACCATAATATGTATGTATAGTTGTAATGTGTAAACTTTCCTAATATTATTAACTAAATAAAATAGTATTATTTCAAGATCAATAGAAATAAAACTAAAAAATATGGAAACAAAGAGAATGTCATTATCAAAAATTGCAATTAAACAAAAATATTAATTCCTTAAAAGTAGGGCACTGAATATTATATTCTTATTGATGTAAATGCATTAAATATAACATAACTAATGTAACATATTCATACAACAACAAAGGTTCTGGTGTCCCTCCGAGGTCGTCTGCTTGATCCATTGTAGACTAGCTTACGGCGTCCATCAGGAGGTCATCTGAGGTTCATGTCAATCATCGTAGTTGTTTGGCATCATATGTCCATCAAGGGGGATGAATTTTATCCTTAAATTGAAGAATTAATTAAAATAGACCAAGCGGAATGATAATTTTTTTAGGCATTATCCGTCCAATATGCAGGGCCGTGCGTCGAATATTTTTCTTCGCTTCTCCTTCACTTACGTTGATAGTATTTAGTTTATAGTGAGTATTGTGTCGTCTTAAGGTTATTTTACAAATGGAATGCAATTCCTACACTTCACATATCACGCACATCTATCTTTAAGTGTCGCTAATTAAACCCAGTATAGCTTACACACTGGAAAATAGGTCATTTTTGGTGATTCTGTAAACTACGTATAATAATAGGTGCAGTTTTTTGTATTTGTTCTAACCAACAAGATCACTATTGCACCAATACCACGGCAGTAGTTTACTAGTGGTAGGTACGAAATAGGAACGTCGCGTAATTTATTTTGTCTTGGCACTCCCTCCTTGATTCTTTTATATAGGTACGTCGTCGCATAAATATTCTATTCTTCAGACAAATGGATTCGCATGGTACCATGCCTTCCTGAAATCTCTTCTTCTATCCACTTGCACATCATGAATCATGGGCGTCGTAAGGGGGGTATATGCGTACATTTCTCCCCCCCCCCCCCCCCCCACTCTCCTAATGTTAATCGATATTCAACTTTATTATTCGATTCATCCTATTGGAAAGCATAATGTTCACGAGACATGTAGATTTTGTATATATAAGTGGTGAAAACAAAGAAATTTGACTATAATTGTTTATCTTTTCCTCCAAAATCATTATTGAGAAACTCAAACTCATCCTCATGGTGGTCGGCTGCTCTAGCTTAGGTGTTTGTCACGCCCATTCACAATATCAATAATACCTCATTTCTTTTTGCATTTTGCATTCTTCCTAATCAGGATATAATATTATGATTAGATTACCAGGAAAACCGAAAACACAAAAAGAAAATAATCACGAATCGGAACGTTGTGTTGATAAAATAGGTCAGAATTTAATATCGTCGACGCAAAGATAACATTGTCTTCTACTCAGAACCTTATTGGGGATTCCTTTGTAAGACACCATACCCACATTTATATCTTCTCAAAATAACTTTCCAAGTCCTCGCAAATACTTCTGATAAAACCTTTCTGAACATCTGTCTAGGAAGCCAGTTTTGTCAAAATAAAATCTAAATTAAAGATAATTACTTCCCATCTCTTCCCATTGGCGCCTTCTTTTATTGAAATACTAGCTGTAATCCCCGGCATTGCCCGAGCTTTGCACAGAATTTTTCATTCATTTTGAGGTCAAGTGTGCGAAATTTCATCAACCTGTAGTAGAAAACTGTAGATTTGTATACAAATGAAAAAGACGCCATCCGCCACAAACACACCCAAATTCTTATTTATATTAATAATTTGCTTAGTTATTTATTTATAGGTTACATGACAAGGAACCATTTTCCAAAAAAAAGGAATACATTTTACATTTTACACACACGATTTTTCTACAGTTTTGAACTATTTTTCCAATTGTCTGGTGTTTTGGTGAGTATTTTACCTCTTATAAAACAGTAAAGTATTCTCTCTTACAAATTTATTTCAAGTAAAACAAATACAGACTAAAAACGAATTATTTAAATTGTTACATACGCGAGCATCACTTATATACATATATCTTCGCAAACCAATATAACCAGTTTTTTTACCCCAATAAACTAGAGAATAAATTTAAAAAAAAAGCAAATTATTGATATTATCACATTTTATAATATTTATGTCAAAAATAATACTAATAACAATAATGATACCTACCTCCTATGTAAAAATAATGGTGGAAAAACACATACAATGCAAAATTTCACTATTTTTGTTCCTCAAAATGATTTTCTCTCGCTAAAACAAGTCTAGTTGACTGTTGTGCCAGTCGCCATCGAGTTATTCCTTGTATTTTTGTAGGGTGACCGGATAACTCATCAAAAAGACAATTCAACAAACCTTTAAAAAGTGATATAAAGTTATGAAAAGTGAAAAAACTAGAATAAATATGATACGAAGGTAAGGTTTATAAATAAAATAAATCATTTATTTAGTAACTATATATCCCTTTTTAAAAGTGTGTTTAATTGTCATTGTATAGAGTTATCATGGAACATACGTAGGTACTATCCTTACATATTGGATAACACGAACGGGCCAAAACGTGTGAATGCGAGGAGAAATGTGACCTTTTCTAGGTATTTCGCCTACGCTAAAAATAATACTCCAGAATTGCATTACATTGAATGCTAGTGGGAAATGAGGCAGTTCATAAATTATTAAAAATATATGAATTCAAAACAAAATACTTAATCAGACCAAGTTACGAATCAATAGATACGCGTTAAGAATTAAGAGTTACATTTAAGATTTAGAAATTAAAATATAAGAGTGGATAACGAAGATTGACTAGTGAAGAGTTGGAAGCATGATTGGCAAGTGATGCTACACTCTTCAGACACAGTCATTATAGCCTTCTTGTGACTATATTTCGTGCAGTTTAACACGTATACTATTTCTGCGATAGTATTGCAAACCGCATTCAATCTAGGTACAAGCGGGTATGTAAATGACTCAGTCCTGATAACATTGTTGCAATTAAAAATAATTTTCGGTTGATTAGTTCTAGTTGGTATTTTGAAGGTGATTAGATACAGCAAATCAGGGCTGTCTATAATATCATTAATAATTATAAAAATAAAAGTCAAGTTAGAAACCAATCTTCGATCTGAGAGTTTTAATGATTTTAGTTCTTTCATCAATTGGTTGTAATTTATTTTTTCTATTGGTCACTTTCTAAAAACTTCTGTCCAACTGATACCTACGTTCTTGAAAACGATAGGGAGAATGAATACCAATGATTTTTCGTATAATGGGAGAAACCAACAATTTGCATAGAATACATTATGTACCTACTCTTCCCGCAGGAGAGAGAACCTTAATTCCAATGTTTCTTAATGATACGAATATCACCGACATACATCATTCCATGAATACAACTACAGGGTTTTCCAATAAGAGGTGTTATTTTGATATTCAATCGTAAAAGATCAATGGTTTCGTTGCTTGTGTGGCACGTAGCGCCGTCTTGTTGAAAGTAAACGTTGTCCAGATCAATACCATCCAATTTCGGCCATGAAAAATCATTGATCATCTCTCGGTAGTGCAATTCATTCACCGTAACTGTTGCTCCAGCCTCATTTTCGAAAAAGTAAGGTCCAATGACTCCGCCGGACCATAAACCGCACAAAACAGTCACACGTTGAGGATAGAGAGGCTTCTAATTTTGCTTTTTGACAAAGCTACCGAGGTGGAAATGTGCCTCACCACTCAAGATGATTTGCATTTGATTCACTCAAGTTGATTTGCATTTGATTCACTCAAGTGAATTTTAATAATTTCAAAGCGTTGTTGAAGCGTGTATCGTTTCATTTTTATTAATGGCCTAGTTTCTACTTGTCAAATGTCAAAAAATGACAGATTCAAAAGTAACATCTACCGAAATAGCGGGCTATTCAAAATAACACCTCTTATTGGAAAACCCTGTACTTAATCAAAGCCACTTTATTATGACGTTTTCAGCGTCGCATCGACGGAAAACTACTACCAGCAAGTGAACATTATTTAAGTCAATATCGTATTCTCTTCCTTGGACAGACCAGGTAATTAGCAAAATAAAAGTAAACAATAAGTTATTTAAAGATCTGAGAGTGGGTACAATGGTGTTAGATTGACAACTCGGTGATCGAGAGGTAAGGCTTTCAACTAGCAAACAGAAGGTTGTGGGTTCAAATATCGGCGTGCGCAAGTAAATTTTATTTTAATTATTGTGTTATTTCTCAATTTATTAATTTAAATTATTATATAGTATATTTGCGGCACATGTCACATTGAAAGATACTCTCAGTATTGCTCTGGTGTAAGACCACCATTCAGAATTGAATCGTTGCTTTAAATGGCTTTAGCCGTGTTTGGTGACCAGATCTGAGTAGCCGGGTACACCTCCACCTTAATATTCTCCATATCCTTCCCCTCCGTTCAGCCTCACAACATACAACAATTGGGGATGCCATATTCATACTGACTCTAGACCAGTCATACTCAACCTGCGGCCCGCCAAGCTATTTTGTGCGGCCCTCAATACATTTAATATCAGGATTTACAAAATCTGGCATTCTATATCACGTTATTTTGAGATTAATTGCGACTTTGACGTACAGACATTGAAACCCGGAGATGATAGTCGTTGTCCTGTCAACATCAGATCTGGTATAAGAGTGTTGCTACTGCACAAGCTGGATCTATCTCAAAAAACAAAGATTTGACAGACAAATATGCGCGCAAATAATTTTGTTCGCGGCAACACATAAATTATTGTTATACATAACTATTATTATAAAGTTAAAACAAAAACTATTTATTATTGTCATCAAGTTTAATTTGAAGAAATCAATTTTAACTTTATCTTTTATTATTACTGTTAATCAATTTATTATTAAAAAGGGTTTATTTACAAAACATGTTCTGCCGATTTGCTTTCTGATAGCGTTATCAAACTGTTTTTAACAATGCCTTCAGAAAGCGTTATCAAACTGTTTTTGACAAAGCCTTAAAATTAACTTGGTTACAGATAAACGGTTTTTTTATAAACTAAATAATCATTCTCATAGTAGTCCCAGTATTGTTTTTGAATTTACCCGATAATCCTTTATGGCAGTCTCGCCTAACCAAACTAAAAGTAACCTAACCCAAAGAAATATTTAAATTTATTCTATTTTGTCCGGTTACCTAATACGGGTTCCGTGACAAAACAAAACACTATTGAATATATATTATGTCACTAAGGTATGTATTCCAACAATGTCAGAATGGGACAGGTAATTTGGGTAATAGGTTTGGTGGGAGTATATGTCTAAGATAGATGCATGTAATTGCGTCAACGGGTAGGTATGCCAATCTTGGTTGCTGACCCATAAAGCAGATATTCAATGCACAATCAACAGTGCGCGGTGGCGTCATGAAAATTATTAACTACTTTCCGCTCACAGCGGAATTTCAATCGTGTCAACATGGTGCTTTGAAATGTCATCTTAAATCAGTTAAAATAACACAATTTTTCTCCTACAACATTTTTCAATTATTGAAAAAATATCTTTAAAAATGTGTTGAAACTCGATGTAGCTGGTTACTATCGGGTAGTATACTGTTTAATTTATTAAAAAATAATCTAAGAATAGAACTCCCGCAGTTACGTATCTAAAAACATGTTTAATAAATAATATTAAGTATGCAATAAACAAATACTTAGAACTAATGGTTTGATGTGTTTAGTGGCTTACGTATATAATAATTTCAATATGCTTGAATTAAGTTGGTAGAAGTGGCGTACATCTTTCTCTGACCACATGTAAGTAATGATTGATTCAAAATAATATTTAATAGTAAATAATGAAGCCAGATTAGTTTATTGTGGAACTACACCACGCACTTTTTACGATTGTCCAAGGTAAAGTGCACAAACCTCTGGAGGTATTCTACACAGTGGTAAAAGTAAAAAACTTAAATAACCCTTTTCGAAATACCAAAGTTTTTTTTCACATCCAAATTTTTTTTCCATATAAGGATATCTGTTTTTCCATACAAACAATTTAACTTATTGACCCGAAAATGTTGGCATTTAGGAAAAAAAGTTTTATTTTTTAACTTGTATAATAACTTAGAATCCCCTCCTGAAGTCGGTTAAACTCCGGGAGGTGACTACATGATGGTAGAAGTAAAAAAGATTGTTATGATGCAGGGCTAGACTCTTTTTGTTTTAATATTTTATTCATTAATTTGTTCTGCATCATCACATTTATCCTCGCCGATTCTCTAACCTAGTTAGGAACTGGGCGATTGTCGCTGGTATTGGTTTTAGTAAAATTTCGAATTTTAATTTAAAAATTTAACATCTGAACCGGGCGGAAACAAAAACACTTCTTAGCTGGGCAGTCAACGGGTGGGATCGTGAACTGCACAGCTGACAGTCACGGTGATTTTTATTTTGGAGTAATTAGTTGTATGGATGGATTCCATTCTTTCTTTTGTACCGTAAAATGCGAGTTTGCTTCGGGCACGACGGGATTCTTTTCCGCTACCTGTTAAACAACCATTCCCGATGTGGGTAATGGTGATTTCTTTGAAAGAAATGGTGTACGAGCGAACCACGCGACAATCGTAATCCGGTAATCAGCCGACAGCGGTAATCCGTAAATAATTGTCCCATCCGGCGTGAGATGAAATTATATTCAATCCTAAATTCGGCTTACGCAAAACCGTCAAGCGGGAGCCTCGTTATTTTGGACGTGTGATGTTTGGGAATACTAACCGCACGTGGCCGGCGGCCGAGAGAAAGCTACTGGCCTAAGTTGCAGCATCCTCAGAACCCGGATACATCCGCGTTATTAGCTGGAGATCGTGGATGTGGCCGGGAGATATATTCCTGCCCCTTTCGGAGGCCCGATCCACGCTTCACGGGGTCACGTCAGCCGCTGGATGGAGTCCGGGGGACGTTCCGTCGCTTCGCCAATAAGAAATCACAGTGTTCAGTAATAGGAGACGTAGTGATTCGCTCTCGTAGAGTAGATTATGATTACGGATACAGGTCGGTCTTGGGGTAAGTCCAAAATGTATAATTTTATAAATGTTTCAGTCATACTAGGGCTCACAGGTTAAATTTCATGTTTCTCAATACATGTAATAACATACTATGCACCGTTTTTTTATTTTATTTACTATGTAAGACCATCCCTAAGAACAAAACAGGATTCCGACACGCGACCTTGGTTGCGAACCTTCACACCTGAGATCATTAAGTATAAACATTCTAGATGATTAATTCTAACCTAGATTGGCGCGTTCTACCGAACAAAGTTTATACAATTATTATTTGTACCCTAGGTCAAACCTACTTAACAAGATGAACAACGTTTTTCAATTACGATGCTTTTTTTTCCCATTCAAATATTTTTTTCAGTTGAAGAATATTATTTTCACAATACAAACAATTCAAGTTTTTACCTGAAAACTACCAAAACGTTTAAATTTCGAAAAACATTATTTTAAACTATCATTTAGAATCACATCACTAAAGTGTGTGCAATTTTTCTCCGTATACCCTGTACATTATATAACGTGTGTTCCATAAATTACAAAATATTATTATTTTGTCAAAATGTTATTTCCCATCGAATAGTAACATGACATTTTCAATCCAATATGATATTTTCAAATTTTGTGAAATCTAGTTTTTACAGAATATTCGTCACAAATAAAAAAGATTTGAAAAATCCAACATAAAAATTTAAGGATATTATATTATACAAACTATGATATGACACAAGCCAACATTAATACAGCCAGTTATTAAAATCAGTATTATCATAGTCTTGTGCAAAATTACAAGCCAGTGAAAGATCGAATTTATCAAAGCCACTGCACATCGTAAGGCTAAACCATTAATTTTTGTGTACAATCATGAATTTTCTCGGCAGGGTTAACTTTCATAAAAAATATTTCTTGAACTCGTTTCCTTTGGGTCGAACCATAAATTTTTTTTTAAAAATTACTAATTTATTAAAAAAAACATTATATTTACTCAAGGTTTGCATAGCTTTTTAACCTATACGGATCGACAATACGTACGCTACTGGTCGAAATGTAGGTAGGTACCTACTAATAACGAACTTCTTTATGAATATGTCTGTATCCTTGATAACTTTTTTAATGTTTTTTATTGGTATTTTTATCTCCTAATTCTGCGAAATTAAAAATGAAACAACCACATCAACTCAGCTGTATTGCCATTAAACTTTGTTTAAGAAGTTTTGCAGATTACCAAAGATCTGCGGAACAAAGAACATCGTTGTGGGCGTATTACACACAGACTAATGAAAATAATGGACAGTGCGAGAGAAAGTTTATATTTAAGAGAGTCTGTCTTCAGATAGAATTTCGCAAGTTGCTGGCATTACATGCAACTTCCACGTCATTTATAACTCCGAATATGAACTGTTTAGTTGTTTAGTATCGGCCTAATGATAATAAACTGAAAATCTCGCGAATGCAAAAGCAAACAGAAAGATGATTTCACATTGCCAGCTGCAGTAACTCTAGATTAATGACACCCGATAGAAACCAGCTTGAGTTTTGAAATATCCAGTATTGATGGAAATGCATTAAACTCCAATAAGTATGCTGAAGTCATTGAAATATGTTTATTCAGAATGGATTTTGCAGGGCCAGACCTGATGTAAATCAGACCATCACGAATAGTTCAATTTTAGCCTCTCCCTCTTTCTCATAAAATGGTAGGCATAATATATAAGTGAAGCATGTATGAGAAAGTAATGTAACAACATAGAGCTACAAATAGAAGCGCTACTGCGAAAATATCTCGTCGAAACTGGTTCCGCTATTAGAACGCGATAATCGGTGCGCGTAGACCGGATTCGGTAGTTTTAATTAAAGCGTTAGGAGAGTTGGAGGTCAGTTGGATATAAAAAAAAAACAGAACATACTTTGTTCGCTTCGTGTCTCATCTAAATATATAATTCAGGAAGTCCTGTTTTAATTCGACCGTTTTGCATTTCGTATGTTTGTAAATTTGTTTGTACGTTCCGTTTCTGGTTCAGATGGTGGCGATTTTAATGTTTCAGTAAAGATTATTTTTAAATAAATCTATGTGAATTTCACTTTTGATACCGGTAACTAATGAATGAATGCGAATCTTGGAAGTGGAAATTAATCCAATCTACGACATCCGATAGACCTGAAACCCGGCAGATAGACTCGTTGTCGACCACAATACATTTTTGGAGGCAATCACGCACACTCACGCGGACATGTACGCATTTCTCTGAAATCGGAAGACATTACAGAAGTTAATATACGAAATAAATGTCAGTCCTACCCGATCGTCATCCAGCGAGATTGGTAGAGTTGTCGACTCCAGCTCCTGGGTAGGAAGGAAGTTTTTTTAAGACATTTTAGAATAGACTTATTATAAAATTTATATATTTTTTATAGCAACAAAAAACTCACTTGGTACTTACCTTCCTGAAGAAAGCTTGTAAAAAGATTTTTCATTGCGGTAATCGCGTTTCTTTTGGCAAATAATTCCTCTTTTTTTGTTGTTTGTTTTTGGGGTGTTATGCCGTGTTGCGCTAACTCCTTCTTTAGCCGACGTTTCGGACAGCGTTGCAGTGTCCATCATCAGGGCAGATCCGGTAGATCCGAAGATGTTTGAATCACATCAC
This sequence comes from Hesperophylax magnus, assembly GCA_026573805.1. NCBI lineage: Eukaryota > Metazoa > Arthropoda > Insecta > Trichoptera > Limnephilidae > Hesperophylax > Hesperophylax magnus. The sequence continues at coordinate 2,052,276 of JAIUSX010000071.1, forward strand.
ATCTTCGGATCTACCTTATCTGCCCTGATGATGGACACTGCAACGCTGTCCGAAACGTCGGCTAAAGAAGGAGTTAGCGCAACACGGCATAACACCCCAAAAACAAACAACAAAAATGCTTTTGGCCGTGAGAATCTAAAAACTTAAAATAATTCCTCATTTAAAATAAATTTAAAAAACAGATACATAAAATATTATATGGTTTAAAACTAATGCAAAAGTTTTGGTCACATTAGAATGGAATAGAACTTTTTAGAAAGCGAGGTTACAAGGAAGCTATTATAAATATATATCAAAATAACAAAGAGTATTGCAGTTAAAATTAAATCACAAAATTACATCTTGATGATTTCACAGTCACAAATACCTACACATTCTAAAATTGCTTCTAGGAAATAAGACTCCTAAAAATTCTAAATATACTCGTTAAAAGTTAGGTACTTGTGGTAATATATTATGTAGATAGGAATCAAGTCGGGTCTAAAATGGGTCACCCACATAATGAAATATGTGTGCAGTGACCAGTGATGCGTGCTTGATTACCTTCCATCGGAGTTAGCCTGAGTTGTGTGGCGCCTCTTGGAAAAAGTCCTACTGTGTCGAATTACGCATGGCCACAGAGCAGGTTATCCCTAGAAGTGCGTTATTAACCGATTATTAAAGAGAACGTAAGTAACCAATTTAGATTCATGAAAAATGAACATGCCACGGGCAAAAAGTCAATAAAAATGTGTTTATAATAATAATAGATATATAAAATATATATAAAATTTCTACAGCATTGTTAAGTAAAAAAAATTTAGATGTACGAAATTAAATATAATATTTACGACAAAAAAATTAATTCTAAAAATATACAAAATTCAAAAATTATTTTAGGAAGTTGATCGCTTTAGTGAGGAGGGACTCTTTCAAGAATCAATAGGATTTTCCTTTTCAAAGTCTCTTCAATATATCGATATCGGAAGAGATTTGGTTCAGGAGCAATAAACTTCTCCCCCCGGCGATTTGGTAGGTTGGATCTATAGGTAGGAAGATAGAATAATCTATGATCACGCTGTCTAAAATAGTCATCAGAAAGGTAGACTCACTCGCTACAAAATAGCTGAAATCTCCATATACGATTTTATAGAATTAAACATAGTGATCAACAGATTTCGTCGAGAAGTCGTCCAACTTAGGGAAAAAAATTAATTATTGAAAATATTATTTTTATTTCATGAGAAGTAATAAAAGTATGAATTTACTTTGGACACGCGACACGCCCACAACACAATTCTTTCTCTTATTTACTCATGGTCAATAGATAGACAAACCGTGTACCTACTGGGCTCTGGTTTCGTTAGGTTCAACCATTGAACGGTGGTGCAGTGACCGATCCCGAACCCCGGGCAAGTCTGTTGAAACTGTCAAGTCTGTTGGAGTTTTTAGAAAAATTCAAAATCAAAGTCATCATGATTTTTAATTTAATTTACACTTCTAATAATCAAAACCTAGAAGGAGGACTGAAGAAAACCTTAAATAACCATAACAGTCCAATAGTTATTATTGTGGTACCTCGCGCTGTGTCTTTCACATTTATTGCTGTAAAAAACAACACTACGTACTTCCATAATATTCTTGTATTTTTTAAATTCAACTTTCTAATAAATGATCAAAAGATTACTTTTAGCGCTGATGTTTTTTTATTTATTAAATAAAGCGCAAATGGTCCGAATTCTGACGCCTATAAATTGTGATTTACCCAAATCGTCAACTCTACTACTACAAATTCAAAAAAATATTTATTGCACAAAAATACAGAGTACAAAGGGTATAGCTTATAGGTTACATCCTATTTCTTCCAGCTAACCCAACAAATACACATTATATTACTTAACCCAACAATTACATGCTAACCAATAAATAAAAAATAAATAACAGAGGTATTTAATTTATCTAAGGTATTCATTTAAGGTGTAGTGACATTTATTTAAAAGAAATGTTTTTAGTGATGATACATTACTAGGTATGTTAAGATGTTATTACATTTGCCGCTTTAGAATACTATCTGCTCACTCTAGTGTTCGTTAGATGTCGTTAATACATTTTAAACTAATACATCTGATGTGCTTTGTGGACAATAAAAAACATAGTGAATGTATTCATTTCCAAGAAAGCCAAAATTAAGTTTTGAAAACTTTGTCAGCGAGATTCATAATGCCTTTTCACTTTTCATCTGCACCTATTGCAGATTATATTGCGCTTCGTAAAACTGATAGCTCCGTTCTGAATTATTATGACTCTCCATCTTTCTCACAAACAACGCATGAAACAGAAAGAGAGGTTTCAAGTTTCATCGAACCTCTAAGTGGCAGGACCATGCCAACATATTCTTCCAACATCGATGTACAACTATTAATTAATCGACATCTATCAATAATTCCACAATGACTCAACTGTTATGTATGATAACATAAATTATTCATTTGTCGTATATTAATCGCCTCTCTCTCCAAATATGGAACTAACAATTATTTAGTATTTTTGGTGAACTAATTATCTTATTGAATTTTCACTTAGTTAATATACAACATTATATCAACCACTTGATTGTGTAAGAATTTTTAGGGATCTGTTCCTTTAGGTACCGTCTTACTAATTATATACCCCGGATCAATGTTGGTACGGTAAAGCTGAATTAAGCCTGTTTCCCACAAAAACTTGGTTTGGGTTTAAGAATAAACTAGATCATATTTCGTTTAATCAAATGACATGGCGCATTGTATAACATCTAAACATTAGGCCTGTTTCCCACAAAAACTTGGTTTGGGTTTAAGAATAAACTAGATCATATTTTGTTTAATCAAATGACATGGCGCATTGTTTAACATCTAAATATTAGACCTGTTTCCCACAAAAACTTGGTTTGGGTTTAAGAATAAACTAGATCATATTTCGTTTAATCAAATGACATGGCGCATTGTATAACATCTAAACATTAGGCCTGTTTCCCACAAAAACTTGGTTTGGGTTTAAGAATAAACTAGATCATATGTCGTTTAATCAAATGACATGGCATCTTGTATAACATTTGATGTATGCAAAAATCAATTTTTATAAAATATTTATTTATCGTCACATTAAACAAATTTCAAAAATATTAAATAATGTATGCGACGAAAAGGACGATTTTCATAAATTTGGCAAATTATTTTAGGCTGAAAGGAAGAGATTTCTTAAACAAATATCCCTTCGGCTAGGTACAATCAAACCATTTTAAAGAAGACACGTTTGAATGTGTTTGTACACACTGATAGTAACAAAAGTTTTTCAAACTAGTTTGGAACAAAAATCCTTCAGTTCCCTCTTGCCCCGCAAATTACCAAAGATAATAAATTAGATTCACGATTCAATTCGACAATGTTCTTATTATATGACTTTTTATTTATTTCTGCTTCCCAACAAAAATCAAATTATTATTTTTTATCCATCTATTACACCACTACACAAGCGTTTCCTTAAAATAATTTACCTGTAGTTAGTGTGATAAAATTTTAAAAATAAATGACTCTAAACAATAGTAAAATTGCTTTTTGTTGAATCGAAAATTGAAATTACATAACATCTAAAAAAATGAGACATCCCCAGCTTGCGTTATTATCGTGGACATTCAAATTATAGACTAGGCAATCAAAGAGAGGGGAACAATACAACCTGCGCGGAGCGCAGAAGGCGGTGTGACCGCCCCGCGTTCTGTGATGTGTCTATAAGTTAATCTGACAGTATACAGGCAACTCGCATTATAAAATCACCATTCTTTTAAAATACCATTCTGCTAACGAATTACCAGTGAATTACCATTAAAACCTAACTACCTTTCCAAAACCGGGTAAACAAAGTACCGGCTTGTTTCCAGCGTTAAATATTTCTATTTTTTTTTTAATTTAATGTAAATCAAATTTAATAATATTTTTATTACGTTCTGCAAGGTTTTTTTTGTTTTTTGTTATTGTTACAGCTTTTTCGGCTTTCAAGGCCATTTACAATCTGTATCTACTTTTCATTAAATATTTTGTTACACTATTTAGTTAGACAGTTTTACAAATGTATTATAATTTACCCACTCGCTATGCCAGGCGATTCGTTTAAGAGCATACATTCAGTTCCTGCGCAGATAAATAACAATGGATAGCGCTGCAAATCTTTGTCTTACTTTAGCGAACTGTATTGTTCTGCGCATTGTTTGATTATTTAATGTGCGCTTTTTGGTGGGCAGTGTACGACTGATGACACAGTTTATTCAAAGCATTCCAGCTCCAGATATCCACATTTCTTGGGCAAGTCTACCACTGTAGATATCTGTGGTTAGTATCCTTTAATATTCTTGAAGTATATTTGCGATACAGCACTACCGTAGCAACCGCCTTAATTATATAAATACAATAAAGACAGGTATATATTTTTCATCAGGATTATTTTGTCACAGTTCAGAACTTGTTTTTTTTTTCTACACACCTGATTAAGAATGTGACGGATTAAATTACGAAATTAATTATTTTGACAAATCTGTAAATATATATCATTATCTTAAGCGTGGGTTGCAATAGCAGAGATTAGACAACATGCCTAATAGAGGCACAAGCGGAGTTCCAAACGTCCCATACTAAACCTGTCATCTGAAACAGCTCTTTGGTCTGAGATTTAAAATGATAGTAAAATGCAAATACACTTCGGTGTCAGTTAACATCTAAATTTATTCTACAGAATATATGCAGAAGAAAGGAGATCAAAGGCACCGACATTACAATAAACAACTTAGGCAGGTAGATTTATTTTTAAATATAAATCTCGTGTTGATGTGTTTCTGCAATGATAATATTTCAATCCTATTATCCTTGAAATTAGAATTTAGTCGTTCAACAATAGTTATATTGAATCGAAATAAGATATCAGCGGAGATGCTATGTAAGCGATATTACGTTAAATGGGTGTGTTATCACGTGTAAGCTTCTCCTGTTTATATTTTTTATTTATAAAATTAACAATATATAAAACAAGTTTATTCTCATAAAAATTAACCTCACTAGGACTAAGCCTGTATCGATGTTAACAATTTGCATTTGAGTGAAGCAAACATAGAGTAATGACAAACATAAAGTAATACTACATATAAAGACAAAATATTTCAAAAATAAAGAAAAAAATATGTATTTGATGAGTTACCAGTCTTTATTTTTTAAGACAAATTAAAAAAGGGATGAAAAATTATTTTACGATTTAAAACTTCACGATACGGTTCGATACGATACGGTTGTACCACCTAAGCCAGGAGCACTCCTGTCCCGGTGTCCCCAACCGGTACACCAGGGGGCACTGATTTGTTAGGACTTGGAACACGTGCTCTGAGAATGGGAAGGAGGTTGGAGTTTAATCGACCGGTATACAGGCAACTGAATATGCCAATATTGGAATTTAGGATGGGCAGGAATACGGGATTTGATTTGAGCGTATTTTTTTTCCTTTTTATGTCTTTGTTCTTCTTGCCTCTTATTACATTTCCTTGCCTCTTTTTGGCTCTTCCTGGTTTATCTCATCTCTTCTTGCTCCTTCTAGGTTATGTTGGCTCTTCTTGCCTCTTCTTGGCTCGCCTTAGATTTCTTTTAGGAGAAAAATGAAAATTGATAATTTGCTAAGAATCTCCTCAAATTATTGATAATCCGGTTAAAAACGGGATTTCAGGCCCTTAATGAATGAATAAATAGATTTCCTGTAAAACTTTTAATAAAATACGAATATGTTAACACGATGTCGGAACACGTGTTCATTAAAATTATAATATTTTCGCATTTCGTCATTATATGTTATCAAGGCAAATGCAGGTGCATAAAAACGTGTTCTGATATATTAGGAATTTACAAAACAAAAGTTTATTAGCAAACGGCCTGCAATCCCGTTTTAACCGGATTACCAATAATTTGAAAAGGTTCTTAATAAATTAACATTAATAATTTTTCTCTGTGTACGTACCCTATGATAGTTATCCATAGGTAACATATACTAGATGTGAGTAAAATAATATCAAACAGTTTTTTCAGATTCAGATTTTGGGATAACCGTTTAAAGAAATATCCGCTAGCTTTCAAAAGCCATCCGTCGCTAGCGATGTAATGTGTTGAATGGTTGCCAAAGATTAACGTTTAATATTCTGTGTTTTTGAAACATTACATTTTTTGACAAGTAGGTAGGTACTAGGAAATTAACAGCATTGTTGGGTATCCAATAAATATTAAAAATATAACTAGTTTTCAACTACGCCTTTCGATAACTTGGAGAGAAAAATACCCTACTGTAGTCCACATGGGCAATATTTAAAGAAGCCTCCGTTGCTGTGCAAACGTTTACAAAATCACTCTTTCGATTTCTATTAAATATTTAATATATTCACAAAATTTCTGTTTTTTTTTTCAATACGAAAGGCCTTATAAGTTATTCCTGAATCGAAAAAATATCATGCAAGCAGCCCATTGGGTATCTCCATAGTGGCCATTCTCAATCTAGATCGACGGAGAACATGGACGATCCGAATTCAAGGTCTATGGGCCCGGTTCAACAAAAGATCCAAGTCACACCCTTTTGGAAGTTAACGACCGTATCAAGAGTCAATAGTTTTATTGAGCCTCTGTATGTAATAACTGGAACAATAATGTCGGACCTTGCATGGCTCATGGCTTATTCGTGTTATGCAAAGTGGATACCTATCCCAGAGTTCTAGAAAATTATTTCATTTTGTTTGTAACAATTTATCAATACAATCATTCAGATGCAATTGGGCCATTTGAAAAAAAAAATTACGTGATATATCATATTATTATCGTTATTACGTTCTGCTCTGAGAACTTCGTAGTGGCCGCTACTTCTGTTCTTGGGTCGTTCAAGAGGGGGATGTTGCAATTATTTTTCATAAAGCTTTCAGTTGTACGTTATTTTATTGATAATGATAATGAAAAAACCGATGACAACAACTGTATTGCAGTCACTTTCGACAGTCATTCAACTAAAAGATTGGATTCACGCAAAAGATGAAAGTGATAAGATATTTTGGTTTTGTTTTCTTCCCTTTTGTCATCTTAATGTTCTATCGATAACACTACTGCAGATCGCCAATGAACAAACCACAATTCAATGACAACATATATGCAAGTACCTACTTATAATAGGAGGCATGCTTCCCAGCCCTAGGCTACTTCAGCGGCCTCTGTCTCCCTCACACAGCCTCTGCGTCCGCTTTCCACACTCATGATAATATTATCTTTCCTCGAGCATTTCCGCCAATATCGAATGCGAAAGTCGCCAACAAATAATTTGTACATAAAACATACTTTAAAGATTTTTTATTCTTCATCTTAAAAAGGGGGGCGTTTTGAATTTAACTTATAGCCAAGCAACCAGTATCTACCTGCAGTAAAATTATGCATCAACCACAACCACTGCTATACACACTATATATACAAAATTAGGCATTGTACGTATACATGCAATGTAGGTATACAGATCAATGATGCCATTGCTACTATGATGTCATTTCAGTAAGCCTCTACCGAGTTTCCTGTGTTTAAACATTTCATGTTAAAAATAATCCGGCCTCTGTACCGCACCGTGGTCAACGCATCCGATCTATAGCCGGAGGTTACGAGCTCAATTCCCACCGAAGCACAAAACGGATATGTTTAAAATCTGTATTTTAAACTCCGGCTATTCACATATAGCAAACACATTTCCGATCTTAAAATGTTGAGAATTACTACATCAATTTCACACGCTCCACATAGTGTTGTGTGAAAAAAGCTTAGTTACTACAGCCTACCAACATGTGTGTTTTAATTTATTCACAATATTCTTGGAACTCTTATGTTATAACTCGTAATTATACATTCGAATATAACTCCTCGATCTGGTCCCCCCATTTTAAAATATATTCAGATCCAAACGAAAAAATTCAACATAAATTCCTTGGACACATTAATTTAAAACTCGGTATTCCCATTGAATGCATAAACTCTAATTCCTTGTTGAAAGAATTACTTTTAAGATAGAATAATTATATCCAACTTAATATTCGTGTTCCGAATTGTAAATATAGTAATATAGATTATAGGCAACCCTGATTTAATTAAACTCGCTTGAAGTTAGTAATAGATACACAGATGTGGCGGATCTATTTAACTGCACGGTTGAGCCTAGTCTATAATAAGTATACTTATACTTGTACGAGTATATTACATTTTATATGTACTTGTACCTCCGCATTTATATGCTTCTAGAACTTTTATTAATTTTAGACTCGCACGTGGATGAAATGCCACAGTATTTTTTCAGTATTTGCTTATTCTTGTATACTGTGAAATGAGATTATTGTTTATACTCTCAGGCCTCTGGCATTTTGATCGTTATATTTGTCAAAGACGCTGTCAGAAAGTTGGAAAATTTGTGTGTATTTCCGCTTTGCAATAAAATAATTGGAATTTTTCTATAAACGTATCCGAAAATTAAAAACTACTTTTTAAAAGATGATGAAATAAGCTTTCAAACTCTATTATTATAAATAAACACACAATTTTTTTAATGTAAATATCAGCATGGAAAAATTAAAACACATTACTCACCTTACGTTTTTTTCGTCTAAACACTGAACTAAAATTACTGGTAACGAAAATACATATTTTGTTAGACAAATGTATTATAACCATTACTGTCACCTCACTTTTTGTCGTTTCATATAAAAATAATTTATAAAAAATCATATTTTTTCTCAAATCGCGGTCGGAACCTTTAGTTTCAAGGAAGTGTACATTTTAATACGTCTGTAGTTAACTTCAAGACATTAATATAAAGCATGGTGTTTTCTCGTTCTAAGTATGACATTAAGAGAGATAAAACGATTTCTATGAGACCATATGAGCTGTTCTCAAAAGCGAACAAACTTACTATACGGGTAATAGCTGTTTGTTCTCAAAACCGAATAAATTAGAGGGGTTATGGTATATTTATACCGTGGATATTAAATAAATGTTCTATGATCGTTTGATTAAAAACATATGCAAATTATTAACACGTTATATTAAAAAAATGTATAAATCTTTCAATTCGAGTGCCTGTCGTCGACTCAACAGCAAAAATCTTCGTCAAATTAACGATAAACTAATTTTAATTGAACCCTCTTAAACGCTTGTCATGCGCCCGATTAAATCTCATTTGAATTCATCAAACTTCAAGTTTCTTATTAACGTAAGTACATAATAATATAATACTGGTCATACTGGATATTTGTATTGGCCCAGAGTCACCGAAAAGCGTAATATTATTAATTTATATGTTTCTTTAATGATTACAATGATGGTAAAAGCTAGCTACTTCATACTAATATAAACTGAATGAGTGAAATAGACACTGATCGTTCTTACAAGTTATTTATAAACAGATGACGCATTCTTGGACAATATATTTTTTAAATGAAAGACTAACATTCATGGGTTACGAATAACCTGACAATATTTGCAAATCTCCTACTACCACCACAGTAAGCGGGAAAATGTTGCTTGTCTTTGATGGAGGACTTAGCCAGCCGATGAACACACTACGCCTGGGTAGGACCCAAACACAATGTCAACTCAGCCACCGACCGGTCTTAATATAATATAACTAAAGATTTTAAAGAAATCAGTGGAAGCAGGTTCAGACCTCGACAATTTTAAAGGAGATATTCCGTGTTACTACTTCACTATTTATGATACTAGCATACCCATGAAAAATCACGGGATATTATAATTGCATGATTTGTGAAGCTATTTGTGAAAAATAGATGTTTTGCTGTAACACATCTATTTTCTTGCAGCCAATTTCAGATAATGCGAGTGCAATGCGTTATAAGTATGGATTGTCATCGATAACGAGTATAAACTGCCCAGTTTCAGCTCAATCGTATGTCGGGAAGCGGGTAAATTTCCAAATCCAAGATTTGCATTAATTCATTTAAGAAAACATATATCATTCAATAAGAAGATAGTACTCATAAATCTTTACGAAACATGAAACAGTAAAATAAAAAAGGTAACTGTCTCAACTGAGAATCGAACCCAGGATTTCTGTCGTACTGGGACAACTTATGGTCTGTGTAATGTTTAGATTTATTAGTATTATCTTATCTTAAATCACATAAATGTATTTAAAAATATATTTGGCTCGGGATCAATGTCTTTCAAAAGAAGAAATTAACCTATCGAATGAAAAGAAAACTTGAATAATTACGACGTCTATTCAATGACATTATAAAAATATAAGACACGTTGCATTCATACTAATCGAACAAAAATGTAACACTGCTTGTGAAAAGGATAGCCATTCAAAGAATATGAACGGGCCGCTAAAGTATGTAGACTGGACCTCGTAACTCTTTGAATTAATCTAAGCATCTGGCAAGCATTTGAAACAAAACAAATACGCATTTCGAATTAAGAACTATTCATTCCTAAAAATATTATTGGTACCTACTTTATTACTTATCTTATGACAAGTAGTTCAATTTTTGATTTTTTTACATTAGCTCCACGCAGGAGGCCCTGGGGTGAATAATTCCTTTCAGGGCCTATGTCATCTTTGGGGAAGCTGTGTTTTTAGGGAGAGACGGAGCGGAAGTTTTGGGATATAAAAAGGCTTGAGGGGTGGGTGGGAATTTAATCTTTATGTAGACTTTTATGTCAATTTTCTAAAATTTTAAATATCAAGTGAGGATTATCAATTAATTTCTCGAGCAACGAGCCGCCCCGAGTATCTGCAGGGGAGGCAAAAGTAATCAACCGATGTTCTTTTGCTGTAATTTTTTTTATGATAAACTTTGGTACTGCTTGATATTCCGCGTTCCGCGTAAACCGATTCAAAGCGTGTCGATTTGTATTCTGCGTTTGTTTACTTCACAAATGTCAAAACCGAATTGACATTTGGCGCCATTTGCAAAAGTTATAGCGTTTTCCAATAGGGTGATTACTTTTGTTCCACCCTGTACATTTTTTTGGTTGGAACGATAAAATTCCCTTACTTTAGGTGAAATCAATCAACCTTTTTCATTCTTTCAAATCGGTAAAAATCACACTTCTAGGAAAGATCTTTTCATTGTGTAAAATTAAACAGCCGTAGAAAGTTCGGAAACTCATCGTTCCGTGTTTGTAGATGCATTACCCTGAGCAAGTATTTTTATCACAATTAACATTTATTAACATATTTTTCTTTATTTTCAGCGACCTGCGCTTCAACAAAATAAGGGACATACCGAAGGGCGCATTCAGCAACCTGAAGGACCTCACCACTTTGTTACTAAACAACAACCATATAACGACCCTGAGGGACAAGGTCTTCTATGGTCTATCCCAACTACAATTTCTTTACTTATACAAGAACAGAATCCACCATATTGATGAGGGGGCATTCGATGGTCTTAACCTCGTGAAGCAACTGTAAGTTTTTTCGACAGTTCCTAAATACCCACCTACCTACATATCTTTAAAATTTATTTACATGGGTTAACTTTTGAACAATAATGTATCTTTCTCTCTAGAAAACAAAAACTGAATTTTATACAGGATCATAATTAAAATCAGTAACCTTTCAATCTATAGATAATAGAAACATAGAGAGATATGGCATGGTAGCTTGCTGACTGTCGCCGAGTTACGACCATATTGCACGGACTATCAGGGCGGTGAAGCCAATGAAAGTTATGCATTTGGTAGGTGGGTAGAAGACGGGACTCCGCGTCGCTTTGCGTAGATGCGATTGTAGTAGTATGTTAATAATGTTTCATGACATGATCCATCTCCTTTGTTTCTATTATCTACGCCACTTACCTAAATTCCTTTAATACTTTCATTTTCTTCTCTTGCCAGTCATAAAATTGTGAATGATTAAAGGTTTATTTTTTATGAGAAAATATTACATACAAACTTGCCGGGATGGTTGATCCTTCCAGAGGATTTGTTTCAGATAATAGTTCGATGATTCTACCGCTGAAGGCTTTGTTGTAACCTCTCTTTTCGTTACATTCGTCACTTATGAAACATAGGGAGAGGTTACAATGTACCTATCGACGGTGTCTTTGAAAAGTAAAAAAAAGTGATTAATTTATTAAAAATTTGATAAAATTATTCGTTTCCCCGTTAAAAACGGGACTAAAGCCCTATAACGAATGATTTGACAAATTTCATAACAAACTTTCTGTAAAGCACGAATATGTTATGAGGAAGTCGGAACACGTGTTCATCAAAATAATAATATTTTCGCATCTCGTCCATTGTATTTATTCGGACAAAGCCACCTGCGTTGAACACGAGTTCAGATATATTCTGAATGACTAATATTTTATATATTTAGGAAATGGTCATGCAGTCACATTTTTTAACAGTATTTTCATTTCATTTTTCCGTGTATCCATAGAATTATTGTTTACTTTGTCGATTTGAAAGAAAACTTTCTATTCCTCGGCCTCAGGCAGACCAATGAAATTGATTATCTGTTCAAGAAACAATTTCAATTTCCCGTTGACTTTGCTGTTACTGAACAGGGCGGTATATCTTTTGAGTGGGCGGAATAGCCTGTGATATTGATGATCATTTTACAGAGGCTTGACAAATAATAATAATGCTGAACACGAGATTTCATGTCAGCTCACTTGAAATTGAAATTAATTAATAAAAATAGCAACATTATCGTCTTTATTATTTCTATCTCTAATAACATTATTTCTATCTCCACTGATAGAAGCGCTGAACTGTAATTAATGTGTTTATGAATTTTTGCAATTGCACACAATCGTTAGTTATGGATATTCTTCTATGATATTATTTGTACTTTGCAGTCATTTTGCGTCTGTTTATTTATGATTTAGCGTTCTATATTAAATATTATATTCCCTCATTTCCACTTGTACATATTAATTTATTCATAATTATCGAATATTATTATTATTATGACATTACAACTCCTTATTCATTGTGTACTTATTATGAATAATAATAATAAATCTTTCATTATCTTCCTTTTTTGTAACAAATAAAGATAATTTTTCCTGACTGGGCTTTCCCGTGCTGATGATTTTATTAAAATGAAGTAGCATGAATAATTGTATAAAAGTAATGATAAATACTTTATGCAGTGTTTTTACTTAAATATGAGAGTGGACTTTTTTTTACAGTTAAGTACCATAGAATAGGAAGCTTTTTTGCAAATGTTGTATTTGTAGTTGCTTGTTGAATATGTTCTTGATCCTAGTGATACGATTTGAGATTTTCACGGCCAAAAGTATTATAGTGATTTATTATTGGGGTATTATACCGTGTTGTGCTGCCTCCATCTTTAGCCAATCTTTCGGACAGAATTAGAGTGTCCATCATCAGGGCAGATGTGTAAAGATTGTGGTGAAGTATGTGCTTATCTAGAGTTGTAGCTAAGTTCTAGTGTCTCTAATACACTCGTGTTAGTTGTTATTTCTTGTATTTTGTATGCATTATATAGGAGTATTGTTTTAGAATAGAGTTGTTTAATAGACATGATGGTAAGATATTTGAAGATTTCGTCAGGGGTAGATCGTACAGGGAGAGAATAATATTCAATACAGCTTTTTGGGTTTTAATTAGTGATTTTAGGCATTTTATTGTATGCATACATTTGCGAACCGAAACGCGAACCGAGCCACGATCGGGAACGAAACAACTGTAAGCGGCGTTTACGCGATTTGCGGTTGCTTCGTTCCTTTCCCATAAGTTGAGGTTCAGCTCGGCAGTTCGGCTCGCCCATGTATAGGTAGCATAAGAAATCATGGAATAAAGAACACAAAAAAATGTGGGCGTATTTCGTGATCTAAAAGTCTGACGTTTCTCCAGCTAAATTTCATATGCCTACGAGGCTGATGAGAGAGAGGAATGGGAAATGACATTAAAAATTTAAGTAGGTTTTGGCATTTTTCGTACATCTTTGTACTCACCCCGCGGCTTGTTTATCAAATTGTTTTCGAATAGCTCCTTTAATAGGGCCTTTTAGGTTCCAGCTGGATTTCAGGCTAGTGTAAGAGAGACATGGCGCTTGCTAAATGGGCTAGAACCAAATCTATGCGGAAGGCATTACGAGTATTCTTCTTTATTCATGATTCTTCCCTTAAATTTCAATTACAGAAGTTCGTTTCTTTAACTTCATTAAATTTTCATTTCGATTCGAGACTAATGAGTGCTAATGGTCTAGAGCCAAAGGGTACAAAACCCGAGACGACATCGGATTCCATTGAAATCTACTTGGAAGGCATTTTATAGTAAGTTTTATCTGTTCAATGTACGTAGGTATGTCCACACTTTAGCGAATATGCGTATTAATATAAAAAAGATTTTTAATACTAACCATCACGCCATTACGGTAGGTATGACGGATCTTGCTTTATTCACATTATGCATATTCTACACCTTGACAAGACCCGACTCAAATATTAAATTATTTTTTTGACCGAACCATGTTTTTTTTGCTTGACGGAACGCCATGCGACAATTTCTTGACACTCGCTTCTTGCTTCATTCACTTTCATACATAATTTTCAAGTCTGCATTTTTATACGACCCGACTGGTACATACCTATTAGCCTAATTTTTTGTCCTAGCAATCTTTTCCAGACGCGTTCCAAGATTCGTCCATCCCACATTACCAAATAATGTTGTTTTTTTTTAATACTGCTAATGTATCCATAAAACTAAATAAAAACTGCACGTTAGGTGTATTACATGGTGTCCGGAAACACGTGGTACGAGCGGGAAATTAATAAATCTAAATCAAATTTGTACTTGAAATTTTGGTTAAATTTTAATAAACTCGGTCGCTACGTGGTCATTATCAGCTGTTCACTGTCGTTTAAAATTCTCCGAAGCGTATTTAGTTGCCGAAAAAGAGGAAAAAAATTTAAAATGCTCAAATTGGAAATTAAGATTTTTTTAAATGTGTGTGATTCACTAGTTACCCGCTTGTACCACAGTTTCCGGACACCTTGAATAGCGATATTTCCACGTCCAAACGCAATACCTATTATAATCATAAATTGTAATGTGCGACTTGCTACACTGATGTATTGTTCTTATGTTATGTAAGGTCTTTAAAGAATTTATTGAAAAGTCGAGATTTAAAATCTCCTTAAATTTTTCGTCAGTTGAAAAAATGACTATAACAATAATAATATCTTTATTTAATAAGTTTGCGACTATAAACATGTAAATAGATGGGATACATAACGATTAGATAAAGTTGAGGATTCTCATAACCTGCCTAACTAGGCTAGCCTGTTTGAGGCAGTTAGTTTAAATACTTGTGAGTAATAATTAACGTATAATTTATGAAATTTACGTATTTTGTTTATTGTTGCCTGTTCCTGCGGGCGATTAAGTACATCATTTTGTCAATTAGCATTTTATAATTAGGAACTGGTATTCATGGCCGGCCCTGAGCTAAACGGCGACTGGCGTAAGGTTTATAAATTTTGGCGCTCCTTGTCAAAACCAGTAGGTAGGTAGGAGATCACTGTAATCAATAATACAGGGTTTTCCAATAAGAGATGTTATTTTGATATTCAATCGTAAAAGATCAATGGTTTCGTTGCTTGTGTTGCACGTAGCGCCGTCTTGTTGAAAGTAAACGTTGTCCAGATCGATACCATCCAATTCCGGCCATAAAAAAATCATTAATCATCTCTCGATAGCGCAATCCATTCACCGTAACTGTTGCTCCAGCTTCATTTTCGAAAAAGTAAAGTCCAATGACTCCGCCGGGCCATAAGCCGCACCAAACAGTCACACGTTGAGGATAGAGAGGCTTTTCAACAATAACTCTTGAGTTTTCCGAGCCCCAGATGCGACAATTTTGCCGACAACGAAGCCACCGATATGGAAATGGGCCTCATCACTCAAGATAATTTGCATTTTATTCACTCAAGTGAATTTTAATAATTTCAATGCGTTGTTGAAGCGTGTATCGTTTCATTTTTATTAATAGCGTAGTTTCTACTTGTCAAATGTCAAAAAATGACAGCTTCAAAAGTAACATCTACCGAAATAGCGGGCTATTCAAAATAACACCTCTTATTGGAAAACCCTGTATTTGGATGATTTGTGTTTTCGTTTTTTATGAAAAATAATCTCAAGGCTTAGGTGATCAGCGCATGGAGCGGACTACTCAAATTGCGCCCGCGTAGAGCCGGCCCTGCTGTGGTGTTAACACGATTGTAAAATAAGATATTTATATAAGATTTTTGCTTCCAATATTTTTCAGTGGAAACTGGTTTAACCTAGATCAGAGGTTTCCAAAGTGTTCCATATGGACCCCCCCCAGGGGTCTGTTTCCACTAGCTGGGGATCAATATCAGCGAGAAAAAAATAGGGTTTACGTGAGTGGACCCCCAATTACATCAAGTCATCGTCGACATTCCGGCAGGGCCGGTCCTGTGCAGGCTCACTTTGATCAGTCCACTCTGGGCGCCGATTTGCCAAGCTTTGGCCTGAGGCCGGCCCTGCATTCGGGCGTTCTGTAAATTACATAACACCCTTAAAACAGGTTGGGTGTACATAATACTTATAATAGACATATAAGTAGATTCTGCATTCCTTTTCATGCCAAAATTAATAATATTGAAGCAAAATATTGAAAGGTACGATTTCCCAATTTCCTCAGCTCTTTATTGACCAACGTCCAGGATGTTTGGTCTGCATTCAACATTCAAATGTACTTCTCACAGACTTCAAAACTAGGGTTGACGATGTTTGGCTATAAAAATAGCACTGCAATATCGATCCATACGGCGACATTGAACAATCGGATATCGTATGACAAAACTAGGATCGATGATGTTTTGGCTATGGAAATAGCAATGGAATATCGATCCATACGGTGACATTGAAGAATCGGATATCATATGACAAAAACTGTTTATAGTAAGCACCAACGAATTTCTTAAGAGGCAGTTCAGAAAGTTCTATCTTCAGGAAGATAGTTTGGAAGTTGTTTATCCTGCATTATGGGCTATTGCAAGATATATATTTTGATAGCTTTCCCATTTTGGCGGTAGCTAATATTAAGGAAAAAAGAAAAAACACATTTTTAAGTGAATAGATTTAGGAAAATTCAAAATTCGGCAGGCAGGGGGTCAACGGAAAACAAAAATTCGGCAAGTGGCAACATAGTTTGGGAACCTCTGCTTTAGTGAGCCTAGTTTTATCCTACGAAAAATAGCTACTTATATAAGACAGTGCGAACAAGCAATAAAGGTTAATTCTAGCTTTAACACATTTTTTAAATAATTTGGTTTCTTATACTGTAATTGTTTTCATTACAAATCACACCATTAATTTATTTAGTAACCGATTTAATTTCATATTAATTTATTTTATACACAATCATTTTGTCATAGTTATTTTATGTTGATATATATATATATTATTTTAGCGCAGATACATAAAAATCACGGGTTAATCAAAGGCGCTGTATCTTGTCGAAATAGCAATTTTATCACGCGATTAGCAGTGCGCAGCGACCGGATTCGGCAGTTTCGGATCGTTCGGCGTAAGAGAGTTGGGAGTGTTGGAGGTCAAATTGAAATAATTGGAGATAAAAAAAAGTGGAACTAATTGTTTCTCTTCGTGTCTCAATGGGGATATTTCTAGAAAAATCATTTACAATTTTGAAAATGGCAATTAAAATAATTCTCTTAAAAATATTATATTGTAGGTAGGTGCTTTATCACTTGTCTATGTTCTCTAATACCCTATAATTTAAATCTGTACCTACTAAAGGAGCAAAACAATAAATGCGTTTTTAATAAATTTTTCATTTTCAGTATATTTTTTTTATTGACAGCAGGTCATGCTCACAATATTAATTATAAAATAAAAGCACTCATATAATGGGAAGCCACAAAATATAAAATAGATTCAACTTGTCGAATTCCGCTGCACACTGAGTAAGCAAAAAATATATTCATAGCACTTGGTTTCAACTTAATTTTTACAAGAAATAACTAATGATGTGGTGGGACATGGTAAAATATGCATTAAAAATTCCATTTTTATAAATCAAAGTTAAGTTCTTAGGTTAGGAAAAACGCATAGATTATTGAAATAACCCAAACTAAACCCTAAAAACCTATTTTGTGCATATGCGACTTAATCTCCGGTATTAAGTAGTTCTCCATTACATAGAAAAGTTAAAATCTAGTGTTGTTTTTTTAAAGACTCATATATTTATTAAAAAAACATGGGCGGAAGAAATATTTTTTATGGCTGTATGAATATGAGTTATAATATGATTGAATGGATATAGTTGCTTATAATATCATGCACTTATTATAATTTATATTTTATGTTTATCCCTTTGTTTCAGATATCTTCATTTTAATAATATAGAGTCGTTCAGCGAAGCAGTTTTCCCGGATCTTCCCTCTCTTGAAAGATTGTAAGTCAAATACTGATTTGCAATCAGTGTTTTTAATGCCTACATTTTTTTTCACATATTTCTTTAAAATCTTTTTATTTCCTTCACTTACCGTTATCCTGTGTCATCGGTAATTTTGTTCTCTGTTCACTTGTTTTCAACCTAAATGTCGCCTTGCACATATGTGCCACATGAATGTTTTCATTTTCTTAGAAAATGTATGAATGTAACAGAAAGTGACACACACATCCATATACATCAGGAATGCGGTGAATAGTAATGTGGTGTAGCGCACAAAGTAATTAAATATTAATAAAAGAAAATATAAAGTCATTAAGTAGCCTGATGGTTTATATTTAATAAATTACTTCTTCCCCTAAAACAGCCATTCTTTAGCCAAAGCCATATTGATGTCTTCTTTCCCTCATAGTTTTCATAAAAAAATAACATTTAATGTTTTCTCGGTTTTACCAAAAATGTCTCATAATGAATTCTTATGCTACACCGATGATAAATATGATACAGACAATTTAGTATAATTATTTATATATAGTGATAATCATTTGTCAAGCATGATGGTAACTTCTTTACATTGGTCAGCTGATCATAAATTAATCAAAAAATAAAACGGGCCTAGAATCGCCGCTTTACAAGAACACTTCAAATATCAAAAATTCAATCTAACACCAATGGTTGATTTCTATGATCGTCAAAAAATGTAGTTTGAAAAAACCCAACCCTCACTTTGAACTTTCAGATTTCTTCACAACAACCGAATTAAACACATCCAGCCGGGAGCTTTCGATGACCTCCCATCCCTCAAGCGACTGAGGTTGGACGGCAACGCCATCATCTGCGATTGCTCCATAACATGGTTCATGAAGATGGTAAATGACAACAGTTTACCGCAGGGCCAACTGCAGACCGCCGCCACCTGCAACGCTCCCGATAATATGAAAGGATTATCTATTGTCAATATGGACAAAAACGACCTTCACTGTGGTAATAATAATATTATTTCAACCCTTTAGAGGCGGTAAGCTGATATGGCGTGTCGATATGTAGGCTGGGCCATAGAAACGTCTTGCATTATCTACCCATATGAAACCGCTGGTCACCGCTTGGGGAATATGTGTTCCTGTCACCTGCTCATTCGACATTGGAATTTAGCATGTTTTTGTCCAAACATAACGTGAAAGTTTTGGTACACAAAATACATTTTAATTTATTCTTCCATTGATTATCAACACTTCTCTTGAAACCATGTAAAAATAATAAATGCATCTAAGAGTTAATAAGAAACTTCATGACTTCCGCTTTTGTGTTTATCCATGCTGCTTACAAACACCATTCTGAAAGCTTTATCAAATTATGCCAAGCCCGGAGACAAACGTCTGCATAAGACTTTTCGTTTATACAGTAAATGACTTATGTACAATTGTCACTGCAGAGATAAACCTACAGAAGTGTGTAGTGGGAGTGTCTGAAAGATTTAGAAAGAAGAGAGTGGAAACTAATAGTACTATTTAAAACATTTACATGAATTGTGTCTATTTAAATTTAAAAAATATATATTATAATTAAATACTCACTGTCTTATTTTTTCAGAGGGACCGACAATAATGCATGGACCTAAAGACTTGAAAGTAAATTTTGGAGGAGAAGCCACTTTCATATGCCAGGTCAATGGGGATCCTCTGCCCGAAATCAAGTGGATGAAGGACTCACAAGAGATATCCTTTTACGATCAGAAATTCCACCTCCTTGAGGATGGTACCTTGAAGATTGACAATACCATTGAAGAAGATGAAGGTTTCTATGAGTGCGTGGCCAAAAGTCCCATGGGGGAGACTAAATCAAACTCAGCTAAAATGGTTGTAACCAATGAAGCAGGAATAACAGAGAGTAATTATCAAGTGAATTTTATTAATTTGTCTATTTATTTAATCCCGAATGTGGGAAGATTAGTGCGAAAACACACTTCCTTTAAAAAATATACATACCCAAAAGAAATTAAGAAAGAACACAAAAAAAATGGAACAAAATGTCATTATTGATCTGTAGCATTCGGATTGACAGGGTCATTACTTTTCTACAGTATGCTTCGATGCTGGAATCTGGACTCCACGGGGTTCCATGATAAGGACATTTCCAGAGCTGTTCATCCCCTCTCTTAAACTTCCCTTTAAATTAAAATGTATTAACTTCAACAATAAGGTTATTGTACTTATAGATACAACGTTTGGGCATATAACAAGGCAATGGCAACATCAAATATTTACCGAACCTGCAGATTTATACTTTCAGAACATCAGAATAAAATACATGAATCATGACACCTCTATCAATGAGTAAACTCTCATTTTTCTCATAAACAACACACACATTTCACAGATAGTCAGGTTACAACAGAGCTCTAAGCGGCTATATATAGTATGATGATAAATGTTAAATTATACTTTTCTACATTACAGCCGCTCCTAGTTTTATAAGGACACCGCTAAGCGTAACTCTGAAAAAAGATCAAACTGCTGTGTCCCTGGTGTGCGACGCGAGGGGAGTCCCCAAGCCACACATCAGCTGGTTCCACAACGACAACAGATTGGCCCTGACGCATAAGGCGAAGATCATCAATGGGGGCAGTCTGCTTCTCGCAGACATCACAGAGGAAGAGACTGGCCAGTATCGATGCGAAGCAGAAAACATACATGGCAAAATATTCTCAGTTGCTGACATCAAATTACCAGGTAACTTTTTCCAGCCATTAGCGTTATTACATTGGTTAATAAATGTTTTCTTACTAGCAGATATTTTATCTATTTTTTGTGTGATTAATTATTTTGTAATTTAAATTTTCTAGGGCCTCCCAAAGGACTGATCGTCAAAGAGCCAGCTATTTATAAATATGGACAACCACTAACTATCAAATGTTCCATCCATGGGCACCCAACGCCTATTGTAACTTGGTTCAAAGACGGAAGCATTCTTCGCACCAGTGTTAAAACAGCCATCAATGGAAACCATGTGCTTTTAAAAGATCTTGATGAATCTAATTTTGGTACTTATGTGTGTAGGGCAGACAACTCTGAAGGATTCATAGAATTATCAACCGATGTTAAAGTGAAAAAATATTCTATTATTCCGCCAGTCCTCGTATACAAACCGTACGATATGGAAGCTTTCTTAGGTAGCAAAATTGAAATGCCTTGTAAAAGTGAAGGTAGCCCAATACCGAAGATTCTCTGGAAGAAAGATGGTTCTAATCTATTCAAGACCGAACGACATAAGATTTCTCAGGGAGGAAGTTTATATATTGACAAAATAATCCAAGATGATAGCGGCCGATACGAATGTACTGCGGTAAATGAATATGGACGCGCTACAGCTTCCGGGTTTGTAACCATCCTTACCGAATTTTCTAACAAACCCGGTGATAGATTTGTGAAGATCGCATTTGCAGAAGCTACCAAGGAAGTTGATCTTGCTATTAATAAAACAGTTGATTCCCTATTTGGAGACGGCAGCACACGTCCAAATATGGGGGATCTGTATAGAATTATTCGTTATCCAAATGCTGCTGATAGAGAATTAGCTAGAGCTGGAGAAGTTTATGAAAGGACATTAGTCAATATACGTCGTCATGTTAACGCGGGGAAGTCTGTTAACATCACTAAAGACTTTAGTTACAGAGAAATACTATCCTCAGATCACTTAAATCTCGTGGCCAAACTCTCAGGCTGCATTGCACATAGACTAACCACTAACTGCACCAATATGTGTTACCATCTGAAATACCGTTCAATCGATGGAACATGTAACAACTTCAACAATCCAACGTGGGGGGCATCTAGTACCGCTTTCAGAAGAATTTTGAAACCAATATATGAAAATGGATTTGGTCAGCCAGTTGGTTGGTCGAAAGAGAGAAAATACAATAATTTTGATTTACCCAGTGCCAGATTGGTATCCTCCAAACTTATTACAACAGAAGAAGTAACACCTGATTCAAAAATATCACACATGGTTATGCAATGGGGACAATTTCTGGACCATGACTTAGATCACGCTACACCTTCTGTCAGCTCTCAGAGTTGGGATGGTATTGATTGTAAGAGGTCTTGCGACTACGCTGCACCATGTTTCCCAATCGATATACCGAAAGGAGACTCTCGTGTTGGAAACAGAAGATGTATGGACTTCATTAGGTCTAGTGCCGTGTGTGGATCAGGAATGACATCAGTATTTTTTAACGAGATTCAACCAAGGGAACAAATTAACCAGTTAACATCTTACATAGATGCTTCTCAAATTTATGGGTTTTCAGGATACGTTGCACAAGATCTTAGAAATTTATCATCAAATGATGGTTTAATGCGTAGCGGAGTTATTTTCCCAGGAAAAAAAGCGCTTCTACCATATTCTTCTGGAACACATGAAATGGATTGTCGTCGTGGCCCGGTAGAAGACAATGTCAAGTGCTTTGCTGCGGGAGATATCAGAGCTAACGAACAAGTAGGGTTACTTGCGATGCATACCATATGGTTCCGAGAACATAATAGAATTGCCACACAATTGAAGCGTTTAAATCCACATTGGAATGGTGACAACTTATACCATGAAGCAAGAAAAATCGTTGGTGCTGAAATGCAACATATAACATATAAGCACTGGCTACCTATTATATTGGGTCCTTCTGGAATACAGAAATTAGGGACATACAAAGGTTATGACCCTTCGAAGAATCCTACCATAGCCAATGTTTTTGCCACCGCTGCATTGCGTTTTGGCCACTCCCTGATTAACCCCATTCTTCAAAGACTAGATAACAACTTCAATGAGATCCCTGAAGGACACCTTCCGTTGCATAAGGCTTTCTTTGCATCTTGGCGATTGGTAGAAGAAGGTGGAGTTGACCCTTTACTAAGAGGATTATTTACAGTGCCTGCAAAACTTAAAACTCCCGGACAGAATCTTAATTCAGAACTGACTGAAAAACTGTTTCATGTGGCCCATGCTGTGGCTTTAGATCTTGCAGCAATGAATGTGCAAAGATCGAGGGACCATGCAATTCCCGCATATACTGAATGGAGGAAATTCTGTAATTTATCCACAGCAAACTCCTTTGATGATCTGCAAGGAGAAATATCAAGTCCTGAAGTCCGGGAGAAACTTAGGGAGATATATGGCAGTGTACACAATATAGATGTTTGGGTTGGGGG
This sequence comes from Hesperophylax magnus, assembly GCA_026573805.1. Classification (NCBI taxonomy): domain Eukaryota; kingdom Metazoa; phylum Arthropoda; class Insecta; order Trichoptera; family Limnephilidae; genus Hesperophylax; species Hesperophylax magnus. The sequence continues at coordinate 2,075,975 of JAIUSX010000071.1, forward strand.
AATTTTAGAAGACCAAGTGGAGGGGGCTAAGGTCGGTCCTCTTTTCCAATGCCTTTTAATAGATCAATTTCAAAGACTGCGTGATGGAGACAGATTTTGGTACGAAAATCCCACAGTTTTCAAGGGAGAACAACTTAATCAGATCAAAGAAGTAACACTGTCTCGGATTTTATGCGACAATGGTGATAACATAGATAAGGTCACTCATGACATGTTCATCCTTCCAGAAGCGCAAGGAGGCTTTATTGGCTGCGAGCAAGTTCCAAAGGTAGAACTGCGGATGTGGGCAGATTGTACCGACTGTGAGGGCGGATTCTGTAGTATCACAACTCCACAGGATACTACACAAAGACGAAGGAGGTCTATCGATGGACAAATTCCTCCTCAAATTGACGCAAATCACCAAATACTACAAACCCCGAATACTGAACTGGGAAGAATACAAGGAAATATACATTATCTAGAAAACCTACTTACTGAAACACAAAAACTTAAAACTCTGAAAGTAGAAACGCTCGCAGAGTTTAAAGACATTGTCAAAATTGTAAAAGATATTTTGCACGAATTTCATGTTGCAGTAAAAATACAAAATGATATTATGGACAGTATGGACAGTATGGACGACAACAAAGACTGTGAAGCGCAATGTAGAATAGAACAAGAAGCTAACAAAAATTAAACTATGGCCTGTGAAATACTTCCAAATAAAATTTGGTCATTATGTGCTTAAATATTAAAAGATATTATTTTTCTACAAAAATAAAAAGTTGTTACAAAATATGAAAAGCCACATAAGAAATTTTTGCACGTTTTTACAATTTTAGTTTTGATAAGCTACTGAAATACTAAGGTAGATATTTAGACTTATTTAGCTTGCACAACTAGGAGTAGTTTCAGCCATAGAGTACAACGCATCAGGGTAAAATATAATGATATAATATAAACCCAGCTGGGGCCACTTGTAATACAGCAGCTAAAGCAGTGTTAACCAACTAATTTAGAGTTGAAGAACATTATATGCGGTCTACTACAATTAAAGCAAGAAAGCGCTCGGCTCTAATCAGAACCTTATTCGTTATCAAGAATTGTAATTGACTTAATATTAAATCTCTAAAAAGCATAGTAATTTGTTTACTTTTTAATCGTGGAAATAAATTGTTTGGTAACTGCTTAGTTAAGATTATTTTAAAGAAAGATTTTTAAAATTTGACAACAGGCCGATTTATTATAAACTAAACTCTATACATATTATGAAATATTTATCTAGTCTGAATCATAATATAAATTATTAAAATCAGAATGCACGTTAAATGTAAACTAACAGTATTGTGATAAAGGTTTTGAATACTTATTTTGCAAATAATATGTATTATATTATATTTTTGCATACCTGCCTACTTATTATACTTTCTTAATAATAATACATAAGTTATAATAAATTAATTTTTGTAATAAGTGTTCTTTTATGTTTACTATTGCAAAAAACTTCAATAAATATCACATATACAATTATGTACGCACCATTTATTTCTCGGGAGTAGACAGGGAATAAAAACTACAACAAACGCCGCATACAAGTTGTCAGAATGTATATTATTTAACCCAAAATAATTATATAAATTGCAACTTCAAGATATTCTCAGTTAATCTTGATGTAATGATGATTAATAATGTAATAAATAATAAAATCTGTACAAACACCAAAACCTACAATAATTATTATTATAACTTGTAATTCGCTAATAAACACTACGCATTGAGAAATGGCCACTTAATTCTCCCAGAGCTGTGACATCATGATACCCTGGATTTTAAATCATTAAAACGACTGATTAATATCATGTACATCTTGTAATAATCACATAATATTGTAATAATATGCATATTGTATTATTTTACTAATTGTAAAAAAATACACACCTTTTTAAGGTACTTTCAGCCTAATAATTGACCAAATGGGGTAACTTAACATCTCAGATGGCAGGGAGAGATTAAGGATTTTTACCTATTGTCCAACAAACTTGGTGTGCGTTCCTCTGGCGACTATATCATTAGAGGATTTCTTTTTGAGTTCTACTTCCAGAAAGGCCAGAGTTTTTCCAGCTTTGATGGTTTTTGCATCAACCACTATGTCTTCTCCTTCTCGGGCACCCTTTAGATAACTAGAAATTAAATATAATGATTCAATTAAAAGTTACTTTGTTTTTAACTATTTTATTATAATTCATGATATCACAGTTAATTTTTTTCTTCAGGACAGTATTTACTATAGTACTCTCTGTTTATCTATATAGGTAACCGGGAGGAACGGAATGTTGCATAAATTATATAGTGGCTAAAAACAAAGTAACTTTTCATTCAATTCCACATAAAGTCAAGCCTCACAGAGGTTGCTTTCTTCATAATTTAAATTATCTAATATAAAAAGAAGAATTTCTATGGCGGACAACGGGCAGGCGGAGTATATTTAATTTTTATACAAATCTATAGTTTTATTCTGAGGTTGATGAAAATCTGCACACTTGACCTTCAAAACAAGATGAAGATCACTGTCTTCGTCTGATTTCGAAAAATTTTGTGTAAAGCTCGGGCAATGCCGGGGACTTCAGCCAGTAACTCATAAATATTATATATTTAATAATTGGTGCAAAATAAACTGCATGGAACTTAATGTTGATAAATGTAAAATTTTGTCCTTTTATAGAACCAAAAAACCTATTCAGTTTGATTATAAATTAAACAATGTTTGTTTATCTACTGTAACATCTATCAAGGATCTTGGGGTCACTCTAGACTGCAAACTTTCTTTCCGTGAGCACATTAACAACATTGTTAACAAATCACTTAAACTACTCGGCTTCGTTCATAGAATAACCTCTGACTTTAAACATATAAGTACCCTTAAAACTCTTTACTGCTCGTTAGTTCGCCCTCACCTTGAATACGCTAGTGTTATTTGGTCTCCTTTCTATGCTGTCCACATTTGTCACATAGAATCCGTACAACATCGCTTCCTACGAGGAATCGCTTGGAGGTTGGGTCTTGAAAGAGGAGAGTACTCATATGATGAAGTTGAACAAACTTTAAACATTTCTTCTTTGGAGAAACGTAGAAGGGACACTGATCTGATTTGCATATTTAAGATTATCAATGGTATTACAGACTCACCTGCTTTGTTGCAACTTATCCAATTCAACATCCCTTCCCGTAGACTCCGAAATAATGAATTGCTGTTCGTCAATCAACATTCTACCAATTATGGATACCATTCTCCTTTGTCCAGAATGTCGAGACTTGTCAACTCACTGTCAAGTCAAAGCATTGAATTTTGTGGTATATGCCTAAATGACTTTCGACAGTCAATACGCAATGTCTAATTTCTAATGCCCTTTGAACCATCTTCATGCTTTGACTTATTATTATCTCCCATTCTTACTTTTTATTATTATTGTCATTATTATTGTCTTCGCTCCTCATTTATATATGCTCTCCTTTCACTGTCATCTCTGTTTATAAAACTTATTCGTGTAATTAATATGTTGTTAATGGACTATTTGTCCGTAAATAAATAAATAAATAATAATAAAAAATATACAAGTACTCATTTTTGGAGTAATTGTATGTTAAGATAGCAAACAAATTATATTCTTGAAAAACTGAGGAAGTTATTTTTAACAAGTCTACTGAATCATTTTAAACTGAAATTTAATAATAAGGTGACCTGAAAAAAATCAAATAAACCAAGGAAAATGAGTTTTCCCTCATAATAAAACTTTCAAATATGCTATCTCAAACTGTTTTTAAACTAAACATGGACATGTATTCTGAGAAGTTGCTGAATTATGCCTGAACTTGGACAATGTGTTCTGTGGAGTTTCTGAATTTTACGTGGACTATGTCATAAGGTGTTGCTGAATTTTACCCAAACTTAGACAATGTATTCTGAGATGTTGCTTAATTTTGCTTGAACTATGACAAAATGTGTTTAGGGGGGTTGCAGAATTTGTGTTCTGAAACCCCAACCCTACAAAAATGTTCTTTGGGTTTTTTTTATTTTTTATATATTCAATAATATTGTTATTGGATTAATAAAAACAGTTTATTTTTAAACAAGTTCTGCTGTGTAATTATTATTACGCGTGACAGCTGTTTCGCCCTCTGAAGGCATAATCAATGTTCTTTGGGGTTGCTGAAGTTTGCCTGAACTAGGATAAAGTATTCTGAGGGATAGGTGAATTTTGCATGAACTATCGCAATGGGTTCTAAAGAGTTGCCACAATTTGCATGAACTTTTCAATATATTCAGAGGTATGACTGTTTTTGCCTGAACCAGGAAAATATGTTCTGAGGTGCTACTGAATGTAACCTGAACTAGGACGTTATGTTCATTGGTGTCACCTTATGTGTATGTCGACGGAAACACCGGCATTGCTGACTGCGCCACTGACGGGGTTGGTATGTGTCATGAGGGCATAGGTGGAGATGCAGTCCACCAGAGTGGCGGTAAAGCCTCCGTGGAGGCCACCTCCGGCGTTCAGGTGCTCCTGTTCCACTTTAAACTCCGCACTGCACACTCCTTCTCCTCCAGATACTATTTTAACCTGAAAACACAATGTTAGGTTAATCTAAACCGAATTTGAAATGAGTGAATTAATAATAACAAAACTTTATTATGCCTACACACAAGTGACTTGTTAGGTTTTTCGATAACATAATTTAATGTTTTGATAGTGGAACGGAGATTGTAGGAGTGATTAGTCATTAGTGGTAATATCCTAATTCTCTAGGAATGATAACACATCTGCGCGGTAAAGCGTTACTTTACTGACTTGTTATCAGTATAACTTTTCCTCGTATAATATGCACAAATAATTTTTATAAAAAACACACTTGTTAACACTAAAATATGTGCTTAGTTTTTTTTTAAATTTTAATTTATAGATTGTTATTATCCAATTATAAGATTGTACACTCTGTGGTCTAGAAGTGGGAACTTCAGATGACATATTTTTTGGTTGTTCCTGTCTAGACAAATATCCTCTCTTCTAGCAAGCCTTATCTAAAATTGCCTCCCCTCCATTTAACATCTCTTCTAAGTATGAATTTGAATCCAATCTTCCATATAATTTTGAAATTTGCCAATTTAAACAAAATTAATCACCTATAATCAATAAATTTACCTTCCCTCTCTCCATAATATGAAATGACGGCCTTTAACACCCTTGAAGAGTGAAAGCTAGAAAAATTTAAAAAACTTAACCCAAACAAGACCCTAGGAACTTACTTTATAAAATAGGTTCTATGGTTCTTCTTCAGGTTTTATTAAAAAAGAAAGAAAAACTAACCTAAAAACCCTCAAACACAGAATCTGTGAAATACTTATGAAAACTGCATTAGTTTGCTTCTCCATGGACCGAAATAGTTGTTCCTTTTACCAACTTTTCAAACTTATCTTGTTTTGTTTGGTATGGTTACTAATCACATCATATTTATATAATTTAGTTATAAATAAATTAAACTTATTACCTTTTCAAGAACTTTATCAAATCCGTGAGTTTTGGCAATGTATTCTGATACAACTTTCAATAGAGACATTCCTTTTTGAGAAGTCATTTTATTTATATTTTAGCTAACAATTTTACGTAACAATACCTAGTACCAGGTAATGTGTTGAATCGTATTATTGTATGCTGTTTAACCCACCGGGTTAAATGTATCCTTCAGAAGTTATATATTTTCTATATAGTAGTTTTAGAAAGATTAAATGAAAAATATTTCAAATATATTCAACTTTCAAATTAGCGTGACTTTGACATTGACAGCCGTAAAATGTAAATTTAACAGTGTTGCCAGCTCGATTTTAAAAATAAAGCAAGATGTCACGAAAGGGTGCTTAAAAAGAGCTAAATGGCTCATGCTACTAAAATAATAGAATTTTGACTTTTTATGGTTTCATTCCTTGCATCCTTTTCAAAACATTTGAACTGCTTCAAAAGGATCACAAGAACTTCGTTCCTGGTATCTTTATCAGAGTACATCTTACTTCCACATGTTAAATCCATATATAATACTAAAAAAATCCGTCGCAACTTCACGATCATTAATTAGTCGTGCCGGTCATTTTATTTATTTTTATTCATTAAATGTACGCTCACAAACAACTACGCAATAAGGCTCCGCTAATTTGTTCAGTTTTGGGAACAAACAGCTTGTGCCCGTTTATCGATTTGTTCGCTTTTTTTAACAATTCATATGGTCTTATAGAAATCGTTGTACCTCCCTTACTGTCACAGATAGAATGAGAACTAAACGGCGCACACTGGGGCAAGAGTGATGAAAAACGCCCTTTATTCACAGGGACGTTTTTAAGAGAAAATTTGAATGTGGAAAGGAAGGTTATAAAAAAACAAAAATTTTAAATACATAATATGTGTAAACTTTATTATGTACATATTTTATATTCACGATTTAAATAAATAAATAACAAAACAAAAAAATCAATTCTCTTTATCCGACTTGATTGAGCCAAAATCATTATCATCATCACCATCATCAACACTACCATCATCACAATCATCATAATAATCGTAATCGTCACTATCATCATCATCATCCTGAGTACTTGAATAATTTTCACCTGTCGGCTGTAATGATGGAGCCATTAGCAGTTGTACCGCTTCTATGGGGAGTGTGGTCAACTTTTTTTTTGGCTGCTTCCTTTTGCTCGCAGAGGATCTGATAACAAAAACAACAAATTGAAAAAATATTTTATAATTCCTTAGAATTGAGTGTACGTATTACATTGCTCTGAGCGAAGACCAAACGATTGAGTATTGTCTGCAAATCATCATGAACTGAAATATCACTAACATGGATTTTTACAGTCACTGGGTAACATTCATTTTATGCGGCCTGTACAATTTTATAAGACGGGTATAGTTTTGGAGCATTTGATATTATTACGTTGTATTGGTATCGAGATAATCCCGCTTCCAATACGAGTGCTACAGCATCCTCTCCTGACATAGTAACTGTTTCAAGAGACTTTCTATAAGCTACTTTTACTGGGACTTGATAATTCCGATAAAATATCAATGATAGCTATAGACGCCTCTGTCTGTCCTGTAGTTCTAAGTTCCATATGTGTGGCATAAACTAATTCAGTTAGAGGAGTAGACTTTCTCAAATCCAGAGTCTTTTGTCGTTTCATTCGTTTTGTACTCTGATCAAAGGTAATTTTCGGGCGACCGGGACCACCGCGTTTTAGTGTAAGATTCGGAAAATAAATTGATGAATCCAGCAATATTTTATTTTTCTCCAGAAATCTTACTTCAATCCGGTGCGCTGCACCCATCGTGAATAGTGTTCCGATTTGAAGCGATTTATCCTTCTCGAAATATGTTTTCTGGGATCACCGATGCATCCTGTCCTCAACTCCGTTTCCTTTTGCAGCGAATTAGCTGATCTGGAATGTGTAGGTATCCAGAGTTCTTCATTATTGTGAATAATTGTCGTCTTGTCATGAATAAGGTATCAGAATTCACACCTGTGTGAAAAAAAGAAAATGAATAAATTTCTCCGCTCGGTTCACGTAGTGCTGTATTTGTTACGAAGCATAAAAAACCGCTGAATTGCGTTGTGCTATATCTGTCACCAACTGACATGACTTAATGTCTCTCAGAAAACGCGTTCTATCTTTGTTCTATTATGACCAGATATGTGGTATAAACAGTTTTAGGAAGGGAGACCATAAAGTTTTATCTTTGAGCTACACTTTACCACCTTACGTCCAAAAAATGGAAATTGAATGTCGGTAACGATTATTTTGAAATAAATCTCTATTCTGACAGGTTTTGTAACTAACATGATATCAAATTGTCTGATCCCGAGTTTTTAAAAAAACTGTTCATTTTAATTATAGCTCCCGATCACATTAAAATAATTCATTACTTAAAAAATTGTACATATGTGCAAGATTTTAAAAGTGATTCGTAAATTACAATAGTTACTGGTTCTAAAAGTGTTTGAATGATAGCCCGGAGGTGCCCGGAGCTCAACTAATCTCTAAAAGAATATCATTTTTTTAAAAATCACGACTAAATTTTTGTATATATTTGATAAACAATTTTATCTATTAAAATAATTAATAATGTTCAAAATATAATGTGAAAAAATAAGATAAATACCTGAACATGATGGTTCCATACTCACTTTTGGGATTTGTAATAGGTGTCTTCCGAAATAAATACTTGAACTTGAGGTTTATGCTGGCACTTGTAAACGGCGTATTATCTGCACGAGTGTTCGTTCTGTACTGAGCGGTTTCACAGGTAGAAGGGTATGGTCAAAGGTTTCTACCTACTATATAATAATGCTACAACTATCGAGGTACCTCGAAACAAATGAAGCGACATCGTACTATTGAATTTATTTTTTTTGTTTATTGTATCAACTTCTGGTATTTGGCCCCAGTGTGCGGCGTTGAAAAAAAAAAAACCATACTTTATATTCAAATATAACCACCTAGTAATTAAACCGCTAACCACTGTTAACCACCAAATTAAAATGTACACCTCTATCAAACCAAAGGTTCTGATCGCAATTTACGATATTTTGTGATTTTTTTTCTAATTTTTTTTATTTGAAATGAGAAAAAATGAGGTGCTATAATGTTGAGAATACATGTATTTAAAAAAATAGTTTTTTTTTTTGTTATCTGCAATTTTAGTTCAGCATTTAAATGAAAAACGTGAGGCAAGCTATTTTTAAATCTTTTTTGTGTTTGCATTAAAAATTTTAATATTTATAAAATGTTTTTTTTTCTAATAATAAAATTTGAAAGCGTATTTCATCACCTTTGAAAAACAGATTTTAGTTTTCAGATACTTATTTCGATTTTATTGAGTAGCGGAAATACACACAAATTCCCCGACTTTCTGACAGCTTCTCTAAGAATTATAACGGTCAATAAGTCAGAGGCCTGAAGGGCTAGGCAGACTGTCTAAAGTTGGTTCAACCGCTCAAACTCGCTACAGGTGATTCAACTTGGTGGCGGTTGGATGGTGACTGGATGCTCTGGCGGTACAGCCATGCAAATTGATAGCCACGCCCCCTTATCGCATACAAAAAATCTTTACATGGTTCAACTTTACGTTCAACTCATCAGATTGATACAACCGCTCAACGAAATTGAATGGTCTTTAGCGTTTGTAGTGGCGTAAAATATTACAAACAATAACTAAATAGCTATTTAATTGCACTATTTTCCATCCACAACTGAAATAGTCGATTCTTTTTGTCACTAAGTTGAATTAAAAGGTTTGTTTTTTATTAAACGCGTATTGAGAATAGTAGTCGTAGGTAAAATTTACCTGTTAAAAGTCAGAATTATAGAAGAGTATGTACGAGAAGTACATGAATGTGAAAGAAGCAAGGAATTTGTGCCGAGACAGATTTAAGCGGCGGTATATCCTCAGGCTAACACTGTTGTTAATTTATCTGATTATTTATCCTAGATGTAATATGTATTTGCTTGATATGGCGGGAAGTGTATTAATTGGAATACAAATGTATTATTATTCATATGATAAAACCCTGTCCCATTCTGCCTTCATAAAGTATGGGTACCTATGGGCTTGACTTTACACTCGTACACCATTTTAAAGACAGTCTTCCCCGCCAGGAATACATGGCCAATTCATGCAATTCCAGTCTGTCACAATGCTAGTTAAGAGAAGTTGATGGATCAAGAACTGGATTTCTTACCTGCCTGTGCATATTCGCACCAATCTCAAAAGCATGTAAAGTGATGAAAATACAATAATTATCGCAGTACAAGTATTAAAAAGGAATCAAACTCGGTTATATGACATTCAGGTATTACCAAATATGTTTATTTTCCAAAATTTAATGATATCTTGAAATATTTTACAAATAAATAAATTTCATTCATAGAATTAATTACCTACAATAATTACAAGACCAAAATACATGTAGGTAAATGAAAATATGTACCAAGATTGAAAGAATACAATTGTTTTAATTCACGATTTTGTGGTAATCAAATAATACAGGTAACTAAATAATTATACTGACAAAGAATGAATTATGTGTGGTTAAAAATTACAACATTTAATATTAGTTTACAGTATTTTTGATACCAAGTGCTGCTACAGCATTCTACATTGTGTTTCATAAAGATGATCTTGCTTTGTGGCAAATGTCAATTATAAATTAATGAAATTTGGTCTTATGTATTCCTTCACTAGGACAGGGATTTATAGGAGGCACCAACTAATTCAAAACTAGTGTCCTTGAAAAATTTAACTCATTCAGTGCCGATTATTCCATGGGCGGACCCAGTCAGCAGCAAACTTGTATTTTATATGTTATCCACTTAGATGTGAATGAATGTGTAGGTTCATGTACATTATTATGAGTGTATAAAAAAACAACACAAAATTTTGCAGCTTATGGGTTAAAGACCTGACACCACAAAGCAAACATCACACATTTATTTAACGGAAACATTGAAGTATAGTAGACACAACCAAATGAATCTCATTTTGAGAAATTTCTACATTGAAATGATCTTAAATTGCACGGGGCCGGTAAATATAGAATAAAGAAAAATTTACGATATAAATACAGGTATCTTACATTAATTATATTATTGTTACTGTTGAAACCAATTAATCTTGTAAATAAAACATATTATATTGATGATGAGGCAATACTCATCTTACTCATCAATTTACTGTAGACCGGACAATATAACATAGCAATTCCTTTGACGTACAGGGTTCAAATTAGCGATGAGTCGTTCATGAACGAGCCAAACAATTGAGCTTGCTCTTTTTGATGTGCTGTATTTGTACGACTCCCATTAAACTGTACGATGGCTCAATTGAACAGTAGAACTTTTTTTCAGGAGATATTTTAGAAAAACAGCGCCATTAAAATTATCCAAGTATGAATTGTTATTACATACTCAGAAACGTGAACGGCATCTGACAGTTAGACATCTGGACTTGGATATATGTATCTACTAAGCAATGAGCATTCTGTGCCTCCGAGATATGGCTCCCCCGATACGACTCCCAGCTCCCCAACATAAACGTATGAATGATCGAATGACAAAAAAATTGCTATGCCTGTCTGGGCTATATTCATCACAGACAAAATAGACCCTTATATGCTCGGACATTTGTTGATACTAAAGAATCTTCTCTCCTGTAGAAAGTATAATTTGAAGTGAATTAGATTCCAAGGGGCAATGAGAACAGTCAAAGGGTCGATTAATTGCAGCCCAGCTAACATAAACAAAATAACTGAACACACGGGGCAGTTTGGACATCATGGATATTTGGCACACGTCACATGGCTCCGTCATGACAGACAGATTGGAAACCAAAAAGGCCATTTGTTGGCCCTATTACCCTAGTGTCTTAATTACCCCGATACACTTATACTAAAAAATTACATAGAAATTATATACTATTATTATGAATTAACAGAAATACAACAAAATTCATAAATGAAACTCAATTAGTACGACACTCATTTCAGATACATAATAATTTTGAAGCTGAACCCCATTTTTAATAATTTTTCATCAAAATAGTAATCAGAAATTAATACAAAAAGCGGTAAATAAATAAGCGGGTTCCAGTTTATAATCGATGGGCAAAAAAAAGGTACAAAATCTAATAGTAGTTTGAGTAAACTGATATAAAATATGGATTGAAAATGTTGCACTAAAATATCAATAAAACCCAAAAAAATATATTATGTACGTAAAATGTATTGGTTATGAATACATTTAAAAAAATATCAATATTTAGTGAAGAGATCACTTGAATTACAAATGTATAGCTTGCTGAGTATTTCTTTCTTCAACAAGGGATGTTTCATCTGATATCTTAAAGATCAAACACACAACACAATTCTATCAATTATATAAATTGACACAAAATAAAAATATAATTAAGTCTAATACTACTTTCAAATAAAATATAAAGGACGGGTTGTTTCACAAAATTACAACAATTCATCAAATTTCAAAGTTAATTTTCAAGTTCTGTGAGGGTTCTATTCAAGTTCTGTTATTGTATCACTATTGGCCAGTTATTACACAAAACTGAAATAATAACAGAACTTGAATAGAACCTTTACAGAATCTGAAAATTAACTTTAAAATTTTGATGAATTGTTCAAATTCTCTGAAACAACCCGTTCTTAGTCATCAAAAATAAAGTCAAATTATGTAAAAATTAAAACATTTTATATTATTTATATGATCTTAAGTTCGTTTAGTTAATCTTTGACCAAAGATGTTTATTAAAACTAAATTCTACTGTATATTGCGAACCTCCGGTAGTGTTAAATTGCTGAAAGTTGACAATGGATTATTCAGAACTGAGTTTACTGAAGGAATGAATAATTAAGAAAATGCAGAGGGTTTATCTAACGAACGGAAAAATTAGTTTCTTGTTAAAATCAGAAGCCAAAATTGAAGAAAATATACTTATCATGCATTGCCAATAATATTTTCTTCATTAAAATTTTTTGGAAATATCTTAAACTACAAAAAAAATTCTTTGGCGTACAATGATTGGTCCTCTTAAGAAAAAAATTATCCAATGGCTTTTGAATAATGCACATTTGTAAAATATAAAATAACTTTAACTATTAGGAGCCGGAGACCTGCAATTGCAGTGTTGAAGAATGTCGTGTCCGTCACGAAGCATTGCAATTGCAATGTCGACCTTATAAATTCATTTTGCCTTTGGATATTACTTTTACAGGGTTTGTTAAACACAAATATCAAAATGTCACTTTATCATGTATGGTATTGTCTTTGTGTTGGCCTTAACAAAAATGTATTTTTATTTATTGAATATTCTTGCCGGCTCCTACACGTTAAAGTCCACTTAGATAGAAAAGAATAAAATTCATGACCATATAAAAGTAGCATTTAAACCCCTCCAAATTATAATATTTGTCCAGGGTAGGGTACATAAAAATATTGCACAAAAGAAAATTAATTTTCATCATTGTCATAAAAAAAAAATGAAAAAAAAATTACTTTGTTTTAAAACACACTTTAGTAGGTTTTAAAGGTCGACCGGTTTCGGTTGCACTCAACCTCCTTCAGGACAATGGAAATATAAACTAAATTAAATACAGAGGAAAATTACAAGGTGGTAATAAATAAAGTGGTTTAAAGCAAAGTAATTTTTTTTCATTTATATAATGTCCTACCACAAAGTGTTTGCTTTCTTCGATAATTGAAAAAATAAAAATTTAGTAGAACCGGCATTGTGACCTTTTTACTAGCCAATGTTAGAATCATTTAAATAAATTAAGAGGGGAGAACCCGCTTGGTAAAAGGGCATTCTAAAGTAAAGGAAATTAAAAGGATTCCATTCAGTCGGCCATTTCAATGTCATTTTTGTACTTCTGCTTGACAATGACCACCCCCTTCAGCTTAACGGAAATGTCGTCGTGCATGAGACGAGCGTGAGGATGCTGCTTGATGACGGACACAGGGTTGTCTTCCCTCTTCTTGGTCTCAAGCACCACGCGCGGATTCAGCAGTTGCTTGGCGGGAGCTTTGACATTGACATTGGACCCATTCCCGTTGGCATTCCCGCTGGCGTTCCCATTGACGTTCCCATTGGCGTTCCCGTTGGCGTTCCCATTGCCATTGCCGCTGCGGGGAGCTGGTGCCTGCGCCAGAGACGGGTTGCTCGACTCGTCGTAGCCAGAGTCGGAGGAATTGTCGCTGAACTTGCCGAGAGGAGTGTCATTGTCTTTGGCGGGGTTGTTACGTGCCGATGGGTGCACCGCACACGGCTTGAAGTACTTCGAGTCCAAGACCACCGAGCCATTCGGGCCTTTCCAGACAATGCCGCAGCAAACGGCCTCCCTGAGAAAAAATATTGAAAATAAGGAAATCAAAATTAAGAGAAATGTGTATCCACTGAAGATATAAACTGTTGGAAGTGTGTTGTGGATGTCTCTGTGTGCCTGAAGAAAGGTCAATTTTAAATATATAAATTCTTTCTTGAACAGATAATCCATTTAATTGACCTGATTGAGGCCTAGGGGTTGAAAGGTCTTGTAACATACTTCTATTGATTTTCTGTTCAGTGATGTGGACTTTGAAAGACAATGTACATAAACTAAAAACTAAGATAGGTAGCAATTATGATATAATAATGAATGCAATGGTACATACATCTTCCAGATGGTACTGTCCAGGAAGCCAACGTCCGACATGGCATTGGCGTTGAGGTTACGCACTGGCATGGCGGGCTTGCGACGCGCACGCACTACCACCTCCTCGTCGCTGGCACCGTCATCATCGCTCCACGACTCCTCCGACATGCTGCCGGCTTCGCCCTCCTCCTTGATTCGCTTCTCGCTTCGGTACATTTCGTCTCGCTTCTTCTTGAACTTACTCATACACTTCATACCCGGCCCAGCCCGAGCATCAACAACCTGCAAAACAAACATTTTATAAATAAAAAACAACAGGGGCCTATATACGCAAGGGTATGCGGATGACATTGCAACCATAATAAGGTGTTGGGATGCAGACACAACCCGAGGCCTTATACAGTCAACACTGGCAACAGTGGAAGAATGGTGTGAAGAAACAGGACTGTCAGTCAACCCAGACAAGACAGAACTAGTAATCTTTACACGTAAAAGGAAACTAGAAGGATGGAGCAATCCAACCTTCTATGTAAAGGAATTAGAACCCTCTGACACGGTTAAGTACCTCGGAGTCATCATAGATGCCAAACTGAGCTGGAAAAACCAGGTGGAAACTGTAGGCAGAAAGGCCTGTGTTCTAATGTGGACAACTAGGCGAATCTGCGGCAGAACGTGAGGTCTCAAACCTAAAATGATGCAATGGCTTTACACAGCCGTTGTAAAACCAAGGATCATGCACGCAGCCCTGGTCTGGTGGAGGAGAACAACACTGAAAACAGTGATGGTCACACTCAATCATATACAGGGACTTGCATGCAGAAGCATCACAGGAGCCATGAGAACCACTCCAATACTAGCCATGGGGGTGCTACTGAACCTACCCCCGCTAAACATAGAAATAGAGGGGGGGCGATGGCGGCAGCCTACAGGTTACATTGCAATGGCCAATGGAGAGGAGAGTTGCCCAGAAACAGTCACACGGAGATAGGAATAAGACTGAGGGCAATTAGTCCGACGGCTGGGATGAAGCAGGACGGCAAACAAGCCGAATACTTCTTCGGACAGCTGTTTAAAGTGACGTACCCCACAAGGGAGGAATGGGACACGGTCCCAGGTCCAAACTCCAAACAGGAACTAATCTGGTTCACAGACGGGTCCAAGATGGAGGAAGGAACAGGGGCCGGGGTATGTCTATAGGGATCTAAGAGGGAACTCAGTATACCTCTAGGAATGCACTGCACTGTGTTTCAAGCTGAGATGAAAGCCATCTTAGCCTGCACACAGGAGAATATGAGTATCGGGTACAGAAATAAGAACATAAATATATGTTCGGATAGCCAGGCGGCCTTAATGGCACTGGAAAGTAACCGATGCGACTCCAGACTGGTGATGGAATGCAGGACTATCCTTACAGAACGAGCGGGCTGACGAACTAGCAAGGAAAGGGGCGAAAGCACCACTTGCGGGATCCGAGCCGGCCGTAGGAGTAGCAGCTTGCCACACCAAACTACATTTCAAGAGGTGGGTCAAATCCCAACACTGGAACGAATGGAAGAAGGCACCCGGAATGAGGCAATCTAAAGTACTCATAAACGGACCGGACCCTAACCGAACCAGGCAACTACTCGATATGGACAGAAACTCACTGAGGGAACTGGTAGGACTATTAACGGGACACTGCCATCTCAGGAGACATGCAACTGTTGGGAGTGGAAAACACCAACATCTGTAGGAAATGTGAAGAGGAGGAAGAGACTCCAATTCACCTATGGTGCCAATGTCCCGCTCTGCTGGGAATAAGGCTCAGATACCTGGGAAGACACAGTGTGGAACCAGAAGACATCGCCACATATCCAATGACAGCCCTGGTGAACTTCATAAAAGGGACCGGGTTACTGGCAAGGGAATGAGGTAAAATGGGAGATAGTACAATGGGCCCAAAGTGCTCGCGGGGAACGTAAGTAAACCGCCTCCGACGTTAAAAAATAATAATAATAACATGGCATTTATATAGCGCAGTTTAGTGTCATTTCACTTCAAGTGCGCTTAACTATAACAAACTTAAAAATGGTAATTCAGTATTAGTGGTTCTTAAAATTATTCCTACAGTGTGCCTTAACCAATACAGATCTAATATTATAACACTAAATACACTGTTTATACAAAGTGATGACAAAACTTCGAATAACAATAACAGCAGGACAGGACAAAACAAAAAAATTAAAACTAAAACATAATATAAAACAGGAGGCAGTTTGTGCTCAGAAATGAGAATTTTCTGAGCAGACATTTTAAAAGGGTACAATAAGGAGTCAACCGAAACCAAACAATTACCGGAAGTTTTAGAATATGGCTTATTATAAAATATGTTTTAAATAATTTTGTTTTTAAAGCCCATTTAAATTCAGCCAAATTCTGGGCCTGTTACACTAAAAGAACGATCATAGTAAACGGGTCGATTTGACCTTAAAAGTTCGATTAGACGATTACTAACATCTAGATCTGCTGACCTTAGAGTAAGCTGTCTATTGCTTAAGTTTTGTCAGACACATAGTTCCGATATATAGGCTGGCGCCATTCCTTGCAATGCTTTGAAGGTCATTAAGCAGATCTTAAACTCTTTCAGGGCATCAAAGCCAGTGAAGGCGATCCCTTAGAAGCGGGGTTATACGACAATACTTAGATTCACCAAAAATCATTCTCGCCGCAGCAATAAAAACTGACTGGATTCTATTGATTTGTTTCTGAGGTAGGCCGGCATATGAACTATTGCAATAGTCCATACGTGAGGCGACGAACGAATTTATGAGTGACTTTGCTCCATCAGAGGGAAGGCATCTCCTGATTGATTTTATCTGCCTTAGATGGAAAAAACCAGAACTCACAGCTTTTGAAATTTGCGATTGAAGAGAAAGACTATTGTCCATGGTGAAACCCAGAAATGTTATTTCGGCAGAAGGGATTACATCTGTATCCTGAATACGGATTGGACTGAAGTCAAGGAGAGCTTGCCTTCCAGGGGAAGCTATCCACATAAATTCTGTCTTTGTCGAATTTAGTTTAAGTTTATTGACAGACATCCAACTTGAGATTATGTTAATGAGGCTAACCACCTCGTTTTTAAGGACGTCTTTTTCGTCCGGAGAACAAAACTTGAAAATCAAACGATCATCTGCGTAGCCTTGTGATTCAAAGCCAAAAAAAGCCAGTGAAATAAACATTTAACAATTCTGATGGAAATTGTCCTAGTCTGAAGTGGACACTAGTTGTGTGACACTAGCTGTCCAGAAGTGGACACTAGTTGTGTAACACTAGCTGTCCAGAAGTGGACACTAGTTGTGTAACACTAGCTGTCCAGAAGTGGACACTAGTTGTGTAACACTAGCTGTCCAGAAGTGGACACTAGTTGTGTAACACTAGCTGTCCAGAAGTGGACACTAGTTGTGATACCATGATATCCATGTTGGGTGTCAGCTTGGGGTGTTTCAAACTTCACCAAATTTGATGACCAAAATATCAACGAATAGCATCATTTTGAAAATTTATTATTTGAACGGTTCCTGTTAAATGCCCATTTCAGCTATTAATTACATTGTGATCCTTTATAACTTGACGCTGGAGAGGGCTTCAGAGAATGACACCAAGTCGGTGCCATTTAAGTATTCTTGTCAAGCCTCTTGGGCTCTTCATTCACCTCTAGATATACAAAGAGGAGCGAGGCCGCATAGAGTTTCTGTATTTCCACCAAAAGCACCCGCAACCATTCCTCCAAATTGCAAAGCTGAAGAGAAATGCTTAATATCAAAGCGTCCAGCATGTCAAGTGTTCATTGCTCTCTATGCAGCACAGGACCGTAATGAGTAAAGGAGCCTGATTCACTAGGGCAATTATTATTGTGAAAATGTTTTCATTTGTGAATAAAGGACATACATGGTAACCGGAAACTCATAGCAAAAGCGGGAAACTGGTGAATCTACATCACAAAGAGAACCCATAACAACTTTTTTTCAATTTGAGCATTTACATACTTTTCATTCATTTTTTTCGGCAAACAGGGTTGAAAAACTTTCGGAGCAGGGTCTATGCTTCGACCCATTTTAAAATACATTAACCTTTGAAATGTTAAGCTCCCGTGATCTAATACCTCTCGAGAGTAAAAAACCCACAAAAAAAGGTATTATTATTTCCATATAACCAATTGGACAGGCTGGCGCTCAACGGACAAAAATTTTTCGTATCCAGATACTTTTGGCACTTGAGAAGTTAAGCAGCTGATATTAATTAACACCCCAGCGAATGATATTTTTAAATTTGACCTAAAAAATTTCAAATTCGGACTTGATTTACTCGAAAATGAAAACTCAAATCAAAAAAAAATATCCCACAAAAACAACTTCAAATGCGAAATAGATTTACCAATTTCCCGCTTGTACTACGAGTTTCTGGACACCGTGTATAAAGGAGTATTCCATATAAAATTAAAAATGAATGAAGTAAGGACAAAAGCGGTAATCTCTAAAGTCGAAATTATTATAAAATTCTTCTTTCGAATAAAATAAAATGTACTCACGTGTCCCCAGTGTCTCTCAGAGCCAGCAGGTAGTCGCTTAAAGCGCTTAACCAGCAACACACACGCGTTGCAGATTTCCCCTTGTCTCGGACTGGAAAGCTGAAAACACTCCTGGAAGTCGTTTTCGTATTTTCTGGAATCTGTGAACCTCGAACTGTAACAAAAGAGACAACATAATTTTAAAAATTTAAACAAACATGAATAAGAAAACAATGGAAGAATGAAAAGAAGAATGGAAGGTACCTTACCCTTTGAGGAAAAAATTTAGAATGACAACGCTTCGTTAACGCATTCAAGACTAGCAGATTCTTGCTAAATCAGCATTGATCAAAGTAGTAGGGATTATTCTAGGAATTTCTACACGTTTTTTTGACAAAATGCTTACGAAGCATCTGGCAGAATGTAAAAGAACAAAACAGTTTTCTGTGGAATTGACAAAAATTGCTGACTGTTAAACAATCTATTTTTGTGGTGATAATGCTAGTCAGCAATTGAACAACACTTTCTAGGCCGCGTATTTTCACCATCAATTAAATTGAGGTTATTCTTTTTTGAATATGTAAGAATGATTATTTATTATTATATTTTCAAAATAAAACAATGCATTTTGTAATTAATTTTAATTTAGGTGTAATTTCATTGTTAAAAACGGTTTGTTACACTTGACTCTAAACTTAACACCACTCTAGGACACGTAGTTTAGATAGGAAAAATATGCAAACCAAACACAAACAATTCGGACTCGGCCAATTAGCTGAAAATATCTCCACGAACGGAGTTTGTACTCGAAAGTGCCGGCCAACTGGAAGAAAAACACATACTGAACAGTATCTGGACATGGCCTGGAGTTATAAGTGTTATCGTGCATTACCCGCCTCACAACGCTGCCCAACTGGGTGGTGACATAGCTCCCTGCCTTTACACTGTACAGTCAGGGGCGCTCTTATGAGGTGTCACATAATAATAAATGTAAAAAACACGGCATTTGATAATACCAGTAAACTCTATGAACTCATTCTTAAATAAATTTGGATATACCAATAAAAAACTGAACAAAGGTTCAGGTTATAACTCCTACCAAATTTGAAATAGAGAGTCACAGACATATTGGTAATCTCCTACTTTAACTTACTATACTTACTACTTTTATCTTTAACAAAAGCTGGCATGGACTGAGAAGCGGCGGTAAATGGGGGCCATTATTTGAAGTTGCAATGTGAAAAAATTAAAAATGGCACTAAATGCTAATTTGTAACAATGTCAAATGTAACAGGATTCAAACACATGTGCAAAAGTATAGCAAAATCAAAATTGAAATCAATTTCTCCGTTATTGTGTTATGTTGAACCTTATTAATAACGATGTCATGGCATACAAACACCACTTGCCAAACACACCACATGGTTGCTGATTTTTTTTAAATATTAACTCAACACAGGATGTCGTGTTATCTTTAGGGATGCTGGATGTAGGATCCTTTCAAGAAAGGAAGATGCGCATCAGGGACTTGAAGAGACTCATGTTTTGGGAGAGAAAACGACAAGGGATAAAAGCCGGTAAATTGTTTCAAAACCAAGATTTTTAAATACAAAAATGATTTGTATAAATGACAATGTCAATTGGGAATCTTTTACCTGTAATTATTTGAAAATTCCAACCACACTTGCAAAGAGCGAGTGCGCAGGGGATGGCCAGTGTCTCACAGGGCAGTGTATATTACTTCACATTTTGTTTATTAAAAAAATAATACAGTGAAACTCTCTTAAGAAGTTTTCCAAGGGACCGGGGAAAAAAAACTTCTTAAGTGGGAAAACTTCTTAAGTGGGATTCAATTTTAGCCATTTAATAACTCGAGTCCGGGGCATACGTCATTCCTATGTCTACCTACGTTAAATTGTCGTGAAAACAAGCTCATATGATCCTCATGGACAAAGTAAACACAATTTTAAAACTGTTAAAGTACATCCCTCGAAAAAGCCACTCGAATTCGGATAGTAAAAGTTGCAGCATTCCAAAAGGTTCATACTGTTGATCTTATTTTAAATTGGTGTAAAGGCAATGGATTATACATATTTACTTGTTAGTGATTACTCACTCTTAACTTGACAGTTGAAGACAGAGCTGTGGATATACGCCGTCTCTTTTTTACGCTTTCGTTTACTATATGAACTGAGGGAGAAAGAAAGAATTGTTGTGGTTAATTTTACCAAGCGGTTTGATAAAAGGACACCGCAAGTAATTTTGTTAACCGCAAACTAATGATAGCGGGTTCTTTGCCTCAGAACCGTTTGCGTACTGCAACCCTGTCATGGCACTGCACAGAAAAATCTCACAAAGTCTACGCGGCAAACTGCTTATTAGTTGGCGGACTTTAACTTTTTTGCACGCTTGCTGCTTGCTCCAATGGCATTTGAGAGACTATTGTTATGATGTATTTTCGCCAGGCACAGTCGACTATCGTATATTTTTAAAGATATTTTAATCCTTTTCTAGAAATTCCTTATGAAAATAATATACGCAGCTCAATATTATGTCCTACCTGTAGGTTCATTTATGGTCCTACCTAACTAGCAGACATCGAATAGCTACGATTTCGCACATAAATAAATGGCTTGATGCTTGAATCAGAAAGTTATATCATACGAGCTGTTTGACGCCGGAATTATAATCTGTGAACGCATCCAAAAACTACAAAAATCATTTGCGAAGTTTCGTTTCAATCTACATTTTAAATTTATGCATATGTATTTCCTAACCTTCAAACTTAATTTACGACAAATGTCAGATGAAACATGATGCACGGCAATTTTTGATGTTTGAATGAAAAAAACGTAATTATAATGCATATTTTACCATCTCCCCCGCCATATAATCATGTTGTTATGTATTTAAAGGTGAAATATTCCGTATTAACCGTGATCCGATAGATCATCAAAAGTTTTTTGTGTTTTACAAATTCGATGGAATAAAAATTTTATACAATAATATTACGAAACATCTCTATGTTCATTATCAAAGGGAAGATTATTGAAGGAGGCGTCAAATGTATGCAAATGTAGATCTAGCCCACGTTGTCATTAAGGTTGAGTTTAATATAATCTTTCATGTTATTTCGGCCTTAAAGATGCTTGCATATTTGTTACATAATTCCGCATTGTTTATTCGTTCCATTGCTATTTTACCTAGTTAGGGGATTAGGAGACGGGGTATTTGGTTTATTTATTGGTTACGGCTTACGGCCCGGCGGCCGACAAAGGGTTTTATGGTCTCAGGTACTAGGTATGGGTTTCAGTCAACGTCTTTCAATTTATGACTTGGAAAAAGGTTCATTTTAGATATTTTGCGACACAATATTTCGTTTGTGTTGATTTTACCGCCGGATTTCTAAAACCTCTTAAGCGGGAAGCAGTTTTAGCTCTAAAACTTCTTATGTGGGAAAAAATCGTGTTTTTTGTATGGAATTTTCAAGGGACCAAAAATCAAAACTTCTTAAGCGTGAAAACTTCTTAAGTGGGAACTTCTTAAGCGAGTTTTACTGTATGTAAATACAGGGTATATCAGCACATATCTGAAATATTTTAAACAGTGATTCCTGGGCATATTTGTAGTAAAAATATAGATATCATTTTGCTGTTTAATGACATTTATTTCATTTAAAAACAACAAAAAAATCCATTACATTTCGCCACTCGGTACAACGTAGCTCATCACTTCATAACCACTGTGTCTCATTCCAGCAGCACCGTGCAGACGCGTTAGCCATTATGATCACTGGCAACGTGTGGTAGAAAGAATTAAAAAAGTTTTAAATCGTAAAAAAATATCATCATTCAGCAAAATGACAGATACCTTTTTTATTACAAATATGCTCAGGAATCAGAGGTTAAAATCTTCTGTGTACTTGCTTGTTTATGCAATATATATGGGAGGGGTAGGTATGCATTCGCAAAGACTCGGTGGATAGGAAATCTCAAAACATGCAATTGCTCTACCTACCCAATGTACCATCCCAATGACCATTTGTTGCAAGATGTCAAAAAAATGACATTATGCTCATTTGCAGTTCTGCAGAGCTCAGTACAAAATAGTACCTCAGACAGGGAGGATTGACGTATGACATAACCGCAACCGTTAAATACAACCAATAAATTATTGTGAATATAATTTAATATTCATATTTTAAGTGCATCCAGAATCTGGCAGGCTGGCCCCAACTGCGAGAGGTGAGTTCCCTTGTTATCCTATAATCCAATCTGGGCTTTTATGTTAAAAAACCCAGGTTTAAACATTGAGGAATCCTGTCCGTCAAGTTTAGCAGATGCATTAAAAATAAATTGTACCATATTTCGTTGCGATTAACATAGTTCTGGGACTGGTCCTTCGGATACGTTGAGTCCAAACGAGTTAAATAATTTTATTGAACGATTTGCGTCTTCCATATCGGTAATGTATTATTGTAACAATTAGGTATTGATAACCTAACGGACTTTATAATATTACATATTAGATATACAGTTAGCGCAAAATTTCCATATGTCTATTTGGGAGAAAGATATACCTACGTATAACGATTTGATAGAATATATTCATTCGCATGTCAAAGTTCTTGAACGAACTGAACAAAACGATGGTAAAGTTGTTGAAAATAAAAACAAAGTTACGCATTCATTCGCTGTGGTTGAACTAATAATAATTATCATAAATACAGTAATAAATGCCAGAAATACAAACGAAATGATCATTTTGAATTGTTTAGGTGTGAAAATTCAATGAATTGACTCCAAAACTTCTAACTCTCAAAAAAAGTCTCACTTTCAGTTTGTAAAATTGAATAACTTTTGTGTTGACTGTTTGAGTGATAAACATAAGACTATGAAATCGGTTTGTAGAATTTGTAAAAAAATGTCCTCACACCGCACTGAATTTTGAGAGCATGGTGAATGATTTACAACATGATTTAACCAGCTTAAATATTTGTAATAAATTCAGGATGGGTTGTTTTGGAGAATTTGAAAAATTCTTCAAATTGCAACAATCATATTGAAGTCCTGCGAAAGAATTCTTCAAGTTCTGTTTTTATTTCAGTTCTGTCAAGCAACTAGCCAAAATTATATTACAACAGAACTTGAATAGAAGTTTCACGGTACCCCTAAGTCTCAATATTACTCCTTTAAATAATTCAGTAATTAAAATTGTCGGTCAGACATGTTGCATTGACGTTTAAATCACGTATTTCTCAAGATAAACAAAAAATCACTCTATTAGTGATCGACAAAATCACTCTATTAGTGGTCGACAAAATCACTGATAAGTTTCCTACACAATTGTGTGCACAAAGTTATTTGAGCATTTAGCGGATGAAAACTGAAATATTCCATCAGAAGTTGTTATTTTACTGGGTGCACAATTATTTCCACATATTATACTAGGAAATAAGGTTTTATCTAGATATAATACGAATGCACCACCTACTATAGAGACGGTATTCGAATATATGTAATGGGTGAAATACCTACGTGTACGCCGGAGGTTTCGTGGACGTTCATCCCCATAACCAACGTAGATTTATATAATGCTTTATCCAAGTTTTGGACGATGGAAGACATGCCTACTAAGTCGATTTTGAGTGCTGATGACGTGGAATGTGAAAAAATGTACCTTCAGTCTGTCCGACGGGATGACTCGGGAAGGTATATTGTATCTTTACCTTTTAAGATAGATCCAAATAATTTAGGGAATTTGCGAAACGCAGATATAAATATTTAGAACGGAAATTTAATACGATGCCAGAATTGCATCGGAGTTTTAGTAAAGTTGTTTCTGAATATCTGGAAAATGGTTGTATAATGTCTGAGGTTCCGTCTTCATCTAATATTGATGAGGCATATTTCATTCCTCATCACGCAGTAATTCGTAAAATTAAATCAACAACTAAAATTCGTGTTGTATTAGATGCCAGTACAGAGACCAGTTCAGGGTTGTCACTTAATGATATTTTGTATACTGGTCCAAACATGCAATCTAATTTATTTACACTTTAATTAAATTTCACTTATTCGCTATAGCATTAACCGCAGATGTTAAGCAAATGTATTTATGTATAACGGTAGCGGAAATAAAACAAATATAATAAACAAATTCAACATGAAGAAATTGGAGTTTATCAATTTAATTCACTCGCGTTTGATTTGAACTGTTCACCGTTCTTAGCAATGCGAACTCTAAGGCAGGTAGCCAGTGGTGAGAGAAACTGTTAACCAAATGCCGCGGATGTTGCAATTAATGATTTATATATGGACGATTTTGTGTATTCTGTAAAAGTCTATAAGTGAAGGTGTCACCTTGTATACACAATTAATGGCGATATTCAAGTCTGGAGGATTTGAATTAGCTAAATGGTCGAGCAATTCTGCCCAATTGCTCGTGCAATTGCCAGAGTCCTACCGCGCAACTATAGATTTCTCGGATAACTGTAGCATTTTAGGATTAAAATGGGATCCAATATATGATTGTTTTCAATTTATGATTGCACGATAAATATTATCGCCTTTGCAGACGCTAGTATGAAAGCCGACAGGTGTTCAGTATATATTCATGTCACAGATAAGGGTGGCAACGCTACGAAGAATTTGATATGTTCCAAGTTCAAGGTAGCCCCTCTGAAAATGTTGTCACTCGATCTATTAGAATTATGCACTGCGTTCATTTTATCTAGACTCGTTAGATCTATTATAAATACTTATAGGAATCGCGTTTTGATAAACGATATATTTGCTTTTTCAGATTCGAAAATAGCACTTTTTTGGATTCACTCTTCCCCCACAGGTGGCAAACTTTTGTAGCTAATCAAGTTAGTGTAATTCAGGAAAATCCTAGAGATTGTCTAGATTGATTGTATTGGTGCATCAGGAAGATGCGCCTCTGCTTTATTGGCCGGTGACTGTTGTTGGGCAGTTGTTCCCGGGTAAAGACGAAGTAGTTCACGTAGCACTCGTAAGGACCACTTCCGGGAGCTTTAAACGACCAGTAGTGAAATTGTTTCCTCTGCCTACACAATAACTATTCATATCTTTATTTATTTATTTTTTAATTTTTCATTCTTAACTATGCAATATCAAGCGTACTTATAAGATTAAACAGTTCATCTTACTTCGTTTTACACTTTAATTCTTTACATTATGTTAAAAGTACCTACTATTTCGGCAGATACTTCCAAGGCCGGGAGAATGTTCACGCAATGTATATGGGATTGGTAGGTATCAAAGATATTAGAAGAACGAGATATGCTATGTTGGCCGCCGGACCGTAGCCGGAGTACTACCTAATTAGGGTACTTTGAACGGTATCGGGACGTGTACGCACAGAAATCTGTTCTATGTATTAGTGCGGATACCTTTGCGATGCCTTAGCGTAAGCGAAGGTGTGCAGTAGTATTGGTGAACAAAACCGGCGACACTCGGCAAAACAATTCCACTCAGTACGAACTGCGCATAGCACATCTCGTTCTTCTAATATCTTTGGTAGGTATGCATTCGCAAAGACTTGGCGGATAGGAAATCTCAAATCCTGCAATTGTCCTACCTACCCAATATACAATCCCAAAATGTCACCATGACCAGTTGTTGTTGCAAGATGTCAATAAAGTGACATTATGCACATTTGGAACTCTGCAGAGCTCAGTATAAAATAGTACCTCAGACAGAAAGGATTGACGTATAGCATTACCACAACCGTGGAATAAGTTATTGTTAATATATTTTAATATTCATATTTCGAGTGCATCCAGAATCTAGCAGACTGGCCCCAACTGCGACGGGTAAGTTCCCTTTTATCCTATAATCCAATCTGGGCTTTTATGTTAAAAAACCCAGGTTTAAACATTGAGGAATCCTGTCCGTCAAGTTTAGCAGATGCATTAAAAATAAATTGTACCATATTGCGTTGCAATTAACATAGTTCTGGGACTGGTCCTTCGGATGCGTTGCGTAGGGCTTATTCCAGCAACACCAACTAATAGAGCGGAATCGCAGTTTCGCGACACCAGTGCTGATGCACTAGTAAGTGTTTGTATATTATATTTTTAAATGAAGGTTGATTGGATTTCTAACACAATTTTTTTCAAAAAGACTACCAATATTTATTTACTAAGTGCATAATGTTCTCTGAAAAAATGTAAACAGCATGTATGTGTTTGCGGCAGTTGTCTTGTTTATCAGAGCAGCGGAAAGGCATTCCAAGAGCACAATGGCTAAGAGAATATGCTGGTTGTATAAGTAAGGTTCTAAGCAAGAACTGATATGGTATATCTTTTCGGCAGTAGAATAATTTGTGTCTGTAATTAATTATATTCAATAACTAATTCGGGTTATGTAAAACACTGAAAATGATTAAACCCAGCAATAATCAACATTACTGAAAAGTACAAGAGTAGTTTGTATTGATACTTTTGAAATATAGGAAGTGATTTTTTTAGATTTTCACTGCCAAAAGTATTATAGTGATTTGTTTTTGGGGTATTATGCCGTGTTGCACTACCTCCTTCTTTATTGAACGTTTCGGACAGCATGCAGTGTCCATCATCAGGGCAGATGTGTAATCTTCACGACTTAGAACAGAGACTTAGACACTGAAATGCTGTCCGAAACATTGACTAAAGGAGGTAGCAACACGGCATAATACCCCAAAAACAAATCACTATAATTTGAAACATACATCCAGTACCAGCAAAATTTTATAGACAATTTTCCGTGCAAACGACACATGTATAATAAACAGTAAGAAGTCTCTAGGATCGGTTTTCTTTTTGTAAAAAATTACAATAACACTTTTTGGCTTGACATTATACATAATTAGTATCATTATTAATTATACCAACCACTCTGTTAGAATTTATATTTTATTACGTCAACTGTTTCGGTTATATCCTAACCTTCGGGACAGTATTATTTGTAATAAAACTGGCATGAAGAAGGTTAGGATATAACCGAAACTATACACAATGTATAAATTCTAATAATAAGTGATTAAAAATAAAACACTATTCACACTAATAAATAGACAAACCAAAGTGAGTACCTACTGATAAGGGACAAAGATGGAACTGTCTAAAACTTTGCTTTCAAATACACTAAAAATATTATAATTTTCAAATAACTTGTATTGTTATAGTGTTTTCCAGAACAGAAAACACTTATCAGGTCTCCTGCTCCTCTCGGGCAGGACTGAACTTCACGCATTAAATGTTGCAAGTGCAAGACTGAACTAGGACAATTTAATAATTGACAAGCAAAGATCTGCAAAAGAAGTACTACGGGTACCATTGTAATTGGGATATACACAATGATAGATAGATACACGGCGGATACGGTCACAATCAGACCAATAAAGGGGGATCAGTGATGCATTTAAATTAATTTGCACTGCAATCATGACACCAATACTTACTGCCAACCTACAGATTTACAATCGCCGTAACGACATTGCACTGGTAATATTGTTAAGTAGCACGGTCTTAATTAATCAGGGAGTTAAGCGCGACGCATAACAGATATTAATTAGTGATTTAACTTATTTAGTCAATCAAATACTGTTAATTCTACTGCATAGAAGATGTCCCTGAAGTGATGGTATAAATTTCTCTAGAATTTATTCCACCAGAGACAATGTTTATAAAATAATCTAACTTATCAGATATAAGTAGTTAGCAAAAAAATAGACCATTGTAACAACTTAACATCGAATCACCGCTACTCTTCGTAGAAGTCGCAATGAGGGTGGCTTGGACATGTACTAAGAATGTCAGAAGACCGACTATCACTAAAAATACTGCATTCAATTCCAGAGGAAAGACGTCCGGTGGACCGCCCCAAGCGAAGTTGTTAAAAACAACTCCTGAGGCTGTGCAAAGAGATGCTGAGGCCGCAAAAGCAGAGCAGAACGGGAAAGTCTGGAGGCGCTTTGTCGAAGTCTCCAACCCCAACAAGGCAAAAATAATTAAAATTCATTTTACTCCTTTGTTTCAAGCCGATGCAAATAAGTGGTGAGATGGCAGAGTGGTGACAAAAGTATACAGAAGAGAAAATGCAGGAAACACCAGTTATTTATTCAATAAGTTACAGAGAAATAATATTTAATAAGGTTATTTATTTTATCCTTATAATAAGTACGTGGGAAGTCATTCATTTAAAATTTAAATATTTAATGATCATGAAATGTTAAATATTATTCATTAAATAATTTAAGCAATACTTTTTAGTCCTTGTTTCTGAGGAAAGATAAAACTAATCAAAAACTACAGCTGGTATAGTGTACCCATAC
Organism: Hesperophylax magnus; assembly: GCA_026573805.1. NCBI lineage: Eukaryota > Metazoa > Arthropoda > Insecta > Trichoptera > Limnephilidae > Hesperophylax > Hesperophylax magnus. The sequence goes on from JAIUSX010000071.1 coordinate 2,105,085, forward strand.
AAATATACAAACCTAAAGACTAGCCCAAAACGAGATGCATTTACTCAAATTAGCTCAATAAACCCTTTATGCTCTGTAACATCAGTTATCAGTCCAAATTTAAATAGGTAATCGTAGGATATTCGATAATTTGGCTTCATTTATTCAAGCCAAAACTGTCCAAAATGTGTTACGCAAATAAATTTCTAATCATACTAAAAACAATCCACTCAATTTGCAATATCGAGCCATGATCGACAATAGATCACAACTGATAATTTTTCTCAAATAGCTTTTTATCATAAGTGTCCTAAATGGGTAGACCTGCCACCTAAATATTTGAGAATATCAAATTATCGCAAAATGGGATCTGTGCCCTGTTAACTTTATTGCATATTACAGTTGCATAAAATGGGAGTTTAGAAAAAATATCATAAGGATGAATAGATGAATTATTTTTTTGCGCCCGTGCATATGCAATATGAATAAATAGTTTTGTAAAACTATCAGTTTTGTCCTTGTAAAACTCAATTCTTTCAAGAAAGGCATACAAATACAATATTGGATTGAATCACCGATAAAATTTTGTAATTGTAAGCCTTTCTTGAAAGAATTGAGTTTTTATACGGACAAAACTATTTATACATATTGCGTACGGCCACAAACAAATTTGTCTTAATATTTTAAAGAATAACTTCATAAAATACTTTTCATAAAATAATTAAATTAACGCCATTTATGAACGCATAGATTATAATGTATGTTACTTTTACCCTTAAAGCTAATTTCTGAGATGCTGCATGAGTTACTCCATTCTGATGAGTATCATCAGTCTATTATATTTGAATTAGTAATAGTTCTTGTGAGTGAATAGCGCAACAATAAACTTTACTTAGTATGATTTAATTAGATCCTTCATCAGAGGAATGTTTGTACCTTTGAGTAGATGAAATAACTTGGTGGAGAAAAGCCCAGTTATGTTAAATTATCAGTGCGTAAACGGATTTGTGAGCTAAAGACTGATGGGATTGCAAATCATGGGAGATATGACAGAGGTTCAAATATTGGGTCATTTTGGGTACTTGTGGTGGGATAGGATGAAGGTACATTTGGGTTTCATTTTGCAGCATCAAAAAAAGTACCTGCAATACAGGATTCAAGAAATGTGAAGACAGTCCCGCAATTTATTTATGCAGTAAAGTTGTAAGATAAAAACGCTATTTATAAATTAATATCCGCCATATAAGATCGCACACAAATTACACGCACATAACATATCACTATGCAGAGTATGACACTGTAACATACACATATCCTAGTGGTCTAGTTAAAAAGGTGTTGTTAGTTATTTAAAAAATATGCAAAAAAAAAATTCTTAAAGAAATCAATCCCTATATTTTCACTCAATTTACTGTACTAGCGAGGGATGGCGATAGAGACACTACATATTTATTAAAAAGTACTTATATTTTATCCAAAGATTCTGCAAAAACATTGTAAAAAAATAATTATTCATTTTGGAGAAAAATTTGGCAGCGATACCATTTTGCATATTATGGTAATTATATTTCATGTGACTTACCTATTCATGTCTTTTGCAGTGTAAACCAAAAAAAAAATATTAAACCAAATCCTCCTAGATCACAAAGCTAGGACACTGAATCAAATCAGCTTCCTAACTTGTAAGAGATCCTACAAAAAAAAATTTAAATACTCTTCTATTTATTCTTCTTTATTAAAACATTGTAATTTTATTGTGGTTAATTTAAAAAATAAATAAAAAAAATACATCTTTTGGAGGTTCGCATTCAAGTTAGAAGGCCAATTTGATTCAGTGTCCCGGCCTTTCTAAGATCTAGGAGGTTTTGGTTAACCCCTGTTTACCTATCATCATTGTGCTTTATATATCTATAAAACCTATTTTACAAGAGTGGACAATGGTTAACCTAAACAACATAATATTTATATATCATTGGTGTAAAATAATACAATCAATTGCATCTTTCCTTTACTGGTAAATCTCTTTGGTAACCCATCAAAATACACTGCATACGTACCTACACAAATAAAATTAGCTTCCAATCTCTTATAAGTGAACCTGCCAAAACTGAACCGACTATTGCAGGAACTATTGACTTACTTTAGAAGATTATGAAGGATGGAACCAGTGAAGGGTAGAAATATGCGCAAAGAGGGGATGAAGGTATATTGTTGCCTAATGAGTTTCATGGAGTCTTTTTCAGGTCCACATGCATTTACCAATCCAGTGTCCAATTTAGCAAAGAACACAAGGCCAGTATGTCACAGTATAGGAAACATAGAAGTATTTAGGTGCATGCCAAATAAAGTAAAGCTGATACAATATTAATATACTACAAGTAAAACCTTATTTGTAATCAGGAGATAGATTTATGTACAGATAAGTCTTTGGTTTAAAAAATGATAATGTTACAAAAGCACAACATTAAATGATACTAATAATGTCACGATTTTTGTCTTGAATTTGTATTGAACGTCTTCTAACATACATAATATCATTCCTGCTCTGGAAGAAAATAATTAACAAAATAATGTTTTCTGCCAGAACAGGGACAATATGATACAGGATGAATCAGTGCATTGGACAACTATGAAAGTGCTTAAAGTCAATAATTTGCAACCAAAGTACAAGTATGCATTTGTCAGTGGCTTTTCTATTTTTTTCATTTTCTAAGACAATATTTAACATGAGATTGACATGGTTTTTGATGAGGATTTTTAATTTTTTTTAAAGCAATTTAAAATTGACTGATTTACCCTGTACCAGGTATGGGAACTGTAATGTGTGTTATGAAGCGTCGGCGCGCAAAGCCAAATTAAGCCAAAAACCCAGAAAATTATTTCAGAAAACTGAGAAGGAAAACTCAATTATTCATTTAAGAAACCCGTGTACATAAATGCACATAAACTATTCAATAAGGTGCCCGTCACCGGCGTCCAGTAATTCGTCCAACCAACTAGAAACTTTTATATTTATACCTGCTTGATTTGGCCTTGCAAATACAACATCCTGCCGACGAGCGGTACACTTTGGGCTTATGAAAAGAAAACATTCTGCTATTCCCTGGAAAAAGAAAAAAAAAGCATTTTGAACAAACAAACAGCAAAAAAAAAAGCAAAAAGAAGAAAAACAATGAAAATAGAAAAAGCATTTTGAAATAAAAAAGACATTACAAAAAAGCTTTCTAATACACAGAACAGAAAGATTAAAAAATATATTCTTGAAATGACATGACATTTAATGGTATTCTTGTGTATTGATGAAGTATTGAACAGCTCAGTGAACAGATGTACAAATGTATGGATTCGAGAGATAGTCAGGTAGATATGATGGAAGTCAAGTGAGTGCATAAGAGCAATAATATTAATATTAATTATAATTAATATTAATTCATCATATTTAAATTTGTTGTGAATTGTTTGATTCCCTTGGCAAGAACATGAACTATTATATATAAGTTATGGTGAGGTGATATTATGGACACACGTAAAATGAAAGGAGAGATACTGGATCAGGAATAGTCGCCAAGTCTACATCTACAACAGATAACAACTCCCAGGAAATGTGAAGAAACTGCAAATAACAGGTGGTCTTGATCCTGTGGAGACAAAGAATATCTGTTGCAGAAGATCAGTAATAAATACCTTGTTACCGAGAATTTTTTATTTATAAATTACCTGAAAATCATAATCTTTGCATGGGATTCCGAAAGGTTCATGTTGTTAAGATACAATTTTCAAAAAATATATATATTTTGTGGCAGTGTAAATATCAAAGAAATACGTCCTCCAACAAGTGAAGTGAAATGAAACAACTTGAAATTTAAAATCTAATCCAAAATCGATATTTATTTGAGGCCGGAATCGAGAAAAGGCTGGAAGTACGGCGTGTGTTTGAAGGTACGAAAGACACATAACATACCTATGTAGGTACAACCGATCGAAGCATTGTTTGCACGGGTTTGCAATTGCGCAGCAAGTAGGACGTAAAAGGGTGTAGCATGCATGCGTTGCACAAATGGAACTTTCATCTTCCCTACCCAATCTCGCAAACGAAAGCACGCAGAAACCAAAAACAATCGGCTAACCGGGCTTGGCAAAGCTTCATTTAAAGCTAAACATTATCAAACATAACGTACACAGAAAGGGGTTGGACTAATTACTAATAAAGAAATATCGTGAATCAGCACTATTTCTACCATAATTTTATAGAAATAATCGTAATTTCTGTAATAAATTAACCACAACCGGCCATGAAGCTTTAAAAAATGAGCAGACAGACGCTTTCATTAAACGGTGCTCAAAATGTAATTCTACGAGGAATCCATTTGCGACACAGCTTTAATAACATTCATCCGGATACATCATCAAAACAAGTTTATATTTGAACGCTAATCAACACCAAACTTTAGTATAAATCTTTAAACAATTTCAATACTCACCGATGTCGCGAACGTGTCGGCCGTTTCAGACAATTTATTTCAGATTGCAGGATGCTTTATGCGCATCTATGCTGCGCAGGTTTCTGTCAAAAATATATAAGCTTTGTAGGTGCTACATGCGTTTAAAAAGAATACTAGCATGCTAAAGTGAAGCACACATGCTTCTGAAATTTGATTCCAGTAGGTAGATACTCAAATTATTGAAGTCATGTAAGGAATCAAATAATCACATCAAACTCTAGCACAGCTTAACTTAGCATACCAGCGAGCATCTTCGCTTAGAGGCAAATCATTTTAAAGAGGACACGTTTGAAAGTATTGATGACTACCAATGGTATCGAAAGTTTCAAAAGAGTTTTTTAACTAGTTTGGAATACCCGCCCGCACTTCTTTGTTACCCCGCAATTGTCCAAAGATACTGAATGCGTAGCGATATTTATCAATTATAATTATAAATATAAATATAAAATAATTCAATTACAAATAATTATTTTCACCTGACAATAGGATGTACCTATAAGCTATGCCCTTGTACTTCATATTTTATTTTAACAAAAAAGATCCTTTATTTTGAATTTGTAACCCATCAACGTCAAGCATTAAATGGTAAATAGTAGGTATCTTTAAAATTATTTACCTTCATTTTGTACATGTATGTGTGTAAAATTTTATAGTAAATTGCAAGCTATGGACGTTTCATGCATTAATCCTCTAAATATCAAAAGAATGTTGAAAAAAAAATTTTTTACGTGTTAACTTGCTTTGACCGGCTGTAAGAGCCGGGACGAGTCAGCAATACCTGAAATCTGAACTCTCGTCCAGGCTGTCGCACAGCGTGTGTGGCACAGTGCGCTCCTATAACTATAGATCAGGGATGGCCAACAGGTCGACCGCGGTCTACTGGTCTACCGCGACGCTGATTTAGGTAGCTCACGGGAGTAAAATAAAGTGAATGGGAAAACATCACAAATAAAATTATTTTGAGATGTATTCGCTCGAAGGACCGAATAAGGTACCTACTCACACGCTTCGGTCGCATCGCAACAACGCAATGGCAGTATCGTTGCGTGCGTGTGCATGAGTCAGTCAACTAAATTCGGCTCGCCTCGCTCCACGCGTAGGTAAGGTATATCGCTGTCTCTTTTCTTTTCATTTTGCATTGTTTTCTCGTGGCTTTGTTTCTTGGGTAGCTAGCCTAGCCAGTACCTACTATTGTCGACTTGAGTGCGCACGGATCACATTGAAGTTGTTATGTGGTGATAATAAAAATAACGTAGGGACTTGGACTGAAATTGTAAATCGCAGTTACTTCGTACTCTCCCCAATATGATAAGCTTATGGAGAATATGCAGTGTCAAACATCCACCCTAAAACTGAATGAATTAAGCTGAATGAAAATTTATATGTTACATTGCATTAATAAATTTTAACAAATTTATCACAATATAGTTTTATTTTGTCACTTTTAAAATCTACCTTGCAGTCGACCGCAAGAAATAATTTTTAACGCAAGTAGACCAAACAGGTCAAAAGTTTGGCCACCCCTGTTATAGATGGATTAATACGTGTGCTAAATTAAGCCTTTTCTTTGTTTTATACATATTTTATAATAAAATGATGTAATTTGTCTATTTTAAGATATAGGCAACGGATTCAAATCCCGACGTTCACAGGTAATTTTTATAAATTAATTTGTGTTTTAACTCTTGTGTTGGGCTGTCTCACAATCTGTCCACAACACAACCCTGTCACTGTCAACAAAAAAACTTTAATAATTTATTTGGTGAGAAATGTCAATGATCTCGAACGGCTTCATTAGCAAGCTGTATGCATATATTATATTGGCTTGAAGCATAATTATTATTCTCAGCGATCGATGACATCAAGAGAATATTTTTTTGCACTATTTTATTAAATTTTTGACAAAATTCTATGCTGGCTAACAAAATCATCTTCCCTCACAGTGTTAATACGACTTTAAAGGGGTCCATCAGTTTTCAATATTAGTTAAACTTTGTAATAATGGGCTCAAAACAAATACTTAAATAAAAATAAAATTGATATCGAATTTTATAAATATTTCTGAAATGTTTATATTAATTTTGTCGATAAATATTCATGTGTATAGCCTACTTTATTGTGTGCTACTGTTCCTTTCAAAATACCATAGATGTTGCATTATTTGACAGCTTAAATTTTGTTTACAAAACATGACAATGTTCAAGATTGCGGTTCGGAGCATGCGCAGAAGCTGATATCGGCTGGTATAAATTACCTGTCACTTCGGTTTGAGGTTTGACGTTATTGTGAACTGCGACTTTGATAACTTTGTCCGTTCTTGATGAAAGTATTATTTTCCCGCTTCCGCAATGGCAAGTAATAGTACATTGGGACAACACAACTTCAAAATAGTTTTGCTGGGGGAAGGAAGTGTGGGCAAGACCTCTCTTCTCGTCCGCTACATCGAGGACAAGTTCAACAACCAGCATGTGACCACTATCCAGGTTATTGCAATACTTCCTCCTTTACCATTTCATTAATTTTGGCTTAATTTCGCGTGTACCTTTACTATATAAATCTGTCCGTTATGCAAGACTCTCTTGAAACATTCTCTAAGAGATTAAGATTGTGGATAACAAAATCATCTGTCCGACTTGGATTAGCTGCACAAATTTGATAACATAGAAATTGAAAAATTGCAAAATTTCGGTTAAACATTTTTTACTTGATATCAAACAGTTTATTATTGTACGCAGAGTGACAGCTCAATAATTTAACTGTTCGTCCTCAATGCCAATTAACAGTATGCATTCTTTATGCATAAGACTATGGCTATTGTTTACACAAATCAAAAACTCTGCAGGTTACAGAATGTAAATTTATTTCCGGCCATTGAAATATGAGTCTTCTCACTGACAAGTCACAAAGCAAGTTACATTGACATAACCGTCATGTTTGTCAGCTAGTTTTACGCATCGGTCATGATAGTTGGCAAGATTAGTCAGTAATTATCTTGAAAATTTGGTATTCATAATTAAAATATGCGGATTACTAATATGCAAATATTTTTTTTCATTATTCTTGGAAATCTGTGAAAATCCATTCAATTAAGTTCACTCTCGGGAGAAATAGATCCCAGGTACCGCTCTTCACGTAAACCCTGTTGATTTCATCCAAATAGTTTTATTTAATCCATTTTAAGATAAGATAGCATTCTGTATGTAATTTGGAACAATGTTGTGTGTCATCTTATGATGCCAATAAACACTAGAATACATCAAACAACCATTTATTCTGCTCATTTTTCACACCATTAACATGAACATTCAGTTAACTGTAAAAAAATGAGACTCAATAATATTTGTTTTTTATTTATTTGTTGATGATATATTACAAAATGATAACAATAATATTTGCAATACATTATTCCCAGTGAGTTTAATAAAACTCATTACGGTAAAGACAAAATTATACAAAAAAGGAAATTATTTTTACACAAGAATTGAATAGGAAGTTCAATGAATAGTTTATGTGGATTTTGAAACAGACTAGACAGTTACTTGATAAATATGATATAAATACAATAAGAAAGATATACAGAAGTTAGAGAGTTCCAAAGAATATTTGTTTCACTTGTTAATAAAGCTGTTGAAAAAATATCCTTTAATAAGAGCTTTTACCAATGTTTTTTTATTTGTTACTGGAAGTTTAGATTACTAAGTAATGCATTGTATTGCATATACGCGATGTAAGAAGTTAATTCCAAATTTAGTCTTGTGAGTAGATGATGATAAGTGTATTTGGTTTTGTGATTGTGTTTTGTGCTGGTGTATGTCGGCATTAAAGGATGGTTTAGTGTTGGTGTGTGGGGAGTGTTGAATTATTTGTAGAATGGCAGTTGTTATTGCAGAATCGTAAAACGAAGTACATATTTGTGTCTTTGAGTACAGTACTTTGACATGTGTATCCGATGGTAGTTGATACGTATATTCCTTATGGCGATTTTGGATAACTTGATAATTTTCATTCCTTTCAATTGCTCAATAACAAAATGGTTGTTGAGACTTGGCAAAACCAGGTATTAATAATAGTTATTAAAATAATAGTATTATTTATTTTTGTATTTTTTTGCAGGCTTCATTTCTCAACAAGAAGTTAAACATTGATGGAAAAAGGGTGAATTTGTCCATATGGGACACTGCTGGACAGGAAAAATTCCATGCCTTGGGTCCAATTTATTACAGATCCTCAAATGGAGCAATTTTAGTGTACGATATAACCAATGAATATTCATTCCAAAAGGTAATTACTATATTCAATGAGAATATCGTCGATGGTAATCCATCACCGCATAAATTATATTTGGCCGCTTTGCAGAAAAGAATAAACTGGTGGTGATGTTATGCAAATAAATTGAAATTCTTTTCATTTTATCTTTTTACCCTTGTCCTATTCTGGTCAGGGTCGCATCGCGTCCAGTCGTTCATCCTGCGCTTCTTTGGCAGCCTCCGTCTTTAGTAGGCCCAGCCACTGCTCACACAACCTCCATAGTTGCTTTTCTCAACCCTGCCTGGGGCGGCCTGCTGGACATCTTCCCTTGGGAATCGCACTCAGTACTTTCAGTGGAAGTCGGTCTTCTGGCATTCTTAATACATGACCAAGCCACCTCAAGTGCGTACTTTCTACGAAGAGTGGCAGGTGTTCCATTTTAAGTTCATCTCAGTTCGTCAAGCTTCTTATTCGATCCCGTTTTGTAATTCCTACCATTCCTCTCAAAATTCTCATTTCTGCAGCTTAGACCTCTACTTTTAAATTTTTAAGAGTCAAACTACTGTATAGTAACTAACTCTATGCTAACCTAACCCAACCATCTGGAGCCAGTTAGACTACAGCACCCCAATTGGGGTATGTTTTGAGGCTGAAAGTAGTGGAGAGGGGAGAGATTGGCTCGAATAGCATTTTAGGATGACTTACATTGTGATTGTTTGCCATCTTTGTATTTATACCTAATATAATAATAATATTTGGATGATTTGTATATGACTTCTGTTACAATGGAATCATTTGAATTAGTTTTAATCTGTTTGAGACCATTTGATTTTAGGTTCAGACTTGGGTAAAGGAACTGAAGAAAATTCTTGGCGCAGATATTTGTCTGGTTATTGCGGGAAATAAAGTTGATTTAGAAAAGGAACGGAATGTAACAGTTGAAGAAGCGGAAAGGTAATACAAATACTCTCACTCATAAAACATGGTGCTTTTTCTGAAGATTTCCTCATTGAATTCTTTTGAACATTTTTATTAAATCAATTTATGAACATCTTTTGCACTGCCACAACTAGACTGCCATGAGTCAAAAATCAGGTGTTTCGAGTTAAGTTCTTTTGATAGTCCACCATTGAAAGAACACCATAAAAAAGCGACATTTCAAACTAAGGCCGTAAACCGTTACCCCACTTTAGCGAACTTTACTTTTCTGCGCAGGGTCTTACATCACTCAGTTTATGTCGATTCCGTACCAACTGGGACAACGGTCTAACATAAATAATTTACTAAAAACATCAAAATGTTAGTATTTGTAGATGAACTGACTCAACATATTTTTTGACTAATGGAAGTGTAATTGCGGGAGTGCAACAATATACGGGCGAATTTTATACTTACTCTATATTTTTATTGAAATGTATTTGCGACTACTTTTGTGTATCTATATTATTTAATGCTATAAAAGCAAAGACAGCAACCAAGATTAGGTAAACAAAACGTTAAGCTGGAACTATGTTTGAACTTATAATTTTAAAATAATCATGAAAATAGTTTACCAAAACTATTATTGAGTTTTGTGGAGATTTCTGTCTTTGTTTCTATATCCCTCATTTCTGTTATAGCATGTATTCCTCTAACCTTATTATATGAAGTATAAAACATTTTTCATACCCATAACTACTGCGTTAAGTCAACATTATTTTGCAAACTGGGATAAGTGACTTTGAAGTATCGAGTTGCCACTAAGAATGTGGATATTGTTAAGAAGTTTCCTGTTTAAGTACATTATCTTTTTACTTAAGTACTTATGCCAAAATGGAACTTAGAACACTTTATGTAGAATGTGATGTTTTAAAGAAATCATTTTCTTATTAATATACGTCTGAACTGATAGACCAACTCTAAAAGAGAACACCAGGCTCTAAGGATTCTTTAAATAGGATATTTATAAAAATAAGTCATTTTAATTTACAGTCATAATACTGCGGTAAGAAAAGAGGAGTTTATTAATTGAAGACCTTGAAATCTTCAACAGATATATGTATATAACAGATATATCTTGCTCTTGTTTGTGTAAATATAAACAAGAGCATTATAATTATTTGAAAGTATGAATACCAGTTGTATCTAGTGTTTAGACCTTTAAGGTGAAGCTTAATGCCAAATCACTATTTTGATTAATCTTTATAACGAATTGGTGTACATTATGAATACCAAAAAATATACTTTAGATAAATTGAAGGTTTCCTATCGTTTCGCTTGAATAGAATAAAAAAAATAAAATAATTACTCAATAAAAAATATAAATGTAAATTACAAAAAAATATATTTTTTCAATAGAAATGTATGAACGCATAACGGAAACAACTTTAAAAAAATACAGTAGTACCTATAGCTAAGATTATCTGTGACAGTTTCACTTGATTAACTTTTTTGCTTTCTTATAAAATTATTTACAAAATAAATAAAAACCAGTTTTGTGCTTGAAATCGAACGTTTCTAGACTGCGTTTGTCAAGCAATTTTAATGCCTATTACCTACAATATAAGGTATACCAAGAATAAACATATTTTTGTCTTGTAGCTTCCTCTTAAACAATTATGCATTATGACGCTAATAATAGAATTTAAATAACTAACAGTCGCTATGATTGGTTAAAATTTAGGAAACATTGCTTATTGCATCAGAGCGGTAAACTTCTTTGTAGTTGGGTTTAGAGAGCGCACATAATTCATGATTCTTATTGGTCTTAACTGAGTTATTTTAATTGGTAATTATGTTTAATGGGTAATTTTTTAAAAGTTTTACTTGCGATTATGTACTTTATGAAGATTTTGCAGCGCTTATGATGACCAATTTGTTACATTTAGCACCCTCTAGTATTAATGTTTTTCTTCCTGCAAAAAAATCTGTGATTGCACATACAATTTTTCCTTCTCTTTTAGATACGCAGCATCAGTCGGCGCATTTCATTTCCATACTTCTGCAAAGTTAAATACTGGGATCGAAGAACTGTTTCTTGAAATGACAACACGATTGATCCAAAGATCAGAATTAGCCGAAGAGAAAAATAACACTCGGCAGAGCCGAATCCTCGTAATCGATGAAGAAGAGTTACCAAAACGAAGTTGCTGCGGTTCGGGTCAGAACACCTAAGCAATGAGTCTTACCCTAGAATTTCTGTAAACTATGCTGTGAATTTTAGAATTAAATCAACCAAAACTAAAACACAATAAGTTGATAAATAATATCTTAGTTTAATTACTGTGCGTATCAAAGGACGTGCTAAAGCGATGCCGTTAAGTTAATATCTGAAGGTTAAATACTCGTTCCAGACAGTGTTGGCGCCCTAGCTTAGTAAATTACGCCTATCGAAAAATGTTTTCTTTTAAGTTTTGAGGAATGTTAAAAAAACTGCACTTATTTTTACAGTTTGTTGTTAATCCGCGTCACTTGTTTACTTGACAATTTTTTGTTTTCATGTTTGTTCTAGATTCTATAAAATGGTTTTTCAATTAAAAACATACCTAGCCTAATTTATCAATTAGTGCAGAAGTGATTTGTTCCATCATGCCACCCTCAGAATCATTTATTTATCTTCTTATTTATTATTAATTTACTTGAATCCAAAAGTTTACATGAAGTGCAAGGTTTAGTTACATAAGTTTAATTTAAAATCAAGTGCATCTGAAATTTATTTTATTTGTATTTTTATATTTACAAATGTTTAATCACTTTAACTTATAAATATTTTCTATGTCCATTATATTATAAAGATGAATTATTATGTAACCTAAAGTTTTTGAAATAAAAATTATTTGATCTAATTAAAGTTTTTCTTTAACATATTTTAGTGTCATAAGCTTGCTAAGATATGGATAAACCGGGACTCGAACCTGGTTATAAATTGGCTAAGCTCAGTAGAAAGGTAAAGCAGATGACTCGTGTACAATCAGGGGTGGGCAGTTCTTTGATCAGCAGCTCGTCCATCGGTCAGGAGGTTGGAAAAGGCCATCACAATAATAACACATAAGTAAAAGGCACAAGGTATATTAATCATCTTCTAAAGAAACACAGGAATAAATTGGATCTCTACTCTCTCTGTGACGACCGGATGAAACGAGGATTTTTTTACAAGAAGTTACAAGAATTGAACACAAGAAAGGGGATAGGTTGAAAGCTTACGATTCGTCCTGAGGTGTGGAATGGAAGATCATGTTGACCAGGTCTACCCGCGCTCAGAGGCGACGGGGCAGTTGAGGTGATGAAATGCACTCGGAATTATACACGGAGGCGGGACTCCATTGAGTTTAGTTCGAACCGAGATAATAAACATGATTGGAAGTTTGATGGCGAAATGCATCTAGTTAAACTGGAACGAGATCGCGTCCGTTATTGCGTAATTATGCACGCCATGCCCGCGAGTGGTTTTTGCCATCGTGAGCGACCGTGTTACTATGACCAAGGTCGGTTCTGCACTGTGGAAGCGCGCCGAGGCCGCGCCGTATTGACTGCCAGCAGCCTGGGTGGTCCGTCCGATCACGCGGCGTTGTGTCGTTTTAACACGTACGCCACGATCGTTTGCATGGGGAAAGCGAGGCTAAAGTATGCATCTTTTTTATAGGGTGACTTGTATTACGTAACACATTCCCCCTCCGCCAGTAAAAGGCGACGTGGTAATGAAGCTTTAGGCGCTAAAAATCCTCTTCACCTTGTCGTGAGGGAAGTAGAGAGAGAAGAAAAACAGTGTTGATTTACAAAAAAAAAAACAAAGAAAAGATACATGGCTATGCAATGGTGAAAAGACAACATACAAGGTTATGCAGTGATGACAAGAACAACATACAAGGTTATGCAGTGATGACAAGAACAACATACAAGGTTATGCAGTGATGACAAGAACAACATACAAGTTTATGCAGTGATGAAAAGAACAACACACAAGGTTATGCAGTGATGAAAAGACAACATACAAGGTTATGCAGTGATGAAAAAACAAACATACAAGGTTATGCAGTGATGAAAAGAACAACATACAAGGTTATGCAGTGATGAAAAGAACAAACATACAAGTTTATGCAGTGATGAAAAGACAACAACCTGACTCTAAAATTTCATTGGTCTGTAAGCTAAGTTTGAAGAGCGTAGTGTTTTCGTAGAGTACCAAGTAGACGTAATTTCACTGAAGTTATAAAGTTACATTTTCACTGCAACTTGACCCATTTGAGATTGCACTCAAGTATCACTAGGGCCATAGAAATTGAACTGTGCTTCTTGGTTGTGGTTGAGGGATGGTGATGCGGAGGGCCAGAAGTATCCGGGTTTTGTTGATGTACCAGCGTGAATTCCATTATGCTGATGTGGTGGAGCAGTGGTTGTCAAGGTGAAATGAAGTTGGTATTAACATGGAGTAATACCAATAAGTTGATTGATGGTTGATGCGTGTAGTGGCTATTATGTTGAGTTTGCGCATCGGCAAGTGGTTGGTTTGTACAAATGGCAAGTGGTTGATTTGTACGATGGCCAGTAGTTGATTTGCACAAACGGCAAGTGGTTGATTGCACAACGGCAAGTGGTTGATTTGCACAACGGCAAGTGGTTGATTGCACAACGGCAAGTGGTTGATTTGCACAAACGGCAAGTGGTTGGTTTGCACAAACGGCAGGTGGTTGATTGCAGGAACATAATTAACCTTGAGCTGGCATGCTCTGAGGTTGGTTCTTTTGAATGTGGTTTGAATGATGAGACAACTTGATTTGCAACTGCACGCACGACTCACACCTAATTTGGGTGCGGTCGGGTGTTTTTGGTACGCAGAGATTGGAGAGATGTGAGTGATGGAAGTGAAGGCGGCAAAGAAGAGAAGCTCAGCTTGCAGGTGATGAGAAGGGCTGCTGGTCTTCTTTTTAATCCAGGGACAGGTTATTATTAGAGCCAAAATTCTTGAAGTTTACCTGCCTAGTAGACCAATGATGCAAAACGTTTGGAGAGAAACAAATTGTGTTCAAGAGAAAAGACAAAAAGACAAAAAACGTCGTTGGTTAGAGAGAGTAAGAGAGAGTAGAGAGAGATCCAATATGCTGACTATACCATGAGTATCCCGAGATTGGGGAGACAAAAAACTATCACGACTGGCGTGAGGTTACCTATTTGATATACAAGGTATAGGTAGGTGGTTGTACAGTAGTAACACCAAGTTTCTGAAAGAAGTTGGCCTTCCATGGCCGGTGTTAGCGCTTGAGCGATAACAACTTACGACTTTCAAAATTACAAGAATATGTGTTGATTACCTAGGTATGGGGTGAAAAGGAGAGATTTGAAGCAAATTTCATGGATAAGGATTGTCTTATAGACAGACGATACGCTATGTGCGTAGGGTACACCTTCCAGATTCATGAAATTAACCTCAAGGATAATGAGGGGAAAAAAAAAATAAATAAATGGCGTTGAGCGAGAAGGTCTGCTGGTGATGGAGCTGATTCTCCGTTCGATCTCTTTCAGAGAACGAAATGTGGTCAACCAGCAGATTTCCTAACTTTTACAAATGTACAAGAGTTTGATGGAGGGGAGAAGGATGGAGGATTGAGTAGCGAAAATTGATAGTGACTGAGCTAATTCCCAATTCGATCTCTATGTGAGGACGAAATATATCAACCAGCAAATTTCCTAACTCTTTACACAAATATACATGAGTTTGATGAAAAGGTGAAGGAGAATACACAGTAATAACAATCTAATCTTTCACGTGTATTTGGTGAAAGATTAGGGGTCGTATTTAATCTTCTACAGTTTGTGAGAACAAGACAGACCCTTGCTCAAGTTTCACAAACCTGGGAGTTTTTCTTATTCGTCTCCCAGACAACGAGTTAGGTGGTTTTGTGTCACTGTCTCAATTAACTCCCACGACACGATACCTCATAACCAACAGTGAAGCTGATGGCTAGTCCATGGTCAATGGATAGTGGATGGTTCTTGGGTCCGCTGACAAGAAGTCCACAGGTATCAGTTAGCGTAAAAAATTGCTGAATGCACAGCTTCATGTTTGTTTGAAGAGAACAAAAAAAAATCTCACTACAGTGAAGGACATTTCCCTCAGTGTCATGAGTTATACAAAAAGGGTCCCAATTAAGGGTGACAAGTCAGGGTAAAATGATCTACGTCCGGTAGAACAAGTACAAAGTGTCAACTTATTTAAAGAAGACAACAACAAGATATTGTATCGTTTGCACGAATCATGCTAAGTATTATAACGTCTCCACGTCTCATGTAGAAATTGAACGAATTACGAAAGAACCCTAGTATTGAAAGGAAAGGTACAACATAGATATTTATAACCATTTAATGGGACAAATTATCTCTTTGGCCACAGTGTATGTAAGCCAGTAAAAAGTAATTATAACGAACTTCTCGTATCATGGTAGATATTATAACATTCTCATGTATAGTGTTAGATTTTATAACGATCCCTCGTCTCATGGTGGATATTGTAATATTCTCATGTATCATGAAAATAACATATCAACGTTCAATAATGAAAAAAAAGTACCATTTCAATACCGGAAAAAGATACATACACAATGCCAAAAACAATCAAGTAGTGGCTATTGGTATTATCAAAAAGACGATGGCATAACCTTTGGTTGGGTTTATGCGTAAAGTTGGCAATAATACAAGACATATGCCAACAAGGATGTCTTAAACAAGACACAAATATAGCAAAAGAGACCTATTTGGTTTTACTAACTCTTTGCTTACAAAATGTTGTGATGGCATAACCTTTGGTTGGGTTTATGCTTTAAGTTGGCAATAATACAAAACATATGCCTACAAGGATGTCTTAAACAAGACACACATATAGCAAAAGAGACCTAATCGGTTTTACTTACTCTTTGCTTACAAAAAATGTTTGTAGTGGTTTATTTAAGACCTTTTAGGGTTTTACTTACTTAAAATGACCAAACAAAACAAGGAAACACACTTGGTGTTGCCAAAATTGCCACAAACACGAATGTTGTGAACTTTATGATACAAATTTGAAACAGAAGGCACCTAAAGACACAGGATGACTTAATATGAGTGACCTGGCTCGGTGTATTTGACAAGGCAAATAAATGCTTATTTAAGTCAAAATATAGTACATAATATAACAAATTGGGGTCAGGAAGTTGAGATCTTAAGATTTTACAAACTCAATGTGACCGAAAGGTGTTATGTATTATACAATGTTATTGATGAGGAGGACAAATCGGTGTTTGTTCTCCTTTACAACAACCTTTTTCAGAATTGACGTGTCAATATCAAATTCTGAAAAAACAACAAATTAGAGCAAATGGGAATGTTGAGCGCCATTCAATTTTTTAGAAAAAACTGAAAAAACTTTAAAACAAAGTAATTGTAACTTTTTATTTGTTACACCTATGTAAACTTGAATCAAATGACGATACCAAACTGGAATTTACACACGCATTATGATTACAAGTTACAGGGGTAGAATATTCACCTCAATTGGGTGTATGTTGCAAAGGGGCCATTGTTTTATGTACGATGGAACCCATTGGAACAAATGTGAAGAACAAATGTGAAAGAACAATGTAAAGAACAATGTGAAGAACAAAGAACAGAAAAAATATTTACAAAACAATGTTGTACGTGACTTTTGTGGTATTTACGACAAAAAAATAGTTATGTATTTAGTGTCGTAAGTGTCAGAATGGTGACGACTAACAAATGATGTCCAGGGTCGCGACTCCGGGAGCATCAATTGTTTGGGAAGCAGAAAAAGTCTCTTGACTAGAATGATATCAGTTCCAGAGAAGATACGTACAAAATATGAGTACAAATTATAACATTACACGGTGAGGTGTGACAAAGAAACAAAAATAACAAAGGGTTTATACAAAAGAGCATAGTAGTACATGTATTGGTGAGAAATGATTTAAAACCACAGTTGACACTTCTGTGTTTTAGAAAAAAAAGGTTACCTTGCAGAGGTCGAAAAAAGCGAGTTTTTATATGAAACTAACGCGTTAAGACATGCTGTTTGTCTGCACGAGGGCCAAATCTCGTGGGACAAAGGTAGAGCCAAAAGTTTGTTAGTTATGTGAGTGTGAGCTAGTGAAGGTGGTGTCTATTGTGTCCACACTTCCTAGTTTGACAATATCTTTTACGTGATAGTTGCCGATGTGTTTCCCAGAGGCATCCGATAGGGTGTACACTACATCGGAGATTTTTCTCAGGACTTTTGCTTTAACAAAGCGAGGAGCTAGTTTTGCAGAGAAATACAGAGCCCCTTGTGAGAGTGTGTTGTTGCGTCTCCAAACTATGTCGTTTTCCTTAAAGGTAACATGTTTCCTGCGTAAATTATGTCTGTTTGTGACAGAGATTATACTGCCGGGTTGAAATTGCAGCCCTTTTATGTATTTCCTGTTGTAAAATGTTGCGTGTTTGATCAGGACGTTTTTGGTTTTGTTGAAAGGAGAAATATTCCTGTCTTTCAATTCCTTTTCTAAGCTTTGAGTGCTTCGAGAGCAGATGTTGGCTATTATGCCTAAGGTGTTGTTTTGAGGATTCATTTTGTGGCTAGTTGAGTTAGACATTGTGAAAAGAAAAAAGAATTGTCAGAGTGTTGTGGCTGAGTTTTTTTCAAAAAAAGATGGGCTTGTGATGATGGGTGAAGAATTTTGTGAAAAATTTTTTTGAAGTCCCAATATGGAAAAAAAAATGGCCAGCGGTTTCCTTGTGTTTTTGATGGAAAAGTTTCTGAGATGTGCGTTTTGAAAAAATTTTCCGAAAAAACTTCAAATTTCCGAAAAAATTAAATTTCTCGAAAAAATTTCAAAGTCCTTGATTTTTGAAAAAAATGGCCAGGGGTTACCCTGGGATTTTGATGGAAAAGTCCCTGAGATGTGCGTTTTTGAAAAAAAAATTTCCAAAAAACAAATTTCCGAAAAATTAAATTTCTCGAAAAAATTTCAAAGTCCTTGATTTTTGAAAAAAAATGGCCAGGGATTACCCTGGGATTTTGATGGAAAAGTCCCTGAGATGTGCGTTTTGAAAAAATTTCAAAGTGAGAAAATTTCCGAAAAATTAAATTTCTCGAAAAAATTTCAAAGTCCTTGATTTTTGAAAAAAAATGGCCAGGGGTTACCCTGGGATTTTGATGGAAAAGTCCCTGAGATGTGCGTTTTTGAAAAAAATTTCCGAAAAAACCAAATTTCCGAAAAATTAAAATTTCCGAAAAATTAAAATTTCCGAAAAAATTTCAAAGTTCCGAAAAATTTCCGAATACAGATTTCGAGGAAGTATTGTTTGTTCTTTCAACAATTAATGGAGGGTTGTTTGTGATTCGTGACCAATTGTCTGAATTTAGGCAGAACCAGCTTTTGGTTATTTACACGCAAGCATCCCTTTCCCTGGACAACGACAGGCTCGAGGCGGAGAAGGGCCGAGAGTCGGGGATTTACGTCAATCGCGAATCTCAATTATATGTAAAGGGTAAGTCGGCTTTCAAGACTTTTCTTTCAAAAAGGATACTCTACCCACCTTTATTACATATAAAGCGAAATTATCAGATGACAGAAGGGCTTTAGTTTCCTTGGTTGTGAATTTTGCAGAGCGATGCTGTCTTATGGTTCCACTAACAAGAAATTCATTTTGTATCATGTACAAGATTTGAAATTGTTGAATTGTAGTTTAATGTAGCTCGTTTCCTCTAATAGTTGTACTCGGAAAGTAAACCTTCATGGTTAAAGATCACTATGTGATGTTTGAGGTGTCCGAAAAGAAGTGAATGTTGGTTGCGCACCTTGTGATAGAATACCGGTAATTAAAATTTTGTCGAGTGACGATTCGTAGAACTTGTAATTTAACACAGAATAGTTTTAATGTGACACGGTTGTTTTAGATTTGACGCGATGGTTTGTAGAACAGCTATGATTTATTGGAAGAAAACATAGTTATTCAATTGTTAATACAAAGCAAGACATAAAACACAGTGAAAGAGTTCAAGATTATTTCCAATTTGACCTCCCGATGGACGATTAATAATCAGAGAAAAAAACCACGTTTGCGCCAGTGCTAAGATATGGATAAACCGGGACTCGAACCTGGTTATAAATTGGCTAAGCTCAGTAGAAAGGTAAAGCAGATGACTCGTGTACAATCAGGGGTGGGCAGTTCTTTGATCAGCAGCTCGTCCATCGGTCAGGAGGTTGGAAAAGGCCATCACAATAATAACACATAAGTAAAAGGCACAAGGTATATTAATCATCTTCTAAAGAAACACAGGAATAAATTGGATCTCTACTCTCTCTGTGACGACCGGATGAAACGAGGATTTTTTTACAAGAAGTTACAAGAATTGAACACAAGAAAGGGGATAGGTTGAAAGCTTACGATTCGTCCTGAGGTGTGGAATGGAAGATCATGTTGACCAGGTCTACCCGCGCTCAGAGGCGACGGGGCAGTTGAGGTGATGAAATGCACTCGGAATTATACACGGAGGCGGGACTCCATTGAGTTTAGTTCGAACCGAGATAATAAACATGATTGGAAGTTTGATGGCGAAATGCATCTAGTTAAACTGGAACGAGATCGCGTCCGTTATTGCGTAATTATGCACGCCATGCCCGCGAGTGGTTTTTGCCATCGTGAGCGACCGTGTTACTATGACCAAGGTCGGTTCTGCACTGTGGAAGCGCGCCGAGGCCGCGCCGTATTGACTGCCAGCAGCCTGGGTGGTCCGTCCGATCACGCGGCGTTGTGTCGTTTTAACACGTACGCCACGATCGTTTGCATGGGGAAAGCGAGGCTAAAGTATGCATCTTTTTTATAGGGTGACTTGTATTACGTAACAAGCTGTAGCTTGAACATTATAATATATGATATAATACATAATATACATTAATGTAAGCTAAATACAAAAAAGGAGGGAACTACTAAAATTATCATTTAATCAAATCATGAATGATGTCACCCTAACAAAAATATTTTGAAATTCGATAAAAGAATTACATAATATTTTGGTGAATGTCCTAAACAAACGAAAAAACTCTTTTGAATCATTGTCGTCTGCATTATTTCTTTCCCTTTTCCAAATTAGGTTGGGGACCAGTGATCCTCTTGACAAGGCACCTTCAGGCGTCTTTGTCCTGCACTACTTCAGCAGACTACTTTTTGAAGTGAAACTTCTTTACGCGCGTCATGCAATTTCGAGGACCGGAGTAAAACCGACTCATGACCGAAACGAAAATGCGGGACCACCGATTAAAGTTCATTTGATCTAGTCAAAGTTTTGAAGTAACATATAAATGCTTCTTAGCTCATCCCGACAACTGGCGTTGGTGGTGTAATGGTCAGCATAGTTGCCTTCCAAGCAGTTGATCCGAGTTCGATTCTCGGCCATCGCACATTATTTTTTTGTTTTTAACGCCTTTTTCATTCAATATCTTATTTTTTAGTAGGTCAGAACATTTTTTAAAAGAAAATAATATTGCAAAATAATAAAAACACTTATCTCACTGTGATAAAACATTACTCCGCTAGAGCGCGCTTTGCGTTATTGTGTTGGATTAAAATTATTATCTAATCCGTATATTATGATAATTGTATTACATTTATTTAATTAATTTATTTATTTTGATAATATGTAATAATTTACAGAAAAAAAAATTAAAACTATCTCCCTCTGATAAAATATCCGTTCGCTAGAGCGCACTACGCG
Organism: Hesperophylax magnus; assembly: GCA_026573805.1. Classification (NCBI taxonomy): domain Eukaryota; kingdom Metazoa; phylum Arthropoda; class Insecta; order Trichoptera; family Limnephilidae; genus Hesperophylax; species Hesperophylax magnus. Next base: position 2,126,532 of record JAIUSX010000071.1, read on the forward strand.
ATCTTGTGTGGGATTCTATTTCTGTACATTGTACATTATTTTTAAAAATATATTATATTTTGGGTGTGATGTAGGTAACATTATAAAACATAACAAGCTCTCATATTTTCAGAACCTACATAATATAATCAATTTATGCGGCTTTGCTTACAGTTGGTGCTCAGCGTGGTTGGCTTTCAATCAGTTAAGCGAGGTTCGATTCTCGGCTGTGGCATTTTTGAAGTGAAACCTTGTTGAGGTGGGGGAGCCGCTCACGAACGTTCTCTCTCTTCTCTTCTTTCCTCTCTCTCAGACACCAGCGAACTGCGCCACGCCAAGCATCAGCTGAAACTAGAAGTTTCACTTCTGTCTTGCGTAGGCTTGACACACCCACTTTTTTTGTTTTCTTTTAAAGAAAGACAAACATTCCCGGGTTACGAATAACCTGACAATGTTTTAAAATCTCCTATTACCCCATAATAAGCGGAAAATGTTGCTTATTGTGACAGCGGACTTAGCCAGCTGAGGAATTAACTTACGACGCCTGGGTGGGGCGCCAGTCAAAATAGTGGAACAGTGCAGACCCAGTTTCTCTGTTTTATATAACACCTTTCTTTTCCACCATCATCTGCTTTGTGAAGCTTTCCTTTGTAATAATGAAAGTTATCCTTTTTCACATATTTTGTAAGCAATTCTCAGGTACATTGTCTATTGTCTAACCAATTTATAAATTTTACTAAAGGGAAATGTTATCTTATACTACCCAAATAACATTATGTTTCTAATCCTATCCTCTCCAGCTAAATTGTTTGAAATAATAATTCATAAATATGACCAGGTTGAAACTTTTATAATTGACCAGCAGCAAGGTTTTAGGTCTGGCAGATCTACTGTGTCTAATCTAATGATTTTTACAGAGTATGTATGTCAAGCTCTTGATAACAATCAAGAATAACAATCAAGTAGATGTATATATTATACAACGACTTTGCAAAGGCCTTTGACTCAGTAGATCCGCTTACTGTCCTAAATAAATCTGATTTTGGATTGGAACAATTTGGATTTCCTTAACAACTTTTATATCTGTTTTATTTTAGATATTTCTCAAATAGGCAACAATTTGTAACATATGGTATTTTCCACTCTACCAACTCTACCATCACAATTTCTGGAGTACCACAGAGTTCAAATCTTGGACCTTTATTATTCTCACTATTTATCATTGATATTTACCATTGCATAAAATATGCTATGTTTCTCTTATCTGCGGATGACATTAAACTATTCCTTTTAATAAAAACCTTGGAATGTTGCTTGTAGCTACAAAGCGATATAAATTCTATCGTTGAATGAAGTTACAATAAATTGGGATTTAATTTTAAGAAATGGTCCATTGTGTGCTAAACCAAAGCAAACAAAATCGTTGTACTAAAATTACAAAATGTCTTATTCATCTCTTAAACACGTTGTTATTTCGAAAGGTTTGGGAATCACATTTGATATTGACCTTACATTTCAAGTCCACATAGAAACGAAATACAGCAAAGCTTTGAGACTGCTAGGATTTGTGCTAAGCAACTCCAGGCATTTTTGCAGTTCGGCCACGATTCAAGGCCATGGTTTCACCATATCAAATATGCGATACAATCAAATGCTCGTAGGGTTAGAGCGAGTCAGCGAAAGCGAAACAATGAAATTTGTGGAATTTAAATGCTATGTTAATTATTTAATATACTTATTAACTCAATTTTTTTTATGAACACAACATAGTTTATAAGTTAATACATTTATTATACATAATTATAACGAGTATGTATTTTATGTATTATTATTATTATCTACTGCCGTCCCTTACTCTATTCCCTATATTGGTATACACTTAGAAAACCATTAGTAAAATTATTGTATAATAAAAAATATTTTGTACACTCAACACTTACCTGCAAACGTAATGCTAATTAGATAAGTACCCTATATTGCCTAAGAATGTAGAAGAGAATGATAGAATCTTATCCATATCGTAATATGTAATTTAAGTATACTATATAAACATACATACGCGAAGAAAACATGTCTTATAAAAACATTGAAAACGTTTAAATTAAGAAATAGTTAACAATTATTTTACAAGCAATAATTATTCGCCTGAAACACTCATCCACATTGAAAAATCTCCTGATAAAAGATACATGACGCCAACGGGACTCGAACCCGTGTCCCTTCGATTTCCGGTCGACAGCTCTGACCACTGAGCTATGGCGGCTTATCTCTTATCCGCGAAATAATTCAATATATACTAGTGTTTCATTCAACAATTACTGCTTGTTACATTTTTTCACCTGAAAACAACCAACTTTATTTTATATGAGAAAGGCATTGTAAGTGCTAACTCTCTCACTAGATGGCGTTGAGACAAATTGTCTACATTTTTAGGTGAAATACTTGAACTTGTCAAATATTAATTATTATTTTTTTGGTAAACTAATGTTTAAGACAAGATTTTTTATGCATAGCACAAAGGGTAACAATTATTTTACAAGCAATAATTATTCGCCTGAAACACTCATCCACATTGAAAAACTCCTGATAAAAGATACATGACGCCAACGTTGGCGTCATGTATCTTTTAAATAAAATAATTGTTACCCTTTGTGCTATGCATAAAAAATCTTGTCTTAAACATTAGTTTACCAAAAAAATAATAATTAAGAAATAGTTGCCTACAAACATGAGTACTTAACAGTTTCTACTTTAAGCCTTTACATTAACATAGTGTTTATTTTAATTTACGTGATTAAACGTAATTCAATGTTGCGCTTCTGTATAGGATATTGATTTCCCATCAGAAACTCTACCACTTTTATATGCATCAGCGTGAAGTCAAAGGTTCTGTCTGAACATCGTTCTTGTAAAAAGCGATCCAATAAGTATATCTATTATCTACCTAAAGAGAAATAACTTTATTTTCACGCGTGTCTAAAATATGGTGTGGCCTTTACAGTGTACTTACCAACATAGGCGTTCGATGATCATATTGCGAATTTTATTAATATCATGTTTTCGGCATTTTTAGGTACCTACCTACCTAACTATTTTATCGTTGTAAATAACATAGGTAAAGGCAGCTAGAAAAATAAAATAAATTACGCTAAGTTAATTGTGACTGCCTGTCATTTCGATTTTCACCCATTCGAACGATTGGTTATATATATACACATTTGGCATATTATTTAATTAATATCATTCCTCAAAATATTAATATGGAAACACATAAAACTGCTTACTGCAGTTTAAAGCCAATGAATCCACCTGGATTTCGCTGTTTATCAAAAATGTTTGGTTTTATAAATTAGGCACATTATGACAAGCGATCGCTCAAAATGTTTTTATAAACTTGCCATAAATCGGTCGACTGGATATAAAAAAATTAACTTCATTAATTAAAACAATTAGTAGCTAGGTGTACATGATATTAACAGTAATGTTGTAAGCTCAGATATGTTCCACTAAGAAAGATAAAAAATTATTAATTCTTCAATGCAATTGTTTCTGATTGAACTAATAAAACTAATTTTATATAACAACATGTTAACTAAAGTTATATTATTATCTATGCTGTATTTCTAAGCAATATTGGTTTCAGTTAATTAAAATAATGAAATTGCTTTCTGTACATATCCCCTTACCCACTGTCCATGTTCGTTACAGAGTACAGAGGCGGAGTGGGGTTTTATTAGAATAACTAGAAGTTACCTTAAAGCAGGGGTCACCAAATGGCGGCCCGGATCCGGACCGCCGACCTATTTTGTGCGGACCTTGTGTTAACAGGTCCGCACAAAATAGATTCACAGATTTTAAGAAAATTGAGAATGTCGTCGAAATCCTCAGTAACATTTACTCACTGCATGGTGATGAATGGAGCAATGAAGCTGCAAATATTTTCGGGAGTAATAAAGCTGCTCTCCAGATGGAAATGATCGATTTCCAAGAAAATGCAGTTTTAGTACACCAAAAACAGGAAGTTTCTTGTCAAGAGTTTTAGATAAAATTTGTTTTTGTTAATTAATACCCAGAATTAAAAGAAATAGCCTTGAGACTTCTCACTTTGTTTGGGTATGTTTGTGAAGCAGCATTTTCCAAGATGAAGTTCAGTCAAAATAAATTTCGGAGCAGACTTACCGATGAACATCTCCAAGATTTAATGACAATATCCTGCACAAACTTTAGTCCAAACTTCAGACAGATAGTCCAAAACAAAAAATGTCATTTTTCTCATTAAACTTCTTTTTATTCATAACATTTGTTTATTATTTAATAAAATAATGTTCCGGAACACATTCGTTTTATTCATTCATTGATATTGTATCTACACTAATTTAAATAGTAAACTTTGTTATTTCAATTGTTAAGCTGCGAGGGGGGGGAGAGGTTGTAAATCTTTTTCCCTTCCGGACCGCAACGGTCATGTATTTGACCTCAAAAGAAAGTCTATTATTTTATATCAGCATATTACATACTTACCTATTGGTAGCTAAATAGATTATTACTAAATATATAAGAAAAGTTTTTTCTAAATGACTTAATTGCAGTGCTTGTTTGAATTTTGTTGTGACGGAGTAGGATATCCTGAAAAACAATAATTCACGGACTCTCATTTTATTTCCTGCCTGTACAGAACATAAATAAATAATAATACCTACATTCTAATGCAGCATCGCAGCTATTGGTCAAAGGTTATTGTACATATAATTTTGTATTAGTGATCGACGAACCGGTAGATGCAATCTATCTGTTAACCTTAAGTTAATAGTTGTTTGTGTAGTCTAGAGTTAGTAACAAGGTAGATCATTTTATAAATATATTTTATATTTGTACATCACCCTTGAGCTGATTTTACAAAAGAAAACGGCGCTATACAAATCATCCAAATATCATTATTATTATCTCTAAACTGTATTTTCGAGGTGCCTAGAAGGTAATGAAGCAAGTAATGTAGAATATATGATTCGGAAATGAAATAATGATTTGGTAGAAGTCAGGGATGCCTGAGAAAGACATGGAAGGATCAAGTGAATCAAATATTTTAGTCAGATCACGTCAAGAGAATAGCAGAAGAGTATGTATAAATGTGAATGAAGCATGAAGGACGTTGCAAGAGAGAGTTGTGGCGATCCATCCTCTCTGCCTACCCCTATGGAACGGTGAGATGGTTAGTTCTTTTTTTTTTTTTTTTTATATTAACTCCACACAGGAGGCCCCGAAGAAAATAATTTCCCTCAGGGCCTATGTCATCTTTGGGGATGCTGTGTGGAGGGTCTCTTTGTGGAGAGGAAGGAGTGAACATGGGTCTTGAAGAGTCCCATGTTGTAGGAGGGAGGAAACACAGAGGCCGGCAGTTCGTTCCACAGCCGAGCTGTTGAACTTAAGAACGAATCGTAGAAACGACCTGTTCTCATGTGACAAATGTCAACTGTGTACAAATGTTGGGCGCGCGTTTGGAGTGTATCCCGACTACGCACCGGTGCCGAAGGGATCAATGACGCTAGTTCCTCAGAGCATCTTCCATTGTAATACCGATAGAACAAGGACAGCATACCTACCTGACGCCTGTTCTCTAAAGATTGCAGTCCGTTTGTTAAGATTGGGGAATCTATCAAACGGACCTCTCGTTTTTGCACAGAGTCAAGGGTTTTTTTCAGGTATTTAGGGGCTCCGGACCAGAGATGGCTGCCAAATTCGACAGTAGGGCGCACTTGCGATTTGTACAGGGTCAGCAGTTGTGTATTATTAAAGTATCTGCGGGCCATGTACAGTACGCCCAGCTTCTGAGAGGCCAACTTTACTCTGGCTTCGATGGAGCCCCCGTACCTGAGCTGGTCACTTATAGTTATACGAGGGTTGGTCAATAAGTCCTTAGAAAAAAGCATTAAAACAGTTTGTATTTTTTTTTTATTTCTCAACATAATCTCCTTGGAGCTCAATACACTTGGTTAGACGTTTCTCAATTTTTTTTAAACCGTCAGAAAAATAAGTTTTCGGAAGGTCCTCAAAATAAGCATTTGTCCGATCGATGACTTCTTCATTTGAAAAAAAACATTGTCCACTTAGCCATTTTTTTAAGTTTGGGAAAAGGAAAAAGTCACTGGGGGCTAAATCTGGCGAATACGGTGGGTGGTCGACCAATTCGAACTTCAATTCTTCAATTTTAGCCATTGATCGTAAACATGTGTGAACACGGGCATTGTCCTGATGAAAGAGGATTTTTTTCCTGTTTAAATGAGGCCGTTTTTCTTCAATTTTGTTTTTTAGCTGGTCCAATAAAGATGCATAATAATCCCCTGTTATTGTTTTTCCTTTTTCCAAATAGTCAACGAAAATAATTCCACGTGCATCCCAAAATACAGTAGCCATAACCTTACCAGCTGATTTTACGGTTTTCGCCTTCTTTGGACATGGTTCGCCTTTCGCAATCCACTGCTTTGACTGTTCTTTCGTCTCGGGAGTATAGTGGTGTATCCATGTTTCATCTACAGTCACAAAGCGACGAAAAAATTCATCCAGATTGCGTTGCATGAGCGACAACAGGGCTTTAGAGGCCACCACCCTATTGCGTTTATTGTCGACTGTGAGCAAACGCGGCACCCATCAAGATGGGTGCCGCGTTTGAAAAAAAAAAATTTAAAAAATTTGAAAAAAATTTCTGCTTGCAGAAATTTTTCAAAAAATTTCAGAAAAGAAATTTTTTTCATGCCCAATTTGTCATGTAAAATAGAAATGACGCTACCTGTAACCTCAATTATCTCACTCAACTTTAATCTTCGGTCACTTGACACCATATCGTGGATTTTATTGATCATTTCTGGTGTAGTCACCTCTACAGGACGTCCTGAGCGTGGTTCATCCTTTGTTGATGTACGACCACGTTTAAATTCATTTAACCAGTTATAAATAGTTGCAAGTGAAGGAGCAGATGTGCCGTGAACTAAATCCAACTCATTTTTTATTTCCTTTGCTGTTAACCCTTTTATATTAAAATGTTTAATAACAGCTCTAAACTCAATTTTCTCCATTTTTGTAAACAAGCAAATTTTTTTTTTTAAAATGTACGAGAAACACACAACAACCCGACCAATCTGCTTGAAACTTCGCAGCATACTAAATCGGTAGTGCCGCTGCATGAAAACAAACCGCTTACAGTACTAGTCGCGCCACCTGTCGGCTTTTCTAAGGACTTATTGACCCACCCTCGTACCAAGCATATCAATGGAAGGTCTGTTCGGAAGATTGCTTCCGTTGAAGGAGACTAGATTATGATTTGGATCGCTTTTAGACGTAATCAGACAGGATTGGGTCTTTGAAACATTAAATTCGACGAGATTATTTTTACCCCAGGAGGAAATACTCTCGAGATAACCGTCCATTCTCTGCTTCAAAGCCCTCCGAGCCGTTGGAGTTTGTTTACCCTTTGGGGGCTTGTCAAACAAAAAGCTATCATGAACTGTACTGTCATCCGCGTAACAATGAATCGGTGCACATGTCAAAAGGTCATTGATGTGCAACAAAAACAAAGTCGGAGACAGAACCGATCCTTGTGGGACGCCAGCATTTATGGAGTGCGAGGAAGAGGTGAAACCATCAGCAACTGCCTGAATCGACCTATCCCTTAAAAAGTCAGCAATCCACGTACACAGGGATGCGGGAAGTCCGTAAGAAGGCAATTTGTTGACAAGTCCTCGGTGCCAGACCCGGTCAAAGGCCTTGGATATGTCTAGTGCGACCGTTTGGGTCTCACCGTGACGTTCCAGGCACCGCCCCCAAACATGCGTCACATACGCGAGAAGATCACCGCACGAGAGGTTCCGCCGGAATCCGTATTGACGGTCGTTGATAATTTTGTTCTTTTCGAGGTATGTGAGCAGTTTGTCGTTGATCACACGTTCCATCACTTTGGACAGAACTGATGTGATCGCTATGGGGCGGTAGTTGGCCGGGTTGGAGCGGTCACCTTACTTGGGAATAGGGTGAATGACCGCTTTTTTCCAACCAGAGGGCACAGTGCCACACTTCAGGGACATTTTGAAGAGCTTTGTCAAAACTGGAACTATTTCCGCAGCACACCTCTGCAATACCAGGGCGGGTATTCCATCAGGTCCACTAGCTTTGTTAACATCGAGCCCCCGTATGACGTGGAGTACATCCCGATGCCGGATCCTCAGCTTTTTCATATAGAAGCCGCAGTGAGGAACCGACGGCGGAACAGCACCTCCGTCGTCGAGAGTCGAGTTTTCCGCAAACATTTTCCCTAATAGGTTAGCCTTTTCGGTGGCGGTGTTTGCTAGTGAGCCGTCAGGTCTGGTAAGAGGTGGCAAACTGGGTTTGCAAAAATTTCGACCTATTGAGCCCGCAAGCGACCAGAATGCTCTGCTGCCATGCGGGCAGGCAGCCAGCTTTTTGCTGATCTGCAGGTCGTGTTCGAATTTTGACCTATTAATGATTCTCTTGCATTCCTTTGCCGATTTGTTATATGCTGATCTGCTTTCGGGCGTTCGAGATGTGTTGTGGGCTCGGTAAGCCGCGTTTTTTCGTCGAACTGCTTCGGAGCATTGTCGACTGAACCACGGCTTTGAGCCCACACCAGTTTCTTTAATAGTCGATTGTATGAAGCCATCCATCGCCGATTTGATGACTTCACCAATCTCCTGGGCGCATCTTGAAGGATCCGAAGTCCGAAAACAAACAGCTGACCACGGAAAAGCGTTGAAATGGGCCCGCATACCGAACCAATCTGCTGACCTATAGTGCCACACTTTTCTCCTCAGCCTCTCATTGGTTGGTCTGAGGTTAACGGGGATGGATGTCGTCACTAGGCAGTGGTCGGATGATCCCAGAGGCGCTGTGACGTCAATCTTATAACCGTGTGGCACAGTAGTTAAGAATAGGTCTAACAGATTGGAGCGGTGAGTCTGGACATCAGGAACCCTTGTAGGCTCCTGAACCAATTGCTCTAATCCGTAGCAAATGGCAAAGGATTCCGCCTGTCGGCCAGCCGAGTCCGTTGGGCCTGAAAACTTCAACCATGGTTCGTTATGAATATTGAAGTCCCCCAGAACAATAAACTCGGCCGAAGGATAGTTCATATTTCTTATAGCACTACAAATTCAATAATAATTGACTGGTCATCATCATCCAGTATTATTTACTAGCACATTGATAGATTATTGTGTAACTGACTTATTCATAGAAGTCTTGGCCGACTGCCAGAACATATTTCAAATATGGCGGGGCTAATCATGTGCTAATTTGACAGAATATGATGGTCATCATCATCCAGTATTATTTACTAGCACATTGATAGATTATTGTGTAACTGACTTATTCATAGGAGTCTTGGCCGACTGCCAGACAACTATTTCAAACATGGCGGGGCTAACCATGTGCTAATTTGACAGAATACGATGTCAAGTTAGTACTTTCAATGAAGACGAATTCTTCCAAAATTCAAACAAAAGAATTTAAATTAAATATTTAAAAAAAATTATCCTTCCTATCAAATGTGTTTTAGATTGATTGAAAAGTAGAAATATTAGGATGAATGAATTTAATTTTTTTATTTTTCAACAGAACATAAAATTTTGTTCCTCTTAAACAAAATATTATGTCTTATCATGTACCTATGTTTTCCAGTAATTATCCATGAATGTGTTAAATTGACTACTCTGAAGAATTTCACCAACAGAAAATTAAAATTCTCTCAGCTATGGAAAGGCTTTGTTTGAAATAATTTTTATAACATACTTTCCACACATCGCATGGCGCCCGTAGTATCCCAAATTGATGTTTAAATAATAATTTGAATTGCAGAGCAGCAGCGGAAATAACCCTGAAGTGTGTACAAATCCTAATACATATAACGTGCTTCACACAGATCGCATGGGGCACATAGTATCCTAAATTGATATTCAAATAATAATTTGAATTGCAGAGCAGCAGCGGAAATAAGCCTGAAGTGTGCACCAATCCTAATACATATAACGTGCTTCACACAGATCGCATGGGGCTCATAGTATCCTAAATTGATATTCAAATAATAATTTGAATTGCAGAGCAGCAGCGGAAATAAGCCTGAAGTGTGCACCAATCCTAATACATATAAAGTGCTTCACACAGATCGCATGGGGCTCATAGTATCCTAAATTGATATTCAAATAATAATTTGAATTGCAGAGCAGCAGCGGAAATAAGCCTGAAGTGTGCACCAATCCTAATACATATAACGTGCTTCACACAGATCGCATGGGGCTCATAGTATCCTAAATTGATATTCAAATAATAATTTGAATTGCAGAGCAGCAGCGGAAATAAGCCTGAAGTGTGCACCAATCCTAATACATATAAAGTGCTTCACACAGATAGCATGGGGCTCATAGTATCCTAAATTGATATTCAAATAATAATTTGAATTGCAGAGCCGCAGCGGAAAAAACCCTGAAGTGTGCACCAACCCTATAATTTATTTTCAGATCTCTACCATGTTTATAACAATATCAATGATGACGATTAGTAGGTGGAAAAATATATACAGGGTTTTCCAATAAGAGGTGTTATTTTGAATAGCCCGCTATTTCGGTAGATGTTACTTTTGAAGCTGTCATTTTTTGACATTTGGCAAGTAGAAATTATTAAAATCCACTTGAGTGAATCAAATGCAAATCATCTTGAGTGATGAGGCCCATTTCCACCTCGGTGGCTTCGTCAACAAGCAAAATTGTCGCATCTGTGGCTCGGAAAACCCAAGAGTTTTTGTTGAAAAGCCTCTCTATCCTCAACGTGTGACTGTTTGGTGAAGATTATGGTCCGGCGGAGTCATTGGACCTTACTTTTTCGAAAATGAGGCTGGAGCAACAGTTACGGTGAATGGATAGCGCTATCGAGAGATGATTAATGATTGTTTATGGCCGGAATTGGATGGTATTGATCTGGACAACGTTTACTTTCAATAAGACGGCGCTACGTGCCACACAACCAACGAAACCATTGATCTTTTTTTTTTTTGAATATCAAAATAACACCTCTTATTGGAAAACCCTGTATTTTACTGTTGAGAATTAACATTAACTTAACTGAGCATCTTTTCAACAGATTAGTATACAAGTATGTACATAAATAAATAGACTTGCATGTATTGCAAAAAAGTTTTATTAGTTAGTATTTGTATGAATTTTACGAAATAACACAACAATAAATATAATAGTATTATAAATTTGACTAACCAATACTTAAATGAAGATAAATGAAAATGCGGTTTAATAAATAATGGAATATGAATTTTGAACTTAAACTAACCCTATAAAGGCCAAATTGAATATTATTTGTCTTGAAATCTTGATATATTGAGGCAAGCGAGGGTACAAATCAATAGTTTGGCTAAAATAGGAATTTATCAAAAACAAAACCATTCATAAAAAATATACAAGTAAGTTTTATTTCCCATACAAACATGCAAACAAATTTAATAATTTATGTATTTGTAGAAAGTAAATAATTATTGTTTTGGGTAATTCTCACAGTTAAAAAACAACAACAATATTATTAGCAGATCCCTGGCATTCTATATACTTCAAGTGCCGTAGACCGTGGTACAAAACAAATAAATTATGTTTAATTGCTAACTAATAGGGGTACATAATACATGTTAGCGGTATAATATCTTACAATTTACAAATAACAAAACAAAATCCAACTGAAAACTTTATTTAGTTATTCTATCTCGGACACACCATACAATTCAGTAAACCATTCAACAACCAGTCATGGTAGACCAAGCAAACTGTGATGTTCTTTGAAGGACTCAAAAACCTAATTAAAAATATCCAGATTAATGCAATGATAACAGGAATCAGAAGATACAAATATATCTTTGTATTCCATTTAAATACTTTTATGTTTCATAATATAATATGTACACTGAAAATGTTTACCGTAATGTTTCAAATCAACTTTCTTTATATATTTTTATTAATTGTGTCCAATCAGTATTTGTAGTTTATCAGAGCAATGATACTGTAATATACATAATACGTATTACAAAAGTAACAAATATGTTTATTACTTTATATTCATGGTTTGGTAAATAATATAGTGCCCAGTATAAAATAATGGAGTAGTTTTAACTAAGTAATCGTTTATTTTTGCCTAATATCAAACCGTTAAGTGAAACTTTCTAAGAAATCCCATATAATATTTGTTGAATAAATACCTACGTACTTATATATAATTTTCAAAATTTAAAATTTTTGGTAAAATCAAAACATGACTTTTGTTCTTACATGTGCTACATTATTTAACAAAACGTGACAATTTTTGTAATAAAAAAATGATATTGTATGACAATATACATTTCAAGAAAATAAAAATATAAAATGCCCCCTGAAGGTGAAGAACGGCAAACATGTAGAAGAACTAAATCAATATTAGATTTTCACCAAATGATATTGTATGACAATATACATTTCAAGAAAATAAAAATATATAATGCCCCCTGAAGGTGAAGAATGGCAAACATGTAGAAGAACTAAATCAATATTTGATTTTCAATAAATGATATTGTATTACAATATACATTTCAAGAAAATAAAAATATATAATGCCCCCTGAAGGCAAATAATGGCAAATATGTAGAAGAACTAAATCAATATTTGATTTTCACTAAATGATATTGTATTACAATATTCATTTCAAGAAAATAAATATATATAATACCCCTTGAGGCAGAAGAACGGCAAACATTTAGAAGAACTAAATCAATATTTGAATTTCACTAAATGATATTGTATTACAATATACATTTATGGAAAATAAAAATATATAATGCCCCCTGAAGGCGAAGAACGGCAAACATGTAGAAGAACTAAATCAATATTTGATTTTCACAAAATTTATAATAATAATATATATAAATATTAGAACATAAACTTATTTTCGACTATATTTGAACAAGAAGTAATAATTTTATTGGCAATACACAATAGTTTTAACAATAACAATACTTATAAAATTTATGCCCTTTGTAACAGAAAGTTGTATTATCATGCACATACAGAAATTTATAAAAAATTGTTCAGTGTATCTCCAATAATTAAAGATGAGTATTAACTGTAACTAGGTCTCAGTATCCATAAATCACTTTAGTTCCATACTAAACCATCTTAATTTTAGGTACACACAACTGTTTTAGTTTCACTAGTAAAGTGGTACCACCGCAGTAAGTCAACCACCTGCCTGGTCGCCTGGTCGCCTGGTCACCCCGGTGGTGCACATTGGGCCCAATAGCAGTATGGTCAGTACATTCACTGATACCAACCAGATTCAGCCCATTGCTACATTAGAATTTACTATTTTTTCCAGTGAAAAGGTTTTCTCCTCTTCAGGCAGGCAAGTGGTTAAGGCATTTTTTACAATAGAAAACACTTTTCTATCTATAAGGCAATTCGTATAAAAGACACTGGCTGTTGTGTGAAAGATATGAAGAATATATGAAGTGGAACACCAATAGCATCCTGTGTGTCACTGTGATGATATGTGATGATTTGAGGTGGAGGCAATTCTTTATTTAGAGAGCTTACTGATGACTCTTATAAGGGCCCCATTTTCATCCTTCAGCCGCTTATTTTCTGTCAGTATGGTTGAATTGTGCTGGAAGAAAGAATTAAACCTTATTAATAATGTCATCTAGACTTTCCTTTCTTTTGGGGGCAGATGTCCTGTAAATAATATGCTAATTATTCAGGATCACTGTCCACGCTTAATATGACTTTAAATAAAACCTTTTGATTAACCTTAATTATTATAAAGGCAATGAGAGATGACGGCCATTTACAATAATTTATTTGAGCGTGGCCAGCGATCTCGAATATTTACCAATAATTTCCCCAAATCCTATTACATACAAAAGTATTCATTTTGAACAATACCTGTGAACAAAAAAAATATTAACATTAAATTAATGACGTGTATTATGAGAAGATGAAATATTAATTTAACATTTTCGCTTAAAATAATAAACAGTCACAAAACAAAAATATACATATTTATGTGTATACATTTTGATAACAAAAGATAAGATTAAGTAGTGAATGTTGATGGCCAGGTATATATATATATTATTTATTTAATCAACATCGATATTAATAAGTCTCTAAAGTATTGAGTATGCGAAGAGGGTGAAATAGTTAATTGTTTTTACATGGAGAATTAATAAATTAATCTTGTCAGTCATACATACAGTCAAACATGGTTATAACGAGCATGAGGGGACCGAGTAAATTTGCTCCTTACAGTCATTACTCGTCATATCAGACCTCTACTATCAATGTATAATATTATATTTTCAAAATCCGAGTGTTACTTGTTTAAAAAATATATGTTTGAAAAATACACTGTTATTGATAAAATTTATAATCAATGATTGTTTTAAAGATTTCGCTTTCATGCTTCTCAATTTCCTCCTCAAAATACTCAACGCACTATAATCACATCAATTGTTCAAGGTTTCCATGAAAAATATTATATCATCACAAGTTTGAGTGCATTGTTTCAGTTTTAAACTCTCCCTTGTCATAAATAACCGACTTGTGCGATTGTTTTCAGAAGTAAAATTTTAATTTTCATAGAGCCCTCATGTAAATTTCCTACGACCCACATGGTTAGAACCAAGTTTGACTGTAATTATAAATTAATGAGAAGCAATGTGAATAAAAAAGTTGCCTGGAAATTCGGAAATACTAAGCCTGAATCCTGAAGGAGGTATGGTCTTATTACTTTAAACAAAAGAAGTGATGAAAGTTTGTCAATGTAGCTTTTATAGCAAACAGTGCTTTGGAAAACCTGGAGTTACCATGTACATATACATTAAACGCTATGGGTTACAAGAACTAGAGAGAAACCAACACTGTAGAAGACTGTCAAAGAGTCTGTGAGGCAAATGACATTCATCCTACAGTTGTTGCAGAAGCTACCAAATTTAATTGGTAACCCAGGAAATAAATGCTGACAATAATGCAAACAAAGCTAACGTAAAATATGTCATTGCTGTACAATATGTTCCTCTCCAACTGGTTTCTCGACCCTTCGCCTTGTGCCGCAGTGGGACAGATATATTCATACACACTGATCCCTAGATTCCTACCCAACCCTCATAGCCTTTAACTTCCCAGAACTACTTCTAGTTTCTTTCCTTAAAAAAGACTGTTATTAACTGCAGTATTCTTAAATGGGTTGTTGGTTTACAATGAAGCTGAAACAGCAGTTACAATTTGTGATTATAATATGTTAACAAGAATCATGATAAATGGCAGTTGTGTAACTTTACTTTGGATTTTCAGGATTTTACAAAATAAAAATCGATAATTACCCTTTCAAGAAGATGACAGTTTTCACTGTGAGCAAAAATATGAAACAAAAATTTATTCCTCAGGAATATCACGAAAATTGGAAAAAAGTTATGGTACGCCACTGACACATGTAAGCAAGTTATGATAACTGACTTCATTTACTTTACTCTTCCGATAGCAATAACATTGATGAGTAATGTTTTATTATACTTTCGAATCAAGTAAAATATTTTATAATCAAAAAATATACATTATAAACGGTGACTAATTTAACGAAAACCTTTTTTTTAAACAAAACAGAGTAATAAAATAATACATCTTCTGTTACGTATTCCCACAAATTTAGATATAATATTACTAACACAAACAGATAAATCAAACAGCGAAATTATTAATAAGTACATAATTACAAATACAAGTTTGACGCCTTTCATTTGTCTTCACCTTGCTTTATGGTATAATGTCCCAAGCTACAAATTATTTTAATAATATGAATACATAGCAAAACGCAATTAGCAAACAAATGGTTTTGCCACATTGGTAAAAACGCCAATATAACTGAAACGCTTGTAAAATACATAGAATTAGTACAAATTATTTACGCATAAATAAATATCTATATATATATATTTATGAATGACATAAAGTTATAATTATTAACGTCTAACATTACTTTATTTAAAATATTGTGTTCTGGAGATGATAATTTTAAAATACTGTTGAAGCTTAATAGAAGAAAATAATTTTTTTATTTGTTGCTTTTTAACTGATAAATGAGGAGACCCGGTATGTCATCAAAATGACAATTCAACACACCTACAAAAAGCGATACATAGTCATTAAAAGTGATGAAACAAAAACTAGGTTAAATGGTTACCTTTTAAAGGTGGGTTTAATTGACATTTTGATGAAATATCATGGAACCGATAAAAGAACATAAAAAATTACACAAAATTGTCTTGCTGTGTCATTGAAGAATGCACATTTCGACAAATTCTGAACAATGATAATTTGGCAAGGACATTTAAAAAAAAGGGCCAAATCAAACAATTTCTTGAGATGCTTTCAATTTTTGATATTAAATATTAACAATTTTAAGATCGCATTATAAAATTCTAAAAACATATATCCCTGTAAATAACATACATATTATAACAACAATTCATTTTAAAAGGGGGAGATTGCAGAGCGCTATTAAAGCATTGCCTTAGATTGAAGCTATTTATATAAATGGTAAGAATAATAATGAGGTGTTAGTTCAAAGGCAGCTACTAAACGTAAATTTTGAAAAAGTCCATACAACTTCAAACATCTGATGGTTACGATGATCTGTTCAACAAGAGTTAATAAAATGATTTGTACAAAACATAATATTTACAGAACAGAAAATAGGGTATTTTAATCACAAAACTCCATAAAACAAATAACCCATGACTTTAAGAAAATATGTCATACATATTTTTTAAAGCAGAATGACAACATAAAAACTTTTTTTTTTGGATTTATCAGTCTGGGTGTGGATGACCTTGGTTAATTTTGATAAAAATCCAAATAATGCGAATTTCAAAGATAACATATTACCTACCTATATAGTTTTTTGTTGGAAAACCATTGTAGTTACACAAATTCTAATAAACTTGAGAAACCCCCAATCTATAAGTAGAAGTTCTAGTTTTTGTGACTAAATTCCAAGTCAATCAATAGTTCTATGTTAGTAAAATAAATAGAAAGAAATTAATGTCTCGAATAACCTTTGGGGATGGATAATGCAATGAAGGAATGAAGATCATACTTCCGTGAAAATAAGATTAGTGTTCACAGAAACACTTCTTGTCAACTCTATACTCACAGGTACCTGTTCTTCTTCTATTCTTTTGAAAATTAAAGTTATCTGCATTGTATGATACCAGACAAAGAAAAAGTTTTTCTTCAGATTTATGATAAATTTAATAAACGCAGGGTTTAGCTAGTTAGGATTTTCTAAAGCAATACTTTCATACATAACACTTGGCCATCATACCATTTCCTCTGGATAAGCATAGTATTTGTAATGTCTGATTTACCATAACACACTCCACACTCAGAAAACCCAATTGTTTGGGGGGGACTGAATTGAAAATTGTAAGCATTTATTATATTAGCCCTTTTGCGTAAATGCATCAGTTATAAGGGAATGGATTTATGAAGCAATTTGTAGAAAGGCGTTTCATGAAAGAAATGGACATTCACCGCAACATATTTAAATAATATGTACTTGAAAAGAAAGGAGACTTCCTGTTATTCTTGAACCTATAATTTTGAGACTATAAAAAGGTTTGATTATTTCACAACTCTTGTGACATTCATAACCAGACAACATTATTACATTCAACAGTCGTGTAGAATTTGGAAGCAAAAATGTAATGAATAATGGAATATTTGTATGTACAATTTCCACGTAACATGGGTTGTTATTTGACAAGCAAACAAAGCTGATTAATAACTCGGGTTTGGGGAACAATGCCATGCTTGGGGAAAGTGCTTTGGTTGAAAGATCTTTGGTGGCATTTACCTATTTGCCAGTCGAGTTGGTCAGTTTGCTCACCACTCGAGTAAGGGCTCGATTCTCAGCCTTCAATCTTTCATTCTCAGCTTTGAGCTTTTGCAATTGCTAAAAATATTTCCCAATATATTTCAGATTCATAAATGGACGAAGAGTTGATTATCACAAATATATTGTTTCTACAACTTGACAATTGCGATTGTTAAAGACTTCACAGCAGAGATAAAAACTAATAAAGTGATCAGGATGAAGTAAAATAATCAAGAAATTACAAAGAAAATAAAATCATTTAGAGATTGATATATTATGAAAAAGCACCCTGACAGCAGCTACTTGAGAAATAAATGGTGCATAACTAATTAAGTATCATATTGGCATGGAGGGAGTTTTTTCTACTCTGGATTGGTAGAATGAGATACATTCATCTTGGCCGCGGGGTTTGAGGGTTAATCTTCAGCTTTCTGTCAGCGCTCGTTTGCCTGCTGTCTGTTTCAATTATAATTAGCAAGAATAATTATCATTGAACAAAAGAGGCAGTGAGACAAAATGTCAAAATTAGTTTATTTTTAAGTAATTATGATTTTAAAAACTTTTTCTTTGTATTTTACAACAGTACAATGTCAAGCTGAGGACTTACTATTTCCCTAAAAATCTTTTCAGGGGTTAAATAAGAATAGATTCTTTACCAATTATTAAATGTGGTTTTGAAAAGAAAATATAATAAATAAAAATGATCGCATGAAATTTTTGACAGTCATTATCAAATCCTCTTTTCTACATTATTATCTTCACGTGAAGACCATTTGTAACAAAATGGTGCATGTATCAGTTTCATATTACCTTCACAGTGTGGGAGATTAATGGTAGAAATAGTCTTACCTTCAACTCCTCCTCCATTTCAGACATTTTCCTTTCCGTAGCCCGCCTTTCTCTTTTTTCTCTCTTTTCATTTTCACTTACGGAGGTAATCTAAAATATAATGAAACAAAGTTATACAAGCAACAAGAAATCAGCAATTCAATTGATGATAAGTCACTAATAACGTTGTATGTGGTGAGTTGCCATAAAATATAGGTTAGTTAAACTAAAGTGAATCATAAATACCGCAGTTGTATATTTTTCTATTGAGTGTCTGGCTTCTTCTAATTCTCGTTCATTGGCTAATATAATTTCTTTTAATTGTTTTATTTCTAATTGACTTGCTTCCCACAGAGCTTTGTAGTCAATTTTACTTGGCTCATCTTTGTTCAGTGTCGATCTTTCAAATGAACTCTGAAAAATAAATATAATATCTTAGTAATCATCCCGATGTGGATTTTCTAAAATGAGTGAAATCATTTGAAGATATGTGCATAAAGTAGTAGTAATGATTGGATAATATTATATACTTGTTCTGTTGACTCTGATCCACTTTCTGCTCCGTCATTAGTAGCCTGATCAGGAGTTATTTCCTGCAATTAAAAAAATCATTGTAATGTAGAAAAATACCATGAGAAAAAGATTTAATTAAGTTGTGAAAAATATGTCTTCTCACATAAAAGAGCGACTTAATTTAAAATGATGAATTCAAAGTATGTGGAATAATGTACAGTCAATATTTTCCCACATTTGTAAAAAAAACAATTTTTTCAATGATTTTAGATAGGAGTTAAAAAGTTAGGGAGCATATTACATGACAACCATCGATACATCGAGCCATGATCGCCAAAAGATTGTAACCGACAGTTTTTCTCAAATAGCTTTTTTTTTTTATTTTTAATAAATTTTCTAAATGACTAGACATACCACCTCAATGAGAATATTAAATTATCAGTCTGTGCCCTATACACTTTATTATATATTACTATGATATAAAATTTAGTTTAGGCTAAACATCGTAAGGATATCTAAAATTACTGTAAATGACTATGTCCCAGATGATACACAGTAAAACAACTGCCTTGAGTTTTTAAGACAGTAAAAACAACTTAATTTTTTGAAATACATTTGAATCTGACAGGCCAGCCGTGGCGGTAAAATGCCGTAAAATTTCAACACTGTTATACATCGTCCTAATTTGTTTTATCATTTTGTAATTCACAATCTGATAGGTCCGCCTCAAATTTCCCATATAAATATACAAGAGTACCACAAACTTATAGAATATGCTTGTTTTATTGATACCATCCACCTTACATTAAGAAAATCGTCAAATTTGCTTTGGGGATAAATGGCGGTTATGTTGTTTTGCCCAGCTTTTTAGCATTAAATGATTGCATGAAATTTTTGACAGTCATTATCAAATCCTCTTTTCTACATTATTATCTTCACGTGAAGACCATTTGTAACAAAATGGTGTCTTTGTCAATTATAAAGTCATTTACAATGTTTTGCATATCATATAAAACATACTTTTAAAAACAATAATATTATGCATGATGGACATGATGGTAGATGAAAATAATTCATGTCCATGACATGTAAACTGAAAATGTATGTATTATTTTAATACTCACATCGAGGTCCACATTCACAACTCCGGTAGATCTTCTCTTTGGTCGTCGTCGGCGCTGTATCACATTCTGCGCCGCCTGAGTTGCACCTCTGGTTTCCGCATCTTTCTCTTCCTCTAAAAGACCATCGTACCAATAAGAAATTATTAACAAATGTTCAAAAGATAAAATGAAAGTATTTCAAGGTGAAATGTCAGAACAAACTATTGGTGAGAAATGACATGACTATTATACAGATGATGTTTTACCTTTTTTGGGAGGCGGCGGAGGCAGCTGGGAAGCTCTGGGAAGTGCGATAGTGACAGTTGTCTCATTCTCGGCTTCAGTGTTGGTATCTGTCGCCTTGTCCCCGGCCCGGGACTCTTCCAAACTAATCTGATAAAGAAGCACATTGAGGATTTGCAATTAAATATAGGCGATTTAGTTCAGATTATATTCTCACTCATGATGAAGACAAGCTAATGATTGTCCATCATCTACAGAAGATATACTTAATAGATATAAATACAGTAGAACCCCGTTAATTCGAACCCCGATAATTCGAAAAAACGCGTAATTCGAAATTTTCGCCAAAAAAATTTCCGCAGAAAAATTTTTTCATACAAAATTTTTTTTAATTCGAAATTCGTTAATTCGTAATTCGAAATTTGATTTTTGATGT
The DNA here is from genome assembly GCA_026573805.1 of Hesperophylax magnus. Classification (NCBI taxonomy): domain Eukaryota; kingdom Metazoa; phylum Arthropoda; class Insecta; order Trichoptera; family Limnephilidae; genus Hesperophylax; species Hesperophylax magnus. The sequence continues at coordinate 2,147,595 of JAIUSX010000071.1, forward strand.
CCCATGGATTTCGAATTAACGAGGTTCTACTGTAATATGTAATTGTACTATATTATGTACTATGTAATGGCAAATAACAAAGGTCGTCAAATTCCTCACTAATGAGGGAAAATTTCAATAAGAACATTAATTATAAGGCAACGTTTCTACTTACTGTTTCCTTCTGATTGGATTCAGTGTCAGTACTTAATGTTGAGTCCCTCTTGGACACCGGTTCCGACTCTGTCTTGACAATGATCAGGTTGTTATTCTTTTTCTTGACTAGCTGTTCTGCAGACTTAATTTCATCGAGGGTGACGCCTTGCGTGGAGCGCCGGGTTTCTCTGACACGTTTGGCGTGCGCTTTCCTCTGAGTCTCACTCTCTTCGTCACGCACTGGTGGGACAAACGATCTGGAAAACGCATAAAAATGATTATCTTATAGTACAAAATTTGTTAAAGTGACACACGGCTAGTGACTCCAATGTTGTGGTATTCCCAATGTTACTCTAACCCAGTTGTACTGTAGAATACAATTCCAAAGAATATTGTTATCAAATGTATTGGATTATAAAATAATCTTGTGTAATCAATACTAATAATTTAAAATCAGATTGTAGATTGTAGAGGATGTTTACTTATAATTTTGTTCTGGAACTCGACACAACACAAAGTCAAGGCTATCTACGGTTAGTGGAGCAGCACCTGGCGCATTCATATGCACTTTTTAAACAAGGTATCAAAAGTGAAGTAAAAAAAACTCAATAAATAAAAGGTTAGAAAAAGAAAGCAAAATAAAATTGTAGAGATAAACAATGCCATTTGTGGAAGAAATGTTGGTTTGATGTGTAACAGACAAACTTAATCTCTGCAATTTTGGGTAAATTATGATACACATAATACAAGTAAGAAAAATTAAAATTTGTTATTTTTAAATATGACACAGGAAAACATATTAGATTGAGAGTGGGTTTAACTCTATTGTGTCTACCAAATGGTTTTAAAATCTCAAACACACTCATTACAATCAGTTTGTAAACTTTACTTGAAGAAGTTCTTGAATATATTTCCAGGAGAAATTTTGGATGGTGTTGGTTCGGCCGGTAGAGCTTTGGTTGCGATGTCATTTTGCTCATTTACATTTTCCATCGAACTGTCAAACACAAATATCTTCAATATTCATTTTCCTTTAAGACTCAGAAAGCAATACAATTCTATACTAATTTAAAAGAGACCTTGTTTCATCTGATCGGTTCAGCTGCCATTTTAACCAAAATAACAATTCATTCTCATAAAAGCACAATTGAATTCCGAAACAATAGAAATTCGATGAATTGTTCAAGTTCTGTGAAACTGGCCCTACATTCTTTCACATCAGTCACCCAATTTGTTTTCTAGGCATTTACAGATAAATCATTTTCAAGATTATGTATACTGGATGGGTAAAAAAATGATTTTATTTAATAATACTTTTTTATTAGGAACCTGAAGAATAAAAGAAAAAAATATGAATAGAACCTTGATAAAATGAATTGAGTCTAAATTTAAATGGATTTGATAACTGTCCTGTAAGAGGGGACTGCGGGTGGATGTTACAAATGAATTCTAAAAACTTTTTTGAAACTTGCAATTTACTATCGGTGTGCACATTCAAATGTCTCCTCATTGAAATGATTTGCCCGTACAAGTATTTTAATTGTGGTCAGATTTTGGTTCAATGTTAATTTCCTAAAGAAAAGAATAATAAATAAATATCAAATGTACCTTCGGGCAGGTGAAGGATTCGACGATGGGATGGTTTCTTTCTTTTTGTCTTGTTGTGGAGATCTGGAAAAGTAATATAGCTTATATATTGTAGTACAAAATATATTAAATAAAAAAATAAGGATTTCTTTAAAATGCTATTGAAAGATTTAACATTAAATATATATTATACCATATCAGGACATTGACCATTCCCAAACATATACATTTTGGATATATGTTCGATTTCATGACTGTTGTAGGATTGGTTCTGTGGAATGATATTTGTGATGGAAAGTATCTAATCAAAGACAAATCTAGACAAACCGGCAAATGACAAACATTTAATTGAAGCCGGCCATTACTTTGGATTTGTTCCTAAAGTCCTGGTAAGACTCAAAATGCATAAAAAATAAATACCTATAATACTTTTGGCTGTGAAAATTTCAAATCAATAAGTGTATACAAATTTACATTTTTATTCCCAGCACATGCATACATTTATTTTTACTTACAATTTGTCGATCTCTAAACTCTGTGATCGGCGAAGGATGATCTCATTGTCTGACGAGGGAGGTGAAGTAGGACATTCTTTTTCAGTGGCAGCTGAAATTAATCAACAAAAATAATATAATCTTCGTTACTTCAAGAAACCAAATATGTATTTTAATATAGTGTCGTAGATGTCATTTAAAAGCCTAGGATAACTTACTTGTGGTCAGGTGTGAGGCCTTCTGTCTCGCCGAATGTCTCCAGGAGGGCTCATCGTCCGTGGGCGGTGATTCGGAGGGAGACAACGGCCCGGCCGAAGGGGGCACAGCCCCTCCCACCTTGGGCGGCTTACCTTCATTGGGAGGAGCGCTGTGAGAATTGGTGTTAACAGCATTCTTCTTTTCTGTTATTGTTAAAACAAATTTCTTCATTAACAATTTTCAACACATTATATTAATTTAATGTAATAATATTTATTTTAAATGCTACATAATAATAATATACAGGTAGATCAAGTCAGTTTTTTATTATACAGTTTATACTTTAGGTAACATTTAAACAGTTCATCAAAGAATTAATTGACCTTTTCCTGATTTATTCATCATACAAGCCTACACTTAAAATTAAATTAAAATAAATTGAATTAACATATTACAGATATACGATACAAGTTATCAGAAAAATTTTGTAACCGTGAGATACAAGAGATTTTTATATGTTATTGTGATAAATTTTTGGATTATTAGGCCATTTTGTGCCTCCTTCTGTAGCCAACTTACAGTTTTGGAAACTCCGAAAGTTGTCTGAAACGTTGGCTAAAGGAAGAAGCGAAACACGGCCTAATTACCCCAGTAATTAATCACAATAATACTTTTGCTCGTGAAAATCTCAAATCATATATGATCTTTATATCTTTGGAACTCGTACATCTTAAATAGGAGCATTATTATTATGAGAAAGAAAATGTAAATTTACTATAAAATTGATGTTGTATTTGTTATTCAGTTTTTTTTAAATTTATTTTGTTCTTACCAACAGTCTTTTTGATGTTATTCTCTGCTTTATTTTCAATCTGGAGGTCTAGCTTCTTGTGTTTAATTTGTAGATCATCGGGACCTGTAGGTCTCCTCTTCTTATTATAGAGTGCCATTGCCAGTGTGTCATGCCTATTCTTCAGGTCCTCCAGGTGGTCCATCATGCTCGAGACGGCTACATCAAAACAGGTCTGACCCTGGAAATGGTATGAAAGTAAGTAATACAAATTTTTATAGGACGGGGTGCGACCTACAGTGGTACTACTGCAAAACTACCGGTGAGGAATTTTCTTAACCAAAAAGGGGGAGGGGAAACGAGAAAAGATAAAAGGAGATTGAGAAAACCAGGAAACATTGATGGTTGGACGGTGTGGAGGGAATGCATTCTCAGACATAAGCTACTAGAAGGAAACTGCAGGAGACCAGAAGATGTAAGAGAACTGGAGAGTTATATAAAATATCATTAAACAGATCTGATCATTAGTATGTACAGCTAAAGCTATTTCAAGGCTCTATACTGAACAATGATTTTTGACAATGTCTACACAGACTTGTTTGGTAATTAGTAATTAGTAATTGCCAAACTATCTCACTTGGATTTTTTAAACCTTTCTACTGAAGTACCAGTAAAACAGACACAGCATTCCTGCCTGTCATCCTTGTTCTAAGGTTTGCAACCCGTTAAGAAATAGAAATATATCACACGAATTGGCCATTTTTGCAGAGGTGTAGATTTAAAAATTAAAAATCTTGCTATGAAGCAATCCCGACAAGTTATTAAACTCATTTTGGGATGGGAGGAATTTACAAATGATAAGTGGGATGTAAAACGATTTTACATATTTTAAGAGAAGTCAAAATATGAACAGTGACTTTGCATAATACTAAATATCCCGATTTGGCTCGTGCGCCAGAGCGTGACCACCCAAAAGGACAAAAAGGAACTATCAAACACGGCTACCATTTTTACAGGGTTGACTGAACCCGGAACACACAAACAAATTTACAGAGAGACGGTCGAGCTGTAAAGGACTTTGCAACGTTCAGGCAAAAAATTTCACAGCTCAATTCAGTACAAAATTGAAGTAGAGGGGTAATTAATATAAAGATAAGATAAACTTAAATAGAAATAAACCACAAGAAAAAAGAACGATAAAAAAAGAAATACATACATATAAACCCAAAATCAAAGTAGAAATTTAAAAAAATTACAAAAATGTTGAAAAGCATGGTGCATGGTGTAATGTATATAGGTTTGAATATTATGTGATTCTTGCAGATTTTTGTTGAAAAGCATAGTAATGCGTATAGAAATCTATACGTATTATGTGATTCTTGCGTGTAGGGATCTCATGCGTAGGAGGACTCCCAGATTTAACTCAGAAGTACAGGACATTTGAGTTGTGTATTAGTCAACAGTTGTGTACCATTGCACTATTTGCGGGTTAACTTGAAACAGTGGCAAAATGAAGTCATCATTGTGAAACCCAATAAGGAGTAGATTGAGATATACATACAACACGTCACTTAATTTTGCAGTATGACATCATAATTGAATGTGTGCATAAGGTCAACGGTGAAAGAAAGTATTATTTGTTTTCAATTTTCTCATGTGCATTAAAAATGATACATTGTTGTACACGATTAAGTTAAACACATTATTATCGAGTTATGCGGAACAGTGTTTTAAAATTGCATGTTAAATAAACAAACTAATCGGTGTATGCAAAACTAATGGATTCCTTAATGTAATGAGGCACATTTGATAATTGATTCAATCGAAAACAAAGTAGGTAAATCAAAAGTGGAAACATGATTTTACTATGCTTTATTAATACAGTGGAAAAAAATATGCAAAATTTATTAAAATATCACGACAATATCAGTTTTTAGTTTAGTTTTGGGTTCATTGCCCAGTCATTTATTAACATTATTTATATCTTGTGGTATTCCTGACACACTGATTATTAATGCTTATCTCTAGTGGGTGAATCATTTAGATATTTAGACCAAAAGGTTTTCCTCTAAAAACTGAAAGAACAGTGTAGAACTTACCACATAATTCTTGATATCCATATCAGCTCCGTACTGAACCAGGATGGATGTAGCCTCTGGCTGGCCCCAATGAGCCGATGCATGCAGGGGAGTCCAACCATCAAAGTCAATGGGATCCACATCTACACCGCAACTCCCTAACAATATATTCATGACCTGGAAACAAAAGAGCAATAAATATCTTAACCAAAATCGGTTTGTTGCTTCCTCGTCATGAAATTTGCACTAATTTCTCTGACCGCAATTTCTATGTGAACACCAATTTCTAGCTCGCAATGTCATTTCCATAGTGAGCTATAAATATTGATTAGGTCTATTACATACTACATCAAAAATATGCTCCATTGCGTGCAGTTACAACAATTACAGGTTGTAAATGATATCAGTTGTAGCCATGTATGTCTAATGACCGTTTGAATACAAGCCTTTACACTTTCAATTTTCCTATAAACACAAACTGTCAATATAGCGAAAACTGAAAGCATGTTTTTGAAATTTAGTTTATGTAGATCTATAAACTTTCATTTGTTTCATATTTTGCGAACACACATTATAAAACAAATGACAATATTAAATGTTGTTTGATTGTGAACATATCTCCAAATTTTTGTATCCATCAAACACAGTGTTTTTTTTAAGACCTACCTTGATGTATCCTTTGGCGGCGGCGACATGCAGAGGAGTAGCACCCGTTTTTTCATCGGCAATTTCTGCATCGAGGGATTTGGTGATGTACCATCTTTTAGAGAGCTCTGTTAGTAGCCTCTCCTCTTCAGAGCGGGCCTTTTCACAGTCGATACCTGCAAATAAAAACAGTTGTATGGTCATTCTTCTTCTTCTTTCGTATGGTGGGGGGGTCAGAGGGGGACATCTAGGTCTGCAAGCCATTCTAGGGCCTCAGGCGTCGCCATGTGAACCTCATCAATCCCGCCGGGGAATGAATGGAGCGGGCATTCGTTGACCACATGTTCGGCGGTCTGCACCGCACCACATTCACACATCGCCGACTCTTTAAGGCCCCATCTGTGCATCATGTTGGAGCACCTTAACCTATTGGACCAGGTGGTCATTTATGAATTATATTATGATTCCAAATATTTCAAGAAGACTAGATTTGCAGCTGAATATAGATTTGTTCGGTTAGCCGATGTATTTAAAAATAATTACGGTATATGTAGAGATAAATATTTCATTGATCTCATGGCAACAAACAGAAAGGTTTGTGAAAATTAATGGTTGCAGAACCAAAATCTTGCCTGTTGATACCCAAACTTAGCACCATATGATAAGCAGATTCTGAATAGTGAATCTTTCACTAGGACGATACTGAATAGTGATAAAAGGCATATGTATTATCATTTACCTTGCTTCTGAATCTCATCGTGCAGAAAGTTCTTCATGGGCCCGGCCTCTGCTATGTCCACAGGCAGCTCCCCCTCGTTGTTGACTGCGGAGAGGTTGGCGTCGTGGCTCAGAAGGAAGCGCGCGATGCTGACGAAGCCGCAGCTGGCCGTGGCATGAAGAGGCGTCCAGCCCTCGTTGTCACTATGGTTCACGTCAGCGCCCAGCTTTATCAAGTACTCCACCATGTCTAGCTTGTCATCTATGCATGCCTGTTGAATACTTACATGAATCACTATCAACATATATATGTATATATATATTTTATTTTTTTAAAGAAAAACAAACATTCCCGGGTTACGAATAACCTGACAATATTTGAAAATGTCCTACTACCACCACAGTAAGCGGAAAATGTTGCTTGTGTTGTGATGGAGGACTTAGCCAGCCGAGGAATTGAACACGCTACGCCTGGGTTGGGACTCAAACGCGATGTCAACTCAGCCACCGACCGGTCGATTAAACATAATTGATGAAATTCTATTTCATTGGAGCTACCATACTGTTTCTTTTGTCTATCTATTGTCACCAATAATATTTTTTTAAACATATTGACGACAATACCCCTTGTAAAATTATTTTGATTTATTTGAGTGTTTGAATGCCATTCGGACGGCTGTCAATAGGAAAAGGAGCAGAGCCCTAACAATGATTGTGAAGTGATCCAGCTATTTATAAAACCCTACAAATGTCATTTGCAAGGCCTTAGAGCAAAACCTGCAGCAATAGTCTCAACTTGCTAGTTTCTATTGACCCTTTAAATACCCGTATAATATATGGTCAAATATATTTCAATAATAAAATTATAATTCATTGATGATAATTTCAGTGTTTTAAAGCATTCTTGAGGTTTAATATCATATCATAAAAAAATATTTGCACCTCTTGTTTTAAGGTAAGCCTTGATTTATTTTAATTAAAAACAATTTGTTATTTCTAACATAAACTCTGTACAGAAGCAAAGCATTCAGCAGTAAAGGGGTTAAATATTCTAATGACTTACTTAAAATTTAGTAAAATAAAGAATAAGCGATGAATGGGAAAATAATTTAATGGTAGACAACCAGACAATCGTTAGACCAAAAAGGGACTGTACAGATTTTAATACCTTTAAATCTATATATGTATTGTTATTGGCTATAAATGTATTGTTTTGTAAATTTTTCGTTTTGTATAATCTTTTGTTTTGTATAATTTTTTTAATTCATATTCCTTTCTCACAAATTTAATTTACTTATTCCATATTATGCTGTCTCAGTAGAGGTAAAGTCATAAGGAGGAAATCCATAATTGGTTTTATTTTAGCTATACAATACTTATGTACAAACTGATTAAATGTAAACTGTCGATTTCCCGAAAATGAATAAATAAAATCTTATAACTCGAAAATAGAATAGAAAAGGGTATATTAAAATCAGTGCAATTATTACTAGACTAATGTAAATTAATCTTTGGGACAAGGACTGTATTAAATTGGAGGAGTTTCAAACCATCAGCTGAATAATCAGAGCACAGCAGTGAAAACACAGTCTACTTCTTGCTTTACTTCTAGCAGAAAGTCTGGATAAAAAGGGTTGCGGTAAGAAAAATGCCACCAATATATTTTAAGATCTAAAAGATATGTAAGAAAGAAATCCATCTACTTTTCCTTTAAGCTGAATCATATATCTTTAGAGTAACCATATGCAACTGAATCGCACATTGTCTTCAAACTCACTATAAATAAACCATTGTGTTAAAACTGCCGTGCGATGAGACAGTTGATACAAAAAATATCAGAGTTCTAATGTTAGTAAACATTTGTTGAATTGGAACTGAAATGACTTCTGACAAAAATTCCAAATATTTAACATACTAATGACTCACCTGGAAAATCTAGCAACATAGCCACACAGATGGAATAATGTGGTAACGTGGGCTAATATGTTGGAAAATGGAAGCAATTCTGAGCTAGCATAGGCCAAGATATTAGCAAATAGAAGGAATACTGTGCGAACACACACTGAGATGTGTTGAAGATGTGAAAAGACTACAAAGACTATACTAATATAGACAAAAACGTGCTTTAGTAGATGTTGGAAATGGAAAGAATGCGCTTACGTAGACTAAGATGTTAGAAAAGGAAAGAATGGGGTAATGTAGACTAAGATTTTGGTAAAGAAAAGAATGTGCTTATGTAGGATAAGATGTTGGAAATGGAAAGAATGGGTTTGCGTAGACTAAGATGTTGGAAACAAGAAGAATGTGCTGATGTTGGAAATGGAAATAATGTGCTTATATAGTCTAAGTTGTTGGATGAAAAGAATATTGTGCTAACATAGGCCAAGAAAACAAACGGAAGAGATACTGAGATAAGTGGATCAATGAGAGAGATGGAAGGATTACTGTGCCAAGATATATCAAGGCAAATAAAAGGAATCCTGTGATAATGTAGATCATGAAGGCAAACTAAAGGAATTATGTGCTAACATACACTAAAATGTTGAAAATGGAAATACTGTGCTAACTTAGAGACCAATATGTTGGAGAATAGAAGCAATACATACTGTGCCTACGAAGACCAAGATGTTAACAAATGGAAATAATCTTGTGCTATTGCATACCAAGAAAATGGAAATAATAATGGGCTAAAGTTAAGCAGTAGAGAAATTAAAGTAACCCTGTGCTAAAGTAGACTAAGACTAGTTTAGACTAATATTGTGCTAACATAGACTGAAGTGTTAGCACATGGAAAGAATAATGAGCTAACGTAGACCAAAATATTGGCAAATGGAAGAAATACTGTGCTAACATATATTTCCACAAACCTTTGAAATTCTTTTTTCCATTAAAAAAATTAAACCAAGGAAGACAGATCTTTTAGATATTTGGTATTGGGTTATTGATACCTATCGTTACCCCTAAATAGGGTAACTCCATTCTACAGGAGCTGAAAATCATCAAAGTGGCTTCAAAAGCGTAGTGGTCTACACATTGACAGTCGGGAGATTGTGTGTGCCATTCCTAACAGGGAAAAAATACATCGATAATTTAATTTGTAATTCATATAATATGGGCGCAACTCAAACATAGGTTTGTGGTGGTTGATCATCTTACCAAAAAAACATAGTACAGTAGTTGTGAATAACAGTAAGAAATAAAATTATATTTTTGTTAAAACCAACTACAGACAATAACATAATTGTGACATTTTTATTTTTGTCTTTACTAAGCCAGCAGAGGTAATGTCCAAAGGCAGAATGAATGTGTTAGGTCGACACTGCAATTGAAGTACATTATACTGTGAACTTCAACGACTATTCTTTATCGATTGCAAATATGCAGGGATCTGGTACCTATGGTTAAGAAATGTTGTGGAGTACATGGGTCCAAATCCACAATAACCTCTGACAATCTCAGACATCCTTTTACAAAACCAATTATGAATTTTCAGTAATTATTCGGGATCGCTGGCCACTCTTAATACAATTTTTTTTAAATAAAACCTTTTTATTCACCTTAATTATTATAAAAGGAAACTATCTGCGTTTGGGAAATTTTCAATTTTAGCATTCTAATTTTTAATTCCGAAAAATGAACATTCGTTATTATCATTTAATTTCTGTTGATGACATTGTCACATACAACGAAACCGAATTTTCATTTTACATAATTAAAATTAGAATGTTAAAATTATAAATTTCCCAAATGCAGATAGTTGCCTTTTATAGTAATTAGGTGAATCAAAAGGTTTTATTTAAAAAAAAATCGTATTGAGCGTGGCCAGCGATCCCGAATATTTACAGAATTTTCATACAACGGCATTGGTTTTTGTTGGGCGACCCAGTAAGCGGGCGGTGATACGTATACTTTACAGTTTTGAATTATTGTCAGAATTATTCTTACATAGCATTATAATAATTAACAATGAACTCTAGGTAATCGATAGACAGAAGGTTGTAGGATAGATCACCGTATAGAGCTTAAATATATTAGCACAAATTCTTTACATTAGTACACAAACACTGTCGGATATGAGTGGTATGATATTGTGTGATAAACAGCAAATGGCTAGAAATGCAGCTTGCGGTTGCTTCCATCCTTTCCCATAATTCGAGGGTAGGCTCGCGTTTCGGCTAGCAAAGGTATACGCAGCATAAAAGTGTAAAACATATTTAAATTACTATAAATTGCCAGTACAACATAACATTTGAATGTTCAGTCTGAAAATTGTTTAATATCATTTTTGTTCAGTGGACATAATTTTACCTGTGATAAGTATATCAATGATCTGGTTTATAATGTATATTATGTTTTTTGTGCAAATCATAAACTGGATAACAAATTTAATTGTACAGCAGCATAAAATTACTTATTGTAAAATGGGTTAGTGAACTTGAAGATGAACATTGTCATCTGGACAAATCATTTAACTTATTTTAAAGAATATCAAAATAAATTGTATTAATGGCATGTCACTAATAATGGCAACTATACTACATGAATTTGTTTGAAGTGTCAAATTTGCTTCCCTGCAAACTTTTTAACTTCTGGCACTGATGAGTAATTTTAGTAATATTATCCTATACGAGCCACAGTTACTTTATAAATGCAACTGATGAATATTTTTCGTCTGCACACTAGAATAAATATAGTAAAAACAATTCGGCGCTTACAATTGACACTTGAACACCTGACATTAACATTTGTTGTTATAAACTAACAATAATCTCTTGATTATGTGACATTTCTTTGAAATTTATTATCATCTGATAAAAGGGGAGAAAGAAACCAGAGCCCACTTCGCGTGGATAAGTCGCAGCAGGGACTCAAAAAAGAAACACCAAATTTAGCTTAAACTTCGTTATTAAAAGAATGTAATATAAATAAAACTTAGTGAAAGAATATTCCGAGATTCCTCAAGTGGCGAAAAGTGTGCAATATGCCTCCTACAAGCAGCTCACAACCGTAATACACAGATAATTGTACAATCTCGTATAAAGTTGTACAAATATAAACAATGCGTATAGTTTGAGCGACTTTTAGTTTGAAGGAGTTGCGAACTTTAGTAACTTTTATATCGGCCATTTTGTGAGTAAATGTCAATCAAAAAGTTCCAAAGTACTTTGACAAGTTAGGGGACGGGAATACAAGGGGGAGAGAGTTACCTGGTGGAGGGCTGTCAGGCCGTCGGCGCTCGGAGTATTCACATCAGCCCCCGATTGCACCAGGCGCAGCACTTCGTCCTTGTCTCCCGCGGCGCATGCCGCCAGAAATACACAATCCACCGAAAACCGTATGCGACTGGAACCCTTGGCTTCCGGGGATCGTTGGTTAGTCTCGGACTCTTCCCATCGCTTCAACTGTTCAGCCCGTTTGAAGGTAGCCGAACACTTGAATTCAGACATTATACAACACTTCCTTCAACCCGTCATGCAATACAACTCAAATCACAATGATACCAGCGAATCAACGATACTAGGCACACTTCAAGCGGAGCCACTGGATAGCTTACTAGCTCCGCCCAGTTTTCAAATCGAGTAAAAGTTGTAGCGCGGCTTTCAAACGAAAATAACTTTTGACCAATACTTAGAGATCACTTTAAGGATCGTTTTTCCATAAACACGTAAAATGAGAGATCTTTTCTAAAATTATATTTTGACATTCTAATTTGCACTAAAAGTAAAAGATTTTCGAATATTATAAGGTTTAATTACGTAAAGCATGTGAAAACTAGCTGACAATGCCTGTCATTAACATTTCTTTCGATTTGTTTCATTCCCTGGAGAAGCCGCTTGAAAATTTTCACAGACAAACGTAGTGTTGGAAAACCAAAGATAAACTTTTTTTAAATTTTTTGAAGGCGTATAATATAATATGTCTTCAGTGTTTACTGGTATCGAGAACCTACCTAAGAAAATAAGATTTTATAATGAATTATACAATATTAAATTGTTTGAACTCTTCCAAAACTGATATTATTATTATTTTTTAACTTAACCGTGTTTGTAAAATATTTAGACAGATTTTTTTATAATTTATTATGATTGTTTACTTGAGATAAATGCGATTTAAAACCAAGAAAAGGGAGGAGGGCGGGTCAACTCCGCGCAATTTTATATAATTTCTCTCCAAACACGTATTTCTAAATAAGCAAAGTAATTATAATATTTATTTAAATAAACTAAATAAGTTAAACATCGATTAGCAATAATAAGTAGTCGTTACAATTAATAGAAGGAGTTTGTAAGAAGTTTATTTTAAAAGGAAAATAGATTTTTTACGAAACACGAGGAGTCTCTATTTTCGACAGGAAGACAAGGATCCAAAATGGGACATTACCAATAATAGTCTTTCTTCTCTTCAATCGACCGGTAACTTTTCTATTTTTTCTTTCAATTTTCTCCCAAACAATTAAAGTACGATGTTTCGTGTTTTAGTCAAGCGGTACAGAAAATAGTAAATTACAGCAATTTTCACTAAATATAGATTGTTATGTCTTTCACAAATTAGTAACCGTCAACAATGTTGACTGTTCACATATAATATTGGTTGTTGGTTCTATAATAATATATCAAAGTATATATATACAAACAGGTCCGGCCCTGAACCAAACGGTGCCTGGCGCTAGTAAAAACCTCAAAGGCGCTGTGTTAGGTATTATCAGCACCATGGCTCTTTGGCGCTTTAGCAAGTCAGCGCCGGAGTGGACTGCTACAATTACGCCTGAATAGGGCATAATGACGCATGTTAATTAAAAAATATTATTTAATGTGAGGGAAAATATTAAATTTTTTTAATAGCATATTATGTAGAGGTGCATACTTAACAATAGATTGACCGGGTGGCCGCAAAGCATTCCGATGTACGCCCATATAAAATTTAGTACATGTATTTGTTTATTTTATGTCAAACACGAGTGACCCAAATCTTGGTTGGGAATTGGGAGGCTACAACAAATCAATAACGTTGATTGATTTTCAGACTCGTCATGCTAGAAAATAATAGGCATTTCTTGCCAATGTTATTTGAACATCGATGATACAGATAGGCTAAAATCCAAACTCCACTAATCTGTGCTACAGAAGCTCCTAGACTGATTACTACAACATCCCATCAATATTATTTGTTCGAATGAAAAGTTCGCATTCGTTTCTCATTTTAATTCCCGCGTTAAAACATTTTTATTGACATAAGATTAGTACGGGTGGATATATAAATAAATATTATATACACAGTGTGGGTACCTACGTACATATACAGTGATGTTAAAGACCCAGATTAGTAGGGAAAACATCTGTTCCCGGCCTCATCTATTTCGGGATGAGATATCCGTTCTATAAGTAAGGCACAAACACGATGTTATATATTTGAACGAGTTAATGCGGAACACAATTATTTTTATTGTGCGTCCGTACTTACCACACAAAATACGCGAGTTAAATATTTAAATCGCGAGAAAATATTTTTTTTGCCCACAGTACTAAACTGATTCCCTTCTATTTGAAAGGGAGCAAGTGGCAGCAAATAGCAAAATGTTTAATTCACATGAAAAACGCTCGGGCCTATGATTTCACTGTCCGTATAGAAATAAAATTACAGTATTTTAATTAACCTCCATAATTTTGAGTGATTCTCAACTTAGTAAGCTCGCTCAACACTTACAATGAGTGAACACCCGAAACCCACAGTGAAATTTACCCGAGCACCATGGTAAACTACAAACAATTACAACCCAACAAGGAAATTATTATTTTTCCTTAGCAACCGAAGTTTTTCAATAAACTTTTCATTTATTTATCCTTTTAGAAGAATTGAAGCAATGGTTTGAATATTTCATAAGCTGTTATAAGTTAGTATCATTTTGAATTTGATAGGTATATTTTACCTTTTATATTACCTAAGCATATACTACATCTATTATAGTTTTTTGTACTTATCCAAAATAGTGATGATAATTAGCGACTGCTAAGTTAATTGAGTCGATGTATCGAGGTCTTAAAGTCAAATAAAGTTAACAAAAAAAAAAACATACCAAAACCTACATTTTTATATATTTTTTGTAGATAAAGTTGTTTGACTTTAATCCTTCAAATTATCGGTACTTTTAGGCATATAATTTGTATGATTTTTGTATATTCACATCAATATTCTAATTCGAACCTCGGGAAGAGCACCGTAAAGGTTTTAGCTCAGTGGATTGATAAATCCGCAAATGCGAGAGTTCCGCTTCATAAGGGCCAATATTAATTTTATAAAGGAAAAGTAAATCCAGTATCACAAAAGCTTTAACGCCATAATTAGTCCATGTGCATAATATGAAGAATTATATTTGAAACTGTCCACCCTGTATCTGGACAAGGGGCCCCCTAAAATATTTAGTGGTATAGGCCCCTGCATCATAAACCCGCCCCTGGGCGCTGAGCCAATTTATTTATTTTTTATTTTATTTATTTATTTAACGCCCAGAGATTTAGAGATTAATGTGACTTTACTTCATATGTGCAATTCAAATGAGTACTTACTTTTCTTTCCCATCTACCGTTTCCTATCGCCGTATTCCCCGGTGGCTAGGGATAGTGAAAATAACTATCTGTACCCCTCCACGCGTTGCTGTGGCTCAGTCAGATAGAGAAACAGTAGAAACTGTTGCTTTTACGTCCAACAGATAAAGCTGTTTTTCAAAAATGGCATGTTTGTCCAACAGATGGCCCTGTTTTTTGTACAAAAAGCATGTTATTACTTGTCACAGGTTACATGTATATAAAAACACACGCGTATTCGAATGTAACGTGTCAAAATTTCAAAGCAATCGGCGAAGAACATTCGGAGATTTATGATTTTCATATTTTTATAGTATATTATTATATATTATATAGATAGAAGATAAGTATATAGATTATATAGCGGGTTGCGTGGATTTGATTTTTTGAATATAAATGTACTGTTTTATTTCGAGATTGATGAAATTTTCCACACTTTATCTTCAAAACAGAAGGAAGATTACAGTCTAAATGTGATTCTACCCCTCCCCCAAACTATTTTCTCACCCCTAACGAAATAATTAAACTTCTTGATGAAATTTTGCACACTCGACTTTCAAAATAAGAAGAAAATGGATAATAATTGAAACTACAACCACTATCGTACAGATTGGTAAAGTATTTTATTTCAAACATAGAATTTGAAGCTATGCCCAGCTTTTCTGCCTTTCACGTAGCACATATATTTTTTATAAAATACGTGTTTGTGTAAATATCAGAAACGATATCACAGGGATAACAAAATTATAGTCGGTATATTATTTGCTTTTTATTAAGATTATATTATTAGGGAGATATTTACTTCGGTTAAGTCGCTATGTACTAGAAACCCTGACCCATACCATTACTATTATTGAGCTATTAATTTTTAGTTTTAATAGCTGTATTTGTGTATTATTTATACCTCTGTATTATTTATACCGATCGGAAACTTTCCAGGTAAAAAACAGAGAGCGATCATAGACCGCTCATTTTTCTACTAAATTGTTTTCTAAACGTCAGGTTCGTTTTTTTGTGACAGTTTGACAATATCTTTGGTTTGACCACACCAAACACACAAACACACACACATCGATCTCGATTGTCAAATAAATGTTGACTTTATGGTTATGTTTTGCTATCGCCTCCTACGAATGATGACTGGCTCTGTCAAGTGTTTAAAAGCTATTTGAGCGATGCGATACTGCTTATCTCTAGGAGATTCCTTCTGAAGTGTATAATTTCAGTGTGTGTTTGAAGTTATCATTCAGTGAGTCCACTGTTCAGTGCGATCAAGGTGTTATTCTGTACATGTTCTGTACAGTCCGTAACACGTTTGTTACACCTCCATTTAAATGCTAACGAATTAATAATTAGTGTATTAGATCGACCCGGTGGTAAATCCACTAGTTAGTGAAGCATTAGAACCAACTTCAAGATGGACTTCTTCAAGATTGACAAAGACATGCTGCCGATGAAGGGGCATTACTTCTTGTTTAATGCTGGTTTGTAAATAACGTTCTCACTTAAATTCCCGATCCTCCTTCAACAACAGTGTTGATCTATTTACTTTCTTCAGCTTTTCTTTCTTTAGGTTAGCTGAAGTAATTACCTGCTACATGTACTTTATTATCGACATCAATAGTTTGCGCATTTTTGTATTTTAAGCCAAAATGAAGGTACGGTATGTACCATGTTAATTATTTCCCTAACCGCCGCACTTTTAGACAAAGTTTATGGAATATACACTTTCTTTCTACAATTACTACAAGAAGCAATTATTTATATGCATAAAATAGGTTATTAAGTTTTTAGTTTGGGTTAATTAAGTAATTTATGTATATTTAGATTGAAACGAATTAAATTGAGCAATTCCTTTTTACCCTAGTATCCATTGTTCTGTAGTAGCAGAAAACATATACCTTTGGTCGGTGTGCTATCTGGTTGCAATGAACATTCTGTAGATTATTATATAACTGGGAACTTCATGGTTGTTACTAATCAAACTGTTAATAATTCTATTAGATTATTTTAATCCACAACGACTTTGTTATCTTTATACACTCATAGTCATTGCTGGCAAAGCCTTCGATTACAATCAAATGTTTTATTTTGCAAACTAATGCAATGTGTGCAAATATTGATATGTTTTTAAACTATGCATTGAAACATATTGAATCAGAACATTGTATTACAAGAACATTAGTATTACAAGAAACATATTGAATCAGAACATTGTATTAGTATTACAAGAAACATATTGGATCAGAACATTGTATTAGTATTACAAGAAACATATTGAATCAGAACATTGTGTTAGCATTACAAGAACAAGAAAAACCAAATTAAATATGCAATGTTTTAAACCCTCAGGCTAATTTGTTCGTTTTTTGTGAATAAACAGATATTACCAGTAGTAGAGTCAATTTGTACGCCTTTGGGAATCGCTCTTGTGGTCTCATACAAATGATTGCATCTCCCTTACTGTTATGGTGAGAAATATGAACTAAACGGTGTTAGAAAAAGAAAACACAACACTTTATGTTCAATTCCAGAAGTTAACCACAGAAGAATTAAAATGTAAACCTCTACGAAACCAAAGCTTCTTACCGCAATTTGAGAAAAAAAAATTAAATGTAGTTTTGTGAATTTTTTATTAATATTTTTTATATGGAACTACACAAAAGCAAGGTGGCAATAAGAATGTTTACAATACATTTGTCTGGTAAAATATGTGTTTTTTTTCGCTATCAGTAATTTTAGTTAAGTTTTTAGATAAAAAAAACTTAAGATGAGACATTTTCAAAACTTTTCAGCCATTTTTAAATCATATTTTATTTAAACAAATTTTATCGCTGAAAAATTATGTGTTTATTTATAATAATAAAATTTGAAAGCATGTTTCATCACCTTTCAAAAATAGTTTTTAGATTTTGGACACATTCAGAATATTACATTTAATTGCATTTTATTGCAAAGCGGGAAAAAAAAAATTAACACAAATTCTCCAACTTAAAGAAATATAACGGTCAACATGCCAGAGGCCCGAGGGGTTCATTAATTATTACAAACTGACCACCAAAAAGTGGGTGCTTTTTTTTTTTTTTTTTAAAGCACGTTTACACGTAGTTCCCGTGAGCACATAGGCCCATTGTGCTATCTCCCATTTTACCTCATTCCTTTAACAACAACCCAGTCCCTTTAATAAAGTTCACCAGGGTTGTCATTGGGTATGTGGCTGTCTCTTCTGGTTCTACTGTATGTCTCCCCAGGTATCTGAGCCTAGTTCCCACCAGGGCAGGACATTGGCGTCATCCTCTTCACATTTCCTGCATCTATTGGTGTTTTCCACTCCCAATATCTGCATGTGTCTCCTGAGATGGCAGTGTCCCGTTAGTAGTTCTACCAGTTCCCTCAGCGAGTTTCTGTCCATATCGAGTAGTTTCTTGGTTCGTCTAGGGTCTGGTCCTTTTATGGGTACTTTGGATTGTCTCATTCCAGGTGTCCTCACCCATTCTTTGCAGTGCTGGGATTTGACCCACCTATCAATATGTAATTTTGTGTGGCAAGCTGCTACTCCTATGGCCGGCTCGGATCCTACAAGTGGTGCTTTCACCCCTTCCCTTGCTAGTTCGTCAGCCCGCTCGTTGCCCTCAATACCTTTATGTCCTGGTACCCAGATTAGGGTTATTTTATTGATGGTAGTGAGTTCTGTAAGAACAGTCCCGCATTCCATCACCAGTCTGGAGTCGCATCGGTTACTTCCCAGTGCCATTAGGGCTGCCTGGCTATCAGAACAACTGCTTATGTTCTTATTCCTGTACCCGATACGTATATTCTCCTGTGCGCAGGCCAAGATGGCTTCCATCTCAGCTTGAAACACAGTACAGTGTGTTCCTAGAGGTATACTGAGTTCCCTCTTGGATCTCTGCAGACAGACTCCGGCCCCTGTTCCCTCCTCCATTTTGGACCCATCTGTGAACCAGATGGAACCGTGTCCCATTCCTCCCTTGTGGGGTAGGTCACCCCAAACTGCCGTCTGAAGAAGTATTCGGCTTGTTTGCCGTCCTGTTTCATTCCAGCTGTCGGGCTAATTGCCCTCAGTCTTGTTCCTATCTCTGTATGACTGTTTTTGGACAGCTCACCTCTCCATTGACCTTTGCATTGTAGCCTGTAGGCTGCCGCCATCGCCGCCCCCTCTATTTCTAGGTGTACTGGGGGTAGGTTCAGGAGCACTCCCATTCAAAGGGGGTGCTTTCCTGTAAGCTCAAAATTTATGTTTAAAATCATGAATCATTAAAAATATTGATAGTTTCATTCTATTGTTTCAATAATCCCAATAATTCTTCAGGCTCTTAGGTCATTTCCACTACTAAAATTAATATTTATGAATTTTTATTATTAGTAGTAGCTATATTATACATTTTTTTTACATTTTTATAAGAATATATATATAAAAAATAGATGTTGATTATATTCGTAGTCCTCCTCACTAGGAGATCCTGTGCTGAGGGGGACTAGGTTTTGGATAAGTTATTCAGCGACTTCTATGGTATGACAATGGAACTGAATGGAACTGAATGGACTGAATGGAACTAAAATTTTGATTGTCAAGCTCAGAAGCTCACCGACTGCCCCTTGTAAATAGTGTTGTTAGTCCCAAAAAAAGAAATTTGATACTTAATAGGATTTTTTTATTTTAAAGTCATCTGTTTAATAATAAATAACTTTCGGTGTATAAAGGAGATATATTAGTTATTTATTTTTGGACACGTAATTTAATTTGTTGCTAAAGTCAGCTAGTTTTGGAAATATTTGTGCTTCTCCGGGCAGTCTCTCCATCTTTATTTGATTTTTCAATAAATTTTTACAGAATACTCAAATCACACAAATAATAGTGTTTAAAATTTAACAATGTCCGTGAACATGTCGATATCAGGGGCAAGGCCATTCAACAGTAAAATCTGTCTTCTGGGAAGCATTACTTGTTGTACCTATAAGAGTTTTGCATCTTAACCCATTGTACGCAGACATCGTAGCAGTTGGGTTTGCAAAGTTTTGGCGTCGATAAAGTTAGAATGCTGTGGTCTATATTTTGTAAATTCTTCATACTTTCACTATTTTAGGTCACTAGCTGTCATCTATGAGATTTTAAAAATAACATTCTGTTTATGTACTCAAATCTTTTATCCGTGGCCAGTGATATGGTTCCCCTTTCTTGTAAACATTTAAAAAGTCCCACCAATCTCCCTGTAACTCAGATGATCCACTGAGTTCTTACAGAACAAATTTTCATCAGTTTTGTGAATTCATAATATTAACAAGTTGTACGCGGACATCACAGCAGTTAGGTTGCGAGCCTCCGTCTTGTGAACACGTTTCAATGAAAATGTGCCGCATACTGGGGCAACTAGCTTTGAAACGTCACATGTTTAAAGTTTAAAGAGTTAAAACAATGAAAAGTTGTTGTAGAATTTGCAGAACCTTTTTTTTCCAAATTATTGATGCAACTATTGCAGTAGTTATAGGCCATTATTCATCTATTACTTCCAAACCCAGTCTGGCTGTCTGGTACAGCTAACATTGCAGTAAAAATATGGACCCATTCGTAATAGGCTTCGATAAATTAGTCCTTGTGTTCTATGAAGTTTGTCAACACTTAGTACACTTTGACCGTTGTACTATTCAAAAGTTACTTACAAAAATGCGACACGGCGGTGCATGCTTTTGTGTGCATTTGTCGGTCTTCGGGAGAGCGCGTGTTATATTTGAGTGAGGTTGGAGCGTGTCTTGATAACTGTATTTATTGTTTATCCTGTTAAAATAAATACATTCTAAGGTGAATCAATATTTTTCACCATGTTGGATGTTAGTTCTACTGCGAACGATGTATCAAATGACAGCGACACTACGGACGATGAGACCTTTGTATGACAAAAGTTTTTACAATTTTGTAAACTTTTCAAAAAAATTTTAAAAATATTTTACAAAATATCTAACGATTTTTTTCAAATTTCAGACGCGCTCCTTCTTCTGACGCAAAACCAACAGCCTATTTCAATTTATTTTTCACCTTGTTACTTTTTGAAAATATTGTTAAAGAAACCTGTAAATCGTTATGCTGTACAATTTTTGAAATTTGAAACCGAATTCACGGGCAAAAAAGTGGACATCAACTACTGCGAATGAAATAAAAGCATTCATTTCCGTCTTACTGGAAATGAGGAAAACAAGAAGAGCCATCGTTTTTTTGTTAGCAGAAAAGGGATTCCAATGAGATAAGGCGATCCAACCTCATAAGCGCTCCCTTTAAAAAGGACTAAATGGACTTTAAGCAACATAATTTTAAATATTTTTTGTAGTTGTAAATGTGAAGTTTTTTTTATTGGAAGCATTTAATATCATTCTTTACGTGTTTAATTTCAAAACAATCATAAAATTTTGTTGATATTTGTTATTGTATAGTTATTGCATATTTATTTGATACCATACTTTTTATCTAAAAACTGTAGCAATTTACATAGCTACTTGCAAAATAAGCATAGAATTAAAAAGGTTAATATTCAATTGGTTAAGAGAGCAGTTGTGGAGTGGTAGTTACTCAGTATCGTCCTGATGAGGCCACCATTCAGAATCGAAACGTTACTCAAAATAGCTTTTGTTATGTTAAATGACGAGATCTGAATAGCCAAGTACTTTCCAACCATCATCCTCTGCATGTCCTTCCCTTTCCTACTCCTTTCAGTCTCTCAATATACCCCCATTGGGATTGCCATAGACACATTGGCTTTGGTCAGATGGGAGCATTTTGGACTCATGCGGTATTTATATAAAAAAAGAAAAAAAAATGGCTTTAACCTCAAATAAAGTTGTGTGTATATATATACAGATATGATTTGAGATTTCCAAAAGTAAAGTGATTTATTTTTGGGGTATTACGCCAGCAACGTTTCGGACAACATTACAGTGTCCATGATGTGTGTATATAATTAAGGTTTTGAGAATTTTACCTAGATTTTACTTACAATATAGCAGGGTACTTTCAAGACACTTATTTGAATAAATTTCTCTTTCATTATTTCAGGTACTGCACCTCTCGTTCCCTATCTCCCAACATATGCTAAACAGCTGGGATTTTCTTCATATGTAGTAGGAATAATTTACACATTCTTGCCAATCTTTGGTTTGTTTGCCAAACCAATCTTTGGTGCCATTGCTGATCGGTAAGTTGGTGAGCTTTAATTAGTAGATTCACTTCATTTGAACTTATTAGTAATTAAAAATCCAAAGATTTTTGCCAGAACAAGAATTTTCATGCATTATTTATGTTCTAATATTTTTAATAAACAGACTTAATAAAGACGTCTGTACAATTGGCACTTTACTATAAAACATAATTATACAAAATTGGGCTAAAGGTATTAAATGCTTATTAATAAATGTAGTTTCATTGCTACGGCAGTCAAGGTATATTTATACTAGCCCATGGTAAAGCATGTACCTAATTTACAAATTAATCAGAAATCTAAAAATCCACTAACCTTTTCAGGTACGAGAAACATAAGACAGTTTTTATTCTGTTTCAAATACTAACGATTGCTGCATTTTCTGCTCTGTTCTTTATACCCGAAGACCACAAGCCAGCTGATGTGCGCTTGTCATGTGGGGACGGTGAAACCTTTTTCAATACTTGCCCCAGAAGTAGCTCCTTATCGATTTCACGATCGGTTGAGAAAATTGTTGCTATCATTGCAACCACCGAATGTACTGTAAGTTTCTGAAATTATTTACGAGATCTTTTAGGGTACCATTTGTTATTTGTTGTTAGTTATCCGTGCCATTTGTGTATTTTTGCTGCTCCCAGAAAGCATCGTCGCTGGCAGTCAGCCGGTGAAGTAGTGTACAGCGGTATTGCATCAATTTTCATATCAACTTGTAAAACAGTCAAATTAAATCACAAGTAACCTTTTTGAGCAGACTTCATGTTACACAATATGTATAACGCAAAAGTCCTCACTCAATTTCCTAATGCAGTAACTTTTATCACATGATTATCCGCATTCTTGAGCAGTATAGCGAGGAGTTTGATAAGACGCCACTTGCAAAAATGAGAGCATCTTCCGATAGGGTGATGACTTTTGCGCCCCCTTGGGATAATATGAATGTCCTCACCATTTATGAAATTGTCATCTTTTCCACCTTCAAAACATATCCTTGAATTACAAATAATTCTTGCCTCTTATTCCAAGCAAAATTATACTCTTATGATGGATCATTGCAGTTTCATTTGTCCAGTTAAAAATTTCATTGTGTTCTCGATGCAGAGTATTATTAACCTTTCCGGGAGTATGGACGCTAATGAACGACGGTACACACTTTCGCCAAAGGAGTATGGACGGCTATGGACGACAGCGGTCGCATATTCTAATTCGATGCATATTCTGTAAATATGAATCGTATTGCCATCTATGGGCATATTCCTGTAACTTTACACCAATTTTAAACATTTTACATCATTATCGACAGAGATTTAGGCTGTTATTTATTTTGCATACTATCATATAATTAAATCAAAAAGTATATTCTTTTATTTATGTAAAAAAAACTCACTCCCCAGAGCACGGCCAGCATTACGTAACTTACTCCCGGAAAGGTTAAACGGAGTTCCTGTTGCATGGGGACAACATTGCTATACATCATGGCTGGAATTGAAACTTATGCGGATAATCATCCTGCAATGTAGTAGATGATGCAATGTTGTGCACCAACATGAAACGGGACACGCAATAAATATAATCAGACCTGTTCTCCTTCCAAAATTTTGCGTAGAAAATTGAAAAAGCTTATAATGTTATGATACATAATAGTGTTACAGAAGCAAGTGTTTTTCATAACTTAAACAATTACACAGAATGAACATGAGTTTTTTTTTTTAAATATATTGATTACTTGTGTTTTTATCTTCTTTCAGATGTCTTGTTCGATGGACAATTCTTTCATGTGGCAAACTGTTTGTGAGCATTGGAAAGTTCCCAAGTATTGTTACACAAACATGCCTGAGTTGAATTTTACCGCAACATTACCAAAACAAAGGATCCAATCCATAGGAGACTGCGCATACTTCACCATGCAGAAAACCAAAATGTCTGATGGTAATAAAGAAATTTCAAATTGTATAACAAATACGTAAAAAAAATTAACATATTCTTAATCAAATATTCACATAATTTTCTTTTTCAGGTTTAGAGTATGAACCACGGTGTTCAAATAAAAATAACGAAAATCTAAGAACAACCTGCAGATTGTTTTGTCCTCATAAAACTATTATAACATTTTTGGCAGCGTCTAAAAATTCAGTAAATTTGTTTTGTGAAAAAAATGTGACTTATTTGAATACATGTTCGCATTCAAAAGAGGGTCTCGAAACATTTGTGACTAGTATTAATAATGAACCTGGTGACGTTGATTGTGTTGTAAGTAAAAAAAAAACTAAAATAAATATTATCGCATTGTCAATTGGGCTATAGTTGCAGTAAAGTAATTGCTCAAGAAAATAACACTTTTAAGAACTTGAATCTAGAAATTAAAGATTAAATAAGAGAATAATAAATTACCATCTAGAACGATAGGAAAAGTCCCGGTGGAGTCGATGACAGTTTGTAATAAACTGTTTGTTCTATACCACTGTCAGTCAAATAGTTTTACCAAGCGATAAAATTACCATTTCTTGTATACATATTATACACGGCATCCAGAAACTAGTGGTACAAGCAGGAAACTGGTGAATCTATCTTACATAGATAAAAAAAAATAATTTTTTAACTTTTTTCAGCAGCTAGGGATAAAAATCTTTGGGAGCTGGTTCTACGGGGTGTGTGCTTTGTCGCATTTTTTTCAAATTTGACCTTAAACTTTGTACTTGATTTACTCAAAAGTTATACCACAAAATCGACTCTACATGTGATGTAGATTTACTAGTTATCTGCTAATTTCCAGGCACCATGTACACTATACATAATTATTTCTCCGCAAAGAATAAATCTGTAGGAAAAAATGCCCAACTAAGCAACTATTTGTATTATTGTGTTGGTTGTATTTAAATTAATTATTAAAAGGAGCAACTTTAGCATTCCACAATGGAGTACTGGTACCTACTCTGATTTATGGCAGTGAGGCATGGAACTGGCAGAAGAAGAACGAAAGCAGATTGAATGCTGTAGAAATGAGATCCCTGAGGCGTATGTGTTGTAAAACCATGTATGATTGTGTGAGAAATGTGGAGATTCACAAAGAATGCAAAGCTGATGTAAGCAAAATAAAAAAGGGATGCTTGGATGGTTTTGGCATGTAGTGCGAATGAACGAAGAAAGCAGTGTATGGAGAATACGGACGCCCGAGGAAGACACGGCACAATCAAGTGAACCAATATTTGAGTCGGGCCATATTGGGAGTCAGAATAACAGAAGAGTATGTATGAGGCGATGTATGAATGTGAATGAGGCAAGGAGTGTGTGCTAAGACCGAGGCGGTCCATCCTCTCTGCCTATCCCTGCGGTGTGGTGGTTAGTTGTTTAGTTGTATTTAATTTTTCATAACGTTGAATAACAATTTGGTGCTGTACGTGTGTTAAGTGCAAAAGGCATACTGTACTTTGAATCAGTTCATTATTCATTTTGGTTTTGGATGTAAATATCCAGACAGACCACCTGTCAAAAGACTCAAGATTCACAATCTGAGAAATTGTCTCCCACAGTGAAATTTCATTTTACATATTTACAAAATATTTAATTATTAGAGCACGCAGATGACAGAATTTTCGTAAAATGACGAATAGTCCCGAAGATATAAGGCATCAAAATGTTGGTATTTGCTGCCGGCTGAAAACCATGTGACATCACGGTACATGCGTGGCAGTGATGCCACGCATGTACCGTGATGTCACATGACACAATTTCATACATTTTATCAATGTTTACTTTGAAACCTTCATCATTTTTGGAGTCACTGAAAAAATAATTTTACTGTCACTATTAACTCTTTAAATATAATACATTTTTATCAACATAAAAAAATACTAGACAGTCAATTCACTAACTGAATTAATGAATAGATGTGATTCTCGGTAATTCTGGATATTCTGTTTCAAATCAACATTAAAATGTTTAATTTGTGTATAAAATGCATGTGCAAAAGCATCAATATGCGTCGTAAGTCCAATGACGGCAGTGTAAATATCCGAATACAGGTTTTTTTAATTTTTTTTTTATATATTAACTCCACACAGGAGGCCTTGAAGAAAATAATTTCCCTCAGGGCCTATGTCATCTTTGGGGATGCTGTGTGGAGGGTCTTTTGGTGGAGAGGAAGGAGTGAACATGGGTCTTGAAGAGTCCCATGTTGTAGGAGGGAGGAAACACAGAGGCCGGCAGCTCGTTCCACAGCCGAGCTGTTGAACTTAAGAACGAATCGTAGAAGCGACCCGTTCTCATGTGACAAATGTCAACCGTGTACAAATGTTGGGTGCGCGTTTGGCGTGTATCCCGACTACGCACCGGTGCCGAAGGGATCACTGACGCTAGTTCCTCAGAGCATCTTCCATTGTAATACCGATAGAACAAGGACAGCATACCTACCTGACGCCTGTGCTCTAAAGATTGCAGTCCGTTTGTTAAGATTGGGGAATCTATCAAACGGACCGCCCGTTTCTGCACAGAGTCAAGGGTTTTTTTCAGGTATTTTGGGGCTCCGGACCAGAGATGGCTGCCAAATTCGACAGTAGGGCGCACTTGTGATTTGTATAGGGTCAGCAGTTGTGTACTATTAAAGTATCTGCGGGCCCTGTACAGTACGCCCAGCTTCTGAGAGGCCAACTTTACTCTGGCTTCGATGGAGCCCCCGTACCTGAGCTGGTCACTTATAGTTACACCAAGCATATCAATGGAAGGCCTGTTCGGAAGATTGCTTCCGTTGAAGGAGACTAGATTATCATTTGGATCCCTTTTAGACGTAATCAGACAGGATTGGGTCTTTGAAACATTAAATTCGACGGGATTATCTTTACCCCAGGAGGAAATACTCTCGAGATAACCGTCCATCCTCTGCTTCAAAGCCCTCCGAGCCGTTGGAGTTTGTGTGCCCTTTGGGGGCTTGTCAAACAAAAAGCTATCATGAACTGTACTGTCATCCGCGTAACAATGAATCGGTGCACATGTCGAAAGGTCATTGATGTGCAACAAAAACAATGTCGGAGACAGAACCGATCCCTGTGGGACGCCAGCATTTATAGGTGTGTGAGGAAGAGGTGAAACCGTCAGCAACCGCCTGAATCGACCTATCCCTTAAAAAGTCAGCAATCCACGTACACAGGGATGCGGGAAGTCCGTAAGAAGGCAATTTGTTGACAAGTCCTCGGTGCCAGACCCGGTCAAAGGCCTTGGATATGTCTAGTGCGACCGTTTGGGTTTCACCGTGACGTTCCAGGCACCGCCCCCAAACATGCGTCACATACGCGAGAAGATCACCGCACGAGCGGTTCCGCCGGAATCTGTATTGACGGTCGTTGATAATTTTGTTCTTCTCGAGATATGTGAGCAGTTTGTCGTTTGGGGTGAAATTAAAATACAGTAAATCGTTTTATGAAAAGTTTTAGGGTCTGTAATATTCTGAATTGAATCATATTATTTATTTTTCGGAATAACTTTATTCAGTAAAACCTCAAATTGTAATATTTAAATATTGAAGACAATATTAGTGATTTCTAAACGAAATTCTGAAACAGAAAAATCAGAAAATAATAAAAATCAGATCATACATATAGATAGTTGCCAATAAAAATGTGCGGTGAAAAAATGAAGACAATGTTAGTAGTTCTTATTCGAAGTATGATACAGTTAAAAGTGACCGAGGGGAATAGGGTCCCATTAGCTCAGTTGGTAGAGCACTGTCCCGGAAAGACAAGGGTCCTGGGTTCGAGTCCCAGATGTGACCGTTTCCTTTTCTGATTTTTCTGTTTCAGATTTTCGTTTAGAAATCACTAATATTGTCTTCAATATTTGAATCATATTATTTTATTCTATCTTTTTCACACACATATCTGCACTCTGCATCTAGAAAGAAAGAGTGATGTATTTGCAAATGATATGATTGCTTGTTTGCAGGTAACTTGCAATATGGACAGCCCCACCAAGTGGTTGGATATGTGCCTTGGCTGGGCGGCGGATGAGTCCCAGTCATGCCAACCTGCAGGCAATTTTGTGGACAAAGTCAAACTGAATTTCACTGGAATAGTTCCGCTGGAAAATACTATCTCCCAAGGAGAGTGCGCTTTTTTCAAAATGAAATCGACCGTTTTTCCAGATGGTAAATATCATGAATAAATTCCAGGTTTTCAATAACAAACCAACAGTTTTCATTACATATAGCTAAACTAAGCTACAGAGTCATCTTAAAGCACTAGAAACTATAAATATTATTTACAAAAATAATTGTAATTTTTGGTAATTTAAAAAATTGTTTTAATTGATTTTAATTTTATTTTATTTTTCATCCGTAACAGGTTCTCGACATTATCCACAGTGCCCTAAAACAATTAAACCTCACAGCCATTTTCACTCAGAATGTGAAACGTGGTGTGATAATGCAGAGGTAAAAATAACATATTATTAATTTAGCCTGTAACATGTGCACCCAATAAATGAGAAAAGTTGCAGATTGCACCTTGTCATCAGACCCCCGATAAGATAGAGGGAAGTGTAGAAGAAGAATGAAATGGAAGGACTTTAGATAGCCATTCCATAACGGCTACTGATTTGGTTATTTTTATTTTTATTTAGTTGACAGTGTACTTAAGGTTTCCGTGAGCACTTAGGCCATAGGCCCATTTTGCTATCTCCCATTTTACCTCATTCCTTTAACAGTAATCCGGTCCCTTTCAAAGTTCACCAGGGTTGTCATTGGATATGTGGCTATGTCTTCTGGTTCTACAATGTGTCTTCCCAGGTATCTGAGCCTTGTTCCCAACAGGGCGGGACATTGGTGCCAAAGGTGAATTGGAGTCTCTTCATCCTCTTCACATTTCCTGCATCTGCTGGTGTTTTCCACTCCCAACAACTGGGTGGGTCTCTTGAGATGACAGTGTCCCGTTAGTAGTCCTACCAGTTCCCTCAGTGAGTTTCTGTCCATATTGAATAGTTGTCTGGTTCACCTTGGGTCTGTTCCGTTTATGAGTACTTTGGATTGCTTCATTCCGGGTGCCCTTTCCCATTCCTCCCAGTGCCGGGATTTGACCTACCTTTCAATATATATTGTTTTGGTTATATTAACAATTTTTTTTTCTTCTTTTAGGTGAATGATTTTTTGCGCACCTCTAATGCTACAGATGAAAAAGATGAACCCATAAACTATCAAACATTATCGATATTCTTTTCTTTGATGGTGCTGAGTTGGATCGGTATGGCAGTGGTAGTCAGCATAGCCGATGCCATATGTTTTGAAAAGCTCGGTAAATATAACGTATTTTTTGTGTTTGTTAACAATGTTGCCTTGAGCCATTTTGTAAGGTTCATTACACTCAACATCACAACACTAAAATCAATATTATTTGTAAACAGCTGGACTTAAAACGCAACTTTCTGATTTTGAGTCATTATCATTTATGACCTGAACATGGAAATCTGTCGGCGTGCTATTCATGTATTAAAAGGCCGACCCCACTGAACTGTCGGGGAGATGTTTAATTGCGGGGTATTTTTAACGGTGATGTCACAAATCCCCTTTATAAATGTATTTATAAACACATGTATAAAGGTTTTGTAAACACCTCACTAGGAGAACCTGTGCTGAGGTGTTCAAATGTTTTACAAATGTTATTATGCCAATATAAGTAAAACACAGTATCGTCCTTAAGATTCTCAAGGAGGATTGGTTACTGTGGTTCTACCCATGGTGGCAGTATTGTGTACATATTAGGTTAGAAACGGTTAAAGTACATCATAATATTACATTGACAAATTGTAGTAACGTGTAGTTCATTATGTCCTTGATATCTGTGTTTTTATTTTACTAATATAGGTTTACAAACGAAAGTTTTAGAAATATTTTAAACATAAGTATTACATAATGCTATTCATTTAAAAGAAAAGTACTAAGGACGGGTTGTTTCACAAAATTTGATCAATTCATAAAATTTATTATTCAAGTTCTGTGATTATCCAAGTACTGTGGAACAACGTGCCCATAATGAAATAATAACAGAACTTGAATAATAGAACAAAAATAAAAATATTAGTTTTTTTTTTTTTTTTAAATTAAGTTCACATGGGAAATTATATTCCTCAGGGCCATTGTCATCTTTGGGAAAGCTGTGTAAGGGTCTTTTTAAGGACAGGAAGGCGTGGAAGAGACCCATGTTGTTGGAGGAAACACAGAGACTGGCAAATCGTTCCACAGCCGAGCTGTTGAACACAAGAGATTCGTTTTCATGTGACAAATGTCAACTGTATATAAATCTTGGGCACCCGTTTGATATATACTTATGCGTACTGTAATCTCTTTATTCTGCTAAGGTCATCACGTGCCTTGTGTGCTACAGATTATTGTATCTTTGGTACTGAATCAAGGTACTTTTGAACTGTTGACTAATTTAATTTATAACAATACTAGCCCGGCTAAACCCGGCGTTGCTCGAGTTTTCTCTACTTTCTTTAAATAAACTTTCCAGAAGAAATTCTCTAAATGATAGTGAAAACCCTATCAAAATCCGTTGCGTAAACAAAGCTCACAAACATACAGACGCGGATAGCGACTTTATTTTAGTATAATAGAGATAGAGATTTAGTGTTAAAAGAAATGATTATATTTCAGGTACAAGACCTGATAAATTCGGCCACCAGCGTCTGTGGGGTTCCGTAGGTTGGGGAACATTCTCGCTGTTAGCTGGTTTTCTAATTGATCAGTTTAGTGATGACGGAGAAGATAAGAATTACATGGTAGCATTTATCATGATGTTTGTTCTGATGGCGCTCGATGTTATTGTTTCCTCCAGATTACAGGTGACTCATATTATATCAAAGAATTTTATCTATTTATGATTTGTCAAGGATTTTAACCCTTTTGCTCCCAGCATTTTTTCTGTAAAAAAAAACTTTTGTTGAATAATAATAATTACTATCAAAATTTCAATTTATTTGGATGATGTTTTTTTCATGATCGAGGTTATTTTCATGAACTTTCCTTGATTTACAATGTTTCTTTTCAGTATAAACAAAAATCGGTATCTGTGAACATCTTCAAAAAAGTAGGCGTACTATTCACGAATGCCCAGACATGTCACTTCTTCTTATGGATAGTGATAGTGGGAATGTGCACCGGCTTGTTGTGGCAATTCCTGTTCTGGTATTTGGAAGATTTGGCAAATATGTCCGATGATCAGACACGATGGATAAAGACATTACAAGGCCTCGTGAGCGTGTTGCAATCCTTTCTAGGGGAAATTCCATTCTTTTTCTTTTCAGGTTAGCTTGACTTTTTCCATTTTTCTTTGTTTGATTTATGTTGCAATACAAAATGTAATTCTTAAATAATATTATGTGTGTTCCCAATTGATTTTTTTTTTGATTGAGGGTCATCCAGAAAGTAAGGTTACAAAGGCTCCAAAGGGAAATTTTTTGTATTGAAGTTGGCGCACCTGGTGTGTAGGGGGGATCCTAATGGTCAGTTTATTTGGTCCCGCCCGTTTGTCGGCTATTTTATTCAGTCACAGTAAATTCTTTCAATGGAGAGGTCGTCGCGCGCTCCCTCCACCTCACATCCTTGCGAGATCCGCGCGGTCATCCGTTTTTTTAATTTGCATAACAATACCAGGTAAGTATGGTACTGTATATTATCTCCATATATAGTTAGTAGATCACCATTGTGAATCGCA
This sequence comes from Hesperophylax magnus, assembly GCA_026573805.1. NCBI lineage: Eukaryota > Metazoa > Arthropoda > Insecta > Trichoptera > Limnephilidae > Hesperophylax > Hesperophylax magnus. Next base: position 2,179,721 of record JAIUSX010000071.1, read on the forward strand.
GAAGTGGAATGCTGACCCGGGGAGTTAGCTTCCTTCACGACAATGCCAGGGACCATACCGCGTGAGTTTAGCAGGAGCTACTGACATCGTTTGGATGGGATATTGTCGCCCACCCCCCTATTTACTTAACTTGGCGCCTTCGGACTATCATCTTTTCAGTAAACTAAAGTAGTTTTTGGGTGGGAAACATTTTTCCAATGATCAGGAGGTCGAGGAAGTTGTGAAGAAGTGGCTTACAAAAGCCGTTGCCCCGACTACAGAAATGTCTCGATCTCAACGGCGATTATGTTAAAAAATAGTTTAATATATTTGTGAAGTATCCTGTGAATTTCAATTAAATACAAGCATTTTTCGATCCTACATAAATGTTGTAATATTACTTTCTGGATACACCTCGAACTTATGTATGTTTTCCATAACTAATTTCGGAGATTGCTGCCGTAGACCATCTTGGGTTACCCACCATGTACAATTTCTTTGCTGAATATGTCATAATGATAGACCATACTGATTATGATAGACATTCTGGAAAATGATCAACAGTGGGAATCTTCTTGTCGTAGAGAAGGATGGATTAAATACAAGCATTTTTCGATCCCACATAAATGTTGTAACCTTACTTTCTGGGTGTCCCTCGTATATTATTTTCATGTATGGTATAAATAATATATATTGCTTGCTACATTTTTTCTTCTTTTTTTGCATTCTAGGTCGCATATTAAAAAAGATTGGGCACATTAACACCATGTCATTGGTACTAATGGGCTTTGGTATAAGATTTATACTGTATTCACTTCTTACTAATCCATGGTGGGTTTTACCCATTGAATTATTACAAGGAATAACTTTTGGTATGTCCTGCGCAACCATGGCCTCTTATGCTAGTATAATTGCACCGAGTGGGACCGAAGCTACAATCCAGGTTCATATACACTTAGATTGCTTACCCCTAATCTCTACCACTTTTAGTTCCAAACTACTATTTGAGGCGCTCAGCACCAGAGGGGCTTGCAAATGGATGTTCCTTTAAGGGCTTAAGCTCATCTACGTCTGAATAACTCATTCAGTCAAATATTGCCTACAATATAAAACTGCAAATAGCATTAATCATATTGAAGACAAACATTCAAATTATTGAAATGTTTTATTATAATAATAATATCATGGCAGGAAAATAATATTGCTGTACATAACCCAAAATTTTCTTCAAATTTATAAAATTGTAACTTTTAAACCAATGGTAGTAAAATTTAACTTAGATAAAGAAATTCTATGAAATAAAATTATAAAAAGCATTTTCGTAGTTAGTGGCACCTTCCATGACGGAATGTAACTATATTAGCAATTGTATCTTTCTCCCCTTGTGTTCCAGGGTTTGGTTGGGGCCATATTTGAAGGGATTGGAACATCCCTCGGCAGCTTCATCGGAGGAGTTATGTATGAAAATTGGGGCGGCGCTTTAACCTTTAGATTATTCGGCATCACAGCTCTGGTGGCGTGTCTAATCAATCTCCTACTATCTCGATTTGTTTTCAAGAAAACCATAGGTGTTCCAGAAAACCAAAGTCAAGGTAATGAATGAAACGTAATTAACTATTCAAACTGCGAAAATGTTTTATTACTTATTTTTAGAAAGGACTTTTAACCAGCCATGGTACAAAGTTACATTATTGTACACAGTTATTCCCAAAGTAAAATACATAATTTCTTCAAAAGTACTGTGTATCATCTTTTAACAAACAATATAAAGTCAAATTGGAGGTGGAGACCAATTTATGTTATCATTGATTTGTCCGTTTGTTTGGAGGAAGATTCATCTCACTAAGGGAGCCTCTCGTTACTATGTACATACATACCTATTGAAGAGAGTATCATTTCATAGTTTTTTTGTACCTTAACATGCGCTTTTGAAATATATGTTTTCTTAACTCCATTTTAATGTTTGGTGAAGATTTTATCAAATTCCTTGATTTAGTTCATCAATAATTAGCAAAGATTTCGCCAATCAACTTTAACAATGAATTATTTGTGATTTTAACAGAATATTCCTCAATTATTCGCTATGCTGCTCCGAATGATGCCATTGACATGTTGAGTGAACATGATTTTACTCCATAGTTTTGTGAATAGCACAATAATGGTTGGTGAAGAATTTTTAAGTACTGAAGAAAAGGTATGAACATTTATTCAATTAAAAAGATTGACGGTAAATACTGGGTTATTATTTTATGGGAAACTATAGCACTTTTTTTAAATGCACAAAATATTCTTAATTAATTAATCGTTGTTGCAATGTGAGTGAAGTGAATAAAATCATACTTATCACGTCCTATGTATTTCATGTACTTGGTCGGTCAGATTCTGATGTTCTAGCTCTTAAAATAAGTTAATCCATAAAAAAACACTTAGGGTGAAGATCTCTTTCAATGAGATCAATGGATTTAATATTTATTTTGGGAAATCAAAGAAGCTATAAACCTTCAGCATACATTGTGTGTCAAGGGAGTTATTTGGTACTAGCTGTGGGTATCAAACTCAATTGGCTTGAAGCCTGAGACAGACCACGCTATAAGCGCGCTATATTTGCGTGGCTTGGCACATTTCAGCATATCGCTCTCTATACACTTCCATTGTTAGTGTATGGCGAGCGACACGCTGAAATAGGCCAAGCCATGACGCGTATAGAGTAATGTGTCACGCCTACCTTAATCAGAAAAAACAAACAATCAAAGTCTACTTTCTGAGAAATCACTCACTCACTATCTACATATTGTTTTGTTTGCAACATTTCTTTATTACATTTCACAACATACCATGGTACATACGGTGGAGGTTCATCTAAAATAAATACTTTTGTTTCCATTCAAATTATCGCCCTGTGTATCATAATTATTTTAATACATCAGACAATGTTCATTCATTTTCCGTACAATCTTTCAACTGTCCAGCGCAAATATATTCATCTGAAAATTTATTTTAATTTATAGCTGTTGTACCACAGGATTTTATAAAGGTGGATAGTAAGGTATATAAAAGTGATTATAGTCTGCCAAAGATGCCGATTTCAGGAAAAAAAATTAAAGTGTTGACAAATTTGCTTTAGAATTCATATTTAATAATAATATTTGGATGATTTGTATTGCACTGTATTTGTCGGAAATTTGCCCTTCAAGTCTTCCTTTGCTGTATAAAAACCCATAATAAAACTCAAGTCTAAACATCAAACTGACAGAACAAAAAATGATTCTGTAAATGACGATACACATTTTCTGAATTTTTATATTCTAGTCTATGTAAATTTTTGAACAATCTAGACAGGGAAGGGAATGAGTCATTCTTTTAATGGCTTGCAATTAACAGCTATAAAAACCTGAATTATACATCTAAATTATGTTCAACTACTCATTAAGCGCAGTCTATTAACTTTTCTCGTTGTTTCTGCGATCATTTGCATAATTGCGACTGTGTTTTGCGATTGTGTGTTGTTTGAAGCTTTGTCTTAACTTAGGTATCTGATATACATAAAATATTGCTACTTAATAAATATTTTATATTTTCCTCTTTTAACCAGTAGCCTCTTCATTTACGACGTGCATCCACATCCTGCATAAACTAGCTTACTAATTGAAAACATATCAATTTATCAAAGGCCAAGTACACCATGTATTGTCCACAATATAAATAAATCTGATTATCGGCTATGACTAATTACATGCCCAGAATGTTAGTGTAATGCAGTTAACAACTGAACTTTTTTTCTGAACTGATTTTTCCATGAAGACCTATGCATTTTTAGCATTTTAAAAATAATTATTGAGAATTCTGGAGATTGAAAAATAAATATTTTGGTCTTCTCTTTTGCCTTTTGCATTATTTTAGTTTTTATTATGTATACACATCTTTTTTGTTGTTTCTCACCTTGCGTATAGAAAGATTTTTTACTTTTAGTCTTTAGCTGATTTTTTATTATCAATTTTGTACTATGTGAGAGAATGCATGGGGAAAGTAATTAACTCCACACAATAGGCCCTGAGGAAAATAATGGTCTTTTTGATGAGAGGAAAGAGAAAAGTCTCTTCAAGACCCATGTTGTAGGAGGGAGGAAACACAGAGGCCGGCAAATCGTTCCACAGCTGAGCAGCAGCGACCCGTTCTCATGTGACAAATGTCAACCCTGTACATATATTCACCTACATATGGGCACGCATTCGGTGTGTTTCCTGATTATGTACCAGTGCCGAAGAGATCAATGACGCTAGTTCCTCGTAGCATCTTTCATTGTAATACCGGTAGAACAAGGACAACATACCTACGCCTGTGCATATCAATGGAAGGCATGTTGGGAAGATTGCTTCCGTTGAAGGAGACTAGATTGTCAATTCGATCCCTTTTAGACGTAATCAGACATGATTGGATCTTTGAAACATTAAATACGACTAGGTTTTTCTTACCCCAAGAGGAAACCCTCTCGAGGTAACCGTCCATTCTCTGCTTCAAAGCCCTCCTTTATCTATGTCCAAAGTTTGCGTGTAAAATAATTTCAATGTCAAAGAATTGAGGTGTATTTATTAAATAACTAAACTCAGCATTGTAATAAAGGTTCAATGCATTCCAACTGATGGCTGTTGTTATCAATCAAACTGAGCGACTGTTTAGCTTTTCTGGCCTAAATCATGCTCAAGCGTCCAACTCCACAGTGCCAACAAAACGAATTATTTACATTAGCTCCACACAAGGTCATCATGTCATCTTTGGGGATGCTGTGGAGAGGTTATTTTTAGGGAGAAGAATTTCTGAGAAGGAAAAAGGTATGAGGGATGGGTAGGAATCTGCTGGTCAATGTGTCCAGGAGTGAGAGATTTATGAATCCATCCCTTCCAATGCAGTGCAAGTTTATAAGTCGAGAGTCCAGCTGAAGAAGTCAAAAGGTCTCCCTCAACCAAGCATTGCCGATCTCGCTCACTACGCAGAAGTTGGGCAAACGCATCCGCCGCTTAGACAAACCTCACCCCATTAACCTAGGCACCCCAGTTAAGTCACCAAACGTAACAAACCACTCGGGGTGACTTTGGCAAGAATGTTGGTTATCCAATAAATGATTCCCGGGGCGGCGGTCTCCATACGCGTTATAGATTATTATTTTGTAGATCGAATACTCAATAATAATATGATTTGAAATAATCACAAATTATAAAAATGAGTACTGAGATACAATCTCGTAAGGTTTTCAAAAGGACCTGAAAAGCTTAATAAGAAAAAAGAATGTGGAAGGCTTATACATTATGCGGGTTTCTCTGTATACATATTCTCCAGAAACTAGTGGTATAAGTGGAAAACTATAACGACAATATTTTGATTCTGACCAAAAAATGTTCTAATTTTGGACTAATTATTCAAAAACGAAAGCTCAAGACAAAAAAACCCCAAAATTGATTTCAAATATGTGTAGATTTATCAGTTTCCCGCTATGTTAACATTAGTTTAAAAAAGTTTTTGGCGTAATTGTCAGCACACTGTTAGCGATTGTTTTTACCTTGTTTTCTATTTATACATATATCTATAATTTTATTGAAAATCGAATATTTCCTAACATGCCTCTTTACACATACGTTTCCGACCGCACTTGTCGATTTTCGTTCCAAAACGCCTGCCAAAAAGCCATAGCGGCCTGCCGGCCAAACCATTACGATAATTTGGGTAAAATGTATCCCCACATTTTCGTTTGCCGATGTATTGATCGACTGATTCTTGCGACCGGTTCTTTCGAAGATTTAAAATTTAACACCGGTATTTCTGCATCAGCATTAAGTACACCGATTCCAGTAACGTGCGTAGCACTTTATGAAGTATGTACTTATAAGGTATTATTTTTTTATTGCAAAAAAACCCAGTTCACATGGAAAATTAAAAAAAGATGGAAAACCAAATGCTTTTCAAAACTCAACAAGCTGTCATAAGCCTGATTTTTTTTTTCTGGAGATTTAATGGTAGGTATATTCTTTGCTTTTGATGTATGAAATGAAAAGTCAGTCAGTGAAAAGCCATTGAAAATGTCAAAGATATTTGATGTGCGGTATACGCTCTAAAGCTTATGTGTAAAGGCAACCGCTGATATGGCCGTTCGCACTGCGCCACGCTTGCCTTTACACATACATTTCAGAGCACCAGAGTGGAACATACTCTCAGTATCGTCCTGGTGTAAGACCACCATTCAGAATTGAAACATTGCTTGAAATGGCTTTGGACGTGTTTGGTGACCAGATCTGAATAGCCAGATACTTCCCCACCTTCCTCTACCCTTCCCCGCAACCTTCAGCCTCACAACATTCCCAAATGGGGATGCCATAGTCTCACTGGCTTCATATGGTTGGGATTCTTGTGCGGTTTCACATTATTGGAATGAACTGTGGTGCAATTCTCACTCTGAAACATATGTGTAAAGTCCGCTAATGAATAATGACCAACGATGACTTTTGAACTTTGGTTTAATGTACTTCAATGATGACATCACTCAAGTCATTAGTTATTACATCACTATAGACTATGAAATCAACACCCATAAATGAATAATTAATTATTGTGATGTTTTTTTACCCATCTTAAGACAGTGTATTTTCTTTCAGGCTGAACGGTGTCCGGGATGGAACAAATGGGAAACATTGCTCATGACATATTATAGTTTTTTTGTAAGAATGTTAGGATATCACAAGTGTACAAATATTTTAATATATTTATTTGGAGGTAATAAATTATGTTTAAACAATGCAATTTTTTTCAATCAAATGGCCTCTTAAGCGATATTCAATAACAACCCACCTTCTAGTAGAATCTGAATCATCTGGCACTAAATAAAATCAGATAACTGGAATAGATAGAAATAAAAACTTGAAAAATATAATATGTTACTACATAGTACTTAAGCAATTTTCCCAATGGAGATGAATAATTAGTGAGATTCAACTAGTCAAGATAATATTGTATGTGTCTATCTGTCTTTATAATATACACAGAGTGTAAAAAGACATACTTGAACCAGCGATTCCTGAGCTTATTTGGAATAAAAATAATAGATGTCATTATATGTATGTGTCTATCTGTCTTTATAATATTTTTTTTTTTATATTTACTCCACACAGGAGGCCCTGAAGAAAATAATTTCCCTCAGGGCCTATGTCATCTTTGGGGATGCTGTGTGGAGGGTCTTTTTGTGGAGAGGAAGGAGTGAACATGGGTCTTGAAGAGTCCCATGTTGTAGGAGGGAGGAAACACAGAGGCCGGCAGTTCGTTCCACAGCCGAGCTGTTGAACTTAAGAACGAATCTTAGAAGCGACCCGTTCTCATGTGACAAGTGTCAACTGTGTACAAATGTTGGGCACGCGTTTGGCGTGTATCCCGACTACGCACCGGTGCCGAAGGGATCAATGACGCTAGTTCCTCAGAGCATCTTCCATTGTAATACCGATAGAACAAGGACAGCATACCTACCTGACGCCTGTGCTCTAAAGATTGCAATCCGTTTGTTAAGATTGGGGAATCTATCAAACGGACCGCCCGTTTCTGCACAGAGTCAAGGGTTTTTTTCAGGTATTTTGGGGCTCCAGACCAGAGATGGCTGCCAAATTCGACAGTAGGGCGCACTTGCGATTTGTACAGGGTGAACAGTTGTGTACTATTAAAGTATCTGCGGGCCCTGTACAGTACGCCCAGCTTCTGAGAGGCCAACTTTACTCTGGCTTCGATGGAGCCCCCGTACCTGAGCTGGTCACTTATAGTTACACCAAGCATATCAATGGAAGGCCTGTTCGGAAGATTGCTTCCGTTGAAGGAGACTAGATTATCATTTGGATCCCTTTTAGACGTAATCAGACAGGATTGGGTCTTTGAAACATTAAATTCGACGAGATTATTTTTACCCCAGGAGGAAATACTCTCGAGATAACCGTCCATTCTCTGCTTCAAAGCCCTCCGAGCCGTTGGAGTTTGTGTGCCCTTTGGGGGCTTGTCAAACAAAAAGCTATCATGAACTGTACTGTCATCCATATATACAGGGTGTAAAAAGACATACCTGACATACTTGAACCAGCGATTCCAGAGCTTATTTGGAATAAAATAATAGATTTTATGACATGTTGCCACTGTATTTAACCTGACACAACATATGGTACATACTTCGTCACAATCGTATTGTTGCTGGAATGAGAAGGAGTTGCGTTAGGTTACATCCATGGCGATAATGATAATAACCAACTATGATGTGTAAGAAGTTTGAAGTTGTTTTTATGATAGTGTAAGAAATGATTGTCGAAGGACCTTGGATGATTGAGCAATGACCACTGCACATAAGACAATATTTGTTGTACGGATAAAGGAAGGACTCACCATTAGGAAAGGGCACTTGCTTCTTCCTGTCTTTTCTCCTCACAACAATGTCACTTACCACGAAGCGGCTAGCACGATATCGGCGCGAATGATAATGTCATAAGATAAGGGAGATGAGATCTCGCGCGGATGCGGTTTTATTGTGAGCGGTTCGGGTTATTGAAACATATTTTTTTATTGCATGCGAATAAGATTGCTGAACAATTTTTTTTTCTTTCCCTCACCGTGTTAAGAATATCTCTGTATTATGGTGGACGCAGTACGAGGGTTGTCTCAAAATTAAGTTAAACTATTTTTTTAAATCTGCTCGGTCTACGGGAAAAGTTCAGGAACTTTTGTTAGGGTGTAGTGGCATCACTGTAAAATGTCTGTGTCTACTTTTACCGCTCAGACAACCAGCAACCATGGAAACTCTACTTGCTCCTGCCACCGATTGCGAAGTTCGTGCTGTTATTCATTTTCTTGCAAATAATAAAAGTGCAACTGAAATTCATCGCGAGTTGTGCAATGCGTATGGTAAAAACGTTATGTCAAGGCCAATGGTTTCTCGTTGGCGTCAATCATTCATTGAAGGGAGAACAACGTTACACGATGAACATCGAAGCGGCCAACCCTCCATTCCGCGCTTCGAATGTTGTTGACTAAGTCCAAAGGGCCGTGAATACCGATCGGCGCCTTACGCTTGATGAAATTCTTTCTCAACTTTCACTAAATATTGAAATAAGCCATGGAAAACTTCACAGGATCATTTCTGGGGATCTGAGTCTATCAAAAGTGTGTGCAAGATTGGTTCCACGCCTGCTTTCAGAACAACACAAAGAGAAGTTTCTCAAAGAAGTTTTTTTATGTTGGCTAACCAGTTTGGCGGGAAAGTGGTTTGACACTGGATTAAAAAAACTATTATCACGGTACCAAAAATGTATTGAAATTCAAGGAGATTATGTAGAAAAATAACTATTAAATATATCCTTTTTAAAAAATTTCAGGTTTTTGATTTTAAAAAAAAATGTTTCTTCATTATAAGACAACCCTCGTAAATGTGAACATGACAGGGAATTAGTAATCAGAACTTTATAGTAATGTGATTAGAGTGCAGTGTTTTAAAAATGAATAATCGAAAATTGTGCTTGGGACGAGAATCTGTAACTGTAGGTATGCCAGATGTTTTCAATTGAATTCTTGGAAACTCTGAAAGCCCTAACAAGCGCCCAGGGTAATTTATTATCCCGTCCGTCGCCTTTTATTGCTGGACAATGCACCACTAACATAATCACCAGGAACAAGTGTACAAGGAGATGGACTTGCCGAACGTCACAGCGGTGCTTCCAAGGTCTGGAATCCATGAGAGGACATTGTGTCAGCGCTCTATTAGCAGCAGACACATACCTGGACGGATGACGAACCTCGTGCTGGCACTGTTGGTGGATGCGGTGCACTCTCTCGCTGCAGCAGCTGGTCCAGTTTTCTCACCACCTAGGATTCTTGCTGCAGAGTCTCCATCTTCGTGTCACCTGTTTCTGTACTTCATTTTATTTAACTTAATTTCTATTTCAATTTGTAATATTTATATTTTTTTGTAATATCTGCATTAACTGTAAAGCGCCCCTGAGGTGATATCTCACAAAAGCGGTGCTATACAAATTATCCAATAAATAAATAAAATACATAGTAGTTAAGATATTGAAATATGTATACATGTATTTATACTCTTCTTATGTTATAAATAGAAGTCAAGCTGTTGCCTTAAAAGGTTACATGTCACAAATTATAACTATTCCCTCAGGGGTACCTTAACCACTCAGAACATTAGAACGTCAAAAGACGTAAATATGATAATAGCGGTCAAGACATTAGAACGTCTTTTCACGTAAACGCGCGAGATTTTACAAAAATTGATTTATTTCCATCACTAGTATACGGATTCCCATGATTTTGGATTTTTTCAATACTTATTTGATAGTTTGCCTCAGTCATTTGGAATCCTCAATATCAAACAAGTATTGAAAAAATACAAAAATTTATTAAACACCTATGGTATCGTTTTAGTGATCCTCGGTTTCACCCTACCGCTTTATATAAACACAGAAAAAATTGTGATCCCCCTATTCTTATACAAAATCGTGAACAATCTTGTTAATTCACCATATCTGTTAGAAAATATTGCATTTCGTTGCCCTGAACACAACACTAGATCGAATGACTTATTTAAAACACCACACTGGAAATCAAAATATGCGCAAAACTCTTTAATAGGACATATCTGCAGAACACAATGCCTTACGAGATGTACACATTTTCAATTGTAACTTGAAAACATATAAAATGCAGCTTACTAAACTAATAACTTAATCTTTTTCTATGTGAAATAATACTATCATCGTAGTTTATTTTATTGTTTTTAGTAACGGGTTTTCCAATAAGAGGTGTTATTTTGATATTCAATCGTAAAAGATCAATGGTTTCGTTGCTTGTGTGGCACGTAGCGCCGTCTTGTTGAAAGTAAACGCTGTCCAGATCAATACCATCCAATTCCGGACGTAAAAAATCATTAATCATCTCTCGATAGCACAATCCATTCACCGTAACTGTTGCTCCAGCCTCATTTTCGAAAAAGTAAGGTCCAATGACTCCGCCGGACCATAAACCGCACCAAACAGTCACACGTTGAGGATAGAGAGGCTTTTCAACAATAACTCTTGGGTTTTCCGAGCCCCAGATGCGACAATTTTGCTTGTTGACGAAACCACCGAGGTGGAAATGGGCCTCATCACTCAAGATGATTTGCATTTGATTCACTCAAGTGAATTTTAATAATTTCAATGCGTTGTTGAAGCGTGTATCGTTCCATTTTTATTAATGGCGTAGTTTCTACTTGTCAAATGTCAAAAAATGACAGCTTCAAAATTAACATCTACCGAAATAGCGGGCTATTCAAAATAACACCTCTTATTGGAAAACCCTATGTAATCATGCGAAAATTGTATTACAACTAAATGTCTTTACTTGTTTTATAACATTTTGTAATTCCTTATTATGTTTATTCTTTTTAAATATTTCTTTGCCATTATACAAATCAATAACTAAACTAAATGGAACTTTATTGGTGTAGAACATATGAATAATTACTGTTTATGCTTAAATGTACCACTGTTTCCTAAAAAAATAAAAAAATCTTATTTTTTAAATAGATTTGTAACAGTTGAATATTTTCTTTCTTGAGGCAGTGTGTCACGGAATATAATTCAGCCACTGGTCAGTGGCTGAGTTGATTCAATTCTTCGACTGGCTAAGAACTCCATCACAACACAAGTAACATTTTCCGCTTACTGTGGTGGTAGTAGGACATTTTCAATTTTTTTTTTAAGATATATAAGTGGGTACAGGATGTTATTTGAGTACATAAAAAATATATTTATGTTCGCAATCTCCCCAATGAAGAAACTGGTTCTTGTGCTTGGTGAGAGAGTTACACTAATTATAAGAAAAATAGAATACCATTATGCTACAGGTAAGTATATATATAATAGGAACAATATATAAAGAGACAACATCTAAATACAGTGGAGATGAGTATAGACTGATAATAAATATCAATAAAGGGAAAAACAGGCAATTATTTAGTTGATATTGTCAGGTTATTCGTAACCCGGGAATGTTTGTATTTCTTTTAAAAAATATATTAAATATCAACCCCTCCTGCGTAAAATATTGTATCTTCAAAATCCCGATTGGTGATGAGAGCTAATAATAAGCTAAGTTAAGAGAGAGAAACTACCATCTGGCACCTTTTACAGTAAGAACTATGTAATATGTACATCAGTTTCAGCTACGAAGGAACTCATCCGTGGTTTCAGCTGATCTCTACGATGTTATTGAATCAAGTATTTATTTATGAAGTTTATTCTGAAGCAATTTTAAACTATTTTTATACCATTAATGTATTTTTTATGACCAAACCATGCAGGAGGGAAGGTACCTTTCAGATCTGTTAGCTAAAGCCATTTCAATACTGAGTGGTAGTCTCTTACTGTTGGTGACATTGTCCAATGCTTTGCAATTGCAGAAACCCATATTTTCATTGTGGATTTATTAGCACCTAAAGGTTTATCCCCACGATCTTGGGACAACACTGTTGTCGAAACTCTACAATACTTGAAAATTGATTTTGAAAGATTGTTCTTTTATCAAGTAAAGTCACGTTTTTAAAGTTTGTATTTTTTATTATAATAAAATTATACCGTTGGTCATTACACAAATTTTTTTCAATTTCAATTTTACTTCAAATAAAATTATTAATAAAAGAATTACAGCACGCATTTCGTGACGAAAATCTCTCAATTTGACTATTTTTTTATGGACATACAAAATCTTAAATTTCAGAATTTTTCAATACATATTTTACCAAGACATTATTAAAAAATTAAAAATAATTATGACCAAAATATAATATAAAAAAGCATATAATTCTATTCCAATATCCAATTTCTATCTTGTGTGAGTGATTGTGATAATCTCCTTATTATTGGTGACCTCAATATAAATATAATTATTTCTATGCATCCTCAAGCCAATGATTATATAAATATGCTAACTCTTCATGGCCTCGTCCCAGCCATAACAGCACCTACAAGAGTATCTGGCTCGTCTGTAAGTTGTATTGATCATGTTTTTTCAAAATGTAAATTAAAAACTATATCTCTTGTATACCAATGCACCATTACAGACCACTACGCTACCATAACTTCTCTTTCTTACAAAGTAGATAAACCACAACCGCATGAAATTCCAAAAAATAAAATATCCTATACCAAACTTTTTGAGCTGGTCTCACAAGAAAATTGGTCAAATCTTTACAAACAAAATGATCCTAATTTAGCCTGCGAATCTCTTGTCGAAATACTACATAACCACCTAACCAACGCTACATCCAGCACACCACACAAAACAAAACATTTTGACACTAAACTCAAACCTTGGATAACTGTAGGTATCCTTCATTCTATACGTAAGCGTGATAAACTCCACGCACTCTGTAAAAAAAATCCCAACGATCATGAATCCTACATATTTTACAAGAAATACAGAAATGTCTGCAAAAAAATTACCTCTAAGGCCAGAGAAGATTACTATAAAAAACAAATCAAAAACGCCGAAAATGACAAGAAAAAAATATGGAGTATTATTAAGGACATATCCCACACTAGACAAACGACTACACCCATCAATAAGATTAAAATTGAAGGCCGATCATTAACAAATACACGTAATGACTCAATAAAAATCGCAGACCATTTCAATGAATTTTTCACCTCAGTCGGATCTAACCTTTCCAATAATATTCTAACTAGAAATAATGTTTCGGAACATGACCTTGCAAACGAAATAACCCTGGCTCATCTCAGTTATACTCCATTTATGTTCACACCTACCACAGAATTGGAAATTACAGAAATCATCTCAACATTAAAAAATAGTCACTCAACAGGAATAGATAAAATCTCTACTAAACTCACTAAACATTTAAAAACCCTTATTGCCAGCCCTCTCAAACATGTTATTAACTTAAGCCTCCAATCCGGTTTATTCCCAAAACCACTTAAACATGCCTCTATCATCCCTATTTTCAAATCAGGTGACAGATCTTCCCTAAATAGTTACAGGCCTATATCACTATTGAGCACAATATCCAAAATCATTGAAAAAGTAGTAAAAATAAGACTCCTCAAATTCCTCGAGGACAATAAAATCCTTTCCAAAAACCAATACGGTTTTCGCAAAGACTGTAGTACTGCTGATGCAATTGCAACCTTTACCAATATTATATCAAATAACCTCGATAAAGGCAATAAACCTCTTGCTGTCTTTCTAGATTTGTCTAAAGCCTTCGACACTATTTTCACAGACAAACAATTCAACTTTTTTAACCTAAAAACTATCTTAAAACTTTGGAATTTCTAAAAAAGTTATTTATCTTTTTTTAATTCTACCATCATGTAGAATCACCTCCCGAAGTTAGCGCACTTAACCCCCGGACACCCTATATGTATTGGTAAACCATACAGTGTACAAAGTAATTTGCTCAAAATTCTGCCTCAATACAAGTTCGCCTAGTGACTGTTGCTGATGAGTAGTGAGGCAGGTTATATCCAACTTAAATATACCTACTATTATTGTCTCCTTGTGCCATTATACTTTTTTTCTATTACTGTTCTTATATATATCTAATGTTACCTTGAATAATAGGTATGTATGTTTATAATCCTATTATGTTTTTGATGATAAAATATAAAAAAATATATTTGTGTTTATTTTCATTTTTATGTTTACTCACTTCGTTGTCCAACAACTTATTCGGTAAAATTCTGGAACCGAGAATACATCATAATTAATTTCTTCTGAACCATGCTACAGACATGGCCTTTTGCGGCCAGCTGCATAGAGGAAGCGGTATAAATACGGTGTATCTATCTCGCTCTAAAATTGCCCCAACCCGAGAGACCTTCTTTTGGCGAAATTTGTATTTCCGCCCACTGGTTATTTTGCCTTAAAGGTTTGCATCCGCGATCCCGGGATAATTCTGTTGTGGACACTGTCCAATACTTTTCAGGAAACCCATTTTCAATGTAGGTTTATTAGCACTAAAAGGTTTGTACCCGCGATCCCGGGACAATACTGTTGTGGACACTGTCCAATACTTTTCAGGAAACCCGTTTTCAATGTAGGTTTATTACCACTTAGAGGTTAGTAACCGCAATCTCGGGACAATAATACACTTTGCAGGAAACATGTTGGTTTCTAGGTGCATTTTTTGATCAAATGTTATTACAATGTCTTCATGATTCAATTGTTAAGGGATTTAAAAAAAGGGTTGGTTATTTCTTCAAACTTTATTCACCATTTAATAAATTTTTTTAAATTATTAGCAACATTAAATAAAAGGTAGTAGTATTAAATGCTAATTAGTTTAACAAAACTAATGAAATCATGTGATGCTTTAAACAACCACTATTCACTGTAAACTAAAATGCAATTGAATTAGATGTAGATATTATATACAGATGTCACAAAACCAGCAGTACACATTAAAAGAAGGTGAATCTACTTCAATTCAAGTAAATTGAACCTGATTAACGCATGAAAGTGCAAGACCGAGGCAGTCGCCTACAATTTTAGAATAGAATGAGTATTTGCATAGGGATTTTTTTTTTGAAATATTTCATTTATTTTTTAGTATATACAAAAAAGTAATTCATATAGCATACATTATATAATATATATTTTTTTTAATACATACACGCATAATAAAAGATAAAGCATGGGAACCCACATAGGCGCTGCCTGCTGTGGGTAATACAAAATGTAAAATTAAACACCGTTTACTTACGGGTTAAAAATCAAAAATAAAAGCGTCAACGCTTCAGTTGTAATAAATAATAAAGTGGAAAGTAAAAATAGTATTTTGAATCGATGTTACATGTAAGCAATATTACAACTAAGATTAAAAGCCTCCACAAGCATAACGCCCAAAATATTTGACCAAATCGGAATGCATTGCGGGAGGATGACTTGATATACATTGTTTGTTGTTTGATGGACCTTACAAATAACTCGACTCTAAAACTTACTGTCATTAGAAACATGAATAAATAAACCAAAGATTTAGCGGAGAAAGTATCTTAATTATAATTCTTATATTATCTAAGGTGGCCTATCAATCAATCGATCACCCGCCTTCTCGTATCATTTCGTCAGGTTGTCAAGGGAATCGGCTGGGGATCAGGGATCATACACCACGGAGTTAATTCAAGCTTTATAACATTGTTCTGATATTCTAAACTAGCATCATTTGCTCTATTCAAATAGAATCTTTAAAAGAACATTTGAAGACTTAACATAGAAACATTCAGCTATAATATTTTAAAAATTTATTTAGTATGTCTATTTGTTAACATATAGATAAATGGAAAATATTTTCACTAATAATCTAAATATTATTCAAATTGTGATGAACCAAGCAAATTCTAACATCGTAATTAAACTGCACATGTGTGCTTTCATATTCATATAATATTAAAACATAACAATGCAACTAGAAAGCCCATTAAGTATGAGTTATACCTTGAGTATAAACATGCATCATTCTTACATTGTATTGCATGCACAAGGATTAATATGGTATGGTAAATAAGGAGGCTTTGAAAACAGAGCTGTGATGACAATCCTCATTCTTGGTATAGGAGCTTGTTAAAAACACGGTCGACGCTACATAATAAATATTATCCATTAAGATACATATAATAGGGCATGTTATAGGAATGCAGGTTCCCTTATATTGAAAGCAACTATTTTTCACATCTAAACACCTCAACCTCTTTAAAATAATATTAATGTAATTTTGAATTTGATTCTAGTCATTTGACAGATACTAACAACGGTCAAAGATAACAAGCATACGATTTTATGATCTTTCTTCTATTAACAACAATTATTACAACAAACCAATAATAACTTAATGGCAGTTATTAAATTAAGCCAAGTTTTAGTATTCCAAAAAAGCAGACAAACATCAGTAATTAGTTCTCTGTGATAATTATGTACAGACAAATAATAATGATGGTTGGTAAACGAGTGTTTACTTACGACGTATGGTTTGAATGAAACATAACATTATTATTTAGACTGTGAGTTTCTATCTGCATTATCATATTTTTGCTAGTTTCAAAACACTATGTACAATCTGCAAAATTGGTGCAAATCTCCTTAACATAATCTTATCACACCTATTGAATAAATAATTCACACATATGGTTTAACTATGAAATATTTCTCTAAATTATTGTAGATTCACCTGCCTACTACTAAGTTCGTGACACCTTAAATATATACATACACACACATAGGTACATACAGTTTAGTTATGTGTGTGGGTGCCAGTTAATGCACATATACACAATGTAATTCTGTATATGCATATATTATAAAGATGCGCATATATTATATTACAAAAAGGTTAGGAAACTCGAAGTGTTCACAGGATAAACTTGCCCAGAATGAAAGCGAAGATGGCGAAACCAACTGAAAGAGCTATAAAGTAGATGGGCACGGTAGTTTCGAGAGCACTGTGCTGGACGGCCGGGGGGCTGTAGGAATCCACCGGGTTGTAGCGCAACCGCATTATTTCCTCCTGCAAGCAAATCGAAAATTTACCACGGCTGACTGGACATACTGATTCATCAAGCAACCAACCATGAATGCATTTCTTTTATCATTATCTACATAGCCATGATATATTATAATCAGTCACAGAATGAGAGAATTAAAGCCGTATATTAAGAACAACTTAATATATGGCTTCAATTGATTCTTAACCAAAAACATCAATACAATTTAAACTATGTGAAGAATTAGTTGCATGAAAATTACAACGCCGATAATACATATTTATTTTTTAAATTTATAGATGTATATACAGAAGCTGGAAATAATATAGCTTACATATATATTATTATGAAGAGTTTTTTTTTACATTACAGGATTACGAAAAACCTGACAATATTTAAATTACCCCTACTGCCTTCATGGAAAAAGTTAAAGTGGTAGTTAGCCCCTCCATAAGGACATTTACTCCTAGAAATACCAGACAGCAATTGTTAATTAAAATCTAATTTAATAGAAACCAACTAATACACAGTAGGTAATAATGATTTTAAAAATCTAGAAAATTGTCTTCTTTCTCTATATTTGCAATGCAAGAAATGAGATAAAGACTGTGGCATGTGAAGTAGGCAAAATATTATTAAAGTAAATATATAAGGTCATATTTCTGAGGGTCTCTAGGCACGACCAAGTAGCGACAGACAAACAATACATTATAAATATTTTGAGGGTGATAGTGGTTAAATATCAGTTAGGTATTTTGCCAGTTGCAGTGAAACAATGCAAAATTTGAATAATGTCAGTTTGTTGTTAAGTCAGTGATGAAGTACCTAACTTGCTATGATTTATCGTAGAATTTTGTGGATATCACATAGAAAGAAATCGCAAACAATTAAAATGTTATGTGCTAATTGGTGATAAACATTTATGTGCTACTGACTTCAGATTTTGGTGAGCATAACTGTAATATTTCTTTCAATTGTCCTTCCACTTATGGATCTCTTCTGAGAATTTCAAATAAAAACAAAATTGTTTTTACAAACTTCAAAATTTACACAGTTGTTTAAATCCAAATAATAGGGATTTTGATCTGCAGCAACTCATTCAAACTAAAAGAATGATTACATTCTAGGGCGAGGCCACAAAGTAGAAAATAACAAATTAAATATTAGGAAATTTATATTTAACAAACCTTAAAGACAAGGTAATCATTTTTATACAAATTATTGCAAATACAAAGTTATCGCTTTTAAAAGAGACATTCTGTTCAGGGAGGGCATAATTTATTACAAATCTACAGCATTCATTAGTTGTCCACATGCTTTGCTAGCAAGAATTTAGAAGCTACTAGCTGACGTGTACCCGGCGTTGCTCGGGGCCTTGAGAATGGTTGGGGGTTAAGTTTTGAGGTTGTGAATTCTAGTGCCCCTGACAACTGCGTGCATTTTTAAGGTGGAAATAATATTATTGTATTGTAGTAAGTACTTGTTTTGCTTGATCGTGCCATGTCTTCCTTGTGAGTCCTCGACTTCTTCAACCATTCACTTCCAAGTCATACCTTCTCCTACCACCTCTTTCTTCGTTCATCACATACACCTCATTTTACGACAAATAATTACTTGATTCATGTATTTCTCGGGCGTCCCTAACTTTTTATACAATTTCACTTCACATATTCACATGAAATCTACGGTGACCGGATAAATCATCACATCTTAAAAAAGTTATATAAAGTCATGGAAAGTGATGAAACAAAAACTTTATTGACTGGGTTAAGTAGGTTTGGTTTAATTTTTTTTTTTCATCGTCTAATGACTTTTTATCACTTTTTAAAGGTGTGTTGAATTGTCACTGTGTTGAGTTATCATGGAACCGAAATCTACATTGTTATTATTAAAAAAACTACATTCTGTCGACTTTAATGACCTCCTATATCACAAGACCGGGACACTGAATCAAATCAGCCTCCTACCTTCTAGAGAACCTCCAAAAAAATGTTTTTTTTTTTTTTTCTAACTAAACCTTTTTTGATGTTTTAATCAATAAGAATATATTGAAAAAAAAAATAAACGAAATTTGTTGTAAAATCCCATACATTAGGTGGCTGCTTTGAACGAGTGTCCCAGCTTTGTGATCTAGGAGGTTTTGCTTTAATTCGACTCTGTATCTCATTTGAGTGAAGTGATAATGCAAGGTCTTCCCCAGGCATCCCCGACTTCTTCTACCACTCAAACCGCTCTCTAAACACTCCTGGCAATAATAAGAACAAACTTTGAAATTTTCAGCAAAATCGGTCCAGTAGTTTTAGAGTCTATAGGAGACAAACAAACAAACATTTTATATATTTATATAGATGAAGAAATTCAAATTTATACAACTTTCAAGGTATTATTAAACATTAGGCTACGTCCGCACAGACAGGCGGCTTGCTTAGCGCCTAGAGCCTAGTGGCTTGCTTTCTGGCTACTTGCTAGGATACACGGTGGCCGCACTGAAGGTGGTTTGCGTGGTGGCTCGCTAGGTGTCTTGGTCATTTGCTTGTCGCCACGTTGACGAGATGTCACTTTCAAAAATAGCTCTAAAACTGCTACTTACAGAAGATCTTTAAAATATACCATTTCACGGCCTTATCCATCATGTTGGGTTCATGACATAAATAAGTCACGGTCAAGTCATGGGGAGTTTAATGTTCTGTATAAACAATTGCGTAATTTTGACGAAAAATTTTACCAGTCCAGAGAATCATTTGATCTACTTAGTATACATAATCCAACGCCATAACCATAATTAACGTCTCATTGTAAAAAAAAATTATGACATAAATAAAAAGATCACTTTTTCTACTTAGATTGCTACCTCTTCCCATGGTTTAATTTTATTATTTTTTTTAAAGACAACTACATTTTTATGGAGTTCATTAGCTGGATTCCACAGAGGTTCTCTTTTAAAAACAGATGCAATTAATATTTCGTCCATTTTTCTCTTCAAAAATGCCTCGCGTCTAGTGACAAAAAACCAACACGTTCGTTCACTTCGATACACGCAAAGCGACTAGCATGCGACTAGCTAGGCGCCAAGCGCGCAGTGCGGCCAGTCGCGAGTATTCTAGAACGTTTGTTTTACTAAGCTACTCGCTAGGTGACTCGCTAGACTCTAGGCGCTAAGCAAGCCGCCTGTCTGTACGGACGTGGCCTTACAGTTATGAACACAAAAGCCGTGTTCAGATTCAAAGGTAAGTTAATAGCCAGTAGTGGCGGTCGGTGACTTTTTGTATAAGAGATACTGAAAAATATACCTACTATCAAGTATACAAATCACGGGCCCAAGAACAAGATGCAATTGTTTACAAAAAATGGTAAATCATATTAGCTCTATAAATCCTGCTCCATAACACAATTACACAACCAAAAATAAGTTAATTAAATAGATAATTGAAAGATATTCTGTTTCAATCATTTTTCAGTTATTCTAGCCAAACTCTCAAAAACGGTAATGCAAACAAATTAAACAATTCCCTGGCTTTGTAAGAGGGTATGCTATTCTGTGCATTATTATTAGTATTAAAGTCATTTTATGTGCTTTGGATGCTCTTGTCGAATGTGTATTCGGCCTAGGCAAAACTAGGTAGACAGGACTGAATGCATATTCGCGAATATCAAACTCGTTCCAGATTCGTGGATACAGAATGAAACAGAGAATGTTGCGGTTGCTGGCGTCTGTGTGTTTTGCGTGAAATTCGAGCATTAAGAATGTTTTATATTATGTATTTAGACCAGCTCCGTTCCGTGCGGCGCATCGTGTTATTGTTTTGTATGTTAAGTCTCTGAGATTAAAAGTCATCCTAGTAATATTAAAAGCTAATTCCTAAAACCGGAAAATCTTCCTGTCGAACAGCCATTTTTTTTTTTTTAAATTGCAATTTGGTTTCTGTATCAAATAAACTATATTAATGTTTCAAATGCCATGGTGAGAATTGGCACAGCTAAACACATATATTTAGTTTTGATTGTATCACTTTGTGATGTTTTCTGATACACATAAATTAATGCCAATCTTAATAAATGCAAAATAAACTTGATAATAAGCGTCACACCAAATACGATTTTTCTATTATTTATTTATAATGGTGTGATTAAGATGACTACCTTTCCCAGGAATAAAATGACAGGCTGACACTTTCGGCCGTTGTTCCCAACTTTTAGGTCGATCAATCTGAGGCTCCAATCACCCAGTAACGCTCTATCGTTGATAATCTTAAGTGATATATAATCTTAATGAGATAATCTATAATAATTAATATGAGTCAATCTTAAGCCCACTTTCATAGACAATAAGATCAAAGTAAAAACTTTCAATGTTAAATTAATATTTATGAGTTATTATTTTACTTATTATTAATACAGATAATTTGTTTTAAGTACCGTAATACATTAAACCGACATTTTATAATTTTTAACATACGCATGTAAATATATTAAAAATAAAGCCTTAGCTTGACTTTTACTAGTGCTGCGAAAATACGTTAATAGAAAATTGACTATTGATATTACTCCTTCGTGTGTTAACACGAAACTAAGCGACTTGGACAAAATAAAAACCAAAAGTAGCAAGAACTTCACGCAGAATGGGAAAATGAATTTTATGGAGTTTACAACATCATCCGACATTCGAAACAGAATTTTCGATAATAGAAAACGGTTAAAGAAATCGTTGTCATTCAATGTTTGGCTGTCGCCGCCTGTGTAAATCGATATTATCGTCCATTACGTTCGCCCATTCCACAATATCTATTATAAATTTCTCCATCTTCACTGTCCATATTAATTTGATATGGATAGTGAAGATTATGTGGTATGATTACAAAAATAATAATAAAGTTGGCAATACGACAAAGAATGCGTGAACCAAATGACCATCAAATGACGTTCGACATTTCACTGTCATTTTTCACTATGTTGTCAATTTTTAACTAATACTTTTACTGAGCCAGAAGTTAATCCATGCGTTTGGTTCCTCTAGTTTGATATGAAAGTTGCATTGGGAAGAGTGTAATTGTGCATTTGAGCCAAAATTTTGGTTCAAGAGTTGATCAGTAGGATTGGGAACAACGGCCGTTACATTATTTCCTTGACAAGTGAATAAACTATTTTTAGTATGCTAAGAGCATTTTTTAAGTATCACAATACCATAAAATGGACGGCAAGTGTTGTGAGCTTCTAGCAAATCCATGGTGGATTTTTTGGTACACTAGGGGTTTAAAAAGTTCTTTTTTGCTAGTGTTCTCACACAACGCGATGCGTCAACTACAGATTTGGCTTGCAAACTACTAACAGTGCTGGTGGCACACTACGCGAGATGCAATCGCATCTACTACTCGTTTGACAGAAAAGATACCCAAAAATGATTTGAATGTTAAATTTGTTCTGGCAGTGGGAAAATATCCAAGTTTATATAAATATAATTTACCAGAATACATTAGAAAGGATCACGCGGAGAAGGCGTGAATTGTGGTTAGAAAAAAGTTCATTTAAAACTCTCATATAGTTCCTTGGCGGCGATGAATGCCCCACAATTAACATAGATTTAATTTACAATAAAAAAACACATACATTTGTTTTTGACCACTTTAATTTTATTTAAAGTCTACCGGTTTCGGAAGAACCCTTCCTTCATCAGGATTAAAATCAGTTCTTCAGGTTCTTCCGAAACCGTTAGAGTTTAAATAACATGAAAGTGGTCAAAAACATATTTATGTGTTTTTATTGTAAATTATGACGAGCCACAAAGTTAATGCTTTTTACAAATAGATATATTTAATTATATGGCTGAACCAAATTTTTTCTTTCAGATCGTTTTTAATGCTTGTAAATAAAAGAAAAATATTTTTGTATTCGTCGCTAGTCACTTGACATTGTATTAATTCCACAGCTGCACTTGAAAAGATGATCAAGTTCAGTATAATTCCAGTAGTACAGAAACCAACTTTAAAGAGTAGCATATCGGTAGGTTAATTGAGTTACCAATTTCTAGCGTAAGAATAAGGAGCGGAAGGGGTTAACTTTTACCCTTTTTTAACTTTTATTGCACTGATTTGTGGCTAAAACAGACTTCTTCTGTTAAAATATCCTCAAAATGATTCCTATTTTTAACTGCATATAACGAGAAATGATTCTATTTGTTTAGCTCTGTTTTAGAGAGAGTCCTAATATTTTATGTTTTTCATCCTATTTACTAATTTATTTAGTCTTTTAAGGAACTTTAGGGTTTGATACCGGGCATCTCTGCTATCACAAAAAAATATTACACAAGCAAGTAATTAGAAACATTGTTTTGAAAACACTATCATCTCTCCAATACATGCACCGGCATGCGTAGACTGACTGAAATCAAATCAACAGACAAGTCGTTGAATGGCTCGGTCATCTGACATTGTTTGAGATTAAGGTAGTACATTCGATTAATAGTAGAGTATAACTATATATTTCAGTTACATTATTAAACAATTATGCTGAAGCAGCATTAATAGCATTCAAGAGCTATTTTAATGAAAAAATCTGGCGAAAAAAAGGGTGAAGTTAATCAATTTAAAAGTTCTGGCAAGCGTTCCTTTCTTTGTTGGAGTATCAATAATATTCTTCTGAAACCAAGTTCTCTTTTATTAGAAATCAGCCAAAAGCAAGTTTATAGAATGAATGTTTCCAGATATGTCCAGATGACAGGATTGATCATTGATTAGATGTCCTCGCGTAAACCCCGATTATTTAATTGCATGTAACCCACCTCACTAGACAATTTATTTATTTATTCATGTTCTCTATAAAACGGTTATGCACCAATAGATTAAGGAGAAGATTACAAATTTGAGGTACATGTAAGTATAAAAGGTTTTACTATTTTGTCACATACATCAAAAGATAGTTGCTGAATTGTCTGTAAGTGGTGTTAAAAATGTCGATGGTCAATGCAGAATCATTAAGCAGTTGAGTTGCTCCATATGTTGATTGGCGCGTTTTGATAGGCAGAAGTTCATGCTTTCGGAATATAAAAAAGTGCATGCCTGTTCTAAGACGGGTTTGGATCAGAGCTGCCTATAACACACACAACACATAAGTTCAAGATGTGATCAAGAGTTGTCGGCAAACGGGAATGAACCAATTTTCCTGTTTGATTAATCACAGTGCTCAATTGATCACTGAAGTTGCTGTGCACTTATTTTCCACGTCTACTCTTTGTGATCGCCGGCTGCTATCCAGATTTTGTGCCTTTTAATTGCTTTCATGCATAATGTAGTAAAGTAAGTGTATAAGGCCCGGTGCACAAGTCAGGGTTATTTCCACTGGGTCTCCACAAATAAGGAGTGGGTTAGATGGAATTTGTGTATGCGCCGAATTGGTTAGCAGCAGCGGGTAAGTGGGTAAGCCTACAAAAATTTAAGTGTTGTTGGTGAATTAATCAAAGTAGAATTCACTTCACTGCTCCGAGGAACAGATATATATTCTTATTTATAATAAAGCACGATATCATTTTTTTTATATTAGCAGAATATCTTATTTATTTAGATAATTATTCTGTAATCTAACTTTTTTTTACGATTTACATAAGGGTGGTTTGTTCAGAATCATGTCAGAATTTTGCATGAAAGTTCAAGTGTTTTAAGAATGAAAAAAAAAGTTATGATGTCAAGTCATATAGTTCATTAGTGGAGGTGATTGCTCTGATGATAGCCAGCCTCCTATTGGAGAGAGCACCAGAAGAAGGATGTATTAACTATTTGTTTTGTATTAGGAGGTATTATTAATTTGACAATAATTATTATTGACCGTATTAGTTGACAAATTAAAAAAACTCGCCTACTGATTACTCCATAAAATTCAGGCTTGTTAGTTAGATTTTCGAGGGTTGCTAATTAATTTAGAAAATGTAAAGAAAAATAGGCACTATATACTTAATATTGTAGATAAGCTTAAAAATATTTCAGGTTTGAAAAGACCATTCTGCTTGACAAACTTGGGTTGCACTTGCAAATGATAATACCGTTATGTTAAAGAAGAGGTGGGAAAAGCCCAACAAAATAATATTATTTAGTAACATCTACATTTTCCACTAAAAATGAATCTATTGCTAGTGTTTCTATGTAAATACTCGTTTTATAAAATAATGATTTTTTTATTATCCCAAAATCTGCAGAACTTTGACAACCATTTCAGAACTAACAATTATGAAAAAACATTTCATGTTATTTTACTCGTCTATAGTGAGCTGCAGATGAAAAGTGTAAATTTTATATTATGTTTAGTGCCAAATAAATTGTGTTTTCTGATTTCATAGGTCACATAGTGGATACCGGATTTGGAGGTAATTATATTATATCAATTTGATTTTTCTTAAAATTACATTGGTATATTATGTGTAACATGGCATTAACCAGAAAAATTAAGTAAATTTATTATAATTATTCATAAGAAATAGTCACAATCATTATTGACAGCTATGGTAAATATATAATAGATATAGCCTTGCCATCCAAAGATCCGTCGTGAGTCATCAACAAATAATTTTTATCATGCTAAAATACTTCAATAAAGATTCTTCTTCTCACACAAGTCGCAAGAAAACGAAAAAGACAGAAAATAACAAATAATTTTTATCATGCTAAAATACTTCAATAAAGATTCTTCTTCTCACACAAGTCGCAAGAAAACGAAAAAGACAGAAAATAACAGAGTGTCAAATGTTGTCAATCAAATTACTCAAAGAAATTAAATTAATGTATTTTCTTTCTGAATGTAACATTTTTTTTGCTATATTTCACTAGATGAAAAATTAACAAACAAATATTTAAAAAAATTCTAAATTCGCACAAAATGAAAACAACTATTTTTGATTGAAAAAAAAAACGATTCCAAGTTTACAATTTAAAATCTATCAAGAATTTAAAAAAGAAATAATAAAATGTGACTTTTGTTCAGGCTCACATCCCTTTCTTATCTTGTATCATTGCATGCAAATTTATTTACTAAAATGTCATATTATAGATTACTATAAAAATAGTGAAATACAATCAATGTCAATGTAGGCATATGCCTAAAGTATACAATAAAAACAGGAACCATTTCCCGGTGGCGGGAAGGTTGATTGGTATGCTAATAGAGTGGGGGGGGTTTAGAACCAGTTCATCAAAGCCGTCCCAGGGACAGAATATCTCTAATTTAAACAGCTTGTATTTGAAGAATGAAGTGGCAGAAATACGCTTTATAATTCAAAGTAATCATTATATCATTTATTAACAGCAAAAACGAGAGCCTTAAAAATTAAATTAAGAAAGTTGTTGTCAACGTTTTTAAGCATTTTCAAAGAGAATGTGAAAACAGTAGACTATTTAAGCCGCCAACATCGCAAAAATACAGCTATTTATTATAAATGCATTATTTTAATTATAATTTGTGAATGTGTCAGTGATACAGTGAACAACCAATAATTATTTTATTGTTTCAATCCTTACTTGAAAGGTTTGATTGATTAAATTTACCTAAAAAAATTCTTCAGCACAAAAAATATTCCTTAGAGAACGATATCTTTACACAAATAATGACTGTTACACGAATCAAACCTATGTATCAATGACAGCAAATCCGCACAGCATATATTCGCAATGACTCACAATGGATCTCTGAGCAGTTATACAATGCAGTACACAAGATCAATATTTACGCACAAGCAACATAGGGCAATGTATCACAGGAAGTAGATTGACAACCATCGCATAGTTGAAAATTTGCAACCTATCATTCGCATAGTGAAATAATTTAGTCTTCCCTAGCAATATAAATTACATTCATAAATATTCTTAAAACTCAAACAAAGCTTATTTTCAAACACACCCCTGAAAAGTTGGCAGCCCATCACCTTTGCAGAGAAAATAAATTTACCTTAAGAGCTATATTGTCGTGTCGTAATTTGCTTTCCTCCTCTCTCAGCAGTTTGACCTCAGAGGCAGCCTTTTGGAGTTCTCCTCCCAGTCCAGACAGGGGTGCCTTGAAGTAATGACAGGTTTATTAATTAATTATTTTTTTCAGTACATGTATACTCATTTTACAAAGGCAAATAACATAATATGGGTTAAGGTTCAGCCTTCAAGATGGCCATGAACATCACTTTGTAGTCTGCTAACTCTAGCAATACTACAAATGATTTATCTGTAAATTCTATGCGGGTTGTTAGGAAAATGTATAAGGTTTCCAGTGACAAAATCCTCAAACTGTAATCTTTTAAATTTTGTTATATACATACCAATCTTTTGAAAATAGGAGCAGTTTGAAAACCAGTGCAACTAGGCATTTTTGAGCTTTTTACCCAAAATTCCTCTTATGTATTTTAAATACAGGGTTTTCCAATAA
Source organism: Hesperophylax magnus (assembly GCA_026573805.1). Taxonomy (NCBI): domain Eukaryota; kingdom Metazoa; phylum Arthropoda; class Insecta; order Trichoptera; family Limnephilidae; genus Hesperophylax; species Hesperophylax magnus. The sequence continues at coordinate 2,207,653 of JAIUSX010000071.1, forward strand.
GAGGTGTTATTTTGATATTCAATCGTAAAAGATCAATGGTTTCGTTGCTTGTGTGGCACGTAGCATCGTCTTGTTAACAGTAAACGTTGTCTAGATCAATACCATCTAATTCCGGCCATAAAAAATCATTAATCATCTCTCGATAGCGCAATCCATTCACCGTAACTGTTGCTCCAGCCTCATTTTCGAAAAAGTAAGGTCCAATGACTCCGCCGGACCATAAACCGCACCAAACAGTCACACGTTGAGGATAGAGAGGTTTTTCAACAATAACTCTTGGGTTTTCCGAGCCCCAGATGCGACAATTTTGCTTGTTGACGAAGCCACCGAGGTGGAAATGGGCCTCATCACTCAAGATGATTTGCATTTGATTCACTCAAGTGAATTTTAATAATTTTAATGCGTTGTTGATGCGTGTATCGTTCCATTTTTATTAATGGCGTAGTTTCTACTTGTCAAATGTCAAAAAATGACAGCTTCAAAAGTAACATCTACCGAAATAGTGGGCTATTCAAAATAACACCTCTTATTGGAAAACCCTGTAGAACTTAATAAAGCTTAGTCTAAAAACTTTTTCATTGGAAACCTTACCCTAATCCTGACAAACCATATTAAAATCAGATAAAGTTGTATCAGATACACTTCAATCAGATACACTTGTAGTATTTCTTGTATTAGCAGATTACAAAGTGTTTTTTTAAAGTACCCCTTAAAAGAATATCATCAAAAATCAACAAGTTAAAGTTCCATAAGTCAATGTAATTAGTCTTAGATAAAGCATCTTAAAAAGTTACCTTCGGTGCTTTAGGAACTGCAGTTTGCACAACGGTTTCTGGCTGGGCCTCCTTCCATTATGAACAAAAAAAAAACATTAGTGAAAATAATTATTTACGTCAAACAATATCTGTACTAAATAAATTAAAAAGTATCACTTTGAACATATTTCACATATAATAAAATATGAAGTAAACACAAAAATCAAAATAAAATCAAATCACAAAAAAGTGATAATAAACAAATTATGTGGTTACCAGGTTAGCCAAATCAATCCTAATTTAAAGAAAAATACAAACCTCTTCATTCCCCTGTGTGGCTTTGGCCGGGAATTCAAACACGCATTTAAGTTTGTAGTTCATAATTTTATCAGGATCGACGTTCTTCCACTGCAAAGAATAAGTTAGTTCAATGTCCAATAAATAGCATTGTATATAGTCAGGTATAAAACAGGTCTTAGAAAAAAAAACTTAACAACAGTCAAAGTTCAATAACAAGTAAATACATGCAATTTCATCACCTATTAAAATCGATTTTGTAAACCAAGGAATTATTCTATAACATCAGTATAAATATATATAAATGACATCTTGAGGACCAACATAATATTATAATGCACTCACTAATTCATCGGGAGACTTAAGCGAACCTTCCGGCATTAGGACTGACTGGATCATGAATTTGTGTTTGTTTTTTTCAGCAGCATTATAGGCAAACGGCTGGAGCAACACTAGAAATAATATAAACACCAGTTAGATACTGCCATTGTTACATATTATTACATTATAGTTATATATATATATATCATAATAAAATACCTTGAACTTCCACATTAGACTTGGGAGAAATGGCGCCAGAATTGGGTCGGACGCAATACTTCCTGGGAGCAGTCGTCTTTAATTTAAAGTAAACACTCTTGTCGGTATTGTTCGTCAGCCGAATCCATGAAGTGACCGGAAAATTGAACGGACCTGCAATTTTCAAGTAAATACAACAAGAATAACATAACGCTCAATGATTAAACATAATAGCTACAGTTCAATTTTCATTATATGCATTTGAAACTGTACAAGCCCCTCAAGTCAAAGAAGAAAATCAACAGAACAAAATGAGTGAATTTTGCATTGTGGTGCGAGGAGAAGGAAATGGAGTTTAACATAGGTAAGTGCAAAGTTATTAGTTTTACTTGATATATCTCGTAAGAGATTTTATGATAGTAATTAAAGGCCTTTGAATTTTCTTAGATAGCAAATTAACATTCAACCTACAAATGGAAAACAAACCCTTAGTAAGGCAACTGAGATGGTAGATTTAAAAAAAATGCAAGCAGCTTTATTATTTTGAACAACTCACTTGTTCGCAATGCCTTGGATTATGCAATAATTGATTGTACCCCCGTTACTTAACAAATATCAGAGTTTAATCTGTCCAAAATCTTGTCACCCCGATCAGCCGAGGTTTAATTAAAGTTGATTTACAAAAAAAAAAAAAAAGTTATTAATCTTGTGGACAGCAATTTTGTGTCTAAAATAACTTGGTTGCACAAGAAATTTTTATTTTTTCTGGACGAATAAAATTATACTTTAATAGTAAGGATTTTTTAATCAATTAATTACAAGTCATAAACTCATTCAATAACGCAGGTAAATTTAAAAACACACATTTATTCTGAAATTATATATTTAAACCTATTAAACACAACTGCAAAACTTTGAAATTTAATTCAACAGACAGTTTTAATAAAAACTGATTCTCAGAAATAAAGGCTACAGTAATCTTGAATTTCCGTATTGTATTTATTGCCTGTAGCACAACATAATAGTTTTTATTGTTATCCACAATATAATATTACTGTATGTACCAGGTATTTATTAATTAGATAGGTAGGTAGGTACAGGTGTAAATAATTGAGGGTTTGGAAAGTTACCACAAGCTATTTAACCTTTACTCGAGTAACTGCCAAGTTACTGCTCGTGTCACAAATCAAAAGTTTTAAAAAAATCTGATGATTTCGTGAAACAAATTTATATTAGTTTTTTCTTCCTATGGTGATAGTTAGAAGTATATCTATTAATATGATGCCATGGCATCTATTGAAAATATTCACCCTGTAATTGCTGATTATTTGTGTTGCCACAATGAAACAGATTACTTATTTTAATTTAGACCTGTAGAACACTTATTTATTTTCTATTAATTATTTGTGAATAAGTCAAGTGGTAACGATCAAGATAACAAAAATACTAAATGAACGTTTGGGATCTTAAGAAAACGGATAATTGTAATTAAACAGTCACAAGATTTACTCGTACTTGGCTACAACGGATTCTCGCACACACCGTCACGAAACACGGTCAGACCCTAATACAAAACAATATCAGTATTGATAAAAAAAAAAATGTAATGTGATGGACATTTGGATTCAATGACAAGCCTCATCCTAATTTTGTAACATGCAACATTATCAGAATTTATGGACAGAAAATAACACCCTGTAAAAGAATGGAAAGAAAGTTGATCGTTCCGCTTGCTCGTGTTCCATTTGTGCGAAAGACGTGGCGATGGATGCTTGAACCTAACTCTGAGAGAGTATTATAGTAAACATAGAATAAAATGATGAATGCATAGCGAACTTTACTACACTTTGATGATGTTTTGACTATTATCTGGTACACAATGTTGTACATTACGCAGAACAACTGTAAATAAATTGTAAACTCTATGTACATATTGTAGATACATTTATTTAAATACAGCATTTATGTGAAGTACCTATAACTATATATTTCTTTGAAAATATGAATGTATTTGTTTTGTGTATCTTAATATATAAAGAGATAAAGGTCCGAAATACAAATCACACAAGCGAAAATTAACATTGATATTTAGACAAGACATAAACCTAAGTTTGTCTTGTCTGAACAAAGTTAATGATTCATGTTTATGTGATATCAGTTGGGTCATAGTCCATCTTTCCTTTCCATTACTTCCTGATTTGATGAATAACCCTTATTAACTGGTTCGCAAAAACAAAATTACTTGCTGAAGTCTGCTACATATATATGTTTTCAACATCACCTGGCGGTTGTTTAACACATTCTTATACTACATCTAATTTTAAAATATCGTAACATGAAATAAAACTAAATACAAAGATAACAATATTCTTTATTAAATATTTATAATAGTATAATCATAAATACATTGGATAAGGGAAAATGTAGCACTTTTATATGGTGTATGATAAGTCCTTCCTTGAAGTACTGGCTGCCTATCTACATGATTGCCCAGGTCCAAAACACATCAACATCTTTTACATAATTAACATTTTAGACAGTGTTAAAAAAATCGATTGATCAATCTACATAGTGGCTATCCTCAATTGTCTAATTCAAAGCAAAAATATGGAAATATAATTGTTTGTACTATTTTGTTAAGTTGGCTACAAAAAAGATTTATTGTAATGTTAGAGAAAATCAGTTCGCTACAAAACATATAGAAACAAAAAAATTACGTAAAAACTGTTTAAAAACAAAAAATTACCATAAAACCATAACATACCTTGTTCCTAAAAAATCTGACGCAACTGGTATGCACCAACACCACCTAGTCGTATGCACACGTCTCCTGGACCCCGCGACCCGTTTCTTGCCACAATAATAACTAACAATGCGAATGTTTTTTCTCACCGACGGGTGGACGACAACTAGAGAACTACTGGGAGGTGTGAAGGTAGATAGCTTACCAGTGAATGGGATAACTATGTTTTTAGGCAAGTAGGTATTACCAAGTTAAAATAACAGGGTCAATCATGCATTCGAGTTGACAATATATCTCGGGCGTTTCAATTTTACGAGACAAAATATGTCTTACATACGAGGTAATTGATACAACGATTGGTGTTCCGCAGTAAGTAGAAAATAGCGAATTATAGATTAAAACAATACCTTCAAACTTTAGTTCACTTCGAGGGTCGATGGTAAGCAAGTTGGGTTCCTTCGATTCTTGCTTCATCATTTTGACAAGATCACAGAATTTACAAAATGGGGACGGGTCCGGCGAAAATGCCAAGAATACACGTATCGCCTAGAATAACTTGGTGGAACTGGTAGAGATGGTCGATATTCTGTCCCGGTTACAATCAATGTCCCGGTGACAAAGCGGTCACTGGATCGCTCGGTATTATTTTTCTGGAGAACCGGTTACTTATGGAACAGATCGAAATAAAATTTCTGAATGTAATTTTCGAATGCTAATAATCATTTGTTTTGCATCACTAATAGGTAGGAAACATATTTTCTTTGCGTAAGTTTTTTGTTTAATTTTGTCATATTGATTAAAATAAATAGGTTGATTAGTCAGTTGAATAGTCTCAGGAAAATGTATCTAATTTTGTTTTTAAATTGTTGGTGAAATCGTTTTTTTCTAATTCTCCAAATAGATGAAAATAATATTTTATTATGAAGATTGGAGAATATTTTAAGGGATGCTTGATTTGAAAGAAAATTTTTGTGTCATATCTACCAAGTAGTGATATCGAAATGAGTTCATTTTAGTCTGTAGGAGCTGGAACTGCGGTGACAGCCTAATCCCACCTCTAATACTGGCTGCGCAGGCGCAATAATACCAATAACGAGGATAAAGGTTTGTCCACACGCCTCGCCGCTAGCGTTCGAAGCAGTTCGCTACAAACACAGAATATATTTAGCAGTTAAAAGGGCAAAGTAAAAAAGGGTTTGAAATTATTTGTGACCAAAATAATATTTTCGGACCGTTCAATTAATATTTAACGATTGCCTTATACTTGCTCACACTTCTATTTTTGTGTAGCTTTCATTTCTAGCATGCCTTGTGAAGTCTGGACGAAGCTTAATGAGGTGGAGTTGGTTTGTGATGCAGTGTTGTAATGCCCAAAAAATAAATTCCTTCCCAGAAGGAACAAAATTTTAACCCAAATTCGTTTTGTCGTGATGTGTGGTAATTTCCTGTCAAGATTGCCGTAATGTATAAAACATTTAATACACAACCCACAAAAACGATCTCTTACAATAACTCCACCAAACTAGTATAAACTTGAGAATAACATTGGTTACGTATTTTATGTTTTCTATAAAAAAATATAATTGTAAGTTTATTTTTGAATTATTTAATTATATATTTTTGTTAAGATTTGTTGATGATACTGCGAAATTCAGAAATGAGATTGTTTTAATGTTTATGGATTGGTATATGTAATGGTTTTTGCAATATTGTGTTAATTTAAAATTAGTAATTAATTATTAGTAAATAAATAATTAGTAATTAATTATTAGTAAATAAATAATTAGTAATTAATTATTAGTAAATAAATAATTAGTAATTAATTATTAGTAAATAAATAATTAGTAATTAATTATTAGTAAATAAATAATAAGTTATTAATTATTAGTAAATAAATAATTAGTAATGAATTATTAGTAAATAAATAATTAGTAAATAAATAATCAGTAATTAATTATTAGTAAATTATTAATCGATTTCGAAATTTGAGGTAGCGAACAGAGACGCAAGTATATTATTCATGTACATAATATTGCAACATTACAGGTTGTATAAGTTGTATTGACACCTAATTGGATGTAAAAGTACCGATAATCAAAAGTAGTGTCAAAAATCTTGTAAAATAAAAATATGTCAAATGTATCGTCTAACTTATTTAGATAACGGGTCGCTCATTCCATGGGTTAATTCTGATGCATTTCTGAACGACTCGTTCGATAATACAAAAAGATGTGACTATAGCACCGGGTTAAAAAAATATATTTGGCGCGGCAGTATTGATGAAAATACCTTGCCGGCAAGAATTTTCCCTAAAAATAAACTTGTTTACTAGAGCCTTTAGAAAAGTCTGAACCTTTTAAAAATAAATACTGCTTTTACGAATAATATTTATTTTTTGTAGAAGACAAAAGAAAACATGACATAAAGGGCGACAAAAAATTGAAATTTTGAGATAGCAATTAGGGAAAAACAATTCGAGTTTGAAAACGCAATTGTTTAGAAATTATTGTCAGTGCTAACTACTTCAGTAAATAATATGGAATATTTAAAAAATCAATATTAGTTTGATGAACTTCTTTATTATTGTCAGAGTTTGTAGGAAATTTTATTAATTATCGTATAAATATATTTATTAAAAACATTTCCACGATCAAAATTTTTTAATTCCTCAGATCTAGGGAAAATTCCTCAGAAAACATCACTGTATGATTACACTGACATTTTACTTATACTTATTCATGTGGAAGTCAAAGTGAAAACAGATTTATAACTTCCTAAATTATTTTATTTGTTTTCGATATCGTTTTTTCTGGAAATCTCTTTGTAAATTTAAAAATGAATAAACTAATCGTACGAGCAGTAAAAATAAATTATATTTTAACCGGAATTCTAAAATATTTTTTATTTCCTTAACGGAAATGCGAGTTAGGCACTGTCTACATAGTGAAAAATAAGATTTAAAAAATAAGTTTCATTAAAAATTCTCGGGGTTAGTAGTTAAACCAAAAAAGCAATATTAATTAGAATTACCGTGAAAATAATAATAAAATAATTAATTAATAGTAATATTCAAAAATCTGTTAATGAAAAAATAAGAAAATCCACGGATTTAGGAAATGAGATAAAAAGAATTTGGCATTCTCAGATTATAAAAATATTACCATTCGTCATTTCGGCTACTGGCATTATACCTAGCTCTCTCATTAAAAATTTAGGCGTATTAGATCTATCAAAAAATTTATATATAAAAATGCAAAAATCAGTCATTTTAAATACATGTATGATAACGAAAGATTTTTTAAATGTTTATGTTGAGGGATCAGTGGGATTTATAGGCCCTGTTAGGAGTTCTACCGAGCCGAACCCTCTGATATGAAAATATCAGGAGTCGGTGAATTATTTTCCCATTTGTTCTTGTATTTATTTTGCTTATATAATGCACTTGCATAATGTTGATTGACTAGATGATCATTTGTGGAAAAGTGTGTGGAAGGGTTTAGTTTTTCCTATGGGGAAGATTTAACCTGGACATAAAATCGGAAAAGATTATAATTAATTATTAATATAATAATAATTAATAATCAATTGTTAGCTACGATCAAACTTATCTTTCAATATTAATAATCACTATAATAATTATTGCACTGGGCATTGCTTATGAGAATTTTTTTTCTTTAATATTTTTAAACTTTTTCTTTGTTAACTACAGTTGATTCTTTTGTTTTGTTGATTTGTTTCTTACTGCTTGAAGAGAAGGCTTATTTTTGCTTGATAAATATCTTAATCTATAAATAAATATACCCAGGTACTTATGTAAAATTTTAGTGTTCCAAAATTAATCAAATAATATGATAATAATTTTTCATCAAGTACAAATTATAATTAAAATACATATTAAATTAGCATTATTGGTAGGTGGACAAGAACTTCACGGTTATTATCAACGAAAATTATGTTATTGTGAATGAGGTTTTGAAACGTATGTTCAACCTTTGCAGTTTAAGTTGTTCACTCCTTCTAATTAATTCAGGGCTACGACGATAAACTGTCAATTAAATCACTTCACCCCTCTATTGCCTTCGTCGAACTCACTTGGGGAGTGTAGTTTAATGAAATACAGAGAAATCTGCATAATCCGATTAAAGCTATTTTCAGCATTCATTTTCTAGAAATTAGGTCAAACTTGTATATTTAACACTTTTATGTGAATACTGCACACCAGTTCCAACTGTTCCCTACCAACCGTAATCAGTGGGACTATTGGTATCCATAATTTAGGTGTGTTATGAGACTGAAATGGGGTGTAATTAGTTACTAAATGTAGCTCGCCATTTCCCTTGGATTATGAATATATTGTGGTGGCACATAATATTACTAAGATATTAGAGATTTCTTCTTATTGCTATCGAATATGAAATATAATAGATATCTAACTGTTGATATTATTATAATCTTATTTAAGAGTCTTCTAAAGTACCTACCTGATAAAAAAATAACCATTTTAACTGAAGGAAGGAGCATGGGATTTATAGTACCTCGTGATCTTAGAGAGGAAGTAGGAAGTGACAACAAAAGATGGTCAACAACCCTTTCCCAGCGTTCCCGATGTATATTTTTCATATAACATATATGAATGGGCGTAGTGTTGGGGCATGGTTATGCATGTAGCAGTGTATAGATAAGTCTATCCAAGTATGAATTCGTAACATACAATAACTAACACCTTATAACATTTTCATCTAATTTGTTGAATGCAATACATAATTGCATAAAAAAATGATTGAGGAAGGAAATGAAGAAAACTTAAATGTACAACGGAGATAGTTTTTATTAAATAATATAATAAAAAATACAAACTACACAAATAAATACAGACTAGAATAAATGATAGCAACAATTTAACTATTTGGGCATGTATGCAAATATTGTGAAACCAATTAGAGCTACTGACCATCAAGTTAATTAGCCTATAATACCATCACGGCACAGAAAAATGTCAATCATAATAATATCTAGAGGGGTGACATAAATATATTTACAAATAAAATAAAATATAAGAGGGTGACAGATTACGCTATAAGTTTAAAGCGTTTTATATAACTCCAAATTGCTCGCCATACAATCCCATACAGACCTGTCACACCTAAAAAGATGATGTGCTATAAGTGTGGTCGTGGCGTCATCTGCTAGCCAGGCTATATTTGAAAATAATGTCAGAACAATTTACGGAGTGCTGTAATTACCCAGCTGTCATCTGTAAAGGTGACAGATCCCATAAAAAGAAATGATATTCTGCGGCAGTCCCCCAATTGATCTGACCCCTCTTCTGAGGAAGTATATAGCGTAGTGTGCCAGCCCAACACATAATACGTAATTTGAGTACATGCCACGCCCAATTTATGCACGCCTAATATAGCGTGATGGGTCTAAGGCCTTAAGGTAAGTAATTAGCTAACTTAAATGGAGTTCACATCTACTTTGGTATCTGCGTTTCACATATTTCTGAAGAATTTTAAATATACATAACAGGTTGGAGTGGGTTGCCGGATATCATGCACGTACTTTGCACAGTAGTTCCAGTTGTCCCAGTCCATTTCATAAGGCAAGAGATTCACCAAACGACTCGTGAGAACAAAGTCAGTGAATTATTTTAATATAATGTTTTGTACGGTTGTTGTAGCGTTGATTGAATCTTCACATGGCTTTACAGCTGTCAGAATGATAAAAATAGATAAATATTATTGAACACTTAGTGAGCATCGCAGTGAACTCTATAAATGGACAGCGTGGCAAAAACATACAACTATCTATAATCTAAAATAATAATATATTTTTAAGCAGTTAAGAGGTATGGCATGATTAATTTGTAACAACATTTTGTAAAAATATATAACAAAATTTTCTGAATCTACAACTTAAGTCTTTGTTACATCGGAGTGGTGAAAGTCCAGACTTTCTGATGTGGAATGAAAACGTAGACCGAACGATAATAACTCAAGCAGAAAATTGCATAAATGCAGTGTTTCATCTGTTCATCAAAGAGCTCAGTAAGTTATAGTCGGATACAATAACTATCTACTTGCCCTGAGCCTGTTTATTGTGAATATTTGGACTTTGTTTTGATCTGGTTCCTACTCATCCCATATTTCATAATTTGGTCCACTCAGCAGGAAGTAGGTTAACCAGTGCGACCCTATCCATCATCAAAATCCAAATACGTGTATCTCGCTTGTGAGAGCGAGACACCTCTGCTAAGTTTTCCAATGTACCAGCTTTAAGCTGGACAATACCTGAGGTATTCCGTGTCAAAGTAAATCACCGTTACAGAAATGTCATCTCGAAAGAGTCGGGAAATGTCTTGCGGAAGGGTCAGCATCTCTGAGAGTCTTGAATGCTCGACACCATAATCTGTTCCACCCAGAGCATGTCTAATTAAGTGGGTGGCAGCATTTTTATCAATTGGTTTGGATTTCAGACCTTCCTTTCGGTGTTTGAGCACATCATTAATATCACCCAACTGCATATCCTTCTGTTGCAACTTTAGCGGTGTAAAGAAGACTTTGCCCATCATGTGTTCCCCAACAAGTTTCACCACTTGGTGAGGTGACATCATGTCCCATAAGCCGTCTGAAGCAATCACCATAAACTTATCTCGAGGGATCAGTCGGTAGTGGAACACATCAGGCTGTGCCGATAGGTATGGCGGAGTATGATAATCAGGAGGAACGATTTGTGATCCGAGGGTAGGAACAACTATTTTATTCATGATATCCTTTGACCATTTGTACCTTAGATCACCCAAGCACCTGAGAGGTGCTAACTGCCCGAGTAACCGGTCGTACTTTATCACAGAATCCTTTTCACTATGCGGGTGCTCACTCAATATTCTTTGAACTTCTTTGTTATTGTCAGAGTTATGTTCGACAGTGATTTTATTTGCAATCCAGTCATTGTTTTCGGAGAGCGCCCCTATGACCGCATTGCAATCTCCGACACTGGCCACGTGCAGGTGTTGCCCGTCAACGTGCGCCACACACGCGCAAGCTCCTGAAACAGCTACAGACAAAGTCTTTCTATTAACTTTGCCAGTCAGCTCAAAGTTATCCGTGACTTCTTTGGAAATATCAGAATCCAATCGTAAGAAAGCTGATTCCAAAACAGTAGTCATTTCAAAATGATCTTTATCATTTATTAATGTTGAAAGCTCGTTTAAAAACTTTTCAAAACTTTGTTTGTATAATGGTTTCAGATCTTCTACAATATCCATCTGAAAAAAATTAGTACATATGTAATAGATAAATTGATCTGAATGTAATTTTTGCATTACCTATAAACATTTGAAGTATTGATATGATTTGAGATTTTAACGGTCAAAAGTATTACAGTGATTTGTTTTTTGGGTATTATGTCGTATTGCGCTACCTTCCTTTCTTTATCCAACGTTTCGGACAGCATTACGGATGTGCCCTGATGATGGACACTGCAATGGTGTCCGAAAAGTTGGCCAATGAAGGAGGCAGGGCAACAAGGCATAATACCCCAAAAATAAATCACTATAATTTGAAATATTTCTTACTTTGTCATTGAAAGTCTGGATGAGATCTTGGCGCTCGTGGGATGAGACATATTGGTGTAGCATGTCAGGTGGCAGTAGACTGGCAGCAATGTAATGGAAGAGGCGCTTTGAAACCACCTGGGCACATGCTCCTCCGCCATGGCCATCAAAGATTCCTACTAAGAGACCTGGAAAAATAACATTTGTCCTCATGAACTCAGCCTACCTAAATAGCTTTATCCAGAGGACGTGAGAGCAAACGAGGCAGTCGAGCAGTGTACGCTGTCCACAATGGACAGCGCTGCAAACCTTTGCTTAACATCACCGAATTTTACTTTTCTGCACATGGTCTAGTTATTTCAATGTGCGCTCTTCGGTGGTCAATGTACGACTGATGTCATAGTTTATTCAAAGCATTTTCGAACCCTCCTGGTGACAAAAATATGGTCACGCGGTTGCCTCCAGCTCGTCGAAGCGATACCCAGATTTCATGTTAGGGCAAGTATATTAATTTTAATGTCTATGGTTGTAAGTAACCAAACCTTAAAAACTGAAATTAAAAACATTCGCATTTTAGCAGATACAATAAGATGTACAGTAAAATCCGTTGATAAGAAGTTTTCATGCTCCAGTTTTTTTTATAGTCCTGTGACATTCAGTATGTCATTCTACATGACAATAGAATAGAAAAAATCATGTAAGTACTTACATATTATATTACAGAAGGCACAAAATAAAAAAAAAAACCTTGTACTATAATAATCATGTATTGTTTCATAGTGCTTTGACAAAAACAAATTATTGAATTCTGGAAGTCTAAATTTAAAATTAATGACTCGCAGTTTACACCCGAGCTGTGCAAGCAGGTTCCCTACAGAGCATTGGACCATCCCATAAAGTTCACAACAATATAATATAATAATATTGATTCGGAGATTGCACCGTAGCCATATAGTATCTTCCATGTTTTACTTAATTCCTTTGACAGCCCAGTCCTTTTAAAAAAGATCAAAGGGGTTATCATCGGTTGTTTCTAGTGTGCTGATTAGACAAATAATTATTACATCAAAAAAGATTTTTACCCATTTACCAACAGGTCGATTCTATGAAATTAAACACAATGTTTGTATAAAATGTGCTTACTTGCTGCAAGCTTGTGATGCTTGTATACATGTAATGTAAAGTATTAAGTAAAAGAGCAATCTACTCATAAACATACGTAAAACTTAAACAAGAGGAGTAGTATGATTGTGAGATGTGGCACCTAACCTATAATAAAGTAACTAAATTAGCAGTCTTTGAACTCAAAACACTTACCCATGTTATAAATTAGATCATAGTTAAAATATTGTACCATGAACTTGGAAATCTAATCAAGCATGACACCATTGTAACAGAGAGCAATTAGACAGACTTATAAGACCCAAATTGATAGACTTGCCCTAACATAAAATCTGGGTATCATTTCGACGAGCTAGAGGCAAAGCATGTGATCATTTGTTTGGCACCAGGAGGATTTGATAGTGCTTTGATTAAACTACAACATCAATCGTAGGTTGACTGCCGAAGGGTGACCGGATAAATCATCAAAATGATAATTTATCACATCTTTAAAAAGTTATGGAAAGTGATGAAACAAAAACTTTTATAACTGGGTTAAGTAGGTTAGGTTAGGTTAAAGACTTTATATCACTTTTTAAAGGTGTGTTGAATTGTCACTGTGTTGAGTTATCATGGAACCCCGCCGAAGAGCGCACATTGAATTAACCAGACCCTGCGCAGAAAAGTAAAGTAAGGCAACGGTTTGCAGCGCAGTCCATTGTGGGACTTTTCTGTGCAGGATTTAAATTTTCATTTTTAACCGAACCACCTGGTGTAGCGAAGCTAAAAATGAGTGAGGTTGGTAAATTATACTATATTTGTAAAATTGTCTAAATAGTGTAACAAAATACTCAATTTGGGAAACAAACTTGAACGTCTGTTTACCCGATGTGGGATTTGTAGTTAAGTTTCTTACGCAGCAAGGAATTTGCGCACCATTGTAAAAAGGACTAAATAATCAAAATTCAAGTTGCCTGTATACTGTCAGATGCTTATTAACAAATCACAGAAAAGGAGACAGTCACGCCGCCTTCGCGCGCCGCGCAACTTGATTTGTTCTATTTGACTTGATTGGCTGGTCTATCAATTTGAATGTCTATAGCTGGACATGTTGAAAGAATGTTAAATGATGTGATGTCAAAAATCATGACTGGGAGGGGCTGGATATTTTAAAAGAATGCCAAATAATAACACATCAAAAATCACAACCATGAAGACGCCCCAGTAGAAGTGTTTCAGAGACAGAATGAGGAAGAGGTGGAGGGACTGCATGGAAGAGGATTGAAGCAGTATGGTAAGAACTGAGGATTGGTGATGAATGGCGAGTGGATCAGAGGCAGTGGAGAACATTGTGGAGGAAGTCAAATCCCATCCTGAGATGTAACAATGATGATGAAATCTATATATCTGCAAATCTAGCGGAAGTTAATTAACAACTATAATTAAACAGGCACATTTAAAGAATGTTCACTTTAAGTACGCAGGGAAAGGTTTCGCAGGAATGAGGAAGGAATTCGGTAACTAATGATTCCTACATATTTATCACTGTGTTTAAGCAATTTACTTTGACAGACTTAAATAATGATAATAAAAATAGTCCGCTCCTTTTATGTTACATATTTATAGATTGTCAACTTTATGTTGGTATTATAAAATATCCAAGACGCAACTTTAGCAATCAAATCAATCTTTTGTACAAAGATAAGTATGTAATGGATGTCAATTGATCGGTTTGTTGTAAAGTGATAAAATGACCAATCAATATACACTTTGATGGTAGGAGACGCTGACTAGGGTCAAGATTTGCAGTAGGCTTTTATCCAGCCATTTTTAACAATTCTATAATAATTTACATCATAACAAAAAATAATTGTTCATAATGAATCACACTGTTAATTCCATGTTAAAAAAACATTATACATATTTCAATCATAATTTACGGCATCCCGCGGCACAGGATTTGCTACTGCAAATTTGGACCCAGCATATGACACATTGTTCTATATTACATAGCAGGATAACTTTTGGAATCGCAAAGGCTAATAGTGTATTCAATATCAGATCATATGCTGAATGCGTTGGGTAATTATATACCTGTTGTTAATTGGCACTGGGCTTCACATCTTGTGTCTTCAATGGGATGATTAGATGCCAATTGATTGGATTCGTATGCCTTGACGGATCCGGAAGTAAATTCCTTACTGAATTCATTTTCTCTTAATATAGTGTTCACCTATTGAACAGAAACAATAAAAATAATATTAGTTCACGTAAAATTAGTTAATTGCACAATTTAATTTAATTTAAGTTAATTTGTGTGATGGCTAATGCCAATAATAGCACCTTAGTAGTGTAGTTTTATTGAGCTAACTTACAAATGAAAATGTTCAACAGGTATGAAGGATAACAAATAAGTGAGGTTAACCATTGGAGTGACTATGAGGACATATCGAATAGTACCAAAACTCCAGTTTCGCCGACTACTGTCTAACGTCCTTTTGTTGAATTATCCCCGTATATGAAATACAAGAAGGTAAGTAGAAAAGGATAACTTGTAATATGATTTTTAATTGATACATTTATACTTGGGACCTTTATGAAGAGATTTGTGTACAATATTTGTATATCTGTATTGGGTAGTTCTACCTTTCCTGCCGTTGAAATAAGACTGGCGTAAAAGGTAGAATTACTTTTCCCGCCGGAAGTGCATTAATATCTATCTACATAAATAAAGTGTCTGTGGTGGGCAGGCAGCGTCGCTTTATTTTTCAGTCCATAGTTTTTTATTCCGAGATTGATGAAGTTATGCACACTTGGCCTTCAAAACCACCCTCAATCAATTTTTTCCACCCCTCAAAGCGGAATTATGCTAATTCTTGATAAAATTTTGCACTCTTGACATTTCAAATAAGAGGAAAATTACTCTCTTCATCTGATTTCTAAAAACTCCGTCTAAAGCCGGGCAACGCCGGGGGCTGGACAAATTGAAAAAAACTGGACATCAAAAACATGGACACTGCGGGCAACCAATGAAATAAGGGTGTGGAACCACAGCATGGGAAGTCGATTTATGTCGGAACTCGGAACGTTTTGGTAATAAAGCATCAATGATCATCAATAAGCATCAACACAGACATAATGAGCCAACCATAAAAAAATAACTTTACAATTACACTCCACGCATCCATATTATAATGATGTACTCATTTTGCGTAGCTGTGAATAATGGCTATTTTATAGGTGGATGAGTTGCCAACGACCAGCCAACGAATTTTGAAAATGTCAAGTCAGCAATAAAATACACTCACATCGCTGGGCGTCAGCAATACTGCGTTGCGCGTGGCAGAAACATGGACGTTTCTGGCATTTATGGAGACTACTGGCCATTGCTGTCTTCTGCCATAAGTATTGTAATATGTTTGGTTAGAAGATAGGCCAGCTCTTCGGTTGCAGTGTATACTTCTAATGCTCAGAAGCAATTTCTTGCCAAAGCAGCACACCATAATGAACGAAGTTTACCTTGAAATTAAATAACAATTAATAGGTATTTTATGGAGTCATTATTGATTAATATTAACTATAGTTTGTTGTCGTAATGCAAGGAATATAAATAATAAGAACATACCTCAACTTAGTACCCTCCACCACAGACGAATCAACTGTCACTGATGTCCATAGATTATTCTTGTTCGTAGACTTTATTAGGTTATTAGGCCACTGAGTAATACGCAAAAATGTATTATAATAAATCTTTAGAGTCCTAGGTAGGTACTACCAGGTTATCATGTAAATAAAAATTCTGTGTAATAAGGAACTTTACTGAAAAATATTTAAAAGCTTACATATATTAACTTTATCATGCTCATAAGTATAAAATTGTTAAACTGAATACAACACCATCACATTAAAACGTTCTGTTTGGTTGAAATAACTGCATCATTTTATATTGTTAAGTTTTCTACTGATTTTGAGTATCAATTTTTGTGTCGATTGTGTTTTGTTATTAAATAATATATCTTTTTAGTTTTGGCGATGTTAAGACTTAATTTGGGCCACTTTAAGCTCTATAATAAATTTTAATAAAAAAATATCATTATAGGCGGAAATAGGATAGACTTATATCAACATCAATACCGAAATGGTGATAATGTATAATACTTTTTTTTTATAATCAGCTTCACTGGGATCTCCCGTGCTGAGGATTTCGTCTACATATAATTCAAATTTAGTAGTACGGATAATTCGAAATGTAGATGTATAATTACAAAAAAGAAAATTACTGAAAAATAAACAGCGATTCCTTGGAAGTAAAAAATGGTTTTGGTGTCCAGTATTTTTTTTTAATAAAAAAAGTGATACGCGCTCTGTATGATGCTGCAGGAACGAGAGGCGTTTTTTTAATTGAAGAATATAACATCGGATAGCAAAATGACATCTACATTTTTGACTACCTATATGCTCGGGAACCGCCGGTTAAAATTTTTCGGGTACGTGCTGATGCACCCTGTATATTTACTGTTATTTAAGTCAGAAGGTCAAATTATTAACGACACTATGTGAGCCTCATTGGATGTTTATTTTGACATTCTTACCAGAGGCGGATTTGCAGTCTTGGCCGCCCTAGGCCCCAGGCCATGTAGCCGCCCCTTTCTCGTACCCATCATATTGACCAGGAGTATCCAAACTTTTCAGTAAGTTCCTAGGGTCAAAACCTTTTTAATTTTCCTGCCATTATCATTCATGGTTCATGGGTTGAGATTTGTCCAGGTCTTGGCGGCGGATACGTCTGCCCACCTGCTGCGTGGCGGGCCGGATCGAGAGAGACTGGGTGAGGGAGGCCTTTTGACCTTTCCAGCCGGACTATCTTGACCCATCGCCTTGCACCGCAGTTGGAGGGATGTATTCATACGTATGTCACTCCTGGACACACTAATCCCCATACATTTTCCTTTTCAGAACTTCCTATCCTTCCCTTCCTTAAAAAGACCCTCCACACAGCATCACCTAAGATGACATAGGTCGTGAGGGAAAATATTTTCCTCAAAGCCTCCTGTGTGGAATTAATGTAAAAAAATACGCTAGCTAAATTCGCTAGTTCAATTACTGTATAATTGTCGATTGTCGCAGGCCGGATTGATGACATTGGCGGGCCGTTGTTTGGAGACCCCTGATATAGACTATAGACTACATAATGAATTTACTTTATTGACAACTTTTATCGAAATCGATTCACAAATTTAGTTAACTATAATAGCTGCTTGTTTGTAATACTTTCTAAGGTTTCAAGGATTTGAATAAAACATATAAAACAGTTTTAGGTTTAATTTATTTAACTAGTTTCAGGTTTATTCTCATACAATAATATATAAGTGTTTCACAGTTACAATTAGGGTTGCCAGATACGGGCTGGATAAAAAGTTATTATTAAGTCTCCAAACAAATAAAAGAAATCAGCACCTCTTTTAAATAAAAATCAACTTAAGGTACATATTCGAATATAATAACTAAACTTAAAATACAAATTAAAACGTTGGTAAAAAAATTTACGTAAAGCATTATCTGACATAAAAAAAAAAAACTGAACTCAAAACAAAAATCTGGCAGTTACAATTCTCGTCTGCACTTAAGTGCAGCAAAATCATTAATTAGATCTTCGAAATCCAATTTCCTTAAAAAATCTGCTTCTATGTTAAGCAAAGCAAGATTGTTCAGCCTTTGCTCCGCCATTGTTGTGCGTAAATAATTTTTTACACGTCGTAAACAAGAAAATGATCGTTCTCCAGAACAGTTACTGGCGGGAGTACACACACACATTCGAAGAGCAATATCCACGTTTGGATAAATGGTTTGAAGATCTTCAGTTCGTAACCATTTTAACAAACTGATCCTTATTTTTCACACTGCAGTGAGCACGAAAATGGAGACATTCTTCTGAAAAATGGGCTTCTAAATCACTAGAATAAATCATTTGCAATGGTTTTGTCTTTTCTTCAACTTCAGACGGGCTTAGTTATGTCAATTGAGTAATAAAATTAAATTTATTTTAAAGTGATTTCTAAGCACCCAGTCGTTTTTTTAGTTCTGCTGATAAGTAATCGATTATTACTAAAAAAGTAGCGATTCTGAAATTTTCGCGGCCGTTTTTTTGTTGCATCTCTTCACCTGTATTATTCTCGCCAGGAAGTAGCTTAGGCTTTCGATTGCGTCGAAAATCTCTTTCATATTCCTGTAAAAAGGACAGTTTTTTGGCTTGGTTTTCGAAATCATCGAAATTATCTCGCATTTCGCCAATAAAATGTATAAGTACCTCATACAGTTCTATGACAATGGTGATGTCAATTTCCACACTGTGAAGTTTTTTACTTGTGGCGTTAATACGATTCAGTAAAAATCCCCAAAACACAGTCATGATGGCCGTTTCAAAGCGTTCCAGTTTTAAACGAATACCTCTTGCTTCACATATAACGGCTTTCTTCTGTTCTGTGTCATTTTCGATCGAGACTAACGCTTTATGGATTTCATGCCACGATTCACGTAAACTTTTGCATGCATCTGCAAGAGCTGACCAACGAGTCGTTGATAGACTTTTGACGGTGAAATGGGCTTGTAGGAGTTCCCAACGCTGAGTTGATGCTGCAAAGAAATTATACAGCTCTTGGAGTAGAGAAAAGAACGAACAAGCCTCTTGGCTGCTTTCAGTTGCACACTCACCTACTAAATTGAGCGAGTGTGCTGAACAGGGAACATACTCGGCAAGGGGAGAAAATTCCTTTATTTTAGCTTGTAGGCCGTTGTATATGCCTGACATGTTAGAAAGTATGGCGAGCGATATGCTGAAATACGCCATCCCACGCATATTATAGCTCTGTGTGTGAACACGCTATTATGCATAACAATACCTAACGCGGTTCAGTCACTAGCGCAACTGAATCACGGTAGGGATTGGAAATACGCAAGCGGGCGAGAGACGGAGCATGATAGGTGTGGCGAGGGCGGCTGCGGGGCGTGGGGGCGCGCTGTGTGCTGTGTGTGAACACGCTCTTGCATATCGCTATTTCGTACGTAGAATATTTAGGTACTTAGGAAGTAATTTCTTGTTATCATCTGTGACTTTTTTGTCACGATTGGCCGCCCCTAATATCTGGCCGCCCTAGGCCCGGGCCTACATAGGCCTAAGGGCAAATCCGCCTCTGATTCTTACTTAGACAGTAAATATACAGGGTGCATCAGCACGTACCCGAAAGATTTTGACCGACGATTCCCCAGCTTTGATATTGATAAAAAATCGGCGTGAGTTCCTTATTATAACAAAACGGAACACGATACAATAATAGGTTGCCAATGTTAAGGTTTGGTTACTTTAGGTATGTTTATGTATGTAGGGTTAGGTTAGCCTAGTTTATGCTTATACTTATTTTGATCTTAACCTTTCTTCAACGTTCCGTTTTAACTCTCTGCAAGTCCTGTATAATTGCAAGGTCAGCAATTGAACTATTTTATTTACATATAATAAAATTATATTATGTAGGTACCTACCGAATTAGGAAGATCTCCATTAAGAAATGAAACGTTGCTTGAAATGGCTTTAGCCGTGTTTGGTGACAAGGTCTAAATAGCCGGATACTTCTTAGCCTTTCTCTTTCACATTTCCTTCCCCTCTCCACAACATTCAGCCTGACAACATACACGGATTGTAGACGGTTGGGAACAGTTGGATTGTGTTGTGCGGTATTCATACAAAAAATAAAGTATTGTCAGGTCCGTCCAGAGATCGAACATATTTTCAAAATACATCCATATATTGTCCAGAGATCGAACATATTTTTAAAATACATCCATATATTGTCCAGAGATCGAACATATTTTTAAAACACATCCATATATTGTCCAGAGATCAAACATATTTTTAAAATACATCCATATATTGTCCAGAGATCGAACATATTTTTAAAATACATCCATATATTGTCCAGAGATCGAACATATTTTTAAAATACATCCATTCGAATTTCACTTTTGGTTTCGGTAATGAATGAATGCAAATCTTAGATGCGGAAATTAACCTACTCTTAACGACATTCGATCGAGCAGAAACTCGGCAGATAGAATCGTTGTCGATGACATTGCATTCTTTCAATTATAATGGAAATCACGTACACACACGCGGATTCCAGTTCCTGTGTAGGAAGACTTAATCCAACTATAATAAAAAAACTTAGATTTTTTTCTAGATAGAAAGGAAATATAGAAAAGCATTGCATATTAGTAGACGATGTCAAATGAGATATAATTATTTAAATTTCTTATTATTTTCAGATCTTTTAGATATAATATTACATAGGTAAAAGGAAAAATCCAAAAACTATTATATGTATGGAAGACAGATATATTTTACAACATGCTTGCCCATGTTTATCATGGATACCTATCCATTATGAATAATAAAATGTTAAAAAATATATATCGACGGTCCTCGCGTAGCGACATCTACGAAAAAGGCATTTTTACTGATACTGTTACCTTTATGCATATAAAACACTATATGTATAATACTAGGAAATAAAAAATGTTTCATTTCGAGCCTGCAAACTCGGCCATCCTGTCAAATCCGGTTTATCCGGTGCTTGACGGCTACACCAAATCTAAACGCCGAAAACCATTTTAATTTAACGAATTGTTAAACTGAAATGTCGTCCCTGAGAGGAATTCACTTTACCACAATCTACAAATATACCCTGATGATGGACACTGTGACGTTGTCCGAAACGTTGGGTAAAGAAAGAAAAAGCGCAACACGGCATAATATCCCAAAAGAATATCAAGATAATACTTTTGGCCGTGAAAATCAGGAAGCACTGATGTGTGATATAAAGAAGACCGCGGAATTACATATATTGGTCTAGTAAGTTCACATTTAATTTACTCTATTAATTTTGGATACATGACATTGATAATAAAGTATATTATATATTATTGACCATAACCTTAGATGGATACCTCACATCAAACAAATCACAAATAAACTTCTCAAAACAATACACATTTTCCTAAACATAAGAAACATATATAAAATAAAACAATTGAAAATAATATATTTTGCACTTTGCAAATCAATAATAGAATATGGAATTATTGCTTGGGGAGGAGCAACAAACTCGGCTATCAATTACATAGAAACCGCACAGAAAACGATCTTAATGGTAATACTAAAAAAACATAGACTGACTGATACAGATCAAATATTCAACAGCTGTGACGTACTAGATATACTCCAATTATACGTTCAAACACTACTAAACTACATTTTTGACAAAAAAAATAAATTTCAACGTACACAAAATAACACTAACAGACCAGTTAGACAAGCGTACAAAGAAAACATAAAAAATCCGACAGTAAATTCAAGCTTTGGACAAAGACACTACTAATACCATGCTATAAAAGCTTTCAACAGTGTAAAACTTGAAATTAAAATTGAGGAAGATAAAAATAAATTCACACAGAAAATTACAAAATGGATTAAAGAACAAAAAAGACAATATTAGCAAAATGTCATAGCATAAAATAAAAATTATTTTCTCTTCAAATGTATTATGTAGATTATATTTTCATATTATAAAATGAAGACCTCAGCGCGAGCAAGCCACCCAGTGAGGCCAACATTACTGGAAAACTTTGAAATGTAAAAAATATTGTACCAAATAAAAAAAGAAGTTATTGCAATACAGTCAAAACACTTATCCATGGTCTTAATATGTAATTAATTTATTATTATGAATTTATTGCTAATAATTGAATAATAATATACCGTGTCTATCCCGAGTATAGTGGGATATGTAACTTGCATATTACTAAGAAAGAGCAATCATTATCAAACATACTAATATCGGTTGTCTGTGATGTGCGTTATACCTGCATGAAATTTCATTCTATGATCGCCAATTCGCTTTGAACTTAAAAGTAATTTAAAAAATTGAAATCATTATTTAAAGAATAATTTATACAACCAGTAAATTAAGTGCCTACGTATAATCAGAAAATTATTTCATTTTAATTAATATATTAAATATTACATATTTCAAATGCGTGTGTATTTTGATTATATTTTTGATGTTTATTAAAGGCGTTCATTCGATATGTATGTTTCTGATCGTCTCT
The DNA here is from genome assembly GCA_026573805.1 of Hesperophylax magnus. Classification (NCBI taxonomy): domain Eukaryota; kingdom Metazoa; phylum Arthropoda; class Insecta; order Trichoptera; family Limnephilidae; genus Hesperophylax; species Hesperophylax magnus. The sequence goes on from JAIUSX010000071.1 coordinate 2,230,781, forward strand.
CTAATTTTTTATAATTTTTTTTTATATATTATAAAGTGTAGCGTATATGAGAGTCTATGTATGTGAATGTGTGTGTGGTTGTGAGCAGAAGGTTGGTAAAGTAAAGCCGTAAAGACGTAAAGACGTAAAGCTAGAAACTGCAGCTCAGATTAATTATTTAATCTAATCTTTGTTAAATTTCAGATAGCTTTATACAAACGAAGTTAGCAGTCTATAATGAAGTGCTGATATTTTATTTTATTTGGTTTTACGCCAAACCGGGCTTTTACGTGGATTTTAATATACCTAGTGAAATATAATATCAGCCCTGATGGGGCTGGCAGATCACGCTATACTCATTATGGCTCGCCATACATTCCCATTGGGATTATATGGAGAGCGATATGCTGAAATAGGTCAAGCCACGAGAACATAGCGTGGTCTGTCACAGGCTTGAAGTGTGGCAATGTGGCATGGAACTGGCAGAGGAAGGATGATAGAAGACTGAACGCTTCAGAAATGAGAGTATTTGGTATAACGTTAAATGACTGAAAAATGTGGAGATCAGGAAGGAATGCAGGGCTGATATAAGCGTAATGGTTAATATTAAGACAGGGATTTTTAGATGGTATGGGCATAAAAAATCTGGTCAAATTATTCATTTCCTGTTAAAAACGGGACAGCAGGCCTTTAAAAGGCGACCGGTCAGTGGCTGAGTTGGCATCGTGTTTGGGTACCACTCAGGCGACGTACGTCAAATATTGTCAGGTTATTCGTATCCCGGAAATGTTTTTTTCTTTCTATTTATAAAAATAAAAGAATTGACAGAGTTCCAAAAAAAGTATCAGTTAAAAGCGAATGTAGACGGCAGAACACGTGTTCATACAGATATTGATATTCATATTGACAAACTGATATTGTCGCATTCCGTCAAGATATTTACAGGATCATTTTTGTCCTTGCGAGATAGACATGTGTGGCGGTCTATCCTCTCTGCAAGGAATCGGCTTGGTGGTTAGTTAGTTAGGCAGCATATGCTAAAAATAAGATAAGAGAGATTTTGCTTGATCAAACTGTTCAGTAAAATTGCTATTTTGCAGATGCTTAGTATAGTATACGTAGTGACTGTCATGGTAATGGTAAAGTAAGCTAATCGAAAGCAATCGAGAAATCAGTTTTGAATGATCGCCTGTCGATAGAGTACATGTTGTCGGCTGTGCACTCGTAAACCCCGGCGTCCATCTGCGTGGCAGGGTCGATTTCGATCTTGGACTTAACCTTGTCTTTGCCCATCCTCCATTCGTGCACCTGCAAACGATAAAAAAACGATTATTATATTGAATCAGATACTTTGTATAATTAATATTTAAATACCTACGAAACATTATAATATTTAAATCATTTACAGTATACGAGTACACATCATTCTTACGTTACATTGAAATGATTTATCTGTAAAACACAAATTAAAAATTAATGGTGCCGTTGAAAATCTTAGGATGCTAGGCCAAAGGTAAGGGATGAAGAATCAATTCCCTTTGAAATATAGAATCAGATGTAGTGTGTCACGAGATTGAATTTATTCATTTAATTCAGTCATTCAATTTTTACACAGTGCATTAAAAACGGTTTTAAATCTTTATAAAACGTGTCTTTTAATCTATCTAATCTATGGACGGAAGGAATCTCCCCTTTTTTTTTAATAATGCCTACAGGATTTCGATTTGAATTTTTTCCTCAGGGCGATACTGAGAGAATCTACCACTTTGAGTCTTCGTCAAATCATGGGGAGCGACAAATACAAATTATCCAATTGATAATCCAGGGGAAACATGACGCAAGACGTATTAGAGAACTACGCTACCCTTTTGAAACTTGTACGTACATAAATTGTACGAGGTAAGAGCATGAACATATGTTGGGTGCGCGTTTGAGGTGCTTCCCTATTATGCACCGGTGTCGAATGGATCAATGACGCTAGTTCCTCGGAGCATCTTCCTTTGTAATACTGGTAGAATAAGGACAGCATACCTACCTGACGCCTGTGCTCTAAAGATTTATCCGCTTGTTAAGATAGGGAATCTGCCAACAAAAATGGTTACGTTAGATTATGTTATACTAGGTTAGGGTACTTACGTGAAGATATAAATGTGAGAATATTTCGATACCATCCTTGAACCAAGTGATGTGTGGCCGCGGGGAGCCTCTGGCCACGCATAGGAAGGCTATTTTATGTCCCAGGACGTATTCATAATCAAAGTGTGATGCAAGCAGAATTTTTGCTCCCTAGAAATAAAAAAAAATTAAAACTTACTACTTAAAATATTTTATGTGCATTGGAGAAGAAATGCGCATTTTTAAAGCAGACTATGTCTAATATCACAGACATTGCACATTAATGAGAATTAGGCCCAAAACACCACTATAATCACAATTGATTTTATACGCTTTAATTTGCCATCTTGACTGCTTAATTATTTATTTGTTAGTTGGGAGCGGATTAGTGCGTTGTGCAGCGGAACCATTAAAGAGACGTATTTACAAAGCCTAAACCGTTTTGCATAGGGTCGGTTTTGCTGTGCAAAACATTTACAAAGCTTATACCATTTCAGCTGCGGACTAGATAGAGATTCCATCGTCTCTGCTTACCCACTTCCTATTACTAAAGTCGTCACCATTGAAATGGTATAGACTTTGTAGATGATTTTGCACAGCAAAGACTCCCCTATCTCACTCGTCACCATTAACGTAACGGTATAGGTTTTGTAAATACGCCTCCTGTGAATTCTACTTCGCATGTCATCACTCACAACTTCAATATAATATTTGAAAATAAATGCTTGATTGTGTAGTGGTGTACTGTATCGTAGAACTACTGCGGAGTAAAAGGGGAATGCGGGTAGGCGTTCCATACAAATTTCAAAACAAAAATTCGCATTTGGCTAAACCACATCTGACTCGGCCCGACTGACATTTGGCGAATATAAAAAACATATTTTTCAAGAAATGTTAAAGGTTTTTCAATACATTTAAAGAAGATTTAAGAAAAGTGAAACCGCACAACAACACGGCATCCCTAAAATAGGGTATGTTGAGAGGCTGAAGATATTCGGGAGGAGAAGGAGATGAGGGAGAGGAATGTGGGAAAATACCTGGATATTCAGATCTGGTCACCAAACATGGCCAAAGCCATTTCAAGCAAAGTTTCAATTCTGAATGGTGCCGCAAATATATTATTTTTTTTTTGTTATTTATTAAGTTAAAAGAAATACATATTTCGCTTTGTTAACTTAAGTGTACATTGATTAAAAACAAAAATAATATTTATATAAATAATTATGGTTTACTACCTAAGTAACATATTTTTCTTAAGTAAGAGCATTTTGGTTTTGCTCATTGATCTTGAGGGCAAACAATTTTTTCTTAAATATATTTATTCTATTTACGGTTGTCAGGCTATCAGGAAGGAGATTATAAATAATAGTTATATGTGTACACCCTCATGGCCTATGTTTCTTTTACCACACTCTGTCTTTGCTGAATTTGTGTATAATTTATTGTGTTGTCTTGTGTGGTGGTCATGTACTTGTGATGTTTTCATAAATGAAGTATTTGTGTGTATGAGGCCATTTTGGATTTTGTGAATTAATAGGCATATGTTGTATTCGTACAGTTTTCTAATTTTAAGTAAGTTAGTTTCTTGGTATACTCTTTTGGTGGGTGTATCTGGTCTATAGTTAAAAAGTTTTTTTATAACTTTGTTTTGTATTATTTGAATTTCGTTTAGATATGTGATGTTTGTGTTTCCCCATATTTCTATGAGATAATTTAGGTGGGATTGAATTAAACTAAAGTATAATCCCCTCTTTACTTGTATTGGTAGAAGATGGGCTATTCTACCAAATACACCAATTAGTGGGATAATTTTTTCTTTTACTTTTTGTATGTGGTGTTTAAAAGATAAGTGTTTATCGATATGAAGTCCCAGGTATTTTTCACTATCTGAAATTTGTAGGTTTTTTCCTTCTATTTGCAAAGGTTTATGAGACGGCGTTTTTCTTTTTTGTGAACTTAAGATCATGTAATTTGTTTTTTTAGTGTTAATAGTTAATATATTTTTAATTAGCCAGTTATTTAATTTATTAAGATCCAGTTGGGCTTTTTCAAGTAAGTTTTCTAAGTTTTTACCAAAGTAAAATATAGCAGTATCATCCGCGTATAAAAAAATTTCCCCATTTAAGTTTAACTGACAGATATCGTTAATATATATTTGAAACAAGAGAGGCCCTAATATGGATCCTTGAGGTACACCATAATTTATATTATTGTGTTGACTGTTTTTGTTATCTAAGCTGACATATTGCATTCTGTTATTTAAATACGATTTAATGAGTTGGAGAGCAGGGCCGGTTACACCTATTTTTTCATTTTTTTTTAGTAGTATCACATGACTCACGGTATCGAATGCTTTTTGGAGATCTACGAGGATTGCTATAGCGTAATTTCCATTGTATATGCTGGTTCTTAGTTTGTTTATTAGATCATTAGTTGCCGAAAGAGTATTTGATTTTTTTCTGAAACCGTATTGTTTATTATATAGCAATGATTTGTTTAGTAGAAATTTGTTTAATCTTTCATAAATTACATGTTCGAAAATTTTTGATAGAATTGGTAAAATTGAGATTGGCCGATAATTTGACGTATCCGTTTTTGATCCAGATTTGTATATTGGTATTACCTTCGCAATTTTAAAGCAGTCTGGAAAAGTCCCCTCTGTAATGCATTGGTTAATTAGTTTTGAAATAGGGGGAGCCAATAGTTCGGACAGATCAAGTATTGTTTTACATTTTATTGTGTCATAGCCAGCACTTGCATTTGGTTTAAGTGATTTAATAATTCTGTTTATTTCAACCTCCGTGGTAGGTTGAAGATATAGTGATTGATTACTATTATGCTCTAACGTTATTTCGTTAGCTGTATTGTGTGCGGGCTTATTTTTTATGTTATCAGCTAATGAGGACAATAAATGAGTAAATTGTGAAATTTAATTGCGCAAGCCGGGATTTGAACTCGCAACCTCTGGCTTGCTAGACATGAGCCTTACTCCTCGACCACGGAGGCCGTCAAAATATTTATCTTATATAAAATACTATAAACACTATAATTAATAATCACAAGTACTTTTTCTTTCCGTAATATATAACAAAAGCATTCCGCAACATTTATTCTGTAGGACACAAACAAAATGACGCACGCTAGCATAAAATATACACGATTAATAACAATAATATAAAAACGGCAAACATTTCAATTCCTGCAGACAAAACAAATTGTGAACATTGCTCGGCATGATCTGAACATACGCTGGAAGACACGAGTGGACGCAAGATTAATGATTCCGCAAGAGTATCAAGGACCCTGTTAACGGACCCCGATCGGGCTATGCAAACATAAAATAGACGTCTGTCGTAGTTGAGGCTGATCTATTACTGCGAGGGGCATGACTCACAAACACCCCAACAAACAGTTGCCTGTTGCGCAACTAGACAACACGATGCTAACATGACATTACTTCCACAAAGCTGGCAACACCTACATACGCACATATGCATAATATACACAACATGTTTTCGTCGGTTTAATAGAAATGTGGTGTAATAAAAACAATCGCTATTTATTCAAGCTATTAGAGTTATTTTTTCAACTACCAGAACCTTAATGTCTTGTTTTTTTGCATAAAATTGTATAAATACATTCGCACACACCTACATAGTTAAATTTATTCATATTAAGTAATTTGATCGGTTAGGCATGGAACTGAGAGAGGAAGGATGGAAGTAGACTGGATGCTGTAGAAATGAGATATCTGAGGGGTGTATTAAAAATGTAGAGATGCAAGACTGTTGGAAGCATAACGGTTAAGAAAGTGACTGAAGAAAGGAGTATAAGGATCCTATTATGTCACGAATATGAACGGTGGAAGAAGTCGGGAGTGTCCGAAGGAAGACACAGCACGATCAAGAGAGCCAAATATTTGAGTCAAATACATGTCAAGAGTGAGAATATCGGAAGGGTATGTATGATACGATGTCTGAAGGTGAATGAAGCAATGAGTGTATGCGGAGAAACAGCGTAATGGTTAGTTAGTTATTTAGATAGTTTTATAAAGAAAGCCTTGAAATTGGTGTAATTTTTTTCACTTACATTGTTGTTGTTGTAATATTGATCGGAGTCCGTGTCCCTATATTTCCCAGTTATCGGTAAGCCGATTTGGACCTGAAACGTAAAATAACGATATAAATATTTCTCCCGGGCATTTTATTTGAATGCATAATGTTTATTTCGCACCTTCGCGTGTTCTCTAAAACCAATTTCTAAAACTTTTATGGTAATAGAATATGTTTAAACCCAATGGTTCAATACAAAATATTTTTAAAATTCTAACATTTCAAAATTACTAAAAATGGTTTATCGTACACTTATTTGATACCAGCATAACCTCGTACACAATTTATTATAAAGGAAGATAAACGTTAATATTCATAATTATCGATATAACATATTTCATGTTCAAACAAAAGGTACAAGAAAGATTTAATGAAAAAAAATCTATCTAAATTTAAACTTATTATCTGTGAGTTTTTTTTTTCATTTTAACACGTTGAATAGAACACAAATATGTTTGGATCCAGGTACAATATCTAAACGTACTTGAAGTTAACCACGTATATAAAGTAATTATTTTTTAAATCAAACTATAAAAAAAACACAAAATAAATGTTTTATTGGTATTATAGACACAAATAAATCAGCTTACCCTTGATTTGGTTTTACTTATTTTCCTTCCCCTACGTCCGGCGACATTATTGGTGTACAGCAGCAAAACGCCACAAATGATCACCATCGCGATCATCCGCATTTTCGGAAACTATCAGGAACTTTCGGAAACTTTCTAGAACCTTCGTGAACTTACAGGAACTTACAAATCGATTTTAGCGATATTGATTGTTTCAGTGAGAACGTACGAACGGCCAAACTGGTGTAAAACCTTCAAGTGTTAGTGTTTGGATATGTTTTGATCGGAGCTCACTCCTGCGCTTCGGATTAAATTGAGCATCCGCCGAAGCGGGACGGGCACTCTCGTTAAGCACCGACTCCTGGTGCTCAACCTGTGTTACTTTGGGGAAAGCTGTTCCAACTCTCACCGAATCTTCTTCAAAAGTACTGTTTTTTTTCAGGTAGTCTTTACTTAAACGAAGACTATGTTTAGGGTATTGAAAATTATAGAGTAAAGGTTTATATATATAAAAACAGGATAAATGATTTTAAGCACAACCCGTAAAATCATTCCTTCTCATGTACCCTTAAAAATTGAATACTGATAAAGTAGAAATATTTTGGGCTGTGCATTGATAAACACCTAAATTTTAAATGGAAAATTCAAGATATTAAAGATAAAATTTCCCCCTTAATTAGCGTATTTAGCCGGTTATCATATCTGATTGAAATCTGGGGAAAGGCATATGAAACATATATAAATGAACTACAGATAACACACAATAAAGTAATCAAAAAGCTATTTCACTTCAAACCTAGGACATCACAAAAAAAATATATGGAAACAAAACTGTTAACATTAGGAAAATTATATAAAAATAATACATATCCCCTTATATACAAAATAAATAATAAACTCCTACTTACAAATACAGAACTCATTAAAACGTCCCAAGTACACACACACTTTACACGGCAACACGATAACATACATGTAAACACCATACATACTCACTATGGAAAGCAATCCATTGGTTACGAGGAGGCAACGTACATAATTGCCTTAATTGACAAAATTAATAAATGAAAAAAGTATAGGTACATAGCACTCAATCAGCAAAACACTGAAAGTGAATAATATTGTTATGTAATGTCTTTATTTGTAATGTATTAGTTATTTCTAGTTAAATAAGTGAAAATGTAATTTTATTTTATCTAGAATAAAGACTTTAAAATATATATACTGTCGTGGATCAAGGTTCGTAGAAAACGTAATTAACAAGGTTGGCTCATACTGGCACTTTTCGGAAAAAAACACAAGTATGTGACGTAGCTAGAAGTGTAGTTGAAGTCCTAAAGGAACGATCTCTTTCGATCGAACGATCGAAAAAATATTCCTGGTATTTTTCTGTTTGATCCGTACATTAGTTTTAAAATAAACGAATGGTGTAATATTACCAATACATTATGATGCCACTTGTCTTGTAATAAATTCAAATCACCCAGTGGAAAATGAGCTTCTAGGTACGTCACGACTTTCTGGCCAATCACCGGTCTACCCTTGATGAGTTAACCTTGTTAAGTAAATTTTCTACGAACCTTGGTCGTGGATGTGACAAGACCAAGCATTATTTAGGAATTTACGATTACTTACGTACCGAATATTCTTAAATATATTTTTTCGGTTAAGAATACCGATTACCTAGAACCAATTAGATTAGGGCATCTTCAATTTAAGGTTGCAAATATATTTTAAATACATCTATTAATAAAAATAAATAAATTCTTATTAATAACAATAGATGTATTATTAATATTAAAACATATTATTATTATAATATATTATTATTATAGTAAAACTACTTTGTATTTTACAAGATGATATAAAAAAAACTTTTTTGAGGTTTAATTAGGTGAGCGAATTATTTTTGTGTTTTTATCCAATTAAGTCAAGTAGTAGAGAATTAAAAAATATATATTTTCATAAATAATATGATAGCGTGCGCAATTGAATTTAATTTAGTGTACGTTATATACTGATGGGGAAACCATTGTTTTCGAAACATGTAGATATTTTATAAAATAGTAGTGTAAAAAGTTTGTTGTTTTATTTTTTTTTTATTATGGCGACTATTTGAAACTTTTACTTACAAAATATGATATTAAATATATGTATGGTAAATTGTATTTCTTAGTCCTCCTCACTAAGGTGATCTGTGCTGAGGCGGACCTATTAGTACCTTAAAATTATATTGTTAATTCATATAGGTAATTCACATAAGATCACACGAAGTACAACTTGTGACACGTTCCATAGTAGTAGATACACTTAGTATCGCACAGAGGAGTGACCATCTGCAAAAAAAAACGTTGCTTGAAATGGCTTTAGTCATGTTTGGAGACCCGATCTGAATAGCCAGGTGATTCACAACCTTCCTCTTCCCCATATCCTTCCCCTCTCCACACTCTTCAGCTTCACAACATACCCAAATCTGGGATGCCATAGTCTCACTGTTTCCGGTTAGCACGAAGATTGGGACTCTTGTGAGGTTATCAATAAAAAAAACTATTGGTTACAATAAATATTCGCTTGCACCAGAAATGTTTTGAAATAATTGAGAAGCGCTTTCAACGAGCAATCATTGAATGGGATGGAAGGATTGCTGTATGATCGTTTTAACTTGTTGAAACAAATCACACCATGACGCCGATATAGGTACACAACACACCGATCCAATAAAAACTGCGCTCATTAAATTATATCCAGGACAATTGTTTATGTATTGTTTTTTTTTTTACATTTACTTTACACAGGAGGCCTCGAAGAAAATAATTTCTCTAAATGCCTGTCATCTTTGGGAATATTGTGTGGATGGTCATTTTAAGGAAAAGAAGAAAAGGACGTTCTGGGAAAGAAAAATGTATGAGAAGTGGGTTGGATCTGGGGAAAAGTGTGCTCAGAAGCGACGCACGTATGAATCCATCCCTTCCATCGGTATCCGTCAACTTATCTCTACCGATTCTGCCCACATCGCAGGTAGTGGGCGGATGTCAAGATGTACAAACCTCACCTCATGAACTCTCTGCCAAGTCAACAAAAATGGGTGACTTATGGTAGATGTGTTGGTTATCCAATGAATGGTTCCCGAAGCGGGGGTACTCGTATCCGCCTTCCGAATTGCCTCCTTAATAAATCATAGTTGCGATATTATGTTCTCTTTTATCTTTATGGAGAAAAGGCAATTCTGCATAAAGTATTAGCTCTGTCCTGCCAAGCCTTCCTCACATCACCTAAACAAGTGCAGCAAGTATCAAGCAATAGAGAAAATACAAAGACTCGAAATATTATTACGGTAACAATTGATTTCGTTTTGCCCTTTGACTGCATTTTTTGTTGTTGGTCGGGAACCGCCTCAAGCTCTAGGAGTGTGGACGCAGCTGTGGGTGTTTGCAGTTATCATCTAAACCTTCAATATATGGCTATTTTGATTTAAAAATAAATCATAAAAATCCAATTTTATTCTTCAAATTTAACTTATTACAACATATCCATGAGATTACCTCCTCAACCAACTTCACACCTTTCATTGACCCCATTTTCCTTATTTTCCCTACACGTTTTTCTTATAATATTTTTTTTCAGTAATTAATCTATCAAAAAAACTGCTACGCTTTTGTATGGAGTATTTTGAAAATGGAACGTAAACTCCATAATTTACACCTTGTGAGTGTGCATTCCCAAATTTCTAACCGTATTTCTGTTAGGATTTGCACATAATCTTGATAACCGGGAGCTCCGTTGAACCACATATACAGTACTGCTGTCGAGAGCTCCATTGTAACCACTTTTTCTGTTGTTGCTTAGTTTAACATAAAGAGATATTGCAACAGAGCTATTAGCGGTATACCTACATCCATTTCCATCGCAGCGTTGAAACCGCCCACTTTAGTGTGAATTTTGAAAAATATACAATTTCCATCAAAAAATAAAACTTTCACTGGTTTTGTCTTTGTGCGCCGTCTCTTTGTATAACCGTCCACGTACTTTGTATGATATTATGTTATGTTAATTAGGGCAAGTTGTTTCACAGAAAATCAACAATTCATAAAATTTCAAAGTTAGTTTTGACAGTAATTATGTAAATACAAAATTTGAAAAGAACCCCACAGAACTTGTAATTTGATGAATTATTCAAATTCTGTGGAACAACTAGCTTTTTGTCATTAAAAGATTTATATTAAGTTCCTAAGTTATCTATCTAAACGACACTAACATATAAATTGTAATAATGTATTGAGTGAACCAACACATGAGAATCAGAATCCCTCAAGGAACAGTCCTAAGTCCAATATTATTTACCTTAATGTAAATGAAATGCCATCGATTCCGAAAACAGGAAAAATAATATATTTCGCCGACGACACAGTCATGATCATACAAAATAGTTCGTTTGTTAAGAATCCCAAATAAAACCTAGGGAAAGGGAGAAGATACAATGAAACAACACAATAAAGATTTGAATGCATATTTAATTGACAATTCTTAACACAAAAATAATTCAATTTTTATAATAAGATGATAATAAAAATACATTTTGCTTTGAATTATTTTTCATAATAATTCGTTATTGAAATGACTCTATTCATCGAAAAACTTTATTGTTTCAACGAATGTTTAGTAAAATGTTTATTATAATGAGATTTGATCAAAAGTATTGAAGTTAATTATGTAATTATAAGAAGAAAGTAGTTATTAGTAAATTGATGTATAACGTTTGACTTTTAATCTTAACTAAAATCACCATTGAGGAATTGAGGACAAATGAAGAATGGCAAATGTAAATAATATAAAAAATAATAATCAGACGATCCTCACCCCCTAGGCACTAGTACTGTACTGTCATGGTCTAATTCTACTTTTATCAATGATTTCCGTAGTTTACGATACCCACCTAAGGTACACATAGCAAGATTAAAATGAGTAAAAAATGTTTATAAGTTACGTAACAAATACATTACAAATGTGTTTATTGTCATGAAAGAACCATGACAATAGAATGATAAACCATCTAATATCCTCAATTCCAAATTTGTCGTGATAAAATAAACTTGTGAACACTTATTGACTTATAATTAACCAACCATTACTAAAATAACATTTCAGGATGCACATTTATAAGTATTGTTAAAATTTAAAAAAAAAATAACCTGCGTTTATAATCAACATTAAAATATCGAATCGTTTGGAAGTGTATTAAATGAAATTTAAAAATTGTCGAAGAACATCGTAAACATAACACTGGATATTAAAAACTGAAAGACGTCTTAAAATCTGTATGCTTTAGTTGTGTCGTAAATAGTGAATGTTAAAATTATTTCACATAAAAAATATTATGTAAAATTCAATGAAAGTTCAATTTCCACCCCATAAAAATATGAAATATCAAAACCTGCGCTAATAGTGCATACGTACTTGAATTTCATTATTTCTTTAACGTATATTTTTATGGACAGAGAGAGTATTTTGTGTTATGTACGATCTCCGATTTGTTTTGCATTTGAATGAAAGCATTTTATCAAATTGTTACAAGACACCTCTATTTTTTGTATGAACACAATCAATAAACATCAAACCTACCAAATTCCTCACACGTACGATCAAATTATTATTGGCATCTGTATTGAATTAGAATATTACGTTGTGCATTTTATACGGACCACTTTTAATGTGAAAACGTTTTCAAAAATGCTCCCCAATATTCCACAAAAGTTAGCTTTTGATGTCGTCAAATATTTAAATGTGTCTCGTGGCCCAAGGGTTGTGACGCCAAGTGGCGTGTATATTCTAAATATAGACAATTGTCCATTGCTTGTTAGTGCGCTTACGTCATTGAACGGGGAGAGAGGTCAGCCTTGAAATACACCCCGCGTGAGCAATAATCGGTCATAGATCCGCAACGGAAATGGTTACCCGAGTTATTCGTACGTCGTCATATAGATCTTAAAAGTGAGCTGGCCATAAAAGCATAAATTATTCTCGGTGACGAACGAAAGAAGTTTTTTACCCAAAAGAATAACAAGAGTGTAGAGACTCTAACCACCCCAATTACTTTGTATTTCACATTTCTCACTCATCTATTCTCAAATTTTTGTTATCCAAACACACTGTGACGTCTGGCTAGCATAAACGGCCCAATTATTTTTGTTCTTCATTTAGTGTATTCTTCGTTTCTCATATTCGTTTTTTTCGAAGATTTATTTCAATATATAATGTAAGTACTTTCAATGATCTAGAAAATTTATACATATTTTTTATCATCACTGAAAAGATTTTGTGCTCAAAACAGAACCGAATCAATCGTTCTTACATATGTAGAAATAAAATAAAAACTTGTCGAAATAAATTCAAAGTTTTATTTTTGTCAAAACATCGTTATTTGTTTTAAGTAAAGTCAACATATTATGTGCACCTTGCATTTATGAAAAACCTTTAGTATAAAGCGAAACTGAAAATTACCTTTCAGATAAGCATCGTATTAAGTAAATTTCGTCCTAGCATCCATTCCCAACGATAATTTTTCCAAAAGGGATGTAAATATTGCTCGCATATAAATATCATTTTTTTAACCATCTCTATAAATACTTCATCATTTCTTGATAATAATAGATTATATTTTACATAATAAGGAATTCTACATTCTATGAACCTCAAGAGATTCATGTGAAATATTTACATCAATAAGAAGAGCACTCTTTGCTCTTTTGTTATTGATAAATTATACATTCAAGCAAAAATAATAGACTTATTTTAAGGTCTATATTATATAGTTTATGCTACAATATAAATAGAAGACGATCAGTGAACATCTTTTTTTGAAGACATTTTATGTCAAAAACATGGGATTCGGAGGAAACAGACTACTTTTGCGATTACGTCAGAAACATAGGATTTGGAGTGAAGCTGACTGTTTTTGCGATTATGTCAGAAATTTGAGATTCGGAGAGAAGCAGACAGCTTTTGCTATTATGTCGGAAACAGGGGATTTGGAGGGAAGCAGACTGTTTTGCGATTGTTAGAATTTTGAGATTCGGAGGGAAGCAGACTGCTTTTGCGATTATGTCGGAAACATGGGATTTGAAGAGAAGCATACTGCTATTGCGATTACTTCAGAAACATGGGATTTAGAGGGAATCAGCCTGCTTTTGCGATTATGTCAGAAACGTAGGATTTGGAGGGAAGCAGACTGCTTTTGCGATGACGACAGAAACATGAGATTTGGAGTGAAGCAGACTGCTTTTGCGATTATGTCAGAAATTTGAGATTCGGAGGGAAGAAGACTGCTTTTGCGATTATGTCAGAAACATGGAATTTGGAAGGAAGCAGACTACTTTTGTGATAATGGATTTTGGTATAGGTCCCGCAAACTGAGATCATATACGCGGCTTCGGGAAAACATTTTTCGGTATGTAGATTCACCAGTTCCGGCTTTTACTACGATTTTCCGGACACACAAAATATAAATGTTTCATATGTAGGATAAACATCGGCCTGTGCCTCATGATTTACAATTATTTTTTTAAATATATTAGGGAAACAATGTTTTTGATAAAAGTTGCATCTGATTTCTTATAACAAAGTAGAGATGTGAACAGGACCCAATAAATCATAATGAGCGAATAAATTCTGATGATTATAGTGATTTATTTTTGGGGTATAATGCCGTGTGTGTAGATGATACATCTGCCCCGATGATGGACACTGTAATGCTGTCCGTAAAGTTGGCAAAAGAAGCAGGTAGCGAAACATGGCATAATACCCTAAAATAAATCATTATAATACTTTTGGCTGTGAAAGTCTCAAATCATAGTCAATTTCCAATAAATTCCAAAATGACTAAAAGTTTTGTGGTTTGCTTTATCTATTTATCATTTTAACTTCATATTCCATATATTTTTAAACCTTAATTAAATCAAATTTCTTAATTTATTTAACAGCACACAATAATTAACAATGAAAATTTTCACCAGAATGTGTAATTTTTATTTATATATTATTAAGTATCTACTACATTAGATAAGAAACTTAGTTTGGCATTCAGAAGTATTTTTTTAAATTGTATGATACACAAACGTATGAGTTTCAAAGGGTTACAGAATGATTAAAAAGTAAAACCAGTTTTTTCGAAGTCGAAGTCGAAGTAACAAATTTGACGTCAAAAGTGATTTGAAACTGACGTCATAAGTGATTTGATTGTGACTCTTTGATGACTGTTGGCTAAAGCTTAAAATTGACGTCATAAGTGATTTGATTGTGAATCTTTGATGACCGTTGGCTAAAGCTGAAATAAAGCTCAAAGTATGTACATGGTAGCCGTTCATTATATTTTGTACAAGGACGTGCTTGTTTATACATTCATGCCTATGTCTTTGTTAGACTTGAGACAATGATACGATCAAATATTATGGAGTTTTGTGCCAAGGACGTGTTGTTGTCACAGAATTCTGTTCTCAAGAAGGTAGTTATAATAAAGTGTTTAGTTTCGTAGTTTAATTGCTAGCACATTCAAGGCGCCGATTCAGTTCCTTTATAATTATTATTCTGAATCAAAAACTTTTATTGTCATCTTAACCTGAAAATGTTAATTGTTGATAGTACGAAGCAGCAGTTAATTACTACGTGAGTTTTTCCGTATGTACACACCAGTGGCGTGCCGTGACTTTTATTTCGATTTTCATGGTATTAGAATTTGCAATACTAATGTTTGTGTTACAATATAATTATTGTTATCAAGTCTATTAAAAAAACTTCATTTTATTTAAGTTTTTTTTAAATATTGTTATTCATTAATTTTTAAAACGACTTTTTAGTCGTAATCGAATTCTGCTGTGTATTTGTGATTCACCTTTACAGTTGTTTCACCTTCCAACGGCATTATCAAATTGACAAGGTTTCAATGAAGTTCACAGTTTGATAATACCTTCTGAAGGCGAAACATCTTTCACGCGTTATAATAATTAGGTGCACAGCAGGACATGTTCATAAATAAGATGTTTAAAAAAATGATAATGTTGTTTTTAGTTAAATATAAAAAGTTTGTGTTACATACTGATTTCACATTTTTTTACTGAAGTAGAACACTTTTCGAGAGTTTTGATTTTGACTTCTTACCTTATTTGTATAAAAAAATGGTAGAATTTTTTTTTTATTTGTTGATAGTTTTGAAAATCAGAAAAAGTCATGGAACGCGCCTGTTACACATTAAATAGAAGTACAGGAAGCAATGAATTACAGATCAGACAGGAATTTTTGGTAGATATATCTCACTCTTTGAGTACCTACATTCCCTTTTAAGATGATTGGTCATGGTTCCATACTCGACGTTTCCAAAAACCTGCACATTCTGCAGACCATCAAACACTTATCAATGTAAAGTGCGCTATACCGTTTTAGTGTGTTATGGGTAAGTGGGCATTTATATAAATAATGAACCAAAATTGTTGTCAGGACATTTTCATGTTGTTTTAAAATTATAAGTTAAATACATGGAATATATAATAATTAATTCAACCACTTACACAATTTCATAGGACTTCGCGTACCTACACATCAATCTAATTTAAATCATGTAATTTATCACCCGAATGCCAAATATTTTTTAATTATTTCTCAAAGACTGTTAAAAGGATTGTAGCCATTCTATGAACACACCGAAAGCCTTTATTTATGTATAAATTGCTAGCAAGTTTTGGTGTAAAACGATAGAATGCTCGCATAATTTTCGCAAGGAAGATCTTACAATAATCACGAAAAGGCCATTAATTGCACATATAATTTTCTTTAAAAGGCTTATACATTCAAACAAAGTTATTTTTAGCGCCACCTTTCTAAAAGTCAACGACCCGATTGTCACACTTCATAATTTAGTTTATTCCAAGTCTGTTTTGCATCTTTACTGAAGCCTTTTCCTCAGCAGCCCTAGGCAGTCTCTAAAAGCAAATGCGTGTTTCTTTAAAAAATAACATCAAATAAATATTATATGATACATTACTTTTCTTCTTTCGTAAGTTTCTATAAAAATATATTTATAACAATAATAAATCTGCAGAAAAAACTTCAATAAGCTCAAAGCTCAAAACTGTTTCAATTTAAGAGAAAGTGATTTTAAATTTGAAGAACATTATTGTTTGCTCTCTGGAACATTTAATTTCCATAAAAAATATTTCATTATTCAAAAAGGTTTACTTTACCGTGAAGTTTTTCAACAGAAATTTTACTTTTAATAAAAAAATGTTAATATTGGATTAAGGGCAATGCTGTTGTAAGTCACATCTCCGAAAAGACGCCCCTGCACCGGTGTAAGTTAATAAAGTTACTTATGAGGGTTGGAGCGCAGCTGGGAACCATTAATAATTAAAATAAAACTGTCGAGAGAGGTTATTAGCAAGAAAGGCAAAATCACAACCATATTTTAAATTCTACGCCTGGCATCTCCATTATGGCAAAATGCAATCCGTCCAGCAAAGGTTGAAGCAAAATGAATAACTTTTCCATGTATTTGAAATCCTATGAGCCATCGTTTCCAACGATCGTGGTTTTGTGTGATGTCATCTCTCATGTCTTTTGAAGCTACAGCATTATATCATAATTATCTTTAAAATTGGCAAACCTTATTGTTTACTGTTAATCTAATCTCTAACATTGACCGAGTAACATTATATTAAGTGAATGAACTTATTTAAAATAATATTAAATCTGTAGCTAACGTTCAGTAATATGTTGACCAGATAATGAATACATTGCAATGACTCATAGCTCAGGCGCGGGCGGGGGGAGGTGTGTGTGTAGGGGGTCTAGTCTCCGCCCAAAGAGAGCGCCTGCACGATGCGCGGGTCCGCTTTGCTGCCCTCGCGGAACTCTTCCAGCGTGAGTCTGTCGTCGTGGTTCTTGTCCATCTGGTCGAAGATCTTGTCCACGCGTTTCTGAGGGGTGTTCTCGTCCTCGGCTTGTGGTTGTTGTCCCTGCAACGAGCGACAATTTTTAAATGCATATATTTAAATTTATACTTTGTTTTCTCGATTGAATTAATAAATTAATATAATGGAATCTTGGAAGTGGAAATAAACCCACTTCTCGACATCCGATCGAGCTGAAACTTGGCAGATACATTGGTTGTAGATGAAAATGCATTATATTAACTGTGGTGGCAATCACATACACACGTGGACACGTATGCATTTCTCTGAAATCGGATGACATTACAGCAGTTAATATACGAAATATGTATATCTCGGTACCATCCACTTAGGTTTTTTTTTCAGATTTGTCTTAAGTGTAGCGGAGTTCACTCACTTTTGTTAGTCCTTTGGAAGGGAAGACTCATTCTTAAGCCAAATCAAAAAAAAATTGTTACATTTTTAAATACTCAATATCTAACAAATAGATGTATTATAATAAAAAAAACTTTATTTTTATGGAATTTTTTTTTTTGTGAGTAAATTTAAAAAAATGATGGACGATGGATACAGGGCAAGCCAATTGAACTATGTTCTGAGGCTAAACAAAGTTGAGGAGGGAAATGAAACGACTTATAGGTACCTGACCATTTAGATCTGGTCACTCAACCCATCTGCGACAATTTTTGTAGGGCAATACTGATTTTTACTGGGAAAATATTTCAAAAGCTCTCTTTATTATTATATTTAAGTAATATGTGAAACACACAACAGAAATAAGACTTGGTCTTATGAATAACTATTTAAATTTATCGATTATTTTTTTAATGTTTTATAAGTCCCACCCCGATAAAAGGTTTCTTCCTCTCCACCTCGTTTAATCTTACAAAAAAATATGACACTTATATATATATATATATATATATATATATATATATATGGTCTCATGGTCCAGAGACTATGAGCTTACTACTGAGCCTCAGAAGTTGATTTGCACTACCAGTATACAAAGCTACGTTTCAAAAAATTTTAATTAGCCAATTTCGAGAGCATGTAGAACGCGGCGGAAGTTGCATTAGAGCTCGAATTCAAAGAATTGTAAACGCATTGCAATAAAACAGGCTGGCATATTGATTACTCGTTTATCCGTGAAGTTTAAAGTGTGTCGTTTTATTTTCTCGTGAGTTATGTAAGCAGGCATCGTCTGTGGAAAGTTGCCCACGTCCGTAGTCGAGTGTTCTAACACGGGGTGTCTACTGTTTACTGATGCATAATGCAACGCGCGCTGGCTGTGTCGTGGGCAACTACAACAGCCACTTTTGCCCTGGCTACCTCTCATATAATATACTAAAATCCCGAAACCGTAACACAGTTCATTTAAAGTGGACAAATGATCGCTCAAACGTCCTTTCAACCCCTAATCCTGGTTGAATAACGTAACCTGACGTAACCCTATATAATTGAACTTAAACTTAATTTACTAATACTTTTCATAATTGAAAAGGTATTTGAAATGGCTTTAGTCATGAAGCTAACAGAAAATAATAGATAAGCACTATCTAACTTCCACATTTCCCTTTGACGTAACTGGCTTTACAAATCTGGTCACAAAAAGCGCAATATTTCGATTCAGAATGGTGCTCTTTCATCAGGGTACTATAAAATGTATGATTTATGCATTTAAGTTTAGTGTCTTAGTTTAAGTTCAGAGGCGTTAAAGTGCCTAGTTAAAATTATGTTTTTAAAAACACCTTTTAGAATTTCACTTTCGTTTTCGATTATGAATTATTGCAAATTTTGTAAGCGAAAACTAGCACACTTCCCGACATCCGATCGAGCTAAAACTAGGCAAATAAACTCTTTGTCAATTGCAAAGCATTCTATCAAGTTTTAGTGGCAATCGCGCACGCAAACACTGAAATTCGGTGAAATTAGAGTAGTTAATATAAGCAATAAATGTCGGGCTTATTGAATGGGGATTCGGCTCGGTTAGTAAAGTTGTCGACTCTAGTTCCTGGGTAGGAAGGTTAAAAACTGAGTCATAAAAATTTGATAAAAGATGTATTTAAAAAAATGTTTTTTAGAGGTTAAGTTTTTGCATTTTTTTTGTCATAGATTTGTACTTTATGTTTTAAGGTGGAATAGGTATCTACGGAAAACTTTGATTTTTTAAACTTTACAAATGCATAAGGCATTTAAGTTATTAACCAATATCACTTTCATGGAAGTTTTATTAAATTCTCGATATGAGGCAACACGAATTACAAATCCAAAATTTAAAAATAAGATTATCATTTTCATTGTCGTGCCTTCGAGATCCCTGAATGAACGATATCTCAAAAAGAACCCTCCGTAAATTGAAGTCCCAACCTAATACGTGTCCCATAAATAATCCAAGATCTTCATAAATATTCGAGGGTAAGCAAAAAAAGAACAGGTAACTTACCACCATTTGATAGATGGCGTCCACTATGTTATACATCTCGTCTCGCGTGATGAATCCGTCGTTATCCACGTCGTACAGCCTGAAGGCCCCTAGAAAAGAAACAAAATTTTCACTGTCATCCATTATCCACATCCACTGATCACGTTTTTCCAAGATGTTTTAATTTGATTAGAAGGTAAAAACAACTGATATCACTATACGGATGTGTGAAATTTATTACATAGATTTTACATCTTGGAACATAATTTTTATACATATTTTACAATTTATTCGTCTAATTGCTTAGAATTAAAAGAGCTGTGTTTTGTGGAATATTCGTGCACAACAAGGCTCCTTGCCACAATCCCAAAGTTGTTCGCAAATATTTTTCAAGATATGCAATTTCCAACGCTTCCATGGCTTAGAAATAGTCCAAATATGTACCGTATTGAAAATCTATTTTCTATTGTGAAGAATGAATTGAAGAAAAAAATAACAATTTATTGAGATAAAAAAAATTAAAGAGCTGCAAACATTTTGGTGCACAGCTGAAAAGGATTAAATTGCTTAGGTCACTCGATCGATTTTTGGCATATTGTGCCAAGTTTGTAAAAACGTTTTACACTAAGGGTCCAGTATCCGTGGGCTTGAATATTTCCAAAATTCAAAATACTACATAAATAAGAACACAAATATATGACAATATATTAATATAAATTATCGTCTCTATACTCCCCACTAATTTACTAAGACCGTTCATTTCCTAGAACCCAGACAGGCCAAAGAAATTGATTTTCTGCCCGTGAAAGAATTTAGATTATTTGGAAACGCTAGGTCAATTTCAGCAGAATCAATGATAAATGTTCTAATTTGGGCACAAAGACACGCTCACCGAACACTTTTGTCGACAATCTTTTCAGTCTCCACATCATATTATGGGATAAGATCAATACAGAGATTGGGTTTTACAAACTATATAACATTCAATAATCACAAATTTGATGGTCAGCGCCATTTTAAATCTTTTGACTCCCTAAGTTTGATTGCCATCAAATCGACTTTCAGCATCATTTTGTTTTTAGACATAAATGCCGAATCTCGGCCCGATTCAGCTTTTGATCAAATTGTGATTAGCTGTCAAGCACAACGGTCACTTTTTTATACATTTCAGCTGATCAATACTTGATAAAAAAGCTAAAAAGATCGAGAATCGATGTTTATGCTAAATATCAAAATGCTGAAGGCCATTTAATAGCAATCATAAGAAAGGGAGTTTTTAAGCACCTCAACCTGAGTCTGCTACCGAATCAGACCTTAGGTGTGGGTAAGTTCAGTAAGCGAGGATTCAAATCCCTCACAGTGGAAATATACCTAATTGAACCCTCTATTTTTGATGAACCTACCATCATTATAAGCGGAAGGTGTATAAGACTTGCGTAATGGAGGAAGCTTTCAGTCAATGAATTGAAATCACGACGATCGTGTGGGAGCCTTACGCATTTGCCAAGTTAGCCACTGACCTGTCTTTAAATATTATAACACTCACAATGTAATTTCTCGTCCAGGTTTCCTCTTGATGTTACGGAAAGTGCCCTAATGAATTCTTCAAATTCTATCGAGCCATCCTGCGAAAGAAATAATGATTGATTAGTAAAATAAAGTGCTTTCCTATATAAACCACTGTTGATGAAAATAAAGCGTGTTCCTATATAAACCATTGTTGATGAATCGATAGTATGGATGCTGGGAGAGGATCTAAAAAGGTCATATGAACAATTATATGGCTGACCGATTACACTACGCGCATCATGGATTGGCCTATTTCAGCATATCGCTCGTATGCTGAAAAAGGCTAAGCCACGAGAATATAGCGCGCTTATAGCGTGGTCTGTCACAGGTTTTAACGATATAGAGTAGATGACGTCATAAGAAATTGTGGAAAAAGCTTAGCAGCTTCAAATAATATAATGCAGCACTCTCAAAAATATGCAGTACAAAAATACAAACTCAAAACCTGAACATTTTACACCACCGGTTATCGGCCCGGCAGTGTTTGATCAAATTTCAAGGTAGGTTGTTCAATCAACCGTCAAGCTTAATGGTCATTTGGAAAGCTGATGAGCCGAGAAATGGGTTTTAACGGGGACCGTTATTTGTAATGGAAAATGGCGACATTTTAAAACAAGGCATTTGTTACGATGTTAAAAGCGACGGGGTTTCATACAACTAGGCCTAGCAGTGGTTACAAGAATAATCACCACAACAGTATCAATCAGGGCCAACATTACAGCTTGTGAGAAAACCATATTTTAAAATCAGTAGCTGCCCGTTATTACTGGACCGCCGTACCTTTTCCAAGAGACATGCCAGGCAATACGGGATATAAATGGATAGGACCTTGGTAACCTATAGTTTACGGTTATTGAGTTAAACACTTAAGTTTTGGAGGCCACTACGCGTCTTGGTACGCTAAAAGATATGGTTTCTGTTACCACAAACACCTTGAAAAATCTAGTTTCAGTCAGCATTTTACGACGAACATATTTCCAAGTACAATTGGATAGGTATCTAATAGCATTCACCAACTAAAATGTACATTTTCTAAGTTCAAATAGTAACAAATTATTCGGTTTCTACTTTATATAATATTTTTTGAACATGCAAATAATTTGATTTACTTACATTGTTTTCATCAAAAACTCTGAATACAAGAGATGCGAATTTGCTAGGGTCGCCTTGTGGAAAGAATTGTTTGTAGATCTTTATGAAACCCTGAAAAATAAACATGTATTAGTATCGTAACTTGCTATATGATTGAAAATATTGGTTATAAGTGCGTGATGTGAAATATTCCTGCTTAAAGTAATGTATTTCTAAATTGGAACCGATTATTATTTTTTTTTTTTTACAGTAATACTGCACAAGAGTCCCAACTGCTCCCGTCTGGAGCCAGTGAGACTATGGCATCCCCAATTGGGGTATGTTGTGAGGCTGAAGGTTTTGGGGAGGGGAGGGAGATGGGGAAGAGGAAGGTGGGGAAGTACCTGGCTATTCAGATCTGGTCACCAAACACGGCTAAAGCCATTTCAAGCAACGTTTCAATTCTGAATGGTGGTCTTACACCAGGGCGATACTGAGAGTATCTTCCACTCTGGAACGTGCCGCAAATATACTATATATTATTTTAAATTAATTAATTGTGAAATAACACAAATTAATCAAATAAAATTTATTTGCGCACGCCGGGTTCGAACCCGCGACCTTCGGATCTGTAGTCAAAAGCGTATACCACTAGACCACGCCGGCC
Source organism: Hesperophylax magnus (assembly GCA_026573805.1). NCBI lineage: Eukaryota > Metazoa > Arthropoda > Insecta > Trichoptera > Limnephilidae > Hesperophylax > Hesperophylax magnus. The sequence goes on from JAIUSX010000071.1 coordinate 2,254,222, forward strand.
GTCGCAATGCAATATTTAAAAAATATTTTTGTATGTAAAAAAACCTAACATAACTCAACCTAACCTAACCTTTCCTGACCTAACCTAACCTAACCTAACCTAACCTAACCTAACCTAACCTAACCTAAGCTATACTGACCTAACCTAACCTATAATAACCTAACTTTTTTTTAAAACTTCTTTATTTATAAATCATGCATTCCTAATTTGCATAGAGTCAATGGTAATAACGTCTCTTCTAGCCACTCTTATGGTATCAGGAATACCAACATAAGAAAATACCATCAACAGAAATTTTTTTGGCTCATCCGATGCGAATTTTTATTTTACGTAATTAAAAATATTTTTTTTCCCAAATGCAGACAGTTTTATTTTATAGTAATTAAGGTAAATCAAAAGGTTTTATTAAAAAAATCATGTTAAGTGTGACCAGCGATCCCGAATACTTAAATATATAATTATATTACAAAGAAAATCGATAATAGGTATTTGTTTTTGCTAGGCAAATACAGGGTTTTCCAATAAGAGATGTTATTTTGAATAACCCGCTATTTCGGTAGATGTTACTTTTGAAGCTGTCATTTTTTGAAATTTTACAAGTAGAAACTACGCCATTAATAAAAATGGAACGATACACGCTTCAACAACGCATTGAAATTATTAAAATTCACTTGAGTGAATCAAATGCAAATCATCTTGAGTGATGAGGCCCATTTCCACCTCGGTGGCTTCGTCAACAAGCAAAATTGTCGCATCTGGGGCTCGGAAAACCGAAGAGTTATTGTTGAAAAGCCTCTTTTTCCTTAACGTGTGACTGTTTGGTGCGGTTTATGGTTCGGCGGAGCCATTAGAACTTACTTTTTCGAAAATGAGGCTGGAGCAACAGTTACGGTGAATGGATTGCGCTATTGAGAGATGATTAATGATTTTTTATGGCCGGAATTGGATGGTATTGATCTGGACAACGTTTACTTTCAACAAGACGGCGCTACGTGCCACACAAGTAACGAAACCGATGATCTTTTACGATTGAATATCAAAATAACACCTCTTATAGGAAAACCCTGTATTTCATAAATACTTTTAGCTTCATGAATCCTATAATAATAATTGTAACATCCCGTGATTTTTCATGGAACCGCGCTAGATGTTAATAAAGCAAGTAATATAAGAATGCATCATTGAGGTGAATATATTTTTTACGATATTAACTTAATAAATGAGTCATGCAGCATTGTAGTTGGGCCTTTCAAAGATATAAGGCCTGCCTCAGAATGTCGCGGCTCAAATTATTAGGCGGCTAGAAGAAGTAAACCAGAAATCAGGCACAATCAAAAGTGGATCTTTCGTGTAACTTTATAAAATCGAACGCTACGAGCGACGCTAAAATTGAATGAGTTGGTAAATTATAACAAATTTGTAAAATTGTAAAACTAAATAGTGTAACAAAAATTCAACAGAACTCTCTATGATAACTTGTGTTGTTCCTGCTTATATATTTCATGCTAAGATTATTATGTTATGTATTTTACACTTATTATTATACTGCCAAATAACTTAAATATAACAATGTATTCATGTAAAAGCCTTCAAGACCTGAAAATTAAAAACAATATAGTTTGGAAACAAGCTCGAACATTTGCTATCCCGATTTGTGATATGTAGTTAAATTTTTTTATGCAGCCAGCAATTTAAAAATAAGACTAGTAATTCGTAATTAGATTTTATTTTCGAGGACCGAATGGTGATATAACAATGCGAGTTGCCTATATACTGTCAGATTAATTTATCGACAAATCACGGAGAGTGGGGGAGCGCTCCTTGCAATTGGTTTGTTCCCCTTTACCTATTGGCATGTTTATTAATTTGAATGTCTATGACGTGAGAGTAAGAAATTCAATTTCAAAGACCCATAGAGGATGCAGCAGAAAAAATTATATAAGGTTAGAATAGAGATATGCGGCAAAGGTTCGAAGCAACCGCAAGTGGCGTTTCGCGCCATTTGCTGTTACTTCGTTCCTTTCCCATAATTAGAGGCTCGGTTCGCGTTTCGGCTCGCAAATGTATTCGCGCCATAAGATAACGTTTCCAAAGAAGATTAGTTTTCGGAACCACTCTATTTTCTTAAATTTTATACAATGAATTGTCCCTGGCAAAAAATGAAGGTTCATTGCTGACAGTTCTAAGCCAATTCACAATTGAACGGAAGCGGAAAGACTAAATGGAAATGCCAGGGAACGTCAACGGAAACCGCCGCAGAACATTTCACAATGAACTCTGTACCAGGGATTTCAAGCTTCTGATTACAATGTTATGAAATCTATTTGACATGTAAAATGTTCAATAATTTAGCTGTCACTATTCATGAAAATGAACCACTGAAAAAAATATCATAAAAATGTATTTTATTTATCATACAGGGTGTCCGGGGGTAAAGTGCGCTAACTTTTGGAGTGATTCTACACGAGAGTACAAGTAAAAAAGAAAAGTAACTTTATTCGAAATTCCAACGTTTAAATGTAGTTTTTAGGTAAAATAGTTGAAGTGTTTGTATGGGAAAAATAAGTCAGAATTTCGAAAAAAGTTATTCATCTTTTTTTCTTCTACCATCAAATAGAATCACCTCTCGAATTAGGCGTGATTTACCCCCGGACACCCTGTACAAAATCGATCAAATTTCTTAATAAAAAAATGTACATTTTATATATTTAGATATCACATATTTCTAAGTGAAAATAACATTAAAAAATGTACATTTCAATTTTCAGATAAAAGTGATACTATAATAAAAATAATATCAAAATGTATATTTTACTTCACCGGTAAAAGCGATCTTATTTCTCGCTTGCACAATTTTCAATACATATTATTTTTTCTCCGTGGTCATCTACCCATTCATGCCAACGCGACAAAAGGGAGGTCTCTGGAGCATGTTGATTTTTGTTTTCTTATACCGAAACGTTACAGGCGTTTTCCTAAAAAAACTACGAAAGCTGTTTAACACAGGGTTGTTAGGCCATTCGAGATGTTTATTTCATTTCTCACACAAGGGGTTCTTTGAAGTGTACAAATACAAAAGTAGGGATAAGTAGAAAAAAGTGACGCGGCTACAGAAGGTATAGATAGGACTAAGAGGGATACTCTTGCTTGATAGATTCTCAAGTTGTTGATATGATAAACAGGAAACGTGTCGGAATTGATGGCTTAGAGCAAGGGGATTCTGTATTTGAGTTTCATAGAGGATGTTTTCTGTTCTACCTGAAAGCTGCAATTAGGAACTTGAGTAAAAAAATTATAACTTAATTTTTTTTTAAATATATGTATTTATTCAGAACAAAAAACTCTGATTCTGAACATATAAGTTTTATTACATTTTTAATTTTGCGTATAGTTAATGAATCGTAATTTAAAAATGATTATAATCGTAAAAGATTTATTTTATTTTTAAATTTTTTTTTCGAAGGATGCCAACACTTCGGAGTGTGACATTATATATTAAATGAAAGAAACTCATTTTGTAAAAAAAAAAGTAAAAAGCGGTGTATTACAAAGTGTGTTTTTTTATTTAATATGTAATGTAAAACGCTTTGTAATTGGTCCGCTAATGTAAACGCTTTGTAATTGGTCCGTGGTGTCGGTCAGTGTGGCCGCGTGCAATAGAGCGTGAATGACGGATATTTTTAATCTTGTTAATTATTTATTTAGGATTTGTTGATTTCAAACCGACCCGTATGGGTATGGCCTTACTGTTAACCGACAAAACGTCATGCGTACCCGCCAGATTTTGATCGATTTGGCGAGGTTTAAAAATTGAAATTTTAAAATATATATTTTAAGAATGTGAAAGAAATTAATAAGAAATAGCGAATTTTTAAAGTTTAAATGTGGTATTCCTTATTATCCTGACGAGTGCACAATGTAATGCCATTATAAATCTGATCATGAAAGAAGTAATTACCTGTTCCGTGAGTAGTCCATTGGGGCAGTCCTTCAGGAAACCTTTATGCCTGCAAATATAAAACATAATATTATATCATCAACAATTCTTAATACAATTTTAAGAAACCACCATCTCTCGGTTTCAGTGCCACTCCTATTGCCGCAAGCTCGGCTAAATTCACCTGACGGCTTTAGAGTTGAGTTTGCAGCTAGGAAAAGTTTGAGAGTTGAACTTGAACTAGAAGTGAGCAAGCAAACTATGAAAGTTTTGGAGCGGAAGCTCGAGGAACGACCGGACAGACAAGGTCTACTACGGCGACCATTGCAGAGTGAGTACACGTATTATTACGAAGGTAATACTTATCAATACTTTAAATAGATGATTTTCAATAAAATAAAACCTTTACACGGATAAAGACGATCTAAATTGAAAATTTCAATGAAAAAGAAGAAATTACATAAAAAATAGGTTGTTTCACTTCTCCGACAAAATTATTCGAAGTTAAATATGACCGAAGGAAAGGGGGACTGATTAGCTGAGTTGGTAGAGCAGCACCCCGATAAGGCGAAGGTCTGGGTTCATGCCCTAGATTCAAACGTATCATTCAATCTTTAATTGTTTAAATTTTTTGAAAATCTTATTCTAATGGATAGTACCTGTACTGAGTTAAATCGATTATCCGTTGGATACAAAGTTAGATTTATTCAAAATAAATTTTTATTCTCTATTTAAAGAAAACAGAATACTAGTTGTGAATAATTTAGAACCGTGAATAGATTTGCAGATAAATTACTTTATGTTGGGTTCGTCCAAAGAGTATTCCATTGTATCTGAGTTTGGAGGAAACTGTATGGTAATCTATGACTTCAAAGTCATAGGTACATCTCCAGCATTATTGCTTTTGTATTAAAACTACAAAGTCAAAAGTTGCAAGGAGACGCTCACGTCACTCAGTACCGATGTTCTCTAGCACAAAGCACACATTAAGTTCCTGGGCAAATTCTGTTTTCGTATGGCGTATTTGTATATTTATGAACGTAAGTGATTTCCACCGTGCAACATACCTAGTCTAATTATCGAAAGTACATTCTACATTAACACGTGTTTTCGTATGGCGTATTTGTATATTTATGAACTTAAGTGATTTCCACCGCGCAACATACCTAGTCTAATTATCGAAAGTTTTAGTGTGGAAAATGGGATAAATTTTTACTTGTATAAATATGTAAATTTGTAATATTTTTCACAACATTCTCTAAAGTGTACAAGTGTATGTCGTGTGACACATAATTGTGCAGTGTTGCATATCCACCTCAATTGAAAGTCAATGTTTCGGATAGTCTTGCAGTATCCTTCATCAGAGTAGATATGATGCCTACACCAAGCATGTCTGAAACGTTGGCTCAAGAAAGACAGAAAGCAAAAACGGGTCAATAACAGAAAAATATCTAGGTCAACATGATACAGTTGACCAAGAGAATTATAAATCAAATTCAAAGAATACAAAAAATCTACACTGAGAACATTTGCTCATCTGATTAGTCACCCTTACTAATACACAGTTTAAACACGAAGTCTGAAAAGAAGAGAGAAAATTTTCTTTATTGCATAATCGTTAAAAGTTCGATACGAATTATATTGCTAGCGAAGACTAGCGAAAACGTCGTTGTTTCATCTTACTTTCGCGAAGTTTTGTTCATTTCCAATTTAGTCCATTGCAAAAAGGCAACGGCGCGTCGTGTCATCATAGGTACATATTGCATGAGCTGGGTCAAAGTATTGGAATATTTGGCAAGAAAGAACTGCAAGCTTCTAGACTGGGATCCATTCATCATTCATGCTATGCCATTCATTTAATTTAATTTTCTTGTAGCATGAAAATCCTTTCGGAATGCGTAGGATTTGCCAAAACTGTGGCACGGTCTCTTACAGTCGACTTTTTGAATTGTATGTTTTACTTTTTATGTGATCACCGCAAAAGAGTCCCAACTGCTTCCAGTCAGTATAATTAAGAAAATGAATATTTATCTGTTATCACACATTTTACGATGCCGAATCCTTTGAGGCTTATCTCGCACGTTGAGTCATCTTGATAAGAATTTAAATCACCGTACACGTGTCATATTGCCATTTCAAGGACGAATTACTCGCACGACGAAACTGTAAGACCTTAGTAATTAATTTATTATAATATTTCTGTTTAGATATAAGAATAATTGCTCTACATTAACACGTGTAGAAGCTGTTGAATTTTAACCAGAGATGTGCTTTATTTCAAATAAATCCATTTCAAATGGAAACGCAAAATGGGTATTTTCCATTTTGCATTTTAAATGCTTTTCTAAAAACTATTTTGCATTTTGGATTTTAAATGCTTTTATCAATGCATTTTCTATTTTAAATGCTTTTTTGCAACATTCTTCCTAATATCTCCACTCATCTTTTTTTCATAAACCCCAAATATCAGTCGGTACTCAACCTCGCTATGAGAGATAAATTTACATTTGTCAAGTTGCTCCAAGTGGCTCCCTGGTATGAGCCCTGGCAATTGAGTGATACCATTATAAAAAATACTGATTCAAATGCTGAACATGGGGCCATGACGCTGTAATATTAAATGTTAGATAGCAGTTTCTATGTTTTTACGTTGGCAACATTAGTCCCGCGCAAATTGTTTGTGGTTTCATAATCTGTAGTCGTGGTGTTTTTGGATTTACCATCATGTAATACGTTTGCTCTACATTGATGTCCATTATTAAATGACAAAATTGTTTAAAAATTCTATAATTATTTTAATTGTTTGACCTGAGAAACCATTTTGCATTTTCAATGCATTTTGAAAATAGGTATTTAGCATTTTGCATTTGAAATACTTTTCTAAAAACCATTTTGCATTTTGCATTTTCAAATGGAAAAGTTGTGACCCATTTCCATTTTGCATTTCAAATGGTTTTGGGTACCCATTTTGCACATCTCTGATTTTAACCAATAATTACGCAAACAACTGGCCCAATCAATGAGTTGTTCGACGACATTCGCGAAATTGTGTTTCAATTGCAAATCCTTCCCTAAGGTACCCCCGAGAGGAAACCGACATTTTACAGTCGATGTCAATGGCGTAGGTGTGCAGTACATATATTATGTTTCTAAAACTATTAACACACACAACGAGTCGCTAAAACCAATAATTTTAAATTGTTATGCAAATTTTGAATTAACAGTTATTCTTTAATAGTTGAACTATTTTTTGTTAGTTTATATTTTCTCTACTTCTAAATAATAGAATTTTTTACTTTTTATTTGAATAGGAAATAATGCATGCATAAAAATGAATACATTGCAGTAGTACCAAATTACCGAGTCTAGCGTATATTTTCGTACTTACTAAAAAAATAAAAAAAACATTTAATTTGTTTAGAATTGTTTGGTCTTTTTGAAAAAGTTAATTTTTAAAATAAAATAAAATTACATTAATCGGTATCAACTATATAAATATTAAAAAAAATAATGTATGAAATGCGTAATTGTAACAAAAGGAGGCTTTTTTATGCTCTAAAGGAAAGAATATGCATAACGCATAATTATGTTAGTATGAAAATGCGTTTTATCCTTGAACTGAAAATCCGAGAATCTGAGAATCCGTGCATTAACGTCTTGATACATATGGACACCTTTACAACACTGGCCTCCAGACATTCTATGCTTTTTGTCAAAGCCCTTAGACATAGTCGCATATTTGTACGTTCAGAAAACATTCCTTAAGATGGCATTAGCCCCGAGGGAAATCACTGAGCTTCGTAGGGTTCAAAAAAACGGTTTTTAAAAAAATTCTCAACTTACAAATTTAAAACTTTAATGTTATTTCAAAGAGTCATTCATTATTCATGAACGAACAAAATCTAATACTTAGCTACTTTAAAAAGGGAAGCCGATTACGATCCGAAGATCATTTAGAGTTGAAATACTTAACATTCAGGCTTACGGGACAATCAGGTAACGGGTCAATATCAGGATTTTAAGGGTCACTATCAAACACGAAATCGTCCGGAAGTGTGAGACCAACGGTCGCTCCAGGTATTAAAGCAAATAAGTGGCCTCTCAGATATCAAAACACCTTCAACAACTATTCTCACAATGGGCAGCCATTAGAGGAATTACCTTTTTTAATACTTGCGTTCTCTCGAGGAGTTTTAAAAAAAAAGATTTTTACGAGTTCATTAATAATACATAATGTTCTCACAAAAATGCATTAACCACTCTAGTGATAGCTACCCATTTGAATAGCTGTATGTGGGTAATTTTTATGAATTAAAATTACAATAAAAACACATAAATTTGTTTTTGACCACTATAGTTTTATTTTCACTCTACCGGTTTCGGAAGAACCCTTCCTTCGTCAGGAGAATATTAAAAACAATTTTTTAATATTCTCCTGACGAAGGAAGGGTTCTTCCGAAACCGGTAGAGTGAAAATAAAAAAACAAATTTATATGTTTTTATTGTAAATTATGATGAGCCACAAAGTGAATGCTTTTTACAATTACGAATTAAAATTAATTTATTTTTAACTTCCCGAAATCAGTAAACATGGTAAAAAAATATTAACATTTCGGTGAAATTAATAATAACGGTATGTATTACAGAATAAAGAGTGTAAATTTAATAACTTGAAAAATAAATCACTTAGGCAATATAAACAAAGTGACGGGTTTGTGCTTCCGAGAGTTGTCAAGATTAATGTGTTTATACCCAGTAAAATCTCCCGGACATTTTTTATGAAAATTATGAACTCATAATTAAGGCTTTTTTTTACTTACCATTGTCGAATCTCCTTTTCCGTGACTGAAACAAAAAGAAAATACGAAATTGTAATTAAATTTGGAAGCACACATTAATTGGCAGGGACGTATACAATATTAGAGAGTCCTTCATAAAATATATATTTAATACGAGTTCTGTATTAGGAAAAATAGTTCATGATTATTAAATTTTTATACTAATCGGACCATACTTATGAACCTAATAAGAAAACACACAAACTATTAAAAAATCGTTTTATTTGTGCGGCCGGGACTCCAACTCGGGACCTTATTATATAGCTATCTGATCTTGTGTCCAATCAACTGAGCTACAGTTACACGATTTAGAGCTTACGTATTTTTCCACATTTATTTTGTTATCGAATTGATCAAACTAAACCAAAACCTAAAATTTAATTGGTATCAGTTGGTAGAGCTTAAAATATAATATTAAAAATTAAAACCATTGGGCTGGAGAAAGTCCATGAGCTCAAGTTCCAATTGAAGTGAATAATTTAATATACTCATTTTAAATACTCAGTTGTTTTGCAGCAAATCAAATGTAACATGGTCATCAAATGGCCACTCAGCGCCATTTATTTTACATTTGAAAGGTTCCCCTTAAATGCCGATTCTAAGTTCGTTTCAGTCTTTGAACAAATTGCGGCAAGCATAAGAGGACAACTATCATGTTGTTAAACTTGTCAGCTTATCAAAATTTGGTAGAAATATATATATAGAGTCTTTTCAAATGTAAACAAAAACGAAATGGCGCTGATTGGCCATTGATGACAATGTTACATTTGAATTTTTGCGAAACAACTGGACCTGATAACAAAATAACAACATGACAACAAAATAAAGAATAACACAATAGTTGCTTGTGGGCGTGTTTCGTGATCCAAATATAAGCCCAATCCCATATTTCCATACAAAACTGTGTTTTTGAAATTAAAATGGTACAGAGATCTATGATGCAAGGCAAGTGTACGTGAGACGAAACGCTGGGCACTATACCAATTTTGGAAATTAAAAGTTCACTTAACTTTAGAAATTTTACGCATTACACAGGAATATTTTACATAACCGAAAATAGCATGATTAATATTTATTTGTTCAAAAACACAAATAAATGGCGCAGCATTCATACAGTTTTATAGAACTGTTGATAAAATGTTAGTAGGTAGGTACGAATGTGTCCATTTACAAATTAATGAAAGGAAATTGAAAAAAAAACACACTGATATATAAAAAAGTTGTGAGATAAAGAAGAGATTTTTTCTGGCTTTCACCGTTCAAAGGTCTTTCAGGTCATTATTTCAAATTATGGAGAGGAAAGGCGAACTTTTTAATCAATTTTATAAAGACGAAACAATACCCTAAAATGAAGTCGGAATCTTAACGATGTATGTGAAGAAGGCGTAAACAAAAATATTGAGCTCGTGGCCCGACATACTGGATGGACATACGGTTGAATTTGCCCTAGCAGGCCTAAACAATTGATCTTTCTGCGGGATTCATATTAATTAATTTTGCTAAAAGTATTACCAACATCTAATGGAAGTTACTAATTCATCGTCTAGAAATATTTTAATGGTAAGGTAGTGTTTATATTATACTTAAATATATATATATATATACATATATATACTTTAAATCCATGGTTATCAGTGTGAAATAAATTATATAGTTACGAATTCGTCAGAAATAATTAAAATATGAACCTTGAGCAAACCCCCGTTAGAGTCATGTATCGCCTTAAAATGGGCAAAATTTATAATTATATTCAAGATTGGAGGCGAGCTCAGACATAGGAGAGATACGGTGTTGAACGGAGGGAAGGCAATTTTAGATAAGTCTCGATAGAATTTTTGCTTCGCTTTCAGTAGTTTGAATTGAAAAAAATCACTTTCTCTATCGTTATTATCGCTACCGATATCCATTATGTAGTTTTTCCTAATCACACCTTGTGTAGCTAATTTATCAAAAAAATTTTATTGTTATGCATTTTTTTTGGTCTTCAATTTTTAATTTCGTTATTTTATTGGTTAATGATACAAATTTTTTAATCCTGTCAAATAATATGTAATTATAATAACGCTGATAAATAAAATTAAAAAAAGATGTAAGAGAGAATATTTTCTTACAGAGCGACAACCAAACAAATTCTAATCTAATGCTCCCACTTTTGGACCATAGGAACTACGATTTGGAGAGTCAAGCGCTTGAATAATAAAAGGTGAGAGAGAACGCAGCAATGTTCAATCAATTCTCGTTTGGAAAGGGAGGAAATTTCTTATATAGAAAGAGAGTGAAATCGTTGTTACCACCGTTTTGATGGGATAGCCCTTTGTATAAAAGGGCTACTCCACGCTCCCCAAGGCTTCTTTGAATTGACTATCAATGTGCCAATACTCTGCCCAAAAATTGCGGGATCTGTCTTTGAGGATGGCAATTTTTCTATGTCAGATAGGGGGATGTGGTTAGTGAGGGTGACAGTGGTGTTGGACACTCCTTGTTTTGCCAAGGATAAAATTGTTACCCACGATGCCAACATGTCCTGGAATCGAAAACGTGCAAAGTGTTTATCAGGGTAAAAAAGGGGAATCGATTTAATTTTTTGTAGGGAACTGAGAGAGTCAGAAAGAACAATGGAATGTTAGAAAATATTTTAAATTATAACAGATTGGTTTGAAATTTAATGAAATATTCTGTCATTACAATTATTATGATATTAATACCTGGGAGTCTGGCGATTTGGAGCCATCAGTAAATATAAGAGAACAGTTGGGTCATTCAGATGAAATAATGTCTATACAATACAAATAAGGACTTTCCTTAAATTGTACAGTTGATTCAATGATGACCAATTTGAACAATGAATCAAATTGACACTCCTTCAGCAAAATCAGATAAATATAATTATCATTTGATCCGAATGAAGTCCAGCCCCTTTTTATGTGGCGTCATCAACCACAGCAAAGTTAAGTATGTCGATCTGTATGTAGTTGTATTTAGAGAGTTCAGTGCAAAACGTATTACCCCCCAATGAAGTATATTTGAATGTGGATGAAGTTTAAGTATTTGAAAAGGGTTATGTTCGTGGAATGGAAGATAAGCCAGGATAAGTGGCCTGCCCGCGCCTCCCCTTTCAGCCACGGCCATAAATTTCAATCCTCGACTCACCACTGACAGCTTTTCACCGGTTAACGCCGCGAAAACAATGAGCCATGAGCCGTGTACACAATACATATACAACACAAACAATACGTAGACAAAACATACACAATTTATATACAATACGTGTACAATTCGTACACTACACAGTCACGTCCCAAGAAGCAAACCAAACGCTATGCAGATTATATAGAACCGCAAAAGATAGATTGCCGTTCTATGCTGTCATATCAATAGATGTCATGGCCGTATCATTTATAATGAAATATAATTCATGAAACTTAAATCAAAGAGTTTTCATAATCTTATCCTATGTACCTAACCATTTATTATGTAACCATTTATTATGTAACCATTTATTATGCTTAAAACTATTTTTGTAATATTTTGTACCTTACCACTGACACCACGTGCAGTCATAATAACAAACTGTATTTGTAAACGTAGTCATATTATCGTTGTTACTCATATTATAACGGTATTGTGAAAATAGCCAACCGTTCATAAAAATATGTATAGTTTAAAGTCATTAGTTAAAAGGCTTATTTGTAAATTACTAGACATTAATCTTTGATATTGGCACTAGTTATAAGTCACTAGTTATTAAACTTAGTTATAAGCCACAAGTAATAAGTTATAAGTCTAATTGATAGGAATAGATAGATAGTTGTTAATAGCTCTTGAGGTGATTTTATATATACATATATATATATGGATATTATAGTACTTGAAATAATTTACATAAAAAGTTGCCGTTAGAGCATTTTCAAACATAGAAACAAGGGCTTCGAGCTGAAACTTTGCATTCGTGGCGCACGAGGCGCCTACTCTAGCGCAAACACCCTCAGGTGTTCTGAATTATCGTGCTTCGTGTAACATTATAATAATATGTTGCCATTCATGGAGATTATTAACTATTCGCAATATAATCTGGCTCCACCGCGGTAATAATAACGGATCCCTGGCGGAAATAGCTTTATTACTCGAGGAGCCGTAAATTGATGAATTAGACATTGACAATAAATAGAGCCCAACATAACTGAGAAACGGCATCTTGTATTCCTGTCTTGTCTCAAACTCGAACACAAGAGAGACGTGGCCAATGTACCTTCTCTTGTATCTCTTGGAATTATTACAACCTTTGTAGTACATGGATCTATGGATGAAGTTTTGCTACTGATTCAAAGCATTATAAAGTAGTAGCAGGTATTTGCGTATATACATAACTTATTTACTAGCAGTCCAAGTCCGGCCTTACTCATGGTTCAATATTCGGTCATCATTTGAAATAAATGAAAATATTTATACTATAATAGTTCTTTCAATTCTGATATTTTAAAATATTCTTAATATTTTAAATATTCTGGCCAGAAAAATCCATGAACTTTATCGAATGTTTGTATTATAATCATTACTGTTCTTGAACTGAATATTTTGATAAACCTTCGTTTTGAACAGGCTTTAAACCTAAAGTAACACATCGAAATCCCCTGCTATGTCTCTCTCATCCTATTCACCACTAAGCCTCGTGCGTCTCAGTACCTTCCTACATTCTGATTCTGACTGAAATCGTGCATGGCGATAGACATCTCCCTCTCATAAGTACAATGTATATTAACGAGAGTCACATGGCTCCCAGCCTTGGACTCCCAGAGACCCACCACGTCACTTACGTAGCCTTAAAAAAAGGACCAAGCCAAGGATCGTAGAAAACGTATTTAACAAATTTTCTACGAACTTTGGGACTAAGTACTTTAATTCCCATTTTTACCTGAAAGATAGACACTGTCGAGTGTTAGCTAATAATGGAGGAACTATAAAACAAAGTATAAATAGACGATTCTATTCCCGATTGCGCACTATGTGTTGCAATTAGTTTGCGAAAAAACTGTAAGGTAAAGTTAGTGTAACTTTACCTATTGCCATTATTTTAATGTTTTAAGTTATTATTGTTTTGCGTACACAAGTTCAAGGAATCTTAATTTGTAGTAATGAAGATCTTATTATTTTTAAACGTTTTAATTATTGTTTATGGACAGGTTTTTCTGGACAAAAATTATCATCTTACGTTCAAAAATGAAAATACTTCTGTTTCTATTTCAATCGTCATTATTGTAAAGATTTGTAATTAATTATTTAAAAAAAAAACTGCACACGCAACACTTAACTAGTTGAAAAATGTGGGTCCCCGGGACCCAAGACGTCACATCCCTAAGTTGTGTTCACCACGTCACTTAAGGGCTAACAAGCTTGTATATTATACAATATTAGACTAGAAGTCAGGAGGTTCAGTGGATATTTTTGATAAAGATTCTAGAGTGCAACAGAGCAAAATAAATATTATTATAATTCACTAAAATACGCGCTGGATGCGCCTGGGCATTCATTTGAAATCGCTCTCTCATAACATGCTGTTCATTTGTTATAGATACTTTAGAGAATGGATAAAAGCGCAATAAAATCATAAAAAGCAAATAATTTTTTTTTAATCAGCATTTTATTTGTAGGCTTAAGTTTCTGACTTAAGAATTTATATAACCTACTTGTAAATGCATAGTATAGAATAGGAATCCTCAGGCGATGAGAATAAATCTTAGAATAAAAATAAAGCATTTAAAAGCAAACTAATTTCATGGTACACCAAGAGATGGCGCAGTATGATCGGGAAGAAAAATGGTAGAACAAATAAACCCCTCTTATCCCCCTCGTTATTCTAGCCGCTAAAATACAGCCCAAAGTGACGTCAATGGAATACCCTGTCCTCCGCGCCTGCTTCTAATATATTGTATTATTATGGTGGGAAGTTGGGGGACGAGATGATGGAAGGTCCCACTTCGCTGTTAACTCTTTCCACGAGGGCGACGGAACCACTGTACGGGTAATACCTACAAGTGTGATGTACATATTAATAATAATAATTTCGGTGGTGTGTCATTATGTAATTAGAGTTCAATGACCTCTAGAACTGGAAATTGCTTTGATTTTTTAAATAGGAAATGATTGTGTGAACGATTCAGAGAATCGATAAGTACCATTTTTGTAATAATCAATAATTCTGTATTTCTTTTGTACACATTTTTTATAGCCGTCGTAATATTACCAATATACTAACATTCGATAGGTAAATTGCTGATCTTCATTTGAAATGCAATATTGAAGTAAATATTTTTGTCATAAACGCTTTCAGCTTTACAAATCCCAAATTTTTTAAGTTGCTAGTAAATAATACATGGTGTCCGGGGTTAACAGTATTAAGGTTAAAAAGTGTTTTTATGGTAAAATAAATATTCTTCTATGGAAAAATATTTTTTTTAAATTACGAAATTCCAAAAAAAAATCTTTTTTACATTTTTTACTTCTACCCTCATGCAGAATCACCCCCCGAAGACACCCTGTATATAAAAACAGTGGTATTATGGTTTCATGTTTGATCAATTTCACATGAATTTCGGGAAAATTTAGTTTACTTTGGACACACAGACACGTCCACAGTACCTTTCTACTGGTTTATGTCTTCAGTGGACAGAACTGAAATATATATCTGCTTTAAGTTTGCCAGGCAGAGGTCCGAAAGTTTAAAACTTTCCAGAAATACGAAGAACATAAAAATCTTGAATATAATTATGAAATTAGCCCCTTTAAGGCGATACAAGACTGTAATAACGGGGGTTTGCACGAGGTTAAATTTTTAATTAATTCCGATGAATTCTTAATTTCAAATGTATTTTTTCAGACCGATTTCGACGGATGTAAGTTATTAATATTTAAAATTAATACAAATAGTTCTTTAACATTAAAATAAGTTTTGAAAATTTCATAAAACGTTTTAAAAAATTAGCGGAAAGCACCAGATTTTATTTTTCTAGACGACGAATTAGTATCTTTCTTAAGGATTCCTCTAGAAATATCTTAGATTTAAGTAATACGTTTATCAGCCATAATTCAAATAAACCCCACGTAAAGATCAATTTTTCTCGGCCTGCTATGGCAAATTCTACCGTCCGTCCATTACGCCGGGCTGCGTGCCGAATATTGTTTTTACACGACTTCATCGATTAAGTCGTTAAGATTCTCACTTTATTTTAAAGACTTGCTAGGGCAAATTGAACCGTAGGTCTGTCCAATACACCAGAGTTGCGTATCGCTTATTTTAGTGCATAACTTCTTCACTCACGTCGTTAAGATTTCGACTTTATTTTGGGGTATTGTCTCGCCTTAGTCAAATGAAAATAAAAAAATTTTTAACCATAAAGATTAAAAAAGTCTAACTTTTGTTTCCTGGTAGTTGGCGCCTGTTTTTCTGTTAGGTTATTGTCTTTATTCCCGCCACAAAAAACCGCAAAAACAGCTCCTATTTCGGCGGTTCGTCTAAATCTGGGCTACATTAAAATGTTTGTTTTGTTTTATGCTATCTATACCACTCAAGCAATTTTTGGCATACTATGACAAGTTTGCAAAAAAATTTAGAGCTATTGCTTGTCCATGTAAGATCTATGTGAAAACAATAATGGAGGCGTTTAAGTCTGTCTGAATTGTCCTGTCACACCCAGTATATAATAGTATCGCGATCATATAAGAAAATTTAAGAAACTTTATAGTACGGGACTAAAGCACCGGGCGGATCTGATGGAGCGTACGCTTAACGTGACGATGCTCATCCCGAGGAGCTGACACTCGCCACTGCGGCACTATAAGTGAATATGAGCTGGCTTCTTTTGCGGACCATTATGCAAAAAAAATATATATATGACCTACGCGAATAGAGACGCATTTGCCTTATTAAGTTCCTACCAAAGTGCATAATACCGCATTTAGATCGATATATCTTCACTATAGACTCTATTTCGATTGTTTATAAAAAACAAATTACGACTCGAAAATAAAGAGAAACGTCTTTCGGTTCATTTTTTTTTTAAATTAAGCCCACACAGGTGGCCCTGAAAAAATAATTTCCTTAAGGGTCTGTTCACACAATCATTTCCTATTTAAAAATTAAATGGAATTTCCAGTTCTAGAGGTCATTGAACTGTTATAACATAATGACACACCACCGAAATTATTCTTTTAAATGTGTACATCACACTTGTAGGTATTACCCGTACAGTGGTTCCGTCGCCCTTGTGGAAAGAGTATGTAGAGTTTTTTTGAGGAGGGGAAAGGAGTGAACATGGGTCTTCAAGAATACCATGTTGTAGGAGGGAGGAAACAGAGAGGCCCGCAAAACGAGTCTTATAAAATATCCATTTTCATGTTACAAATGTCAACCGTGTACACATATTGGGCGCGCGTTTGGCGTGTTTTCCGACTATGCACCGGTACCGAAGGGATCAATGATGCTATTTCTTCGGAGCATATTTCATTGCAGAATACCTACCTGACGCCTGTTCTCTAAAGGTCGCAATCCTTTTGCTAAGGTAAGGGAATCTATCAAATGGACCGCCTGTTTCTGCCCAGAGTCAAGGGTTTTTCAGGTATTTTGCGTTGATGGAGTCCCCGTGCCTGAGCTGGTCGCTTAGAGTTACACTAAGCATATCAATGTTGGGAAGATGACTTCAATGTTATTTCATTTTATAAATATGTACTTCATAAATAAATTAGTAAAGATGTGTGAGTAAGAGGTAAAACAGGAGCAATTTATATAGTTTTGAAGTTTTAAGCGAATAACCAATCATTTTGGAACTAGAAGACAATAGGTTCAGGTAAAAAAATCAGTCACACCATGACGAGCGATAAATATTATTATCCAACCGGTGATAATTAATTGATGGAGAGTGTCATAGAAAAATGCTGTGTGATGTGTGAATTCAACGTAACTGTACATTGCATGGATAAAGATGCTAGCCGAAGAAGAAAATTTTGTCTATATTCAGTTATAATTTCTCATTATCCAAGTAACTACATTTCTGATGCTCAGATAATTTAATTCATTTTACCTACTTCTCGTTTTAAATTCCGATCATCCAACTTCCAAACGATAAAAAGCAGATTTACCAAGAACTCAGATTTCCAAGTTGTTACAGTTTTGAACTCAGTCATCGATATAATCTTCTAGTCGTATAACTTTCCTTCCGGGGGACGCATTTTGCATAAGTCACTTTAGGTAATCTATTACTGATAGTGTCATTTTACAGATCACAAAGAAGAGATAAGTAAGTACCAACTTTTATAGTCTGACTTTTCTTCATAGTTTAGGAGTGCAAAAAGCGAATGATTTCGAAAACGATCGCTTTTATAATTTCAAAAAAATAATGCAGTCTGTTCTATCGGAATATAAAATTTGTCAATGTAAAAAAATCCATACCTTTATTAGTTAGCTCATTTTATGTTATGATTAATTTTAAATTAAATCGGTTTATTTTAATGATAGTACCTAATGTAACAAATAATACATACAATCGTAGAACAACAATCTTTAAAAACTTCTCACTTAACGTTTTTCCATTTTTTGAGGGAAAGTTATAGAAATAATTTAAAGCTAACTTTAATAAACGTTGTTTGTAAGTGAAAAATAATTATTATGGCAGAGTTTTCTGAATGGAAACATGACCATCCATGAGCCAAACGGCGACTGGTGCTTTTAAAAAAACCTCAAGGGCGCTGTATTAGGTCTTACGTATTAGGCAAGTTGGCGCCGGAGCAAACTGCACTGATTAACTGCACAGGACCGCCTCTGAATGGATTCCGAGACGATAAGTATATTATATTTAAAGTACAACTGGTAACGGTGTAATGAAAGAGAGCGACTAACACGTGGATTGGCCTTTTATATCCCACGTTCGCGTCGCACATTCTACGTTCACCATCATTCCATAGCCTCCGGCTTGCGTTAATTACATTAATCCACAACACTTAGGACGGGTTGTTTCGGAGAATTTGAACAATTCATCAAATTTCAACGTTCATTTTCAAGTTCTGTGAAAGATTTTTTCAAGTTCTGTTTTTATTTCAGTTTTGTCAAGCAACTAGCCTACAATGATATAATAACAGAACTTGAATAGGACTTTCACAGAACCCGAAAATGAACGTTGAAATTTGATGAATTGTTCAAATTCTCCGAAACAACCCGTCCTAAATGTATTTCATCAAAACAAAATAAAATTATTTAAAATAAAATATCATGATTTTTTTTATTAAAACCTAAAAAAAGTTCCCAGAAACTGGTCTTTAAGAATAAAGATCAAATATTTGTCATCATAATTAGTAGCTACAGCTTTCCATGGAGTGGGCGGGGGGGGGGGGTGGATCCCTAGGGAAGGGGGTTAAACCCTGGGGACTGGTGGAGAGTTGTCAAGGGCGAGGGGGAATTTATTCAAAGTTTTTGGGACCTTTACTTACTGCAACTTATTATTTGCATCACATTTATAAAATAAATTTCTCACGTAATATTACGTATTTTCCAGGAATGGAATCTACGGGTACAATTTTTTTTTACGAAAGGGCTATGGGGGGAGGGATGGGTTGTAAAACCCCCTAACCCCTCCCCCTCTATTCGACCTTATTTGTTATCAAAATAACATTCTTTTTTATTATTTATTCCCGCTAAACTTCCAAAGCAGTTTGTCAGCAGACAGTTTTGTGTTCTGTTGTAAAAAATCTCAAATCACTCTAGGCCCGACCGAATGAATATACAGGCAATGCCTTTTAAAGAGCGCAAAATTAAATGTATTAGTGCACATCAATAGTATCGCTAGCTCATTTCAAACTGGTTAGAACTTGTTTGGAACACAAATATTTGAAATACTGTATGCGTTGCGACGATAATGCTGCGAATACATTCGGATCGCAAGTGTATACGTAGCTCTGTAATAATAAACGAAAATGACACAATTAAAATAATTATTCGTTAATATATCATATTATACGAAGAGGTGTCTGAATTCTTCAAGCCAACGCAACAATTTAAAAAATACGCTTAAATTCAAAGCAAATGGATTTTTATAACCAGAGTTACGCAGGACACACAGACAACCTAAGTTAGTATTTTTGATGATTGTTTTTTGGCTTGGTTGCAACCAAACGTCAAGTGTTAAAAAGTAAAATATTTTTTTTTCCATCCAGTATTTTTCATACCACTATACAAGCAAGAATCTTTTAAAAATGATTTGACTGATGTACAGTAATGTACTTCCGGCATGGAAATCTAAATAGGCACATATCCTGTTATCGATATAGAAAATATAAAATAATGATTCACATGGTTGACAGGATATTTGAACAACATTCCTTTGAGCTTTTAAAGTACTCTACTGCTCTAAAAATTACGCCAATCAACTTTGTCCTGACAGATTTTCGATCAAGCTTTGTGAAAATAGGAGAACGGATTTTTTGTTTGTTCGTTTTGTACTATCGGCCGCCTGTCAAACCCATCGCGATGTTTTCGTTGTTTGGTTTTGGAGAGGAATGCAATTTATTAAACGAACAAACAGTGTCATATGCTGGTATGGATTTTATAATTTGGAGCCTGTAGGTACAGCTCTTGGGGAAGCATATCGAAATTGAATTTGTTAACAAAGGATTATTTCCGTTATGAGATGATTTTCCGCAGTTGATGCTGTCAACTGCTTCAGTTTTAAAACTAGGTGAATAGAAAAAATAAAAGGTTTTTTAAATCAACGCGGAGTTAGAATCACGAAAATTTTACACCATTTCCAAGTAATTTATGTTTAAACCCACGTATCAGTGGGAAAAATGAAATCAGCACTGCGTATTATAAAAACCATTAAAAATGTGTGGAAGATTTTAAAGTTACATTTATAATTATGATTATCGTACTAAAAATAAGTTGTCTTAAATAACGATCTAAAACTGCACATTCTGAAACGGTTCCAACTGTTTACAACGTCATTATGTAATAGAAAACGCCACTAGCTGGTAAGACTGCTGTCCGTCGTGACACCAAAGCCGCGAAATTCACGAAAATAAAGGCAAATTTCAAAACGTTAATAGAAAATTTTATTTTGTTACCGAGTGCGAGGTAAGAAAGTTTAGTGAATTCGTTGGTTCTCGCAAACTTATGTTACAAGTGGGTAACACAAACTCTGAAACGAAGATTAAAAATGTTGACATGATCAAATAGAACAATATTTTACATCACGCCAATCATCAGCCTAGAATGCGTGGGATATATAAATGATCCAATATATCCCGATACACGGAATGTGACATTTCAGCAGTCAGTAGAGTTCAATATCAGTAGAATTATGACCACATCAATTTGGGAATGTCGTGTAACCGAAAATGAGTAGAGGAAGGCAAAAAGGGAGTGGAAGTTTGGGATGTCCGTGGTATTAGGGGAGCAAATATATATATATATATTTAGGATGTTTTTTTTCCCCGTACTTGAAAACATAACCACGCCAAACATCAGGCGACAAATTGCAACGGTAAGGGAATACAAGAAGATGCTGCAAAAAAGCGCAATACCTTTGCACGAAGATGTCGCTTGAAGTCCCGAAAGCCCTTCTGGGCGGAAGGAGAGAGGCTCCTCCGATTACCTGTTACCCCAGAAGATAGGTGGAAACTTGAGTGGCAAAAGGCCAACGTGGAAAATGACCATCTCATACAGGACCCCACCGAGAGACAGCCTGGATTCTCATTGCCTCGCAAAACCTGGTCCGTCATCAATAGGTTAAGGTGCTCCTATAGCCGCTGTACCCACAAGATGCACAGATGGGGTCTTAAGGAGTCAGCGATGTGTGAATGTGGTGCGGTGCAGACCACCGAATATGTGGTCATCGAATGCCCGCTGCATTCATTCCCCGGCTGGATTGATGAGGTTCACATGGCGACGCTTGAGGCCCTAGACTGGCTCGCAGACCTAGATGTCCCTCTCTGACACCCCCTCCATACGAAAGAAGAAAGAGGATATTATTTTTTAACTGCCTTCGTGGTTGAGCTGTTAAAATCCTTGGATATGAATTCGGAGGTCGCGGGTTCAAGCCCCGGCGTGCGTAAGTAAATTTGTGTCAAGTTCCAAAGTGGTATATATTTTCAGCAAACAACCTTACAGAAGTGAAACTTTGATAGATGTGGCATTAGCCGTGTGTGATGATCATATCTGAATTCCAGGTACTTCACCACCGTCTTAATCACCTTTTCTCTATCCCCACAACCTTCAGCCTCACAATATACCACAATTGGGAATGCCATAGATAGTCTCACTTGCTCTAGAAGGTTTTGCGGTACTCTCAAAAAAGGACTGCGTCATGTCTAAATGATAGTCTCTGACCATAGAAGGTATTAAAAAAAAATATATATTCATTGAATACATATTTATTTGCCCCACATTGGTTTATGAGGCGTTGGTTTTTGAGACAGAGCCAATAATTTTACCGTACTGCCACGGGGTTGACAAAATCGATTATTTTGTGGGCACTCTCTCGTCGCCGGCGTGGAATTGTTGAACATATTATGAACATGTCCAACAAATTAATTAATATTTTTTAAAACATCGAAAATATGTTCCAAAAGAACTATGACAGCCGTGTTGTGTAGTCACTAATCACAATACTGATTAGTATGATTGTATTTGATATTTTTCTGAGTTATTTGTTGTTCTACATTCTTTAGTATGAATATAAATTTTCATGTTTCATAATAAAACACAAAAATTACAAAACAGAACATGATTTGAAATTTTAGCTTTCAAAAGTATTATGTTTTTAGGGTATTATGTCTTGTTTTGCTGCCAACGTTTCGGAATGCAGTACAGTGTCCATCATCAGGGCAGATGTATGCAGAGTAGATGTGATGCTGATGTGGGCATATGTGAACAGAACATGTTCAAAAAGGTTAGGTAATTTAATTGTTTTTAATTTTAACAATTTTGTGAAATAAAATAAAAAAAGCTCCGTATTTTAGTCTCTATGTCGTACGAAATAAAAATTTTTCGGCTTAACTTTTATTTAGAAAAATAAAGAAATTATTGTTAAGGAGATAAAATATCTATGCCCTTAAAACATTGCTTGGTAGATTTACAATTTGCATTTTAATATATTTGGGGCGGTAGGTTTAGGGGATGCAATGCTTGAACCCATAAAAATATAGTCTATTTTTGGTACTGTACTAACTCATTTCGACCAAAATTGGAGATTGAAAGTTTAACTCTTAACCATCGTTATGTAGTTTGGGTTATGTTAGTTTTTTTAACCCATTTTATCACTTTTCTTCAATGAACTGTTTTGTCAGTATTCTTTTTAGTAATGGAACCATTCACTACAGCACCATCTCACAAATGATATTTGTTTTGAGAAAATATTACATATTAAATTGTAGGAATGGCTACGATTGATCCTTAGGAAGAAAGAAAGTTCTACATTCATCAAACCGTAGTTTTGTGAAGTTTACCGAGTCACAGTCGCGATAAAGGGTCACCCTAGTATGTCCTGTGTTTTTTCAAATATATTACCCACGTATAATATTGTCCCATTTATTATTGTGGATCTTGGTTTCTCTGCGGGGTTGGGTCGTGGTTACGGTGACCAGGCGTCTCATTTAATAGATCTGTCCGTCTCCCGATCGTTGGCGAGATACCGCAGTGTGCAGATGTGGCTTATCCACTGAAATAATAACTTCTAGAACTATTTGTTCCATCAATAAGTAAGAAAATGATGCTTATTTCGGGCACACGAACGCTTTAAATACACTTCTATATGATTATTTCTTCAGTAATTATAAATACCTTCAATGACAACATACCTGCATTTCTGTATTAATGTGAACTGGCTGGAGTCAGTTAAAATATTGATTTTTTTTTAAAATGTAATTGGTACGGTGATCGTTGAAAAATTGTAGCCATCCAAGCGACATATTCATTATTTCTTATTAAATATATCTATTTTAATTTTGCTTTTATTTTTAGTGATTAATGACCGCAAAACTTTGAAGTTGAAATTAACACATTTCCCGACACACGATCGAGCTAAAACTGAATCGGGGAGATGGATTTGTTGTCTATGACAATGCATTTTATCAACTTTCGGGTTTAATCACTTTTACACACGTGGACACATAAGCGTTTCTCCGAAATCGGACGAAATTAAAGCTGTCAATGTACGAAATAAATGTCAGTCCTATATGATCGGCATCTGGCAAGGTCGGAAACAATATTCAATCATCAGCCAAACAAATTTTAAATAAATTAGTTTAGATGAATATGGTAAAAATACTTTATTATTTTAATTTAGGCGTTATTTTAAATATAAAGTAAATCTGATCTATTTTCATATAAAAGCCATGTGCCCATTAGCTGTGGAACTATAGCAATCCCAATTTTGGGAAAAGCACGGCTTAAATATTTAATGATGGTATTTCACCAGGTACCTACTGATATTTATCGACAAAAACGACTGGTGGGACAACTATTCGAAATACTGAAGTTTAACGACACTATATACATACATACCTATCGATAATATAATATTTTTGACAGAAAAAATAAAGTAATTAAAAATTGGAACTGACTTGTCGAGAATATCGACTATCGGTGATTTTTCACGGATCTAAGCCAGTTTCAGATAGTTTTACAAACCTGTTTAATAATTTATTATGTCCCTCTTATCTAAATATCACAAACAGCGATCTCCAGTATCATTACCATAATAAATAATTTTTCCGTAATTATTTTCAACTCGCAATGTTGTCTTCATCGTAAGTTATGTAGCTTAAACATATGCGATAACGTGTTTGATAAGCGGGCTGTAAAGGATAGAAATTGCCAAAACCACTCGGTACACTTATCTAATTAACGAACGAAATTTTTTTTAAAACCCACAGTACCTACACGAGCGTCGCTACCGACTGTAAAGGAATTTTAGGTAGGCATATTAGTTTCGTAGACTTTAATAAAAACCGGTAAATTTACCGCGCGCGAACTTTCACGAATGTTGGTAAACTTCTGGGACCGAGCAAATTGTTGCACGTCACCATTTTCCAGTCGAAGTATTCTGCATAAATATTATTGCGGGAATTTTTTGGACATGTGTCGCGAACAAGAGTACAACTTCCAACCATTTCTAGCGTGGCGCCACTAAGTTTGGCTTTCCAACCGCAATCGACTGCTAGAAAATATTGCGCAGCGATTCTTGTAGTTTGTACTTTTAGAAACAGACAATATATTGTACAACAAGCGCAAACCCGTGTTATAATTGCAGCATGTGTAACGCTGAAAGTATTTAAAAAATATTTGTCCCAGGATCATTGCTTACGCTGAGAAAATTGAGTACGTAATGATAATTTATTAAGAATCTCTTTTAATTATTTGTAATCCGGTCAAAAACGGAATGCGAGCCCGTTTAACCGGCCTTAACGAGTGAAGGTTTCCTGATAAACTTTTAGTTAATTACGAATATTTGTTAATGGAAATCGTCATTTCGTCATGATGGATTATTAATAATGACTTTACCTTCATAATGCGTCATCACAAAATATTCGGATTTTCATGAACACGTGCTCCGACGTCGTGATAATATAGTCGCAATTTACCAAAAGTTTATCAGGAAACGTGTTAATTCATTCGTTAAGGCCTTCAGTCTCGTTTTAACCAGATTATCAATAATATAAAAATGTTCTTAATAAATTAGCTATGCTCATTTTATCAAAAACGAACATTGTCAATTTTCTTTATAATAAGATAATTTATGTTTGTTGGCAAACAATTGGAGATACCACCAGAATTACCTTTTGAATTTGATTCAAATCTGCCAAAAATTAAAAAAAGAGAAGAATTTTAAATATTGATTTTTTTTTTAAAGTTAATTAAAATCAAATTTAATAATATAATTATAAAGATCTGCAAGTATTTTTTTTTTGTTTTTGTTATTGTTACAGCTGTTTGGGCTTTCAAGGCCATTTTAAAACTGTGGTTTTAACCACGTTTAGACGACTTATTAATATGATTTTATTTTACCACCTCCCAAAATAAAATGATTTATTACCGGTTAAATATTGGATTATTATTATAATAAAATATTGTTTATGTAGCTCGTCTGAATTGATCAGTTCCGATTTTGAAAATCATTTTGTTACGACGAAATATTAGATTATATATTAGTATGTTTTTTTTTTTTTTTTTTTTTTTTTCAATTAATAATTCTTTATTGACTGAAAATTTTACATTTTTTTTTTTTTTTTTTAGACAATGTATGGATAGTCCCACGAAGCTGCCCCATGGCTGCTTGTCTGCAGGTTCTATCTCAATATACAATTATAATACAATATAAGTCTCCCGTTATATAAAATAAATAACAGACTCATAATTTCACTATGTACATTGCACATTATGAAATCTGTAGGCGTTCCGCATTAAGATTTCTGCTCTACAATATTATATTATGTTTGGCCGATGAAAGAAACGTAAACGCGCAAAAATAGCTAATAGCAGTATTCGGAATATATCAAAAGAGAGAACAAATTTATTGGATCCCTGTAGACTTATGCACAATGTGTTGATTTATATATTTAAGTTGTATACACAATGCGTTATTTTATAGATTTAAAAAATCAACGACCGAATAACCAACTACGTATTTTATTCATGAAATTGTTTTTAGTTTATAGAATTAAGATTGCCATGCAGAACGGTTTAATGTATAGAGTGCCGAAATATTAGACGTGATTCCTGAAAGAGTGAAAAATTAAAGAAAATTGAGCGAATTAAAAAATAAAGGAACGAAAATTGAAAATCTTGCCACGCACGTATTTGTAGATAAACCTTTAAATTTATGTACTCGTATATTGAAATTTAATCTTACTCTAAGAAAAAATATGAGAATTTTTTTAACGTTGGTCCTCAGAAAAACTGCGTCCTTGACTCGATCCCTGTGCATTTCGTCTGTTTGCAAATTTATTTATGTGTTCCGTGTCTGGTCAATTCTGTCAAGATGGTAGCCGTGATTGGTAAAACCTTTTTATTCCGCCAGAGGGCATGAGCGTTGTGACTATTACGTAATGTCAAGTCGGAGTAATCAACATTATGCGAAGTCCACCGTTCACAATAAGTTACCTTTTTCCAAATCGATGGATTAAATGTGGATTGTATTTAACGCAGGTACTCTTGTGTCTGTCTATGTGTAAAACGCGGCGTTCAACTCAATAAATACCAGGTATACTGTGGATCTGATAATAAAACCTGTACCCAAATTATTTTGGTCTGTATGTTAAAAGATAACACATTTCCAAATTTAAAGGTTTTTCCGGCCAAAGTGTGGTTTAATCGTGTTTTCATTCTGTGCGTGGATATAATGGAATAATTTAATGTTTTTTCCTCCTCCTTTGTTGCTAATGCATTCTATTCAACATACTTTAATAGTGATTACCTTAAAATATTATGGTTTAATTACTTACACTTATTTGTGCTAGCTGGTATATTATTTTGGACATCAAAATCATAAAAAATATATACTTACTCATAAAATTTTAAAAGAGTAATTTGTAAATACTCTCAGAGGGGTCCTGGTGAAAGACCAACAGAATCAAAACGTTACTTGACAAGATTTTAGGCGTATTCGGTCAGCCAAGTACAAACCTTCCTCCCCCATCTCCACACAACGTACCTCAATTTATTTGGGATACCATTATCCCTATGGCTTCGAACAGTTGGGAGCTGTTGGGACTCTCGTGCGGTATTCACATTACTTGGGATACCATTATCCCAATGGCTTCGAATAGTCGAGAGATGTTGGTACGTTCGTGCGATATTCACATTATTTGGGATACCATTATCCCAATGGCACCGAACAGTCGGGAGCAGTTGGGAGTTTTTAAATTTATAAGTTTGGTACTTTTATGAAAAAAACACAACATTCAGGAAAATTGTCCTTTACATTAATATTTTGCGTTATTTCCTAAAAACTTTCACTGTGCTTTGGAAGCAACTCAACTTGTAACGATTGTGGCTTCAAGAATACTGCTTTGTCGTAGACATTTTGAAGACTTTGTTCCTTTGTTGGTCGTTAGTTTAACGTTCGCTACGGTGGCACCATTTAAAGTGATACTACCCGTAACATTTATTTGTCACATGTGAATTATAAGTTGAAGTAATTTTTGTTTTTATTGTATGTTTTTATTTAGTTATAAAATATAATTACATTTTATATCGAGTATAACCTAACTAACCTTTACTAATACCTTTAGTAACTACTAAAAACATATTTATATAACATTAAGGCATACTTTACACTACATGTAAATCTTATTCTTTATAGCATTTTTAGGCATAACCCACGATAAACAAGTACTTTATGTATCCCAAAGATTTAGAATTGTTAGTAAAATTATCTTTATGTTATTTATTAACATGAAACAGTTTATTAAGAGTGAAACAACACATCTGGTTTTTAATTTCATTAGGTCATTTATTATCATGAAAATCTAACAATAACTCTAAAAAAATGCATCCCCATTATGTAGACATTTATCAAATCCAATTCGAATAGGTAGAGCTGCACGAAAATCTTCCGATTGTCTACATATCAAACAAATTATTATTTTATTTTTTTTTTTTTTTATATTTACTCCACACAGGAGGCCCTGAAGAAAATAATTTCCCTCAGGGCCTATGTCATCTTTGGGGATGCTGTGTGGAGGGTCTTTTTGTGGAGAGGAAGGAGTGAACATGGGTCTTGAAGAGTCCCATGTTGTAGGAGGGAGGAAACACAGAGGCCGGCAGTTCGTTCCACAGCCGAGCTGTTGAACTTAAGAACGAATCGTAGAAGCGACCCGTTCTCATGTGACAAGTGTCAACTGTGTACAAATGTTGGGCACGCGTTTGGCGTGTATCCCGACTACGCACCGGTGCCGAAGGGATCAATGACGCTAGTTCCTCAGAGCATCTTCCATTGTAATACCGATAGAACAAGGACAGCATACCTACCTGACGCCTGTGCTCTAAAGATTGCAGTCCGTTTGTTAAGATTGGGGAATCTATCAAACGGACCGCCCGTTTCTGCACAGAGTCAAGGGCTTTTTTCAGGTATTTTGGGGCTCCAGACCAGAGATGGCTGCCAAATTCGACAGTAGGGCGCACTTGCGATTTGTACAGGGTGAGCAGTTGTGTACTATTAAAGTATCTGCGGGCCCTGTACAGTACGCCCAGCTTCTGAGAGGCCAACTTTACTCTGGCTTCGGTGGAGCCCCCGTACCTGAGCTGGTCACTTATAGTTACACCAAGCATATCAATGGAAGGCCTGTTCGGAAGATTGCTTCCGTTGAAGGAGACTAGATTATCATTTGGATCCCTTTTAGACGTAATCAGACAGGATTGGGTCTTTGAAACATTAAATTCGACGAGATTATTTTTACCCCAGGAGGAAATACTCTCGAGATAACCGTCCATTCTCTGCTTCAAAGCCCTCCGAGCCGTTGGAGTTTGTGTGCCCTTTGGGGGCTTGTCAAACAAAAAGCTATCATGAACTGTACTGTCATCCGCGTAACAATGAATCGGTGCACATGTCAAAAGGTCATTGATGTGCAACAAAAACAAAGTCGGAGACAGAACCGATCCCTGTGGGACGCCAGCATTTATGGAGTGCGAGGAAGAGGTGAAACCGTCAGCAACCGCCTGAATCGACCTATCCCTTAAAAAGTCAGCAATCCACGTACACAGGGATGCGGGAAGTCCGTAAGAATGCAATTTGTTGACAAGTCCTCGGTGCCAGACCCGGTCAAAGGCCTTGGATATGTCTAGTGCGACCGTTTGGGTCTCACCGTGACGTTCCAGGCACCGCCCCCAAACATGCGTCACATACGCGAGAAGATCACCGCACGAGCGGTTCCGCCGGAATCCGTATTGACGGTCGTTGATAATTTTGTTCTTCTCGAGGTATGTGAGCAGTTTGTCGTTGATCACACGTTCCATCACTTTGGACAGAACTGATGTGATCGCTATGGGGCGGTAGTTGGCCGGGTTGGAGCGGTCACCTTTCTTGGGAATAGGGTGAATTACCGCTTTTTTCCAACCATAATATTGATAATAGCCCAGAAAACCGACTAATATTACAAAAATGTTTAAAACTGCAAAACCAAGACCTTTTTTGTCGACCGTAAAACCAAAACATTGTAGGGTAAATTATAAGGAGTTTACATCTTCCGAAAATAATAACAACGTTTGATTTTCGCTACATTTATGTATACCCCGCGCAGCAAATATTTCATTCTCTCCAGCGGTATCAGCCGCCGGATTTGCCCTAAGTCCCCTCTAACGTACGTGATATACTTTTTTCCATGAAATTATTGTAACGTGAGTTTGTTTTTTTTTTTTTTTTTTTTTTTTTTTTTTTTTAAAGAAAGACATTCATAACATTCCCAGGTTACGAATAACCTGAAAATATTTGAAAATCTCCTACTACCACCACAGTAAGCTGAAAATGTTGCTTGTGTTGTGATGGAGGACTTAGCCAGCCGAGGAATTGAACACACTACGCCTGAATGGGACCCAAGCGCGATGTCAACTCGGCCACCGACCGGTCATAGAAATTTAAAATATTCGAATTCTGATTTTACACACCGAGAGTAACTACGCAACCTTGGGTTTTGCGGATTGGAGAACCACAGAATCATCCAGCCAACAATCCATTTAAATTGGCGATAATTCACAATCCTCCAAAACATTAATAAAAAAAAAATAAGGACTGAATTTTAGAAAACAGTTTTTACGGCACATAAATTTATAGATACACATTGTAAGTACATATATGGAATAGGTTTGTTGACCAATGCAAAAGGGTTCATTATAATAACGACTTTATTTTACTATTATATAAATTCTAAGTATGTGTTACGATGTGCCAACCTATATTTCCATTATGTACAAAACAAATGCCATCTTATATTTTTCATTATGTATAAATTTTTTTT
This sequence comes from Hesperophylax magnus, assembly GCA_026573805.1. Taxonomy (NCBI): domain Eukaryota; kingdom Metazoa; phylum Arthropoda; class Insecta; order Trichoptera; family Limnephilidae; genus Hesperophylax; species Hesperophylax magnus. The sequence goes on from JAIUSX010000071.1 coordinate 2,284,990, forward strand.
TTTCATTATTTACAAAAAGAAAAAAAAATTGCAACTTATATTTTCATTATGTATAAAAAAAGTAGTCCTTCATGCATCCAAATTGTAACAACTGATAAGTATGTATAGTACTGTCAATTTGATAGTGCTCCCTCCCTAAACACGAGAATTTCTCAATTAGGGCGGTATTGTTACCACTAATATTATATATTATGTATTATATGTATATTGGTTAATAAAAAATAAAAAATATTTAATCAGTGAATAATAAACCAAAAATGACAACAAAACATAAGTAATAAATGAATGGTAAGTAGATTAAAAATATACCGAACCACTAATCCCTAAATGATTATTTTGTCCGGTGAGACACAAAAATAACTTATGTAATTAAATTGGCATTCGGACTGCGCGCATGCAAAACAATGCCCCTTATGTGGCAAAGTAACCTTTGTGGTTTATTTTAACAAACAAATAACTGTTATCTGGTCTCTGTGAATCATACCATATTTCAAGGAGGAAAATAATATCATAGATAGAAAATATAAGGAAGGAGTAAAATATCTGGGAAGGAAAAAGTACGAACGGTGAGTAGGAATCTGTGGGTCAGTTTGTATTCATTCCTCACATTTTGGTGCAAGGCGATAGGTCGAGAGTCCTGCTGGAGAGGTAAAAAAACACCATCAACCTGTCTCATCAAATCCGGCCCACCACACAGAAGGTTGGCAGACGCATCCACCGCCAAGACCTAGACATTTCCCATCAACCCGGAAACCCACGCTATGTCACCAAACGTAGCCAACTACTTGAGGTAACCTATGGCATGGGTATTGGTTATCCAATGAATGGTTCCCGGGGTGGCAGTACCCATACCCGCCTCCCAAATTGAAAATATCATAACCATTTTAAGTAATTAACTAAAAAAAAATATTTTCTTATAACCCAAATCATAAAAAGTTTCCAATTTCATTAATGGATTATTTACGTATTTTTTAGTGAAAATGTTTGTTTGGGAAAAATATAACAAAAATCCATCTACCTTTAATTAAGATTCAACGTACCCTACAATTCTTACCTAGTTTATTTTTATTGAAATTTGAAAATCTTGAATGATTTTTTAAAAACCTTACCGCGTTATAACCAATACGAGCTATAGAGCTTTCAAATATGCATTTGAAATTTATGAAATCTGAAACGATGCTATACTATTTGTTCCTCATTGGCAACCAATTCGATAAGAAAAAAAATCGTTAATACGTAAGTATCAACGAAAATATATAGTTTTATTATAGCAAACCTATACTTTTGGGTATAATTAAATATAATTCCCAGATTAAACAGTAAATTGAAATTGTAGTCATTTATATTTATAATAATAACTTTTCAATGGCAATCCTATTATATTCAACAACAGCCCACTAGGATCCAATCCCGTGAGAACTCCCTCTCTATAATTGGTTCAGTATTGTTCGGTGAAATAATTATAAATTATTACTACTATGAAAAGCCCGAATCACGTACATCATTCAATAAGTATTCAACTATATTTTATGATATTGTTTATCGTCATTAATTTATTGAAAATCCAATTAATTTGTGCGCACCACTTTATTAATATATACAATACATCATGATTTGCAATTGGCTCAACCTCACTTAAATTAAAACGACAGATGATAGGCATGTGCGATACTTTTATAAATACATTAATACTAATAAATACATTTTATAAAGGTAGATTTGTGAGTTTAAATAATAAAACTTCATTAACGAATGAAAAACGTATTCATGTAACAGTCCAAAAAAATCGTATTTTGAAATTCTTATAAACGTTCTCCCAATTTCGTAATTTTTTTTCCTTTCCTTTCAATATTTTTAATTTGTTTGAAATACATTAAGATTTCACCTCTAAGCAACCCTACCAGATAAGAATTCACCGTTCAATAATGAAAGAATATTCATTTTCCCATTAGAAACAGAGGCTTAATAGAGAGCGTTAAAAATGAAAATTTTCGTATTTCGGGTTCTAAAATTCCAAAGGTTAAATAAAGGATATTATTTACTCACTGGGTGATCTGCACTGATAATACAATCATAAATTTTGTGTACTAAATTCCCCAATCTCATTTGAAAAGCAAGAATAATTTATAAGAATGTACCCGACTCCTGCCGCCCTGTCTATTCAACTCGGCATTTGACCGTAAATGGAAATCGAAAGTGTGTTTTCTTCTGGAGCGCCAGAATCTGTGGCGCCAAACGTCTCCAACGGGATATCCGAAGGGCGGGAAAAGGGTGAGAGGGGACCCGGGGGGGGGAGGGGAAATCACAGCCCAGAAGAAGCGAGAAGGTTCAATGTAAACAATAAGTAGGAACAGTTAGATCAACACCACCGTAAGTCAGGCCGGGACACTGAATAAAATTAAAACTTCTATCTGATCCTCAACGCTATTAAATATAATAGTAAAGTTAACGAGTCCCTCAAAACCATTCCATAGCGTTATTCACTGCGCTTAACTTAGTCTTGTTTTAACTCGTAGCTTAGTCCTGTTTTAACTCGGACTACCCCGAGAGTTTTGTATTTTGTCTTTCTGTAAATTAAGTTTGTGGCTGGTTTAACCTGTGCGCCTCAGTAGCCGAAAGGCATGATCAAAAAATCATTTTTCTGCACACATGCAATTTTGCAAAAACAATTATGTTATTACAAAACATAATCAGCTGATGCAATATGAAAAATTACTGCCAGCATAAGATGGGTTAATAATTCAGTCCTTTTTATTTAATTTTTTTATGTTGAATCGTTCGTGTAATCGTCGCGTTTATCAATGTCATGATTTGAGAAAAAACTTTGGTTTTTATTTAAACAGAGAAGAAATTACAAACATACTTTTTTTGGACAAGATTTTAAGGTTTATAGAAAATATTGGTAAGTATATATTTTCAACGAAACTTGTGCGAGGTCTACTGTCCACAAAACTCCAATTAAGGGTTGCTGCAGTTTTTAGACGTTTTTATATCGCAATGATATTTAGTCTTAAATTTCTAAAATTGTATATAAAGTCATCATAATCGCAAATTTCACTTTTGTTTTCGTGGATGAATGAATGAAAGCAAATCTTGAAAGTGGGAATTAACCCACGTCCCGACATCCGATTGAGCTGGAACTCGACAGAAAGACTCGTTGTCGACGACAGCGGAATCACTTACACAACTGAACATATACGCATTTCTCTGAAATTGGATGACATAACAGGAGTAATTACATACGAAATAAATTTCGCTCCAACCCGATTGGGATTTAACGCGGTTAGAACGGTTAACTCCTGTCCCTGGGGAGGAAAGTTCAATCTACAGTTAAAATAATTTTTGAGATGGCTCCACTAGGATAAAAATTGAAAATCGATGTATTATAGTAAAAATTACTTTAAAAATGAAACAGGATCTACTAATAAATTTTAATCAAAATACACTTCAAATAGAGCAATTATCTTGAGTTCGAGAGCTGTGAAAAATTCATTTGACCGCTATGAATTAGGACGTTATAATACTGGTTGTATATTTTTCAATGAAAAAATGTTGATAGGATAAGGAGGATCTCATAGAAGTTAAGAGGCCGATTTGATACAGTATCCCGGCCTAGTTTAAGGTGGTTTGATGAGAAAAGCCCGATCGGCAGCGCCTTGGAGGCTGCCCTACACGAGTACGTACAACCAATGCGTATTCTCGGCTGTACTAAAATCACGCCTACATTACAACACTAATTTGTACAACTTTTAGAGGGTCTTAAAATAAGTATGTACGGAAAGCAAAACGATCCGTTGGGAGTCCCACCAGAGATTATTAACCCAGATATTACATAATACTTCAGGGTCGTTCATTTTATAAAAAAATAAATATGCGTAAAACAAATATAATATTTTATTATTGAAGATAATATAAGCGATTCCTAAACAAAATTTGAAACTGAAAAATCAGATAAAGATTCGGTTACATCTTAGACTTCAACCCAGGACCCTTGCCTTGTCGGGGTACAACTCTACAAACTGAGCTAATGGGACCCTATCTCATTCTGTCATATTTAACTGAATCATACTTCAAATAAGAACTACCCACATTGTCTTCATTTTCTCACCGCACATTTTATTGTCTGCTAGCTTTATGTCTGATCGCATCCCATTAGCTTAGTTGGTAGAGCTGAGCCACGGCAAGGAAAGGGCCCTGGGTTCAAGCCCTTGAATTTTCGAACATAATTTCGATGAGAAATTAATATCATTGAGAGTTTGTACAGCAGATAACAACCCTATTTGGCAGGATAAGCAGTGTACATGAAATATTTCCATTAACTATTTTATTTTTTATTAAAACACAAATAACTTAGTTTACATCACTTTATTTCGATACAAAATCTCAACATGTTTCGTGAACCAAGTTCACATCATCAGGAGCACAAGTATACTAAAGTTATAATTAAAATTAGGTCTAGAAAGAAGAGGTAGAAGGAGCGGGGAGGGGTAAGAGTGGGGGAGGGAACATTTTAATTCCTACTTTGAATAATGTTTTAATAAAAAATAAATAATGCCATCACAAAGTGAAAAGCAGTTAGAAGAAGTTTTCTTCGAAAAATTAACTATTTTATGTCAGTTTCTATTCTACGTTTCAATTAGTAAGGTTTTCGCATACACGGTTGCTTATCAATGGTATAAAATTTTCTCCATGTTTATTAGTAAGACTGCACAGATAAACATGAGTATTGATAATTTACTAAGAATCTCTTCAAACTATTCGTAATATAGTTAAAAACTGGATTGCAGGCCCTTAACGAATGAATTGATAGGTTTCCTGATAAACCAAAATATTTCCGTATTTCGTCATTATCTATTATCAAGGCAAATGCAGTTGCATGAACGCGTATTTCAATATATTAGGAATTTACTAAAAGTTTATCGGGAAACGGCCTGCAATCCCGTTTTTAACCGGATTTTCCAATAATTTGAATATACAGGGTTTTCCAATAAGTGATGTTATTTTGATATTCAATCGTAAAAGATCAATGGCTTCGTTGCTTGTGTGGTACGTAGCGCCGTCTTGTTGAATGTAAACGTTGTTCAGATCAATACCATCCAATTCCGGCCATAAAAAATCATTAATCATTTCTCGATAGCGCAATCCATTCACCGTAACTGTTGCTCCAGCCTTATTGTCGAAAAAGTAAAGTCCAATTACTCCGCCGGACCATAAACCGCACCAAACAGTCACACGTCTAGAAAAGAGAGGCTTTTCGACAATAATTCATGGGTTTTCCGAGCCCCAGATGAGACAATTTTGCTTGTTGACGAAGCCACCGAGGTGGAAATGGGCCTCATCACTCAAGATGATTTGCATTTGATTCACTCAAGTGAATTTTAATAATTTCAATGCGTTGTTGAAGCGTGTATCGTTCAATTTTTATTAATGGCGTAGTTTTTACTTGTTAAATGTCAAAAAATTACAGCTTCAAAAGTAACATCTACCAAAATAGCGGGCTATTCAAAATAACACCTCTTGTTGGAAAACCCTGTATAAGCAAAGCCTACTCATTTTTCTCCGTGTGTAAGTATTTAAAAATGCTTTATCAATTTCCCCAGAAGTAAGGATAAGTTGAGCTTATTTCTGGCGCATGGACACGCCCACCCAAAACACAATCTCACCGGTTTGACTCCACAGTGAAAATTATATGTTTTGTGTTAGTTTCGACTTGTTTAACTTCCTTTTGTTTACTATTAAATTCTTCCGAACAGAGAAAATGACCAAACACGAAAATATGTTGATTGTCCATTGGAAGTGCCTACATTATTTACTCACGTCTGTTACGTAAACACCGAACAATCCTCAGTAATAATTGTTAGTATCTGTGGCTGTTTTATTACCTAATAAAATAAGATTGAAACGTTTCATTCGTTAGTAAAAAGGTCGAATATGTCATAAACGAAGTTATTTTATTTCTTTCCAGAATAAGACATAGATTGCAAGTTTCAGGAGGTATAGCATGAACGATAGATAAAGCCCTATGTCAATACAATATTGACTAAATTCGTCATCTATGGTCAGCAATTACAAGCACGGTCAACGGTTGATAAGAAATAGACAAATTTTAGCGCGGCCTCCATGGTACCGGATAGCTTCGGTTAACTGTCTATGTCATTTTAATAATGTCGTTCGTTACGCAAAAAAATGGCTTACTAACGAAAGGAATTTTTTATTTTTTTTTATTTGGTACAATATTTTTTTACATTTGAAAATTTTCCAGTAATGTTGGCCTCACTGGGTGGCTTGCCCGTGCTGAGGCCTTTATTTTATAATCTGAAAATATTACCTACATAAAAGAGAAAATAATACATTTAAAATATAATCTTGTGTTTTTGTGAGTGTTGTGTGTTTATATTGGTTTTGTGTGTTTCGTGTAGATTTTTTTTTATTTTATGCCGACATGACATTTTGGTAATATTGTCTTTTTTGTTCATTAATCCATTTTGTAATTTTGTGTGTGAATTTATTTTTATTTTCCTCAATTATAATTTCAAGTTTTATAGCATGGTATTGGTAGTGTCTTTGTCCAAAGCTTGAATTTACTGTCGGAGTTTTTATGTTTTCTTTGTACGCTTGTCTAACTGGTCTGTTAGTGATATTTTGTGTATGTTGAAATTTATTTTTTTTGTCAAAAATGTAGTTTAGTACTTTAGTAGTGTTTTAACGTATAATTGAACTAACGAAGCTTGTAGTATTGAAAGTATTCATATACGTGGCGAGTTCAATCCGTTTGGGTTAACACCAACGAAATTTGTTCTCTTAACAAGTTGTGAATAAAGACCTTATTGGTTAATTATCTCCGCTTTTATTGATAAAAAAGTAAATTTCGACTACCAATGCATATTTGAGTTTGTATTTCAATTCAACATTGCCAATATAATAATATTTGAATTATGACGTTTGTCGTTTCGGAATGTCAATTCATAGAAGTACCTCTAGTATTGCTTGCGTACGTTGATTTATGATTTATTGCATTATCATTATCGGTTTGGCTATCAACAGACCGATAGTGCGGGAAATCAGTATAAAACCATCGGTAGTTACGCCTATCGATCCGACATTGTAAAGTTATCGATTTCACTGCGTTAGACCCCAGGTTGTATAAATTTTCATGTTGCTACATATGTTTGTTGGCTGATCACTATTTGACTACAAGATAAAGCACTAAGAAGTAATGAAAAATTGTGTGTTTTTGGTTTGAAAATTTAATCGTTTAGAAATATTTTAGATGTTTTAATTAAATATGATCAAAAAATAAAATACTAGTAGAACACATAGCCTCTGAATTAATAGCACTTTTTATATGCTCAAAAATAAATACAGCAATAGGCCTATATAAACTGCTTTAAAGTTCAAAATCTTCTACTATCGAATACATTTCCGGTTATGGTATTATTGCATTAAATGGATAATTAATTTAAGAAAATATTGGTAAAACATTTAAGTTTTAGGGTCTTTTGGGGATGTTTTTTTCATGCATAAATCGGCTGGTGTTAAGCGGAAACATAAAGTTTATCGCCATCCACATAAGGAGTGTTATTGTTAACGGCCCGATTGCAATTGTTGCACGACGTAGGGCATCGCCTCAACGACGACCTTTCAAATGTAAAAAAATAACAAAATAGCGGTGATTGGCAATTTGATGATAATTTTAAACAACTTAAACTTCGAATTATGTTTATAGAGGAGTAAAATCGGGTAGTACTTATAAAATTACCAACAAAACAGGCACCGAAAACGTTAATAGCTGTTGACATATCGCTGTTGACATTCGCTTAACGTTGATTAGATTGTAAATTTTTGGCTTTGCGTGCCTCATGTTTCGGGTGGAGAATTCGTGCGACCCCTTTGCGTGGTTGGCCCAAAGGGAACATTTCACTACCCACTACCCTTGATAAAGGTGTTCTGTAGCCTCGCCAAGTAAAGCCCAGCACTGGTCTGTCAGGCAAAGCGACGCGGCGCTATGACAAAAAGAGAATATTGAAGAAAAGTATTATCTAACCTTAACTAAAATACCCAAATATAACTTATTGTAACCTAACCTATACTGAGCTATCCTAAAAGAAACTAAAACTAACTAACTAACCGTCTCGCCGTTACTACGGGGCTAGGCAGAAACTATCGCAACACAACTCGGTCTCGAAATAATATCATATATTCTTTTTTGATATTCTCCTGACTCCTGACACGACCCAAGTATTTGATTCATTTGATCTTTCCATGCACTGATGTCAGAGTAAATAGACCTGTCTTAAAGTCAAATCTAGGTACCATTTCGACGGCCTTGTTTCAACCTATCTGGCACTAGCAAGCTATGTTGTGTTTCGTATTTTGACAGGCGTCTAGCGCTTATCGGAACATTATACGCTTATTCAACCGTTAAGACGAGTTAACACCCTAAAATAAAGCCAAAATTTTAATGACGTAAGTGAATCAGCCGTGCACAAAAATATGCAACGCGTGGCCCTGGAGTATTCGACAGACCTGCGGTTGAATTTTCCCTATAAAGTCTCTAAAATAAAGTGGGAAATTTAACGACATAATGATGAACTCATGTATCCGGCTCGCGGCCCGGCGTAATGGACAGACCTACTGTCGACTTTACCCGAGCAGGCCTAGAAAATCGATCTTTACGTGGTGTTTATTTTAATTATTTCTGATGAAAGTTTTTCTAAGGCCTCAAATGTTTCTAAAGGGATCCCTCGGGAAGTAACTAATTCATTGTCTAAAAAATAAAACCTGGTGCTTACCGCTAATTTTATAGTTGAAAAACGTTTTATAAAATTTTCAAACCGTTTTATATAAAATATTTTAATGGTAAGGTCCTAATTTTATTAAGCTTAAATATAAATAACTTACATCCGTAGGGATCCCTCTAGAAACATTTTATATTAGCATTAAGTCACATTAACATTATCGTCATATTTTCTATTTAAATTCCTTTCTTCGTTCATAAACTCTACATGACTAAACAATCTAAGGGTCCCTGCCTCAATTTTAACCATTACGTTTACTTCATCCTCGAATTACTTTCGATTCTCCACGTGTTTAACACTTTACACAAACCACATGTACGCTTCTAACCTAACCTATTGTAACCTATCATTTTCTGTTTTGCCACTGTTCTGTTTTATCTGGTTACTGTTGGGCACCCCGTTTAGCGGTACCTCGCTCTAGCCCTCACGCTGGAGTTGTTGTTTTTTTAAAGCGAGATCGCAATCACTTTTTACAACAAAATTATGCGATGTCGTTAAGTGAGCTTCAAGACTTTAAACCTGCGTTTTTTTATTTACTTTATTTAGGACTTAGGGTACTTTCATTAGCAGGGAATTGTATTACATTCATGGCGGATGTTAGATATATATATATAATAGTTTTATTAAGTCAGAAGAGTTTAATTGTAAATACAAAAAAATAAATAAAACAAAATACCCACTCTCACAATATTGCCAGCTCTATTATTGTTATTCACAAAATTTAAAACCATCTGTGTACTTACAAACCTATTAATTACATACCTAGTAAATTTATTATGTTTCATTATAAGCAATAATTAATTGCCAAATTGAAAATATCTCCAGAGTAAAAATAACTACGGGTTTGATTCCCGTAGGCGTATCCAATTTGTATGGATTTTGCAGACGAATAATTAATGCATTAAATAATTTGTTATCCTTTGTATGCTATGCATAAAAAACCTTGTCTTATAAACATTAGTTTATCATTCAAAATAATTATTACATTCCTACTAAAGGTAATTAATTACACTTTGTATCAAACTGAATATTCAGTTTTGTAAGCTTGGCAAAACAAGAAAAACCATTAAAAATGTTTTGTTGAATATTCAGTCAACACAGTCACTTATATGAAGGAATTGGGGAATTTTTAGTAGGATAAACATAAATATAAACTGTAACATTCCAGCACATTAATTGGTCTGTTGTCACCAGCATTTCACTGGAGTAACCAATAACTAAGTATGTTTATTGCCCGCAACCGAAAAAAAACGAAAAATTTTGGTATAAATTTCAACATGTTACTGCTGCCACTACCTAGCATTTACATATAAACTTTACATTTCTTTTTAACTAATTTAAGTTTGTATAACTTAGGAGTAGGTATATTCTTATTTTTGTACGACAGGTTTATACCTACAAATAATTATTGTATGCATTTACTATTTACTTGCTGTTATAATATGTCAAATGGATATGGTTATATGTATTATTAATGTTACTATTGTGAACTTACAATCTTCAGAATATTATTTATTTATTAAATAAAAAAATATCTATTGCTGTTCTTCCCTCAACTATTTATATTTCTTCTGGTACGATCTCCTAGCGGAGGTTGGCTATTACCAGAACAATCCCAGCATGCTGCAGCTCGGAACAGCTTAACGGAACTGCACTCACGAATATTACATTATTTTGAACTAGTTGAATCCTGGCGTTGCTCGAGCTATACACAGTGTTTTTCGAAGAATTTTACTTTTATTTCTAATTTTAAGTATTCAAAATTTCATCAAAAAGTATCACAATTCTACTTAAAGGGATGGGAAAAGGTTATTAATACATTCAGTCTACTTTCATATTTTATCTGGTGGTTCCATGCCTCACTGCCATGCGTCAGGGTAGGTACCACCATTCCATCCTGGACTGTTAGCTTCGCTTCTTTGGACAAACATATAATAAGTTTTTAGATATCTTTACTGTTACAATCGATAAATGGTTAGGTTAATGTTAGGTGGCCGGGTATTGTAAGTGCATATTGCTGCACAGTGCCTAGTGCCATTAGACTAGTAGATACGAGTACCATTGTTTCCCCGCACAATTCACGAGTTTACCGTATCGGTTTCTTGTCAATTGTTATAAAGAGGAAGCTACAAGCCAAAAATGTGTATATTCTTGGTGTGCCTTATATCGACACGAATAAAGGTAATAAGCATTAAAATCGCTTGACAAATGGTGTCTAGAAACGCTCGAGTTCAAGCCCAAAAGTGTTTTTATTAAATTTATTTTGTAAAACAATTTTATAAGAAAGCAAAAAAGTTAATCAAGGGAAACTGTCACACATAATCTTAGCTATAATATTGTATTTTTTAAGCTGTTTCCTTTATGTTTTCATACATTTCTATTGACAAAATATTTTTTTTTAGAACTTTACATTTATTCTTTATAATTTCATTATTATTATATATTATTATATTCATATTTATAATTTATTTATATTTTACTCAAGAGAAATGATAGGAAAATCTTCAGTATGTCTAAAACATATTTTTGGTATTCATAACGTAAACCAATTCGTTATAAAGATTAATCTAAAATAGTGATTTAACATTAAGCTTCGCCTTAATACTCAATCACTCCCCCACATATGCATAATACGGCCAGACAGATTCGCACTCCTGGTCCATTTAATAATTCTAAGGCAGTGACAATCATCAACTACTATTATTATTACTTATGTATTACATAGTAACTAAGTCATCAATGATTGCTAATCATCAATTGATAATAGTATTACACACTATCTAAGACAACTGTATCAACAATTATTGCTACTTCTACATAAAAACGAGTTTTTTGATGTGTGGTCTTTTCACGAAATAAATTTCCGATCTAACCTCACTTGAGAGCTCCTTTGTTATGTAGGTATTTTATTTACGATCAATGTTGATACATGGTCCATGGCTTCATAACAATAAAAAAATAATATCATGTTTTACGACCACTCGTTTTTCTCGGGATATTTATATTTCAATCATTGATACTTACCAAAATTGGATGAAATAAATATGGACACTTTATCGAGTAAGTAATTCATTTATTGAAATATAATATATTTTGTTAACCAAGATCGACTCAAATTGAATTTTGGTGGATGAATGAATCTATTTGAATACAGGGTGTTGTAAACGTTTTTTTACATTATCGTCGTACTACGTCTTCTATGTGCGGAGGGCCTTTTTGAGTAGAGGAAGAAGTGAACATGAATCTTGGAGGGAATAAATACAGAGTCTGGCAAATCGTTCCACAGCCGAGCTGTTGAACTAAAGAACGAGTCGTCGAAGTGACCCGATCTCATGTGAAAGATGTCAACCGTGTACGTATATTCGGCGATCGTATGGCATATTTCCCGATTATGTACCTGTGCCGAAGGGATCAATGATGCTAGTTTCTCGGAGCATCTTCCATTGTAATACCGGTAGAGCAAGGAAAGCATACCTACACAATAAATATTGCATTCCGCTTATAAGGGGAATCTACCAAACTGCAGGGGTTTATAGTAAAATACTGTATCACTATTTCAAATGCGATATAAAAGGGTTGATTTTTTTCAAAACTAAACACGTGTACCAAATATTATACAAATAAAGTCGCGAGAACAGGAAAAAATTTCGCGGTGAACATATTTTTTGTAGATTTGTACTTAATTTAAAAAAATATAAATTCAGCAAAGTGATTTATTTTTGGGGTATTATGTCGTTATCCTTCTTTAGCCAACATTTCGGACATCATTACACTGTACATCATCAGGCAGATGTGTAATCGAAGAGTGTGCTCATGTACGTAGATGTGTTACTATGATGCCAACTCCAATCCTCTAAGATTAACCTTAAAAAACCTCAAAGCTTTTGTCGGAACTTTTGTCTTTTTCCTTTTGAAAAAGATGTTTTTGAGTTTATAAACTCAGCGGTGACAATATTTATGTAGGCCACATAAAACGGAAGATCTCCAAAAGGATATCAGAATACTTTTAAGCATGTAAACTCATGTATTTTGTAAAATCGGCAATTGAGGAGCATTTATCTGAAACCGGCCATAACTTTGTATTTGTTCCTGAATTCTTGGGAAGACCCAAAACGTATAGAGCACGCACTACGGAGGCAATCAAGATTCATAAAAATCCCATAAATATTAATAAAGACAACGCGGCTAAGCTCAATATCGGTAATGTAGTTTTAGTGTTTGTCTTATATGTAGTATTGTTCTAGTTTCAATTTTTTTTGTATAATTTTTTTAGAGCTAACTAGGTATATTCTGTTCTTAAAATCCATGACAAAGCCCGGCTGGGCGTAAAATAATAATAAAAAATCTTTGTACCCGACGGGTATTGGTAATTGACGGCTACACCAAAACGGAACGCAGAAAACAATTAAAAATTATACTGTAATACCAGCTCTAAGAGGACTAGAGTTGGCAACCTGGTATCACAAGGAATTATTGTAAAAATCGTTGTTTATTCTTCAACAAAATATGAAATAAATGATTTATAAACAAAAGAGTTACTTGTAGGTAATACATATTGCAAAAATAGTTACTTTGAAAATGAATAGAATGAAAATTATTATTTTAGTGACTTTTTGCCAAAAAGTATGCTTTTTTTCAGAAAGCTCGAATTCCAACAATTCTGTTTTGTGTTGGTGTAGTGTCCCGGCTATTGTCTCAGATGAAATGGTTTTCACGATGACAATTAAATAGATTTTTCTACTGAATGGACTACAAGTGACCCAAAACAACAGAATCATAAAAAAATATTAACATTTTTTTCGAAAATACATTGAATCCGTTACTTGTTACTGTGTCACATACAACTTTATGCTAACTAATAATGTTATGGAAATGAATTGCTTTACTGCTAATAAGATACTAAAGTAGGTAACTTCGAAATGTTAAGTCTTCTTCTGAACTTAGATTAAAAATAACGTAATGAGTGAATCGTAAATATTTCGCTAAAATATTTTTTTTTCTTCTAAAGACGATAAATACTTATTCACAAAAATATGAATTCTTTCACGGATGAACTAAAAAAACCTCAACCTCTAGCGAAAAATAATGTTAAATAGCATATTTATACTTTCAGATTTGAGTTGAATTTATAGTAATATATATTTTTGCGTGTTCAGTTGTATTCGGACTTCGAATGAAAATAACTAAATTAAAAGAAAAAGTGAGAAAAATCTCAACACGGGTGTTACAATATAGCCCGCTAGAGAAACTATCGGCGGACGTTCTCCGTGAACTGAAGCACCGACGAAAAACTAGCACGCAAACAAGAGTGGCAATAAGTCAGCATGAGACCAGCATGAATAAATTCTTTTGCCTGCCTTAATCCACACAGAAAAGTTGCCCAAATGGGTATCGGTATAATTTCCCTGGTTTTAAGCAGACAAAGAGGGGCTTAACCACGACCGGCCCTGAGCCAAGCGGCGCATGGCGCCAGTAAAAATCTCAAAGTCGCAGTGTTAAGGCACCGTAGTAAGCGTTGAAAAATGGTTTGGAAGAGAGATATGAAAATACAAATGTTAGAGGGAGCGCGTTTGTATTAAAAAACGATAACAATTAGGCGAAGATGGTGAAAATATTTAATAAAACACGACTCGTTTGAGAGAGAGCAAAAATCTCTCGGCAAAGGATTTAGTTGTATTTAAAGATACAGAGTGAATGTTTTCATGTCTATAACATATTAAATAACAGAACAAAACGTGTTTTTAAAATAATTTTCAGAGCGTACTTTGGGATTTTATTCTATCGAGGGAATTTAATGTAAATAAAGTTTCGGCATAGCAAATGTAAAGATATTATCTACAAAAATTAAATACATTTTTTGGAACTTAAAAACTTAAAGAGTTAACGAGAAACTTGTTATAAATCTGTAGAAATTAGGTATGCGGGGCTTAAATGTTATGTATTATCAGCTCCTTGGTTCCTTGACTCCTTGGATCATTGGCGTCTTGGTGCCATTGCAAGTCGGCGCCCTGCTCGGGACTGCTCCGATTGCGCCTGCGCAGGTATCAGTGGGGGACGGCGTGAAGACACAGAATAACATATGAGCATGCATGAATTAAGAAGAAACAAGGAGCGTGAGCCAAAAAAGAGTTGTCCAGCGGAACATTTTATCTGCCGACCACACTGTGGAAACGTAGTGATGCTTACCGGGTAAGTTTTTTTCAAGAAATAAGAAAAATATTAGATTTTCCTTTAAATATTCTTGCTTCACAAGAAATGCGGTTTAACGGCGTTCTCATTCCACTTCTTTCTAGGAGCGTCTATTTTCAGACATGTTGTATAATATATTTTGCATCCGAAAACAACAAATAACCAACAAAAAGGTCTGAATGATCCAGCAAAGGAGATGACGCCCCCAATAAAAAAAGTTTAAATCGTCCGTGACGAGTTTTCCCAGAATTATATGTAAACACACCCGGCTTGAATTGATTCTCTCTTTCTCCCTCCTTCCCATCCTCCCCCATTCTTGCTGTCCCTCTTCCGCAGCCACCCAATTTTATCTTGCAGCCTTAGAAAAATGAAGCCTATCCCTAGGAAATTTATTTGCGCTACCTGCCAAAACTTTTTCGTAAACATCGTCATATATTATTATAACGTCCTTTCAAGAAGGGGATGTCAACCTGAAAAACTTTGTTTATTTTTCTTTGTTTTAAAAAAGTGCAATTATTCATTCCATGTAAAACGTTAAATCTTAATAACCTTTAAAAGGTATGCATTTGCACTTTAACAGATATAAATATTATTTGACATAATAGTGTTATTTTAAACATAGTTTGTATCTGTAACTTTAAGCCTCAGTAGAATAGAAAGTAGTATAATTTTTAGAAAACAACAGAAAAGATGTTCTACAAATAAAATAAATTATAATTAGTATGTAAATTGCCCTTGAGGTGATTGACGGGTAGTACATTTTTCACAGTTTTTAATGCTACATTACCTATTATAGATACGTAAAGTAATAGCTCATAACTAGCTACAACAAAAAAATACATTAGTGAAGCAATATTAATAAAATTCAAGTATGTAAAGACATTTAACATTTACCGCTAGCCGGGCGGGTGTTTTCCCAATTATACCAGGGCAATTTTAATTATCAAACAGATTCGATATCATTAAACAAAACATTAGATAAACTAGTATGTAAGGATGTTGTATTGAATATACTTCGAATCAATATTTTACTACATCCTATGACTGGTTTCGGCCCCAGCGTAAATTCCGCTGCTAAAACGATCGTTCCCATGCCAGTGGGTTGCTCACTGATTTTATCATCAGCCGTGGGCCGCGCACATGACAGCCGGAGCAGGGGGACGAGGCACATTAAGAATGGGAAATCTTGTCGTTCGAATCTTCATGGCAACGAAGTAAGCAAGTCTATTTGGCCACGGGGCAGAAAAGATACCGACTTATGTCCTCATATTATTCGATTCCGAGTATTGGCGTACGAAGTTACCATATACGCGATGGATACGCCTACCACCCGGCGTCGTGAGTTCAATTCTTCGGCTGGCTAACTCCTATATCACAACAGAAGCGATATTTCCGCACATATAGTGTAGTAAACAAGAAGTTTAAGTATTGTCACGTGATAATGTTTGTCTATATTATATAGGTCCATTTGATATATTCCCCTCTCTTAAAAAGGAGATTGTAAGCCTTAGAGCCTAGGTGTCAGTTAAGTGTGCTGTTCCTGTTCTACCGGTATTACAATGGAAGATGCTCTGAGGAACTAGCGTCATTGATCTTTTCGACACCGGTGCATAGTCGGGAAACACGCCAAACGCGCGCCCGACATATGTACACGGTTTACATTTGTCACATGAGAACGGGTCGCTTTTACGACTCTAGTTCGAAGGTGGTAGGGAGGTAAAGAAGGTAGACAGAGGGAGGTAGGGAAATATGTGGCTATTCAGATTTGATCACCAAAAACGGATAAAGCCATTTCAAGCAATGTTTCAATTCTGAATGTTGATATTTCACCAAGCTGATAAGGAGAGTATCTTTAAATAGATAATTACTACTTAAAAGTGTAAGATAAACATACAAAAGATATTTATGCATTTATGAAACATCGGCTTTATGAATTAAGCCAACGTGACTACGGGCTAGCAACATACCGATTCAAAGTCATATATCATTCCAGGATAGGAACTACCAAACATGCAAGGCATTTAAGCTTAGTCGATTAGCTTTAAACGTGTAAGAAACTATCAAATGCTATATATTTATACGCTTTTAAGGAATCTTGGTCGATATGACTACGCTGTAGAAATATACCGATATAAAACATAGATATATTTGTCTTCGATAAATATAAGGCAGTGTCAAACGTACAAGGCAAGCCTTCAAATTAACTACAACCTACAAAATTACACGTCGCGTCGTGTCAAAGAGAATTTACAGGTTACCGGGAACCACACAGTTAGCAATAAAGTCACATAGCGATAAAAGTTGGTCATTATATTTAAACCTTATCTTATCCACGACTTTGAGGCGCCGTCCTAAGTAAGATATCTATTTTTTCGCCAAACAGAAAGCCAAAAGCGCAAAAATAAATAGTAGTTTGTGTGAAAAATTCATGATTCGAATCTAGATAATATTATCGTGTAAACATTTCTAACAAATCGCCTTTTGAATTACGCGTAAACATTTTTTTCATGAAGAAGTAAGGTAAATAATAATGATGATTGATTGGTACTTATTACGTTAATATCAATATTGGACCAAATAAAATATTTGAAAATATCTACAAAAGGTTTTGTTAGATAAAGGGAAATGTTTCTTTAAATGTTAATTAGTTTTCAAGTGGGAATCCAAATTTAAAGATACAACAAGTAAGATTGTTTCTTTATAGAACGAAATAATGTTTTGACGAAAAGACAAGTGGGAACCAAGTTGAATGTTACGACATGATAGAAATATTTTATTTTAAAAGTTGTATTAAAATAAGGTTAAATGAAATGAAAAATACATATGAAAAAATAGAACGGATGAAATACTCTGATTTCCGCAGATGCGACAAAATGGAATTCAGTGTATACGAAATAAGGACATGATACAATGGATCTAAGCGTTTGATAGAGCAGGCCATCTTTATGACTCTAATAATTTTTTTCTACCTTTTTTACTTGTTTTTTATAATTAACTTAACTATGATGCCGTAAATTATACTTAACTTTATATTTAACCATTTCACTTTATACCGTATATTACACTTTAAACTTTATGCTGTGTACATTATACCTTATAATTTTAACTTTATATTCACATTTATATTTATGTTAATGGAACATGTTGTGCCGTTTGTATTTAAATAAATAATTCAAAAACGCTGATTTTTCCATAAGACAAGATAGAACTGGGGTGACGATAGTTCTACTGTCTATGGACAGTTGGAAGTCGGTCGGTTGGTTTCATTTTTGAACGGTTATTTTTTCTTTGCGATTGGTCAGCTTTTCGTTAAATTACTTTGATTTTTAATTTACACTCTTTTATCTGTTTATCTTTCAAACGCTAATAAGGAACTTGAGTGGAAAATATTAATTTAATATATGAATTTTATTATGATATTATTATATGTAGAATTAATAATCGTCATTTTAAAACGATTAACACTCCAAGAGACAAACGCTCTGTGATTGGTCGGCGGGTTTTGACAGATCTTGAATGCGGATAATTTTGGCAAAATGGTGCTGCGCAGACTCGCACAAAGGTTAACACTGTGAAATACAAATTATTTGAAAATAAATCACGTTAAATATTAAATTTCATACCGACCTGAGTGGGACTGACCGTATTGTTAACCGACAAAAACGAGGTACATGTGACGTCACGCGTACCCGTCAGATTTCGATCATTTTGGCGGACTTTGAAAAATGAAAACTTTGAAATTATGAAATCGACATTTATAAAAAGTACTAGTATGAACTAACATATAAATAAATATTTTAAATTGACTAGAATTTCTCATTGGAACATATTTATAAATGAATAACCGCTGTTACTAGGCATGTACTCAATGTACGTAAAAGTACCAACCTACAAGACAATTATGTAAAAAAAATTGAGCGTGGAACACGCTTTATATGAATACTATTGTGGACAAAATGAACGCAAATCTTTAATATCGAAAATTTTATGCTCTTGTCACGTGTGTTTAAGTAGTTTGCACATAATTCACAAATTATGTCTCAATACAACCCTTAATAATCCCACATAGGTACTTTTGCAAATCTGCCATGATGTGCCCCTAACTAGGTCAAATGCCTGCTCCAAGGCGTGTGTCCACAATTCGCAATGCTCCGAGCCATCCGACTATTTATAACTGGGCCACGCAACTCTTCAGCCAGCGTTCCGCCTAATGCGCTGGAAAAAACGTTTCTTTGTAATCGCTGTTCAGGGATACATAATGCATGTAGGGCAATAAATTGCACTGCATCTCTGAAGGGTAGCGGAGAGTACGAAGTATCAGATAACACAACAATGACAAAATATCACTTCATCCTCATTCATGCATTCATCTCCAGACTAAAATGAATGCGAACTTTATTATTTTCCATAATACAGGGTTTTCCAATAAGAGGTGTTATTTTGATATTCAATCGTAAAAGATCAATGGTTTCGTTGCTTGTGTGGCACGTAGCGCCGTCTTGTTGAAAGTAAATGTTGTCCAGATCAATACCATCCAATTCCGGCCATAAAAAATCATTAATCATCTCTCGATAGCGCAATCCATTCACCGTAACTGTTGCTCCAGCCTCATTTTCGAAAAAGTAAGGTCCAATGACTCCGCCGGACCATAAACCGCACCAAACAGTCACACGTTGAGGATAGAGAGGCTTTTCAACAATAACTCTTGGGTTTTCCGAGCCCCAGATGCGACAATTTTGCTTGTTGACGAAGCCACCGAGGTGGAAATGGGCCTCATCACTCAAGATGATTTGCATTTGATTCACTCAAGTAAATTTTTAAAAATAACACCTCTTATTGAAAAACCCAGTATATTAGAAATAATTATCTACCTATCTTTGTAACGCAAAATTATGATAAATTAGCTGTCTCCGGTCCCGGCGTTGTCTGGGCTCTACGTAGAGTTTTTAGAAATCAGTAGACAGTAATTTTCCACTTATGTTAAATATCAAGTGAGACAAAATTCTGCTTTAAACTGTGAGAAAAGTGAAAGGGGTGGTTTTACGAAAACTTTTAATGTCAATCACCTTCTTTTTGTTTCTTCTTTTGGATAATCTTCAATGATCAAGGTCACTAAAAGTTGAGGTATTTTTTGACTAGAAATAGTGCGATGCGTACCATCGGTCGACCGACTACTGGACCGATGGTCCTCGTATGCAGCGCATGGCGAATTGCGTGGTACTACAGCCCTAAGCGACCGTCGTACGTGCTATTTTCAGCCTTATTATCTTATACATAAAATAAATGTATCTAAATAAAATTTTATCTACATAACTACAAAATTACCGTTCTTCAATGTAAACGCACCCGTTGAAAAACCACCGAGACTTGTTTATCCTGACTTTTTTTCTCTCTTTTGTTCTACTAATTTGTTACGATTAAGTTACTGTAAAGAAGAGAAAAAATGGTAGTTACATTTTCCATTAGTCACGTTAGCATACCATTATTAGTAGGAAATTTTAATAATGAGACCTGCACTGAAAGACGACGCGCGCCATATGTTGCAAAGCGTTTATAAGCTTTAATGCGCGTACAGTGTATACATTTACAGAAGCGTGTCTTCATCAGAAGACTGATATTGCTGACCACTGAACGGATCAACTAATAGAAGTATACCGTAGGCGTCCGTGTATCCGAAGTAAGCTCAAATCTTCCCTACTTCTGGAGAAAAAGAAAAAAAAAATTATCCCGTATTTTTTCTTTCTTTGTGTATCGCACGTTTTGTCAGGAGCGGCTCATGACTTTTGAAGGAGCTAGAACGTCTAAAAAGTGTATTTATTTAAATCTTACTACCACTTCAGTTTTAGCCGCTATGAATTTTATTGGCCTGTCTGAGGACTATGAGTCAAAAGTTTTTGTGATGGCATAAACTAAGTTTAACCTAAAATATCGCTTATTGCCAAATATTCCGCCTAGCAAGGGACGAGTACACCACATCAATTCATAAATTATTTGTTACTAGCGCAGATCCATGAATTATCACGGGATAGTAGGATTTATGAACCTAAAAGAAGCTTTAAAATATATATTAGAGGTACATCGAATGAACACCGCTAGTAAACCTTAAAAATATCAAATATTCAGATCTCTAAAACTAAAACTATAATTTTTTCAATGATTTTGGTTGGTCAAAAATGTAAAGTATTATTAATAAAATAAAATAATTTTTGTAACTTCTTTCAGCTTCATTCCCGAAATTAGTTCCATTTCTTTAAATAAAAAAGTTTATTGAAAGTTAATAATTTAAGAATTAACTACATAGACCAGGAATAGGACGAATGAATATTTCTTAATATAAAAAAGTTCAAGGAAAGTGAATAATTTAAGAATTAAATAATTAATATTTTTCAAATCATTACTATTATACGATCTGTGTAAACGACAGAAATAAGTTATTTCATTTTGAAAATATTACAATACTGAACATCATAAAGCGATATAGAAAAAAGAGGTTCCATGATAACTTCTCAAAATGACAATTCAACACACCTATAAAAAGTCCTATAAAGTTATGAAAAGTGATGAAACAAAAATTAATAATTAGTTTTGGTTAGTTATCCGATCACCCGTCAATTGACATCTAACGTAGAATCCGAACGATTTCCAACTTTGGATTTTCGTCTTGAGATCTTCAAGGCAGTCTGGCTTATCAATATATACTTAGCACTTGAAAGGCCGGTGAATATTGCCATATCTGGAGATAAGGCTGCCTGGAAACTGATCCCGTAAGACAGTTATTGAATTACAAGCTGTGTGTACAATTGCACCAGTAGTTAAAAAGGAGAATTCGATTGGTTTTCACAAATTTCGTTAAATTTTCTACGAATATCGTTTGATCAGTAGATTTTTGGTGAAATCGGTAGAACTACCAACATTTTTGTAGGAATGGCAACTAAACTTCCCACTCTAACAAATTAAGGCCACCCCCCACTCTCTGATTGCAACCACTCGGCCGTAGCTAATAAAAAAACATGCGGTTTCCGTGACGGACTCTGTACAATAGTAACCATGCTCTTTGTTGTGAGTTGCTGGCGACATTTTTTTTCTGTTTTCGGTATAGATAACACTTCTAGGGATGATCTGTTCGGTGTTGCCGGTATTACAATCTCACCGGCTTAAGCGGAGCGCAACATTTTTCCATAGCACAGCTTTGTGGCCGTAGGTACTATTTATAGCGTTTTAATGCTAATGGCGAGCATTTTGAAAATTTGTGGCCTTTACACGGCGGTATTCGCAATAAAATGTAATGCCGTCGGCCGCCGCGTACATTTCAAATGAGAACCCCACTCTCTTTGTTTCTTGTTCTTTCTGTAAAATCTTTATTAAAAAAAATGTCTGAAAATTTTATGAGGGCTGTTTAGAGATGTGGAGAATACTTTTCCAAGTTTGTAGGCAACTATAAGGGTGAAGCTTTCGAAATGAGATCCCTGAGTTGTATGTGTGTTAAATCATGATGTCAAAAGTACGCGATGTAGGCATAATGGATAATATTAAACATGCGATGGTTTGAACAGAGGACGGAGTGTACGAACATATGAAGCAGAAATGAATGGTTGAAGAAGTCTGAGTCCGAAGAAGACATGGCATGATCGAGTGACTTAAATACTGGGGTCGGCTCATATCAAGAGTCATAAAAACAGCAGATTACCTAACAACTTTATATACAACACCTAAACATTGAAGCAGATTAGTTGCAGCGGGAAAAGCTCTTGAACAGCGAGCTATGAGGCCAAAAAATATTAACTTCTTTTTCTTTCTCGAAATTATGTCGAAATATTAAAATAGTCCGATTTCCAGATGGACAGACATTTATAAAGTGTACGAATTTTTTTTTAAACTTTTGTAAAAAAATGCTGTTAAAGTTACAGTACATTTTAATTGCATGTATAATTTCAGAGTTAAGTAAATTTTATAATAAATAAAATATGTACTGAAGGTAGTCAAAAAGTACTTTTTTAATACATTATGTAGAAAAAAAGCCTATTTTTTCTTCACAGCGTTAAAATTTATTTTTTAATAAGTCAAAAAGAAATTATTTTCAATCGCTTATTTTCTTATCTTTACTTTTTAAAACGGCCGCGGTGTTGCCAAAAATTCAGGGGGAGAAAATTAGCAAAAGCATTTCGGTAAAATGGAAGAAGGGATATATTCTTGGCGAGGGAGATATCTTGATATTTTCAAGGCGGTAAAGGAAATTTCATGATTCTTGGAAAAATGTTCGGAAATAAGAAAAGCACCATGTTAGTATGCACTTTTACCAGTGAGTAGGTAATTTAAATGAATAATTTTCGTTTTTAAGCTACGTATACCTGCTAGTTTCCCGGCATTGCAAAGGTTTGCTTTACAAAAAGTTTTTTAAAATTATACGTAAACACACATTTTTTAATTTTATTTTGAAAGTTACGTGTTCAAAATTTCATCAAGAAATATTGAAATTCTGCTTAAAGATGTGGAAAAGAAGATGGGGTGATTTTTCTATGTATCATGTAGATAATGAATTTTGAAAGCAGATTAAATTTGGGAATAAAAATTAGGATTATATAAAAATCAAATCCACACTGCCCGCCACAGATATGTTTCTTCAGATACATTGATATAGGATGTCGGAAGCGGTGACCGGATAAATCATCACAATGATAATTCATCACATCTTTAAAAAGTTATATAAAGTCATGGAAAGTGATGAAACAAAAACTTTAGTAAGTAGGTAAGTAAGTAAGGTTAAGTAGGTTAGGATAGGTTAATTTTAAAAAAAAAAAATTTATGACTTTTTATCACTTTTTAAAAGTGTGTTGAATTGTCACTGTGTTGAGTTATCATGGAACCGTCGGAAGCATATACGTAATATATTGTTGGTTTCATTAACCAACTTCGCTCGCGATGTTAATTTCATCGTCCTTTATTGAAGGTTATACTTAGTTTATAAGAAATGGTTATGTTTTCTAGCTCTTTCTTTAAGCCAACGTTTCGAACAGCACGGTGGTAATGTATTCTGATGTATTAATATAATTCGACCGGTCGTTGGCCGAGTTGACATCGCGTTTGGGTACCACCCAGGCGTAGTGTGTTTGTCTTTGTTTAAAAAAAAAAATAGTAATTCAGAGTTATAATAAATATGCCAAATCGTTTTATTTTAATGAACATTTGAAAATTTTCGAATATATATTGTGTTTTTTGAATATCCGCAGACAGAAAAATCTTTGCGCATTTAATGACTCCAGAGCTTATCCTTCAAGACTCATGGAAAATTTGTTGAAATCAAGTTGTCAAACCTAACCGAGCAATAAATTTTAATATTTTTATCATCCTCTCGTTTGATGATGTTTTAGCAGGAATAAATTATAAGAATTGATTGAAGAATGATGTAACAAGTTTATAATCAACAAGCCCTTCAAAATTTCGATTGCTATTATAAAACAGTAAAATGAAGGACTGTAGTGAAAAGCTTAACGAGAATTGAAAATGTCAAGAGAAATTTTACATCTAACAAAGCCGGTCGGCGAAGAAAGATATCAAAAGAGTGTTGACGTAGTATTTACATACAAACTGAGTTTACTTTGTCTCCCTGAATTTATTTATGAATTACCTTAACACGTAACACTTGGCAGTTCTACTGTTAGTATATAATAATCACGTATACAAAATATTAATATTTTCTCGATTCTTATCGTAAAATACTCGAAACCTTGTTTTGTTATGAACTGTTTTAAGAACACATCTGTAAAAGAGAAATACACTTATTTTTTACAGTTGTGTTTTAATCTTGTGAATAGAGCTATAACATTTTATAAAAGGAAAACACTTCAAAACAATTTTGAAGTGTTTAATCAAGTAGTTCCTACCCAACTTTTTTCTCCTTTCTATTCCATTTCCTTCAGCCTTAAAACGTACCTCAAATTGGGGATGCCGTAGTCCCACTGAATAATACAACAAAAACAACCTCAAGAAAATAATTTAATAACAAAAAGCCGAAAAAGTTTACCATTATCACAACGAAATGAATTTAAAAACAAATTAACTTAATCGAAACTTGAAGCTGATGCACAAGGTTCTGTGACATTTGGAATCGGTCACGTTAAGAATTATATTCCTTACGTAGATGTTGATAAGGTTTAAATTCCCGATCAACACCAGCCGCCTGTTTGATTTATACAAGAAAAAAAAATAATTTTCAAGTTTTATTTTTTTATTGAACAATTTGCATAGCGCCGCTTTTGTGAGATATCACCTCAGGGACGCTTTACAGTTGATGCAGGTATTACAAAAATATAAATATTACAAAAACAAAGTGAAGTTAAGTTAAGTAAAATGAAGTACAGGAACAGGTGATAGATAGAAGATGGAGACTCTGCAGCAAGAATCCTAGGTGGTGAGGAAACTGGTCCAGCTGCTGCAGCGAAAGAGTCCACCGCGTCCACCAGCAGTGCCAGCACGAGTTTCGTCATCCGTCCAGGTATGTGTCTGCTGCTTACAAAGCGCTGACACAATATCCTCTCACAGATACCAGACCTTGGCAGCACCGCTGTGACGTTCGACGAACATAAAAATGGAGACTCTGCAGCAAGAATCTTTCCTGGCGATGGTTGAAGTGGTGCATTCTGCCCGCATGAAAAAGCGACGGTCGGGATAATAAATTACCCTGGGCTTAGCAAAACACTTGCCTTCAGAGTTTCCGAGAATTCCGTTGAAAACATCTGAAAAGACCTCTGTTGAAAAGTTCTGTGGAAGTTTCTTCTAGTTCCAGTGATTATTTCAATATGTACTAGTTGTTTCACAACTAAAATAATAACAGAACTTGATTAATAATAATAATAATAATTTAATAAATTGAATATCGCCGTTTTTTGAAAAATCACGACAAAGGCGCTGTACTATTTATTTCGAATTCCTAGTCTCTACCTAATTTTATTATTTAAAAACAGATTCATAAAAACATACTTATAACTTACAAAAATGTACAGAAAAACATACTTACCCGGTTTGTCACTTTAAAAAAAACACACCTTTATTAAAAAGTTTGTTTGAATAGAACACGGTTTGAAATTTGATTAATTGTTCAAATGGTTTGAAACAAATGGCTCTAAGATAAAAAAAAACGTCGATCTTCATTATAACTCTGTTCATGTAACTTGTAAAAAAAACGTGAAACAGAATTAAACTTTTGATATTCAGGAATGCGGCTAGCCGCAAAGCAAACCCAGGAGATTAAAGCATAGTTGTTGAATCTTGCAACTGCGCAAAGCTCTTGTGGTGATTAAATTAGCGTGATATTATTTGCTTGCTCGCTCTGTAAACCCAGAGTTCAGGACTCAGAACCCATAATCCACCGCTTTCAACTCTCGACTCCTGGCATTAGACGTTAACCCGAGCTTTTAAATAACATTTTACAAAACTTTGTTAAGTCTGAGTTACAGTTTGTTAGGTGACTCTACATATCAATCTCTTTCCTAGCCAATTATGTATGCACGTGTCACCTGAAAATCTATAATGCTAAAAAAGGTAGCATTTTATACGATTTACATATCAAAAGAAGAATAATTTTCATTTTTTATCTTTATGAGATCGGTATTAAATATTTTTTTGTTGATTATTAGTATTATCTATTCTCAATAAAATTGGATGCTCTTATCAAGTCATCTAGCCAGACAGCAAATAGATACGTTTTTTTATCATTACCATGTTAAAAGCCAATATGAGAAGAGAATAATTGGCATTTTAGAAACTTTTCTCTAATAATATGAAGAAATCACTATAACTATGCGATGTTCCCATTTAAGAGGAAGCTACAAGCCAAAAATGTGTAAAGTCTTGATAAATCTATACCTTATAGTACACTATAAGGTACTATAAGGTATAGCACTTACTTTCGGCGGAATTCCTGAAATTCATTGCTGTAGATAACAAGCATTAAAATCGCTTAACAAACGGAGTCTAGAAACGTTCGATTTCAAGCATAAAACTGGTTTTTATTTATTTTGTAAATAATTTTATAAGAAAGCAAAAAAGTTAATTTAGTGAAACTGTCACAGATAATCTTAGCTATAATACTGAATTTTCAAAAAGTTTTTTTCTTTACGCGTTCATACATTTCTAATGAAAAAATATTTTTTTTAGTAGTTTACATTTATATTTTGAATTGAGTAATTTATTTTTTAATTTGTATTCTAATCAAGCAAAACGATAGGAAAACCTTCAATTTATCTAAAGCATATTTTTTGGTTTTCACAATATACACCAATTCCTTATAAAGATTAATTAAAATAGTGATTTAGCATTAAGCTTCGCTTTAAGGTAGAGTTTCGAACACATCGATAGCAGCGTCAGTGATACTGGGTCAGTGTGGCCGCATCACTGACGCACCATCATCGACGCGTTGGTCATTTAAAAAAAAAGTTACACTTATACGTTACGTACCATAATAATAGTTTTATTCCAGAATGTGGGGAGGTTAGTGCAATCTCACACGCCGGTTCGAATTTACTTGGCTATTAGATCTCATCTCTAAACATAGGTAAAGACATTTCGATTAACGAAATATTTATATTCCATGTGGCAGTGATGTCCTACTTATAGAGTTGCATTTGAGTGGCGCTTAATGTGTAATATTTTGTAAACCTTTTAATATTTTAAATAGCATTTTTTTAAGGAAACGACCTTGTACCCCAATACACAGAACCTAAATAAAATAAGTCTATTTCCACGCTCAGAATTTGTCCCACTTTTAAACAAGTTTCTATTCAGCACTTACTTTCGGCGGAATTCCTGAAATTCATTGCTGGAAGGTTCGGAGCACATTATCGTAGAGGTCCTTCCCGGTACTGAATAGGCACCATCAAGAGGTGTGACATGGCGAGTTCTGGCTCCAAGGAAAACATTTGTCCGTTTCTCTTGCCTGACATTCCTTAACCTTTTAGTACCGTTCCCAGTCTTTAGAATTTTAAAATTGGAAAACTATCCATTCAATTGAAGAGAAGTTTCTATTACATTTTCCGGTAAAAAGTTCTTGGGCGGAAGAAAAATGGAAAAGTGGAATAGAATGGCTTGGTAAGGTTAGGTTAGGTTGAGGTCATCTGAATATATCCATTTGACCGTAATCTGCCTTCGTAGAAAAGAATATTTTGATTTTAAATTTATTTTCTGATCTTTTATTATCTACATTAATTTGTACATATTGGACAGATGTTCGAAGATTCCTATTTTAAATTGTATCTGTTTGATATTTATGTTGCAATACGATGTATCTAAATGAGAATCTCATTCGTTCTGCCAAGGAAATCGAATCTACTACAAAAGTTTAATAAATTGTGGAAGATCAAAAAATAAAGCCGAAACGTAATCAATAATTACTTAGGTTTTAATGAAATTTCTATTGTTTATCCTTAACCTGTAATAATTCTTACTGTTTATTTTAACTTATAATAGCAATTCCTGAAAACGAAAAAAATTAAAAACAACAATCCCAAGCCAGTGAAATGACGAAATTACACATGGAGAAAATTGTACAAAATTATACCTAAATGCAGTAAATACACACGTCAAAGTACCAAATCCTTTTTTTTAAAATATGAAATATATTTAACAAACATTTAAAAACTCTAAAATTTTAAATTAATAAAACAATCTGTGTTTGACTTGTGTAATTCCAGTAGGTGTAATTGTCTCCAGGTATAATTACGTTCATATGTCACGCCTGTGTTATTTGATTTTTTCCTGACACTCTAATTTAATACATTTTAAAATCGGTGAAAAATCCACACATGTTAAAAAAAACGTTTTTAAACTTTCATTTTTAGGATATTTTTAGTCATCATTTCAATACACGGTGCAAGAAAAGGTGAATTAGCATCACATATTCTTATTTATTTGAATAAGAAATAAAACGGACTCATTGTAATTTTTCCAAGAGCACAAGTAGTGTGATTCCCTAGGGTTAAGAGATCTCCAAACTCCATTTCACGTGTTTTTTAGTACGGCCCCGAGTAAGTTTTTGTTTATGAGATCCATAATATTACTATTAAAAACCTTTATCTGTGGATATAAGAAATAACGTAACATTATTTTTACCCTAAATAAATAAAACATAAAGCAAGCGTAAAAGTTGCCTTTTTTCATTTTCGAGGCAATATCGTTAGTAACACAGGCACTTAAATGTTTCTACAGTAATAGGGCACATATAGCGAATTTGTATTGGCTTGGAAATATTCGTGTGAATAGATTATTTGCTAAAATAATGTTTGTGTTTAAAATTTTTCATTTTTGTGGATATTTTGGTTCCTGATGAAATTGTGTATTTTTGTAACTGAAAAATAAAATTTGATATAAATCGGGAAATTTTATGTAAAGAATGGGTGGAATGTGTTTTGGGAATTGAGAAAAACCAACAAAACGTACATACTAGTTCTAGCGGGAAACAATGTTATAACGAAAATATAGTGCAATTTTTTTTATTACTTAAAAACATTTGTTGATACAACCACAATATAAGGGCTCCAGTGTCGTTTTGAGTTTTGGCGTTTGGTAGTCGTTTTTTTTTTTTTTATTTTTTATTATAGAAACCAACTTTTGAATTTGGGCAGTGAATCATCCTAAAAAATGTCAATGTAAGAGTTTAGAAAAATATTATTTAGCATATGAAGAGTTCGATTAATTGGCGAATTAGATGCTGCATTTGTTTTATAATTAAGCGTGTGGAATTGCACTGTATGTCGTGTACGTCTCAAAGGTATGTTAAAACTAATAAGGGACAGAAGTTCAGTACAAATGGTTAAAAATCTGTGTATAAATAATGAGTCAGCTACTACTCGTCTTTGCTGCAAAGTTTCAAATGTACACTCAAAGTTGTTGTTGAATTTGGAGGTAATATATTTTATAAATTGGTTTTGGATACGTTCTATACTATCTATATAAACATTACATAGATAGTATAGAACGTATACACGCGTTGACTTTACGTAATTTCATGCGGAAAAGCACAGCAAAGTGATGCAATTCTGATCTCAGTTCAAGATCCATTACTGGAAAATAATAATAACAGATTTTTCTTCTTCATTTTGAGAATCTTTATTCGGCATTTTTAATTTATTCAAAAGCAACTAAATGTTGTACCCGCCTAAGTCATTAATTCACATTTACGTAAGTAAACTCATTGTTTTGGTTTTGTTTTTAATAAAAATGAATTTCTGTCAAGTTGTTGAAATGGAGAAGGCTCTTAGTTGAGAAAGAGTAAGATTTATTTTTACAAAAAAACCTCTTGTTACCTGTATAAAAGGTGAGAGCTTCAATAACAGATCTGAAGGAAATAATCTTCATTACCCACACAGCCATGTCGGGTGTGAAACAGATATTAAAGCGACAGTTACACCAGGGGACAAATGTTCCACAACATGATGAGAAAAAAAAATAGAGTAATGTCGTCTGCGGTTGCTCGGCGAACGGTTCCAAATTCAACAGAACATAAGTCCAATTTCTCTGCACAAAGATACTTCAATGATGTTATGATTCAAATTCTCTCAATCTAATGTTCAATTCGTAGTGTGTGCCGCGAAATGTGCCGCGGCTAGATCCCTAGTGTAAACTTGGCTTAAAGGACGTAAAGCAGTCGCAAATAAACTGGAGGAATTGCCAAAAGAAAAATGTTGGATTTGTGTTTTACTGTTCACCTGGCTTTGGAAACATTCTGGCTTTTTTCGCTTTGGATTATTTCTGTTTTCTGAGAACAGCAAAAAAGGTTCCTCTATTTTTAATTAATAGGTACACAGGCGTAAGAAGAATTTCTGTAACTTGGATTACTGTAAAAATGCAGTAAATAAACTTATAATTTATTTTTATCAGTATTTTATTTTCCTCGATCGAAGTATATTGTTAGGCTGAAGTGAACGGGGAGGGGAATGAGATGGATAAGAGGAAGATTGGGAAGTAACCGGCTCTTCAGAACTGAAAACGATTATAGCCATTTCAAGCAATATTTAGATTTTGAATGGTTTCACAGAATTTGATCAATTCATCAAATTTCAGCGTTGATTTTCAAGTTCTGTAAAGTTTCTATTTAATTACTCTAAATATTTCAGGTTTATGAAACAAAAGGCCAATAATGATATAAAAACAGAACTTGAATAAGAACTTCACATGTCTTGAAAATCGGCTTTGAAATTTGATGAATTGTTCAAATTCTGTAAACCAACCCGTCCTTATCTATGTATCTAAAACTCTGAATAATATTACTCGATGTAAAAGTAAAGAAAAGCTAACTGAAGTGCATAATTAATAATGAAGTGCATCTTCACCACAATTTCGCCGCTTGGGACGATCATAGTTTTAAATCAGCGGAATGCTAACAGGCTAACCATTTTCGTACCAGCTTAGATTAAACTCCGCTAAGAGCAAAACCATAAAAGTTAAGCCAACGTTACTTTTATGAACTATAAAAAAATTGTGGTTGATGCTTTCTAGGAGATAAAGTAAAACATTTATTTATCAATTTTACTGTCATTTGTACATCCAAGTTTACAAATGTCTAATTTATTATAACTTACAAGCACATCTACATAATTTATTTATTTATTTATTAATTTAAAAAAAAACATGACATATTACATATTACAGTGATCATTGGCTGTCCAACTAGGAGATTACCTGTTTTAGGACAGTCAGAAATAGGCAGATTTATTAAATGCGATTCTTGTTTAGTCTAGTGTATTGAATTTTACTTAGTTATTGCACTTTATAAATAATATGAAAAGTTTTCTTGGTTTATAAAGAAGTTGCTAAATATATATTTTAAATATATAAACAAAGAGAATAGACTAAAAGAATATTCAAATATGATAATTCAAAAATAGCAATATAGTAAAAAATTATTGACATGTGAGCTTATCAAATTGAAATTTTACTTTTTATCTAGATGAAATTAATAAGCTAGAGAATCAAAAATAGATAAAAGAAAGAAAGGAGATTAGAAGAAAATAGAGAATAAAAATAAGCCAAAAAATACAAATAGGGAATTAAAAAATATGCAAAAAGAAAAAAGTATATGTATAAATGGCCTCCGCCAACAAGTTGGTGACCGCAGCCTACCAGCACCAAGCGCCACTCCTGAGTGAGCGCTGGGCCCAAGCGCACTCAAGACCACACCCTGCATAGTTGTCCTTATTAGTAAATTTATTATATGTATTATACAATGTAAATCTATATGTATATTTATATGGGACGTGTGGGATTGCACTAACCTCCCCACATCCTGGAATAAAATATTATTATTATTATATTATTATTATTATAAATAAATATAAAATAAAAAAAAGAAACATGAAGCATGTAAGCTTTTCAACCATTCCGTGAAATCTTACTTTTAATTTGGTGAAATTAATGCGCCAGAGAATTCAAAATATATAAAAAAGAAAATAAATTGAAAGGAAGAGTAGAAATAGATATAAGATTAAAAAATAAGTTAATATTAAAAAAAGAAAAAAAAACATGTCTGCTTTTTATCCATTCCATGAAATTTTGTTGAATTAATGCTCTAGAGAATCAATATATATAAAAAATTAAAATTTAAAAGAGAGTTGAGAAACTAAAACAAGGAAAAATAAAATAAACAAGATGTAAAGAAAGGTTATAATAAGCAGATTTTGAATTTACAATGGTAAACACATAAATTTACTGTAATACATATATATATAAAATAAAATAAAATACATTACATTACATTACATACATACATTACATCCTTATTATTTACTAGCTAACTTGTATCTGGCGTTGGTGGGGGGTTATCTTTAGGAGATATATAGCATTGCGGACTTTTCTGAAAGCCTTTTTAAGATATACATTTATGTTGTAGATTATTTTGATGTATCTCCTAAGGTTTAGCCAGCGTTAGCCCTAAAATTCTTTTTTACGACATGATTACAAAACATCAACTTTTATAAATGTAATATTCAGGTATTATAGGTTTAAATGAACCTTTCCGAAGATATTATCTAAATGCTATTAAAATCCGTTGCATAGATTAGAATAACTATGCGCACAAACAGACGCGGATAGCGAATTTGTTTTATAGTTTTTAGAGATTGCATTTTCTTTTGATTGTTATGGATCCTACAAAACAGCTTTTATATTTAATGTCAAAAAGTATGAAAATGCTCGGTAAATTAATTATTTTGAAATTTGAATAGGTTTATGTTAGATGTCAATTTTATTGTAATTGCTCAATCTAAAATATATCGGATGCATTTGAAAGAGAAATCCTTCGCTAATTCTTCCACTGAGGGAAAATGTGTACTTACTTTTGGTTCGTTCTAGAGCTTACCATTCTTTTGGCTGAAAACAAAAAACGATTCTCGACTAATTGACGGTTTTCAAAAATAAAATGTCCACAAACTAATTGTCATTGATGCTGACATAATGGAATTTGTTCATTAGAGCGGTAGTATCTACTCAAATATTTACTTTATTGCAATACGCTCGTTAAATTGATCGATAGTTTAGTTGCGTAATCGCTTCAACAGTTCTGGAACAATAATATTCCTATTATATGTAAATATAACTAAATAAAAATAAAAACAGGTACCTACCAATAGATAGACACGTATTGAAACATTTATTTTTGGAATTTGTTGTTGCTTTTAGGACGTAAATAGATGCTAAATTCCATCAATAAGACTGTCTTAAATTTTTAATTTAATTTAGATTCTTTCATAGTTTTTAAAGATGATTAATCAAACGATTGATTTTCTATGTTAATTTAGATGTACCTACGTAAAAAAAATCATACATCTAGAGTCTAGAGGGAATGAATACATTTCACACTAAATTAACAATACAGTCTACTATATGTATTCTTCATTGCCCAGAATACTTATAGAGGGAAGTAATTATACCGAGTATTTCTTTAATTTATCATTTAACAAATACAAAAAGATTGTTATGTATAGTAAATATGTAATATATTAAAATAAAATTTTAACTATTCATATGTAAAAGCCCCTAAAAAGAGCGTTAATAAAGTAATAAATAGTAAAAAAAAACAGAATAAAAGTTGTTGTAACTTCTCTCACTTTCTCATAAACCATGCTTGCATAGAAAAAGATATACATTTATTATAGTTACGGAGTTCCCAACGGCAGAAACTCGCTGTTTATATTTTCTGAAGAAAGAATTTTTATTTTTTATTTTTGAAATTTCATTATTTTATGTTTTTTGTACAGTTAAAAAACGTTAGCAAAAGTACGAAATGTTGCCTATTTATTGCTTCCGGTGAATAATTTCTCTGTAAATAAACTAGAGAGTGTCATAAAAAAATCCCTTCGGAAGTCGAACGCCGCGTTGTTTCACAATTATAATTCTGAAAGCATGTTTGTCATGTGACTAATCCCATAAAGCGATTCAATTTATCATTCAAACCAGATTCAAATAATTGGTTTACCCTTCGCACTTTTCACAAAACACCGAATAATAAACGCGAATGGATTTTTCGCAAATTTTCTGAAATTCATTTTGGCGCGCTCGCTCTTTGCGCTATCGGGCGCTAGCAGGCGATATGGGGTCAATCGAGTTCTGCCAAAGTGCTTTGGAAAGCTTTACTCGGGGAGCCGCCGAGGGTGGGAGTGAGCCGTAGGCTGGTGTGAGGACGTGAGTGCCCATATCCGCCCTGGGTGGTTTGTGCTCATTCTGGAAAAGCGACTCTGCATCTGAGCCAAGGAGTAGTATGGTAATGAAACACTGTTACCGACGTGAGGGCAGTGTTCAGGACAGGGGAGTAGATCAACTTACATAATACTTAAAGCAATGCATTTACTGAAATGACCTCGAAGTTCTGCAGTGGTTCTGCTCTCAATCGTTACTCGTGAAATGTTTGAAATCACATCGACCGTAAAACACGTTAAAACGTAAATTAAATTAAAAAAATATTAATGATTATGACAATGTGTTATGGAACTGGCAGATAAAGAATGAAAGTAGACCGAATGCTATAGAAATGAGATCAATGATTCGCATATTTGGTAAAACGTATAAAACGATCGTGGGAGAAATGTGGAGATTCCCAAATAATACAAGACTGATGAATGGTGGAAGAAGTTGGAGACGCCCGAGGAAGAACAAGTGAAATAAAAAGGGTGTGCATGAGACGATATACGAAGCAAACAGTATGTATCAAGACAGAGTAGTTTGGTGGTCTTTTCTGCTTACCCCAGCAGTAACTGATTGATGGTTAGTTAGTTAACCATAAAAAAAAATCTGAAACTGTACCTCTCAGACTTATTTATAAATACATTATAATAACGTCAAGTACTTACTTACCATTAACGTTGGATCTACTGACAAGTTGAAGAAACCACATATAAGAACTAATAGACTTTAAAAGGCCTCTAGACACGGCACTGTAACAGTCCAACTCCATTTATTTTATTTTTGCCTAGCCCCAATGTTACGTGATTTTCTACGATTAATTGCAGAATATTTTCAGGAAGCGATAAAATTAATATTTACCTCAACCTACAAACTACCAGGAACATTCGTTCAACCACAAATTATTATATCACTAAAGAATTAGATGTGAAATAAAGCATCAAATTGGACGATATTTTTTCAAATAAATTCTAGGTCTAAATAATTATTGTTAATGTTAATTAATTTACGTTACATTAGAAAACTATAACTGTGGACCTACACCGAAATGTGTGGTCCCAAACTTTAGATGTTTTAGTGGGTTGTGAAAATTAGTGAACGACGAATTACACCTACCAAGTGCTAGGCCAAGTCACTAGTTTTGTTTCTTGGACGAGCAACATATTGGAGAGTAGAGGTGATCACATGTAGAAGAGATAGTGGGCGAGTCAGTTCGTTGAGATTAGTTTAAAGTGCTCTTGACATGGTTACGCCAAGTATTAAAAACAAAAACATAAAAATTTCTTAATATTTGTTTTTTTTTTTTCACTGACTGACTCGGCTGATCGCACCAACCGAGTGGAATGCGAGCGAACCGCCGAGTTGAGTATACGGGTGGAGAAGGTTCTTACTCGACCGAGTCATTTGGACTTGCCTTTATCCACTGTGTCGCCTGAATCACTCGCCCGCTGTGCCGAGTGTACTGATCACACCAGCCAAGCACTCGGCCAATGCACTGTCTCGACCGAGCACTCGGTAGGTGTATTCAGGCATTAATATCCTTGATTTTCAGGACGAAATAAAATACATCGAGCAAAAAGATAATTGCGTACAATAAATTATAGAATAACAGGACGTATGTTATGTGATGGCTCCAGACGGTCGGCAGCAGTTGGAATTATTGGGCAGAAAACAATTTACGACAAATGACAACAAATCCGCCCATACCAACAATGCATGCTTTCAAAACAAACGAAACCGATTTTTAACAAGTAAAGTTTTGTTTTCTTGTATTATTCGTGGCTACAACAGGAAGCTATGGTATGGGTGTTAGGAACTAGATAAATAACATGACAATCGGAACCCCAATAAATTTAATTTGGAATCCAACACCGAAACACACGTGAATTATATATGATTTTAAATCATTATCATGTTCAATGTGCTCATTCATGATCAAATTGATGCGTTCTGCAAAATTGACGTGAACGTGCATTAATGCACTATTTCCAAATTGACGCGAACACGGTGCATTATTTCCAAATTGACGTGAACACGGTGCATTAGTATATTATTTCCGTACGTCCTAGCAAAATCATTTATAATGAGTGTATTCAGATGTATTATTATTATTATCATCATCATCATAATTAATTACAGGTAGCGCAGGCCCGTGAAAAATCATGAGATAGTCACAGTGGCACTATTGCGTTCTAATATCTCGTCGAAACGTTTTCCACTATTATCACGCGAGTACCATTGCACGGGGATTAGATTCGGTAGTCTCCGGTCGTTCGGAGTTTAAAGCAAAAGTTCTAGAGTTCATTGAACCCGAGTTACAGATGGAGGCAAAACAGAAATTGATGTTTTTTAATTGTTATTTATTTATTTTGTAAGAAACAAACAGCTTTTATATAATATACAATGATAGATATAAATATACAAGTTAACTGAAGTCAAGCCACAGAAGTTTCTTATGTTAAAGTTAATTGGAAATGAAGTTTTAATATCTTAAAATTAATTTGGTGTTAAAGGAAGGGGAGAGGAAGCGGAAAATAGGAAGAGGATAGGAGATGCTCCTGATACATAACATACTCTCATATTAACAATCGATCGTACGCATTACTTAATATCGATATTTCTTTAGGTTATTACCAAAAATGTCAATGCTGTAAAATTTAGTATTATATTGTGCACATATTCGAGGAATTGGGGATTTTTTCGAATGTTTGTTCTACACGAGGGTAGATAAAATAAATCAGATTGTCGGGTTGATCTAGACGGAATATGAAGATTTATTAAATTGGTAAGTTCTGGTGAGTCCAGACCATTTTTTAAGAATTTAAATATTCAATATTGACATTTTTCAATACGGCTCCCGTTGTCGCCAATTCGGCGAAAATCACAGTCTATCTAAAAACCTTACCAACGCTCGATTTATTTTTTTTGTTCTAATTTTACTATTCCCCAAGGCCTAAAGTAGGCGATAGAAGCAGGTGCAATAAAATCACGGTTTTAAAGTTCGCAAACTTATTTGGCTCGATTTCGATCGGTGACACGCGACAGTTTAGCTCATACATTGACGCGATGTCGTCGGCAGAAGGAGCGTTGTGTTATTTATCAATTATATCACACTAACTGACATGTACCCGGCGTTGCTCGACTATTCTCTACTTTCAATAAATATAATATCCATGTATTATAGTATATAAACCTTCGGAAGAAAATCTCTAAATCAGGGGTGTCAAAGATACGGCCCGCGGGCCGCATGCGGCCTTCGGACCCTATCAATACGGCCCGCGAGCCGTATGCGGCACTCAGGTCCCATCATTACGGCTCGCTACCACGTGACAATATTATGCGATTGATTTACAGTGTAATTTCAAGAGACGCGCGCATCGGACGCGGTGCGCCGTGCACCTAGCGTGAGCGTAACCTTTTCCCTTACGCCGGCTGGTGGCGCTGGTCTGGTGCACGACTCGTACTCACTGATTGTGCATTTTTGGTAGATATGACAAAACACATGAATGACCACAATTTTATTTTTATTTTTTATATGTTCTTTATTCAGTAAAGTTTATACATTAGAGTAAACGGGTAAATTTTTGGCCACCACACTAGGCACATGCCCGTGTTGTAGTGGTCAATTTTATGTTAAGTATAATAATACAAATTAAAAATAAGTTGAATGAAAACAAAATAATATAAAAATAAAATAAAATAATTTATACATCTAGAACAAGTATGAAGTATAAAGGAATTAAAAATAATGCAAAATATCTACATAAGTTTAAGATATATGAATATAACAAATAGGTGTGGAAAACAGAAAAATTTAAAATAATATAAAAAGTATATCAAAGAAAATACGTATTATTGAATTAAAAATAATACAAGGAGCATGTATCAAAAAAAAAGAAAAAAATACAAGTACATTTGTGTAATTAAAATCGAATTAAAAGTGTAGTAAAAATACAAGTACATTAAGTACAAGTGTATTTCTAAAAAAAGAATACAAATACAATATAAAATCAATATAAATCAATATACAATATAAAGTTACAGGGTAAAGACTTGATCGTCACTCAAATGTATTCGCATTTACAAGCCTTCGAAACAAAATTAAGACTGTGGGATATTCCTGTGTATGTTTGGTAGTACGTATTTATGCGAGCAGATGTTTTCCGTTATGAAAATAAATAAAAAACAAACATCGCTCACGGCTTACGGATGAAAATCTCCAATCGATTCTAAAAGTAACTACGACGAATATGACACCCGACATCAATGAACTTGTCAAAAAAAAGAGAAGTCAGGTGTCCGGCTCAAGATAATTTACCTTGTTACCCTTCTTTTTAACTTACTGAATTTATAATAAATAGGTATCTAACTAAATAAAGATTTTAACAATTAAGTATGGGTTTTATTTTTTAAATATTGAGTCCGGCCCGCTTACACACGCCAAATGTTATAAACGGCCCTTAAGAATATCCAGTTTGACACCCCTGCTCTAAATGATAGTTAAAACCCAAAATCAAACTCCGTTGCCCAGTTAAGAATAACTATGCGCACAAACAGACAGACGCGGATAGTGACTTTGTTTTATACTATTTAGAGATACCATTGTATTGTCACGATTACGAATTTCCTAAAAGTTTTTTCAGGAAACTGCCTGCAATCCCGTTATTAGTTCATTATGATATGGCCCTTCTATATTTAAAAGCACGCCCTTCAGGTGAAAACGGGAACCTTCTTTATGGATGGGGGATAGAGGTTTACCACACCATATAATTCCTTTGATCGTACCGGGACTCATTTCTGAGTTTTAGATGCACGCACATTGTACACTTACTTTAATAATATATGTTGATTACATTTTAAAAGCCAACAAAAAAGACAAAATCATCGAGTGTGGGGAAGCACTGGCTTATGTAAAGAGAGCGATTATCATATGTGAATTTATTAATAGAATTATGTGAAGGGAAGGAAAATAATTATTTGAGAATGTCTGAGCCACTGTATGAAGAGCTCTTGCACTTGGTTACAACTATTATAGCTAACCTGACATATGTCATGATACTCAAAACAAGAACGGATAGCAATTGCTGACAAGTCTTAGCACAGATGGCAATTGCCAAATTGCTTAGGAACTATTGACGGGAAACAAGTTGCTAGTGTGCTTTCTGCTGGTGCTGGCTCACATTTCTTTAACTATAAAGGCTGTTATATAATTGTTTTAATGGCTATAGCTAATGCAAATTATGATGTTGGATCAGATGGACGTATTTCTGATGGGGGTGTGATATAAAAACACTTAAAAAAAGGCTCTCCGTGAATCGCGGCGATGACAGACGTGCGAGCCTTGACGTGGACGATGAATAAGGTAAACAATCAGTTTCTTTATACCGTCGTTAAGAAAGAGTTGGGGGCCTCCACCCACCTAAAACATTGCATATGTAAAGCGTGATTTTGTAAAATTAATAAATTTTAAAATCCATTTTAAAGATATCAGAACTGGCAGAGCTTGAAATTAACGCTTATGATTTTTGCATAACCTATCGAGCCTTTAACGGTACCCTTACCCCCATCACTGGCAATAGTAGTATTGTGTAAAAACTTGTC
The DNA here is from genome assembly GCA_026573805.1 of Hesperophylax magnus. Classification (NCBI taxonomy): domain Eukaryota; kingdom Metazoa; phylum Arthropoda; class Insecta; order Trichoptera; family Limnephilidae; genus Hesperophylax; species Hesperophylax magnus. Next base: position 2,325,243 of record JAIUSX010000071.1, read on the forward strand.
GCTGTATGGTATTGTATATATGAAAATAATGTTCGCAAACCAAAATAATGTTTGTTTATTGTTCTGCAGGTTTATACGCCGTATTTGTAAAAAAAACCATGGACGAAATGCATTATATAATTTGCTAAAATTCTGCGTCAATACAAGTTCGCGTAGTGAGGGAAGTTATGTCCATCTCTAAAAATATGATACGAAATTTGTGCAACTTTGAATAGTGTGTAAAATATTGGAATATATTGTAATACATAAAAATCTTTATTACAAGGCATTTGTAAGATTTAATAATTATGCAGAGGCAGCTTCAAACTTTAAAATTGATTCACTGAGTGTACGGAGGCATCATAGGATGCACTATTCCTGTATAAAATAGTTAAAAATAATATTCAATGCCCAGAGTTACTAAATAAGATTCAATTCAATGTACCTGCACGTTCAACACGCTCTTGTCTCCTGTTCAGGGTTGATCAAAGCAAAACGAACTATAAGCAGAATTCTTGCCTGAACATACTATGCAATAATTACAATAGCGTATTATCCAAGGTGGATATTTTCAATTGCAAACTTACTAAATACAAGAGGTCCATAAAATAACATTTCTCTGATGACTTGTGATAAATTTTATGTCTATATTGTTTATATTTCTATTATGATTTGATTTATGTATACAAACTCTCTCCATGGCTATTGTTGTGTTGATAAATGTTTTGTTTTGCAATTTTTCGTTTTATATAATATTTTGTTTTGTATAAATTTTTGAATTCATATTCTTTTTTTACAAATTGAATTTACTTATTCCTCATAATGTTGTCTCAGTAGAGGTAAAGTCACAAGGAGGAAATCCATAATTGGATTTATTTTGGCCATATAATACTTAAGTAAAAACTGAAATAAATGTTAACTGTCGATTTCCCGAAAATTAATAAATAAATTTATACCACCAAAAAATAAACTTTTACTTGACTCTAAATTATGATTGAAAATCATATTGAATACATCTTAGAACAAGTCTTCATTCAAATGAGCTTCTGTCTACGCATCACAAAACTATTCAATAAATATTAGAGCATTTGGAATCCTAAATACCTACCAAACTTATAATAACCGAATTGAAAATTTTCAAAGAAAATAATTGAAACACCTGTTTATCGTTTTGAAAATCTTCAGTGTAACCCTATTACTCTTTACAAACGGAGATTTTTTTGACTTATTGTATCTGAATTAGATTGTGAACTAATTTAGTGACTCACCAGCTCTATTAGAAAGGATTGCATTTCGGTGCCCTGAACGTAGTACCAGATTGAATACCTTATTTTAAATACAACATTTCAAATTGAAATACGCACAAAACTCTTTACTCGGACGTATCCGCAAATCTTACAATACCCTAAGAGATATTGATAGTTTCCACCGTATCCTAAAAACTTTTAAAATCAAATTGACCTTACAATGAACTTAAATCAAAAACATTAATTCATTATTCTTTATTACTTCTATTATAACTTTGAATAGCTACTTGCTTCCTAATCTGTAACAATAATATAAATGTTGTAAATTGAACATAAATTTTAATATTTATTAAAGGTAAACATATGTTTACAAGGTTTTATGCAAAGCACAAAGGATAACGAAATATTATAAGCAAAATTATTAGCCCAAACATTATGCCACAATTAAATGCCTAAATTATTAACACAAATATAAATTGAAAAAATACCCCGAAGATTTTTTCAAATTTATATTCGTGTTTCAGAATCCTCGGGGTATTTTTCCATTTTATAACATTTATGTGGTAACTAACTAACCATCACGCCGTTTCCCCGCAGGGGTAGGCAGAGAGGACGGACCGCCAAACAACTCGGTCTTGGCACACACTCCTTGCCTCATTCACATTCATACATCGTCTCATACATACTCTTCTATTGTTCTGACTCTTGACATGGCCCGACTCAAGTATCTTGATTCACTTGGTCGTGCCATGTCTTCCTCGGGCGTCCCCGACTTCTGCTACCATTCACATTTGCATCGTATATTCTCCTTACATTCCTTTCTTCGCTCATTCGCTCTACATGCCCAAACCATCTAAGCGTCCCTTTCTTGATCTTACTCATTACGCTTAAATCAGCCTAGCACTCTTTGCGGATATCCACATTCCTCACACGATCATACATGGTTTTACCACACATACGCCTCAGGGATCTCATTTCAACAGCATTCAATCTACTTTCATCCTTTCTTTGCCAGTTCCATGCCTTACTTCCATACATCAGGGTAGATACTAGCACTCCATTATGGACTGCTAACTTCGCTTCTTTGGACAATTTCGTATTTGTGTTTCAGGCTAATAATTATTGCTTTTAACAATGTGTTATCCTCTGTGCTTTGCATAAAGCCATGTCTTTTAAGCATATGTTTACCTTTAAATAATATTAATATTATTTGACAAATCAAAATATTTCACCCTTAAATGAAGATATAATATAATTCGATGCCACCTAGTGAGAAATTAAGTATTTAACAATACGTTTCTTACAAACATAAAGTTGGTTGTTATCAGGTGTAAAAAATAAAAAAAGCAATAATTCTTGAATGAAATACTAGTATTTATAGAATTATTTGTCTGTTAAAAATAAGCCGAGGTAGCATAGTGGTTCCGTGCACCTGATCGACAATCAGAAGATGCGGGTTCAATTCCCGTCAGCGGCATCTATTCTATCCCCGAAGATTTTTTCAATTTATATTTGTGTTTCAGGCTAAAAATATAAATTGCTTATAATAATTTGAACTTAACTGGTTTATTTTATAGTCACCATAAGAAAAATTAATATATAAGTAATATGTAAAATTAATATATAACTGCATGTTTTGTGAATAAACTTAAATAAATTAAAACATTCACCTTTAGATAAGTAGGCTAAACGCTCCTGAAAGATATGTATTTATTATATTGCACGATCGGTTTATAAATGTGGCGGATGAAACAATTATCACGAAAATGGATAAATTACGGTATGATTACGATTTATAAATTAAGATTTAATACATTTCTGATGTAAAATATTTAGTACATTAAGAAGAGCAATCTCAGTAAGAAAATTAAATTAACACAAATTTGAGATTGACGTGTCATAGAACAGTTCCGAAACAGGTTTGAATGTGTGCTGTGTACATATAGGTTTATGTTATGTCACCGTTTGTGTGTTCGTGTATTATGCGAGGGTGTAATGTTTTTAATATGTATTGTGTATATCTTGTGTTCGCGTTGCCGCAACCCTTATGCCATGTGTGCGTACGTGTGTTGACATTTTGCATGATCTATGGCTTCCATTAAAGGTCGTGCGAAATGTGTCTTTAGGCGAACTGTTCAGAATGGCCGGCTATATAATAAAATGAAGACAAAAACTAAGTGTACCCTTACCATATGTATACTTACGACATGTACTGTGCCCCGTACAAGTTGTGTGTAAGCCGTGACACTGTATGAAATTAATTAATTTAATACGGAGATACGTGTTAGTCGAAGAGAGAATATAATGTCGTATAAAAGTCGTGTTTGCCGACGCGGCGGCTTGGAAAACTTTGCAGGGTGATGTGTGTTACTTTTGCGTTTCCATTGTTTAACTTTCTATTACTTTTAACATTGCAAAAACAAACTCGTTCGAACAAGTTCGTGTCTAAACAAATAACGTATGTAAACATTTGTAGATTTTAATACTCCCTACATAACTACGTATAATACAAATATTCGTATCAACAAGAAAATAACGATGAAGGAGTTGTTGTTGAACGTTGGTGATTATTTTAATTTGTTCGTTCTTCAGCATTTTACCTAAAAAGTTTGTGAAAAGATATTTGCTGAAGTTGTAATAAGCAACCAAGAGTAGCTCTGGTATCACGACGAATGAAGACATTACAAAGCGGCATTGTTGAGGAAAAATACAAGCCGTATAATTTATTCTCACGCGGTAAATGTTACACTATTGACAATATGTAGAACAAGCATTTGAACAGGCATCTCCGGACTGCTCGATTACACCAATTCCTCGGAGAACCTTTCATTGGTATACTAGTACAACAAACTCTCTAAATGTCAATAATGTACGAATGTAGAACACCCTTTTGAGCAGGCATCCCCGGACTGCTCAATTACACCAATTCCTAGGAGAACCTTTCATTCATATACCAGCACAACAAACTCTGTAAATGTCAATAATGTACGAATGCAGAACACCCTTTTGAGCAGGCATCCCCGGACTGCTCAATTACACCAATTCCTCGGAGAACATTTAATTGGTATACTAGCACAACAAACTCTGTAAATGTCAATTATGTACGAATGTAGAAACACGCTTTTGAACAGGCGTCTCGGGACTGCTCAATTACAGCAATTCCTCGGAGAACCTTTGGTTGATATACCAGTAAAACAAACGCAGAATCTCCACCTGCTCACTTTTTGCCGCAAACAACGCAATTAGTGTAGCGTTATGATTTTTCTCGTTATTGAAATATGTGTTTTGCTATTTGATATTTAAGAAAACAACCCGTAAAGAGCAAAGTATTTTCACTATGATATATATATCTGTTTTTAAATATTTTCTAAAACCTATAAAACAATTTTTTTGGTTTGGCTGAGGACTGAACCTTCCTTCCCAGGGACCCGAGTCAATCCCACTACCGACCTTACCAGATGCCGATCAAGTAGGACTGACATTTATTTACCTCCGTAATATAATAAATGCGTAAATATTGTCCACGTGTATGTGTACGTGATTTACACAAAAAGCTGATAGAATGCATTGTCAACGACAACAAGTCAATCTGCCGAGTTTTAGCTCGATCGGATTTCGGGAAGTGGGTTAATTTCCGCTTTCAAAACTTGCATTAATTCAATATCGAACACAAAAATAGATGCGATCATTATTTTTTTTTCATATTTATCCTCATTGTAGTGATTTCGCACCAAAGAGCACTGGGCAAAATTTTGATTTCAGTTTATCAGTGTTTTTCAACAGTTTTGGTCTTATACAAATACAATATAATATACAAAGATAAATGGATTATCAAAAACCAGATGTAGTAAATACAGGTGCTTTTCTTCGAAACGTTCTTTCTTACATAATCGAAAAAATAAGATGACGATGGCGCCGAACGGATTTTGCAAAGTTTCAGTTTTTCTACTTCTTTGCGCGAGGTTTCAACCATACCCATAATTCTTGCCGAGATGTATTCGAGGATATTATTTTACGTATAATATTATGTAGGTATTTTTTTCTTCTTTCCAATTTCCGTAATTCTAGGAATAGCTGACGGCGAATTATTTTTATTTATATTACTTTTCAATGGATGTCGATATATTTCGCTTCTTTGACGTTTAATTTAATGGTTCGTAACTTTTGCACGTGCAGCAATTTGTTTTGTATGTAAGATATGAAAATGAAAGTAATAATATTAATGTCAGATAAATTAAAAAAAATATTAATTAATTTAGATTGAAAGGTGAAAAACATAAATTATTCTCAAATTAATCATTTGGGTTTCATCATCATATCCAAAATAAACAAAAGAGTTGATCAATAAAAAAATGGGGACGTCCCATGAAGAGATGACACGATCAAATAAATCATTTATTGAAGATTGAAGAGCATGCATGAGACAGTGCTGTAATGTGAATGAAGCAGGGATTGTCAGGACAGAGTAGTGGTGGAGCGTTCTAGTCTCTCTGTCCAGTGTTTACACATTTAAAATCATTTCGTCGCCATATGACATATTGATGGTTAACGTAGTAGGATAATTGTTTTGGTACTTTGTTAAGTGATTTGTTAGTTAGTAAATTGGTATTTTTCAATTTTTAATTAAGCTGTACGAAATTATTGTAGAAAATAGAACGATAAAACAACATTTCAATGAAAATGTGCCATTAATATATTCTAAGGATATTGAAAATATTTTGTTATGATGATAGGCATCGTTTACGCAAAAAATGCAATTGCGTTTTGAATAGCAAATTTAAATTGGTAATTAAACGATCTAGAAAAACTAATTTATAATTTATTGCTATTTTATCAAATATATTCAATTTATCTTTTGTATTTGTTTTTAAAGGTTTTGTTAAACGAAATTTTAAAATTGTCAATGCAGTCAAAGCAAATGAGTTTAGAACAACAGATGAAAATTATTAACCCTCACACTAAAATTAACGATTAGAAATACATTCCAATTCATTTCTATTCTGTTGAGTGATTATGAAAATGCTCTGTTATAATATTTTAATACATTCCAATTCATTTCTATTCTGTTGAGTGATTATGAAAATGCTCTGTTATAATATTTTAATACATTCCAATTCATTTCTATTCTGTTGAGTGATTATGAAAATGCTCTGTTATAATATTTTAATACATTCCAATTCATTTCTATTCTGTTGAGTGATTATGAAAATGCTCTGTTATAATATTTTAATACATTCCAATTCATTTCTATTCAGTTAAGTTTACATAAATGAATGCAGGAAATGTTATTATTTTAAAACAAGGAATACAAAATGTTAATTTGACTTGGGGGAAGAATGAATTTAAATTGAAATTCTTGTGATTTTTTATTACTGATATATCCAGTAGTTTTGAGTTGTTGGCAAGTAAGCTGAAATGTTGGCAGGGAGATCCAGTAACAGAAGCAGTTGAAGTTCCATTGTTCGTACAAATGACTAGCAGCGAAGTATTTTAATGTTTACCCGGCCGAGCGACGCGCGGGGCTGGCAGACCGTTCTAATTAGTCTTTAACGGGGAGGGACTTGCGCGACCGGCCAAAAGCGAAATCACTCGACGCGGCGAGTGAGTCTATGTCCTAACTCTGGGGGATCTAGTGGCGGTGATCATTACTGTCACTAAAACTCTGAAATTCCCAGAGTTGGAAGAAGCTTTCAACCAGACCTTAAAAATGACGAGTCGATCGCTAAGAGTAGTAAGAGTTAAGAGTTAAGTTTTAAGTGTTTAAATTTCAAGTTAAGAGATAAGATTTGAGCGTTAAGAGAAAAAAAAGTTTATATTTTAGCGTAAAGGGTTAAGAGTTATATTTAAAAGTTAAGAATTAAGAGTCAAGTACTTAGAGCCAAAAGATGAGTGTCAAGAGATGAAAATCAAACGTTAAGCAATTACATTTAAAGTTAAACGTTCAGAGTTAAAAGTTGAGCGTTATAGTAATATTTGGATAATTTATAAAGCGCCGTTTTCAAGAAAAATCACCTCAAGGGCGCTGACATGTGAAATAAGAGTTGAGATTTTAGAGTTAGAATTAACAGCTAATAGTTAAATTAGAGCTAAGTGTCTCAAATTAAAATTAAAAGTGTTAAGAGTCGAGAGTTAAGATAAATTAGAATTGAGAATGAAGAGTTGAGAGTTTGATTTAAATTTAGCAATTAGCAAATTAGAGTTGAGAGTTAATAATCAAAATTAAAAGATAAGAAATGAAAAGATATCTAATCATGCAAAAAAATTGCGTTTATGTAGAAACAAATTTTATGGTGGTAATATATTTAGGCCTATATTTAAAATTAAGTAGGTATTATCATGTTGTTAAATTCTCTTTAATTTTTCTAACATGCCTGTGGTTGCCGTATTCTCTTCTTGACTTAACTCTCCCATCACGTCTGTGAGCTTAGCACGAGCGCGTGCGATGAAGTCCTGACGAGAACAATCGAGCTATGACAAAAACCACGTCCGTTGTCAATTTCAGAAGCGCGCTGGCCGTTCAGACACATAATTTCACGTAGAATTTTGCATTTTCACTGGGTATATAACATTATTTAATATGTCACATTTTCCGATTTCATTATTTTTCCCTTCAGATGTTCGTGATTTGTGTCTGTAACGGCGCCATGTTGCCACTGGGCGACTGATACGAATTTCACGAACGTCGCCGGCTGGAGATTTATGAAAATGAGAGAGATTATCTTCGAGTGCGATAAATTACCTTTTTGATTAAGTTCACGGTGTGTTTTGCGCCCCTTGCGGTAGTTTTATAAAGGAGCTAATGCTCCATCTATTTTATCTCCACGACTAACCGTTTTTGTTGAACATGTGATAATATATTTTTATATATATATATGTATATACAAACACTTTATAAATTTAAGGCAATAATATACCTATCTGAAATATCTATGAAGTTATTCTGTCTGAATTTCATCCGCCCAGTTACGATTTTGAAGCCCTGTTCGTACTGTGAAATAAAAAGCTGGCAGCTAATTTTTCTAACCGATCGCAGCGCTTAGCAGAAACAAAAACTGTTGAGCAAATCGCTCTCTGATGGGCACTTCAGTCAGGATCCACGCGAAATCAGTACGGCAATAATTAATTGCATTGCACTTAATCACTTAATAATCTTACTGTGAACAAAGCACTAGAGTAAAAAAAAACCTTTTTGTGAATATGTAGGTACCACAAGAAAGTCTTATTGCCCAGTGTCGAGAACAATTTTAGAGCCGTAGGCTATACCGATTGGGGAACGTTTTAAGGCCATCTAAGTCGATAGAAATGTATTGCGGACGTGTCCGTTCCCGAAGTAAGCTCAATTACTCCTTACTGTTGAAAATCATCAACCATTCAAATGTCGTAATTATTTCTACAGATGATAATTTTAATGGTCTGTCTGGAACCTAGGAGTCGAAAAGCTTTCTATCATTTTAGGAAATACGTTTATGAGGGGGAACAAATTGGTGCAGCCTCGTGGCAAGTCCAAGAAGTAAAGATAATGTAATGCATTGACCCAACTCTGAATTTGGTACTTTTTAACCAGAAAGCTGCTGTAGTATTTCTACTCTACGACAAAATGTAAATAAATCACTTTGAAATGAATAAAATGCTTACTCATTTGGAAAAGCCATTATAAACTAAATGAAGTGAAACATTTTATAATGTAACGATTTAAACTCGCTGTAACTCAAGTGTTATATTGATTTTATAAGAAAGCAGGAATATAAGAAAACCACATTTTTTCATATATCTTTATTTCTTTGATAATAATAAAATAATTGTTTTATTGTCAAAAATTCACTATAGACTTGTTTAATTTCATTTTAACTTCCTTTAATACAAATCAATTTTCATCTTTTACATCTGCCAGGCATCCTTCATAATTTTTTTCGAGACTCAGACTCAATAAATCAAATAAGCTCTGACCGCCGATTAGATGTGTTTGAAGTACCCCCAACCAAAGTCAGGTGTAATGTAATTCAACTGATAAGTACGTATATTGACGTTTCAAAATACCATGCAAATGAAGAAGTGTTAACACGAGCTCAACACCGGGGGTGAGTGCCCCACGGTTGACGTCTCATTAGCTTAATCTAGCGAGGCATAACATACACACTATTGACCTACAGCATTTTTTATATTATCACTATGAAAATATAATAATATCGATCCAATTTCCACTGTTTGCGTCTGCTTGGTCGGCAATGTGAACAGACTATTAAAATTAAGCGAATATATATTATTTACAATATATACATATATAGCTCCAGACGATTGGGATCAGTTGGTTGGAGTGGAGGAAGGTTAGGATGTTCCTGGCTATTCAAATCTGCTCACTAAATGTAGCTAAACATATTTGAAGCAAAGTTTTATTTCTGAATGGTGATCGGTTAAACTGAGATACATATTAGATGATTTTAATTAAATTCTATATTTGAAATGATACCATATATATTGAAAGATTTATGTCAACTACTATAAATATTATCGTCGCCGGAGTTTGTACACGAGTTTTGAACTGCGAGCCTATACCGAATGAATTGAAAGAATTCCTAACAAAGTATCATCAAAAGCAAATATTTTATGTGGACGGCGGAAAACGTGTTCATACAAATAATGATATTGATACATATTGATACATTGTATTTTACATGATATTCATACATTGTAGCATTTCGCTATGATATCTATTTGGAAAGGAACACGTGTTTTCGATATATTCTGAATGAATAATATTTTGTTCCGTGTAGTGGGACAAATAACAACAAAAAATTGTGATATTGAGGTTTTAAGAAATTAGATCATTTAAAGCCAAAGTCAAATTAAAAAGTGTTAATCATTCCATTGTACATAAAGGCAATATTTATGAAAACCTCTAAGAAAAAAAAACTCTTACGACCAAATATCTCAGGACGCACTCAACACCATTAGCCAAAACCTAATTTTTCATCGTAATATTTTTTGCTTGTAAGTACTTATTTGTCAATTAATTAATTTTGTTCTGATTAATCCTGACGAAGAAGTCATTAGTTTCGAAACATTTAGTTTATTTTGATCAAATAGTGCACAAAAGATATATATATATATATATATATATATATATATATATATATATATATATATATATATATATATATATATATATATATATATATATATTATTTTTTATTTGATGTCTTACTTCAATTCTTTCGCGACAAAATCAGGTACAGCTTGTAGATTTTCTTATTTTCTTGTGACTTTGCCACTATAATCTCATAGCCACTAGTTGTACCATTTTTGTCGCGAAACCTCGGAGAACAAAATATATCGTAGCAGGGGTACAATGTAAAACAAAACGTAGACTGATGAATCGTGTAAAAAGAAAAAGGCCAGGCGTAATGCAGCGGAATTATTTAAAGAAGGTGAAGTTCTGGAGAATGAATAATCCTCGAGTCGGTGCTTTGCGTCGATTAGGGATATAAAGCGAATCGACGAGTTGGTGGAACACCAAACTCTGCTGGAAAGACGAATGAAAGATAATTAAAATTCTAAATATCCATCCTATGCATTTTACCCGGTAAAATTGATAGGCGTAGGCCGAAAAATTGGTTAATTAGGAATATTTAAAAGTTTTTTATTTTTATTTTAGTATTATTTTATGATAATAGTGAGCAGAAACATAGCGTGTACCTGAAGATATGTAAAAATAATATCCCCTATTTTAGCCGTCTGACCTAAATATATAGAAAGATAGAGTATTCCGAAGTAAATTTTTTGTCAATAATTTATTTATTTGTAAGAAACAAACAGCTTTTACATAATATACAATGATAGATATAAATATACAAGTTAACTGAAGTCAAGCCACAGAAGTTTCTTATGCTAAAGTTCATTGGAAATGAAGTTTTAATATCTTAAAATTAATTTGGTGTTATAGGAATGGGAGAGAAAGAGGAAAATAGGAGATGATAGGAGATGCTCCCGATACATTCCATACTCTCATATTAATAATCGATCGTACCCATTACTTCATATCGATATTTCTTTAGGTTATTACCAAAAATGTCAATGCTGTAAAATTTAGTATTGTATTGTGCACATATACGAGGAATTGGGGCATTTTTTCGAATGTTTATTCTACACGAGGGTAGATAAAATAAATCAGATTGTCGGGTTGATCTAGACGGAATATGAAGATTTATTAAATTGGTAAGTTCTGGTGAGTCCAGACCAATATTTAGAATTTTAAACAATAAGTTTTGATCAAAAATTAGATGTCGTGTTTGGAGAGAGTTAAAATTATGAAATTTAATGTATTCGGTATAATTTGAGAAGTTTATGTTTAGTTTATAATTTATATGTTTAATATTTTTTTTATAAAGAATGTTTTGCTTTTGCTAAAAATATGTTGCGCTAATTACACAGGGTGTCCGGGGGTAAAGTACGCTAACTTCGGGGAGTGATTCTACATCGTAATACAGGTATAAAAGACAAAAAACTTTTTTTCGAAATTCCAACGTTTTAAGGTAGTTTTAGGTAAAAAAGTTGAATTGCTTGTACGGGAAAATAAATATTCTTCTATGAACAAAATATTTTTTAATGGGTAAATAAACGTTAGAATATCGCGATATATATTTATATATGTATAAATTTAAAAAAAATAAATATATATATTTATATATATATATATATATATTTTTTTTACTTCTACCATCTTGTAGAGTCACCTCTCGAAGTTTGCGCACTTTACCCTCGGACACCCTGTATCATGCATTTCCTGTCTCTCTATTTATATCTCTATTTGTGTATCTTTTTTGTCATGCCAATGTATTATTTATCATTTTAGTGAGCTTTTATATAACTTTATTTTAAATCTTTGCTTAGATGTATTCTGAGTAGAGTTTTGTAATTGTATGTACTTATTTTTAATTATTTGTGTATTAACTATGGTTTTGTAACTGGATTTGTTTTCACATAAGTGAGATCATCTGTAAAAATAAATAACCTTAATGGAAATGGCTTGTATTGCTCTATGTTTATGGTCAGACTAAGCCGCACAACGCAGCGCGCCGCTCTCAACAAGCAAATAAGTTAATGAATGGTCGAACATTGATGTGAAGGCTCGAATATACTTTAAGTGTAGTCACAATAAATTAATTAATATGTTTACTTTATTATGCCCCTTTGACTGTTTCATTTCATATTTGGGGGTTAGTTTTACAAATTTGAGTATGAATTACTGTGCATTTAATATTTGAAATTGGTCATTTAACTATCATCTTCCGCTGATTATTTTGGCCAACTGAATTTATAAGCATACAAGATCGAAACCCAACTGAAAATTATTTTTTATGTAACACCTTAACAAAATCCCCTCACAGCTGAAACTGTATGAATTGTCATCCTTCGGTTCAAAAATAACAAAATGGTTATTAGATCTAGGCAGGACTGATTCGGAAGTATTACTAAAAAATGTAATCTGATAATTATTTATCACAAACGCCTTTTATTTATCTTTATGTATCTTTTTATGTATCTTTTTATATAAATTTTTATGTTTTTTTTGTATATTTTATGTATCTTCACTTTTACTCATTTTCTCTATTCTTGAAACCTGTTAATTTGACTTTCCTAAAACGGGAAACTTTCCTAGTTAGTTTACTATATTATAAAAAATAAATAAATAAAAACCTCACTAGAGTGCCCCTGTCTGTATAGTGTAATGGCAGTGGAGCTATATTGCCACCCGGTTGGGCAGCGTTGTGAGGCGATTTTATGGTAGGGGCTGTAGGAAGGGATTTATTAATGCGGGTATTGAAGTGGCCTGGATTATATGAAAGAAGAAAAACAGATGCCACGAAAACGATTCGAAGAAGCGACCCGTTCTCACGAAGCCAACATCATCCCTCCGCAACGGGTGTTCCGCTGGTATACGTCGAGATCAATGGTGCTAGCTCCTTAGAGCATGCTCCATTAAAATACCCGCAGAACACACGCAGCGTGCTCACATTGCCTCTGTGCATTAGAGATTGCAATCGGTATGTTGGCAATGGATTTTCAATCAAACGGACTGCCCTTCTTTGCACAGAATCAAGTAGTAGGTAGGTAAGATAGGTATGGTTTTAGGTAGGCTTTACAGCTTGTATGAACTACACACCACTTGTAAATAGCGGTGTTAATTTCGTAATATCACGCCATGTTCAACTATGTCGTGCTAAAACTTTAGGAGAGTGTGGCCGTTGTACAGTATTACTTGAAAATAGAAGAAACACTAAATCTAAACTCATCGCAAAATGAAAAACAACATTTTTATTGTAATTTTTTTATTTCATTATGACGACTACGTTTTAAGTGTTTGGTGGTTCATGTTAATCCAGGTTCTGTGAACATATATTGAGCTCCAATTGCGTGGCGGTATGCATTAACTTATATATGTAATAGCAAGATTGCCAGCATTAAAGGGTGAGAATTCAGCAACACGCGATACAACCACTTACTTTGTGATCACTGCTGGAATGGAAAATTCAATTATAAAGCGGCTTTCCTATTTTAGCTGACATTAATTGGTTCCCCTTAGGTCGGACGTAAATGGTAATGGCTGTATTGCATGGGACTTTTGAGCTATGACAAGTTCCAAGGTGTATATTGAATGTCTCCAGTTTGTTTCTGATCCAAATTCCGATGTGTCCAGATCGATGTGGTTGTGCATTGTGTGTAAAAATATCCCCAAGTGAAAGCGATTACATTATGCACCGATCACACAAAGACAATACAATACTGTTTTGTCGCAGCTCCGGACCCACTGTTCTAGTGTGTAGTTTGAAAGCCTGAACATTGAACAAATACACTGTTCCAGAGATAGACCTAGCTTGCCCTAGTGTAGACGCAGGATAGTGTGTTACCTTCAACACCGCGCCCGGTCGCGTTGTCTGCGTGTAAACGCGTTTTGACAAGACAGTAGGATAATAGCCGGTCTTTCTACGCTTGGCGCTCGGATCTCGTATTTTGGCTTAAAAATGTCGCGACAGAAATACAATATGTTTCACGAACTCGCTCGTGACGCGCGTCATCGTTTATCCATTTTGACAGCGTTCCGTGTTTGAACTACAGTAGACATGTTGTAATGTTCCATTGTCCTGCCCTGCGCGGTCGAGGCTGTTCACAGAGCAGGGATAGGACACTATTATATTGTCTTCTGTATTATCCTCGTGTGATCCCGGCATTAGTAATTCTATAATGAAGAGATTCCTAGCTTGAGTATACCTTTGATATTTCGGCTTTAGCCTTCTTCCGGGTAAATTATTGAATAAGGTGGTGGAACACATTACTGTCACAATCCTTCTTGTTGGATAGTATTGCTTGCTTTCGGTGTGAAGAAAATAGGGTAAATCTTGTTTGTTGTATTTTTGTTTAACATTATAGATAAAACCGCCATGTACTATTTTTTTTATTTGATCTGTCAATGTCAGTCAGAAAACTCATTAAAAAAAGGTTTTGCGTGAGTTGGGAAGGTCGCGTAGTATTTTTGGGCGTTTTCATTTAATTTAACTGTACATTGTTTTGTCTACCTCCGTTTCGTAATAAGTATATCTTTTGAGTTTAACAATTTTCTTTAAAAAGTCATTTATTTTGATTAATAAAGTATCTCTTAAAATTACCACCAAACACATTATAGTAATTATTTTAATAATGTTTGTTGATAATTGCGAAAGTTGCCTATAAAATTATGAAAAATTTAATTATTTAATAGTTTTAATACAAACCAATAAAATAATAGCTCACGTATGTAATTCGCAACGCCATTTTATTTTAAAAAATTACTTCACTAATAGTAACAACTCAGAGGAATTGCACTCGTACCAGTCACGTAGTTTTTATCAGGGTATCGATTCTCCAAGCCAAGCCGCTCACAATCGCTGTCGAAAGTACATACATTGGTCGACGTTCTTATTTTTGAGTCTCATCGAAGGTACATACTTTCATACGCCAAACGTCAAAAGTCATTCCACTCGAACAACCAGTGGGTCGAACCACTCGATGTGGAATGACTTTGTCGAGAAACGAGGTCCTGGTTGTCTTCCTCTGCTATGCCTTTAATCACCCTCCAGATTATCTGTTGGGCCATGTTGGATCATGTACGTATTTATCGCTTATCAGAATGCGACCAAGTTAATTCACAAACTTAGATTAAATTACTTACTTACTAATTCTCGCGAACTGGGTTCGTTAATTGTACTTTATTTGATAAAATAAAATTATGTTAACAAAATTCCGCAAAAACAGAAAAGTGTTCATTTGTATTATTTGTCATTTGATAAAAGCATTACAAGAAGTGTCTCACTTCTAGAAGACAGGAGTAATTGCGTTAGCCATTAGCTCTCCGAGGGTAGGTTACGATCTTTTTCCCTTATTTGACAATGTGATTACGTGAGGGGATATTTTCCGCGGATATTCTTTGATGAAGAGCGAGAGACCTAAAGCGCCCGGGAAGCTGATGGCGCATGGCTGATGGCCCAGAACACATCTATAATTAACTCTAGAAGGCCGGGCTA
Organism: Hesperophylax magnus; assembly: GCA_026573805.1. Classification (NCBI taxonomy): domain Eukaryota; kingdom Metazoa; phylum Arthropoda; class Insecta; order Trichoptera; family Limnephilidae; genus Hesperophylax; species Hesperophylax magnus. The sequence continues at coordinate 2,341,024 of JAIUSX010000071.1, forward strand.
AAATTACCATAACGAGCCAACAGTTCAGTTCGTTCTTCTGGCGATTCTAATACTCGCGGAACGTTAATGTTGAACCGTATTTTCTGGCATCAATTCTTGCGCGTTTTAACTGGCAATAATTAAAATAATGGGGGGAGACTGGCAGTTCTAACCTTCTTAGCCCGCTAGGTTTTTTATCTGCAGATTACTTCACTATTCTTCCACGTCTTTCTGACTTAGACCTTCAGGCTTTAACATATTTTTAATTGCAGGTCTTAACGAAAGGGTGTTATTTTTAGTGTTTTTCCGAAATTTCAGAATGCTTACGAGATATTCAAATGTGCCCTACATTTCTTATTTTTGAATATGTCGTGAAAAAAATATAATTTTAAGAACTAGATAAAATTATCTTTGATATGTTTGTACAAGATATAAGCGTTGATAATTATAAATAGTAAAATCATGAAAATGTTAACAAAAAAAATTACCGAAACATTTTGACACGAAAAAAAAAATTTATTGTGTATAGGGATTTAGTAAGAAAAAGGTCACTTAACTTTTTATGCCGTTTTCTACAGTAAAAAAAATAAAATAATTTTAATAACACTCAATTAAGATAATCCAACCAATTTGTAATCGTACACTTTAACAATTTAAAAAAAATATTTTTTTGGAATCGTGTGTAAATATTAGAAACGTACTGAGAAGAATGATTATTTTTCTTACCAACCACGAAACATACACATATCACAGCATTATAGAGAAAAATATAAAAATACTTTTATGATGTATAGACGCCCCGGTCAGCTCTGCCTTTCGGAGCCGTGAAGGGTTAACACAAATGAGTTAATATTTCTAAATAACAACTTATCTCATTAGAAACTCGCATTCATGATAAGATATACAAAAAATAACATTTCTAACCCGAGTACCCAGCTAAATTTTATAACGAGATATTTTATTTACACTATTGTGTAAGTGTAAATTTTCTATTAAAATTTATAACCTTGACAGTTCATCTCGCAAGTCTGAACCTTTTCCCAGTTCCCGAAATTTACATGAAAAAAATACAAAACTTTGCTTATTTAAAAAAACCTGAAACTAATCTAATAATGCCTGAGTAGACCGACACGTATGAAAAAAAAGAAGTTTTTATTATTATTTTATTCGCGCGTAATAAAAAATGTTCATGTTTATGGGCATATTTCCCGATTTCTACAGGGTCGCCACTTTGTTAGCAAACTGAAAGTGCTATTGAGAGTTTTTTTTAAATATAAGAAACTCTCTTATAATAAAGAGAAATTTCCAGTTTACATGCTTACTCGGTTTGGTGTTTTCCTTGGTAATATTAATATTTGAAAAAATAATGCCTTTCATATATCCGCACAAGAATATTTGTATACTAAAGACATTAAAATTTTTATGGTCCGTTATGAAGGAAACTCATTTCATATTATAATGATACCTGCGACTTAATCAAATTGTCTTTTATGACGTGTAGTTTCACCACAATTTTAGTGCATTAACAACTACTAGCGTCTTGCTCAAAGCAAATATCCGTGAATATTTGCAGGAAACTTATCTTTATTGAATGCGAAGAATTCGTTTAAAATCTCACGAGAAACCACGGAAATCTTTTCCACAAAAATGAAAGAAGAATATTTTTGGTTGAATTTTAGTTCCAAAAGCGTGAAGTAGTTTGCTAATACGAGAATTTCGGAAATTCCAGGAAAAAAATACAATTTTTTTTTTTTTGAAAAACTTGTCGGCCTTCGTGTTTAAGGTTCTCCACTACCAATCGGGTCGCGGGTCAAATTAAATCCAAATTTATTTGAATAATTTATGATATTTACAAATTAATTAATTAAAAATAATATACTCGTAAAGTGTATGCCAGAGTGGAAAATACACTTAGGATGGGTTGTCTCACAGAATTTGAACAGTTAATTAAACTTTTAAATTTAAGTTAATTTTTAAGTTCTGTGAAGCAACTGGCCCATACAGATATAATAACAGAACTTGAATAAAACTTCAACATAACCTGAAAATCAACTTAAAATTTTTTATAAATTGTTCAAATTCTGTGAAATAACTCATCTTTAGTATTGCTTAAGACAATTATTCAGAATTGAATCGTTGTTTAAAATGGCTTTAGCTGTTTTGAGTGATCAGATTGGCCAGGTACTTCCTCACCCACCTCTTCCCCATCCCATCACCACTACATTCAGCCTCACAAAATACCCCGATTTGGGATGCTATAGTCCGCTGGCTCCAGTTGGGACTTTTATGAGGTAATCACATAAAAACAGTTGTATGAAACATTATGTTAAATGGGTAGAAAGGCACACTTTTGATGTTACACACACAAATAATACGCTCTATAATACACGTAATTATAATTCAGGAACAATGGCGTGTTTATATAGGATTACGACCGTAAGGTATGCATTGTTGCTTGCTGTGTGTAAGTTAAGTTAATACATTGCTGTATTCTGCAGTGAAAACATTCTCGGAGTGCGAAGATAAATAAATTATACCAAGTAATTATTATCGTTGTTTATTTAGGTATTGGTAGATTAACACTGAACCAGAATAATTACTATTTCGTATTCATCCTTACCGGATCAGGGTATTATATAAAACTTAATCTGTTGGTGCCTTCTACACCTTGGTGTGTTGTTTGCTACCGCGAAAGAACAACGATATGATGAACAGATGTCTATATGCCAACATTTTTTTTTGGAGTTGACCGCTTTTGATACTAATCATCGCAATTTATTTTTTTTGTGTTTCTAGCAGAACATAGTCTGCCTCATTATATTCAATTGTAAAATAAACTAGATTAGATAGGAATCTAAAGATTATTGAAAAAAAAACAGTTTAGATAGGAATCTAAAGATTATTGAAAAAAAACAGATTAGATAGGAATCTAAAGATTATTGTAAAATAAACCAGATTAGATAGGGAACTAAAGATTATTGTAAAATATACCAGATTAGATGGGAATCTAAAGATTATTGTAAAATAAACCAGATTAGATAGGAATCTAAAGATTATTGAAAAAAAAACAGATTAGATAGGAATCTAAAGATTATTGTAATTATTTATGAATTTATAAATAAAAATGTTTTCTCATTTTCTATTATTGACATTCTCCAATTAATTGTGGCCTCAAGATTGATTAAAATGGCGAACAAAGTGAGGTAAATTTTTTAAAACTGTTTAGATTTGGAAAAAAACAGTATTTTGTTGTATCTAGTAGGTAAACGTTACGACGGAACATGTGACAAAAGTTCCTATATTGCTCCAACCATCTTTTATCTTTAACTAAATATATACCCATGTACTAGTAAATTCTAGGAAACAAAAGTCGCAAAATTTTGTGATGATTAAAAAACTTTTTTTAAAGAATTGGTTTGTACATGTTTGTATCCATACAAATATTAGCCTAAAATGTATTCTTTCTCATCAAATATACTACTTTCGGTTATTTGTGCTTTTCGTTAGTTAGTCCTGCGTGAAATCTGGTTAAATGAAGTCAAACTTTCGATTTAAGTGTCGTTTTCAAATTTGAACTGCTTGTGTGATGAATTCAGACATGAATTTTGAAAAATGTAATTAAAATAATTTTATGTTAAAAAAATTGTAGGGATATACTTGATGGCTTGTTTGATTGCTTGAAAATGACACTAAAATTTAAAAAAAAATGAATTCTAGAACCAGATTTCATAGTGACCGGATAAATCATCAAAATGATGATTCATCACATCTTTAAAATGTTATATAAAGTCATGGAAAGTGATGAAACAAAAAATTTATTAACTGGGTTAAGTAGGTTAGGTTAGGTTAGGTTAAAAAAAAATTTCATCGTTTTTAATGACTTTATATCACTTTTAAAAAGTGTGTTGAATAGTCAGTGTGTTGAGTTAACATGGAACCGATTTCACATAGGACTAACCAACTCACAGCACAGAAAACCGAAATCTGTATTATTAACAATACATACTTCGCATTGTTGCTTCTTAAGAGGAAAAATAATTAATTTCAACACATACCTGCAAATAGAAAATGCTAGTTTGATATAATTGACCCGAAAGTCTGAAAATTGTTTTCATGCGTTATGAACACAAAGGACAGCATTCAAAAATAAGAAAAGTAAATTCCATACAAAGTACAAACAAGGTAGTTAGGAAAATTAAGGTTTCTTGTGAAAAAGTTCTTAGACTTTAAGCTTGAAATACTTTATTAAATAAGTATTGGAATTTCAGATAAAACTTTCCAACATTTCAACAAACACAACATATTAAGCCGCGTCCCCAGCGACAGTATTACCACAAACATTGAACCAAATATTTGTGCAAACACGAAATAGGGCACGGCCACAATGTTTTTGTTTTCTGTGGCCGATGGAAAACAAAGAACGTTGCGGCCCAGACCCATTGTTTTTGTATTTGCCCGATGATTTGAAAACATATTTGAATTGGAGACCAGACTTTAGATATATTCTTAACTATGTATCTACAATAATTAATACATAAATAATTTTCGTATTGATTGAGTTAGTAGGCTACAAAGTGATGCTTATAGTATATTTTTAGTACACAGCCAAGTATTTGGTGACTAAATATGAATATTCAGGTATTTTTCTATCTTCAATTTCCCCATCTCCTTCCACTCCCTACTACTTTTAGCCTCACAACGTACTTCAATAAGGAATATCTTAGTTGCACAAGCTCTAGACAGTTGGAAGCAATTTTATTGGGATTATTGCGCGAATTCACATAATACATCTATTTTTATGTATTTTTTAGTTTGACTGAGGATTGGACCTTCCTCCCCAGGAACTGGAGTCAACACCGCTAAGCAAAATCCAATTGGGCAGGACCGAGAAAGTCATCCAATTTAAGAGAAATGCGTTCAAGTGGGTATGCGTCATGTATGGATGTTGGGAAGTGGGTTAGTATCCACTTTCAAAATTTCACTACATTCAAGAAAACAAATGTGAAATTCAAATAGATGTATTTAAAAGTAACGAATTGTGAAAAGATATATCAAAAATAGTAACTTTATTTTAATATTCCATCTCTCATCGATATACCCGGCCCTATCTGTAATCACATTACGGTATCCTCCTGAAGTTGAAGGAGCCCGTTCTACACTATCTATAACAGGGATCATCAAACTTTTTTTGGAAAGGACAAATGGAAAAAAAAAAATCAGTCTCAGCGGTTAAGGTAGCAACGTCGAAGACACAGGGTAATTCTACTTGCACTTCTATTTGGATCAAAGGGTTAACACATTTCTTACAATATAATACATATGTTGATAATATATATAGCTGGTGATAATAATTCTATCAAGTACAACATAAACACGAATGAAATATTTACACATGAAATATTTTTTTTCTACGGGAATGAAATATTGTTCCGAAAAGTAGCCTATGTCACTTCCCAGTTATCGGACACACAAACAAACATACTTTCGTATTTATAATATTAGTTAGCTCGAAGCCCATCAAGGTAAAATAGAAAGAGTTAAATTTTGCGTATCATCTTTGGATGCAGACAATGTGACGACCTCCCTGATGGACGATCATTTAATTTAATTTTAATTTATCTTATTCAATTAATGATTTTTTATGTCAGCATTAAGTACCTAACTGTATATTATTTTTTTTAAATAACGTTTTTCATCTTGTTTTTTATGTCATTGTTCTTATTTCTCTCTTTTATTTAGACATATATCGTGCAATGTGGTATACTAAGATTGCACTACTCTCCTAGTCCTGTTGGATTAAAACTTAAATAATAATTGGACGATGGATTTAAAGGTGAAAATGACCATTTTATTCAAATTTTTGGCAATTCGAAACTTTTGTTCAGTTCATTATTCATCAATTTGAAGGCGAAATGGAATATTTTTTTAAGTGAAAAGGCTTAAGATTATTATTTTAATTACATATTTTTAAAATCAATCCGTAAAAACAATTTTTTTTACCATAGTACCTACATCTATTTTCAATCTTGGACCTAGTAACTTTACACTATGTATTTTTTCGGTTTGGCTGTGGTATGAACCTTATAAAACTTAACTGATATATGAACCTTATAATTAACTGATATAAAGTCTTAAAACCTAAAAATAAATAAATGTTGGATTAACTCAGGATTGTACCCCCCTTCCCAGGGATTAGAGTCAACCATGCTAACAACCTCGATAAATGTCGATCGGGTAGGGCCAACATTTATTTCGTACCTTTACTTGTAAAGAGTCATCCGATTTCAGAGAAATGCGTGTCTTCGTTTGTGGATGTGATTGGGTAAATTTTCACCATATTATATTAATTCAAGAAAATAAAATTGAAAATCTGATCATTTTTATTAAACTTAAAATATAAAAATCACGTGTCACTGTGTTCGTACACGCTAATCACCGAAACCGCCCAACCGATTGTGTATGGTTGGTTCGAGCTTGCAATATAGGATAGTTTTGAAGAAACAAAAATTTGTTTCAACGATTTTTTTTTCTTCAGTTTTTTCATCCAACCACAAATTTTAACTTCCCCACATAGAAGGCGGTCTGTGGCAGAACAACGTCTTATATTATAAAAATGTATTTCAAATGGTTGAGTTAAATTCTAATTGGTTTCTATTGTTAATATATAAAAAATCAGCTCGCGAAACTCAAAAATTAGTTGAACAATATCGCTGCAAATTTAAAAGTTTGTTGTTATTAATGCCAGGAGTGTTCAGAGATGTTTAATTTTCTGGATTTTCGGATCTGGTCACCAAACACGGCGAAAGCCATTTCAAGCCACGTTTCAATTCAGAATGGTAGCCCTACACCAAGGCGATACTGTATCTTCCACACTGGAATGTGCCGCATATATAATATAGGTATATTGTTTTAAATGAATAAATTGCGAAATAATACAAATTTACCAAACCCGTCACCTTCGGCTTGCTAGTCGAGAGCCTTACCGTAAAGTATTTTTATTCATTTCATGATGATTTTTTGCTATTTACTCTCTTATTAATACTTTATTCTTTTTTGTGTCTTCATGTACTTAAGAGTATTATGTTGATTGATTTTGTTACCATCTTGTTTTTCGTACTTTATGGTTTGCTACATCGCCAATATTGATAAACTAATGTAATTTATTAAGACTTGTTTTATGTAAAACAAGTTTTACATAAGCAAATAAATGCGCTATCAACCATTTTCTTAGAAAATGTAGTTTTCATGTGTTCTTTTTTGATTTGAAGATGTAGGTTTCGTATTAGCTCGTCTGCTGGTTTAAAATAGGAAGAAGTTAGATTTGGCACGCGGGCCATATAGCGTCGAGCTCTGCTCTCCACCATCGGCATCGCTAGTAGCGTCTATATACTTCTCTTACCTGGTAGCTGAAGCGATGAATTAACAACGAGAGATAATGAATTTTCCTGGAAGCAGATTTGGCTCTCTGGCCTGATACGGGTACGAGGAACGATAATCAGAAATCAGATGAATCGGAAAATCGGAGTTCGCTATAACTAAAGCTCCATAAAAATGCTACCACTTTGAAGCTACAAACAATTAGGCAAATACTCATAGCTTCATTGCCTATTCACTATACAACCTGTTCTCAGTTATATCGTTACTACGATTATGGCTTGAAGTTAAACGTTTCCATTAAACTGTAAAACTGCATACCACCCACTTTGAAACAATCTGCTGATAATTCGTCAACACACAAACTAAAAATAAACAGATCACAAAATGGATAAAAAATAAAGGTATACAATTTTCACCGCAAACCCTACCAAACATAATTAAATTAGTAAGTATACCTATTAGTTTTTAGTTCTACTAAATAGATTATTTTACAATAATTATTTGGTGATGGTTTTAAATATTTGCATTAATTTTTTTTTTTTTTTTTTTTTTTTTTTATTTCCTTTATTTTTTCCCAATTTACATATTTCATAATACAAGTTTTTTAATAATATGAAAGGGAACCCACTAAGGCGCAGCCTGTGCGTGGGTAATATAATTTAATACATTAGATTTTTGTACCTAAAAATACATAACAGTAAAAATAAAATAAAAAACAGTAAGCATAATAAAGAAAAACGGTAGTATTATAATTAAAGTTATTCTAAAAGATTGTGCAAGAGGAGCATATTAAAAATAAATCAAAGTAAAAATAAAGATTGTAAGATAATATATATGAATTAAAAGAACACAAAATAAAATAATAATAACTATACAGAAACAAAATAGAAAAAAGTAAAAATTAAATGAATAATGCTTCAACATTTGCATTGTACAGCCACAACTTTAATACTTTTTGGTATTGCGCTAGTTTAGTTGTTACTTGAATTTTTTTTGGTAGTAGATTAAAAGTGCGAGGTCCAATAAAGCTACTGTGAGTTTGCATTAGTTTGGTATTGGTTTGTGGGGTATAAAATACATGATTTCTTCTAAAGTTGATTTTGGGTTCATATTTTTGAAATTTATTTTGGTTTTTCATGACGTATTTCAGGCTTTGAAGTAAAAATAGTTTACGGAGATTGAATAGTTGAGATTCCTTGTACAATTGATCAGTCGAAAATGTCCTCTTTTTATTATATATAACCTTGATAATATGATTTTGTACTATTTGTAGTGGTTTTATAAATGTATCTAGTGCGCCACCCCATCCTAATATACCGTACATAATTGAGGATTGCACTAGAGAAAAATAAATCATTTTCAATTTGTCAACATTGAGTACTTCCTTAAGTCTATAAAATATGTACGTCAGATATCTTAATTTAGAAACGGTGTTATTAATTTGTGGTTGCCAGTTTAAATTTGTGTCAATATATATACCCAAATATTTGATCTTTTCAATTTTTCCAATTTCAAAGCAAGAGGTGCATGTTACTTTATTACAGTTAGCATTATGTAGTCTAATTTTAAGGTTATTGGGAGGTTTGTTTTTACTGTTTTTATAAAATGTTAGGTAAAATGTTTTATTATAGTTTAAGAAAAGTCTATTACAAGTTAGCCATGATAAGACATATGAAATACATTTTGTTGCATTTAAAAAAGTTTCAGGCCAGGATTTTCCATTTACTATTATTGCTGTATCATCAGCGTAAGATACAATTTTACCAGGGATTACAACATTGCATAAATCATTAATATATATTAGAAACAGAATTGGGCCAAGCACAGTCCCCTGTGGTACTCCATTTTTTATCACTGTTTCTGTGCTATAAAAGTTCCCTATTTTTGTTTTTTGTAATCTGTCTTTGAGATAGTGAGTGAGAATTTTTAGTGCATCTTTTTTGAAACCTATTTGATTAATTTTCTTTATGAGTAGATTGTGATTTACAGTATCAAACGCTTTTCTTAAGTCTAAAAATATAGCTAGACTTTTTTTATTTTGATCAACAGATGTGTATAAATTTTTTGTCAGATCGAATATTGCATCTTCAGTGCTTAATTTACTTCTGAAGCCATATTGATTTTCGGACAGAATATTGTTTTGTTCTAGGTATTTCATAACTCTATTTTTGATACATTTTTCAAATATTTTTGAAAGGTTTGAAACTAAGGAGATAGGTCTGTAATTGTCTAATATGTGCGTGTCACCCGATTTGTGAACTGGTATTATAGTGGAGATTTTAAATTGTTCTGGGAAATACCCTTCTTTTAGGGATATATTATAAATATGTTGCAAAGGAGTTAAAATATATTGTTTTATTTTTTTTAGTGTATTACCTGATAAATTATCAATTCCTGAAGAATTTGTTGGTTTTAGGCTGTCAATGTGTTTTTCAATTTCATTAGTTGTGATAGGTGTAAAATAATCTAATGAGTTAATTGAATTGTTTGTTGGTACCAAAAGCAGAGATGAGTCAGCGGGCGCTGTATTAGCAATCTTACTGGATGATTCAAGTACTTGGTCGACGACATTTGTGAAGAAGTTGTTAAAGTTATTTGCAATGTCAGATTTGTCAGTTATAATATTGTTATTTATTTTAATCTCCTTAACCTCAGTTGATGCTATTCTTTTTTTATTCGTTATTTCGTTAATAATATTCCACGTTTTTTTGGTATCATTATTTGCATTATCAATTTGTTCACCATAGTATTTTTTTTTACAACTTCTTATTAACCTATTTAGTAAATTTCTATACAGTAAATATTTTGTTTTCATGAAGGACATTGTTCTGACATTGTTTTTTTGACAGGCTCTTTGATAATTTAGCATCTCTCTATATAGTTTATCTCTTTGTTTAATGGAGACTATTATTCCTACAGTTATCCAAGGTTTAATTTTTTTATATTTTCTCTTAGATATAACAATTTTATTTGTACTTTTTGAAATATATTCTTGGAGAGTTTTATAAAACGATTCTAATGCTGAATATGGGTTTGAAATTGATAGAATTTGATCCCAATTTTCCAAAAGAAGTAGATTATTTAATGTGAGGTAATTAATATTATTTTTTTCAACTGTTTCAGAATTTTCTTTTGAATTTGCAGTTAAGATGTTGTGTCCGTAAAATGTTGGGTAATGATCGGTAATGTTTGTTATTAGAGTTGAGGATGTTGTTATAAGGTGTTTGTGTGATTTAACAAATATGTGATCTAGAGTCGTGGAGTTATTCAAATTTTCTCTAGTTGGTGAGTTTATGTAAGACTGATATCCAGCACACGACAAACAATCTAAGTACTCATTTATACAGTTTGTTCTTTTGTTATTTTCATTTATATTTATATTGATATCACCGGTTAATATTGCGAAGTTGAAGTTATTTCTGTTAGTCATTTTTAAAAGCGAATTAAGTTCGTTATTGAAGAGAGTTTCATTTAGTGAAGGTGATCTATAGATAGCTATTAGCAAATAATTATAATTGTTATGGTTAAATGTTAATTTAATAGCATTTGCTGTTTTAAAATCTAAAATCTCGAAAGCAGTTTTCATGAGACAATTATTCATAAATACCGTGACTCCATCGTGTCCAGTATGTTTGCATTTAGATGAAATGGTTATATATCCTGGCAGGTTATAGGGTATTACCTCTTTCATCTGTGTCTCTGTTAATATAATAATACTAGGAGAAAAATCTAGACTTTCGATTAGGACACAGAGTTCATCAAAGTGCTTTCTTAAACTCCGTATGTTCATATTTAGAACTGAAAAATTAACATTTTTAAAATGATTATTTAATTCACTTGTGTTTTTACATATAAAGTTTTCATGCAAAAAATTTTCATCAGACATTTTGAACAATGATGAAGTATTTATACATGTATTATCGTCACTTGTTTGTTTATTCGGAGGGAATGTCTTCCGGCTGCCTTATGTGGATGATTGGGGCTAATTCATCTTTTCTCATCATTATGTTACCATTTTTTGCCCAGATAAACTTGTAGCCTAGTCTTGATGATTTCGCCAGAAATAGGAGGTGTTTATTATTTTGTGACAATTGTTCATTAATGTAAACAATGTTTTTATAATCTTCAGAAAAATTTATATTTTTTGGGTACAAAGTACCATATTTTCTTTTCTGGGTTATAATATTGTCCTTACTTTCTTTGTTTTGAAAAGAAACTACTATCCCTGGATTTTTACTTAATGGGTTTCTGTTTTTAATTCTATATGTGTTTGTTATTTTAGGTAATTCAGTTTCGCATTTTATTGTTTCCAATATATTGTGAACTATTTTAGGTAAGTTTTCATTCTCTTTGAAAGGAACACCTTGTATTTCAATATTATTTTGTTTTTGAAATTGTTCCATTTTGTTCAATTGCATTTTGATTTCCTTATTATCTGATTGTAATTGTTTAATTAAATTATCTTTGATTTTATTTTTTTCTTCGTATTCGTCAATTTTATTACAACAGAATTCCACAGACTTTTTAAGTTCTCTGAGTTCATTTTTTAGTTGTTCGTTAAAAGATTTCATTAACTGTTCTGATAAGTCCTCAAATTTTTTTTCCATAAATTTCATCATTTTGTTAGTGTGATAGTCTTCTTCCGAATCGCTAGATGGCGCCTTTTTTGTGGTTTTCTTTTGCCTGTTCATCTTAATGTGTTTTTGGCGTATTGCACCTAGATGGCGTTGTAATTTATGTAGAAGGTTGGTGTACTAAAATCGACTTATTTTAAAATAAAAAAAGCCGTTAGGTTAGGGCAGGGAGCGAACTCTGTTCCCTTGGGACTGCGCTTGAAGCAAGTGACGTTTGCCGCTCTAAACCGCTTAGCCACCACCGATATAGCGGGACCTGCGATTATACTGTTATATTAGTGCTGTGAGTCTTAGAAATGTTAGGTATTCTGATTTTGAGTGGTTATTACAGGCAACAACACTGTACAAGCTCACTTCACAGATTTTAAAATCACTTAAAAATGTATATAACGATGCCGTTATTATTTAAATAAAGTAAAGAAGTTCACTACTGTTACACAGTTATGCGATTATCAATGTCTTTTTTATTAAATTCGATGTATAAACTATTAATTTTGAATATTATTTGCGGAGCGATTTTTGGCGTGCACACTGTGGGTATTAGGTACGTTTTTTTTGTTATCATCTACTTTTCTTTTATTTTATTATCTTTACTTTTTAAGGAGAAGCTTAGTGCTAAATCACTATTTTGATTAATCTTTATAACGAATTGGTGTACATTATGAATACCAAAAAATATATTTTAGATAAATTGAAGGCTTTCCTATCGTTTCGCTTGAGTAGAACATAAATAAAAAACTCAATAAAAAATATAAATGTAAACAACAACAAATTTTTTTTTTCAATAGAAATATATAAACGCATAAAGGAAAAAAAACTTTAAAAAATACAGTATTATAGCTAAGATTATCTGTGACAGTTTCATTTGATTAACTTTTTTGCTTTCTTATAAAATTATTTACAAAATAAATAAAAACCAGTTTTGTGCTTGAAATCGAACGTTTCTAGACTCCGTTTGTCAAGCGATTTTAATGCCTATTATCCACAATATAAGGTATACAAAGAATATAAATTTTTTTGGCTTCTAGCTTCCTCTTAACTGCATTATTAAGTACACTTCCTGTAGTATATATACATAAGTTCTCCTCTCCTAAGTACAAGCATCTGCTTCATCAGGAAAGTGAACGTAATATAGTATAAATCAACATTATTACGTTAAAATTATATGTAATAAATATAAAACAAAAGTTAAAATCCTTTAATTTTTACTAAATTATTACTAATCCGTGTCCATTTAAGATTATGATGTAGGTATTCTAACTGCTACTAACCTAATCTGTATACAATACTGCGACAATGGGTGGACCCACAGTATCCTCCTTGAGAATCTCAAAGACCATGCTGTGTTCTTATTTATGACGGCGTAATGACACTTTTCGTGAAATATGAGAACACCTCAGCACATGTTCTCCTAGTGAGATTTTCACAAAACACTACTACTTAGTAATATGAGAACAACTCAGCACATGTTCTCCTAGTGAGGTGTTCACAAAACACTACTACTTAGAAATATTTTTATTTATTACACGCCCTAGTGGGCTTTTCTTTAAAAAAAAATACAAGCATTCTGTATCAGAGTAAACACATAAAAATTAATACTATAAAGAAGAATGTAAACATAATGGCAAAAATGATACCTCACGCATATTAAAAGATTCAAAAAAACAAAACAGTAGAAGCGGAGAAGTTATATGAGAACAACTCAGCACAGGTTCTCCAAGTGAGGTGTTTACAAAACATTAGTACTTAGCGTTATGAGAACACCTTAGCACAAGTTCTCCTAGCGAGGTGTTTACAAAAAACTAATACTTAACTACTTAACAGAAATCAACGTTTTTTGTAAAACTGCTACTTATTATGTAAGCTATACGTAAGAGAGTAGAAATGAATAAATAAATAAAAAACAATAAATTCATACATAAAGGGGACTTAACCCCTAAGGATAATTTTTTCGCTTTTTAAATAGATTATGTTGAGCTTATTATAGGCAGAGGCATATCGTGTTATTCTGGATGCTAGTTCCTCTGGACATTGGAGTTTTCTACTAAATCATTTATTTATTATAATTTCTTCTTCGGAACTTTTCCTAATGCGGATTGAAAAAATGAATTGACGAAATTAAAAAAAAAACTTTTTCACGAAGGAAATTATGTGCCTGGGGGATGGACCTTGCGTAGAAGACCGGATGACGCTACTGCTCAGAACGACGCATCATTTGGCCAGCTTCGTGACTCGACGGCTGTTTCCGTTTCCAAAACTCTGTGCGGTGTATTTTCTTCTATTGTGGCTAAAATTGGCTATGAATCTATTCTAAATGATGATTTTTTAATTTTTAATTATTTTAATATATAGTTTTTAAAGAATATTTTAATAAAATAATTGTGTTAATTTCAAAAACGTAATGACTTGATCACTCACATTTTCACTTCCTTCAATAAAAATCAATTTTGATATTTCACATTTGTTAGGCGTCCTGTGGTACCTGAATTTTTGTTTGAAGAGACTCATTTATTTAAAAAAAAAGTAAATGGAAACCAAGGAGCCATCTAAGTGTACATTTTTACTCTAAATAATCTCTTCTATTATTCTGACTCTTGACATGTCCCTACTCAAGTATCTGATTCACTTGGTAGTGCCATGTCTTCGTCGGGCGTCCCCGACTTCTGCTACCATTCACATTTGCATCGTATATTCTCCTTAAACTCCTTTCTTCGCTCATTCGCTCTACATATTATAACACCCTGTATAGTGTATATACTGTATATTCTATCCCCTGAACAATAGACGCACTTTAGCAAGCGCGGCTGGCTGGTGATCGCGTCGCCGGGATGGGTGGTCTCGAAATTTCCGTTGTTACACAAATGTCATTTCACAAAGTTTTGATGAATACTGTATTTGCACACCATCACTTTGTACCACTGAATAAATAAAAAGATAGAGAGGCGCTGCGAAAAAAAAATCGGTTCTGTTGTAATCGATTAAACATTTTCAACTATAGAAATTCATTCATGAACTGATTATAAATATCACTGGCCTAGGAGCCGAAATGTATTATATATTTATTCATTTACGCCAAGAAGACTTTTAGATATATACAATGTAAAAAAAGCTGATCAGGAGTACAATAATGTGAATATATTACATGGCGTATTAATGTTCATTCAATAAGCTTTTGCTTATTGAATGAACAACAACTCTCATAATAATAATAACAACTAGTATTGTAATAATACTAGTTGTTATTATTATTATGAGAGTTGTTGTTCATTCAATAAGCAAAAGCTGAAAAACCGGTATAGATCATACTTCTAGAGATTATCTGTTCAGTTGTTACTACCAAGTATCTAGAGGTACTCTCTACAAATTTTCAGTCTTTATTTTACTACTGTTTCTGACGAACTTTGTGTTCATTTCAAAGGAGTAGGTTTTTTAACTGTGTGTATTTCGTTAAACATATTAAATCCCTACAGAATAATGTACCTGTACCTGAGATTTAAGAGTTTTTTTTGCGTAGTACTTCTAACTAAATAGTATTTTTAAGCAGTGCAGACATTTTTCGATGTTAAATATTCTGGTAACCTTTTGTTCACCTCTAAGAAAATGTATTTTAAAAGATGTTCTTCTTTTTGCATGATAATTTTCTACAGGAGGCGATGATAGTAAACTTACTCAGAGATGCTGTGTACAGTGTCTTTGAACGGAAAGAAATAAGTGAACCTGGGTCAAGTCTAAGAAGAGTGAAATTACGGGATAGAGTTAACCCAGAATCCAATACATCATTCGACAGCGAAGCTGTTGAGCAACAGGATAACTCGTTGTAAATCTAATGCGAACAATTGATGTGGTTTAGAAATTGAAATTGTTACTTTTAAGAAAAGGTGTAAAGTTGTTCATGTTGTCGTACGTCCGGTGAAACACTACCATTCAGAATCAAAACGTAGTGCGTTGCTTGAATTAGCCTGTTAGGTAACAACATCTGAATAGCCAGGTACTTCTCAAGCTTTCTTTTCAAGCTATCTTCTACCTTTAGCCTCACAACATACCTACACCAATTAGAGATGACCTAGTCGACAATATTAGGAATCTAGTTATACGTTCATTTGTTAACAACACGCCTATAAATAAATTTAACTGCTCAGGACCTTGTCCGGAAGGCGTGCAAGATGGATCGGCCATGTTATACGACAAGAAGGCCTCTTGCATGTCATAATGGAGGGTATGACCGAGGAGACCAACTCTAGGGGACGCCCACGCCGAGAGTACCTGGAGGACCTGCTGGTGGACGTGCGCTGCTCATCATATGCACAAGTCAAAAGAGCCGCACAAGACAGGGAAGAATGGAAGAGGAGATTAGATGAAATTGCTGCAAACCAATCCCAGGATTGAAACCAGAGAGAGAGAGTCGACTGACTCGAGCCGAGTTGGAAGTCTCATGCGGTATAACTGTATGTAAAATAAAATAAAACTGAAGAGCACGCGTATTAAGAGTTTGCCAAAACCACATGCCATTAAAGTCGTTCCATTCGATTTTAATTTGATTTTATAATCAGAACGCAAAACCAATTAGGTAGGTATATTTCAAAAGGCATGTATCTAATTTGATTTTACGCTTTAAGTAGCTACCTGCGTTAGTACTACTGACGGTTGAGTACCCTTTGAGAAAAATCCCCGCCATTTTATAACTGACGAGAAGAGCGCGTATTTTAGGATCGAGCTCTGCGGCGCCCTATTGTCTCAGCGGATTACTCCACTGAAGAAGCCGCACGACGCCAGTAAAAGCATATCATGTAAACCATTTGCCAAACGGCTCAAAGAATACGGCCCTTTTAAAATGTCACCGAAAAATACTCGACTCATCTTGACAAGAATTTTAAAACAAAAAAATATTTTGTGACATAGCATAGATCGCAGGGCCCTTGATGTGATTTTTCACTGATACAGATTTAAGTGTAATTTTTATTGTCGTGTGCATTATTGGTTAGCATGTACTCGCTTCCGACACATGTTCTTGCGCAACGTCACTGAAAAACAGCCTTTTATCTTGCTTACATCTATTTATTATCAGCGAAAAATGGTGTGTTAATTCTTCCAAAGCGTTGCGACATAGATCGCAGGGCTCTTGATGGGATTTTTCACAAAAAAACAGCGCTATACTAATGAATTTTAAAATAACAGTTTTATTATTATGCTTAAGGCGAACAACACATTTTGTGTTTTGTGCTTTTTGTGCGTGGACAACAACTTTACATTCTTCCATTCTTTTAAGATTTTGAATATTCGAAAAGTTTTTTACTGTATTCATCTTATTCCTTAAAAATACTGAAGAAAATATAATTTTAAATTGTTTAAGCATGTTTGAAAAATGATATATGAAAGCAATGCACCTGCATGAGTATGTGCTACCTTTTGATACATTATATTATACCTACACAATAGCAAAAAATAACTTTTTTAATTGAACAATATCTCATACAGGCAGCCAAAGTTTTAACAAAATAACAACAAAATTAAGTCCGTTTAATACTCGTGCTCCCCGTAAAAAAAGTTTCTTTTAAATCCTGTCTGGCTTTCTAAAAAGTCCACAAATGATATCGAAAGCCCAAATAGCAAAGTCCCCCGGATTATCAATAGTTAAATTCCAGACGCAGGAACGTGGAGCCGAAAGCGAGTTCCAGCCAGCTAGTAGTTTAGTAACACGACTTCAGCAAAAGGAGGAATTCGTTTGTATTGGGTCTTGGAGTACTTTGCTTTAGTCCCCATACTTTTTTTATCAAGACGTTTGCTTGGACGCTGTGTGGTTGTCAGGGAAACGCGTAGCATTACTCGGCAGTGGCGCATCGTGACTCATTTTCCGATATGTTGTTTCCAGACACAAATAAAACTTATTTTGTACCTGGACAGAAATATAGATTTTATCTGAAAGGAAAGAAATGCCTTTTTTATGAGTTATTTTCGATGGAGAGGGCTGTCTGGAGTTTCATGGAGATGAATATTTTCTTTTCTGAAAATATAATCAATTCGAAATATGTAAAGTGAAATCATTAAGGCTCCGTAATAAGCGTTCAAAAAGAAGAAGAAGATGATTTGAAAGGGATATACGGAAACACGAATGTTAGAAAGAACTAGCTAATATTATTAAAACAACTATTATTATTAGCAGACGTAAGCGACGGTAAATGTTATTTTCATAACTTTTGCCACCCATTTCCCAGTTGATTTTATAATATACTTTGCCGGATCTTGAAATCAATGATATAACGAATGATTTGAGAAATTTTTTAACAAATTATCAGTTAAGTATGAGGAAGTCGGAACGCGTGTTTTTCAAAATAATAATATTTTTCATTATATTTATTCAGACAAGGGCGCCTGCGTGAATATGTGTATAGATATATTATGAATGACTAATATTTTACTAAGAAATGATCCTGCAGTCACATTTTTAACAGTATCATGAAAAACCCTACTCATTTTTCTCCGTGTGAGACCTGGGATTTGAACGGTTTTATGTAAATAAAAGGTAACTCTTCTTGAAGTCTTATTTTCATTGGGCGCTTTTTTCATAAGTTACTAGGTTTAATTTTCATATTATTATTAGACTACTTATAGCTTGGGTTAGTATTTTTGTTCAAACGTTGTGTAGGTAAAAATTACGTTTTTTTTTCTAGAAAATGGCGAAATAAGAGCATAAAGTTTTTGCACGCCGCGCGCCGCTGTTATTTTGGTAATATTCTTATCACGTTAAAGCCTTCCGGTGTGTTGGTTGGTTGGACCACGCGGTCTCAGCTACTTCCCTAAACACTCCTGCCGAAGGACGAGGCAGCTAGCGCACGCGCCCCCCGACCGCTCTCCGCACTGCGGATATCGCAGGCAACAAACCAACCGACATTCTATTGCATTCGAACCTCGCTATCTCCTGTCAATCGGACGCCTTTATTGCCAGATGCGTAAATGGTAAATAGCTAATATACAGTACTTTACAACAAGGTCTAGGCTAGGACCTTATTCGCTTTTTTTAGTCCACTTTCTGGGACAGAGAGTGGATTACATATATTATTTATACAGGTGTCTAAAGGAACACCTTAACTATAAATAAATAAATTCTTTTGGTTTATCTCAAATTTCATTGTGTATAAAATATTTTCAGGTCAGGATGCCATTTCCGTAATGCGGTTTTGAGCCTTCAAAATATACATCATCCCCTTTGTAAAAAATGATGTTTCCATCTTATAAATCTCACATGTTCAACTAAAAAATATTTAAATCAACAATGTTAATGACAGACAGACCGACAGAGTTACTTTTGTTTTTTTTATCAAGCTTTTTGTAGAAAATTTCTAAAAAATCGTTTTAATGTCGAAACGTGCAAAGCTAGATAGCAACGATAAGTTGATATATAATAAAAACTAAAAGTTTGAATATTTTAGCAATTCCGTGAAACTACCAGTAAAAAACGCAATCATGAAACATGTTTACAAGTTTGAAGGTAATTTGTAGAGACAGGTCACATTTCGCATTTCAGTCATTCACATTTCCATGAATCCTTATGACATGGCGCGAGATATAACGAGTGCATTGTGCTTGGGGCAGGGCTCTGCAGACATGGCACTCACCCACCCTCATCACCTCTCCCACCAGTGCCAGATTAAGCCCAGTGAACTTCACTAGACGTTTTTAGAAGCCACTCTCAAACTAACTCATATTCTAATAATTTAACATAGGAAAAAGCGCCACAAGAAAATGTTTCGTTCATTCGAGTTGAAACATATTTTTTAACACTTTTTAAAGGAGTTATCGGAAAGTCGGAGAATTTCTTCCCAGTAAAATTAAAATAAATAGAATATTTCCATATTAAAAAAACCGTGTTTGAAAGGTGTTAAAATATATTTCAAATTTAATTATTAGAAATAAGCAAATAACAGAAATTGAAATACAAAATTTTTAAATCAAATTGGAAATTTTTTTTAAAATACTCGTCTAAACAAAGACCTAAAAATATGATTAGCGAAAAAATACACATTTTATTAAACGATGTATTTTAAACGTTACTGCCACCTTACTTTTTGTCCTGTTATTTAAGAATACACAGTACAAAAGAGAGGTGTACAGTTTAATTATTCTGTGATTGACTTCTGTATTTGAACAAAAACCTTTGTATTTCTTTAATTTCTAAAACCAATAGGTTTATATTTCTAAATTTTATCACAGTGGACACAACAATTTCTATAAGACCATATGAGCTGTTCCTAAAAGGGAACAAAATGAATCTACGGGTAATAGCTGTTTGTTCCCAAAAACGAACATTAGCCTGAAGATTTAAATATTTGTGGTGTAATGTATACAACATATTTTGTGATCTTTTATATTATTGTTGTTAAAATACAACAATAATTAAATAACTAACTTACAAAATTATTAAATATCTTGTTTCTTAAATTTGTCATATTTCACAATTGACAAAGTTAGTAAGCCCAAGTTATTGATTTTAATCTAATCATAATTATTTAATATTTTTTTAAACAACCTAACCCATACAATTAAAACTTTATAAGATGGATATTGTATTATCCCAGGCCCATTTTGTTCCTCCGAGCATTTAGAGTAGGTACCGGTATATCTCGACCTGAACTCCATGAATTTATAAATGACTTTTCGTGCTGTTTCGTGTTTGATTGAATAAATAATATCATTAAAAAAATTAACGCTCAGTGGATTTTATTTACATTTGAAAAAAACAAATACTACTATATTCATGTATTTCCGCAAAAGGAGCGAGCCCAGGCAATTTCTCACAATGCCTTGCGGTTAATCCGGCCCTGTCTCCTGCAATAACGTTTCACTCTCGGACACTCAGCCACATCCAAGCTCCTGCAAATGCGTCCAATCTACTTATTTTACGCCCGGAATATAAAACTGGAAGCACCTAAGTAAAAGTACCCGAAAACAAATGGTAGGGTTTCATATATTCCGCACGGGAGGTTTACGATACCAAGCACGGCGGGGACTGGCGAAAAATTAATAATTTACAGTCACACGATGTTGTGAGAAAAATTTAAGAATTTAACCTTCTGAGACATGAGCACAATAATAAATGACTGTAATTTATTCTTCATATGTTGATTAAATTTTTTAGTAGAAAAATAGACTATGAGGAAGAACACACAAATTGTATTCATTTGTTGCAAGCACGTAACGTTTTTAGTTTCCACAAATTATTAACATTGGCATTAAAATAACATTGATGATATAGTCTGGTTTATTGAGTACGTATTGATTATTAAAAAAAACGAATTGAGTTGTTGAGTTTATGGCCCGGTATATCAGTCAGTCCTCATCCTCGATATGTGCGACAATCAATCTAAAATAGACAAATAGTCTGGTAGTTGACAGTGTTTTCAGCGGTTTGTTGGTCGTGATTTCGCACTGACTCCAGCAAAAAAAAATACTATTTAAAATTAGAATTCTCGCTTATAATGGTGCTGATTGAAGTGGGGAACTTTATCAAAAACCCGTAAATCAGGCTGCCAAAATTTTTTGACAATTTGAAAGCTCTCGATCTACCGATGACGTGGGAGCATAGATACTGGTGTCCGGGGGTAAAGTGCACTAACTTCGGGGGTGATTCTATATGATTTTAGAAGTTGAATATTTTAAAATAAAAATATTTTTTTTCGACATTCCAACGTTTTAAGGTATTTTTTTGGTAGAAAAGTTGAATTGCTTATACGGACAAGTAAATAAATATTCTTCTATAAAAAAATATTTTAATATGGGAAAAAAATTTGAGTCTCGAAAAAAGTGATTAATATTTTTACTTTTACCACCATGTAGAATCACCTCCCGAAGTTAGTGCACTTTACCCTCGGTCACCCTCTATACCTATCACGCAGAAATAGCAAAGCAAGTACATTCCATTATAATCATAGACAATAAGTGTAATATTGCTGTTATCTAGGCTTCCAACCAACCAAGCCGAGCTTAAAATCTACTGAGATACCGGGCCTATAAGTTGGTTTCGGAGCCTATTCAAAGTTCAGAGAGAGAATAATATCGGACTGCTAACAATTATTACAAAACTGACAATTCGAGAGCACGTTTGGAAGGTTCTTCATATTTACTCACCTTTCCTGACATAATTTCAAAAATATATTATCGTTCTCTATCTAAATGATATGTGAGAAACCTACTTTAAAAACAACGCTAATCGGTAAGATTGCCTTCACGAGTTGTTCATCTCCAAGACAACGATTTTTTTCAGGTCTGTATTTGATAACTACCAGAACGTTGCGAGCCGTTCTAAAGCAACGCAATATAATATTTACTAGCGATTATTTTAAATAAACAATCGTTGCATTGGAGATGTTTTAGATTTAATAAAAACCCTTTGCGTTCATCTAAAAATAGTTGACCAGATCTTTAAAAAGTTATATAAAGTCATGGAAAGTGATGAAACAAAAACTTTATTAACTGGGTTAAGTAGGTTAGGTAAGGTTAATTTTTTTTTTCATGGCTTTATATCACTTTTTAAAAGTGTGTTGAATTGTCACTGTTAGTTATCATGGAACCCTAAACCATCAAAAAACCAGATTGCACATTTTTAATACGTACATTATAGTCACAGCTTTATGGCATTGCTTTTAAAAATAATCACCATGTCGTTTGTTGAAAAAGTGAAAAAAATGGAACATAATCGAACACTTTTTAATCTATATCACATTGCGAGGCGCTTTTTCCGACTATAACCTATTGTTTATAATTCGCCACCACATCGTGTGCAATTGTTTGAAGTGATAATTTGGTAACATTGCAAAAAGAGGGAGTTGATTCTAATTTGGGAGATAATAAAATGGTTCCATTATTACATTCAACAATTTTAATGACTATAATTATACTTGCCTGTGAATATTTTAAGGTTTTTAAAATATAGCAACCAAAAATCTTTCAAATTTAGTAACGCTGCAACATGAAATATTCATTTTTATCACAAATTTCCAGTTGATTTAACTAACTTTTTACAAGATCTAAAATCTGTTTATGACGAAAGAGGAATATTCAGAAAGACAATAAACAAATACTTAACAAAATGATTGTACGTTTTATGAACTTAAAACGACGTTTCAGATTGGGTGGAACCGAGAGTGCATTTAGCTGACGAGGTGAAGACAATCCTGCATTTTAGCTTATATGGATTCTGCAACCGATTTTCATAAATTACAGAAGTAGCATTTTCCTAACCGGATTTAGAACTCAGCACCCTTAATACAAAAGCCAAGGATATAAGCAATAGTTAGCAAAGAAATAGGACTGAAATATTCGATTCTTAACATATTTAAAATGTAGTCGGAACAATGTTGAAAATGATTTTTTTCGGGAAATTGATACTTGATTTTAGAAATGTTTAGATTTTGCGCATCACAATGTAGTCGGTACATATCCGGTTACAACTCTGGATAGATTACTGTCACGTAAGAAACTCACATACTTGATGATAATCACGTTTAGAAGCAATAATCTACACCATTTCCATTAATTGATAAGATTTCACATGGCCAAGTCACGACCAATCGTCAGATCCTTGCCAGAAAGTCTGAGGGATTTCGCACCCCCGCACAGTGGTCCCAAATCCCGATCTAGCTAGACAAAAATATTTTTTCATGGCATTTGACGCAAAAGGTTCACAATGTAATAAAAAAAATATACATTTATTTTAGCCATTTTTACGGAATTTTTAAAACAAAATTAATTACTAATAAAATACGTATGGTATAATGGTTTGGTTACGTTATAACGAAGTACTTATTTAAAGTTATTAGTTAAAAATATTTTTTTAACATAATATAAGAACAAAACCAAATGACATTTTTTGTTAATGAACTACTGGCCGAGTCGCTATCATCACTCTTATTGAATGCTAATGTTCCAACAGTGGCTTTGTTAACAGACTTCTGTATTTTCTTCGCTGGAACCGAAGTTTATTATCGATTCGGAATATTTTGTTGATATTTTGTCAGCATCCCGTTTTCCATGTCACCTCAAGCTGATTTGAGTAGCATGAGATAGTTCTTGTGGACTTCGAAAGTTCAGAAGACATTTATTTTTTCTTGTTTTGCTTTTTGACGAGCATAAACCAAATTCTTTTTCTGGTATACCACGTAGTCCTTCGTCACGCGTCACTACATGAAGAATAAAAACTGTGTTAAGCCATTTTGCGTGTTTAAACATCAATTTTAAAGTACTTCTATGAAAACCAAACCATTTTCTATGAAATATTAATAGAACCGAAGCGATTTTTCTTAAGTAAACTATCCTCGAGACTTTTAAAACTGTTTTTCTTCAATAAATATTTTATATGTTCATAAACACACTACGTTATTGCAGCACAATTCAACTTTGAGGTGCCCTTTACTTCTAGAATCTCCAAAATATCCAAACGATAGATTGTAGGTACAGGCTCTGTAAATGACAAAAGAGCAAGTTTGAGCAAACAAATTTTATAAGATATTATACATAAAGAATGGTTTTATATGAAACTAGTTTCGTTTGGTGGTACAAATCGGTACAAAATTTTGAAAGTTTGATTAAACTTTGGCAAATAATTGTAAATAATGATACTTTTTTCACGATTTTTAATTAATAATTAAAGTAATGTTGAATAGGCAAAATATAAAATAATTAAATTAATTTGAAAGAACATACCATAGACTTCAATTTCTGTCTTTGCATATTTTCTCTCTGATTTCAAATAACAACACTAACGATCGAACAGGGTGCACACCCGAAAGCGTCCGACCGCTGGGCGAACGATTGGCACATCCAAAGTGTCGTGTTTACAACGTTGCCACGTATCGCGCGTATTGTTTTAAATTTTTTATCGATGTGAACTTAATACTATGGACATTTTTCAATGTTGTGAGAATATTTTTGTACATAAATAAAAACATCGTTGAAATCTTTTTGTCTAGCTAGTTTACTCAAAGGGGACCATAGTGCCCCGCAACTACATTGCCATAAGTCCTAAATTTAGTTAAATACAGCGTTAAAATGTGAAATGAAGTAAGAAGTGGGCCCGAGACAATCAAACAACGGGAAAACGCGTAAAGGTTAGTTACTAAGGGCGGGTTGTTTTACAGAATTTGAACAATTCATCAAAATTCAACGTTAATTTTCAAGTTCTGTGAAGGGCTAGTTGTTTCATAGACCTGAAATAATAACATAACTTGAATAAAGCTTTCACAGAACTAGAAATGAACTTTGAAATTTGATGAATTGTTTAAATTCTGTGAAACAAACCATCCTTAGATAATGATAGTTCTGTGATTGTTACGATTTGACAGCTCGTTACGCTGATTTGAAGTTTAGCGGAGTGAAAAGGTACTATCCAAAACCATCTTGACAGGTTTGAACGGACACGGAACACACAAACAAATTTAAGTCAGACGGAATGCAAAGCTCTGTTAAAACAGGACTTCGTTACGATCAGTCAACAACATTTGATTGGTACTAACGAGAAGATGATCGAAAATGCCAGACCTCAAACTTGCATGATTAGTATCACTGAACAGAAAATTATTAAAACGATAGTAGTGCGTGGTTGGCCTGTCCGTATGTTCTAACTAAGCTTCCTTACATCCGTTAAAATTGGTAATGATAAAATAACGAAGTTCTTTATACTTATTGTCTAGGGCCTAGGAGTCGGAAGGTATTATGTAAAGTGGCAACTTCAGTATCGATATTTTTTACATTAGCAGTACAGCCTATGTTATCTTTGAAGGTTCTTTGCGGAGGGCCTCTTTAAGGAAAAAAATATGAGTGGTGGTAGGAATATGGGCGTCAGTGTGTCCAGGAGTGATGGACGTATGAATCCATCCCTCCCACTGCGGTGCAAGGCAAGGTTTCAATTCTGAATGGTGGTCTTACACCAAGGTGATATTGAGAGTATCTTCTAATCTGGGCGTCAGTGTGTCCAGTAGTGATGGACGTATGAATCCATCCTTCCCACTGCGGTGCAAGGCAAGGTTTCAATTCTGAATGGTGGTCTTACACCAAGGTGATATTGAGAGTATCTTCTAATCTGGGCGTCAGTGTGTCCGGAGTGATGGACGTATGAATCCATCCTTCCTACTGAGGTGCAAGGCAAGGTTTCAATTCTGAATGGTGGTCTTACACCAAGGTGATATTGAGAGTATCTTCTAATCTGGGCGTCAGTGTGTCCGGAGTGATGGACGTATGAATCCATCCTTCCCACTGCGGTGCAAGGCAAGGTTTCAATTCTGAATGGTGGTCTTACACCAAGGTGATATTGAGAGTATCTTCTAATCTGGGCGTCAGTGTGTCCAGAGTGATAGACGTATGAATCCATCCCTCCCACTGCGGTGCAAGGCAAGGTTTCAATTCTGAATGGTGGTCTTACACCAAGGTGATATTGAGAGTATCTTCTAATCTGGGCGTCAGTGTGTCCGGAGTGATGGACGTATGAATCCATCCCTCCCACTGCGGTGCAAGGCAAGGTTTCAATTCTGAATGGTGGTCTTACACCAAGGTGATATTGAGAGTATCTTCTAATCTGGGCGTCAGTGTGTCCGGAGTGATGGACGTATGAATCCATCCTTCCCACTGCGGTGCAAGGCAAGGTTTCAATTCTGAATGGTGGTCTTACACCAAGGTGATATTGAGAGTATCTTCTAATCTGGGCGTCAGTGTATCCGGAGTGATGGACGTATGAATCCATCCTTCCTACTGCGGTGCAAGGCAAGGTTTCAATTCTGAATGGTGGTCTTACACCAAGGTGATATTGAGAGTATCTTCTAATCTGGGCGTCAGTGTGTCCAGGAGTGATGGACGTATGAATCCATCCTTCCCACTGCGGTGCAAGGCAAGGTTTCAATTCTGAATGGTGGTCTTACATCAAGGTGATATTGAGAGTATCTTCTACTCTGGTTCTTAGTTTCTGTCTACATCTGATTTAAAAAAAATCTGTGTCTTAAACCTGGGTAACGCAAGGGACGCTAGTAAATAAAGTTGGTAAAATGTTATTTTTCACAGGATATTTTACAACTTTATTAATTTTACTTTCTACGTTATTTATAATACATCGCACGTACTGTTCTTTATTAATTTTAATTTCTACGTTATTATCATATATTGCACGTACCGTTTATTTATTTTAATTTCTACATTATTTTAAAATTCCTCTATTTGAATCTCATCTTGTTTTCTTGGTTGAATTGATAAATGAAATAGAATTTTGCAAGTGGAAACTAACCCCCTCTTCCTGATATCCGATCAAGCTGAAACTCGGCAGATAGACTCGTTGTGACTTTAAATTATGAAAAGGCATTCTATCAAATGCAACTTTGGTAGCACCAATTCACAAACACGCTCGCACACAAGCATATTTTAGAAATTGGATGACATTATATTTAATAAATAAGAAATTACACCATATTACTTATACGAAATAAATGTCGGTACTAGCCAATTAGGATATGGTTTATATGTTAGCGGTGTTGACTCTAGTCCTTGGGGAGGAAGGTTCAATCCTCGGAGAAACCATTTTTTAATTATTTAATAGCTACTAGCCCGCCCAAGAGATGGCGCAACTATGTCGAAAATTGAAAATAAATGTAATATAAAAAAAATTTCAGATTCATTTTTTTAATGAACTATTGTGTGTATTGTGTAATTGTATGTAAAATCATTGATAACTTATTATACGACACTGTTTACTCCTTCGTAAAACTTATAAAACAATTACTATGCGTGTAGCTCACTAGACTTCATTAAATAAATGAAAATTTTCCTATTACTATCCATTAAATAAATGAAAAGGTTCCTTTTCATATATTATATCCACTCATACAGTCAAGATGTAAAGCTTAACAATTTACTATTTATCACGTTACCATATTTTGATTTACAGCAGTGTAGTAGCTAGAGTGCGATTTATCCCCAATTAGAGACAAAGGGCGTTACGTAAGGGCCCAACTTGCCTGTGACGTCACGGGATCGATTCGGCAATTTCGGCAGCGAAGTGAAATGCTGGCGGACACATCTTGTCTTCTAACCTTTTTCTAAGCTTTTTTATCCCCGTGGATAATTTTGTTATTTTATCGGATACGAAGATAAAAATTCTCCAGTTCGTTATAAAGACTTTACGATCAGGAAGATATTAATAGATTTATGTTATGTTCTTTGTGAGGTAGATTAAGAGATAAATGTTTACTTTATAAAGGCATTATGATTGGCATCGTTAAATTTTATGTTTTTGCAGATTATCTTTTAGCAGACACCGTAACAACTACCTGGAATCTACCCACTTCTTGAGTACAATATAACTAGTGAATACATCATGTCCTGCCAAACTTCAGCTAAATCTTTGAGCTGAAGCAGTACAATTACTCATACTGTGAGCTGTGGCGTCATTAAATATGCAGAGCATTCCATAACTAGATTTTTTGGTTAACACAATTTTGTTGAAAAAACGGAGCATTTAAATATTTATTCACTAATCGCGCTTATGAACATAAGATTGTGTGTATCGGTGTATATGAAGTTACACACTTTCGACAGTGATATCCTTGTAGAAAGACACCGAGAAACGGTCTTTTGTCTTGCTTAAGCATACTTAGGAATATAATTACAAAATATTAGTGATTCCAAAAATTAAGTTATTTCATTTTCAAGTTTTTTTTTTGAATTCGAATAACAAGCATCGAAAGAAATTGTATGAAAAAAATGAATATGTTTGAGTATTCTGTTTGACTCAACTCTGATTGTGATACCTGTACAACAATTGTTACTGATAAACCATTAGACAAGGTTCCTAAATGTATCTTAACAATCGTTAAATAAGAGACGAATAAAATTTAGTAGAAATTCGCGTAGAATTTTCCGACTAATATTGTTCCTACTAAAACAAAGTGCATATAAAATTCTCCGACACCTTCCAGTTGCCATTTTGGGTCAATAAAACTTACATTATTCGTGAGTTATAATACCATTGAAGGAATAATGAAAACTTTACAAATTAAGATTAGATGAGATATTATAATCTGGCCCAGGGGAGTAAAGGGATAAAGAACATTAAATTAAAAATGACCGTCTTTCGAATGATTAATTAAGATGAGAGATTTTATCATTAAATGGAGTTGGCAACGTCAGTTCCATTCCCATTTCTAACTATTTCTCAAACAAACTGCTATTTTGGAACAACATGTTAAAAGTGTAATACAAAATTGAATACGAAACAATATTGAATAAAGAACTTGATGATATAGCCAATATTATAAATACGAGTTCGAAATAACC
This sequence comes from Hesperophylax magnus, assembly GCA_026573805.1. Classification (NCBI taxonomy): domain Eukaryota; kingdom Metazoa; phylum Arthropoda; class Insecta; order Trichoptera; family Limnephilidae; genus Hesperophylax; species Hesperophylax magnus. The sequence continues at coordinate 2,370,321 of JAIUSX010000071.1, forward strand.
TAACGAAAAAATACACATTGGAAAGTAGTGGTTATTGATCAACCGTTAAATATAGTTTTTAATAAATTAGGTAGGTATATTATATGTGAAAAGTTTTAAATTTCCTCCATAATATGTAAATACATTAACTAAAAATACCTCAAATAAACACATTACATGTTTTGGACAAAAACAATGCATATACCAGGATATTAAACTTTACAGCCTCCGTGGTCGATGGGTAAGGCTCTCGACTTGCAAGCCGAAAGTCGAGGGTTCAAATCCTGACGTGCGCAAGTAAATTTTATTTGATTCATAAAAATTCTAAAATTTTCACATTTCATCATTATATTTATTAGGATAAACGCAGCTGAATGACCACGTGTTCCTATATATTCAAAATATACTAATAATTTGTTAGGAAATTGTCTGCCATTGCGTTATTAAAAGGATTTTAATAAATCAGTAATACTCATTTTTCTTCGTTTAAGTTTCAATTAATCCAAGTGGGAAAATAAATGAGATTATGCTCCGAGAGATAAAAATATCTTATCCTGGAATAATTGTAATTTATCGGATCGATGGATATTTTTGGAAACGATTTTCTCAGTTCTTTTCCAACAATACTTGATTATACTTATTCACCGTCCGAGAATGGGGAGATTTGGCAGTGTTTACTTCGTGCAGAAGGAAATAAATCACACAACGGATGGTAGATGAAAAACAACAAAATTAGATGACAAAGCTTTTAAATTTTATAAAACTAATGAAATTTTTATGACTTTAAAAATTATATTACTATTGAAGTTAATAAATAAACTAAAACTGGAAATAAGGGCATACTTAAATCCTTTTTTTTATTTATAAATTTTAATCATAATAATAAGACTAAAATAACTTTGTTTGAATACCACTTAATTGTGGAAAATAAAGTGGAATTGAAATAAAGTTATTTTATTTTAATTACTATAATTATGTATACCCACAAAGTGATTGCTACAAGTGAAAAATTAAATTTTAATCAGTTATTTGTGTACAGCTCCTTTGAGGTGATTTTGCACGAAAATGGCGCTACACAAATCATCCAAATATTTTTATTATTATAGTAACGAATTTTGAATCGAAGCATTTCAAGGTTTGATAATAACAACATGTTAACATGGCAACACTACTTGCGGATTATATCCGACGTCTATCTTCTATATAAATAAATGGCCATGTACAGGGTTTTCCAATAAGAGGTGTTATTTTGATATTCAATCGTAAAAGATCAATGGTTTCGTTGCTTGTGTGGCACGTAGCGCCGTCTTGTTAAAAATAAACGTTATCCAAATCAATACCATCTAATTCCGGCCATAAAGAATCATTAATCATCTCTCGATAGCGCAACCCATTCACCGTAACTGTTGCTCCAGCCTCATTTTCGAAAAAGTAAGGTCCAATGACTCCGCTGGACCATAAACCGTACCAAACAGTCACACGTTGAGGATAGAGAGGCTTTTCAACAATAACTCTTGGGTTTTCCGAGCCCCAGAAGCCACCGAGGTGGAAATGGGCCTCATCACTCAAGATGATTTGCATTTGATTCACTCAAGTGAATTTTAATAATTTCAATGCGTTATTGAAGCGTGTATCGTTACATTTTTATTAATGGCGTAGTTTCTACTTGTCAAATGTCAAAAAATGACAGCTTTAAACGTAACATCTACCGAAATAGCGAGCTATTCAAAATAACACCTCTTATTAGAAAACCCTGTATGTATGTCGTATAGACCCAAAAACTAGTGGACCGATTTTGCAGAAAGTTTATTCTAATTAGGACTGTTTAGAGATGGTTTCAACGGTAGAATAAATCAAATAAATAAAATAAATCTGTGTTTCCTCCCTCCTACAACTTGGTACTCTTCAAGACCCATGTTCACTCCTTCCTCTCCACAAAAAGACCCTCCACACAGCATCCCCAAAGATGACATAGGCCCTGAGGGAAATTATTTTCTTCAGGGCCTCCTGTGTGGAGATATTATATAAAAAAAAAGAATGACATACGGAATCGATTAAAAGTCGATGTAATGTAGTTTTTCAATAGTGAAAATGTGGTATATAGTATCGAGTGGTAGAACAAGTGGGGACACCCGAGGAAGATTTAACGGATTATCACTGCACTGGAATCAGATCTGAATCGAAATAATATCGATAAAATGTAGTTTTTTAACGTTAATAATACAAATTTCATGCTTTAAAATTGGAGACGCCCCGGGAAGACATGAATCAAATAATTGTGCGTGGTAAAATCGGGCGTACCTGATGGACATAAAAGGGTATAATGAGAATGTATGACGTGGAAGTTAACGGTAGACGAAGTCGAGGACGCCCGAGGAAGACAGCACGATCAAGTTAAAGATATACTTATTATAATCCAATAATATTATTTTCTCCTGAAAAATACACATAGTTTACAACCTCCAAACCTTTTACATTTTTTGTTTTTAATGTGAAACCACATTAGAATTTTGTATCTGCTCCCAACCGCCTGGAGCCAGTGAGACTATGGCATCCAAATTCCAATTCCAAACATCCAATCCCCAATTGGGGTATGTTATGAGGCTAAAGATAGAGGAAGGGGAAGGAGATGGGGAAGAGAAGGAGTACCCGGCTTTTCAGATCTGGTCACCAATCAGGCCAAAGAGATTTCAAGCAACGTTTCAATTCTGAATAGTGGTTTTACACCAGGGCGATACTGAGAGTATCTTCTACTCTGGAACGCGCGAAAATAAACTGTATATAATTTCAAATGATAATTGTTAAAAACACGAAACACATTTACTTGCGCACGCCCGGATTTCAACCCGCGATCTCCAGCTTACTAGCCTTACCCTCGACGACGGAGGCCTTCAAGACTTTACTCAAAACCAATCATAACCCAAAGCAACGCCGGGTACACGTCATCTAGTGTAAGACAAAATGTAAGGACCTACCTAGTTATACCCGATGAGCCGATTAACAGAAATATTTATGTATAATTAACATACAGAACAATCATTACCTTAACTGAACTACCAATCTTCATACTTCATACACCACCCGCAAATAAAATTATCTTTATATTGAACTCGTATATTCTCCAACATATAAACATTTTCAAAATCAAACTGCAATCTGCAATTGGTTGACTGTCAGTACGGTTGCATTTCACTTGAATTGAGAAACATTTTGGAATCTTCTATTGACTTCACCGAGGAAGGATATTTGAGAAAAGTCTTAATTCAAATAGAAAAAAATAAATTTATAACTAATTTAATTTGTTTGAGAGTAAATGACTCGAAAACACGTCCAAAACTTTCAGAACTTCGCGGAAGAAAGCGATAGTCATTTGAATGGTGCCGTTTATTTTTATTTTTTGTTGTTTTTAATCATTTAGTGATACTAATGAAATTTTGTCAGGTTATTCAAACCGTGTGAATACATTTTCAAGCTGTTTATAATATACTCTTCATGTTGTATTTTGAGCATCACGTTTTGCCTCGGTACGATTATAAATAGGTCTTACTTAAAAATTACTGCCAGTGTACTATTTTGTATGTGACACTTATAATTACGACATATTTCTATTTTTGTACTGTTTCGTATGTGAAACTTATAATTTTGATATGAAAATACCAATGTAAAATTGTACCTATTAACTCCCACGGGATCGAACATTGAATGAAGTGAAAACGGAAGTAAACACGTCCCCATATTTTTGACAGTAAAACAATAATAGTATTATCATTAAAATATACTATAAGAAATATATTACAAATCCAAATCATATCATTGTTTAGAATAGATCCATCACCAATTTTAGTAAGAGTAGAAGCAAATATGCTGCACAGAGTTTTGGCGGCCGGACGGAAAGAGCATCGTTTCATGCAAGAACATCGTTTCGTTTCCGTGCAAGATCGTCCTCCCATCTTGCGCGCCAAAAGTACTTTAACATAGAAATTCAACTAGTCAACCGGCCTAGGATTGTTGTTTTGCTAGTTTGAGAAATTGATGAAATTAATGCCCTAATGTAAGCCTAAGATTATATTTTTAGGAAATATAAATTTGATTACGTATATGTTCTTATTGAATAAAATATTGGGATAAAATTATTGTTTTTCACTTGTATATCCACGTTCTTTTCGAGGCCATAAAACACTGTTTCCGGCATCGCCTAACGCGGTTAGTGAATTCTCTAGTCGGAAATTTTCTTCCACCAGAATTTTATATTGTGAGACGTAAGAACGATTGAGGCCCTGTTTGTGTAATTGGAAAAATACCGAATGAGAAAGGTTCAACGTTGCACAATGCGAACTGGTTCACATGCTCCATCCTAACTACGGCCAAAGGGAACTGGAAACTAAAGGCCACCTTACAACCGCACCCATCTATTTAATATGGCATGTAAAGCTAATGTTAGAGTTTCACGTCGTCTCTCGGAAAATCAAAAGGATAGGTAAGATCGGTCAGTTAATTACATGCTGAAAACTAGGATCGCTTCACTGGGAGAGCATGTAGCAAACATTGAATATACAGTTTATACAGAATATGTAGTTTACAACCTTCGAAATCTCTTTTCAATATGTATCCGGAAATTCGTAGGACAAGCGGGAATTCACATTTGGGGAATAAGTGGTAATATAATTTTTTTTAATTGTGTTTCAGTTTTGGAGTAAATGAAGTTGGAACCTTAAGGATAAATTTGAAATAAAGGGTCGGTATGTCTACTGTTTTTTTCTATTTTAAAATGTGTCTATCAAACCATAGATAGTTTTGTTTAAACCTACTTTTTAGCTGCCGGAAAAAAGGGTGGTGATTCTACATGACTTTAGAAGTGAAAAAAATAAACATTTTTTTCAAAATTCTAATGTTTAAGGTAGTTGTAAGATAGAAACAGATAATTTTTTTGTATGGGAAAATAAATATTCTTCGATGGAAAAATATTTTTGTATGGGAAAATAAATAATCTTCTATGGAAAAATATTTTTGTATGAGAAAATAATCATTGGAAGTTATTTTTCATTTTTACTTCTACCGTCTAGTAGAATCACGCCCCAAAGTTAGCGCACTTTACCCCCGGATATCCTTTATATTGGAATTATTTAAATTGAAATTTAATATTTCTATCTACATCATTTCGATTAAGAGTTTTGAAATTTATTTTCCAATCTCGGAATTAGAAATATTAGGTAGAAACTCGATCAAAGACTAGTGCTAAACTAGTTAAAGCGCACGTTTATTAATTTTCGCTGAATAAATGTTTTTCGTATCTTGCTTTTCTTAAACTGATATTAAGCGCGTTTAATGGTCCAGATATGAATCGCGAAGATAGTCTACGTTTAACTGTCCCATAAATTCCCGCTTGCAAGTCTCACAACATTCCTAACATTTGAGGCTGCCATATAAATGCCGTATGTATCCCGTACGTGCGGTAATTACCCATAGCGGCCGTAGTGAATGCTCTACCGTATTCCGCATCAACGCAATGGAAGGAATGGAACATACAGATTCAATCTTCTTACAATTGACACATTTCATGTCCCACAGTCAGTCCAAATTTAAAAATAAGCAATGGGAATGCAATGAAAAATGGGATAATATATTCTTCGCTCGGAGTCAATTTTTTGTGCCGACGCGGACGGCGCATGGAAACGATTCCAACCTAAAACGTAATGGAGCTCCACAGTTTTGCCATGAAAATAAACCGTTTGCCGTTGGGTGAATGATGCAATGATACGATGAACTCAATAGGGGTGAAGTTTCGATGATATCCGCGTAGTTGATAAATAGTGTATTTCTACAAGGCTGACAAAAATGATAATACATTCTTTGTTTTATTTACGAAAATCTTGTCTTTGCTCTTTTTGATCTCAACATTAAAATATTGAAGAAATTGTGATTGAGATGAATAATTCTCATTGTAATCCAAAATATACTGGTAATGCCCAGCTGGAAAACAACTTTTGGACAGGGAAATTTAAAATTTCAGGCTACAACCTAAATAAGTTTACCAAAACAAACAAAAGTTTTTACAAAAATGAATATATTGATCAAAGTGAAAAGATGGCTGAGAGAACACAGTGATAGTCAACATCAAAATATTTTAAAAACAATGCAAATACAACTGCAGGTTAAATGCAAAAACATAATAACTATATGCCGCCTTAATACAGGATACCCTAGTGAGAAAGGATTGTGAAAAAAAAAGATTCTCATATTATGCCTTATCATGTACCTACAAATTTTGTTTTACAAACTAATAATGAAAAATTTTCAGGTAACCTCTTTTGCATTGATGCTATGGTTTACGCGGTTCCATGATAACTCAACACAGTGACAATTCAACACACTTTTAAAAGGTGATATAAAGTCATTAGAAACGATGAAAAATTTTTTTTTAACCTAACCTAACTTAATCTAACCCAGTTAATAAAGTTTTTGTTTCATCACTTTCCATGACTTTATATAACTTTTTAAATATGTGATGAATTATCATTGTGATGATTTATCCGGTCACCGGTTTGCGCAATCGAATCCGAGGTGAAAAATAAAATTAGTTTAAAGTATAACACGTGAATATTTTTTACACCAAAACACCATTCAGAATGAAGACGTTGCCAGTTAGTTTAATTAGCATAAGCATGCTTAAACTTTGTACATATTATATTATACGTTATATAAAATACTAGTATTTACTGAATTATTTGGCGGAAAAAATAAGCCGACGTAGTACAGTGGCTTAGTGTACCTGACGGGCAATCAGAAGGGGGCCGGAATTAATTTTTTTTAAATTTTTTTTTCTATTATTATTTGTGTTTCAGGCTAATAATTATTCCTATTAATAATTCGTTATCGTTTTGCTTTGCATAAAAACCTTGTTTTGTAAACATAAGTATATCTTTAATAAAAAAATCTAATCTAAGTAAACATTTTCGTTAATATTCATTGTTTTAGTGTTGAAATGCTTCTAAAAACTTAGTTGTAAAAATACTTCCAACCATTTTATTAGTGTTGACTGCTTTGAAATTTTTGTTTCTACCAACATATTGTCAGTATTCAGAGCATTAATACCAAAGATCATTAGATCATTGAAATGTTTCGAATATCATAAAAAAGTTTCGACTATGCCCAATTCTAATATTCTGTTAGTTTGTGTTTTTACTCGCCATAAAAGATGACTGAAAAAATGTGTTGTAAAATCTTTTCACTAGACACCTTTGCCTCTTAGATGTTTCCTAAATTACTCCAATCCATTTACTAAATACCCAGAAGCAGATTGTATTTCCTTTGCCCAGTATCCAGTGGGTCTGCGGATCATCAACACTAATGGAGTGATGGATGTGTGGTTTTCCTTGGGTTTTATTATCATAATGAATTACACCAAAATAAAAAAAAAGAACTCAGCTACCATATATAAATGATTTAGCGAAATAGGCTCGGGCTAGCTCTGCGTGACCAGAAACGCTCCAAACTGAAATAAATTAATGAACTATGACTTAAATATTACGCTGTAAAGTCTGTTCATATACAGCAACAAAACAACTGTCAGAAAATAAGATCTCAAGATAATATTTTTAATAGATTTGATGATTTCGCAATGAAATGGAAATATCGAACAAAAACTGAACAAAAAAAAGACAATATTGTCAATGACTTTATGAAAGAATTGAACATTATTAAATATTAAATATTTGCAAGAATTTTCAGAGTAAAAATAGAATTTTCTAGGAATATGAATAAATAAGTAAAATTGATGAATAATTCATAAAATTAAAAGATCCAATATAATCGTTCTATAAAACAGAGTTTCGCAAATGGAATGTCCAAATTAAACGTCTCCCGATCTATTATTTACAATGGAAAATAGTTATTTGTACATACAAAAACAGATTTATTAGATTTGATAAATAAGTTGTAATGCTGAAGGTTCCAATATATTCCATCTATGAAACAAAGTTTCCAAATAAGTTTTCGCAATTGCCTCGGGCCACGAAAACAAATTGCCGGGCGGCACAAAAATCACACAGTTTAAATTATGTTTTGTTTTATTTTGCAAACAAATTTCAATTAATATACTAGGTGCAAGAAAAATATGAATAATTTGTTTCACTTTCTCAATGAAATGAGTTACGAAGAAGAAGTATACAAAAAAACGGGCAACGGAAAAGTTTTGAAAACACTGCTTTAACAGATGTATTAGCGTAGCGTTTTACGGTAGCAAAAATATTTATTTATTCTCCCAAACGTTTGATGCAATCAGCCATAATGGTTTACATGGCGTAATGGATCAAGAATTTTAAAATTGTGTATGTAATGAATACATTACTTCTTCAACAAAAACTATACCCCAGAATTTTTCTCTGTTAAAAATACAACGCCAGTTTTACAAAAAATATGCATATTGATTTTCGACTAAAATAACAAGCACTATTTTTACGTGCGTCACAAAATATATTTCTTGTAAATATTTAGTTTCCGAATAATATTATCCGATTTACTTTTTTTCTTTATCTAATCATTATAATAATAAATATGAGTCTTATTTACGTTAATGGGAGAAAGACTCGTTGTCAATGATAATGTATTTTATAAACTTTTGGTGGCAATCACGTACACACACGCAGAAGTTTACGCTTTTGATGAGATTCGGTAACATCAATGCAGTCAAGATAAGCAATAAATGTCGGTCCTGCCCGATCGACATTTGGCAAGGTTGGTAGAGTTTTTGTCTCCAGTACACGGGGAGGAAAGTTCAATCCTTAGTCAAACGATTTTCATGTATTTTTGTTGTTGGTTTTGGACGTTTATTTAGATGTATGCAAAAGAATCATAAATATAGAAGGAAAGGATATAGAAGGAAACACATTTCACAATAAATTAACACTAAGCACCAGCAAAATACGGTTCCATGATAACTCAACACAGTGACAATTCAACACACCTTTACAAAATGATATAAAGTCATTAGAAACGACGAAAAAAAATTTTAAACCTAACCTAACCTACTTAACCCAGTTAATAAAGTTTTGGTTTCATCACTTTCTATGACTTTATATAACTTTTTAAAGATGTGATGAATTATCATTTTGATGATTTATCCGGTCACCTCAAAATGTAGTGTAATATTATAAAGTTATAAATCTCTGCGTTTAAAATTATTTTGATGACGTATGATTATTGTCATTCATAAAAAAAATGTAATTTAAACTACTCCAAAAATTATACGAATCCACACTGAATATGGAATATTGAACATACTTTAAGTAGGCGTATCTATTATCTGTGAAAATATAAAAAAAAAATTATGGAGTTTACTACAATTAGACTTCAGATTTGGAATAAACATGTAATCAAAATGCTAATTAATGGCTGGTAACTTTCAAGATGTTAAGCAAACAAACGTTAGAAAAATGTTTATATATCCAGATATGTTTTGTAATACATTTGCACAAGAACGTTACTAATCAATATTTTTATGTTATGTTATCTCAATATTGCCCCTCAAAACAACACTATTTTTCTGATAGAATTGGGTTAAGTTGCTGGATATAAAATATAACTTTTTCGATAGATCCCAGTCGTCCACTTAACCATTTCCTTCCCTCTCAACATTCCCAAAATGGAATGACCTTGTTTGACTGCTTATTTCAATGCATTTCTGACATTGGGATGGCCATAATATGACCACACTAGCCAGTGGATAATGGCTCCCCCGATACTAGGAAATGTTATGCCATGAAATAAATTGAGAAAAAGAGGAAAAAATATTCTAAATTGACCATAGTTATACAGGCTGTGGGTTTGAATGCCTGTTTTTTTTAAATAAATTTATGTATGAAAAAAAAAATTAACAGAAAAATTAAAAAAACTCTTTTAACGTGAATACGGCCTTGTTCCAAATCAATAATTAGAATGAAGAGACTATCGAAAAGTAATCAAATTAAACAAAAAGTTGTTTATTTTATAAGCAATAATCATTAGCCTGAAACACTCATCCACATTAAAAAATCTCCTGATAAAAGATACATGACGCCAACGGGACTTGAACCCGTGTCCTTTCGTTCAACACGGGTTCAAGTCCCGTTGGCGTCATGTATCTTTTATCAGGAGATTTTTCAATGTGGATGAGTGTTTCAGGCTAATAATTATTGCTTATAAAATAATTGTTACCCTTTGTGCTACGCATAAAAAATCTTGTCTTAAACGATAGTTTACCAAAAAATAATAAAAAAGTTGTTTGTTCTTCTAGAGCAGAGGTTCCCAAACTTTTTTGTGTCGTAGACCCCTTGCCATGTTTTTCTGTTTTTGGTAGACCCCCTACTTACCTGATATTGATTTTTCGTAAATTTCTAACTGTACTGAAGTTTAGTGTTAAAAACTTAAAGTAAAAACACATGTTCAGTTTTATACATTTATAAATTGAATTTAAATTAAAACTACTGAAAATAAAATTTTGTATCTGTTATATAAAATAAACATATCATAAAATAAACTAAGCAATAAGTAAATGTTTTTAGTGGGAAGGATGAACCTGATGCTTTAATAATAAATTATCAACATTTGGCGTCAATTTTGTAAGGTTTAATCTTACGTTTCCTCGGCTAATGATGTCCAGTCTGTTTCTTTTTTTCGATAGGATATTGGTAACAGCGCTGAACCCCCATTCCACTAGGTATGACATGGAAAGGAAATTGAAAATTTCCTCGCTATATTCCATAATACGTAACGGGTATGTTTTTTTGCAGCCAGAAGTGCTGATATCCGTGCTTAAACTAAGTTCTTCGTTTGTACTTATTTCAGTCAGTTCCTCTTGTTTTATGACATTCGTTTCTTCTATGTCACCATATGGGTTAATTATCCACGGTGGTATTACCATAGTCAAAACATCCTCAAACCTAGTTTCAAAATCTGAATACGTCGTCTTCCTGGCAGTTTGTCTGTGACAAATTGGGGAACTGGGAAAATTCTAACTCTGGCAAGAAACGCTAATAAGATGGACTTTGTTTTAATCAAATTTAGACTGTCGCCTCGTAACTGCAAATTAACCATTTTAAATTTTGTAAACAAATCTGTTAAATAGGCGATGTCTGTTTTCCACTTCATTAAATTGTCTTTAAAAATTTTATCTTTAGTATCCAGAAATTCTAAAATAGTCTCAAAAAGTGCAAAATATCTGGTCAAACATAAGCCTTTCGACAGCCAGCGTACTTCAGTGTGAAGGAGTAATTGATGAAAGTTTTCGTCATTTTCTTTACACAACTGCGCAAATAACCGCGTATTCAACGCGTTGCTTCGGATTCGGTTTACTGCATCAATGACTAATTGAAGAGATTCATGTAATCTACACTTAAATTTTTAGCAACTAAATGTTGTCGATGGATGACACAATGTATTGCTAACACCCCTGGCACATTTTGTTTTAAATAGCTTATAAATCCACGATAACGTCCAACCATGGCAGGTGCTCCATCTGTAGCTACTGACATTATATTTGATAAAGGGATTGCTTTTTCAATGAAGTAATCCTTCAAAACATGAAATATTGATTCACCTTTAGTGTCGGTTAAGTGTAAGTAAATAGGTACTATCAGTGTGTGTTGAGATCCACTATCGTGGACCCCCATTTTCATTTCATGAACCCCCAATTTATTTTTTCGCTGACTTAGACCCCTTGCAGGTTGTCATAGACCCCTGGGGGTCGATATAGACCACTTTGGGAATCACTGTTCTAGAGAATTGGCAGAAGATTTAAAAAAATATATATATTTATTAATTTATTAGTAACAATTATTTTACAAGCAATAATTATTCGCCTGAAACACTCATCCACATTGAAAAATCTCCTGATAAAAGATACATGACGCCAACGGGACACGAACCCGTGTCCCTTCGATTTCCGGTCTACAGCTCTGACCACTGGGCTATGGCGGCTTATCTCTTATCCGCGAAATAATTCAATATATACTAGTGTTTCATTCAACAATTACTGCTTGTTACATGTTTTTTTTTTACCCTTTGTGCTATGCATAAAAAATCTTGTCTTAAACATTAGTTTACCAAAAAAATAATAATTAATTTATTAGTGTTATTACAAAGTGAGAAATAAGAAATGGCACACTAATATATACAATAAGAGCATCATTTTTTTATGATAGTTTATAAGACAAGGTTTTGAAGCATAGCACAAAGGATAACACATTATTATAAGCATTAATTACTCGCCTGAAACATATAAGCATTAAATGCTTGTATAGGGTTTTCCAATAAAAGGTGATATTTTATTATGTACCTATATAATTTAAATTTTTATTTATTTTATGAACATAAACACACACTTGCCACAAACTACACATCACTTCTTATCACTTATCAATTTCTTATCACTTCTTTTATTTTATTATGTATATAAATTAAAAATGACAGCTTCAAAAGTAACATCTACCGAAATAGCGTGCTATTCAAAATAACACCTCTTATTGGAAAACCCTATAGTAATTTGTTACAATAATAGTAGGTATACTTATGTTGGAAATAACGTGCCTCACTAGGCGAACCTGTAGTTAGGCAGATAAAAATAATTTATACAAAGCTATGGTTTACCAATACATACAGAAAATAACCTACAATCTTTACTCGTCGTCCATAGTAATAATAATAATAATAATAATTGGATAATTTGTAGAGCGCCGTTTTTGTGAAAAATCACCTCAAGGGCGCTAGTACAATAACTTTATACGAAAATCGCAAGGGTGAGTTCACTGGTTGCACGACCTGTGTTGAATATTAATTATTTAGTGGCGATTTTAAATTGATTCAAATCTTGTATTTGTCTTGTTTCGTCGGGTAGGCGCAAAATATCTGAAGTTTCTTCATCCAAATATAGTTATAGTTTTGGGCTCCAGAACACTTTGATTCATTTAAGTAATGATTTTCTCAGTTATGTAAGGAGAAAAATAGGCAAAAGTTTAATTAATTTATTGATTTGTTCAATTACGACAGATAATAAAAACTATTTATTTATTTTTAAGCTCGCACATACGAGCTCGTAAATAGATCAAGTAATACACCTCATTAAGAGATCCTGTGCTGAGGTGTTCGCATGTACCACTGGAGCGCTTTGCGACAATTTATTGCAAGTATTGCACAATATCTTAGTAATACCTCTAGGTACATCCTAGAGTACTTATTGAGTCTAAAAATATGGAATAAACTGTGAAATCTAGGTGGATTCACTGGCTATAAACCGCAGTAATCATTTCATATTGTTTTTTTACTAATATTTTGAGGAATGATGTTAATTGTATCGAATGGCTGAATTGATTGCGCAACACGAAGCGCTCCAGTGGTTAGATAAAGTGTTACTGTTAATTATATTAGTAGCAGTAAAGGAACATTATAATAGTATCAGTTCACGATTGATATACTGATTTCTTCAGTTATTACAAAGTGAAAACGGAATGATTAATTTAATGGAAATGCAACACTAAACAATGGATGGCGAATGCTGCCTCTAAGTCTCAGTTCTGTCTGGCTGCGCTGGCAATGTAATCCACAAAGTGGCATTATGCAAGCATTATTTTATACTATTTTCCTCCGACCCTTGTGATAAATATTTCATATTTCCTGCTACCGACCCGCGCGTCGCGACGCCTGTTAGAATATAAATAATAATTTTCTTCAAAGCTCTCGGGTGTTCACTTTTTTCCGTATAAAATATGTGCACTTACACTGAGAGTTCTCCGTTACCGTCTCAAATAAACGGCCTTTAAACGGTGCTTACATTATTTTGAAAGTGGAAGAGAGTATTTTAAACGAAATCAGATATTTACGGTATTTATTTCAGTGTACAGAAAAATTATTGGTAACACCAACATGTTTTTCAAATTAGCAAACAAATTTCTACATACTTGTTTGCTTACACATTGTTACGTGATATGATAAGAGCAATGGCGTGATATTTAATCCAATTTTCGTAAGTTTCCAGTACATGTACGAAGATTTTGTTAATAAATAATAAAAAATGTTTTATGTTAAAATTTTAACTTTTTGTGAGCCTGATGTGCCTATAGACCACAGAAATTTTGTACCCTTTGAACGTCGCCGTGCCTAATAGGCACAATCAAAACATTATTTATTTTCACGATGTTTGCATTGTAAAAAATATTCGCAGATTAATAAAATTAATCTTATCCGATTCACAACAAAATAAACAAGTTAACAGCAGTTATTTTAAAAAATAACAACAAAGTCACTACTGCGTCTTTCAAAGCGCAATTCATGTAGTTTGTTGTGTGTTTCTTTACAATTAATTGTGATAAATCTTACTTAGCTTAGTGTTAATATAATAAAAATAGTTTTTCATAACACGAGAGAGAATTATTTTTCTGTATATACGAGTATGTAAAAGTATAAATTCTAGGAAAATTAATAATAGTAGACTATATATTGCTTTCATAAATATGTAAACATATTTTACATTAGCAGCCTTACTAATAAAAATCACTTCACAACCGTTAAACGGTGTTTTTGTTACACGCTTTATAAAAACGGTACAATTTTTAATTTGAATTATTACTAATCTTAAATGTCTTTAACTGGCCCTTTAACATCTGTCAACAGCTCTTTGGCAGACCACGCATGCGCATATTTCTCACGGGAAAATGACGGCTTTAATTTGTGTTTGTGATAATCTTTATTTACAATTTTTTTCATGTTTGAAATTAAAATATTGCACTTTTTAAATATGAAAGTATATTTCAAATACTTAAAAATAAAAGGTAATTTTATCTCGTTTCTTAAATGTTTTTATTATTTTACGACATATCGAAGAAAAATACGGAACACTTAAAACAACTTGGAAAAATTTCGAAATACGAGAAATTTTTATTATTTCAAGTTTACACATCAGATAAACAACTCCCTATGAAAAGATACATTGTTTTATGTCAGATTCTATTTTAAGTTCAAATAAGTAAGGTTTTCACATACACGGATGTTTATCAATTGAATAAAGCTTTCACTACGTTTTAAGTAAAACGGTACAATTTACAAAAACAACATTTTGCAAAAAAACAAGTTAATTACGAAACTAGAAATTTCGTGTTGGCACTTGGCGAAGGTATTAAGGTCACGAGAGTTCGGCATTCCAAAGGTTAAAAACCGAAAACGTTATTTTTACGAAGCCTTTATTCTTGAAAATTCCTAATAAAGCACACTTTTATATCATTTGTAACGTGAAACATGCCCAGGACCGATGAAACTAAATAATTCCATTGAAAAAAACAAACTGAAGAAAATTGGCGAAAAAATAAAATGAGGTACTTAAAAAACTTTTCACATTTAGATATTTTATTTTTTTATTAACCAATATACATATAATACATAATTAACCAATATATATATATATATTATAATATTAGTGGTAACAATACCTCCCTAATTGAGAAATTCTCGTGTTTAGGGAGGGAGCACTATCAAATTGACAGTACTATACATACTTATCAGTTGTTACAATTTGGATGCATGAAGGACTACTTTTTTTATACATAATGAAAAATATAAGATGGCATTTGTTTTGTACATAATGGAAATATAGGTTGGCACATCGTAACACATACTTATATGTTCGATAAGAATAGCTAAAGCTAATTTAAGCAACCGACGACAGAATCTAATTGTTAGAAAATTTATCAACAAATTTTATTCACATATATGTTTTAATTTTAGTTAATTTTATTTTTAACACGAATTAGATCTCACAAGTTTATGAGATCAAAATAATTTACCCCTCTACCACTGATATCTTCGACTACTTAAAAATTATTTTCAAATAGTTTAGTTTCTGTTAACAAGTTTTAAGTAAGTGATATAAGTATAAAGCAAAATATAAGAATAAATTCAGTTAATTTAACAGCGTGTTAAATGATTATCACTATTTTCTCAACCATATTTTCACATAAAAAATTTATTACTTTTAATTTATTTTATTTTTTGGTTTGATTTTGTAAAGCATTATAATAATAGTTTTCTAGCACCAAACGATGCAACATGCTTTATGATTTTTAAACACTTAAACTATATTTTAAATAACATCACGATATTTATTCGCTCGGAGAACAAAAACTGACTGATATATTTTAGAGATAGAACAGGAAACTAAATCAAATTTTTAGTTGTAAACCCTCAGATGATGTAGGTAAGATGAGTTGGGGTTTTTTGCCTGTGTGTGTGAAAATGTCGTTAAATAACGTGGGATAGAAAATCTGAATTGTGGGGCGGTCCGGAACATAAACTTAAAATGAAGCATCCGAGCGGAACCCATTTCGGAGAGGTAAATATAAAAATTGAGTACTAGATAATATCCTAGAAAATAAGTACTTACTTCCGTAGAAATACAGCAGCATGTAAAATGTATCCTATTTGCTTTGCTTTGACGAACTTGAATATTTAAAACAGAGGTTATGAAGTTTTTGTTTGTTATGTAAATAGTTCGTACTGCTTTCTAAACATGTAAAAATAAATAAAGTAGGTACTTTTTAAACAATTAATAATAATGAAAATATGTACTCATTTAGTATAATAATTGAGTAGGTACTTTTTTAAACAAATAATTATAATGAAAGTAGGAACTTAAAAAAAAGTATTTATGATGAAAGTAGGAATTTAAAAAAAAAGTATTTATAAACAAGTAACTATAATTATTGAAGGTACGTTTTTAATCACCCCCCCCCACCAATATTAAAATGTAGGGATTTACTAAAACTAAAATATTTGTGTTTTAGGCTAACATTAATTGAAAAAATATTCCGAGAAAGTTAATGCCGCCGACGGAAATTGAATCCGCTCCTTCTGATTGCCGATTAGGTGCACCGAACCACTGTGCTACGTCGGCTTTTCAATTATTGCTTATTATAATTTGTTATCTTTTGTGCTATGCATAAAAATCTTGACGCATAAAAAAATAATTTTACCTTCAATAAAACATAATTCTACTAAAACGATAATATTTTTGAAACTAAAACATATATTGGATGAATAAATCAAACTGCGGTGAGGAATACGAGTCTAAAACCCGTGGAAGAGTGAACCAACACAGGGAAAAAGAAGCGTTATTGAGATTGGGAGCTGTGTGCTGAAATGACTGCAACATTTAAATGACAAAGCTGACTGTCCACGTTGTCTTTTACAACGATACTTGTGGTGGACAACAAAAAATAACTTTATTTTATTTTTTTATAGTGAATACCTCACAAGAGTCCCAACTGCTCCCGTCTGGAGCCAGTGAGACTATGGCATCCCCAATTGGGGGATGTTGTGAGGCTGAAGGTAAGTGGGGAAGGGAAAGAGGAAGGTGGGGAAGTACCTGGCTATTCAGATCTAGTCACTAAACACGGCTAAAGCCATTTGAAGCAACGTTTCAATTCTGAATGGTGGTCTTACACCAGGGCGATACTGGTAGTATCTTACACTCTGGAACGTGCCGCAAATATACTATATATTATTTTAATTAATTAATTGTGAAATAACACAAATTAATCAAATAAAATTTATTTGCGCACGCCGGGTTCGAACCCGCGACCTTCGGAATGGCAGTCCAATGCGTTACCACTGGACTATGCCGGCCGTCAGCATTGATGGCAATGTACAAATATGCTGTTACAACATCAAAAAACATAAAATCTATCACTCAGTTAAAAGAGCACTCCGAAGCGGACCTATATACTTACCTTCCCAATACGCCATGGCCATGAAAATGGCAAAGAAAAGTGGTAAGCCTTACCTGGTTCATGAGTTGAGTCATGAGGACTTCTTGATATAAAAGCTCTGAAGGACCCCCAGGTAATTTTACCCATTTTGGAGATTTGAATGTTTAAAGTAATTAAAGACAACGGCAACTTTTACTTCAAAACATCCTACGGATCACATGCTTGCGAGGAGGCGAAGAAAGGGAATAAACGGGGCAGTGGGAGCGTGAATCCTGTTCTGATGCAAGCTTATTCCAAGAGACCATTGATGAGAACAAGAAAAATGGTATCCTAAAGTTAGTTACCGCCGCACAGTGGTTTAAAATTGAGCGCTGGCGCGACATTGACCCCAGATCGGCATGTTCCCGAAATGAATTTTTTTATTACCAATGTGTTCTTAATTAATCACTGACATTAAAAAAACCATTGAAAATATCATCCGAAGCTTACTTACTCGGTAATTACGCACAGAACTGAGATGTTCGGGCACGCAACTATGCTGCTGTATCTCGGTGAGTTTGAAGGCGTGCGAAATCAGGTTGTTTGTGTACTTATTTTGCAAAAAAAGGATTTTTAAAAGCACTTGAGATATTCTTTAAGATACGTGCTTTATTTAAACAACTGAAAAAAAAAATTTCATAAATTATAACTGTTACCTTGGTTCAAAGTTTACCTTTTTTTCACAATTTGTTTTCCGATTTTTTGCCTTTAATGGAGTAGGAATAAAAAGCTTCCCAAGTCTTCACGCTAATTTTAATTGTATATTATTGCTGTTTCTTTTTTATACACGGAAAAAAAATCACCACCAACTTTAGCCAGCCACTCCAGTAATTGAATTTTTAAGAAATGATTGTGCTTAATTTTCGTCGATTTTTTTTCAGAATCCAATATTTGACTCCGATATGTCAAAGAAAGATCAACTGTATGTAATATTTAGTTCTGCGTACCGTTAGAATAAAATTTAAATTATTTACAATTATTCACTGTCAATTAAAATTAACATCTGAAACTCAATTATTATGTAATTAGTCGCAGAACAGGGGTACACTGATATTCGGGCGCGCAACTATGCTGCTGTATCTAGGCGAGTTTAAAGGCGTGAGTATTTTAATAAGTATTTTTAAAAATCACTTAAGATATTCTTTAAGATACGTGGTTTATTTAAATATCTGAAAAAACATATTTTTTTCATAAATTATAACTGTTGCCTTGGTTCAAAGTTGACCTTTTTTTTCCAATTTTTTGCCTTTATGGCAGTATGGGATTCTCAAACGGGAGACAGAGGACACTTTTTATATCAAGCGTGAACCGGGGACTCTAGCAGACTTTAGTTTAACTGAAAAGGGTATTATGACCTGGGATGTCAGTATCATAAAGTCTGAACCGGAGACAGTTCCCAAACAAGAGAGTCCAACATCTCACTGTACTGCAATATTGCAGTACGGAATTGTCAAACAGGAAGCAGAGGACATTTCTGCGATCAAGTGTCCACCAGGCACGCTAGCTGCAGAGGACAAATCGCAAGAACATGGCGAATGCTCTGAAATTGATATTCACTCTCCTGACATTAAAAAGGAATGTTTCTTATATCTGGAAAAGATCGACCAAAGCCGAGGTAAGCCATTAACTTATGCATTAAGTGCTCTCTCTTATGGGAGGTTGGTTTACCGTGCAGACTGCAGGCCGAACAGCTCAGAGGGACTGCACTCATACCACTCACAACGCTATGGGGGTATGGTAGAAAGAAAGATCTAGGCGAGTTTAAAGGCGTGCGAAATCAGGTTGTTTGTGAACTTTTTGTACAAAAGAAGTATTTTTAAAAATCACTTAAGATGTTCTTTAAGATACGTGGTTTATTTAAATAACTGAAAAAACATATTTTTTTCATAAATTATAACTGTTGCCTTGGTTCAAAGTTTACCTTTTTCAATTTTTTGCCTTTAATGGAGTAGGAATAAAAATCTTCACGAGTCTGAAGAATATATGTATTCTGATAGAATATGAAAAAAAATACTCTAAACAAACTACTTGCTGAACTTACTGAGCTCTAAAACCATGTATAACATTGCTTACATTTTCATCAAAAGTAGTGAGTAAGTGCGTTACGGCGTGCGCGCCCTTGCTGCAACGCAATGCGGCTGGGCCAAGAAATACGTCGCGATTTGTTCTATTTGTCGCTCTTGTCGCGTCGCTACTTGTTACTGTATCAAGTTTTAACAGATTGAAAAAACTGAAAATAAAGTTTTTTTTTCTATGTATCTAACAGTTAAGGTATCGGTCAGTTTTGTTATTAACCCATCCTCAATTCGCAGTGTACACAGCACTATGTTTTGCAGCAGTGTAAAAAGAATAATCAAAGAAGCATTATAACTTTCGATCAACCGGCTTTTTAAAAAGTTATTGAAATATCATCCGGGGTTAATGGATCATTTAAAATTTCTAAAATTATTGTACCATTATGAGGTTTTCTTTTGTTAATTGGGCTAACAGATATATTGAAAATTATACTAGAGGTTTCACAGTGATACAATGCTAATAAGACACGCTTGCGCAAGATATATAAGAACTTATATTCTAAGAGGTGCCGCAATTGGCTATGTTATATTTGCAATGACAATCGTGTTACACTTTTTCCTCGTGAAATAGCAGAACTCTGCAACAACATTGTAAACAAGAAGATGTCGCATGAATGAGCATATGAAGAAGAATCAGTTTCAACTTATCTTAAAAGGAGTATGTACGAACAGTCAAGAACAATCAGTTAAAGAAAATCAAGTGAAAAAAATATTTTCAGATGATACTGTTCCACTTACCTACCTCAGATAGAATTGCACGCCAATTTTCAAAATACGAGTGGTCAATGGAAGCTTTTAAAACTATGTGTGATGCTGCAAACATATCTTAAATGTTTTACTAACACTTTAAACACAATCAAAGCAACACGTAGGACAGCAAAACTTTGGATAAACTTAATCCGCCATATAGGTGTTATTTTAAATTTCATTTTTGGTGCTGGAAAAAAAATTGGGATTTAAATTTGAAGACATTCATGCAGAACGCCACCTGCCTTATGCGAAATCTGCTATTTTATATTCACAAAAAATCTTATTTTAAATCTAAATTCACAAAAAAAGAGTTCAATTTATTCGTTTAAGATTGTTTGTTTACCATTAAAAGAAAGCACATGTTTCTCTCAAACTCTATCATTTCTTTCAATCAGTGAAGAATTTCATTATTTCTAAGGTATAAGCTAAAAGATAAGTGAACAGCATGATGAGCTTAGAGAGAGCCGCCAGCGCCAGAGTGTCAGCAAGAAAAAACGAAGACATATCAATATTTGTTTACTGGTTTAATAGACACAATCTTTATCTCAAAAGACAGGTGAATTAATTTGCATTTCTTCTACATTCGTATCAGATTCAACTGTAACACTGGACGATGATATAAAGTTTTCTGAAGTAAAGCTACGTTGTTACGTCGTTATGGTTGTTATTCATAACAGTAATAAATCTGTCGGAGTTAGAAAGAAAACCGAGAATTAGAAAATCAGCAGATATTTAATAGAATTGTATGCGAATGTGTCAGTCCTGCAAATCCTTTTTTAAATTTAAACTAACATCACATCCATCATCTTCATTTAATGCCGTTTTTTTTAAAAAAGGCAAGAAAGCCATTATTATTAAAACATTTGACGATTTTACCGTTGATATCAACTCATATAGGATGAAACATATGTCATTGATGCTGAATCAAATATAATAATAGTTTTGATGGTTATCCGGAGAAGGCTACAACCAAATAGCAGGAGTATGTACGAACAGTCAAGAAGAATCAGTTAAAGAAAATCAAGTGAAAAAAATATTTTCAGATGATACTGTTCCACTCACCTACCTCAGATAGAATTGCAAGCCAATTTTCAAAATACGAGTGGTCAATGGAAGCTTTTAAAACTATGTGTGATGCTGCAAACGTACATAGACGATGATGATGAAAACAGGTTGTTTTTTGGAAACCAATAGCCACTTCTACTAACACCTAAAGTGTATTCTGTTCAGTTTTGTTTGTGTGTAAGTATGGTAATCAAAATGACACCTTTCATTTGACCATGCTGTCACAGGATGTGACACTACCTTTGCTTTGTATGGTGTCCAAATTGTATCCAAAGTGATTGTTCAAATATTAGAAATTTTATGAAGCTAAATATTTTAAAATGAAGTATTTAAATGCAAATAATGATAATGTATAGCGCCGTTTTGTGAAAAAATTATCTCAAGGGCGCTTATCTCATGGGCGAATATGTATTTTAAAGCCAAATTTGATTTGGTAAGACTTCTGCATCTCCTAAGGCAATACCTCCAAGCTCAAACATGGCTCTTAATTGCTAATTAATGGGAATGGCAAAGGAGAGATATAAATTAACGCCTATACATGACATGTCCAGTGGCTCCAAATGAACTTCTCATGTTGGTTTTCCATAAATGCAAAACCTCGTGCAGAAAGTCATGTAGCTGTCGAGGGGCAGACAAGAGTGTTCTGATATGTGTGGACACTGTAATGTGTTAACAGCAGAAACAGGTCCAAAAATATTTATGAACCATTTGAAATGACTGTGATGCCCAGTGAATAATAATATTTTGGACCTGTTTCTGCTGTTAACACATTACAGTGTCCAAAATATTATTATTCACTGTGATGCCCAGTGAATAATAATATTTTGCAAGCCCCCAAAAATACATGTTTTAATTTAGGAGATTTAAAGGTTTTAGTAGAACTCTTCAATTTCAAAGTTTGTGAAGTCCCAGGAGAGCAAGCGGGGAGGATTAGGGACTTGGTAAAAATATTCCCTGCAGTCGGTAGCAAAGCAGTTTTCCCTTAATTTTTCCAGTTCAATGACTTCATGGACTGGACTACATTTTCCATTCTTCATCATACCTCTCCCATTAAGGGTTAACATAAATTCATTCATAAACTGCTCGTTTATAGATGGCGCTATTTCGATTAAATAACCTTTTTTAAGTTATGATTCAAAATAATAAGATGATTTATTTGTTTGCTCCTGTACACGCAGTAGGTATATGAATATGATTTGTCCGTATAATACTCGTAACTAAATTATTTCAAGAAAGGCATGCAAATACAATATATATATATATGGATTCTCACTGGAACTTATTTGGCCGCACTTTAGCCAATTTGCAAATGCCCTCGAGATCACTCTGTTCAAAATGTAGGCAGTTTGAAGAGATACCTATCTTAAAACAATTATAATTATTTAATAAAAAACATAAAACTAACTGAGTAGTTTTACAATCTAACAAAGGTCTCTAGCATCTTCTCCGACTTTTTTTCATTTGCATTCTACTAACCAAAATTATTGAAATATTTTTTCTAACAAAACATTAATAATATGTTTACATATTAAAAAATGCATGTTAGAATTTGAATTTATAGCCATGCTTATCCACTAGGCCATAGAAAACATACATAAGTCAAAATATTCAATATGGCTCCAAGTAGGTACTACAAAAGACAACTTAAAAGATGTAGACATTTTCAACCATAACTTAATATCATATAAAATTCAGCTTAATAAATTAAAATACTTTTATTTTATTCGATTTTTTTGTTGTGAAAATTACATTATTATCACCCGTAGCCAATAGTATAGCTATGCGAAACGTTGTATTTTTTCTTTTGTTTTTAATTTTATGTATTTCAATATTATGTTTATTTTTTGCCATTTAATATGTTGTGTAGGTAAAAAAATACTAAATCAACATTTAACTCAATGGAACTTAATTGGTCTAGAACATATGAATGTTTATTGTTATAATTTTTTACTGTACGACTGTTTGCTTCCTTAATAAAAAAAGAAAAAGAAATAAAATAAAATAAATTACAAGCAATCAGTATTTATAATTTTTTTTTTCAAAAATCCTTAAAATATGCGATAAACGATAAAATGTAGATGCATTTAATAGCTCTATAGCACTATAAACACATTATATATCTCCATATTAAAATACGATGATATAGTTTTTTTAAAGCAGGCGGGAAATTTCCTAACCAAATACCTACTTACAAATTTCAGAACGTTCTAGTGGTTAAAATATTATATTTGTGTATTTTTTAATGAAATAATTACATTTGTATACGGATAAAACTATTCATACATATTAACATACCGTACATTCGGGCGCAAACAAACAATTCATTTTAATATTTATTTAAAAATATTTCTTACAAAACGTATTTTTTCGTTTATGAAAGAGTACAGTGTGAATTCTTTTAAGTATACCAATTCTAGCGTATCACGTCACATTTCAAATGCATTAACCTCCAGGCAACAGGAACTTTCGTTGTGTATCAGATGAATAAAAACACAAATGTGTCTAATTTAGCGATGATTCACGGATATAAATATACAAGTTCAAAAATAACACGTGAGTTAGAAAGAGCGATAAGTTACTCATTTGTATACGCTTCAATGTAAACACGCGCGCCGATAAATGCGACGTTAAAAATAAGGCATAAATGTTTCCATAGCCCGATATCGCGATGTCTTCATATTAGTGGAGAGCCGCTTTTCAAACGTAAACGAGTTTTTCGCTAAACATATTGACTTTTAATGCGGCCCGGAAGCGATGTCATGTCTGGTTGCCGTCTGGCTAGATCATTCCACAAGAACATGTAATTTTGTTAACAAAAGTCCCAAGCACGTATGCCGCCCAATTCCCAACGACATAATAAGTTATTGTGACAAAAATATATAGAATGAGGTCACAATTGGTTTGCTGTAAGCTGCCGTACGACGAGAAACCAGAATTATTAAGATAGATTATTTCGAGGCACGCATGAAGATTGTTATGAAACTCTCTGAGGCCCATTATGAGAGAACGTCCTTAACTGTAAACAAGTATGAATTATTATATTTCCCCATAGGATTTTGATCCTTGATTTAAATTCGCTTCTTAACAAAAAAATTACTTTTAACAAATTGTATATGATGCTTTTTTTCGTAGAAAGCGAACACTTTGTGGCTGGTAAACATAAAAAATTAAATTATTCAACTAATATTTTAACACAATAAAATAATAATTTAAGTGCTGTACAACTAAGTTGTTTAATTTAATTTTTTTTAAATGTGTGTTATAGAAATTGCCTATACGTAGGCGCTCCTGGTCATTTGATTTATTTTTATTGTATGAAATTTATAAAAATGATAATATCTGTGGTCTGCCTCTGTGTGTATATGTAACTCGGTTTCAATGAACTCTAAACGGTTATGAGAACAATTCAGACAAGCGATTTCTGAATTTTGGCACCAAATATTTCCATATTTGAAATATGTATTTCTTTATTTTAATTTTTAACAGATGTCTTAATTTTTAAAGTTGGGGGAAAATATTTTTATGTAATCATTTAATACTTTCTGTTTCACAATTCCTACATTCATAATATCCCTTGATTTTTCACGGGTCGGCGATAGTATAAAATGATATTTGAATAGAATGGAACATTTTTGTTATTTGTTTTTGGGGTGTTATGCCGTGTTGCGCTAACTCCTTCTTTAGCCAACGTTTTGGACAGCATTGCAGTGTCCATCATCAGGGCAGATGTGTTATTTACAAAATGCTGTCCAAAACGTTGGCTAAAGAAGGAGTTAGCGCAACACGGTATAACACCCCAAAAACAAATAACAAAAATACTTTTGGCCGTGAAAATCTTAAATCATAGAATGGAACATAACTAAATTTCTTACATATTTTCACATACAAGTAGTATATACGTACATAAAATATATTTATACATACGTCTGAAATAAGGGTGACTGACATCTTGTTTTTGGAAAGTTGTGAGATTGAAAGAAAATGAGAGGTAGGGAAGAGAAAAGTAGGAAAGGAATAAAGGTCGCATTTATCTGTTGATCATGAATTAATTTTTAAAAAATAATCAAATATGTCAATTTTGAAGTGCCGTGATTTGATCTTGCACCACTCTTAATTAAATGAAAGTGTTTTACTCAAACGGGTTGCATATTGGATATTATATGCGCTGATTCATTTACGCTGGCAGCTCGTAAATTATTAAGGAAATGAGTAGCTACTAAAGTGCAAGTAAGGTAAAAACCTCCGGGATTGAGCATAAAACCATTTTCACCATTAATGTATGCGTAATGTAAACGCCAAATTTCAACGCATGTTTGTGTAGGTCTGTAAAAAAATATTATTTCACGAAAAATATAAAAGTGTGTGCTTTATTGAGGAGGGAGAAGGTGCCAAAAAGTTTTAAGCGGGAATCGAAAAATGTTAAATTTCAAAAACCTTAAAATCTGGCCGTTGCTGTTAATTTATTCGATAAAACAATAATTATTTCAATATCTCTGTAAATGACGCGCCTCCACATCTTCTGCCCGTCCGCCAAGATTTACAGCCAATTCTACAAGGATACTGTCATCTTTTGAACCTACAACGCTGGAAGAAGTAGGAAAGTTGATCCTTAGTTCGCCAAACAAACAATGTACTCTTGACCCTATCCCAACGTGGCTTCTCAAGAAATGTTGCAACGTGTTATCCCCTTTCCTGGTTCACGTGTTTAATAAGTCCCTAAGCACAGGTGACTTCCCGGAGCCACTTAAGTCTGCTGTAGTTACCCCAATTATTAAAAAAACCACAGCTTGATGCCGACAACCTGGGTTATTACCTACCTGTATCAAATCTGCCTTTCGTAGCTAAACTACTAGAAAAAATTGTGGCTTCTCAAATAATCTCCCACTTAAATCTGAATAAATTAATCACCAATCATCAATCTGCATATAGGAGGTTCCACTCAACAGAAACCGGATTACTTCGAGTCCTGTCAGATATAACCCTTGCCATAGAGTCAGGTAAGTTAGCACTTATTTCACTTTTGGATATGAGCGCTGCATTTGATACCATTGACCACGACTTTCTCATTAAGAGACTAGAAGTAACGTTTGGTTTACATTCTAACATCAAATATTGGCTAGAATCCTATCTATTCAATCGCTCGCAAGCAGTAAAGGTTGGAAAGAAACAGTCCAACTTCACAAAACTCTCTTCAGGGGTACCTCAGGGATCCGTCTTGGGTCCACTTCTCTTCATTCTTTTTACAAATGACGTTGCAAAAATTATCTAGTCATTTGGTCTTTTATCTCACTGTTATGCTGACGATCAACAAATATACTTTTACTGCTCACCAAATGAGATCGACGGCCGAAAAATTCGCACAGCTGAGTGTCTAGAAGCAATCAATCTCTGGATGTCCTCAAATAAACAGCTAAATCCTTCAAAAACGGAGTTTCTCTGGGCAGCCACACATAGACGCCAACATTTAATAGAAAACTCACCAATCGCTATTTCCGGCAACGACGTAACTGCTAAAACAACCGTCAAACTTCTGGGAGTTTATCTGGATTCAGACCTTTCTTTAAAAAGTCAGGTAAATAAGACCGTTAGCAAGGGGTTCTTCTACCATAGACAACTTAAGTCAGTTCGTAGGAACCTTTCAACAGAGGCAACTAAATTACTTGTGAACTCATATATAGTATCACGTATTGACTATTGCAACGGCATTTATGCAAATCTTCCTAAATGCGAAACTGATAAACTTCAATCAGTGTTCAACGCCGCAGCAAGGCTTATCACCGGGGTACCCAAGTTTTCGCACATTTCGGAACACCTCCGAAATCTTAACTGGCTGAAGTGTCCTGAAAGGATCCAGTACAAGCTACGCTGGATGGTGTTTAAAGCTATCAACGAAATGGCGCCACCGTATATTACTGAGCTATGCATTCCGGATAATACTGGTCTAAGGCAGTCAACCCTTAGATCAGCGACATCATCTGCTATTGGAAGGTTGAAAGAGCCTAAGCGAAATCCGAACACTAAGTTTGGTGATCGTGCATTCGGAGTATTCGGCCCTAAGGCTTGGAATAAACTTCCTATGGAATTGAGATGTATAACCAGCCCAACAGAATTTACATCTAAACTAAAAACTCATTTTTTCAAACACTCATTTCCATAAATCCGTCATTCTATCCAAATAGAGTCACGTGGGGTAACCGTACGCGGAGTGTAAGTGTTCGCAGTGATGTTTCCGACAAGATTGTGCCTGTTAAGCGCCCGCGCGTTCCTTAATTCAGTAGTGTTCTGGATCGCGCCGAAGTAGGACATGTGTACAGTGGATGCTGATTTGTCAATAAAAACTGGTAGGTAAATTACTTTTTTTCGTGCTTTTCTTAAATTTTTCATCTCCGTTACCGATGTGTGCTATTGTGTAACCAGCTGTGTCAGAGCGACGTGGTTTATGATAATTTTTAGTGAAATATTGTTAGTTAGACGGGTGCAAAGTGATAATTCTAATAAAGATAACCACTAATCTGATTTTTAAAGTTTATAGAATTTTGGTGTGATGGGGTAAGTGTGCTGGGGTAAGCGTTCGCAGTTGGATGAGTGCGAACACTTACCCCGATAGATAAAATTGATTTTATAGCATAATATTTCAACTCTCGTTATATTTTTACAGTGAAATATGCCGCGTGTGTACGTGAGAAAGCATCCAGAGAGGTCAGTTTGCACTCAAGAGCAGATTGAAACTGCAAAAAGGCTTGTGAAAGAGGGGGAGAGTCAGCGGGCTGCTGCAGATATTGTTGGGATCAGTGAAGCCACTCTGCGTAAACGCCTAAAACTAAAATCAATATCAACTTCAATGGGGAGATATCGTCCGACATTTACACCAGATAAAGAGGTAGATTTTTAGATAAATAGGTACTCAATTTATCGTGCAAATGTCATTTTTTTCTGAAACTATTGATCTGAAAATTATTAATTTATTTTCAGGCCGAAATCGTTGATCATTGTAAAAAAACCGACGAAATGTTCTACGGCCTGAATATGCAGACAATGAGAAAAAATGTTTACGAGTATGCTGAAATCAACACGATCGAGAACAGATTTGACCACATTACAAAAACGGCTGGCAAGAATTGGGTGTATGGATTTCTAAAACGTAACCCTGTTTTAGCTTTAAGACAGACTACTCCCACAAGTATTGCGAGAGCTATTGGGTTTAACGTTGTTCAAGTTCGGCGGTTTTACGCAAACTGAAAAATTCTTGCAAGTCTGAAATAATTACCTCAAGTCCTTATAAAAAGAAACTTCAGCAGAAGCAGAGAGATGCAGATGCAAAAATTGTCCGAAAACCAATATTTAAAACCATGGAAATCGGACGACCACCTCTTTTCAAGAAAGTCACACCATAAAGAATCACCACAAAGCGTAAGGCGGGAGATTCCAGCGTGCATAACTGTATAAAGAGAGCACAAAAACAGGCTTCTAAGGACTATTTTTGCCCACAATGCAAGGAGAAATATCGAGATCCACCAACAGAAGATAAGATAGAATGTATTGTGTGTAAAGCATGGTGGCATGAGAACTGCACAGACTACGATAAGGGGCAATTTAAGTGTGATAATTGCAATGGGGGGTAACTCTTCGCGGTGCGAACACTTACCCTACGGTATGCGTATACTTACCCCGCATACGGGGTAAGTGTACGCAATCGACATACATGTAAACTTTTTTATATAACTGTTTAATTTATGAACCATATGAGGTTTTTATGGTTGTTTGAGATGCCTTAATAATCGATCATATTAATGTACAAAAAAAATGAGTAAAATACCTAAAGCTTTTTAATACAAAAATCCCAATGTAAAAATTGCGCACGGTTACCCCACGTGACTCTATATATATATATATATATATATATATTTTTTATTTTTTTTTTTTCATTTTTTATACCGTAATTGTTACATTTTCTAGCGATTCCGTTCATTCAATTTTGCTATTGACTTGCTTACCAATGGACAATGGACAACATCAGCGGGAACATAACAAGTCAATCGGTTTAATTGTTGGAAGATGAATCATCTAAATGCGTTTAAGATTGACGATTGATTTTATTCATAAATTTCATTCATTTAACATATATATCCAGCTAACAATAAAAACACCCTTATATAATAGAGCTTCCTTCTTCTTCTGGCGTTAGTAAGATTAGATTATTAATATTAATTTTAGTTGTAAGTTGCTAAATATGTAAATACTTGTATATATGACGTTAGATAGTAGTTATAGGCCTTAGTCGTCAGTCACTAGATATAAGTTTTAGAGATAAGTCAGTAGTTCTAGTATTAACTATTTAAGAAATATATTTGTACAGCGCCCTTGAGGTGATTTCTCACGAAAACGGCGCTATATAAATTAGCCAAATATTATTATTATTATTATATCTTCGTGCGTTGATAAATTGCCGAGAGGTGCGGTAGTGAGCGATGTGGTAAGGGGTTCTAGAAGTAGTTGGTGGTCTGCCGGCTGTAATGGGCGTTTTTTTTTATCGTTTTCAGCTCCAACAATAAAAATATTTAACTTTTGTCCATGAATAAAATTATTTACGCAGGTAGGAAATGTAAACTATTCACTTCTTCAATAGTTCATATAACTTTTATTATATCACTTTTATTATATATAAATGAAACACTTTGTGTACACCACGTTTAATTAATAATAATCTACATTTCCAAAACCAATGGCTTCTTTGTAGGATAATTTTAATAATAATATATTTTTATTTAATAAATTTGCAAATATAAATATGTAAATAAATAGAATACATAACAATTAGATAAATTTAGAATTCTGATAACCTGCCTCACTAGGCTAACCGGTGTTGAGGCAGTTATTTTAAAGCCACTGGCTTCTTCGTCGGGATAGCTAAAATGAACGAATTAAAAAATAATTAAGTAGTGAAATTTGAAAATTTTGTGTGAAGGCAATGCACTACGTCGTGTAATATTTTAAATTGAGCCGCTATCAATAACAACCCTTACGTAGATGGCGATAAGGTTTGAATTCCCGCTTAACACCATCCGCCTGTTTTGATTTATGCAAGAAAAAAATATGGCCAAAAAGTGCCTTTTATTTTATTTTGTGGATGTTCAGGCATAAATTTTTTTTTTCGGATCATTTTATAAATAACTTAATTTGCCACATTATACAATAAAATAAGAACCGAAAATGGGTTCGTAATTAGGAGATTTTTAACTTTAAAGCAGTTTTCATAGGCCTTATACATTATTTTTTCTGGGCTTATAAAAAGACGTATCTAAAAAATACTCGATTATTTCAAAGGCCAAGATGTATTTTACTCGCAGTATTTAATTAAAGCATCTGAAACATTTCTAGGCGACCAAATTTTCAAACCAAAAACACATGATTTTGCATTACTACGTATGGCATTGCCTTAAATTAAAATATATATTTAAATTAAAAATATTATTTAATATGATAAATTAATTCATTTTATGTAATTTATTATTATTTTTCATTATAATATTTTTTAGCTACACTTGTCTATTTTTAAATTCGTTAATTTTAATTATACTGACGAAGAAGCCATTGGCTTTGAAACGTGTAGATTAATATTAATTGAATGTGGTGTGAACAAAGTGTTTAATTTATATATAAGTAAACTATTCATTTTTATCTAACTTAAAAATGACGAAAATCTAAATATATAGGGGAATGTGTTCAATTCCCAGTCAAACAAAAATATATTAAGTAATAAAATAACACATAAAATATTTCACAATAATCACAACGTTGAAATATATTTATTTAAAAAATGTGCTATAGTTTACAAAACTAATGGAGAAATTAATTTGCTGATACAATGAATTTAAGAATTATTTTTTCCTCTTATAACAGTATCCTAAACAGAAGTTAATCCGAGAAGTTTAACCCTTAACAGTAAATTAAAATTTTTGCGGAGAATGATATTTACTACCTGCCTTCACCAGATAAATTTGATTTCAAAGAACTTCCGCCTTCCGGGCTATTTATTTAATTTATTACTTCAAATTGACCCTCTATAATACAGATGGAGATTGCCTGAATGATACTAAAATTACGATTTCTCGCAGTCCCATAGAAAATAACCATGAATGAATCCTTAGAAGTTATATTACTTCTTTCAGCCTCATTTTGTTGAGAGGCTTACTCTTGGCTTTTAATCAAGTGACGAATTATATTGACAAAATTCAATGCAGTGCAGTTTTTTGCATGATTGAGCATTTCCAACTGTTCTCACCGTTACTTATTATATCAAACACCCCTTTGACCGACGTAAACTAAATTTGATACACTTAGGACGGGTTGTTTCGGAGAATTTGAACAATTCATCAAATTTCAACGTTCATTTTCAAGTTCTGTGAAAGATTTTTTCAAGTTCTGTTTTTATTTCAGTTTTGTCAAGCAACTAGCCTACAATGATATAATAACAGAACTTGAATAAGTCTTTCACAGATCCCGAAAATGAACGTTGAAATTTGATGAATTGTTCAAATTCTCCGAAACAACCCGTCCTTAATCATTAAGACCTAGCGCAGGCATTGAAATCTCACTAACTCCTCTCGATTTAATTTTTTACCTATTGTATGAAATCCTTTCCAAGAATTACTCGGTTGCGCTCTCTTTTTTGTCCAATTTCGTTCGTTTTTGGCTCGATGTAACGGAAACCATTTTAACAGGTTTTACTGGGAGTTTGTTTATATCACTTGTACTAAAGTTTTGCAAAATTGAGAACACTGAAACTCAGCAAAGCTCTCCGTCTTAGAAATTATTGATTGAGTTTTTAAATAGTCTGACCTTTTTCCATAGACACATAAAATTTACCATATAATCATCTTCTTGGTTTGGAATGCACTTCACAAGATCGGGAGTGTTCAATAAATGGTTTGATTTGTCAATGATTACGAGTATTTGATTATCGTAAGATAATTACAATGAATGTTTTTATTTATTTTTTATTTATTTAATTTTTAAAAAACATGACATAATACATTGTTACAGCGATTCTTGGCTGTCCAACTAGGATATCACCCGTTTTAGGACAGACAGAAATAGGTAGATCCATCAAAAGCGACTCTTGTTTAGTCCAGTGTATTAACTTTACTTAGTTCTTATAGTTCTTCTTATTCTTATAGTGTATTGACTGTACTTAGTCACATGCAGCTGAATCAAAGTTATAATTTAATTAATATAATATATAAATATAAGAGTTAGTGAGTTCTGAATGATGTGTAGGAATTTTTTGTGATGTTTGTGTCAATGATTGATGTATGAAACACGTATTATTGTACGTTCTGAAAGTTATTTGTATGGTGAGAATCTTGAATGCTAAAAATATACTAAAAACAATAAAATGGCCTATATCATGGTAAGAACTTATGATGGAGAGAGGTTGATGCTGAAAATAAGTTACAATGAAAAAATGAAGAAAAAGAAAATTTATAAGATCAATTACATAATGAATATACCTATAGAGATATGATTTTGATCATGTGTGGGTATTTGGAGTGAGGTTTTCTTTCTAATCTATGAAAATTTATATAAGTATATTGTTACCCATTGACAAATGACTTATGATAAAGACAGTTGCTATTGCAAAATGAAAGTAAAATACATAAAAGTGAGTATAAGATATTATTTTTTTATCAGATATGTATAGCTTTACTGAGAGTATGGGATTAAATATAATTTCATACCATAATAATAATAATAAAAAATGAGAAAACATTTTTTTGACGATGTAGTATCCTGTCGAAAAAATTGTTACGACTAGTGAAAAAGCCCGGAAATGAAATTACTATTACAAAATTTTCCCTATTAAAGTAAATTAAAACCAAAAAAATTAAAAGACGATGTAGTGACATATTGAAGATAGTGGCGTGACTCGTGAAAAAGCCAAGAAAGGAAATTATGATTACAAAATTAAAATTTCTGAAAATTAAATGAATTAACATCCAGTGCTTACATAATTTATCAAGAGAACATATAATAACACTAAAAAACAATGTGCATATGATTTTGCAGTATGTATGTTTACAAGATTTAAATTCTATTAAAATAGGAATGACGTAATAACTTTTCACTGTAATATAAGAGCTGAGTGGATAACTAAACTTGCAATGAGAACATTTAAAAATACCTTCTTTAGTAGCTTTAATAATGGAGAGAACAAATTAAAACTAACAAATGAATAAACATAAGGTAAGTACTTCTATTGGAATTGATTTTATATGATAAATGATTTAACATCCAGTGCTCACATAATTTATCAAGAGAAACATAATATTATAATACACTAAAAACAATGTGCATATGATTTTGCAGTATGTATGTTTACAAGATTTAAATTCTATTAAAATCGGATGACGTAATAGCTTTTCACTGTAGTATAAGAGCTGGGTGGATAACTAAACTTGAAATGAGAACATTTAAAAATACCTTCTTTAGTGGCTTTAATAATGGAGAGAACAAATTAAAACTAACAAATGAATGAACATAAGGTAAGTACTTCTATTGGAATTGATTTTATATGATAAATGATTTAACATCCAGTGCTCATATAATTTATCAAGAGAAACATAATATTATAATACACTAAAAACAATGTGCATATGATTTTGCAGTATGTATGTTTACAAGATTTAAATTCTATTAAAATCGGATGACGTAATATCTTTTCACTGTAGTATAAGAGCTGGGTGGATAACTAAACTTGAAATGAGAACATTTAAAAATACCTTCTTTAGTGGCTTTAATAATGGAGAGAACAAATTAAAACTAACAAATGAATGAACATAAGGTAAGTACTTCTATTGGAATTGATTTTATATGATAAATGATTTAACATCCAGTGCTCATATAATTTATCAAGAGAAACATAATATTATAATACACTAAAAACAATGTGCATATGATTTTGCAGTATGTATGTTTACAAGATTTAAATTCTATTAAAATCGGATGACGTAATATCTTTTCACTGTAGTATAAGAGCTGGGTGGATAACTAAACTTGAAATGAGAACATTTAAAAATACCTTCTTTAGTGGCTTTAATAATGGAGAGAACAAATTAAAACTAACAAATGAATGAACATAAGGTAAGTACTTCTATTGGAATTGATTTTATATGATAAATGATTTAACATCCAGTGCTCACATAATTTATCAAGAGAAACATAATATTATAATAACACTAAAAACAATGTGTATATGATTTTGCAGTATGTATGTTTACAAGATTTAAATTCTATTAAAATCGGAATGACGTAATAGCTTTTCACTGTAATATAAGAGCTGAGTGGATAACTAAACTTGAAATGAGAACATTTAAAAATATCTTCTTTTGTAGTCTTAATAATGGAGAGAAGTTGTAGTCAGATGTTCTGGCGTTTTAAACGGTCAAGGTCATTGACATTGTTAACTGTTATGATTTTGGAGCTATCAGACTGTTTTAGTAGGGTACGTCCTGACGCTGACCACGCATATTTGAAGTTGTTCTCTCTGGCGAATCGTTTTGTTTGCGCTAATAAAAATTTGCCTTTTTGTGTTAGATGATCTGATATATAAATTCTTTTGGCATCTTGCGATAATCCTAAATCGTATGTGTTTAATTTATTGCTGCTGGGTGTTGTGGCTTTTAGGTAAGTTTTCAATTTGTATAGAAAATTATCCCTTGCTTGATTGTTATAAAATGTTGCAATGATGGATCTGGGACTTTTTTCAGAGATTTTCGGCCCCATCCTGTATATTTTTTTGATTGCCGAATGCAAATTTTCTGTTGCGTCCTCGTAATTGATAATTTTTGATATTTTTAAGAGCACTTCCATATTGTTATTTGTGTTGGATTCCGGAATGCCCCTCATCTCGATATTACATGATTGGTTCAAGTATTCCAGTTTATCAATTCTATCGTCTTGTTTATCGATTGTGTTAGATAAACTAAAATTCTGTTTTTTTAAATCAATAAGTTCCGCGTTCACTATTTCGTGTGATGTCTCTAAAACAATGACTCGATTTTTTAGCTCTTCTTGTTGGTCTGAAATATATTGAAGTGACTTAATTAGTTCATTGTTTTGATTTAAAATTTCTTCGTATTTTTTAGCATGCATGTCTAATTTCTTGTCTACAAGAGATATCATTGCAGACTTAAATGAATTCAATTCATTTATTAATAATTCCGCTGTTAATTGTTGACTAGCGCCATCTATGTTTAATTTCGATGAGTTTACATTGGTGAAAGATTGGGCGGAGGTGGATTTCTGTGAGTTGGCATATTGTTTTGATTGTAATTCAAAAGATGGCAGTTCTTGATTGCATTCACTCAAAGAATTTCCAACACTTTTCATTTTATTCACTTTTTGGGGTTTAGAGCATTTTTTGCATCTCCAATTTTGTTGACTCTTACCTCTGCGAGAGTTTTCTCCTATTCCAGCACACATTATGTGGTAGCCATCATCACAATTCGAACACGATATAAAGTCTGAAGGAACCTCAATGTTGATTTGACAGGCACTGCATTTCGTAACCATTTTTGAAGTTGATAAGAGAGTTCACATAAAAAATATACACTTTTTCCTTGAATGTGCGCGCCTTCGTAACTTTTTAGATCTTATTGTGAATGATTCCTTGAAAACTGTAATCTTATGGTCACTGTGTCACAGATTATTAAAATTGTGTTACAATTCCCAAGCTCAGATCTTCTTTGAGAGATAAAAAAACACACTTTTTGGGAAAAATAATTACGCTGGCCTTGTGCGCAATCTTCGTTTTATAAAATTGACCACTTTGAGTTAATTCTCTACTGGTTGTTATGTTTATTCTTTGATATTTTGAAGCAGGCACAGAAATACGTCGACACTAGACTAATGTGGGTAGTAAAGTGAATTACAGGACAAACGTCCGTTCTATCATAGATTGTGAGTTATTCTAAATGAGGGAAGCGACTGGAAGTGAGCTCCCTACCTAGGCATCGGCTAGCATCGGCTGTAAATTTAACCATTCGGGTACGACCGACCCGCTATCTCTGTCAGATGGTGTTAATACCGCCATATATGGAAAAACCTGGATTGTAATAATTTCTTATAACCGACATATGGTGGGCGGTATCGAAACCACAACCAAAATCCTCTCTGAACTACTAAAATAACCGATAAGAAGAGCTTTTCTAAAAAATAATTAATACTTTAGTCTTTTCCTCGTTTAAATATTATTTTGGTTGTTTCTTATTTTCATTTTTTAAGAAGAGAGTATTGAAAAAAAATATTACATTGACTTGTAAAGTTTGATACTTAACTTTTTTGAATTGAAAACAAAAATTCGATTCGTTATTCTACGTATTGACATTACAAATCATTTTTAACCATTTTATAATAATAATAGGATCCATTGAAAACATATATGTACATTCCAATATAAATTATCTCGACTTAATTAAAAACAAACCTGTCATTGATAATCGAGAGCAAAAAACATCAAACATAAAAACATCAAGTATCAAACAGCAAGCATGTAACTTACCGTCGGCAGCAGCTCCATCGTTTTTTTTTATAAACTCTCATAATGTTTGATTTTATCTGTTGAATAGTCGAATAACAATCATATTGTTGCCTCAAGTAAGAATCAAACTTATCATTGATAATGATAAAATAAATAATAAAAAAATGTTGAAATTAAAAGCGACCCAAATGAGGTAAGTATTAAGCAAGTATATTACAGTAGTTGTCGATGGCTAGCTGCTCGATCATTTAACAAAAAACTCTTATAATGTTTGCTTTTATTGGTTGAATAGTTGAATAACAGTGATGTTTACGACTCAAATGATAAACATAGTTATCATTGATAATCACGAATAAAAAACATTTGATTCAAAAGTGCCCTAAACGAGATAAGTATTAAGCAAAGAGTAACTCACAGTAGGTGTCCGTGGTCAGCCGATCGATCGTTTCTTGTTTTAGTTTGGAGTTCTTCTTGCCCATCGCTAGGCCGCCTTCTTCCTATCCTCGGGCGGCTGCCTGTAGTACTTGGAGCTCGGGCGGGGGCGGCCGAGTCTGCTGTTGATGCGGTGTCACTTAACTTTACCTAATAAAGTAGGGGCGGCGCGGCGGGGGTGGGCGCGTTTCATGAAATTGTAAAAAAAAGTTAGTATTGAAATTTACATATACATATTAATAACATGAAAAAAAACAGAGTAACGTTTTAGGCTGAGGTGTTTCAAAACGGGTCACTTTTGACGATCATCAAATCGCGATCATTATCATTTTGATTTTTCAATGGTCCCCGTTTAACGCTGATTCTAGTTTTTAATCAAATTATGGTCAGCTAAGGGGCATAATTTTATTAATTTTTTTTCCCCTGTTGCGAATAACCTCACAACATTAAAAAAAAGCCTAGTACCATCACAGTAAACGGAAAATTTTTCTTGTTTCTTGATGGAGGACTTAGCCAGACAAGGAACTCACGACGCCTGGTTGGGAACCATGCCGGTCTAAATATGACAATTATGCTTGAAAGCTGTTCACAATTTGATCAAAAGCTGACACAGGCCAAGAATCGGTGTCTAACGCGGACGGTTCAATTGTCAAACTTAAAATGTAAAATTAACGATTGAATGGTCGTCAAATGTAATGGCAGTTTCAAATACCCCAAATTTATTATTTTCAGCAAATATATGTAGGATGAAATTGTCAAAAAAATACGATAAAAAGATACATGTTGAGAAGGTACTAATTAAGAGGAAAAAACGGTAAAATATTCATCAGATACCAAATGAACCTCTACTTAGGTATCGGAAACATAAAATGAATTTACTTTATTCATGTTTCCCATGGTGCCAAGTTTATTATAGCAATATAAAAGAGTTACGTTTTTTGTAGAATTTGCTACATTTTAATCTCGATAACTGATTAATTTTTAATCGATTTAATCTGATCAACTGTACATAGAACTCTATGGGTGCCTAAATTGTTGACGATATAATATTTTATAACTGTAAAGTTTTTAAAGCTAAACTGAACGAAAGATTTTCGGAAATAGTTTTGACGTCGCTCTAAAAAAATATCCCCAAGTGATTCTGCGACACCACATCACCCACCGAATATTTCAGTCCTGGGGAAGTTTTCCGGCAACTTTGTAAATTAAATCTTTAAGAAAAACTCTTTCTAAAAGGGTGACAGAGAGCACGGCAGAATGAGTTTTGTGAAAGGGAGTGTCTGCAAATAAAAGTCAATTATCTTAGAATAATCGATATGCGATAACTGAAAACTGGAAGACTAGCTTTGTAAATTCAGTTTCAAAGCTTTATAAGAGAACACGTAACCAAATGAATTGGTTGTATTAATTCTATGCGTGAAAAAAAGTTTCTCCCAATAAAAATAGATATTTTATATTCTCCGCGAAGCCAAATTCAAAGAGAATTTCATTAGAAAAGTGCGGCCATCTCGTGTACCAGAAGTGAATTTATCTGTTTTATGGATAAGAGGCGTAATTCAATTCTAATTTTCTTTGAGGTTTGTTTATTTTATATCTTAATATGAATAAAGTTTGTTATATATTTTTTATGTGAAACTGCACAAGAGTCCCAACAGCTCCAAACAGTTTGGAGTCAGTGAGACTATGGCATCCCCAATTGGGGTATGTTGCGAGGCTGAAGGTAGTGGGGAGGGGAAGGAGATGGGGAGGAGGAAGGTGAAGAAGTGCCTGGATCAAGGTCACCAAACATGGCCAAAGCCATTTCACGTTTAACGTTTCAGTTATGAATGGTGGTCTTACACCAAGGCGATACTGAGAGTATCTTCCACTCTCGAATGTGTCGCAAATATACTATATATTATTTTTCAAAATAAGTGTTTTCGTCAAATTACGTATTTACTAAAATAGATTTATTTTTGTGAACCTTGTCGTAAGTAGGTAAAACTCATCAATGTGCTATTCGAATGTAGATATAGAATAAAGTACTTTTCTTCTATTTCTATAAGTGATCAATTATGACTTTCGTTCTTTTTGGAGTTACCTTATCATATAAAATATCATGTTACACGTTTATGTGCTTTATTTGAAAGATTTTAAATTTATATAGTATACGTAGCTTCAAAAACAAAGTTTTTAATTTAATTTTGATTCGGCCCGGTGTAATTGATGGACTTACCGTCGACTTTTCCCTAGCTGGCCTAGAAAATCGATGTGTGTGGGGTTTATTTTATTTATTTCTTATGACGTATTACTATGATCTCAAATGTTTCTAGGGTGATCTCTCGAGAAGTTACCAATTCATCGTTTATTTTATTTTATTTTATAGTTGAGAATCCGTTTTATACAATTTTAAAATAGTTACATAAAATATTTGAATCTCAAAATTTTAATTTTTTTATTTTTTTTATTTTTTTATTATTCGTTTGAGAATAACTAACATAAAGACCTTCAGTCAAATTTAAACATTACAGTTACTTTACTGGGGTAATAACCATTAATAATTTCTTACATTTTACTCAGAAATCAATTAAGAAATCAGTAATTGAAATTAAAATACCTATCTACAAATAATATAAATGTATCGTCTGTAATTGGGCTACCCACAGTTTGATAATGCCTTCAGAGGGCGAAACAGCTGTCACGCGTAATAATAATTACACAAAAGAACTTGTTTAAAAATAAACTGATTTTATAAACCCAATAACAATATTATTGAATATATAAAAGATAAAAATTAAAATGGAGTTCTACAAATTAAACTTAATAACAATCAATAAAGAAAATCAAGATCATGTTTTTATTGGTGAGCGGTATCACATCTTTAAAAATTTTTATAAATTCATGGAAAGTGATGAAACAAAAAAAATATTAACTGGGTTAAGTAGATTACGTTAGGTTAGATTTAAATTTTTTTTTTCATCGCTTCGAACGACCTTATATCACCTTTTAAAGGTGAGTTGAATTGTCACTGTTGAGTTATCATGGAACCGTTTTTATTAATCTTAAATATTAATAATTTACATCCGTAGGAATCCCTTTAGAAACATTTGAGAATTTAGTAATACATTCATCAGAAATAATTATAATGTGAGCGTCGAGCAAACCCTCGATATTTAATAAGACACTAATTTAGTGTCTTATTTGAGCCTTAGGACATTTTATGATCTGAAAAGTGTTGGTAAGGAAATTTGTGAGAAAAATGTTTAATATTCATTTTCAAGACTGAAATCCTGTTATTATTTTTTTATGATAAACTAATGTTTTAATTATAATTTTTTTAATGTAAAGTATTAAATTTTTTTTTATTTATTTATTTTTAATTTTTTTCGTGCATGAGGTAATAAATGATTACAATCAATAATAATTCGACTGAAATACTCATAAAAATTGAAAAAATACGATGAGCAATAATTGTGGAATGAAATAGTAAAAATATTAAATTTTTTGGCGGGTTCGGAATAAACTGACGTCGCTTTTTTGGCAAGTAACAAACACTCTTATGTTTTCAGTAACTTCTTAATTCAGACGTTGTTCATATATGACAAAGATAGATATTAAAATACTATGTGTGTATGAACGAAATAAATGTAGGATTGTCCGACGTATTCATATTTAAAAGTTGCAGCGAATACGACCTACATTCTACATCACGGGTGTGATTGAGGTGACAAGTAACGTTTACAATAGACAAATACTTAATGCTTATACTTATACTTAAGTAATTTGTATGTATTTACGAATAAAATGTTATTCCTTGGTTTTTACTAGGGTTTACGATGGAAATAATTTCTCATCATACGGCATTTTGGCACTCGTTTACTCAGTTTGGTTGGAGATAGCCATAAACATTTAAATTGATAGACAAGCAAAAGCAGAGAAAGGGGAACAAACTAAGTTGCGTGTGCCGATGAGGGAGACATGACCTCTGTGATTTGTCAATAAATCAATCTAACAGTATAAAGGCAACTTAAAAACATTATTTACTATTTAGTCTTCCAAAATATAATGTGATTACCAGTCCCTTTTACACTGGCGCAGAAATTGCTGGCCGCATAAAAAACTTTACTGCAAATCTCAAATCGGGAAAATAAAAGTTCGAGCTTGTTTCCGAAATTGAATATTTTGTTACACTATTTACTTAGACACTTTTAGAAAATGTGTTATAATTTACCCACCGATCTTATTTTTAACGGTTCGTTTAAAAACGAATATTCAGATCCTTCGCAGAAAAGTTTTAAAAATGGACTGCGTTTCAAACCTTTGCAAAAGTATTAGAGAAATTTTACTTTTCCACTCAGGTTCTGGTTATTTTGATGAGGCGCGTGACAGTTTAGTACTAAAACCACATAATTGGACAATTACCGTAAACTTTTGCTCGCCACTTTTGAGATCTCTTAAACATGTCTGTAATTTGTGATGTCATTTAGTTTAAATAATAAAAAGGCATAACAACACCCAACGTCTGAAAATCCAGCGCTCCAATACAATTATTAAATAAAGCTACATTCATTACAATTCGGAAAAAATATTTTTTTGAAGATTATTTTAAATGTTTGTCCCGCAGTGCGCCAGTTTGTATATAATTGTTTTCAATTATATTTACTGACAATGAGCTTAGCTCATTTGCAGCTGTATTTTGTCACAAACTAAAAATAAAATATATAAATAACCGTTCCACTATTGCATTACTTTTGATTATTCCAACAAAAGCTCGTAAGTCTTGCCTTGCAGGTGTTTCATAAAATAATACAGCTGGAGGAATTGCTGGAATTTCAAAACGCGCAGTGACGTCAGTAATAAATTTTACCTCCGACACTGTAGATAACACAAAATTTTAATGAACACCATCTTGAAATACAAGTTGGGGTTAAAGTAATGTCATAGTGTGAATGTGCCACAAATTTTGCAAATGGCGTCAAATGTCATTGTGCTTTGATATTAATGTTTTAAACAGATAGAGAATTAGATGACAATAAACAATTGAGCGATACACACCTGAAGAATGCGGAATTATTGTTACAGCTTATTTAAACAATTTACATTTTGTTGTTTTAACGCATTGTGAATTTCGTGCGCTTCTCATTATTTGAAACGAATAGTCCTTTATGCTCAATTGATTTTGCATATAAAAAATCACTGCAGTACTGCAATTATAAATTTTTCGAATCTCAGAATTCAGAGAGGAAATTTTATTTAATATTTTTCAAGGCTAATCTGATCGTTAAAAGTTGCAGCCAATTTTGGCTTATGCAACGAGTGTATTTCAAAATAATTTATGTCATCTTTTTCATATGATATTATTTTCCGTTTTAATTGGTAACATAAACTCAAAGACAAGCCATACAAGGAAAACATATTATAAAAGAATCCAAACTAGCATCTAACGAAACCAACATGATTTGGATATGCAGAACCAACAACATTAGTTGTTAACAAAAATTTAAAGTTTTTTACCTTTTTTATTTCACACTTGTGGTATCTAACACCATACACGTTTTACACATTGTCATTTTACTCTTTTAACCATACAAATTTAAAATGTTGTTTTTCGAGCGGAGTAAACATTACACGGGTTGGGAGAGGTGTCGATCGAAAGTGGATAACTTCACTCGGTCCTGAAATAATCGAAAAAATACATGATTTTTTACTTATTACGTATTGACATAAAAATTTGAGAACGAAAGCACAATATTTATGTCGCCGATTAACGTAAATAAGTATCGCAAAAATTATAAATATTTTCTAAAACGGAAAAAAAATTATTCCGTAAACATATTCAAAATTTATTTTGGGTTGAAAAATATTGACTGTTAATTTGCAATAGCAAAACTTCTATGTACCTTGAAAACTTGGCTGAAACATAAAAAAAAACTGAAACGCTTCATGGATAAACACATAAGGGTGAGGCGCAATCATAAAAATTCAAATAAACAATCGCAGTGCACATTAAGGAAGCAATTAATACCGAGACCAGCCATCGTTCTGAGTCGTTGTGCCCCTCTTTTCTCTCTGTTCAAGGATAAGGCAAAATGTCAACAAATAAATCATTAAATACGCTTGTAAACATTCAGGTTTACACTGAAAGAAAATTTAGTGAAAGATATTATATTCATAAATAATATAACAAAGCTTGGTAACATAAATTAGTGAAAACTTTATTGTTGATGCTTTTAGGAACGTATTTATATTCCCATAACTAATGAAAACTTTAAAATAAACATTATTTACCACCAAACCATTTTAAAACTACCAAAATGATTGTATTTATGTTGAAACGTAGCCAAAATTTAAATGTGTTTTCGGTATGTTTGTGTAGCTCGTACTTTTTAAAACATATTTTTATAAATAACTCACATATTTCACATATTCACATGGTAACTACGTCACCGGCTTATTTTTCGAACATATCATAACACTCGCAATGTTATGTTCGCACCTTCTATCACCGAAAGGTATCCAGGCATACATCGGAAAAAAAACATTTTCGCGAGAATTTATTATTTTACTGAAAATCTCGGCAAGATCCTGTGTTTACTTTTTAGAGTGGAGAGAACGAATGAAGAGTGTATTGAATGGATTTTCCTTTAGAAAAGCCGTTGAAGTTTCTTCAACGGAACAAATTTTCAAAGTGGATTTAACGTCATTGTAGGTGTAAAAAGTTTAAAAATACCTTTAAAGCGATTGTTTCTGTCAATGAAATCGAAA
The DNA here is from genome assembly GCA_026573805.1 of Hesperophylax magnus. NCBI lineage: Eukaryota > Metazoa > Arthropoda > Insecta > Trichoptera > Limnephilidae > Hesperophylax > Hesperophylax magnus. Next base: position 2,414,669 of record JAIUSX010000071.1, read on the forward strand.
AATAAACATGTCCAATTTACTTTTTCTGCACAGTTTTTTTGCAATTTTTTTTTACTGATAACCGATATTTTGTATATACGGTAATTTTAGTTACTGAACCATTCCTGGCAGTGCAATAACAATCAGGAAATTATTACCGTTGTTCGGCTGGCTTAATTGATATCACAGATATATTACTTAATGTGTGAAATTTATGTGACGTGGAGAATACAAGAATACAACATGAAATATCCTCGTGAAATTACAAGCGATCGAGTTAAGGAGAGTATTGAAACTCACATTGATTGCATAATAATGCTGGAACCGGAGGATACGAATGTCTTCCAACTAAAGGGTTGAAAATAAATATATAATGGGGGCAGAGATGAGTGATTGTTTACTTGTTGTTTAACTTTTTCTTACATAACCCGACGAACACGTGTCGGTCGGTTGGGGCTGGGCTCCAGTGGTTACCAAAACAGCATCTACAAAGAGTAAATTTTAAATTTACATTTCTTTGAAGCAACTCTGCTGTAACCGCGATAAATCTACATTTAGGAATAAGAAATCTGATGTCATGTTCACTTTGTAAACATGACATCCGATTTCACCACACAGGGTGTGACAAGACGAAAAAAATGTTCATGGTGATTTTGTGACTTTTTTTATGGGGCGGTTATTCATTCGAGTGACCAGTCATGAAATGTGAAAGATTTTTTGTTCTAATTTGAAATTTCAAAAAAAAACTATAAAACAAAACAAAATATTCGCCGGAGACCTAATTGATTTTTACATTTTATACTCATTTTACACCCTGTATAAAATAAGAAGTTACTTGTTGCAAAATCTAGGTCACTCCTTGATGAGCAGCAAATACGAGATTGACTGACCGAAAATTAAAATTAACTGAGAAAAGATGTAATAGGGAAAGACACCGCAAATCATAACCTCGGTACCTACGTGAGTGGTAACAACGTAGTTTGTACTGAAGTTGTACTTGTACTAAATTTTACTGAACTAGAGCTGATGGTGATACCAACCTCGAATCAGACAGGACTTCAGAAGAAAAAGACAGAATCTAATTTACCTACAAAAATATGACAAGAGTACAGCAACTACAACATACTATTATAATGATACTTATCCTCTCAGCAGAAATGACAATTATTAATAGCTGAAATCGCAAAAACAAACACACATTTACATATTAAAATTAACTGTTAGAAATTTTGTTTATTGCTCTTTAGACCACATTAAGTATATCAAACGACTTGCGAATATTCCACACGCGGAAGGAATTTAAAACTAAAAAACTTTTTAATGGTCGCATATGGCGCGGATGCAACAGAGTGCACAGAATAATAAAATACCACTAGGAATTTAATATACTTCCCACTACTAACTACAAAGCTCATTAGCCAAACAAATGAGAAGCCATGGCCTACAATATAGCAGACAGTTGATTCTGTTTGACTTTAATGACGTGTTCAAATAAAATGTAAAGGCATTATAAAATTACCCAAAAATCAACCCATATGAAGCTACTTTATAATCAAGACATCCACAACCACAATACTCGCAATAACAATAAAATGAGTATTCGTATAGCATACTCTTAACAATATTGCCTACACACTCTATAACTCTCTTCCAGATATGTATAAAAACAGCCAGCATATAAAAAAATTCAAAGTAATGCTATAAAATAATATTTTTTTAAAATATTTAAAAACGAAAATACGTAAAATTATCGTGTTGTGTTTTGTCATCTTTCTTCCTCTTTCCATCCCCTGTATTTATAAATAACCGAGCGAAATCAATTTTTACCTGGGTAAGTACCTTTTTGTAAATTCCTACCTTGGCTTTATGCTTATGTGTAGTTCCGTCTGTTTCCTTTTTGTTTTTATTGTTTGTTCTACTTAACTCCACTTTCTTCCCGTCCTATAATGAGTTTTATAACTTATAACTTGTTTTATAACTCGAGATTACTCTGGCAAGGAATAATAAAAAAATATATATGTATTTATGAAATATTTAAACACGAGGATTGTAGCTTAATTGTTTACGAGACAGGACCGACTGTTATTTCGTATATTAACTGTGGTAATGTCATCCATTTTCAGAGAAATGCTTTTGTGTCCGCGTGCATATGCGTGTTTGCCACCAAAAGTTGATTTAATGCATTGTCTCCTGAGTTTCAGCTCAATCAGATATTGGAGAGTGCGTTAATTTTCAGTTCCAAGATTCAAATTCATTCGTATATTCATTCAAGAAAACAAAAGTTAAATTCAAATAAACGAATTAAAAAAAAATAAAAAAATAATTTGTGTGCTTTCCATATATTTTTCTTTTTGCAAATAGTTGTGAAAACTTTGTTCGTTGGATATTATTTGTTGGGTCGTACAAGGTTTTATCGCTGAGAACAACTCTTCGCAATAAAATAAGTAGAAACCTGCGTAATTTTGTAAATAAACCATTTAAATATTCCAGCACGTAATATGTAGTATTGTTTTGTTTACAGATACAGTTGATTCAGCGTGAAAAACACATAAATTAACTTACTTGTCTTCCCAGAACACACTGGCCCCGGGTGATAGCAGAACTTATTAAATTGTTGGGAACTTAAGTTCATTTGGCAGAATATTTGGTGCTAAAGCAGTATAATAATGTTCTGAAAAGCGAGCTGTAGCGCCCTAATAGAATTTATAAATCAACGCATCTATTTTCAGCTCAGAGAATCGTTCAATCTTTAGTTGTGGAGTTTTTGAATACATTAACCGTCAAAGAACGTGACACAAAATTGTTTCATGTATTTTGTTCCAAGACCATAGTAATATCGCTGCCAGAGATGGCGCGAACACCGTTCTCACACAATGGTGACATACAGCATATTACAAACTTATACTCATACGAAAATAATATTCCAACGAAATTGAAAGTTCACTAAAAACATAAATTAAAAATAATAAATTTTATATAAAAAAATATCTGCCTCATAAACAGAAATTGGTATAAAAATATAGTACAAAATATCTGACACATAAACAGAAACTGGTATAAAAATAAAATATTATTAGTACAAAATATCTGACTCCTAAATAAAAACTGATATAAAAATGCAGACATAACAATAGCCAGTGGCGTGCTTTACTGAAGGTAACCGGTACGTAGTTTTTTAAAGTTTGGATAAGAATAATCAATTTTAAGAAGAATACTTGAGAAAGGCGATTATGTTATCATCTTCCGCTGGTTATTATGACCAACTGAATAAGTTAATAATCATATAAGTTCCTAACGTTTTTGTATACAAAATTATAGTTATATTATATTCTTACATGGTTTGTTTTTTTTTAGTCTGTACTTTATTGACTGTACGCCACTGCCAATAGTGTAGGTATATTGAAATGGTAAAAAAATAGTTTAATGGATAGTTATATAAGGAAGCTTCTTCGCGATTTTCATCCTGAAGAAACCATTTCCTTAGGGGCTTGGATTACACATTGGCTTACGAAGTCGCCCGTTCTGCACCCGCACATTTATTTACGCATTCTGTACCCTGTGTAGTTCTTTACCTAAGTAATCTCAAAACGACGAACAAAAACTATTTTCTAATTAATCCATGGGCGGGGAGCAATTCCGACCCGGGTTTAAGCACCGATTAACGGAGGGACAGCCACCCCCCCACCATACCCAGGCTTTATTGTTCTCCATAACAAGACTCAGTTTTGCTATATTTATGGCAGTGATATTCATGAACATCTTCGGAATAATTCGCGTCGTAAATAACTTAGGCAATCTCCGGATTTCAGATACACAGTACCTACACTCAAATACGTTCCTACTATGTATTATTTGTGTTTATCTATTGTCGTTTATTTGTTAACCGAGGGTCGGGATACTCATGGCCTTTTTCTGAACCAATGGATTTACTTCAATCTTTATTTATCTATTGTCATTTATTTGTTATCCGAGGGTCGGGATACTTATGGCCTTTTTCTGAACCAATGGATTTACTTCAATCTTTATTTATCTATTGTCATTTATTTGTTAACCGAGGGTCGGGATACTCATGGCCTTTTTCTGAACCAATGGATTTACTTCAATCTTTTTTTATCTATTGTCATTTATTTGTTAACCGAGGGTCGGGATACTCATGGCCTTTTTCTGAACTAATGGATTTATTTCAATCTTTGTTTATCTATTGTCATTTATTTGTTAACCGAGGGTCGGGATACTCATGGCCTTTTTCTGAACCAATGGATTTAATTCAATCTTTATTTATCTATTGTCATTTATTTGTTAACCGAGGGTCGGGATACTCATGGCCTTTTTCTGAACCAATGGATTTACTTCAATCTTTATTTATCTATTGTCGTTTATTTGTTAACCGAGGGTCGGGATACTCATGGCCTTTTTCTGAACCAATGGATTTACTTCAATCTTTATTTCAAGTTTTATTGAATTGAATATTTCTTATACAACCCAAAGAATAGGTCCTTACATAAGCAAACCATATTAATTACAGTAAAATAATTCGACGGCCACGTGGTCGAGGAGAAAGGCTCTCGACTAGAAAACTGGAGGTCAGGGGGTTCAAATTCTGGTGTGCGCAAGAAAATTTTATTTTAATAATTTGTGTTATTTCAAAAATTACTAATTTGAAATAGTATATTTGCAGAACGTTCCCGAGTGGAAGATACTCTTAGTATCGCCCTGTGTAAGACCACCATTCAGTATTAAAACGTTGCTTGAAATCCCTTTGGCCTTGTTTGGTGACCAGATCTGTAAAGCCAGTTACTTCCCCACCTTTCTCTCATTTTACCCATCTCCTTCCCCTCTCCATTATCTTCAGCTTCACAACGTACCCCAACCGGGGATGCCATAGTCTCACTGGCTCCAAACGGTTTGGAGAAGTTGGGACTCTTGGGTGGTTTCACATAAAAATTAGCCTTTAAAAATATATTTTAACTTAATATAACTTTGAAAATATAAAACTAAACAAGAATAAACTCTACGGTTTTTTACTTTCACTAAATTACTGCTGAGCAGTACATTTAAAGTCAGCAACAATAACATTCTACTGACTAAATAAGTATTACAAAGTACCTGTGTTGGCTTATCAGCAACAATCATAGGGTGACTATACTGACAATGACAAGAGGGATAATATGAATTATTATTAAAGAAAAACTTCTTTAGAATTGTTTTGTATGCCATACTCACGATATGATTTAGTAGTTTAAACGCTTTTATTTCGATTTCTGCGATATTCTTTACCCATTTATATTTGTGTGTACTTGTATCTTCTATTTTTGTATACTACTAGAAGCTTGTGTAGTATTTTCATTTTCTTCGTCATTTTATGATCAAGGATCAAATGCCACAGTTGAATGATTAATAAAAATATTTAAATAAAAATTATATCTAGTATTTTTTATGCTTGCATATTGTCATGCAATTTTTGTTTATGGTATATTTATACCGTGGATATAAAATAAATAAATTTTCCGTCCATTTCGTGCGACTCGCTTAGCTACATATCGAATAGATTGATGAAAAAAGTATCGAATAGATTGATGAAAAAACATCGACTAGATTTATGAAAGAAGCATCAAATATATTGATGAAGAAGCATATAATTGATTGATCAAAAAATTATCAAATAGATTGATGAAAGAAGCATCGAATAGATTGATGAAAGGTGCATCGAATACCGTAAAAAATATGGCTTTCATTGCATCAGTATGCTGTAGGTCTATCTCAGTTTTATAACTATATTTTAATTTTTAAAAGTTTTGAATTACCATGTGCCGTCATGTCTTATTTTTTTAATCAGTAAAATATGTATTACACGGATAAGTAGCTCATGACGGGAATAACTTTGCTGACTGAAAATAGTTTTGATTTAGAAATTCACTTTCAAATTTTACAATACCAGAGTTCACCGTAAGAGAGATTTGTATGATACAGCTCACAATCTTTCTGTTTTTCCGTTAGATAGTAGTTTATATGTGATATTGTTTTTCATTGTAACAATTATCAGCTTAAGAGACGTAATTGACTTAGGACGAGTTGTTTCACAGAATTTGAAATTTTCTAAGTTAGTTTTCAAGTTATGTGAAGGTTTTATCCAAGTTCTGTTATTATTTAAGTTTTTTGAAGCAACTGGCCAATAATGATATAATAACAGAACTTAAATAGAACCTTCACAGAAATTGTAAAACAACATTGAAGTTTGATGAGGTTCAAATTCTGTGTAACAACCCGTCCCTTATGATAGCTGATACTGATCGGTACTATGTTTTTTAAAAATAAAAAATTCAATAAAAATAAAAAGTTCAATAAAAAATTCTTAGACATGAATAAATAAATATGGGATTTAAACACAAAATATAGTACAACATATTAAACAAGTGAATGAAAAATATTGAAGAGAAAAAAGAGAAAGAATGAGGAATAAGGAATAGAATGAAATATTTAAAATTAATCAGCTTTCAACAATGTGACAGAATATCCGGATTTCGAGTTCCAAGAAATCCGAAAATCCGGATTCTCCGAAACGAATCCAGAACTGCAATACGTAGTCCTAATATTGCATAACCGTTGATTCACTAGTTCACTATTGGGGTCTCTCCATCCCAAACATTTATCTCACTACTAGAATAGAGACTGCTATTAATATAGAGTGACTTATTCGACGGTCTCAACTAACGAGGTTTATTATAAACCCCCATACTGCCACAGTTCGGTCTGCGCCAAATGCATAATTTAGGCTGACGGGTGGTCTTTACTTACGTAATTAGTGCCAATACCAAAATCAATAGCAGTAACAATAATTTCGTTATTGTTTTGTATGTGTATTAATGTTGCTCTTTACAGTTTGGGCATGCGGTACTAGTGTCCTCCACAAATATAAAATGTATTATTGTCACGACTAATAATCATTGTATTAATAATATTTTCGAAGCTAGGCAACCGATAATGGTTACTGCGTTTGTGTAATTATATTGCTAGTGCTAAAAGGAGATAATAAAGTTGGTTGAGAATGGCGAAAACAAAATCAATCCCACTAAAAAAGATGTACACATTAAATGGCTGAGCTATTGTGGTTGAAGAGAAGGAATCCAAAAGGTTCCTCAATTAAGTAATAATTCTGAAATAATAGATATAAAAAAAATATATAGCCATCACGGGATGCTTGACAGTTGTGAAACATCGAAATTTATTTTTATGGAATAAGGTGAGAATATGAGAGTAAACAAGTTTTTCTATTTGATAATATAACTTTTTTATTATTATTATTAAACTATTCACAAAGAAATAAATTATTAATCAATAATTCATCTTCATTTAGAATAGATCTATTGCCGATTTTAGTGAGAAGAAAAGCAAATATATCGCACAGAGTTTTTTGCGGTGGGGCAAAAAAAAATGGTTATTCCGTTTTTGAGCATCGTCCTATTTTCATGAAAGGGCGTCAACCCATCTGCCATTCAAGAGTCTGTGATTCACATAAATATATATAAATTATAATCACTTAAAAATAACAGTTATAAGGAGTAAGTGGGATTTTTTGAGAAGTCTGAACCCTTTCTCAACACCTACGGCACCCTTCAGTCACCATAATGAAATGTTGATCCTTAGAGGTCATCCATCGTATCTTTCTGTTTTCTTCTCTTAGTGACATTTCCCTTCAGGATCAGTCTGGAAAACCCGTATTGATTACCTCTTTGCAGCGACCACAGAAGGCCGCCCCCCGTTTCACGATAGATGGAGCCAGATAGCGTAAGCGAATGAGACCCTGCTCAGTTCAAACATTAGAAGTGAATTGAGGGCTCAAATACTCGTACATAGTATTTTTCATGAATTGATAGTGATACCTGGAGAAGATTAGAACAATCGCACATGTTTATTTCAATGTGATTAATAATTAGTGGCAAAAATAAATAAAAAAATGTGCATATTTAGAGGGGTGAGGTGGAAAGTGAGAAATATGAATAGCATTAGGGATCTACTAGTATTATAACAGTCGTCCATCGCTTACACACTTTGTGTAAGCGATGTGCAATACCTCTTCCCGCGGTCGGCGGTCTGGAAATAGTTGTTGCCGCGTTGCCTTCAGCGAGGGGAAAATTAATTATTTGCAAGAGTTATTATCACAGATCTGAAAAGTCTATGGTTATCATAGTAAAATAGTTGCATCGCATTTCTTGTGTTCTTCTTTATTCTTTAAAATATTTGATATTGTTAATTTGTGGGGTGTTTTCATTAGAATATATTTATCAACACTTCAACTGCGGGTAACGTCTATAGACAGGAGCCGACGGCGCAGTTAAACAGTTACAGTCGTTTAAGTAAGTTTAGATTTTTTCTACGGTTTTTATTTACTTTAATACAAAATAAGTTTTAGTAATAATTGATAATTTCAGTGCTTTAAAGCAATCTTGACATTTAACATCATATCATTACAAAATATTTATACTCGTTCTGATATAAAGGTAAGACTATAATTCATTTTAATTAAATAGGATTTGTTAATTCTAAAATAAAGATTACAGATACGCTGCGCAAGAACAATGCAAGATATACATTCGTGAATTTTTTAATCATCATTTACGGAATCTGTCGATTTGGAACACTTTATTTCCGATCGTCTCAATCGATTAATTCTAAAAAATATCCGTTATCTAATTCTATCCCTTTTCGTACATTCACGATTTTTGGCAGTCATGAGGCCGAATTTAAAAAAATACTTTCCTTTTTAGCTATTTTTTTCAAACAATTAAGTGTTGTTGTTTAACCCCAATCATGTTTTTGAGATGGTCGTCAACTGACCATCAATAGTCTTTTGATTAATTGTTCATTTGCCACTTCAAATAATGGTTCACATTAGCCGCTGATTCTCGGCCCGTCAGAAATATTTGTGTCCGTTAAATCAACCTAGTCATAAATTAGGCCTTCTTCTTTATTCGTTTGCTCATTTCTGAAGAAAGTGACCACCACTCCAATTTCCATGTTGGACAGGGCTCCTCCACTCCTTCCGTCCAACGCTCCGAACGTCTGTGATTCTTGGTCACTCCAATAGTGATCTTTTCCTGCTTCTTCTGCTTCCACTGTACTCTGTGAGTGAACATTAGCGTCTCCAAGTTTGAGTTTAGCTGGCTAGATTTCCATAGCATTTCAGAAGATGTAGGCAGACAATTAATATCCTATTGTGGATACCTAGTTCTTCTAAAATGGATATATTAGTGCGCTTGTAAGTCCACGGAATCCTTACCATTTTTATCAAGCACTTCATTTCTAGAAGGTCTATTTTCTTCCTTTCGCTGGCTCTAAGTGTCCATGTTTCCACAGCGTATGAAAATATGTGGAAAATCCATGGACATTCAAATTTATGAACTTGCTTTAACATGGTATTATTGCGACCAGCTTCAGGCAAACAACGTGTTAAAAAACCATATTTTTGGCACCAGGAATGTTTGAAAATGCTTTGAATAAACTACGAATTCCGCTGTACATTAACCGCCGAAGGGCCCGTGGAAATAACCAGACGCTGCCAGAAAATGAAGGTCTTTTAGGTGGTTAAGTTTTACGCAGCCACCAATTTTGCGCCACTGTAAAAAGTACTAGTAAATATTTACTTTATTTTTGAGGATTGATTAGTGATGTTACAATGCGAGTTGCCAGTAAACTGTATATTCATTTATTGATAACTCACAGAAAGGGAGTTTTTTCCTCTTTTTTTGATCGGCTCCTCTATCAATTGTAATGCCTATGGGAAAATTAGTGCCCGGAGGAGTCTCTTCGTGGTCGTCTTTGCCTATGTTACACCATATCGGTTTCTAAGTCTGCTAGAGCACTTGTTCTTCCAAATATGTTATATTTGTCAATCACCATTTGTTGATCAGATGGCCCAAATTATAGTTTTCTTACTCATTTCATTTATATTCTTTATTTCTAATTAATTTCTTCATCAGAAGTGGCGATGAGTGAAGTGTCATCTGCATATTGGAGATTAGAAATTTTTTGTACACTAATTTTTACGGACCTTACGCATTCCTTATTCAGCATAATATACTCGTAAATAAATAACATTGGTGACAAAATATATCTCCGGCGTACGCCTTTCTTTAATTTAAAAGTATACAATGTTTGGGTGTCAATCTAGCTTTATACTTGTCCTTCGCTATACAGATTTTTAACGATAGATGCAACGTATTTAGGACATCACTTTAAGTACTACTCACAGATGGTTCCGCTGTACGTAGTAAAATGCTTCGGAGTAAAAGAAGCAGAGCATAGCGGGCAAGTTCCGGCATTTCTCGATAAGTTGTCGGATGTTGGGTACTTGTTCTTGAGTTCCTCTGCCCTTGACAAACCTTGCATGTTTGCTTGGTATTTGGCATTTTAGGTAGCTCTCAGGATGCTTATTAATAATATGTAACATTGGCTTAGTGGCATGTGATATGAGGGAAATTGTGCTTTAGTTCCCGCATTTATTCGCTAATCTCTGCTTATGTAACGGTATGAAAACCAATTCCACCCAATCCTTTGGCCATTTTCTAAGTTGCCAAATTATGTTGTCACATTGTTGATTCCTTTGTCACCCGCAAGCTTGAGAACATCAGCTGGGATCCCATATCTTTTCATCGATGTAGGCTAAATGCTTTTCTTTAAATTATTACAAATAAATATATTGTAGAAAACTTTATTGCACGATTATTTTACTATCGTTCAAGCGAATACCGAGAACAAGAGTACCAACTGCCCGGAGCTAGAGGGACTTCATGGGGTATTTTGTGAGGCTGAAGGGAAAGTGATGGGAAAGAGGAAGGTAGTAAATTACCTACCTCGCTATTGCGGTTTAATATAAAGCCGTTTTAACGTACGTTTTGATTATTGATTGTTGCAGTTATTGTGGATTTCACTTGGACAGTACCTACGGATAGAATCAACAACTCTAGTATTTAAATCTATTTCAAAGGCGTTTTAAATGTTGCCTCACCTTCAAATATGTATTAGCTGTCTTTATTGGGGAACACAAAATGAACGCAAACGTATATAATATATTCCAAATAAATGTGAGGAATTAAAGAAATCTGATATATATATATATATATATATATCCCAAAAGCAGAGGCGCTGCATGCACCCAAAATGAGTAAGGTTCTTTCTTCGAGTGAATTATTTAAATTATTGCGGATCACTTCAAATACGAGTACATCTGTTAAACTTTGTTGATTTTTTTATAATGTGAATAATCTTAGGGGGGGGGGGTAAAAACGACTCTTGCGTAACAAGCGTGGCAAGACGGGACGACGCTATGCGCCACGTGACTCGTCGGCTCTTTCCGCCCGGCTACCAAATCTCCGACCGGTAAATTTACTTCCATTCTCACTAAGATGGATCTATTCTAAATGTTGACGAATTTTCAATATGTTTTTTGTAAATACTTCAATAATAATTAAAAATTTGTTTTATGTTCAAACGTGTCAAGACTTGCTAATTTAAATTTTCAATTCCTTCAATAAAAAATCAATTTCAATATTTTACATGTTCCAGGCGTCACGTGATGGCTATTTTTTTTATGCACAGGTGAGGAAAGAATTTTTTTTTATAAAGAACTTACGAAAAATTTACGTAATTAGATCAGACTTTGGACGGTTTACGAAAAACAAACAAATGAGGCGGAATGATAAACGAAGAAATTGAATGAGAACGAAAAAGTTTGAGTATCAAATGAACGTAATTCAGATCAGTCATGAAATTTTATTTTACATCTTGTTAAAAATATTTTTTTATTCCCTAATCAGTCCTTATTAATACCGTCTGGGAAGGGCGAAAAATGTTTTTCAAATTTATTTAACATACATTTTAAATAAAGCTTTCGTAAGGTCAATAGAAATATATATATTTTTTTTATTATTTTTTTTTATTTTTTTATTATATAAGTACATTTTTGTTTATTTGTTACAATATATGATCAAATATTTCAAGACCCCTTTTCCATAGAAGCATTAGCTTGTGGCTGGAAGAGGAGTGTACATTGTTTTATTACAGTAAGTAAGTAATTAAAAATAAAATGATTTTAAACTTATTTGAAGAAAGGAATGTTACTTGGAAACTAATTGAGATGAGTTATTCTTAAGGTTAACTCAATTGGAAACATTTTTATTTTTTGTAAGTTTGTCTTTAAAATATTTTTTCACAGAGTTTATTATTTGGATGTTATCATTAATGTTTCTAATTTCTTCAGGTAGTCGATTGAAAAAAATTCTTGCCCGGTAAGTGTAATAATTTTGTGCAAAGGAAGTGTTTAATTTTGGGCATGGAAAAATATATTTAAGTCGAGTACGGTTTTCAGTTAGAAATTGATAATTATCTTTTTCTTTTATGATTTGAATTAATTCATTCATTTTTAGTATAAAGATCTTTAAATGAAGGCACTTGAAATTCTTCGAATAATCTATCCGTTGGGTAATCGGACGGTTTTAGCTGCATTAAAAACAATGTTGGGTTAAATTTGATTTTTATTGCTTTTAAATTCTATATTTTACGATTGACATTTAAATCCAATACCATCTACATAAGAAACTGCAAAATATTCATCTGACATCCACCCTTTATGTCCAAACTATCTTAGCGTTATTATTTTTTTTTTTTTTTTATTTATTTATTAACTTTCAAATTACATTTTTTACAATTAAGTCCCGTTAAACTGATTGATATCAGTTTGTCAACGGGTTCTTTTAACAATTACTTTTTAAATATATATAAAATTTTAACAAGTACATAAAATATACACATAATTACATTAGTACAAAAAAATTCTTTCACATAACCATTTTTTTAACATACATTTCCTTCTGTGAGTAAATTCACAGCTTTTTATTGAGTTTGGTAACATGTTGTAAATTATTGGAACGAGGTATTCTAGAGTTCTTTGACCATATTTATTCAGGTATCTGGGAACTACAAGTCCATCGTTTGCAATTAGTCTTGTATTATGAACATGTGTCACTATTTTATTATGTTCAGATTGAGATGTATGCTGACTCGCAATTTTAAGCCACAATAAAGCACGAACAGATAATACATTTACAGAATTGTATAGTAATCAATTTGGTACGTCATTTCTTTGTTCGTATTTAGTTTTGTTTAATAATAATTTTACCAAAGAATATTGTACATTTTGGACAGAAAGAAGATTTGTTTTTGTTGAATGTCCCCATGTTCCTTTCTTAATCTTATCCATTTGGTTTACATCTGCATTATACATGCACACAGAAAATTATTAAGTTCACTTGATCGTGCCATGTCATCCTCGTGCGTCTCTGACTTTTCCTACCATGTATAACATTCTCATTACACCTCTTTCTTTGTTCATTAGCTTTTAAGCTCAAAATTTTAACCTTGATCTTTGAAAGTTAAGCGTGCGAAATCTCATCGCGATATATCAAAATTCTGCTTTAATGGGCGGTAAAAAGATTTGTGGTTAGGTTTAAGAAATATCGTATAAACAACGACCTTCCTTTTACTATAAAGTTAAAGTTTGCAAAATTTAATCAATCTTGGAATAAAACTGCAGATTTGCAAACAAACAAAGCCACACCGGGATACTTCTTTATGAATATAAATAAAAATCTGAAGTCAACGTTGCCCGGGCTTTATGCAGAGTTCACTGAAAATAGATGTGGATTGTAATTTTGATCATATTTTAAACGTAAAGTTTTGTAAATTTCATCACCAATTATATATGCAGAATTAGACATCGTAATTTTCCTCTCCTGATTTAAGGCGTGTGAAAAGGGGATGGGGATTGTTTTTCGAAATGCCGTGTAGACGGTGACCTTCCCCTCGTTTTGAAAGTCAAGTGTTACAACATTTCATCAACATCGAAATAAAAATATAGATTTGTATACAAATCAAATTTACGCAGCCCGCCACAAACACATATATATATATATTCTTCTTTATATTAATAGATAGAATAATAGACAGATGCTGGGACCAATTATTAGCTTGTACTCTCGCTTTGATAGTCAAAACATCTTTCGAGGAAGACAACTTCCCCAAAGACTGGAAACAAGCAATCACTACACTAACCCACAAAATGGGGCCAAAAATAACATCCCAAACACCATTAAATTTGATTTTTTAATAGCTTAAATCTGTTACGCTTTGCTGTGGTTCAGAATGTCTGTGCAGATAGGAAACAATAGCTGTTTAAAAAAAAGCATGTTTGCCGCCAAATAAATCGTCTTGCGAAGGGCGTTCATAATTGATTTAATTAAATAATGGCTTCAAAATTATTCCTAACTAATTATTTTTTGACATTTGAAAAGTAATAAACCAAGCTCCTAGTGAAGTGTTCACGTAACACACAATATCACCCACAGACAGTTTTACCTCATCAAGCTATTTTCTTTATTTTTTGTACCTTTTGTTCCGTCACGCCGATTTGCTTTTGACAGGCCGTGTGCTGACCAATAGTATGGTCAGATTTTGAACTGTACAGTTTGAAATCACACACGTCAACTATAATCACGGAGTGCCGTGAGCCGTACAATCGCATCGAAACGTTCGTCTTGTCAAAACCAATGTGTGTAATATCGCCGGTTATTTATCGGAATAATCCTTTAAACGTATTTTATCGCAATTATCGCAATCCAATTCAACATAACGAGTGCTACCGTACAACGATCACCGTTCCAGTGCTGACAGATGATATTCGAGATGCAGATTTCTTTCGCCACCCGGTAAGCTGACTGTGAATTAACCTTACAAATTGTGTTATCGCATTCGCCTGTCATAAGCCATAGGCGTTATCCATGCTTTATCTGTGTGAAATAGCCCTTTAAAATACGGCTATTCCAACCCTTGTTCGTTCCTCGAACACCTTTTTTCCTTAATTTTTTTCTGTACTACAATATAAACCACTGTTATCATTTGTAAAATGTGTATTCAAGAATAGACATAAATAAATAAAATAAATCAAACGTTATAAATAAAATTATCTTAACTTTTGAATCAAACGTTATTAGAATTGCTACAAAATAATAAGACTTGACATGGGTGGGAGACGGATTCGCTGAGGTAACTTTTAAACCTTAGGGCGCCGGTGAGCAGTGGGTTCACGTACAACCAGAGGCTAATTTATGTTCCAACATATTAAAGGGAACACCTCGAGAATAGGAGGATTACAGGGCTTAGCCTTCGCCCTGCGGAACACTTCAAATTAAACTCACTAAGCGCGGCTAGGATCACTGTTAATATCTAACAAGCTAGGCCTAGATATCTGGCGCGATTCACGAACATAGGGAATACCCTACGTTCGGTGAATAGAATAAATTATTTACTTAGAAATTTAAAGTCTTTGGTTGACCAAATTAAGAAAAGTTATTAGATTTATGAGTTTAACAATATTAAAAACTTTGTATGACCGTTTTAAAAATGAGCAGATCTTGTAAGAATTCACGGCTGATGTAAGCGTTATACGATTTTAAATAAGTAATTATTGAAATAACAAAAAAAATAATCAAATAAAATTTACTTGCGCACACCGAGATTTAAACCCGTGATCTCCAGCTTACCCCTCGATCACGGAGGCCGTCAAAATGATGAACAAAGAAATGAAATCAATTAGAATATATATTATAGTAGAAGAAGTAGCGAACGCACGGATAATACTTGGCAAGATTATCAAATGATTGAGTCGGGTCAAGTTGAGTGTCAAAATAATAGATTAATGTATGATATATATAAAAATGTGAATGTGCACCGAAACAGAGTTTTTTGGCGATCTATCCTCTCTGCCTAACCTTGCCGGAAAATGGGCGTAATGGTTAAATATAATTATATTTAAAAAAAAGCCAATTTTACCTCAGGGCGATAGGTTTCTAATGTAATATATTTCTTTTCTTATTGTTATGTTTTTTTTTTATTTATTTCATATATATCCCGTTCAACTACAGTTAAGTAGTTTGTCAAACAGGATTTTTATTACAACTTTTTACAGATTACAACTTAGACCTTAATTTATACAATAACAATAAACTTACACATTAAATCGCCTAATACAAATTATTTCTACCTAGTAGCCATGTTTTCAGCAAATATCTGACTCTATTTGGAAATTCGCATTTCTTAATATTACCAGGTAGCATATTATATATTTTAGGCACATTATACTCAAGGGTTCGTTGTCCGTATTTATTATTATGTTTAGGTACAAGCATGCCTTCGTTCTTTTGAACCTAGTATTGTGCCTATGTTCAACTTTCCTATTATACTCAGAGTCAGATATGTGCTGAATCAATATTTTATACCACAATAAGGCCTGCACCGGCAAAACTGTTAAATTTTGATACAAAAGTGAAATGTTTCGTCTCTGCGAAAAAATATTTTTTTTAACTAGTAATTTAACGATAGAATTTTGTATTGTTTTGCAAGAATTTTTGATTGTGCGTAATTTATATTTGTTTTGCAAGAATGTCCCCAAGTGGTTATTCCAGATCTTAAAGTTGATTACGCGAGTGACATGTAAATAATTGTTTGTATGTTGATATGTTGATATTATATTATGTTGATATTATGTTATATATTATTGTAGCGTCGATATTAATCCATTGAATAATTAATAATAAACCGTTCGATCTACTTAGGTACGTACTTGCTACTTAGGTACGTATTTGCAGCCGAAATCAAAACAAAGCAACCTACCTGTTTCAAGACCTACTTGCATACTCGCGACAATACTAACGCGCACTCAGTCCGGGATACTACGAGAACTCGCCAGAAGGTTCGAGTCTACGGCCTATGCTTAATCGCCGCAATGTCGAAGGTTCCCGAAACACACAGTCTGTGCGAGTGCCTAGAATTTAGTTGCCATCCATCTACCTACTGCCGCCGTCGGCCGAGTAGTATAAATAAGCCAGAGGCAGCGAGCCAGTCAGTCAGTCATAATTTCGCCGTCAGTCTACAAGGCTCAACGAGTGATCACCCGCGTTCTTCTTACTAGCGCGAGGGACACGTACCCGGCTTCGCCCCTATCATCATGGACTCTATCGGGACATCATCATAGCGCCTCGGCCACGTCCGCGGCCAGCGCTACTCGGATTACAAGCGCCCTGGTTCCAGCGTCTCTGACCAGCGCTTCTTCCACGCAACCATGACCACCACGAGGACACGCAGCATCCTCACTGGTCACGCCGTTCCCGTTCAACTGCCCACAAGGTCCGCCGCACCTTCGGCCGTCTCGTCAGCACTGGAGTGCCTGAAGACCTGCGTTCTTCGCCAGTGCCTGACCTACATCGAGTCCCGGTCACCAGCGCCCGGCGTCGACTCACTGACCCGCGCTTGACCAGCACATCATCAGCCAGCATCCGGAATATTCTACATCTGTCCAGCGTCAACTCTCGTTACGGCTACACTGACTCACCAATAAACACATGTGACCTTCAACACCTTCTTTCATTTCGTGCCTCACCATTGATCCCCAAATTATATTATGTTGATATTATATTATGTTGATATTATATTATGTTGATATTATGTTATATATTATATTATATTATATTATATTATATTATATTATATTATATTATATTATATTATATTATATTATATTATATTATATTATATTATATTATATTATATTATATTATATTATATTATATTATATTATATTATATTATATTATATTATATTATATTATATTATATTATATTATATTATATTATATTATATTATATTATATTATATTATATTATATTATATTATATTATATTATATTATATTATATTATATTATATTATATTATATTATATTATATTATATTATATTATTTTATATTATATTATATTATATTATATTATATTATATTATATTATATTATATTATATTATATTATATTATATTATATTATATTATATTATATTATATTATATTATATTATATTATATTATATTATATTATGTTGATATTATATAGTATATATATATTATGTTGATACTTATTATTATTTGAAAAAAATAGCACTCAGCTTTTTTTTGGTCATATTTGTGTGAATCTGTGTTTTCTCATTTTTTTCCAAATATTCTCGTAATAAATAATCTAATTGAATACCGTACTCAGCTTACGAATGAGCATTCAACATCGTGCTTGTGGTTGGAAATAAATAGCACCCCATATTTTCAGAAATTTACAAATATACAGACCGACACCAATCCTGTACGTCAAGATACCGATTATTATTTTAGGCTGTTTTACCAATTCCATTCTTGGGTAGTTTTTTCCTAACCAGTAGTGTTCAATGAAATCGTATTTTGTAATATTTAAACGTTTCTATAACCGCCTATTAACACTTTTAAATTTATCACCGTAAGTTTTAAATAAGACATGTCTTGTAATTAGTTAAAGGAGATCAAAATAAATTAAGTTAAGACCCGTGTTGGATGCATTCTACTGAATTGCTGGGACAAACAACAGTTTTTCTACACAATACGAAAAAATACGCGACGATTCACAACGGACTAGGAAATAAACTGAGTTTATGGAGCTTTCACATTCGGATACGATCGGCGCTGTAGGGGGTGGCAGAATTCCTTTATCAAACACATTCTAAACAAGAAAAGCTGAGGTAATAGTTTGTGGTTTTATCAACGCTATGATCCCGCTGGTGGAAATGCCACCATTTATTATACTTTATGGCATTCAGAAGAAGGTATTTCGGGTGTAGGTCAGGCTAGCCATGAAACCGCCTTTTTATTTCATGTCAAAAAGAATGATAAAAATTTCGTGTTAAAAAGAATTTTAAAAAGGTTAACTTTCTACGCTGATAAGCGACCTTTTTTACATGAATTTATTTTAATTTAACTTTAACAACTTGACTTTACCTTGATCGGTGAGTTTTGGATATTACGTTTTGAAAAACCTTACGCTTTGAAGAAAGATGGCTAAATGAATAACGATGATAATAAAATGTTTTGCCCCATTTTTCTGTTCATTCATTTATCTGTATATAAAATTGTAAAATGGTAAAAATTTATAATACTAAACTTTACGATAAAAAATTCCTGTAATTTAATCCGAAAGTCACATAAACGTATAAAACTACTGACAACTTAGGACTGCAACAATTGATATTTTGACTCTATTTTAGACAAACATTACCGGGTTACGAATAACCTGACAATATTTGAAAATCTCCTACTACCACCACAGTAAGCGGAAAATGTTGCTTGTGTTGTGATGGAGGACTTAGCCAGCCGAGGAATTGAACACACTACGCCTGGGTGGAATCCAAACGCTATGTCAACTCGGCCACCGACCGGTCTTATTTTAATATATAATTCTTATTTTAATAATCTAATTATTTATATTATATATTCAAACAGTATTTTTTGTACAACGGTATTGTAAATGCCAATCTAAAGCACAAATGGTTTAGCTCATTGGTGTCCTATTTCTAACAGTTAGCACAAGTATACCAATACCTAAAAGTGGATATATATTTTTGAAATTTGAATATTATAAAGTGTGAACATATTCATTGAAACATTGATTTACTGTCAAGCAAAAATACTTCATGGGTCCAATATGTATTCAAATTAGTTTAAAGTTCGAGTGGTGTTTTAGTTTTAGTTATGCTGGGATCATTTGAGAATCTTACACTAACTTTCCAACAATCAGGGTTCATAATAACCAGAAAATATTAGAAAATCTCTTGCTATGCCACCATCATTGTTTCGTGATGGAGGACTTAGCCAGCCGAAGAATTGAACCCACACAAAATATGCCAACTCACCCTACAGACCGACTCTGACCGGTCAGGAACCTACAGAAGAAGGTGATCTCCTGCGGTGGTGATGTCTTGCAATACCCAGAATGGTTCAGAATTTAAGGGTCTCGAACTATAATAATAATAATAATAATAATGTTTAATTTTTAATAATAAGCTGGACAGAGCGGTGTGTGCAATGCTCTGCCTGCCATAAAACTTTACATTTAAGTTAATACATAAAAATAAAATGAATAAAGAAATAAATAAAAATAAAAATAAAAATAATAAATAAAAAATCAATACATTGATGTGCACATTAGGTCTTTATGGTGGCTTGAGTGAAATTCTCCATCTCCGGTGTAGAGGCGCTCCCTGCCACTGGGCAACGGCCTGGACAAGAGTGTTGTCCGATCTCTGGTAGCGCTGCCTCGTCCCGGCTATTCTGTGGCGCATCAAAGCAGCGAACCCATGCACCCTTCCTTCGGTGAACATCTGTGAGGCGCTGCATCGCCAGGGGAGGCCAAATAGGGCTCTGTATGCGTGGTTGTACTGTACTCGGAGTGTTTTCATGACGCCTTGTGTGTATGTCGTCCATAGCTCGCTAGTGTAGAAGCTCATACAATATGTTTGGAAAAGTTGCTTCTTCACCGGAGGACTGCATTTGTTGAATCTCCTGGCAAGCATGTTAGCTCGCACACTCAGTACTCTTCTTTGACGTTCTATGTCTTTTTTATCATTTAGGTCATCGGTAAGAGGACGGTCTCCTTCGGACAGAGATACAGCCGATATAGATTTGTGATTACCAGTGTACCTGACATGTTATAAAATAGAGTTATTCAGTCAACAGAAAAAAACTATTTTATTCATGGCAGGTTCACTGGTGGATTTCGTCTTAAGTCACTAGGTCAAATACAGACAACTTATGTATATGCGAGCATAGTTAGGCATTGTACTATTTGAGGACAAGATTAGTCAGCTGTACTAGCATTTAATTCTCTAGATATTACAATCCGTCCACATGGTAATGTAAAATTTTGTGGAATATTATGGTTATAATTAGATGGGGGGGGACACCACGTCACGTAGTCGATAAACTTGTAGTTAGTTTTCTCTCAAGAATATTTAAAAAAATGACAAAAGAAGTGAGTCGTGACTCCGGGTGGAATGGCGCCGGAACTGCATGCGGCATGGTGCTGCCAACTTCGACTGGAATCGTATTATTTTAACTTTTTATCACGGCCTCCGTAGTCGAGGGGTAAGGCTCTCGACTAACAAGTCAAATGTCGCATGTAAAATTTTAGGCGTACGCAAGTGAATTTTATTTGATTGATTTGACAATTTATTCATTCGAAATAATATATATTATACTTGCGGCACGTTCTAGAGTCGATGTTTTTCTCAATATCGCCCTGGTGTAAGACCGCCATCCAGAATTGAAACGTAGTTTGAAATGGATTTAGCCGTATTTGGTGAAGAGATCTGAACAGCCAGTTACTCCCCCACCTTTGTCTTCTTCATCTCCTTCCCCTTCCTACTACCTTCAGCATCACAACATACCCCAATTGGGGATGCCATAGCCTCACTGGTTCCAGATGGCTTGGAGCAGTTGGTATTCAGTTCTGATCTGGTCACCAAACCCATTTCAAGCAAAGTTTCAATTCTGAATGGTGGTCTTACACATATGTGTATATATATATGTGCATATAAATAAAATAAAAATTCCTTATCTTTATAACAATGTACAATAACCATTAAAAAATATATAATTTAAAATCCCAACTTACATTTATATAAGAAAATTTAACCAATACACAAAAATACATGTACCATTTAATCATAACCACGTGAACACCTCAGCACAGGTTCTCCCAGTGAGGTGTTCACGAAACATATAACATTACCCACCACAGTGTCACCTACTCTAACCTACCTCACACCCAGCATAAAACAAAAAACACCATATTAACAACAGTTCTAAATTTATGTATTATATACAAATGTAAATATTTGGTAGACACTGTATGTATGTATAGAAATAAATAAATAAAAAAAATTTTAAATTAAATTAAATTAAAAAGTAGTTTATTTTTATGCGTGTTACAAAATAAAACAAATTTATAGGTATGTATTTATATATATACGTGTATATTTTTTTAATTGTTCATCACAAATTTTCTTCATATTAATAAATATACAGTTTTTACCGTCTCGCTTGTATGAAAAGAAAAACTGTGCGCCGTAGATATTCTCTATATAAATAGATATAATATATACTAGAGTATAATGTTATTTGGACGGTGTCAGCGGCAACAAAGTCACAAGGCACTTAAATGAGTTAGCAGTTTACTAAGCTCGGACCCACAGAGCCAACAAGTTATTAGTGTCTGGACTGGCGAGGTGAGGCACAACTAGGGAAATGCGCTAAATGTAATATGCCATGTTGCCGCCTAATATAACTAATTATGATAAGTAAACTTTCCGTAACACGCTAAATACCTATTTACTATCAGAATAAATAGTTTACGTGTATTTCGCCACAGATTTTAGATTTATCTTTTTATTGAGATATAATATAGAAATGGGCCTTTTGATGTACCTACTTATTTATCTAGACTTCAATGGATGGTTCGAAGCTCCATAGCTCATAATGGAAATGAGGTTAATACCCGAATAAAGTGGAATTATGAAAAAATAATCGGGCGGCATAAAAATAACCGGGCGGCCTAAAAGTAACCGGGCGGCCTAAAAATAACCGGGCGGCCTAAAAAAAAAATTATTGTTTCACTCCACTTAGTTACTCTGAGTTTATTGATCCTAGCTGCAGAGTGTAGGGTACCCTGATGATATCCAATATTCGATAGAAGAGGGCACCGGAAGGGGATGAACAGACTTAACATTTTGAGGGGTTATTAGTGGTAAAAACATACTTTACAGTAGAAGATACCCTCAGTATTATCTTGGTAAAAAGACCACCATTATTAATTGGAACGTTGCTCTAAACAGCTTTAGCCGTGTTTGGCGATAGATATGAATAGGAATTTACTCCCCTCCTTACTCCTTCAGACTCAAACCATACCCCAATTGGGGTTGCCATGGTCCCACTGGCACTGTACAGTGAGGAGTAGTTGGGACTCTTGGGAATTCGCAGAACCCATTGGCGAGTGCAGTTCCTTTGAGTTGATGCACGTTGAAATGAACGAGAAGCCGAAGAAAAGACTAAAAAAAGTGGGATAAAAAGTATCTTCTGTCCTATAACTATACGATAAATATCTATATGTTTTATTTGTTGGGTAGGTAGGTACGCATTTGATTGATTTAGGTAAAAGGTATTTTAAGTTAACTGATGTGGGCAGAACAAGCAGGAAACACAATTTGAGACGAAACTCACCCGGCTTACGTAAAACCAATATTCCTTCTATCTGCCTGTAAAAAGCGCCTGTAATGCCTTATTCCCCGGCATCTCGGCGCTCACAGGATGCGGCCGCTAACGACGCTGAAATTCAATATCTCGAACCAGACATAGGGATTGTAAATACGAAGCTAGAAGATCTAGACTTTTTGAAACTCAAAATAGGGCCAACAAAATAATTAAATATTCAAAATGTTTCAAATATCATTGACTTAAACAAACATGAAAATGAAACAATCTAAGAACGTATTAGAGTTTGCCTTATAGAAAATTTTAAAAAAATGACACTAATATTCATTTTTGTAGGTATCTATTTTATATTAGATTCAGATAAAAGAATATTTTGTTCTACTCCGTATGCATTTCTTCTCTTTCTTACACTTTAGAGTTAAACGGTATTTCAAGAGGTATATGAGAGTTTGAAAGAGATGGACTCTTATTCTCACAAGACAATGGACTGGGACACTTTCCGATCGAGATTTGAAAATTTTTTATTTAATTTAAATTTAAAAAAATATACAGATTTCAATAAATATTATTGTTTACTACATAAATTACACAATACATTTTAATTTAGCTCGCTGGTCTTAAGAGGAAACAGTCTGTTCTTAAATATATTCATTCTATTTACTGATGTCAAGCTATTGGCAAGGGATTGTATGTGTGTACACTCTCGTGGCCTATGTTTCTTTTGAAACTTTCAGTCTTTGCTGAATGTGTGTATAGTTTATTAAGATTTCTTGTGTAGTGTTCATATACTTGTGATGTGTTTATAAATGTTGTGTTCGTGTGTATAAATCCATTTTGGATTTTGTAGATTAATAAGCAAATGTTGTATTCGTACAGTTTTCTGATTTTCAGTAATTTCGTTTATTGGTATACTTTTTTGGTTTTAATTTGGGTTATAATTAGAAAGTTTTTTTATAACTTTATTCTGTATTATTAGTAGGTCCTTTAAATATGTAACATATGTATTTCCCCATATTTAAGTTAAATGATTTAGATTCTTTATTACTAAATTATTGAAAATGTGGCCATGAAAAACGTTAATCTTTGTTCATTTTAAAGACCGTCGACACTATCAAATTCATCACCGATATGTTTTTTTGATTGTTGACTAACAAATGTTTTTATATTGAAATTTTAAATTTATTAGAATTAATATAAACCCATCCAGGGTATTTGTGAGTGTAGAGATTTTTTATAGAACAAAATAGTTAGATTCTGAGACCGACAACTTGGGAGGCGGGTTTGGTACCGTCGCCCCGGGAACAATTTATTGGATAACCAACACCTCTGCTGTAGGTCCATTAGTAGAGACCATTTGACCCTTCCAACTGGTTTCTCGACTCATCGCCTTGCGTCTCAGTGGGAGGAACACATTCACAAGTCCGTCACTCCTGGACTCCTGGATCCCTGATTCCTTTGTTTCCTTAAAAAAGACCCTCCACACAGCATCCCCAAAGCATGATATAGTTTCTGAGAAAATAATTTTCTTGAGGGCCATGAGGGCCATGCGGCCACATGAGTGTGGGGTTAATTAAAAAAAAGACTGAAATTTGTGTTTAATTTGTAATTTTCTGAAGAGCCAGATGAAATTTAAAAAAATATATATTTGATTAGTATTTAGGAATTAGACGAGACTTTAGTCGCGGCAATAGTTGGAAACTATTCCACAATCCATACAAATTTGAAAAATTCATCCTATTGTCGCGACAATCGTGTGCGCACCTCCATGTACCATAGTGGGTTTTTATACCCGCAACTGTTGCAATGCTACTGCAGTCGCCGCGACTAAAGTATCTCGTCTGAGTGCGCTCTTAATCTTTCTTGTATTTAATATTTTTTCGGATAAATAATAAGCACACATCATTGTACAAAATCTTGTATCTGTGTATTTGGAATATTAGTGAACATTTGGTCTACATATTAAGTATTGCATGCCTACTCTTGCCTGTTGGATTTCATAGGACACAGCGCTGAAAATAACTTTATTTTTAAATGTTCATATCTGTATAATACGGATTTCATATTTGAAAATTTGGATTCTAATTTCCCAGCGAACAATCTGAATCCGGATCTATTGAAATCCGGATTATCCGGGTCACAATCTCTACGCGGAGAGGCCGCCGCGGCTCTGGAGCGTGGAAAAATGCGATGACGTTATCGGCCTTAAAAATAATACACGTATGTATCATTTTATAGCAATAAACAGTGTTGCACTTATATGGTCGGCAAAGCTAAAATTAAACAAGTGTTCAAAATCGATAATGTTTAGCTATAGCGTAACTACATGTTATGATATTCACTATAATTTTTATAGTGAATATCATAACATGTAGCTACGCTACTTTCCCCTTGGAAGTTTTTGTCAAATTTAATCTAAAAGTTTATTTAGAGTGTGTGGTATTTTTATGCAAATGTCGAATAATGTGTAATTAACGTTACGTCATCATTATGTTTAAGTCTCTGTATTATAGTATAGTTATTATTATTATCTATCTTCTGTATTGTGGTTTTTAGTCACTATTATTGTGAAATTGACCCGCTAAATTTAATATCGTCGGCTCATAACTATAAATCCACTAAATAGGGCAGGTTGCTGTGATAAATACGTTTGAAGAGAGAAATTCTCGTTCAGTGCCGCCAACTGTCAAATTTGGAAAAGCGTTTTATTTCAACAATTCTAAATACTGCCAAGTAAAATTTAAGTGCACTTAGGACCGGTTGTTTAACAGAATTTGAATAATAACATTTGATAATTACATTTGCTGTACATTTAGTATTTATCAGCACAATAATATATTTATTTGGATGATTTGTATATCGCCGTTCTTATGCCAAATCACCTCAAGGGCGCTGTATTATACTAATTCATTTAAAAAACAAATTACGAAATGGATCCTAACACACGAAATACATTACTACTACAATACCCATTCATTCTACACTCTATTAATTTAATCCCCCTTCTGACAAAACATAATATATCCTCATTCCCTAACTTAGCGGTATAGTATGTACATAATTAATTAGTGTGATCTATTTACTAATAATTTCTCAAATTTTTTATCTTCTTATAATTCTCTAACTTCTCCATCCTCTTATTGCAACCCAAACTAGCTATACATCATTTTCTTTTTTATATTATAGTAATGTATAGATCCTATGTCCGTAAACTGTAAAATTCACCCGCCATAACACAGGGTCATCCCTGGCATGGAGGGTGAAATATCACCAAAAACCACATGCACTCTCTAAATCATGTATCAATAAAATAAATAAATAGATAAATTAGATTTTATATGCAACTAAACTGAAGATGATATGCACTTTGAGATAAAAACTCTGTACTAAAATACAGTTTAAATGGTTGGTCTGTGAAGAAATTGTAACAACATTAAGGCCGGATTGTTTCGGAGAATTTGAACAATTCATCAAATTTCAACGTTCATTTTCGGGTTATGTGAAAATTCTTTTCAAGTTCTGTTATTATATCGTTATAGGCTAGTTACTTGATTTAACTGGAATAATAACAGAACATGAAAATTAACTTTTAAATTTGATGAATTGTTCAAATTCTTCGAAACATCCCGTCCTCAATGTTTTGGATCATCCAAAATAAAGATATCGAAGTTAGTACTCTTGCACGATCCAACGCTTCATGCTTCGTATCTACGCTTATTTTTTCAGTTGATTGCAAAATATTTTCTGTTCATATACTAATTCAATTCACATTGTTTCTCAAAATATACTTAAATCACTATTTTCGAAATATTATTTATATCACATACACAGTACCGTAGAATAACGGTTTAAATTTTCACAGACATTTAAGTATTATTATCGAGTGCGTACCTGGACGTTATTAATATAGTTAATTGAGTATCATAAACTATGACAAATATTTCTGCAAAACTTTGGCACTGGTCACATGACTTCCCGAATGAAACTTTCCGCGAACACTGATACATTTCGGTTCAAAACCAAATACACCTGATCTAAGTCAATTTAACATTTTTGCGTTTGAAAAATTTGTTTATTTACACCGCAGACTTTATTATTGTTTACGTTCAGCGGTCGCAAGACTCTAGAGATCACAGGAATGAGATTACATCGGCTGCTTTGGAAACAATTTAAGCGAATATCAGACATCTGGAAAATCTGAACTAGAAATATTAATTACATTTTACATTACTTGCTTTTTGGACGGTTACATATTTTAGTACTGATGGAGAATGCAACCTTTGAAAGCAGAAAAACTATGTTAAAAAAAACAACTACGAAATCTATTGTTTTTGAAAGATAGAATTGTAGGAATTTTAGTTACATAATAAATAAGTGTGTACGTGTAAATGGAAAATATACATTTCAATGAGAAATGTAATGGGATATTTACGCTAATTGATCCTTTCTATGCAAATTTAAACTCACGCACGTCCAAAATTAGTTAGCTATTTTATGATTCGATTTTGCAAATTTCATAAATTGTCTTTACATTCTCTGTTCTATAGTATGGCCATGACATATCAATTCATGTACTTAGAAGAGAAGAGTAATATTTTGACGCTCACTGACTAAGAACTGAATTTTTTGTTTTAGATTTATAGACTATAGATTCATTTGAACAGTTTTGGAGAGCTATTTGTGTAAAAAAAATTAATTCCAGTGCAGTATTCATTCATTAATTGGACTCTTAATGACCGCTATGTCTGATTTTAGATAATCACGTTGGACCTTAATTTGTGAGAGGTCATTTTGTGTTCTTTGAAGAGGGTGTTAAAACGTGAAACTTAATGGTACCAATATTGGATTTTAGACAGCGGTTGGGGTAATACGAGTATGTTGTGTCGATAAGCACTCGGTACAACGCATTTGGTTTTTGTCGATTCTTTACCGACCCGTGAGATAAGACTCTTAATTGTTATTTTTTTACACTAGCTCCGCACAGAAAATAAAATGTCTCAGGTCCCATGTCATCTTTGGGGATGCTGTGTGGCGGGTATTCTTATGGAAAGAGAGGAAGTTTTGGGAAGGAAAATGTATGAGGAATGGGTAGGAATCTGGGTTCTCTGGAATCTAGTTCGGCTGCAGAGGTTTTCCTCAACACGTCTCTCCCGATTCGGCCCGTCACGCAGAAGGTGGTCAAACGCATCCGCCGCCAAGACCTAGATGAACCTCACGCCATGAACCCCTGCAAAGTCACCTAACGTAGCCAATGACTTGGTGTGACCTATGCTAGGGTTCCCGGGGCGGCGGTACCCATAACCGCCTCTCAATTTGAGATTATTCCCGGTATTTCTGTTTTGCTTGTTTGTAACTGCTATTAAACAATTATTTTAAGGTATATTTATACCAAAGATATTAGAAGAACGAGATGTGCTATGAGCAGTTCATACTGTGTGGAATGGCTTTGCCGAGTGTCGCCGGTTTTGTTCACCAATACTACTGCACACCTTCGCTTACGCTAAGGCATCGCTAAGGTATCCGCACTAATACATAGAACAGATTTCTGTGCGTACACGTCCCGATACCGTTCAAAGTACCCTAATTAGTTAGTACTCCGCCTACGGTCCGGCGGCCAACATAGCATATCTCGTTCTTCTATTATCTTTGATTTATACCATTAATATTAAATTAATAAATGAAAACATTTCCCATTATTTGAAACGGTAGAATTTTTTTATCAATTTATAGTTTTTATAAATATTTATTGTGTGTTCGATTTATCATGTATGTGGTATATAATATTTAAATGTTTAGAGTGGGCACTTTTATTGTGACATATCATGGGGAGATATGAATTTTAACTTCGTTATTCACTAGCTGAAGTATACCCGGATTTGCTGAGGGATATCTTTGAGAGATAGACATATACCATCGCTTACTTTTATCCAGACTTTTTAAGATATACAATCCTGTAGTACATATTTTTTATGTATCTCATAATGCATAGCCAGCATTAGCAATATAAGCGCCCGAAAATATATTTTTTTATGACTTGTTTACAGAACATCGACTTTTCTCTACTTTCTATAAATATAATATATATGTATTATTTATTAACCTTTCGGAAGAAATTTTCTAAATGCTAGTGAAAACTATCAAAATCCGTTGCGTATTTTAGATGAACTAAGCGCACAAACTAACATACACGGATATCAGATAAGTTTTATACTATATAGTTAGAGATGTATTTATTGGTTATTAAGAAATTTTCTCTTTCTATTGAAAATCTAAGATTCGTGAGATATTTTCAAATTTTGCTTCTAAAATAAAAAGTTTTAAACAAATATTTTTTTTGGCTAAAATATCATTAATATCTCATAAATAAAAATATATTTTATATGTAACCTACGGGGATGGGATATGTCAGACAAATTCGTGTATTATCATGCTCTGTGCACGAGGTTATGATACATGAGCAGAGTTGCAAAACTTCAGTATGCAGAGTTCAATGAATGAAAAATCGATATTATGTACCTAGTATAGAATAACGGTGTTCTGGAATGGAACTTCGGAAATGAATATGGAATACAGTGAATCCCAATGCGTCGTTCACTCTTATCCGTTCTGATCCACGATAAGATCTAGGTTTCCAACAGGGGTTTTCAAATTGTTTATAATCACCAACTGTTCAGTGCAAATATGTTATGAAATTCGTTACATAGTAACATGATAAATTTAAATTTAGAAATTTATGCATCTTTAAAACTAAAGCAAAATGGTAATACTACACCATAAAATCTCTGCTTTTTTGGCTTGGAAATATTTAACATATTTAATCAAAATAGCCAACGTAAACTTTTTACACAATATCGTGATTTTTTTGGGGGCAGATGCCAACATTTCTTATTTACATAAACAGCATATTCTTGGTATAAATTTAGTATATTTGCTATTTCGCAATCCTGCATATACCGCAAATGAAAATCCATCAAATCCACGGGAAAACATATTACTGAAATCCCGCGGGATTGCGGGATCGAAAACCCTGTATCGTTGTCCGAAACGTTAGCTAAAGAAGGAGGTGGCGCAACACGGCATAATACACCAAAAATAAATCACTTTAATGCTGTTGGCCGTGAAAACCTCAAATCATAACATTTTAGGTATATGTGGCTTGGGTTATTGAAGAAATTCCATGTTACACAGCTCCTGCCGTTATATCGTTAAATCAATGCAGACAAGAGCACAGGTCTGCGAAAGTCAAATTGTGAAGTCAGTGCTGTCACCGAGTAAACTTCACTGTTTAAGATAGTCTAAACATTATATATATTTAATATAAGCTTGCAGTAAACAACACAAATTGGCAGTAACAATGGGCATCAACAACAACCGCCGCCATTTGCACGGTATGTACGCATTAATTTTAAATTTTAATTTAATTTTTTCTATTAAAATAATTAATCAGCTTACAGAGTATAATCAGTCATTTATTTTAACTAAAATAATTCGTAAAATTAGTTTTCACCGCTTTTGATTTTTTAAATGTTTCTCTTCTATAAAAGCAGGCGCTTATGTATAAAAGAGTGGTTAGCATCAAAATGAAGAAATATTTAGTGTTTGTAATCAATTATTATTCAAGGAAATATAACTATTAAAAAATTATATGTAAATAAAGAAATTTAAATTTAAATTAATAAAGAAGAAAATTTAATAATTTTGGTATTTTTACATTGAATTTTTCTTTATTCGGTTTTATTAGGTGTTTATTGTTTTCGATTGTTCTGATATTTTCGGGTAGGCTGTTGAAGTATTTTTTCACTAGGTATATGTAATGATGTTCTGAAAAAGTAGCGTTACATTTTTGTGCTGGAAATATATGTTTTTGACAAGTACGACTTTCAGTTAAAAAGTTGGGATTTACTGTTTCTTTTATTATTCTAATTATTGACAACATTATTAAATTTTAATACTTTAAATACTTCAAAAATTAGTTGTGTTGGGAAATCTGTTTGTTTTTTCAATATTATTTTTATAATTAGACGTTGCACAATTTCAACAGGAAGCAGATTTTTTTGTATGCATCTTCCCAGCTGACTAGAGCGTATTGGGTATTTGATTGTACAGGGTTTTCCAATAAGAGGTGTTATTTTGAATAGACCGCTATTTCTGAAGATGTTACTTTTGAAGCTGTCATTTTTTGACATTTGACAAGTAAAAACTACGCCATTAATACAAATGGAACGATACACATTTCTCAAAATTACTCGAGTGAATCAAATGCAATCATCTTGAGTGATGAGGCCCATTTCCACCTCGGTGGCTTCGTCAACAAGCAAAATTGTCGCATCTGGGGCTCGGAAAACCCAAAAGTTATTGTTGAAAAGCCTATCTATCCTCAACATGTGACTGTTTGAAGCGGTTTATGGTCCGGCGGAGTCATTGGACCTTACTTTTTCGAAAATGAGGCTGGAGCAACAGTTACGGTGAATGGATTGCGCTATCGAGAGATGATTAATGATTTTTTATGGCCGGAATTGGATGGTATTGATCTGGACAACGTTTACTTTCAACAAAACGGCGCTACGTGCCACACAAGCAACGAAAGTATTGATCTTTTACGATAGAATATCAAAATAACACCTCTTATTGGAAAACCCTGTACTATAGACATATAAACGTTCGAACCTTATTTGAACACTTACTACGGGGCCTTAAGGGTATTTCATAACAAAAAAAACAATTAAAAATATAACAGTACATTACAGAAAGTATCTGCCGCCTAGGGACGCACTTATCGAGTAGATATGATTTTAAATTAACGCATTTTGAAATAAGGCAAATAAATCAAATAATTTCGTTAAAATCGAGGATAGTAGATGAGATAACAGTAAGATTTTAAATTGCATGTTAGTGTAAAAATCACGAAATCTGACTTTACTTGTCAAGATATAACTTTAAATTAATTTTCTGATAAAAAAATAATAAAGTATAATATTTTTTTACCAACTTTAGATTCTTGACAGTTCCAATTTTGAAAATAACACTTAAAATCAAAATTCCATTAAACCAGAGTTATAATCACGCTCAGACAGTACAGTATTGGCCACAATCGGAATTAATAATTTTGATTATTATCGTTTCAAGCTTTGTCACATTTCACGTTCAACTAAAAGTGACAGCGCTTAACTGACCCCAACCCAACTGTTCCTGACAAAGTTTGATCAAAATACGTTGGAAAATTAATTTGAATAAATTGATTGTTTTGGAAATCATGCACTCAAACGAAATAATACAATTGGTTAAATTTTGGTTTTCTCCGAAAGCTATCATGGTTTAATTGGTTGTTGCGGTGATGACGCACAATCATTCAAATTTACGTCCTTTGATCGAATATGTAGATATTAACGCGTGGCTTTTTGATATGAGTACGGACTTTCAAATGAGTTTTCGTTGATACTTTGGGTGGGTTTAATGAAGACTATTATGCCAGTTAATGGAATATATTAAAATCATTGTCAGTTTTTTGCATAATTGTAACTGACAGAGAACGATGAGTCGATACAATTACTTCCGACAGACAGTGATAACAAAAACGCGCTACCGCTGTTTTGAAACTTTAACGGTTCGAAAGACGGTTGCAAAACAACAGAGGGCGTAAACTTCTGTTCACAGCAATCCTTAAGTGTACATTAAAATTATTATTTTTTTATTATAGCGACTATTTAAACACTGTACACACAAAATACGATATTAAATATATGTAAAGTACATTGTATTTCTTAGTCCTCCTCACTAGGGTGACGTGTGCTGATGCGAACTAAAGTTATTCATTTCTGTTTTATTAGTTTTCTATGTCGTTTGTACTGTTTTATCAAAGTTTTTTCATTAATCTCTTTCAGCCAGATTTTTATTCTTGATTTGTTTTCATTAAAATTTTCTATTCGATTTATATCAGGGGAAGGATGTTGTGTAGTTTTGTCGCAAAATAAATATAATTTCTCTGTCCGAATATGGTTTTATGACCTGGAATATTTTTTATGTCACTGTGATTTGATCTAGTTTGATGAATACGACGTATTACAGAGGATTTAGTATTTTTGAATAGTTTCAATATTGTATTTTTAGCATGTATTTGTTTTACATTTGGTACATCAAAACTATTCAAAATTTCAATCGAACGCGTTCTCATGGGTACTTTTATGATTCTTATGTATGGTCTTTATGATTCCTTTTTGAATTGTGTTTAGGTATATACTTAAATACAGCAGATCCCCATCTTATGATTCCATGGTTCCATTATAACTCAACACAGTGACAATTCAACACACTTTTAAAAAGTGATATAAAGTCATTAGAAACGATGAAAAACAAATCGTTTAACCTAACCTACGTAACCCAGTTAATAAAGTTTTGTTTCATCACTTTCCATGACTTTATATAACTTTTTAAAGATGTGATGAATTATCATTTTGATGATTTATCTGGTCACCGATTCCATATTCAATACGAGAGTGACATAAATCGTAATAGCTTTTTCATGTCCTTTTTATTTACCACATTTCATAGATTTTTAAAGAAATATATAAGTTTTTCCGTGATACCTTCGATATGTAATATTATATGGTCTATTATGTCAAAAGCTTTCTGGAAATCTATGAATAAAGCCAAACATTTTTCCCATCATCTTTATTCCTTATGGCTATTTTTGTTAAATTTTCTAAGGCATCAGTTTTTTCGAAAGTTTTTTTCCAGAAATTCTTCAATTTCTTTTGTCATGACAGTTTCCAATATTTTTGAAAAGGAGTTTAAGAGACCTGTAGGTTGATAATTATTTATTTCATTTTTATTTCCCTTTTTATATATTTGTATAACTGTGGCTTTTTAAGATAAGAGGGGAAGACACTTTTAGATAAAGAAAGGTTGACCAAGTGTGTCAATGGTCAAGGTCAGTTCATTTTGTAATTGTTTTATTTGAGATTATATCGTATCCCTATGATTTATTGGCATCAAGAGTTGCAATTATGCTTCTGATTTTCATTTTCTTCTGGTAAAATGTGTTAAAAGTGTTGTTTGATTTTCTTTGCTAATTGTAACCCCACATTAGTGAAACACTCGTTTATATATTCGAGTACTTTGTCAGGATGCTTTGTGAATGACATTTGAGTATTTTCAATTGTCTTGTAATAAAGAGAAGATTTTTCATTAATGATCTTCCACGATTTGCGCGAGTCGTTATGACATTCGTGGATGTTCTTCTTTAAATAGTTTTCTTTGACATTACGTTTAAATTTTTTGCATATATTTCAGTATCTTTTGTAATATATTAGTATACAAATATCACTAGGATTTCGTTTAACTTTTTTGTGTAATTCGTCTCTTTTTCTAATGCAATTTATAATGTTTTGAGTTATCCATAATTTAAGATGTTGATTTTTATGTGTCATATTTTTTTCTGTTGTTTTGGTACTCGACAAGATGGTGTGGGAGGTAATAATACTATTATTTCACATTCACCAAAATCAACAAAACAAGAATAGTCTTTTTTGTTGTTTGTTTTTGGGGTGTTATGCCGTGTTGCGCTAACTCCTTCTTTAGCCGACGTTTCGGACAGCGTTGCAGTGTCCATCATCAGGGCAGATCCGGTAGATCCGAAGATGTGTAAATTTTTGGTTGGTAACCAACCAAAAATTTACACATCTTCGGATCTACCGGATCTGCCCTGATGATGGACACTGCAACGCTGTCCGAAACGTCGGCTAAAGAAGGAGTTAGCGCAACACGGCATAACACCCCAAAAACAAACAACAAAAATGCTTTTGGCCGTGAGAATCTAAAAAAAGAATAGTCTTGACGGCCTCCATTGCAGATTGGTAAGGATCTAGATTAAAAAAACAATGTTTATTTCAAATTTAAATAAGAATATTATTAATTTGAATTATATTAAGCAATTGAAGAGGCAAAGCGATATAACGATCAGTTTTCCTCACTTTTACTGAAATTGATAATTTTTTTTAAAGGATTTTCTTTTAGGATTCTATTGACTAATAAACTAAGTACGTGCCCATATCATGATAACACGCCCTTTTTTGAAAATTTTAAATATCACATTTCTTGGAAACAACAAAAAACGTAATAGATTTTGCATAACTCACTATACAAGTGCAAATAAGAAACGAAAAAAATGTATTCTTATTTGGTGGTAGTCACGGTTTTTAACACTCCAAATAATTCATAGTCGTTTGAGGCGACCCGTAATAGAATCTTGGAAAAATCCGCCACGCATGAAGCCACATATTGTACAGCATAGCGAGACCGAATTGTTAAAAGAAGGAAGCGAGCGGATTGAATGCGGAGAATGAAGTCATTAAAAAGGATGTGTAGGAAGAATTCATAGGACTGAGCGAGAGAAGAGGGCGTTAGGAAAGAAGTATGTGGGTCGAAGCACATTATGAAAAAGTTTCAAGAATCAGGATGGCTCCGTTTATTAGTTTCTATCTTCTCTACTCTTCGCATTGGAGCCAAGTTTTATAATATTTATTACACAGTTTCCTCGATGAATAGTGATTTGAAGCAATAGTTGCTGTTTAAAAACCAGCGGTCCGTCTGATGGATTATCCTATATGAGAAAAACGAAACGCAATATCTAAAGTAGAGGCTAGGTGGTAACGCTGTCTTTGTTCGATGGAACAAAGACAGCGTTACCACGCAGCGGTGCATAGTCGGAAAATGCGCCAAACGTGCATCCAAATTAATTGTAACTAATAGGCAAAAAAATGGTGTGTGATGTAATGTTTGAATGTGGACGAAGCAAAAAGTGTGTCCCTACATATGAAAATATATTTATGTTTGAATGTGGATGAAGCAATGTATGTGTGCCTACACAAAGAGCACATGTAGTTAACCGCTCATTTTAGTACACCTGCTTCTGAGGCACTCCGGTTGCCGACACTCTAAAAAGGGTCCAGGGAATTTACCGCTCAATTAAGTACACCCGCCACTTCGGTTACCCGGGTCATGGTGTTCAGTTTGAGCCTTATCTCGAAAATGTGGGCCTAGTCCAACATTAATTGCACATGGTTGACATTCGTCACAACATCAAATCAACTCATTATTATTGTAAATAACTATATTTATTTCTATTGTAAATTATTTTCTGTGTAGAGTTAATATTATAAAAGATCACGGTACGATATTAGTAAAATGTACATAAACTTGTGTAGTTAAAATAATATAATTAACACTTCCAAACAGTATAATTGATGGGGCTGACAGATTACGCTATACGCATCATGGTTTGGCCTGTTTGAGCATATTGCTCGCCATACAATCCCAATGAGAATGTATGGCAAGCGATATGCTGAAATAAGCAAAGCCTCAAGAATATAGCGCGCCTATCAAGTGAAAGATATTTTTAGCATCGATATGGTGATATCCATACAGCATTTTTTAAAATTGTTATGCCTCGTGGTAGTTTTAATAAAATAATACTTCAGCGACAAGGTTCTCCTAAAGTTTCTCATTCTTTCTAGATTGCCTGACATAGGGCTTGGTATCGTCGAATTGTCTTTGGATACATAGAATCTTTAGTGGTTTTACAAAAAATATCGCTTTATGTTCGATTGCTAAGATTGGATCTGATCGGATAGAGATCGCAAGATATGCAGTTATTCCACGTGTGCAATGATAGATCTCTGGAACAAACTCTACATTATCTTTTTGATTACACAGCTTGATGATCTTTTTCGTAAGGTTTGGGTCTATTTAAATATTAAATGTATACCCTTCCTTCCCACGGGTATAAATGAATACATTCAGTAAAAAACGTAATTCAGTAAATTAGCATCATGAGCGCGTTAGTGAACTTTAATATGGATCGACACACTTTCTATGTCGTCTGAGGCATCACCGCTGTAGATGTTTCGAAAACGAAAAGTATAAGGATTTAAGAAAGAGTCAGTAAAATAATATATTATGTGCAGTTAGCTGAAAGTTTCACGAGAGTTATAAATATTGTAGAAAAAAAATCTCATTAATTACTTTATATAAATCAAGAAACATGGGTGGCCTCAAAGGAGCCTGAGTGTTTATCAAATCAAAACATTCTATTGTCTTGGGTAAGACCTTATGAGCTTTCAATGTGAACTAGCGGCTATATGAGATTCTCAATCAGCAGTGACTATGCCTTAGTCCTCCCAAATGATACCAATCTTGAATACACTCTAGCTGCCGTATTATGAGCCAAACAATGTTCATTTCCGCGGCGGAACCAAGCGACTAGCGACCACTAACTGCTGCTGGCTACTGTATCTTCGGTGACGTGTCGTGGTGATGAAGTTTGCATTGTTTGCTTGAAAATGAAATGTTCACTGTATGCAGAGACCCACTACAGTATAACAACAGACCGCTGATCCGTTGTAACTTGTAATCTCTCCTTCTTTCTCGTAAACGACCCATGTACCAGAAGGAGAGGTTGGAAAGAAGCTTACAGTGGAAAGACCATGTTAGTAATGTAGCCCGGCTCGCAGGGGGCCGCCCGTAAGCTCTAAAGTTGGTAAATTGACACTTGGCTCCACGAGGTCCGGGAATAATAAGCTGCTGTTTGAAAACTTCGTATATAATGCAGGGTGTAAAACGAGAAAATTTAGAAGAGAAAATTTGCGGGAAAATGCGGTGTTTCTTTTTGTTATGTGAATATCGCACAAGAGTGTCACTGCCCGGCCCAGGGGACTGCGAAAGGAAATGGAAGAAAGAAAAGAGAAAAGAAAATAGGACAGACAAAATATACATTGTATATGGCAATTCCAAGTTATTCACTAAACAAAGCCAATTATAATTCTGAAATATGTTTTAACCACACGAATGTTTTAAAAAGATTTTTTATGAATTTAAGTCAATGTGCCAAGTTGTTGTACTCAACACGAACTTCCACAATCATAGCCTGCGACGAAAATGACATTATGAGCAAATAAACATTTGTTTTTGCTTAGGCGGTCGGGTTGTTCAATATTTGAGCCATATTTATATTTTGCCTAAATCTAATGTTTTGAACTCTGTTCTAACAATCGAATCCAAATTAACATTTTCAAAATTGGAACGGATTGTGTGAAGAATAAATCAGATTAGCGATAAAGTAGGTACCTAACTATAGTACAATATTAATTTAATGTCTTTTTCAAAATTGGGATAATTTTAAAATCCCATGAATTTTCACGTGTCTGCTGCGCTAGTTTGTGTGTAGTATTATTTAGCCTAATGCATTAAATATTCGAACGGGATTTAAAATATCAAGTTTATTTATCTAAATTAGAGTTCCTAAACTTCTGTAAAAACATGAAGTAAAACAGCTTTAGATATTATTAAAAAAAACGATTTCACTAAAACAAAAAGAGCTTCATATCGATTGTACAAGAGACTTTTTCTCTGAATAAGTTCATAAACGCCCATCGTTAACGGCTCAACACTTTAAAAAGGCTTGCCGAAGGGTTGCTATTCAATGTTGAGTTATTAAGGCGTTTTCAGAGTCTTGTGGAATACAACGTTCAAACACATCTTATTAAAATTATTACAATAGATAAAAAAAAAATTATTTAAAGGAAAGATACACATTCCTGTGTTACGAATAACCTGAAAAAAAATTGGAAATCTCCTTATACCACTACAGTAAGCGGAAAATGTTCCTTGTGTTGTGATGGGGAACTTTAACCGAGGGATTGAACATACTACGCCTGGGTGAGACCCAAACGCGATGTCCGGTCTATATGACCGGTCATATAAAATAGGTTTTTAATACTACTCTCCATTAGTAACGTTTTCCTGTTGTTGGAAAAGGAGTGAACATTATTGTACTAATTTAATACTTTGTGATGTGACATTATAATTTAATAAAACACTATCTTAGTAAACACCGCTTGTCGTTTTTGTACTTAATGCCAACGGGTTTCTCTACAACCGTAGCTTCATCAAGGGTATACAGTTCATCAGTATTATACAAGCTTGATGAAGCTTCGGTCGTAGAGAAACCTGGTTGACATTAAGTATAAAAAATAAATGTGGTATTTACTAAGTTATTGCTTCATTAAAAAAAAGAGAGTAAAATATTAATATTGGTAAATGGGCTGCGGGTTAAAGTAGTGTATCGTTTATAAAATAATTTAATTGAGAATAATGCATATTATGTAGGTATTTAGAGAGAAATAATTGTAAGTTATTTAAACATATTTTTTTCTTCTTCAGTAAAAAAATGTAAGTATAAAAAAAATATAAAAGTGTAAGTATCACGATAAATTAAAAATGCTTTCATATAATGTTGTCTGTTGAGGTTCTTGTCACAAGACTACCCTAGAGCCTTTAAATGTTGAACAAAAAATAATTTTAAAAATAATGTATTAGAAAAGTTTTATTTTTGTCACAGTTATTATATATTGAGTAAAATGATGTCAATAAGGCAGTTGTAAATAAAACAGGCTCTCTGTAAATTTTCCAACAACATTGATACTGTTATAAGATCACAACAATTGCGCAACACTAGATTGGGTTCTTTTTTAATGTATCAGCCGGTGATTACCAGATCATCCTTTAGACAAAGGAGTTTTCTAATAAAGCTCCGTTGCTTTATAATAATATGCTTAGTGAAAATATATAAAATAAACTATAGGTTCGTTGAATCTATTCAAGAAAGTGGTAAAAAAAATTCCACACTGGCTGAGAGTGGTGATGTTTGTTGGATTGCCCATGTCGTGGCTTCTGTCATGAACCACCTTAGGAGCCCCATATTCGATGTGATCCATCTGTGTATGTGTAATGTGATTTACTTATTTTATTGAATATAATTGTAAAGCTGCTTATCTCGACACAGGAATTTCCTAGTGAGATGAGCAGCGGAGAAAAAAAAATGACAATACGGAAAATATAAGAGTAATGATAATAATAAATGTGCTTATGAAAATAGATGAGCTATAGGATATTTTAAGATTTATTCAAGTGGAAATAGTTTTTTCATGAGGACTCCTTTAAAATACGTTGTATGACCGTTAAAGAAAGCAATTGATATCCCAATGCCCAGATCTGGCAGCTCTAAAATAAAAATATAAAAATACATGGACTTTTTTTTACAGCATTGCGCAAATCGAACATGCAACCTGACAAAAACTTAAATACAACCACATCTTCAAATCATAATATGTCTATCAAATAGTATCCGATCACATCTAGTTGTTAGCGAACATGTTATTACTTTTAAAACCAATGTCTAAACTTTTAGATTTGTCTGTTCATGGATATTTCGGAAATGCTTGAATTCAGATGTAAAGCTGACATGCAAAATGTATATTATTGCAAATATAAAACATAATATCTTGTATTGACTGGAAAACCATTGTGATATTTTACATTCACGTCGCTTAGTTGCGAGTTTCATAAGACATTCGAGCAGAGGATGCATTTCAATATTAAAAAAGAAACAGATGGTCATTGATAGAAAGCTGAGTAAGTAAATGGAATATTTTTATATATTTAGGTACTCATTTTAGGTATAAGTAAATACTGTATTTTTA
Organism: Hesperophylax magnus; assembly: GCA_026573805.1. Classification (NCBI taxonomy): domain Eukaryota; kingdom Metazoa; phylum Arthropoda; class Insecta; order Trichoptera; family Limnephilidae; genus Hesperophylax; species Hesperophylax magnus. Next base: position 2,455,341 of record JAIUSX010000071.1, read on the forward strand.
TATATTTAGGTATCCAGTTTAGGTATAAGTAAATGCTGTATTTTTATATATTTAGGTACCCATTTTAGGTATAAGTAAATGCTGTATTTTTATATATTTACGTACCCATTTTAGGTATAAGTAAATGCTGTATTTTTATATATTTAGGTACCCATTTTAGGTATAAGTAAATGCAGTATTTTTATATATTTAGGTACCCATTTTAGGTATAAGTAAATGCTGTATTTTTATATATTTAGGTACCCATTTTACGTACAAGTAAATACTGACTTTTATATATTTTGGTACCCATTTTACAAAATTTTATGTAAAAGATAAAAGTTTCCCGTATAAAAAATACCCAGATGGTACGAACGTAAAAAGGCATTTCTCGATATTTGGAATCCTGACATAATATTGTAAAATCGTGTAAAGAATGAGCTTTATCGGAACAGGTAGACATTGTTTCAACCTCCCCTCATATACCTTACGCTCAAATACTTTATCGAGTACACGCTAGAAAGGTCCCTACGTACATGCAGATAAACTTCATTTATGTAAGAAAAATGAGGGTGAAGCTTTAATAATATACGGATTTTTTTAAAAGACTAGCACTAAAATACTCAGACTCCTTTTTTATACACAAGTATTGTTTATAAAAACAATTGTATCATTTTTTTATGAAAACATACTTTTTGTTTTACAAATCGTTCATAACATCCGACTATGGATAGTAGATACCTACAAAAACTAAGTATTATTTTAATTTTAAATGTTTTTTTTAATATTTATTCTAATTTTAATATATCAGAGTGTCGCGGATTATTGTTTTGTTTATATTTCACTAATACGAGTAAGAATGTGTAGGTATTTTTAAATAATAATAATGACAATCCAAAACAAACCATGCCATGTCACCAAACTGCTTGGTAATGATCTCTAATGCAGAAACATCCACCACGCTCGACGCGAAAGCAGAACTTATACACATGAAATGTGAAAGATATTTAAAAGAAAAAGTAGATAAGTTCTTTAAATATTTAAAAGCTTTTGCATGTTTATAGAATGAGTAATAGAACAAGAATGTGAATGTGAATGTTTGATGCCGGATTTCTGATTTTCGATGAATTTCATAGAACGAACCGTAATATGATTTAAATTAATATTTGCACTTTCACACTTGCTCTATTTCTATTGTATTTTAATTCATTTGTATCTGCGGAGCTCAAAGTGACGAAAACCTTTGAAAGAAAAATTGGTTTCAAGGACGGGTTATTTCACAGAATTTGAAAAATTCATTAAATTTCAAAAATAAAATTTTATTACTGTGAAAGTCCTATTCGAGTGTTGTCATTATCCAAGTACTGAGAAACAACGGCCCATGGTGAAATAATAACAAAACTTGAATAGAATTTTCATATAACTTGAATTTTATCTTCCATGAAACAACCCGTCCTAAGTGTTTAAGCAAGAATTGCCACAGAAATCACGTCTTGTCAGCATTGGTATTTGAGTAGCACTGTAGTGTGTGCAATATTACTGGAAGAACTAATAAATCAATATAGCCACCAGAAATAAGATTTCCAAATCGGATTTTTGTAATTTTTACAACGTTTTTTTTTTAAATTTAACTTCCTTAGAGGGCGGTGTCTGGGTAGCAAGTAGTTCGGGTGGTTGCCATTCACACAATTCTATTTGCCAGTCCTAAGTGTATCGATAGATATATATAGAATAGGACGAAAGTTGAAGACGATTCGTCAATGAGTCTCTATTTTTACCGGGCATTTGTAAAGAAAGATTGTCCATATATCATAGATGAGGTGGAAACCTAGCTTAATGGAAAGATCACTTTCTTGTTAAGTGAAAACAGAGTCTTTTTAGATACAAAGTAATAGCAAAAATCGAATGAATTTTTAACTAAATGAGTATAACCTCAAATTGAAATATTTTATTAGTGAAGACAATATTAGCGATTCAAACCAAATTTTAGTGAATCGCTAATATTGTCTTCAATAATTACAAATCTTTTCAAATATTTTACTTCTACGGGCAAATGCACTGCTTAACAAACTTGTTTCATTTTTCAATAGGTTTTATCCAAGAATGCCATGTCCAACATGCCGACTAGTTTAAATAATAATAATAATATGCCAATCATTTTAACTTGTTCATGGAATAAGTATCAGCGTGATGGGATGAAAAGCTGCCTTAGTGGAGTGTTATAAAAAGTAAAAATGAACTTCAACAAAGAACCTTCCCGACTGTAACGGGGTCTTGGCATAATTCGCGAATTTAAGCAAGTTATTACTTACATCTGTCTGAGTAGAAGGGTAGGAATAGCCGTCCACGCTGCTTGCCATTTTATTGTTAAGTGTATCAGGGTAGTAACGTTGCTCAGTGGCGTAGTGACAAATCGACCAAAAAAATGTAAGCCCACAAATTGTACACACAATACAAACTAAACTCTCTAAAACGGAATTTTAAATTTCTGAACTACATTATTTCAAGTAATGATTCAGATATTTTAAAATTTTTGAATTTTACGTTCATCTCAACCGACATTAAATTGTTTAATTACAACTAGTAGTTCTGTTAACTTATAGTTGTTTACTCCGTATTTTAAGCTGGCAGACTGAAAAAATGCAAAGTAGTCGAGTTGAGAAGAGATAATATGCCCAGTCAATTAAAATTTGTTTGTCAAAAGATACCGTCAACCCAAAAACTTGATTGATATTATACCTATTAAAATAGATAATTTATCCAAAACATAAGCTGTTCTGAAAAGAGAGCTAGTCGGTAACAATCGTGAGTATTAACTAGTAGTCAATAGTTCCCACCGAAAAAAAACAACCTGTCTGACTAAAATGTGCTAACTCAAAGATTTCAAAGTTCCTTTGAAATTTGTTTGCGGTGTAAAAGTGAACGAACAAAATTTTCCCTATTTTCATAATTTGTTTAGTATATATTCGAAAGCCCCGGTCTTTTTCCGGGGCATATTTCCGGGTGGCTGCCCCGCCCGCCTGCACCCGCCTGCGCCTGCCTCCGCCCGCCTATTCCTCCCGGCCGCGGCGTCGCTCCGCCACTGATTTGACCGCATCGCATCGGTATGAATTAAAAAGCCAGTTTTAATCAGATAAAGTGTGCGTATAGTGAATTCAAAACTAAGGGCTGATTATCAAATTTGATTGATAATAATTTTAAGATAATTTTAAATCTGCATTCAAATATTTGTAACAATTTTAAGTAAATTTAAAAATAAGAGTTATATTAATAGTTGACGTGTACCCGGTGTTGCTGGGGGTGTTGTTATCCTTAAGATGTAGACATATACCATCAAAAACTTTTCTGTAGGCCTTTTCATGATCTACAATCCCGTGGTACATTATTTTGATATATCTCATAAGGTTTAGCCAGTGTTAGAAATGTAAGCGCCCGATAATATATTTTTATGACTTGATTTCAAAACATCGACTTTTCTCTATTTTTTTTAAATATAATAACCATACATTATATACATAAACCTTCTGGAAAAAATTCTCTAAATGATAATGAAAACTGTATCAAAATTAGTTGCGTGGTTTAGAAGAACTAAGCGCACAAACAGAAATACGCGGATAGCGACTTTATTTTAAACTATTTAAAGATGCCACTTGAACGTTTTTTTATAATGGCTTGAAAAAAATCATGTGGATTGTGGATAGACGCTTCTATTATGATTACGAAAATGTTACTAAAAAAATTAGAAATTTATGTTAATTTATTTTAGTTTTTTAATAATAAAAATTTAAATAAAATAAATAAATCAGTTTTTTTTACCTTGTTACGTAACTACGTAAAAATTATCCGTCTTAGATATATTTTTTTATATAATATATAATTCCACACAGATTTTCTTTTTAAATATGGCAACATTACATGACATCGTGAGTAGTTTGTTTATGATGACATTATTTACTTCACTTGTCTAATCTTGTCTGGTCTTAATCTTATGATTTGAAAAATGGCTGAAATTAGATGATTTGATCGTTCAGAGATGGCGCTGCATTTAGCGCTCAAATTTGTGTTACGAGCTGTCGCGTCATCTGCGGACAAACTTGCGAATTGTATTTAATTTACATTACATCAAAAGGATAGCAATTTATGAATGCCCATAAAGTTTTTTACTATTTATTTTTATAATAATATGTAAGTAGTTATTATATGGACATGTTGATAAAACGGCAATTCTTTATTTCGCCATTGAGGTATCATAAAGTTAACTTTTTTTTTAAATTATCATTTTAGGATTTTCTTTTTCCTTCAGGCAAAATATAAGTTTGTTGCGAAAGGTAAAGAATTGATAGTTTATAATTATTGTAATTGTGAACATTATTTTTCAATGTGGTTGGATAACCATGAAATGCTTTCGTAATATGTATTATTTACGTCAGTTCGAATATTGAAGAACCCTCTTATTTTCTCAGAAATTCACCGCAACCTGGGATATTCCCACGAATTGGCACATTGTTCCGTACCGGCTGAATTTTTTAGAAAGGATTTTTGGCTATTTAATAAAAATATTTTCGCACCTAAAATAAAAAAAAAGTTCTGCATGTTGCCTATTGTCACAAACCAACTAACCAATACAAATTGTAAAGAAGATGAAGCCCACACAACTCGCTCTATTCACACACTCATTGCTTCATTCACATTCAAGCGAACTCTTATTCTTTCAATTCATGACGTGGGTAATAATAATAATATGCTTACAGGTTACAGTACAGGTATAACATATACAACAGAACTGCACTGTGGACTACTAACTTTGCTTCCTTTGACCATTATTTGTACTTTTAATCAATTTGTTGTTGATTAATTTTAAATAACAAATAAAATTACTAATTTTTCATATCAGGCTAGCCCAGTACAGTCAGGAGGGTTATGAGAATTATCTACTTACAACTACGCATTCCCATTCTTTATAACATGTTACCTGCATGTTACGCCGCAGCAAGGCTTATCACCGGGGTACCCAAGTTTTCGCACATTTCGGAGCACCTCCGAAATCTCCACTGGCTGAAGTATCCTGAAAGGATCCAGTACAAGCTATGCTGGATGGTGTTTAAAGCTATCAACGAAATGGCGCCACCGTATATTACTGAGCTATGCATTCCGGAAAATACTGGTCTAAGGCAGTCAAGTCATTCTATCAGCGACATCATCTGCAATTGGAAGGTTGAAAGAGCCTAAACGAAATCCGAACACTAAGTTTGGTGATCGTGCATTCGGAGTATCCGGCCCTAAGGCTTGGAATAAACTTCCTATAGAATTGAGATGTATAACCAGCCCAACAGAATTTAGATCCAAACTAAAAATATCCATAAATCCGTCATTCTATCCAAATACCTATTTCTTTTTTTTCATTTTTTTATACTGTAATTGTTACATTATCTAGCGATTCCGTTCATTCAATTTTTCTATTGACTTGCCTACCAATGGACAATGGACAATATCAGCGGGAACATAACAAGTCAATCGGTTTAATTGCTGGCAGATGAATCATCTAAATGCGTTTAAGATTGACGATTGATTTTATTAATTAATTTCATTCATTTAACATATATATCCAGCTAACAATAAAAACACCCTAATATAATTTTATTTATTTTTATTTTATTTTATTTAAACGCCCATAGGGCTTTTACCTATAATAATGTACATCTTTATTTTTTAGTTATACAGATTACATTTAAAAAAATCAGTGTTAACAAAATACAGGTTACATAAAAAAAAATATATCAGAGTTGACAAAATAAGTTACATAAAATATAAGAGTTTAAAAATATAGGTATGGATAGAGTACAAATAAGTGAGACGAAAAATAGAAAATCTGGCAAAATCCTCCAAATCAACCATAATGAAACTTCCTTCTTCTTCTGGCGTTAGTAAGATTAGATTGTTAATATTAATTTCAGTTATAAGTTGGTAAATATTTAAATACTCGTATATATGTCATTAAGATAGTAGTTATAGGTCTTAGTCGTAAGTCACTAGATATAAGTCTTAGAGATAAGTCAGTAGTTCTAGTATTAACTATTTAAGAAATATATTTGTACAGCGCCCTTGAGGTGATTTCTCACGAAAACGGCGCTATATAAATTAGCCAAATATTATTATTATTATTACCTACTGTTAAAATGTATTATTTTCCAACGTTTAATTTTGAAGTTTCTAATTTATAAACCACTGTCCAGGATGACAGGGGGGTAAGGTGTACTAACTTTGAAAAGTGATTCTACTTAAAATGAACTCTATTTGTTATTTCATTATTTATTATTATTATTTTTTCCACACAATCAATTAAAAATATTTACCTGAAAACTACGTAAGAAGGTTGGTATTTTGAAAAAAAAAATCTTTTTTACTTGTACTGTCATGAAGAATCACCTCCCAAAGATCATGCACTTTACCCCCGGACACCTTGTATTTTTACTTGTACTGTCATGAGAATCACCTCCCAAAGATCATGCACTTTACCCCCGGACACCTTGTATTTTAACTTGTACTGTCATGAGAATCACCTCCCGAAGTTCATGCACTTTACCCCCGGACACCTTGTATTTTAACTTGTACTGTCATGAGAATCACCTCCCGAAGTTCATGCACTTTACCCCCGGACACCTTGTATTTTTACTTGTACTGTCATGAGAATCACCTCCTAAATATCATGCATTTTACCCCCGGACACCTTGTATTTTTACTTGTACTGTCATGAGAATCACCTCCCGAAGTTCATGCACTTTACCCCCGGACACCTTGTATTTTTACTTGTACTGTCATGAGAATTACCTCCCAAATATCATGCATTTTACCCCCGGACACCTTGTATTTTTACTTGTACTGTCATGAGAATCACCTCCCGAAGTTCATGCACTTTACCCTCGGACACTTTGTATTTTTAGTTACAGTTGTTAATTTATTACAATACAACTGTGTCCTAAAAATAAAATGCAAATAAACTAAAACATTAGAAGAAAAACAAAGGTTTATCTAAAAATATTTATTCATAAAGGGCCTAGCTTTTGCCTGAATATATTTTCCGGAAATATGCATTTAAATCTGGATTCTGATTCCCCGCGCTCCCGCAAGAGACGAGCGGAGAATTATTCAAATTCATATTCACAGGGAGTTGACTCTGATATTCTGAATGGAGTGTAAATATTGGAGAATACAGCTAGAACACTGATACATTTTTCTTTTGTGAGTATTTCTTTATTTGTTCGATACACAAGGCAAACTTTACAAAAAAAATTAGGCCATAAGTACAGATTACACAAGTTTGATATTTCGACAGTAAAAAAATAACAACGCGAATCCATTAGACACTTACTAGATTTAAACATAATTTTTGATGGTAAACTAATGACTACTAAAAATAATAATATTTGACGAGTCAAAAATATTTCAACAATAAATGAAGACATAATATGACTCAACGCCATCTAATGGGAGATTCAGTATTAAAAGAGCATCTCTTTTAAAATAAAGTAGGTTGTTTACAAGGGAAAATGAAATAAGCAATAATTGTTAAATGAGAATAGTAGCACATTTTGAAGTATTTGACGGGTTTGGTATAAGCTGACGTAGCTTAGTTTGAAGAGCAGCTAACCGGCAATCCAAAAGTTGCTGGTTCGATTCCCGTCGGCGACATTTATTATTTCGTGGAAGATTTTTTTGAATTTGTGTTGGTGTTTTAGGCTAACATTTTTTTATATGTTTTAATTATTATTTTAATATTTATTTAATGCGTATAACGTATATGATGGGTTGTTTCACAGAATTTGAACAATTCATCAAATTTCAACATTTATTTCAGGTTCTGTGAAAGTCCTATTCAAGTTCTGTTACTATATCATTATAGGCTAGTTGCTTGACAGAACTGAAATAATAACAGAACTTGAAAAAATCTTTCACAGAACTTTGAAATTTTAAGAATTGTTCAAATTCTTCGAAACAAGTCGTCCTTAACCCTTTTTGATATTGAAATGTCAATAGACTAATATAAACAATGTATTATTTTAAATGACTGGTGAAAAAAAACTGGGACTACTGTTTGTTGTCGTCTCGCTTTAGAGCGGTCTCTTTCGTACCATACGGTACTTTCGGTCTCTTTCGTCACATGTTTAATAGAATAAACATGACAAATGGCAGAGTGGTTGATATTTTAAGTATCGCCATGTGAAAAGGCCACCATTCAGGATTGAAACGTTTCTTGAAATAGCTTTGACCGTGACCAGATCTGCATAATCAGGTATTTCTTAACCTTTACTCTCTCACTCCTCTCTGACTGGATAGTTAGGAGCAGTTTGAACTCTTGTGTGGTATTTAGGTATAACTATTGAAAGGCAACTATTAGGTGAGATGGGTTTCTGATTCAGTAAAATTCTTGAAAAAATAATTTAGCACAGCTTTATTTTAAAGTCTGCAGTTTCAAGGTCATGGCATATATTTACAGTACGCAATATGGCAGCTTTTGAACAAAATTTTAAGCCCTCTAACGACACTCCTGGGGATAGGTAGAGGTTAGAACATTGGTGGCTTTGGCCGTCGTCACCTGCCCAAAAACACCCATCCCTGACCTTATCTCCTTCAAAATTATCATAAGAAGGAGAAGGATTTTCAAACGGTGAGCTCTAGCGTCCATAATTTTACTCAATTTTCTGAAATTAAATACTATTAGTTAAATCTTGTGAGGTATTTTCTGTGAAGATTTTGTGGACTCCTTAAAATAACACGATACCTACCAAGCAAAGAAATGCCGTAAAATAATTGGCTTTAGAGAAAGATTCTTAAGAGTTCACTTTCCCATTACATTATTGTATCAGATGAAATCTTGTTATTCGAAAATGGCAACATTATGCTGTTTTTAAATATTGGATCAAAATCCGAAACTTATCTCAAGACATCATTTAGACTCGAGACATTATTTGTTTCATATTCTTCGAATCTCCGACGAAGCCGGATGGTAAAGCTAGTTCAATACGAAATGGAGCGAAACGACCGCATTACTTTTATCACCAAAAGTACATATGTATCCTAAATGTTCTTCCTTTGTTCACTGGCGCTTATGGTCTTTCTAGTAATTTTTTTTATCAATGCGTTAAAAGGAATTTTATTACCAAAAATGCGCCGGCTTACTTTGGCCAAACACGTTTCAATTACGCGGAGTAACTTTTCTTCAAATGTCGTTATTAATGTCGCCCCCGGGATTAGACGCATTTCCCGCTGAATAAGTTTCCCCTTTATATGGCAACATAAATCTGAATGTGTGCCAGATTTCCCATTCTTCTCGAGAAAAAATATGGCCGGGGCGTTCAGAAGGGAAGAGGTACCGGACGAATTCTAAATGGATAGAACCGACATTTATTTCGTAAATTAACTGAAGTATTTTTTTTGTATATAATGTCATCCCATTTTAGAAAATGTAAGTGTATGCAAGAGTGCTAATAAAACGAGTCTGTCTGCCGAGTTTCAGCTCGATAGGATGTAGTGAAGTAGGTTAATTTTCACTTCTAAGAGTCCCGGTTCTTCTTCCCGCGACCTTTCGTTCCGTTCCGGTTAGGATGGTAACTTCTCCGTCACGGAAGTCTACTACATTGTCTGGAATCGTTAGCCCAGTTGTTTTGATGTAGATATATTAGTTACTTATGTTTTCAACTGGGAATGTATGCACAATATACGAGTGGGTATTGGAGATATTATTTTGTAATGAAATGGGGAAATATGTGGGTAAATGGGAAAAAGAAATAACACGCTGAAGTTTCAACATTTTCATCAAGCTGTTTCCTATAATATGAATTGGAAAAATAAAACCTTATAAACTTTACACTGAAAAAAATGACTATTGCTAATTTATTAAGAATTTCTTCAAAATATTGGTAGTCCGGTTAAAAGCGGGATTGCAGCCCTTTAACGAATGAATTAACAGGTTTCTTGATAAACTTTTAATACGAATATATTATCATGATGTCGGACACGTTTCGGAACACGCTTGTATGAAAACATCGTGATTTATTGTTCCGACACCGTGATAAAATATTCGTAATTATCTAAAATTTTACAAGGAAACCTGTTAATTCCTTCAAGCCCTTCAAACCCATTTTTATCCGGATTACCAATAATTTAAAGAGACTCTTAATAAATTAGCCATATTCATTTTTCTCCGTGCAATGGGTAATATAATCATTATGATTCATAATGATTTAAATGTTATCACGATTGACTAATATTGTGATGTTGGCATTATTAATGTATTTTTCATAGACCGGACAGACATAATCATAAAAAATACTAAATTTTTCTAGCTGTTATGTGTGTTATTTTGCGTGAAATTATTCACGTTCAATGAACTCAAATATGATATAATTTAATTTTTTTTATTGTAACGCATAAGCGTCTTCACATAAGTGAAGAATAATCAGACAAGCGGTAAAATAGGTACGAACTACCTACTTTATATAATATTTAATAAGAAATTAATATAATTATCATTTCCTAAATTTGAATTATAATATCCCGTGACGGTATACGGGTTTGGGCCAGTCAAACACATTTTGTAAGATTTTACAAACGCGATAGTTTTTTTTGATAAATATTACAGAAGTTTCATTTTAAGCTACCTTTAAAATGTGTTCAGCTACTTTATGGAAAATAACAACTTCTAACACAATACCTTTTATTTTGCAAGCTACGAACATTTAAATCGCAGATATGACCAAATATTAACACAAAAAGCATTATGTCTGAATGACTGTGTTTTCTCACACAGCATTTTATCAATACAGCGTAGCGAAGCGATATGCAACGAATGCGTGAAGTCGCTGAAACAATGTTGAGAAAACGACTAGGTAAATCATTAGAACCGTGTGTTTTCGTAAACTATTGATGTTCTACCACCGATTTTACTGCGACATTTAGTAAAATCGGCAAAATTGAACTTGCTTTTCCGCAGTATGCCCTTAGTATTTATAACCCCAGTTCTGAATCAAATAGCGTGTGAAGCAGCATTATAAATTTGGCGCCTTTTGAAAACAAAACAATATATATATTTGTAATAAGCATTTACTTTGTGGCTCGTCATAATTTACAATAAAATATATAAATTTGTTTTAGACCACTTTAATTTTAATTGTACTCTACCGGTTTCGGAAACATCTTAAAAAAATCAGTTTTAATATTTTCCTGACGAAGGAAGGGTGTTTCCGAAACCGGTAGAGTACAATTAAAATTAAAGTGGTCTAAAACAAATGTATATCTTTTATTGTAAAACAATATATCATTGAAGAAGAAAATTGTACTAACAAATCTTAACGAAACATGAAACAGAACAGGACAAAGCAAAAAAAAAAAGAAAACGGTATCAACTGGGAATCGAACCCAGGATCTCTATCTTATCGGGACAACTTCTTTATCCCCTCGACCTTTGGGACCTAATTATTCGTGATATTTAAAATTCTGCATTAACAATATTATCTTGCAGCTAATTTTTGGCAGCTTTTTTGTAATGATTACAAAGTTCTAAATAATTGTTTTGTAACCTAGGTAGTGTCCCGGATAGAAATATTCAATTTTCATTTTTATAGAATACCTATTGACTTTTTCTAGTCTAATTGAATAATCAATTATCCATTATTGCTTATTGGGTTCCAATTGTCGTGTTGATAAAGACGTTGTCCCAGTAAGACGTATTGTGTATAAGTCTATTGGATCCATGTGTGTTAATTTCTATACTTAAAAATTTCAACAACTTAATATCCAGCTAGGTATTTTATTTATGAAATTGTTTTAGTTTAGATGTACATAATAATTACGAGAGCGTAAATGGAAATATAATTAAGATTGCCATGTTATTATGAAATAAAAACAAAGTACATAACGGATTAATGTATAGAGTAACCGAAATATAAGACGAGATTCCTGAGAGTGATAAATAAAAGAAAATTGAGCGTTTTTGTTATTTGTTTTTGGGGTGTTATGCCGTGTTGCGCTAACTCCTTCTTAAGCCAACGTTTCGGACAACATTGCAGTGTCCATCATCAGGGCAGATGTGTTATTTCAAAATAACACGGCATAACACCCCAAAAACAAATAACAAAAATACTTTTGGCCGTGAAAATCTTAAATCATATTTAAAATAGAGCGAATTGATAAATATAGTGAGAAAATTGAAAAATTGCCACGCGGGAATTTGTACATGTACCTAAAACTATTAAATACATTTAAATTTTATCCTATTCTAATAATTAATAATAATATGAAAAATATTTTAACTTTGGTCCTCAGAAAATAAACGGCTGCCCGCAGATTTTTGACTGTGCTGAGCGAAGTCCTGCTTTGACTCGACTACTGTGCATTTTGTCTGTATGCAAACTTATTTGTGTATTCTGTCTCTGGTCAATTCTGTCAAGATGGTAGACGTTTTTGGTAGAACCTTTCTATTCCGACAGAGGGCATGAACTTTGTTACTTTTAAGAGTTGTCAAGACGAAGTAATCAACATTACGCGAAGTCCACTATTCACAGAATTATTAGTAATTTAATTGCCACAATATTGTATTGTGCCTTAATTCTGCACAAGAACGTCAGGACATGAGTTTCAAAGTTATGAACAGTGGAATAAAATGTGGATTGTACCTTAAAAATATACTAAAGATCATACAGTATTATTAAGTAATAACATCTTAATTATATTAAATTTTTATTTGGCTAAAGCGTTAATAAAGAGCACATAACTTGTCAAGAGGTCTCTGTTGATTAATTGCCATGACAGAAATAACTCTGATATTATTTTTCGGCTTAAATACGACGGCAGATGATTTTGCGATCAAAATTCTGATATCAATCATATTCATCGTAGAATTATGGCTGACAGTGTGACTTCTTCGCTTTATTAATAATTAGTTGAATTATTACAGCGTAGGGTACCTACGAACATTTAGAACAATGTAGGTATGTGAGACTCCGCGAAAGGAGTGAGAAGTTGTTTTGATGAAGTTTGTCCCAATTTTAGATAAAATAAGACGTTTTACATCGAAGTAATTATATTTTGATATATTCAGTTATATTATTAAAAAGTTACAAAAGAATATGATGAGTTCAAACTCCATTTTATTATCGGCGGCCTGGTATTTACTTCGCATTATGAAATTCCTTTTAATTACATTATTCCTATTACTGTTGTAAATTTCAATAGTTTAATGATACTTTATATTATTCTAGTAATTTAAAGGGTCTTGTTCTATTATGGTTTTATGAGGTGTAAAATACACGACCTACCAGTATGCTACACATGAACATAAATAACAATTCTAAGAGGTAAAAATAAATATTTTGTTTAGGGAAATAAAATTGTAAGTTTGGGGAATTTAAACTCTTTCACATTTAATGATGATTAGCATATTTTAATAGACCGGTTTTAAGCGTTGATTTTCGGAGTGTTTTATTTTTTGATCGAATTGTGATCATCTGACAAGAATTACCATTTAACCGTTTTGCTTGATCAAAGCTGGAAATGTTGGGGAATAAGTGTTTAACGGGGACTGCTCAAATGTTAAAAAAATTGAAAACCCCAAACTAATTAAATAATGTTATTCGCGTGTGCGTACGTACGACGTGTCATTGAAAAATGAACTGAAAAATGTGCAAATCATTTTAAAGAGGGCTCGATTAAATCTGTTTATAGAAATTTAAAAAAAATCTGGAATACCGACGGCAGTTCCCTTTACACTGAAAATGTCCAAAGATACTGAATAAGTAGCAACATTTATTAATTTCATTTAAATTTAGACTCGCGACAAATTCAATTCGACAATGTTTTTTTTGTTTTATTTTCAGCTTCCAAATCTTCAGCAAACAAATATATTATGATATTAATTTATTATTATTATAGAAAGCAATCACTTTGTGATTTGGCATTATAAATAAAATACATTTAATATTTAATAAAAATAAAATACTTATTTTGTTTAAAACCACGATTGTTTATTAATTTATTGACCGACCGGTTTCGTTTAGCTCAAACATCATCAGGGTTAATTTGCAGTTAATTTTCAGATTAATTTGCACCCTGATGATGTTTGAGCAATCGCATCGGTCGGTCAATAAATTAATGAAAAATCGAGGTTTTAAACAAAATAACTGTTTTATTTTTATTATTAATTTATTTTTTATTCATTCAGTGCACTACTACACCAGCCGGGGTCTCTTTAAATTTATTTCAGGTATCTGTGTTTATTATTTGAATAATAATTTTTGAATCTCAACAAGCGATAAAGTTTTGCAGTACCTATCTATAATATAATATATCTTCCAAGTTATAATAAATTCCCTAAAATCCCTAGAAATTATTGCGCTTCTGTAGAAACAAAATTTACAAATTTTCATTGGCAAGTATATTTGTTATAAAAAGCATGTAACCTGCATAAGTTAATTTATAGTACTTCAACAAATATATATATTTTAATACTACTTTTTTTCATCTTCTTTTGAATTTTGATATTGTTAACAATTTATTAAATGTGTAAATATGAGGAGCCGCAGTAAGCACGGTAAATAAGAGTCTGAGACCTGTCTAATCCCTGTGGGCCCGCGAGGGTTGAGTCGGACCCAGGCCGCATTACCATAATCCCCAGAGATATTGTTACAGAAAATGGTTTGTGTAAAATAGCTGAAAACGAGTCAATGCTTAATATAAGAGGTCATTTGAATAAACAAAATCTGACTACGTGCTCGCAAATGAGTTTTCATTGAATAGTGACAAAAAAGTAAACGAAAGAATATTTATTATTATTTTTTTGGTAAACTAATGCTTAAGCAAGTTTTTTTATGCATGGCACAAAGGGTAACAATTATTTTTACAAGCAATAATTATTCGCCTGAAACACTCATCCACATTGAAAAATCTCCCGATAAAAGATACATGACGCCAACGGGACTCGAACCCGTGTCCCTTCGATTTCCGGTCGACAATAGATGTAGACAGTAAATGTAGACAATTTGTCTCGACGCCAACTAGTGAGAGAGTTAGCACTTACAATGCCTTTCTCATATAAAATAAAGTTGGTTGTTTTCAGGTGAAAAAAAAAATGTAACAAGCAGTAATTGTTGAATGAAACACTAGTATATATTGAATTATTTCGCGGATAAGAGATAAGCCGCCATAGCTCAGTGGTCAGAGCTGTCGACCGGAAATCGAAGGGACACGGGTTCGAGTCCCGTTGGCGTCATGTATCTTTTATCAGGAGATTTTTCAATGTGGATGAGTGTTTCAGGCGAATAATTATTGCTTGTAAAATGAAAGAATATTTATTTTTTATTGTATTGATAGAAGGTTATTGATAGTTAGAAGGTATATCAATATACCTTCTAACTTGTGAAAAATTGTAGTTTTCATAGTATCTAAATTTGAATTTATGTAGGTCAGTCAAAACGCACAAAATCTATGGCGTATCGGGTGTAATATCATGGCGAATGAATTTTGTCATTTGATTGATTCTCAGTACTAAATTTTGTACCCAATAATTCGAGACTTTTTGTGAACTAAAATCAATCAGCAATTTATTGAAGTACACAATTATTGTAAAATCAGCATGTCAGCATGTCGTCACAATTGTTTTTGCAGTGTGACAAAGCGTAAAAATGTAGCGTAGAATTTTTGTGTTTCCGTGATTTTAGGGTTATAATTTCAAATGTGAGATAACTAATGAACTTCACCTTACTTAATTTAATTATTTAACCCTCCAATGGGCAATTTACATTTACTTCTTTGGATGGGCAGTGTGGCCTGGCCAGGCCATATAAGAGGTGTGGGCTATCAAACTAGTTTTAGATAAAGGCAGGTGAGCAAATAGTGTGTAACATGTTGTATATGTGTAGATTATGTACATGTTTATATAAACACCCTGTTTGCTAGTACAGTACCGATGATATAAACATCTGTTTCCATCAGAATTCTGTACAAGTCAAGAGACGTAAAAAAATTGTCACACGGGTAGTTGGTATCCGAATAACGGACCCGCCAGCACTTGATAATGCGATGGCCTGCTCAGGCCATGTAGTACAGTCCTTGAAGTTTTTGGCGTTTTTTTACTCTACCAACTAAACGCAAACTAATCGGCAATCACACCATTTGAAGCAGCTTTTAAATTATACTGCTACCTCCTAAGAAAAAGTAAATTAAATATTACCCAACGAAGGGTTAATATTACAGTAATAATGTTAAATTATGTTTATTCTCAATGCAACACAAAAACATTCAAAACCAAACACATTAATTCACCGCATTTTATACATTTTTAACTTTTCACAAATTGAATTTGATATATTCAACTTCAAACCTAAACCTTCCCTCCTACCATCCTATACCTAGGCCCTGAGGGAAATTATTTTCTTCAGGGCCTCCTGTGTGGAGTTAATATAAAAAATAAAAAAAAATACCTATAGGCTATTAGGAAACTTATGTGAAAACACAGAAAACTTATTATTGGTTCAATTATTATACATATTTTCCCATATCTTGTAAAAATATTTTAAACTATCGAAGAAAGCAAACACTTTGTGGCTTGACATTATACAAAATGAAAAAGATTTTTTGTTTTAAACCACTTTATTTTATTATATACGTCGACCGGTTTCGGTTGTTCCCAATCTTCTTCAGGACAATAAATAGATACAAGTTTATATATTTATTGTACTGAAGAAGGTTGGAAACAACCGAAACCGGTCGACGTATATAATAAAATAAAGTGGTTTAAAAAAAAATCTTTTTCATATTTTAAACTGTTAAATAGTTAACCATAACTAAAAATACGTAATAATATTAAAAATCCACTTATTTTTAAACTTTTACTACAAGGCTAGGAATAATATTTAAAATATATTGTCATAAATTCGGTGGTTTGACGCCCGTCAGTTGAATTTCTCACGAAAACGGTGCCATAGAAAGCATTCAAACATTATTATTATTATTTTTTCGGTTCGCCCTTTATTATATCCCATTTCCGTCATTGATAACAGCTTTTTTATAAATATATTCAACAATTATTTTAGAGTTTAAAATCGCCGGAAATATGATAAACTAAAAAAGATACATAAAAAATTCAAACAAAACCAAAATGAATCTTGTCATTTTTTTTTTAGTGATTCAGAAGCCGCTAACCAGGCGTAATCAAGCAACGCATTTAAAGTGGAGTTGTTTAATTCATTTTTAAATAAGGATTTATTAATATTACATGTATATTACAAAACTACAATAATCTGCATTCTGAACTGCTCTATATTGTCAACCAATCAGAACAAATAAATTTAAAAAAAAAAATTAAATCAAACATTACATTGAAAAGTCTATATTCTATACAAAAATACTATTACAACATAAAACCTATGTAAGAATCCCTTATCAGGCATAAGAACTCCTCTTTTCTGATAAGGTATACATAACCAATGATGATCTAAAATGTAATATTGTTAAATATTTGTGTAGGTATCTATATTCCTTATATTACAATAAAAAAAGTATTTATATAATAAAACTTATGTAATCATAACCAATAGAGCATAATAAACATATGTAATGAATAGAGCAATGGAAAATATATATACGACAACATTAATCAACAAAAACATAAACAATACTGTTAGGATGGGTTGTTTCATAAAAATTGAATAATTCATCAAATTTCAACGTTAATTTGTGAGTTTTGTGAATGTCCTATTCAATTTCTGTTATGATATCATAATAGGCCAGTTACTTGACAGAACTGAGATAATAACAGAACTTTCACAGAACTTGAAAATTAACTTTGAAATTTGAAGAATTGTTCAATTTCTCCGAAACAACCAGTCCTTAGTTTTCAATGGTTTTGTTTTAGTAAAACACTCGAGCGATGTAGATTTCCGGATGTTCGATTTTTGATTCAATTAATATCATGCCTCCTAATATTAAGGCGAAATAGGTAGACTTGACCTGAAATTTGGCATTTTTGAGGCCAGTTTTAGACGTATGGACACTTTTCTAGAGAAAAACACAAATTGATTTCGAAAGATCGTTATTTTATCTTGTAAAGTAAGATGTAAAATTTTGAAAAATAATATTATTTTCATATCATAATAAAGTGTTACCGTTGGACGATGCGCAGATTTGTTGCATTTTCAAAGGTGAAGTTGTATTATACAACAAATATTTCAAATCATATAATAATACAGTATAAACAATCAATAAATTATCTATCATATGTATGTATAAGAATTTTGTTTTTATTTCAAATAAAATTACTAATAAATAAATCCGAGCACGCGTTTTGTGACGAAAATCCCTCAATTGGACTATTTATTTATGGTCTTACAAATTGGTATAGTTCAGATTTTTTTAGAAAAATAATTTACCAAGACATTATTGAAACATTAGAAATAATTTATAACCAAAAAATATATTCTTAAAGTACATAATAGTAATTAATTTCGATTCGCGTTTGTTGTTTGTGATTACCCCGGCGCAAGCCGAAATTTTATCATTCCCCGCTGCGACAGGGCGGCGAGCAGACGTCTATTCCACGCCAGTCTACTTGATAACATTTTAAAGAAATTCCTCGCTTAAAAATGAGGAGGAAAATACCCTTGGAAAAAAGTTTTATTAGATAGCACAAATTACGACATCAAAAACGTATGTGGGAGATATATTTTCAGAAAAAACAAAGGTTAGTGATATTTAATTATCCGTGTACATTGTACGTACTTATATGCTACAGAGTCGTTCGAAAGAATCAGTCAGAATAAGCACATATTTTTAATAACATTTGGCGATAATTTTGTGTTGTTTAATTTCCAGGGAAAAGAATCAACTATGGACAGGAGTTTATGTCTGTGATCGTTTTTTCATGTATAAATGTTAAAACTTATGCCAAAGTACGTGGAACTGTTTGTGATTGGTAGTCAAAAAGTGCCACGAACCAAATGAATTTCGATTCGTGATGTGCGATTCAAATCATTTTTTTGTTCATAATTTCTATTTTATTGTCCAATTCACTATTACATTGATATAATTCAACATATTTAATATTTTTTGTGTTACTTTTTGTCAGTTTCATAATGTCATATTGTGAATTGAGCTTCTTGTTTTAGGAAAAAAAAAACAAGGTTATTTTTGACATACTAACCTATGATTTTTCAATCGAAATTTACTCGTGAATTTAATAACATTTCGAAAATTAGACGAGTCAGGTCGCTCCGTTAATCATGAAAACAAATACATGAAAGCGATACAATATTATGCAATCGCATAACTACAAAATATGTAGGTAGGTACCGTAGAAAATAGTTGGAAATAAAACCTAGTTTTAATGTATATACTACTTCAGTTGTAAGGAATAAACCCTATTTTCAATGTCATACATATCAAATCAAGTAATACTTTAAAGATAAGTATTAGAAATAAAACTTACCGGTAATACCTTTCGGACAAACGAATAAATAAGTAAAACAAAAGATTTTTACTCACCTTTGGAAAACTCGTGTAAAATATTTAAAAAAAAACAAATATTTGAATTTTTTTTAAATGTATATTCATATACCTACATATTTTATATCTACCATGTCAACAAACTGCATTTGTATTTATTTATGTTTACTCACTCCGACGTATAATTTACAAATATGTATGTAACTACTTATTAGGAAGAAAGCTACAACCAAGAATTTAACAACAATAATTGTTATTTCATCGGAACCATGCTGTAGTTTTCACAGCCGCGCGAGTATACGGCTCGCAGCGGAATGAATTCGGTATTTCTGTCTCGGTCTAAAAAAACGTCCGATCGCGAGACCGTCTTTTAACGAAATTTGAATTCTCGTCTGCTGGTTAAACCGCCTTAAGGCGATGCACTACGTCGTGTAATATTTTAAATTGAGCCGCTATCAATAACAACCTTTACGTAGATGGCGATAAGGTTTAAATTCCCGCTTAACACCATCCGCCTGTTTTGATTTATGCAAGAAAAAAACGTGGCCAAAATGTGCCTTTTAATTTATTTTGTGGATGTTCAGGCATAATATTTAAATTTTTTCCGATCATTTTATAAATAACTTAATTTGCCACATTATACAATAAAATCAAAACCGAAATGGGTTCGTAAGTAGGAGATTTCGAAAATTAAAGCAGTTTTCATAGGCCTATACATTATTTTTTTCTAGGCTTATAAAAAGACTTATCTAAAAAATACTCGATTATTTTAAAGGCCAAGATGTATTCTACTCGCAGTATTTAATTAAAGCATATGAAACATTTCTAGGCCACCAAATTTTCAAACCAAAAACACATGATTTTGCATTACTATGTATGGCATCGCCTTTGTTCAAAAAAATTCCGCCTAGATTTCACAGTATACCCCGTATTTTTAGGTTTTGTAAAAATTACCTATCCAAATTTGGGTAGCTATTGCCCGAGTGTTTAAAGTTCAGTTTTTTCATCTCTTTTAATGACTTTATACCACTTTTTAAAGGTGTGTTGAATTGAAATTATGTTGAGTTATCATCGAACCGTTTCAATTTTGAAATTGATGTTTCAATTTTAAGATACTGACAGTATATTCAACTCCAAACAGAAATATAATTTGTATATTTGCTTACTATAATATTGAACTAGTGACCAAAGGTGACCCGAAATGCAACGAATGTCGGGGTCAATAAGGTAAAACATTTTCCTAGTATCTGATTATATTGATGTGCATTAAAAATCTTTTTAAATTTTCACCCAACTTTATAATTTTTTTTAGCCACCCAACAATTAATAACCAAAAATTATGGAACTTGGACATTTGGAAATCCAATGCCCTAGGAAGTCATGCCATCAAGTCAATCATAATAGTGGGGTGTTAAAGACGCAGTCAAAGCTAGGACTGTGCGATAGGGCACAGTTGGCGTGCAACTTTATTTTTTTAACTCTGGAGAAATAATATCTGAAAATTGTCCATGACAGGACTACGCGTATAGAATACTATTGTGGTATGAAAACCAATGGCCCCAGTATCTAGTGAGGTATTGACCGTGGCCCTAATCGCGCATAGACTTATGCATCAGAACGAGAAAAATCCCGCATCGCGCAAATCAAAAAAATCTTCCGTGCCTCCGTAGAATTTCATGCGATATCGTCGTTAAACCAGTGCTGTATAACTTGCGAATATCGGATAAGCGCTGAAATTGATTGAAATGGTTCAGAGGGTATCCCCGATCAAAGTATGCAAACTATTCAAGAAAGTGAGTTATACTTGATTTCCGAGAAAAACAACTTTATTTTTATTGCAAGTTACTTATTTTAAGCACGAACGTAGATCATCCAGCTTTCTTTATTACATCGGGACTTCCTAATTACACTTTGAGTGGTGATTGGCAAGTTAACTGTTAAGTTGGTCCCGTGATATAGGGCTCCCCATTTATCTGGTTTGCCGTACTTTTCATTTTAAGCGCCCGTTAGACCCAAATTACTTAAGACATTAATAGCTAAGAATCTTATATGAGAAATGCTTCCCCGTTCTAAAATGATAGTGTGGGTGAGTTTTTTTTTTAATTTACGTCACTTTTGATGTTATTCAAAGTGAGATAGGAGATGGTGTAAGGCGAAGAAGAGTAATATCTCTACTATAAGCGTACCTACATTGGACTCGGCCCGGTACTGTCCCGGCGAAATCAGTACCGGTTCGTTTTAAAATTATATGTGCCCAATATAATACTAAATTTCAAAACATAGACATTTTTAGCAATACACTTCACAAATATCGATTAGAAGTAACACGTACGATCGAAAATTAATACAATAGTATGGAATGTATCCAGAGCATCTCCTATCCTCATCCTAAATTCCTATTCCTCCCCTCCTCACCTAAAATATATATATATATATATTTTTTTTTTTATGCAATAAAACTCCATCTCCAATCAATTTTAATATAGGAGACTTTTTTGGCTTGACTGTATATAACATGTATATATTTATTTTTTATGCATAAGCCGTTTGTCTCTTACCTTTACCAATAAATAAATAAAATCATCAACTATCGCGCGCTGACAAAATGGCAATTAATGAAAACAGTATTAAATCTTATTCAAAATGAAATGGTAGAATTACTTTTCTAGCAAAGTGCTTGTTAAAAAATAAACGATAGCCAATTATAACACTCGAAGGTAACAAAAGTATTAATATTCTGTTGAATGATGAACAGTTATTTTTGTCAACGGGGCGACAATAAAGTTATCTACTTTGAAGCTAACTTCTGCTAGATGTAAAATGCAATATTCCATGGCATGTGTTAGAATTTGGGCGCAAACGTACATCCGACTCCTACAATATGATATCTATGGCAAAAACGACCGGCAGCCGGTGCAGTGCGTCTCCTCGTTGAAATAACCTGCCGGCTCCAGCACGGCACCAGTCTCCCGGCGCGCTAAAGCAGGACATATTTTTCTTGATATACACAGGCCTAGTTTGTTTGAAATATTTTGAGCATCAATCCGAAGATGGCGTTTAGGAAAACATAAACTCTCACAAGTCCGTAGTAAACAATATTCGAAGAAAAATCTCTGGCGTCATGAAACTTGAAATTTTTTTTTACCGTCTAAAGTTTCTCGTTCTATGCAACTGTTTTCATGGAGTTCGCTTTGGCATTCCCACCTTGAGTTTGTTTATCCATAATTTCAACTGTTCCGTGAACCAAAGGTATTAAAAAAATTTTGGGTGTAAGGCAGTTAACAAATCTGTATAAATGTTTCGATCAACATATTTATAAGCAGGCGACGCGTGGAGAAACTATCAAACGGAATATTTCTGAAGTCGCAGATTTTTATGTATCAAGAACTTATCTAAAATAGGATCGCTCCAACTCTACGCATGTAATTGAAGATCTTAACATAAAATACGCACTACAAGTTTTGTCCATGATCTACTAGGTGTCCTAAAGTGGGTGATAGACGCAAGAGCAATAAAATCGCAGTTTTAAAGTTCGCGAACTTACTCTGCTCGACGTTGGTGACACGTCGGCTTAGCTCGTGCTGTGACGTGATGTCGTCGATAGAGGAAGCTTTGTGTTATTTAAGAAATATATCATATTATTTTTAAAATAAAACCAACAAAATAATACGAAATCGGTGAGTGTTGGTGAAACACTGGCTTGCGAAAAGAGTATTACTGAAGAAATGGAATATTTTCGTGATTATTTGAGAATGTCCGATCCGCTGTATGAAGAACTCTTTCATTTAGTACACCTATTATAGGTATATGCACAAACAATAAGTACAAATATCAATTAATTAATAAAATGTATGTATTTCGGATGGTAGTGCATTAAAAAAAGTTTTAAAAATGTCGGCTCGCCGCTCACGGCGATGAAAGACGTGCCAAGGCGGGCTACGGGCAAAATTTCAAACCGGTTGTATCTGCGGTTTTAGAGTTCGTGTACTTAGGGCGACAGATGGGCGAAAAATTTTGTACGTATTTCTAGTTGGGCAGTGAAAACTAATTTTCTAAAAAATTCTTCTATATTAAATAAATAAAATTTCTCAGCAAGTTTCCAAATATAATTATTTTTTCATTAAAATTATGTTTCCATCGTTCATTGACACCACCGAAATAATTTCTATGTTACGATTGTTAATCGTGTGTACCCAAATATTACATACCTCAATGGTAACATTACATTATGTCTATCTTATATCTAAATGTAAGGCGTAATAATTCTTGGTTGAGATAAAAGAATCCCCCCCTGTGAAATATCCGCCAGATGAATAGCAGAAGTAAATTATAGAGCTTTAATTGAATAATTCACTTGCTTAGGAAAATCTATTTTACTTGAATTTGAATTGTAACGAGGCGTACCGTTGATAACACCATTGCAACCTCTAATTACGTGTACTAGAAAAAGAGGTTACAACGGAGCAGCTGAAGCTGAGCCATTGAGCTCATTTAGAATGACAAGAACATAATATATGCGTTAAATGATGGGATATTATAAAATGACCTATTTTTTAACTGATAGAATGTATTTTATTACAAACCTAAGATTATACTTATAACTAAACCACTGTACGTTATGATTATCAAGGATGGCGAATCGGCATCTTAAGCTCTCATCACGTGAGCGCTATGTCCTCATAATATAATATGTGAGTGTAGCTCTCGTGCGAGACTACCATTATATTCTCTTATGGAATGTTTTGTCAAGGCTGCCGTGGTGGAGAGCAAACTAGAAATACAGTCGTGCATGACAACAATATTGTTAGTTCGTGTGTTATTTTTCAAGTAACCTTTTAATTTTATATACTTATCGTAGAGCGCCGCATTCGTGAAAGATTCATCTCAAGGGCGCTTTGTTAATATAAGGTATGAATCCCCCTCACGGCGGCCCTTCTTATTGCAATGCATTACTCTTATGTACCTTGTGAAATAAACGACCATTATCTACTATTGTTTATTTTAATTAAGTTATATCAAAGCACCATATCTCTAATAAAATTAACATAAACAATATCGTATTTTTTTAAAACTTTTTTTATTCAATTGAATGTAATTTAAAAAAAAAACCTTTTTATTGAACAATTGAAATCTTTTTTTGTAAAAACATCAAAATGATGTTCGTTTATTTGTTTACTATTAGATGGAAAATATTATCTCCAATAATGGCAATGAGCTAAAAAATATTTCCGTTGACCTAGAATTTTCAGGTAGATAAATGTGCTAATTTCTTGACGACAGAGCACACTATTTCGATGCTTTTGCAGCTTCAGACAAAAAAATCTGCACACTAAGTTCAAGCACTTTTTTATGAGTGGATTTTTTGGATTTTGTATCGCCAAAAATGTTTAAAGTAATCTTGTTTGAAAGAGAGAGTGCGAAAACAGTGTGCAATATAGTTGTGAATGATTAATACTTGGAGCAGGTGGATGAGTTTGTGTATTTAGGAAGTATGTTTACGAGAAATGGGAAGGCTGACAGAGATATTGAAAGAAGGGTAAATGCAGGTAACTAAATTATGGAGGATTGAACGCAGTTGGCGCTAACAATTTTTTTTCCAAAGAAGCGAAGTTAGAAGTCCACAATGGAGTGGTGGTACTTACCCTGATGTATGGAATCAAAATCGTAAAGAGCGAATGAGCGAAAAAAATAGTGTAAGGAGAATATAATGGTAGCAGAAGTCGGGAAAGCCCGAAAAAGAGAAGTGAATCAGGTACTTGAGTCGGGCCATATCAAGAGTATGTATGAGACGATGTATGAATGTGAATGAGGCAAGAAGTGTCTGCCAAGACCAAATTGTTTCAACGGTCCGTCCTCTCTACCTACCTCTGCGAGGAAACGGCGTGATAGTTAGTTGGTTACAAATCTTTTTTAGAGTATTTGGTGAACAAAAGTGTAAAAGAAATGCGTAATTTCCACATACTCTGCGCTTTTCGAACTCTAACGTAATCATCACACACTGACCGTAAAAATCAAAAGGCCAAAATACATAAATGCGGGCATTGAGGTATTTTTTATTCAATAGCTGCCGGTGAATTTTTTTCTGAGAAATATGAACTTTTTCAGCCTCTCAGAATATCAGAGAGCTCAGTTTTTTTGGTACGTTAGCGGAGCGCCAGTGGGCGAGTGAAATGGCGGAATAAATAATCAAACAAGCCCATAAATACACCCGCGTCACTTCAAGAGTTATGTTGGAGGGCTCCGCGGGCAGTTTAAACACCACACGTACCACTGGACAGAAAATTCCTAGATTTATGATCTTTCATTTTATTTCGATATCATTGTCCATTAAAGAAGAAAAATTAAAAATTGCAGCCCAAGCACTCACATGAGACGAGTAAAATAAATTACATAAGACTAACATAAAAAAATCACAAATTATGAAAATATTACGAGATTAATTCAAACAAAAAAATGTTTTTAAAAATAATATATGTAAGGTGACTCGAGGTAAGTGCTACATACAATTTGTTAGGAGGGCTTACGAAAAAAAATTGCACTGGAAATCAATAGTAGGCAGATTTTTTATGCAAACATTTGTGGGGTAACTGCATCTACCCGATGGTTGAACTTAACCCGTGGCCAAATATTTGTGGGGGATGTGTATCTAGTCTTATTAATTACAATCCGCTGAAGTAATTATAAAACTAATACTTACATCACAAACTGCAATTCAAAATATAGGTAGTCACCTAATTATAATATAAGGTCGATTCAAAAGACACACACTACTCGCATGTTGACGTCAAACGACTGCGCGTCACAGATGTCGTCACAGGTCAGCCGATGCTTGAAATAGCACCATATTTGTGTGGCAACTAAATATAGTGTTCGGTAATATATCTTATTAGACCGCCCTCAGGTATAATTTATAATAAATCTTAGGCTTAGATGCACTTCCCCGTGTATGCACTTACCCCTACTCACCTTACAAGGAACACCTTAGAACATAGGTATTGTATTAGGCAGATACAAAGTATTTTGTGTTAAACGACTGATAATAATTCTCTTTTTTCTTTTTGGATAAGGATCTATAAATATATAGATAAAGATACGAAACAAAACCGATGTCTCCAATTTAAATAAGACCTTTCGACTTGAATGCCTCAGACAGGTAATTTTAATTGATTTTCTGTTTAACATGTTCGATATTTCATCTGAAGTAAGAAAAAAATTAGCTTACTTTAGCATAAGGGCAGACCCACAATGCACTTCTGTAGGTTTATCTTTTCAGTGGCATTTTCTTATACCTATATCATGCGTCTGACGTAGCGTTTCTACAAATCACCGCATATGTTATGATTGCCGATTTATGAATAATTCCGTGTGAAAGATTGGCACACAGGACACGTGATGATTAATGGATGGGTTCGAGGTTAACTAACTAACTAAGCATCGAGCTATTCCTCCGCGTGGGTAGGCAGAGAGGAAAGCACGCCACCGATAAGGTGAACATTGTCCATTGTAAACAATGGCTACCGCGTTACTGCCTTTGAAGGCAAATAAAAAACCTGACATACATAATATTTTGTAAGCATGCATAAAGCATATTATAACACAACTATTTGCTTTTTTATTACATCTATCTGGTCATAAGTTATATTATCAAGCAACCTTTAATACGGTATTTTCACAGTAATTTTTTGTTATTCTCGAAATGATGACTTTTTATTTTCGAAAAAAAATTAGAAAAATAATAAACTTTATTTGACAATTAAAAATGTGCTATTTTCAATTTGCCGCCAAAACGACATGTTTGTTTTTATTCTTCGAATTCGGCGGCATTGACGTCACGGTGGATAATGTTGGTGACAGCCGCCTTTTTAGCGATTGGCGTTTTATACGTCATAATGACGTTGCAGATCGTTTTCGAAATCAATAACTATGAATGAAATTACATATTTTTAATACAATTATCATGAGCCGAAAAAAAACACTAAATCTTCAACACATTTTGAACGACTTTCAAGGTTTGTGAAAATACCCCATTGTACTATTGATTATTATAACTAAGCTAGTCTATGTCCAAGATAATGCAATACAATACAGGCAAATAATTAATTTGCCGGAACACTATTGCTTCTGAGAGCATGCACTATGCGTCAAACCACAATTGGGTCGAAGTGATCAAAATTAGATTAGTCTCCAAATCAATACTAGTTTACATGATGTGTTCATCACAATGTCTGTTGAACATCATCATTATTAAAAGAAAAGATAAATTTGATGTCGGTGCCTTTTAGAAAAAGTAGTAAAGTTAAAGAAACTATTTTTTAAACGTAACCTAACCAAAAGGGTGCTTCTTATTTGGAAACTACGTAACAATGCCCATTGTAGACCATCTTAAAATACTACATAAAATGTAATTAACTTATTTAAAAATTATACAATTTATATATTTTAAAATGTAACGAAAATAAATATTAAATCTGTGTTTAAAATTGTATTAAAAATGTATGATATAAATATGTAATATATTACTGTTAATTGTCATAAATACAATGTTTAATTGTTCAATAAATAATGTATTAGTATAATGAGGAAAACTAAATTTTGTTTCTCATTAAATTGCACATGTATTAACCAACCACACTGTAAACTGTTGATTTTTATAAAATGAATATTATATATTTTGGTGTTTCCTCCCGTCATTGAAGTATTTTTTACATTAACTGCACACAGATGACCCTGAAGAAAATTATTTCCCTTAGAGCCTATATCATCTTTTGGGATGCTTTGTGGAGGGTATTTTTGAGAAGAGGAAGGAGTGAGGCAATAAAAAACGCAGAGAACACTCATGACTATGCACCGGTGCCGAAGGGATCAACGACGCTAGTTCCTCAGAATATCTTCCATTGAAATAAAAGTAGAACAATGACAGTATTCCGACCTTGTGCCTCTGCTCTAAAGATTGTAATCCGTTGGTGAAAATAGGGGAATCCCTCGGACAGACCGCCCATTTCTTCACAGAGTCAAGGGATTTTTTAATTACCTTGGAGCTCTAGACCAGAGGTGGCTGCCAATTTCAACAGTAGGTATTACTTATTTTGTAAGTATGAGATTTGTACAAAGTGAGATCAGTAATAAAGAAGAGAATTTCAATGTTTTTTGAATAATGTCTATAAGTATTAGAAGATGAGGTTCTCATTGTCATCACATGCTCTATCTGCTTTTAGTGTATATTTTGTTTTGATTCATAAGTACAATCTCTCGATCTTTTTACAATCCATAGATAATTAAAAATTAACTTACCGTCCGTATGCGTCCTCTAAAAGAAAATCTCTGGTAAAATGCATTTGATTGTATTTTTTTTCGAGAACCCAAAGTAAAATCTAAGCCTGAAATAGAAGTCGTACAATATTCCAAACAATCATTATTATTTACCAAATATCACGAAAGGCGCTTAGTAATGCGACTAAACTAATAATTCAAGGGAAGATTGATGGTAGACTAAGCAGAGGGAAGAGTTGTTTTGAATGAGCTGAATAATGCATTGATGAAAGCCAAACTCCGATAGATGTAGGACAGTGGAATATTGTTTTGATATAACCCCTGAACTTCGCCAGTAATCATCGCAATTCGACATAATTATTGTCTTCTCACCTTTGACCTAGTCATTCAATTTATACATAGTTGCAACTTGTATTTTGGTCTCTAGAGGTTATTACTAACATAGTTACTGTAGATTGATTGAAGTGATTTCCGATCGTAGGTGCGAAGTCTTAATTGACAGGTGTAGGTACTGTCACAGCCACCGGTTCGTTACGTAACGAGATAACATAAATTATAGATATCAACGATATGTACGTGTAGAAATGACATTACATTTTGTGTTCTAATGTAAATTCACAAGTAACAGGTGTTCGTTATCACATTGCCTGAAGGTGAAGAATTAATGGCGGTCAGTGACATTTTTTTAATTTTCTGGGGTTCATAACAAACTATTTTGAAAGACTTCTCAGTAATTTTATCAAGAAAGATTGGCAAACATTCCCTTCAAAAACCTGACAGTATTTTATTTCGACCTACTACCATTTCAAATAACTGTGTTGAAGGACTTGGCCTGCAGAGGATTGAGCTCCCTGCTTTAGGCCACACGGATACAAGTCGTTGGTCCAATACTCTTTTTATAGCTACAAGTACTGTACATACTTGGACATGCACGTCGAAACTGAAAGATGCTCTCAATATCAACATGGTTAAAGATTACCATTAGGAGATTTAAAATTACTTATTGAGTTACACAGTTTTATTAGTAGTTCTGTAAAGTAAACTATCGGTTAACCTCTCCTCTTCTCCATTTATTCAAACCTCCCCTTCGTACCTACTACAGGCTTCAAGTTGTCGGAATTCTTGGTGGTATCAAATTTAAGAAAGTAATAATTCATCTTCCAACCAAAAAGAAAAACATTTTAAATTCCAATATTTAGGACGGGTTGTTTCGGAGAATTTGAACAATTCATCAAATTTCAACGTTCATTTTCGGGTTCTGTGAAAGTCCTATTCAAGTTCTGTTATTATATTATTGTAGGCCAGTTGCTTGACAAAACTGAAATAAAAACAGAACTTGAAAAATCTTTCACAGAACTCGAAAATGAACGTTGAAATTTGATGAATTGTTCAAATTCTCCGAAACAACCCGTCCTTAGAGACTCCATTCTAAAATGTAGTCCCACTAAATTATAAAATTAAATGATTAGCAGTAATTTTATTTAAAACATTAATTGACATTAGTATTTATAGGTACATCTTTAAATTATTCCTAAATAACTTTAAAGTAATGTTCCAACTATTGGTGGCCCTCTTTTAGTAGTACGGATTGAATTGACGAAATTAATCACAAAGTGGTCTGCTTTGGAGAATAAATAATAATCTCCAAACCATTTCTAAACTGTCAAGTTATTCCGAGATCAGGGGGTTTAGGACGAACATCATTTCACCACTTTAATTAATCGGGGTTACTAATGGACCTTTTATAAGAGCCGTGCAAAATTATACGAGCTTAACCCTTTCAGACACGAATTAAAACCGGCAATGAAATGTTTGATAACACCTCGCAGAAATATTACAAGATTTTTGGTCTGGATACTTATTTAATTCCTGTAGTTTATGTTATTTTTGTAGTATTCACCTCACTAGGCAAAGCCTGCTCCGAAGTGGCATTTGAGAGAACATTAGGTCTTACACCCTTAGGACGTGTGCACGTATTAATAAATTAGCAATACTAATTTTTCTACGTGCAGAGCGTATTTCACTTTGTGAGGAAGAAGATACGTGTTTGTGAGTATATGTATGTTGAATGTGTGTATGTATATGTATATGCATATATGCATGTATAAATGTATATCATTTTTGCGTGTGAATGTGTATGTATGTATGTACATATGTGTACTACTTTATATATTTATGTTTATTTTATAGAAAATAAAAATGTGTACTTCTTTATATATTTGTGTTTGTTTTATAGAAAACTTTGGCAATTTTTGTGAGTTATTGAAAACATTTTTTTACCAATTTTCAATTTTTTTTATAATTCTGTCAAAATATGTTTATACTCGACTTAAATTCAAACTAACTATTCCTTCATTGGTCACCAAGAAACAGGCAGCTGCCTAGTATAGTGCTCTAATGTATCTTACCTAAATAAATGTATTAGTCATGTAACATGTACTTATAAATAAATAAATAAAACTTAATATGACAAAACACGGCTACATAAAAGAATTTTGAAAATTCTAACGTGTTTACACGAAAGAAAACTTTCAAAAGTTAAATGAAATAAAATTGTATTTTATACAGAGTTTTAGAAGCCTTGATGAACAATTGTCTGTTAAATTATAAACATGGCTACTGCCTGAACGAGTTCGCCGGCGAAAAATAGTTAATCAATACCGTGCAAAGACAGTATTGTCAGCAAATGGAAAACAAAAAACCGCCAATTTTTATTCGCTCTCTGGATAGCGAAGAAAAATGTATGAAAATATAAGTGTTATTAAAAAATACATACGGTTCGAAAGGGTAAAGCACCTCGTAGTTTGACATTAAAATAAAGGTTTTGATTTATTACATAAACAAAATAAAGGGCGCAAACTCAATTTTTTAGAGCAGTTGGAGATTAATAAAAATTCGAACAATCCAAAAGCTATCTTGATAAATGAACAAACAAATATAATTCGCTCCCCGCTTTTAGATATTTTTTAACCTATTCCGAAAGCAAACCCATGAGTTATCATTTGGGAATCACATAATAATTAGAATTATGACCGTTAGTCAAACTTAAATAACACATTAATTAGGGAACCTTTTGAAAGGGTAATCACCATTAACAATTGCAGTCATTTTACTCAGAAATTAGTAAAAGAAATCAATAGATAATTAAAAATAAAAGCAATAAAATCTTTTTATTGCAAATACCTACCTAGTAATATATATACATTGTCTGTAAGTGGTAATGTCACAGTTTGATATTGCCTTCAGAGGGCGAAACAGCTTTCACACGTAATAATAATTACATAGCAGAACTTGTTTAAAAATAAACTGTTTTTATAAATTGAATAATAATATTATTGAGTATATAAAATAAATAAAAATATATAATGGAGTTCTACAAATTAAACTTAAAAACACTACATTTTTTTTATATAAATTTAATGCATCGGTAGGAACACCCTGTATGCATTTCAGCCATTTGTGAGCCGGTCTGTCCGTTGAATATTACACACCCGGCTACGATAGGGAAATTGGTTGATGAAACATAATAAACAGCTTGCAATTACTTTAACAATGACCTGGGAAATGAGCAGGTCGGGGTATCGATTCTCTCAATGCACCGGACAGAAAATCATTAGAAGTATGGCCTGAAAGTGTTAGAAAGAAAATTACTAACATCTTTTCAACTTCTTCAGGCCCCAGATCGTTCAAGAAAGAATTTCTATATTTGAACACGTGTGACCACAGTAGGTACTCAAGGAAAATTGAGTTTAATTCAGGCACACGGATACGCCTACATCAGTCTACGTGTTTATCTCTACAGTGGCGCAATGATAACTTTATTTCTATGAAATGCACTTTACTGCTTATATGACCGTCCTTCATAAAATACCACTTTGTCTTGATATAATTGCTTAATTTATTATGTATACGAGATATTTATCTGAGAAAACAAAGAAATAAATTCCAGATGGTTTTATCACACAATATAATATGTATTGTCTGTTGGGCAATTGTGCTTTATCAATTTCATATTTTATACTTAACTATAGCTACGCAATACACAAATGGTATACTTTAAGGGTATACTTAAAATAATTCATCTAGGTTACAAAGCAATTTCATTAGAACATTCAGCTACATTTGAAAAAGGTAGCTGCCAAAAATATGAGAAAAATTATTTGCAAGAATTGCTAATTTTGAATATGAAATATGAGATAGACGAAAATGACACTTGATAAATAGGTTCCAATGATCAAGTGGTTTAAGACGCCTGTTCCGGTAAGACTAGAGATCCTGGGTACGATTCCTAGTTGCGACCGTTATCTTTTTATTTTTCTGTGTCTTGTTCTTATTCATTATCTATACTTTTGTTATCATGCTATATACATTTTGTTTATTTCTTACTTTATAAACAAAAACTTTCTTTCTTTTCTTTACCCTATGTATATAGTAATGGCACTACTCCCCAACTCAAACACGAGAAATGTTTTTCTATATTTTTTTTATTTTTATTTATTTTTTATTTGGTACAACATATTTTTACATTTCAAAGTTTTCCAGTAATGTTGGCCTCACTGGGTGGCTTGCCCGTGGTGAGGCCTTCATTTTATAATATGAAAATATAATATAAATACAATTTACGATATAAGATAAAATAATACATTTAATATATAATCTTGTGTGTTTGTGAGTGATGTGTGTTTATATTGGTTTTGTGTGTTACGTGTAGGTTTTATTTTTATTTTATGCTATGACATTTTGGTAATATTGTCTTTTTTGTTCTTAAACCATTTTGTAATTTTGTGTGTGAATTTATTTTTATTTTCCTCAATTTTAATTTCAAGTTTTACACTGTTGAAAGCTTTTATTGCATGGTATTGGTAGTGTCTTTGTCCAAAGCTTGAATTTACTGTCGGAGTTTTTATGTTTTCTTTGTACGCTTGTCTAACTGGTCTGTTAGTGTTATTTTGTGTATGTTGAAATTTATTTTTTTTGGGAAAAAGTTGGTTTAGTAGTGTTTTAACGTATAATTGGGGAATATCTAGTACGTCACAGCTGTTGAATATTTGGTCTGTATCAGTCAGTCTATGTTTTTTTAGTATTACCTTTAACATCGTTTTCTGTGCGGTTTCTATGTAATATAAATAATAATATTGAATTGGGTAGTTACGTAAAAAGAAAACATTTTCATTGTAATTAGTTTTTTTAGTATAACATATTTAAGTTTTTATATAAAAGAAATATATTTTTAAATAAAAAATAAAAATGTTTTGTTTGGATTTATTAGTATTGTGTTCATCTTCAGTAACAATACTTATTAATAATGCCTATGCACAAACATAAACAAATAATTCATCTTAATATTTTAAAGCATTTAATAAAATTAGCGCCAGAACGTCACATTATAACATATATTCCGTTGATCCTTAATAATTTAGCATGTCGCCATAAATAAATAATGAAAAATAAATATCAAAACTGGTAGGTTTAACTTACTATAATTAACAAATCACAACAATTATTCTTTGGCAAGTTGTTTACTTCCGCTTGTAAAATTCAAGAAGCCAATTTCTGCGAATTTCTGCGTGTACGCAAAACACGAAGTAGTTTCCGATCTGAGTTTCACCATCCTTAGAAGTTTCCGTTGATCAAATTAACTTCATAAATATTTATAATATCATGTATCTAAGTTTTCCTACAAAACGTTCATAAAAATATTATAACGTTATTTTATCGACAAAAAAACGATTACCAAAGATAAAACGTTAACATGAAATTCATATTTTTTACTGGAAATAAAAATATACTAGCTATTTTTCTAACAAGTCACAAGGGCAGTCGCTCAAAAAAGAGGTTGCACCTTTTGCGGACTTTAAAACACCCATGAATTTTAACAACGGTAAGTTATTTTCAAGACAAAAAACGATTACCAAAGATAAAAACGTTAACACGAAAAAAACATATTTTTTACTGGAAATAAAAACATAATTGTTATTTTTCTAACAATAGAACAAGTCACAGGGGCAGTCGCTCAAAGAAAGAGAAAACACCCATAAATGTTGAAAACGTCCTCCGTAGTTGAGGGATAAGGTCTTCGACTTCGAATCCGGATGTCGCGGGTTAAAAAACATATTTTTTTTTAAATATTAAGACACTTGTGTAATGCTCCAGAGTGGTATTACCCTTGTGAAAGACCACCATTAAGAATTTAAAAGTGGTTTGAAATGGCATTATCTGAATGTGGTAACCAGATATGAATAGCCAGGCACTTCTCCACCACCCTCTTTCCCCTCTCCTTCCATCCTCACAACATACGCCAATTGGCGAAACCATAGTCGCATTCCGATCAGCAAGGAGCAGTTCGAACTCGTGTGCGGTATTAACAAATAAGAAAACAAATTAAAGTATTTCCACATTTATGACGGTAAAAATACATTTTTCTTGTCGGTTGTACAAACAACCCCTCTAAACTGAGCACAGATTAAAAAATGAATGCATTTTCCAACGATTCCCACCACGAAGGAATTGTAAAAATATTGTTTGGTCCGTGAATGCGGAAAACTTTTTCCTTTCGCAAAGTAGGTACCTACCGAATAGGAACTAAATAATATATAACAATTTAAAGTGAAATTGTTTTCTGCCTTTCTCCTTTCAGCTGGAAAAACTTACTCCGTTAGAGGTAAATGTATTTCTAACAAGGAAAATAACCAATAATTAAACAAAGAGAAACCGAAATTTATTTCATTGAGTAAAAACATAGATTGTAGTGATATTCCTTGGAAACGTTTGTAATGAACATAAACTTAAATAAAAATAATAATTTCGGTGGCGTGTTTCTGTGTCTCACCCCGATATCCAATGATCTCTACAACTGGGATTTACCGAATTGATTTTCAATATTGTAACTGATTGTGGGAACGATTCAGACAAGCAATAGGGTAACAAAAATGATGTTTTTAATTAATAATTATTTATTGTAATGTATATTTCTTTTGTTTAAATTTTTGACAGATATCGCAATTTTTCAAGTTTGTTAGCGGCGTTCATTCGAAAGGTATATTTCTGAACATCTTTTGAATGGCAAATGATACTGAGGCAATTATTTTTTTAATGAATATTTTAGGTGCATTTATAATATCCCGTGATTTTTCACCTGTCTGCGCCAATATAAACAATATTTTTTATTAAAAAAACAGAACTTAATAACGCTGTTGTAATATTTTTCAATAATTTCACTAACCGTTTAATGGACGATAATTCCTAACGTAATAAAATCAGATTAGTGAAATTAGTATATAACATGGTTTGGCAGATGTTTGCACACCTGTTTATTCAAAATAGTAATTGAATTGTTCACGTGTAGTTGATTCACCACCTTATCAAAAATCTTAAATTATTATTAATCTTCAAATTTAAGTGCTTATCTGCACATGTATAAATATTGTATTAAAACCCAATTATGAATAGGTGTCTAAATGTTTCATTAAAAATATTCATGATGATTGCAGTTTTTGCTTGAAAATCAATTGCCTTATGATGTCATACGATCCAAATTAACTATTTGTTGTGTTAGCGGATAAATAAGATTATCCAGATAAGGGTTCGAAGAAATTCATTTTACGACCAATCATCTAAATCGAATTTTAGGTGACGATAACTTACACAACTAACATACTTCGGCTGTAAGTATTGCAGTGAGTGGAGTTCGTAAATGTAAGAAAAAGTTTTATTTTATTTTTTAATGTATATTGTTACTAAGCGATCCACCAAAATACACTGTCAACATAGAATAAACACCATGCTTTGAATCGAAGTCGTGTTTTATTTAGATATAGTAATTTCATTTCCGTGAAATGATGAACGGGGAGATTACATCGGGATGTTGAATTTTAGTTTGAGGGATATGCAAATTCCATGTTCAGCGTATTATTAGATAATTGGATTGTAATGCAGTTTTCTCTTCGCTGTCCAAACACAGGTACTTTTAGAGGACGAGAAATTAATGCTTCGGTGAAAATCTGGCGTGTAGCTGAGAGGAATTCACTGTTAGAAATAAGTTTAGGTATGTCATTCCCTGACAGATGGTTTATAGTTAACTTTAATGTACAATATCTTCTTGCTAATAATTAATGCTTTTCTGTAGTGCATACCTACGCATATTTTAAAATGTTATGTCTTTGTGATGGAACATCATACACTATGGCAGTGTCCTGCAAAGCGTGTGCCGCGGCACACTGGTGTACCGTGGTCATCAGTTAGTGTACCGCGGAAAAAAATCAAGGTATTGTGAAGATAATAAGAAAGCAAATAGGAGCAGATCATCAGTCACTTCTGAAAAAAGAAGAATGGGTAATAAAACTTGCATATCTGGTGAAGATATTCGCTCATTTAAATGAGCTCAACAGAAAAATGCAAGGCAGGAATTCTTATATTTTAACGTATTCGGACAAAATTGAAAGCTTTCGCGCTAAGTTGGTATTTTGGATCAGCCGCGCTGTCAATGGTAGTAATGAATTGTTTCCAAATGTCATGGCTGCCGATTCAGAAAAAATGTGCAGGCTTTGATAGTGAAACACTTGGAGCTATTAGCAGCAAAAATGAACTGTTATTTTCCTAAGTGTGTCCTACAACCTATGGACTGGGTAAGAAATCCACTCTCGGATAACATTTCCCTTGGACACTAACCGATAAACGAGCAGGAAGAAATCATGGAATTAAAAACTGATCGGACATTAAAACTAAAATTTTCCAAAAAATGAGTATCCACTGCTTTCAAAGCGTGCTGTTGAAAATATTATACTATTTGCCACAACCTACTTATGCGAATTGGGATTTTTAACTCTCACTACTTAAGGCAATGCCATACGTCGTGTAATATATTAAATCGAACCGCTATCAATAACACCCCTTACGTAGATGGCGATAAGGTTAAAATTCCCGTTTAACACCGTCCGCCTGTTTTGATTTATGCAAGAAAAAATCATAGCCAAAAAGTGCCTTTTATTTTATTTTGTGGATGTTCAGGTATAAATATTTAATTTTTTTCCGATCATTCTATAAATAACTTCATTTGCCACATTATACAATAAAATCATAACCGAAAATGGGTTCGTAAGTAGGAGATTTTGAACTTTAAAGCAGTTTTCATAGGCTTTATAAATATTTTTTTTCTGGGCTTATAAAAAGATTTATCTAAAAAATACTCGATTATTTCAAAGGCCAAAGTGTATTCTACTCGCAGCATTTAATTAAAGCATCTGAAACATTTCCAGGCGACCAAATTTTCAAACCATAAACACATGATTTTGCATTACTACGTAGTGCATCGCCCTAAATCGAAAAAAGAGAACGCCCGAGGTCGATCAATGAAGAGGTGAGAGCAGCCTTATCAACGATTTCTTCAAATTTCGATCGCCTGTGCTCAGTTAAACAGGCTCACATTTCTAACTAAACATCTTTTCATATTAGGTATATTGATTTTAGTAATAAATAAATATTGCTTTTTTCTTTGGTGTACCTCTAAAATTTCTTGATTTGATGTGTACCTTGAAAACAAAAAGTTTGCGGAACACTGCATTATGGCATCCTGAGTAGGTGTATGATGTGAGGTTGCAGGTAGTAGGTAGAGAGAGGAGTTGAATAGAGGTGGGGGAGGACCTGGCTATTGAGGTTTGGTCACGATACACGGCTAAAGCAATTTCAAGCAACGTTTCAATTCTGAATTGTGGTCTAAAACCAGCAATATACTGAGAGTATCTTCCACTCTAAAACGTGTTCCAAATATACTTTTTATTATTTTAAATAAATGAGCTGTGAATTAGCACAAATTAATCAAATAAAATTTACTTGCGGGTATTGTATTTGAACCCGCGACCTCGGACTCTTACCTGTCGACCACGGAGGGCGACAAGACATCCACGGAGGCCGTCGGAGGCGGCTACAAATGCGATAATTTAATGCAAAACTGAACAAGAGTTCCAACTGCCCGCCGGGGCTATCGCATCATGCTATTTAGATCTGGTCACCAAATGCTGCTGTAGCTATGTCAGCAACATTATGATTATGAATGTTTGTCTTCCACCGGGGCTATACTGAGAGTACTTACCAAACTAACCTGGCAAAGGAATGGGTTTTCTGGAACCGGTTTTGCGTTTTGTTATGAAGTAAAGTTATGTACGATGAATAAATTTGACTCACCCCTTGAACGACGGAAAACAAGCAAAATCTCACGTCATCTCTCTTCGCCCACTCACTTTTCCACCGCGAAATTCATTGCAAAAATACAATCCAATCCCGTAAGTCTCAGCATCCATCAAAATAAACCCATTCGTTCACGGTAAATTTCACCGTACTTTTCCGCCAACTCACACACGGATTGTTATACATATTTATATAATAAAGGTTACAGATTTAGATTGAATGCGGTCAGAAGGTCAAATATAAAAACACCTACTTACGACAAAGAAAATTATCCGATTCACGTCATTGTTACTTTGAGATTGATACTTCCACGAATAGATCTATTATTTTTTTACTGAAAATATAATTTATAGAACGTAGAGTTGAAAGTTACATTAACCCTAAATTACAAATTTTTGCCCCCTTCTACAGCCTGAACTAAAGAACGAACCTAAGAAAAGACCCGTTTATCCAAATATAGATTATATATTCTCAGAAATTCTATCAAATTTCAACAATGTAAAAATGTTTTTCCTACCACTGCACCGCTGTCGAAGAGGTTATTATGATTACTCTGATCATCTTTCATTGAAATTTCAGTAAAACAAGTGCTTTATGTAAAGTGACGTTTTAGCAAATTATATGGCATGTTGTGTGGAGGGTCGTTTTTAAGGAAAAGAAGAAGATGAAGTTCTGGGAACGTAAAAGGTATGAGGCCTAGGAAGAAATCTACAAATCTGTGTGTTCGGGAATGACGGTCATATGAATATATCTTTCCCAATTCCATGGGTAGAGAGACGAGTCGGAGAGGCCAAAGAGTCACCCCAAACAAACCTCACCCGATCTGGCATACCACGTAACTGTTGGGCAGGCGCATCCTGTACACACATCTTCCGATGAACCCGGGCACCCCTGCTAAATAACCAAACGTAGCCAACCACTCGAGGTGACCTATGGTAGAGGTGTTGGTTATCCAATAAATGGTTTCCGGAGCGGTGGAATACAAACAAGCCTCCTAAATTGATCTGTTATTTTTTTAAGGCGATGCACTACGTCGTGTAATATTTTAAATTGAGCCGCTATCAATAACAACCCTTACGTAGATGGCGATAAGGTTTGAATTCCCGCTTAACACCATCCGCCTGTTTTGATTTATGCAAGAAAAAAATATGGCCAAAAAGTGCCTTTCATTTTATTTTGTGGATGTTCAGGCATAAATATTTTTTTCCGATCATTTTATATAACTTAATTTGCCACATTATACAATAAAATAAGAACCGAAAATGGGTTCGTAAGTAGGAGATTTTGAACTTTAAAGCATTTTTCATAAGCCTTTACATTATTTTTTTCTGGGCTTATAAAAACACTTATATAAAAAATACTCGATTATTTTAAAGGCCAAGATGTATTCTACAGGCAGTATTTAATTAAAGCATCTGAAACATTTCTAGGCGACCAAATTTTCAAACCAAACACACATGATTTTGCATTACTACGTATGGCATCGCCTTAAGGAGTGAAAACGTTATACCAAATTTTAGTACTTGATGCCGAATGAAACTCCAAAACAAATTTTAAAATTGTGTTTTAACTCGTTACGAAGAGGCACTAATTATTGTGTTTCGGCATTATCGAATCGCTGAAGGTTAGCGCTAGGTTCAAGCATTTTTAAAATGTTTAACTTTGTAGTTTCACAGTAGTTGCGATACTTTTTAACGTAAGATTATGTATTAAATCCCTTAGTTCTTCGTTATATATAGCAAGCTGAGAATGCTTTGTTTTAGATGTGGAAACTTTACTTCAGCAGCCGATAGCACGGGAGCACGTATGGGAATATAACTTGCAAAACACACGAAAACCACAAGATAATGTTTGGGAAAGTCTCGTTAAACAGTAAATAATAATATGTATTTTCATTTAAAATTCTTTAGAACCTACCAAACTTTTTGGAATCCCTAAGATAACAGAACATAATATTATTTAAGTTTTTCGTATATTTACTTAATATGTGTACCTTCCTGAATATGTTTGTATACATTTCGTTGTATCGATATGGAAAAGTTGTTGAAACGCTATCCTTGAGGTATGTGTCTAGAAAAACCTTGTATGACCGTACTACGAATGTAATGAATAATATTATGAAAATGACATTTATAATATTGTTTGAACATGGAGGGTAGAAGTCGGGAATAGACACTATCAAATGATTCAATATCAAATGATATCAGAAGTTGTGTCGGTCATGTGAACTGTCAAAACCAAGCAGAGTATCTACGTCTTTATTTTATTTTTATTTATTGATTTTATTTTAGTAATTTGTACATTTAAGATTACAAATGACTAATTAATTATTACATTTAAATATACTATGTTTTTTTTTTTTTCTTTCTTGATATGGCTCCTACACAACATCTTAAACTTTTCAATTGGGGCAGACTTAAGGTTTTCCGGCAGCGCGTTATAGTATTTCATCCCTTTATAAAATATACTATTCTGGGTATTCGCTTTGTCCTTCTTTGGTAGCCTGATTTCATTGCACGTCCTAGTTTTATGTTGGTGTATGTCCTTGTTGTATACAATTTGATTCGAAAAATATTTGGGTAGCAGGTTGTTTACTATTTTGTGTAAAAATATCATCGTGTTCAAGGTCAACATCTGTTTCACCGTTAGCCAATTTAGTTCGTTTAACATTTTATTTACTTTTGAATATCTATTTCGTCTGAGTATTGTTCTCATTGCCCTATTTTGGAGAATTTGAAATTTATTTTGCTCTCGGTCGTTACACAGGAAAAGGATAGTTGAGCAGTAATTAAAATGTGGAGCAATAATGGAGTTATAAATGGTGATTGCAGTTTTTTCGGACAGTTTTTGGCGAATTCTTCCCAAGAAAGATATCTTTTTTCCAATTTTCTTTTGGGTATATTCCGCATGTTTGTTAAAGTTGAGTTTGGAATCTATTATAACTCCTAAGTATTTTATATCGGTAACATTTTCAATAATTTCACCATCAATTTTGATTTTGCTTTCACTGGATGTCTTCTTATAACCAATTACCATACATTTTGTTTTTTTTGTATTTAATTTAAGCTTATTTATTTTTAGCCATCTTGATACATTATCTAGTTCATTATTTAAAATATTTATTAGTTCTTCATAGTTTTCTCCAATTATATATATAAGTGTATCATCGGCAAATAGTCGTACTTTGCATTTTGAAAATATTTTCACCATGTCATTAATATAGAGTATGAACAATAGAGGTCCAAGGACTGATCCCTGTGGTACTCCTAATTTATTTTCCATTGGTTTTGAAAATTGATTATTAATTTTTGTTACCTGTATTCGGTCTTTCAAATACTCTTTTATTAATTTAATGGCTAGAGTTGAGAAACCAATTTCTTTAAGCTTTCTTATCAATATTTCTCGATCTATGGTTTCGAATGCCCTTTGAAAATCCAAGAATATTGCTAAGATAAATTTATTACTATTCATTCCTTCTTTCCATTCTTCAACGATTACATTTAATGCTGTTTCACAAGAATTATTACATCTGAATCCCGATTGTTCTTGGTATAAAATATTGTGTTCATCTAAGTATTGCAATATTTGTTCTTTTATTATTACTTCAAGTATCTGTTCATATTTCGGTAAGGTGTTTATTGGTCGAAATTCTTCACATTTTCTGGTATTTTTAACCTTTGGGACCGGTATAATGGTAGATAGTTTCCATGACTGTGGAAATTTTCCCTCTTCAATTGTCTGATTAATAATATTTAATAGAGTAGATCCAATTACTGGAAAAACATCTTTTATCACACTAATAGTTAATCCATCTGAACTGTTTTTTGATTTAATTTTCTTTAAAATGTTAAATAAATATTCTGCAGTTATTTTTCTGAAGACCAATAATTTTTTGTTTGAGTTGTTATTATCATTTGTGGGGTTGAAAACAATGTTAGGTATTAATTTGTTAATTTGAGTGATGCTTTCTATAAAATATTTATTAAAGCTATTAGCCATGTTTTCTTCGTTTATATCTTTTGGGAAGTTTACTATTTTTATGTCGTTTTTGTTATCGCCATGTACTAATTCTTTAATGCTTTTCCAAATTTTTTTGGGATCCCCTTCTTCCGATTTTATTTTATTTTTTATGTACTCATTATGCGTTCTTTTTATGTCTTTGGAGTATTTATTTCTCATTTTTTTGTAGTTATTCCAATCCATAGTATTATTAGTAAGGCGTGCTCTCTTGTAAAATGTATCTCTATCATGCTGCATTGTGCGTAGTTCTTTTGTGAACCATTTATTATTGTTTCCTTTACGTATCTTCTGTTCTGGAACTACTTCATCAATGGATTTTTTAATGTTTAATATCATCTGGTCAGCTTTTTTGTTATATTCCATTTGATTTATTTCATTCCAATCAATAGTCTCTAAAGTCTGAATGAAGAGTTCTTTATTGTATCTTTTGTAATTTTTAAATGTTATTACTTGTGTTTCTTTACTGGAGTTGTAGTTTTCTCTGTCATTTAATAGAATTTGAATCATATTATGGTCGGTAATTTTATGTTTATCTAATACATTAACACATAGGTTAAATTTATTTGAGATAACCAGATCAATCAATGTTTTAGAGGTATTAGTAATTCGTGTGAAATCTTTAACTAATTGTTTCATACCTGCAGTTTGAATAATAGATTTCAGTTTTTTTGTGTATATGTCTGCATTTGCTTTAACATTTATATTGAAATCTCCAACTATGATGTTAATATTTTCATCTTGCAAATTTTCCATGCTCCATCTTTGAAAATATGTTAAGAAGTCGCATTTACTCGTGTTTGGTGATCTATAAATAACAGTATATACACCTTTCTTGATTCCTGATTTAATGCTGATGGCTAAAATCCAACAATGTTTTTCATGTTGGTGATTTGATATCACTTCATATGGAACTTT
Source organism: Hesperophylax magnus (assembly GCA_026573805.1). NCBI lineage: Eukaryota > Metazoa > Arthropoda > Insecta > Trichoptera > Limnephilidae > Hesperophylax > Hesperophylax magnus. The sequence goes on from JAIUSX010000071.1 coordinate 2,499,198, forward strand.
ATTACTTAAGAGAATCATCACTCCTCCTGTATGTCTGCTATGCGAGTCACAACGGATGGTATTATAATCATCAAATATAATTTCACTATCTTGGATATCTTCAGTCACATGTGTTTCACTCATCATAAGCATAAAAGGTTTCTTCTCTTCTAAAAGTATTTTGACCTCTTCGTAATGTGCTATGATGCTTTGTATGTTCAAGTATATAATTTCATCTTTCTCGTAACTTTTGTTTATAAAAAAGAAATTCTGCTCATTTTTGCTTCAAGTTTTCTTTTATAAATTGGGCATTCCTTACTCATGGCTGAGTGACTACAATTTAGTTTCAGTCCTAATCTTTTACTTGTCATTATACAATTGATGCACTGAATATCCTCATCCATGCAATCTTTAACGTCATGATTTTTTGCGCATTTTGGACAAGATTTTAGGTTTCTGCAATCTATAGCCTTGTGGTTGAACCCATTACATTTAAAACATCTCATGATATTTAAATTGTCAAAGACCCTGCATCTGTCCCATCCAATATTTATTTTTTCTGCTTTTAACATTCTGTCGTAAGTCTTTCCGTCGACGTCGGCATATATAGTAAAAGTTGTTTGATTTCTTTGGTTTTTTAGTTCTTTCATATATGTCACCTTTATTTTTGAGCTTTGTTCACAGATGGTCTCATTTTGAGTTTTTATTTTTCTCTCTATTTCTTCAAAACTGTATTTTTCAGATAAACCAATAATTTTGACGGATGGGTTTTTTGTTTGAGGAATCTTTACCTCATATTTATCTCCCAGTTTGGCTATCACCTCATCATGAACCTTGTTAATATCTGTGGCATTTTTAAATTCTACTATAACCCCTCCATCCTTAAAATTTCTCATGCCGGTAACTCCAAAATTTGCTGGGTCAATATTGTCTTTTATTTCATTCTTTGTTTCATTATTTTCCTGATCCTTCTTTTTTGGTTTTATGATAACAACTGGTTCGTGTTTTTTTACCTTTTCTGCATAGGTTTCAGGTAAGATTATTTTTCTAATATCATGTTTAATGTTTTCTAAATTACTGATATATTTTCTGTCACTGTTGATTATATTTTCTTGTAATCTGATGATTTTGTCTTGTAATGAAAGATTTTCTGATTTAATTGCATCTTCCAACTTCGTTATTATGAGTTCTATAGTATTTTTTGTTTTTTGATCCTTGACTGTTTGAATTTTGGAAACTTCATTTTTAAGTTCATCTATATAGTTCGCTACCGTCATCGTAGTATTTTTGTTTGCACGGTTTTGTAGAATTAAATCGGACGTACTGTGCACATTTCTCACTAGATGGCGTTATACGTTGAAAGTTAGCGAGTCGGTCGTCTTACTATAATTTAATAAAAAATAATAATAAATGTTTTCACCGAGAAGCGAACTCCGCTCCTTCAGAACTGTGACCGCTACCGGAACGGGCGACGCTATCGACGCTATTCTCTAGGCTACGGCCCACTTATCAGCGAGCGTGATAATGTTCGTATATTAAGTGCTACCAGTTTTTAAACTGACAGGTATGGTATTCTGTTAGTTATTTTGCGACAATAACTAGCATTGATCACTGCACAGATTTTAAAATCACTTAAAATAGTATTTCGAGGGCGTTTTAGATTGATTAAATTACTTGAAAGTACACTACTCTTTTACATTGTTATATTAATCGATATCTTTGTGATTATTTCGATTTATAAACTATGAATTTAAAAGATTTTAGTGAAGCAATTTTTTGGCGTGCACACACTTCGTAGTGTAAACAAATCTGAGACGATGTATAAATGTGAAAGAAGCAAGGAATATGTGCCAATACAGAGATGTATCTCGATCCACCTTCACTCATCCCTCTTTCTCGATGGTCTTAGTTTAGTTAGGTTAGGTTACTTGCTTATTGCTTAGAGTATTTGTGTGCTAATGAATATGAATAGAATATGTTATATTTTTGCTTCAAAAAACAAACATTTAAAAAAAATATATTATTAATATTTACATAACATTGTTTATTTACAGAATGTACATAAAACTCCAAACTAGGAGTTAATCTGTGTCGTGGAGGACACTTTTCTATTTACAGAATGTACATAAAACTCCAAACTAGGAGTTAATCTGTGTCGTGTAGGACACTTTTCTATTTACAGAATGTACATAAAACTCCAAACTAGGAGTTAATCTGTGTCGTGGAGGACACTTTTCTATTTACAGAATGTACATAAAACTCCAAACTAGGAGTTAATCTGTGTCGTGGAGGACACTTTTCTATTTACAGAATGTACATAAAACTCCAAACTAGGAGTTAATCTGTGTCGTGGAGGACACTTTTCTATTTACAGAATGTACATAAAACTCCAAACTAGGAGTTAATCTGTGTCGTGGAGGACACTTTTCTATTTACAGAATGTACATAAAACTCCAAACTAGGAGTTAATCTGTGTCGTGGAGGACACTTTTCTATTTACAGAATGTACATAAAACTCCAAACTAAGAGTTCATCTGTGTCGTGGAGGACAGTTTTCTAGGTTTTTTTTTCAGTTTTTTTAAATATTCTCCTGATGACGGAAGGTTACTTCTGAAACCGGTTGAGAGTAATTCAAAAAAGTGGTCAGAAACAAATGTAGGTATGTGGTTCTATTGTAAATAATGGCGAGCCACAAAGTTAATGCTTTTTACCAATATGTATTTGTTTATTTATTAATATTAATAATTGTTTATTTATAATTCAGGGATAATCTATCAAGAAGGCGTTAGAATACCCCCCTTAGTGTAGATTGATAATAACATTATAAAACTATTTAAAATAAATAATATTATTAATATTTTTTTTAAAACTTGAGTTGAGAGCGGTAGATTTTCACCCCAATAATAATAATTTACTAATTTTTGATTTTTGGCATTTTATGCCAACTTTAAAAAATCGTTTTGAGCGATCGTTTGCCATAATGTGCCAAATTTTAACCTACAAATATGGAATAAACGGTGAAATCAGCGGCTTAACGCTAATGTAGATTCATTAGCTTTAAGCCGCAGTTAACAGTTTCATTTTTCCATATTAATATTTTGAGGAATGGTATCAATTAAATAAAATGATAAATGTGTATATATGACACCAATCGCTCGAGATATTTTCAAAGATCTACTCGCTTCTGACTTACTAAATAATATATTTGATAGTTAGCGAGTTGCTCTCGAAAAACTTTCGATAAGTTCAATTTCCAAACAAGTAAGTTTTATAACCGGATTCAGACAATTATTTTTATCAGTCGATGAAATCTTGATGTCGTCGTTGATATTTGGCTTCTTAGATTAAACGAATCCGTAAATTTCTTCTCAAACATTTATTTACTTAGTTTGGTGAAAATATATTATTATAGTACTGAAGTAAATGTAAAAATGTATTCGTTAATATTAGCAAGATTGTATTAATTTAAGGTAAAATAATTTCATGTGCAAGAAAGTAAAAAATAATACTAATTATTATATTTGTAATTGATATGGTTATGATTGTAAATATTATTTTCGAATATGTTTGAGTGATAACATTTAATTAATTAATTAAATCGTTAACACAAACCAATTCATAAATAATTTATAAAAAAAAATTAAGAGCGGTGTATTTTTTTAAACACATGGTATTCAGCTTCCAAAATTTTGGAAATACAGCATTATAAGTTTATCAGCAAATAATAATCGTCCACAACAACAATAATAATGAAAAAAATATGAAAATACACAGATTTAGGAAATGAGATACAAATAATTTGGCATTCTCAGACTATAAAAATATTATCATCGTTATTTCGGCTACTGGCATTATACCTAGCTCTCTCATTAAAAATTTAGGCGTATTAGATCTATCAAAAAATTTATATCAAAAAATGCAAAAATCAGTCTTTTTAAATACATGTAGGATAACGAAATATTTTTTAAATATTTATGTTGAGGGATCAGTAGGATTTATAGGCCCTGTTAGGAGTTCTATCGAGCCGAACCCTCTGATATGAAAATATCTGTGAGTCGGTGAATTATTTTCTCATTTGATCTCTTGTGAGTTGACGTGTTGTTCTTGTATGGTTTTGTATTTATTTTGCTTATATAATGCACTTGCATAATGTTGATTGACCAGATGATCATTTGTGGAAAAGTGTGTGGAAGGGTTTAGTTTTTCCTATGGGGAAGATTTAACCCGGACATAAAATCTGAAAAGATAAAAAGTTTAATTATATTCTTTCATGGTATATATTTGAAATATCCTCGGGGTTCTTCCGCGCTGAAGGTTTCAGAAACATATAAATATTTAAGAAATAATTATGAAAATATTCTTATATTATTAATGCTAGTTTTTAGTGCAGTTGTGTAGTTTCGATTTCAGTCTGTATTTGGTGTCATTGTAATTTCTATTTCTGATCTCCTTATGTTTTGTATCCAGCTTTTAATCATAACATTGTCGTGGTTTTGGCATATGAATGAGAATGGTATTTTGTTATAGAGTTTAGTAACATATTAAAAGAATATTTAGTCCATATGTTGCATTCGTAGTAACGTGTTTGCTCCTGAGATCTAGTGTATTATGTGTTAGTTGTTATTATTTTGTGTTTGTGTTTATGAATGTAAAGGAGTATTTTTTTAAAAATAGATTTGTTATATTATCTTGATGGATTGTGGAAATTTCGTCAATGCTAATTCTTACCGGGACTACCAGTATAATTATCAATAAGGATATTTGGGTTTTAATAAGTGTATTTAGAATATTGTCGTTTGCCCCATTAGATAATACCAATAATTGGATTTACATATCCCCGAGAGTACACAACTAAATAATACATCTACAGTATATTTTATAAATAATAAAAAAATACATTTTCATCTACCAGGATCACAAGAATACGTCAGAATCTGGAGAACTCAATTAATCTTCTAGCTTAAAATATTAACACCCAATAAAAAATACGCCTGAGTTGATCTTACATCAATCACAACGTCAAGCATTAATTTTGTTATACGAAAATGGAAACAGATTGTATTAGAAAGCTTAATATTATATTACTTACATAGAATCTTTAAAATTGAAATACCAGCTTTGAAAAATTACAAAAAAATAGTTTTGCAATATCTGACAGAATACATCGATTTAAATTTAGTTTTTATCAGTACTTTGAGCATTTTTAACATTAGCTTCTTACCGGAGGCCCTGAATCGTATGTCATATTCGGGAATGCTGGGTGGAGGGTTTTTTAAGGAGAGGAAGATCTGAGGGTCAGTGAATCCAGGAGTGACCGACGTTTAAATTCATCCCTTCGGTTCAAGGCAATGGGTAGAGAAAATCCTGCTGGAGGGGTAAAAAGATCCCCTTCAACCAGTATCTCCAAAATCCAAATAAACAGACAATATTCATCCTGTGAACCCGGCCACCAAAGTCATCTAACGGAGCGAATCACTTAGGGTACCTACGGCAGAGGTGTTAGTTATGCATTGAATGGTTCCGGGGCAGCGGTACCCATACCATTGGGATGGAATAATTATGATGATCTGAAATAGCCCACAAAAACATACAACCCGTACGAGTAAGTACATAGTAACATTATCAAGAAAAAATTACAGTTTTGTGATCGTTTGAAAATATTGACTGGAATGTTATTGAATGGAATTTTTTTTATCATTATTAACTTATTAAGGAAAAACACTCGATAACTAACAATCACTTCGATATATATCAGATAAAATATCAGATGATTAATCTAATCGAAATTAATTTGATTATATTAACACTTTGTTTATCAAAATAATGACGAGTGACATTGCAAGTCCGATTCTAGACATCCATCATAGGGGAATCCCTGGAATCTATCAAATCTATTCAAAATGAAATCTTCAAATGTTTCAGACATCTAATTTCTAGTCAACCTCCGATACGATAAGTTACCAAAAGGAACAAATGAAGAGAACTGGTACATTTTGTCTTAACCACTTAATGTCAAAACTTAACTACAACAAGCTAAAGTATTTCAGTGATAAGTCTTGCGTGAAATAAAATAAAGGTTTTGTTTTACAAATTGTAATTACTTTGTAATTAATTTCCGAACTTTTCGCCTCCGTAAATCCATGAGAGAAATTTTTCGGAAAGAGTGAAAGAGTCTTTCGGACAAACTTTCTTTAAATCGTCTTGTGTTATATATGTCACGTACCGTGTGAAAAATAAATACACGAAGAATTATTATTTTTAATGATAAACTAATATTAACGAGATAATTTTTTTTACATAGCATAAAGGATAATATATTATTTTAGTATGAAACACCTATATAAATTGTAAAAATCTTTTGAGAAAAAATACATGCCACCGCACAAGGAAATAAATTCGCCAAAAATATGCAAAGGTGTTGTCTTCAAACTAATAATAAATTCCTTTAAAACGTTCTCTAATAACCAGTTCCAAATGAACCACAAGAATTTATTTGTACATGCGCGTAAAGTTGAGTTATTTTTCGCGAGGCCAATATTGCTTAGCTGACGGGGTAACGACGCTCATCCTCTTTTCCCCATTTTAAAATCAGAATGCTTCGACATGCATATTGAAGCGTCAGGAATGTTATTTAATCTAAAAATATTTTTAACATAATAATTTGAACGTAAGATGGAAACAAACAATATTTTAAGAAATAATATTTTTGTAAAAAAAAAATTTTGAAATATGTATTTTTTATTTTATTTTATATTATAGAAACAAACAGTACATGATTTACAGGGATGAAACAATATACAGGAATAAGATACTTCATTTTGTGTACCTATGATATGTTTCCTTGTAATGTCTGCTAAGTGGTATGTTTATTCCTTAATTATCAGGTGACTTGTGTAGTTTATAGGTGTGTGTGACGTGTGTAATGTATCTGTGAGTGTTTGTGTGTGTGTGTCTGTATGTACGCGCATTGAATACTTTAAATTATTAACATGATGCCACGTTTGAATTTGGGCAGTGAATCCGAAAAAATGTCAATGTTAGAGTTAAGACAAATATTATTTAGAGTATGAAGAGCTCGGGTAATTGTCGAATTAGATGCTGCATTTGTTTTATAATTTAGCGTGTGGAATAGCACTCCATATTTCTTCAGCTAGAGTTTTAAAAAAAGCATCACAGAATTCCACAAATTTTTTTTACTTGTTCGAAAACACATCTTATAAGTAATTTAAAAAAACGTTAAATGTGTGTCCACCTTTTTTAAAACGAGGGCTTTCTTTTCATGCAGTCTTGGCGAATGAAGATTAAGATAAAGGAATCACATATTTATAAAATAAAAAATGAACACTTTCACAAGTTATCGTCATTTTATAGTTTATTCTTGATTATATGTCATATTTACCTGTCTCATCAATTTAAAATACAGACATAATTTAAGAAGAATATAAAAAATATAAAAATTAATTGGAATACTACAAGCACCTGACTCCAACTAATCCTAATTAGGTTATTTCTTAGGAACTCTCCTCACAAGCATTTCTGATCAGAATATCAAATAAAAATATTTTTCCGAAGTAAATCGATAATTCGGCCTCGTGTGCGCCGACGGGAATTGAACCTGCAGCATTTACTTATTCAATATGCACTCTTAATTACAAGTGCATATTAGTGATATATCCTAGACACATCCTTATTAGAGGTTTTCAAGCCAAAGAAGCGCAATTGGCCGGCAATCACAAGGCTGCGGGTTCAATTACCGCACCGTGTGTTTCAGGATAATAATTATTCCTTAAGGCGAAATAGGTAGACTTAACCTGAAATTTTGCATTTTTGAGGCCAGTTTTAGACGTATGGACACTTTTCTAGAGAAAAACACAAATTGATTTCGAAAGATCCTTATTTTATCTTGTAAAGTAAGATGTAAAATTTTGAAAAATAATATTATTTTCATATCATAATAAAGTGTTACCGTTGGACGATGCGCAGATTTGTTGCATTTTCAAAGGTGAAGTTGTATTATACAACAAATATTTCAAATCATATAATAATACAGTATAAACAATCAATAAATTATCTATCATATGTATGTATAAGAATTTTGTTTTTATTTCAAATAAAATTACTAATAAATAAATCCGAGCACGCGTTTTGTGACGAAAATCCCTCAATTGGACTATTTATTTATGGTCTTACAAATTGGTATAGTTCAGATTTTTTTAGAAAAATAATTTACCAAGACATTATTGAAACATTAGAAATAATTTATGACCAAAAAATATATTCTTAAAGTACATAATAGTAATTAATTTCGATTCGCTTTTGTTGTTTGTGATTACCCCGGCGCAAGCCGAAATTTTATCATTCCCCGCTGCGACAGGGCGGCGAGCAGACGTCTATTCCACGCCAGTCTACTTGATAACATTTTAAAGAAATTCCTCGCTTAAAAATGAGGAGGAAAATACCCTTGGAAAAAAGTTTTATTAGATAGCACAAATTACGACATCAAAAACGTATGTGGGAGATATATTTTCAGAAAAAACAAAGGTTAGTGATATTTAATTATCCGTGTACATTGTACGTACTTATATGCTACAGAGTCGTTCGAAAGAATCAGTCAGAATAAGCACATATTTTTAATAACATTTGGCGATAATTTTGTGTTGTTTAATTTCCAGGGAAAAGAATCAACTATGGACAGGAGTTTATGTCTGTCATCGTTTTTTCATGTATAAATGTTAAAACTTATGCCAAAGTACGTGGAACTGTTTGTGATTGGTAGTCAAAAAGTGCCACGAACCAAATGAATTTCGATTCGTGATGTGCGATTCAAATCATTTTTTTGTTCATAATTTCTATTTTATTGTCCAATTCACTATTACATTGATATAATTCAACATATTTAATATTTTTTGTGTTACTTTTTGTCAGTTTCATAATGTCATATTGTGAATTGAGCTTCTTGTTTTAGGAAAAAAAAAACAAGGTTATTTTTGACATACTAACCTATGATTTTTCAATCGAAATTTACTCGTGAATTTAATAACATTTCGAAAATTAGACGAGTCAGGTCGCTCCGTTAATCATGAAAACAAATACATGAAAGCGATACAATATTATGCAATCGCATAACTACAAAATATGTAGGTAGGTACCGTAGAAAATAGTTGGAAATAAAACCTAGTTTTAATGTATATACTACTTCAGTTGTAAGGAATAAACCCTATTTTCAATGTCATACATATCAAATCAAGTAATACTTTAAAGATAAGTATTAGAAATAAAACTTACCGGTAATACCTTTCGGACAAACGAATAAATAAGTAAAACAAAAGATTTTTACTCACCTTTGGAAAACTCGTGTAAAATATTTAAAAAAAAACAAATATTTGAATTTTTTTTAAATGTATATTCATATACCTACATATTTTATATCTACCATGTCAACAAACTGCATTTGTATTTATTTATGTTTACTCACTCCGACGTATAATTTACAAATATGTATGTAACTACTTATTAGGAAGAAAGCTACAACCAAGAATTTAACAACAATAATTGTTATTTCATCGGAACCATGCTGTAGTTTTCACAGCCGCGCGAGTATACGGCTCGCAGCGGAATGAATTCGGTATTTCTGTCTCGGTCTAAAAAAACGTCCGATCGCGAGACCGTCTTTTAACGAAATTTGAATTCTCGTCTGCTGGTTAAACCGCCTTAAAAATAACACCAAGAATTATTTATTCATATGTTGGTTCATTACACTTCTCTTACGTACGAGATTATTTCTCAACGTTACGTAATATAACATTTCGAAACATTTTGAGTTTGTTCGTAGTATTTAGTACATTATGTTTTACATAAAACAGCTAATTTGAAATTTAACTTGTTAATAAATATGCATCCTTCAAGGTGTTTCTGTTTAGTCATCAATAGAGATGAATGTACCTGTTTTGTTCCATATAATGTTCTTAAAGCTGTTTAGATACGTGTTGGATACCATTTATTTGATACGAAATCAACAAGTTGTCGCTCACCATCGAGCCATAAACACGTGAATAATTCTAATTATATTTGGCCATCACGTAAGAATCGTAAATCAGAATATCACAGTTATTTTATCAGCATCGCGTGAGATTCCGACCCCAAAGCAAGCGCTTTAACGACAATTTACTCAATTTGGGTCAGCCAACACAAATAGTAAAAAGAAACAAACCGTTTATTCATAGTAATAAAAGTGGAACAAAAAAATTCCTGTTTCGTGGCGTATCGAGTATCTTGAATTGTCTGGGCAAGGGCGTAATGCTTTTCGTGCACGAACCAAGTGTAAAGCCTTTACTTGACCTTTGGGGACCCGTGGCACTGATTTATTACAAAACTCGCAACACTCCCCAAACCTCCCACCACCGTGCCCCTCCTTCACCCTCTCCCGAAAACCACCGTTGTTCTTAATGCGAAAGTACTCAGCATGCTTACCTACCTAATATTTCACCATAAAAGGCGTTGGAGGGTAGTTCGGACTAAGAAACGAATTTATTCAATTAACTGACTATCCCACCAAGCAGGGAGGATGACAATTGGAGGGTTCCATAACACTGTCTTTCCACACCCTGTTAATAATAATACAGACACAACTTTATACAGCCCCGTTTATTGATTCAAACACCTAAGGGCCATTTACATTGATTATTGAAGACAACCTTTCATAAAAAGGTTTTTTAAATTACTTTTAAAGTTTTATAAACGAGTTGCTCTATCCCCAAACATTGCAAAATTCATCCGTGAAGGTTCAATCATATCGAACCCTATTCAACGCTTCAGACTTGACTTGAGCCTCTCGAGATCTTCGCCATTAATCATTGAAGACAATATTAGCGATATTCTCAATATTAGAAAAATATACGGTCACATTTAGGAATCGAACCATGAACTTAGCCTTGCCGGGACTCTGCTTTCCTATATGCTAGGGTGACCGTAGTGACAATTCCTTTTACTGATTTTCTGTTTCAAATTTGCGTTTGATAATCGCTAATATTGTCTTTAACGATTAAATGTTACAATTCGAGGTACTCATTAAGTTATAACTAATTTATGTTGTTTAACATTTTATTTATTAAAACTAATATTATCATGTTGTAGCATGTTTTCGGCACGTTATAGAATGGAAGTTGCTCACTTGGTGAAAGACCACCATTCGAAATTGAAAAGTTTAAACGGTTTTAGTCGTGTTTGGTGATCAAATCTGAATGCAGGGTACTTTTCCCCCTACTTCTTCTCAATCCTCTTCTCCTCCCCACTACTTTCAGCCTCACAACATACTCCAATTGAGAAATCCATAGTTCAACCGGCTCCGGGCGGTTGGAAGCAGTTGGGACTCTTGTAAGGAAAAATCTTACCATAGTCGATCCTTTAAATCCAAAAAGTTATATTTAGTTATGGTTAAGAACTTACGCAACTGATGCATCCAAAAAGTACACGTCCAGATTATGATATTCGAGGACTTCCATTGAATTGAAGAAAAGTTTGTCAAATTTCAAAGTACTAAAAATATATAATGCAGTTGGTAGGGTAAGTTCCATTGCAGTAAGATTTTCAAACTAAGATAACTAGCGCATTTCTGTACTCGCATTCACGACAGGAAAGAATGTGGTGCAGAAAAATAAATCCATTAAACATGAAACCAAAACCATGTTAATACTTCCTCCCACTCAGGTCTTGTCACTTGTGTTATTCCCAGGTAAATATTTCCGCAAAGCAAAAACAAGGTGTGGAATGTCGTACTATATAACAACTTAATACAATGTTGCTAGTCGGTGTACCTGCTCTAGTACACTAGAAAAACGAGAACGGATTCCTTTCAAAATTATTTTTTTAAATGTGACTGCATGACCATTTCCTAATAAAATATAGTCATTCAGAATATACCTGAACAAGTGTTCACTTTCAGGTGACCTTGTCCAAATAAATATAATGGATGAGATGTGAAAATATTATTATTTTGAAGAAAACTGTTCCGACTTCCTCATAACATATTAACGGTATGAAATTTTTCAAATTATTGGTTATAGGCCTCTAGTCCCGTTTTTAACAGGAAAACAAATAATTTCACTATATTTTTAATACATTAACAATACTCGTATCAGTTAGTTTTCTCCGTGTGTGATACCCCACAACAACACAATTTTGTTGCCTCTGAATATTTTATTCTAAATTTAAGTTTTTTTTTTGTTTTGACAAAAACCGTTTTTTTGACCCGCCCGTTGCGATAAATAAACCGAGAAAGTAATAATAAAAATAAAAATTCTTTACGAACTTGTGAATATTTCTTTTGTTTCCAATAGAGAATCTCTCTGAATCATTTTTTTACTAAGTAATTCTTAGTTTCGTGTAAAATTCATTTTTCATTACTCATTCCGAACCGTCATTTTAAAAAGATAATTACCTTTTTCAAATAATCCACGGAGTGAAAGCAGTACACTTTCAAAAGGCTTTTGGTTTTACTCTGTTCTTTAAATATTTGGTTCACTCAATTTGGTTGAGTAATTTCTGTATGTAATCGAATATTTTTTTAATGAATTTGCGTTCACGGCTATTTCGATTCTAGACCGGATTCAAAATGCGAAATTAGATTTGAAAACATTGTTCTGTACCCACGATTTTGCCTTATTGTTTAAAGTTTTTTTTTAATTGCGATATTTTAATGTGTATGTAGATAGGTGTACCGTCACTCCATTTTAATCTATAAGTTCAGCAACTGTGATTAATTCTTTCACTTGATATTATTTTATTCGAGAATTTACACAATAATAATAACGATATATTGTTTCTGTTTTGAATATCTGTAATAGATCATAAATAAAAATATAACATGTTTGAGTGTAATAATTTAGGTAGATATTGTCACGTTTCATTTCAATGTGTCCGGTGATACGTTTAAAAATAATACTAAAAAATAATTTATTGTTAAAAAAAATTTGGTGAAAAAGGTTTTCAGACTTCCTAAGTTTGATTCAATTGCTTCATAAATTTAAACTTTATATTAAAACAATTGTCTTCCTAACCAATCAAAATATTTTTTGACAATTAATAGAAATTATAATGGTTTATTTTTTGGGTATTGTGCCGTGATGTACTACCTCCTACTTTAGCCAACGTTTCGGACAGCATTACAGTGTCCTTCAGCAGGGCAGAATAGTTGCATATAATACCCTAAAACTAAACAATTATTATACTGTTGGCCGTACAAAACTCAAATCAATAACATAAATGATTAGTCACCAGGTACATGATCAACATTTCAACTACGTGAACGTTATTCACGTGTGCGTATACATTATACGAATTACTTAGAAGACAGGTATGAAAAACGTGGGATAAAAAATATTACTATAAAATTTTCAATTAAATCAAATCAGTGTGTATATATTGTGTATTTTCTTGTACCGATATTTTTAAATTTTAACCACATTGGGGACACGTTATGTTAGTATGTAGGTTTTCATACCTTCACAATAAGGTAAAACCCAAGTACCGCCTGGAATCGCAGTCTATTTTTAAAACCCACCCGGCTTCACATTTTTTTTTATTGCAACTCCTTTTATAGAAATTAAATCTCTCCTGAGGCATTTGCTAATGAGTAAAAAAGCATTCTGTTTTTACTCCTGTTATTTGTTTAGACTCGGCTGAGCGCAGTGCCCGCTGAGACTTTCGCGGAAACGAAGGAGAATTCTAAAAATGACAAACTCTCTTCACTTTTACCGCTTCAAGTTTGTTTGCGTTATGAACTTGTGGTGGACGATTGAATATAATTTGTGATTTAAAATCAACGAACATCGTTTTTATGGTTAAACTAACTGTGCTAGCCGCTTTTTATTACTGAAAATGGAGGCTGGTGTTAATGGTGTGGTTGTGCGAACCTACGTTTTTTATTGTGTATCAAATCAATAAAATTATGGATAAAGACTTACAAATGTCTTTTTTCATTTTTCATTGTAGTACGTCATACATTTTACTGAAAGCTTGACATAAACGGTGACCTTTTTATTATTCATGTAGACGTATTGTTTATTAGAGAGATTGTATACATAATATGAAAGTGATGAAACAATAATGATAAAACGTATAATAAATAGATACATTATTTATTTGCCAAGCAAATAAAATTTAAAAGGAATATTAGCAATTTCCTACCAAATCCGATACATACTCAATGGCATTCCGAGGGTTAAAATAATAAAACGAAAACAATTTGATAATCAAATTTTTAAAGCCATACACCATTCCAACGGTAAATAGATTTAATGCAGCGGAGAACCGAATAATAATAATGATAAACAAAAAACTTTTTAAAATTATTAAAACGATTTAAACAGTTTCAACAAAAGATTTTTAGATAAAAAAAATGTAATTTGCGATGATCTTTGAAACATAATAGTATATTTTCACCAGCTTACATTGAATCTCTCGGGAATCAACCGTATTTTTATGAATTTATTTCTTATGGAATAACCATACACCAAATAAACCATTGACAAACCATTAGTTAGATTTTGTATGATCGCCATTGAAGCCAAATCTAGTGTGAGTGAAAATTGCCTGTTAGCTATCTTGTGTGACAAAAAAATTTCAAATGATTTATAGGCAAAGTGGTATTAAATAAACTATTTGATTTTTGTACTGTTAATGCAATTAAATTTTTTTCAAAATTTTTTTCCCGAATACTTCCGCCCAGGACTTATTAGGTCCATGAAATAAACAATAGGTGCCTAGGTCATTTTTTATTGCTTGGAATTACACTTTCAGTTTAAAAAGGCAATTACTATAAATGTATTATATATGTTACTATATATGAGTGTGAACGACGATATTTTAGATGAATCTTGATACCAGTGAATCAGAGAAATTTATCACCTCACAAAAACTAATACAAAACAAACGTATGTGCATAAGGTTTATCTGATAAATTATTGCTTATAAAAATACCTCATAAACCACTGAACAACACTCCATCAACATTATCATTCGACATTAAATCCACAGAACTCATTTCCGCCGATTGGAAATCAAACTGAAATGTCAAGTGATTGCCTCGTTCCAAACACTGCACAGAAAATCACTAGAAGTGTGATCAATTTTAAAGTAAACCGATATCTCCAACACAAATTATGCCATTGTAAATGATTATCTGTTCAAGGAAGAAGTTTTATCAATTTCACTTAAAGCAACGGAAAATGTATCTTCCTTCAAGAACAACGGACACAATCACAGAACTCACTACTATTGATTTTTTCTTCAGTGGCTACAAAAATGTACAACATCAAATTTGATACCGTGCCATTTTAACAACGAGAACTCGATTCGAAAATTCGAACAAGTTCGAAAATTCTAGATGCTGGAAAGATTAACATAACGCTGTCATAAATTATTATCGAAAAGAGAAACAGCATTTAAGATAGAACTCGAAGCATGGTGCTACTTATAGGAGCGATCACTTAAAAAAATTAGGCCATAAATTTCAATTCCCCGACTTTGGCTGCCTAATGGCGACCATAAAACTTAATAAAATATTATGCGCCCTCTATATGCGATAAATTGATGCATTGAAAATGACAGAATTTCATACGTCGCTATTTTTGAATGTTGAGAATGGTTGGTTATGAAATCTTATTAAATATTTATAGCAACAAAAATCGACGAGGTACATAAAATTACGTAAAAAAAACATTAACTGCAGGGTAGTTATTAATTTGTTACATTATTTATGAACACTTATCAAAAAATACCGTGTCTTCTCTTCTTTTCGCAGTTAATTTTCATTTTGTTCATGACAAAATAACATTAATAACTCAAAATATCAAACATACTTTCCAAATATTGAAAGAAGAGTAAATGCAGGAAACTCCATTGATAGAGGATTGGACACGGTTGGCGATAACGAAAAATTATTTAATAAAGCGAAGCCAGCACTCCAAAATTGAGAGCTGGTACCTACCCTGATGTTTGGCAGTGAGGCGACACTGACAGAGGAAGGATGAAAACAGAACGAATGCTGTAAAAAATGAGATCCCTGAGACGTATTTGTAGTTATCCATGTATGATCGTGTGAGAAATGTGGAGATCCGCAGAGTGCAAGGGTGATGTAGGCGTAGAAAGTAAAATTAAGAAACGGACACTTAGATGGTTTGGGCATGTAGAGCGAATGAAAGAAAATAGGAGTATAGGGAAAATAGGGATGCCCGAGAAAGACATTGGAACGATCAAGTGAAACAAATATGTCATATGTCAAGAGAATAACAAAAGTTTATATATGAGACGATGTTTGATTATGAATGAGGCAAGGAGTGAAGTAATTTCTTCTATATTTCATACTTGATTTATTATTTTAATGTACTGTATATATAATCGACCACCACATCACGGGCATGTGCCTAGTTTGGTGGTCTTAACACACCCAAACATTGTAAAAACAAAAAAACACTAAATAAAGAAAAAAAAAAAAAAAAAGTGTTTGTCAAGATCGAGTTGTTTGGCGGTCCGTCCCTTTTTTATAACCTATTATATCATCAAGCGGTCGTCGGCTTAACTTAACGTTGGGGAACTAGCCGCCAGTTAGTGAAACGCAGACCTTTGAAAATCTGCTGCAAGTTAGTTTGAAGTGGGGAAAATGAAAGGTTTGTCAAATAAAAGCATCTCTATACCACACTCTAGCAGTTCCTCCTCCACTAAATGACCCTAGGGATGGATTCTCCAATTAGCAAATCAACGCGACTAAAGTCAGAGCGTTCTAAATTAAATCATAGTACCGTGGAGGGCCAGGACGGATAAAGAACTCTAGAGATAAATCCCGTTTAAAAATAATCATTCATAACTAACTAACCACCACGCCTTTTCTCCGCAGGAGTAGGCAGTGAGGATGGACTGTAGCACAACTTCTGGTCTTGGTACTTTTTGGTTCATTCACATTCATATAACGTCTCATACTATTTAAAATAAATACTTATTTGTTTTAAAGAAAACAAATATTTGTCTTTTCATGTGACACCTCACGAGAGCGCCCCTGTCAGTACAGAGTAAAGGCAGCGTTGTGAGGCGGGTTAAGGTAGGGGCTATAACTTGCACAAAAACGTAGAAAGAAACGGCCCGTTCTCATGAAGCCAACACCAACTGAGAACGGGTTTTCCACTTCCGTCTGTTTTTTAATTAATTCTCTATTATTTATTTATTATTTTATTAATTAAGTCTATTAAATAATTGAAGATGTTAAATTCCTGAGGTGTATGTGTGGTGAAATTTTGTATGACCATGTTAAAAGTGGGGAGATCCGGAAAGAATGCAAGGCTGATTTAAGCACAATGGTTAAGATAAAGAAAGAGACGCTTAGCTAGTTCGGACATGCCCGATGAACGAAGAAAGGAGGAAGGAAAATATACGACGCAGAGGTTAATGATGGTAGAAGTTATCAATGTCACGTTTAAGTGAATAAAATTTAAAAAAGGTTAGATGTTTGTTAATTAGTTAATTGAAAATATTATTATTTAGGTGGAATCCACCCCTGTCAGCAGGCCAGACGGATTGTTTAGGACGACCTTAACCCTTTCAATAACAGAGTTCCTCCTGAGGAACTCGCACAAAACATTAATATATCTTAAAATTTTCAAAAAAATCGACCCGTATTTTGCGTATCGCTTCTAAAGGATATTCCTCATTGCGTCTACGTTTCATGCTAGGTTGCAACCTTTATTTCAGCAATATTACTGTAAATACTCTAACATGTATAGTGACAGATCCGTTTTCGGCTGTTTTGCTTGAACTAGGATCCATTTTTATTTTTATTTATATCGATGCATATTAGACCATAAATTGTTTTTTTTTTTTACATTTAACAATTGTTTGTGAGTTTGAATTGATTTTTTCCTCACTGATAAAAAATAACCCTTTGAGACCGAAACATATTAAAAATCGAATTAGAAAAAAATCTAAAATTACAGGAAAAAAAAATTTACATCAAAAATTTTCTGTTATTAAATTATTGCTTAAGGTATTATCAAGCTCAAAGTATGGTCTATATGTGGAAATAAAAGTACAGTCTGAAAGGGTTAAGCGTGACGCGGCTTTTAGCTCCGTATTCGGCGTTCAACCCTGTCGGCGGTATTGTTATTGGGAGACATGATTCACATCCGCCAGATTACCTCGCGTGTGGACATGTGCCTACTTTGCATGGACATTAACTTGTTACTACCGCACGTCATCAGCCTAATAGAGTTATCCAGTTCTATTAATTTTAAATTACAGTCAGATTGAAGCTTTTTCAAGTAAACCACCGAATGTCATATTTCCATGTGAAGGAAATCGGTTATTTTATTAAGGAGCGTGTGCAGTCTTTTAAAAACAAATACACGAATATCCTTACAAGACACTAAAGTACCCAGAGCCATTAAAACAATGGTTTATCCAATTTTATATGTTGTTAGACAGAAGGGAATGGAGAGGAGAAGTAGTTTGGATAACCGAAGGGATGTCATTCTTTTACATACATAAACACATATCAAAATCTGTCTCAAACTCTCTGTAACGCTCTCCGAAACGTTGATTAAAGAAGGAGGAAGGGCAACACGGCATATTAACCCAAAAATTGATCACGGTAATAAACGCAATTGTCGTAAATAAACAAATAATATAAATCGAGATTTCACTATGGTTTTGATATTTTCGAAAAGCCGTCCATAGTAATTAAACGTTTTTTTCCCTTTTAAGGCGGTAATTTAGAATTTTTAGTTTTTCATGAGCTTTTTATCTACTCGCTCATTCGACTGTGTTTTTTTAAATGTGAATAATGCCCAACTGCTCCCAATCGTCTGAAGTCAGTGAGACTATGCCATCCCCAATTGGGGTATGTTGTGAGGCTGAAGGTAGTGGGGAGGAGAAGGAGATGGGGTGAGGAAGGTGAGGAAATACCTGGCTATTCGAATCTGGTCACCAAACGCGGCCAAAGCCATTTCAAGAAACGTTTCAATTCTGAATGGTGGTCTTACACCAGGGCGGTACAGAGAGTATCTTCAACTCTGAATGACGAAAGTATGCCAAGCCGTTTTCCAACTTAAATAGTTGTTTACTATTTTTTTTGTAAATTTGAACTATGTATCGTACTATCGGAACAGGGCGGGTGACGCGAGGCAAAGCAACCGATGTGAAAGGAAAATGTAGTTTTTTTTTTTAAATATTGATTAACATTTTTTAAATGTTATTAAAGAAATGAAGTAATTACATATAAAATCTTATTTAAATTTGGTTTCTACATATTCAGAGATTTGAATACTACTCTTCTCAGAAGCTTTAGCTTGTGTTTGGAATAGTAGAGTAAGAGTGGTTATTGTAGTAATTAATAGTTTGATAGGTATTACGTGTTGTAGTAAGTACATCGCAGTGAGAAAGTAAAAAATAGTTACGTTATATTTAATTTGTAGATTTTGTTACCAGTTTTGTAGATACTGTGTATTCATATACATGCATGAAATGTGTACATAATAAATAAGTAGCATAATATGTGGCGTACTTTATCGATTTTTACGATTTTCCGAATGTTTTATTTGTACCTTCTTGAATTTTATATTTTGATAAATATGCCTTGAGAATTAATTTCGTTTCATCTTCGGAAAATTTATATACGTTGTAACATAATATTAACCAATATTTTTGTAGTTACAATAACAGCGCTACAACATTTGTACATAGATTTATGTAATAACCATAATGTCATAATTTTTTAAGAGAATGTTCATCCTATAATGATTTATTTTTGGGGTATTATGACGGACTGCACTACCTCCTTTTTTGGCCAACGTTTCGGACAGCATTACAGTGTCCATCATCAGGGCAGTTGTGTTATCAAAGATTGTGGTGGTGTGTGTTATTATCTATGTATATGTGATACTGTATTATAACTCTAATCCTCTTAGAGCTGGTATTACAATATAATTTATAATGGTTTTCTGCGTTTAGTTTTGGTGTAGCCGTGAATTATCGGATACCAAGAACTATTGTGCTTATCCCCGTGGTATTTATTAATATTAATCAAAAAAAAAATTGTTTCAATATAAATAAAAAGAAAGTAGCGCAACATGGCATAATATCCCAAAAATACACAAATAATAAATAACTATAATATATTTTGCCGTGAAAATCTCGAATTTTCGTTTGTTTCTAACAGCAAAACTTTCGAAATGTGTTTTATTACATACATTATAACTATTTGGTACTGAATCTAAACTGGAAGATTTCATTAGCAGGAGAAAGTTTATGAATTCCAGTGCTAGGAAAATTCTTATTTTTGTTTAATATTTACAACAAATTGAAACGAGGTGGTCATATAATTTATAAGAAAAAACAGGATAAAAGAGCAAATAATAAATCTTAAATACATAATTCTAACACAAAATATTGATAGGACATTAACTCGATTAGGAACGTAATGTTTGATCTAAAAAAATGGCAGTTATGGGGTTTATTTTAGTTTTGATATAAATTAGATTCACGTGATTTCAGAAGAAGTTTGGGACCGCGCTCAGCATTATTGAATCACTTAAAACCTTCCCGAGTGGTGTCATATTGTACGGAACCTTAAATAATTGAGTATCCATTTCCAGGCTATTGTTTTAAAAGAAAAAAACTCAATTTTTTGAAACGACGAATGCTAACGATTGATATTTTGACTAAAAATCTGTATTAATGAGAAAAACTGTTTTTTTATGCACTATTTTGTATATATACTGTGATATCAAGAGGTGGTTTGAATAAATGAAGACGGATAAATAATAAATCATTTTTTTCGGTGAAATATGATCTATTTCGTTTACGTTTTCGTGTACGTTTGCAGACCTAATTTTAGCTACAATATTATACATTTTTTATATCTATTGACATTAACGTCCTACTAAACTACTTCAAACTAATGGAACCTTTTTAATGTCGAGGGGTAAGGCTATCGAATAGAAAGCCGAATTTCGCGGGTTCAAATCCTGGCGTACGCAATTAAATGTTATTTGTGTTATTTCGCGATTTATTCATTTAAAATAATATATAGTATATTTGCTGCAATTTCCAAAGTGGTAAATACTCTCAGTATCGCTTTGGTGTAAGACCACCATTCTGAATTGAAACGTTGCTGGAAATGGCTTTAGCCGTGTTTGGTGACCAGATCTAAACAGCCAGGTACCCCCCCACCTTCCTCTTTTTCCCCGTATCCTTCCACTCCCCACTACTATCAGCCTCACAACATACCAAAATTGGGAATGCCATATGTCTTCACTGGCTCCAGACGGTTGGGAGCAGTTGAGACTCTTGTCCGGTATTCACATAAAAAAAATGGAAATTCAACAGGTAGTTTTAAATATTATAGACGAATGCATAAACTTAACGATATAGAACAAAATCTGTTAGTTTAATATCTGAAGCAACAAAAATCTTAAAAAGAGGCATTTGTCCATGTGAAATGGTAAAATCCCACTCTCATTCAAAAATTACAATAATATTATAACATTTAAATCTCAAATAAAAAGCTGGATACAAGACATGGAGAAAAATATTCTGACACCAAACCCTCTGACACTGACTGAATTTGAAACCACTCAACTGCACTAAAAACACAATATAATACATTCATAAATATTTCAGAAAAAAACGCTACATAATATTCATATACTTACTTCATGTTAATGATGCTACTAAAGTCTAATAAGATTTAAATGAAATCCTCGGCACGGAAGATCCCGGTGAGGATATCACTATCTCTATTTGTTACAAAAAATGAAGATAATAAAACGTATATTATATTTTTTTAATTGCACCGCTTTTCTAGCTAAAATTTGTGAATCCAAACTACTGTTTTCAACTTAATTTCCGTCATTATCTATTAAGCTTTAAGATATTAATGTAGCACTCGATGTACTTTGAGAGTATGATATTTTTCAAAACATCGCGAATAGATTGCAATAAGTGTACAATCATTATTAAAAGTTTTACTACGGTGTTACAACCACAAATACTCAACTCTTTTCCTACCATAAATAAAGCCTCAAATAAAACATCCTGAATTTTGAATAAGTTTCCGACACTTATTTTTCAGTGCTCATCCATGTTGAACCATTCATCCCGTTTGGATACCCTTTCAAGTCTCTACTGTCGCGCATAAAAAGAAGCGATGGATATTATATCTACATATATACCCATTCCTTCGGCATCCACTTTTTCCTTGAACGTTATTGAAAGCTGGGAATTCGATATCTTGCAAATTCAAAGAAAATCCGCTGCGTGAGAAAATCGCTGTTAAGAGTAGAACTTGAAACAGTGTTTCTTTGTGGATTTAACCGTCCATTGTCTCCACAGTTGAAGCTGAAGTTTAAAAGTACCTTATAAATTTTAGTTAAATTATATTTTACTTCCTTGCACAATGCACAATACTACATACTCCCTTCAGCCTTACTGTATACTTTGATTGGGCATACCTTAGTCCCACTAGCTACGAGCAGTCGGGAGTAGTCGAGACAATTTAAAAAAAATAATAATTAATTAAAATAAATATTCAACTTTTCCACAATTTATTTTTATGTTTATGTGTGTCACTAGCATCTTTGGATTGGAAATATATTGCTTAACTCTTTATTTTGTTAAAACCTTGAATATTATAATTTATTCACTCTTATCGTTCTAAGAATATATAAATATCCTTGCCTACATTATATACAAGTATATTTTAACCAGTCTGAAGATGGCCATGCCAGGCAAAACCGTTCTATACGGAGAAACTTACTGGTATGACATATTGGTAATTTATTAAAAATAATGTCAAATTATTCGTTGCTGGAGGCCTATAACAAATGATTTGACAAATTTCATCATAAACTATCAGCAAAGTGCGAATATGTTATGAGGAAGTCGGAACACGTGTTCTTCAAAATAATAATATTTTAACATCTCGTATATTATGTTCATTCGGACAAGGCCACCTGTGTTGAACACGTGTTCATATATATTCTGAATGACCAATATTTTATTAGGAAATGGACATAAAGTCAAAAATAAAAAAAGTTCCTAATATATATTAATTTTTTTCTCTTTATAGGAGGTTATTCAAGTTCGGCAAGTTGAAAAGTAAATCTGCTTGCAGAGCAAACTGCAATAAAGAGTAGAACTTAAGCAGTGATTTTTTGTTGATTTATCCAGCCATTATCTCCCCAGATTAAGCCACGCTGAACATGCAAAAACCTGAAACCCCTTTTGAGAAAATGCTTTGTCTTCGCTGCACAATGCAACGCACACAGAATGAATTTCAACGATGCATTTATGCAGTTATTTCATTATTCTAGCAATTTTCCTCCATAATCCCCATAGCAGTGGGCTTATTAAAATAGTATTGCACTGGAGTCATGGTTGGTACGTTTGAAGTGACTTTTGTAATTGCGCAAATAATTGTGGTAGCTCCAGAATTCAAACCTATCTTTTTAAACATAAATTTCATTAAATATAAAAAGGTTCATACTTGTCAGATACCTAAATAATATATTCTATGCCATCAGTCTCCTACATCATTGAAGTAAATAACCATTTTTTTAAGATTTAAAAAAAAATTAAAATAGATACATTTTTTTAAAAACGTTTATTTTTTACATATACATTTTGCAAATAAAGAGTTTATTTGGTAGATGTTGAGACTTAGAATGCAGGGAGTTCATTTCGTAATTTTTACCAATTCATGCGTGAAGTTTTGATGATATTTGTACACAAAATAGTAAACAACCTGCTACCCAAATATTTTTCAAATAAAATTGTATACAACAAGGACATACACAAACATAAAACTAGGACGTGCAATGAAATCAGGCTACCAAAAAAGGACAAGGCGAATACACAGAACAGTATATTCTATAAAGGGATGAAATACTATAACGCGCTGCCGGAAAACCTAAGGTCTGCCACAATTGAAAAATTCAATATGTTGTATAGAAGCCACATAAAACAAGAAAAAATATAGAATATTAATATGTAAAAATTAAATAGTCATTTGTAAACTTAAATGTACAAATTACTAAAATAAAATTAGTAAAAAAAAAAAAAAAATTTCAAAACGTTTACAATTAGGTACTGACTTTCACAACTCCGTACAATTTATGTGCTATCTGTGTGAATCGTTTCTCTGAGGTTGCACCGTTTTTCGTTTAAGCCTTCATAAATACAGTCAGTCACTGTAAAGGATCTTCGCTCCCACTTAGCTTCATTTACATATTCCTCTTGGCTAAAATACATAATTTTCAGTTAATTTAATGCTTTTATGTTTTCATTTCGCATTTAGGGATACCCCGTGGAACAAATTTAATATTATAAAGAAACAACTAGAAAGGCGAATTATAATGAACTCTGTAAAAAAAAATTAACGAAATGTAATATGTCTTACGCTGTCATGGAAACACATTATTCAGAAATTACGGAAATATTCGTTAATTTGCATATTTACACGCAGTAATGTTTCTCGTAAGCAGGTGCTTAATTCATTCGCCACCCCCATTTCTAGATATTTTGGTAATGAGTCCTCTTCCCAAACCTTCCTGGAAAACATTATATTATCTCCTTTTCGGCGTACAGCATTAATGAAGATCTTTCAATTATCCAAAGTGCATTTTTAAACCTACAGCACTTAATAAATAATAGTGCACAAAATATAATCCAGATAATTCCTTTCACGTAATCATATTCATCGACACGAAAAAAAAATATTCTCACTAGCCCCTTGTAAGCATTTATTATTTCGTCTACTTAATCTAAGCAGAAAGTCAATTAATTATTGACTAGTGGATAAAGTGGGATAAATAGAACTTCCACTTACATACTTAGTGAGATTTTATTAACGGTTTTTGTCGATGAGCCCATTTTAGTTTCTTCGCATGGTATTGGTAGTTTACCGTTTAATTATACGGATACATACGAAGGCGCACAAAGGATGCGTGTAAATTCGGGTGGGCGTATTTTTTTTCAATTCGTTTATATCAGGAGTCTCAAGAGCTTCGCATTCGAATATATTTGAGGACAAAGAAAGCAATATTTTAAAAATATATTTTTTTACGCATTATTCAATAATTATTTATGGACAAATCTACATTTATCTTAATGTACCCACAACATCCCCACAGCCGAAAAATAATACTTAAAATGTAAAAGATATTTTTAGTACATTACAAAACAATTTTAATTGAGATTTTTTTTAGCAGCCGGTGAATAGATATTAATATTGTTATTTTATTTTACACAAAAGAGTTCAATAATGGTGCATAGTAGCAAAAGTACAAAATAAATAGTTGAGGTACTCTGAAAGTAATTACAGAGCAATTTGTATTAAATTTATTGATATTTAAAAAAATAAAAATTAACGGTTTGTGGAAAATCAAGTTTGTATTAAGCAAATTTTTATTACGCTAGATTGGGTGATTTATATACATAACAAATTTAATACAGCGATAAATGGTGCACATGACGATGTTTGAGAGATATAATAAGATGTTTGAAAGATATAATAATATATCGAGATTTGTATATTTTTTTTTTATGTGAAACCACACAAGAGTAATCACAGTCATATAATAAACGTAGAAAATTTGTGAAAAGCCTTTGTTGTGACCCTCGAGTTATCAAATTGCTGAAACTTGAAAATACAACAGAAAAAGTGGTTTTTGAGGTTTCTTGACAAAATCTCTTTTAGTCGCTTATTTAAGCCACCGTACAGCAAAAAAAAGTACTTGCCTGTCCGAAAAAATGGACTATTAACTAAGGAGTCTCAAAACAAAGTTGAAACTCTTAGAGGCCAATATATCAAGGAGAAAAATATCCATACATTGACAGCACACAAGTAAATATGTAATATGTTTTCGGTGATATGTGGCCATATTTTTCATGTTTATGGACCAAACTGACCCAGCGGCCGAAAGGGAACGGGTATTAATTTATGATCCGTGGTGAGCGGAAATGAAATAAAATACCCTTTGCAAGTGAGAAAAAGCAATTGTTCGTTTGTTTTCTGTAATTGAGCTCGCCAAACGGATTTATTCTTCAAAATTCTGTAGATGTTTGTGGAAAATAATAAATGGTTTTTATTCTTATGTGAATACTCCACTAGAGTCCTGTGCTGTATCAGTGATACAGCTTTGGTTCTTAGTAACTATATTTGAATTTATAGTCATTTAGTGTGAAATTAAATCATGCAATTAAAAAAAACAATTATTTGCACATATCTGGTTTCAATCGGGATGGATCCGGAGTCAAGGAATTTAATTATTTCACCACGGAGATCATCAAAACAACTAATGGAAAAAACAGTGCATTTTAAAATTATCTTATTTTAATTTAATGTTTTTGTTGTTGTTGATTTTGACTTTTCCAAGTCAAAAAAATAATATCACGTTTTCCAGATTGCTGTATAATTTCTTAATAAAATGTATGTTACCTATATACTAGCATTACCTATATATTAAAATATGATGTGTGTATATTTCGCACAATTGTAGCGGATTATGTCACTTACGTAATCTCCAAAGTTCTTCAATAAGACGTTGATGAATTGTGTATTTTAAAGGTACAAATGTTGGGGATTTTCTCACTTAATCCTCAAAAATCCTCATTAAGACTTTGAAGGATTGCGTCACAAATTGCAAATGAACTTTCATCATTAATTCGCCTACGATGATGTCAGTCTTTGGTATAATCCGAAGAAAATGTCAGCTCTTTTATTGAAAAGATTTAAAAATACTGAGGTGATTTTATTTCTTTAACAAGCCCTTTAAATTGCCCCCATAGCATATCCTTGACGGGTTCAAATTTAACTCACAAAGTGTTAATTTTGGATTTCTTACAAAAGTGATGGGTTATTTGGTTCTGTTATTTGTACGTTTCTGCTTTAATTAGGTAGGTACATATATAATCAACATGGTTGTAAAGTTATTAGAGAACTTTATTAAACAGAGGTGGCTGAATTATTTAATATGTTAAGTAGGTACTACAAATATATCAAACCGTTTGTTTGATGTCTGTCTTAATATTGATTTAAAAAAAATTCTTTCAAATTGATATTCCATTTCCTAGCTTGAAAAAAATGCGACTGAACGAATAAAAATGAGTACGGTTTTTTTATCAAGATACTGTTAAAAATGTGATAAAGAAAATAAAGTGAAAATCAATTTAAAAAATGTTTTCTTTTAGTGAATAAATATTTTAATGTGTAAAATTTAGTGAATTTAAAATGGTAATTATTTTTAAGCCCATTTCAGATCTGACATCTGAAATCTGAAAAAGATATTGAACAAACTTTTTTAAAGTACGTAAGTATTCATAACATAGTTCGATTTAACGAGAATATACTAAGTTATTTTTTTACGGTAACTTAAAACTTTTAATGACAGTTTTGTCATAACTATATATGACAAAACTTCCAAACTACTTACAAACATAGAGTTTGTAAAGTTTTTTTTTGTTCTGGTTGAAGAGAATTTATAAGCATTAAAGCATCCATTAAATATAGATCCCATTATTGTAAATATACACAAAAATAAATAATATACTGGTAAAATCATGCACACGTACCGAACCAGAAGCCCTAGCAGAAATGATTTGAAAATCCTGACAATGGCCTAAATACACACCTATTGGACATAACACAAACCTATATTGGACCAAAAGTATACAAAAAATCTCTCCCGAAGTAAGAATATGCGGATTGTCAACCTTTGGCAAAAAAATTACAAAAATAGCTTATTGGAAAGGAAGGAGGAAAGAAAAACTGGATTGAGGCATAGAATCTAATAGTATTTAATTAATTTTTTTTTTATTATTTATTCAGTGAGTTTTATGAATTACAATTTTTGTGTACTTAATAACTCCCACACTAGGCTAATGCCCGTGTTGTGGTAGTCATAATGCTATAAATTACAATAAAACCATATGTTGTAGTAAGAAAAAATAAAACATAATATGGAAGGAAAAAAAAAGAAAATAAACATATTTAAGGAAAATATAAAACAAAATATATGTTTTTCATACATGCAAACATACATACATACACATATATAATTAAAAATAGTATTGAAAAAATATTGTAATTGAAGACAAAATCTTTAAATTATTTGCATAATTCATTCCAGAATTAATGAAACCGTAACATTTTAATAAAGTTATCTATTTGTTGTAAAAATTTAAATTTATCACCAAAAGTGAATTATGAATAAAAGCTGAAGACAGGCAGAGGCTTATAATAATTATACCGCAGCGATAATGATACAAGAAAAGAAGGGTTGGGCGATGAAGGAAGAATGGAGAAAGGTTTTTTGTTGAAAGCGCCGAGCCAGCTCGCTTCCTGACTTTAAAATTCTTACAAGTTGTGGCACAAAGACTTATGAAAAGAGCGTTTTTCTTCAAACAAAGATGGGACTTCTAACAAATCCCTTTCCATCGGATGCAATTTACCAACTTAGGCCTAATCGGTTTGTAATACGGATCTTGCTCGAGTATTATAGTGATTTGTTTTTGCGGTATTATGCCGTGTTGCGATATCTCCTTCATTAGCCAACGTTTCGGACAGCATTGGAGTGTCCATCATCAGGGCAGATGTGTAATCATGTGTAATCAGTTTACACATTTAGTTTATAATACCTCAAAAAAAATCACTATATCAGATATTGCTCTTCTGCTCACGACTGTGACCCCCGTCCCTGGAAGCATTTGCTTCACAAAGTCAAGAATAGATACACATAACTATATCAATTTTCGAATCTGCTAATTCGTGTTAGAATTCCAGTGGAATGATTTATATAAATATTATTTGTAGATCGGACCAGTTTCAACTTGTTACCGTCATGTTTAAATTGGGAGGCTAGGTACCTAATTAAACTATGGTATTTATACATCTTTGGGTGTCGGGGGTTGATAACAATGACGTAGTATTGCTATATCATTATTTGCTTGGTTGAAATCATTCAGATTACAAATAAACAGTAGGAAAAGTTGTTTTTAAATGTTATATTAAATCGAAAGTCTAGAAAAGAGCAATTCACAGAAAATTCTGTGCAAATCTCAAGAGCTCACCGATCGAGAGTTATTACTTATTATTAGTGACCGACCCAAGTTTCGGTTTCGGTTACTGATAGTTTCGGATAATAAACGAGTTTGAGAAACCTAAACCTGCGATCGTGATATATCGTATCTCGTTCGGCTTTATTCGGGACCGTATGAATGCCTCAAGTTAAGGGTTAATCCCACTTAATCAAAATCAAAATAAAAATATGATGGATTTCAAAAATAGACTGCTTTAAAAATATTGTGTATTAATAACATAAAGATCGAAGCGTCCTAAGTATTATTTTTTAGGTTTATTTGAGGGCGCTCTCCGGCATGATTTTACTTGAGCGAGCAGGTATACGTTAGCCTAGCTCCTCTGCCCCTTCTTAAGACGTTCGGCTTTAAATACACAAACAGCCAGAACGAGCCAAAGAGATGTCAGATTTGGTAAAAAGGAATTGTTTGTGGCAGTTAGTATAGGTTAGTAGTAGGAATTAGTAATACACCATGTTAAACCTAGTGCAAAAGTCCGAAAACAGGCATCTGTAACTGTCAGCTCATTTTCTACAGCTCAGCCTGTAGAAATGAAACATGGCCAAGGTTATCACTTCACAGACAAAAAAAAAATATTCATCATGATTACGCTTTTTGAAACATATTTCAACTATTACCAATAAAGAATTACTAATGCTTTGATTTATTTTCTGAATCGCTAAAGATAATAACCTAAAAACCATCACAGTATTAGTGAATTATAATAATATTCTACCTGGTTAGAAGTCATGTAGAATATATGCAATATTTGGTCTCCTCGTTTTAACTTTCTTTGCCAAAAAATTGAAAAAAATCAAATATTTTTTGCTATTTATTAATTTCAAAATTGATATGAAGTCAATTATGTATATTTTACGAAATAAATTCAATTTATCGAAATTATCCGAAAAAAAATTGGTATATTTTTACATATCTGCTCTGACACTACAAATTTGCTGTTACCTCCGAAACATATTTGATGGAATATATTATTCCACAACAATAACTTCGTGTTCAATTCTGTTATGGAGAGAATACATAGACTGGGCAATGAACTAATAGATGTCGCTGATATTCTTGACTTAAATTTTGACAGTCAAATTAGTTCAGCATTTTATTTTATTTTTTAATAAGTAATCCTATTTTATGCAGATGCTTAATTATTACAATATCTTTTAATTTTTTTTTATTTACTCAACAAGATAATAACTTAACAAGTATATTGTATTCTTTATTTTATTTTTATTTGTGTTATACTGTTGTTTTCAATTTAATTTATTCACATTTCGCCACTTTTCTTTAGTGTTCTATTTTGTTATGGAACCCTCAATGGATTAGACAGTTAAAAGGTCCGCGCAATCACAAGTCACTTTACAGTCCCCAACGGCGCCTAACAGCTCAAAAGTTCATCAAATTATCATGAACATTATTTTCTTTTCGGGGAAAGTCATGATTTTAATGCCTCATTTATTTTCATAACCATATTTTATTATTTTTGTCGTCAATCCGGATAAAGTTCGCCTTAAGCAATTGGCAAATCAAATTTATGTCAAATAATACAACACTACATACTACCATATTAATTTTACAACTCTAATAATAATATGACCTTTTTTCTCCTGTAATATCCTGACAATATTTCTATTCATTCAAAATATTGTTTGTGCTATTATGAAGGCTGTGAAAAGGATTGAACGCGCGACGCCCTAGCACGTGATATCCTGGTTCTTGCAACTGATCACCGAACGCCCAACCATAAAACTGGTATAACTAATTTTAATAAAATTAAAAATTTCCATTTAAAAATATTACATACATTTAAGTCTTTAATTTAAGTATTGAAAAGAATAAAAAAACATTATTGAAATAAGAAGCATAATTCATTAAATTATTATACTATTACCAATCTTGAAATCTAAGAGGCAAAATAAAATCGTTGTTCATTTTAAAATCATTATCAGCAATTCATCGGCTTAGGATTTTTTTAAATATATCCCGTGCGGCGCGGCGCGATTGTATAGTGAGAATAATATTAGATTTCGAATCGTGTTTGCGATTCAAGCCATTAATCGTTTTCGAGAGCGGAAAGTAATTTCCTGTCTGTTGTTTTTTTTTAATTCTCAGGTAAATTATGCTCGAAAAACCATTTCAGATTGACTTGACTTGTATTGAAGCGTTAGAGGAAGTGCTTTACGAGTTTTTCCATAAAAACAATTTTTGTTTATATACAATGTCATTAATTTAAAGTGGAAGGATTTTTGACTATCCAAAAGGATACCTTCAATAATTATACAAACCCTAATTGTTTTAAGAGAATGAAAATAAAATATATTATTTCTTTTATTTGACGAATTGTAATTACCTACTTAAATTAGTGCTTAACGATTTGTTAATTTAATAACATAAAAAAGCAGCTCACAGGAATTACTTTGATAAGATGAAGAGTTTTAAAAAAGCTCAGATATTCAGTAAAATCAAACGTTGTTCTAAAGTCTTCATTTACCGTTGCATTGTTTTTGTGCCAATCATATAAAACCAAAATTTAAAACCTGCATCTGCGCGTAAAAATTGTGTATATTTTATTATTTTTTTGGATGTATCTTTAAGTACTTACCTATCAAAAAATCTCGGTCCTGTAAAATCTGTTTCCAGGGCCGAGAGTTTTTAATAGGAATTCTATTTTCAGATCTAAGCCTTTTTTAAATTCTCTGGGGGGGCTTTACACCGAAAGCCCACCAAAGCCAGGTAAAGTGACGATATTGTAGACACGTGAAATTCTAAATTCTTAGTTATCGATGATTTTTCCAGAGGTAAAAACATTTTTGTCAGGTTCATCGAATTCAACAAAAACAATATCCTATCTTTAACCCTCTTCGTCCAAATAAGTCTAAATCCATGAGCACCACATATAAAATGTTCATAAAATAAAATGTTACACAGAATAACCTCTCTCACGCAATGCCAACTAGGCGGGTTATTAAGCTACAGAGGACGTTATAAGTTAGTTTGGAGAAAACAGTTCTTAATTAATTACCTAACAATCACGCCTTTATCCACGCAATGCATTTCGTGAATGCATGTTTGCGCTTTGAAAACATTAAACTCAACTTATGGAAAATCGAATGCATAAATCATAACGGTACGTTACGGGGGGCATGCAATTACTTTTAGGATAAAAATATTATAAAATTATATGTTAATTTTTTTTTGTGTTTAATTTGTACAACTTTTATTCTTTTAAATCAAATTTAGTAATATTATTATTAAGTTCTGCAGGTATTTTGGTTTTATTATTGTTACAGCTGTTTCGATTAAATTTCGGATTAAATTTTTTTTAAACATAAAAAATATACTATTTTATATTTAATTGTAGCAGTAAAAATACTTTGAAAAAGTACAATTTATAAATTTTTTTAAAAATTCCAATAAAAACACTAACAAAACATTTTGTTCTGATAAATCTCGCAAATCGTAAGAAAGGTGTCAGGGTGTCACTGAGATCCATCCAGTTATATGTATCTAATCAAAAGTTTCCCGGAACAAGAGTATAAAAGGAAGACTCGGCGTTGCGAGTTTTGAAAACTTTTTGGAGTTAATTTTAACATTTTGCTACCGTCTATAATTTCTCTTCGCAAATAATGCCTTTGTGTAAAAGATACTGTCTCTCAGTTCGGGTATTTTGTCATTGAGTTTTAGAAACTTTGTATAAGCTGCCATTTTAAATCAGCCTTTGGTTTCCAATTATGATTCATTTAACTTATATAGTTACGGAGATTTCGATGAAACTTATCTTAATGAAAACTCTCTTAGAAATCAACAATAGTTGTAAAAGTAACTTATTTATAGATTTTACATTCAAATTTTAAATTTGATCTACTTTTGCAATGCCTTGCAATATTGCTTTATAATTAATGTAGGTAGTTTAGCGACAGTAAAAATAAATATTACCTATGTAAAAAAAATAATTAATGTTGGTTAAAATACGTTTTTACGATCCTATTTTAATTTAAAGTTATGTTTAGGGATGAGCGTTAACAACTTTCCTTTCAAGTGATGAGTGCCAATAAAGTTTATCACTTTTAAAAGACTGGTCGCGAATAAACGATCTGGAGAGAAGTGGCATCTAAAAGATATAATTTTGTCATTGAAGGAAGAATGGTATCAAATTTGGTCAACATGGAAAATTGAAAAGGGTTAAGCCTATTATTGACTCGAAGGTCACAAAACAAATCTATTTTCAGTTATCTGAGTCTAGAAAACCTCCGTAAATCACGTTTTTTTTTCAACTTTCAATGCCCAAATTTTGTGTAGTTACTCCAAATTAATATGGCAAGAAAGGTTGTAGAGTTAATAAATTGGATGACATTAAACGCGTAATGGCAGTTCATATGGCCAAACGTTATTTATGATTGTGCATGTTTGCATGTCACTTTAAATCAAATTTACGGTGCCTTTATGGTTGAGATTTACATTATCGATAGAATAGTAACATTTACTGTAAACGTTTTCCATAAATTGAACAAACTGTCGAAGAGATGTTTCAGAGTTCACGCGAAGCTCCTTCAAATGTGGCGGTGGAAAGAAAGTTCAAAAAGAATACTAGTAAGCATATAGGGGAGCTATAGTAGTACATAGCACTATTTTTAGCAATTCGTTGCTATTTTTATTCTCTTCCATCAAAATCTTTCAGGAGGTTTATTTCCGACGGAAACCGCCGGAGAGGTCTTTAAGTAAAATGGGATTATATCCCCTTCCTTCGACATTTATCGATGTTTCCTTCCGTTTTCAGAGAAAAAGATGATTGATATAAGAGTACAACTTTTTTGATGCGGTGATAGTGCTTTTTGTAGAAAATTTATGAATGGAACCATAAAACACCGAGCACTGTTGGAATTTACATTGTGTTTTTGACAAAGACATTCTTTTAAAATGCAAACCTCACCAGAGAAAAATAGATGGTTAAAATAACAAAAATATTTGAGGGTTAGCCACGAGTATTGCATTTTTTAGACTCAATAAATACAACTTTTACGAAAATGGTTCATATTAAACAAAAGCTGAAAAGAAATAAGAAACATCACACATGACATGAAATTAATTTTATGAACACAAAAAATTCTAATTAATTTAAAAGCACAAATAATTTTATATTTACTTAAAGTAACTCGCGAATTAAAAGTAAATAATATTGGATGATTGCTCCAATTTATAAGAATACTTTTTGCTAGAAATATGTACATAAATAAGCTCATGAGAAATGGGAAAAAACCTATTTTCACTTTCAAAAATAATAAATTTTGGATAAAATAATAAAAAATATTTTTTATGGAATAACTTTATCGTTAACATTGATTTTTTGAGAATATTATAACTTTGTGTATCCATAAAATGTTGGTTTACATTAGAAGCTTCAAAAATGTTTTTATATATGTTATAAAAATTACGTTCCTCAACGAAATATTAAAATTCACTTTAGAAGGTATTTAGTTTATTTTTACTCGGAGATTATTAAATAATCATTATAAGTGTATTACTGAAGAAGCAAATCTCACTTTTCATCTTTCTTCATCTCAGTTTCGAGAGTCAGAAATGAAGTATAGTTTAGACAGATATTAATTCACTTCATGAATGCAAACGACGTACAATATTTTTTGAACATATTTTAAGGACCTCAAAGTATCCCATAATTTTTAAACATAACTAAATACCGCAATAAAATGAATAAAAATCCAAATAACATATTATGCAACCACCAATAAATACATATTTGTGTTTTATTAAATTCCGCCATCATTGCAAAAATTTCGTAAAATTGGAAATAAAATTCACAAACCTCAAAGTGCCTGTCTCTCAAAGCTCGTCTGCGGACAACTCTTATTCAGCAATTAATTCAAAGATATAAGTTAAGTTGACACTTGATATCCGTGAAAGTCACTGACAAGTTAAACTAACAAACAAACTTTGCTGCTCAAATAACAGTGAAAGAATAAAAAATACGTGACAAGTGGAAAAAGTAATTTGCACAGTATTATAAAATGCGCTGGATTAATAATAAAAGAAAGAGTACCGATGAAGGTTGGTTTGTAGAAAGGAAGTTGAGTTAGCGAGAAGTGTGTGGCACAGCTCGCTCCCGCTGAGGAGAGTTACGTAACACTCGGGTACAGGACGCGTAAGGAGTGCTACGCTCGGCCGTAGACCGGCAGTCGTAGCGTCGTAGCGCCGTAAAGCGAGCAGCCGGCGCACGCGCACCCGCCAAGGCTCTTATTACCCGCCACTGGCATCGGAATGCCCAACACGCTACGGATTATACACTCTGAGATACGACCAGCGGTCAACACACAAACACTCGCCCATTGAGGACTTGCTTAATCGTATTTGACAAATCTACTGATTAAATTTATGGGCCTGCTTCAATGACAGCGTTAGAGTCGGGATAATCAGTTTAGATTAAACAAAGTCGGATAAATAAGTTCTTCGCGAGTTTCATGAATGAAATTTACTTGTTAATTGATCTGCACGCGTCTTTCAACTTTTTAGCTAGTTTCTTAAGGTTTTGAATATCACGCAATTGAATTCGAAGAGAGAGGGAAGGAAAAAAATAGTTATAGAAGATTTAAAAATTCCTGGCTATTCAAATCTGCTGTTTAAAAAAAGTTCAAAAGGTACGTAAATTCTTCTTTACATTTTTTTCTCAAAAATAATGACTGCCCATCGAAGTACCATCATTGAGAGGCGCTGTGTGAATAAAAAAAAACGTTGCGTCGTGAAATAACGCATTATATAATATGGAAGAAATACAAAAGCTGAAAATGATTCCAGTCGTAAAAATGATCCGTTCTCGTGAAGGACATTCATATGTTTAAAAAGTGTTCGAAGCGCGTTTGACTATGCATCGAGTTAATAGAATATACCAGGTTCCGAACTAGAGAATATACCAGGTTCCAAACTGATAATCTTTATGCCATTAGTGTACAGAACTGGTTATTTGCTCAGGGAAGGAAATATTATAAAGAATGCCTTACATCCTAAAACTGTTCTTATTTTTTCATTTTTCTCGAGTAAAAATTTTATCTCTAAATAAACTTTAATCAAAAACTTTATATTACGCTGATGCGATTATTCTTATTTTATTTCTATTATCCCTAACATTATCTATTATTTTTATTTGTTAACCTACTTTATTTTTACAAGATTCACCTACTTCAACTCTTTTCCTGTATGTGATCATGTACCTAATATTATATATTCAGAATTGGTTATTTATGAAGGGAAGGAACTATTTGAAAGAATGCCTAACATCATTAAATTAAGTTCATTTGCTTTATTATTCTTTTTTTTTCCATTTAAATTCTGTTTGAAATATATTTTAAAAAAATTAATTAATTCATCTTTATTTTCATTATATCAACAAGTAAAGTCATTTTGCAATACGGTTGGTTTATTCTTGTGAAATCTACTTAACTAGAAAACCAGTTAAAGTATTATCTATTTTACAAATACATTGCATTAAACAAAATAATATAATAACAAATGAACATGTATTACATTTATATAATTATTTACAAATTTCTGTGTGGTAGTCGAAAAGCATCTAAAAAACTGTATACAAATATATTTTACGAATAAAAGACAGAAAAAAAGAGCTGGCTATCAAACTCTATCTTATTTTCATAAATTAGTGGAATAAAATTGTGCATAATTTATATTCAGTTGTTTTTTCGTTTCTTTTTGCTTCCCCTGGGACCTCTGGGCCAAGAACATGTTATCGGAGTTCTTAATCCACTTGGCAAAAAAATAAAAAGTTCCTGTTGACAAAACTGCAGTCGATGTTCAAGCTTTTTTTTATACAGCGAATGATTTGGAGTTCGGTCCGTACTCGACCCGCACAAGGTTCACCTCGGGCTCAGGACACTGGGGGTTTCCCGGGACATAGAATCGCCCTCGGTCATCAAACACATTAGATACGCCCAGTGAAGGGGTGATCTTGGACGCATTAATAAATATTTATAATAATAATATTTGGCTACTTTATATATCACCGTTTTCGTGAGAAATTACCTCAAGGGCGCTGTACAAATATGTTTCTTAAACAGTCAATACTAGAACTACTCTGACTTAAAACTAGTGACTTATATTTAGTGACTTACGACTACGCCTATAACTACTGTCTTACGACGAAGTCCTATAACTACTATCTTAATGACCGTTCCATGATAACTCAACACAGTGACAATTCAACACACATTTAAAAAGTGATATAAAGTCATTAGAAACGATGAAAAAAAATAATTTAAACCTAACCTAATCTAACCTACATAACCCAGTTAATAATTTTTTGTTTCATCATTTTCCATGACTTCCTTGTGATGAATTATCATTTTGATCCGGTCACCCTTAATGACATATATATTTACATATGTAGAAACTTACAACTAAAATTAACATTAACAATCTAATTTTACTAGCGCCAGAAGAAGAAGGAAGTACTATTATATTAGGGTGTTTTTATAATTAGTTTTTATTGTTATGTATATATATTTTTTAAATGAATTAATGAAATTAATCGTAAAAATGTAACAAGCAGTAATTGTTGAATGAATCACTAGTATATATTGAATTATTTAGCTGATAAGAGATAAGCCGCCATAGCTCAGTGGTCAGAACTGTCGACCGGAAATCGAAAGGACACGGATTCAAGTCCCGTTGGCGTCATGTATCTTTTATCAGGAGATTTTTCAATGTGGATGAGTGTTTCAGGCTAATAATTATTGCTTATAAAAATAATTGTTACCCCAAGATACTCTCAGAATCGCCCTAGCGTAGGTCTTCCATTCACAATTGAAAGTTTGCTTGAAATGGCTTTGGCCCTGTTTGGTTACCAGATCTTAACATTCAAATACTTCCCAACCTTCCTCTTCCCATCTCCTTCACCTTTCTAGTACCTTCAGCACCACAACATACCCCAACTGGAGATGCCATAGTCTCACTGGCTCCAGATGGATGGGATCAGTTGGGACTCGTTGGGAACTGCGGTTTCACATAAAAATAAATTAAAAAATACGTCTTTCAAACTTTTTGATGGCCTAGAAATAATATTATGTGCTCTTTAATTAAATACTTCGAGTAAAATGTCTTGTCCTTAAACAGAAATTTGTTTTATTTTGAACCGACTGAATCGGCAAAAACCATGTAAATCTCTCACATGAATTTTGCAAAGCTTTTCTGTCTTGAATACTAAATCAGCGCAACTCTTTCGAACTTGTGGCGATGGACATCCAAATCCGGACATATTGCTTGCCGCTGGTTGTCAGTGGGTTTTCTGCAAAACGACCCAAAAATATCCCAATACACGCTCAATACCGATCAAATATACATACGCGTTATGGGTATGTATTCTCTTGGCTTAGCCTTTTTCAGCATATCGCTCGCCTTACATTTCCGTTGGCAGTGTATGGCGTGCGATATGATGAAATAAGCCAAGTCATGTGTAGCGTAATGTGTCTCCACCCTGAATGCTGTAGGTAATTAACATAAATTTAGTTTATATTCACATGTATTTGTGTGTGTAATTTTAAATGAATACTGCAAAAGCTTTAGTCTAGGGACATTTATTTGTACTTATTATCAACATTTTTTTTAATTAATTTAAAATCCGTCATTGTTGTGTACCTTTTATTTTTTTATGTGACACCTCACAAAAGCGCCCCTGACTGTACAGTGTAAAGGCAGGGGAGCTAAGTCGCCTCCCAGTTGGGCAGCATTCTGAGGAGGGTCATTATCTTTTAAAAAAACTTACATTATGTTTTCCATAATGCGTTGTGTAGCTTTAAAGATCATTTCTTGTGATGTATGGTAATAAGGTTGAGTATTTAAGCGATAGATGGCGCTAGTCAGGTTTACTCCAGAGTCCGTCAGATGTCGCTAGAGTGTAACAAGTACTTGTGAGATGATATTGACAGGGAACATGCTTCTCGAACGAGAGAATTACCAACCCTCGGGTAACAGTGTAGTTAAATCCAGGCCTATTAATTATAACGTAAATGAAGACAATTATTTTAAAAAACCTTTTACTTTTTACAAAGAGTTCCCAACACCAAAATCAGTAAGGCAGCTTTAACATTTCTCAGCTGTAACACGATCCATGTTGCTCGTCTCAAATTTTAAAAATTAAGTTATCGAATAAATAATGTTGATCTACTTAGAGGAAAAATGAATTTATTTTTTTTAGTTAGTTATTTATTAAGTTAAAAGAAATACATATTTCGCTTTGTTAACTTAAGTGTACATTGATTAAAACAAAAACAAAAAAAAAATATATATATATATATTAATAATTATGGTTTACTACCTAAGTAACATATTTTTCTAAAGTAAGAGCATTTTGGTTTTGCTCATTGATCTTGAGGGCAAACAGTTTTTTCTTAAATATATTTATTCTATTTACGGTTGTCAGGCTATCAGGAAAGAGATTATATATGTATACACCCTCATGGCCTATGTTTCTTTTACCACACTCTGTCTTTGCTGGATTTGTGTATAATTTATTATGTTGTCTTGTGTGGTGGTCATGTACTCAATTTAAAACTTATATCGTTACATTTTAGATAATATACTTCCTATCTCACTCTAACTCATGTCCAATGGCATCATTATCTATATCACTCTAACACATTTTAAAAAAACAGTACTTTGGTTGAATAATTATTTCGAATTAAGGACGGGTTGTTTCTCCGAATTTAAATAACTCACCAAATAGTTGATTTTCTCGTTTTGTGAAGGTTCTATTCAAGTTCTGTTGTGATTTCAGTTTTTCGAAGCAACTGGCCAGTGATGAAATAATAATATAACGTGAATAGAACATTCACAGAACTTTCAAATTGATGAATTGTTTGAATTCCGTGAAACAAACCGTCCTTAGTCTCCTATGTGTGATAAGGGAAATATCTTTTTTTAAGTAAAACATAGTAAATCTTACATCATTTTAAAAACAGCATAAATCGACCTATTTTTGCAATAACATACCAGTTCAGTGAAGTACTTTTTTTTATAGTACGAATAGTCAAAATTATATGTTTTTTTCATCAAATTTATAACTTTGGCAGAAATATTATTTTTCCAAACGCAAAGAGGATCTACTTTATTTTTGGAATGCGAACAATAGCAGCATTATTCAAGATTGCGTGACAGAAATTAGAATTGTAAAATATGGAAATTTGTAGTTATGGCATCAAAAAAACTGACCAAAGGTATAGAGTTTCCTTAAATTTGTAAAAGTGCGAATATCTCGTATACTAGCGACTTTTTCCTGATGTCATTTTGGATATTCTGATAAGTCGTGGGCTGGCCTATTAAGCCCTTGAAAGGTTGGCGTCGAATTTCGGAACACGTTGTATGTGTATATTATGTTTATAATATTTTAAACGTCGGAAGCATATTATTTTTTAAAAACAACACGCGCGCATAGTACTTTTCCCTTCATCGGTACAAGAATACAGCATGTTAATGAGTAGGTGATTTTTATGTTTCGCAAAATGTCAACAAAATGCCGAATACAACAATATTTTTGCCACGTATAATTTTGACACAATTAATGGATCGTGACATTTAACATTTTAGACTTGCCCCAGCTTAAAGTTATGGATTGCTTATTCTTTTATATTCCCACTATATTTCTGTTCTTTATTTTATATTCCTACTATATTTCTGGTCTTCCTTTTATATTATCAATATATTTTTGTTCTTCCTTTTATATTCCCACTGTATTTATGCTATTCCTTTTATATTACCACTATATTTCTACTCTTCTTTTTTATATTCCCACTCTATTTCTACTCTTCCTTTTATATTCCCACTAAATTTCTCTTATTTCTTTTATATTCCAGTATATTTCTGCTCTTCCTATAAATATTTGATGCAGTATTTCGAAACATTTGCGCAAAATTTTTCGGTGGATACAATTGTAACTTATTTTGCGAATTCAATCTGGTAAAGCATTTCAATAATAAATCAAACAATTAATATTATATGGACTTATCGAAATCGAATTGAGAACTTAATATGATTAATGCGTCTAATATAAATATTTCATTGTAATTATAGGTTTCACAACCAGTGAACGCGGTACTCACCCAGATGTATTGCTTGCATACAACATGTTTTAAACTGGTTATTTGACTTAACAAAAGAAAATTCCGGTCAATATTAAAAAGTTCGTTTTAAACACACTGTCCGTACTGGTTCAGGTATCGTGTTCGAGATTTATTTATTTTATATACCATTCAAGAGTCCCAACTGCCCGGAACAAGTGAGACTATGGAATCACCAAAAATTGGGTTATGTTGTGGGTCTGCAGGAAGTGGAGAGGAGAAGGAAACGGAACCGAGCAAAACTGAGAACTATTTTTCTAGCCATTTCAAGCAATGCATAAATTCGTAATTACGGTCTTTCACTGCGGCCT
Source organism: Hesperophylax magnus (assembly GCA_026573805.1). Taxonomy (NCBI): domain Eukaryota; kingdom Metazoa; phylum Arthropoda; class Insecta; order Trichoptera; family Limnephilidae; genus Hesperophylax; species Hesperophylax magnus. Next base: position 2,540,749 of record JAIUSX010000071.1, read on the forward strand.
GGTTCCGTGTGAAATATATACGTATAGACTCTAAAACTACTAGACCGATTTCACAAAAAGTTTTTCTAATTAGTTCCAGGAGTGTTTAGAGAGTGGTTTGAATGGCAGAAAAAATCGGGTACGCCCGAGGAAGGCTTAACGCAATGCACTAGAATGAGATACAGAGTCGAATTAAAGTGATATGGTGTAGTTTTTTTTAATAGTAAGTAACAAAATGGTGTACTGTAGTAAGCAGTAGAAAAAGGGGAGAACGTCCTAGAACGTCCTAGAATGTACTAGAATGATAAACGGATCCGAATTAAAGTCGATAGGATGTAGTTTTTAACAGGTATCTATATGGTGTTCAATATTGAATGGTAGAAAAAGTAAACATGAATCAAATAATTATTTGTGGTTAAAAGAGGTTACGTGATGCACGACGAAAGAGGTATAAAGAGAATGTATAATGTGGAAGTGAATGGTAGTAGAAGTCAGAGACGCCTGAGGAAGACGTGGAAAAGAATAGTTGAAAAAGTCGAGCCATCCAAGGAAGGCATTGCACGATAGCGTGAATAAAATTCTTGTGTGATAAAATGAGGTGTATGCATTGATTCTCAGGTATGTGGGCGCATATAGATACTCGTATGAACGACGTAAGCAATCCAATGAGTTTATTGTGTTTCAGGGTATTCGCAACATAAATAAACTTGAATTTTAATGCATTTCAGCATGCGGTACAGTTAAATCTGTAAACTAATTCAATCGTCTCGTAATAATTACTTTTGGCACTATGTCACACAATTACGGGAACAAAAAAATATGCTAACCAAAATGCTTAATTTTTTTGAATTTTTGTTTTAATTTCTCCCCCCCCCTCCTCCCCCAGCCGGCGGACTATGAAAATATTCCGAGAAACCGGTGGCATTATTCTCAGATAATCTCTAGCCACCCTAGATAGAGACATGTTCGGAAGATTGTAAGTATTTATGGATCGGAGTGAGATGCAACTGGTGCAAAGATATCTATTTTTTTCAAAGATTTAAAAATTACGTAATTAAATATGTAATAGTAAATAACTGTGTAATAGTATAAGAAGTGGAAGAGGATTGTGGGAAAGTATGCTATCCAGATCTGGATACCAAACATGGCCAGATACAATTTCAAGGCAACGTTTTGATTCTGAATCGTGATCTTTCAATAGTTTTTTTTTAATATTTTCACTTTTTCTGGTTTTGACCCACAGCCATGTGAGTTGTCGCTCAACCACGGAGGTCAAGAAGGTTAGAGTAATAAATGGGCAGTGATAAGTACGAGACCAGGGGAGATTAGGGCGGAGATTGGCCTCTTGGCGTGTCTAGGGCGGAACTACCCGCCCAAGTTACCGGCTTACGCTAGTCTTTCTGCCAGAGGCGACCAGTAAATCTTGAGGGTGAAAAATCATCACTATTTTTTTCAAATTAAAATATTCGGTGTTTCAGATTGCATGATTTCAATCAACTAGTTTTCCGATGTAAATATTACGCGGTGCATAAGATCGGAATATTGAAAAAGTTGACTTATACCACGACGTAGTCATGGAAAAACCGGGCTTAAGGCCGGCTTGACAACATCGATGCTGTACCGGGGCATAACAATCTAATAAGTATTCCGCCGGTATTAGACGACCGTTTAGGCAGCCGGAAGTTATTTATTCGCGATCTGCTCAAAAACTTCTACCCCAATACCAATAAACATGTTTTAAATGTTCACAACGAATAAACCATATGTATCTACACTTGTTATCTTTTTTATACCATGTAACTAAATACTTAAAGCCATTTTTCCTTCCTATAGTTAGCAGGGGGGACAAGAGAACCACACTTTATTCTTGTCTCGGATCATATTCCTTGCTTCATCCTCATGCATGCATCTTCTCATCTATTATTTCATTTCTACTACTGACACGACCCTACTCAAAGATTCAATTAGTTATATTGTGTCTTGTCTTCCAGGGACGTCCTCGGCTCCATCAATCCACTTACTTGTCATCGTATTTTCCAGACATTTTCTTATTCGTTCAACCAGCCTGGTTATCCAAACGTTTTGAGTTTACTTAGTTTTACCATATATACCTAGAGAATCTAGTTTATAATGCACTCAGTCGACTTGCGTTCTTATTTCACCCCAAGTTATACTAAAACTAGTATTTCTAAGTGTGAAATAATTTATCAAACCCACTAATTACGGTTACCTGTGATTTTTTTATTTTTTTTATTTTTTTTTATATTAACTCCACACAGGAGGCCCTGAAGAAAATAATTTCCCTCAGGGCCTATGTCATCTTTGGGGATGCTGTGTGGAGGGTCTTTTTGTGGAGAGGAAGGAGTGAACATGGGTCTTGAAGAGTCCCATGATGTAGGAGGGAGGAAACACAGAGGCCGGCAGTTCGTTCCACAGCCGAGCTGTTGAACTTAAGAACGAATCGTAGAAGCGACCCGTTCTCATGTGACAAATGTCAACCGTGTACAAATGTTGGGCGCGCGTTTGGCGTGTATCCCGACTACGCACCGGTGCCGAAGGGATCAATGACGCTAGTTCCTCGGAGCATCTTCCATTGTAATACCGATAGAACAAGGACAGCATACCTACCTGACGCCTGTGCTCTAAAGATTGCAGTCCGTTTGTTAAGATTGGGGAATCTATCAAACGGACCGCCCGTTTTTGCACAGAGTCAAGGGTTTTTTTCAGGTATTTAGGGGCTCCGGACCAGAGATGGCTGCCAAATTCGACAGTAGGGCGCACTTGCGATTTGTACAGGGTCAGCAGTTGTGTACTATTAAAGTATCTGCGGGCCCTGTACAGTACGCCCAGCTTCTGAGAGGCCAGCTTTACTCTGGCTTCGATGGAGCCCCCATACCTGAGCTGGTCACTTATAGTTACACCAAGCATATCAATGGAAGGCCTGTTCGGAAGATTGCTTCCGTTGAAGGAGACTAGGTTATCATTTAGATCCCTTTTAGACGTAATCAGACAGGATTGGGTCTTTGAAACATTAAATTCGACGAGATTATTTTTACCCCAGGAGGAAATACTCTCGAGATAACCGTCCATTCTCTGTTTCAAAGCCCTCCGAGCCGTTGGAGTTTGTGTGCCCTTTGGGGGCTTGTCAAACAAAAAGCTATCATGAACTGTACTGTCATCCGCGTAACAATGAATCGGTGCACATGTCAAAAGGTCATTGATGTGCAACAAAAACAAAGTCGGAGACAGAACCGATCCCTGTGGGACGCCAGCATTTATAGAGTGTGAGGATGAGGTGAAACCGTCAGCAACAGCCTGAATCGACCTATCCCTTAAAAAATCAGCAATCCACGTACACAGGGATGCGGGAAGTCCGTAAGAAGGCAATTTGTTGACAAGTCCTCGGTGCCAGACCCGGTCAAAGGCCTTGGATATGTCTAGTGCGACCGTTTGGGTCTCACCGTGACGTTCCAGGCACCGCCCCCAAACATGCGACACATACGCGAGAAGATCACCGCACGAGCGGTTCCGCCGGAATCCGTATTGACGGTCGTTGATAATTTTGTTCTTCTCGAGGTATGTGAGCAGTTTGTCGTTGATCACACGTTCCATCACTTTGGACAGAACTGATGTGATCGCTATGGGGCGGTAGTTGGCCGGGTTGGAGCGGTCACCTTTCTTGGGAATAGGGTGAATGACCGCTTTTTCCAACCAGAGGGCACAGTGCCACACTTCAGGGACATTTTGAAGAGCTTTGTCAAAACTGGAACTATTTCCGCAGCACACCTCTGCAATACCAGGGCAGGTATTCCATCAGGTCCACTAGCTTTGTTAACATCGAGCCCCCGTATAACGTGGAGTACATCCCGATGCCGGATCCTCAGCTTTTTCATATAGAAACCGCAGTGAGGAACCGACGGCGGAACAGCACCTCCGTCATCGAGGGTCGAGTTTTCCGCAAACATTTTCCCTAATAAGTTAGCCTTTTCGGTGGCGGTGTTTGCTAGTGAGCCGTCAGGTCTGGTAAGAGGTGGCAAACTGGGTTTGCAAAAATTCCGACCTATTTAGCCTGCAAGGGACCAGAATGCTCTGCTGCCATGCGGGCAGGCAGCCAGCTTTTTGCTGATCTGCAGGTCGTGTTCAAATTTTGACCTATTAATGATTCTCTTGCATTCCTTTGCCGATTTGTTGTATGCTGATCTGCTTTCGGGCGTTCGAGATGTGTTGTAGGCTCGGTAAGCCGCGTTTTTTCGTCGAACTGCTTCGGAGCATTGTCGACTGAACCACGGCTTTGAGCCCACACCAGTTTCTTTAGTAGTCGATTGTATGAAGCCATCCATCGCCGATTTGATGACTTCACCAATCTCCTGGGCACATCTTGAAGGGTCCGAAGTCCGAAAACAAACAGCTGACCACGGAAAAGCGTTGAAATGGGCCCGCATACCGAACCAATCTGCTGACCTATAGTGCCACACTTTTCTCCTCAGCCTCTCATTGGTTGGTTTGAGGCTAAAGGGGATTGATGTCGTCACTAGGCAGTGGTCAGATGATCCCAGAGGCGCTGTGACGTCAATCTTATAACCGTGTGGCACAGTAGTTAAAAATAGGTCTAACAGATTGGAACGGTGAGTCTGGACATCAGGAACCCTTGTAGGCTCCTGAACCAGTTGCTCTAATCCGTAGCAAATGGCAAAGGATTCCGCCTGTCGGCCAGCCGAGTCCGTTGGGCCTGAGAACTTCAACCATGGTTCGTTATGAACATTGAAGTCCCCCAGAACAATAAACTCGGCCGAAGGGTAGCGGGGCAAGAGATCATCAATAGTTTCTCTCAAATGTTTGAAGAGCTCGGAAGTGTCTGATTCGCTATGGTTCGGTGAGCGGTATAGACATGCGTAGAATCTTGCCGTACTGGCAAGATTGACGCGCACCCACATTACGTCGAATCTGGAGTTTTCCAGACTCAATAATCGTACACAGTTGACGTCAGCTCGACTATAGAGGCAGACTCCTCCTTTGAGTCGGAACTTGCTTGCAAGGGTAAAGCCCGGGCAGTCCAGATAGGAGGAGTCTGGCGGCTCGGCTATCTGAGTTTCGGATAGGAAAAGAAGGTTGGGACGTTGGGACAAAAGATGGTGATGGACAGAATTTAAATTAGTATGCAGACCGCGAATGTTGGCAAAATTTACCAACAGTTTTGGCCCGCACCGGGGACGCCTGCTACTCGCCGCTGTAATGACGTTAAGTTTGTTTTTATGTATATTCATGATTTTACTTTTTTTTTTTTTTAAAGGGTATGAAGTGAAAGGAAGGTCTGGAATGGAATGGTATGAGGAGTGGGTAGGAATATGGGGTTCAGGCTGTCCAGGAGTGATGAGCGTTTGGTTCCAGCCCACTCACTGCGTTGCTCGGCGATAGGCTGGGAGAGTCCGGCTGGAGAGGGCATCCAATGCGCCCCAAACGCTGCCGCTGGGTCCCCTCCGGTCACGAACCGGCACAACAGCAGTGGCAGGGTTTTTTCACTCGCTGATGGGGCAGCCCACCCTTAGTCGTGAGCCCGAAAACCTTAACCCATGAACCCGGGCACCCCTGCTAAGTCACCAAACGTAGCGAACCACTTGGGGTGACCTGTGGCAGAGGTGTTGGTCATCCAATAAATGGTTCCCAGGGCGGCGGTACCCATTCCCGCCTACCAAATTGATGATGTGCATAGTGTGAAATATTTAATGAGTAATGCGTAAAATAATTTAGGTTTAATGAATTATAATTTTCAAAATTTTGTGAGAACGAAACGATGAATTAGATTCCAAACAAATTTTATTTTATTAATAATTCCATAATATTTGAAATTTCTATATCTTTTGTATAAATTTTTGACAGATCTAAATCGGAATCACTAATTAAGTTTACTAACAGTGTTCATTTGAAAGGAATTCTTCCGATCATTTGTCTGGTTATTTTTACTAATTAAAAATTATTTTATATATTTAATAGGCAGTGATCATGAGGCAAATATTTAATAAATACTTTCACCAATATTCCGTGATTTTTTGCGAGACTGCACTAGTGTAGGTATATATATTTAAACACTACTGTCTCCTCTGTATACAAGTTTCTAGAATAATCCATTCGTTTCGTTTTGACACAAAGTTCAGTTGCTAATTCATTATTTACTAACAAAATTACACGTACCAGTCATCGACGTTCGTCCTCGCTCTTCCCCCGCGTCTTGTTCGAAAACGAAAAAGACAGAAGATACTAGGACGATGACGTCACGTGAGCTCTATATATCTCTCTCTCTCTGGGACCAGTATTACTGTAGGTTTAACATATTCCACAACTAGAATATACAACGTTTTCAAGTTAGTAATTAGAGGTTTAAAGCGGATCCGTGAAAACCTACTGGTTGTCGTACTAGATTCATCAACTTCTGAAACAAATGAGCGGCGGCCATTTGTATTCTTCGTCATAAATCCAAGTTTACATGGGACTGAAATATTTCCTATGCTCGATTAAAAAAATCGCATGCACTTATGTTTATTGTAATTTTTATTTCTTGTTCATTTTTATATGAAAACGCACAAAAGCTCCGAATGTCCGGAGACACTTGGATTTTTATTTCATTCTTTTTCATGTTTCTTTGTTCATTTTTTTCGATTAGTCTGCTGATAATTTTTTTAGTTTTTATGATTTTTTTTTTGAAGTGAAACTTCTTTACGCGCGTCATGCAATTTCGAGGACCGGAGTAAAACCGACTCATGACCGAAACGAAAATGCGGGACCACCGATTAAAGTTCATTTGATCTAGTCAAAGTTTTGAAGTAACATATAAATGCTTCTTAGCTCATCCCGACAACTGGCGTTGGTGGTGTAATGGTCAGCATAGTTGCCTTCCAAGCAGTTGATCCGAGTTCGATTCTCGGCCATCGCACATTATTTTTTTGTTTTTAACGCCTTTTTCATTCAATATCTTATTTTTTAGTAGGTCAGAACATTTTTTAAAAGAAAATAATATTGCAAAATAATAAAAACACTTATCTCACTGTGATAAAACATTACTCCGCTAGAGCGCGCTTTGCGTTATTGTGTTGGATTAAAATTATTATCTAATCCGTATATTATGATAATTGTATTACATTTATTTAATTAATTTATTTATTTTGATAATATGTAATAATTTACAGAAAAAAAAATTAAAACTATCTCCCTCTGATAAAATATCCGTTCGCTAGAGCGCACTACGCGATCTTGTGTGGGATTCTATTTCTGTACATTGTACATTATTTTTAAAAATATATTATATTTTGGGTGTGATGTAGGTAACATTATAAAACATAACAAGCTCTCATATTTTCAGAACCTACATAATATAATCAATTTATGCGGCTTTGCTTACAGTTGGTGCTCAGCGTGGTTGGCTTTCAATCAGTTAAGCGAGGTTCGATTCTCGGCTGTGGCATTTTTGAAGTGAAACCTTGTTGAGGTGGGGGAGCCGCTCACGAACGTTCTCTCTCTTCTCTTCTTTCCTCTCTCTCAGACACCAGCGAACTGCGCCACGCCAAGCATCAGCTGAAACTAGAAGTTTCACTTCTGTCTTGCGTAGGCTTGACACACCCACTTTTTTTTCTATTCTTATGTATGTTAAGTTTTTATTTGTTTCCCTTTACACACGAGTTTTTGACTCTTGTAAAGGAAAGCATGTTAACTTTTATTTGAAATACGTTCTTACTATGTAAATTTAAATATAAAAATAAAAAATTATATCGAAAATTCGCCAATTAAAAGGCAAGTTCATGTTTACCGCCACCACTAAGGATGGATTGTTTCAGAGAATTTGAACAATTCATCAAATTTCGAAGTTGATTTTTAAGTTCTGTGAAGGTTCTATTCAAGTTCAGTTATTGTATCCATTATTGGCCAGTTGTTTCACAAAACTGATATAAAAACAGAACTTGAATATGTATAACCTTCACAGATTATGCAGTAAATTATGTAAAATCATCACTGTATTATGCAGTAAATTATGTAAAATGTGTATAATGTAATAGCCCATCAGGGCGATTAAATTAATAAATAAATAATGAAAGCTTGTACTCACTTTGTAGTAATTTATTTTTTGGGTATTATGCCATGTTGTGTACTCCTTCTCAGAGATGTGCTTTATTTCAAATAAATCCATTTCAAATGGAAATGCAAAATGCAAAATGGGTATTTTCCATTTTGCATTTTAAATGCTTTTCTCAATGCATTTTCCATTTTAAATGCTTTTTTGCAACATTCTTCCTACTTTCTCCAATCATCTTTTTTTCATAAGCCCCAAATATCAGTCAGTCCTCAACCTCGCTATGAGAGATAATTTACATTTGTCAAGTTGCTCCCTGGTAGGAGCCCTGGCAATTGAGTGATACCATTACAAGAAATACTGAACATGGCCGACGCTGTAATATTAAATGTTAGATAGCAGTTTCTATGTTTTTACGTTGGCAACTTTAGTCCCGCGCAAATTTTTTGTAGTTTCATAATCTGTAATCGTGGTGTTTTTGGATTTACCATCATGTAATATGTTTGTTATACATTGATGTCCATTATTAAATGACAAAAAATTTTAAAAATTCTATAATTATTTTAATTGTTTGACCTGAGAAACCATTTTGCATTTTTAATGCATCTTGAAAATAGGTATTTTGCATTTTGCATTTGAAATGCTTTTCTAAAAACCATTTTGCATTTTGCATTTTCAAATGGAAAAGTTTTGACCCATTTCCATTTTGCATTTCAAATGGTTTTGGGTACCCATTTTGCACATCTCTGCTCCTTCTACAGTATCCATTGCAAAATGATTAGTTATCAAGTCTTAACATCACCTCCATAACTTTATTTTTAACAACTGGATTCATAGCCAAGTTGTTTAGCTTTGCACAATAAATTTGCCTCTTTGATATCATGAGATAATTGCTGAAACTAGGTAACTCCGAAATCAGCTTCTTCGAGCAGGGCCGGCCCTTTGCGGGTGCAATTGGAGCAGTCTGCTCCGGGCGCCGAATTGCCAAAGTGCCATGGCGCTGATAATACCTAATGCCTAACACACGCCCTAGCTGGTTTGGCAAGGGGTGCCAAAATTTTACTCACGCAAGCGCCGTTTTCTCAGGGCCGGCCTTATCTTTGAGTTACACACAAAACCATACCTCTATTTCCTCGCCCGCGCATGTCCCCTAATAATAATCCTGCAATGTTGTATATCCACATACTTACCTGGTAAAATAGTTCAGAATTCGTTTGAAGCAGGCATAATGTACAGCTGTCTGTGTGGTATGTATTATTAGTTAGTTTTGAAATTCTTCTGGAAAATACTGTCAATTTTTCTGGGATCACAATAAATTATTTTTTGAAGTGATATATAGCAGATTATCACGTAGGAGGTTTTAACAGTTCAGACTATGTACAGACTCATGATATAAAGTAAAATAAGTAAACATATTCTTATGAACATTTTGTATTTTATACAATTTTTGGATTAAACATATTTTACAGGGTGTTTGTTAAACAAGCATATAAACTTGTAGGGTCATTTACCAAACACCATGTATAAACATAGATAATATTTATAATAGTTAATAGATAATAAATCCTAAATTATCATTTTACTGTATCAATAAATGCTAAATTCCCACCAATATTTTATATCACATTTTTCTAATATCCACCATAATTAAAAGTAATTTGTAATAAATTCAGGATACAAATATTTTGTAAATTGAAAAGTTTCAAGGTTATTTTTATTACACATAAATCAATACATTGTACCAACTCCGTAATACAGCCTTTCGATTCCCGATCACAGTTTATAAGGCACGAGAAAATTATGCTCTATTCCTTCAAACGTCTCTGTACATCCCAAACAATCCATTCGCCTCCACTCGCATTGTAAGAGGCAGAAATAATTTGTGCCTCCACTGATTGTGAAAAAGAGGACCGTGTCATCCCGATTGGGAATACAGTGAAAAGCTATAGCCTAAACAATTTAATCAAAATTAATTACCTCTCAGGATCATTTTCATCAATGAATAATTTTAAGCATATATGTAAATCTAAATGCACAGCTTTCAAAAATGCCTTCAAACACAAACACACATACACACCACCTCTAGATCTAATTGCAGCGATACAATGGGTTTATTTTATTGAGTTTGTGAGAATTTATTAAAGTAGGTAATTCATAAATGAAGACCGGGGTAAAACATATTTTGTCCAGAACTTGAATAAGTCGGTGAAATAACCTGAAGTTAAACAGAGGAATAATACACATTTGACTTAATACTAAGAGTAGATATTCTTAAGAGATTCGTCAAACATAAGCGATATTCAAATTAATATAACTTTCAAAAGGACAGCACAATAAAAACTAATTGCATTCTATAGTCTATTTAAATGTGCCCAATAAATAAGTATTTACATATGTGCATATTCATTAATTTTACAAAACATTGGTAGCTTTTTTCAGTTTAAAAATCGGGGAATTCATTTAATGTCACTACTGCTTTTCGAGGTTAGTGTAAATGCAAATGGGAATGCAAAATTTGTAATGACTAATTTGTTAAGAATAAATAATCTTACAAGCACCAAATGAAAAATAAATACAACTGTTCTATACAGTACTCAACTCTAAAGTAACATCAATTAGTATCGCCAATATAAAGTTACATTCAATGAGAAATAAATAAAAATGAATTAATAAAATAAGCTTTATAAAAGCGAGTTGTTTATTCGCTCAATTGCCCGGTGTTTTAGGAAAAGTTGTTAGGATTGAAGAAATGATTGCATAATTATCTATGTAGCTGAACAAAGATAACAATTGTTCGTCAATAAATAAACAGAAAATGTGAAAAAAAAGATTTAATTTAATCATCAACATCGAATGTTTTTTAAAATTTCATGCAATTTAAGTATTTTATTTTTTAAATTGTATTAATAGATTCATTCTTCCTCTTTTGATTATACCAAAAATATCCTGAAATGTTAAAAATTATGCAGGTAGAATAACTTAATCTTAAGCTTCAAGCTCAAGCAATATTGCAAATGATTTATCTGTAAATTCTATATAGATAGTTAGAAAAATAATACAGTTTTCAGAGACTAAATCTTCAAAGAGTAGTCTTTTAAACTCTGTGAAATACACTAGAAAGCATTTTTTTTATAGCAGACCATTAACTGTCATTGAACACAAAAAATGGAATCTAAAGTTGTTAATTTTTCTGGTTTGAGACTAAAACTGAATCAATTCTTATATTTGTGGTATCTAAGGACAGGGGAAATCTTGAAACTTGCAACATAAATGTAGTAAATTTATTGTGGTTTTACATTAAAATAAAGAATCTGCAGATATTGAAATGAGAGTTGGTTTTGTCAGATGATTTTCATCAACAGCTTTGACAATTAGGAATACATATATAATTTGTATGCTAATAGAAACGGGAAAGAATAAGTAAGAATTTAATACATAACACTTCAATCAACTTTGAAATATCATAACTCTGAAAGTATCAGTGAAGCCACTGTGAAATCTCATTTTAAAGAAAGGAGAATTCAGTGAATATAGGGGGGCAAGAAGTTTCATTTCCATAAATAAAAATACTAAAAAATAAATGAGTGAGTAACTCAGAGAACGATTTTTAGGTACGATCACAAGTTCAGTTGTTTCTGTACTTGCCTATTTTCTCGATTCTCAGGTAGGTTCAGTATTCTGGACTGAAGCAATTAGTGGTTATTTCCAATAATTTACAGTCGAAAAGATAAGACAGATTATTTTCCTATTGTAATATCTTCAAGATAAAGGTTGAGGCATATAATACAGAATAACACTAGAAGGGCCTTCCATAAAAATCAGAATGGAAACTAATGTTACATTTAGCCCGATAGCCCAGCGCTCCGTCCCACTTACACTCGCCTGACATTGTAAGCCTCTATCCCATTTGAATTTTGTAAACACAGTTTTGTATTGGAAATCACTTGAGCGATTGGTTATTTTAGCATATTTTTTAATTAATATCAACATCTGAAAGTGCTTACTGCAGTTTAAAGCCAATGAATCCAACTAAATTCATAAGTAAGTAATAAGTTCATCCCATAAATTTGGTACATTATGACAAGCGATTGCTCAAAACGTTTTTATAAACTTGCCATAATATGACAAAAATCGTGAGTATATATTCTTTATTCTGTGGGTTAAGGCTATGCATTCATTGTTAAGAATGTAATTAGATAAATACTTTTTAAAGAATTAATCCTTTCAAAGCTGTAAACCAAAAATATATGAATTATTAAATACTGAAACAATAATAATATATACAGCAAAAGCAAATGTTGTATTAGAAAATATAAAAGGTTGTTGGTGCTACTGCTATCTGAGCGTATGCTATGCCAATTAATCTCTCACACCAACCTTCCGACCTGCCGTATTGGTGCTACGGCTATCTGAGGGTGTGCTATGCCAATTAATTTCTCGCAACAACCTTCAGACCTGCCGTATTGGTGCTACTGCTATCTGAGCGTGTGCTATGCCAATTAATCTCTCGCACCAACCTTCAGATCTGCCGTATTGGTGCTACTGCTATCTGAGCGTGTGCTATGCCAATTAATCTCTCGCACCAACCTTCAGACCTGCCGTATTGGTGCTACTGCTATCTGAGCGTGTGCTATGCCAATTAATCTCTCGCACCAACATTTTAAAAATATGTCCATAAAAAGAAAATATCCGCATAAATAATACATTAATTTATTCCTTACATTAATGGTAGTACAGTTTAACCAAAGATAAAATATCGCTAAAACATCACTTGCTTATTTTAATAATTTGGTTTTCCCTATAAGCTAACATACTTATTCAAAGTAATAATACAATAAAAAACAATTATTTTGTACAGAGGCATATTTAGATTAATGGCTAAAAGGTTTGCAATGGAGTGTTGTATGGCAGTAATAAAATACAGTTTTAATAATTTGTTCGGCAGGTTAAATTGAAGGCAACATCAGAATGATAAAAAGGCACATGTTAAAGCTGCTATTGTTGCAAGTCCAATATAATAAATCAGAAGTACAGTGAAACTCTCTTAAGAAGTTCCCACTTAAGAAGTTTTCACACTTAAGAAGTTTTTTGTATCTGATCCCTTGGAAAACTTTTTAACGCTCGGAACACCAGACCAAAAGAGGGAAATCAAAAATTAACTCTAAGGTGTTTCAATTGCAAGCGATTCTGTTAAAAATTTGTATGCATTTTCTCATGGCATACAGGTTTAAATCGCATATTAAAAAATTCCAGCTAGGGCGGAATTCCAATGCCAGCAGCACATGAACGGTTTGTCAGTGGGAAAAGATTCTTGTCACTGGTGCACAAACGGTTTTCCAGAGGTTAAGAGAGTTTCAATGTCAAAATTACTATCAACACCAACAATTCATACATTTATATGCAGGAAAAGGTTAGAACTTTTTCTGGGAAACCCAAAAAACTACACAAAAACATACCGCAACACTAATCATCACATTGGAAACCTCGAGTCTGATCAAGAAAGTTACAGGGGTTAAAGTCATAAATCTCATCATTAAGCGACAGCAGCCTAAAAGATGACTTCTATCCAAGAGTGACAATGAGGGGCACCTATCGTGTTAAGCAAAATATAGCTGGAATGAATGCAATCGGAGCAGATATCCAAAAGACACTAAATCCTTGCTTTGCATTGTTAACAAAGACAATCTCAACATTGAGTTTAACCTCTAAAGTTGCGTAAATCAATCTCCACATTCAGCGATGGCTGCCTCATCCGAGAGGTCTTCTGATGCATGCCCAGAGAACGCTAAATTTACGCAATGTATTGATGCTGTGTAAGGTACTTATGGATGTCACACACACAAACTTATTTCATTGTAACAAATTCTCCGATCGTTGGAAATACATGTCACAATCATAAGTTGGCTAGTAACAAATACCAACAAGATACCGTGATACCAAAAAATGCTTTAGAAGTATTTAATTGAAAAAATCCGCAAAAGATTGTCATTGTGTATAACACTCTTCGTCCATTCGGGAATGAGAATAGCGCTCGTCTTTATAAATAAATAAATATCAAAAAAAGTCAGTCATAAAATCTTAATATTTTACCTACAATATATCTTATATCTCACCAAACTAAGAACTCTATCATTATAAGATTGCATTACATGTTCAGTTCATTTCAGGCTCTTTTTATATTAATAAAATGTAATAGATATTTTAAAATTAACCCTTGTACAAAATGAAGGTGTGTATCGGTAATATAAATTACATTGCAATCTGATAAAAGTACAAGTGCAGACATATTAAATTTATTGTAAAATAATGTTATGAAGTTATTCATTAAAGTGCACATCTTTGAAAAGTGATTCCAAGATAATGAAAGTAAAAATCAAATCAAATTGCTTTATAATAATACTAATAATACATGGATATTTAATACGCTAAGTATAGACTGAAATAAGTAAAAGAGTATGATAAGGCAAAAACTGAAAAATTATTAATAATTATATATTAAAATTTTAGTTGGCATAAATATTTTTCATATCCCGTGTCGTAAACATTCAGTAAAAAAATGTACACTCTTTATTATTTTTTATTTTTATGTAAGGTCACACATAGTGACAAAACCCGATTACCATTATGAAACATGACACAAAGACTCTGAGAAGACACAAATGGACGCACTCCAAAATAATAGGAAAATAAGAATTAAGATAAGAAAATGCTTAAATGCATTTAAGTTTCACCAACTCTCCATTATCATTTGATTTTCACAATATCATGAAACATTCCACATAATTCTATCGTCTAGCAATACAAATGATTATATCGTAAGATAATACTATCGATACTGACTTTGTTCAAAATTGAAGCAAAAATAGGTGCATTATTCGACCATGAAATCAGAAAAAAGGTTCTTCTACACTCTGCAAATGGTTCTCGTTTATAACTTCTTAAGATAGGCAGAAAGACAATCTACACACATCTAGGAACCAACAAATGCGGATTTTAATAAGGCAATAATAGATGGAGGATGGAAATACACAGAAAAAAGGAGAATCTAAATAAAATTTTGAATAAAAAAAATCAAACAAACTTGTCCACCTGTTCATTGCCAAGATAATCTATATAATTACATGTACTTACTCAGAATACAATATCGTTAAATAATTTGTTAAATTCCCAAATGGAACTACAAACATGTGATGAGAAAAGAAATGCGTAGGCACAATTGAAATATAAGAAAACATCTAATTAGGTTCAATTAAGGACTAACATGACTTTTTCAGTTTTTCTGAGCTATAAAAAACCAGTCTGAATGATAAATATTAAACTTTAAATTACTGAATATGTTAATGATAGGATATCTATATACTCATCATATAATTTTGGAGCTTTGCTGCTCTAAGTCTTTATTCAGAGGGTAATAGTTTTAAATGGTCCCTGAAAACCCACATTTCAGTGATAAGTTTGTAGTCTACCCAGGTCTTTATATTTTGTGTTTACATAAATACTGTTAAAAAATGTCACCTTGAGAGGAAAATATCACTTACGTTTAAATAAAAAAATCTCTTAAATTTTAAATACAATGTTTTAAATGCATTTAAAAAAAACAATTGAAACTGACTTCAAATTTTAAAAAGGAAATGACATTTCATTTTCAATCCGCATAGGCTATTTTAGAATTATACAGGGTTTTCCAATAAGAGGTGTTATTTTGATATTCAATCGTAAAAGATCAATGGTTTCGTTGCTTGTGTGGCACGTAGGGCCGTCTTGTTGAAAGTAAACGTTGTCCAGATCATCTCTCGAAAGCGCAATCCATTCACCGTAACTGTTGCTCCAGCCTCATTTTCGAAAAAGTAAGGTCCAATGACTCCGCCGGACCATAAACCGCACCAAACAGTCATACGTTGAAGATAGAGAGGCTTTTCAACAATAACTCTTGGGTTTTCCGAGCCCCAGATGCGACAATTTTGCTTGTTGACGAAGCCACCGAGGTGGAAATGGGCCTCATCACTCAAGATGATTTGCATTTGATTCACTCAAGTGAATTTTAATAATTTCAATGCGTTGTTGAAGCGTGTATCGTTCCATTTTTATTAATGGCGTAGTTTCTGCTTGTCAAATGTCAAAAAATGACAGCTTCAAAAGTAACATCTACCGAAATAGCGGGCTATTCAAAATAACACCTCTTATTGGAAAACCCAGTTCTGGGGCGGCGATTACATCTGCAGTAAAAATGATTGTTTCGATGAGGAATACTTAACACAATAATATTTTGATATCTGTAGCAGTTAATTTATGTGTTTCTCAATAAATTATTAAACACAATTCACAATTGAAAAATAAATGCACACAGGAGTTACGGTGTTACAGATCGCATAATATTTAAGTAGAACAGAAGAAGTATATATGTAGAATGAACAGTAAGTAAACAATTAGGAACATAAGCATATAAATACTTAATTGATGGAATGAAAATTAAGAGAATACTAGATAATAATATAAATTATTTGCAACAATTCTGCAACTCGTCATTGAAAATTAATATATGTACTCTATAGTCTACTAAGGTTTTGCTTCATAAAAGCTTTTGTTTATAGTTGTTCCAATAACTTTACCAAAGAAAAAAACAAATTATTTACAAGGTATAAAAAAGTTTTTCACAAAATAATTTCATACAGTAAATTCTAGTTAATTGAACCCCATTGCTAGACGGCTTATAAAACAGGCTTTAAAATTTGACCAAATGATGATGGGTCGAGAATCGGTAGTTACCTGGAGCCGTTATGAAGTGGCCAATGTCAAAAAACGTTCATGTAATGACAATGTCTAATTTGACATTCGTACATTTTCTATGAAAATTAAATCACACATGTACAAGCGTCACAGCCAAAAGGTTCATAAAAAATGTGTTAAAAAGCATCTGCAAATCATAAAACAAACACACTGTGATATACTAATTTTAAAAACCTTATTACAGTCAGTTATATTGTGCTGGCTACGTGGTAATCTCAAGCAAGCCTTAAACAGGGTAATGTATAGTCCGTTTGACTGGAAGGCCAAGCAATTTTTCCAGTTTGAGGGTGTGTCCCAAAATCTCCAAGCAGGAGTGGACTAACTGTTATTCATGCAGGGGAACGTCGTTGCGGCGGTAGGCTTCTGTGTCGAGCCGCGTCATGTTTAGCGCCTCCGTCTTGAGGAAGTCCACGGTCTTGTACACCGTGGGGGACTCTACGGCCGACCGGGTCTTCATGTGCGACGGTCCCGAATCCTGAAACAAACATATGGAAGTTCAAATAGGACCTACGGAGCCAGAGGCACGTATGTATAACAGTTACATGTTGTCAATAAACTTTAAATTATGCATACTACATAACAGTTCCATGATAAACAGAATAGGTACAAAACAGAACACAAAAAAGTGATATGTAAGATATGAGAAGTGGGACAATGGGACAATGGGCATCCCCATTAAGGAAGGGGGAATCTGATCTGGCCAATAAACATAGCTAAACCAATTCAAGCCATGTTTTAATTTTTTCCAGGAGTTATTATTATATCCTGATGAAGCTTGGTTGAAGCGAAACCGGTCGATGTGTAAAATAATAAATATTCGTGATTAAATACAAAGTGTGTGTTTTATTTTAAAAAATACAATGTTTTAATTCTGAATGGTAGCCTCGCACCAAGTTGATAATGAAAATACCTTTAACTATGGGCATGTATGTGATAAAACACAGGCTTTACAACAGCAATCCTTGATCTAGGGTTTATCTCACGGCCCTGCCACGGAGGCGAGTTATTAAAAAAATGAGAAATATTCAGTAAAAGAGGCCTTAAATGAAAGCACATTTAATATGTATCACACTCAATACAACATATATCTCAATCGACTAAAATTAAAAAATACTGTGCAAAGCTTTAAAAAACAGATACAGTTTTATTGAAAAAATAGTTAAATTACAGCATTCATAATTAGCATCATTGGTAAAAATAAAAGTACAGGCAAATCATTTTAAAGAGAACTCTTCAAATATATTTGTGCTCATCGACAGTATTAAAGAGGACACTTCGAATGTATTAGTGCTCATCGACAGTATGAAAAGTTAAAAATTAAAGAGGGCACTTCAAATGTATTTGTGCTCATCGACAGTATGAAAAGTTAATTTTTTTTTACTAGTTTGGAATATCCGCCCATCTATGAACCTTGCAAATGTCCAAAGATACTAGGTGCATAGCAACTGTTATCAATTATGTTTTAATTTAGACTCGCGATTCAGTTCAACAATGTTCTTTTCATATTTTTTTGTTTCATTCTTCAGCTTCCCAAAGCCGAGTCTCCAGTGACAATATTACCACAAATATTGAACCAAATGTTGGTGGAAACATGAAACATTGGGATAGGACACAATGTTTTTGTTTTGTCCAATTAATGTAAAACATTTGGTTGCTGGAGAATAGTGCCAATTTAAAATAAGTCTTAACAAAATGTAAACATAATTACTAGTACTTCTGTGAACTGCAAAATGTTGAATATTCCAATTTGACAGCTTGTGTGGCAGAACGCGTGTGCACACTCTGGCATAATAAACAGATACTATCAAATATGGCTACCATCATTGACCGAACCCGGAATTCACAAACAAAATTTACACACAAACGAAATGCAAAGTGGTTGAGTTGAAACAGGACTTCGCTATGCTCAGTCAATTAATAAATAAAATATTTTTTTGTTCCATCCAGTACACCACTTCACAAAGCAAGGGGATCTTTAAAATGATTTACATGTAAGTAGCTATGTAGGTATTCAAGTAACTCACCGAACTGGGAATGTCCAAATCCAAGTCCAGATATTGAAGCTTCTTTTTATTCATCTCGTAGCGCTGAGATCTAAAGTACGCATCCTGGAATATTAAAAAGGTAAATTAATAAAATGTGTAGGTACATAAAGGGGACCAAGGGAGAAGGGAAAAGGGGAGAAATGTTTAAATTAAGTTTGATTATGCAGCTTTCCCATAGTAAGCAATAAATAAATTCAATTCTGTTTTGTTGGGCTCTTGCCCCCATGCCAATGACGGTTTGTTACACAGAATAACAATTCATCAAATTTCAAAGTTAATATTCAAGAAATATGGTGCAAAGGGCTCCTCAGATGACTCGATAGTGACCAAATGGGGATTTTCAGTGGTCGAGTCATACAATGGCCTGACATTGTGAAAATCCTATAAAAGTTCTATTACTATCCAAGTATTGTGAAACAATTGGCAAACAATGAAATAATACTTACAGAGAATTGTTCAAATTCCATTATATGCCTTCTCTGCACCTCAAACCCACAGAAAAAAAGATCTGTTTAGTTTGACATTTGTGATTTCTAACTGAGAGTGTGAAATTATGTTATCAGACCATTTGGGAGGAGAGAACAGATTTTTGGCATCCTCGGGGTGAATTTTGACATAATATGGATGATCATGTGACCATGTAATGACCATGTTGAATTTTGGAACTATGCCCATGCATTTTTTATTCCACAAATCTTTTGAATTGTTTTCTTATTTTCGATTATTAGGGTAAAATTAAATAATCATTGAACATTTTGATGTCAATGGAGAGTTCTGTAGAATTTAATTCAGGGCCTAACAATTAATTAAAATCTCCTACTACCATCACAGAAAGCAGAAAATGATGCTTGTGCAGTAGTGGCGGACTTAGCCAGCCGAGGAATTGAACACAAGACGCCTGGGGAGACCCAGAAGCGATGCCAACTCAGCCACTGACCGGTCTGACATTGCAATGAGGATTTTCTTACCGGGTGATCTAAGGACATGGTTGTTACTACTCGAGGCCGACCCGGTTTTAGTCCGCGGTTAACAGCAGGAGGACTCTTCAGGTTCCAGTACTGAAAAATAATAATACTTAATTATAAAATATTGAAGTTTGATAAAGACCAGAAAGCAAGCACCATGCTGTCAATTTATTGAGAAAAAACAATTATTAATGAGAAACAGAAAATAATAGGGAAGAATCCACAACACTAATTTACCTAACACATCATCCGTCAACAAGATCT
The DNA here is from genome assembly GCA_026573805.1 of Hesperophylax magnus. Taxonomy (NCBI): domain Eukaryota; kingdom Metazoa; phylum Arthropoda; class Insecta; order Trichoptera; family Limnephilidae; genus Hesperophylax; species Hesperophylax magnus. The sequence goes on from JAIUSX010000071.1 coordinate 2,560,848, forward strand.
AATTTGGTCAGGCCATCGTATGACTCGACCACTGAAAATCTCGGTTTGGTCACAATCAAGTCATCTGAGGAGCCTTTTGCACCATATTTCTTGTAGTTTTATTACCCCCTTACTTATAAATGCGGTGTAAATATTATGCTGCGCGCAAGGTCAGAACCATTGTGATTGTTTAGTTAAAACCGTCTTAAATCAGGCTCGTGACCGGCTTTACCACACTAATGTTGAACAGGTGTGTAAGGATCTAATTAGCAACAGCCTAAGTGATTAACACCTATTTTTGGGTACTTTACAACACTAATTAACCCTTTTACCAACTTTTGTGAAATATATCCTCTTAATAAAGTTAGAAAACCCAGTTAGGAAAATTGCTTACACAGAAAAAGAATTGAACCATGCAGGGTTAAAAGTTTATTCAATTACTGTTGCGGACAAAAATAAATTTCGAATTACGAATTAAGGAATTTCAAATTCCAAAATTATTTTGTATGAAAAAATTTTTCTGTGGATATTTATTTGGCGAAAATTTCGAATTACGCGTTTTTTCTAATTATCAGGGTTCGAATTAACAGGGTTTATTACTCCAGCAAGTTCCCTAAACAAATACTTTATATAGTTTATAGTACTGAGTTCAATGAACTGGAGTTACACAACTGAAATTAGTATTTCTGATTCTGTTACTATCGCACTTCCAATTGCACTTCGGAAACTTTGTGCTATCTACATAAATGACAGGGACAAATCTTAAGGACAGGTGTGTGACCAACCATCACACTTGTCATGTGATTCATGGGGCCGACAGCTATTGTCAGTGTTATGTTTGTTTATTTGATCTGCTGTTGATTAAGCATTCAAGCTTAAATGTCATCAATTAATAGCGAACACTCAGGCCGATAAACGGCAGCCAATTGGGGCAAAATATTCAAAATGGTGCTGATCATGTATTTGTGACAAGTTTATGTCAAATAACTGGAACTGAGTATTGGCGGAGGTCCCAAAAGTCTGCAAGTGGACAATCAAGAAAAATCACCCGCATTGCTTAGCAGAATGGGTTGTTAAGGATCAAAAGCATTTAAGATAAAAATATAAAAAATAAGCGTCATTAATAGTATGTATAAGCATGTTAACAAACTGAGTTAGCAAAAGGTTTAGAAATTCTAATCCCAGTCCTGGTCAAAGCCTTTTTTCAAAACGGTCAATTCGTGGTATGTTGTAGTAGTGGCAAAGGCAATTAGTAAAAGCAAAATAAAGTTTATAAACTAGTACCCCTCGGGAATGACTAAGTTCATTGTGGTCCAGATTATATCTGAATGGCTGGCCCCTCTCAGAAGGGGGGGCGGCGTTGTAATATGTCACTTTACCGTGGAGGCGATGCGACCTTGGCATGTCGTATGTGTAGTTTGATAGTGCAACCTTCAAAACAAATTATTACAACTGATGAACATAGCCTGATAGTCGTCAAGTTCACAGGATGGGCGATTGAACAAGTGAATGATGAAAAACAACCAGTATAAAAGAGGCGATCAGCGCAGAAGGTGTATAAGAACGAAATTCATTATTATTAGAACAAAAAACTATGCTATAATTTAATAATAATAAACCTTTTGATCATTTGGAAATCTTTAATAAAATTTGATTTCATTCTGTGTCAGTGGTGGTTTATGGCCTACTTAATCGGAGATTAAAAAGGGGGAAAAAAGCCCACATTTACATAGACAAAACCCATATTGGTCTTTTCCATAATACTAAATATATTATAATAATCTATGGAAACATATGTACATGTTTCCTTACATTTAAAGGAATCTCAACACTTCCCCGCAAAAGGTCCGTGGCTAAAGAATGTAAAGTCGTAGGTATAGATTATAATATGAAAATCACTATTTTCGCAAGAAACTGATTGTTTTCTTAATATATAAAAGTGACCTTCTCAGTAATTAACCTAATTTAATGACAACTTACAACGCGATAATCACAGAAAAAATCTTTTGATTCTTACAAAATACTATTCTACACAAATTTGGTGTTAACAAATCTCAGTCGCTGCGAACGCGAGCATCTATTACATTTCCAAGGTTTGCATGTCTATGTTTTCTATGAATCTAAGAATTAAAATGTGACAGAAGGTCCATGACAGTTATATTCATAATGCACGTATATGATTTGGGATTCGTTTCGGACTTGCTCTTGGGCAGTATGAGTATCACACAGATGGGTGGATTTTTTAGCCTGGAATTTGAATAATGCGCTGTTTCAAGTATGGTAAAATTATAATACAAGTTTGTCTACTTTGTTATCTTTTTTATGGGAGTTCACTGCACAAACGCACGTTAGAGATAACTGCCACTGGTCAGTGTCCTAAGTACCATTTAGTAAAAGTAAATCAATTCAAGGCTATTCGGTAGAATGGATTAGAATGCAAAATATGTAGACAACATTATTCTCAAGGGTAATTACATATTTAGCAGTAGAATAGAAAGTATGTTTAGCTGTTTTCTTTACATATTTTTCATTTGTTATAAATGATCATCTTCTTTACATTGTTGACCAAGTTCATTATTCATTATCAGAATACATATTTGATTTAAAAAAATAAACATAAGTTGCATTCATTTCAATACGTCATATTGAGCTCTCTGGAGCACAACTTATATAGATATAATAGAAAACTTACAGAGGTGCCTCGGAGATCTCTCAGACCAATCAAATTAGAGTGTAATTCCGATGGCTCGTGAATTCTGGGACCAATAAATGCTTCTCTGTAACAAAACAAGAAGTGACATAGAGCATAAATCATTAAAAAACATTTTGTGGGTTTGAGCGCTAAAGAAAATTCAGGAATACCACCGAGAGCTCTGATAGCTGTAACCTCACTCTTTCTCATAAACAACGCAAGTAATAGAAAGAAAGGTTACAGCGGAGCACTCAGCGGCAGGAGTATAGTGTACTGGCGCATTGCATTAGATGGGCTAGAAACATGAAGGGCGGGCAAGGGATTAAGGTACGCAACATTATAAATAATAATGATTTTCTGCAATATGACACAAAATTATGTGGGTTGAAAAATTCAGCAAATTAACATTAAACATCTAGTTTGTACAAATGTTCAGCAAACAACCGCACATGCAGGTGCAGTCCATAGAGGGTGTAAAACTGTGATTAGATATAATTAATTGACCATGGACTGAGTTCCTAAGACGCACATAACACCAAGCAAAATTTTTTTGCAAAAAAAATCACTTGGCAAGGTTTATTAGTGAATCACAATCGCATTGAAACCAGAGGTATTTTCTAGTAAAACCTTGTAAGTCAGTTTAAGACAAATATAGAGGAAAAGATAAAAACCTTATCAACACTTATTTTCAGTAATAAATTTATATTGTTTATTTGGTTATAAAATAAGGTTTCGGCCTGTTGTTTTACTTCCTCAAAAACTTTTTTCTCAAACTGACTCTTGAGGACATCTTGGTTTTAATAAGTAATATGTTTGAAAAGTGGGTTACAAATACACAATGATTTTTATTATTTGTTAGGTAATACAGTAGCAAATATTTTTGAGAGTTTCAGTCTATTATAGTCATTTTATCAAGGTCATGTAGCAAAGTTACATTAAAAAAATAAATATGGAAGAAGAATGGCAAAACTCATAAACCATAAAACCAATAAACATCCATATCGCTGCTACTCTAATAGGAGTTTAAAAGATTAATAATTTTCAAAATGCAAAATCGCTTTTATGCCATCACTGTATAGTAGAACTCCGATAATTACAAAGGCACTGAAGTATTCTAAAGTAAACAATACATTACACAGAGAAAAGTTATAAAATTGAATTACGCTTTCATGACAAAAAGTTTTTTTTATTAGCGATCTTCATTTTTTGTCCAAATACGTTTCTTTACGAATTAAAAATATTATGCAATAAAAGTTTTCCATTTTACGCACATCTAAACACACCAAAAAAACTTTTTTAATGCATGTAAATTAGATAATTTACACGCATTACTTTTAAACCATGAAAAACAAGGCAACAAGTAAACCTTTTACAATGAGAAAACGAAAAAAAAAACGAAATTGTCAATAAAATTAAATGTATACAAAAAAAGGATAAGTTACTAGGAAACTACAAAAACAAAGTAACGGAAAACCACAGGAAGAAACTGAATTTAATATGCAGCATTACTTCTAAGCTTCTTACAGAAGCTTTAAGTCTGTGACAGACCACACGTTTGTGGCTTGGCCTATTTCAGCATATCACTCGCCATACATTCCCATTGGGATTATATGACGAGCGATATGCTGAAATAGGCCAAGCCATAATGATTATAGCATAATCTGTTAGTCCCATTATGGTGGAGGGTGCGTAAATTGGATCGGCAAATCGATGAATTGAGTTGGGGAACACAATATTTTCAAAACCAGTAACATTTACCCTGTTTCCGAATTATGAGGTTCTATTGTGTGCGTAAAAAACATTATATATGTATGCTACATAATAAGTAATATTGAGGAGAAAACTAACAAACTAACTAACCATCACGCCATTTCACCGTAAGGGTAGGCAAAGAGGATAGATACTCCACACACTGTCTCAGCATACACTCCTTGCTTCATTCAATTTATATATCTGTTTAAATATTGTTATTCTGACTGTTCTTCATTCATCTGCTCTACATGTCCAAATCATCTAACTTCCCTTTCTTAATCTTAACCATTGCGCTAACATCATCTATGCATTATTTCATTAGTCACATCATAAGTTTTACCATTTGTATATTATGAAGAATAAAAACATATATACTTTTGAGTTGATTCTGCAGTGAGGTGTGAAGGCTTGGGTGGGCGAGGCGGCATAGGAGTTCCTGCAAAAATAATAACTTCATGTAGTGGCGGCTAACTCAAAGGAGTGTTGGAGCAACGCACTTCCAATATTTTGGTCAATCTAAAAATAATAATTATCAATCGATAATGATATCACCGACAATCGTAGCAAATAACAGTAATAAGAGTAATGCTATATTGTTACTTTAAAAAAACTCCAAGAATTAATTCAATAGGAACGAATTCCATATCGCTCATTGAGAAACGTCACCCGGAAACAGCAATTATCTATATGCGCAGAGCGTGGTTGCTGACCATAGTATTGAAATTTCTCCGAAACCTAAGCCAATGGCTGTTGCTCTTCGGCGAGATGGCGCCACTTTAGTTTACAGCTCGCATACCGATCATTCCAGCAGGTCGGTATAAGCTTCAAATTTGCTATTTGCTAGTGTCTTTCACCGCTGAAGGTTATCCCTTACGTAGGGATAGATTGGCAATATTTTTAACGCACCAGCAATTTTTGTGAGTACCAGCCGCCACTGGGTATATGTATTGTTTAGCAATCTTTAGTAAATTAGAGAATAATTTTGCAACAAAAAAAATATTATCTAAAAAACTAAGTTATTTCAACATTGATGTTTTATTCTTAAGTGTGAAAGGCAGAAAATACAAAATAATAAAAAAATAAATAATTACCGGGAGAAATGCGATCTGATACAGATAGTCTTCCGAATGTTTTACTCATAAGCCTCTGCACAGCGTCCAGTTCACCATCTAAAACAATTTTTTTAAAATTAGTTTGATAAAATTACAAAATTAACAATTAAAATTATTATGGGTGAAGAAATTACGACTGCGATTATTAATTAAGAAAAGAGAAATCGAAATAATGCCAGAAAGAACATTTTACAAGATGTGTCATTCACTATTTGCAGAATGAAATTATTCCACATAAAACATTGAGATTTTTTGTTTATTTACATTAGCTTAGGAAAAAAATTCCCCCAGAGCCTGTCATCTTTGGGAGGGTTTGTGGATATGTGGAGGGTTTTTTTAGGGAAAAGAAGGAAATGAAGTTCTGGGAAGGAATAATCCATGAGGGGTGGGTAGGAATTTGGGAGTCAGGTAGACCAGGAGTGACGGGCGTTTGAATTTATCCCTCCCACTGTGGTGGAAGTGACGGGTCGAGAGAGTTCTGCTGGGAAAGGTTAAAAAAATCTCCTCAACTAGTCCATCCTAATCCGGCCTGCCTCATAGTAGATGGGCAGATGGCCCCTGAGGTGATATCTCACAAAAGCGGCACTATAAAAATTGTCCAATATTATTATTATTATCTGCCGCAAAGACCCAGACAATCCTCACCCCATGAACCTGGGCACCCCGACAGTCAAACCAAGTCACCAAACGTAACAAACCACTTGGAGTGACCTATGGCAGAGATGTTGGTTATCCGATGAATGGTTCCCGGGGCGGCGATACCCATACCCGCATCCTAAATTAAATACGGTTATGAAAAAAAGAATTTACAATGTAACCTTGATTGCTTATCAATTTGCATTTTATTATGCAGAATGCTCAATTATGATGTCTTAGAACAACATTCAATTGCACAATTCTTAAAAAGATGTACAGTTAAGCAAATAAGTTTTAATTGGTTCATATCATGAAAGTGACAAAGATCATTTTGCCAAGTCAGAAGTGTGATTCATTTTTCCGCCTACGTCATGAAATTTGACTTGGGTATTGTTACTCTATTTGGTTTTTGGGTCAATAAGTTAATAATAATAATCAGGTAATTTGCGTATCGCCATTTTTGTGAAAAATCGCTTCACAGTGCCTTTGATTCAAGGGTTTTGTGCTTTCCACTCGTTAACCCATTATTTCACTTCTGCCCCGATGTTGGACATTGTAAGGCAAGAGGCATCATTGGCTTAAGGAGGAGGCTGACATTACAATACCAGAAGACAAACAACAATATTTAAATAAAAATCGGATATGGTTATCCGAGATACTATATATGTTACAAACCAATTTCATTAGAAATTTGGTAATCATTTAAAAAAGGTAGCTGCCAAAAATATGGGAAAAAATAATTGCAAGATGATATATTTAATTCTGAATTTGAATTTGACTTTTAATAAATAGGTTCCAATGGTCGAGTGGTTTAACCCCTCCGACTTTTCGCGAACTTGAAGCTAAAATGTCTTTACCGAAATGTCAATTTCACGAAAACGTTGTGTTATTACCGCCTCACAATCAAAGCTCTATAAATGAAACATTACTGAACGGAGCCGAATAGTAAAAACTGTTTTAGAAAGGTTACAAAATAGGCTTTCAAATTGTTGTATCATAAATAAATATTAACATTTGTAAATATTTAAATTTAGAATGGAAACATGAAAAAATTGTAAAAATGACTCACCTGTAATGTTTTATGTAAAAACGATACTAAAATCACGGATAATGTAAAAAAAAACACTTATTTCATCGTACAAATGTACAATAAACAATTCTGTCACTTCACTTTTTGACCATTTCATACAAAATATATTTTTAAAAAAATAATTAAAACTAACGTCGTTTTACGATTTGGCGGGTAAAATTTGCTTCCACTGAGTAGGTCTTTTTACGGGTTTCTATGGATAATTTTGAATAGAGATGTGAAGCTTCATTCAATACGAATATTCTACTTTTTGTTTTAGGGATGTCACTAGAAGAATAACGGAGTTATGACGATTTTTGTGGAAACACACGCGTTGACGTGTAAACACGCTTATTGTACTTGACTGCTATCGTTATTTTATCGTGTATATCTGCTTACGTTGCTGACCGGTTAAGACACATGACCCGGTAAGACAAGAGATCCGGGTACGATTCCTAGTTGTGACCGTTTATTTTTTATTTTTCTGTGTCTTGTTCTATTTCATGTTTTGTTTAGATTTATTAATATTATCTTATTCTTCAACTATTTAATAAATTGGCAATGAGAATCTGAAATCTAATTTTAAGTATTATTGATCATCATAATATAATTCTGTTGTACTAACCACGGTGATTCATGGATTTGGCTTCATCATTTTCAAAGACTGAGTCATTATCGGGACAGTGCTCGCTGGATTTATTATGGAGGCCCCGGGGAGCGTGCCGGTCTTCGATCAGGCTGTGGAGTCGGGACGCCATTTCCATCTGCACCGCTTCGTGATTGCCGATCTCTCCATCCGGCTGGATATTGTTGTAGTGTGAGTTGAACACAAATATAAGTGATTTATCACCCTCCTGAAAACAAGTTAAAAAATGGCAATATTATATTTAGGTACATATGTAATAACATTTAAAGGAAACAGTCCCGTGGCCATATCCCTTTCCCTCCTGTTACGGGCTTCATATGCTTTGCCGGGTAACCTGAGTAAGAGATATAACCAAGCAATGCAAATTCTATTAATTCCTTTCACACATCTCTTTCCCTTGTCTTACATCTCTCATATTCATCTGCTCTGCCGGGCAACCTAAGATAGAGTTATAACAAAGCAATTCAAATACTATTCATTCTTCTGACATATACTCCCCCAGTCCCCAGTGTGTTTGGGGTAAGTTCAATATACCTCTACTGTTACAGAAGGCCGCGTGACCGCTTGAATGTTAACAAAACATTTTAATAATTTAATTATGCTTAAAACTAACTGCGCAAATATAAACATTCCACTCTACACCTATGATTCTAAATATTGTCATTAATGAATGTTTTATTACGATGGAAATATATCTCTACTAATAATATTTTTTAAAGATAATTTTAATAAAATAACTCTGTTTGGACACCACCATATTGACCGTATAAATAAATATATAAAATATATGAATAAATAATAACTAAAATTATTATTTAATTACAGTGCAATAGGAATCATAAAAGGATGAGCGAACATCAATTTGAAAATGGTGAGTGGGGGTGGATAAGAGAAAGAGGGTAAGGTGTAGAGAAGGAAAAGGCGAACATGTCAAAAATTGGGCTTTCTTTTGAAAGAATTTAAATCAACAATTGTAATCCCTGTATACTTTTAAATAATAAAAATGTGATGAAATGTTACAATGTTGTAAATCAAACCGTTCGTGCACAAGTGACAAGAATTTTTTGTGGCATTGGAATTTCACCCTAGCTGGAATTTTTTGAAACGCGATTTAAACCTCTATGCCATAAGAAAGTACATAAAATTTTTTAATAGAATCCCATGCGCTTGATACACGGGTCCGGTGTTCCAAAGGTTAAATAAAATACTGTGTTAGACAAAGCTGGATAAATTTGAATGCTGCGCTGATAGTGTTTTAGATTGGAAACTAAAAAAAAAACTAAACTAAAGGAACCAATTGCCATACAAGTAGTTCGGTCTTTAAGTTATTTTAATAATTATTTGAGTCAAGTAAACTTACTTGAACATTTTGTTTCGGTGGACCAGTAATGCACTCCGAAATCGGAATATAGGGCCCTGAAGTATTGTTGGGTGAAGGCTGACTCACTGCCGCTGTCTCTCCTCCGCGGGTGTAGACTATAAAAGAACATAATCATTATTTAGCTGTACATTGAAAATCACAAATGAATGACAATTTCTTTACAAAATTTTAAGACTGTATTAAAAATTAATCCGTAAAAAAAAAAAGTTTTTTTACTATAATATATATATCCATATTCAAATGTTTTTTAAACATTAAAAAAATTATTTGACGGAGGATACAAGAACCTTCCTACCCAGAAACTGGAGTCAACAACTCTACCAACTGAGCCAAATACTGATTGGATAAGACCAACATATATTATTTATTAAAAGGATAGGAAAAAGTACATGTAAGTAATAAGGTTTACAATTTACAATTAACTGCTGTAATGTCATTGGCTTTGAGAAAAATGCATGTATGTCCGCATGATTGCCACCAAAAGTTGAAAGAATGCATTGTTATTGACAAAGAGTCAATCTGCTGAGTTTCACCTCGATCAGATGTCGGGAAGTGGGTTAATTTAAACGTCCAAAATTTGCATTCTTTCACCAAATCAAAAGTGAAAATCAAATAGATGTATTTAAAAATTAATATTAGCTGTTGTAAGCCTATTGTCCTTTAAAAGGACATACATTTTTAAATAAAAATTATTCTCATTGCGAAAAAATCATTTGTGACTAATAAAGATAAATAAATAAATATTGCAACGAAATAAATCGCAATGATTTTTTAGTAAATCTTAATTTAGGGAAAATATCAGCTATTACCACTAACAAATATGTACTATTAATTTCACCTCCAACTTCTGACGTTTCCTATACATCCTGATGGCAACCTGTTACACTATCGCCTCCTAGCGGCATGAGTTGTGCGCCTTGGTTTTCTCTCATACATTTTTATGTTAAATTATATTCTTTATTTTACTTAATAATAATAATAATGATTTATTGTCTTCTTTTCTTAGTAACATAGACCTAATGATATCCTCACTGGGATCTTCCGTGCTGAGGATGTCATTTACATAATATAATTTAATTATAAGAAATTAATATTACAACAAAGTAACATATGAATTTAATTATAAACATATATCATGTAGTATAATATATATATATTTTTTTTTAATAATTTTTAATAACTTAGGATGAGAATTTGAACAATTCATCGAATTTCAATGTTGAATTTCAAGTTCTGTGAAGGTTCTATTCTTACCCGTCTTTGATAAATTATGCTAGTCTAAATTTTTTTTTTAAATTAGATATCCCAAAAAATATTAAAGCGGTTATTAACTCTGTCTTTGATGGTTTAGAAAGGTAATAAAATACTTATATAATTGTGAAAATTTTACAAATAGATATTTCTAAATATATTATAATATGAATGAACTCAAAAAAATTATAATTTATAAATATAATATATCAAAACATTTAATATATTCGATAATTCAAAATACATACAAAATTCTGTTTTTCCTCCTTCATATAATCTGGGCCACTTCAAGACCTTCATTAATAAATCCTTTCCTACAGCCCTTACCTTAACTCGCCTCACAAGGCTGCCCAACCGGGTGGCTACATAGCTCCCCTGCCTTTACACTATACAGACATGGGCGCTCTTTTGAGGTGTCACATAAAAAAATACAAAAATGTGTTTTGAACATCAACATTGATGGTGATTATAACATCAACTTGAACACATAATGCCACATGGAACTATCACAGATTTGCTGAATAAACCCTAAAATTTTAATAATTATATTTTCATAGTTTAATCCACGTTTTACGTAATCAAGAAAATTCTAATTGCTATGATTTAACGAAATCATTTCACCAACTATAAACCTGTCAACGTTTATTGGCATTTTGAAAAATGACTTGGGAGGGTTTTTGCTGTTTATTCGTAAACTGAACCACGGAACCCACTATTTTTAAACATTTTCATATATTTATTTTATCAATATTGATCAAAATACAAATTAGAAAACACAAAATACTAAATAAATTCAATTTGCCGCCATTGAAAGGCATGTCAAAGTCAACATGCTACATTAGCTCACTCTAGCGGCTAGAGTTGTTGAAATTGCGACTATTTCACTGGAGTTGGACATATTATTAATATTATAGGGTATTTGCTAATAAGTACTTCAGAACAAGTCTGTGGGCTTTTGAGCAAAAAAAAACTCCAGTAGTTTACAATGTACCAAAGGACTTAATAAACCTAATTTGCCCCTCTGGAAATAGACTACTAAAATGGGGCTGACACACTTGCGCTATACTATCATGGCTTGGCATATTTCAGTACATTCCTCGCCATACATTCCCAATGAGAAAACAGCGCGCTTGTAACGTGGTCTATCACAGAAATAAATCGATGATTCGGTATTTTAAAATATGTGCTGCGATTGGTGACAAGAAACATAACTTTTTAAGAAAGTTTCACTGTACACGAAAATGCCATGCATGCCTTCATGGTTTTACTACAGTAAAGAAATCTAGCGGTAAAACCTTCTAAACTGAAACAGTACACAGTAATTCAGAGCCCTACTATCGTAAAAGGTTATAATTCATCCTTTCCAATTTAAACAAGCACATTAAACTTCTTGATTCAAGCAAATAAATCAAAATATCTAGTGAAGAGGAAAAAATTGCATTGTTTTTGATATTTTGACAAGTGCAAAACAAGAGTTTGTGAGTGCGACAATAATGTGTGACTTTTTTCTTAAATAATTCATTAATAAGCATTTCAAGTTACTCACATTTATCATCATCGGTAGACTTCATACCGCATGCTTGACAAATAACCTCAACCCACTTTTCCATTTCTAAAACGCAATCTGCTTCCAGGTGGTAAACTCGTGTGGTGGTTCGAATAGAGAAGACCGATCCTCTGTAGGCTGAACCCTCGCTGCTTCTCCGTTGCATCTGTAATCCGGCGTCAACCTGAAAGAGAAAGGGAATATTTCAATATTGTTTCAAAGAAATTCTTCAAAGCCAATCCTGCAATATACTTAAGCTGGTCAAGAAAATTTATGTATGAATTAATTAATCAACTAATTTAAACGCCCTGATGGGCTTTTACATGATTTACTGCATAATAAAGTGCCAACAGAAGGTTTTTATTTTTAAAACAACAAAATAAATAACCAAAAAATGAACATAATACATGGTACTTATAATTTTAAAGAGAAAAAAAAAAATTAATCCAGTTTTAAAAGTGCAGATGGCATAAAAATAATATAAATTAAAGACGTCGATATTTACAATAACATATATAAAATACCCAATAGTTTAAGTACAATTTGTCAGCGAAAAGCTTTATAGAATGCAAACAAATGGATATCAATACTGCTTTTATAGCCATGGGGCAGCAAAAGAAAGATAAATCGACCCCTCCTACTTAAACTATTGTAACCCACAAAATGGTAATTTTAAGTTTATGTACATATCTAGTTTGGATGCTGTACAAATTTTATGTGGAAATTAACAAATATATATGTAAACAGGTTTTATACACTGTCATTTATCATAACTCCTTTGTGCTGTATGACCAAAAAAATTTTTAAACTGTTCTCCCCAATCAGGATTTTGAAGCAATAGTTTACGGAGGAGGGGCGAAATTTGTAACATCACCAATGCCATGCAGTTTTCTCAGTCACATTTATAGAGTTGTACAGGGTCCTACTTTCACCTCACAACTTTAACCATTTTCGGTGTCAGAATGCAATGAGGTCTTACAGATAAACAATTATGGATATTCGGATGAAAGTGTTTCAACCAAAAGTTATTATTGTTAATAAGGAGATGGTCTGCATGTCTCCCATAAGCCATAGGCCCATTTCGCTATCTCTCCTTATCCCTACAACAGGATCCCATGATACATATCCAATGAACGAAGTTTACCCACAATGTCATGGGATGTTTGTGCAATGTGACTCCCCGGGCATCTGAACTTTCTCCCCATCAAGGAGGGACCTTGGCATGGGTATTTCATCATGCTCTTCATATTTCCTAGAGATGTTGGTGCTTTCCACTAATAACAGCTGCCATGTCTCTGAGGTGTTAACATTCACTGAGATTCTATTTTGTACATTAATTAGTTGCCTTACTTCTTCTTGGACTGCGTTATTCATATCAGTTTTGGGATTTGACCAACTTTTCAGTATGGAATCCCAGTTCCAGTTTTTCTCGATCTTGGAACCGTCTGCAAACCAAACCCCCTGGTCCATGGAGGTTAGTCCTGGATGTGTGTCACTTTCTTTTCTTGGGGGTAAACCACTCTAAACAATGCCTGAAGCGGTGCTCTCAGCTTATTTGCAATAAGGAATTTGGGTCCATTTAATTCTTTTTATCAACATCTACATTCAAATTTAAATACTGGAAGTTTGTTTTCATTGTTAAATTAATTCTAATTTTTTTAATAAAAACTAAAATTTTAATTAATTAAAACTCTGGCAAGCGGTAAAAAGTGGGAGGGTGGGTGACGTCATCCGTGCGCTGAACGTCCTGTGGTTAGTGCATTTTTTTATTCTTTTGTAAAGAATTCCAGCATGTAACAGAAAGAGATGTTTAATTATCACTTTGTACAAACTTAACACGGAGTACATTTGACATCAGATTTAGTTCGACCAATCATATACACATGAAAGATTTTTAACGATTTATTAATTCAGAGAAAAAAAAAATTTATTAATTTATTAATTCACAAACACATAAATCATTATAAATGCCGATTTACATTCTCTTTTAATATTTTTCTTTTAGTGTGATAATTATATTTTAATTTTTAATCTTTATTTTTAGTTTAAATTTATCTTTATTTTAATGTTGTTTTTCTTTTTTTTTTAAATGTATAAATTCTTATATTATAAAATGGGGGCCTCAGCACGGGTAAACAACCCAGTGAGGCCAACATTACTGAATTAAAATATGAAATATTGTAAAATAATGTATCAACAATAAATAAAGAGAGTAAAAACATAGAAAATTGTAAGTATTTCAGAATCGCTGTTTTTTGATCTACTTGTGACTATAAGAAAATTACTCCTATAACAGATGTTATACCAAAACAAAAAATCAGTTTTATTTCCACCATTGAAGGTTCATTGTAGTCTTAAATAACAATAAGCAGCGATGATATGCTAGATGATATCTGGCATAAAATGCATTAATCAATACACAATATTTAGATAATGACAATATTTACTAACTTGTTCACACAAATCGAGATCAATGGTACCCTTCAATTTGCGACTATTTCTGTCGGCGTAGTATTCCAGAAAGTACTGTCCGGGCAACTCACACGACTGTCTCAAGGTAAACCAACGGCGACTCCATTTCTGAAATAAATCACAGGTTACGGATGATATTACTTGATAAAAAAATGCATGATATGTACATTGCAATATTCAGAAAAGCTGAATATAAAAGTAAAGGGTGGGGGAATATAATCTGCGGGGATCTAGACACCATAAGCAGAAAGTTGAATATTAGTAGAACATTTCACATAGTAGATTCAATCTGTTGCTGACTTAAATAATTCATGGTACGTTTTAGGGTCATTTGATTAGTGATGGCATGAATACGGCTTCTGCCTGAACTTAAACCTAAGTCTCGAAATTTAAGACCTTTACCTGCAGATAGATGCTTAAATTACTGCAGTCAAAAAATATTCTCAAATGGCTCAAGAGTGAGAACCAGTTGGAAAGACATTTACATTCTCCAGAGGCATGCGTTTGGATTTATTTACATTAAAATGTTTCTAATAATTTGCGCATTTGACCGGAACTCTAGATTCTAATTGAGCATGAAACCATCGTAAGTTGGGATGGGCTGGCCATGGAAATCAAGAACCATGTCTAAGTAGAAGATTGTTCATATGTGGATTTGTTTATAGCGTACTATACTTAAGAATCTTATTGTACATGAAACTATTGAAATATAGCAATAAACTGGCCATATGGAAAGAACACCGGATGAAAGGAAACTGAAAAGTATGATAAAGTGGGTGTCCCAGATGAGGCAGACATAGGATGGGAGGGCCCGGGGAATGGAGAGAAAATCATAGGGACCAGAGACAGTGGAGAACATTTGTGCAGTGTCAAATCCCTTTATGGGTGATGTGTAACACCTTGATGATGGTTGTGATGAAGAGTACAAAAAGGTGCATATTGGTAATTCATAATACAATATAGGCACCGCGAGTCTGGTCGCTGATTGTGATGTTTAATAGACCTTGCAGATATGGGTTTATATAATAAGTATTGTGAAGTTCTAATAAAACAATAGTTAAACAAATGCGCAATGCAAATAACTAATTCTACAGATAGGTACAGATAATGTATAATTAGAGCTCAATGCAATGGGAGATAAGAACAGCAACATTGTTAGGATGATCCAACTATTACAATTCTGTGTGCAGTTAATGGGTGCATTAATAAAATACATAAAGAATTAATAACCTTCTAATCATATTCCCATAATACATAATATTTTTCGTTACAACATAAATAATTGCAGAATGCAGCATTTACCTAGGTTGATCGTTACTAACCATATATTATTTATAATATAAATGCATATTATTGGGATCAAAGTACATGAAAATAATGCACATTATTTAAATCAATTAGGGTTACACATTATACAAATGTGTATATGGATCAAAGCAGACCACCCATTAGACATTGTCCTGTAGTGGGCCAACCCTAACATCAGGATGTCAGAAACTGTCAAATATATTTATTAAATTATGCAATTTTATTTTAAATCCTTTTTGCGCATATTCCTACAACAAAATAACGTTAAAAAATAGCGAAACGCATCGAATACGTAAACATGCTTTTGAAATTGTGATTAAATGACATTAAAATCCAATGAAATCATCACTCCCTCGAATCCATTCCATGAAGCATATTTTTTGTTTAGATTATCAACAGATGTTAGTTTTCTCGTAAGCTAACAGATAAATCAAAAGTGCGGGAAATACACTGAGACATATATTAGCAGATAGGAATGTCAATCGAAAAATGTGCATTTCGCACAAAACAAAAAACATTGATTTTGAAATAAGAATAAACACTTACGGCTCTCCATGCTACACGCTTCGAAGGAGGAGACTTGGTCAACCAGCCTTCGTAAACAATGTTCTTGTTTCTCGACATAGTTGCACGCCGCCCGTTGCCAACGTCTTTTGCTTAAAAGTCAGTAAAACACAAACACGAAACGAAAACAATCACAAACGCCGAAAATTGACAAATAAATCTACGAACACACGGGAAAAGAGAACAGTCAGCGACCACCCTACATGTGCCTACATGATACAATATACAATATGGAATTACGGAACGGAGTGAAGTGTGAATTACTGTGAAGTTGGATACGTACGAACTCCGGCTGTCCGGCATGAACTACGTACATATTACCACAGACGAAAAATTGACGTTTGCGGCCATAGAGAAAGTGACGCACAAAATTAAATTCGTACCAATTACCAATTGCAATTTGAAAAATTTACAAATCAACGAATTGTGAAAACGTGCAAATTCAAATTTTTAAATACATATTTGCAAAAATAATAATTTTAAAAGTTAGACAAAACAAAATTGTTTCATTATAATAGAACAAAATAAATCAACCTCTTTACAGGGAATAGAAGTCGACGACTCTACCAATTTCGCCAAATGCAGACTGGATAAGTAGGACCAACTTTTATTTAGTACATAAGCTCCTTTAATGTCAACCGATTTCAGAAAATAGCGTATTACATGTCAGCGTTTTTGTACGTTATTTCCGCATAACGTTGACAGAATGCATTGTTATCGACAACGAGTCGATCTGCTGAGTTTCAGCTCGATCGGATGTCGGAAAGTGGGTTAATTTCCGCTTCCAAGATTTACATTCATTTATTCATCACCGAAAACGAAAGTGAAATTCAAATAGACGTATTTAAAAAAAAAAAAACGTAATAAATAAATAAAAAAATATCAATTGTAATAGAATTTTGAAAATGCGCCAATAAAAATAAATTACTGTTTGTGGTTATTTACTCTTATTAGGTAGAGTCGCATTAGAACACCGAAAAATAACAATAAATATTTTTGGATGAAAATAATGACTCATAATAAAATGTTGTGAAATGGAATGAGTCACCTTTAGTTTTAGCCGGTATTTCAATTGCTTTATGAGCTCGGCTTGGGAGATATTTATGTTCGTCAATTTTATATTAGTATGTTTCCTGACAAGCTTAGGATTACAAACAAACTTAAAAAAAAAACAATTGAAATACTGGCCTTTTAAGTATAATTTGTTATTTTTCATTGCTGGTGTCAATCCCTCTTAAAAATAATGAAATTTCATGAATTATACATTTTTTGCATTGTCAGGATATATATTACATTTTATTTATTTATTTTATTTTATTAATACATGATTTAGAGGGAACATATATGGTTTTTGTGATATTTCACCCTCTATGCTAGGGATGACCCTGTGTTATGGCGGGTGAATTTTACAGTTTGTACAGAATCTATACATTGCTATAATATGAAAAAGAAAAATGATGTAAAACTAGTTTGGGTTGCAAGAAGAGAATGGAGAAGTTATAGAATTATAAGAAGATGAAAAGTTTGAGAAATTATTAATAAATAGATCACACTAATTAATTATGTACATACTATACCGCTAAGTTAGGGAATAAGGATATATTATGTTTTGTCTGAAAAGTGATTAAATTTATATAGTGTAGAATGAATGGGTATTGTAATTGTAATGTATTCCGCGTGTAAGGATCCATTTCGTAATTTGTTTTTTAAAGGAATGGGGTTAATTCACGGTTTTTAGGTTTTCAGGGATAAGGTTAAAGATTTTAGGAGCTAGGAAGAAAAATTGTCTTTGAGCTGATGTGGTATGTAGTGAAGGTACTTTGTAGTGACCGTTGGTTATTATTCCGTTGGTGTTGTTGTGTTGTAAAAGTGTTTTGTTTTTATATTTGAACAGGAAATGTATTAGCGAAAATTTTAGGTGGAGTTGTCGTATGTGACCTTATACTCTATGATGAGTCGAGTGGAGGGATATCTTGTCGGTGGCTTGTTAATGACACGTATTACCATTTTTGGGGCTTTTAGAAGAGGTTCGATGGTAGATTGTAGAACACATTGATGGTAGAACACGGATAGTGCTATAAAACACAAAATAATTTAATTATCGAAATTTTCTTCAGATGTTCAGATTGAGAAAAGGACGCTTAGATGGTTTGGGCATGTAGTGTGCATGAACGAAGTAAGAAGTATAAGGAGAAATGTGTCCCGATAGTCAATGGTACAAGAAGTAAAGGACGCCTGTGGAAAAATGGCATGATCAAGTGAAAAGGCCGTATAACAGAAGATTATGTATGATACGACATACGAATGAGAATGAAGCAAGAAGTGGCGGTCTATCTTCTCTGCCTACCGCTGCGGAGAAAAGGTGTGATGATTACTTAGTTTTAGGTAATAAGTTAGTTATTTATCTTGAAATTTCACGCCCAGCTGGGCTTTTACGTGTTTATATTTTTACCATAAAAACATCTAAATGAGCATAGAACCACAAAAACAAAGTACTCCACAATGCAAAATGGAAAATAGTAGATTACGAAGTACAATAAGTAAGTCGAATCAGAGCTGGGCAGTTTTTTACAAATTAAAGTTGTTGTTTTGCTTGCCGATATAAATTATAGTAAGAGCTCTTTACATTTTTAGTGGTTGATGTTTTAAATACATCAACACTATCCATGTGATCACTACCCAAATTTTGTATGCGGCGAACGGGAGTGTACAATACAATAGTGATTCCGTGTCGGAGTTGTCACAATAATACGGTAGATATTGCCTCGATGTTGGTTTGCGAGGTACATGGAATGAAATCAAATAATTTTATTTGATGTTAATATTTATTTTAGTTGAATTTTTTGTTTTCAATTTTTATTTTATTTATTTTTTTAAATTTTAATACCCTGAAGATGCTTGTGTTAAGCGAAACCGGACGGTATTAAAAAATAAAACAAATAAATCGTGGTTACAAACAAAGTTATTGTTTTATTTCAATTAATATGTCAAACCACAAAGTGACTACTTTCTACCAAAATATTAATATTAATTGATGAACATAGCCAATAAATCATTCGAGAAACAACTACGCATACGATAAGGAGTAAAATGATAGTTATATAGAACGAGAAAAAAATAATTTTTCGTTAATTTTCTGAAGATTTATGGAACCACTTATTTTGATCTGAAAAATTGGTTTACATAATATATTTCATGTTATTTTTAAAATAAATATTAGGAACAAATAATAAGCTTGTTTTAAAATTATTTTTTCATCCTTTCTTGTATATTTACTAAATCGTTTTATATAATGAAAAACATATTTGGAACCGTTATAAACAACAAAAAAAGCATTTTGCGAGGGTTAATGGTAGTGTTAGTAAAATTGACAAATGTTTAGTTTTTACGCATTAAAATGTGATTAGGATAAAAAATGATAACTGTCGGTATACATTGTCCATATTATTATGATATATAATTTAATATAATATGTATATAGTATATTTGCGCACGTTCCAGAGTGGAATATACTCTCAGTATCGCCCTGGTGTAGGACCACCATTCAGAATTGAAACGTTGCTTGAAATGTTCTTGGCCGTATTTGGTGACCAGATTTGAATAGCCAGGTACTTTCCCACCTTCTTCTTATCCACCTCCTTCATTCAGCCACACAACAAATCCCAATTGGGGGTGCCATAGTCTCACTGGCTCCAGACTGTTGGGAGCAGTTAGAACTCTTGTGTAGTTTCACATTATAAAGATGTGCAAAGGAAAAATATTTTTACCGTCGTGATATTAATAATTCTTATTCTAATCTTCTACAAAGATAATGTATGTATCTGAGTAAAATTTTAACTATTATTTTATAAGTAATAATTATTAGCCTGAAACTCTCATCCACATTGAAAAATCTCCTGATAAAAGATACATGAAGCCAACGGGACGTGAACCCGTGTCCTTTCGATTTCCGTTGGCCCGTTGTCCCGTTGGCGTCATGTATCTTTTATCAGGAGATTTTTCAATGTGGATGAGTGTTTCAGGCTAATAATTATTGCTTATAAAATAATTGTTACCCTTTGTGCTATGCATAAAAAATCTTGTCTTAAACATTAGTTTACCAAAAAAAATAATAATTAAAATTTTAACTGTTAATAAACACAAGTATACCCACGAAACCCTATGTGGGATTTTTTTGGTTAATCTGCTAAATGTATTATTCTTTACTTTTTAACTGTTTATATAAAAAAAAGTGTTTCCTTTATTGTAAAATTATACCAATGTATGTACCAGAAAAATTATTAATAAAAAAAATAGAATATACGTTATTCTACTGGTAGCGCTAATAAACAGCTTGCTGCGAATTTGTGAAATAGCCCCCAATTAATTTCAACGGTTCACGTCGTCACATGTTAGATGCCAAATTTAGTCGACAAGAACTCCTGTTTATTCGTTGGCGATCTGTAGTCGTGCTTTGGAAAGATGAAAAATTATAGATAAATATTTATAGATGTGCTTGTGCTAGGAACCAAGACAGAAGCGTGTGGCATCCCATCAATTCTGTCTAAATAAATTCATAGTTGATTAATTTAAGGTAATTCTACACGGATACTGTAATAACCGTACTTATCTTAATTCTTATTTATTATAAAAATAGTCTGTGAATACAGGTGTTCCCTATCTTGGCTGACTACCTATTGAATTATTTCTAATATCGCCACTAACCTCTTATCGGCTAAACATTATCAGGCCGTGGATTACGCTTAATAATGTGTCATTATGATTGTCTGATTTTTTATTGACATTTAATTGTTGTTAAACCTGCACGATGATTTAAAAAATCTATAATCATATCACAGAGGCTTCTCAATTCATTACGTCCTTCATGATACTTTAATCTCAAAGTGATTTTCTAGCTTATGTAAAATAAATTACATGTCTTATAATGTCGTTTATTATTTACAAATTATGTTCTTATTCATGTCATTGAATGTTAAATGATTAATGGTGCGAACGAGCTAAATGAATTAAAGGGTGACCGGATAACTCATCAAAATGACAATTTAACACACCTAAAAATTATATAAAGTCATGGCCAAGTGGAGATAAATTTGATTGTAACAATAAACTCACTACTATTTGCGCTATTATAATATTTTGCTAGATTATATCTGTTAGCAAGTCACCTTTTCTGTATATTTTATCCTGTTTAAATGAAGTGCTTTCCTGTATCACATTCAATGTCGTTTTGTATACATATTGTTGTGTTCTTAAATGTAATACTATTCGCCTATGTACCACTGTGTACTTATAATCTCATGTATCACATTATTGTAAAAGCCTTTTATGGCGTTTAATAAATAAATAAATAAATGAAAAGTGATGAAAAAAAACTAGGTTAAATATGTCACTAACATTAGGTTCATATGTTAGTTTTATTTCACCGCTTTTAATGACTTTATATCACTGTTCAGGTGTGTTGAATTGTTATTGTGTTGAGTTATCATGGAACCGTTCTTACCATATTTTTTATACCTTGCTTTCTCACTCATAAGAAATATATGGTGTACCATATTATTGTTGATAATAATATAATCCTACGCTTATTGATGGCAGTTTTCATTGTACCCCGATATATATGAAAATATTAAGTGTTAATATCTTATTGCTATACAACACCTCAAATAATCTTGCAAAGGCTTATGTAAGGGGGCGGGTTATGGGGCTCAAACCCCGGCCCCCCGGAGTCCACCCCTGTGGGTCGAACACCCCCCATATGAATGCCATTGCTATGCCACTGGAACCTTGGATGATAATAGATAGAGACTTAATTAACCCTCAATTTGGAAATTATTGTCAAATATTAATTACTGAAAAAAGCATTAGTTGCTTAATTTGGTTACTAGGTCAAAAATACGTCGAGAGAAAAAAAACTGGCATTTTCAGAAATGCAAATTTGAAAAACAGTGTATACCGCAGTGAACATTTCCAAAGTTACGCAATACAGCATCTATATTTAAATGTTCACTAACGTGAACAATATCAAATCTAGGAGGTCAAATTAGATATAAATGAATAATTCTAATCATTATTATCCGTATTTATTACCAATACTAAAAAAATGCGGATTATCTTTTATTTTAAATATTTTTCGACTTCTCTCCGAATAAAATAATAGAATATACCAGAAATATTTACATAATTTTTAAACCCCCACTATTATCCTTCATAACATCCTGTTTCCTGCTTTTCCTTCTTTATACGGAAAATCATTTGGTCAATACTAGATTTATTTTAATTCTCGTGCTGTAGGCTATTCTCTCTAATTTGTCAAACGATTGATCTTATTTTATAGTATTTGTCAGAATTATCTAAATTAATATTGGTAAAGAGTATTTTGATTTTGATTTGATTTATTTGATAAGGTAATTTACGTAACAAAATCTATGACACCAATAGTCAAGGTATGGAGGGCATTTCAACAACACCCATAATAATTGGATGGCTAGAAAATCACGAAACTCGTGAATTGATTTTCCAATGTTTTGGACGGAATAAAAAATTATCTGTTCTGTTATGTCTGCTATTATGTAGGGAGAAAAATACTTAAAAAATATTTGAATAGAGAAATATCACCAGGTAAATTAATGAAATTTTCTCAAATAGTAGTTCTGTGACAAAATTCAGCCCTTTTCCGTTTGTAATTCAGGTCAAACTTATTTATTTTATTCGGTCTTATGGCAGCCAAAGCAATCTACCTCCTGGACCTAGTTTTCCTTGCTGATGGTATAACCGATACCTGCGTCTTAGCCTGAGAAGAGAAGGATGGAATAGATGGTAAAAATCATAGTGTAGGAATGTCATCATAATTGGATATGATGTTAGGAAATTTTCCAATAAAACTGTAGTCAGTGGGATGTCTTTGTCTTCTCAAGATTTCTCCTCACTAAACAACAATTATTTATCAAATCGAAACCAACATTTGAAACAAAAACTCATTTTAAAGACAAAAATAAATAAAATTCTAGCTAAGAACATATGACCTGTGGCGATCCAAAATTTTGATTTCGGAAAAATAGTTATAAGAGTTATTACTAAGAAGTTCTTTTTCACTAACTGTCTAAAATATTAATTAGTATTATTTTAAAAAAATGTACTAATATCTGATACAAGGTTTTTTTCTTGACATTCACCACAGTGAACATCAAATTAAGGATTAAACCACAAATACCAGGGAAACTTATTTATTACATCTCAAATAATATCTCCGAATATTGTATGATAGCAGGTTCATTGCATAGTAAATATCTGGGAATCTTGTGTGATAAATATTTGTTAAAGATTTCAAGGAATATTAAAAAAAGGTGTCGGGAAAAACAGATGTTCATGTACAGCAATATTAATGAGACAACATTTTTTATATTGACTACAATGTATGTATTTTTATTACTAATTGACACAAGATTGGAATTCACTGATAAATCACTGTTGGCCGTGCTATTTGTATTAAGACAATATATTATTGCCTATTATTTTTGTATCTGATTTCAACACTTTTAATACAACAGGTGTTAAAATGATAACAGATTGATAATGGGCCAGGTGGTTATAAATCTAAGATAAGTGTTTCGGGAAACCGAAAACGCTCAGTGTAATGATTCCATCATATGGAGTCTGACCGCAAACTAGACTGTATTTCTCCTGAATCTCATTCAATTATACAAAAAATTACCACATTAGTATGGACAATTGGTGAAAAATGAAAATCATGAAGTGCTCAAATTATATGTTAGTGTTAGTTGCTGTAATTGCATCAGTATTTGTTTCTTTATCCAATGGATATTGT
Source organism: Hesperophylax magnus (assembly GCA_026573805.1). Taxonomy (NCBI): domain Eukaryota; kingdom Metazoa; phylum Arthropoda; class Insecta; order Trichoptera; family Limnephilidae; genus Hesperophylax; species Hesperophylax magnus. The sequence goes on from JAIUSX010000071.1 coordinate 2,585,081, forward strand.
GTTATGTACGGACAATGCCATCGTGACGATGACAGGGACCACTACTTAAATTGTGCCGTAAATGAGACAGCATACCCCACGTCTGGAGAAGAATGGACTCCCGAGATTAAAGCCCTCCTTGTTCGAAGATGTCCTTATATTTTAGCAAGCGGTGAGTTTTTATGTTCATTTTTAGCTGTGCAAAATTTTTATCACTGTACATTGACAGTACATTCATTCTTACTTCTAGATAGTTTTGCGATCAAGAAATTATTTTTGATTTATTTTTTTAAGTGTTTTTAAATGTTTCAACATCGGTCTACAAAGTAGATGGAAAGATTTTTGGGAAGTTCAGCGGCTATTTTCAGACAAGTAGTAGTTAAAGGAAACTCACTATATTGGGTGTCCCGGGGAAAAATCGTGGTAGATGATTCTACGTGATGGTAGAAGTAAAAAGTTTTTTTTCCCATACTAAAATATTTTTCCATGGAAGAATATTAATTTGTGTAGTATTAAGAATGTCAATTAAGTAATATATTTTAAATTCTAACAATACTAGTGTCGCATTTCACCCAGTTTAAGTGCCCTACGATTGTTTTAAAATACCTAGTGTAGTTTTTACTCAACAAAATGCATTTTTAATGTTTTGGTGACAAAAACAGATGGTAATCTCACAATTTCGACGCATTAGTGTATATAAGTTGGCCAATGTAGACAATGTACATAAGTACCTAGTATAAGAATGAAAATGTATTTGAACCTGGTTCGTGAATGAGAAAAATCACGTATCATATTATCACAGCATAATATTATTAATTAATTATCTTTAGTCGCTCACGACATTAAATATCTTAATAATTAATAATATTTTTCTCTATATCAATATTCTCATAAAAGATAGGTGTATGTATCGATCAAAAATTACTAAAATAATTGCGCAACAAGCTTACTAAATCATTAATCACAAGGAGACTGCCAAGAAATCATTACAGAAAAACTGTTTTTAACGTTTTTGTTTGTTGATTCTGTCTATCTTGTTGACAATCTAAAATTATATATATTATCGGTATTATAAAATCCATTTGTACAAATCTAGACAAATAAGTGTACAAATAGTGTGGGATGATGAAACACTTCGTATAGGAACATCAATTTATGAAAAAATATTAATCAAATAAATTAAAAATAAAACTTTGTTTACACTACTTTTTAGCAGTAAAAATGATTTAATATCCTAAAGATTATCAACATGTTTGAAACCTGTTGATATTTTTTTATTAAATAATGGTGATAAAAGATGTTATAATTGTATTTTTAAACGATGATTTTTATATTTATTTTAATTAGCTCCACACAGAATGTTAGAAAAAAAAAATCATCGGGGCCTATGTCGTTTCTGGGGATGCTGTGTGGGGGTTTTTTTAAGGAAAGGAAGGATAGGAAGTTCAGGGAAGGAAAGGCGTATGAGGGGTGGGTAGGAATCTGGGGTCAATGTGTCCAGGACTGACTGACGTATAAATCCGTCGCAGTACGTGAGAGACGCATCCGCTGCTAAAACCTAGACAAACCTCACCCCATAAACCCGGGCAACCCTCTCCAAATCGTAGCGAACTACTTGAAGGGACCTATTGCCGAGTTATTGGTTATTTAATAAATGGTTCTTCGTATCCGCCTCCCAAATTGAATTACTATTATTTGAGTTTAAAAGCAAATAGTTGTAGACACAGCTGTGAATAACAGCTTAATACAACAGTAGACTATATATGTGCGTATGTATAGTACATAAATCTTCTCAGTAGCTTTTATTTTCATAATATATTTACTATATTGACAAAAGAAAGGTTGCCGAATTTTATAATTATTTTAAATTATAGGAAAAAAAAGTATACAATTTCTATGTTTGCTCCACTAGATTAATTAAATGCTTATCAGGTATCAGTATTAAGCAGATAATTTATATTTAGAATTGCAACTAGTATTTTTTTTCAAACGAAACCTGAATAACATGTTCACCACATAATTTAAAAAAAAAATGATGGTAACAATCAAAAGTGTATGAATCATAGATGGTATTTTAGATCAATATTAGACTACTGTTTTTATGACTCATTAAATTAGCTTGGCCCCTACCATAAAATAAAATAATTAATTACTCTGAGAATCACAACTACGACTTATCATTAATTTTATCACATTATAATGTGTTTCCCATGGTTCCGCTTGAAATCAATTGAATGCGTTTTCGTGTGCATGGGTTCTCCATATTCTAAACCATGAGTCATTCCGGGTGGTGGTTTTTTAAGATCTAGATATTTATTTAAATTATACGCCCATTCGAGCTTTTATAAACATGTGATATATACAATTTGTTAAAGAAAAAAGAGGTATCTCATTTCAGAGGTATGTTATTATATCCTTCTTGTGACTTAATTCCGTGAAGTTGAACATAACTACTATTTCTGAGAAAGTTTTGCGAACTGCATGCAATTTAGGTACAATCGAGTATCTAAAGACTCAGTAGTGACATTGTTGTTACTATTAAAACAAAAAAATTATTTAGTATTTTAAGTTGGTATAGTAGGTTAATTAAATATGGGCTGTCTATAATACCATAAACTATTTTAAAAATAAAAGTCAAGTCGAAATAAATCTTCTATCTGAGAGTTTTAATAATTTTAATTATTTTATCAACTGGTTTTAATTTATGGTTTCTATAGGAATACCGTGTGGTATATTTGTGGTTTGTTTTAACCCAATAATCGATAAAACAGTCGAAGTTAGGCAGAAACACTTGGCAGCTATAACAAGAAACCAATAAAACATTTTAATTTGATGACCTCAGTGGCCAAGCACTGACACCCAGAGGTCGGTGTTTCGAAAACCCATAACTTACATTTATTTTTCAAGTGTTGTTTCATGTGCCTAGAAGTAATTCGGTTCGAATTGCTTCAGCCGTGTTCAATAACTGAATATGAACATTCAGGATTCCTTTTCCGATTCCTTCCCCTCCCAACTTACTTCAGAATCACGACAAACTGGAGATGCTATGGTCCAACTGGCAGTGATAAATATAGATGCATTTTTAAGTGACATGATTTTTTAAATGTAGTTGATGACGTGGCTTATACCTGCTGCTCTGCGGAGCAAATCCTCACCATGGAGGACAGCATCAGGATGGCGGAGGGGGTCATCGCGAGGTGTCCCACCTGCCTCAAGAACTTCCTCGCCCACATCTGCGAGTTCACTTGCTCGGCCAACCAGTCAGACTACGCTACTACCGAAATCGTTGAAGCCGGAGAAAAAGATAAAGGAGGTAAAGGTTTTTTTTTAATGTAGTTGATGACGTGGCTTTGGCCTGCTGCTCTAATGTTTCTCTAATGGAAGTGCAGTGGCAGTCAGCCTCGTATCCGCCAACATCCCACTACGACCCTTACTTGTATGTTTTAATTAGAAAAAAAACCAAAAATGTCACCGAAGACCAAAAAAATATTAACATTTTTTTACTTCAAATAAAGTCAAGTTAACAACCTGTGTAAAAATAAAGTGACTTAAACCAAGTTATTTGTATTTTTAATAAACTAAATAATGCTATTATAAAGTGATTAGAAGAACTTGTATTGATATACATTTTACTAGTACGTAATGTGAAATTTTAATATTATATATATATAAATTTTATATCCTATATCAATTTTATCTGCTCTTATATGGCAGACAGTATTGCACTCACCGCTCTGTTCAGATGAATTAAGCAAAATTATTATTATTTATATTGAAATTTTATACTTTGCATACATCAGTTTTAATAAGTGATAATCATACTGTTTTCTTTATCCTGACGAAGAAGCCATTGGCTTTGACACAAGTAGATTATTATTAATTAAAAGTGGTGCATTAAAAGTGTGTAATTTTCATGTAATTAAAATGACGCCACAAAGTAATTTCGCAACTATTGAAGAAAGTTTTATTTATTTATACTGGGTTTTTACAGACGATCTCACTTACATGAAAACAATCCAGTTGTAAAAAACTTAGTTAACTCACAAACAGGTACAATAATTACAAAAATCTACTCAGACATAGGATACATTATTTTTCAAACATCTAACTAGAGATTAAAATATAAAATAAATAAAAATACAAATACAACATTAAAAAATCATGTAAAAGCTCACTCATCACAAATAGTTTAAATAGTAAGAGACACAAGGGACCCAAATAGAGACGCAATTAATACATAATATAATCAGTGCAACCTATGTTTTAGCTATAGTATAACATTTTTTTCTGAATCCGTATAAATATTTTAATTTTTAATTATTATTATTATTTAATAAATTTACTTTTGATATGATATGACCTAACATATTATAATTATAAAATAGGCCATAATATTAATGTGCTCACTGCTGCGCAATTGTTGTGATAAGAACGTTTTTTCTGGACGATTCAGGATATACCTACCAATGTATCTATCAACTGTGCTACATGCTTTCAATATAGGTTATTATAATATTACGATCTTATCCATGATTGTTTAAAATTCTTATGAATTCAAATATGAAAATTCACAATGTACAGAAATAAAACGATTAAAATTCTTAGTTTATCGTAGCCAATTATTGAAAACTTTGATGTTCCCCAAGGATCGGTTTTGGGTCCTTTTTTTATTATTTACATAATGTAAAAGCAGTTTTTTTAAGTATTATTTTATCATATCGACGCTGAAAAGGATTAATGACTAAAGCGCCATAGCAGCCTGTTGCTATTTATTCTGATATAAAGTTACGGTATTTCATGAATTTTACCCTGGTATAAAAATAATGTGTTTCATGATTAATTTCAAAATTTATTCATCATGCTTTCATTTCAGATTATATATCCGTACTTAATATAAGTATGTCGTATCAGTACATGGAGAAGACTTACAATTCATGTGCAGGAGTGGTGATGCCGCAGTCTGGTAATCTAGCCATGGACGTTTTGTGCGGAACCCACGGGTCGGCTGACTGCACCCCCGAACGGTAAATTCTTATTTTTACTCTCCAAAATCCAATCCCAAATGGTATACCTAAAGGAATACCTCAGAACTTCATTATATTACCTATTTATAAACTTACAGGTATACAAAGATGGCTCAAAGCCAACATGTCATTTTTGAGTTTTTATATGCTGTGCCCACTAAAGAAAACATTCCAGAGGTGAGATATACACTCATTTGAAAGAAAAATCTTGCCATGTTATGGTTGTTGATAATGCTTTATCCGGCATGTAGGCAATTTTACACGATAATATGTTTTTGTATATACCGAAAGATGTTCTTTGAAATTATATTAATTATTCTCCATATTTGTTGCAGATGGTTCCAATACATGGGTGATGTTAAGGCCAATGCGTTTGTCCCATTCCAGATTAATTTCATTATTGATGAATCGCCAACTGCTCTAAACCCCAATGTCAACAATTGTAATGAAACTTACGAGGTAAATACGAAGTATTTTTTTAATAAAGTACCATTATTTCTTAGCTTCGTTCAGGAATTTTTTTTTCTCTCAACTTCAATATAAATGCCACAACCCCCAAATATTCGAAATAGAAAACACACTGTATTAAAAAAAAAGTCTTTTCATATTCTTTCGTATCAGCTACAATGTAATAGCTGGAATCAGATTTTTAAACAAGGTCAAATGATTAGTGGTAATATTATCTCAGTTGTAAAATTAGTCTGAAAATGATAGCGAGTATCAGCAAAAAACCCATTTATATATTGCGATAGTACGATGCCAGCTAATAATAATTAATGGCGGTCATCGCACTTCAGCAATTAAAGAAATCACACAGAAATCTGTTGAAAATTAATTAATCCTGTTGGTACAATACACGCTTATTATGCACAGTTACTTAACCACTAACTTTCTCATTCAATAGGAATAAATTAGACTAAACATTTGTAAAAATGCAGGCAGCGGTGAAGATTGCAGCAGGAGAAATTTTTTCAAGAAAGAAATCTAAGGGTTTCCCCTTTGAATATCTTCTTACTGACGCAAAAAAACATCGACGACAACTTTAATTTATCCTAAGATCTTATATTAAAGATAAAGGTTTTATTGGTAATTACGGTATGTGTCATCGTTCCCGAGCTTGACTGAAGATCGCCAACGAACAAACAATAATGACAAAGCTCACAACGACTATGTTTTCTTAATTTATACGACGTGAATTGTTGTTTGTAAGTTAGCGATCTGCAGTCGTGCTCGGGAACGAATACCAGATCGTGCTAGATACGCAGGCCGGCGATAAGAGAATTATTATGTGGTTTGACCGGTTTCAATAACAATTCACAATGTTTTATGTTTTTGTAAAAATAATTATTCATATTTTTTCAGGGCCTGTTTGCCTGCAGTTGTGTCGATTGTGAAGCAAGTTGTCCGACGAACATGCAGCCGCCTTTGATAGCCGACGACTGTATGATAGCCGGAGTCAACTGCACCAGTTTCACGGTCGCTCTGACAATGTTCCTTGTCCTCAGCGCTGCCGTTGTTGGCTTTTCAATTGGTAAACACACCAATAATACAAATGGAAAACTTTTAACTAATCGTATTTTCTGGATGGTTTTACTTTGGACATGCTCGTCGCCAAACTGAGAATTCAAACCAGGAGAAACTAATTGTCACTGGAAAAGTATATAGCAGGAAAAACAGAGGTAGATCACCTGCAATGAGAAGCCTTGTCCACCAGGGAAATTGGAGTGGAAATCACGATCCTGAGCAATGATAAAACAATTAAAGAAAAATAATCGTGTCAGCATTTTTGTTGCTTCTTGATATTCATAACTTGCATTTTATAAATTTACTAAAAAATACTATTGGAGAGGCGTAGCGGCCGTTTTGTGTCCGGGATTCTAAGGGACACATTAATTTTACTTTAATATTGTATTAAATTATTATCAATTTTCCTTTTCATACCAATTCCTAGTCAAATTGGCTCCTGGCTGTGGAACTCTACTTATATAGTAGTCACAAAAAAAGGTTGTCCGGAAATGCTAACAAAAATACTTCCTTCTCACACGTTTTTTATGAAAATGAAAAAGACAGAAGATACTAGAATGATGACATTCTATCTATGGTGGAATGCGCAACAAACCACGACACAAACTCAAACGTCTTTCATTACGACAGACGATTGCAAAAGAAATATCCATTAAGTTTCCACGTCTATATTTAAATACATTAAATCTGTAAACATAACAATAATTTTAGGATAACCCAAAATTTATCGTACCATGACTTAATTCGCAGGTCTCTTTTTCATCGGAAGAAGGAGAAACAGAGGTATGACACAAGAAAACGACGCAGAATCTTCTTCTGAACGGAGATGCGTTTACAATGGAATCAATCGCTTCTTGGAGAAAATATTTTTCAACTTAGGTGTTGGTACGTAACAACCTACTTTACCTAGAAACATAATAAAATGTGTAATGTTAGAATACATACTTACAGAAATCTTTTTACGTTGTAATTTTAGTATGTTCCGCTCGGCCCATCCTGTTCTTGATGGTCGTATCTTGGATCATTTTTGGCTTATGTTTCGGTATAAGCTACCTTGAAGTCACCACGGATCCTGTGGAGCTTTGGTCTTCACCGAAATCTGAAGTGAGGCAGCAAAAGGACTACTATGACTCGAGGTAAAATTATCAAGATTTCATTAAAACGCTGAACCTTCTCAGATCTGTTCAATTGTGAATAAAAAAAATTGAACTTGAAAAAAGGAGAGTTTGTTACTATTCTTTACATGAACATAAAAACGAAATTATGGTGCCTACATAACATATTTGTATGTTCCAAATTTAATATGTGAAGAAAGGCAAAACAAGACCAATGCAAAATATACTGTAAATTTTATTGAAAGTGAATTTAACGTTAGTTCAAAAACAATATATTTTAATCCACGATTACTCATATGGATCCTCATGAATCGCAGAAGATTTACTCGAGTTATAACATGACATACCATGAAATATCAACTTTTTCTGGTAAACAATGGTATGTGCATTTAGATATTATTACAATCCATTTAATGAAACATGTTAGAAAGGCATCAAAATCTTATCGTGGTAATATCTTTACTACTTGAAGAGTTTGCCTTCACGCGGGATCTGGTACACTATAATAATAATAATATTTAGCCAATTTTGGTTTTCGTAAAAAATTACCTCAAGGGCGCAGTATAAATATATTTATAAAATAACACTGTCATTACTGTCAAAAGGATCCACGGAATTTACAATGTTTTGCAATCACTTCATCCATAAATTGTGATGGCACGGAACGTTGTATGGTTATACACATACCATTCTTTACATAAAGCAGTATGTCGAATACCCTTCATCACGCAGCTAAAATCGTCCGTTAAAACAGTGCTTCCACCAGTGACTATCGAAAGAAGACATCAAAAAATACTATTCACAAAAAAAAATCAGTTCTGCAAAAACGTCTCAAGCAGCTCAAATGGGGGTGTCATTGCCCATTGATTCTGGGCAATTGGGAGGATTGTGCGTTATTCAAATATTTAAAAAATAAAAAGAAACAGAATGCCTATTGTGTAGAATACATAGACATATGAATATTAATATTAATTATTATTAATTCCTATGTCTGTGGTAGAATAGAAGTTTTAGTATTCGGTCATAGGTATTTAATATAACATACAAAATATTAAATATAATTTTAATTTTACAGATTTGGTCCATTTTACCGAACTGCCCAGATATTCCTGCAAGCCAAGGGATTGCCTCAAGTAGGTTTAATAGTATACTATTATACATTTAATTTAAAGGACTGATGTTATTCATCAACACTGATTTTGGAATAACTTTATTTTTCAGGTCGAGTATGTGACAGAGACAAATGAAACTGTAACTTATGGGCCAGCGTTCACAAAAAAACTGCTGCTTGAAGTTATTGACTTAGAAAACCAAATTTTACAGGTAAAAAAGCATACAGATATTTTACTCCCTTTATAATTGGGGTACGTTGGGAGGCTTGGTGTCGCGAAACTGCGTCTCCACTCTACTATTTGGTGTTACTGGAATAAGCCCTACGCTGCACAACCGAAGGACCAGTCCCAGAACTATAATATGGGACAATTAACTTATAATGCATCCGCTAAACTTGACAGACAGTATTCCTCAATATTTAAACCAGGGCTTCTGGAACATAAGAATATCCCAAATTGGATTATAGGATAAAAAGGAACTCACCCTTCGCAGTTGTGACCAGTCTGCCAAATTCTGGATACACTTGAAATATGAATATTAAATAATATTCACAATAATTTATTGGTTGTATTTAAAGGTTGTGGTTATATTATACGTCAATCCTCCCTGTCTGAGATACTATTTTATACTGAGCTCCAAATGAGCATAGTGTCACTTACATTTTGCAACAACAACTGGTCATGGTGACATTTTGGGATGGTACATTGGGTAGTTAGTACAATTGCAGAAATTGAGATTTCCTATCCACCAAGTATTTGTGAATTGGTTGGTATGCCTACCAATCCAATATATATATATTGCGAGAACAAGGCTGAAGGAAGCAGGAATGGGAAGAGGATATTCAGATCTGGTCACTGAACACGGATAAAGATATTTCAAACACAGTTTCGATTTTGAATGGCGTATTTCATTAGGGCGATGCTGAATAATTATATTTTAACTAAATGATAATAAATTACTTTGTTTTAACCAATATTTATTATTAGTTTTAATAAATTGCTTTATTTTTACCACTGTTTATCAACAGTGTTGATAAATTACATTGTTTTAAATACTACTTGTTAATAGTGTTATTAAATTACTTTATTTTAAATACTATTTATTAATGGCATAAATAAATTACTTTGTTTTAATCACAATTTATTGAACGTGGTTAAAAAAAGTAATTTACTATCATTATTTAATGAAAAAGAGGTACTAAGTTATTTTACAATTATTGAGGAAGTAATTATACTTTACTTTCTTCTTTTTGCTTCCAAGTTAACTTTTTATGTGCCTACTATCATTTTACCTTAATTTAACAACGGCATGACGTAAACGTTAAATAAATTTAAGGTTACAACAATGTATTTGCAAGTAAGTATATTGATACATTGAATCTAGTCACTAAGCTTTTTTAAATAATAATTTTAAATTTTGTTCTTAGATCGGGATAGCCGAAAAAGCCGGTTTGGAAAGCATTTGCTTTGCCCCGCTGAGATCTGCCTTCACTGGACCGAACACCATCTCGCAATGTACGGTGATGTCCTTTTTCGGATATTTCCAGGACGATTTCGAAATATTTAACAATACTGACCATTTGAAAAAAATACAGGACTGCATTGGGTAAGTTCTTAATTTTTTTTTCTCTTTTGAATGTAATTCATAGGCTACAGTATAGATATTAATGATTCACATGAAAAATAATGTTCAGAGACATTTTAATAAGCCTCTAATTTACGCGTTATTTATTCAAGATAGCGTTGAAAGCAGATTTTTCAGCTTTTCAATATTTTTTGTTTCCGAATAAATCATAATATGTCGGACCTACGTACGCATTTCTTATTTATATCCGGCTGTCATTAGCGTTGTCAATTTTATAATATTTATATAAAAATTGAAAAAGAAAGGTCTCAAATAATGGTAAATAAATGGTCAATACGCGCATTTAAAATTACGTCACCGTAAGGTAACGCACGCCAACTACACAAAAACACAAAATTCTTTAAATATTGAAGACAATATTAGTGATTTCTAAACGAAAATCTGAAACAGTAAAATCAGAAAAGGAAACGGTGATTTTTCTGTTCCAGATTTTCGTTTAGAAATCACTAACATTGTCTTCAATATTTAAATATTACAATTTGAGGTTTTACTCAATAAAGTTATTCCGAAAAATAAATAAACAAAATTCTTTATTACACACTAAATAAAGAGTGTTGGAAAGAGCTGTTGAAAATTATATAAACGATATACCTATGTCTGGCGTTTGCTTCCCCCAAAGGAGAAATGCAATCTTCCTCGCTCGTACTATAGAAATGAAACGCCACATGCCGTTGCCGTAGGAATTTTAAAAGCGCCGTTTAGCGCAACTTTATTATCATGCAAATTTCTATACTCTACATTTTAGACTTCTACGTCATTAAACCCAAACATACAAGTGCAATATTTAAGGTTTCCTCAACTAATTGATGTCATTATTTCAGCAATGCCTACGGACCGACTTGCCTGGCTCCATGGGGCGGTGGAGTAGAACCTAACCTGGCTTTTGGGGGAGGCTCGGGAGCTTTGAAGGACAGAGATACTGTAATTTTAACATTCTTGTTAAAGAATCATCTTGATGCAGATAATTTGAAGCCAGCTCGGGCGTGGGAAGAGAAGTAAGTTTTCATATACAGATAAATGTACTGAGTTGTTACAATATCCGAAGATTTATAAATTATGTATTTAATACAATTTCAAGACTAATCCATAAGACGGGATCTTTGCTACTGGGCGATTAACGATGTATTTTGTCATGCATCGTGAGAACAACACATATTCGAACAATTAACATTTTTAATTCCCTTCCAGATTCGTCGCATTCATGAAGGACTACGATGCAAATAGGAAGCCAAGTTATATCGACATAGCCTTTTCCTCGGAGCGATCCATTCAAGACGAGATCGTAAGGGTATCGCAAGGAGAAATAGGCACCGCGGTCATCAGCTACGTGGTCATGTTCGCCTACATAGCCATATCCCTAGGAAATATAAGATCTTGGAAAACTTTCTTGGTAATACTAATCATTTATTACTTGGTATTATTTTCGACAAGTACTTTTATCAATGCTCATTCACGCAGGTGTCAGGTGTGCTAAATTTGAGTGGGTACCTACTCTACACGCCATTCTTATATTATTGATACTGATTTGTTTTCTAAATCGTAATGTTATCTCCTGAAGCGATCTTTTGATTTTATGATAATTTGTTGTGTTTTTCAGCTTGATAGTAAAATAACTCTAGGAATGGTTGGAATACTTATCGTGCTGTCATCTGTTGGATGTTCTCTTGGATTCTTCGGATACCTTGGAGTACCAACTACGCTTCTGATTGTGGAGGTAGGCATAATCAATACAACTGTATAACGCACAACTTTACACAATTTAAAAGTTCAAAAGGAAGAAAAATAAGGTTTGAAAGAGATATAAGGACATTCAAAATTGTGAAAATAAGAAAAAATATTTAATAAAACACGATTCGTTCAAATATAGCAAAAATCTCTCGACAAATTCCTAAGTTGCATTTAAAGATAAACTGTAAAAATTTTCATACCTATATAATGTTAAATAACAAAAAATGTGTTTTTAATAAATTTTCGGAGAATACTTTGCTATGTTTTTTCTATCGAGGGAATTTCATATAATTTCCGTTTCAGCTCTCCATAATATGATGACAATTGACAAGTGTATAACATTATCTTCAGAAACAACTTATATTAATTTTGATATTATATTATCATGTTGATATCTTTGTGATGTTATCCATCTTCTTTCTACGTCATACTTTTTGTGCTATTTTTTATAAATCTTTTCTCCAGTATCTAGCTGATTTTAGCAATTCTTTTATAGCAATAATTCTTTTAAAAGTAATATTTTTTACTTATTCTTTTACACACTTTCTTTTGGAGTTGGTCTCGTCTGATGCCAAAAAAAATTGAAAAAACCCTAGCAATTTCAACATTGGCTGTTTCCAATCCTTTAAATCCGTTTAAATTAGAACTTAAGTTCAATTTTGAAGAAATTTGAATAGATTATTATGGATTGGTGCCAAAATTCACAAGATTTAATTTATTATTTTTCTTAAAGGTGTTGCCTTTCTTGGTGCTTGCTATCGGAGTAGACAACATATTTATCCTAGTGTCCGCCTACAACGACATCTGCATTGGGCTGCAAGATGGAACCATTGAGCTTAACGACAAGAGCAGGGAAGGCAAGAAGCGGTACATTTTCGGAAACACTCTCGCCAAGGTGGGCCCTACTATGGTTCTCACAACTGCTTCACAGTGCGTCTGCTTCGCAATTGGTAAGCCGAAAGTACCATTTTTTATTGTTACTAAATTCTAATTTATCCCCATGGCTACATAATATTATGACAATTAAATTTATTGTATGCACCTTAGTGACTTTTCAAATCTTTATTTTTCTTGTTAGTAAACTCGCATTATTTCCTATGATACCTAGTGTGTGTACATGATTACTACCAAATTTGAGAGAGTGCACACAAGATTTGTATTCGTTCATTCATGAAAACCAAAGTTAAGGCGATGCCATATGTAGTAATGCAAAATCATGTGTTTTTGGTTTGAAAATTTGGTCGCCTAAAAATGTTTCAGATGCTTTAATTAAATACTGCCAGTAGAATACATCTTGGCCTTTGAAATAATCGAGTCTTTTATAAGCCCAGAAAAAAATAATGTAAAGGCCTATGAAAAATGCTTTAAAGTTCAAAATCTCCTACTTACGAACCCATTTTCGGTTATTATTTTATTGTATAATGTGGCAAATAAAGTTATTTATAAAATGATCGGAAAAAAATTAAATATTTATGCCTGAACATCCACAAAATAAAATGAAAGGCACTTTTTGGCCATATTTTTTTCTTGCATAAATCAAAACAGGCGGATGGTGTTAAGCGGTAATTCAAACCTTATCGCCATCTACGTAAGGTTTGTTATTGATAGCGGCTCAATTTAAAATATTACACGACGTAGTGCATCGCCTTAAATTAAAATAGACATAAATATAGTATATAAAAATCGCTGGCTATGGTCATCAGCTGTTTAATGTCTTTGGTGCGTCAAAGCGTAGAGCCAGCAAGTTTTTTTGAACAAACATTGTGTAAAATAAACTAATTTAATTAAATTAGTTTTAATTAATTGCACATTATATTAAATACTAATCATGTCTTTTTGGACAGGTTCGCTTTCTGGAATGCCTGCCGTAAATACATTCGCCATCTACGCCTCAGTCGCCATCTTCTTGGATTTCGTCTTCCAAATCACAGCGTTTGTCGCCTTCTTATCGCTCGATAGTGACCGATTCCAGGTGACATTTTTTTTTTCAACTATCATTAATTGCCTAATTCCATTCTTACCTCCTAATTAATCATCTGATAAACACGTGATTGATGGTCTGATTGATATTAATTGGTATAACACTCAATCGGGACTTAAAAAATATTTTTTTTACAATGTGGTTAGTATCGGATAAATACGAAGTACAATGCCGGATTAAGTACCTACTTAACTGCCGAACTTTTGTTTATCTTGTTGCTAGTTGATTTGTTTGCTTTGAACAATAATACGAATGGGTCATAAGCACCTATTTACAATAGGCGTGCAGCGATTATTTCCGATATCGGAATTTTTTTTTTTAAACCTTTACGTTTTGTATGAAAAAATTGAAGAGGCTAATCTGAAATCTAATTGAAGGGTCTTTCGGTAATCTTCTTGGAAACAACACATTCAGGTAAAAAAAATGTGGTATTTAATTGTATTCACGACATTTCTACCAATGTATAAATTTGCCTTGTTTAAAATATATACGTATACTTTTAAAGGTAATTTATTCAAACGCCGAGTTATAAAAGTAATTAAACGAAATACCCATGATATAAAAAAATCTACGTGGGTTCTGTTGTTTAACATGCTACAAGTGCACGGTGAAAATGAGTATCTTTTGCTTAAATTATTGATAATCCGGTTAAAGCAGGATCGCAGACCTTTAACGAACGAATTAATAGGTTTCCTAATAAACTTTTAATAAAATGCGAATGTATTATTAGAATATTATCAAAACAAATGAAGGTGCATTGAACACGTTGCGTTCCGATATATTAGGAATTTAAAAAAATATATATTGGGAAACGATCTGAAAATCGTTTTTAACCGGATTACCAATCATTTTAAGAGATTCTTGATACATTAGCAATAGTCATTTTTCTCCGTGTATCTATGTACAATTTAACAGTGTTTCTTAAAATGTTACTTATCTCATGTGTCTGGAGATTTATTCTTTTTTTTAGGCGTGTTCTATTAAATATGTTCACGCAGTCGTTTACGCCTATTAATTATAATCGTTTTTTTTTCTCTATCATTTCTTCTACCCTTTGAAAGTTTATAACGTAGCTTTATACGAAATAAAAAGTTGTGAATAAATTATTGTTTCCTTTGGTTCCAGTCCGGCCGGTTAGACGTTCTGTGTTGTGTCAACCAAAAGCAATGCACTAATGCCGACCAACAAATGTATACCAAGGGGCTTCTCTATAAGCTGATTAAGAATTACTACGCCCCTTCCCTGTTGCATTGGTATGTTTTTTTTTTATATTTAAATTTTTAGAATCAAATAATCTGTAATAATTTACACAATGTAAAGACGTTTTTTCAAAGCTTTATTACTTCACTGAGTTATTTTACCTTAGGAGAGTCGATTTATCCAAAAGGAAGATGTTTCTTTTCCCATCATCGTCTTGATAGGTCATGTTTTTTTAACGAACATCGGAAACTTAACTTGTCGTAAATGTCAGAAAAGAGTTATGAGCTATTATTTATGACATTGATAGTGTTTCATATATGATGTATGCTGTGGCGGCTCGCGACGTTTTGGTGTACTAGAGCGATAATATTACAAAAATGGCATTATTGATGTTGTTGTAGCTGAAAGCGATATTTTTTTTTTCGAAAATTCGATATTTTGTATGAAATTTTCAGGAAATTTCAGTTTGGCCGTGATTTGTGATCCGTGGCACTGAAAAATCGAATTTTCGAAAAACAATAAAAAATTGTTTTCAGCTACAACACCATCAATAATGCCATTTTTTGTAATATTAGCACTCTAGTACACCCAAAAGTCACGAGCCGCCACTGGATGTATGTACCTACCTACTACCCATTTCATTAATAAAAACTACTTCTTATTTAACTGTTACTTATACCCTTTTATAGTATAAGTAACAGTTATATTAGTAGGTGGAAATATTTTATTTGAAATTGCTACCTGACCATACATCCTTATGAAAAAAAATGTTGGTAGTAATTATTTCTGGCAATTACACCCTTTTAAGTTTCCGGTATGCCTATGCAATCGTTGGAAATATTATTTTAGTAATTGTTGCATGACCATAAATGTTGTGAAAAAATATTGAGTGGATATGATCATTATTATGCAATGAATATTTTTGTAGGGCTGTTAAACCCGTGATAGCGGTGGCGTTCCTCTTCTGGCTGTGCCTGAGCATAAGCGTGATCCCGAGCATCGAAATCGGGCTGGACCAGGAGATAGCCATGCCATATGATTCGTTTGTGCGCAAATACTTGTTGAGTGTGGCGAGCCTGCTGCAGATGGGACCGCCGGTGTATTTCGTGGTCACGCAGGGCCTCAACTACTCGGACACCTCCCACCAGGACCTCATCTGCGGCGGGGTCTTCTGCAATAATGACTCCATGCTGACGCTACTCTACACCGCATCCAAGTACTCAGATAGGTAAATAACTGACTAACCATCACGCAGTTGGCAATCATCTGCAAGGGTAAGCAGAGAGGATGGACCGCCAAACAACTCGATCTTGGCACACATTGCTTGCTTTAATCACATTCATACGTCGTCTCATACATACTTACACTTCTGTTATTGTGACTATTTTTTAACACTGTGTAGGTGCAATTGGGGCGGTCCGCTAAGGGCGCCGCCTTGCCAATGCGCCAAGTAGCCAAGGAGCTGATAATACCTAACGCCTAGAACAGCGCCCTTGAGGTTTTTACTAACGTCAGGGGAAATTTCACTAATTTGGTTTTAGCACACATACGCCTCAGCAGAGATTGCTCAAATCAATTATTATCATACGTGTTTTTAATAAAATATACGAATGCAAGTCATGGCGACGTGTTATTGAGTCCATTAACATGGATTTTTCACATTTAAATTATTTATCTTCTCAGAAACCACAAACCAAGCACCCAATCACATTTGACCTCACCTAAAATCATCTGTAAAAAATGTTAGGTTGCCATGGATATTTAGATATTACTATAAAACGTTGTAAGCATTTACTATTTGAAATATCTCCAAATAATTTCAATCCAAATTTATATATGTTCTCACAAATGCAATTTTTTAAAATATTCTATGTACTATTTTTCTTTTGAATCTTTTTTCTACGAGTGTAAAAATGATGCCACCAGTTACATTGTAGCATTCACGAAATTCGAACAATAATTGAATGAATAGATTTTTCTGTATTCAATCATATTTTATTATTTTTTACAGCACATACTTGACGCGAACACCGAATTCCTGGTTGGATGACTTCTTTGATTGGTCCAGTTCAAGTGAAGCCTGTTGCCAATATTTCAAATCCAACAATTCCTTCTGTCCACATTCAGGTAAGAACTATTTTAACCGGTCGGTAGCTGAGTTGACATCGCGTTTGGATCCCACCCAGGCGCAGTGTGTTCAATTCCTCGCCTGGCTAAGTCCTCCATCACAACACAAGCAACATTTTCGGCTTACTGTGGTGGTAGTAGGAGATTTTCAAATATTGTCAGGTTATAGCCCGGGAATGTTTGTCTATCTTTTAAAAAAAAAAAAAAATACAACTACTGATTTTCTGGACTACCTACATGCATAAATTAATGATGTTTTTGTTTTGCAGACACTAGCGGTCTTTGCGAAACGTGCAGTATCGACATGGAGTACTACAACATCCGGCCATCGGTGGCAGACTTCAACACCTACATAACTTACTTCCTGCAAGATAATCCCGATCCTAAGTGCGCCAAAAGCGGTCATGCGAGCTATAGTCCCGTAAGTATTCAATTTAGTAAAAAATATTTCAGTCATTTATGAATAAGGTTGTCTTCTCCAAATTGAATTTCCAAAAAAATTCAAAATGATACCGATGACTTAAGCCGTCAAAATAATGATATTTTTGCCGGGTGATAAGCTTGTGACATCATGGTACATGCGCGGTGAAACACTGCATTCTAATTATGTAAAGCACTGAAATTCTAATTATGAATTCCATATGTTTTACTCAAGTTCACTTTGAATGCACCTAACTTCGTCATTTTTGGTATCGAAAAACTAACTTTATTGTCATAAATAATTGTTTAACATTCTTCTACTATGAACACAAGAGTTCCTAACACTGTTTAAAGAAAAACTAACTGTACTGACATAAATAATTCTTTAATATTCTTCTACTATCCCGGTTCAACATTGGCTATCTGAAAGGGGATGAGCCTTCTTAGAACACAGAGTTCCTAACACTGTTTAAATAAAAACTAACTGTACTGACATAAATAATTATTTAATATTCTTCTACTATCCCAGTTCAACATTGGCTATCTGAAAGGGGATGAGCCTTCTTAGAACACACGAGTTCCTAACACTGTTTAAAGAAAAACTAACTGTACTGACATAAATAATTATTTAATATTCTTCTACTATCCCAGTTCAACATTGGCTATCTGAAAGGGGATGAGCCTTCTTAGAACACACGAGTTCCTAACACTGTTTAAAGAAAAAACTAACTGTACTGACATAAATAATTCTTTAATATTCTTCTACTATCCTGGGCCTTCTCTAAAGAATACACGAGTTCCTAACACTGTAGAAAAACTAACTGTACTGACATAAATAATTCTTTAATATTCTTCTACTATCCTGGGCCTTCTCTAAAGAATACACGAGTTCCTAACAAAGAAAAACTAACTTTACTGTCATAAATAATTATTTTATATTTTTCTACTATCCGTGTTCAACATTGGCTATTTAAAAGGCTACGAGCCTTCTTTAAAGAATACAAGTTCATTACACACTTTAAAAAAAAATTCAACTCTATCATTTATTTTTTTATATCGCTAAATTCATGTGACCGTAAGTAGGTACTTTTCTAGATAAGTACGTACCAAGAAATACAGGTTTAAAAAAAATAGTTATATAAAATAATTTGGTATCGTTTTGTACGTATTTTTATCTAACTTTTATTATTGTTAGTTTGGTTTGGTGGATCACTTTTATAAAATGTGATTTTATCACAGTAATGCCACATGAAAGAGGACACAACCTTATTTAAATGGTACTTACTCACAAAAATACTATTTGTGCACTTATCATAAAAATTTCAAACACCAGTTACTTGTTTAGCAGAATTTCGTCCAATAATTCTTCTTCTTCTTGAACCTTAAAGCGCGCAGCCTGGACACAGGCCTGTTAAATTTATACATATTTGCCCACTCTGGGCGACTGCTATTTTATGAACCCGTAGTTTTTTGGTGGCTGTCAACAAAATCTACGCTAGCGACTTTAAAGTTAATTGTGTCAAAAGCAGGGCTGGCCCTGAGCCAAAGGGCACCTGGCGTGAGTAAAATTTGGGCGCCCTTTGCCAAAGCCAGTAGACACTTAGGTAGGTGATCACTGTAATCAATATAAGAGCTGTTAGGTGTCAGATATTATCAGCGCCCTGGCAATTGCGCCCGCATATGGCCGGCCTTGGTCAATAGGACATAAGACATGAAGAGCGGATTATTATGATTTTTGAAATTGCTTTTATGTTCTAGCTAGCCTGTTGAGGATGCCTAAATGTTCTAGACTTGTAAGTAATGTCGTTTAACTTTGTTCCAGGGCTTAAATTATGTTTTGGACGCAGATGGAAATGCGATAGTTAGAGAGTCTAACTTCATGGGCTACCACAAGACTTTGAGTGGCTCTAAGGAGTTTTATGAATCGTATCGATATACGAAAGAATTTTCAGCCCAATTGACTGAAACACTTAGAAAGAAAACAGGAAACCAGGAAGTGTCCGTCTTCCCCTACAGGTAACTAGTATTTATGTATTTTTTCCTTCAACGAAATTTTTTTTACTTATGAAAATGCATATTACCACGATAATGCAACTTATGAAAAAAATCAGTTTTTTTTGTGTTATTAACATGACTAATTTAACTGTGGAATGGAATCTTATCATGGTTGACCATCATTCCACCGCATTAATCAAACGTTCACCTGGTGGACTTGTGACGTGCAATCACGTTTTTCGCGATTTAAAAAGAAAATACGTTTGAGGTTAGTATTTTATAATCCTAATTTTTTTATTTAATTTAACTCTTATGTTAAAATATCTTGCACTGCTCCTTCTTTACGCCGTAGAATTTTTTTTAGTTAACGTAGAATCAAAATTTTTTAAATATTAGATTACATTAATCATATAATATATCTTCTTTTAAAAACATTTACTAGTACAATAAAGCAGTGACGTGTGGTTAAAATCAAATTGTTTTTCGAATATTAGTAAAACGGAGTATAAAATATACTACCCGAAAATTTGGTGACAGAGGAATAATTTATTATATCAACAAATGATTTATTAAAATAATAGTCTTAAACATTTTGTTCTCATTTTAATTTAATCGTTATTATATTTATGTATTTTAGTATGGACGTATCAAAAACTCGTAAACATTTATCGTTGTGCGTTATTTCGACATAACTACGGAAAAAACATACATGTCCAGAAATGTGTAAATCATTGGGAGATAGATAAGATAAAAAAAATAGTACCTACGTAGGCAGATACTTTCCCAAAATGCTTATAATCATCATCATTATCATTATCGGCGACGCAACCCTTGACCGGCCTTTAGGCAATACCTGCATCATTTTACTGCGTCCAGTAAGATAATGCAGATTAGGTCACCAAACACTCTTCATCCTGCAAGATTATTATATTATATATAATTTCATTTTTGCTACATGTCCTACCCAGCAGAACCCGTACCAGATATATAAATATATATTTTTATTGATGACTATTCAATCAATTTTTAGTAAAACTTGTGTAAACGTGTTTTAACTTTTCCTTTTTTTCAGCATTCATTACGTATTTTACGAACAATACCTGACGATGTGGGAGGACACTCTGAAGTCCCTGGGGTATTCCCTCCTGGTGATATTCGTGGTCAGTTTCATCTTCACTGGCCTGGACCTGTTCTCGGCGTTTGTGATCCTGGCCTCCGTCACCATGATCCTAGTTGACATGATGGGACTCATGTACTTCTGGAGCATCAACCTGAATGCGGTATCGCTCGTCAACCTTGTGATGGTAAAATAAATTTTCATTACAACATTTCTTATTAGTGCAAAATCTTGAATCATAAATACTTTTAGATGCAGATTAATTCTGTAATCGTTCTGTAAAAACACGCCCTCTGAGCACAATCCCAAGAGACAATATCCTATAGTCTCTCTCTTTTTTTTTTGTTTTACTATTTCACCATGATTTCACCAGATAACTTGATCTTATGAATAACATATAAATTTCATGAAACCTAAGCATATTAAATAAATAACTATAATTTTTGTAATTTTTAGACAAGCATTGTTTTAAACGTCATAATGTGACGAATTCCCATTTGCTTGTTAAGGCATAAGGTATAAATTATTGACTAGGCATAGTATTCTTGAATAGAAAATAATTATCTGTTTATCTTATTAAAAAAACTTAAGTACAAAACAATATAATTAATTATGCCATCAGGTACACTCATTTGATGGATTTACAAAGATCGTAAGCAACAAATTTTGATGAAATGTTAACCCAATTCCCCACTTCATAGCAAAAATAATGTAGATAATTAGAGCTTATACAATATCTTCACCACATAGGTGGTTGATATTCAAGTGTGAGTAGATTTTTAAATTTTTTAAAAATTTAAAAAAAAAATCTAAATTTCAAAAGCACTACGTAAACATGTAAGTATTTTTTAAATATATGTAACGTTTATTTTATTTCAGTGTGTCGGTATAGCCGTAGAATTCTGCAGCCACATAGTGCACTCGTACGCCGTGAGTAACGTGCCCGCCGACAAGAAGGCAGCCACGGCCCTTGTGGAGATGGGCAGCAATGTCCTCAGCGGCATCACACTCACCAAGTTCGCCGGCATCGTAGTGCTAGCCTTCTCCGAGTCGGAGATATTCCTCATATTTTACTTCAGGATGTTCTTGTGCATAGTCCTGATAGGTGCAGCCCATGGCCTCATCTTCCTGCCCGTCTTCTTGCACTATCTGACACAGGTGTCCATACTCCTGAAACGCCACTGAATCACAATTATTTTTATTAATAGAAGTTAATTTATTTTTAATTATTCAAATATATTTTTTGTATCAAATTTTTGTATCTTTTTATTATTGTTGAAGGCTGTATGGTGCTGGTTGCTGGTATCCATTCATATATTGCCATGCCGCTGAAAGTTCTCTTGTAACCTATCTTATGTCATATGCGTCGTTAATGAGAGAGGGAGAAGCAATATACAATATATGACTTTTCTTATAATTCTCCAAAATAAGTTTTTTTGCAACTGCGTATATTTTATATGTTATGCGTTTTCTGCGATACGTTTTCAACAATGTATATTTCCTTACAGTGAATTTCCTATCAATGTCTTTTTGAATGCATATGTATGTTATTTTATTTTAACCGATTATATTAATTCTTAGCACATATTTTTATCTTTATTGTAAGTGTGTTCCATGAATGTATATTTTTATTGCGATCGTAATAAATTGAATAATTGATTTAGGTACCTAATTGTTTTAATTGTTTATAAATACTATTCACACAAATTCCATGTTACTGATTATGTTTTGCGTAATCACATAAAACACAAGTAGGTCCTATAAAATGCTATGATTATTGATTGGGCAGCTTATTTTTTAACTTACAGGGATAGGAAAGTTGTCGGAATAAAATAGAAATATTTAGTGCCTCAGACGAATTTTTTTCTAGGTCTAAGAGCAAAACTTAAAACTTTAAAATCATTAGAGTGTAATCCTCGACCGAGAAAGTTAATTATTGCCTTGTATAAAAATCAGCATTAAAATATTTTTATTTTCTGCTAAAATTACTCATTTTAAACTTTTTGTTCTGGAAAACGACGAAAATTCTAAGATAGCCGTATCGGGGTTTTCCCGTTTCTGGGCGAGTCCCACAAATATCTGCAGACGCGTAATTTCCTGGCAGGTGTGTTTTATCAGTTCATTGAAAAATAACATGATTTCCCTGTTTGGTTAAAGATAATCTTGCGTATCTGCGATTCGCTATCATCCGCTAATGAATTTTACATTTTGGCATTACATAAGTGCACCTAAAGTAATTTATTTTTGTGAATATTCAGTCAAAATCGATGTTTTCTTAGATTCACTTAAATATAAAGACGCATTACTTACTCAAAATATAAACCTTCATAGGCATAATATAAAACCACTTATTTATAGACAAAGATTGAGGTAAGTCAGTAGAAATTATACATTATGTGGTAAGGCCATAAACGTATGGATTGTGGGAAATGTATGTTTGGAACATTATATGATAATATACGTACTTAAAGTAAGATAATGTGTTGAAAATTATGACCAATGGTGATAATATCCGTGGTTAAAAGATTGATTTTTCATAATTTTTGTTTGTTTATTAATGTATTTTTTTAAAATTATTTAAATACAAAGTAATGTAGTATATTCACAGTCCTCCTTATTAGGAATTCCTGTATCGAGACGGACTGTGGGTAGTTGTGTTGGTGTTTCCTCATCTTCATGTTTGCTGATTTCTTCATCTACGTATCTTTTTGATTTCGTTGATTTTTTTTTATTTTCTTATCTATATGTTTGTTGATTTCCACATCTTCTCGTTTGTTGACTATAGGTTGTGTTGGTGTTATTTCGTAATTTTATAATTTCTCCATCATCATATTTACTTAGCCGTGTGATGTTGTTTTCAAAATTGTTTCTTAATTTATTTGAACTTTGATTCTGGATTTAGCGATATCAGTTGTTTCTATGTCTAAAGTAAAGGTCACCTTGCAACTACCTGGTTATAAATAAAATCAATCATTTTATGTGTGGTCACCATCATTGTGAAACAGTCCACTAAAAACAAAACCCCAAAAACCAGAAAGAAAAGAAAACGATACCAAAGTAATCCTTTTTACGTGATAGACATAAAGAAATCCCAATTACCCGGAGCAAGTGAAACTATGGGATCCACGCAGGAGGAACTTTTAAAAGAAAGTTTGGAAGCTAAAAATTGTGAGATCTGTTGTTGTCACAACAAATAAAGTCATTTCAAGAAACACTTACATACATACATAGGTATTCGCATATGTTTAAAGAAAGCTGTGATACAAAAGGAAACAGGATGAGAAGAAGAAAGAATCGACAATTTTTCAGAGATTTTGGCTATTGGGGTGTGATAACTTAACGCCAACGCCATTAAGAATAATTTAGTAAGCAATTAACTAGGCATTTTACTGAATGCATTTTGAAATCAAGTTCAAATGCACAAAATGTACTTCAAGCTACACGAAGCAGTGGATAATAGATCGAGGGCGAACAGAATAGATTTTACTCGTGTTGAACAATGAGCCCATTTTATTTGGGAAAATAACAAACTAAGTAAGTATTCTATTATTGTTTTACTTTAATTTTGGTGAAATTTAACAAGGAGGACCATGAGGAAACTAATTTCCAACAGGGACAATATCATATTTAGCGATGCTATGTTGTGGGTCTTTTTGAGGAGAAGGAGTAAAGTTGTTGTAGAAGGTGCAGCAAAACAGACAGTGCAGTTTCAAGGGCTATTTAACTAACTATTTTAATAAACGCCCGGATTGCCGGCAATTAAAAAAAAAAACTTTAGAAATGGAGTTTATTTTATTTTATGACTTATTATGATTAATTCGCGACACATGTTACATTCAACCAATATTTTTAACATTAGGTCAACTCTTTTCTCTGACTTGACAATAAGGTTTCCAAATCCGCTACCAAAAGGAGAATGATATGGAATGCAGTTGGTTAATAAAAAATAAAATATCGATGATGGGTCTTTCTTCCCCTCCTTCGAATGCATCATTTTCCATCAAATTATCACACTGTAAAAAACTTGTAAGC
This sequence comes from Hesperophylax magnus, assembly GCA_026573805.1. Taxonomy (NCBI): domain Eukaryota; kingdom Metazoa; phylum Arthropoda; class Insecta; order Trichoptera; family Limnephilidae; genus Hesperophylax; species Hesperophylax magnus. The sequence continues at coordinate 2,610,080 of JAIUSX010000071.1, forward strand.
AACTTTATAAGCGTTCTTATTTGATTTAGAAGCAACCTTTTATTTGTTATCCTATTTACTGTGCCTTTTTACATAAATTTTGTTTACGATTATGTCGGACTTTGGAATATGTACACGTACAGCTAAAAAACCAAATATATTTAATATTTAAAAATTTATATTTTTTGTTTATTATAATATTCACAAAATATTAAAGTTCATGGTAATACCTATTAATTTATTTAACTAACGAGATAAAGCGTAAGATATCAGATCATCTGGATCTGAACTAGTGATGGGCAGGATCGAAACATTTACATGATCGATACATCAAAAATCGAGTGATTAATCGATTTAATCGCTCGTACTTCAGGGGGAATTGTAGCTGCGGACAGAGGCATATTTTTACCGGAGTGCGGAGAGGGAGGGAGGGAGGGAGGGAGGGAGGGAGGGAGGGGAGGGGGTAAGTATTGCATTTGTCAAAATGGGCTAAACCAGTGTCTTCATCGGATCTTCGTGAGTGGTTCATTTATGGTCTTCATACTGGCAATGATGTTTATTGTTTACTGGCAGCAGTAATGATGGTAATATTATTATAATGATGTGAATGACTACGAATTTTAAAGCGGTTCACACGACGTTAAATTTATAATACCTAGATTCAAACTGAATCAATAATACAAATTAGTTTCGTACCTACTTCCAATTATAATAAAATACTATGTACTTGAATATTCCTACTGGAAGTTTGAAATCTTATCACGTTTTTAATTATTCCGTGAAGTCATTCTTCAACAGATGAATTATTTAAAAGATTACAGCCCCACCGACATAAAAACCAGGACACTAAAAGAATGTCGAATATAATATTTATATAAAGGGCCGATCGCATTTTTCACATAAATTACATTTAACCTTAAGATTTTTTGTGGAGCGCCCTCAGGGTGAATTTTCACAAAAAACGGCACAATAAAAATGATAAATTAATAGTAATCCCACTTCCCAGTGGATTTTAAATCATATTAGGTAGTACGTAACACAATGTACCACGGGAAAAAAATATTTCGTTCTATGATCTCATTCGTAAATTCATCAAGCAATCCGAAATATTTTTGATGTTTCTCGGAGTTGGTAATCTATTTACGTTTTCAAGTGAATTCTGACCAATGATGTGACGGCTGTGGTTTCGAATGATTTTCAAAATGATTGTCTCGAACTGTATGATGATTTTTGACATAATCGATTCCTTGTTCGATGACGTTTCAAAACGATTGTATCGGACTGTGTGATGATTTTTGACAGAATCGATTTGTCCATGAAAATGAATCGAAATATTTCGAGGAACAAAAAGATCGAGTAAATCATCGATTATTCATCGATTGTGCCCATCGCTAATCTGGACTTTTTGATTTCTCATTTTCGAGTCAAATCTTCAGTTGATTGTCGATTGTCATTGTCTATGTCTGAAATTTATCTATGTTTACAAAAGCAAAAACGACCGTTATCAAATGACATCAAATTTAACCTTTGGCATTTGACCACATTTGACGTTTGACCTGCAACTGTATTCCGATGTAATTTTCCGCAATTAGGTATCTCGTGCGCCGGTGCATTCAATCCAATGCCTTTGCCTGCATCGATCGTCAAAACGCCTGCCATTTGATTTAGTTCATTACATTACCTCAGTTGCCTTCGTGGGGAGCGCACTGATTTATCTAGCCAACTTGTTGATTCAGTTTGTTATTTTATGGTAATCCGCACACAAGCCATCATGTTTACCAATTTTGTTTTAACGGTGCTGTCTCTCTTTCTGTTGGTAAACTTAAGCCACGAAACAACCTTTTCGCGAAAACGTATCAATAGACTTGGTGCACCTCCTCTGCCTGATGGCACTGAACTTCCCAAAGAAGAGTGGATTCAGCAACCCGTTGATAACTTCAACAAGTCAGATAAAAGAATGTGGTCACAGGTATTTATTTATGTTTTTGGTAATTATTTCCCTAACCGCCTCACTTTTAGGCACAGATTATAGAAATTACACTTGGTTTCAACAATTACTTCAAGAAACAATTATTTGCGTGCACAAAGTAGTTTATTATGTTCTTAGTTTGGGTTAATTTAGTAATTTATGCATATTCAGATTGGAATGAAACTTTCGTAACTGTCTGAAGTGGCGCCATAGGGATTGTTTTACAAGGTAAATTTAGAACTTTGATTAAATATAAATGGAAGTAAAATGCATATTTTACCATCTATCCTGATGTAAATCGTTGTTTCTTGAAGTAATTAAGTCGAAATGAAGTGCAGTTTCCATATACTGTGTCTTTTAAAAGTGCAGCGGTTATGGAAATATTTTAAAATTGAAATTCAGTTGACCTTACTTAACTTTATGTATTATGACTTATGCCGCAGAAGCAGACTCTGCATGTATCTTATGAATCTATGTATTAAATTCCGTATTTCTTACAGCGCTTTTTCACGAACAAACAATATTTCAATCGCAACCCCGACACTGTCTTTCTGATGATCGGAGGGGAAGGTGAAATTACAGCTAAGTGGATGGTAGCAGGATCCTGGATTGAATACGCTAAGGAATACAAAGCTCTGTGCTTCCAACTAGAGCATCGGTTTTATGGGAAAAGCCACCCCACGCCGTAAGGATAACTTATTTATTATTTTTAAATATATATAAAACCATTACAAATAGAAGTAAGAAACCTACATATTCTAAATAGTGAAAAATACCTGGGCCTACATATTGTCAAATATCTGACTTTTAAACAACACAGAAAAACTGAAAGAAATAATCATTCCACTAATTGGTGTATTTGGTAGAATCGCTCATCTTCTACCGACAGACATAAAGAGGGACTTATACTTTGTCTTTATCAAATCCCACCTTTAGGTAATTTATTGTCTGATAGAGATATGGTGAACACATACACTTTACGCACTTAAACAATTTACAAATAATACCGAATAAAGTTATAAAAAAACTGTTCAACTAAAAGAAAAACTAAAAACTGAAAACTTTTCAACTAAAGACTGAAAGTGGTAAGAAAAGCATATGCTATGATGGTTTAAACATTTACAATCTCCTTCCTGGTAGCCTCAAAACGGAGAATCAAATAAGTAGATTTTAGAAAAAAAACTTTTCAATCTAAAGATTGGCGAACAGAATGTAGAGTGATTGTAAAGATTAAATGTTTTGTACTATTGTTATATTGTGTAAAATTATTAGTGCTAATGGCGTTAATATTACATAGCTTATTTTAGTTTTAAAATAAATAAATATATAATTGGACACCTACAATCTAAATACATCCTCACATAACCCTTACAATCAATATCTTCTTTGACATAAATTTATGTTCTAGGTAGTTTCTTAACTTTAGTAGTATTGTATCTTTTTAAAATTTTAACAGCCACACATTTTAATTACACTTTTATTATTATTATTTAATGAGTAAATGACTTTGTCAGCCGTTCACGAGCTTGACTTGTGATATTTTTTTTCCTAGAAGATGCTGATCAGGTACCACTTGTGATCGATTTTTATACTGCTTATATTCAAATCAAAAACTCTTTTCAAATCGGAACGTTTTAATGAATGTTTAGGCTACACACTCATAGGCAATTCATTTACGTTATGTATGCGAGTGACAAGGGACAAAGCATCATCACACCACCTCTCTATGTGCCACGGGCTAGCTATCTAATGTGCCATACTTGTTTTTTACACACTAAATTCATCCTCAAAATAAATTAAATCACTTATAAATATAGAACAATAATTTTGCCTGTAACTCTAATAGTTATATTTCTATAAATCTTACAATAATGCCGGCAAACCATAGAAAGCACTCTTTAAAATGCGCGGCTGTTACTGTGGGAAAAAACTTCACGAGTGAGGCTCGTGAACGGCTATTAAAGTGTTAATACAACCAGTAATTTGCCAAATATTTTATTAGCTCGATTCGAATTGGCGGAGATGAGATGTAATCCAGTTATATAACTAACAACATGTACGCACTCGCATACTACCTGCTAACACTGTATGTCCGGACATTGGGGGTCTAGTCATTTTTATAAAAAGTAGCTTATTTTCTAAATAAAATAAATAGAGTCTTGTCATGTACGGTGAAGGAGGAAACCATCTGTTTCCTTAGAGCGCCGTGGGAAAATGATTTGCAACAAAAGTAGCTCGATTCATCGATTGTTATTTTGGATTTTTAGTCGCCATTTTTTTATTTTTATTTTTTATTTTATTTATTTAAACGCCCATAGGGCTTTTACCTATAATAATGTACATCTTTATTTTTTAGTTATACAGATTACATATAAAAAAATTTAAAAAAAAAATCAGTGTTAACAAAATACAGGTTACATAAAAAAATATCAGAGTTGACAAAATATGTTACATAAAATATAAGAATTTTAAAAATATAGGTATGGATAGAGTAAGTGAGACGAAAAATATAAAATCTGCCAAAACCCACAAAATCAACCATAATGATAATAAGAAAATATAACAATAGTTTACAAATTAGGTAAAAATAGTTCGCACATACTCCGTTTAAAGTTGGCCAAGTTCAAATTATTGTCAAATATTTTTATATTATTTAAGTATTTGTTACCAAGACTGTGTAAACGTTGTATTGGAGAGTGAAAACTATAGTTGGAATGAGATGTATGTATGTAAAATGTTGATATTTGCCTAGTTGTTCGTGTAGGTATGTGTAGATTTATTAAATGCAGGAGTTCATAACAATCGAATTTAGAGTTCAATAATTTTAATAAAAAGGTTAGGTCGTTTATTTTTCTTCTGTTTTCTAATGTCGGAATATTTAAATGATTCAATAATGACTGGTAATTTATGTGTTCTAAAGGGATGTTAAGTTTAACATTGACGAAGCGTAGAAATTTTCTTTGAATTCTTTCAACATTATGAATATGTACATTGTAGAAGGGCGACCAAACTATGGAGTTATGTTCTATCAGTCTTCTAACAAGGGATATGTACAATAGTTTTATGATTTGTAAAGATTCAAAGTTTTTAATTGTTCTTAATATAAAACCTAATGTTTTCATACCCTTATTCACAGTTTGTTGAATGTGGGCCGTAAAGTCTAGTTTCTCATCCATTATTATGCCAAGATTTCGCATTTCCTTTACTCTTTCTAAATTTGTTTTATTTATTGAATAGCCAAAAAATTGTGATGTTTTTTTTCTGGAAAAGGTCAAGTTTTGCATTTTTCTACATTTAAATATAAATTGTTTTGTGAACACCAGTTATTTAGCATGTCTATATTAGATTGAAGAACTTGACAGTCGTTTAAGGAGGTTATTTCTTTATATAATTTAATATCGTCGGCGAATAGCAGTACATTGACATTTTTAAAGCAGTTGACTATGTCATTTATAAAAACAATAAATAAAATTGGGCCAAGATGACTACCTTGCGGTACGCCACTAGTGGCCAAAAATGGTTTAGATAAAAAAGATTTTATTTTAACAAGTAAAGTTCTACCAGATATGTAGCTACTTAACCAGCTTAACATATTTGCTCTGATTCCTATAGCATGAAGTTTTTGGATCAGTACTTTGTGAGACACTTTATCAAAGGCTTTCGAAAAATCAGTATATATACAGTCAACTTGTTTATTTTTAGAAAAAGACTCCAATATATAGTTTTGAAACAGTAGTAAATTTGTTGTAGTTGATCTACCTCTAATGAAACCATGTTGTTTGCCATTTATTAACTTTGTTAGTGTGGGATATATTTCTTCCAAAACTAAAGATTCAAAGATTTTGGGTAATACAGATTGTATGCATATTGGTCGATAGTTTGAAATGTCAGTCTCGTCACCTTTTTTAAATATTGGAATAATATAGCTGGATTTCCAGTAGACGGGAAAATATCCAGAGGATAGTAGGTGGTTAAATAAAATGGTTAGTGGTTTAGACAATACGGAGGAGCACTGTTTTAGGAAAATTGGCGGGATGGTGTCCGGGCCTGCAGACTTGTTTATGTCTAAGGAACTTAATTTTTTTTTGCAAGATTCTTCGGTGATGTAGCAGTCTGTTAAATGTGTGGTTTTTTTGAATGTGTATGAAGGAATATTTTCTTCTAGTGTTTCATCATCATAAACATTTTTAAAGAAATCAGAAAAAAGATTTACAATGTCTTGCGTATTGTTGGCGTATTTGTCGTCCATGTGCATTTCTGGAGGATAGTCTGTGCTGTCGTTGTTTATTTTTTTAATAAATTTCCAGAGATTGTTCGAGCTTAAGGCTGTGTTCTCAATAGAATTTATATATGTTTTATAACAGATTTTAGAGAGATCTTTGCATTTTTCCTACTTTCACTGAAATTTGTATAGTCGATTTTCATCAGAGTTTTTTGAATTTTTTATGAAGTATTTTTTATTATATTAGTTCTGATGAGAAGTAAGTTGGATATGTATGTTTTTTAGGAGTAAATAGTGGTACATATGATTTGATAGTGGTGGAGAATATTGAATATAGATTTTCTAAGGAATCATCAGTATTAACGTCAGACAAAAAAAAACCAGTCAACATGCGAAAGATGAGAATTTATAGATTCAAAATCTGCTTTTTTGTAGTTGAGAGTTTTTTCAACGGGTTTCGGCTCGACGCCACATATATTTAACTTAATATAAAGAGGGGGGTGATGATTATCAACAGGTAACAGAGGATCATTACATTTCTCAATGAACAATTTAGGATAATTTGATATTGCTAGATCTAGTAAGCGATCATTTATGTTGTATATAAAGTTATGTTGTAAAAGATTTAAAAAATTTGTCATATCTAATATCTCACGTGCACGATCATTTTGACTTTCATTAACAATGAAACCACTATATACCTTGTCTCATGTAGATGTTAAACATGGAAGTTGTCAATTATCTTCATTAATTCGATTGAAGTGTGGCCATCGATCCTTTATAATTAGTATTATAAAATTTATTACAGCACAACATATTTATGACTGAATTTTTTCTTCTTTTAGTGACATGGGTGTAAAGAATCTGAGATACTTGACTTCCGAGCAAGCTCTAGAAGATCTTGCTAATTTTATTAAGAAGATGAATATAATGTATGAGTTATCGCCGCACGTCAAGTGGGTTGTGTTTGGCGGGTCGTATCCCGGTTCGCTGGCAGCATGGATGCGTTTGAAGCATCCGGAGTTGGTACATGCTGCCATTTCCTCTAGTGGACCCCTCCTCGCCAAGGCTGATTTCATGGGTGAGATACCATCATTAACCATGATACATCATCATTGTTCATCGTCATTGCACATCATCACTCCGCAGCGTTAGTGTTCACCAAAACCGATATCATATTGCATAAATTGCGTCTCGCTTGCGATCTAAGTTTGTTTTCTTTCTCATCGACATTCTAAGATAGGATGGCAAAAAATGCACATAACAAAATATTGTAGTATTTTTGTTTTGGCATAATATATTACAGGTTATACCTAAATATTTACAAATAAGTACATTACCACAATATTAGTATATTATCACTACAAAAACACCAGTTGAGTGAAGATTAAATTCTTCCTTTTGTCTAATGTTTAGCCTGAAATGCTTTTCCAAATATATATTTACACTATGTAAATTAGTTGTAATTATAATAACATAGAACTTCTGTGAAACAACCAGCCCATAATGGAATAATAACAGAACATTGTTAGAACTGGCCCTTAGTTTACTATTATGTAAGACACTTTGTTGGCAATTCAGCCAACTAGTTCGACAGGTCACATGGGAACTTTATCAGTCTTTATAATATTATCTTTAAAACTTACTGGAGAAACCAATGGGAAGCTAGTATTATGCACTGTATAAATAATACATACTAGAAATACCATGTAGATTTGAATGGATATTGATGTCGCCACTGACTTACTACCTTTTGGTTCTAGACCACTTTGCATGCGCTATCTCCCTTTCTCTCTCTCTCTTACACTGCCTGACATTGTATATCGCCATTCCATTTGAATGAAGTATATATCTTTTTAAAAATTAATTTCGGTTTTTTTTTGTATTGGTATTGTCAAATTTGTATTTCAAATTTAAGCAAAGAATGGTCAGACTTTTAGATAACAAAACACACCAAATCATTCAGACTTATCCCAAAAAAGTTAAGGTTTTGACTTGAGTTGACCAGTCTACACGTCTCATTTCTTGTATTCTTTTTTATTCTATGCTATTGTGGTATGCTAACTAGAAACGAACTAGTTGCAGAAATTCTTTCAATGAGTAAATTGTTTTTACACTGGTTTTAACCCTTTATTTTCTTGCTTAGAATACTACAGCGTGGTAGTGGATTCCCTAAGAACAAGCAGTGATGATTGCGTCGATGAAATTCGGTCTGGCACTCAACAGCTGGGTGTTTTCATGAAGCATATGATTGGTCAGAGGAAAATAGATACTAAATTCAGGTAATTATGTTAAACGGTTAAATTAACCGTTATATAATATATAATTCGGGCCTTTTCGAAACCCGCCTTAATAAATCCTTCCTATTCCTACAGCCCCTAGTGCCCCTGCCTTTACACTGTGCAGACAGGGTCTTCCTTGCAAAGTATCACATAAAAAAATTATGTATTTACATATTTTATCAATCTTTTTGGATTTCAACCATCAAGTTTTGTAACATGTACAGAGTTTCAAATTAGTGTTACGGTTTTACCCGAGCTTCAGGACTCGATAAAGCATCCAAAAGATCATCAGGTCAAAGAAAAGGACTGGTTTTGAGATTTTGGAGGGAACTGGGAGGACAAGAGAATGTTTAAAATTATTTTTGAGAAATTTTAATTTTTTATTTACAGCTTGTGTGATCCTATAGAAAAAGCGAGCAATCTCGATATAGCAAGTCTCTATGAAACCTTGGCAAGTAATTTTGCTGGTGTCGTACAATACAATAAAGATAATAGGATTGGCGGACCAACAAAAGTGTCCAATATTACTATTGATGTGGTAAGGACCTTATTTATTACAATAATATTCAGTTTAAATGTTTGCTGTTGTCTTCTACGAAAATAATGAATCTATTAGATAAACCTGTTGCAAATAAAGGACATTAATGATGTCAAATCAATTTATGAATCAATTAATTAATCAATTAATTAATTAATCATTAATTAATTAATTAATCAATTAATTAATTGCCTTGAATTAAAGAAAATTATATTTTTCTTTACATATATAAATATGTATATATGTTTGTTTCCAGGTATGCCGATTGATGACTGACAACTCGGCCGGAAGCTCCTTGGATCGATTGGCCAATGTCAACGCCATGCTCCTGGAAGCTAACAACGAAACTTGCCTCGACTATAACTATAATAAAATGATTAAAGAGTTTCGCAACATTTCTTGGTCTGCCACAGGTGCTGAGGGTGGTAAGATATATCAATATGTATTACATCAAAGTGTATAACATTTTAAGGTGATTTTAAGAAATCCATCTTGCTTTCATGGATCAATCTTTAATTTTAATATGAAATATAGGTATATTTATTTTCATTGTTTTTTCTTAGGTCGCCAATGGATGTACCAAACTTGTAATGAGTTTGGGTTCTACCAAACTTCAGGAGGCGAGCCAGAAATTTTCTCTAATCTATTCCCATTAGAATTTTTTACCCAGCAATGTGTTGATATATTCGGCCCCAAGTAAGTAACCTTTTGCTTTTTTGTCTTAAATTTAATATTTGTACTTTTTACAATAGATATTCAATCATTATGTGTTTTGCAGTGTTATAGCGGGGGTTTAGGATCACACAGGATATCACAGGATATGGACTCTTATAAATTCTTGAATGTTTTTGATAATTTTTAGATTTAAAGGAAGGTTGTTAAATAACAATGCTTTGTTCGATAATAATCAAGGTCTTTGTTTGTTCCATGCTTAGGCATTATAATGAAAGGTTATGTAATTCTATTATGTATTGAAAATCATTTGGAATGATATGTTATTTTCTGTTTGCAGATTTAATGCAAACTACTTAAATGACGCCATTGATAAGACTAATGCCAAATACGGCGCCTTGGATATTGAAGCATCTCGGATAGTGTATGTCCATGGAAGCATTGATCCTTGGCATATTCTGGGGTTAACTGAAACCACTGAGAATAACTCGCCCGCCATTTACATAAAAGGTAAACATAACATTTTATTTAGAATAGTACAAGTGTCTCTACCTTGTTGAATATACATATTTATGCATAAATATAAATATTTCACTTTTTAATCAAATCAATACAGCTTTACAGTATGAATACACTTGACAATATTTTTTTTACATAATGTAACAATAATACATCATATCTTTACAGTTATTCTACAATAGAGGTCATTACAATTTTGTTCACTTAACTTAAGATTGAACAGTTTTTTTTAATGTATTTATTTTTATAAATGTTGTGTTTGTGTGTATTAGTCCATTATGTATTTGGTAGAGGCAAATATTGTATTTATATATTTTTCCAATTTTCAATGTAAATTAAATTAAATGTTTTGCTTAGCCAGTTAATGCTAGGGTTTTTTTTTTATAAAAAGTGTTTTAAAAAAAATCTGGTTAAATAAAATGATGCATTCATACATACACGAAAATGTGAAAACAATAAAGTAAAAACGAAATAAGCAGCTCAAAAACACAGCCGATCTCTGAGGCAAACTGCAGGCAAATTCAAACTGCGTAAAATACATCGCTAACTTTGGACAAGCCTTACTCGTGTTGGCTAAAAATAGAATGCTGCGAGTCGAAACCGGCGAGTGTCACTCGGGCTAGCAGAAATTGGAACGCATTTAGCGTGCAACCATGACTTGTTGAATAGCATTAAGCGGTTAATGCATAAAGGATTAAAGATGTATGTATGATGAAATGCCTGAAAGTCTGAAGAATGAATGTATTTAAATAAATTGTTTACTGCAAAAATATAATTTTATAGATAATGAAATGTAACCATGTACATATTAGTTTATATACGTAAAATGTTATATGAACTAACTCAATATACAATAAATATAAAAAGTTAATTTCTTGGTATAGGTTTTTCGTGGGGGTATCTGGGTTATAATTGAAGAGTTTTATAAAACTTTATTCTGTATTATTCGTTAATCGTTTAAACTAAGGTATTAACCCCGCTTTACTTCTGTTGGTAGAAGATAAGCTGTTCTACCAAATACATATTACAATAATTGAATAATTTATAATTTTCACCGATTTCCTGTTGGGTATTAAATAATTGCTTACCACTTATTGCTCCATTGTAACTTATCCTCTTTCCCATAAATAGCGCTTGTATCTTAAGGAGATGTTTCAACAGAACTCTCAGCGACAGTGGTATGCCAACATTTCCTCTGTATCAGAATTAAAAGGGGGTTGTATATTCCAGGAACTGCTCACTGCGCCAATATGTACCCAGCCCGTGATGAAGACATTCCACACCTTAAAGCTGCCCGCGTCATGGTCGCCGGAACTTTGGGTATCTGGCTGCAAGAGGATAAATGAGGCCTGTCTGTCTTCATTAGGACCGGTGTTCTGATCCCACTGCTGACTTATTTATCACGCTAACAAACTCGGTTGGCATTCTTATCAACCCGGTCACCAAGTTTTCTACTACTGCTCCCGGGTTGATCACTTATATATTGTATCAAACTGATTAGTTATAACTAAGCTATCACGGACAAACCTGTGACCCTAGATTACCGAACTTTATCTGATTTATGTAAGTAATAAAATAATTTGGAAATTGACTTTGCTATAATTAATTATTGATTATTTTATATTGAAATATTTTAAGGGAAATGTTATATTTGCAATGGCTTGTTTTATTGATAGTGGTTGTGGAATTTATCAAATGCGGTTAATTTAGGTAATATTACGTAATATATAATGCTATATAATATATACATGGTTTATATAATGCTCTCTGTATTTCAACATCTAATAAGCGAATTTACACATAATATAACTACATATGTACTCACCTAAATTGGTAGTTTCATTTCTTAAAATTACTATGTTTTTTGTTTCCATAAATCATTTTGAAGTTTTGTGTTACGATAATGTGTGTGCAAATATTAATTATGATTATTTTATTAAATTAGTGAAATTTGTAATTGTATGTTTTAAATGTAGAAATAAAGTTGAATTGCGCAGGTTTTGAATTTGGTTAAATAATTATGTAATGGGTCTTTAGTGATTGAATTTTATATTATGTATTTGGTCTTAAAATAGAATCATACATTAGCAATTTTCAGTCCTTCCCTCTGCAATAAATTCTCTTCCACACAATCTTTTTCACCGTTCTCATGTCCCGTCTCTGGGTCACTTCTAGTAGTGCATAACTTAGTCATAATTTTTGGTGTCCTGTCATCTGGCATTCTTTCAACATGCTCAGTGGATAATATGTATATACCCCCAGATAATTTTATTTTTTTATTTTTATTAAATTTATCAATTTACAGAGTATAATCAATAATGTTAACAAAGATAGTTCATACAATTAGTACAATTAGTTTTCACTGCTTTCGATTTTTTAATGTTCCTCTTCTATAGAAGCTGGCGCTTGTGTCTAGAAGAGTGGTGAGTATCAAGATGTAGAATATTTTGTGTTTGTAATTATGAATATTAAAATTTATAATTAATTACAAAGATAGTTTCATCATTTTGGTATTTTTACATTGAACTTCTTTTTAATTGCTCTTAGTAGGTGTTTATTGTTTTCTATTGTTCTGATATTTTCGGGTAGGCTGTTGAAGTTTTTTTTCCTAGATATATGTAATGATGTTGAGCAAAAGTGGTGTTATATTTTTGTGTTGGAAATATATATTTTTGACGAGTACGACTTTCAGTTAAAAAGCTGTGATTTTGTTTTTCTTTTATTATTTGATTTTTTTGACAATATCATTAAATTTTAATACTTTAAATTCTTCAAATTCTTTATTGATTGACTAAAAATTATTTTGTAAAAGTGTAATCTAGACATTCACCTCGAAGGTCAAATAATAATATTACTGTCCGTCTATAATTTATGCGGAATGTCACGTTGTGCGCTTTTCTACAACATCATTTATTTTTATTTTGGTTATTAATAAATTTCCTACAAACATTACATAATTTAATTAAAATATTACGCTTCTCTTTTACATTCTGGCGTAGAGAAGCGGAATGTACAATTTGAATATACAAGATTACTTTTTATTTTCTTATGCAGTTGCTTTGTTATTTTGCATTCACCTTTATTGTTTGAATTTTGGCGAGCGTCATAAATCATTATTACGAAGTGTACTGTATTCAGTCAAAGGCATGCCAGCAAGTATTTGAATGCAGTATGTGCTTTTGTTTTTGGATAGAATTGTAAAAAAAAGGATTCAAAGAGGCAATCCACACTGGGAACATTAGATTTTTATTTTTATTTTAAATACATAAACGGCTATACTGCCTTTTATAAATAAACATATAACAGAGTACAAAAGTAAGAAAAATAATATCATTACATAATAATAGTTTTAAACTTAAAAATAACATTAAATTATTTTGTGTATCACAACCAAAAATAACAAAAAAGAACAATGAGAAATATCATCATTTCATTTCAACATGTCCATATTGCATATATAAAGTTACATTATGGAAAAATAATTTTTGAGTGCATGTTTTTGAGAAATAAATGTCGCCGATGTTAGCATGTTCATTTCCCAAAATGTGTAATCGACTGATTGGTGAGTAATAATGTGATAATGTGTGTAAGATGATAATTAATAAGATAATAATTAGATAACCTAATGAGGTAAGAATATAAACACACCATCGACATCTTTACATTGACTGATTCCTCCGAATACACTTTAACCATTCGAGTTCTCGTGTCAATAACTGGAATGTGAGTTGAGTGATATTGATATTTATATCGAGTTGGATATTTCTCACTCTCATTTGAAAAAAAATCATACCTCTGAATTTTAATACGGAGACATACTAACTGATTATAGTGCTATACAGCCAATGAATTAACCTATATTTTACTTTTCATCCTATGTTTTTAGAATTAATAAAAAAATTGTTAAAAAATTAAAAATTCGCGACTCAAAAATGGCATATGATGGCGTGTGATCACTCAAGGCGTTTTGAAAACTCGGCATAGTATTCCGAAAATCACTCAAGTGGTTTACAATAACAAAAACAGTCAATAAATAAAGTGTGCAAAGGGAAAATAATGACAACAACTACTAAGGTATCAAAGGTAAGGAAATAGAATGTGAACGGATTTTGGGTCAATGTATTCACCACCACAAAATTATTTATTTTGTTTATCCAGGTCAAATTAGAATTTAAAAAAAAATTATTTTTGGCGGTTGACTTGAAATACTTTACTGCAAATTATAGATAATTGCTTTTACCTTCTGACAACGGAACCGTCACCATTGTGACTTGCATAACAATAAAATAAATCTACTGATGATTCGGTAGCTGATGTTGTTGATAATGTATTGAGAAATATCCAACACAACTTCATAACTGTTCCAAATTACATCCAGAGAGATATTGATTCAGTCCCCAGTTGCTTCAGATAAGAATCACGATGTCTAACTTGTTATCCATACATTTAACTTCTTTACTTACTTACTAAGTTGTTCGGTTTCCTTATACATAGGTCAGATGTCACAAATTACTGTGCTATTAGTCAAACCTGACAGAATTCTGGAGTTGAAGATAATTTTTTACCAGTGAATCTGGTAAATATTATGTCTTATAAACATTAGTTTATTATTAAAGAATAAAAAAGATGATTTCATCATACTTGCCTTGAAAAAAACATTTCTTTCAATATATAATTCTGATAAGACGGAAACATTTACAAGAACATTATATTGTTAAACACAAGAAGTAATTAAGAAATTAGTCAGCAAGCACACGGCGGTCAGAAGGCCTTTTATGCCCAACACATGACATAAGTTGAATATGGCATTCTGTAGGTTAAAAAAACCTTCCATGCTCATAGAGAATGCTTGTTTCACTGAGTTATAACTGTAACGGACGTTGTTGGCCACATTATTTAATTTTATCAAAATATGTTTTACATTTATAAAATGTGCCTACCCCACGCCACTGGCGAAATCATCACTCCCCGCCACTGTTCATTTTGTCCCGTTTTCGGCCAAAATTATTATTATTTTTTTTTCATTTTCTAGATTCTTATATTCCATGAAGTGGTGAATCATTTAAATTTACTGAATTTAAAGTTAATGTTCATTATACAAATAGAACGGCGTCATATGCGCCTCACAATTTTTACCTCATATGGGTTTATTCAAATATTACCTGGCTTTTATAGACTTAGAGGCCTTGTATTTTCTCGGTAGGGAAAAAATTTGTTACCTAAAAACCCTACTAAAATTGCATGTATTATCCAGCATCAGCACCACCGGCGACCAACGGCGGCCATATACTACATACGTGTCTGTTTGTGTTGTGTTGGGATCGGGGGGGAAATTCGGCTGCGTCCTATTGTGGGAATCCTTCCGCATTTGCCTGATGGAGTAAGGGAAACTGCAGAAAACCTTACCCAGGAAGGAGCGGCCGATCGTCAACTTGAAACGTGTGCGGCCTTCAGTAACATCGATATATGATGTCCTGCATTTTGTGGTGTGTGTGTGTGTGTCTGTTTTTATGTTAATATATACTTATGGGAGATAGAGAATAAACATACATATACATACAAATTGCCAAAACGGCCTGAAAACTTTGACTCCGAAAGGCATCGATACCGCATTGCGCGCCTACCTCTGCCGAGCGGAACGATATTCAAATTTTACTATGTACAATTTACTAAGAAATATCAATTTATTAAATGTTGCAAATGCCTATATTTTACTTGTACATCTCCTCGGCGGTAGCTAAATAAACACTATTTGCTATGTGCTACCACTGAGGAGATATTAAAAATGCTGTTTTTAACATATTTGTATAACCATTTTTGTACAATTATTTTTACCTTTTTTGCCTGTACAAAAATCCAGGAACCTCGTAGCATAGTGAATCTTTTCTCTTTCTGAGCGCTATGTTACGGGGACCTGAGAAAAATACTAACATAACCATTTTTACAAATTTGATCGCTTCAAGATCATTTTTACACTTTTATTTACAAACTTTTCTTATTTTCTGTCGTATCTTGGCAAACTAAAAATCTAGTAGTCAAGGTACACATTCTTATAACTACTATGTAATTAAACTATGTAATTGTTATTCAGGCAAGCCTGCAAAATCTTTGCAAACTCGCAAATTTAAACGTCTGCCTTCGGCTATACCACCGGCAAAATGAATATGCGACATTTTGCCGGGGCATATAAACGCATTACTGGCGCGGATAGAATTCCCCACCACTTTTTGACTCACAGCCCAATGTCGGCTGCGAGTCAAGCTTATTGCATAAAAGCAGGAACATAAAAAAATAAAAATCAGTTCATCTTTACCACCAAAACCAAGCGTTTTATTATCAACAAGTGACTCCTGCCCACCATCTGCCTCACCTCGCCAAATCTTCTGCTCCAAACCTTCTGGCGTTACCTCATCAAGATCAGCCGGCCCTACTCTGGAAAACCGCCAACGCCAGAAGCGAGCAGAGACGAAAGCACACCCAGTGTCCAACATTCACCAAGCACCGGGTGCGGGAGGCAGATTTTTCATAAATTTGTACAACTATCATCATCATCGGCCGTAAAGGAGCATTCTCATCGGTTGAAGACACGGTTTGGAACCGGCGCCCAAATCTACAGTCTTGTGCGGACTCCCGTCCAGTACAATAACTATAAAAACCGATAGTGGTGTGTGTTAAAAAACAATTCCAGATTTGTCTTATTTTTATTTCTCCACTGCAAAAAGACTTTTGGTGACCAGGACATGTCTAGTAACCAGATCTGAGTAGCCAGGTACTTGCCCCGTTATCTTCCTCTCCCCTCCCTCTTCATCTTCACAGCATACCCAAATTGGGGATGCCGTAGTCCCATAGGCAGTTGAGTATACCAAACCAAAACAATAAGACATCCACCAAATCATCAAATAACATACCTCAAATTGGGAATGGTGTAGCCCCGTTGGCAGTTAGATTTACCAAATCAAATGAGTATGACATCCACCATATCATTATTTTTGTATTGTGTTTTACCACTTATATTTACTTATTAAAAGTACCAAAGTGGGTGATAATTAGTCTGCAGATCAATTTTTTTTTATATTTCATTGTGTGATAACATCACTAATAATTGATTTTTTTAAATTGACAAAAAAAGATGCTGATAATAAAGTTATAAAAGTAGGTGACTGCAGGATCTGCGTAATTTCTAAAACAAAAACGGTTTTATAACCCTGCAGCAAACACTAAAATTGTCTACTATAACTGTTAATTTGATCATATTGCCATCTAGTGGCAGTTTTGATCACTAACGATTTCAAATTTGACTAAGAAGAGTCCTATAAATCGTTTGTGTCTTCGCTAAATTATGGGAAAGCACAGGAAAAACGAAAAAAGGTCTCAGAAACTTGAAGCTCGTAATCGAAAAAGTATTTTTTAACTGGGTTTTAGTATTAACGATATTAACCATGCAGATTATTAGATTTAAGTTTTCTGACTAATTAATTTTATCATCTAAAACAGAGGTTCCCAAAGTGGTCCATATGGACCCCCAGGGGTCGATATTGACTTGCTGGGGGTCTATGTCAGGGAGAAAAAAATTTAGGGGTCCACGAGATTCAAATGGGGGTATATATGAGCGGACCCCAATTTACCTCAAGTCATTTAGGAGTTCCGTAAATGACACAATAGACCTAACACACATATAATAGACTGAGAAATTACTTATTTGATATTTGCATTTTTATATTTCGCAAAGTTGTTAATTGATGTATATAAATAGAGTCTACGTTCCTTTTCTCGTCAGAATTAATATATTCAAGCAAAACATTGCACATTGAAACTAATTTTCCTAGTTCCCCAACTTATTTTTGAAAAACGTCCAGGGTAATAACGACCTTCAACATTTAAATGTACTTTACACAGACTTCAAAACTAAGTTTGAGGACATTTTGACTTTCGAAATGGAACGTTGAAGAATCGGAAAACATGTGACAAGAAGAAGAAAAAATTAAGAATTAGAAAGAAGAAATTACCGGAATAAGCACTGACAATTCTGTAGGGCCAGCTATAGGAAGAAATTCCCGTTGCTTATCCTGCTTCATTTTCATTTGGTGTAATACCTCACAAGGGTGCCCCTGTCTGCACAATCTAAAGACAGCAACTATGCCGCCACCCGGTTGTTGGACAGGCAAGGGAAGGGAATCTTTTTACTAAAAAAATAAATGATTATCTCATGGGACGTTAATAGTTTTAAGAAAATTCAATATTCGGCAGGCAGGGGACTACGGAAAAAAAAAATTTGGCAAGTGGTCTACGGGGCAAAAAAGTTTTGGAACCTCTGATCTAAAACATAAGAAAATAATTTTTATTCTGGAATGTGGGGAGGTTAGTGCAATCAATCCCACACATCCCGTAATACATATTGATTAGATAATAAATAAGTGAATTTTAAGAAATAAAAGTCAATCGAAAAATAGATAACAATTACGAATAATTATGTGGGCGTGGTCTTGAGCGAGCTCGGGCCAATAAAATTAAAAAAAGTTAAATAAATACATACCCGTAGACAAAGGGAAGAACTTTTTACTGAGCAAATATTTAGCAAGAATACGCGCAGCAACACTAACCAGACCAGGCATGGAGGCTCCATCGAAGCCAAGTTAGCCTCACAGAAGCTGGGTGTACTGTACAGGGTCCGCAGATACTTTAATAGTACACAACTGTTGACCCTGTACAAATGAGCCCCTCTGTAGAATTTGACAGCCACCTCTGGTCTGGAGCCCCAAAATACCTGAAAAATCCTCGACTCAGTGCAGAAATGAACGGGCCGTTTGATAACAAGCGGTTTGCTATATTTAGAGCACAGGCGTCAGTTACGTATGTTGTCCTTGTTCTACCAGTATTTAAATGGAAGATGATCCGTGGAACTAGCGTCGTTGATCTCTTCGGCACCGGTGCATAGTTCGGAAATACACCAAATGCGCGTCAAACATATGTACACGGTTGAATTTTGTCACATGAGAACGGGTCGCTTCTACGACTTGTTCTTGAGTTCAGCAGCTCGGCAATGGAAAGATTTGCTGGCCTCTGTGTTTCCTCCATCCTCCTTTCGGCCTTGAAGAGACCCATGTTGTCTCACTCCTTCCTCTCCTTAAAAAGACACTCCACACAGCATTTCCAGAGATGACATAGTTAATGTGTGTGTTAATTCCTGTGTGGAGTAAATGTAAAAAAATAGTAAAAGCCAAGAGAACTTATGTAAGAGAAAAGATTTATTATGAGTTTATAAACTCCACTAAATATTATATACATAGTTAGCTTCCATAGATTTTTTGTTCTTCCTGGAATTAAAAATGTAATATCGATTATTTTTCCTGAAACAGACATTTCTTATGTATTTATATTTCATACATTTATAAAATAATTACAAAGTTAAAATTCAAGTTTTGAGAGAGTTCTATTCGAGTTCCACCATTATCTATGTACAGTGAAACATCCAAACCATGATTAAGTAAAAACAGAACTTGGATAAAACTTTCACAAAACTTGAATTTTAACTTTGAAATT
The DNA here is from genome assembly GCA_026573805.1 of Hesperophylax magnus. Taxonomy (NCBI): domain Eukaryota; kingdom Metazoa; phylum Arthropoda; class Insecta; order Trichoptera; family Limnephilidae; genus Hesperophylax; species Hesperophylax magnus. The sequence continues at coordinate 2,629,801 of JAIUSX010000071.1, forward strand.
TGATGAATTGTTCCAATTCTGTGTAACAACCCGTCCGTGGTTAAATCATTCAATTAAAAAAAAATTACATCTCACTTATCTGTATTTATGAACGAGATAAACAATCAACCAGTGAAAAACAAAGCTTTTTTTCTACAATATATCTACATATTTTAATTTTTTAAGTAATTGCGCCATCTCTTGAGCTGGATAGTAGAAAATTTCAAAGTTTTTTTTTAGTTAGACTATAAACCTTCTTCCCCAGGGACTGGAATCAACAGCACTCACTGCGCCAAATCCCAATTAGGTAGGATCGACATTAATTTCGTGTATTGACTGCTGTAATGTCATACAATTTCAGAAAAAATGCTTATGTATCAACGTGTGTATGCGTGTTTGCCACAAAACATATGACTTAATGAATTGTCGGCGATAACGAGTCTACCTGCCGAGTTTCAACTCGATCGGATCTCGAGAAGTGGTATAATTTTCACTTCCAAGATGTGCATTAATTCAACATTCTCGAAAACAAAAGTGGAATTCGACTAGATGTATTTAAAAATACTTGATTTCGGGGATTTTATCGGCCATGCAGGTAGGTACCTATTTCTTACTCAAAAACCTGTTTATTTTTTCGAGAAATTTTATGATGTAGGAATTCATTTTTATTCAAACCTAATAATCTGAAAGTCACAAAATAAATTATATTAAAATAATTACTTGTTTCTACCCGACATTTTTGGTTCTATACTCTATCCACAAAATATTTTTTTCTTTTTGAACTAACAAAGGTATGGTTGTTTGAAATTGTCGCCGGGCAATAAGTCCGCTTATCATAATATATTAATTATGCATTATACTAGTAAAGTGTAGTGAAATATATATTTTTTGAAAATGGGGAACCTTTTTATGATTATTAAATTAATATTTCATGACTGGGCCGACACTGGGAGTTGTTAACTGTTGCGGTCACCTAAAAATCCCAAGCAGAAATTCTTGTGCAAATTTTTGCTACTTAAGATATCACACACAGGCTTCTAAGGACCAAATATTGTGAAGGTTCTATTGAAGTTCTGTTAATTATTTTAGTTTTGTTAACCAACTGGCCAATAATGATATAATAACAGAACTTGAATAGAACCTTCACAGAACTCGAAAATTTACTTTTAAATTTAATGAATTGACAAAAATTAAATTTCAAGTTCTGTGAAGGTTCTATTTAAGTTCTGTTATGATTTCAGAGGTGTGAAGTAACTGGCTAATAATGACAATAAAATAACTTAAATACACCCTTCACAGAACTTGAAAATCAACTTTGAAATGCAATGAATTGTTCAAATTCCGTAGTATTCCCCAAAACACAAATATTTACTTGTCAATACACTTTTAAAATGCGATTATTAAAGTTTACATTTTCTTCACTGTAATAAAATGGCGAATGTGCACATGTTTCTATGCCCAACCGTTTCCCTGAAACATTTTATAAAATACTTACAATATCTTACATATAACAGATTGTAAAAAAAATATGATTGAAATTGAATTGAGAGCCATAATATTAAGTATTAACGACTTTCTGGCAAGCAAATAAAAGTAGAAGTTCAAGGTCTGTCATAAGTTCTCGAGCACTAAATATTCGGCATATCAGCTGTGTCCGCGTTCGCCTACAAAATAATAATAATACAAAATATTATATTATCTCCCCCGGTGTTTTGAAGAAGCTTTTTCAAAAGATGCCGCGAGAAATAATAGGCTTCACACGGGCCGATTTTCTTGGCCAAACTGCCCTGACCCTGCGCGTAAAAAAAGATTATTTATATGCAGCTGGGGTTTGGGTGGAATGATAAAACCCTAACGAAGCTTGTTCATAACCAAGAACTTTCAGCTAATGGAACATCTTAAATCAAGAGTATTCGGGAAGGGTGTGTTTTTGTGATTCGTGCCCGAATGTCGGCAATCCATTGGTCTCATTGGAGTTGTTAGCAGTTTATTTCTCACACTCGGAGGACCGGCCACGAGCCCGATGCAATATTTTTTTTACTCCCAAACGCATCGTTTAAACGTGTTAAAATATAACTGAACCCGTTTGAGGATCTGGTAAACGGCTCTGTGACGTCACGGCGGGCGGGGTGGCGGGGAGGGGGGTTGTCCGAATATTCGAGCCGAGTTTACGAGTCTTGGTTTGTTTGTTTTTTTTTAATTGTTTAAATAATTTACTTTGCTGGATTTTGTGACCGACCGATGTTTTAGTTTCGGTTTCGACCAATAAATTGATGATAAACGAATGTCCCTCAGGTCAAATGTCCCCGTCATCTTTTGGGATGCTTTGTGGAGGGTCTTTTTTAAGGAAATGAAGGAGAGGAAGCTCTGGGAAGAGATAAGGTACGAGGGTTGGGTAGGAATCTAGGGATCAGTTTGTTTGGAGTGACGGATATATGAATATATCCCTCCCACTGGGCGCAAGGCGATGGGTCGAACAGTTTAAAAGGGTTAAGACAAAGGATCTCCTCAAACCAGCGTCTCCTGATCTGCCGCGCAGCTGGTGGGCAGACGCATCCTTAACATACATCACCCTGCTAAATTACCAAATGTAGCGAACCACTTGGGATGACCTACTGCAGAGGTGTTGGTTTTCCAATAAATGGTTCCCGGGACGGCGGTACCCACACCCGCCTCAAAAATTAGTCTGTGTATATTTCTAAAATAAATTAAGTATTATTTTCAAACAAGTTGTTTTATAAAAATTGTTTTTAATTCAAGGATTATAGAGTAATTTTACCTATACAATATAATTGTACCTACATCATAATATTATAATAATCAGTAACTGAATGTAAATAGAACACCTTACTAGGAGAACATGTGCTGAGGAGCAAAAACTCCTTGAAAATCTCAAGGAGGACAATGTGCCTCTAACCACGGCGGCAGTATTGTGTATTCGGTTAGTGGAAGTTAGAGTACCTATATCATAATATTACAAAGATACAATCTAGTGAAAACGATACTCAATGAAGTGAATTTAATGAAGCCGTAGTTGATATGAAAAACGAGAGAACAACACAAAACATTACCAAATAATTTTATGACAATTATATTTTTTTGACCCTTTAAATAATAGGAAACCAAATTCATATGATGTTTGTGACCAAATTTCTTCTCCTAGTAATTAACGGGTTAAGTGAATATAATTATATAATTTAAGTGCTAATTATATTGTGCCATGTTTGGTTTGGGGTGAGTAGGTTTCGGAAAATTTTGTACCTTCAAATTTTATCCACCATGTGATCTGTTTTTTTTTAGTTTGCATATTGGTGAATAATTATCAGGAGGATTGTTTCAAAGCAGGTGGCAAACAGTTTAATGGAATAGTACTTAAAGGATCTTTTTCCGTGGGTGGAGTGCTTTAGTGGGATGTAAGGGGTTAGGTTCGTTGAAGACCTGGCTATTATTGAGGATTGAGATTTGTAACGAAGAGGTCGATTCCCCTTGGCCGGGAGACCTGTCGGTCTTCGGCCCCTTAAATAGCGGCATAGTTTGTAGTTGGAGGCCCACTTAATTTGGTATCCGCTTCACTCACTGCACTACCTACAGGGGTCAGCGAACCCCCTTGCTGGCTCTTTCTGGCGCGTATAGAACAGTTGCTTCGGACGCTTTGCCAGTTTTGGCCGGCATCTTGCCTATCGATCTGGAAATCAGGGAAGTTTTCACCAAGCAGAGACTCACCAGAAGATGCCCAGCCACACACCTAGGAGTCACTCTGACTCCGGGTGGCGCGGGGACTCTCCCTGGGCTGCTTAGGAGAATGAGAGAACTGTCACTCAATGAGTGGCAGATCAGGTGGGATAGTTCGAGAACTGGGAGATGGACTCACTCCTCACTACGTCAGTTAAAGCCAGAATGGAAGGGGCTTATCTCACACGGGATCACTACGTTACGCAGCTGCTTTCTGGACATGGGGAATTCAGGGGGAGAATTCACGCCCTCTCACTGGCCCCCCATCCCAGTTGCGCCTGCGGTAACTTAAACCAGACAGCCGAGCATATTCTGTGGCACTGCGAGATCATGAAGGATGCACGTGATGAACTAACGGCCGGTTTGATTGTCGATAACAGACCAGTGGTTAACGCTGATCTAGTCGCTAACAGAGTTAATATCGAATGTGTGAGGAAGTTCACAAGAATCTGGGTTGAGAGATGGCCTGTGCTTAGAGTTGCTGACTAGTTTGATATAAAATTTTAGTCCCCGGGTGTATTTGTTCCTGAACTTCCACGGTTTAACTCTAATTGCTATTTTTCACCTCTGCCTGATTTGTACTACACTCTAATAATCGTTTTTAATTCTTCTTTCTTACTATGTTTTTGCCTTTCATCTCAATATGTATGTTTTCAGCTCCTAATTCCTTTTTTTGTTTGTTTCTTCTTTCCTTTTTTTTCCTCTAGCTCGACCTCTCGTATTAATGGCTCCTGAGACTGCAGACATTTCTTTTCTTTTTTAACGATCATGCACATTTTATTTATTTTTAACTTTTTTTAGGTCTTGAATTATTTCATCACAATGAATTTTCTGTTTTCACCCTTTTAGGCCAGAACCGAACTCCGTGTCTGTAATGTAACGTCCTAATCCCCAAAAGGGGTTGGTTCAGACATGTCCCCACATACGTTCAGGCGACGTACAGACAGGAGGGGCTGACTCTCCTTGCCAGCGCCACCCCCTGGGTCACGGGCGGAACTGAAGAAAGAGGAAACGAAGCCCCACGACCTTCCGTTCTGCCTCTGGAATTCGACGCTTTTCTCCTTGGTGTTTTGGGTTGTCCCCCTTTCCCGCTTACTGTCTTCAAGGCACCACCGAGTACCCAGCTTAAGGACGCAGTAAAAAGGCCTAGTAACTTCGATCGGATTTCTGCTCCGTGCCCTGGGAACAGCCTAGCACTGAGGGATGCAGCTTCTCCATTTACTGTCTCCCCAGCTTCAGACCATTTACATACGTATATTATCTTTTGTAAAATTTGTGATTATTTAGGAGACGCGGTGCCGGCCGAACACCAGCTCATCATTATATATTTCAAAAATTTCCGTCATTTAACAACTATTATTCTCCTCTTGTATTGTGTTTGGCGCTTGCATACCGCCACCTAACCACATATGCGGAGACATTGGAGGTCTAGAGTCCTTTTTTATGAAATTGTAGAGTCGTTTATATCAAAAGATTAGCTTCCTTGCGAGAGCTCCGAAGGGGTAACAATAAGTCACCTATACCGGGACGGGAAAGTGGTGGGTCCCTCCAATGCACTACCTACACGCGCGGTAACAATAACGTGCCGGTGGCATCACGAACAGCGCGGCGGACACAACTGTTGCGTGTGGCAGTTGGTACACAGCCTGGGTTCTCATTGCCTTGCAAAACCTAGTCCGCCATCAATAAGGTTATGGTGCTTCCACAGCCGCTGTGCCCACATGATGCACAGATGGGGCCTTAAAGAGTCGGCGATGTGTGAATGTTGGTGCGGTACAGACCACCGAACATGTGGTCAACGAATGCCCGCTCCATTCGTTCCCCGGCGGGATTGATGAGATTCACATGGCGACGCCCTGACGAGGCCCTAGACTGGCTCGCAGATCTAGATGTCCCCCTCTGACCCCCCATCAAACGAAAGAAGAAGAATAACGAAGAGGTGAAGAATAGATAATCTGACATAATATTGTCTAATTGACAAAACGTCGAGCAGCTTATAATTTTTTTCAAAGTCCTAGCTTTTTGTGCTTTCAATAGTAGATTCAGAGAAATATTGGTTGCACTTCCCCAAGAGAGCAGACCATATAATATGTGATTAGTGATTGGGAAAAAGCAAAATAAATAGATCCTTGTAGGTATTGTGCGTGGGAAGTTATTTTGATGTTGTAAGAGTTACATAATTGTTTTTTTTTAATATTATTTGTTTAATCAAAATTTATCGTTTGAATAATAATTAGTAATTGAGTTAATGTTGTTTCAAATAATGACCATTAAAAACTAGACTGTTTACCATGGTTAGTGTTTCTAAGATCTTCTGTATTTTTGCAATTCATTAAGTTGGTACGTATAGCGTCTATTGAAGAACTATTACACAACAACGTGCCAAAAGGCGCTCTAAACTGATATCTTCTATTTTATTGCGCATTTTTAAAGTATTTATTAAGTTAGTTTATAGAACATGTTCTTGTAAAAACTAACATGCACAAGCTTAAATTTAATTTTTTACAAAATTATATTTTTACAGTAAACATAACTACTTTTTTTCAAAACTTTTCAGACTTTCAGGCATTTCATCATACATTTATAGTCACCTTTTTCTCATATTTAACAATAACTCTTGCAAGTTAACTACAAATAAACAAAAAAGATTTCAAATTTAAAAAAATATATACGCAATATATCTAGATTTACGGAAAAAGTTATAGTGTGTAAACGTGACAATTGCATATATTATTTTTTAAATGTGAATCGTCTTGTATATTTATAAATAACACTACAATTTTATAATAAAAAGCCCAATTGTAAGAGAGTCATTGTTAAATATGACTCTGTTTTCTCACATTTAACAATAAAAAAGCCCTATTTGGAGGTATATAGTGGTTTCTAACTTGTTTAAATATGTTTCGGTTTCAGTTGAAATTGGAACAGAACCGAAATTCGGTTTCGGTTGAAAATTTATTTTCAATTGGTGGGCTAACTGGATTCTTTTCATTGTAAAAGACACCACTGTACCACTTCAGTCAGGAGTACTCCTGTCCCGGTACGTAAAGCACAGAATTTTTAGGACTTGGTGCACTGAGGATGGAGGATCATCTGTTATATATAACAACCTAACCTATAGCCAATATGGGAATATGATATGTGAATCAAGGGATGGATCAAATGGTGATATAAATAAAATATCTCAGTGAAGCTTCTTGTTTTTTGCTCTATTTGCTTTTTTCATGTCTATGAATTTATTTCTAGTGTCACAAAATTTGCACATCTTTTCTATTTGTATTTTCTACGTGTTTTAAGCTCGTAATAACATTTCCACTTTGATCTGCAATTAACATTATTACTCATTTTTCCCTCGAAGCATTGAAATGATATGATATCTCATAAAGTATCTTATGTAAGGAAAATAAAACTATCTTCTCCTGTGCGGTGACAATCGAGGGTTCTTAGACCTAGTTTGTTTAACTCCCGTCAGATATTATGATTACGTATTTAGAAATAGCTGTTTCGTCATTTTAAGTCTGCTAGTTATAAGTCTTAGTTGTAATAAATCTTAGTCGTAAGTCACTAATTTATTATAAGTCTCGGTAGTAAATTGCTAGCTTAGTTGTAATAAATCTTTGAGGTGAGTCACTAATTTATTATAAGTCTCAGTAATTAATTACTAGATATAATTCTTAGTTGTGAGTCACTAGTTATAAATCTTAGTTGTAAGCAACAAAGTAATAAGTCTAAACTGTACGTGATTAGTTTTATAATACTGGTTAAATAAATTATGTTTTAAAGCGCTCTTGAGGTGATATTTCCACTATAACGGCGCCACCACAATAAAGGTATTGTTATTGTTTAATACTAATTCATTAAATAAACAAAATTGTCCAAAACCGCGTTGTTATTACACACGTCGGAAAATGCAGTTTGCAGGGAAGGGGTGTGAATGCGAAGGGGAATGAAGTCACTCAACAAAGTTAAACCCGTTTCTAAAGATGTTTCAATTCTGAATATAAGTTTCTACCAGGACGAGACTGGAGTGCTTTCGATACACTCTAGATTCCATGAAAATTTACGTATAACTTTTAAGTACATAAATTTCACATTAATATTTAAAAAAATCTATTGTTACTCTGTCAGTCTGTCTGTAACTCTGGTTCAATAAGCTCTAGATCTCATGTTTGGTATTTAATTACCATTTTAAAAATTGGAAGTCTTCGCTTGGAGAATTCAGGCATTCGATAAAGTACCTACCTGTAATAATATATGAGTATTATTCACACCTGACGTTCCCTGAGGGTTATTTTTTGTTTTAATTATATCGTTATTTTTGACGGGTCTGCTTCATTGTTGTATTAATATTTTACGTGTATAAACTTTTTATTCGTTTTGCAACTATTATTAACGCCGATTATTATCTTTCTTTGAAAAGCATTCATATAAAGAAAAGCAGAAATTCATCACGATAAAATAGAATCTGTTTAGATGCTCAGCGCCCTTGAGGTGATTTTGCACAAAAACGGCGCTATACAAAACATCCAAATATTATTATTATGTACGTATTATTTTTGTATATCATAAGATAAGCTATGTAAGCATGCATACTTTAATAACATAATCTTCCTGGTTTGCCGGATATGGAATCGTATATTGATCAGAAACTTTTCGTTGAAAATAATACGTAAACATCTAATTAAATACCTACCATTATAAAATTACTAATTTTTACGTTAGGAAACACAAGGACGGGTTATTTCAGAAAATTTGTTAATTATTATTAGTGGTAATTATTCGGAATCGCTGGACAAGGATTATATGAAATATTTTTAAATAAAACCTTCTGATTTACCTTAATTACTATAAAAGGAATCTGACTGCATTTGGGATATTTTTAATTTTAGCATTTTAATTTTTAATTACGTAAATCGAAAATTCACTTTCGTTGTATTTCGTTGTCCAGCGATTCCGAATATTTACCTTATTAGTTATTTCAAAGTTAATTGTCAAGTTCTGTGAAAGTCCTATTGAAGTTCTGTTATTATATCAACATGGTCCAGTTGCTTCACAGAACTGAAATAATAATAGAACTTGAATAGAACATTCACAGTCCTTGAAAATGAACAGTGACATTTGATAAATTGTTCAAATTCTCTGAAACAACCCGTCCTAAACAAAATAATAATTACATATTCCATTCCTAATCAAAACACAGCCCATAAAATTATATATCAAGTTTCGTGTTTTAATTTAGCGCGATGTGAATTTTAAAATGAATCGAAAATGCATGATGCAACAAAAATACCATTTTTATAATAGCCTTAGGGGGTATTTCACTATGTCGGGCTAAATATCTGACTAGCTATCCGTTGGCTGGCTTTAAAGATCAGAATAACTTCGTTATTCAACGGCGACCGTTTCACCATTGTTTCGAGCTTCCGGATAGATAACACTCGAAATAGTCTGGCAACATCGCAAAATGTTTGCAGTTACTCCATCTTCTACCACGGCTGTCATGCGTCACAGTCCGCACACCGCGAAGTGTGCATTTTTTTGGTTATGTTATGTTGATTATCAGGTCATTTTAGATAGATTCGTGTCGAATTAATACATTGTTTCTTATTTTGAACACAATCAAATAATTCAAGATGGATCATACAAGCATTCAAATTCATTCAACAAAATTCGACTCACTTCTCAGCTGTCAAACTCGGAATGTTTTGACGCCATCTTTGATTCGAGGAATAGCGCCTAACGTGAAGTTCGAGCACTGATTAGTCAAATCGAACTTTAACCCGAGCGTTAGCGTTATTCAGATATAGTGAAAATGAAAAAATGACTAATCCGCGGATTAGTGCTTAGTCAGAACATAATCAGAGATAGTGAAATACCCCCTTAGTCCTATATACCTTGCGGTATTACGCTATATTTTCGTGCTTGGCCCATTAATGCATATCGCTCGCCATAAATTCCCATTTGTAGTGTATGGCGAGTGATATGCCAAGCCATGATGCGTATTGCGTAATGGCGTAATTTTCCTACCTAAGTTGATATTAAATTTAATTGCGGTAATTAGATTTTTTTTCGCAAGTTTTTCTAATGTCTTTGTGGGCGAAGAGGGAAGGGCCATATATGGGCCACGTGCGTTTGTCCGCCCCTGGCTCCAGGAATAAGTTCCGGCCAGATGGTCTGACGGATAATGGGAGTCAAAAGTTGCTCGATAATAGCGCGCTTCAACAATAGCATCCATTGTCCCGCTGGCAGTAGGTAACAGTGTGTCTTCTTACCAAGTGGTCGACTTTACCTAGCTCTGCTGCCACACAGTCTGGGACTTCGGGTATTCACTGTTCAGTCCCCAATGCCCCAGGCCCATTGTCCGCCACAGAGCGCTTCGAAGCGACTTCTTAGTCCCGGTATATCGGTTGATTTAAAACTAGGCTTGGTTGGAATGTCGAGCTTAGCGCGGCTTGGAAAATAATCCGTATATAGGTCGGAAGCCTAAATATCAGCAATATTACATGTATTGTCTATGATTTTAATAGAGGAAAGTGTTTTCTTTGTAAAATCAAACTCCTGTCTACGCTCTCTAGTGTCATCATGTTTGATAATTAATTAATTTTTAAGTTGATAAATTATCCCACTTCGATCAGCATGGTTCTATATGCGATGGACTGTTTGTGTATTTTAGATAGCTTATCAATTAATGACGTCAACATCCTTCATCGTTCGATAAAAAATAACAGTCCATATGAATAAAATTATGCTATTTACGTATATTTCGATGAGGAGGAAGTACGTAATTACACTAATTACTCACGTAAACGTCATATTTGATATTTGTTACTGCTAGCGCCGCGGTGTCTAAAAGGTAACTATTCTGCCGCTTACCAAGTAATACCAAGGCTTAAGCGGCCGATTTAGTCGGCTTAATTTTGATCGCGGAATATGACACATAGCGAGGATATGGACTGACTGATATACCGGGCCTTAGTAACAGGAATGACGTGCAACAATAAAGGAAGCGTGCGATTATTTCTTATTCTCCGAAATTCTGTAGTTATTTTACATATTTTACCAAGGGTCTAGCTAGCCAATTGACTTCAATATAATATACATGCGACGGTTGAGCGAGACGATGTGTCTACCCAGACGTCCTGCTCAAAGATAATTTAAAAAGGTTGTCACTATGTAGCAAGTTGCGTGTTCGGAGCGAGGAATTCGGGATGGACGGACAAGAATGTGGGACTGTTTTGACTCGGTTGTAAAGTTTACGTCTCCTCGACGGCCGCCTCAACATCTGTTTCAGTTTTCAATGTTGAACTCAGTGTATTTTCCTCGGCCTAGCGGACCGGTCGCGTCGTGTGCTATCCGCTGTATCTTCGTTCGTACTTTCCTCATGTACTGCATCTATCTGTGACATTTCATTCCGGGCACAACTTACCGCACCCCCTCGTCCACTTGTATATTATTTATAACAACAGTAATGTGTAGTCGGTTAATTTTGTAAAAAGTTATTTTTTTGTTTTTACTTTCCTATGTGATTAATAAATATTGAATTAATGTCAAGAATAATGAACTGATGTAAATAATGATAAAAGAAACCGGCTTTTATTGTGATTTTTTAAGACTGGCATTAGAAAGTCATGGTAATTACATAAGTTCTCAAAGATCATAAGGATGTGCTACATAAATAAGAAGATGGTGACAAACGTGGTATTCCGGTTGACGCTCATATGCTGTTTGTCAGAACAACTACTAGCACTGCCAGCTAACAAGGTATTACTGCCCACTAAAGGTACTTACCTACTTCACTACAATCGGGAGACAGGGCGGCTGCGCCTGCTACAAGCTCCACAACTCCAACCAACCCAATGCTTTATCAAAACATTTCTCCTTTCACAATGCCAGTAGTACCTTATACAGGCTGTAGTCACCTGTCTCTCTTTCTTCTGTCCCATAATTAATACTACTAGCTTCTAGCCTCCTTGTCTCCAGATAGATGAATGTAATTATGCAATATCTTGATAGAAATAAGAAGAGATCGCAGCTCGCCGCCCAAATGAATTCTGTTATTTGTTTTGTAATTAGCAGGTTATCTCAAGCAAGGCTGATTTAGTGAATCCTCGGCGAGGCGAGAGGCGGAGAAGCGAGAGGCGGAGAGGCGTGTCAAGTAGGGCTGGAGATCCGCCCACGCCCGTCTGCTATAATAAAACAAGTTAATTGACAGGACAATCACCGCCGTCTTAGGGGATGCCGAGAGGATGGAACACGGGGCCCGACTGTTAAATTAAATCATTATTTAAATTTATTGCTTTCGGGAAAAATAATCTTTGAAAACATTCTATTTTATACTTAATTCGGTTGCATTTACCGGCGAGGTTTCCTCTGTTATGATTATGTTATTATTTTTGTAAAAAAAGCATACGATAATCGTTAAAAACATAGAAATTAAAATTGAGATTTAAATTAAGATATTCACATAGTCGTAGAAAGTAAACAAATGTTGGTGTGCACCAATAAAAGCTTGTATATGTCTAAAGAAAAAACATGCTATTCAAAACGTTATCAGTTTTTTTTCAAAAACTTTCTGGCTTTCACAGGCCATCATATCAAATTAGTGACAGAAGAAATTTGAATTTATACATTAATTTAGTTTAAATTAGAATATTTTAAAATCGTATGGAAGATTGTATTCGAATTCAGACTTAGAAGAGATGAGATGTAGAATGGAGGGGGGGCAATTTTAGATAAGGCTTGATAGAAAAGAAGATATTTGTTTAGAGGGGGACAACCAAAAAATATGTCATCTGAAGTTCACACTTCTAGACCACAGAATATACAATCTGAGGGAGTCAAGTACGCGAATTTTAAAAAGGTGAGAGTGAACGGAACATTGTCCAATCCTCATTCATAAGTGAGAAAAATTAATTTTGAGGAATGAGAGAATTGTTGAAACCGCGGTTTTGATGGGATAAGCCTTTGTATTGAGAACGTTTTCAGTTAATGTCATTAAAAAACTGTTGAAATTAACGGCTTTTTCGGGAAAATATTACCAAACAAAATTTTTGTTACTTGAAAAGTTGCTAAAATTGTAACGAAAAATCACCCCACGCCACTGGCTGTTCGGTAGGTAACGTATGATTTATTATAACTTTTTTTAATCATATTTTAAGCGGCTTATCAATAGGCCTCAACATAATAAAACACTGTAAGGGATGAGGAAGATGGACGTCTATTCCTTTCACTCGATGGTACCTATCTATAACAATAAGATTTTTTTCTTTTCGGAGTAGGCAGTATACCTGGTACAGGTGGCTGGTGGACTGTTAAATCACAACAAGAACGACCAAGTATTTATGTACGTGAAAGAGAGAATGCCCTTTCTGACGTTAACACAGATTTTCATTGTCGTAGTCAGATATCTTGATTTATTTATTTAGGTAGAAAACTATTATTAATTACTACCTTTACTAATATGGCTTCACCCGCGATAGGCTTTATAATTTAAAATATTCATATTTATTTTAATTTTCACACATTTTAAATAAATCAACCCATCGCAGTCTAGTAGGTTATTTAAACAAAATAATGAATTGTTTTGTTTACCAATAAATTGATATTTCAAGGCTATGTAAGACTATCTAAATGGTGTTGATAGGTAGGAACTTGGTTTGTTGACATAAATCCTCTATTCTGAAAAAGTCGTGTAATTTTCATGATGCCAGAACTCACATGAAAACAGTTAAGCTTGTTGTTAAATGAAAAGTTCTAAGTACCACAGCTCATGTTGAAAATTATGTCACAAGCTGAAAATAGTTGCGTTCATCTAGAAAACAACAACAGTAATAGCTGTGTAAATTTCCTGACCGTTCGAGAGTTTTTTTGCAGTTTCAGAAATATATACAGATTTCTGCTTTTCAGATGAGATTCCAAATATGCACTTTTAAGTAAGACCTTCTAAATATCTCATTTTTACTAAATACTAGATTGTACATTTTGGTTACAAAAGAAAAAAAAGACTTAAATTCCTTAGCAGCGGGGAGTATAATAAGGAAAAAATATAAATTAATTATATTGATTTTGGCACAGGGTGTCAACAAAATATGTTTTTATCATTACTATTTACTTCGTCATCTCTGATTTCAGTACAAAAAATAAAATAGATTCAAATATTTAATTTTTTCTTCATATGAGTGATGTTTACAAAGTTATTGTTTAATTTTAAATCAAATATATAAGTTTAAGTTTGACTTTCGAATCTGAAAGTTGACTGGATGGGAAAATCAATATATATCTATGAAGCTGAAAGTGCGCACTTCTTCCACGTAGATATATCTTAGCGAAATTTTCTGTGGGCCTTTTTAAGATATACAATTCTGTAGTACATATTTTGATATATCTCATGGGGTTAAGCCAGCGTTAACAATATAGTGATCAAAAATATATTTTTACGTCTTCATTATAAACTTTTTTCGACTTTTCTCTACTTTATAAATTATAGTGAAAAACCTTTGAAAATCCGTTGCGTAGTTTAGAAGAACTAAGCGCACAAACAGACAGACGCGGATAGTAAAAAAACTTAATTAGTAAAACCTCAAATTTTAATATTTAACCTTTGAAGTTTCTCGCATATTGGCCGTCAGAAAGTCGGAAAATTTGTGTTTATTTCCGCTTCTCAATAAAATCCAAAAAAGTAAGTTATTTCTGAAAACATTAGAAAACTAAAAATTGCATTTGAAAGGTGATGAAATACGTTTTAAAATTTTTGTCATTGTAAATAAATATATAATTTAGGAAATATTAAATTTAGGAAATATTTAATTAAGGAAATATTACACTTAGGAAATATTAAATTTAGGAAATGAAAGATAATTTTTTTTTAAAAATAACTCACGTTTTTTAGTCTAAACGCTGAACTAAAATTACCGATAGCGAAAAAAACCACATCTTATTAGAAAATTTATTCTAAAAATTATTGTTACCTCACTTCTTTTTCGTTTTGTATAAAAATATGAAGTTTTGTTTCATAAGAAGTTTCCATTTTAATTGTTCTGTGGTTAACTTCTATATTTGAATATAAAGCTCAGTGTTTTTTTCATTCTAACAACCGTTTAGTTCATATGTGTAACTATGACGGTAAGGGAGACATTACGATTTCTATGAGGTCATATCTGTTCCGAGAAGTGAATAATTTGACTCTACGGGTACTACGGGAGAAACAAAAAAAAAAGAAAAAATTCAATCGCATCTAGAAATTGAACCCATTGATAATGTTGGCAGCTCCCCCTCCCCCGCTAATTTACATCTACTTTTGTTGTCACACTGTAATTAGAATTCAAAAATAGTATCCATGATTATTATTAAAATTAATCCTCGAAGAATTATCTCTACAGAGCTTAATTCAACTATTTCAACAGAGCTTGAAAATTAACTTTGAAATTAGAATTCATCAAATTTCAAATTTACTTTTCAAGCTCAGTGGAAGTTATTTTCAATTTCTGATATTATTTCAGAATAATATAATATCAGAACTGAAATATAACTCTCAGATAACTTTAAAATCAACGTTGAAACTTGATGAATTGTTTAAATTCTGTGAAAAAACCCGTCCTTAGAGTTTAAATAAACAATAATGAAATAAAAAATGACAATAAACCGTTTCTTCCAGTGAAGGCACCTCGTGACGGTGATTGGTCAAAACACGAAACAGGTTTGATTAACTCTTGGAAATAAAATAAATGTCATTTAGATAAGTATAATTTTATTGTCTACTTGCGAGAACTTACCAATACTCGTGAGCGCTCGAGGCTACATACAAAATTATGTATTTATTTTAATGGATAGTAATGTTGAGTGGAAATAATAATCTTGTAAAACTTGACGATTTTGTATTTTCTATGACGCCACTTAGTGAAAGATAAACTCAAGGGCGCTTCACAAAAATATCTAATCCTTAGTACTAGTATGTTTTTGGTCATTGCCAACAAATTGGAAATGGGATAAATAGAAAAATCCCCCTTACTGATAAACGTGTTTTAAAGTTTAATTAATGTATGATAAATGTTTGTTTATCAGTTGTGAAAAATTTAAATAAGTTATTAGAATGGAACAATGTTGGTACAATCCTGGCGTGCTCAAGTAAATATTATTTATTATTTATTTTTAACTTATTTCACAATTTAATAATTTAAAATAATACATAGTATATTTTCGGCACCCCTTGGAGTGAAAGAAGAGTGGAAGAATGATAAGATCTCAGTATCGCCCTGGTGTAAGACCACCATTCAGAATTGAAACGTTGGTTAAAATGGCTTTGGCCACGTTTGGTGACCAAATATGAATAGCCAGGTACTCCCTCTTTCCCATATCCCGCCCTCCTCACCACCTTCAGCCTTACAACATACCCCAATTGGGGATGCAACAGTCTCACTTGCTCCAGGTGGTTGGGAGCAGTTCAGCTGCAGCTCTTGTACAGATAATTAGCATAAAAGTTTATTTGATAAATGGCTTCTTTAATTTACGCTTCTATAAAAATAATGAAAATACACATTCTCGTGCAATTATCTAGCTTAAAGAGTGTGAAAAAAAAACAAGTTAGGAATATTAAATTATCTCAGTTACCTCCGATAAATAAATGATTTTTTTTCGATGTATTTGATTATTTTTTAAAAAGAATTGTAACATATCGAATCTAAATACAAAATACAATGGACTTTTAATGAATTAAATGACATTATAGAAAGGGTCAATATTCAAAAATATTAGTTTAAAGGTCGAGTATAGACTAAATTCGTTTTAGCTTATTTTGATTCGACCACTTTTTCACTCTGCACAGATTTACTAGCATACCGAAACTATCAATTTTAACTGCATATAAACATTACCAGTTACTTGAAAACATTGAAAATTTTTCATTTACTGGGAAAACGATTAAAAAGTGTTCGTCTGCTACGTAGTGGAAAGTTGTTGATCACACAATAAAAAATATATTTTATGTTTAGTTTGTCTGTTATTGTTTTATTATAATAGAACCAAACATAGATAATTACATTCTATTTTAGTAAATCATGCTGTAAATAGAAATAACTACGTATAAAAATAACACAGTTTTTTTTTAAATTTTACTAATAAAAAACACAACCTGAAAATTATTTTCTTCCGTAATACATCTATTTTGAATTTTCGACCTAGTGGTGCCATCTCCTGGGCCAGCTAGTAGCCAATTTCAAATTTTTTTTGTTTGACTGAGGATTTAACCTTCCTACCCCGGTACTGAAGTCGACAACTCTAACAAACTTGTTTTATTTCATATATTCATTGTAGTAATTTCATCCCATTTCAGTGAAAAACGAATATTTCTGCGAACGTGATTGCCACTAAAAGTAAATATAATGCATTGTCATCTACAACGAGTCTATCTGTCGAGTTTCAGCTCGATAGAATGTCGGGAAGTGGGTTAATTTCCACTTACAAGATTCCATTTTATACATTCATGTATTCATTCAATCGAGAAAATAAAATCGAACTTCAAATATATATATTTAAAAAAAAAAAAAATCAAAAATGGAATAAGCACCCCTGGGGTGATATCTCACAAAAGCGGCGCTATACAAATTGTCCAATAAATAAATGGTTACTTTAGGTTTATATCTCAATTTACTTTCGTCGCTTCGTAAAAAAATGGTTCATTATTTTGACAGATATTGGATTTAACGAACTTCGTTATTTTTAAATATAATTATCTATAATAATGCGTGTTTGGCTGTCGAGCCACTAATGCCATGAAATTAAATGCAACACGTAAGCGATCGTATTCAATTAGGAGACGGATTGATAACTTTAGCCTGTTTACTATTCCTTTTGATTAGTTTAATGCAGTTTTCAAAACGCAGTATGTAGCCGCTGCTGTAATGTAGATAGTCGAATAATATTCAAAGCAATTATTGAAGACAATATTAGCGATTTGTATACGATAATTTGAATCAGAGAAAGATACTGACGCATCTTGGACTTGAACCCAGGACCTTCGAATTGCCGGGGCGCCACTCTACCAACTAAACTAATGGAACCCTTAGTATAAGAACTACCAACATCATCTTGATTTTCTCAACGCCTGTTTTTATTGGCTGCTGTATTTATACATGATCGCAAGATTCACCTCGAACTAAATGTGATCCAGATAGTGTATAGTTTTTATCCTATTTTGACTTTTCTGCTTTTCTAGGGTGAATAATTAATCAATAATTAAATATAAAATTTTGAAGTTTTGCTCATTATTCAGTTATTCCAATAATAAATATTATATGCCATTAAGATCTGTACTAAGATTAAGCCATTGATTAGGATTCCTAGCGCTTGATTAATTTATGCATTTATTTATAAGATGATTTGAATTTGGTCATTGTTTTAACCTTAACCAAATTATTACCTTTTTTTTTGTATTTTCCAAATAACTTGGTAGTAAAATAAAATCCAATTATTTATCTCCTTTGTTCAACTGGCCTGATGGAAATTAACTGCCGCAAGGCAGTGATCTCACATTTCATACGTAGCTTTAATAATTGTACCCATGTACCTAAAGCAAGTTTTCAAAATGACATGTTAATTCAATATAAATAGAGAGCTTGAAGATTTTTTGTGAAAAAGTCTGTGCAATATCCTGTGCCGTTTGTTTGCGCATATGATACGGGTAAATACAAAACTGCTTGCATCCTACATTATTGCAAGCTTGCCCAATGTTCAAGGATTTGTTTGTAAAATGCAAAAAAATGGCTTGGATATGCATTTTTAACGATGCATTTCACACCCTTTCAGAATGTCGTCAAGCAGAGAGAATTTAAAAAAATGAAATATTGGATGTTCTCACAATGTAAAAAAATCATTTCAAACAAGTTTTCATCTCTTAATGACTGTCTTTCACTTAATCAAATTTTGCATTCTTGATCACATTTCAGAAATACATCGGTTTTATACAGATTATTCTTCGGGAAGACTATTAAAATATTATTGTACCTGTGAAAGTATGTACATCTTTAAATATAAATATAAAAGGATTTATACTGAGGTAGAAACTGCAGACAGGCAGCCATGTGGCAGCTTCGCAGGACTACCTATCTATTGTGTAAATACGAGTATTTGTATTATGCGAAAAAAAAAAAAAAACTCTTAATTTTTTATTGTTTTGTAAATCATATTTTATTTATATATTTACAGTATTTATTATTGTAAAAGCTCTCTCTCGTTTGAGGCCACTGTTAAAATTGGTAGTAATAGGAAAAATATGAGAGAAAAAAAAAAATAATAATAAATTGAATTCATATTATTATAGCCATCAAATAATAATATAGATAAAAAGGATGGCACCAATAGTTTCCGAAAACCTTTTATACAATATTAAAAAATTCGGGAACCTGTTGTTAATGTCTTCATAAATAAACTTTCGCTTGCCAACAATGTATGTTGGAAACAGAATATATTTAAAGATTTGTTCTTTGATAACCCGTTGATATGGAAATTTGATGAGCCCCTGGAAATAAGGATCTAAAATAAAAGAGACTCGCTTAATTGCTGAAGAATAATTAAACGGTATAATTTCGGATCTGATGTGACGTACGTAACATTCTTAAATTCAATAATACACAATTTTTTTGTTTTCTTTATTCATAAAATATATTTGAATACAGTTTTTTAGATGCTTTTCGACTACAACACTAGACACACGTCCGTATTATGGTAGTCGAAATATATTCTTTTTATTATTTATTATTATGTTTATGTCACTTTTCTAACAAAATAGTTTGTGGCGTAATGGTCAGCAAACTTGCCTTCCAAGCAGTTGATCAGGGTCGATTCTTGGATCTTTCAATTATTAGATATTATTATTTTTTTAAATACACTAATCTTCAAAAAAAATAAAGATTTTTCGTCAACGACACAATGCGATTTTTCGCGAGTCGGCGTTAGTAAAATATTATTCATTAGTTTGTGGTATTTTTATGAAACGTAAACAGTATAGAATTATAGTTATTTAGTTTATCTTAATAATCAAAGCCACTTCCTAGGTCTATTCTTTTTGAATTGTTATTTATAATTTTTTTATTGGAATAACTTTTGAAGGTTATATGCATCAATGCATAATTGAAGAAGAAAATAATTCTATTAAATCAAAACAAAACATGAAACTGAACAAGACACAGAAAAAAAAGTTAATGGCATCAACTGGGATCAAAAAGGTAACGAAATCAACTGAGAAATGTACCCAGGTTTTCTATCTTACCGGGACCAGGACCTTAATAAGTGTCCCATATTAATTAATATCAGATATCCGAGATGTTTATCCGAGACACAAACTAGGTTACAAACAAATCGTTTTGAACTTTGTAATTATTCAAAAAGATAGCTGTTAAAAATACAGGAATAATTAGTTGAGTATAAAATTGTTAATTCTGAATTTGAAATATGAGATTGTGATAGAAATTATGTAAAATAATTAAGCTCAATGGTTGATTGGTAAGAGGCGGTACGGATATTAGTAAAATCTTTATCTTCAATGATCTATTATTTGTGTTGAAAAATGAACATTAAATTAATTTGCAATAGTCACAAAAGGTTTCGATCCTACAAAAAGATTGATGTTTGAGTCTTACCGTTCTCTTAACTACAGTGAAAAATGTGAAATGTTTCAGATGTCGGTTGAAGCAAATAAAAAAACCTATTTGTAAATAAAAATAGATTCACACACAAAATTACAAAATGAATTAAAGAACAAAAAAGACAATATTACCAAAATGTCATAGCATAACATAAAAACAAAACCTACACGTAACACACAAAACCAATATAAACACACATCACTCACAAACACACAAGATTATTTTCAATGTGTTATTTTTTAATTTTAAATATATTATGTATTTTTAATTTTAAATGTATTATGTAGATTATATTTTCATATTATAAAATGAAGGCCTCAGCACGGGCAAAGCCACCCAGTGAGGCCTACATTACTGGAAAACTTAAAATGTAAAAATATTGTACCAAATAAAATAAAATAAATAAATAAATATGCTAGATGGAGTATTTAACAACTTGCAATTATTGAAAAACCATTATATCATGACAACTTAAATGTGTAATTTTCTCTTCGTCAAGAGGCGGTTTTGTAATGTTTTCAGGATAACAGAGTTCAATGCTTACGAACATTTGTCATTATTATTATTAGTGTTGATGATTGATACTATAAATTTTCGAAAGCTATAAACATCGTATTTAAAAAAAAAATTATGCGAATACCGCGCAAGAGTCCCAACTGCTACCAACCGTATACTAGTAAGGAGGAGAAGAAGTTGGGAAAGATGAAGGTGGAGAGAGTCACCAAACACGGCTAAAGCCATTTCAAGCAACGTTTCAATTCTGAATTATGGTTTTACGCCAGGGCGATACTGAGAGTATCTTCCACTTTGGAACATACCGCAAGTATTTATTATTTTAATTGAATAAATTGTGAAATGATACAAATTTACTTGCGCACGTCGGGATTAGAACCCGCGACCTTCGGATTGCTAGTCGAGAGCCTAACGCTCCGACACGCAGGCAGCGAAAGAATCGTTTATATTAGGGATATAATAATTATCCACATCGTGCTAGTTCATTATCTAAGATACATATTTTTGGTACAATTATTATGAATAAAATAACTCAAGATACGAAATACCTTTCAAAACAATAACCAAAGTACTAATTTAATTTGTGAGTCTGTCTCTAATTTTGGTTCGACGAATCTTGGATTTGTTTTTGAATTTAAGTATTTTTCAAAATTGGAACTGATTGTAATAAAGCGATAAGTCGATAATGTACCTACCTATAAAATAATATGTTTTAGTAATAATACTTTTTCAAATGTGGTATACTATCCCGTGATTTCTCAGGGGTCTGCATCATATTCCAATATTTTGAAGATGTATATAGTACTCAAGTGATGAGATTAATAATTATTGCGCAGTCATATCAGTTTTTATTAATTTGTTTTCTGACAAAATAAATTAACATGGGAGAACTGTGTATATTTCAATAAGAATTTCGATGAATTGTTGACATTTATTGAGATAGGTATAAAAAAAATCGTGGACGGGTAGTACCGAGTTTTAAAAATATGTATATTTTACTAGATAGAATAATTATAACACTTTTCATTTTTTATTGTTATTTTCTGTATTTATTTTAGAACTTTTTATAAGATTTTTGTAGAAGGTAAAAAAACTCACTTATCTACCAGATCTTAATTTTATTTTGATAATAATACAGGGTTTTCCAATAAGAGGTGTTATTTTGATATTCGAACGTAAAAGATCAATAGTTTCGTTGCTTGTGGTGCACGTAGCGCCGTCTTGTTAAAAGTAAACGTTGTCCAGATTAATACCATCCAATTCCGGCCATAAAAAAATCATTAATCATCTCTCGATAGCGCAATCTATTCACGGTAACTGTTGCTCCAGCCTCATTTTCGAAAAAGTAAGGTCCAATGACTCCGCCGGACCATAAACCGCACCAAACAGTCACACGTTGAGGATAGAGAGGCTTTTCAACAATAACTCTTGGATTTTCCGAGCCCCAGATGCGACAATTTTGCTTGTTGACGAAGCCACCGAGGTGGAAATGGGCCTCATCACTCAAGATGATTTCCATTTGATTCACTCAAGTGAATTTTAATAATTTCAATGCGTTGTTGAAGCGTGTACCGTTCCATTTTTATCAATGGCGTAGTTTCTACTTGTCAGATGTCAAAAAATGACAGCTTTAAAAGTAACATCTACCGAAATAGCGGGCTATTTAAAATAACACCTCTTATTGGAAAACTATATTTGAACAGGTATGTACAACGACATGACAACACATTTATGTGCAAGGTGTCCGGAGGTAAATATCACTAACTTCGCGAGGTAATTCTACATAACCGTAGACATAAAACGGGGAAAAATAACACTTTTAGAAATTCGGTTGCTTTTTAATATAAAAATATTTTTACACTTTTTATTTTTTTATTTTTTCACAGTAGATTTTTCCCATAACAACTTAAATATTTTACCTGAAACAATCAAAAGGTTAGATTTCTATAGAGGTTTTTCGTATTTTTTTGCTTATCATGTAGAAACACTACGTAGTTAGTATACTTTACCCGTGGACACCATGTACTCGTATATGGTCTAAATAAATATAAATACCCATGCGCGAGACTCTTATCTTGCTAAACGCAAATTGACATAAGTGGGCATATACGAAAAGGCAGTGGAAGGTTCGAGGGTTAGAGATAATTCTCTGGGCCCAAGTGCGTCGAATATTCAATTATCATTGATGAACTGCGTGGCGTAATCTACTACGCACATAGAAGAAAGAAGAAGACCGTGTAATCTATACATTTGACGTTCCATGACAACTCAGGACAATGACAAATCAATACACTTGGACTGATATAAAGTCAGAAATGGTGACTAAAAACTAACCTAACCTATTTAATCTAGTTTTATTTTTCATCACTTTTCAAGGATTTATATAACTTTTTAAAAGTGTGTTGATTTGCCACTGCCCTGAGATGTGCTGCTTTCGCATTTGACGTGTGGCGATGCACCGCGGCGTGTAATAATCGGAATCAGGCGAAATCACGCACTCCTTATGAACATGGCGATAAGGTTGAAGTTCTCGCTTAACACCAGCCACTTGCTCAGATTTTTCCAAAATAAAAAAAAAAAACGCCAAATACATGTTTTATTTTATTTCGTAAAATGTCTTTTTAATATTTGTGCTTGCTACTTTTTCTAAGGATGTTAATTTTCGATATAGGATAGTAAAACCGTATCCGAAAAGGGTCGTAAGTATGAAATTTTGCACTTTATAGGTCTGATACTTTATTTTTTTCTGGACTTATATAAACACGCTTGATTGTTTCAAAAGACAAGAAGTGCTCTACTCGCAGTATTTAATTTAAGGATTTGTAATATTTCTAAGCGACCAAATATTCAAACCAAAAACACATGGTTTTGCATTACTTCGCAGTGCATCAGCCAAAAGCTTTTTTTAAATGGCGGTTTCAGTTCTGGATGTAGTGATGTTGGTTAATTAGTTGTATAGTTCTTGAATAATGGGTTTAAAAATGTTGTAAGGAACGTTAATAAATTTAATCTATTTGCATGGTTTAAATTTGGCACAGTAATATTACTCGTGTGTAGTCATGTAGTGGTAAGAAGGTGTAATTAACAAATAGCAGGTTTGGTTAACCAAAATTGATTTATTTGCATTAACTAGCAGATTTAGACATTAATTAAAATACCAGCCAGAGCAATAGCCGGACGTGCACAAAATGCTAGTTACAGTAATCAGAAGAAGTGCGAATTATTTCTTCAAAATCAAACTATGAAGAATACCGACATTGAAAAATATACACACCCACACGTACTTTTAGTGGAAAATTGAAAACTATATTTTTTTTTCTAAAAATTTATTTATTTCTGTAACTTCGTTTACCTATTAATTTTTTTGTTGATTAATCAATATATAATACTTTTTTTTCTCGATTTGTAAACATTTATTTATCTGCTACGCATAAATATGTGAGAAATAGTTAGGGTGCTGGCGAAATTTTTTGTTTTGTTAAAAATCATCCATTGCATGAATCTGTGTTTTTTCCAATAAATAATTTAAAAAAACTTTTGAATTTTTTTTTGATATATTATTTTCTCATTTTTAAGAAGACAATCATTTTCAGGTTATGCATAGCACATGGCAATATTTGACATTCTCCTTCTATTTAATAATAATCATCAATTATTATAATTAAATTAAATATTATTAACTTTCTATTTATACAACGAAGAATGAACCCACGACGCCATCATGGGAAGCTACTGAGTTGTTTGTGTATCTATTTTATTTTGATTAATTCTATGTTTATTGTAAGGCTTATTACGTATAGTTCAGCATTTGAACAAACGATCTACATAATATATATGTTTTTGAATTGTATGATGTTCGTACTGGCAAAAGGGTTTTATTCGTCTTATGATATTTGAAAAAGATGTTCGTTTTATGCATCTTATGGTATATAAAATCACCTATAAAACCGTTTTGTTTTGGAAATTGCTAAAACCGGAAGGAAAGTCATGACTCACCACCGACATGGATTTAGTGGATTGTACTTATCTGATGGGAATCATTAATCATGGTGTACCTAACAATAGTTGTATTTACGAGCGATATTGGCAGCACGTTACTCAATTTCACTCATCTTTGTGAATAGTGACTTAAATTATGCTTTCAATTGAAATTATCTGTTTTATTAACACGTTTAATATAAAGCTATTGTTATAATAAGTTTATAGTTTTCGAAAAAAATATCCTACGTATTCTTATTTTTTTAACAATATTTTTTTAAAGAACAAGTTACGTAAATTTTTGTTATTTCCCAGATTTTTTTGTGTTCCGTAAAACCAACGATATTTATACGAAAGGTAGACATCGAAATATTTGCTCAAGTTCATCAAAGCACTGATTAAACTAGAAAGAATTTATAAAGCGCCTTTTTAAAAATATTACCTGAAGGGCGGTCAATATTGAGTTGGTAAATAATATGGAACAATTTTTTTATTATTGGACCTTAGAGCTATACTCATGGCTTTACCTATTTCAGCATATCTAAAATAGGCTAAGACATAATCTGTCAACCCCATTAATGCGAACTGAGATACGTTCGATCATAGTAATATTGTTACCTTATAACATTTTTGCTTTGATACTGTTTCAGGCTTTTGTACGATCTGACATACTGACACAGAAAGTAAAACTCAATATTATTAATCTATTTTCATGAGGATTTTTAAAATGTTTTAAAAACATGTCGTATGCAAACAAATCAGTATGAATACACTCTGTGAAATGCGAGAGATCACATTACGGATTAATCGTATACAACATTCATAATCGGAGGTCCATGTAATTTATATCATTCTTTTTTTCCTTTTTTTAGACCAAATGCGAATCGCAGTTGGAGACTTGTCTTCTGGGTGAAAACGGAAGAAAAGCCCTCTGCGAAAAGCACAACCAAACGTTCGTCTCCAGATGCCAACTCAACAAACTTATATGCGAAGGATTCCCCGTTAGCTTTAACCAACAGGACCCGTGCTCAGGTATGTTGAACTTCACCAGATTGCATCTCACAATAAATTATGATCCTTTCGACGTAATGAAACCTCTCTTTCTGTTACATGCGTCGTTTTTGGTTCAGGATGATACTCCCGTAGCAAGAACTGTAGTTTCGTCAATTTCATCTTTTCCCTCGGTTCTAACAATCATAATATATTATCTGTTATATTATTTTATTATTATATTATTGTGTTTGAAACATAAATTTTTGTGAATTTAAAATAAAATTTGCTAAGCTACGGTTTTACCAGCTACCTACCAGGTACAGATAAAACAAACTTACATAATAAAGAAGAAGATATTGCAACTGAGCTATCAGCGGAGTTACATTTGCTATCTAGTTTTTTTTTAAATTTCATAGGACGGGCGAGTATTTTTACTAAAAAATATGTGTATAAACCTGACTCAAATAGGGATAGGTATATAATAAGTAAATAAGTAATCTTTTGTAGAATTTGAGTTGGGCCATGTCAATAGTCAGAATAATAGAAGAGTGCGAAGAGGCAAGGAGTGTGTGACCCGACCAATTTGTTTTGCGGTTCGTCCTCTCGGCCCACGGCAAGATGGTTAGTTGTGGAATAGTTTTAATCACATAATTTTATGAAATTCGTGCTAAAATCTGTACGCAATTCTTTTGGCTAGTTTTAAATATTTGCACGATTTTTTTAACACGAAAAACTTCATTATAATCGCGAGGTCGTGGGTTCGATGCCCTTTGAAGTAAAGAATTGCAACTGATTGGTTTGCAAATCGCTCAGGTGTCTGTGACTTTCATTTTTAATCACTGCGGCGTGAAATACTACAATACATTTTAATAGATACGATTGTAATAAATATTCATAGATTTTATTGATATCAATACTATGCACTATGTATGATGACAAACAGTTCTTGGTAGGTACAATGATATCAATTTTAATTAGAAACCGTCGTCTATGGGCGTCTTTATTAATAACGTGATTAGATCCGGTATTACACAATATATGTTTCAGAATATATTGCACTAACTTTAATACCCGGCTTAGCTCGAACATCGAGTCAGTAATCACCGCATACTATAGATACGTATACTCAATGATAAAATACGAAATAGTTTTTAATGGAAACTCAGTTAACGCCAAATATGTTTTATCATCCAAAAGAGGTGGATCACCTGGATTCATGTATACACATGTATAATGGAGTTATGCCTGTTAGTTCGATCATCTCCAGAAAAATTCCCACAAAAAAACTCAACTCATAAACACCCTACAAGGTTCACAGAAATCTTATTAATCCCAAAAGCAAACCAAACAATATTTCAAAAAGGACCACACTACATGGCCATTAAAGTATATAACAACCTTCCACGTAGCATCAAACAAATGACCGACATACTCAAATTTAAATCATCACTAAAAACATTTATTTTAAACAAACGTCACTACACTTTAAATGAATTCCTTACATATTTATGTATCATTATAAATACCTCTGTTTTTTTAATTTTTTTATTTACATGTATTTGTTATGATGTAATTGTTGTTTTTTTAAAAATAGAATGTGTATTTGTTGGGTTAGCTGGAAGAAATACGATTAAAACCTATTAGCCACACCCTGTGTACTCTTTTTTGAATTTTAAAAGATTTTTTTTCTTATCAAACTTGAACCCGGCAATGGAGTTAATTAATAAGTCTCTGAAATAAAGTGTTTTACTTATACATGACTAGTGCTAGTAAAAAAATAACTGAACAATGAAGATTTTTCTCTTGCAATTCCGTTCATAATGCAAATAATGTTGTTAGCGAAAATAATTGCGTTAACCTATAAAGTTTTTTTATTTTATTTTTATTTATTTAACGCCCAGAGGGCTTTTACATGTAGGTGGTATAGAAACGAGTCGGAGAATTTTACGATAACAGAGCTGACCGATCAAGAGTTTCAACTGCTTTGTTCTGGTTTATGGCTGAGATTAACCAATTGAATATTTTTAAAAAAGGCTAATGTTCCTGGTTTGCTCACGAATATATATTTTTTTTGTGTTTCTTTATTCATAAAAATTTTAATGATTACAATTTTTTTGTTGTCTACAGCTACCATACTAGGCACATGCCCGTATTATGGTAGCCATAATTCTTTAGATTACAATGTTAAGATGTTACGATGCACAGAAATAAGAGAGAGAAAGAGAGAAAAAAGAGATAAAACCAAAAAGAAAACATATTAATAGAATGGAATAAAAGAGCATTTAATTTAATTTAATGACACGAGATATCCTGAACATATTAAAATTTCTCCTACTACTAGAATTATTAGCGGAAATTGTTGTTTGTGCAATGATGGAGAGCTTAGCTAGTATAGGATTGAACTCTTTACGTAAGGATCACAACATTTTGGACCATTCTGTTACAACCGGTCATAATAATAATAATATTTGGTTGATTTATATATCGCTGTTTTCGAAGAATCCCTCTAGAGCGCTGTAAAAATATGTATGAATTTGATTTGTTTCCGAAAACAGGGGAAAATAACACTGATTAAAAAAAAACAAAAAATGATTAAATTATATTAATTATTAAAAATTACTGACTTACAACAAAGATTCATGAAAATAAGTCGTAACTTACAACTAAGGCTTATAACTAATGACTTAAAACTAGCGATTAACATCTAAGACTTATGTCTAGTGACTTACAACTAAGGCTTATAACGAATAGCTTAAAATTAGTGACTTAATGATATACATATTTACAACGGTGGCCGGATAAATCATCAAAATGATAATTCATCACATCTTTAAAAAGCTACATAAAGTCATGGAAAGTGATGAAACAAAAAAATTATTAGCTGGGTTAAGTAGGTTAAGTTAGGTTAGGTTAGGTTTAAATTTTTTTTTCATCGTTTTTTATGACTTTATATCAATTTTTAAAGGTGTGTTGAAAAGTCATTGTGTTGAGTTATCATGGAACCATTTACAACAGTGCCTTAAAGAGACTTACAAGGTTATGTAGATGCATCCTAGCTTCAATGATAATTATTTATACAAAATGCATATAAATAAGTGTTTTCAATCAGTTGTGGCCATCGCAACACGTAGGTTTGGGAAAAAACGCTCGGTTAGTACTTTGATTGAGCCGTAACAATCACCAACACATCGCAAGGACACGGTGGTTAAATATAAATACATATACATTATGTGGCAGTATGTTTTGTCAAACATGTATCATAGTAAATACGTGCAAATATTTCAAGTAGAAGTCTTTTACTTCTCAACAAATTCAATCCCATGTTATATTATTTGTTCATTACTTATTCCTAGAGCTGCGCTGATGTCACCGATCTTACATTTTTTGATCATTCCTTTGTTGGTTTCTTGATCAATCGAAAGCCTGTTTTTTAGAAGCGTAACTGCATTAATTTATGGTCATTCTTTTTGATTTCTTAAAAATTATTTTCCCGGAATTATGAAACAATAATACTTTGTTGGATTTATAAATTGAAAAGACTGGGCAAGATATTGGACAAGTTTTTGGAAAAAAACTAAAATGTAGATACAAATGAATTCCAGAAATTTATCTCCATATCATAATCAGTGGTTCTTTTAAAAAAATCTATAAGGATTTCACTGTTGTTTTCTCGTAGTTGATGACATTATGATGCATTGGGTCATCTTTTTGTGGTAACCGCTTACACACACTGGGACATATACGCATTTCTCTGAAATTGGATGACATTACGGTAGTTAATACTCGTATACGATATAAATGTCGTTCCTACCCGATCGACGTTTGGCGAGGTTGTTAGCGTACTTGAATCCAGTTCCTGCTAAGGAAGGTACAATTCTCAGTCAAACCAATTCATTTTTGTAGATTTAAAACAGATTTTGAAAACTACGTAATGTAGTAAAAAACTGTTGTATGTACGTATGGTTTCGTTAAGAGGGTTACCATTATAGTTCACGGCTACCACACGGAGAGAAATCGATGTTTGCCCTCTCGATAAATTAAAAAGCCTTGTTAATAAAACATCAATTTAATAATGTTTTACCGATTTGCTTTGATCTCATGACGATACAAAGAATTTTCGTCGTAATGCAACAATATTCGGATTTTCATGAACACTTGTTGCGACATAACTCGATTGATAGCCCATTCCTCTTAAAATGCTATGAATTAACATGCCCGAAAACTTCAACCGTAGTCGTCGCAATGATTTGTTCAAGATACCACACAGAACAGATTTTCTAGCACAACATGACACGAGGAATGGTGCTGCATGGTAATATATGAAAGAGTGGATGTATTCAATTCCTCTTAAATGCTTTTGCATTAAGATTTTTTCGTATGCTTATCTTCCCAGATTTGAAGAGTGTCAGAATAAGCTAATTGTAATGTAAATGGAATTATAATCTGTCGTACAATAATAAAAATTAAAAATGTTATATCTAAATTTATTCGTAAGGACTGCAATCCCTTTTTTAATCGGAATTACTGATAATTTAAAGAGTTTGTTAATAAATTAGAAATGGTCATATTTCTCCGTGTAACAAGTAATAAAATCTTGCATTATTTTCAGGGAAAGCCGAAACTAAACGGAGGTCATCCGCCAGAGGACGAGGGAATAAAAAAGGTACCCACACTTTAATATAATTGTGTTTTAAGTATATTTATACAGCACCACGAATAATGCACTAACATACTAACGCATCCCATAAAATTAACAAGACTTGTGGTGCTGTAAAATAACGCTGGCTCGTTTAATATTCTGACAGGTTGTAACAGAGTGGACAGAATAGAGTTCAGCACAAACCTGCTTAACATCTTCAAGGCTGAGCATGAGCGATCCAAGGGCTTGCACGCTGAGGACTCCACAGTACTAGATTGGAAGTTTTCTACCATCGACACCGATGCTAATGGCTTTCTGGACGAGCCCGAGTACCGCCAATTGAGGCGTCTGCTTAAAAAAGTAAGTACACACTTACCACTTACCACTTGAAGACTTAAGTATTAAGTCAGTACCACTTCTATTATTAAGTATTACGTTATTTCTACTTAGATAATTATGTATTAAGTCTTTAATGTTTCTATTATTAATACCTAAGTTAAACGAAGCCTAATACTTCTCAATGTTTCAATGAACCTAGAGATTATATTAATTGAGAATGATTATTGTAACGAACTCGCGGGCTGAGAATTACACGAAGTACGAATTTAATGGCGTTTAAATGATTATTATGGCGGATGAGACATAAATTAATAAAATAAAGCAGAAGCAATTATTGCTCTCCGACGCCTTATTTATGGCCAACAAAGTGCTGCTGGTGTGTAGATTAACGCCCATTTTTAGTGCTAGATTATAGACTACTAAATTGTATACCAAATTAACGATATGATGATAATACCCTTAAATGAAATCAGTCGGTCAATTAGCATTTTTTTTACCTAAGAAAGGGGTAAACTATTATTATTTTTGTAAACATTTATGTACTTATTTAGTCACTATTTTTTATAATTATTTAAATAGGACCTTTTGTTTATAGTTATCAAGTTTAATTTGTATAACTTCATTTTAATTTTTTCTGTTATATATACATTCAATAATATTATTATTCAATTTATAAAAGAACTGTTTCTGTGTTCAAGTTCTGCTGTGTCATTATTATTACGCAGCTGATAATGTTTAATAATGCATTACGTTTGATAATGTCATCAGCGAAACAGCTGTCAAGCGTAATAATATTTACACTCCATAGCTTGTTAATATATAAACTGTTACTTATAAATTGAATAATAATATTTTTTAACATATAAAAGAAAAACTTAAAATTATAAGCTTTTGTAAATTAAGTTAGGTATTTAAGCTAGAAATGATGTAACATTAAATATCATTTAACGGTTCAAAAAATGGTATATTACGTATTTGTCACTGTATTTATTAGAATATTCACCTAATTAATATATATATTTTTTTTTAAATAAAAAAAAAAAAAAAAAAAAATAATAATAATTTAATAAAAAATTTAATTTTTAATTTTTAATTTTTAATTTTTTTTAAAATTTTTTTTAAATTTTTTTTTTTAAATTTTTTTTTTTAAAAGAAAGACAAACATTCCCAGGTTACGAATAACCTGACAATATTTGAAAATCTCCTACTACCACCACAGTAAGCTGAAAATGTTGCTTGTGTTGTGATGGAGGACTTAGCCAGCCGAGGAATTGAACACACTACGCCTGGGTGGGACCCAAACGCGATGTCAACTCGGCCACCGACCGGTCAAATATATATATATTAGTTATAGTTAGGGAATGGATATAACCGCTCCTATTCGTTTAATCCGTTTAGAAGGTTTCCCTTGCTAAGAGATTGCTGAAGAGCGTTCAACAAAATTTTTTTACGTAGTGCTTATTATCGTTTAGCCGGAATTTGCAATTATCGTAATATTTTAAACCAATAAAATTGTGAAAGTGAAGCTAACACGAACAAAGACTCTATGCAGCAATTTCAAGCATTTCAATTAGTTGACCTCTTCAGCGAGCTGTCTTTGAAGGATATCTTCGTATAAAACAGATAACAGATTAGCGGCGGTAAAAAGTAAGAATAATGAAGACGAGACAATACTAACCGATTAGGGGCGAAAAGATACAAGAAGAGGCAAGGAGAAACTAGAAGAGATAATAATGGGCGGTAAGACGTAAGAATATGCAAGAAGAGACGAGAAGATACAAATATATGTAAGAAGAGCCAAGGCGAGTCAAGAAGCGGCAAGAAGAGGCAAGAAGAGACAAGAAGAGACAATAAGTGATAAGAAGAGACAAGAAGATGCAAGAAAAGACATGAAGAGACAAGAAGAGATAAGAAGAGACAAGATGAACCAGGAAGAGCAAAAAAACGTAGAGCTATGTGAGAAGAGGCAAGAGAAAGGAAGTCATAAAGAAGAAACAATAATGCTCACTCAATTCCTTTATTCTTGCACATCATAAATTCCAATATTGGCTTATTAGGTTGCCTGTATACCGGTCGATTAGACTCTAACCTCCTTCCAATCCTCAGAGCACGTATTCCTAACAAATCAGTGTCCCCTGGTGTACCGGTCGCACCGGGACAGGATTGCTTCTGTCTGGGGTGGTACAATCGTATCGTATACTTTTACTATAATCTACGACAGGACTAACGGTAAATAGTTAATACCAGATTGCGATTTCTTGAAGTTAATGAGGAATTTATATCCTATTATTTTATTATGAATAAACAATATTACGTACTTCAAATACCGTAAAATAGTGTCATCGTAATAATCATATTCCTAAAAGATAAAGATTTACTTACAGTTAGTTATAATAGAGTTTCATACATTTACACGGAAAGTAATAATTTATTGTTATCATATCTTAAATAAATTCAACGTATTTATTATTTAATAATATTGCATAAACATTTGAAAGGATTTTCCTGGGCACACCTACCTCAATGGATACTCGTTATGCTGAAAAATGTATATATAAATGATAATGACCAATTTCGTCTTATGCACATTCCTAAGATTACATCTAAAATATTTTTGCTGTCGTGTGGTTTATATTTACTCACCCAAATGGAATTAGACATAATAATATATTTCTTGTTTCGAAGACGGGAAACAAATGTGTTGTCTCTTAGAAATAAATGAAAATCATTTTTTTAATAATTCATCTTACATACAATATTTTATTATACCTTTTCTCATATGTTATTATGTACCTAGGTATAGCTTTTTTCATATATATATTTCCGAAATATAGTCAACAAAAGAGATGTGTTTTTGGAGATTTTAAGAGTTTCTTCGACTACAATTTGATGATTTACTGAAAGAAATACTAATAAAAATGAACAGATTTTGGGCCACCATTTATAATTATTAATTTATATATAATTTTATATATAAATAAATGTAACCACGTACATGTTGTTTTATATTCGTAAATTGTTATATTAACCAACCAATATACAATAAAAAATAAACTAATAGTCTAAATAAACATTTAGTTAAAATAATAATTTAATTAAATTAGGTTCTAGCTCGCTTGTATTATGAAGGTATTATAAAAACACGTATTATGTTTCAAAAATATAAAACACCTTCTTCCCCTCGGCCTATTGGGGTCGGGAATCCATCGCATAGATAAGGTCATCCCTGTTCTGCGCTACTTAGCGGCCTCTGGGCATCACGGGCCTCTCCTCTCTTCTCACAGTGTCTGGAGTTGTTTTCCACAACAAATATTATGTTTCAAAAATATAAAACACCTTCTTCCCCTCGACCAATTGGGGTCGGGAATCCATCGCATCGATAAGGTCATCCCTGTTCTGCGCTACTTAGCGGCCTCTGGGCATCACGGGCCTCTCCTCTCTTCTCACAGTGTCTGGAGTTGTTTTCCACAATAAATATTATATAATACATTTATCATATGTAATTTGTAAGATTTTGAAAGGGTTCATGAAGTAAAAGACTTATATGTTTATTTTATTTCAGGTTGTTCAACCAAGAAGGTGCGCGCGCAATTTCGGACGAATTTGTGACAGCGATCACGATTTGTCCATCTCACAAAAGGAATGGGTCGACTGCTTATCTCGAGTGGGGAAAAGTTGTATGTATCTCTTTCACTAAACTATTCTATAAACTTTATGCTGTAATGTATTCGGATAACTTATTATTTGTTTAGAGTGCAAAATGTAATAAGCCGATGCGTTTTCATTTGCTAATGCACATGTTTCTATACTATGTATGTAATACCAATGTGTTCTCGACACAGTCCTGAGGCAAATATTGCTATCCATGATAAAGAGCTATCCAGCAGTGATATACATTTCTTTATGACCTAAAGTAGGCTGTCTGAAGTTCGGGTGTGAATTGCGTCTTGCCAAATTAATACCATATGCTGATTGTTGTGACCAACTTAATAAATAATAAGCTTTCATATTCCTTAAGCCACCACATTCAAAATTACTAATCTCTTTATGTTTTTAAGTTCCCAATAAAGGGAATTTCAAGGGAAAGGAATAATTTTTTAATATCATATCTACATTTGTGAAGCTGAAACGGTAATTGCATGAAATTCCCTATACAGAAAAAATCTAAGAAGTTTTGTTCTGTTATTTAATATGTTATAGGCATGAAACCACAGTGTATCTTTAAATGCAACTAAGGCATTTGTAGAAATTTTTTACTCCATTTTAAACGAGTCTTGATTTATTAAATATTTCCATAATTTTCGTTAAATTATTATCGTTTTTTTAGTATTAGCGCGCTCCCTCTAACATTCGTATTTACATATCTCCCTTTCAAACCACCTTCTTCTTTTTGAACGCTTACAGTTAAATATTTACTGGAAAGTGTAAATATTACGGCAGTAATATCATGGGAATGATTTTCATCACAATTTTCAACTACCAACCAATTCTACCTACTGTTATTATAATTATTGTATCGTTTTTGAACGCGGCGGAAACGAGATCTCCTAGGCGAACGTGTGGAATTTGACCATGACTTCGGAAGGAATGCAAGGTCGATCGCTTAGTGAACAAGATTGAGAAAAGGACGCTTGGATGGTTTGAAAACGCCGAGCGGGGGTGAATGGAGGATAAAACGTATGTAGAAAATATGACAGAATGTAAAAAGTTTCGAGAATGATCCGGGAAATCATTTATGTATGAATGTGATTAAAGCAAGGAGTGAGAACCAGGAAAGAGTTGTGTGGCGTTTAATCATATCTGCCAACCCGCCTGAGAATGACGTGTAGATAGTTTCAACGGTTTAAAAAAAAATAAGATGAGTTACAAGGTACTTTATGCTTTGACTATTTCTTAAAAGTGTATCTTTTAAATTGCTTATTATGAAGCTGCGTATATTATTTTTACTAAAATATGTTTTAATCCGGTTAGTTTTGATATTTGCACACCGTTATAAAAACCGTCTACGGCCTCAGCAGAAACACTTCGCTGTATTCCCATCGTGTTTAATTGGTCGACTTAGCGACATGTGGTGATGATTCAAAAAATAAATCTGATAATTCCACATCGTGCGCTTCTCGTCATTAATCACTTGACTACGCAATCTCTTATATTATCTATCCCGCCGGCCGGCGCATATCATATTATTCGTAGCACGAGGTGCAGGACTGCCGAGCAAATAGAGACCATTTTTTATGATACGTTTTCTGTTCTTCAACGGTAGTCTCCAAAAATTTCTCTTACATGTCATTTTTGCTCACAAGTCGCCTATTATACGCAGCCGCAGGATATTAATCCTTATCACGTTCTTAGACTCATATCGCAGACATCGCATGTGCTCCGCGGGGTTACTTCGTTTTTCTTCAACAAACTATCGCCAATGCGTTATACACATTTTTTTCAACTGTTAAGAGGAAGCCACAAACCAAAAATATGTACATTCTTAGTATGTATCGCCACAAACACAGGAAATAGGAATTAAAATCGCTTGGCAAACGGAGTCTAGAAATGCTCGATTTCAAGTGCAAAAGTGGTTTTATTTATTTGTCAATAATTGTATTAGAAAGAAAAAAGTTAATCAATGGAAACTGTAATAATCTTGGCCATAATATTGTTTTTTTTTTTAAGTTGTCTCTTTTATGCATTCATGCATGCATAATGAAAAAATACTATTTTTAATAATCAATATGAATAAAGTATTTAACAAATTTATTTTAATTCTATTCAAATAATAAATAAATAATTAATTTATTCAAATAATATTTTTTGGAATTCATTATTTAAACGAATGTGTAGTAACATTAATCGAAGATAGTGATTTAGATTTAAGCTAAAACATTACTTAATCGCTGCAGGCTTATTTTTTGAATATTTTATTTGTTGTTTTGCTCTCATCTCAATCATTTCCTTTAATACTAGAGAGAAATTTTGCCCTGCAGGATTTCTTCTCTCGTGTAGGGTACGGGTATAATAGGTATAATACTATACCTACACACAGTCGCTGCAGGCTTTTTTTCTGTTTTTTTTTTCTCTCATCTCAATCATTTCCTTTAATACTAGAGAGAAATTTTGCCCTGCAGGATTTCTTCTCGCGTGTAGGGTACGGGTATAATAGGTATAATACAATACCTACACACAGTCGCTGCAGGCTTTTTTCTGTTGTTTTTCTCTCATCTCAATCATTTTCTTTAATACTAGAGAGAAATTATGCCCTGCAGGATTTCTTCTCGCGTGTAGGGTACGGGTATCATACGGGTATCATACCTAGTATAATACAATACCTACACACAGTCGCTGCAGGCTTTTTTTCTGTTTTTTTTCTCTCATCTCAATCATTTCCTTTAATACTAGAGAGAAATTATGCCCTGCAGGATTTCTTCTCGCGTGTAGGGTACGGGTATCATACGGGTATCATACCTAGTATAATACAATACCTACACACAGTCGCTGCAGGCTTATTTTTACTGTTGTTTTGCTCTCATCTCAATCATTTCCTTTAATACTAGAGAGAAATTTTGTCCTGCAGGATTTCTTCTCGCGTGTAGGGTACAGGTATAATACAATACACACAGTCTTACTAAAGAATGTTGAGTAAACATTACGCGGCGCGTAAAATCATAACAGTGAAACATGTGTCTTATTACCATGGCGTTTGTTTGGTTAAAACTGTCTTAAACCAGGCTCTAGGCCGGCTTTACTATACCGAAGTTGAACGGGCGTATAAGAATCTAATTAATAAGATGGATACTATATAATAATCTCAAGAGTAAGCTACAATCCAAAAATGTGTATATTCTTGGTATGCCTTATATCGTCACGAATATGGGTCATAAACATTAAAACCGCTTGACAAACGGAGTGTAGAAAAAGCTCCATTTTAAGCACAAAAGTGGTTTTTATTTATTTTGTAAATAATTTTATAAGAAAGCAAAAACGTTAATCAAGGGAAACAAAATAAAATGTCACAAATAATCTTAGCTATAATATTGTATTTTTTTTAAGTTGTTCTTTTTATGCGTTCATACATTTCTATTGAAAAAAAATTTTTTTTAGTAGTTTACGTTTATATTTTTCCTTGAGTAATTAAAATTTTTATTTGAATTATACTCAAGAGAAACAATAAAAAAACCTTCAATTTATCTGAAGCATATTTTTTGGTGTTCATAATGTAAACCAATTCGTTATAAAGATTAATCGAAAATAGTGATTTAGCATTGGAAATTTTTTTGCGCTGCGGAGCGGTGTATATCTTTTCTTGTTTTCTTCAAACCATGTTTGTGCGTTTTGAAATCTTTTGGTCTTTTGTTAGTACAATACATTTATAATTTTTAACCTTGTCGTGCGGAGGGGGTGAAAAAGTACAACATGATAGCAACAGTCAAATTATTAATTTATTTTTAAGTGTAAAAGACCCGCTAAAATGTCCACGCACCAGGAATATTGTGGAAACTTAGGACCCAGTCCACTCCTGAAACTGTACGATACACGCGCTGGTAATTTCTTTAGCCACAATTACCATCATTCAGCTGCCACGATTGCGCAGATCTTCAATTGACGTAAACTCTGTAATGCGTATGAAATAATAGTAAACCACACTTCACTTGCATTATAAGGCAATACGCAACAACATCGAAATAACATTAGAATTATCTTCTTCTTCAATGATATACGTATTATATTGATAAGTATAACCTTAAAAATAAGTTAAACACAAAAGTTGTTCCTTGATTTTCCATTGAGACTAAAGTCAATAGTTTTCCCATTAAAATTTTATAAAATAGAATAGGTTTTTCCGAGATACTATCTACATTACAATTATTTTTAAATCGAATAGTTTTTTCCGAGATACCTACTATCTACATTAAAAAAAATTTCATTAGAAACTTTGTGATCATTTAAAAAAAGGTAGCTACCAATAATATGGGAAAAATTAGATGCAAGACGGAATGGACAAAGTTTCATTGGACGAATGTCAAATGGACAAAGTTCCATCGGATGAATTTCCAATTGGACAAAGTTCCATTGGATGAATGTCCAAA
Organism: Hesperophylax magnus; assembly: GCA_026573805.1. Classification (NCBI taxonomy): domain Eukaryota; kingdom Metazoa; phylum Arthropoda; class Insecta; order Trichoptera; family Limnephilidae; genus Hesperophylax; species Hesperophylax magnus. Next base: position 2,668,689 of record JAIUSX010000071.1, read on the forward strand.
GGGACAATGTTTCATTAGATAAATTTCCGAACGGACGAAATTCCAATGGACGAATATCCAAATGGACAAAATTCCAATGGATGAATGTCCAAATGGACAAAGTTCCATTGGATGAATGTCCAAATTGACAAAATCTAAACATAAATAAATAAATAGGTCCCAATGGTCGAGTTGTCAAGACGCCTGTACCAGTAGAACGAGAGATATTTTTATTTGCTGTGTCTTGTTCTTCAACAATATTTATTTTATTGAAACATAAAAAATTCTAGTTTTTTTCCACCCCATCCAATAGGCCTGTTCTGATTTGTCAAAAAATTGGAAAAGTTTGAGTTTTGTAAAAAAATCGTTACATAAGTTAGTTGTTTCGGATGTCGTCCAGAATGTAGATCATTTACTCGTATGTACGTGTTTGAAATTGAATGTAATTTATTTATTTATCATTTCCCTTTTTAGGGGTTTTTACATATGAACGGTAAACGTAATTAATATGTAATAACGACTATATAAAATTTCAATACATTGTACATCCAATATAAATACTGAATTAAAGTATAGTGATGGTGTTTTTAAGTCCTCATTAGGTAGTTCCTCTAAGAGGTCTTGTGCTGAGGCGAGCTAAGATTATTTTATTTGTCTTCTATATTGTTTTTTTGTCCCATCTAAGAAATATATAAGGCTTGTGAGTTTTTCCGTAATACCTTTGATATGTAGGTCCCATCTAAGAAATACATAAGGCTTGTGAGTTTTTCCGTAATACCTTTGACATGTAGGTCCTATCTAAGAAATATATAAGGCTTGTGAGTTTATTCGTTATACCTTTGACATGTAGGTCCTATCTAAGAAATATATAAGGCTTGTGAGTTTATCCGTTATACCTTTGACATGTACCTAGGTCCTATCTAAGAAATATATAAGGCTTGTGAGTTTTTCCGTAATACCTTTGATATGTAGGTCCCATCTAAGAAATATATAAGGCTTGTGAGTTTATCCGTAATACCTTTGATATGTAGGTCCCATCTAAGAAATATATAAGGCTTGTGAGTTTTTCCGTAATACTTTTGATATGGAGATCCCATCTAAGAAATATATAAGGCTTGTGAGTTTATCCGTTACACCTTTGACATGTAGGTCCTATCTAAGAAATATATAAGGCTTGTGAGTTTTTCCGTAATACCTTTGATATGTAGGTCCCATCTAAGAAATATATAAGGCTTGTGAGTTTTTCCGTAATACTTTTGATATGTAGATCCCATCTAAGAAATATATAAGGCTTGTGAGTTTATCCGTAATACCTTTGATATGTAGGTCCCATCTAAGAAATATATAAGGCTTGTGAGTTTTTCCGTAATACTTTTGATATGTAGGTCCCATCTAAGAAATATATAAGGCTTGTGAGTTTTTCCGTAATACCTTTGATATGTAGGTCTATATAAGAAATATATAAGGCTTGGTCCCGGAACTTCTGCACTGACATAAATTCTGACTTCTAGTAATAGGTAGTAGAATCCGAAATCTTACCAACGGAAGCAATTCTTGGCTTTGTTTGGAATTTTATGTAGAAATACCAATTATTTTGTAAGACTATTTAAGAATTTTTAAGGCTTTTAAAAGAGTCCTGTAGTTCAAGTAATTTAATAACTTATAATAAAGGATGTATGTCATAAAAACTTTCGTATGCGGTTGTAGTTTTTTAAGATAAAGAAAAGCAAGTTTAAAAGAAAAGTTAAATATCCCCGATGAATCGGTCGATTTATGATGGTAATCGGTGAAATAAACTCACTTGTAGCTACTGTGTCTATTGCTTACTCTGAAATATAAAAAAATCTCTTTTCATTTATAAAGAATGAAAATATATAACTAATGACTATAACCTATTATAATAAACTTCCAAGTTTTATTACATTAGTCACTAACTGAAATTCTTTTAAAATTGCCCATAACTTATTTGTCATAGTTCATTTCAAGTATATCATAATTATATTAATACTTTACAGACAACAAAAAGAAAAGATTTTTTTGTAGTACCTGGGACACCCCGTTCAAATGCAACATTGTACATGACGTTGTTATAATGTATACATCAAAAAAATCAAATAAATAGATTTGCCTGTATCCAAAATATTGAAAATAACGTGAATACACCTCATAATTATAAAAAGTATGTGTAGTAAATTGTCAACAGAAAGGGAGATGGTTTTAGCATGGGTTCGATATTAATTCTTCCTATTTTGTGACTAATTCCGTATAAGCAAGTACCAACTGAAACTCTCAATCTGCTTCTCGTGCTTGATGGCTTCATCATGATGGCAGAACTTGTTTATTATTATTTATTAAGAGCGTAGAAATACAATCGCTCTTCTCTTTTCCCCACTTCAAAATGGTCAAGGAACATTTACAATTCGACCATTTATGGCAGGCAGTTGCTATACTCGCTATGCATTAAATTCTACGTACAAGGTTTGCTGGCAGCACCATAACTTCGTTTCGAGAGCGAAACTAATGGAATAAAAGCGATGGAGCTAAATAAAATAAAATAAAAAGTGATTCACGAAGGAGACTGAATACTATACTCTATAAAATAACAAACTTTAGTACCTGGTTTTGCCCGAGTTTAATGTTCTTTAATCGTTATTATAATGTGGGGTAATTTTTTTTGAGATTCTTGTCTTTGGTGGAAATGGATTTGAGATTTGAAAATAGATCCTTTGTTCAAAGCACCACAGTTAGGAAAAAGCCTAAAAAATTTCAAGACAACAAAGTTAACCGTTTGCTGGAGTAAATTTTCAAATTAAACATTTAAAAATATATCTTTGCAGGTACTTGTGCACCACTTTATGTGATTTTAATACCCTATATATATGTAAACAAGAAATGTATGTAGATTCATGAAGTATACCTATAATACTTAGTTCGATTATCGTTTCACATAATTAGCTACATACCTATACAGGTAGATAGTGGTACATGTATTTTTTTTTTAATCGAATTTAGATTTGAGTTATATAAGTTACATGCCTTGCGCAGTCTTGTCCTCGGATGTAATATATGAATCTTCGGTTGACCTTCAGGCTGGTAGATGTAATTGCTTATGACTGGTGTCCCGAGACCTTGATTCAATCCGTCCATGTGTTCAGTTTACCAAATATCCGGGCACGCTGCTGCAGCTTGCAAAGCGCAACAGTTATTCAATATAACTGCAACGCAACGTGTGTAACAATTTAATATGACCGTTTAGAGTGTGACTTCAATCAGCAATACACTGAATTTATAACGAAGAAGGTAGGTACATTAATATTTAAAATAAATCGTATTTTTTATATTGAAAAAAGGATGTGACCATCTTCGATTTTAATACCATATAATTAATATAGAAAATTATCAGGCACAAGAGTTTCTCCCCACTAAAAAGTATTTAATAAAATACAAACACAATAATAGTAAATCTTACAATATTCAAGTTAAATCTATTTGTACAATGTAACTTAAATTCTTTATATTACAGTAAAAAAAATATTTTGCTTTTTTTCATTTATTTAATATATATAAATTGTACAGTAAATACACAAAATATTTTTACATGTTACACAGTAGGTATATAATAAAGAAATAAAACAATAGTTTTTCCTCTCTGTAAAGGGACAAGTGACCGGATGACTCATCAAAATGACAATTTAACAAACCTATCAAAAGTTATATAAAGTCATGAAAAGTGATGACACAAATACTCGACTAAATAGTTATGTTTATAAGTTATTTTTTTTCATCGCTTTTAATGTCTTCATCACACTTTTTAAAGGTGTGTTGAATTGTTATTTTGATAAGTTATCATGGAACCGATTTCGAGCCAGTGGGACGACGTCGCAAAAGGAAGGACCATAAAGAAAATGTCCAGTAGTCTAGTGACAATATTATGATGTTCCTTAACGACTTGACGTGTTTGTTCTGTTGCAGTCACCCTGGACGAAGGTCGGCAGCAGCGGGCGCCCAACAAGACGGAGGGAGCGCGCCGGCCACACCGCCACGGGCAGATTCAGAAAACCAAACCCGCCCTGCGTATGTCACTATTCTTACGTGCGCCCTTTCAATCTCTGGATACTTTTATTAGCACTGCAACCCCACCACTCTGCTACCTTCCACTTTTTTATATTGCCAAGCTCAGTCGCCAATCTCCCTCTAATATAAATAGTTTGGCAGCCTAGCAACACATGCTTCCAGCTGTGGCTGGAGTGGCGCCAAGAGGCTACGTGCAACTGAGACACGTCGACGGCTTACGAAGCGATGCTATGCTATAAACGCCAAGTTTCAAACTTATTATTCGACATCAGAAAAAAAAACATCCAAAGAAAATGAAAAAAATATTAACCTATAAAATTACACTAAAACTTTTCGAATAAATGTAAAAACTCTTCAAATGCTTGCATTTCGAACGTAGGTATAGACTTGTACCTTTCTCACTAAAAATAATAAATTCCGTGAGCAAGACAATATGCTGATATGATTTCAGATTTTCACGGTCATTTTTTATAGTACTTTATTCTTGGGGTATAATGCCTCCTTCTTTAGCATACGTTTCGGACAGCATTACAATAACCATCTTCGGGGCAGATGTGTCTAATGTGGGCTGATGGAGGACACTGTAATGCTGTCCGAAACATTGGCTAAAAAGGAACGCAAAAGAACTAAACGAACGAACGAACGAAAAAGAACGCAACACGGAATAATACCCCAAAAATAAATCACATAAAGACGAAATGCTGTTTCTCAGTAACGTTTCGCAAATATATATATATATATATATATATATATTTTTTTTTTTTATTTATTTATTTTTTTATTTTTTTTATTTGGGATACCAACAGTTTACATCAATAAAGACGAAATGCTGTTTCTCAGTAACGTTTCGCAAAAATATCAGTGTCAGAAGTGTGCACCAAAACACACATTCCTTAGCACTTTGTAGTTCTAATTGTGCGACCTATAGGTACCTCGTACTCCTGCCTCGCGTAGCGTGGACGAAGCTAATAACTCGCAATCACGAGAAAATTACCAAACTTTCATATGAATACGCAATATTGACCTTTGCTATCCCAAAATCACACCATGTTAGAGTTAGTTCTGTGCAATACGAAATAAAATAATATTTAAAACACATAGTCATACTGATTCATATAGAAAAAACCCGCTCTAAGTGTCTGCATGCTTTTGCGATTGACGTGTTAAGAATTCTAATATTGACGTCAAAATGTCGAGCCGTAACACGGAATTTATTTTCATTGGTTTTTAATGCTTTGTGAATTTAATATTAACGCAAGCATGCATTTGCATAATTTGTTGAAATACATTTTGACTACCCAATAATTCATTCGTTCGAATTACGAAACGCTTTTAAACGTCTCGAAACTTTATTTTGCTTGCTTCGAACGCAAGGAATATCTTGACCAAAACCATCACTATGTACGAATGCTAGGAACAAAATATAGGCAAAAGCGACGGTCGTACAAAGTTATTTTGAATGTCAATATTAATGTCCAACAAAAAATCACGAGTAAGGTAATGCATGTTCTTGTTAGCATAGTGATATCTTGTTAGCTGATTGTAATCTTAAACTGTAGTTTTTTTTACTAATTTCCCCACTAATCGATTGCTTTAAGTGGCGGTTGCAGTGCCGTAATTACACCTAGTATATGCATGAGTATTATAAATACGTTAGAAACACAAACCCTCTAAAGATACCATTAAAACATGTACATATATTTAAACATCTTATTATTTTGAATTGTCCGATAATTGAACTTTATTTTTATGTTATCACTTAACCCTTTCTCAACCAGAATTGACTTGAATCACTTAAATTCATTTTCTCTAAATAAATCGCTGCATAATTTATTGCATCATTTTGTTTATAGTTTTTGAAAACGCTTTCTTTCGGGTGGTACCTACTACCGGGCCTGATATTTAGATTACGCTATCGAAAAATAGTCACTTTGTTCCAAATGTATATCATTTTTAAAACATTTCATAATATGTATAACACGATATTGTGTGGAATTTAGGCACACTGTAGCCATTGCGCGTCAGAAAGATTTTAGTTTTCGATCAATATCGGCTGTGTTTTTCACCCATCAAGCGAAAAAAAATCATCACGGAAAAAAGTAGTATTGCTAATTTATTAGGAATCTCTTAAAATCATTCGTAATCTGATTAAAAACGGGATTGCATAACGCATAAAATTGATAGGTTTCCTAAAAAACTTTTAGTAAAATACGAATGTATGTCCTTATATATTATCAGTGCAAATGCAGGTGCATGGACAGTTGTTGCGATTTATTTGGAATGACTAAAAGTTTATCAGGAAACGGCCTGCAATCCCGTTTTATCCAGATAACCAATAATTTTAAATAATTCTTAATATATTAGCAATACTCATTTTTCTCCATGTAAATTTAAAAGTCCTTATTTTAAAATAAATTGTAAATCTTACGAGAAAAGAAGTTTTAAGACAAAATGATTATATAAAATGAATGTATCGTAATACGGTTTGGATTAAGAAAAGGTTATCAGTGATTTCTGTCCGTCTTATAATGTTCGAGACTTAGTTACAAAGAATTCCCCCATTGTATACTTACTTACCATAGCCGAAATGACCGTTGCGATAATAGTATATTATATTAAAAAGACATTTTTCGAAAACAGATAAAAGTTTATCGTATTTGGTGTTTGCTTTGGAATATTTGGCGATTTTTACATATGTAAATAGTCCTTGATAACAGCAGTTGATATATCATTTATCTAAAGGCGTACACGTGTTTTATTTGCTGATTTGAAGCTAAATAATCAGTAGCTTTTTTGCGAGCTCGAGAGTGTGCTAAGCCATCGATTCAATGCATAAAAGTGTGAATCGTAAATAATTTGTATTTTAAAAAGGTTTAATTTGTTGATGTTTTATGTCTACTTTGTATTACGCGTTAATTTGAATGTTTGATACAATTATTACAAGCCTTAGACATCAAATATTTATAACATAATTTTTCAACAGAATTTAAAAGCTTTAACCCATTTCTGCGAGTATAAATGATCTTGTTTTTATTATATGCATGTCTGAATTGGCATCTGGTTTTGTTTAAAGTGGAAGTGAATTGACTCAAATCTCGAGCGCAAATAAATTAATTAACACAAGCGCAATAATAATTGTGTATTAATGTCGCTTATATTAAATAAATCGTCTTACAATCAATCAAGTTACTTTTTTTTCAAAGAGCTGTGTATTCTGTATAAATCGTGAAATTTGATTTTTTTGATAAATTGCTGCTTAAAGTACATAAATCTAATTAATCAAAGCGTACGAGTATATGATTTTATGCCGAGTCACTCACAAGGCTTTGTTCAAAACCGAGCTTCTTTTTAGTGTTTATTATAGGAGATGTAATATGCGAATGTGTAGATAACTATTGACATTACCTATGTCAGGAATCCCTGGAATTGCGTATGCGAAAACAGTTTTTTATCGTGCTTATTCTGTAAAAATATATTTGCATTCATTTTTTATCGAAAGTTTAATGACAAATATTAATATTCCCGTCAAATAATTAAACGTTTTGTATTTATGCGTAGGGCCCATGCGTACCTATATATTTACTTGTACATTATGTTAAAATCAATATTTTAGATGTAGTGTCTAGTAAATCATGTTTTAAATATAGATTCTGTTTCTAAGAATTTATAACAATAATTCGGAATTATGGACGATATTTAACATAATTTGTACCTACTTTTTATTGACATTTTTAATACATTATGTTGTAGTTAATATTATTAAAAGATACGTGATTGAGTGACATACGAATACCAAAGAAAAATACATTTTTAAAGTTGGATTCATATCACTACGTAAGCGATTTTAAAATGATTTTAATGTTTCATTGAAGTTTTAATTTTTTTAGTTATTTTAAAATGTCTTTCACAACTTTTTTTACTGATTATCAATCCTTTCTACCCAAGATCTGAAGTCCACAACTCTTCCAACCACGCCAAATGCCGATCGGGTAGGATACGAAATTTATTTCGTATTTTAACTGCGTTAATTTCTTATCAGATTTTAGAGAAATACATGTGTACGCGTGGGTGCGTGATGTTGATAAAATACATTTTACTCATAATATACCTCGATGCAATACATTTCGTTTTTGAGCTACAATTACAATTACAAATTAAATCGATCAAACTAAAATAATAATATCGATTTAATGTCGCCTGCAGTCCAAGAGTGAGTAAGAGAATGACCTAGTACATTTGCGTATAAATATATATATATTTTTTTAAAAACTCTTCGTCAAATGTACACGTTGACAGATTAATTGTTTTACCAAATTTGTATAATAGTATCCTATGACTAGGTGTAGGTATATCGTAAACATTTAGCCCGTAGTCCGAATCGGAAAAGAGTTATTTTTTTTCTATTGGCTCAAATAAATAACGTCTCTTAAAATTTATTTATTCATTTATTCAATAAACAGTTTTTAGCATAAAAAACATACCCTGCACATCTCACTAGGGCATTCCTGTATCAAGATGTGCAGCTTTACAATTACATCATTACAATTACTCTCCCATAATACCTACACCCTATATGGTATATGTTAGCTACCAACCAACACACTAAATACACGGTATATATTTTATTTCATATTTTTTGCTATGTTCTGAGTCTTTTGGAATATTTTCGTTTCATCGTTTGCAATTATAATTATGGAATAGTATTTTTTAAAAACAGAACCCGCCACATTTTGTAAATTGTTATTTTTAAACGTGGTGATTCGTTATGGCGCGTCGAAGACTATAAAGTGTTTTTTTCAAAGCCAAGCAACATTCAATAAGACCTGAAATACACATAAATACTCCGAAACAATAATTGTTCACCGATGACGTGTCCAGTTAGAGGTCTACATACATTTTTTATTGCATTACCGAATCGTTTTTACATATTTGCATCGGTGACCTTAACTTACTGTCTAGACCTTTTTTGACTTGCGAATGTACCGTAATACTGTAATGTGTATGTTGTTCATGATTTCCCACACTTTAGCGCCATGTGAATTATTCATACCTAAAGTGGAATTATACGGACATGTGAAGTGTGAAGGTCACTAAAATAAACAAAACCTGAAAGCAACCCAATTTTTTTTGACAAACAAGATCCGTGTTATTCAGGAAACGTTTTTAATGTGTAGTTTTTAAGCAGTCTGTCAAAAATAATACTTAGCCAAGCTAATGCTGCATTTAAGTATTTTAATATTTGACTAGGTACATTATGATTATTATCTAGTTACCTACCCAGGGTTAGTTTGGCTAAATTAAACATTCCTCAAATAAATCAGTAATCATATAGGGTTTGTTTGGTTAAATTAAACATTCCTTAAATAAATCAGTAATCATATAGGGTTTGTTTGGTTAAATTAAACATTCCTCTAATAAATCAGTAATAATATAGGGTTTATTTGGTTAAATTAAACATTCCTCAAATAAATCAGTAATCATATAGGGTTTGTTTGGTTAAATTAAACATTCCTCTAATAAATCAGTGGTTTTGTATTTTTGGCGCTTAAAAAATAGTTATACCTAGTTTTTTTAATATTTTTTTTTATATTAACTCCACACAGGAGGCCCTGAAGAAAATAATTTCCCTCAGGGCCTATGTCATCTTTGGGTATGCTGTGTGGAGGGTCTTTTTGTGGAGAGGAAGGAGTGAACATGGGTCTTGAAGAGTCCCATGTTGTAGGAGGGAGGAAACACAGAGGCCGGCAGTTCGTTCCACAGCCGAGCTGTTGAACTTACGAACGAATCGTAGAAGCGACCCGTTCTCATGTGACAAATGTCAACTGTGTACAAATGTTGGGCGCGCGTTTGGCGTGTATCCCGACTACGCACCGGTGCCGAAGGGATCAATGACGCTAGTTCCTCAGAGCATCTTCCATTGTAATACCGATAGAACAAGGACAGCATACCTACCTGACGCCTGTGCTCTAAAGATTGCAGTCCGTTTGTTAAGATTGGGGAATCTATCAAACGTACCGCCCGTTTTTACACAGAGCCCTCAATGCCCTCCGAGCCGTTGGAGTTTGTGTGCCCTTTGGGGGCTTGTCAAACAAAAAGCTATCATGAACTGTACTGTCATCTGCGTAACAATGAATCGGTGCACATGTCAAAAGGTCATTGATGTGCAACAAAAACAAAGTCGGAGACAGAACCGATCCCCGTGGGACGCCAGCATTTATGGAGTGCGAGGAAGACGTGAAACCATCAGCAACCGCCTGAATCGACCTATCGCTTAAAAAGTCAGCAATCCACGTACACAGGGATGCGGGAAGTCCGTAAGAAGGCAATTTGTTGACAAGTCCTCGGTGCCAGACCCGGTCAAAGGCCTTGGATATGTCTAGTGCGACCGTTTGGGTCTCACCGTGACGTTCCAGGCACCGCCCCCAAACATGCGTCACATACGCGAGAAGATCACCGCACGAGCGGTTCCGCCGGAATCCGTATTGACGGTCGTTGATAATTTTGTTCTTCTCGAGGTATGTGAGTAGTTTGTCATTGATCACACGTTCCATTACTTTGGACAGAACTGATGTGATCGCTATGGGGCGGTAGTTGGCCGGGTTGGAGCGGTCACCTTTCTTGGGAATGGGGTGAATGACCGCTTCTTTCCAACCAGAGGGCACAGTGCCACACTTCAGGGACATTTTGAAGGGCTTTGTCAAAACTGGAACTATTTCCGCAGCACACCTCTGCAATACCAGGGCAGGTATTCCATCAGGTCCACTAGCTTTGTTAACATCGAGCCCCCGTATGACGTGGAGTACATCCCGATGCCGGATCCTCAGCTTTTTCATATAGAAGCCGCAGTGAGGAACCGACGGCGGAACAGCACCTCCGTCGTCGAGGGTCGAGTTTTCCGCAAACATTTTCCCTAATAGGTTAGCCTTTTCGGTGGCGGTGTTTGCTAGTGAGCCGTCAGGTCTGGTAAGAGGTGGCAAACTGGGTTTGCAAAAATTTCGACCTATTGAGCCCGCAAGCGACCAGAATGCTCTGATGCCATGCAGGCAGGCAGCCAGCTTTTTGCTGATCTGCAGGTCGTGTTCGAATTCTGACCTATTAATGATTCTCTTGCATTCCTTTGCCGATTTGTTGTATGCTGATCTGCTTTCTGGCGTTCGAGATATGTTGTAGGCTCGGTAAGCCGCGTTTTTTCGTCGAACTGCTTCGGAGCATTGTCGACTGAACCACGGCTTTGAGCCCACACCAGTTTCTTTAGTAGTCGATTGTATGAAGCCATCCATCGCCGATTTGATGACTTCACCAATCTCCTGGGCACATCTTGAAGGATCCGAAGTCCGAAAACAAACAGCTGACCACGGAAAAGCGTTGAAATGGGCCCGCATACCGAACCAATCTGCTGACCTATAGTGCCACACTTTTCTCCTCAGCCTCTCATTGGTTGGTCTGAGGTTAACGGGGATTGATGTCGTCACTAGGCAGTGGTCGGATGATCCCAGAGGCGCTGTGACGTCAATCTTATAACCGTGTGGCACAGTAGTTAAGAATAGGTCTAACAGATTGGAGCGGTGAGTCTGGACATCAAGAACCCTTGTAGGCTCCTGAACCAATTGCTCTAATCCGTAGCAAATGGCAAAGGATTCCGCCTGTCGGCCAGCCGAGTCCGTTGGGCCTGAAAACTTCAACCATGGTTCGTTATGAACATTGAAGTCCCCCAGAACAATAAACTCGGCCGAAGGGTAGCGGGGCAGGAGATCATCAATAGTATCGCTCAAATGTTTGAAGAGTTCGGAAGTGTCTGATTCGCTATGGTTCGGTGAGCGGTATAAACATGCGTAGAATCTTGCCGTACTGGCAAGATTGATGCGCACCCACATTACGTCGAATCTGGAGTTTTCCAGACTCAATAGTCGTACACAGTTGACGTCAGCTCGAGAGGCAGACTCCTCCTTTGAGTCGGAACTTGCTTGCGAGGGTAAAGCCCGGGCAGTCCAGATAGGAGGAGTCTGGCGGCTCGGCTATCTGAGTTTCGGATAGGAAAAGAAGGTTGGGACGTTGGGACAAAAGATGGTGATGAACAGAGTTTAAATTTGTGTGCAGGCCGCGAATGTTGGCAAAATTTACCAACAGTTTTGGCCCGCACCGGGGACGCCTGCTACTCGCCGCTGTATTGATGTTAAATTTATTTTGTATATTCATGATGATAGGTTTTTTTTTTTGTAAGGGTAGTAGAGTGTAGTGTAGTAGAGGGTAGTGAAAGGAAGGTCTGGAAAGGAAAGGTATGAGGGGTGGGTAGGAATCTGGGGTTCAGGCTGTCCAGGAGTGATTAGCGTTTGGTTCTAGCCCACCCACTGCGGGCGATAGGCTGGGAGAGTACGGCTGGAGAGGGCATCCAATGCGCCCCAAACGCTGCTGCTGGGTCCCCTCCGGTCACGAACCGGCACAACAGCAGTGGCGGGGTTTTTTCACTCGCTGATGGGGCAGCCCACCCTTAGTCGTGAGCCTGAGGGTCGGGCCCCTGTACTATCGAGCGGCCCGGACAGCGGTAACCGGTTGTAAAGGGTCTCCCTCAACCAGCATCTCCCAACCGGCCCGCCACGCAGAAGGTGGGCCGACGCACCCGCCACCAAGACCCGGGCAAACCTTAACCCATGAACCCGGGCACCCTTGCTAAGTCACTAAACGTAGCGAACCACTTGGGGTGACCTGTGGCAGAGGTGTTGGTCATCCAATAAATGGTTCCCAGGGCGGCGGTACCCATTCCCGCCTACCAAATTAAAAAGAGTATCCTAGTATCCTGAACATATACATACGAGTATTTATAAAAATGCCAAAGTATCAAATATATTTCTAAAAAAAAAATTTTTTTTTGTAAATTCATATAAACAAAATAACAATTCGAATATTATTTATAAAATTTTTACTGAAACTCCCAACGATATTGATAGGTAACTTTTAAAATGTGAATATCTACTAATACTACAATATTTTTATGTAATTATTCAGAAATATGTCTGATTGTGGTGTGATAAGTATCACTCAGACTAAACAGTCAATCCAGTTAAATAAAAATCCCATAGGTATATCGCATGCTTTCAATCTCGAAAATACATCTGGCACAAACCTAATAAGAACTTATTTCACTAACTAATGGTAAACTATTTCAAAGAAGACGATTTATCAAAGTGGATAATAGAAGACGAATCATGGTGAGGGAACTCCAATATAAAAGGAAAAAATAAAATAAAAAAGGCTCTGAGGAAAATAAAAATCGTTCCATAAACGCGGTGTTGAACTCAAAAAGTTCTGCACAATTGAACAAGACGAATGAAAAAATAAACTGTAAGCGCTTATTAATAATCTAACTTTAAATTTAAAAAAGGATTCCCACAGCATCTATTAAAATACGATATAAGGGACCTACGAGTACATAAAATGTTTGACAACTTAAGAATCTAATCTAAATCTAAATATAATGTATTCACAATGTGGTTTTCCAAATATATTTTCTAATGAGTCCACAGATTGTGAGAAATGTCATGTATTTATGCAAAGCCTTATTCACCGTATGTTTGAATTGCGATCTACATAAATTTATCTCCACAATTTGTTTATCTAAATACCTGTCAAAATGTAACCACAGTTTGATTATCCAAGGCAAGGTAAATAGTTATCCACTGCAGTGTAAAGGTTTTTCACTTAGGTTTATTATTGACCTATCCAACGTGAAGCCTTATCTACAACATGTTTGAACTGCGATTAACACAAATGTTTCTACACGATTTGACTGTTCAAATATATACAATGTAAATTGTATCCAAATTTTGACTATCTGGACACAATTTACTGAAAAGAGTTGTTCACTACCAGCGTAAAAGTTTGGCGATAGCTTAATATATTGCCTCCTAATCCAACATAAAGCCTTGTCCACAATTTGTTTGAATTGCAATTAACGCAATTGTTTCTCCACAATTTGACTACACCAAATATCTACAATTTGTCGATATTTAGAATGTAAAATGGTCCAGAAATTGATTATCTAATACAATGTAAAGGGTTATCTTGATTGATTACCGCCCAATCCAACGAAAAGCCTTGTCCACAGTGTTGCAAGGCAGCCTGACACGAGTCTCTGCGCAATTCTCCGATCTGGACGACCCAACGGACAGGTCTAAGGATGAGACGGACTCCAATGACTGCCTGTCCGATAGGAAGGCTGTTTTAGATGAACAGGTGAGGACAATTTTTTTAAACTTATTTTTTTAACCCAAACTTATCAATCTAGGCCATTCTGAAATACCTACATTGAAATATTATCAATATGATATCACAAATTCATGAATCGAAAATCGTACTAATTTCATTTTAATTTGTCTTATGCAATCATAGATTCAATTTTTATTATACTAATAATTGATATTCTACATTTCTAACAATTATAAAAAAACAAATGTAAATGTATTTACCGATTTAAAATATTTTCAAAACAGGTTAAGTTTTCCTTTCACTTGTGAAAAATAATTTGCTTGGATATGAGTTGAAAAAATAGGTAAAATCGTTAACTGGTTTGGAAGATTGTGATTATCGCCAATTTTAATGGGTTGTTGGCTAAATGATTCTGTGGTTCTCCAATCCGCAGAATCCAAGGTTGCGTGATTACTCTCGGTGTGTAAAAATGAGAATTCGAATATTTTCAATCTAGTTTTTATTTTAACAAAACTCGCGTTACAATAATATTATGAACAAAACAGATCGCGTACGTTAGAAGAGATTTAGGGCTAAACCGGTGGCTAGTCCACTGGAGAGAGAATGAAATATTTGCCGCGTGAGGTATCGCGCGCAGGTATACAGTCTCATATAAATGTGGGTAAAAATAATGCTGTTATTATTTTCGGGAGATGTCAACTACCTATAATTTACCCTACACTAGTTTTCTTAATAGAAAAAGCAGTAAGTTAAAACAACTGTTTTGTAGGTAGGTGGGTACGTTTTTTTTATGTTTGATGAACACAACTGCGGTAATAACTCCACAGTAAATGAACACCTGACACATCTGGAAGAAAAGCTTTATCGTTTCCCGCCCAAAGCAATGAGGACGCTGCAATATCAAGCACCTGCTTATAATACGATGTACTATTATTGCAGAGGAACGGCGACACGGTGCTGTACGTGCCGGTGTGCACAGCGGACGGGCGTTACCAGAACATGCAGTGCTATCGCTACACGGGCTACTGTTGGTGTGTCAACCAGGACTCGGGCAAGCCCATCCCCGGCACGTCCATTAAGGACCAGCACCCCAAGTGCGAGGCCACCTCCATCAGCAACAGGCCCATGAAAGGTAACAACACATATCTAAATTAACTTTTACCTAATTGAAAGGTTAGATTGAAATTCTATATTAACTTTTACTTACGTGAAAGGTCAGATGGAAATTTTACGTTAATTCTTACTCACATGAAAGGTCAGATGGAAAATCTACATAGATTTTTACTTGCATGAAAGATCAGAAGGAAATTCTAGATACAGATTTCTGTACAAATGATTCCGAAAGTAGGTGATATAACTCCCTGGAGAAGCTGAACATATTGAGGATACTGGTGATTCACATAATAAGAACGGCAAGGACACTAAGAAAATGCTGAAGAAACGAACTATTCACGTACTCAACATTCTTCCTCTCAAATACCTTTACAAATACTCGCATACTCCTTGAATATATATTTTAATGCAATAATCGCACATTATAACCAAGACAAGACGACAGGTTTTAAAAAATATTATCTTACTCGCACAAGTCCAGGATATCTACACCTAGAGTGACAGGAATAATAATATTTGGATGATTTGTAAAGCGCCGTTTTTACGCAAAATCACCTCAAGGGCGCTCAACATTATGCTCAATATGATACATTTCTACAATTATCTATCTTATGTGTCTTACAGGAATATGTACATGTTATAGTCTTTACAACACTGGTGATGAGTTAGAAGCCTGGAATAAGTTTATTATACCATATTTTCCCGAATAGCATGCTATTTGGTAAAAAAATTAATACGCTCCTAACCAGTGGAAAATGTGTTCAACAAGCATGAAAAGAACGCAATGTAATTTAATTCTTAGTATAAATTAATTGCGATAATTTATACGAATTTAAATAAACGCGATTTCAGCAGAATATATTTTAATAGTAACTAAGCACCTAGTAAAACGAATTGACTTTTTATAGGTTGTCCAGAACAGAAGAAACACAAGTTTCTAAGAGATTTGATGGACTTTCTGAATAATGAAATGCTCACAGGAAACAACGGCACAGGAGTTGGGTAAGATTAAGTACATTAATTTCATAATTATTTTTTGTTTCTTCCGACCACTAGCGTATTCAGTATTACTTAATATATATATTGTTGATTGATGGCATTCAGCATCGAATAATATCAATGTCTTTTTTCTTGCTGCTGCGTCTTTTTATTCATTGTTGAAACAAATTTTGATGATCGTTTTACAAGGATTGAAATCTTTTTGGTGCTTAATTTTGGACTACCTACCTCTTTTTAGTTCCATCGGAAATTCAAAGTGGCCGGCTTCCAAAGAAGAGCAGATCGCCACGTGGAGCTTTGTAGTGCTGGACAAGAATAAGAACAAGAACCTGGAACCGAAGGAGTGGAAGTCATTCCGCCTGCTGGTGAGCACCAACAACCTGCTGCGGCGGTGCGGCAAGCGGCTGCCGCGCTATTGCGACATCAACCACGACAAGAAAATCAGTATCACCGAGTGGCTCAACTGCCTGGACGCTCACCTGCCCACCACACCGAGCACGGACCAAGGTAAGCACATTCACCTCTTTTAATACTTTCTTCGGGCGCTTCTGCTATCAGTAAGGGCAATCTTCGCCCTAATGGCTGCAACCAAGAACCAATGTTACAAATGTTTCAAATGTGCCCAATATATTGCGGTTTTAGTAAATTCGTAGCGGAATTAGATAATTAATTATTTTTTTAAATCTGAAACACTTTTAGGATGGCGATCTAAAAATATCAAAATAAATTAAAAAAAATAATTATTTTATCGTAATTCCTCCTAGTTCCGTTTTTAAAATTAATTAATCAAAGTTTTGTAATACGCATTTAAAAAAAAGTTAAATTAAGTGTTTATGAAAAAATTAAACCGCAACCCTACACTTGTTTTTTTTTTTGTTTTAAAGAAAAATCTCAAAGACCGGTCGGTGGCCGATTTGACATCGCGCTTGGGTCCCACTCAGGCGTAGTGTGTTCAATTCCTCGGCTGGCTAAGTCCTCCATCACAACACAAGCAACATTTTCAGCTTACTGGGGTGGTAGTAGGAGATTTTCTAATATTTTCAGGTTATTCGTAACCCGGGAATATTTGTCTTTATTTAAAAAAAAAAAAATCGTTGAGGATATTCTGAAACATGCGGATGGACGGTCAGAAAAAGATTATACTTCTGATATGATTTTGATAAAAACTAAGCCCATGGAAAATCAAAAATATACGTTTTTTCTTGTTTATCGTGTTGCGTAATAATGTTTTCATTATTTCGAATTAATAGAAAATACACTCCGCCATAACAGTAGAACTGAACTGGTGGCATATTAAAAACTTGAGAGGTAGCATCTTGTTGCATCTTCTACATCGGTTCCATACATCTTCTTTGATAGATCAGATGATTATCTATTAATCTTGAGTAAGCTCACATCATCGAGTGTGTTTAGTAATATATGTTGTATTTGTCGCCTTTCATGATGTAAATCAATCTTTGTTAACGCATTGAATCACACATTGGGAATTGGAAAAAAAATTACACAATAAGCCGTTGTATCAAAACAGAATTTCGAATGATAGCTTTGTGGATGGCTTGAGCTTGATTACACCCAATGCACGATGGAATTTACTTTTGCTAGCTAAATAGTTTCTTTTTAATATAATATTATAGAAATTTTGGGCAATAAATTCAGAACTCACCTTTCGTTTATAATATAGTAAGGGTTTGCAATCATTGAAGAGCGTTTTCACACAGTGAAAATCTACAAAAACTCTGTTTTCGTGGAACAGTTTTAAGTGAATTATTTATGATAATCGTGACATGATCAATCGTCTCGGAACGGAATCGACTAGGAACACAAGACAAAATGTAACATTCTTCTGCAATTCCTCATACAACCAACTATCAGACACACTCACTGACCAATAGGATGCCTTGTTTAGGGGTACTATTGATATATTTACTGACTTATATATTCACCACCACTTTGTTGAATCCTACAAATTATAATAGCGTTTGTAAGTTTATTGTTATTTCATGCTATAAAAACTTTGTGTATAATTTTCGTAATAATAATTAATACCTCACTAAGTTTGTTCAGTTCTTACATTCAATTGACTGTTAGACTTTATGAATAATAGGAAAACTCAATCCATTTGCAAAAAGCCATATTTATTAAAAAATGAGTCGAAAATATCTACGTATTTGAAAATAAGAGTTTCTTCAAATCGAATATCCCACACATTCTAGTGTTAAAATAAAATAATTATTTTTAATGAAGATAAAAGATTGCTTTATCTTTCCTAGTACCTACCTTCACCTAAAAAATAATAAATTTCGAACAAAATACCTACCGTCAATACGTAGGTGCATACAAAAATGCATAAGTAATATATAGAATTTTATTGGTAAGCAATCAGACATAAGTTTTTTTTTTTTAAATAATTATATTATAAATATATTATATTTTATAACTGGGAGCCAACTCAGATATGTTGAAACAAAATAATAATGGATCTTTTTCATTATATACCTACCGAGCTATTTCACTTGTATTGATGTAGGTATGTAAATATTTAATTGTGCGAACATTTTTATCCGTCTTTTATACATATTAAGCAGGTAAACATATTGATGTTTGAAAATCTTTAATTTTCCATTTCGCAAACCCTTACACAGAGATAAAAGACGCTCCTCGATGGGAAAGTTTGTGAAATGCAATAAATATGTGGAAGATTTAAAGTTTTTTTCTCATTATCGTACGAAAAATATGCAATTTTTATTCTTTCATTCATAATTATTTTTGCATATTCCGAAACAGTTCCAACTGACCACAACGTCGTTACGACATAGAAAACGCCAATGTCGGGTAAGGGCCTGTTCCCACTTCCGTTTTAAAAACGGAGGCGGGTCCCGTTTTAAAAACGGATACCCTAGTGGCAGTAGTGGATGTATGGAGCTGTTCACACTTGTCTGACACGATTTTTGTCGGATGGATCGCCAGCGCAGCGCGTCCGTTTTCAAATCGTGTCGGAACACGCTCGCTCATAGTGTTGTATGCAGCTGTTCACACTTGTCGTCTAGTCGTTCCGGCAGAGTCCCCGCCACACCCCGACCCCAACCCGCCCGCTCCCAGTCGCAAGGAAGCAGGCACTCTGCGTGCTTGTATTTGGTTATTTTGTTAGTAAATAAATCAAAACTACAATAATGGATAAGGAAATAAATTCCGAAAATTTGATACCACTGGTCGAAGAAAGAGTATAGTAATATATTATTTTTAACTGAATAAAAACAAAACACTTGGTGTACACAACTTTTGTATATCAAAATTTATATTTTAATTTTTTAAAGTTTACTTTTTTTTTAATTTTAAAGCTTTAATGAGATGCACGTTGCACGGAAGAGCGTATTAGTTTAATAAACACATAGTAAAAATATTTGAGTTGTTATTGTTTTCTTACTTTAAAATATCGATAGCCTTTCTTCAGGACAAATGCACTCTCTCAATTTTGTATTTTGATATGTTAAGCTCTCTGAAACTCATTCCAGTAGATGGTTAAAGGAAGTGATAGACATTCTCTTAAGCCATTAAGCGCCCTTGAGGTGATTTTTTCACGGTGAAAACGGCGCTATATAAATAATCTAATCATTATTATTCTAAAATAATTAAAGAACTTTAGTTCATCACTTCTCAACTCACCAATTAACACTTAGAAAATTCCTACAGAAAATCTTTCAGCTATGATTGGGTGCACCCAAAATTTTCTTTTCCCTTTTTTTTCTTCTTTTTAATAAGTACCACATGACAACAAGAGTTTCATCGTCGTCCATTGCGCACCATTACTGAATAATGAGCAAATAAAATGTTTTGGTTGAATCGACAATTATTTGTTTTCGTAGAAACGGATCCGTTTTTAAAACGGAAGTGTGAACAGGGCCGTAAAGCATCCGATTTTAAAACGGGACCCGCCTCCGATTTGAAAACGGAAGTGGGAACGGGCCCGACAGCTGTAACCGACATCGCCTGGCGTGACGTCAACGCCGCCGAATTAACGAATAAAAACGACCATGTCATTTTGGCGGTAAATCAAAAATGGCAAAAAATTAAAATACCTTCATTAACATAAATAAAATTTAAAAAAAACAATGAAAATACCGCATTACGACGTACCTACACATCACGTAATTGCTTTGGAAAAACATCTCATTTTTCTTATTCGCTCCGAAACTGTTTGATTAGCATCAATGTTAAAACCATAGATACACATTATACGTTATAGGCATGTTGACCGTTAACTAGAAACATGATGCGTTTTAAATTTACCGGCTAGAGATGTTTATGGCGAAAAGAACTGCGTACTAACTTATTTCCACTTATGTTTCAAAGCAAACGGGATTTATTTTGATTTATCCTCGAGTGCCCACATCTCGTATCTAACTCATCGCATAAACTGTTATACCAGTTCTGCCCATATCGGTTCTACCGCGTCTTGTGAGATTAATTGCTCTTCCGTGTAATTAGAACCTACAATGTCCGGTAATTGCGCTGGTTATTCCACTTGTAGTGTTCTTAAGTCCCTACTTACAAGCAACAGGGAGTCTGGCACATACGCTCGACAAAGTTATTGCAAACAGGGGTGAATTAGAAACTTCAGAATTTAAAAAAAAGCAAATGGTTAATATTTTATGAGTATTGAATTTAACAGTAGCATGAGTGTTATTTTTATAGTAGTAGGTAGTTACTTTTTAAAACTGTTTTTTTTTCTAAAAAAAGTCGAGTTAGTTAGGAAGTCTCTAATGGTCTTAGTTAGGAGGCCTCTTTGGGAGGCGGGTTCGGGTACCGCCGTTCCGGGAACCATTTATTGGATAACCAACACCTCAGCCATAGGTCAACAGGGGTGCCCTGGTTCATCGGGTGAGGTGTTTTCAGGATGGGCCTGCCCACCAGCTGCGTGGTGTGCCAGATCGAGAAAGGTTGGGTTAGGTTAGGTTAGAGACCCTTAGACCTATCCAACTGGTCTATCAATCCATCGGCTTGCGCCGCAGTGAGAAGGATACACTCACTAATCCCTAGATTACTAACCAACCCTCTTACCTTTTGTTTTCCCAGAAAATCCTCTCCTTCCTTTCGTTAAAACGCCCCCCCACACAGCATCCTAAAAGATGATGTAGGTGTATTTTAAACAAATTATATTGGAGGCGGGAATGGGTACCACCGCCCCGGGAACTTTTTATTGGATAGCCAACACCCCTGGTTTGGTCGGATCGGGAGAGCTGGGTGAGCTAGGCCTCCCGTGTGGAGAAACAAATATAAATAAAATACACGGGTTTTAATGCTAGAACTATTACTCTAACGTCTTACCATTAAAAGTTTATTCAAAATCATTTTGCTTAGACAGTTTTAATGGTAGGAAATCAGGGTGACCGGATAAATCATCAAAATGATCATTCATCACATCTTTAAAAAGTTATATAAAGTCATGGAAAGTGATGAAAAAAAAACTTTATTAACTGGGTTAAGTAGGTTAGGTTAGGTTTAAAAAAAATTTCATTGTTTCTACTGACTTTATATCACTTTTTAAAGGTGTGTTGAATTGTCGATGTGTTGATTTATCATGGAACCGAAATCGGAATGCATTGTACAGTATGCAGTAGGTAGGTACCTATCGTAATGAAACTACTTATAACTTCAATTCAATTTACATTAAAATAAATTCTAATGCTTTTATATAAACGATCGGCAAACAAATTCTCAAAATAAAAATGTATTTATTTACGAAAAACTTCGGCCTTTGATAATAATTCGCTTCACCTCTTCATTTGTTTGGTGTATTGAGTAAAGAAAATAATTACCATAAAATGATAACTTCATACCTATGATTATCTATTTAAATACCTCTCTCTCTGCTTCGGTTGTTTGTATCCTATATTAGCTTACGAGTACCCGGCGTTGATCGGGGTTATGAGAATGAAGTAAAGTTTCAAGGTTTTGAATTTTAGTGTACCGTAAAACTGGGTTCATTTTTAGGTGGAAATAATGGTTCCATGATAACTCAACACAGTGACAATTCAACACACTTTTAAAAAGTGATATAAAGTCATTAGAAACGATGAAAAAATATTTTTTTTTCAATCTAACCTAACCTACTTAACCCAGTTAAGAAAGTTTTTATTTCATCACTTTCCATGACTTTATATAATTTTTTAAATGTGATGAATTATCATTGTGATGATTTATCCGGTCACCGTAGTTTGTGAATCTATAGGAAACAAACGAAGAAACATTAATCTTTATGTATGTAGATACGGTTGTTTGCGATGTGATTTATTTTGAAAATTATACTAACTATGGGAAAATTTAAACAAGCGATACAGAAGGTACCAAAAAGTATTGTGTATTTGAAAATTGTACTTTTTAAAAAAATATATATAACAGACATTGTTATTTAAACAATTTTACGAACGTTGTTTAATAAAGGTAAATTCTAGTCAAAAATTGTCTGATCAGTATTATAGAGTCACCTTCCGCGCAGAGTGCGGTGAGCACAAGGGCAACCGACTTCCGTACGACCACAACAAACTACATTATACCAACAGCAATTGCAATAATGTCATTACGGGAACCGACCGTGAGTGACACGTCCTCTACTCACTATACTTACTGCTGGATGGGAGAACCCGCAACTTGATAAACGTCGCATATAACATGTACAGTGATGTGCACCCGGGAATATTACCCGACCTAATAATATAAATTCCCCGATTTTGGGTATTTGTTTTTATTACTAACAATAGAATCAACAATAAATCCAAATAAATTGAATAATTCTGAACACAGCCGAAAAATAAATGGTTTTTGAAAGGCGTTAAAATACGCTTACAAATATTATTATTAGAAATAAAGGTACATTTTTTTTAATATTAAAATTTAAAATGCACATAAAAAGTTTTAAAAATGGTAAATTTCTAAAATTACTGATAATGAATAAAAATTTCAAACATTTCATTAATCAAATGTACTATAAACATTACTGTCACCTTTATAGTGATTTGTTTTGGGGGTATTATGCCGTGTTGCTCTACCTCCTTCTTTAGACAACGTTTCGGACAGCATTGCAGTTTCCATCATCATTTCCATCATCATGGACGCTGTCCAAAACGTTGGCTAAAGAAGGAGGTAGCGCAACACGGCATAATACCCCAAAAACAAATCACTATAATACTTTTGGCCGTGAAAATCGCAAATCATTACCATTACCATTATTGTCACCTTATTTATTATCTTTCGAAACAAAATTCATGAAGTTTCATAATTATTTCACAAATAGCGGTCGGTATCTTTGGTTTCGTAGAGGTGTATATTTTAAATATTCTGTGGTTAACTTCTATATTTGAACATAAAACGTGGTGTTTTCTCTTTCTAACACCGTTTAGATCACAGTTTCCCAAACTTATTTCGACCTTACTTAAATACTTTGAAATTTAAAAAAATATGTATTGTTGCGTAACTTAAAAATAGCTGTACAAATATAATTTTTGAACATGATTATCAAATGGATAGGATATATAGGGTGTGCTCCCATATCATATTTCTGAGATTAAATAATGTTATTATGACAGGAAACAAACTTCGTACTTAAACACATTGAGAAGTGTTTTCATTTGAAACTTATCTAATGTGAACATTGACCATACAACAATCAATAAAAGGATGAATCTGCTCAAATTCAATCAAAAACAGCTCTAAGTCGCCGCATTCAGTACTTGCAGCCGATTTCTCTTTTTAGTTAGCAGCGTTGCTACAGCACTAAAACTTGTTAGAAATTAATTGGCACAAACGCGGCATGAACTGAAGTTAGATAGTTCGATACAGTTTTCCATTTAAACTTATAGGAACCAATTTCGGTGTTAGAAAAGATATAATTCCATTATAAGTGTTTTACTTAATTTAAAAACTAACTAACATATCGGCGAATTCCTAGTTTTGTTATAAACTATTATTATTTAATTCAGTTAGATTCCGTTAGATTTTATAAATAGAATTTGTCTGCCGTCGCTCTCTCTAGATTTCCTAAACGCCCCCTAATTTTCTTTGAATTTTTTACTGCCCCCCTGAAAGCATCCAGCGCCCACAATCGCCTTCTTTGAGAAATACTGGTTTAGATCATATTTCTAACCATTACAGCAAGAGAGACACAACAATTTCTACAGCTATTCCCAAAATCGAACAAATTGGCCTGATGGGTTGAGAAAGTTATTCTGGATGAAGCTATATTTTTACCACTGGCGTAACAGCTTACTTTTGATAATACAATCGAACATGGTCATTAATCTGTTTAAATGTTCTGTTGATAAACTCTGACCGTCTTAATAATTAGATTCTCACACACTCGTTTAAAGTTGGTGTGGAAAAGCCGGCCTGGAGCTTGGATTAAAACAGTTTTAACCCAAAAAACAAATGGTAAAAAGTTAAGTTAAGTTAATTTTCAATTTCCGTGAAATATTTTTTCAAGTTCTGTTATTATTTCATTTCTGTCAAGCAACTAGCCTATAATCATATAATAACAGAACTTAAATAGGAATTTCACGAAACCCGAAGATGAACGTTGAAATTTGATGAATTGTTCAAATTCTCCGAAACAAATCCGTCCTAAGTTTTTCATTGTTCTGAATTACGCGCCGCGTAATATTTACACCACGTATTTTATTAGTAAGGCTGGAGTTAACCGTGATACGCATTTATGTATTCTGCGAATTAATTTCAGAGAGTTATAATTCATTAGTAGTTACTACCCGTCTTAAAATATGAAGAAAAAATAACATTTCATCATTGGTTATTTTGTATTAAACTGATTTTGTGTAATAAATGTAGTTACGAAGACCTTGAAGTCCCAGTAGGTAAAAGCTACGAGATTAAGTTTGACAGGAATGTTCGCTAATATAAATAAATGTCCCTACATATTACAAAAACATAACTCACACTGATT
This sequence comes from Hesperophylax magnus, assembly GCA_026573805.1. Classification (NCBI taxonomy): domain Eukaryota; kingdom Metazoa; phylum Arthropoda; class Insecta; order Trichoptera; family Limnephilidae; genus Hesperophylax; species Hesperophylax magnus. The sequence goes on from JAIUSX010000071.1 coordinate 2,694,007, forward strand.
TTATTATTGATGTAAGTCAATCAATTTAAAGTTAAACTTCAGATAAACACAATATTATAATATATTAATACTACATAAAAATCATCCACGGAATAGCTGTTGACTTATTTCGTTTCTTAGCCCATAAAACCTGTATTGTACGACATTCATGTAAAATTTTACAGTGCAAAATTAACCCGACAGTGTTATTTCTTCTTACGAAATTATGATCATATTCAATATTGATTTCATTAGTACTTGGACGCGTCTAATAAACTTATAACTATGTTTGATTTCATTATTCAGGGTTAGAAACGTTCGGTTTTACGGAAGAATTGTAACGTTGTATGTTCTTCATTTCAGGTGATCTGTAATATGAAACAAATAAAAATATTTGATTTCGATTTTAACGTTTGTATTTACATGTGTATTGTAGAAATTACGTATGATCTGTAACGATACGTTCATAATTATAAGAGATTTGTAACACTGCTTTAAATATTACAATTTACATGTAATTTGTAATGTTAAGTTCGTAATTACCTGCGAGTTGTAAATTTTAGTCCGTAATTATATGCCACTTTTAAAAGATAATTACAAGTAATTTACCATTTTGTATTGTTGATCGCGTGTGATTTATATTATTGATAATGATTTTTTTTATGAATATTGAAAATAAATTGGTGATATTATGTATAAATATATCGTAAGATATGATATATTTATTAAATATCATAATAATAATACAAGTTACGATAAAAATTTCAATTGTTTTAGTAACATATAAGCTGGTCAATGAACACATTTGGAATCCTGATGTTTGGAACGTAGGGTAGACCGAGGCTATTCGGATCATTTTTTATGTTTTCTTGAAAAAAATGAAAACTAATACATTTTCGAAAAAAAAATTTATTTAATATTAAGCATTTGTCATTTTTACATGTTTTAACTTTAATAATCATAACATAAAGTAACTTTAAAAAAACATATGACTATTACTGTAGACCTCTCCACCGATCCGAATCACCCCATATATATGTGGTGATTCGGATCAGTGGTGGGGCTACTCGGATCAAACCCGAAAAAATAGTTAAGTATGAAAAAAAAACAAAAAACAAAAATATGTTTTAGAACCCATAACTTATATGAAAGTATTATGACACTTATTACACTCTTATTGGCTTACATACCGCACAAATAAAAACTTTATTAAACACTTTCTTGTCGTAACATTTTTTGTGGCACCATTCTTTGCAAGAAGAATATTGAATCCAATCTTCCTTTGGAGGATGTACAAAAGCTTCATTGCAATAAATGCAAAACCACTTTCTTGAAGCCGATGAAGAAGCTGTTATGGAAGATTTTTTAACTTTAAGTCCCGGGGTACCTTTTCCTTTGAACTGTAATTTTGGGCGGTTTTTGGTTGCATTCCAATCATAAATTCATCCTTCTTACGTTTACCCTTATACAGGACAAATGGAGGTATGAATGATCCAACTGCATTCATATAAGCGAAAACAGTAACATTTTGACCTCGCTCGACACTTGTCATTGATACGGGACCATTATTTAGGGGCATGCCGGTTTCTTCCATATTATAAATGCATTCTGGCCTTCCTTGTAATTGACAGTCTCTTATTACCTTTTCCAGTGTGTCATAAAAATTTGATTTTTGTCTGGATCCATTCCGTTAATCTTTGCTCGATATAGTCCTGCTGGTTTTCTTATGGAGAGGTATTGATGACGCGTAACGATGAAACCAATCTTGACCTGCCATTCCAACTGAATTAAATCTTCGTTGAGCTTGATTACCAAGACGATTACAATAATCAAAAGCGTATTTCCTGACCATTTTTGGAGTAATGCCGAATCCACGTTTAGATAAATAAACCAACCTTTCCGCAAACTGTTTTTCAGATTCATTATCTATTGCAGGTCTTGCTCCTGGATTAGAGATGATCCCGGTGATTGAAGTCGTATGTCTTTGTAATGTCATGTATGGGATTCCGTAGCTCACAGCAGCACTGCATAATCCCATTTCACCGGATTTTACTTTCCTAACGGCTTCATCCATTGCAATTTTCGACCATGATTGATTAGTTGTCTTTTTCACATAATTGCGCACCATCTGTTTCAAATAAAAATATAAAACAATTAACGCATCGAATTTTAAAAGCATACAAATATGATCCAAATAGCCCCCCCACCGTCGGTCCGTTTAACCTCACATTTATTAATATGATATTTACTCAAAGTAAAGTAGAAAATCATACAAAATGCAATTTATTGCGCTTTAATTCTATTTACTTTGCATTTGATTGATAAATATATAACATATGAACATGACTAAATAGCTTACCTTTTCAGAAAAAAACACTAAGAACGCAGAGAATATTACATCAGGCATTTATTTGAGACGTAACTTGTACGATCTTCACACATATCGATTTTTAGCAGTCAACCAACGCAATCTGTAATATCGATAATTTTACTATTATGGCATCCGGTAGATGGGAAAGCTATGTCTAAATTCTTTCATTGTCATTTGGTTACGATAGCCGAGATATATCCATATTGCTTAGCTTGATCCGAATAACTCACCTGATCCGAATAGCCTCGGTCTACCCTATTAAGTTTTATGTTCTGATAACGTCAGCTTTTTTATTTTTCCAAGAGGTGGGCCACCTACCAATGATCATGCCTCTGGGGAGAATGGCTATGCTATTAAACCTCCTTTCTTCTCAGATTGACATTTTTCTGAGAAGAAAGGAGGTTTAATAGCATAGTCATTCTTTTTTATTTTTCCAAGAGGCAGGCAACCTACCAACGATCATGTCTCTGGGGAGAACAACTATGCCATTAAACCTCCTTTCTTCTCAGATTGACAATTTTCTGAGAAGAATAGAGGTTTAATAGCATAGTCATTCTTTTTTATTTTTCCAATTGGCAGGCAACCTACCAATGATCATGCCTCTGGGGAGAATGACTATGCTATTAAACCTCCTTTCTTCAGATTGAAATTTTTCAGTCAAACTTTAGCGAATTCAAGGTTAGAATAGCATTTTGTTTAACAGGAGGCTGCATTGCAACTGATATAATTAATGTGTGTAAATGATTAAGTTACTCGTTATTAATTTGAAATATTGTGAAATGTTACTGGAATCACTGTTTTTCACAATAAACAATAAATATAAATATAAAATAAGGTACCATAAAAATATATATTCTTAATCTGTTTGTACATAGAAATTCATTAATAGTACTTGATAGAGTCTTACAACTGAGCAAAATATATAACTAATTGAATAAATTATTGTCTGTTTTTGTCTATAGCTGGCGCTGCAAATATTTCTCCAACTTCCAAGAGAAAAGGCCCCAACCCCCTGGAGTCCTACCTGAAGGCAGACTAGCACTACGCTAGCACTAAAATAACACTAGCTAGAAAGTGTTACACATTATAATTATTATAAAGGTGGCCATATGTCGGCGAAAGTCAGACAAAATATTATATTGTTAACTCTACGTAATTAAAGCTAGACACTAAGTAGGGAATAAGATCTGTGGCTTGCTTCTAAAAGGGGCAATGTCAGTGTTTTTTTAAATTTCACTAAGCCTATGTAGAATTTGCTCATTTTAGCAAGTTATAATTAAAATCGATTTTATATGATAACATTGGCTCCCGAAGATCGAAAAAAATTCTCAAAATCTAGTGGTACTTTTAGAATTCGAAAAATATCTCAATTTTGAAATGAAATCCCCAAAAATATACATAATGTATCTAAAAACTGACAATGGACCTTTTTATAAGCAATCCACAGATATATCGCAAGTGCTATGATAACCAAACGCCTTTTCCATAGTAGCTGAGCAGGCGAAGTCATGTAAAAATGATAAAACATTGTATTAAGTCATTAATTTTAAGAGATCACATTTATAAATATAAATATTATAAACAAATATTGGACAAATATTAAGTTCCATATAATGTATTAATAAAATAAATATTTTTTAATTAATTTTATGTAGATAAATTTCTGTTGTCTTCCTACTAAGAGACTGTTGCAGGAAATCTTCCATTATTGATTCCATTAATGGGGTATGTCGTGCGGCTGAAGGGAGGCGAAATGGAAGAGGAAAATTGGGAAGTACCTGCTCATTACAAATGTTTTTTCATCAGGTCGCGAATTCTGAGAGTGAAATCACTCTGACCTGGAGTGACCGAGTGGTTTCTTGATTAAGCTACGGCTGGAGATAATGAGCAAAAGGTTTGTATCGGGAAGGCGTCTACATACAATAGGATTAGAGAGAAAAGCGAGAATGAAGCGAAAGCCGGCCACATGGCTCTGAGCAAAGCTGCTGGAGTCAAGTACTAAGGGACTAAATCGAGCGGAAATTTTTCGGCGTGCAATAATACGAGAGTAAGTGTCTAGTGCATGGTGCGACCCTTAATTCCTAATTAAATCGGAAGTACATTAATATTAGGTGTAACAGACAGCAGGGTTGTACACAAACCTAAGATGTTATAGCGAATTTGAAATAATTAAGTAAATGTATGTTCATCTGTGTTAACACTTTTCTACTTTTTGTTATAAAATCACCAATCACCCTACATGTATACTGTAGATGTTCAAGGCTGAATTATGCCCGCAACCGTGTGACTAGAATAATAATTTTTGGCTCTTGACACATTAAAAGAAATATCTTTGTTTCTCAAGGCTTCTATGCATTTCTGTTAATAGATTATAATAATTTTACTAGCCCTACACGCGTAGACACTGTACACTTTTAGCTCAATACATAGGGAAGCGGGCCAAGTACATAAGAATTGGATTACTTTTATAGTAATGATATAATCATATTTTCTATTATCTTTGGACCAAACCAACTAGTCAGTTTGTTCGAAGACATTCGTACAATCAGCGTTTTTTTGCCAATCCTTATCCAACGTATCACGGTCAAGAGGAACCCGGCGATTTGTAGTAAATATTATCATTGGGCTGAGTATCAAGTACGGTAGGGGTGGCCCGATGTTACAAGGGGCCGAAATGATCAAAGATTTCAAAATACGCTCTTCATCATTTTGCCAAAAGATGGAAAAGGGTGCAGACAGAAGTGGGAGGTTGGGAGTATGTACTGACTAGAGAATTGGCTCAAACATAAGCAATTTCAAACAATGCAAATGATGCATAGATTGGGAATGGTGGTCTCCAACCAGAATGATACCGATACTAAAATGCGTAGTATCTGAATGGTTTATGTAGGTGGTTAATTTAAATTTTAACCTATCTATGATAAAAAAGTGTCATATTTGAAGTGTAGTATTATCTAACTAATATGAAGGTACTTTCCCGTTTCTTCAAAAAACAAGCACTAAAAGATCGATTTATTTGAGCATAACCAAACAAGTTGTATTGTTTAAGAATGTTTAATCGTTTATCCTGGCCCTGGCCTATTTCAATATCAAAAACCCCGAGTATGTATGTATTGTTCACTCGATAAGATAGAATGTAAAATAAGCCAATAGTATCTTCTGCAAAAAAGTATGTTTGCTCAAATGAGGATATTTCTAGACAGAGTTAAAAAACTACGACAAAATAGACAGACATTAGAGATGGTGGCAACTGAAACGGGATTTCATTTCGGTTCCAGTTAACGAAGACCAATGTGGAACCGGTACTTTATTCAGTTACTTTTAAAACCCCGTCCTCTAACAGAAAAAAAACAAGGGAGAAATGACTGAGACTAATTCTGAAAAAAATTGGACAGCTTCTTCAAAAAATTTTCAATTTATTTTTGAATTGTTACAATTTTTATTTAAAAAAATCAATTTTTAAAATATTCCAAAAAGGATCGGTTTCAAAAATAGTTGTTTCCTTGGAGAAATAAAATCGACGGTTCCAGTGAAATGTGAAATGAAAGGTACCTTTACTTTCACTCGAACCGGCGATTTTATTTCTCCGTTGAACCGGCAATAACCATCTAACAGACAAATGAATCGAGAGATGTTTGTTTCAACTATTGCCCTCTATCGTCTCTATTAACCACAAGAAGACACATCGCACCCGTAGCGGTATTATTTTCGCAATCGATAATAATACGCGCAATGTAAACGAAATGAAATGTCAATGAGTTATCAATAAATTAACCCACTTTATAATAATGTAATTGCACAAGTGGAAGGGGCGGGCAAAACAAAAACAAAAAATTGGAAGCATTTGAAATAGATGTTTTCTCTAAAATAATAAGCTTACCAATCCGGAAAATTTAAACCATCCATCCACCATTCATAATACATATAATCCTATGTTTTCATATAAATTGTATAACGAAAACTATTTCGGGAAAAAGTACCAAAAACAAAGGAAGAAAATATGACGGGATAAGGTGGGAAAGTAGATTGTATTATGTAGTTTGAGTGCGATTGTGAAATAAATAGTTTTTCTTTTTACAGTCGATTTAAAAATGTCAATGTGGTAATAATAACAGGTTACACCTAATAAGGTAGATAATGAAAAGCATATATACAATAAAAACATGTAGCAAATTTAAAAAAAAAGTACAATAAAAGTTGTGACTAATTCATAATAAGTAGATAAAGGACTTATGTTTAGAATAAATATTCTAAAAAAAGAGGAAGGTGAAAGTAAACGACTGTCTGTTGTTGCTTTTTGGATTATATAATGATAAGGCCCTTCGTACACAAAAATACTTACGAGCTACGTGAATGCGTTGCAACCACAAGTCGCCTGCTAATAAGATACTCATAAAAGCTGGTTTCCGCACGCCGCCTAGCAACTAGGTACATGAGAATGAAGTCAAATTGACTTTTTTTCAAGCTAAATCCATGCCGCCCTTTTCCACGTCATTTCTGTCAAACGAGTAGTAGATGCGTACGCAATTATCATAGCGTGCTACAAGCACTGCCAATAGAGAGCAATTGACGTCAAACAATAATACTAATAAAACACGAACACTAGCAAAATAGTATGGCGGATATTCATGAGCGACGCGTATGATACGTGCACAAAACTCTTGTATCTTGTAAGTATCTCCGTGTACGAATGGCCTTAGTTTTGATGAAGATTGATTATTAACTAAGTTGTGTGCGATTTTAAGTACCATTACCGAATCCGCTATATTTCTTCGGCAAGTTTGTCTGTATACTGAAGAACTTTGCAAAGTCTTCATTGCTAACATGAGACGGAAAAGAGCAAAAGTTTAGGTAAGTACCTTAAACATCTATTTTGGACGCTTTCAATTATGTTTATGCGTACAGCATGCACTATTCCAGAATTCTGCACACATTATGAGAAATACAGTATTTTGAAAGTGCTAACATCTTTATGAAGGAAATTATAAGAAAATTCACTACAGGCCACTGTTATGCACAAAAAAATCATTTTTGAGTACACCTATATAAAATTGGATTAAAAAAGCTGCGATAGCAAAGATCGAGATTCACCATTGCTATGAGTGTGTTACATTGCTGTGGTGAATTTAAAAAATGCATATCTATTTATACAGTGTACAGGGTGTATCAGGACTTACCCAATAAACTCTAACCAGTGATACCTAAATTTATTTGGAGTAATAAAGTATTGGAGAGTTAGAGTCGGGTCAGTAGTTGAGCGGTTTCTCGGCCGAATGAACACACGGAAAAAAAATAGTATTGCTGATTTATTAAAATCCGGTTTAATGCGGTATTGCAGACCGTTTCCGATTAAGCTTTTACTACATTCCCAATATATCGGAACACGTGTTCCGATAGTACATAATGACGAAATGCGAAAAATTAGAATTTGTATGTAATATTAGAACATGTTCCAACGTTTATTATGAAACCTATCAATTCGGTAAAATCCTGCAATCCTGTTTTTAATCGGATTAAGTTGAAGAGATTCTTAATAAATTAACAACAGGACATTAACAGAGGACAAGAAGAAGAAGCTAATAATAATAAATCTGAACGAAACATGAAACAGAACTAGACACAGAAAATAAAAAAAGGTAACGCTACGACACTATTTAGGCAACAGATAAATTAGTTACTGTAGAACTTTGTAATCATACAAAAAGACATCTGCCAAAAAAAAGGAAAAAATATTTGTAGTTTATATTGTTAATTCTGAGAATGAAAAACGAGATCTAAAAATAACATTAAAAAACATCGGGTAACAATGGACGAGTGGTGAAAGGCGTTGTCCCGATTAGATAGAGATATTTGTTTCGATCCCACATTTCGTATAGTAATTAAATATCACATTGATTAGTATAACATTAAAAATATATACAAGTAAAATTAAATATTTGTTTGTTTGTATTTTTTAAAAAATCACCGTAGACCATAGTAAATTATTTTTGAATCCAAATAAGCCCAAGAATGACTGGTTAAAGTTTACCCAGTAAAATGTAGAGGTAGATATTCATTCTTCAGTGTTTATTAAAAGCTCGTCCTTCGCAGTGCAAGCGCTAACACGCGCTCCCACGATAATGTGACCGCAGTGCACCGCGGGTATGTTACACAGAATGCATCTATTTGTGCATCGGCCATGTCATAATACTATACCTACCCATTGATGAATTCTTTTACTTTTTTTATTTAACATATACAGGGAGATACAAGATACAGACAGTATTTAACAACAACAAAAATATTACCTGGGGAATTAGCATTATAATTTCAATTATTTCTCACTGGTTTACATTTTGATTAAATAATTCGCAAGTTCTTCTGATAGGATTCCTGACATGTTACATACCTACTAATATGTAATAAGTCGTATATATTATACTTCATTAATTTCAATAAAAGAAGGGCCTCCAGAAAGCAGAAAATTAGGGTTGTTGGTAGGTATTTGGTTATAGAATGTGGATGATGTGTATCTTTATATTATGTTCTCGACGGAAGCATTTCTAAATTAAAAGGTTTATTTCTGTTTATATTGTTGTAACTTTATATAGATTTAGCCTCATTGATGTTGCCATTCCGCTTTTGAAGATATACCTAATGCTTCTTGCTCTCAGCAATCCTTATCTCCTAGTGTCTAGGTCGGATAGCGCTAGAAAGTTGCCCATGAAGCGCAGTGGCCTGCTACAAGATGAATTCGATTTGTACACCATCTTAAAGGCTCTGTCCTCCCCCGCTCGCAATATAATACATAACGTATTCATGCTACTGGTACCCACACGCTGACTCCACGCAACGATTATATAACCATGACCACCATGCAAATATTTACTTGTGGGTTATTATCTGCCGCTGTGCGTAAATGATGTACCTACAAACGGGGACTAAAGGAATCTGCAATCTGCGTGGTGAGAATGTGGACAGATTTAAACCACAGACCACTCGGATCAAGAGTGTCTATTATAGCAGTTGCTATTTGCACGGCGTAACTTCGGATATTATCCAATGGCTGAAGTGTCTCAGCATCCCAATAAGAAGAATACGAAAATATATTAGAATGAGGTGACACTTCACCTATATTATCACTACAAGACGTAGGTAATGGAAAAGCAATGATCAGCAATGGAGAGCACGCTGTGTGTACCCTTCGCGCTGACCGCGCCAAGTGTCAGCGGGGTTAAGAGTAACTATGACAATCACACTACAATGTAGCTAAATCGTGCATCCAAAGGCTGGAGAGTGTTCTGATGTAATGTGAATAGTTTTGTTGATCGCGGACAAGGGTAGAAGAAATAACAATGTCCCACATAAGCATGTCGTAACGAGGATACCAGCGCGCGGTGTCCTCAGCGCGCTGCCAACGGCGGCCGTGACGTATGCTACAGCGGCCAGGAATAGCCACCGAACCTGGTACGCCTGACGTCACGCGGCCAGAGCGCAGGCGCGGCCCACGGAGCGGCATGACTATAGTTCAAGCAGCCAGTTGAGTAGTCAGTAGTCGTGTCCACTCCGTGTCGATCCCTCGAACTACCCCGCTACCCAAAATGCCCGGAATTACCGACCCTGTTGCGTTCCTTAAGGACTTCATCGCCGGTGGAGTGTCTGCCGCCGTCTCCAAGACGGTGGTGGCACCCATCGAGCGGGTGAAGCTTCTACTCCAAGTCCAGCACATTTCCAAGCAAATCACCGCGGACCAGCGTTATAAGGGTGAGTTACGATCATTCAAAACATTGCACCGCTCTCTCTCTCTCTCTCTCTCTCTCTCTCTCCCTCTCTCCCTCTCTCCCATGCAACATACATCGCTGCTTTCTTGTCTTACCGTTCTCTCATGTTTTACCAATAATAATAACTAAGTTATAATCAAATTGAAAAAAATCATCTAGCGTGCGACTAATTCAATTTTATGTTTTCTACTACATAAAATTAGCATCTACGAGAATAAGTAGTAAAAATGCGTTAGATGCAATTGAGTGGTGCACTCGTATTCTTCCATATGCATTATGTAATACAGATTAGCTAATGTATGCAACATATTATTAATAAAATAAAAGATTGTGCATAAAAAGCAGGTCAACTAATGATAACTGTTATGTAGATAGTTACATATTAGCAGATGTGCTAGGTATATGCATTTCACAGATCTGTGCCAAGTTCAGTGCATTAAAATGCACTCATGTTGCATAATAATGGGAACTTTTCCAATTTGTTTTGCCAAACTGATTGAGAATATTGATTTTTAAATTTATAATAAAAGGTGATTTCATTCAACTCTCTTTAACTATTTTGTTTACATTCAATATTAAATCACCGCCCACATTCACGTGTTTTCTTCACTTAGCAATGATAATCAATATTGATTTTCCTTTCAATACAATTTTACAAAGCATTTTTTAATAATACATGTTCAATACATAATATCATCATCGATGCCAAAATATGAAGATGAGATTCTAACGCACGTTCTAACGTCATTCGTACCCCACGGTCTAATGCCAAAGGTCGTAATGAATATAGTTACATAATTCTTAGGGAATATTAAAATACATAATTAATTAATTACAATAAATTATTATCGTGAAGTTATTACATATATTAAAACTATGATATTGCAAGATAATATGAAAAAACTTCTAATTGCACGAATTGTGTGAGTATTCATTATCTTCGTATATTGTTACTGTTCGTATTACATGCTTTGTACTGTGTTAATTATGGATAATAATTTTTTTTAAATTAAAGGGTCTTATGTTACTACGATCCTATCCTGACACACAGATGAAAGAATTAGACACTAAATTAACACCGCAGTTTCAATGCTAAACTTATTTGCACGTTTTGTTCATCCTTTTCGAAATGCGATTTTCACGACATTACGTAACTAATGTTATTATTATTTATTTTCCAAAAGTACTATATAAAATGCTTGCGTTACATCTTATAGAGGTTTTGCTGTTGCATATAACTGATAAAAACCCGTTATAAAGATCATTCAGTGAGGATTGAAATAAAAATAACTTAACACCCTCTCTTATTGTTAATTAATTATGTAAAATATGATTATCATCTAGTGTAATTTTGTCAGTGGGATGATAGTTTTGTTTCTCTAATGTCCAATTTTTACATTTATACTTAAATATTTTCAGCGTTTAGCCTTTATAACCAACGAACAATAAACCGATGCACGGGTCGAAAAGTTTTACCTACGTAGACAGTTCTAACCCCCTTGGGCTTCTGGCATATTCTATGAGAAGGTCGCAATAAAATCCAAATAAACATAATAATTCTCAACGTATCCGAAAACTAAAAACTATTTTTGAAAGGTGATAAAATACGCTTTCAATTTTTTATATTAGAAATAAACTTATAATTTTTGAAATATTAAATTTAGAATGCAAACATAAAAAATTGTTCAACCAACTTTTTTTCGTCGAAACACTGAACTAAAATTGATGATAACGAAAAACATAAATTTGATTAGATAAATGTTACAAACGTTATTGTCACCTCATTGTTTTTAGACAAATGTATTACAAACGTTATTGTCACCACATTGTTATTAGACAAATGTATTACAAACGTTATTTATCACCTCATTTTTTTTGTTTTATACAAAAAAAAAAAAATTAAAGTTTTATAATTATTTCTTAAATTACGGCCGGAACCATTGGTTTCACATTTTGACATTTTAATTCTTCTGTGTTTAACTTCTAGATTTGAATATAAAGTGTGGTTTTTTATACCTTAATTGTTTAGATCATATTTCTAACTGTGATTGTAAGAGAGACAAAATTATTTCTATGAGATCATAAGTTATCAATAAAGTGAACAAATTGGCCTGAGGAGTTCAAATAACCCCCCAAAATAGGGTGTCTTCTCGGAGGCATGAAAAGAGGGGTTATGCGTTATAAGAAACTTATGTGTAAGCAAATAGCAAAGTGCGTAATTAAAAATAATGATTTTATTTTCCTCAGGTATCGTCGATGCCTTTATTCGCATCCCTAAGGAACAAGGTTTCATTGCGTTCTGGCGAGGAAACCTGGCCAACGTCATTAGGTACTTCCCCACCCAAGCCCTCAACTTCGCCTTCAAGGACAAGTACAAGCAGGTGTTCCTCGGAGGAGTCGACAAGCACACACAGTTCTGGCGCTACTTCGCCGGTAACCTCGCCTCTGGTGGCGCGGCCGGAGCCACTTCCCTGTGCTTTGTCTACCCCCTTGACTTCGCCCGAACCAGGTAAACTAGAACTCACTCACAACTTGTCTTCATTATACTCAGAGTGGATAAATATTATTTCACCAAGAATGATGAATTTAAACCAGATTAGAGATATTATTTTAGCCAAAATTAAAAGATATAGTGTCATTAAGTAATTGGAAATGAAACAAAGTAAAAAAATAACAGTTAAATTTCGTTGATCTACTAAAACTTATAATACAAGATTTTTAATATATAATATTATTACTAGCCTTGCCTTGCTATGGCTGTCTGTACAGCAGAGAAACAATAGCTCATGTTGCTTTTACGTCTAACAGATGGCGCTGTTTTTTTTTAACCATGTTTTTACCTGTCAAGGATAACATGTGAATAAATACACTCGCATTCAAAGCGTATTCACGTATGTTGTGTCAAAATTTCAAAGCTATCGGGGAAGAACTTTCGGAGATTTAGGATTTGTTAACATTTACACATCCTTTATTTATGTAGATGATAAAGTTACAAATATAGTGTATAAATATAATATAGTCTGATAAAAAAATGAACACCTTTTGAATAGGACAATTGATTACACTGATATGGGGCAATATGTAGTTAGTATATTTTTTTCAATATTAGCTTTCCAGAACATGGAAATTACCAGCAGTCACTGCCAATCACCCGAGAATCAAATAGGGGCAGTACATAACTGGGCAGGTCAAAGTATTATAAAGCAAGTAAAAACGTACTTAACTGAAAACCTATCGAGATTCTGCGCTCATAGTTTTTTTATTAGTTTAATCAACATCTTTCACGGGTGGTAAAAAAACAAGATGGTAGAATTGTTCTGCAAACAATTTTCGATTCTCAGTGATATAAGCTGAGGCTATTAAATCCTTCACAAAACCGTATCCAAGTAATTTTCCTCAAATCAAAACAAATAACAACATAGTTACCTACTAAGTTAACAAAATTTATCAGCATGTTTCCTTTTTGAAACCTTCATTATAAATTATAATCCATTAAATTAAGCAATCGATTTAAACTACTTATAATAATGTTGTATTATAATGATCAAATGCGAAAATTATGTTCATTCACCTTTTTTGTTAATCGTAGGCTAAATGCGATTATTATTTTTATCACGAGTGAAATTTGTGTATTAAATTGCCAATTTTTATAAAAATGATCATCTTTGTTTAAAAATGCATTTCTTCTAATATTGAACTTTTTAACACGTATATATCATATTGTGCTTTATCTACGACTTTATATTAAGATATTTCACATGTTCAAAATTGATATTTCTATTATAAAGCGTTGACTTGTGTATTTACATGTGCAATTTCGAGAATAATATTATATTTAAATAAAATTAATAAATTTGTATCTCCAGTAAGCTATAGAATACGTTCATCTTGACAAATAAATCATTAGTTTTGAAATAAGTTACTCCTTTTTGATTAAGTAGTGGTGTATACAAAGTTATTTATTTTATTTAAGTTAAAATGACGCAACAAAGTGATTTTGCAAATACTAAAGAAAATATATTATTTACTTGATCTTGATGATTGTTTAAAGCGAATTTTATTTGTTTTGGTAATACTACCAGATGGGTGTATATACTATGTAAAAAATGACTTTATAGCCTTGCTTACGGCTTTTTGATATAGGTGTATTATCGTAGTAAAATGATTTTGCGTAAAACATTGCATTTAACCCGCAAAACTAAAACAAGCGAAATCATCTGCACGTTACTCATGAAGCACATTTTTACAAATCACACTTCTCATCAAACTTCCACATTGTTCCATATCCCTTTCCTTCGATAGGTTAAAACAAACAAGCATTTTTTATCAGGAATTTGAAATTGGGTTTTATACCATCCTCGCAATAAAATTCTTTGATGGTAAAAACGACTAAAACGTTTGTAGATTTAGAGCACCTTCAAAAGGGGCGGCCACGAGCCAAACGTCACGTGATCTAGTAAAAACCTCAAGAGCGTTAGGTACATTAGGTGTTAAGTATTATCACCGCAATGGCTCCCAGGCTACTTGGCAAGTAACCGCCCCGAGCGGACTACTCCAATTGCGCCTGCAATTGGGCGGACCTCTGCAAACTTATAATATGATCTGTCCAATAGGTTGGCTGCTGATGTAGGCAAATCCGGTGCTGCCCGAGAGTTCAGCGGTCTCGGAAACTGTCTGACCAAGATCTACAAATCCGATGGCTTGGGAGGCCTCTACCGCGGCTTCGGAGTATCTGTGCAGGGTATCATCATCTACCGCGCCTCCTACTTCGGTCTCTACGACACGGCCAGGGGCATGATGCCCGATCCCAAGAACACCCCCATCGTCATCAGCTGGGCCATCGCTCAGGTAAATATAACTTACATTTCCTCCACTGTCGAATGAGTTTTCCACTTATATTGAAACTATCAAGTCTACTAATATCCATTGGTAGAGTTTTGATGATTTTATTTCGACTCCCGTGATCTAATTATTAACTATTATCAAAATTTTGTTTACTACTTAAGACAGTAAGCGAAATATTATTATTTATGCTAATGATATAGTTTTGAATTTCTTACTTTGTGGTTACTTCACGAAGGTTAAGGGTTATTTTTAGAGACTTTTCAAACAAAACGTATTGCCTTGTTATTTTTATAGCCAAAGGAAGGAGTAATTAGATTTTCATGTAAGACAGTGAGGTGATTTGATGAATGATGTGTTTGTTTCCCACAGTGCGTGACCACCGTCTCCGGTATCGTGTCGTATCCCTTCGATACCGTGCGTAGGCGCATGATGATGCAGTCCGGTCGTGCCAAGAGCGAAATCATCTACAAGAACACCATCCACTGCTGGGGAGTGATCGCCAAGACCGAGGGCCCTAAGGCCTTCTTCAAGGGCGCCTTCTCGAACGTCCTCCGAGGAACTGGTGGTGCCTTCGTACTCGTCTTGTACGACGAAATCAAGAAAGTCTTATAATTTAACACTAACAAGATCTAAAGCGATTCCTAGTTGAATCATTAGTATAATTACAGGTGCCCCGCGGTGCCTTATCACTTATTCACTCAGTCCGGGCTTGGCAATTGCCTCGTCTGTTTTCAAGTCACACACAAATTACAGTTAGTTAATATTAACTCGCGATCGATACTTATCGATCAACCCTTTTCGGAACCCGAAGCGATCGACCGATCTCTCATATTATATTGGAATCAATCGGCCATGTATTATTCCCATTCCTAAACATTCGAAATGTATTAAAGAAATTGTGATTTAGGTTGTAACGTTATAAAATTGTTATTTTGATGTGCTACTACTAAAAAAAATAAATCATGATTAAGAGACTGAAATGAAACTGACCAAAATTTATTCCTATTGTTACCAACGAAATACAAGCGATACAATATTGTTCATATACATGTCGCTTATAAAAACAAAGCTTCTCCTATATTTAGAAAAAAAATAAACAACAAATTTATCTACAAAATATGGTTTTTATTATTTATTATATAGATGTTTACATGAAATAAATGTAAGTGATACCGTTGTGTTGGCTATTTATTGTACATAGTAACAATGGTATAGCAAGTACATAGTTTTGGTTTATAAAATAAGTAGAGTTAAAAAACATATCATAAAAATAAAGAAAAACATAAAAACAAAGAAACACAGAAAAAATGTATATTTAATACCGAGTGGTAAGCTCGTACATTTCGGAAAAGTAATTATGAAGATTTCTTTTCATCACTAATACGGAATCTTCAAACATGTCTACAACATTCCCAAATCTATTACAAAATTGTGCAGTCGATTTATAGGTCTTGTTTTAAAATTGTAACAGAAAAGTGTAGCATTTTGTTCCGTATTTCTCTATGTCCATATTCTAATCGGTACATTTAATTTTATTTTAGCAATAATTTCAGGACTGTCAATACCATAGTTAGTAATTTTATTTTGACGAAAATTTCGGGGCTGTCTATACCATCGTCAATAATTTTATTTAATGGAACAAGAACAGAGTTAATCCGCCTATCTGACGAAATCAAATTAAGTTGTTTTATAAGAAGGATATAATTAATATTTTGAAATCGAATATTCAGATTAAAGTTAATAAATCAGAGAAATTTGTTCTGTACCCTTTCTATATAACAATACCTAATTATTTATCCTCATAAATATGCTTTTTTTAATGTGTATGCAATTCAATTATGCAATCAAGTTCAGACCCAAGCACTAAATTGGGATTTAGAATTAGTATATTTAGCATGAAACTTTGGCACAAGCAATTGCAGAGTGATCGTTAAACGAGGCATAAAATGAACGATTTATGCATAATATTATTACGTTATATAAAACAAGTTTTGCATATATTTGTGACCAACCACGAAGACTTCTTAATTGGGATTGCCATTGTCCCCCTGGCTTCGCTTACCCTACCGATTGTGCGGTACTCACATCTTTTGTTCCAACAAGTTTCCTTACAATTGAACTAAAACATTTTTTTTTAATTCATACATGTCTTTCTTGAGGTGTGCTTATAAAAAACACGCTACCGTTATATTGTCAACCAATTTATTTTGTTTAATTATTGAAGACAGAAACAGAAAAAACAGAAAAGGATACGGTCATATCTAGGACTCGAACCCAGGACCCTTGCCTTTCCGGGACACCGCTCTACCACTGAGCTAATGGGACCCTCTCCTTCGGTCATATTTAACTGCATCATACTTCGAATAAGAACTACCAACATTGTCTTCATTTTTCTCACCGCACATTTTTACTGGCAACTATCTTTATGTATGATCGCAAGATTCAATCCGAACTAAATGCAATCTAGACAGCGTCAAGGGTCCTGAGTTCGTGTCCTAGATGTTACCGTATCGTAGGATACGGTAACATCTAGGACACGCTAATATTGTCTCCAATAATTAAATATTACAATTTTACTCACTAAGTTATGCCAAAAAATAAATAAAAAAATTATTTTGTATTTTTTAAAGTTTTTGGTATGGGGCTTTAAACGCGAAATTTTCGTTTTATAAACATGGATATTTTCCCACCTCCATCTCAAATTTAACATTCAAATTATGTTCGGACGTCTTTTTGCCAAATACAAGATGCGAATGCAACTCGCGTAGCATGCTATCAGCACTGGCAGTAGCATGCAACTGACGTCAAACCCGTAGTCGACGCGTAAACAACAGCAAAATGGTATGGCGGATACTAACGAGCGGCGCGTATACTATGCGCACGATACTCAAGCCGCTTGTACATAAGTATCTCCGTGTACGAATGGCCAAAGGAATTCAGTTGGAACAAGTCCAAACGTCCATCTACCGCGACTAATGTAATTTTACTAGGCAAAAGTGCATTTTATTAAGGGTTATAAATAATTAGTTCCTGTTATGTTATGTTAGATAATTTATATATTTCCGAATTTATGTCCGGGTTAAATCTTCCCCATAGGAAAAAAATAAACCCTTCCACACATTTTTCCACAAATGATCATCTAGTCCAGGTGTGGCGAACCTAGGGCACGCGTGCCCGAGGTGGCACGTTTGAGCATTTGGATGGCACACTAACGATTTCCAAGTTCAATTTTTTTTTTTTTAATTTTTAAGTTTAAAAAATTTTTTTTTTTGATTTGACCAGTTGTTTCAAAAATATCTGAACAATCGTTCATATTCTTCTTTTCTTTTCAAATGTAACAGTCATTCTGTTAATTTTTTTCAAACCAGAATTGGGTTGTTTCAACAAAAATTTAACTTATGTTACATTTGAAAAACACGTCGTGAAATACAGGTTAGTTGTGTATTTTTACTCGACATTTGATAGGCTTGAAGTGAAAGATTTTTTATAAAAAAATGTCTTATCCGTATTCAGAAACGTATCTACTAAAGTTTGTATGGTGTGATACGATTGTTTAACGTGTATAATTAATTAATATAACTTGATAACCATGTGTTTAATTACATTATTTGTGTTTTTTTCTAGGGTAAACATGGCTGGTGGAAATAAAAAAGTATCGGAAACGAACCGCAGAGACTTCCAAAGTTGGTGGACTGAAGAGTATGGTATGATAAAAAAGGGTGAAAAAGCGGTATGTGTTTTATGCTCCGGTACAGTTTTATGCAGAACTTCGTCATTAAACGACATTTTGAGCTAAAACATAAATCTCTCCTTGAAAAAAGTAAGGAGGAACGAAAAGAATTTATTGCTCGAGCTAATAAAAATAAAAATGTACAATCAACATCCCTAATGAAATTTATAGGCGGTTGTTCAAATATAACTGCTGCTAGTTTTGATACCTCAAACGTAATCGCTAAACACGGAAAACCATTCAGCGATGGAGAATACCTGAAAGAAGCATGGCTAAAATGCGCTCCCAATCTCTTTGAAGATTTTGAAAACAAACAAAAAATTATTCAAAGAATTAATGATATGCCTTTGGCTAGAAATACAGTGAAACATAGAATCATTGAAATGGCCAAAAATGTAACTCATCAGCAAAACATAGATATAAAGTCTTCCGATTTAATTCCCCTTTGCCTTGATGAAAGTACTGATATAACTAGATCAGCTCGTTTAGCAATTTTTACTCGATACTGCAATGGAAATAATATCAAAGAAGAATTAATCAGTTTAATATCATTAGCAACAACAACAAAAGGAATAGATATTTGCAATGCAGTTGTAAAAGCACTCACTGAAAGAGAAATAGATCTTTCCAAAATTGTATCAGTAACGACGGATGGCGCTCGCAGTATGACTGGAGAGGAAAATGGTTTTGTCAATTTATTTACTGAACGTGTTGGACATTCCGTTCTGGGTTTTCATTGCATTATACACCAGCAAGTTTTATGCGCAAAGCACGGATTTAAGTCACTGGAAGATGTAATGATTCTTGTAACAAAATTGATCAATTTGATATCTGCACGCGGATTAAACAAACGACAATTTTTAGAATTGTTAAATGATGTAAACTCAGTATATAAGGGCTTACTTATGTATAACAATGTGCGATGGTTAAGTCGTGGAAAAGTTCTTCATAGATTCGTTGAGTGTTTGGAAGAAGTTAGGCTTTTTTTAATAAATGAGAATCTCATTGAAAAATATGAGTTACTAGACCTCGAATGGCTTTCAAAATTAATGTTTTTTACTGATTTGTGCTTACATTTAAATGAATTAAATATTAAATTCCAAGGCGTTAGCACAACAATTATTGTTATGTTTGATTTAATTAAAGCATTTCAAGCTAAATTACAAATTTTTGATCGTGACGTTGTATCTAACACCTTCAAATATTTCCCAAATACAAAAAAACTTTTTGCGGAAGAAAAGCCAGATCAAATCAAATTAACACAAGAATTTTCTGTAGTTATTCAATCGATAATCAACGAGTTTTCTTCAAGATTCAAACAATTCAGGAGATTTGAAAAGATATCAAAATTCATTTTATATTCAGATACACTATCAGCAGATGACCTCAATTAGGAGATTTTCGAGTGGCTAAATCTAGAAGATTTTGAAATGCAATTTATCGAATTCCAATCGAGTTCGCTATGGAAACAAAAATTTGTTGATTTGAGAAATGATTTGGAAATAATTGAAAGTGATCGATTAACGAACATAAATAATAAAAATGCAGAAGAAGAAATAACGAGAACTTGGAAAGCCATTCCAGAAATCTTTAGCGATTTAAAAAAACTAGCGAGAGCAATATTATCAATTTTCTCTTCTACATATGCTTGTGAGTCATTATTTTCAGAAATGAATTTCATAAAATGTGATTCAAGAACGAGAATGACTGATGAATCCAGTTGGTGGTGTATGTGTTACTAAAAGTGACGAAATATGATCCAGATATTAAGAATTTGTCATCGAATGTACAACAGCAAAAATGTCATTGATAAATAACTAATATGTACATTTATTGATTATGACTTTATTTTTATGAAACTCTATTGTAATTTTTAAGCTTATGAATAAAATTTAAAAAAAAAAACTTATTTTATCTATTTGGTTAATTTTTTTACAGCTTGGGCACGCCACACAATCTAGAAATAATATTTGAGGATTTTTGGCACGCGGGCCCAAAAAGGTTCGCCACTCCTGATCTAGTCAATCCACATTATGCAAGTGCATTATATAAGCAAAATAAATATAAAACAATACAAGAACAATACGTCAACTCACCAGAGATCAAATGGGAAAATAATTCACCGCTCCAGATATTTTCATATCAGAGGGTTCGGCTCTGTAGAACTACTAACAGGGCCTATAAATCCTACTGATCCCTCAACATAAATATTTTAAAAATCTTTCGTAATCCTACATGTTTTTAATATGACTGATTTTTGCATTTATTTATATATATTTTTTTGATAGATCTAATACGCCTAAATTTTTAATGAGAGAGCTAGGTATAATGCCAGTAGCCGAAATAACGAATGGTAATATTTTTATAGTCTGAGAATGCTAAATTCTTTTTATCTCATTTCCTAAATCTGTGTATTTTCTTATTTTTTCATTAACAGATTTTTGAATATTACAGGAATTTGCAATAGCGACATGAATGATATAAGTTATTTTTTTTTAAATTTTGTCATGTAAAACTATATCGAGTCTATTATGACTAATCGTTTGGTCTGTTAGTATAGTTTTATTATAATATATTTTATAAAATTCGTTTTCTAAAAATGAATTTGGTTCGTATTCATAATAATTACGGCAGTCAATCAAGTTAAGTTTAATTACCAATCTTTGGTGAATTATTTCTAAAACTTGATTATGCCTAAATGTATACTCGGACAAATTTTTTTTTTTTTTTTAAATTTATTTATTAATTATTTTTCTTGTATATTACAGACCGTGTGTCCATTTACAATACACATGTAACATTAACTACATATAGATGATACGAAACAATGAAAGAAAAAAATATTAGAAATAACAAGTTATAAATAGTGATTTTTGGCATTGACATGCCTATTGAATTCTTCAAAGCTACTATTAAAAATATCGATAGTCTTGTTTAACAGCGCCATACCTCGTGTCATGCTATGCCGAGCCAGTACGTCCGTTCTGCCACGTGGGATACATAGCAGATCATGGTGCCGTCCCTGGCTGTAGTTGTTCGGTACGAACAACTTATAGCATTCCAGAAGGTATGTGCTATCTATTAAATTATTAAGAATTTTGTACGCCGTTACTGCAAGGGCCCCACTCCTCCTCGAGTGGAGACTTTGGCAGCGCGTTTCGGCAAGAAAATCTTCGTGATGCATGAATCGCGGGTACTCTCCGTGCATTCTCAAATACATGTATCTCAAAAACTTTTTTGAATCTGTTCTAATTTTTCAATGTATTTTTGTTGGTATGGGGCCCATACAGCAGAGGCGTATTCAATTTTAGTCCTTATAATACAGTTGTACAAAGTCATCATTGCCTCAGGATTGGAAAATTGTTTGCAGAGTCTTATGACAAATCCGAGAAGCTTGTAGCATGATGCCGTCAACTGTAATATATGGTCCGAAAACGTAAGTTTGGGATCAAAGACTACCCCAAGGTCCTTGATGGATTTTACTTTTGACAATATATCATTTTTGATGATAATCGAATTTGATAGGGTTTCTCAAACGTGTATACGACATAGCGACACATTTTTTTGTATTAAAAAATAATTTATTTTCATCAGCCCATGATGAAATTGAATCTAAATCAGTTTGCAATTTGACCCAATCTTGACCATCACAAATTTTTTTAAGTAATTTTAGATCGTCAGCAAAAAGCAGGCAAGTGGAATGTTTGATGCATTCTTGAATGTCATCAATTAAGATTATAAATAGTAGAGGCTCTAGGTTTGACCCCTGTGGCACTCCAGAAAATGCAGAGAATTCTCTAGACCTGTATCCGTCGATGCAAACATATTGTTTCCTATTCCTTAAATACGAGACAAAAAAAATTAGGAGGGGTTTGTCGAAACCAATTCTATGTATTTATCGTAGCAGTACGTCATGATCTACTCGGTCGAACGCCTTGGCGAAATCCGTGTAGATCACATCAGTTTGATGTTGAGCATCTAATCCTCTTGCTACTCTCTGTGAGAGTTCTAGAAGATTAGAGACGGTGGACTTATTTGATAGAAATCCGTGTTGGTTTCCCCAAAGAAACGGCTTAATTTGTTTGTTTAGCTTTTCGCAAATTATTGTTTCAAATATTTTTGAGAGTATTGACAGAACCGCTACTGTTCTATAGTTCTGAACTTCCGTTTTTGTTCCAGATTTATGTATCGGGCTAACCTTGGTAAGTTTCCAGGATTGAGGAAAAGTGGAAGTTGAAAAACTAAGGTTGAAGATAAAGCATATCGGGTTAATATACCGAAATAATATGTTCCATAGTTTCCGGAAAAGCCAAACATTTTCTACATAAATCATCAATTTGATTTGTATCTTTGATATTATTATTATTATTTAAGATTTTATGCCATAAGGGTAGTATAAACCCTACCAAAATAAAAAAAGCAAATATAATGAATTTTTTTTCATCGTCTGCATCCATCGGTAATTGAGAGGATAGCTGAGCTACTCAGATGCAGCTACGACGATGAAGTTTCTTGAATTCCATCTCCTGCCCCAGAAGTGTGGCGAATGTTAGCGGGGAAGGTGCACTGTGCATCATCCCTTCGGTGAACATTGTGGAGGCACTGTAGAACCTTGTGTTGTCGTATGCATTATTGTAGTACACCCTCAGCTCATCACGTTGTGCGGTAGGGTATAAGTCCATATCTCAGATGTGTATAGTATCTTTCCTATCATACATTATCTTCCCTAAGGATATGTCCCAGGTATTAAACCTATGAGGCCTCAAGCAGATTATTTCCTTCTAGTCAGAAAGGTGGAATATTCAGTGGCTCCTTGTTGTATTTGAATGCGACGATGACAGTTTTTTTTAAATTGCATAACAAGTTACGTTAGTTGAAGTTGTTAATGTTGTTACTCCCTTGTCCGCAGATATAGCAACCATGAACCAATCCAAGTATCGAGACATTTTATTGCCAATTAAACATCACTTTTAGGTAATGAACTTACTGGTTGGTGTCTACTGCAGATTTAAACAAGCACCTACATGTATACTTTTAGGTACTGTACTTACTGGTTGGTGCCTACTGGAGACTGAACCAAGTATCTACATATATAATTTTAGGTACTGAACCGACTGTTTGGTGTCTACTGCAGACTGAACCAAGTATCTACATATATAATTTTAGGTACTGTACTTACTGGTTGGTGCCTACTGGAGACTGAACCAAGTATCTACATATATAATTTTATGTACTGTACTTACTGGTTGGTGCCTACTGGAGACTGAACCAAGTATCTACAAATATAATTTTAGGTACTGAACTGACTGTTTGGTGTCTACTGCAGACTGAACCAAGTACCTACATATATACTTTTTGCTGTGTCTGTCAATGACAATAACAAATTATATTTGCTTGTATTAGAAAAAATATAAGAATTATCAATAATTTTATTATTATGTGAAAAATAAATAAATGTTTGTGCAAAAAGAGGTTACGTTGTATAATGGAGAGCTTGGAAAGCGGTAGTACTGGATTCAAATCCTGGTGGCACCTATTTTTCCATTTCAATGTTATCTATTGTTTCAATAATTATTATAAACAATACAATAATTTCGGTTGTGATGTACTTCATTCTTAAATTTGGTTGTTCGAAACATTAAAAAAATCATAGTTTTATATTTTTAGTACATTTATGCTACCGTTATTACAATAGTTGGTGGTGTTATGGTCGGTATAGTTGCCTTCCAATCCGTATATAAACGCGAATAAAGGGTATGCTATACATAGTAGTGCCTGAGATCCATCCTTTCTTTTAAAAATATCTGAATAAAACAAATAATCATGTTACAATGTTTATTTAACTAAAAAATATTATTGTACAAATTATTTGGAATACCAATACATAGTTAATTCTAGTTATTTATTATATTAATTTTGAACATTCACACAGAATTAATTTAATAATAATAATTACATTTGAATCTTAAATGAACAATATTACATAAATTGAATAAAACAAAATATTATAAACATAATCCTATTACATAATAGAAAATAATAATGTTTCTTGAATGCTTGTAAATACTTAATATATTAAATTAATCAACTAAATTCTGTTGCCTTCATAATGGCACTAATATTTCCAGTTTTATTGGTTCAAGATTACAGATGCTTGCTAATATTAATATATAATAATACTATTAATAAGTCATTTTACACGCATACATAAGTATTTAATACTGTACAAAATATGTATATTAAAAATACAAAAAAAAGTTTTTTAAAAGAATTAACTGATAATATTAAGGTTTATTACAATACACATGTTTTTTTTGTTTTATGAATTTTTTATCAAATGATAATTAATCTAAATAAAAATTGTTTTATATACTCTGTTCACTTGTGGACAAATAATACTCATATATAATATTTTTGAATCATTAGAAAAATACAACACGTTTATGGATAGCATCAGCCTTCTCTTTATGTCAAAATAGTTTTTTTTTAAATAAAAAAAATTATTCCCGTTTACCAGGTTTGATAATTTAACACCAACATATTTCCTGTATTCACATAAAAAATATTTAAGTAAAGTTTACACTGGAAGTATTAACATTAAATAAAAAAATTTCAACAAGATTTCTGTAGAAATAGATACATACCTATTAATTTTGCAAAAAAATATATCTCAAAGAAAAGGCCAAGGAATACATAAATTTTTAGAAGTCTATTTTATATAGAGCTTTGAGGAAAATAATATTGGTTATTATTTCAAGATTATGGATTCCACCGTCCTATGCCGGAAGTGTACTGTACATTGTATACAAGCATTTAATTATTTAACATAATATATAGAAAGAATGTAATACATATATAGAAAAAACACATTATATTGTATGATTTGAAAAATAATTTAAAAAATAACCATCTAATTTTCAATAAGAAAATGAGTGAATTATGTTTCACAAGCATTATCGCAAAGTATACTTTTGGGGGAATATTTTACCACCTCTGAGTAAACTGTTGATTGACTACTTGTCAAGTAACTTTAATCATAGGATCAAAAAGAAAACTTAGGCATAAAAATAGGAATTTAGACAGATTAGACAGATATCATTACTCACCGGTGGTGAAAAAGAAAACATATTGTACTACCTACTTAAAGAGTAGTGCAAAACTACAGGTTACTCCGGGATGTTTCAAATTTTCGTTTAAGAATCGCTAACATTGTCTTCAATAATTAAATATTAAAATTTGAGGTTATTCCAAAGATAAATATTCATCCTAGACTTGCAGAAAGGTCAATAGACGTAGCACATAAAAAAATAGGATATATTTATCCAAAACATCGTCTAGATTGCATTTAGTTCGGAGTGAATCTTGCGATCATACATAAAGATAGCAGCCAATAAAATGTGCGGTGAGAAAATGAAGATAATGTTGGTAGTTCTTATTGGAAGTATGATTCAGTTAAATATGACGGAAAGAGATAGGGTTCCATTAGCTCAGTTGGTAGAGCACTTTTTTATTTTATTTTTTAAATGGTTTGTTATAATATTATTATTGAATTCAAAGTTTTTTCAGACTTTTTAATAATTTTATAGTTCAGTCAGGAATTATCATTATTATACCATTTAAAAATATATACTTTCTGAAATTATAAAACATGTTTATTAATGGAGAAATCTTAGTTTCACAATGCGAAAACATAATCTTTTAATCTACATTACATTTTAAAGGTAGAAAAGGTAATAAAAATAATAAAAGTATTACATTCTCAGTCATACTCCCGACATGAAGTATAAAATACTTTTGAAATTGTACGCAGAGGAGGGAAGTACTTTTAATTTGTTTAGATTTATTGACTGCGTTTTCACAGAACTTTGTAAGTACCTACTTACTATAATATATGCTGTTCAACGTGAAGAAATCCTTATCAAAATAAAATATTAAATTTCATCGAAGAAGCTAACAAATTATTATACGAAAAGGGTATAGTACTTTTATAATTTGGTATACTACCCATTCTTCAATGGCGTTGAAAATAATCAGTTTGTTTTGTGATGCACATTATATCATAATTTGATTTTGGTAATGATTTCTTCTACATTAAACTACATCTAGTAGAGCAGGCATAAATTATTTTATTATTGCAATATTTTAATTCCAATATGACAAAGCTACATTATTATTATATATGTTTATAAAAAAAAGTAATAAATCTAATTTACATGAGATAAATATAACAAAATTGTGTTCAAATTGTGTGTGAGAATGTAATATGTGGTTATTGTTGTAGTTGCGATGTAAGTAATGTCATTTCCAGTCCTTGAGAAAAGTTATTTGTTGAGGGTCGGTGTCGTGTTGTTAGTGTCTGTTTTTAATGTGTTCTCGAGCTTCTATGTTATAATAAGTTATATATCTATTCGATGTCTGTTTGATTGTCTAATACCTATTACCATTGTAGTGAGAGTTACGCCCATACTGGTCTTTGTGTGTTTAAGTGTCCTTGTATGTTCAAGTGCTTTGTAATAGCTATTGGTGCGGTGAGGTTCCTCTTCATATATTTGAGTGTGTATGCATTAGGGCGCTCTTTCTTTGTGTATGTGTACGTGTCTAATACCTATTGCTGTGGTTGTGATGTGAGTCACGCCCGTTCCAGTCCTTGTGGCGAGTGCTGGAGCGAGGGTCGTGGTGGTGATGGTGGTGGTGGTGCCTCTTCTTATCGTGGTGACCCCGGCCAGGGTAGGCTGCTACATCTGAGACCACCAGCTCGGAGCCGTCTCTCATGCCCTCGTTACTTATGCGGTGGTGCGCATTCCTATAAGACATAGGTTCGTCTAAAGTTTCTTTCCTTCGCAGTGGGGAGTGATTTGAAGGCTTGAGGACCGCCTTAGAGCCGGCAGACTCGTGCAGGTTCTCCCAAGCTTGGCGGTAGTAACGATTGAGGCCATTCCTCGATTCAGAACTGGAGGAGTCAAATGAGGCCACAGTATTACAATCCGGCGAGGCGCGATGGCGATAATGTTTGGCACTTCGATTCCTAAAACAGGTCACCAATCGATCATTAGTATTAAGTTCAATTTAGTTATTCCTGTATTAATTTAATACGTATTTTGTGTTATTTGCATATGACAGCGGGTTTTCATGAAAAGCATTAATCTATTCGAATCGTAAGCCCTTAGAATACAGATTACAGACAAATGTTTTTTAAATACAGTTTTTGTTATTATGTTCATTACAAAAGAAAACAGATAAAAATATATGGGGGGCTTGCTGATAAACAGGAATACCGTAAAAAAATTCTATATGGCTGGATTTTTCCCGGTAAAGATGCTAGATATAGCTTATGTAGGGGAGATATCAATCTGAAACTCATGCAAAGAGTGAAAGCATGAACTATGACAAAAGCATCACAAAAAATAAAGGCCTTTGAACATTGACTTGATAAATGCAGGTTGATAATTATCTAGAGAAGATTTTACATTGTCAGGGAAATTGTGACAAGCAACATTTCAGCATGTCATGCAGGGAGCAATATTCTGCTAAAGAAGTGTTACATTTTAATAATTTATGTGAAATAATCTGATGGGAGATGAGGGTTTTGTCAAGAATTCTTGTTGCAAATTTATTAATCGGATATTACTGCTTTATAAAATATTATAGTCGTTGTATTTGTTGAAAAGGGTCGGGTTGATTGATTGGTGCATTCTAAAGACTGTACTCATCAGGCATAATACGCCTGTGAAATAAATCCAAGAAACTTACACAAATTATTATTCGAGGCTTTATGAATACGTTTAATGGAGTGCGGTGTTTAAAAGTTACTTTAAAATCTTTTTATTTTATTAATAGTATCTACCGATAAACCTCTACACGAAAAGCAGAAAATAATAACAAAAGATGTGTTGCAAGTGAATTGTTAAATTGCAGATAAATAATTAGAGTGATGTGCCGGGTGTAATAATCATTAAAAATAAAAATTGTCAAAAGACTAAAATGATAGCATAATTTCAATAAAATTTATCTACATAATACGCATGCTTCTTTGGTTGCATATTATCTACTAAAGTGTAATAATCCTAAGTGCTCGTAGTTGCAATATGTGTATGACATTTTCCGTCGTACCTTAATCAATTAATCTAGATAGTATCACATTGGCAACGGAAGCTGATCACAAACACTGATTTCTTTACCACTGACCTCATTTTAACTGCATTCTGAGGCTTCAGAATTATTCAAGGTTAATTTTTATAAAAAGAGGATATGGTTTGAAAATTACACATTATTTGTAGGAACAGTCTTGTAATCTTGGGAACAGCACTTTTTCATTTTCTTGAACAAAGGAAAGAATCTTTTTGGATGCATTAAAATCATAAGCTTAATAAAAAAAAATATAAAACTGATGGAACGTGAGATGTTGCATAAAAAGGCCGGGTCAGAATTCATTTTGAAGGGTGGCTGTATTTACATTTGTACGTAATAAGTACGTAGTAAGTATGTGGTAAGTATCTAGTAAGTACGTAGTAAGTAAGTAGTAAGTACATAGTAAGTATGTAGTACATGTGTTCGAAAACTTTGAATTGAAACAGCTTGAACCAGCGAAATTGACCAAATTCTCCTATAGTTCTACAATATTAATGTAGCATTGAAACTTCTCATTCTTTAGCCGAAGGACTAGATTAGAGTCAAAGAACACCTCGACAAGCTGAGGAGATAAAAATAGAATGCGTCGGGTAGCGGGTCAAGGTAAAGAGATCAGCTGTGTTTGCTACTAGAGGTTAGAGAAGTATCCGGCGGTGGGGTGCATGGAGCGGTGTGCGCGTGGCAGCTCTCGCCGCGCCACATGCTGGTCAGGGAAGGGCAGCGCCAGCAGCGTGCACCAGCGCGCACTGGGTGGCAATCCTCGCACACTTTGAGACACGTGCTTTTTTCTCGGTTTCACGGAGCTGCTCCGAATCGCACAAAACCAATCCACGTTAATCACCTACACGTATGTGCTACCAAAATAGTATAACCTCCCTATTCTGGACTGGATTCTATGGACTTGCTATGGTGTTGAAGGATGAGTTTTGAAGTGGATTAATACAGATGGCTTAAACCGTCTCTTCAAAATGTTTAAAAAATCAATACCAAATTGGATTGAAAATCTACGTACCGTCAATGTTTAATGATATTCGAATTCCTTATACACCATTAGAAACATTATTCAGTATCAATTATTAAGGTGGGTAATCTTTGAATGAATTATTATTTAATTATAAATTCTAACTAATTCTTCAAAAAAAAATAAAAAATAGCTAGTTTTGTCAACAGCATGACATCTTCAGAGCATGTTAAAAAAAATATATAAATGAAAATTCACATGTAAAAATCACTCTGTGCTAAAGTGCTGTTTTAGATACATTTGTGTATTTTCATTAATTTTGTTTTCTTTTTATAGAACAATCTTGAACTGTTATTTTAATTGTAAAATGTAATTATGTACTGCTCCATTAATTGAAACATAAATTCCACCCGGCCAGTCAGTTTGACTTTTATCTTCTCTAATACTAAGGAGCATCTATAAATCATCTTTAGGCATGCACCAAGAAATGTGTAAATCACCTCGCCGCCATGTTTGAAGCTTCAGTTAGAATATTATTTGGGTATTTTAGGATCAATATCAAAATAGAGTTTTCAAGTCTAATTCTATTTGTGAATATTAACTCCAACACCTACTAAGTCTTGGTCAGCATAATATAATCATTAATCATTATATACTATGGCATAAGATTTACAACAAAGAAGAAGAAAAAATCAATACATAGTGCTGAGGGAACACATAGTCTTTTTTATTTATTTTTTAAATCAATTTAATTATTACAGCAAATCTGTAAATGTCTTACTCTGGTAAATACTAAAAAGTAATTCATTAGCATTCCTTGAAGTCCTATGTATTTGCAAGGATTTTAAAAGTTATAAGCATTAGATAGTGTTAAATGCGGGACACAAAGAACACAAAATAAAGTCTTTAAAAAACATAATTAAGTGTTCTCACCTGCGAACTAGAATAATGATTGTTGTGATGATAGCTGCCAAAAACACAAAGCCACCAAAAGCCCCGAGGGCGATAATTGCCGGGGTGTTGAACCTTGCTCCGAGGGTCTCCCTCTTGTCACCGTCCACAGAGAGTGGAACATTAACCCTGGGGACTTGGTCACTTCTTATGTTGTTGCTCGGGCCAATAGCAGGTTTCTCTTGAGGATGGGATGCAACAATAATCTGGGGAATGTGCACACTCCCGCTGTTGCTTGCGTCCGATTGTGATACTGGCGGTCGACTTGTTATTCTCCTCGTGGTCTTTGGTTCCACCCATGTACTAGGAGGGTCGGCTCTCTGTGTGGTGGTAGAAGGGGGATGAGTCGTATACGTTGGTCGTGTTGGTCTGGTTAATATCCGAGTTGATACTGGTCGAGTTGATTGCCGATAAGTGGTCGTCTCATAGACTGTCACTACTTCTTCTGCAAATAAAGTGGTTTGTGTGAAAGTCATAAATTGTAGTTAATTGAATGTAAACAAACAGATTAATAATATGAAAGTAGATAGTATTTATGTTTCACATCAACCATTTATCAAAACAAGTTTTAGTGTAGGTACTGGTACCTAATAGTAGATAATATAAACTAGTTCTCAAAAACCTGTCAATTCATAAAAATGAGATAAATAATTACACATTCATTTACTTCCAATAACAAAATTACATTTGTTATACATTTCAATAAAATATATCTCATAATATACGTCAACCTTCATGTGAATCAGGTTTTATCGATAGTTTTATGCACTGAACAGTAATCAATGTGGTAACCTAAATCTAGGGATTGAAAAGAGTTTGGGGATCCTTCATTCAGTAGTTTATGGACAAAATCAGACCATGATGGTCATCAATATAATAATATATACATTAAATAATATTTATTTACCTTTACAAAGTGGTGGCGGGTTATCCCACTGTCCGCTGGACGTACAAACAATCCTCTTGGATCCAAATAGACTGTATCCTCTCAGACAGAAGTATTCAATAATAGATCCCAATGAAGTATCATTTGTGTTCAACGCATATTTTCCATTGGTTATCTGGGGCGGCGATTCGCATTGGATAGCTAAAACATTTTTTACTATGAAACATTTATAAGTACACAAAGTCTACAAATATTTCATTGTTGTTAAGATTATTTATTACTCATTTAGATAGATTTATATGCAAACCTTCACATCTTGGAGGAGGTCCATTCCATCGTTCATCAATATCGCATGTGAGTTGGGCTCTTCCAATGACCTCGTATCCTTCTTCACATGTGTATACCACGTGGCTTAGATATCCGATGCTTCCATTGACGAGTTGATAACCTCCATTAGGTACATCTGCTGGATAGCCGCATTGAATCCCTAATGCATCAAAATTTTGTTAATTCAAGTAAGACAATACTTAAAGACAAATAAAATCAGGCGACCTACAAAATATAATGGGATTGTTCGTGATTTAACGTGCTTGGACAAAATTATTGTCTTCTTTATCTTTGATACGGGGATTACTCTAATTTATTGTCATATTCCTGGTAATTCAACAGCTAGGCATTACATACCTACCGTGCTATCATTGTGACAACTCAATTTCTGCATCACAATTTTACACACCTTAATTAATTTTGGATGATTTGCACAGCTCTGTTTTAGTCAAAACCATGATATAATTCTCTAGCATATTATCAATCGATAGTGTCGATTCGCATCTACTTTTCTGAATAAACTAGCCTAATTTATGTTCTATTGTAAGCACAGCTATGCAATATTTTTAAATATACTTCCTAGATTTGCTTTGCAATTTTTTTCATTTTGAATACATAATTTGACTTTTTGACATTTCTTTTATTTAAATAAGGAAATTAAGAATCACCTTAGATCTCCTGGGTCTTCTGCTGAAGCTGATATTTAGAATTGGCTGACAATGCCGAGAATAGTCAACTAATTTTGAATGACACTACTTACTTTTACAGACTGGAGGGAATTCATTATAGAATCCAGTGTCCAAACAAGTCCTGGAAGTTGGTCCAACAAGTAAATGTCCAGTGTCACAAGTGTATTCAATATTTGCTCCAACGTCGAAGTTCTCAGCGGTCATGGTAGAGTTGGGTGGCTGCTCGGGTCGACCGCATGCTTTAGGTTCTGTCAAGGAAAATTATCACAATTCAAACAAAATCGATATCATTTTTGATTTATATAGTCAGGACCTTTACTTTTATAAAAAGCAACAACAAAATGCATGCAACACATAATATTATAACATTAATGCACAAATTCGCAGAAATCTGTCAATCGCCATAGTCAAACGCTCTTATGTTATTTCTAATTCAAGCTAACGCTCATAAAGGCATACCGCCGAAAGCACCGTTGCAATATCTCACTCTTTCTGATAAACAACGCTTGTTTCAGAAAGAGAGGTTACAACAGATATCTCAACGGCAATGCTAATTGCCGAATACAAAATATTTAAGCTTGGTATCAATCAATCAAAGTGTTTTTAACAACTGAGTCTCACATAATATTTACATTTCACGTAAAAGATGCTGGAAGTTGAGACAGATTTTCGCATTTTAATTTTTTAAGATCACTATGTGACAGTGGTCTTTTGCTGTATCTCCATGGTACTTGGAAGAAAGTTATTACAAGTGTCGTTATCTGGTATATACAAGCTGAGTAGAAAGTCTTAGATAGAATTATTATGCACGTTTCGTGAAAGCGATCACTCGATAGTTATGAACGTCGAGAACGGGATGTTAAAAAAATAGTAAAACTTACGATGTTGACAAATGAAATTGAGATTGGTGAGGCAGTTGGTATCGGACCAGAGCCAGCCCTTGCTGCCGTCGTAGCGGGCGCAGTCCTCGTTGCCTCCGGGGAGGTTCCAGAACGAAACAGTCACATCGTCTCCGTTCAACCACTTCCAGTTATTGCGATCATTCTGGTCTCTCACGGCACCCATCCAGTATTGACTACTGCTGTCACTTCTATAAAAACAGAAAACATTACATATAACTTGCAATCCGGATAAATTTACCGGGTGACGGGAAAAAAAATGAGAAAATCATCTTTTCCATTATTTCAACAGTTTATGGGTAATTATAAAGAGTTTTTTGCGAGAGGTGCCAGAAAAGTTACCACAGGGATAACTGGCTTGTGGCGGCCAAGGGTTCATAGCGACGCCGCTTTTTATGTACGTCGGTATGGTGCCAACGATCATTAAATCTAAATTTATTTTTTTTAAATGTAATATAATACACAACCGCAGTACCACTATTGTTTTAATGTACTTACATGTAACTGAAAAATGATTCTATTTTTTGCACATAACATGATAAAATATCTATATTTATATGTTACGTATTGACATCAACCATTAATTTTTTTCCATATTATCAAGAACCTGGAGTAAAAAAAGTATATTTCCTACAATAACAAGACCCAATTATGGTGTATATCGAAAACAACAAAACAAATTCCTACTTTAAGTAATTGGTAATTGCAAAAATTTCATTAAAATATTATTATAAATGTATATATACATGCGCAAAGTAAATCATGGAAAAATATTAATGATACAAAAATTCAAGCTAGATAATAATCGCACATTAATAGATATAATCGCACATTTAAAACGCTCACAAGACATGATATAATGTGTGTAAACAATTATATAAACAATTGTAGAAAAAACTCATAAGTTAATAATTTGGTCCTTCCATGGACAAGAAACCTGTAAAAAATCAATAACAAAAAAAATCAAACCATCAAAACAAAGTTTTTTTACAATAATAAATCTATTTTAAAATGTTTTTATAACTTTTTTTTGGTTTGACTGAGTAATATACTTTCCTTCCCAGAGGGATTGGAATCAACAGCGCTAACAACCTCGCCAAATTCCGATCGGGTTGGAGCGACATTTATTTCGTAAATCGCTGCTGAAATATCATCCCATTTCAAAGAAATGCGTATATGTCCGCGTGTGTGATTGCCACCAAAAGTTGATAGATTTCATTGTCATGGACAACGAGTCTATCTGCCGAGATTCAGCTGGATCGGATTTCGCGAAGTGGGTTAATTTCCGCTTCCAAGATTTGCATACATTCATTACACGTTATAAAATAATTTTGATATTGGTTACCTTGAATAGATTTACCTACCTAATATTACATTGCATTTTTTGAAGCCATTTTATGAACTTTTTCCATGTTATTTATACTAATGAAATTTAATTTAAAGAGACTAGAAAAAACTTTGATGAATGAAAAAATTAAACGAATCCCTTCAATATAATTTTAATAAATGAAATAATAATTAAAATAGCCTCGTTATACTCCATCCAACGAGGAAAGTAAATTACTACCAAAGTATCTACGAAATTTGTCAATAATTATTACTTATTTAATTAGTAATTTTGTGATGGAAAACGATTAAAAGAAACTTTCTAGTACTTACGTTATGCTGCGCATGCATTTGAGAACCGAAACGCGAACTTAGCCTCGAATTATGGGAAAGGAACGAAGCAACCTCAAGCGGCGTTTCGCACCATTTGCTGTTGTTTCGTTCCTTCCCCATAATTCGAGGCTCAGCTCGCATTTCGGTTAGCAAATGTACACGAAGCATAACATGCAACGAAATGCTAACCGGTTTCATCAAAGACGTATTTTCGCTGGGACAGAAATATCAATATGATATGTACCCATATGCACTTAGTTTACTTATCTAGGTCTAAGTCAAATTTGTAATTGGAGAGATTTATTGGCTGAATCAATATTTTGACTCGAGACAGGCCACAATTTCATCAATCAAGAGCACCTGACATATATGCATTCATAGCATTCAAATGAGGGACGTTTTGTATAATTTTCAGGTACTTAGTACCTAAATCAAATTACCAAAACCGACATGGCACTTCTTCTAGAATTAACATCCAGATGCCCCAGAAATATATAATTATGTGTAAACTGTGTGGTGTAAACAAAGTTACAGTGATTTTAATTGTTTTTTTTATTGCTGTCGGTCAAGCCTTGCGCCGTGAGAATGAATCACAAAAGATTGAAACATAGAACAATATAATCGAAGAATAATAGTAACCTATGTCTCCTCCAGAGTTCCCAGCTTATGAACCCTTGAAGCGCGGGGTTGCTCTCATCCACCAAGGTACCACCGCGGCTCCTGCAAAAGGTCAGCGCCTCCCTGAACTTGAGCGGCTGCCTGTTGTAGAAGATGTAGCACTTCCCGTTATAGGTGGCCGTGCTGCCGGGCGGCTGGTCCCTGAACTGAGGACACCGCTCGATGGGCAGCGCTTGGTCGGTGTACACGAAGGCCTCGCAGATCGACAGTTGGCTCGGGCTCGGAGACTCGAGGTGCACGCTCACGAAGGCGCCCGGCATGGGGGGGTTGCAGGGCAGGAACAGTGGCTGGCCCTCTTCGAGAAAGCCAGTGAAGCGGTTGCAGATGGGGTTCGTGCCCAGGTCTGGGCGGTTGTTGCCGACCCGTACCACAATCGTGGCTGGCTTGTTGGCGCCTGAAAAGACACAAAGTGTTAAAATAAAAACAAATTCAGTTAGGTTAGGCTAGGTTAAGTTAGGTTAGGTTACGTTAGGTTAGGTTACGGTAGGTTAGGGTATTCATGGATTTTATGGTTAGTTGAAATAGAGGTAGAAAACCCGGAGAAACGGATTTAGAAAAATTTAGATCTTGTAAAATTGTACCATATTACAAAGAAGGTAAAAACTCAATTTTTATTGATTACATAAAATACAAGATTACCGATTTGACATACAAGACAGCGAAAGATTGATGGAAGATGGCTACGAAATCTAATTGATTAGTATACATCACTGAATAGGACACTCTCTAATTGCTTCAATGGCCGAATGGAAATCGACGTCACTGATTGTGTCCTTTATTCTATGTTGCGAGTTTGGCTCGTGCGGGGTGAGAATTGCCCTGATGATAGCAAACTTTCGACCAAGAGGAATCCGAAAGAAGAAGAGTTCTTGCAGTGTACATATGGTTGTATAAATACCGTTTCAACACCCGAAGCCACCATCTAATTAACCATCTCACAACCTAAGCAACAATCGACGTTAATAGTAATAATATATAAAAAAAAATTAAAAAATAAATTGGAAATGAATCACAGGTAGTGTTAATGGAAAATCTTCATTACAGCCAAATCAATCAATCCGAGCCACTTTTTGCTCTCGAAATACTCCAATGTAAGCGATCGCATGCGCCTTATCGTCGTATGATACCTACATAAAATATTTACAAGATACTTTTCAATGTCTATTGTAGTGCAGGAGACACTAAAATTCTTTGGAAAGACACTTATCACGCATCTAACAAAAAGCCGTTCATCTACATTCTTGAAGCTTACATAATGCAACTTAAATTCATTTAATTTAATGTGAACACTATTCAGTTTCCTTAACACGCAACTACAAGTAAAAAAGATCGTGTGCAAGTACGATAAAATGAGAAAATATTTTGCGCTGGAATATTCTACTTAAGAAATTAACCTATAATAATTATAGCAAGTAGGTATTCTTTTAATGATTTTCCACGGTTTCCTGTTTCCTCATCTTTAAAAGAATAGTAAATGCCGTTATATTCTGAATTGCAAACAAGTGGTTGAAAAGTTTTTTATATGTAATTAAATCAAATTGTGGCTTGATTAATTTTAGCGTGTTTGTGGACATGGTTGAAGACAACGAACATTCATTAATGCTCAGAAATAATTGTAATTTAAGTTGACAGCAGGAACCGCCAAGTAGTAAGAAGGTATTGACAGGCATACAGTAGGAACGTTAGAATACACACCACAGCAAGGTTTTCCGAAGTCCAGCCTCACGAGCTGTACCATGTAGGGCTCGAGCAGATTGACGTACCACCAGGGAACCTTCTCCGCCTTGGTAAGGGTGCACGTGTCTGGGCTGAAGAAGGAGGACGTGCTGCTGTCGATGGCCCGCTGAGGGATCCCGCCCTGATCCGTGCTGATCTGCATAGGCGCCTTGCCAGCTGCTACGTTCAGCACTGTGGACGAAGACAATATTTATAAGTTAAGCGTATTTATAAAATAGGACAGTGGCAAGCAAATAGAAAGAATAATAGGACCAATCAGAAGATAGAATTTTAGAATAAGCGCCTCTTCACGAATCGAGCTATTTAAAGGGGAACACTGTGAACTGGGAACCATCCATTTCCTGATTCAATAGCTCCATTTGTGCTCTTGTATAATTTGAACTTAAAATTATGTTTACATGTAATTTTGTAAGTGACCACAACCAGTGTTATTTATTTGTTATATTTGAACAAAGGAATTTACTTATACTGCAAGACTCACAGGGCTGAAAGGTGTAGGTATATAGCTTAAAATACAAATTATTAATTTGTACAGAACAATACATTGTGACAGGTTAATAAAATAAGAGTTTGAGATTTGGAGAATAAATTAATGAAGCCATTGTTTTATACCTATCTACATGCTTTTTATACCTAGCTATACCTACATACTCGTATAATAATGATTTTACTATGTAATTTGTTTGAACATAAGTACCTACACACGTTCGTTAAGACATTATTAGAAAATCAGAGTTTATACACGGAGAAAAATGAGTATTGCTGATTTATTAAATTCCTGTTAAAACGGGACAGCAGGCCGTTTCCTAATAAAATGTTAGTACTTTCCGAATATATCGGAACACATGTTCACGCACCTGCGTTTGCCCTGTTAATATACATATAATGATGAAATACGAAAATATAATATTTTTTATGAACACGTGTTCTGACGTCGCGTTAATACGTTCCTTTTTTTGTTTTATTTATCGACTGTTAAATGGATTAGTCGGTTTGCTCGAGGCCTAAAACTTATTAATTGCTCGTCAGACCACGAAACACAACTAAAATAAGACATTAATCCTGCCATAAAAGTATATTATGGAAGCATGATCCACCATGTGCGGTATTCACGGTAAAATTACAATAAACCTTAACTTTTAGTATTTTTTTTTTGCATTTTGTCTTCATATGCTAATATGTTAAAAGTTTTACATGAAACATATCAATTTTTTCGTTAAGGGCCTGCATTTCCGTTAACAGGATTACGAATAATTTGAATAGATTCTTAAGTAAAATCAGTAAGTTTTCTCCGGGTAATCATAAAAGCGCGATCCATTTTTGTTACTTACATTTCTATAATGGTTTACAGGAATAAATACCGACATTAAAAATGTAAAGGTTTTAAAGAAGATTATATGTGTATAATACCAGTAGTTGAAAGAAGGGTTTGATAATCCTTAGAAGGTTCGATCATCACTGTGTTTTTATGATGGATGACGTTGGGATAAAAATATTATCACCCAGGTTCCTCAAAGTTCACGAGTCGGCTTATTCTCTAAGTAACTTCCATTGCTTTTGTTAACACCTGCCGCAGTTGTGATTACCTACCGTTGAGTATTCCAATGAATGCGCGGAGTTGTAGGTATGTCTGTACATACTTTGAATTGAATTCATATTTTTATTACGTTATCCCAGTATTATAAAGTGCCGTTTCTTTATGACGACATACGGCTATAAACATTGATGGCATTGAGCTTTGGAAGTGGCCTGAAATTAGTAAGTCTGGCCAAAGAATTGGTTATAACAATAGTATAAGTTTAAACTTCCTGCTTATGCATAGTCAAGGATGTTCTCAGGCAGCCGCACCTAAAGAAAGTTTTGTTCCAAGAAGGGCTTGCCTATCGTCACCAGGAAATTAGACAAGCAAACACTTTCACGTAAATAGAGACCAAATATTTCATACATGACTCATTCAGGCTATTTAGAAATAGAAATAGGCGCACATACCCACACATAACACTCTCGTGCTTTTCATTTATGAAAACCAATTGTCACTTAAAATGAGTTCATTTAACTATTGTCAGGTGGATATAAAAAAAGTGTACAATGGATAGAATTTCGAGAGTGAATCATAAAGTTAATCGAACCATGTACATAAAGGGAATGGCTGAGAGGATCGGTGAAGCGACCGAGTAAGAATCGCAAAACATCACAAAAGGAAAAAAAGAATAAGCTTTATGATCTCGACAAATAATACTAAAATGGATCGGTCACAAAGAGTGACACGATAGAGTATTCCATTCACCTACAAAGGTAGGCCTCAGTGTCGTGCTGTAATTTGGTTTGTAAATTAATACTCAATATCGAAATATATTTACTTCAACTTTGGTAAGTCCCAAGAAGGCACACGATCAAGCGAATCAAATACTTGAGTTTGATCATGTCAAGAGTAGGTTTAAGATTATTAAGTATGAAGCCTGTGTCGATAAAGAATTGTTTTCCTAGCCTGAACCACTCGTCCACATTGAAAAATCTCCTGATAAAAGATACATGTCCCGTGGGCGTCATGTATCTTTTATCAGGAGATTTTTCAATGTGGACGAGTGTTTCAGGCTAATAATTATTGCTTATACAATAATTGTTACCCTTTGTGCTATGCATAAAAAATCTTGTCTTAAACATTAGTTTACCAAATAAAAAAAAATAATATTTGACAGGTTCTAGTATTTTCATCAAAAAATGTAGACAATTTGTCTCGACGCCATATAGTGAGAGAGTTAGCACTTACAATGCCTTTCTCATATAAAATAAAGTTGGTTGTTTCAAGTGAAAAAATGTAACAAGCAGTAATTGTTGAATAAAACACTAGTATATATTGAATTATTTCGCGGATAAGAGATAAGCCGCCATAGCTCAGTGGTCAGAGCTGTCGACCGAAAATCGAAAGGATACGGGTTCATGTCCCGTTGGCGTCATGTATCTTTTATCAGGAGATTTTTCAATGTGGACGAGTGTTTCAGGCTAATAATTATTGCTTATACAATAATTGTTGCCCTTTGTGCTATGCATAAAAAATCTTGTCTTAAACATTAGTTTACCAAAAAAAAATATAATTAATTATTTTCCTATTTATCTTCTACCAACCCCTACAGGTAAATGGCTTATTGCAATAATTTTATTGTAGGAGCAATTTAAGGCATCTAAAAAAAGGATAATTGTCAGAATGTGGGAAGATTCGTTGTTCCCTACGATAACGATCGCGGATAATTGTCAGAATGTGGGATGATTCGTTGTTCCCTACGATAACGATCGCGGATAATTGTCAGAATATGGGAAGATTCGTTGTTCCCTACGATAACGATCGCGGATAATTGTCAGAATATGGGAAGATTCGTTGTTCCCTACGATAACGATCGCGGATAATTGTCAGAATATGGGAAGATTCGTTGTTCCCTACGATAACGATCGCGGATAATTGTCAGAATATGGGAAGATTCGTTGTTCCCTACGATAACGATCGCGGATAATTGTCAGAATATGGGAAGATTCGTTGTTCCCTACGATAACGA
The DNA here is from genome assembly GCA_026573805.1 of Hesperophylax magnus. Lineage (NCBI taxonomy): Eukaryota > Metazoa > Arthropoda > Insecta > Trichoptera > Limnephilidae > Hesperophylax > Hesperophylax magnus. The sequence continues at coordinate 2,735,158 of JAIUSX010000071.1, forward strand.
TCGCGGATAATTGTCAGAATATGGGAAGATTCGTTGTTCCCTACGATAACGATCGCGGATAATTGTCAGAATATGGGAAGATTCGTTGTTCCCTACGATAACGATCGCGGATAATTGTCAGAATATGGGAAGATTCGTTGTTCCCTACGATAACGATCGCGGATAATTGTCAGAATATGGGAAGATTCGTTGTTCCCTACGATAACGATCGCGAAATATGTGTTTAAAATTTCGTAATAACTCAGAATTTCTGTTCAAATAAAAATAAAAACAAAGAAAAATATAAATTCTAACACGGTCTTGTTTACCTGTTAATATGGCTACTTAGAAAAGACTGACTCGTCGTTTCAACAAGAGACACATTGTTAAACCGCTGGCAGTTATCTGCAAAAGAGAAACTTGCGTATAATAATTATTGTGTGTATAAAACATTTGTTTTGTAACCGCAGAGTGGCGACAAGTTGTTCTTCTCGGTTAAGTGGGTCCCAACGAACATCACGACCAAGACCTCGCGCAACAAGTCGGCTTCGTTACTTAGAGGCATTCGATCATCTTAGGCCTGCGAAGGTGATATTCATCAACAATTTAATTATTTTTATCATTATTTCATGTCAATGAACCTATTTCACTTGTACAGTTCAACGAAACGTACTTGGATTGGGAATCTTCAATGCGGTAGATATGACATACAAGCTTTAGTACTAAGATGTTTGACCTCTCGACGTTTAAGATTCATAAAAGTAAACTGTTGATATTAATAATTGTACGAAAAAAAAATGTTTTTACACAGTTCCAACTTTTTGTACTAAAATCATTCGCCTCGCCAGCTGTTTTTCACTACAAAAAATGTAAAATTGTGATCCGTTAAAAGGTCGCTGCACGCCAATGGTCTAGGTATGTATCACTAAGTAAAATATTTTTAATAGCATCCATACCTGCTTCTCGTCAATAATATGAAAAAATATATATCATTAAACGTGGGTACCTACGTTCTCCGTACCTCACAAACGGTGCATGTAGAACTAGGTCCCTACACACCGGCGATGTCTTTTGTATGCAATAAATGAAACTTTTACGCTCGACTACATATCTAATACTGTTTGTAAAAAAGTGAAATTATTATTCACACCAGAGAGATCTACGATAATGAAAAACATAACTTCAAAAAAGCGTTTCGAATCGCTCTAAGGTCTCATCTTTTAGGTCGATTTTTGACGACTTTGTGACCACACATTTTTTCGTTTGGTTTCCAATGTCGATGTCGTTGAAATTTCAAATCGTTTCTTGCGGTAGTCACATCGTCACATGCACTTTAATCATATAAAGGTATTATAACACCGTTTCAACAACCTGTATGTCGTGTCACGAAATGTCATGTGTCGCATGTGACATGGGAAAAAAACTCCTTATCACTTACTTAGTGACATACCACCTCATTCGTATTACTGTGTGTATCTATTCCTCGTCTTAGGTTATGGTTTCGCTGTTAAAAGCCTTGCAATCTGTGGCCATTAAAAGCAACCATTATAATAATGGTCAATAAGAGAAGGTACCAATTTACTCAGAGCTTGCTAGAGATAGGTAGCAAAGTTATTTTTTAAACCATGTGAAATATTTCACTTCTGTCCATTAAGATAATGGCATAATCACGGGAGGACAACGACATTGCGCACGTGGAATATTCTTGAGTGCGTGGTAAGCAGCTACGATTCACACTTTCGTTTTGGGTTGATTCTGTGTATATATTTTGATGACAAATGTCATTAATATTATAATGCCAGAGTTTTACTTTATTAAAACCCAGAAACCATTAAGAAGTTCAATGAACTTTCCACTAACATTCAGTCACGTCGCGTATACGTAACATAAACATAAATAATATTATGCATACGTAAACTAAGGTAAGTAAGATTAATTCATCCATCCATCATAAATTCATGCATTCCGCCAAATCGGCGATTGCCGCTAGCTACCTCCTAACCTAACTAGGCACATTACAATGAGATCGACTGAGCAGAACTAGATTTATAATTCATCAATCAAATGGAAGCATAATTCCAAGAGGTTGTCGATTAACATTAGCACGAATATCAGTTCGGAAGCATAAAAGGAAGCGTAGGCCGAGCATCGAACTTACGAAGAACCAGGTCATCTGCGCACACGGATGTGAAAGTTCATAAGCATCCCAATGCGTCGATTCAAGGATCTGATTCATTCCAGTAGTTTCCTTGGCGTGTATAACCTGTAATTTCGACACGATCAATCAAAAACGCATGAAACACAGAATAAAAGGTATATCGCTCCGATTTACACCATGTCATAAATTAGGCGCAGGCAGGGGTGGATTGAATACTCGGTGGGCCCACGCGATATCTATTTGGGTCAGAGTTGATCTGAAACTCCGAGTGGTCTTACTACTCTTGACTTGAACTCTTGACTCGTAAAAGTGCAAAATGTGACTCTGTTTAACGAACAGATTGCAAACATCTCGGTAACTTTGTGTTTGCTATAGGTGCCAATGTTTAAATTAAAAATGTGCTCCAAACGACTAACGTCGTAGATCCTGAAGCACAATTTAGAGACATCCAACAATAGTCCACGAGTGTCATTTTCTGCATGAGATTTTCATTTTTTCTCTTTTATGAGGATAATATAAAAGTTCTGTTCATAGGCGGTATAAACATAAACTACACAGAAGTCCGACAAGTAAGTACTTTATATGGACATAAAATCACGGAGGGATCTAGTAGAACTATTAAAAAGACGCTGCCACCATAGGAAACACATTCGGTTGTTGAGGGGTGGGATAGCCAGTAGGAGGATGAAGAAACAACGATTCGTCTATGGACCCAAGGGAAGAAGGCTAAGACACCTCGGGACACACCGGATGAACTTTATTAAGGGAACTGGGCCACAATCAAAGGAAAGTGACACACGAGAGAGTGTATAGCCTGAGTAATACGGACTGTCCCCGAATCACTAATAAATGTACTAAAAAAAGTTTAATAAAAAACACAAGAAGGCTTATGTTTATCTTGGGTGCCAGTTTGTCCCTGAACAGTTACGTACTTGCTACTGGTAGCAATCGACATTCCTGTTAGTACTGGAATAGATAGGTCTGTGCTCTATGAAGTGCGAAAAATCGTAATTCATTGGTGTTATAAATCAAGCGTTCGTTGGTCACGGAGCTGCAGCTCTGATTATACAACTATAATTAGTAAGTAGGTAATGTTGATTGGTCAACCCTTCGTTACTATCCACTGTTATAATCATTAGCGACAAAAACACACTTGAAATCTGCTGAAAGAAAACCATTGCGAAGCTGACGAAACTAGATAGAAATGGCTGTTATTATTTTAAGGAATATCCAATTAAGCTTCATAAACAAATTAGTGGTCACCTTTTTTTATAAAAATTTTGTAACCTGGCATAGTTTCGAAATATGATGTACCTATCCAATTCAGCTCTAAAAATATATACGCCACCCGGAACAGTTTTCAATATCAAAATTCAACTTCGGAATACCAGTAATGTGTTGAACAATTTGTAATGGAAAAAAATTGAGAATAGATTTAAATCATGATTATTTATTACTTTCAAAACAACATGGACAATGTTTTATTCAGTAATTAAACAGTTATAACCTACCCACTGATATTTTTACTGTATGATATTTATTAATTGCGTGATTCAAATGGTTTTTGCAACTATTATGACTTCATTGGAAAATTTCGGTTGTGCTTTAAACCAGTTGTAACAAATTTTAGATCATCTCCGACAAAATCAAACCTCATTTATGAATGAATTAGATTATTAAAAAATATATACGCGTGTGCTAGAGTAATATCGTGTTTGTCTACTTGAGAGATGGATAAGCTAAATTTAAAAACTTGAAAGAACGATCCATCAATAACCTCTCATTTCTGTCAAAACTGCCATGATTTTTTGTCGAACTAGACTGCTGTGAAACCATCTTCGCTTTGGAGGATTTTTTTGAGAAGTTGCAAATATTGTCAAATCATTCATGCATGAAATATGATGTCGATAGCGATTTTTTTTTTATTACAGGATATTTGAACAAGGCGAATTACTAAACTTTTGTGTTTTACTGCAGAATATTAAAATAGATTAAATAATTTCTATTAAATATTAAATTTTAACAAGAAGTCGATCGTACTTAGAAAATTATTATGTGCATGTTAGCAGGCTGATTTATTTCTTAATACTTGAGGTGCATTTTTCAAAAACTGATGGTTCAAATTGACCGAACTGTTATACCGAACGACAATATATACTGGAAAACATTACTGGAATGGTGACCAGGTATCTTATCAAAATGACAGTTCAACACGAAAAGTAATGAATCAAAAAGTGATATAATGTCATGATAAGTGATGAAACAAAAAGTGATATAATGTCATGAAAAGTGATGAAACAAAAATTAGGTCAAGTTGGTTACATAGGTAACTATTTAACCTAGTTTTGGTTTCATCACTTTTAATGACTCTATATCAGTGTTTAAAGGTGTGTTTAATTGTCATTTTGATGACATATCATGGAACCAACTGGAATATCTGTATTACAGTAGATACTTTTTTATCTTTTTATCAATTTCAACAATCGCATGCGCAATTACCACCTTTTTACCAAAGCTACTTTCTTCTGTATATGTAATGTATGTGGTTTTAAATCCAAATTAATATGAAGTGAAAAGTTGAAATTCTATATTTCTGACTTCCAATTTAAATAAACTCAAGTAACAGATTTTTTATGCCTTATAGTTTCACTCTCCGATTCTGTTTGGAGAAGAAGATTCATTCGGGGAAGTTCCCATGAAAATGAACGAAATGCTCATCACGGGAGCTGTCGGTGGGAAGGGGTTGAGGTGGAGAGGGGGGTGTGGAAAGTGTGTCACGTGGCATTGTTTCTGTGGAAGAGCGTGGTTTGAGGTCACCTCTCAGGCTTATTGTCAATAGCGAGAAGGAGAAATGTAATAATAAATTATTGTTATTTATGAACAAAAACAATAGGCGTAGTCGTAATCTCCTGTGTTAATCGTTTGCTTCCGTATTTTTAGATTATTAGATATAATAACATTTAGGTATAAGTTGAGATATTATAATTTATTTGGGTTTTATTATTTAAAAAAAAAACAACAAATTATCACGTTCTGCAAGTGCATTAGTTTTATATTAGTTGGGAGCTGTTTTAAATTAACTTTTTCTAGGGCGTAGTAACATTTTTTTTCGGATTTTAAACGATTACGAAATAACTGCTGCACATTATACTACCCAACTCTACTTTGAAAGCCATTTAAACCTAAAGGATATTAAAACCCATAATCAATATTATATTCTATTGTTGAAATGCTAAAGAATCCTTTTTAAATTTCGATTTTGTATTCTTGATTGAATGAATGAATGCAGGAAGTGGATTCTTGGAACTCGAAATTATCCCACTTACCATTATCAGATCGAGATGAAACTCAGCGGATAGACTTGTTGTCAAATAAAATGTATTCTAACAACTTTTGGTAGTATTCATGCACACGCACGCTGGCTCACACGTATTTTTCTGATATTTGATGACATTAAATTGAATAAATGAAAATAAAAATTTACAGCAGTTATAAACAAAATGTCGATTTCGGTACTATCAAATCCAATTTTGAATGTATTAGCGTTGTTATCTCAAGTCCCTTAGGGAGGAAGGTTAAATCCTCAGTCAATCCAAAAAAAACTGTAAATACATCTTTTAATAAAAAATAACTTTTTACGGGTTATTTTTTCTTGATTTCTGAAACGCGGTTGGTAATAGTATGCGTCATGGATCCTGCTTGCAAATTCAAACCACCAATCCAATCTCAAAATGTAATGTAATCTTTCATCCTCCATAACAACATCTTCGTGTAATAAACGATTATGTTGAACTTGCCACGCTTGGCTTACCGGGCAGATTGGCCGTACTGACACTGGCAGCCTCCGCCCCTCACTGCATCCCCCCGCCGAGATTCGCTGGGTGGTGTCGCCGGCCGGGCCGAGTTCCCACCGTGATGGTTTCCATTTGACGATGATACTACGTGAGCACCATGGAAATTGACACCTCACGGAAGTGACATTAAATATTAATAACATTTTGCCCACCTTATACTGCAATCATTTTTGCCATCAATCTCGTATGTCAAAATTGTCTATCATTAATTGTAGACAAATATTACAATCAAAAATACTATATTATACATATTATTTTTAAGCAATTATTATTAGCCTGAAACACGTATATAAATTGAAAAAATCTTCCGAGAAAAAATACATGCCGCCCCACGGGAATTGAACCGGCAGCCTTCTGATTGCCGGTCAGGTGCTCTACCAATTAGTTGGCTTATTAAAAACCCGACAAATTTTTCAATATGTAATGGTATTTTTCATTCAACAATTATAGCTTGTTAGATAAAATATAATAATAATATACTTTTGCAGACCATTGGAAAATCACGGAATATTATGATTTTTTAAGTTGGAAGTATTTGTCTCAGGATCATTATATTTCAAAAGAAAATATTTATCTTTTGAAAGTGAGTAAATCTGAAAAATTATCACATCCGTCAAACATTTAAACAAAGGAAACAACCGCTTAAAATAAAAAAAATAATAATTGAAAAAATAATTTCTACGAAAGTTGTAATATTTTTGTCTTTAGGTACTTTTTGTCTATAATTATTTGTCTATTCTTAAATTTGTTAATTTTCATCATTTCTTAACCTGACAAAAAATCAAATTTAAATTATGCCACATAGAATTTGCAATTATTGGAGAAAAGGTGAATAGTTACTTTATCGCTTGTCTCTTATGATTTGGGAATCAAAAGTGCATTGAACTCGAATAATTTTACGAATTACGCAGGAACACACAGAAATGTTTGTTATTTAACACATGCACCCAAGAACCGATACCGGAAATTAGTATGTTTAACGATGATACATCATATCACGGCTTTTAAGGCGTTGGGTTTACATTGTGTTGCCAAATAGATCGAAGTCAAAAAGTAGCTTTGAGAAGTTTGGTAGTAAAGTAAAAATGTCAACATCTTCTTCCACTTGGCATTTTCAGGTTGGGGACCCATCGTATTGACTAGGCGCCACCGTTCATAGCAAGCACAACCTTCTCTCTCCTTGCACAACCTGAGTTTTTTCTCCCAACTGTGTCTGGAACAGCTCTCATATTTTTTAGCGGAATTTGTCTCATGGCTATAACGCTGAAAAAAAAACACCCTTGATGTGATTTAATAACGGCGCTAGATATACACAGTTGGCCAATTATTATAAATATTTGAAACTCAACTTTAAAACAGAAATCTGTTTACCTGATGCAACACACACTTTCTATTAAAAATTAATCAACTAACAGCTTTCCAATATTTTATAATTACCGTCAGTGACAATTAATTATTCTATAAAATAAAATCATATCATTGAGAGGAGGCACTTCATCTGTATTACACCCAATCATAAAAGCACAAAAAACCATAATCAAAATAATCCTTATTCTACCTCTAATTACAAAAACGAACTTAATCTTTAATATTATGAATGTGTTTAACGTTTGGCAGATATACAATCCTCACGCACCTATATAAAAACATACATAAACTACACAAAAAGTTTACTTGCTGTACTCGAAATAATAACAAAGATTTACTCCAAATTCCTGTAATGAGCGAATATATTATAATAAACTAGCTGACGTGTACACGGCGTCGTTCGACTCTTCTCTACTTTCAATAAATATATATATATTTAAACCTTATGGAATAAATTCTCTAAATGATAGTGAAAACTCTATCAAACTCCGTTGCATAGTTTAGAAGAACTAAGCACACAAACAGGCTGACGCAGATTGAGACTTTGACTTACACTATTTAGAAAAGTGTAGGTACATTCATGTGTATTTAAATTAACTTTTAAAATGACTGCCTCAACACAGGCTAGCCTAGTGAGGCAAGTTATGAGAAACCTCATTTTTTCTATTTGTTACATACTACCTGTTGTTTTTTTATATTATTTTCTGTTTTTAATTCTATTTACTACCAAATTTATAAATTAATGTACACTATTGATAGTTAACATGTATTCTTATTTGTAGTCGCAAATTTCTTAAATAAAGATATTTTCCGATTTTATGTCCGGGTTAAATCTTCCCCATAGGAAAAACTAAACCCTTCCACAAATGATCATTTAGTCAATCAACATTATGCAAGTGCATTATATAAGCAAAATAAATACAAGAACAACACGTCAACTCACCAGAGATCAAATGGGAAAATAATTCACCGACTCCAGATATTTTCATATCAGAGGGTTCGGCTCGGTAGAACTCCTAACAGGGCTTATAAATCCTACTGATCCCTCAACATAAATATTTAAAAAATCTTTCATTATCCTACATGTATTTAAAATGACTGATTTTTGCATTTTCACTATTATTATTATTTATAATAATCGATGGTATTTAAGTGTAAAATCGTAAGTATAAAATTTGAAAAAAATCTGCTCATATGATATCTGAAACAGAAAATATTTCTAATGGTGAGCTCCTTCCCAAGTAATTTTGTAAATAATAATATTTTAAATAAATGTTTAACTCAGAAGAGTAGGAATGCTTCTTTTTTCAATATTAAAAGTTACGTAGCTCGTCCGAAATCGGGCAGTACTTAAAAATCAATACATATTATACCCACAAATAAGAGGAAGTAGTACGATTATATACGACATTACGACATAAACGGGTTTCTGACAAAACCACGCCATCTTCAGGGCACCATAATAGCAATTTATCAACGTTTTTTTTTTATTAATATAAATACATGTTTCAAAAATCTGAACTTAAGTATTACCAAAAAAACCTAATAAATACAAGTCCAGCGCAATCCGCAACGGGTTTTCGATAAATGCCGAAAATTTAATTTCAACACAGGTCAATTCAAGATGGAAAAATCCCGCTAGAAGTAACTTCTTTCACACCTTACCCAACCTACCATCGGACTAACACAAATAATTTGTATGATTCTCTTCAATCTAAACCGGTGTTTCTGATAGGTAGTTTCTAGAGAATGATACTGCCTACACTGGCCACGTGCATACAAGTTAATTCACGCGTAGGTAGGTTACTCGAAAGTATATTAATAAGAACAATAAAATAACACTTCTGTTTTATTTGCAGGCTATGTTTGGTTCCATTAAAACTGTGGGTACGAATCCGAAAGCATGAACTTGGTACCTTTTGGGATGTCTTTGTCTTGACGATTCTAAGACAATATGTGCTAGTAGTTCTGTGAACAGTATTCTTCGCGTAATATTGATTACTCCGACTTGGCAGCTTGCGACAGTCATAAAAGGTACCAATACCAGCGTAATAAAAAGGTACCAATCAAACGGCTACCAATCCACAAATTTACAAATAGGCGAAACGTAAAGCAGTCGAGTGAAAACAGGACTTCGCCACCTCAAAAAAAAAACATAATGGATCAAACGCACTCATTGTTCAAATGGGGTTCGAATCATGTGAAAATTTGGACGTATATTAAGAATTATGGTCAGTGAGGATTCACTAAGGCTTAGTTGTTTGATTTCCCGTCACATTAAATCAGCAATTATTAGAGCGACTCATTGGCATTTGAAAAGACGCTTTAAACACCAATTGTCGTCCCATCACCATTTTGATCAAATTATTATGTTAATTGAACTTATGACGATGATAAAGTCCGACACCTTAGTCTTAGAAAATCTTCCAAAAATTAGAATTAGCTACTAAGTACCCTATTATATGTTCAAAGGTGTTGTGACAGATGAAGACATCTGTAGTGAGAATGCTCAGAGGTGAAAGTCAGTTAGTTGAAAACAATAAAAGAGATCATGTTATTTTCAGATTTGTTTAGTCTGTGAAAAAAGAGCACAATGAACAATGTGAACGATGGGAACGGAGCAATAATTGCCCGGGCAGCATTGTGGAGGTCCAGGAGGTCGCCGTGGAGTTCTCACCTGGCCATCTCATCATATACACATTGGGACCTCTTATCCAAGCCACCCAATTATACAATCTCTTCACGGTAACTTCCTTCAATGATCTATTGTTTGATTTCGGCACGATCTTCGCCTGACTCTGACTTCTTCAGCCTTCAGCATTATAATTTTTCATATTATTATTGCATCGCCATTCCCTATCAATATCTACAAGATTATACATCTTCATTCATTATAATACCTTGTTTTTTTTGGGTGGTATTTTTTTTCGTCTTCATTGTGTATTAATTAATCTTTAGTTTATGTGAGAGCATTGAAACATCCAGAGGTCAAGGGTTATGCATACATAAATCAAAGATATACCTATCCATACCACATTTATACAGAACGTATTAAAACAAGTATTTTTTACTCGGGATTGAAACTGTTATTCTATTAGTACACATAATTAATCAACCCACAGAAGATAGACACTAGATACCTACTTTGTTTAAAATTTATTCAGTTCTGAGTTGACCAACTTCGTCAACTGTGCACTGCCTCAGGAGAATTATTCATAAACCCAGTATTCTTAATAAAGTTGTTTCCAGAATAATACATTGGTTTTCACTATCGAGATTTCAATGACGTGTGTTCATTTTTTACTGCAACAAAAATACTAATAATAATAATAACGATTGCCGATAGTATTGGTAAGCGCCTTGGCCGAGAAAAGCGCTGGCGGTATTTGTGTCAATGAGGTCAGTGACTGATGGTGACGTGTTAGGCATTCCTTTTACATACTTTAGATAATCGTACATACATTTTGACAGTTTGATTTAGATGGATACAAGGGCATAAGATTAATTACTACCCGGTGATTATGAATACAATGCATTGGTTTATTTTAGAATACTAGGTTTGGTCCTCAGGGTTGCCAATTCGTGGAGAATTTCTCGAATTACGAGTGAACCTTTTAGTGTGGAAAATGCGGCATTATGGGCATATCTTAATTATCCAATCGTATTGGAAAATAATATTAATTTTTTTTTTTTAAATAGTATAGTTTCGTTTTCTTTAGAAACTAATCTACAAAAAAAAATCTATTTTTAAAGCGTGAACGAAAGGGAAAACCTGAAATGGGGTAGATAATTAAAAATAAATGCTAATTTCAAAATGATTTTGACTAATTTGGAGGTGGCTAATTTGAACATACGTTGTGGAAATTTTAGAACATATGCATCGGCAACCCTGTTGGTTGTACAATGTAGCATGTACGATGTACCTTTACAACTAAAGTCAACTATCACAAAATGTGTCAAAGTGCTTCCGGCTTTCACAATCATAAAACGTACTAACTTATCACAGGAAAGCAGTGACTGAATGATCTAGGATTAAGACGTTTGATAATGCTGAAGTGCCGACGAGAGCTCCCTTTAAACCTCTTTCTCAGTTTCATTTTATAAAGAGGCAGATGATGCAACGGCGCTATCAGCGGTGTACCTTTATTAATGTAATATTTTTAGGAATTCTCAGTGATGAGCTGAGGGGTATCCTCCAATATTTTGAAATACCTTGCAAAAAATAATGGTTACAGATAAGAGAGTTGTGGTTGGAACGGTTGCAGGTATCTAGGGTAAATTATAGGGAGTTTACATCTCCCGAAAATAATAACAACATTACTTTTACCCACATGCATGTGAGACTGGTATCACTGTAAACCTGCGCGCGATTCCTCGCGCGGCAAATATTTCATTCTTTCTCCAGTGGTCTAGCCTCCGGTTTAGCCCTAAATCTCCTCTAACGTACGCGATCTGTTTTGTTCATAAAATTATTGTAACGTGAGTTTTGTTAAAATAAATTCTCAAAACTCATTTTTACACACCGAGAGTAATCACGCAACCTTGGATTCTGCGGATTGGAGAACCACAGAATCATTTAGCCAACAACCCATTAAAATTGGCGATAATTACAATCCTCCAAACATAGGAAGAATAGGGTATTTTATCCTCCTGGATACAGCAGGTTTATACGCCAGCTGTTGGATGCTGGAAGAAGGAACAAGTCTCATCAAGGAGTTAACGCTTTATGATCACGATTCCCGATACTTAGGACGGGTTGCTTCGGAGAATTTGAACAATTCTTCAAAATTCAAAGTTAATTTTCAAGTTCTGTGAATGATTTTTTCAAGTTCTGTTATTATTTTAGTACTATCAAGCAACTAGCCTATAATGGATATAGTGACAGAACTTGAATAGAACTTTGAAATGTTGTGAGTTGTTCAAATTCTCCGAAACAACCGTCCTTAGTCATCAGGCGCAACAACACGCAAGTCAACCAACTCCAATCTAATCACCTGTCACCAGATCAGTGACCAGCCATTATTTTTTTAAATAAAGGTGGGATGACGATGTAACATATACTGAGACGGTTTGATTGGTCAAAATAGGTTGGATTTAATTAATTATTCTGTATTGAGTCCAATATAGAATACCCGCACTATGTCAAGTTGTTTGTAACGCTTAACTTATTTGGCAATGGATTAAACGGATGTTGTAATCTACGACGGACATCTACGGCGAAGCGTAGAGGCGGTAGCTACGTTCCCACAAGGTTACAAGAACGATTATTTCAACCGAAAAAATATAATTGTGATTTATTCTTTCTCAGAGTACCTAAGTAATGGGAAATTCCCCAAACAATTCTTTTAACAGTGAAGGTATCTTTATAAGATAAGGAGGTTTCGAAATGCAGGTAACTCCATTAATGGAGTACTGAACGCAGTCGGCGCTAACAAAAAATTGTCTAAAAAAGCGAAGCTAGCTGTCCACAATGGAGTGCTAGTACCTACCATGATGTACGGAAGTGAGGCATGGAAGTGGCAAAAAAGGATGAAAATAGACTGAAAAATGTATAAATGAGATCCCTTAGGTGTATGTGTGGTAAAACCATGTATGATCGTGTGAGAAATGTGGAAATCCGCAAAGAGTGCAAGGCTGATGTAAGCGTAATGAGTAAGATCAAGAAAGACGCTTAGATGGTTTGGGCATGTACAACGAATGAGCGAAGAAAGGAGTGTAAGGAGAATATACGATGCAAATGTGAATGGTAGCAGAAGTCGGGGACGCCTGAGGAAGACATGGCACCACCAAGTGAATCGGATACTTGAGTCGGGCCACGTCAAGAGTCAGAATAATAGAAGAGTATGTATGAATGTGAATGAGGCAAGGAGTGTGTTCCAAGACCGAGTTTTTTTGACTCCGTTTCGGTTTGTCATTGCATTATTTCCAGTAAAATTAATATTGTCGGGGGGATCCACTGTCGGGGATCAAGAGTCGGGTCACAGCATTATCTACATCCCCTTGAATTCGTTTTTTTTTAATATTGAATATATAGTCGGGTGCTTTATTATTAAAGTGTTGATTTTTGTGTGTAAACCAGATAAGATTGTTGTAGGTTTTCAATGAAACTTTTTTTAGTAATTTTGCGTCATTATAATAATTATACTAGCTAATCAGTTAATGAGCTACCGAGCTGTGAAAGATGAACAGGAAATTTTTTTTTTTATAATTTAATTAAAGTTCATTTTTATAAGGCTAACTTATTATAACAAACACTCTCACGATTGACGATTAATACATATATTCGTGAGTTTTTTTAACGGTGAAAAAATATTTCTTTGAACCTATTGGAAAAATGGCTTCTGACAACCATAGAATGAGTAGTTGAGTGAGGCTAACAAAATGGACATGGGATAAGATGGGGAGAAGAGGGTTGGGAAATACCAAGCGATTCAGTTCCAGATCTACTTAGTAACTAAAATAAGCTATGGACATTCCAAGCAACGTCTAATTTTTGCATGCTCATCAAGAGTCAATAATTATTCGAAGCCAGCGAGATCTTGAAAAGGGATGAATGGAGTAGGGAACTGAGATTATGTGGACAAGAAAGGTTAGGGTGAACCTAACTCGATATTCATATTTGGTCACTAAACAAGCAATTTCAAGCAACATCATTTTTTTACTGTAGCTCCTTTATGTATTCTTTGGGAATACTGTGCGGAGGGTATTTTCAAGGAAATGAAGAAGAGGAAGTTCATGGAAGGAAAAGTTATCATGGGTGGGTTGGGATCTGGGGGTCAGTGGGTCCAGAAGTGACCATCCCTCCCATTGCGGTACAAGGCGCTGTGTCGAGAGAGTCAAATGGTGTCCCTTAACCAGTCTCTTCCGATCCGGCCCCCCACGCAGTAAGTGGGCAGGCACATCCACCGCAAAGACATAGAAAAACCGCACTTATGAACCCCTCCTAAATCCAAAACGAAACTAACGCAGTTAACCTCTTGGGGCGACCTATGGCATAGGTGTAGGTTATCCATTAAATGGTTACCGGTTCCCTGTGCGATACTGAGCGTGCATTTAACGCGATGTTAATAGTATCTTAATTTATTTAATTCGATGTGAAAAACCCATAAAAGCATCATTAATTTTTATTTGCTCTCACCAGCCACTGGTGAGAGCGAAAGATTTTGGTGTTGAACCAAAATCTCCTAGATCACAAGGCCGGGACACTGAATCAAATCAGCCTCCTAACTTGTATGATAACCTCCAAAAAATGTTTTTTTTTAAAATAACTAAAACCTTTTAAGATGTTTTAATAAATTAAAATGAAATTTTTTGTAAAATCAAGTTAGGATGCTGCTTTGAATGAGTGTTCTGGCCTTGTGATGTAGGAAGTTTTGATTGAACACACTACCTTTGGACCTTAGCATGGGAATGTCGCCAGGAATCAATAATGGCTCAATCTGCCGACTTGGTAGGCCGCGAATGCTGTCTATTCCGAGGTATATTATTATTATTATTTGGAGATTTCGAGAAACGATAAGAAATAAGTGAAATCGAATGTGCCGTTATGCAAGGCGGTCCCATCTGGGTCACCATCAGTATTCTGGTCGCCAAATGATCTGCATGCAGCGCGGCCTATAGATTTATTGCAGATACATTGGTTGTACAACACTTCAGTCAGTAGATACACGCAACTGGAATGGACAATACTTATTCCCCTACCAAAATTGCCGAGCAATGTTGTACTTAGCATAGTAACTGATTTTATACTATTTATAGAATTTTGCCGAATTTTTCTTTATTAATGTCATTCGATCCATTCGGGCCGTTATTTCAGTATGCCCAGGAATGTTATCAGTCGTAATCGATTGTCTTACCAGTGAATGTAAATTAATATCTCTCAAACCGAAATTAATAAGTAAACTAAACTCCAGCCCATGTTTAAACTTTATACTAATTTATAAATTTAGAAGTTTCATCGATTTTCAGACAATTGTGAAGTGGTGGGTGCTAGCAATTAAAAGAAGAGGACTCCAATATCTTTGCAAATTATGAGGAACGATTGATTGAATTCATAGCAGAAGATTCCCTTCTTTTGTGGCTTAGAAATCTACTAGTTTAACTTGTACGAGTGCAGTTCCAAGAAACCAAGTTACAAGAGTGTTTACGAGCTGCTTGCAGAGAGAAGATTGCCATAACGATAGCCAATCTCTGATAGAAGAGGTCACCAAATGAAAAATAAACTCATTAAATAAAATATACGAGGCTAAAATCTTTCCAAATTCAAAATTGACATACAAACATGCAAATTTTATATATATATATATATATATATATATATATATATATATATATATATATATATATATATATATATATATATATACATAGAACATAGATTGTTTTATTTAATTATGAATTATTAACCAATATACATAGTTACATGGGCACAAATCCTTTTTTGTATAAACCACCTAACTAGGCCAAGCCTCATCATATGTATATAGTGTGTTGTTTGAAAAAGACACCTAAAACTTTCTACGCATAAATTAACAAATATTTTTATAATTAACAACCTATTTTTTTTTTACTTTTAGATAACGAATAAAATCTTATTTTTATATTATGTAAGTACTAGTAGGTAGATTCATTGAATATTAAAAAGCAATTAGACTAATATTTTCAAAAGTTGTCTTTAAGCATTTAAATTTTCTGTATAACACATACATTTGGGAAATGAAAACATTAATATTATCTACCTACGTAGTTAAGCATACGGTAAAACTTGGAACGCGCTGTAGATGCCGGGTATGAAAGTTAGCATTGAATAAAAACTGAATAAAACCATTTAAAATGTAATCTGTTTATCGTCAGGTATTGACAATGACCCCATTCATCGTTCTATTGTAGGAACTCGTCGTTTTACATTTTACAACGGATTCAACAAAAAAACTATTTTACCTTCTTGCTTATTCGGTTCAACGTCAAATGCCAACTAGTAAGAATTCAGAAGATTTGTGATTGTTGAAATTTACAAACTGACACGCAACTTTGTAAGTTGGGGCCGTCGTCTCCACGGAAATTATTAAATTATTAAAAAATATATATTGATTTAAAAATTCGTTTGTTCCTTAGTTTTTATTTTGGGTGCCTCCAAAGTTAATAATGTCAAGCTGTCATCAATTAGCAGACTTCACACTGATGAGAGCAACATTGGCGCATGTCTATATAATCATAGACAAATTAGATAATATTAAAAAACCTCAATGATAAATGAAAAAAATGTAGTGGTCGCAACTGGTAATTTAACCTATCTTACGGGGACAACACTCAACTGAGGTTTAGTTATATTCTTTCTAAAAATTATTAATGTTTCCCAAATTTTTAAGGTTGCCATAATTATGAACGTTTTCGATGTTCTACCCTGATTTATCTGTAACCTAGATGGTGTCACTGATATATTATTGTCTATTCGATTTGTATTTACATGACACGACTTTTTACTTTTCTACTAGTCTAGAATGAATACATAAATATTCATTCAAGAAAGCATTAATATAAATGTTTTAGGTAGGTGCAGATCAGACGAATATAACCTGGAACACTTTGTAAAAATATATTTTAGGTATAGTAAGATAATTTTTTAATTAAGTCAACTAAGTTATATCCAGTTATTTTGTTAAGTGTAAAGAAACTGCATCTCTAGGATGGACTCTTATGTAAATTATACGATTTAAAACAGTGTTTCTCAATGTGAGGAGCAAGCCTCACTGGGGGGCAATTTAAATGATTGGGGGCAAAGCGCAAATTTAAAAAAAATATATTTAATCACCCTCACTAGCGCAAATGCCAAAACGACGTGTATTGGGGTTATAGTTGTTATCGTGTGTTTGTGGGCATGTATTGTCATATTTTATTATTCGTAATTAAGGAATTAATTAATTCTAAATTGATTTTTTTTGGGGGGCAGGCTCGCAAATGTTAGAAGCGTTGAAATGGGGCATGGCCGGAATAAAGTTGAGAAACACTGGTTTATTAAAGGTTTCTTTTACCATAATCAAATAGAAGTATCGACTTGCTATCAATGGTCGCTGAACAGAGCGAGTACTACCTACCTATTAAAGAGTAGACATTGAGAGTACGGCGCCTAGAGAATGCGAGCCCGAGAAAGCCGCAGCAAACGATGTCATGCCTAAAGGCGTATACGAATGCTAAATAAAACGTAATAATATTGTCATAGTGATCTACTTCTGGCGTGCTTTGGTGCGAATCCAAAGGCGGTGAAAATGGGATTGCGGCTCAGATGGAGACGAGAACTGTGTTTTTACTTGAACTACGTTGCGTCATCGGCTGGGGGAGTGGAAGAATCCGGGCCGAAAGGTCTCTTTACGTCTCGTGAACTCAATTGTTTAAGGATTCTATGACACCACTCCGAAAATACACATATATTTGGGATGTGCCACTAACACTTATACCAAAATAATAATTAACTTACGACTTTAAAACTTTTTTGAAACTTCGCTTACGGGATGGGACCATTTTTTTGTTTCCGAATCAGTCTTCCATCAAACTTCGTACACAAATTACTTATAATTGTTTTAATAAATATTATGTTAAAGTAACAAACTGTGTGTATTAACAGGAATCCTTATGAAATCTGCGCAAGTATTTGTGAACTAAATGAGTCTGCATATTGATAGTAATAACAAATTAAAAACACAAATATTATCATTGTACATTCTCACTTGGACGCTAAGATGGTTTGGACATAGCGGATGAACGGCAAAATGGATCTCAGAAGAACGTACGAGGCGCAAAAAGATCGAAGAAGAAATCGAGGATCCACAGTAAGTGGATAAAATCCTTGAATTGGTTTATCTCCAGAAACAGTATAGCAGGGTTCTTATGTAAACAAGGATTGAGTACCAAAATAGAGTTTACCGTTTATGCACTTGGCTTGTCACACGGAGAAAACTTACTGATATAAAATACTGTTAATTTATTAAAAATGTGGTCAAATTATTCGTTTTCATGTTAAAAACGGGACTGAAGACCTTCAACGAATGAATTGACATAGTACGTATCAGTAAAAAGCTAATGATTTATTAGGATGGCGGAACACGTGTTCATACAAACTTTGATATTGATATTGACAAGATATATTCTGAATGACTAATATTTTATCAGAAAAGTAGCATGCTATCAATTTCATCAAGATCATTTTTCAACGTGCATTTTTTCGCATGGGTAGGTCGAGATACTAGATAGAAAGCTTAATTTTCTTACTTCTTTCACGGACTAACTTTTCAATCATTCTTACTCTTGAAATAACTCAATTTAATCTTAATATGTATTTCTGGGACATGACCGACTTCTTATTCTACCCACTCGAGGAAGAAACAAAAACTTACATATCTCTGAATAAGTTGGGATGACTGATCACCTGATCACAGTAATGCGTACGATCGATTATTAATATGAGAGTATGAAATGTATCGGGAGCATCTCCTATCCTTTTCCTATTTTCCTCTTCCTCTCCCCTTCCTTTAACACCAAATTAATTTTAAGATATTAAAACTTCATTTCCAATGAACTTTAGCATAATAAACTTCTGTGGCTTGAATTCAGTTACCTTGTATATTTATATCTATCATTGCTTTTCTCATACCTTTCATACTAGATATGTAAAAGCTGTTTGTTTCTTACAAAATAAACAAAGAAATCACTGACTTTTTACTAACCAAACCTCCAGAAAAATATTTAAAAATGCTTTATTTAGTAATTCTTAACACGAAACCTTAGAAGAAAGTTCCGTTAGTAGGTCATCAGGTGCGCGAAGGATAACTAACGTCCTTGGCCTGTGGTTTTGCCAGCCCTGCCTGTAACTTATAACGGTCCGCCGATAGCAAAAACCGGATCATTGTGTCAACGCGTACGGAAAAGGCAACAAACACATCGGTGACCAAACCACAACAACGAGAGCCGCTTTGGATCGAGGTAAATCGGCGGGCCGATTAGCATTTCTAATAAAATATTTTGGCACAAGTATTTAGGCAACAGCACACACATTAAAAAATAATAATTGATGCTAATATTAAAGTTTTATAATATAATGATACTTTAATTAAGCACGAAGCCATCTAGGAATTCGCTATCCTATACTCAAATCGCTTGGACGTCTTACGCCCACAGCATCATCTTTTGCCGGGGCTAATATCATTAATAATCACTCATTAATTCTAACATTAAGCTAAACAGAAACACCGAAAAGTTTCTCAAGCAATCTAGATATATATCTAAAAATATGAGGCCTCGACAAAATACATGTGAGGCCGGTTTGGGTACCGACGCCGGGGAAACATTTATTGTATAACACCTCTGCCGTTCGCCCCAAGTGGTTCGCTACGTTTGGTGATTCAGCAGGGGTGCCGGGGTTCATTGGGTGATGTGTGTTCAGGATGCGCCAGATCGAGAGAGGATAATCTGGGGAAACTGTTTAACCTCTCCAACTGGTTTCTCGACCCTTGACCTTGCTCCGCAGTGGGAGGGATGTATTCATATATCCGTCACTCCTGGAGACACTAATCCCTAGATTTCTATCCAACCCTCATACCTTTCACCTTCCCAGATCTTCCTCTCCTATCTTTCCTTAAAAATACCCTCAACACAGCATCACAAAAGATGACATAGGTCCTGACGGAAAATTATTTTCCTAAGGGCCTCCTGTGTAAGGTTAATGTGAAAAAAGATCTACGCTGTTATCAAGATCGATTGTGCCTGGTTTCTCTTAAAAGGCTGTACAAGTGTACACATTGTAAAAAGAACGGTGGAATTAACAGTTAACAACAGAATCGAAAGTCTTTTTTTTTATAAATATAAAAAATATAAGTAATACATCCCTATATTGGATGGTTTGTTGCGGAGAATGTGGGTGGAAGTCACAAACACATTGCGCGATCAGAAACTATTGAATACTGGTTTTGATATATTTTACTATATTTAAAAAATAAGAACTTAAACTTTTAAAATTTAAAGTAATTTGTAAAAATAACGAAAAATATTCCAAGTCTTAAACTTTTAGTACTTTCAGATATCCAGAGAGAGATTATCTTTTTTTTAAATATATGTATTAAATTATTTTCTTAGTTGGAAACAGCGTATCAAAATACAAAACTCTGTCTTTTGTTTTTGAAAATCAGAAAATCATAACGTGAAAATATCACCGGTGCAAAATAATGACACCATCTTGACCATAGAGAAGAAAATTTCTCTTTTTGAGAGTAAGCTCTGCTGTCGTGAAATTTTTAAAATGTACAGATTTTGAACTCCCTTTTCCGTATGGAGTTTCTAAAGTCAAAGCACGTAATTTAGCTCACATCGTCAATTCCATCATGAGCTTCTGATTATCCATTTGATAGTCAACAAAAAATACATGAAACTTTCTTCTCTGTTTCATAATGATGTCGTATCGACCAAATTCTTAGGACAAAAGAAAATCCGACAAAAAACCAAAATATATGGATATGTTTTTTTTAATTTTCAATATTATTTTAACAAATTTTGATTCATTTTTAAATATTCTATCATCCACCGATAATACGTGGGACGTGTTCGACATTCCGATCTGATACCTATAAACCTGTTCGAACGGAGACAGTCTTTCTTATAAACTTGACTTCTCGGCGGTTTAGGGGTCAAGTCATGAAAATGGCATTTCAGCTTACAAACTTGAAAAATTAATTAGTGTTACGGATTAGTGTACAACAATTTTATAGGTCAGAAAATCGTTTTCAATTTAAACAATGAGGTATAAAATAACATTATATAGCTAGCCGTTATATGTATGTAGATATATCTGATAACATTACGGATAACAAAACCATTATTATTATTATTTTATCACAGTAATAGTAGGTAATAACGCATTTTAATTTAACATAAATTGTTACATAATATTGTTTTTACACAATATTATTTACACAACAATCTTTGCAAAGTAGGTATTGTGTGATAACCTACTGATAATAAAATTACGTTATACCTAAAGGAAACACAAATAATGGTAAAATGGAACAATATTAACATCGGTGATAAGATAAATCATCAAAATGATAATTCATCACATCTTTAAAAGTTTATAAAGTCATGGAAAGTGATTAAACAAAAACTGGGTTAAGTAGGTTAGGTTAGGTTGAAATTTTATTTTTTTTCATCGTTTTTTAATGACTTTATATCACTTTTTAAAAGTGTGTTGAATAGTCACTATGTTGAGTTGGCATGGAACCATTAATATCAGTTAATACCCTTTGCTGATGATTAATCCCTTCAAATAGAATTGTGCAAACATTTATGCTTAGGCAGGTATTTACTTGGTCCAGTAGTACTGAACGACGGGCTGAATAGAACATACCTACATAATACCTTAGGACGACTTACTCTACTCCTAAGCCCAAGACTGCTTAGAGAAATTGCATGTACGCCCAAGAAGAGATCTCAATATTTGATAAATTTCGATAATATAAGGAAGTATTGAGCTTACTTTGGTCACACGGACACGACCACAACAAATTTCTGCTGGTTTATTTCTTCAATTTCTTCGGAGAAAAATTAGTATTGCTGAGTTATTAAAATCCTATTAAAAGGTGACAGCAGGCCATTTCCTAATAAACTACATATTAGTACTTTAATAATATATCAGAACACGTGTCCGTGCAGTTGCGTTTATCCTATTATTGTATGAATAAGAAATGCGAAAATATTATTATTTTTATGAACACGTGTTCCTAGATCGCCATAACACATTCGTGTTTTACTGATAGTTTATCAGGAAATCTCTCAAATTCATTTGTTAATGGCCTGCAATCCCGTTTTTAACAGGAATACGAATAATGTGAAGAGATTTTCAATAAATTAGATATATTTTATATCAATAAGCTTTCTCCATGAATGTGCTGATTTTCTCCGGATTTGAGATATTTTCCGAAAAGGATAATACGCCTTTGAGGTGGTTTTTTGCAAATATGGCGCTATGCAAAATCATCCAACTGTTATCATTAATTTATTTTGGTTATATTATCCACCGAAAAAAAATGTAATAGATACAAAAAAATTATCGGCTCTAAAAATACCCACTGAAATAATTTTGATCTAGTTGTTTAAATGCCTAGTGTCTTTAATATAATGCATAACATGAATATTATAATGTTACATTGCTGTTGCATTTTAGAATTTTCTTCAGCAAATTCAACGTTCCGTAAAACACTGGATTTTTTATTTATTTATTCAAATTACATTATTTTGCGAGGAGCGAACTGATTTATTAACATTTTTACAGTCAAATAGATATTGCGTTTGGCGAAAAGTACATACAAGGTTGGGCAAAAGTAATTTAATATTGCAGTTGAACCACAATTTTGGTAACATTTTGGTTTAACATTTATGTTGTAGACCGGAAATTCGTTTGAACAGATCGAAATTGGTCAAATAATCAATAACAATAATTCTGCTTCATTACTTGTTGTCAACTAATTCTCTATCTGTCCACAGCATAAATGTCAAATCACAATGACATTTGAGGCCATTTGCAAAATTTATGGCACATTCGCATTATGACATTACTTTTACTCCACCTTTTACAATATCTTTACAGCTAACTAGGCTTTTTCACAGTCTTTTGTAATCCTTTAAAAAAATCGATAAGCCTCAGTTGACTTTCAGGTTGCATAGTAATATTTATACCTAAGTATTATGGTGTTAGGTCATAGAAATAGTTCATTTGATCTGTGATTATTTTATGTGTAATTTAGCTCTTGATTCTTTATTTCAAATTTACAAAATATATGTTAATGAGGATAGTTTCATTTCAAATAATCATATTGGGTTTTGTCCATTATTAATTTAATGAAATCATTAGAATTAGAATTAAAATTTCTTGTACATAATTAAAGTTAGCTTTGGCATATCGAATGGAGGGATGAACGACCTTCTAAATTTGAATCCATTGTAGTTAAGAATAAAAAATAATATTGAATGTTTCGTGAAACAACTCAATGTCCTATTTTCGGTGCCGAACGTGTATGTAATTATATGTTCGTGTCTATTAATTACATGTTTGTGTCTACTAATTATATGCTTGTGTCCGATTGGAGACTCGTTGTAAACAAAATGATGTTTTTATCCCTACCATTTTACTATCCACTGAGTTTTTTCAGTTGATGTTTCCAGGCCAGTTTTTTAATGAGTCGCAACTGCTTATAACCTTATGGAATCAGTGGTACTATGGCATCTTCTATTGGCGTATGTTGTAAGGCTGAATATTGTAGTGAGGGGGAGGAGATGGAGAATTTCTTGGCTATTTAGATCTGGATCGATTCCGAATGGTGGTATTTCACAGGCGATATTGAAAGTATCTACCACTCTAGAACGTACCGCAAATAAACCTACGACATATATAATACCTATATATTATTAAAAATCAAAAAATTACTTCTAGGATCGTAACCACTCAACCACGGAGGCCGTCAAGTATTGTGAAATAACTGAAATAATATTAAAACTTTTTTTTTTTTTTTTGTAAAAGATTATACATTTATATACATTATTTAAGAAATGTTTTGACTGCCCAACTAGGAGGATACCCGTTTTAGGACAGTCAAATTAGGATGTGTATTAACATTTTGATAAGTTGTTTGATAAGTATAGTATTAAAACAATTATGAAATAATAGGTATTTGTACTTTTAACTGGTGCCTAAGCCTACTAACATGTTTGTATAAATATGAATAACAAAGAGAAGAAATACCATAAAATAAAATATTACATTAAACATAAGATTAACTGCTGCTTGGGTAGCATTCTAATTTAAAAGTTTTTTTTTTTTTTTTTTAATATTTTAATATACATCATATGGGTTACATTAATACATACATATTTTGCAAAATATAATATTAAGGTTCATAATTGGTCATGTATACCTTATCAGAAAAGAGGAGCTCTTGTGCCTGATAAGGGAGCCACGATTCTTACTTAGATTCATAATTCATTATGTGATATAATAGTAATAATATATATTATAATAATATATATATATATATTTTTATTTTTGTTTAATATAAGTTTTTTTGGAAAAAAAGTTTGATTTTATTTATTTGTTCTTGTTGGTTCGTAATACAGCGCAATTCGGAAGGGAGATTATTGTAGTTTTTTATGGCTTGGTAAATATAATGGTTTTGCATTTGAGTTGTTTTAAAGATTGGCGTAATAAATTGATTTCCATTTCTCATGAGTTTGTAAAATTCTTGATATTCTTTGTTATTTTTTTCTTTACACATTTTTATAATGGAAGTTTGCTTAAATATATCATCAATATTTGGTACTGGAAACAATTTAAAAAGCAATTTTGTTGGGAAAGTAGACATTTTTTTAAGTATTACTTTTATAATAATTTTTTGCGAGACTTTTACTGAGTTTAGGTTGTTTTTATAAGATCCTCCCCAACCTATGATTCCGTAAATAAGCAGGGAGTGGACAAGAGCATAATATACATTTTTTAGTATTTTCACATTTAAAATATTTCTTAACCTAACAAATATATATATATATACATTTCCTTATTCTCTTTACTAACTCCCTAATATGGCTTTTCCATTTCAGATTTTCATCGATGATCACACCAAGATATTTAATTTCAGAAGAAGAGTTGATTACAGTACACATAGGATTAAGTAGTTTACAGTTGACATTGTCACAATTTTCATCATGGATTATGATATTTACTTTGTGTTTAGGTATTTTTTGTAGTGAAAATAATACATATGTTGTTTTTTTAGCATTAAGTGTGAGTAGGTTATTATCAAACCATGATTTTAAGATATTAATACATTCATTTGCAATTTTGTTAACTAGTTCCCATGTTTGACCTTTTATTAATAAAACAGTATCATCAGCATAAGAGATTAATTCACCTTTGATTTTCTGTTGGAAAATGTCATTTACATACATTAAAAATAGTAATGGTCCGAGGACCGTGCCTTGAGGAATGCCAAATGTACTTGTTAGTGGTGTACTAAAAGTTTGGTTTAATTTTACAATTTGAGGTCTCTCTGTTAAGTAGCTTTCTATCCATTTAAGGGCTAAGTGGTCAATGCCATTTTCTTTTAATTTTAATATAAGTTTTTCATGGGAAATACTGTCAATTGCTTTCTTTAAGTCAATAAAAATTCCTATACATTTATTTATTAGGTAGGTACATATATACATATAATGATAAAGATTATAACATAAAGGTATCTTTTACTGTTTTGTTAGAGTTTTTTTTGTTGTTTTTGGTTTGTGTTTGACTTCATTTTTTGTGTAGTAAAAGTCCACTCTCCTTTCTACCTAATTGATGAAACCAATTAGTGGTCAATTTATGAAGAATAGCTGTGTTTTCCTTTTTCCAAGCATCAGGCATGAAGTTGTATAGTTTTGGACCTAAGAATGAGAAGTGTCTTTGAGCGAGAGACTTGAATAGAACTTTAACAGAACAACAAATTTCTGTAAAACAACTGACCCTAACATTAGATTTTTTCTCTTTCTGGTTTATACAGAATATTTCCATTTCGAAAACAAACAAAAAATTCTCACAATTCATATTTTCGTTCCTGCCTATAGATCGTGTTTTAGATATATGTATTTCTTTGACGTTTCATAGTAAATGGCCCATTGCATCCAAAACATTAAAAATATTTAATTCCATTTCCTCGTTTAAATGTATCCACATTAATTACAATCCATGGCTTAATACCCACCAGTTAATTTCGCGCTGGCAGTTAGTTATATAGATATTTTATTGTTGAGATGTTAAATTGAAGCCACAAATCACAACCTCTTTAACGAAAAGCAATAAAACATCCGCATTTAAAATAATGTTAATTCAATGATAATTTGAAAACTGTCGGTTTAATGTGGCAGCGGAAATTTTGGACTACACCAAACTACCAACAGTTAACGGCAATTTGGTGTAACGTTTTTATTGCTTCTATACTCCTCATTAATCAATGTAATTCTTCTTTGTCTCGCCTTAGTTCAATAAATATCCACTAGAACCTGGGTAAGATTCTTTCAATCAGTTCATCGGGAACTGTGAACGGTAAATCCTCGCAGTGGCAGCTGTCTCCCCGTAAATAACTGCACCATGCTTTTTCATTTCATATGTACGTACCCTGTACTCGGTGTTGGTACGTATACTAGTCGGAATAGTCTTCGTGTCAGAAAAGACTATAATTGAAAAGCTCTGATTGAATAAGCACGAATGAGCTGATTTGATTTTAGAGTAAATATTGCGTTCGCCAACGTCGCTTTACAACTCAAACCGTACAAAATGCATTTGAATAGTTAGTTACATCACATCGCAATGCGATATTTTATGACCCATTGTTTTGACCCGTAATGCTTCTCAAATTTTGATGGCGGATATATCAGATAGAATCAATTTAAAAATTCTACAACAAACTGTAATTATTTTCGCAATCGTGGCATGCAGTGGGAAAAATTAACTTCTCGTAGAATACAATCGAAATTTTCTTTGAATTATTATTATTATCACGAACAACTATTTATTTTATCTTATTTTGAACGGTATTAAATTTTGTTTACACAAACCCCACACAAGAGGCCCTGAGGGCCTATGTCATATTTTGGGATGCTGTGCGAAGAGTCTTTTTTAAGAAAGGGAAGTAGAGCAAGTCCTGGTAATATAAAATGCATGAGGGTTGGGTAGGAATCTAGGTATCAATACGTCCAGGAGTACGGACTTATGAATACATCCCTCGGTAATACAGATCAGTTGGTGAAGTCAACTGGCATCTACCGATCTGGCACGCCACGCAGATGGTGGGCAGGCGCATACTGAACACATTTCACCCGATGAACCCGGGATCCCTTGCTAAATTGCCATAACGATAACATAACATAACGAACCACTTGAGATGACCTATGACACAGGTGTTGGTTATCCAATAAATGGTTCCCGGATGACGGTACCCAAACTCGCCTCCAAAATTGAATTGTACCCATCGGTATAATATATCATTAAATAATATAATACTAACAAGGTAAGTTTTTAGATTCTCACGGCCAAAAGCATTTTTGTTGTTTGTTTTTGGGGTGTTATGCCGTGTTGCGCTAACTCCTTCTTTAGCCGACGTTTCGGACAGCGTTGCAGTGTCCATCATCAGGGCAGATCCGGTAGATCCGAAGATGTGTGAATTTTGGTTGTCGAGTTTGTGCTTATTTATTTGTGGCCTGGGCCCATCCAAGTGCGAAATGCCAACGGAAGTGGCGACATCTTGTGGCGAATTCTGAAAGCTCAGTATTTATGTTAGCCTGGGTCCCGTCCAAGTGCGAAATGCCAACGGAAGTGGCGCCATCTTGTGGCGAATTCTAGAATTAGAAAACCGATTGACAGCGATTAGAGTAGATGTACCCAGTATCAAGGTATAAATGCAATGGTTTTATATTGTGTTATTATATGGTATTGGAGTATACTTAGACATGTTATTTGCGTTTAGCTTTGGTGTAGCCGTCAATTACCGGATACCAAGAGCTGTTGAGCTTAGCTCCGTCGTCTCTATTGATATTAAATGGATTTTTGTAGATTTCAATTGCCTCCATAATCAGGCGTGATCTATAAGTTTTGGGTCTTCCCAGGACCTCGGGAGCAAATCCAAAGTAATGGCCGGTTTCAATTAAGTGTTCGGCGATTGCCGATTTATCAGGGTGGCCAAGTTTACAAGCACGAAAATGTTCTGCTATCCTTTTGGAAATCGTCCGCTCTGTCTGGCCTATATAAACCTTGTCACAACCAGAGCAGCTGAGTTTGTACACTCCATCTGCTTCCAGAGGAAACTTAGTCTTTGCAGACCTCAGTAGGTCTTGGATTTTGGTGGTGGTTCCGAAGACAGTTTTGATGTTTTCTTTTCTCAACAGCCTGGCAATTCTGTCTGTCACATTGTGAACGAAAGGCAGGAAAGCACAGCCTTTTGAGTCTTGTTCAACTCTGTCTTCGTTTGTTGTAGATTTGGCTCTTAAAATTTGCCTAGTCTGACTTGCCGGGTAACCGTTGCGCTCCAGTGCATCGGTCAGTTTTATAAGTTCTGCTCCAAGTTTTGTTTCTTCACATATTCTGGTCGCTCGGGTCACCAACGTATGGATAAGTCCTCTCTTCTGCGCTGGGTGGTGATGCGAATCAGCGTGTAAGTATCGATTCGTATGAGTTGGTTTCCTATATACGGTATGTCCTAGGCTACCATCGTGTTTTCGCATCACCTCCACATCTAGAAAAGGCAGGATTTTATCTTGGTTTTCCAGCTCCATTGTGAACTTAATTTTGCTGTGGAGAGAATTAAGATGGTCCAGGAATTCGTTAAGTTTCTCCGTTCCATGAGGCCAAATGGCGAAGACATCATCGAAGTAGCGCCACCATACTTTAGGGACAGCTGAAGCTGTATCAAGTGCCGCTTCCTCAAACTTCTCCATAAAGAAGTTGGCTATTACTGGCGATAACGGACTGCCCATTGCAACTCCCTCCACTTGCTCAAAAAGTTCACCCTGAAACGCAAAGTATCCCGTTTTGAGGCAGTGTTCAAAAAGTTTGCAGATGTCTTCCTCATATATCTCACTGAGCATTGTCATTGAGTCTTCTAGAGGCACATTTGTGAAAAGAGACACGACGTCAAAGCTGACCAAAATATCTCCTTCCTCAGTCTTAACCTGCTTAAGTTTACTGATCAGATCTGTTGAATCCTTAATCCACGATTCGGTTTTTCCAGTTTGCATCTGCAGTAATCTCGAGAGGTGTTGGGACAGTTTGTATGTAGGTGCACCAATAGCGCTGACAATCGGTCTCATTGGGATTCCCTTTTTGTGTATTTTTGGGAGACCGTACAGGGCAGGAGTTCTAGAGGCCTTTACAAAAAGCTTAGACCAATCCTCTTTTCTGATGCTAGATGCTTTGACTAGTTCCCTTGTCTTTAAGTCAATCTTGTTAGTAGGATTGTTTTTGATCTTCTTGTAGGTACCGGAATCGCACAAGAGGTCTTCCATCTTCTTTATGTAGTCTACCGTATTAATCACGACAGTGGCATTTCCTTTGTCGGCTGGCAGAACCAAGATTTCCTCATTGGTGCGCAATTCTTTTAGGGCCGCAAACTCTCCTTTTGTGATGTTTGGGCGGGGTATTTCAGCCCTTTTCAAAATATGGCTAGTCTCTTGTCGTATGTTCTCTGCTTGTGATTCTGACATTTTGTGGACTTTCATCATTGTATGTAGTGCTGTCTCCACACCACATATGATAGATTCCACAGGTATCTTTTTGGGGGCAACTGCATAGTTCATGCCCTTAGCAAGCACTGAAGTTGCATCTGGGCTCAGCGCAAGGGTCGAAATGTTGATAACTACTTTATTTTGATCAAGTTGTTTTCGATCTCCTTTTTTGGCTTGGTTGAGCCTCTCAAACTTATGTTTCTGTCTCGCATCTGTTGACTGCTTACACCTTAGTGCTTGTTGGTAAGTTATATTGTCAATTTTATTCCAATCTTCTTCAATTAGGATTGTACTCAGATGCAGGTGTAAATTGAAAAGGTCCCGAGATGTTCCATCCAGTTCGCTGCGCACATTATGGATTCTTTCCCTTAGTAGCGCTGCTTCTGCTCTTTGAAACACCCTCTCGGCTTTCCGGGATGCGATATGTCTTTTAATACGGATGTGTACTGGTACGACCGATTCCTCCTTGCATCTCTTGAGGAAAGCCAGGCTGCCCAATAAATGGTTCCTACGCTTCCTCAGATTCTCCAAACGGCGTACCATCGTGTGAACTTCCTCCCCATAGAGGTTAGTCAGGTAAGTTTTTAGATTCTCACGGCCAAAAGCATTTTTGTTGTTTGTTTTTGGGGTGTTATGCCGTGTTGCGCTAACTCCTTCTTTAGCCGACGTTTCGGACAGCGTTGCAGTGTCCATCATCAACAGCTCTTGGTATCCGGTAATTGACGGCTACACCAAAGCTAAACGCAAATAACATGTCTAAGTATACTCCAATACCATAAAATAACACAATATAAAACCATTGCATTTATACCTTGATACTGGGTACATCTACTCTAATCGCTGTCAATCGGTTTTCTAATTCTAGAATTCGCCACAAGATGGCGCCACTTCCGTTGGCATTTCGCACTTGGACGGGACCCAGGCTAACATAAATACTGAGCTTTCCGAATTCGCCACAAGATGTCGCCACTTCCGTTGGCATTTCGCACTTGGATGGGCCCAGGCCACAAATAAATAAGCACAAACTCGACAACCAAAATTCACACATCTTCGGATCTACCGGATCTGCCCTGATGATGGACACTGCAACGCTGTCCGAAACGTCGGCTAAAGAAGGAGTTAGCGCAACACGGCATAACACCCCAAAAACAAACAACAATAATACTGACAAATCTAAACGAACATGAAATAGAACAAGACACAGAAAAAAAAAGATAACGGTCACAACTAGTAATCGATCCAAGTATCTCTTGTCTTATCGGGACAGACGTCTTAAACAACTTGTTTTATTTTGTTTTCTATATCTGATCTATTTCACGTTTCATTTTAGATATATTAGTATTATTTTCGTCTTCAATAAATTGTATCGTTTATTAAGAATAATGACGAATCACGTGATATTCAAAATTGAATTGAGTGTGGATTTCTAAGCGGGTGAAATAGCCTTACTTCATTAATAATCGCGATTATCATTGCAATTAGTTAATTAATGATACAAGCAATTGAAAAGTACTTTTACTTATCAAAATAACATCTGATGTGATCCATTCACGACAGGAAAATGTGCATTATGCTATTATTTTTATAATTAAACGGAAGATCAATTATTTTTTTTTACTCTCTTTTGGAAATTATTTACGATCGATCGACATCATATACCGGTTACCACATTCCACTTGAAGTGAAAAATTTCACATGTTAAAATTAAAATAGTGTACCTACTTACATATTTCTTAAAAGCATTTAAACATGTGAATTTACGAATGGAAATCTAACTGTAATGTGTAAAATAATCGTTTTCTCCCGCTAATGAAATTGTTTCTCTAAAAATCTGTTCACTATCAGAATTGCCCTTGTGAAAGACCACCAATCAGAATCGAAACACTGCTTGAAATGGCTTAAGCCATCCGTGATGACCAGGTCTGAATATTCAGGTATTTCCAAACTTTCCCCTTTCCATATCATTCCCTTCCACCTCTATTCCATAACTTACCTCAATTATTTTAAACATATATATATTTTTTTTAAATGGTTCAACTTAAGTTTTTTATAACGAAAATTACTGATAAAGAAAAATCAAAATCAAAACACACATACTTTTTAGCCAAGTGTATTACAAACGTTATTTTCATCTCACTTTTTTGACTTTTCATATATAAATTATATTTATAAAAAAAAATTGGTTTCATAGAGGTGTAAATTTTATTTCTGCTGTGATTAACTGGATTTTAATATAAAGGGTGGTGTTTTTTTCTTTCTAACACCGTTTAGATCATATATCTCACCACGAGAATAAGGAAGACAACGATAGCTGAGGGATTGAATAATAAACTTTCCTTACACTCAACCTTATCAAACTCTAATGAAAGTATTCTTCAATAAAATGTGTCTTTACAACATATAAAAAAAATATTATTATTGCTATGACATTCCTTTAAGTGAGCAGTAATGGGTACAGGAAGATTAATGCGTTTCTTATAGAATGCTCTACCGTTTAGATCAGGGGTGGGGAACCTGCGAGACTTTTTAGTGCGGCCCGCGAGCAGATTAACTCAAAAAGAAAGAAAAAAATACTTTGAGAACGCGACAACGGTTTCCTTTCACGGTGTTTCAAACAAATTTTTGAGGCATTTTTCAAACCCCAGGAAAGGTATAATTTAGCTGATAGGTACTTACACATGCACCTACGTTACTGAAAATCGAACATCCCTTTTTAATTTCTTATTATTTTACTAATAATAAATTAAATGTGTGATGCTTATTAAACTGAGTACTCGCTTACAGATAAAATTACAGTTGTGGATCCATCTGCAGACGCATTTCTAAGGAAACTATTCCCATGTTTTAAGTGCATTTATAAAATACTAGTTTCAGTTCTATGTGCTGCTAAAGAGGAGGAAACCCTTGTATGTTCTGAGTGTAGTTATAACCAGTTTTGTGATCAGAATGTAATGATCAAATTCTTGTTTTGGATTTATAAATCCAAGATGCAGATTGTGTGCTGCGAAAATTGGCGAAATCAATTTTCATGTACTGGGTGTAGTTTTAATCAAAGCTTTAAAGTCGTATAAAGATTCAATCTTAAGTTAAAAACAGTTTTTTGTTTTGTTTTGTACGAAAATTCGATTTGCGGCGGTTAAAGTGTTAAAAAAGGCGATTAAATTTCTACAACGGATTCATCTGCTAACGTATATCGAAGGAATCCATTCGCATGTTTAAATTCTCGTTTCACACAATATTCTTCGAAATTTCTAGGAAAACCATTTGCTTATTCCGAGTTTAAAGATTATTTAAGCTCATTGACTTTTATGCAGAATTACTCTTAAGATTTTTATTTTTGTTTTCTGATTAAACCAGTCTTGTGTTTAGAACGCAACTTAAAATTCAATTTGCAAAACCACGTGAAGATGCAGCTATAAATTTCTAGTAGTACACCCATTTGGGAATCATGATATTCGGTCGCGCATATTCGATG
The DNA here is from genome assembly GCA_026573805.1 of Hesperophylax magnus. NCBI lineage: Eukaryota > Metazoa > Arthropoda > Insecta > Trichoptera > Limnephilidae > Hesperophylax > Hesperophylax magnus. The sequence continues at coordinate 2,768,273 of JAIUSX010000071.1, forward strand.
AATTATTTGTCAGGAGTGATAAAAAAATATATTCCGACACCCCCCGCCACCAAAATGTAAGTGCGGCCCGCATGTGATACATAAACATCCAACTTGTCATCGAAGGCGAAAAGGTTCCCTACCCCTGGTTTAGATACTTCTTCACAATAAATTTATGAAAAGGCATTAAACATTTTTGTGGTGCATTCAATTATCGTCTCATAAGTTATATTGTTACGCAATGCATTCATTAGTAAGAGTAGATGCCATCAAAATCTACCGCTCTTGCGGAACATCCATGGGCTTCGGAGACTGGGTTCACGGTTATGCCTGAATACATAATAAATTATTATAGCAGGCGAGATTGTATCTATTTACATATTCATTGAGAAAGCTTTACAATCAGATTATGATTGTATTCAAGTTAATTCTATTGAAACTGCTTCTTATCAAAACGGGAAAGGATCATAAGCTTGATGTTGACTGACATGATGTTGACATCACCATGAAAAATAAAAATCATAAAAATATCTCTTCTTCTTTTATTTTGACTCTTGACTCAAGTGTTTGATTCAATTAATCGTATTAATTATTAATTAACTTGTATTAAGTAGTTTAGATTAAGCAGTTTCACAGACATTTTGTGTACTTCTCTCATTTTTTCTGTACACAATAATTTTCTTATGTACATTTTTTTAACTTTATTTGTAAAAATGTTTATATGGCTGTTAAAGTTAACCCGTGAGAAAAAGTTGGTTAATTACTGTACGTTTCTATGTTTTCTCCTAAATATGCAAAAAAAATCTTCCGTCTCATATTCTCCTTACACTATTTCCTTCGTTTATCCATTCTAAGTGCGTAAACCATCTAAGCGTCCCTCGCTTAATCTTAAATGTTCATCAATTTATTCATTTTTTATTTATTTATGTCTTTATTGATTTTTTATGTATTAACTTAAATGTAATTTTTTATGGCAGACAGAACATTGCACACACCGCTCTGTCCAGCTGAAATAAACATTATTATTATTATTATTAACTATTACGCTTACATTTATCAGCTTTGCATTATTTTCAGTTCTACAATTTTTTAACACTATCGTACAATGTTTTACCACACTTACGCCTCGGAGCTCTTATTCTGCTTAGTTGACGTTAGAAAAAAATATATGTTTTGGGATCTTTAATTACCACAACTTATTATTTAAATCACATTTTTAAAGGAGATGGTGCACATAATATTACTACATTTTCCAGGAATAGTACTAGTATATTTTTTCCTACGCAAAACGAAAGCCGATGGGGGGGTGTAATATTATTTTGAAGAACACGTGTTCCGACTTCCTCATAACATATTCGTGCTTTACTGAAAATTTGTAATGAAATTTGTCAAATCATTATAGGCCTTTAGTCCCGTTTTTAACAGGAATACCAATAATTTGACCAGATTTTGAATAAATTAACAATATTTTAAATCAGTAAGTTTTCTCCGTGCATTGTTAATAATTATTTCATTAGACATGCGTATAACTTTGGTATGTTCACCAATACATTATACAATATTATCTACATTAAATTTAACGCGATAATTTCTCAGTTGCTTCACACGACATGTGAAATATTACTCCCTGGTGTTCCGTTTTTTCAGAACCATTTTTATTGATTTATCGGTATAATATTTTGAGCCGGTAACCAAAAAACATTTACTTACTTAATTAATTTTACTTATTATTATTTATCTGAACACGCATTTAAGTGTAGGTTATGTAAGAAAAAAGTATCCAAATTAATTTAATAATAAAAATTATCAGAGAAGACGAATTATACAACCTAAACAATGTAAAGTTTTAGGAGCTTTAAAATCAGTATTTGTTTAAAACCCATACTCACAAGAGAAATCACTAGAGAGGACTATTAAAATGTTATGAATTATTATGCCAAAATGCCGCAGTGCTTTTAACATGGTCACTTCGGTTCCAGTTTTTGCAGCCCTTGTAAGAACCCGGGTAGCATGTTTAAGGGAGAGGATATACCTCTCCGGAAATGTCCTTATCGTGTAATCCCGCCGCGAGTCCAAATTCCAGAATCTTAGCGCACTGGAGAGATGTATCGGCACCGTCAATATCAAATAGTACAGATAAATATCATCTTTTTAGTCCTCGAACAGCAAGCGACTACCCTGGAGGTCGCGGGTTCAAATCCCGGTGTACGCAAGTTAATTTTATTTGATTATTTTGTGTTATTTCACAATTTACTCATTAAAAATAATATATCAAATTATAGTGATTTTTTTGACGTATTATGACGTGTCGCGCGACCTTCTTCTTTAGCCAACATTTCGGACAGCATTGCGGTGTCCATCATCAGGGCAGATGTGTAATCTGCCCTTTCATCAGATTACACATCTGGCCTGATAATGGACACTGCAACGCTGTCCGAAACGTTGGTTAAATAATGAGGTAGCGCATCACGGTATAGTGCCCCAAAAACAAATCACTAAAATACTATTGGTCGTGAAAATCTCAAATCATATCTGAATATATCAAATGTTTCAACATTCATTATGCAACAAATGTTTAAACTTGAAGTTTAACATTGAAATTTGATGAATTTCTAAAATGTTGTAAAGCAACCCGTCCTTAATCTATTCAACAAAGATTTTCGATAAACGAAAAAGTTTGATCAATTTCACCAAAAGTGTGAAAAAAAAAGTTTATTTCAGGCTCACGGACACGCCAACAGAGACTAAAAAGAACTAAGTAATTAAAACAAATAATTTAGTACCATTATATGTGCATGAATTAAAACGCTTGCAAAACCCACTACGTAATAATATTATATTTGCGTTAGAAGTAGGTAAGTACCTACCTGGAAGATTTCTTTCCGCGGAAGAAATCGAAGCTGCGCGAGCATGGAACAACAATCAGGTACGGACGGCAGGTACCGCAGTCTCGCGCTCCTAGTAGCGATAGGTCATGACTCATTTTTGTAATAGTGGGAGCCACGGTACTAGCTCAATATTTTCGTACGGCTCAAAGAGTCGACTCAATTGCACGATGGCTCAATTGAACAGGAGTCGTGAGCTCAGAGAGTATTGACAATTAGAAAATTGTGCTCGATGCGGCTCATAGCTCCCAGCTCCCAGCGTTTGAATGATCCTAGGACTCTTGTTACCAGTATCCCGCCTCGTAACACGAGATAAATAAGACACTAGATAGTTAGTAAGTGTAGATACATACATCCAAGTCCAGATGTCGTACTGTCAGACGCCGTTAACGTCTCTGAGTATGTACCTAATAACCATTAAAACTCGGATAATTTTAATGTCGCTATTTTTGTAAAATATCACCTCATGAAAGGGGTGACCGCTCTATTGATCCGTGGTAAGGTTTAGCGGGAGTCGTACAAATACGGCACATCAAAAAGAGCTAGCACAATTTTAAAGCGCGCTCATGAACGGCTCATCACTAGTTCCTAGCTCTCTCGTGGCCCGATAAGCCAGCACTGAGCACTATAGCAGAGATGGTCTGATTGATACAATAATATACCAGGCTAGTCGGGATGGCATTCCGAAGCAGCCCGACAGGTTGCTCTGCACCAGTCACTGGTGCACACTCCGCCCTTCACCGTTACGCGCATACGCCGCGAGGTCTAGTGCGAATATTACTAAGTACACATTAGTTCCTATGTGCAATCCTGCGTTTTTTACACTTGATTCTGTGATGCTGACTTGAGATAAGGGAGCGTATTGGAACTGTTGGATATTTTACACGGAGAAAAATAACTATTAACTATTATTATGAATATTGCTAATTTATTAAGAATTTCTTAAAATTATTTGAAATCCGGTTACAAACAGGATTAGGTCCTTAAATAATGCATAGATAGGTTGTAAATGTCAATATCATCGGCATCGTGATAATTTATTCAAAATTTTCTAAAAGTTTATCAGGAAACCTGTTAATTCATTCGTTAATGGCCACAATCCCGTCTTTAACCTGATTAACAACAATTTTTAGAGATTGTTAATAAATTAGCAATACTATTTTTTCTCCGTGTAGTACATTCCAAATAAAAACATAGATATTGTGTACCTATCCTTTGACTGAGTAGGTTTTTGTAATTTTATTCGAATATACATAAAACATTAATTAAGCAGTTTATACATAGTACATTACAAACAAAAACATACATATTATGTTCCGACCTATCCTTTCACTGAGCAGGTGTTTCCCTTATAATATATTTCTTCTTGTTCACCAATTTATTTATTTATTACGAATTTGAGGTATGTATAAGTATAAAAAGGTCATGGGGATAGTTTTATTATGTTGTGACACGTGTCAAAAGATAGTGGTTGTTGAATTGACTGTAAGTGACGTTGAAAATGTCAATGGCCAATGCAGAATCGTTAAGCAGTTGAGTCGCTCTGTTGATTAGCGCTTTCTGTACAATAACTGAGATTTTTATAACTGGATTAAGAACCCTAAATAAATATTTGAGGCGCTTTATATAGCAATGAAATTATGGTAAACCTTATTTGTAGTACCTTGCTAAACCTAATAAATGTTAAAAAAAGAATTTATATTATAAATATTATGTAAATGTTTCCTTTTAGTTAATGCAGGCTAATGCTTTCGCATTCAATACTCTATGGAAGGATTGCCAATAGTTAATTCCCATCACCATACTTAAATCATAAATATAGTGTAGTATACAAAATAAATAATGGATGGCATTTCCACATTAGTATAATGAACGGAAGAAATATTTTTATAAAAGGTATTACATTATATTTGTTACGCAATGACTTTAAAATTATATGTGATTTTATTTAAAGCATCCGCAGCTTGATAACCGTAAAACAAACTAATTTTGTGTAAATAAATTCAAAATGTTTGCTAATTATGTTATTATTACAACAAAATGATGATCTTCCTACATTATATTACATGCTTATACCAGTGTTAGCGTTTTGGCAAAAGATAATAAATCTGATAATTTTAATGACATGAATATTTGTTTATTCGCATATCCGTACTAATTACTTATTCTTGAAATTATAGGTAATGATAATAATATAGCGTATTATACATCCTTTGGAATAAAGTAGTGGCAGAGTGAAGACACTTTAACTTATATTTGAATTTCACGTTTGTTTTCGGTAATAAATTAATGTTGAAAATGGAAATTAACCCACTACCTCACTCTGAAACTCGTCAGATAGAATCGACGACAATGCATTCTATGACAATCTATTGATCTATTATATCCTGATGAAGCTTGGTCTAAGCGAAACCGGTCGATGTGTAAAATAATAAATATTCGTGGTTAAATACAAAGTGATTGTTTTATTTTTAAAAATATAATGTCTAACCACCAAGTAATAATGCGTCTTATGAAAAAGAAAAAAAAAAAAAAAAAAATCTATTAATCTTTTTGTGTTAAACAAGTACACACACGCAGCTTATACGCATTTCACTGAAATAAAAGTTAACACACGAAATAAATGCCGGTCCTACATGATCAAGATTTGGTTCAGTTGTTGGCGTGGTTGACTACAGTCACGGGGAGGGAAGGTTAAATCCTAAGACATTTTACAATGGATGTATCATAATTGGTTGATTATTAATAGAATTTTCTTGTTTTCCCAATGATGACGAGAGGTACTAACACTGGATTATTTCTGGTTAGAGTGGTTGTCTTTTGAGTTTTGTTGTTTGAGTTGGTACGTTGGTACCAACATATTTATAAAAATACGTTCTTCACTGAAAAGACAAATAATGCATCTTTAGATTCTATCCGGTACACACTGTAGCAATATAGTATGTGAGGCCAGTTCATTACGTAAGAAGACATTAATTGTGCAGAGATGAGATTTTAAAACTATTAAGCGGACCCTAATCCATCTTTCGATAAGGAACTCCAGTATTTTATTTTCAGCCGTAATAAAAATGTTTTTGTATGTTTTCAGAATAGCAATGTTATTTTTAACTAGTTAAACTTTTTGGTATTTTGCAGCAAAAAAAAAGTGACAGAAAGCTGTTTTTTTTTTATTTTTTTTACAAAATTTAAAAATGAAAGGAAAGGGGCGTTTTCTACGTGAAGTTAGCTGTGTTCCATTACACGGCTATTCAAACTTTTCAGAGATGTAGATAAATAAATATTTATCTAAATACGTATGTTTTTCTTATTTTTAAAATACATGAACATCACGTGAAAAATATGAAAATTCATGTTTTTGCCCGAAATTGTGAAATTCCCTCATTCTGGTCGCGTTTTTTAACAAAATGTTAAATTCGTCGAAACGAAAACATTAACGTCGATTTAAGGTACCTACTCTATTTTTTTTCGACAGTCGTTTAGGAAATGCTTATCTAACTCATAATAAATAATACGTTTAACTTAACAATTTAAGTTTATTTATACGAACGGGTCTAAGAAACGAATTTGTAGAAAAATTTAACGATTTTTTCGCAAATAATTTCATCGTGAGAATATGCAACCTGTTATCTCACCAAACTGTATTTTCATATGTACGCTTTTAATTTAAATGCATTTTTGTGTTCGCGTTTACTTTTTATAAACGAGATAACTGTAATTTTATTTTTCTGATTTATTTGTCCGATCTATTCTCAGAAGCATTGTTTTACAATGCGTATACATACAACAAGTAAAGTACGTTTTTCGCGGATATCGTGTGGAGATGATACTTAACAGTGAAAACCTGGATAGATCAATACAAGTTTACTAATGTAGTACCAATCAGTGGCTTAAAGTATTTTTTTCAAATACGAAACTATATATTTTAGGATATGATTGAAGATTTTCACGGCTAAAAGTGTTGTAGTCAGTATACTGAATGCTGGCATAATACCCCAAAAATAAATCACTATTAAACTATTTTACTCCCTTTTCAAACCGAAAAATTTAACTTTTTTAAAATTATTATTTGTATAATGGAAAATAATATTTTTCAGATGATGAGCACAATTTTTCCATACAAAAATATAGTTGAAATGTTATTAGAAATAAAAAACTTTTTTTTTTACATTAAAAATGTTGGAGTGCCCATTATTCCAACTTCTTCTTAAAAGCTCATGTTTTTTTTTCAATATACTCACTAGGATTTTTTTTTTCAAATTTTGTTGAGAATATTATGCCGTCATGTTTTATTTTTTACACTTAGATGGACATTTCAAAGCACCATAGTTCGTGGAGGAAATGACGCATGATAAATAGTGAGGTATAGTAATTTGGCTAAAACGAAAAATGCACACATATTAGCGACAACTTATTTATAATGTTCCTTTTTTGTGTACTTAATGAAAATGTAACTATAAAACAGTAAAATAAATACAGTAATTTTCATTTAACCCTATGGTAAAAAAATCACCATGCTACCAACTATTTACCAAAGTTGCATGATGGCGAATGTGTGATTTCTTCATTTGGATGGTCCACGTATCCACCATCTGACACACTAAACAGAGGATGTTAAAACGCAGCACTTTGAAGAAATAACCAAATTAGCATCAATAAAACCGTAATAAAAACCGTTATGCTTTCTGTGATCGGTAATATTATCCACTTGTGTGCGGAGAACAAAAATGTTCCCGCAACACATGGCCACATTAACACGTGCTTCCGTAATTATAATAAATGAACATATTATTATTCTTAAGGATTAACAATCTTCTAACCCATCCAGCGCTTGAGGGTCATATATGAGCGGGCGTCCATATATTATAAAAGTATTTCTATCTCTTTTAGAAAGAGAAATAATATTTTTTCTAGTTTGCTTATTCTACTGGAATAAATTAATAAAATCCTAAAAGTAGCCAAAATGAATAATTCACATTTCGCGCCGCTATCGTAATAATCGTCAACCTATTCCTTGTTTTTTTTTATTATATGAATGAGATAAAATTGAAGGTACAGTTTTCTTACAAATTTTTCTATGATTGGAGTGACAAATTAAGTAACGTTTAGCGGTTAGCGTTTTTGACAAAATTTTTCACGTTTGATATTAAAATGTTATTATTTAGAAATAGTAAATTTCATTTTAAATGCATACTTCGGAAAATTTTACCCAGTTTATAAAACAGTATTTTGTTTACGGAAAATTAATGAATCAGATGTATCGCAATTGAAATACACAGAAAACATTGCAAACTGAACAAATGTAATGAAAGTACTGAATGGTTAAGTGATTTAATATTATTTTCTCACAACATCAAAAACATAAACATATATTCTATTAGAGCGACGCAACGGGAAATAATGCAAAATTACAAAATCACGTGTTTTTGGATTCAAAATTAGATCGCTTAGAAACATTATGGAATTAAAACAATGATAATAATTAAATATTTGTGGGAAATGATTAGTGCATTTGATAACGGTCTAATGGTAGACTATGCTCAAGATATTGAATATAATCCAGACAATTATAAATGGCTTGCCTTCCTGAACAATAAATAGCCCGCGACACGTGAGGTTGACGGAGCCACTTTATTGTTTATTGGCTTCACTAGAGTGTTTACTATTGGTGAGAGCTAGAATGAAATAATTACTTTATTACTTAAAATTTTACTGCAACTTTTAATACCCATACTTTATATTGTTTGTTATTTGTAGCTTTTCTTCGCCAGAGATTTACTAGGGAGTAATGATAGGATATAATGAGGAGAGGTGTGTATGAGGAAAATTATCTAGAAGATTGATGGTGATTTAATAGCACTTAATTCTTAATTCAATAATTTATTACTTAATTTAAAAGCAATTTTAAACATCATCTTAGCGTCTGCTATTGCTATCCGGCTTCCCTTAAAAAATATGTAAACTATAAACTCATTCTAGAGAAATTAAAAAATTGCAACCACTTGATGAAAGAAATAAAGTTATTATGAAACTTTTTTACAGACTTGATTTTTATTTTTTTTATTTAATTATAGATAGCCCTGATTTACTTAGTCTGATTACCTTCCATATACCACTAGAACTACTCGATCGATTTAAAAATAATAATTCATGAAATGGTACATCACAATAAAATCCTCTGCGGCAACAAGAATACCAGTACTGAGTCATGTATAGACTCGCTTGTAATACGATATTATCATATCTGAATAAAGTTAGAAGAAGGCTGTAATAACATACCTCCATAGTAATAATTATAATCAATGTTAGCGTAACACCATACTTCTGAATGGGTTCTATATAATTATAATAGCAATTTTTACTTCAAGATTACCGTTCTCCTAAATTATTATGTATTTCGCATAATTGTAAAAGCCTGTATCGGCGTATAATATAAATAAATAAATAATATTTATTTACATAACATACATAATTTTTTACGGTAGGTACAGTGGGTATCAAATCATATTTGCGTTAAACATTATCAAAACACGATAAACAAGAAATACGACTATTGAAAATGTCCTGTTTGGAATTCATTAGTAATATCTTGTTATTTCAATTTATTTATATAAATTTATCTAAAATAATACAGTTGCTATACTTAAATAAATATACACCATATGGTGTTAATTATAAAAAAATCTACTATCTAAATAAACGGAATACTTTTGCAACAGGAGAGCCGAGATTTCTACACAATACATTAAACAATTGTAAATTTTCATTTTATATATACAATAAGATTATTATTTAATTTATAAAACAAATGTTAAATATGATTTAAGATTTTCACGGCCAAAAGTATTTTTGTTATTTGTTTTTGGGGTGTTATGCCGTGTTGCGCTAACTCCTTCTTTAGCCAACGTTTCGGACAGCATTGCAGTGTCCATCATCAGGGCAGATGTGTTTTTTTTTATTTGTTTGTTTGTTTGTTTTTTTTTTGTTTTTTTTTTTTTTAAAAAAACACATCTGCCCTGATGATGGACACTGCAATGCTGTCCGAAACGTTGGCTAAAGAAGGAGTTAGCGCAACACGGCATAATACCCCAAAAACAAATAACAAAAAAAAATGTTTATTTAAAAAACTAGTTCTAACGTGTAATTGTTATTTCAACTTTTTTTACAAATGATTTGTTATTAAGTACATCTAATTGAATTTAATTTTTGTTTTCGGAAATGAATGGATGTAAATCTTGGAAGCGAAAATTAGCCCACTTTCGTGGCTGCTAGAGTAGTTCATTCCAGTTCCTGGGTAGAAAGGTTCAATTCTCACTCCGACCATTTTTTAAGTTTTAAAATAGGTCTATTGTATTAAAAAAATGTTTTTTACTTGTAGATTATTATTTCACAAATTAAATAATATTTTTTTCTTATATTTCATAAAAACTAAGAATTTAAATTGAGCTCAATATGTATTGACGAATAAAATGGATCAAACCATTTTTGCTGTTTGTTTTTGGGGTGTTATGCCGTGTTGCGCTAACTCCTTCTTTAGCCAACTTTTCAATAACACATCTGACCTGATGATGGACACTGCAATGCTGTCCGAAACGTTGGCTAAAGAAGGAGTTAGCGCAACACGGCATAACACCCCAAAAACAAATAGCAAAAATACTTTTGGCCGTGAAAATCTTAAATCATATTTGGATCAAACCATTATTTTTATATTTACAAGTTTCATGAATTTTTACGAAAATTATTGTAATACGAGTATGTGAGCAAAATTCATAACGACATAGCTCATCGTTCGAAGGCTTTTGCTGCTCCGGATATCATTTGGTATTGATTCTAGTTAATATAATTATATCTCATAACAACACTCGAACAACGGGACAAACTTAATTTGATAACTATTTTGAGTGCCTACGAAAATTCGAGCGAGGTCAAGCGATGATTTGGCGTTCCCTTATCACGATGCTTAGGGAACTCGTCAGATATTATTAGTGATGGAAGTCATAAAAAAAGAGTTTCAATAGCCTGCCCACTAATGCCCCTTTAACAGTTGCGGGGCGCAGCAGGTGGCAGAGCTGAAACCGAACTGAACTGAGCAATGAACTTCAGTTCCGCTATGCGAAAACTAAACTCTGCCAGTGTTTGACATGCCTGTTGAAAAAAAAATATTTTTGCGATCAGCGACGTAAAAATAAATTTACAGACGCCTGAGCATTTTTTTAACCGCCCCACAGCTGATTTCCATTGGTATTCAATGTGTTCTATCCGGTGACCGGATAAATCATCAAAATGATAATTCATCACATCTCTAAAAAGTTATAAAAAGTCATCGAAAGTGATGAAACAAAAACTTTATTAACTGGGTTAAGTAGGTTAGGTTAGGTTAAATTTTTTTTTCATCGTTTTTAATGATTTTATATCACTTTTTAAAGGTGTGTTGAATAGTCACTGTGATGAGTTATCATGGAACCGTTCTATCCTTACGGCCCCACTGTATTCCCAAATAATATGTAATACTCTTTTTTTATTGGATCATCTTTTCATTAATAACTTTGAAGTTGATACCCATCACTGTAATACATCAGTGTAGAAGAATATATTACTAATAAACATAAACGAAACACGAAGCAGAATCTAACCCAGGATCTCTGTATTAACGAGTCAACGACTTTGACCACTTTATTTTTCTTTGTCTTGTTCTTTTTCATGTTTCTTTTAGATTTATTAGTATTATTTTCTTCTTCAATGATATATTACATTGAAGGGTACAGCCTTCAAAATTTATTAAAGATTAGATGGTCCAATAAAAAAAAACAGAATATTCATTTGGACTTAGAAAGAGCTTATAGGTACGCCATATGAACAATAAAATCGAATATGTTTATCCGAGACACTATTTAAGTTACAAATAAATTCTTTAAAAAAAGGACAGCTGCCAAAAAGACGTACAATAATTAGGTTCCATGTTCCGTTCAGTTTCTTTTAGATTTATTAATATTATCTTCTTCAATAATATTTTAAACCATTTTAGTTACTTCGGGTTTATAAAGGGTTTTTGTGATGTAACACATGCCCTACCTTATAGTTGTTTTGCTAAAACAAACGTTTAGCAATACCCATGCAAATTTAAAGCTACATAGGCACACACGAGAGTGTTTTTCTTATATAAACTTGAAAACTATTTTCGCGGCAAAGTTTTGCAGTTAAATTTATTTTGGTATTTTTTTAAAGTTATTTGAAAAGTCTAAATGATTTTGTTTTCATGTAGTTTTCTTAATGTTTTGGCGCCAGGTCAGTTGCCCAGTCTGTTGCTACGGTCGAACGCCACTATTAATACATCTCTCTCACGAGAAGATAATAACGTGATAGATGTAATTAAAAATCGCCATTTTACCATCACCAACCGGGGATTAAAGAACTCTAGGAAAATATTACATCGATACGAAGAAATGCTCTTTATATAATAGTAACTTATTTATGTTTAGTCACCAGATCTGAAAATCTAGGTACTTCTAAATCGCCCTCTTCCCCTATCGAAACTTCATTCAGCCTCAAAAAAATCCACAAATAGGAAGCCATAGTTTCACTAGATCTGGACAGATCTTAGAACTTTGGCTATATTTACTGACCACTCCGCTTATCCTCAAATACAAAAGATTCACATAAGAACATGTGTGTCTATTTTGCTGATGACTCACCATTATGAATAGATTGGTTGAACCATAGATACCAGGAGTCAGGCAAACTAGAGTTGAGAAATATGTAACTAGTTCAACTAATTATTGTCACACTTCATGAAATATGATTACGCAAACAAATTGTTATAAATAGATGCCTCGCATTCAATAATGGTAAGAAAAAAAGATAATAAGAAAAATAGATCTTTCTCTTGTCCTCTTTTTCCGACTGTGGGAATCGTAAATATTAAGCAATCTCCGCAACTAATCGATTATGACAGAAAATGAATATTCAAAATACGAAAATGACTGTTTACTTGCCAGAGACGATTTCGCATAATCGGATGCTTGTGAAACGTCTCCAGTAAAATTTTCCAATAATACCAATTACCGAATCAGTGACTTCTTTCATCACCTCCCATAGTTTAGATTTCTGATCTTGGTTCCTTTTCAAACAATTTATTCAATTTAAAAAGTAATTTGTACATTATTAGCAAAATTGGCATCTGTGAAGTCTCAGCTTCCGTGTTCATTGCCGTTGTTTCACCATTAGCATCATTAGGAACCACTGTCCTGTCTTGTGACTTGGTATCATTACGGGAAATTAGAGAAAGGTAAGAATATCAACCATTATCGGAACTAGTTTCCAAACCTAATATTAGGAAAATAAAAAACTAAGCAACAAGTACTTTCAATCAGAATATTATTAGATTAGTCGAAGTCAAATACGATAGTTTATTTTCAATACTAAAGAAGTTTTGTGTTGTACCTTATTAAAAAAATTTATGTGTCCAATTAAAAATATTATCATGACAAACAAACTTTTGCGTCGAGCGTAATTTTTTGAAACGACCATTTTCACCCTTATATGTGTATCAGTGATACATACATTCTTGTGATACATATTGACAGAAATATTAAAAAAAAAATGTATCATCTTACGAAATCACAATTATTGTTTGTATATGTGCATCTTTATTTTGTTCTACGCGGAGAAAACTAAACGATATAAAATATTGCTAATTTATTAGGAATCTCTGCATTTATACGTAATACGGTTAAAAACGGGATTCCAGGCGTTAAACAAATGTATTGACAGGTTTCCTAATAAACTTTCATTTGTTATCGCGACGTCGAAATTCTAATAAAGTCGCATTTTGTTATTGTATATTATCATGACAAATGCAGGCGCATGAACATGTTTTCCAATATATTAGGAATTTACTAAAAGTTTATTAGGAAACTGCTTGCATTCCCGTTATAATCCCGTTAAATTAGCAATGTTCATTTTTCTCCGTGTGCGTGTGAAGATTCCCTACATTTCGCTCTAATTAAAGATTACATTTCAGTATAGGCACATTTCAACAAATTTTAACAAACACAAAATAACACTAACCGACCAGTTAGACGAGCGTACAAAGAAAACATAAAAACTCCGACAGTAAATTCAAGCTTTGAACAAAAACACTACCAATACCATGCTATAAAAGCATTCAACAGTGTAAAAATTGAAATTAAAATTGAGGAACATAAAAATAAATTCACACACAAAATTACAAAATGGATTAAAGAACAAAAAAGACAATATTACCAAAATGTCATAGCATAAAATAAAACCTACACGTAACACACAAAACCAATATAAACACACATCACTCACAAACACACAAGATTATATTTTAAATGTATTATTTTCTCTTTAAATGTATTATGTAGATTATATTTTCATATTATAAAATTAAGGCCTCAGTACGGGCAAGCCACCCAGTGAGGCCAACATTACTGGAAAATTTTGAAATGTAAAAAATATTATACCAAATAAAAAAATAAAAATTACAAGATGGCTTAGAACATATTTTACCACCATATGAATTGTCAGCTACTTAGTATTTTTATTCCCTCTCCTATATTTATCTTTCCGCATAAAAGGTTTCAGTGTGGAATTCCCAATCTCACTTAGAAAGATGTCACAACGGACGACGTGATAAACAGTTAAAAATTCTGGGTTAGGGAGTTGTGAAATGTCATCATAGAAAATCAATTAGGTACATAATTCTTAAATTGTTTCAATGTATATATTGTATAAGGCATTCAGATCTCAATAATATTTGCGTAACAAGTTTTGAAAACAGTTCAAATGCAAAAGGTAATAAAGCTCCAACCGTATATTTTCTAGACAACTCATTTACATGTTTTTCACAGTTCATTAGATTGTTGTTTTCTCAAGTGTTTCCCAGTCAATTTCCAGTATTATGAAAGTTACGAAGTGGAAATTGGTAGGCACGATAACATTTACGATTTTTTAATTATTGTTGAAATTGAATCGACTTTATAAGATGCGAGGTAAATTGTTTCAAATTACTTCGAAGCACTGTGAAGTAATAAAAATTGTATGTCTCAAAAATTTTGTAGCTTAGAAATATAATGCATGCTTTAATTAAATATTGTTTTCTAGTTGAGCGACTTCATCACTTATTTCGTTAAGATTCCGACTTTATTTTAGAGATTTGCTAGGGTAAATTCAGCCACAGGTCTCTCCAATACACAAGGGCAGCGCCTCGCCTACTTCTGTACATGGCTTCTTCACTTACGTCGTTAAGATTCCGACTTTATTTTAGAGATTTGCTAGGGTCAATTCAGTCACAGGTCTCTCCAATACACAAGGGCAGCGCCTCGCCTACTTCTGTGCATGGCTTCTTCACTTACGTCGTTAAGATTCCGACTTTATTTTAGAGATTTGCTAGGGTCAATTCAGCCACAGGTCTCTCCAATACACAAGGGCAGCGCCTCGCCTACTTCTGTGCATGGCTTCTTCACTTACGTCGTTAAGATTCCGACTTTATTTTAGAGATTTGCTAGGGTAAATTCAGCCACGGGTCTCTCCAATACACAAGGGCAGCGCCTCGCCTACTTCTGTGCATGGCTTCTTCACTTACATCGTTAAGATTCCGACTTTATTTTAGAGATTTGCTAGGGTCAATTCAGCCACAGGTCTCTCCAATACACAAGGGCAGCGCCTCGCCTACTTCTGTGCATGGCTTCTTCACTTACGTCGTTAAGATTCAGACTTTATTTTAGAGATTTGCTAGGGTCAATTCAGCCACAGGTCTCTCCAATACACAAGGGCAGCGCCTCGCCTACTTCTGTGCATGGCTTCTTCACTTACGTCGTTAAGATTCCGACTTTATTTTAGAGATTTGCTAGGGTTAATTCAGCCACAGGTCTCTCCAATACACCAGGGCAGCGCCTCGCCTACTTCTGTGCATGGCTTCTTCACTTACGTCGTTAAGATTCCGACTTTATTTTAGAGTATTGTCTCGTCAGCATAATAAAAGAGTATGTGAAATGTGAAACGGTCTCTGCTACGGCAAAATTGTTTGGAGATTTCGTCTATCCCACCCCTGCAGAAAATGGCGTGTGGACGGTTACCAATAATAAGGCGTTTTTCTCATTAAAATAAAATAAGTTCTGTACGACCCCAGAGGAGAACGCAACGGGCCCGACTTTCTAATCATCTTCGACGAAAAGATTTCTCGTGACGGATATCGAATTAATTGAGAAAACACATTTAATCTTGCTTGAGAAGTACACTCTGGCTCGCCTGCCCGTGAAAGTTCGTTAGCTCCAGGGAAAGTGTTGTACGGGTCGTTCCGAACATCGCACTGCTCACTCTGCGCACTATTCTACACTTTACGCAGCCAATTTACCATTGAAGATACATCAACGTTGCTTAAACTAATTTATTAATAATTCCCAGAATCAACAAAAGATCAACCCGAAAAAATAAAATTTAAAAGTTTGAAGGATTGAACCATCCTACACAGGAACTGTAGCAACAACTCTACCAATATCTGATCGGCTAGGACCGGAATTTATTTCGTAAATATAAAGTCACCCGATTTCAGAGAAATGCGTGCATGTCCGCGAGTGTGAACGTGATTGCCACCAAAAGGGGATAAAATGCATTGTCATCGATAACAAGTCTTTGTGCCGACTTTGATCTCGATCAGATGTTAGGAAGTAGGTTAATTTCCGCTTCCAAGATTAGCATTCATTCATTACCGAAAATAAAAGTGAAATTCAAACAGATGTATTTAAAAATTGAAATTAATTATTATAAGCAATAATTAGTCACCTGTAATATCAATTCAAATTGAAAATATATCCCGAGTAAAAATAAATGCCGACGACGGGAATTGAACTGCTTATAATAATTTATTATGCTTTGTGCTATGCATAGAAATCTTCTCTTATAAACATTAGTTTACACAATACACCACACCTTTACTCATTAAAAAATAATAAAAATTAAACATTTCAAAATATTTTAGTTGTGCTGGAAAACGCAAGGTGCCTTGTAATCTTCAGATTTTCTAGTTTCTGTGATAAATAATTATCCACATGGGTTCCACTGTTCTTTGCCACAGGGTCTTTTAATCTAGATGGAGTAAAATGTCTAATGATTCACTTAGTAAATGAAACTTTTTAAAGTTTGTTTTTTACAACTCTGTTTGAGTTATGTAGGTCGACCGGTTTCGGTTGCACTCAACCTTCTTCAGGACAGTGGAAATATAAGCTGTATGGATATAAAAACTATAAGTTGTATTTCTAATTATTTGGAATTTTTTTCGGGAAGTCCTGATTAAAATATTTTCCCTCCACACAAACCCTTAAAGATGACATCGGCCATGTCATCTTTGGAGGTTGATGTATCCAAAGCACGTCGTAGATGTCAGATTATTACATACATCGGATAAATTTGATTGACAAATAAAAAAAATTGTCATGAAAACGAAACATTTCAAAAATATAACTTATTGTTTTATTTCATAAAATCAGCTTATTGGCACGACGTACCTCATACGCATTCCAACTAGATCTGCCATATTTTATGATTTTTTCAAAATGAAATAGCATTATTTTAAATTATTGTGTATTACGCAAAAGCGTCAAACGTCAGAGTACGCGCTCTGATAGTTACAGTAACAGAATAAGCCAGTTAGCTGGTGTATGTCAACCTAGACGTAATACATTTGTGTTTGTAGTCGATTCATATATGGCCACCGATATAAAAGGCAGAATAACGAGATAATTGGTGATCTAATTCCGAATGAGGTGGTTTGCAATACGCGATGCAAACTTATCCCATTGAAAAGATGAGTTGCTCTAACCACCTTGCACCGTGTGAACGACTTTTGTAATGAAACACTTGGTCAAAACACAAAGCTTCCAGTGGAAAGGCGTTAGATATTGCGATATATATTGCTAGAGGCACTGTTTATGATTGGGTTACAATTCAATTCAAACCCTTTAGAATGTTTCAAGTCTGGAAGCTGTAATACTTTGAATCGTTTACAAAGTATCTTTTCAAATATTTCAGGAACCGTTCCTTTGTTGTGGTATTTATCCCATAAACATGAAAATGCGCAACTATAAACTACGTGTCTCGCTTTACAGATAGCGATAATCGCCACTTGTGGTTGATGAATACTCGTGTCTTCTAGAGTAGATTCCCAACGTTTACAGTTTACACCATACTTTACTTTCTAGCTGATTATCGCACAATTCTCCTGAGACAGAAGGGCCTGGTCATAAATTCTAAATGTTCTATTAACAGCCGTTTGTTGCGCGGTATATCATTTGGAGATATCGCGACGCCCTGTGGGGGGGCTGACTCGTGTTACAAGTTATTCATTATTGAGGATTATTATCATATTTACATAAACGACTGAGAAAAAGAGAAAATAGGTGTTTATGCTGTATAGCGTTTATCCCATCGTTCGCCGACGGTTTCTTGCTGGGACCGTCTCGCGGGTCTGTGAGAAGTAATACCCGTACTGATACTGAACAATTAGGAAAAAACGTGAATTGTATTCGCTCAATCCGAGCTCTCGTGAGAACAGTCTGCAACTGATAATGGCCCTGACACCGCTCAATAAGCCTCGGATAACAATAAAGAAAACAACTTATTGGATCTGCTCTTTCCGGAAGAATATGAATTATGCGCATGTTAACAACTGGCGGAGAGAGTTTTGGCGAGAACCCCCTTTTTATAACTGTAGCATCTGTATTGCAACAATTTGCATATTTCTTTTTGCCTATAATTAGAGGGGACAAAAACTTGAGATACGCGGTACTATGTAGCAGCTAAAGAGAAACGATTGGCAAAGTGCTGAGTGGTTTTGCACTTGCATTTAAACCGACAGAACCAGAAATCAATTCCCAGTAAATTCTGCATTGTTCTACACCTTCATTTCTACATTGCGCAAGTAGTAACTTTATCCCAACTGTAAATGTGATTTGTTTGGAAGAAATTGTCACTATGCAACTATGGAAATGCATGTAAATTTTGTATTTATCAATTCCTTACAGCAGAAAATATCACAACACCACAGCGCACATATTTTAAACACAAGCTGCACGCCTAATCGAAACCAAATACACAAACTCCGAAGGGAAAAGGATATGTTTAAGATGATTCTTGGATTAAACTAATAAGTTTGGAGACCTACAACTCATTTGAAGTTATGGAGGCAATGCTAAATATGATGATGTCAAAAGACTATAGGTTATAAAGTTAAAGGGATTAATATAATGACATTATAATCTGAAGAAAATGGGTTCATCGGTAAACCATTTCGACCGGTATAATATAAACCGGTGTACTGTTTCAATATTGTTTATATCCGAATATGTCTTTTCTGAAAGGCCAGTGAGGCCTGCCGCCTAGAGTACCCACAGTGAACTGCACTGACTGCACTCAGTGCACACATCCCAGCGCGCAGCGAACACTGTATAGTTACTGTGGGTACTCAAAGACACGCATTTCCTGTTCGCGGCCCAATCAGGTTCAATTAGACGATTTATCGATGGAGGTTCTGAATATACTTGACCCACTGACACAGGCAGTGCAGAGAGAGTGCATTGCTCGAGATTCTTAATTTAGCAGGGGTGATATCGAACTCCTTGCCTAGCAGCCTCCAACATCGTTCTAATTTTGTATTATTCAAAACCTTTCAAACTAGATTTTAATGTTTTCTTACTGACTTATATATAATAATGACATATATAATTCAAGGTTAGTGCTATTATTTCTTGAAATCAATGTTGCTTTTAACACAGGTGCCCACGGAAAATTTAAACGCAAGTAGATTTTTTTATTGAAATCGGTTAAATTAAAGTTAAAAAAAGTGATATCTTTGTTACCTTTCATAATACCTTTTATACCATTCTGAACAATGTGTTTCATTCTTAGAAATGTTTCAAAATATATACACTATTGAGCAGTTTCTATATTAAACTTGAAATCACAAAGCTTGTCTAATCGTCAAGTACCTGTGTTCTTTAATCGATTTATCATTAACATTTTGTGTTATTATGCCTTTACATTATGTTTTTTTTTAAATTTTATTATTTGCCGTATTTTGTAATTAAAATTGAAAAGATATGCATTCTAAATTGTGTTCGAAAGGTCCCAAGGACGTATATTGAATACATTTGGTTAGCTTTCAGGTTATATTACCTGTCCATGAAAAATACGGTAAATTTTATTTGTTTTAATTTCACTTACTTTAACTAACTAATTAACCATCACTCCGTTTCCCCGCAGGGGTAGGCAGAGAGGACGGAACGCCAAACAACTCGGTCTTGGCACACACTTCTTGCCTCATTCACATTCATACATACTCTTCTATTGTTCTGACTCTTGACATGGCCCGACTCGAGTATCTGATTTACTCGATCGTGCCATGTCTTCCTCGGGCGTCCCCGACTTCTGCTACCATTCGAATTTGCATCATATATCCTCCTTACACTCCCTTTTTCGCTCATTCGCTCTACATGCCTAAACCATGTAAGCGTCCCTTTCTTAATCTTACTAATAATGCTTACATCAGCCTTGCACTCTTTGCGGATCTCCACATTCCTCACACGATCATACATTCATATTCACTTACTTTCATATCAAATATGTTCAAGATAAAAAAAATCTTCCATTTCCCCTAAAAAACACATATATTTTATAAAAAGAAAGACAAACATTCCTCAAAAGAAAAACCTGAAAATATTTGAAAATCTCCTACTACCACCACGGAAAGCGGAAAATTTTGCTTGTGACCTGATGGAGAACTTAACCAGCCGAGGAATTGAACGAACGACGCTTGGGTGGGACCCAAACGCAATACCAACTCAGCCACTGACCGGTCAAATAATGTCTATAATGCCAAACAGGAGACACTGGCGGTTAAAGGTTAATGAGCTATATTTAAAAATAGTATTAATTTAAACTATTTTTAAGCTTTATTTGATTTGATGGTGAAATTTACAAGGAATTTAAATAATTTTGCAAAAAAAAAGTTAATCCGAAAATCGTGTCCATTTGAAAAAAAAAGCTTCTTAAGCGCCGCAGGCGATAAATGTTGTAAGCGAAGGTACATAACTATTACAAGTAAAAAAATAGTTAAATTTTCGGCGGCTGATTCAAAATATTGAAAACATATTTAAGTTTGTAGCGTTTATTTGTATTTTCTAAAACAGAGCGGAAAACTCTAATGATGTTAAACGTAAATATTAAATAGAAATCTAAATGCGTTTTTTGTATTTTATATGTTAAAACCATCGACCAAACTGTAAGGATATTTCGATGGCCTTTTCATACAAGTGTTAAGTGCAGTTTCAAGTTAAAAAAATTACGTGTTTTGTAAAGCATTTATCAAGATTACTTACTAAATATGTAAGTATTATGTTATAAATGTTTCGAGGGAAATTAACACTACTTATTTCACCTACAATTATTTGCATCATAAAACTAACCCGCAGTTTCCATATAAAATAAAATTTTCAAATTGCACTTACTATATTTGTGCGCTAGGCCAACAATTTGTTCTCCACATTCTAAGATACTTTTTGAAATATATGAAATATCTTTCGATCATCTGTTTGGTCACCTGTTACAGAAATCAGGGTGAGGCGTGTGAGGACTTACCGCAGAAGGGTATGCCCTCGGGCACCCAGAGGCCGAGTTCGTCGCACACGCGGCGCGAGGGCCCCAGCAACTCGAAGCCCCGCTCGCAGCTGTAGGTGGCTACCGCGGAGGCGCCCATTGCGGGGTCGGAGAACGTGACAGTTGAATGCGCCGGGGACCCGGGATACTTGCACGCTCCTGAAATTAATAATAAAATATACATTAAAATATAATCATAACCATTTTTATTTTATTTTAATGAAAATAAAAAAAAATTGTGTACGCCGCTCTTTAATCAAAATAATCGCAATTTAAAAAAAAAAAAATTAATTTTAGAATAAAAGATTCTTTGACATAAATAAAGATTTAATTTTTTACGTAAAAATACAATTCAATTACATAACTATGATATTTTCAGATGTGACCATTAATATTATTAAAAACCTTTTTTTTAAATAGCAAACTCTTAAACTAATGTTCACATTAATACTTATATTTTATCTCATATTCAAACGCAAGATTGATTTTTTCTTTCAATATAAACACTTTTCCATAATATTATGCGATATAAAATCATTATTTGTTTTTTTTTTGTGATACTGTACAAGAGTCCCAGTGTACCTCAAGGGTCTCATTTAGGTCCAATACTTTTTTTACTGTTAATTATTGATATCGTTACGGTATTTGATAATAATGTTAATGTGTTGCTTTTCGCCGACAATCCAAAGATATAATACCTTTATAAAAAATTTACATTTAGACATCAAAGAAAAAGATTGAATTATTGACGCTTGATTAAATTATAATCCTCGGATTACAGACTTTAAATATTAAATTGAATACTTATAACCATAAACATACAGTTTTGATTAGACAAAAATTCTAATCAAAATTTTATGATTAACTCATTTTTGTAACTTGAATTTATTAAAGATTTTTTTTTAGTGTAGATTACATATTTTGAATTAATAGTGATTTAATTTGTCCAACGTGTTTTATGTTCATTAAATTAAAATTACACCTGTATTTGCGATTATTGAAATGTTATGATATCTGGTACTGTCGAAGAATACCCTTTCATTCCAATCTCCCCTTGTAGAGATTGCGGGGTCAGCGTGCTCTAATTACATTAATTTGTATGTTGTTCAGAGTGGTAGATTTTATCAGTAGGTACCGCTCTGGTGAAAGACCATCATTCACAATCGGAACGTTGGCGTTGCTTGAAATGGCGTTAGTTGTCTGTGTTTAGTTTAAACTAGATCAGATTTATTAACCTTTCTCTTCCCCATCTCAATATCCTCTTCCCTCTGTTCATAACGTATGAAGTATAAAATAATATTAACACCTCCCGATTTACTTTTTCAAATTTATTTGTACGCCTAAAAAGGCTTTTACGTAAAAGTGATACATGAAATCATAAGTACCTACACGCATAGTTTGTATAGTGGTATAGAGTACCTGTATTATATAGGAAATACTATTAATTAATTAATTGAAAATTAAGTATAAAAAAAATATGACTGAAATGTGATTAAAAATACAATGAAAAATCTATATAAATAAAAATGCAAATGTAGGTTTGTTCAAAATCTTAAATCTCTAAAAATTTCTTGAAATTTTTACATATTGTTGTATTCGAATACGCGTGTGTTTTGTATGTACCTATATTATAACAATGTCACACAGAACAGGTCAAAATATTTATATATTAAATATTTATTTATTTGTTTTAAATAGCGTAATTTGTTGGACAGATACGATTTTTTTTAACAGCGCCATTGTTGTACGTAAAAGAAACACGCGCTATTGTTTTT
Source organism: Hesperophylax magnus (assembly GCA_026573805.1). Classification (NCBI taxonomy): domain Eukaryota; kingdom Metazoa; phylum Arthropoda; class Insecta; order Trichoptera; family Limnephilidae; genus Hesperophylax; species Hesperophylax magnus. The sequence goes on from JAIUSX010000071.1 coordinate 2,791,581, forward strand.
TTCTATATGCACAGACAGACTGAGCCACTGCAACGTATGGTACAGCTAGTAATACAATAAATACAATAGAAATACACATGTAATAGAAAAATAAAATATATGGTAAGAGTTCATTAATTTCAACTACTTTCAGTTATCCTGATTTTAACAGAGCAATATTTATTACAAAGGCAATGAAATCTTAGCACGGACGAGTTTGAGTATCAATCGGCCAATATAATCAAATTGTGCATGTGTTATTTCATGCAAACAAAGCATATAAGTCTCTATCAATTTCTACTCTCGGATAATATTTTAGTTCGAAAATGTAAAAGATAATCATATGTTTATAATCTCTATACATGTTTAGGAAGAAGAGATATGATTTGTATAACACCTGTAAATATGTACATAAATGGGTATTTAACATAACTTTTTCACAAAATTTTAAAGGCAGATTTAAAAAAAAGATTAATAATAAACTGTCTATTTGTATAATTTGGTAGAAAATATAATTTAAGGTGATAAAACATAGAAAGTATGATTTCGAGCTAATAATTTTGAAATCATTCTTATGGTTACGAAAATCCTTTGTTCCTTGGAAAAAAATGTGGCTAGTGGTGCATTGATTATGAAAAATCGCCTAATCCACATGAAGATACTAATGATTTGTTTTATAAATATTCGCACACGTTTGTGGTTTATCACAATTTGATCGCAAAATATCTGTGGATTATTGTAATTAATTCACAACCCGGCAGAGCGTGGTTAAATAAGTTTTTATTCTGTTTATCTGTCCCACTAAAAACTCGCATAACTTTTGGTATTTTCTGTGTCAATCAAATATTATAATCGAACATAACAAGGACTTGAGCCAATAATGTAGCCTTGGTACGGAGGTAGATGGTTAATTAAATCAACACATTTTCGAAGGAAGCAATATGACTGGGAGAAATATGCGAGCGAACCGGGTATGAAAACTATTTGAAAATAATTTCATGTTACCTATATATTAGATATGTGAAGTCATACGACAACGGCATACGGAAAATGTGTACTTACTTCATTCACTATACTCTTTAAGTATTTTTTTATGATTTATCTCTAAACTTGTATAAAAAATATTTGTACACTTTTATTTGACACTCAGAATTATCTATATACAAAATAATTTTCTTTTATACTTTTTCCTTATTTACATGTAAAAAAATATGTAAAATTATTATTTACCAGTTCTCAAGTTATTGTTTTACAAAAAAAAAGCTGATGAAAGTTATCTGTACTCCACACGAATGTCATATTATTTCGACCAATTATTTTCGATCAATCTTAAAAACCAATGACACTTTACGTTCAATAGGTAAATACTATTTTCTCACAATTTATTACGCGATCCCTGAGGCGTATGTGTGGTAAAACCATGTGTGATCGTGTGAGAAATGTGGAGATCCGCAAAGATGCTGATGTAAGCATAATGAGTAAAATTAAGAAAGGTCGGCTTAAATGGTTTGGGCACGTAGAGCGAATGGTAGCAGAATTCGGCGACGCCCGAGGAAGACATGGCACGATCAAGTGAATCAGATACTTGAGTCGGGCCATATCAAGAGTGATAATAATGGAAGAGTTTGTGTGAAACGATGTATGAATGTGAATGAGGCAAGAAGTGTGTGTCAAGACCGCGTTGTTTGGCGGTCCGTCCTCTCTGCCTACCCATGCGAGGAAACGTCGTGATGGTTAGTTAGTTACAAGTCATAATTCATAAAACAGGTAGTTAAGTTGTTATACGAAGGTAACAGATAGCACCTACTAATACAAACCTAATAAATGTAATGCATTTTAAAACTTTCTAAAAATGGAGGAAATGTTTTTTTTTGCTTCATTAAATTATGATTATTTTATGGAGAACACGTACATTTTAGGGAAAGGTCCACGCCTTCTGCAATAAAATATTAATTCTATCATCAATCCAGGCGTGGTTTGCAAAGTAAATTAATGAGCTTAAAACTTATAACTACATAGGTATAAATTTCCATATTTTTAAATATGTATACACACACTCGAATGGTCTAGATATTGTACATACAGTAATATTAAACTCTTTGCAATTAATATAAGAATGACAGGATAATGTTAGAATAGGAATATTGATTAGATTTCGTACTCCACGGAACTTTGAAAATCATTATTACCTATTATTAAATATATACACGCCACCCGACTGGGTCTATATATATCTGGGCCGTATTGTACCTGTAATAAGATTGCGATCAAAAACGCTATGAAATTAATATAAGAGTGACAGTATAATGTTAGAATCGGAATATTGATTAGATTTCGTATTCCACGGAACTTTGAAAGTCATTATTACCTATTATTATCTGAAACGTTCTGTCGGAGATTTTACTACAAATGACTAATAATGATTATTATTATTGTTGTTCAGATGAATCGTTATTACCCAGAAGCATAACTGCGGAGAAAGTGGCTAAACCAAGTCATCGCTCCGATGATTCACGGGATATCACCATTTTCGGATGTTCGCAGTTCCAGGTTCCGTTAGACACTTTCCACTTCGAATTCGTCAAAACATCCTGAATCTGGTGAGTAACAGATGTGAGTAATACAATTATAATATGTGCCATGTCCTGGTTCAATACGCTTCTCAATGCCCCACTTAACTCACGAATAACACTAGTACTACGATTCAAATCAAAGTGTAACTCGGTTTACACCATTTGTACAAACGGTCAAATGTTTGGGGTTTCAAACGCTCTCTATAGTCTTAAAATATAGCAACGTAGTGACGTGCGTAGTGTGCAAGGCATTGATTTACCCCACGCAGCCGACTTGAAAAGAATAATTTGATTAAATTAATAATAAAAAGCTTTTGTATTTTTTATCTTACTATATTTGAATTTTTTTTGTTAAAAAAGCTCTAGCTTCTAAAGTTCTAAATCTTCTCCAATGAAATTTTTTGATTTACTTACGAATATAATATCAATGTAGTTTAAAAATAACTATTCAAAGATTTATAAGTTGTTTTAATTATTTGTGTTTATTTTGTTAAAATAGAATGATAAATTAAATTAATAACATATAATGTTTTTTTATAAAATATTCTTAAAAATACGAATATTTTTAACTTGAGGGTTACGCGGGTTACTCTTTACAAAAACTAACGTAGTCAATGGCGGGTTAAAAAAAATATATTAACGAAGTTATTTATCTTTTAAACAAAATAAATAATACCATCACAATGTACTAACCGGTTAGAAGAACTTTTAGTCTAAAAAAATATATATCTATCTTTTACCTTGAAGGTAACGATTTTTTTCATGTGGTAATCACATGTGGTTCGTCGGAAACAATATAGCAGAATGTAGTGAGACGGTATTAATGATGAATAAAAATTGACAATCATTCAAGGTAGGCATGTAATAAAAAAGTTTCATTTTACCGAAGATTTCATTCATCCCGAGAGGTTAAAGGGTATTTTTTTATACATAGTTGGTCCAAATATTCCTGGTTTATAGTAAAATCCTTATAAAACATTTAGATATTTAAACAAGTTGAAAACATTTGCACAATCAGTCATTATTAATAAAATATGTCCGTCCTACACATAATGTGCCAAGTTGACCTAATTATGGTCAGTGGTATTGGAAATGTAGTTTCCCTAATATTGGAAAACGTTGTGGGTTGAAAGAATTAGCGAAAGAGAAAGCTACTAAACAAAAATCATTTGAAATGAAGAATTAGCTTGAATTAGTTGTCTTTCGCCAGGGCCTCTTAAAGTATCTTCTACTCTTAAAGTATCTTCTACTCTTAAAGTATATTCTACTCTAAAAGTATCTTCTACTCTTACGGTATCTTCTACTCTTAAAGCATCTTCTACTCTTAAAGTAGCTTCTAAACGCGTCATATATAAATTCTGAAATCTTTGACGCCCTTTAACAATGTGTATTTTCTCAGAGAATAAAGTTTAGTAAAAATTATTTTGTACAGTTAAATTACGAAACAGTATTCGTAAGTGGAAATTTGTGGTCATGTTGGCTTCTATTGAGTTCCCTAATTGAGTATCTACGGGGAGCTGTAACGCTGGCATGAGTTTAAATACACCGAAAACAATTGTAATTTGATACGGTTGTAAGGAAGATGTTTTAAATTACCGTAACATAAGCCAACGGCTTGTAGGCTTCTTTTATTGATACAGAAATCGTAATTGAAATACCATGGAATTGGATAAGCCTCTTCTACTATAATTCTTGTTCTGTTAATATTCCCTTTCTACATAGATTTAGAAGGGTGACGAGAATCGCATCATACAAAGCGTATCTCCTTGTATTGGGTAAAACTCTTGATTAACAGCTATTCTTGTTGAAAAATCCCACGCGCACCTTTCTTGTGCAAAGTACATACAATCTGATCGCAGTTTCCCGTTCGTACCGAGCACAGACAATATCCTTGAATGCATTGCGGAGAAATGTTATATAAACAGTCAATTACATCCAATCATCGCACTTGTTTTCTTTTATGATATTATATTATCATGTGCCGCGGAGCGAGGAATACAATCTTCTGAGACTGTTTTACCTCTTAGAAATGTTTCAAATGGCATGGATTATTGTGTAAGCATTTGGAGCGGAACTGCCCTGAGTGGGTACGTCAGCAAGTTATCGAATTCAGTGAATTTGTGGCGGGGATAAGCAGCGGTGACGGAGAGGTAATCATCGAATTTCGCAGTTTATTTTTTAAATGACATTACCACAAGAATGCGAACAAATTATTTAACTATTACCGCTTAACCTTAATTGCTTTTACCCACATAAGATTAAGCACTATCACAATGTAATTTAAATATTATTTTCCCCGAGAGAAGGGCTATTAACTCCACCCGGATCTCTCCCATCTTACTCCACATTCATGCATGCTCTTTAAAGCTTCACTCGACCCGCCTAAAGTATATGATTCACATGATCGAACCATGTCTTCCGGGAAGGTGTCCGATACACGAGTTTTACCAGTAAGTGTGTAGCTATCATGGTAAAGAGAAGATTATAATATAAATGCAGTGTAAACGAGAAAAATAATTACAAAAGTTTGGTTGTAGGAAGCATTAATGTCTATAAATCATTGATCTCATTATTATTGCTTGAGTTTCTCATTGACGGTTAAAAGCAGAGAAGGGCGGGCAATTTAATTTGCAAGATCATGACATTCTTATAACATGAAAAGATCATTAAAAAACGTGTAAAAACATGTGACAGGGAACATTAGCGACGTTCATTAAAAGAACATTACGTTATAAAGCGTATTAGAAAAGAAAGTAACCTCTCAGTAGTTACCTGTATGAGTTTAGTGCATAATTCACGTAACTCATAAATCATAAACAATCCGCCGAGAGCATATCGACCATACGTGGAATAGCAGGACTCAGAGTTGAAAATACAAAAACGTATCGTGAATTAATATTAAAGCATAAGCATTTATAATATTTGGTTCATAGCGGATCTCCTACGGTTACCGTTACGGAACGAGCGCTCGGCAGCCTTCAGTCGTCCGAACCTGTTACTAGAGTTGCTAAGGTGAGTCAGGTTTAGGAAGACGTTTCTGATTACAGCAGTTGAAAAATCTCTCAATGCCACGCCGCGAGATAACAGTCTTAAGTGATAGTGAAGTGTGGTTAGCGTTTGAGGCTCTGCCCAATTGCATCAATATCAACCCTTATTCAATTTGATGCACTCTAAGGACGGGTTGTTTCGCAGAATTTGAACAATTCATCAAATTTCAAAGTTCATTTTCGGGTTCTGTGAAAGTCCTATTCAAGTTCTGTTATTATATCATTGTAGGCTAGTTGCTTGACAAAACTGAAATAAAAACAGAACTTGAAAAAACCTTTCACAGAACTTGAAAATGAACGTTGAAATTTGATGAATTGTTCAAGTTCTCCGAAACAACCCGTCCTAAGATAAACTTTTTAAAATTTAAAATTAGTTCTGACTATCCTACTAAGAATGATGAAAAGAAGTGAAATTTGAATTACAAATTGTTCCTCCGCGAATATATAGGTCAGCGCAAATATGTTACAAATGTCATTTAAAGATTTATAAGTGTTGAGTATCATTCAACACATTAAAAATTATATAACATGGGAACAAATGCGCAATTATTTTCGGTGCCTATATTATTACAGCTAAAAGTAGCAATTATGTATAATATTGAAAAAACTTTGTTTAAAATTAAACAATTTATTTATTTAATCTGCAATGTTGTAATGAATTTGTAAGTGACAATGTGTGTAGCTTCCGTATGAATATTCAGACGGGGTATATCAGGTGTACACATTACACGTTCCAATAGAGATATTTGAATTAGCAATAAAGAGATAAAAACGACAGGAGAGCATGTTTGCACGTATGTTTAACATTCTCCTCTAGCGATCAGTGAGATCATAAGTATGTATCATGGAATATTATAAACATCATCTTCATCTATTATAAAGACACCGTTTTTTTTCTTTAAAAACACAAGACGTAATGAAACAAGAACATAATATTTACATTTACATGTTTCAAATAGTTTGCAGGTTGAAATACCTGACCGAATGATTGATCGACTTCGTGATGCGAAAATAGCCATGAAAAAAACATTAAGTAAGACCTCTTTACAACATGCTGATTGCAATATTATATTACTCGCTAATTTTAACGAAAATGGTATTTTTATCAATAATTTATTAAGCTTTACAAAACATTGTATTTCGTCTGTAATTTAATCGAATTGGGAACATTTCATTACCATTGTTTGTTTTTTAATAAATTCCGACATTTTTTTACTTGATAGTCTCGACATTTATATCAATTTTACCTTTCTGTAAGAATTATTTTAAGAGTGAAACATTTTTTGCGTGCCTGGGGGAGCTAAAACGGACGGGACGACGCACTTTCGACGATTCGACTCCTCGGCTCTTTACGGTGCGGTATTTGCTTATATTCTCAGTAAAATTGGCAATGGATCTATTCTAAATGATGATGACATTTTAATTTTTGTTTTATTATTAAAAATATAAAGACTTTTTTACTTCCATAGTCAATTCCTCCAATAAAAATCAATTTAGATGTTTCACATCTGCCAAGCGTCCCGTGACGGCTTTTTATGATATAGGTAGAATCACAATTTTGGAATGTATAGTGACAAAATGATATCGTTAGTAGTGCATAATAATAATGAGACGGTTACAGTTAAAATTCTAAATAGAGCATTTTTTGTATTATTACTCAAATTCACAAATTTCAAAAACATTTCTTAATGAAGTTCTGTTTAATGAATATGATGCATGGAAATGACAGTGGAAGAACAAAATTAAACAGAACGCGGTCGAAATGAGATTCCTGAGGCATACTCTGTGATATTTAACCATGACATAGGAGATCCAAAAGAATGCAAGGCGGATAAAAGGAGTACCAGAATAGTATATTAAGATGATGCGCAGGTGGATGAAAAAAGAATTCGGGAATATTATAGATAAATGACATTATAGATTAAATCAAATAATTGACTCAAAATAATAGAATCGTTAAAAAGAAGACTTCACATGGGGTGATGTATCTATGTGAATGAAGCAAGAATTCGGTACCGAGTTATGCGGCATTTCATCATCTCGGTCTAAAATGGCTCAATGGTTAATTTAAATTAGTTTGTTTAGTATATCTTATAAAATTGAAGAGGTTTGTTACATCTTAAACTGTTGTTGGTTGTTATAACTTATAAAGTTTCTTAAAGAGGTTGAATAACTTAAAAAATTCATTTCAGTCCAATGTTGGTAATTATGACAAAAGTCGAAGCATAACAGGTTCGATCGCGTGTTCAGTGGAACGCATTTTAGGGCAACATTTCTCTTTCGAGCCATTTACTTTGCGGTCGGCGCCGGATCGTTGAAAATATTCAAAATTCTGTCCTTCGGCAATGGATTCGAGTATCATCAATCGCGAAATTTGCAGTGTTCGAAGAAACACTTGAAAAATTATGACTTCGGAAAAATCATGATTATCTATATATATACACAAAATTCGTACAGGTTAATATATTTGTAAGCTTGGGTCGGACATACGTCATGTATATAGATATTAATGGAGGATAAATGAATTATCTTAGCCTGAATACTATACATAATATATGCACAATCAATAATCTTGGTTAGTTAAACGTTATGATTATTGCTTGTTGGTATTTTCATCCAATTAATCCTGCAGATTGACACGGCAATGAAATTACGAGCGTTTTATGAGCAGCGGAAATGATTATTGAAGTGCAGAAAGTAATATTACCTGGATGGAAATTATTTTCCTCGGGATCTCCTGTGTGGGGTTAATTTAATAAAAATAATATATATGGGTATATAATTTTTTTTTCTTACATTAACCCCACACAGTAGGTCCTTTGAAAAATATATTAGATTAGAACACATATTTATTTATATTTATCTACAAATTCTGGTCTACTATGTTTAATTTAGATGTTTGGAAATTTTAATCTTGCTTTTCAAGACACCATTAAATCAGAACCCTAAGGCGTATGTGTGGTATAACCGTGTTGCGTGTGCCTGTTTCAAAGGGACGCTTAGATGGTTTTGATAAGTAGGGCGAATGGACGAAGAAAGGAGTGTAAGGAAGAGAATATGTAAAGCAAAATTTAATAGTAAAAGAGTTAGGAAACGTCCGAGAAAGACATGGCACGATCAAGATAATCGAATGTCAGAGCCGCGTCATGTTAAAAGTCAGAATAATAGAAGTGTATGTTTCAGACGATGTATAAATAGCGTGCCAAGATAGAGTTGTGCAGCTGTCAATTCTCTATTCCTATTTCTGCTGGGAATAGGCATGATGTTAAGTAAGTAAGTAAGTAAATAAAGAATGTATTCCTTATTGTCATAAATGCTCATTTCCTTTATCTACTGAAATGGAGATTTGTATTTTTCTTTGAAATTTACAAAACATTATCCAACTTTCGCGTGCAAAAAACATAATGAAGCTATGTAAATGACATAGGAACAAGCCAAGTCAAGTCTATAATTTGAAGATATTAAAATCTTATCTGTTGCCAAAACCGGCAGTTACTCGTTACGCTGGAAAAGTTTAAACATTTTAATTCTTGTTGCTGCGATTCGTGAAAATCATGGTTACGACTGTGCACAAGGTAATTAGCTTTTGGAAATTTGCCCGTTGACTGCATAGACATAGTTGATAGTTGTAACTTGTCGGAGAAAACACACCGTCATTTGCAACTCTACGAACTCAATACAACAAGAATTAGGTCTGCCGATAAAATACCTAATATAACTTATGAATGGTGTATTAATTACTATAAAATCTAGATTTAAAACTAACATCACTTAACGGTACTAAATCATTCATTACCATACTTCCGTCGTTTAATAAACGCAATGTATTTATATAACCAAGGAATATTGCGTTGATCGTGCTCTGCAAACAAATATTTTAAAATGTGATTACCGACGCATTCATTTTGAGTTTTTTTTTTTGTACGTATAAATGTTTTATGATTAATTCGTGTACCTACGTAAAAAGACACAGAGTTATTTTAAATACCCTTCGCGTCGGCTCAAATCTGAAATTTATAATAAAATCATGATCTTAAGCTATGATATCCCTTTCAATGCGTAAAACATCCACTTTTCTTCACTCTGTACAAAAAATGAGCTTGCCCACATTAAATCCATATTCTGTACTAATAATAACATAGCTAAATTACTTATCTATCTATCTTATATAAAAATATGTTGCAATTGTCCACGATCTATACAAGTAAAAAAATAGATTTGTAAACATTAAAATCATCGAATACTTACGAAGTATATAACAATATTGTTTCATGGTTTGCCGATTATCTCATTTAAAATGAGGAAGGCTTTTTTAATCAAGATACTGTTAAAAATGTGACTATATGACCATTTCCTAATAAAATATTAGCTATTCAGAATAAATATAGTGAACGAGATGCGAAAATATTACCTATTATTCCTATATTTTTATTATGTCCTCATAACATATCTGTGTTATAATGGCCTCCAATCCCGTATTTAACAGGAATACAAATAATATGACAAGAGTTTTAATAAATAAACAAAATTTCATATCGGAAAGTTTTCTCTTGTAATAATAAAGACAAAAAAAGATAACCTAGAAGCATTTTAGAACATAATAATAATTCTAGTATATTCAATAAACAAGTAAATTTATCTTGTAATCCTATTCTAAACGTATTTCCTGTAAACTGCTCTGTTCCTCTCGTAAACACCTTCATTACCTCCCCCCCTGTGTTCATCCCTCACTCCAACACTTAAATATATATATATATATATATATATATATATATATATACATATATATATATATATATATATATATTATTTTAATTATTTTACAAGCAATAATTGTTCGCCTGAAACACTCATCCACATTGAAAATGCTTGGAAAAAATGCTTGAAAAAATCCACAATTATTGCTTGTAAAATAATTGTTACCCTTTGTGCTATGCATAAAAAATCTTGTCTTAAAAACATTAGTTTACCAAAAAATAATAATTAATATTTGACAAGTTCAAGTATTTCGCCTAAAAATGTAGACAATTTGTCTCGACGCCATCTAGTGAGAGAGTTAGCACTTACAATGCCTTTCTCATATAAAATAAAGTTGGTTGTTTTCAGGTGAAAAATGTAACAAGCAGTAATTGTTGAATGAAACACTAGTATATATTGAATAATTTCGCGGGTAAGAGATAAGCCGCCATAGCTCAGTGGTCAGAGCTGTCGACCGGAAATCGAAGGAACACGGGTTCGAGTCCCGTTGGCGTCATGTATCTTTTATCAGGAGATTTTTCAATGTGGATGAGTGTTTCAGGCGAACAATTATTGTTTGTAAAATAATTGTTACCCTTTGTGCTATGCATAAAAAATCTTGTCTTAAATATATTATTTTATATCATGTTAATTTTTAAATTCTCCTGATGAAAGAAGGGTACTTCTGAAATCGCATTAAAAAAGACAAAAAATTTAAGTGTAACAATGTAAAAGAGTTTTTGCTTGATTACCCGGATATTATTTTAAATACAAGATTCAAATCAAAATACGCCCAAAACTCTTTACTCAAACGTATCTGCAAACCTCACAATTCCCTAAGAGATATTGATATTTTCCACTGTACCCTTAAAAATTTTAAAATCATATTAACCTTACAATGTACTTAACCAAAACAATCCTTTTTTTACTGTTCGTCTATCCGTTTCATATTTTTTTTCTTTCACTTATGACTAAAACTATAAACTTTAAATATATACTTTCTTACTAACTTGTAACATAAAAAGATTGTAAATGCAGCTCAACTGGTTTATTCTATATTCAACATCTTATATGCAAAATTAATTCACATGCCTATCTGTATGTTTTCTAAATAAACTCAAAGAAATAAAAAATATCTACTACGTTTACATTTTATTTTTGTTTCAAACATTTATTTCAATATTACCCATACAATTTGAATTGAATGCATATTGAATTGAGGTGAATGGGGACTGAAAAATCAAACAAATTGGATAATACAACAATACCTTCTAAGCCAATTCAAGCAAATACGTATATATTTGCTAGGCTTACATTACAAAAATTAAGGACAACAAAGTTACGGTAGACGAAGAACGTCCTGGTTGAAGAATCTTCGAGAATGTTGTACTTATTATGACAGTTTGTCAGAAAGTGAAAATAGTCGCGATGGCGTCCAATCTTCGATAAGTAGATCCACAAAACGACATTTTTTAAATTAACCTCACACCGGTGGACCTGAGGAAAAGGTTTTCTCTCAGGGCCTATTCATCTTTGGGGATGCTGTGTGGAGTGTATTTTAAGGAAAGGAAGGAGATAAAGTTCTGGAAAGGAAAAAGGTATGAGGGGTGGGTAGGAATCTAGGGATCAGTATGTCCAGGAGTGACCCAATGCAATAATCTGTCCCTCCCGCTGAGGCGTAAGACGATGGGCCAAGAGAGACCGGTTGGAGATGTCAAATGATTATTAGCATGCACTGAGAAAAGTCAGTATTATCACGATCAATCGCAATAATGTATTCGAAATGTACTAAAAGTTTTTCAGGAAACCTGTAAACTCATTATTTAAAAGCCTGCAATCCCTGTTTACCGGATTAACAATAATTTGAAGAGATTCTTAATAAATTAATCAATACTCATTTTTCTCCGTTTGATAACTCACTATGTGCAGAGGTGTCATTGTAATGTTCGTAACAAATAATCTCACTACAACGTATGGTAACCGACTTCTTTCTACTTTCTTACTCGGCCATGAACTTAATGAACAAGGTATGATCAGTCAAGAACAATGCGAAGATATGTCTCCAGGAAATGAATTCATCCGGAGGAGATATCCCTTTAGGCGTGCGTCATTTACATAACCTATATAATAATATAACAAATCACACTCTGTGCCTAACATATTTGAGAACCGACGTCTCCACCAAAAGCAAGAAGGCGTCGCTTTAGATCAGAGGTTCCCAAAGTGGTCTATATGGACCCCCAGGGGTCGATATCGGCATGCTGGGGGTCTATGTCAGCGAGAAAAAAATTTGGGGGTCCACGAGATTCAAATGGGGGTACATACGAGCGGACCCCCATTTACCTCAAGTCAACATTTAGGAGTTCCGTAAATGACACAATAGACCTAACACAAATATAATAGACTGAGAAATGACTTATTTGATATTTGTATTTTTATATTTCGTAAAGTTGTTAATTGAATTATATAAATAGAGACTACGTTCCTTTTCTAATCAGAATTAATATTTTCAAGCAAAACATTGCACATTGGAAACCGCGAATTTTCCTAGTTCCCCAACTTGTTTTTGAAAAATGTCCAAGGTAATAATGACATTCAACATTTAAATGCACTTCACACAGACTTAAAAACTAAGTTTGAGGTCATTTTGACTATGGAAATTGAACGTTGAAGAATCGGATATCATGTGACAATACCTCCAAGGGTGCCCCTGTATACCGCCATCCGGTTGTTGGGCAGGCAAGGGAAGGGAATATTTTTACCAAAAAAATAAATGATTATCACATGGGACGTTAATAGTTTTAGGAAAATTCAATATTCGGCAGGCAGGGGGTCTACGGGGCAAAAAAGTTTGGGAGCCTCTGTTTTAGATAGACCGTGAATAATTTACATAACCTATACAATACAACAAATCTCACCATACCTAAGGTAAGGTATCCGACATCTTTCTAGTTCTGCGCCGGCTATGAATTTGATACGATCAGACGAGAACAATGCGAAGGGACCACGTCTCTAGGAGAGGCCATGAGCCATGGGCTCTGGGCTAGGCAGAGAGGAGGTATCCCTTTAGGCGTAAGTAATTTACATAACCCATATTCCATTGGGAACATTCCAGGCCAACGCGGAGCCGAGTAAAATGAAACAAGCTTGCGTTCATTCAGTCGCGACAGGTATTCCATTGGCGGGGAACTCGCGGTTTACGAAGGACCTACAAACTATTTACAGAGAAGCGGTGCAATAAAAATACTAAAACCAGAATAGTTCCCACTAATAATGTGTCAATAGAGTATGTCATTTTATATCGGTTTTACGTTGTTTTTGAGAATATCACCATAATGTAAATTTAGTAAACCAGTAGTAGTAAAAAATTGTAAAAACTGGAATGGTCCCATTTAATCTCGTTTTTTTGACAGTTATTTATAAATATTTTTAGGAGTGTGATGCTTTAAGTTTAGTGTTTATTATTCTTACACTATTTATTGAAAAAGAAAAATGAAAAATTTCTTCAATTTAAAATTTCGATACTGGTTTCCCTGTATGAAAAATTGAAAACAAAAAAAGAAAAATTGAAAAACGAAAAAAAATATTTTCTCTAGTAGGTACGTCTCTGCGATCGATAAAGTTAGTAATCTAGTACGAAAAATGCTAAATTTTATTATTGTTACAATATATTAATTACAACAAATATATATTCGCGAGCCGACCCCTGGCTAGTTCCCGTTACTTTGCCGCCGCAACTTGTTCCACTATCACCGCTTTATCAACGGTTCTTCCAAAGACATACTCTGGCGGCCAATTATTTGTCCGGGGATTAAGGCGTTTCGAGCATTGTTTACCCGCGGAGACGTTCAAATAAAGAAATAAATTCAGTGAAAGTGAAGTCTTTCGGGACGTAGGGCAATGGGCGATCGCGATGCGGGTGGAGCACTGGAGCGACCATTGTTGCGACGCGGACCTTGACCCATTTACTGGTCAGCCGGGTCTTTCACACGAATCGGAAGCTTTCAACTGTAATGTCGCTGTTCGTCGATGTTCTTGATTCAAATGTTTCAAATAACATTCTTTGTTATTTATACCGGTTATTTATAACAATATCTTCGCTCAATGTCAATACCTCCTCGATACTATACAAGCAGAATATACATAATATTGTTTTTCTAGGAAGAACCGAAAATTCTTAAAATGTGAATTTTTACCGTCATAAAATTTTCACAGGTTAGTAAATTTATGTTACTACATTACATACGCACAATGCACTGTTAATTGATAAAACTCAATTTGGTCATATTCTGTGCGGAATTGATAGATCAAAGCAACTAGTTTAAGGACGGGTTGTTTCATAGAATTTGAATAATTAATCAATTTTCAAGTTCTTTGAAAGATCTATTCAAGTTCTTTTATTATTTCAGTTCAATTAAGTAACTGGTCTATAATGATATAATAAAATATCTTGAATAGGTCTTTCACATAACATGAAAATTAACGTTGAAATTTGATGAATTGAAAATCGTGTTATTTTCATCAATACCGTTTCAGAATATCAATAAAGAGCGTCAAAATGTCAATGAAGAGCTACAAAATATCAATTAAATCATCAAAAATAAGATATGTACCAGTTTGTTCACTAAAAAAAGCGTTGAAATCTCTGGCGAATCCGAGTACACACCAAAAGCATTTCCCTTCAAAATACAGTCAATTTGTTTGCACTAAAATGATACGGTTTTCAATGTTTAGTTTTATCAATTCCAAAAATTTCCAAACATGAATATGTTTAATAAACGCTTTGTCAGTAACACTAGCTAACATTTAATACATATATACCTACATGTACAATATTTACATAGACCGTATTCATATTACCGTTGATATTTTCTTCAAGTCATGATTCATTTGTATTCCGCTAGTTGTTTTTATTGATTATGTAGTGTACCAATCTATTCTTCAAATAATTAATAATGATTATCTCAGAAACGAAATTAGAAATGTGATGAAATCTTCGTTCAAAGAGCATTTCACATGAAAGTAAAAGCTACAAAGTCTTATTTCAACACAATATGGTTCGATTCCATTTTAGTAATGATATTTCATTTGCTAAACTTTCACGGGTTAATTGATAAATTTATAAATATTATTAAAATTATTATTCACAATTCGCAGATGTTGAATGACACGCCATGCGATAAATTATATGCAAAAATATCAGCGGTCACACTAATAATAATTGTGTTTTAAAATTTCATAATGGTAAGTATATCAACATATACTAAACACGAGTTATTCTCAATTAGGGGGTGTTAATTAAATTAACAGCTTAGAACTTGTTTTTTTTTGGATTCCTTATATTCCTTACATTTTCGTTTTATTTATATATATATATATATATATATTTTTTTTTTTTTTATATAACCTAATCGTTGATAATTATTTATGGTATATTCTAATAATGTTAATCTCTTTTTTGTGTGAATATGTAAGAATTATATTTCAATATACGAAAAAAAGGCTGATTTTTTATATATTAAGTTATTATTTATAATGTGTAAATATATTGTATAGGGTTTTCCAATATGAGGTGTTATTTTGATATTCCATCGTAAAAGATCAATAGTTTCCTTGCTTGTGTGGCACGTAGCGCCGTCTTTTTGAAAGTAAACGTTGTCCAGATCAATACCATCTAATTCCGGCCATAAAAAATCATTAATCATCTCTCGATAGCGCAATCCACTCACCGTAACTGTTGCTCCAGCCTCATTTTGGAAAAAGTAAGGTCCAATGACTCCGCCGGACCATAAACCGCACCAAACAGTCATACGTTGAGGATAGAGAGGCTTTTCAACAATAACTTTTGGGTTTTCCATGCCCCAGATGCGACAATTTTGCTTGTTGAAATGGGCCTCATCACTCAAGATGATTTGCATTTGATTCACTCAAGTGAATTTTAATAATTTCAATGCTTTGTTGAAGCGTGTATCGTTCCATTTTTATTAATGACGTAGTTTCTACTTGTCAAATGTCAAAAAATGACAGCTTCAAAAGTAACATCTACCGAAATAGCGGGCTATTTAAAAAAACACCTCTTATTGGAAAACCCTGTATCTAATAAAAAAAGATAAAACCGGAAAAAAATGAACTTATATTTATATATATTTTTTTATTATTTTTATTTCTTGCTAGAACAATCCCGATGAGTTGCAAAACTCATTGTAGAACGGGAGTAAATTACAATACATAGGTATACAAATGTTACAAGGTCTTCTTAAGAATTACATTTATTATGAAACATATTTTTTGGTGATTCATTATTAGACACCCGTTCACGGTTGGTGTTGGCTTCATGAGAACGGGCCGCTAGGACGGCTCGTATGCGGAACGAGCTACAGGAATCTGTTTTTCCTCTGAATATAATCCTAGCCTCTTCAATACCCACAGTAATAAAGCCCTTCCAACATGCCCCAACCTTAACCTGCTTCACAACGCCGCCCAACCGATTGGCGCCATACCTCCCCTGCCTTTGCACATTACAGACTGGGGCGTTCTTTTGAAGCATCACATAAAAAAGAGAACTAGAAACTCAGTGAGCTTATGGTCATTTTTAAATTTAATGTAAATCGTTTATCAATGTGTTATTTGAAAAAATATATTGAATAATAAAGTGAAATAATTCATTTAAAACAAAATAAAAGTTTCAGTGTCGTTATTAATTTGAAAGCGCTAATGTGGAAGGAAACGTAAAATCATAACCAATTTAATTTCCTGCCTCAAAATTTAACTCACTCAAAATTAAGTAAAATTAGAATTTAATACTAATAATTAGAGGTTTCCCGGTAGCTATAAGTCCTTTTCTTTTTAATTTCT
Organism: Hesperophylax magnus; assembly: GCA_026573805.1. Lineage (NCBI taxonomy): Eukaryota > Metazoa > Arthropoda > Insecta > Trichoptera > Limnephilidae > Hesperophylax > Hesperophylax magnus. Next base: position 2,808,772 of record JAIUSX010000071.1, read on the forward strand.
TAGTTCTTTAGATAAACTAATAAATACGAAATCTCTCTTAAAAAGAAAAACAATAATAATAACCGACGTTAATGAAAAAATTGTGTACCTATATACCTATTTCAAAATGCCTGGTTCGAAAATTAAATCATTGTTTGGTACGAATATGAGCTTCATTCTTGCTATAGTCCTTTAATTTGAGAAAAAAAACTTTTAAAGTAATTTCAAGATATTTCACTATAAATTGACCAAAATTGTATGTGTGATTTTGTTAGAATCTAGAATTGTAACCCAAAAAAATGTGTTTGGCGTTTCATTCTCTCTGCCTACTACAACTGGCTTGTTAATTAGTTAGAGAGTTATCAAAATGGATTCGAAAGAAAGTTGTATTTTGGTGTAATTCGTAAGATTATTATCATTTCAGAAATTATTTAGTGACTTGCCTGAAGTACCTAAACATTAAAACAATGTATTTTTTCTAATTCCCGCGTTACACTTACGATCATAATTTCGAGCATAGGAAGCCTAGGTATCTGCAGCAATATTACAAGAATGCTTCAAAAAGTTATGTTGACCCAGAATCATCAATACGTGTGGGAAGTCGGAACGGGAACGTGAATAAAATAAACAAATAATATTATAATATACCAATAGATAAGTATTTAGCTACCAACTAACTAGGTATTATTATATCAAATACAATACTTTATAAAAATAACTAAGAGATCAAAAGTCAGAGCTTCGTATTAATTACATTCAGATTTCAGCCTTTTTTATTATAAGTTTGAAGAGTTTGACATGATGACATTTGAGCATCTATTTTGGTAAGCGGTTAAGATAATATTATTATCTTCATCACAACTCCCAGGCCTAGTAGATGCCAATTTATTATATTTCTGTTTGATTAAAACATTTTCTGTATCATTAAAACAACGCTACTGTTCAATTCAACCTTAAAACAACGGTAGTTTCGAAATAAAAACGTGTAATTTTTGTAGGGAGATTTAAGGACTATCTGTATGTTTTAATTAATTGTCTATAAGTACGTACAAGTTATATATTTTTTAATAAATATAAAATTATATGAATTATTATTCAGATATAGAGTAAAATGTATCTACCAAGCGCCAAATACTTAACTTAATATTTCATGCTTTTCTGAAATATCTACACATAGTGAAGGTTATTGAGTTCCCATGAGACTCTGAATAATGTTTCTTATTTTTTTTTGTAATGCACCGTACGCTATAATGCTTATTGTTTGCTATTTTTATTATCTTATTTAGGCAATGAGTTTACTTAAATAAACTACTCGAATAGTTTTCTTGAAACTAAAATTGGTTTTTCGGATCTGACCCAAAGCAAAACAACGTTAAAATGAAAACACTTAAAGTATTAATAGTTTAAATTAATTTTTATTAAATTATGCAGTTTCATAACGATAAACAATGTGTAATTAGGTACTCATAATTTGATTTTTCACACATTCATAACAAAAGCAAAGCTTGATTAGTGTATGTTTGAGCGATTCCACGTGTTGTTTTAATTGGATATCATCTATATTTACCGTTAACAGACCATAAGAAAATATAAAGCAAATAAGACTGTTATACTCGTACCTTCCACTTGATGCGCCGTTAGCAAGGAGACGACGATCATCAATAACATTGTATCGGCTCTGCTTCTTCTCGCGACACTGAAGTTAAAAACTACTCTATTTACCATCATTCTAAACACCAACATAAAATATAAGTTTCTTGTAAAAATGTTTGAGACACGAGAACTTTTGTCACTGTTTTCATTTAAAGTTCGGAGATTAGGAACTTGTACAGTGTTCCATTGTCAGTTGCAGGTACCTGTTACAACCCTGGGACGGGGGTGGGAGCCGCCGTTAGGGCTGACATCCTGTGCACTGTACAACAATCGTTTGGCACTACAAAAGATAGCTTTCTGATTCGCGCAACTTGTTCGCTGGAGCGGTCGACGGTGTGTTGTGGAGCAAGTTGCGTGCTTAGCACCTGTCATGCATTGGTGTCTCGGAGCCGGCGGACCGTCCGTAGCGCTCACTTGCTGGCTTTGTACTGCTTTGTAGAAGTGTGTCGTTCCGGCCGGAGCGAATCAAATGAGTCCGAGTCCGAAGGCGTTTGAATCGATCCGAGTCCGCAAAATAAAATGGATCGAGTCCGGACTCACTCTCACCTCTCGCTCTCAACTCTCACCTCTCGCTCTCGCCTCTCGCTCGAAACTCGCACCTCGAACCGAACTGTGTTTGGATTGTTGATCTGCACTGGTTGACGAAAATATTTTTCAAAAAGAAAGTTTAGTAAGTCTTAGTCAAAAGATAGCAACAAGCATTGCTTTTTCTTTTTGTTGGTCTGCATAGGGCAAATTTGCGGAATCTCAGATGATGTTCATAAGCAGTAATATGAATTTTGTGTAGGTTAGGTTTTTTGTTGAGTAAATGGACCTTTTGTATCATCATAAAAAAATTAAAGGACGTAATAAAAAGTTTCAATGGTGGTGGTTCCACTTCCAACGTACGATGTTTTAATATTCCTTAATTAAATTTGTAGATTATATATATTGTAATTGTCCGAGTAAGCTGCAGGTTGCGGTGTTAGTGATAAAACTGTTTTAATCCACTTGAAGCAAATTGGGAATGTGAAAAAGCTTGAAAGGTGGGTACCTCACGAATTGAGTGAAGCAAATAAACAAATTATTAAATAAACCTACTTATTTGATTTTTTTAAAATTGGTAATTTTTTAAAACTTTTGAAAATAAGATTTTTTTTTGAAAATTTGCCTTTTTTGGGTAATTCGAATTTTTTAGAAAATTTGATTTTTTTTTGAAAATTTTGACTTTTTTGAAAATTTTGACTTTTTTGAAAATTTTAACTTTTTTTGAAAATTTTGTTTTTTTTTAAATAGATTTTTTTTTTAAATTTGACTTTTTTTTAATCTTGCAAATTTTGTATTTTTAAGTATCCTTCCTGTAGTTAATAATAATATGTGTAACTAATTCTTTACCTTTCGAAAATCGCGAGTTGCCAAGTAGGTATAAGGCTAGCTTTAGACTTGTAAGTTTTTTCGTAAATTTACGACTTCTAGCCAATGGGCATATTGCATTTTGAAAATCCAATATGCCCATTGGCTAGAAGTCGTAAATTTACGAAAAAACTTACAAGTCTAGCTAGCCTTACAGATAACAGGATACACAAAATTATTATTTCGTGACACTCATTCTGACGTTCCACCGGGTTCTGCGAATCCAGCTGATTCAAATTCAAGTCCACAGGACTCGAACCTCAATCGAATCAAGATGAGTCCGGCGGAACGGTTTCTAGTTTGAGTCCGCCGGACTCATTTCAAACGTTCCGACTCAAACCGTTCCGCCGGACTCATTTCAAACGTTCCGACTCAAACCGTTCCGCCGGACTCGCTTGATTCGTTTTGTAGTATGAGTCCGGCGGAGCGGTTTGGTCGCCTTGATTCGAAGGAGTCGGAGCGAATCCAATGAATCGAGTCCTTTAGAATGAGTCCGGACTCTGATTCGAGTCCGAAAAATGAGCGGAACGACACACTTCTACTGCTTTGGCTGCTTTCGGGGCATTTCTCTCGACGCATCGCGGCCGCTGCCACCGACTAATGCTCGACTACCAACAAATGGGGCATCCGAGGAAACTACCTGCCAGGGGTACAGAACTATTATTCGACATTAATATTTTGTAATTAATTTTCATCAAAGAACCCATAAATGCACAACAAATGTGTTCGGTTTTACTTTTTTTCTAAAAAATGTAATGTTTTCACACCGTTAGTCAAAGGCGACGTATTCGTGCATTTGATCCAAGTACCTACAAGTTAATCCGACATAATATTTTGATATCCCTCCTCGGGAATTACGCAAAACTCAAAATTACTTCTTACAGTTACGCAAAATCACAGAAATGTTTTTGCTCTTATTTCAGACATAATGAACGAAAACAATTGACTATCGAAGGATTCACACGGAATACCAGTTTTGATACCTACTTCGTCATGAAAAGATGTCCGTACCTACTACTGACTCAGCAGTAGACGCAGTTATAAAAAGTATTAATTATTTTAGAATAGATCATACAAAAGTATGATAATATAATACACAGCTATTAAAATAAGACTAGTTATTCATTTATTCTATTTTCCTTAGTCAGCACTCCAAAATTGATATAAATTAAAAAATATATATTAAATGAAATTGATCAGCAGTTGCTTACCTCTGATGAAACTCTCTACCTTAAACCAATCATTATTGGTTTTCGCGATGTCGTGATTTCACGACAAACTACTCTTAAAAGTAAGATTCTGCTATCGTAGAGGTTAGGTAGAGAGGTGACTCGAATCCCCTTAAAATACAACTTAACGTAAGTATAATATTAACATTATTATTAGAAAAATATATATCCACGTATATTTTTAATCGTGAAATCTAGAAAATGTCTACAACTAACTTCCTCGTGGAAGAAAAAATAAAATGCTCTTTCTAATTCCAGCACTATTACAAAATAAAAGAAGATTTTAAATATTGGTCTCACGCCACCTGCAGAAGTAAGTTGACGCCTTCACGCCATCCCCGCGTTCGCGTGTTGCCAGAGTTTCGTTTCGTTTCATGTAGATATACTTATGTCGCGGGTATATTTACCGATAATATTATAGACAAAATGGATAACTTCTAGCTTTTTCTGTCAGTTCATTACCTACCCTCCCATCATTCAAATCGTGATCTACTCTACGAGAAGATGTCAATGTATATTTTGAAAATTTCTGTATTTCCGTACAAAAAAGCTGTTGTTCCTGATCTTACCGCAGGTAAGATGTATAATTTGTTTAATCAACTTGGAAGTCTTGCTGGATTCAAAACTTAAATAAATAAATAATGAATACCCTTAGTACTTGGTTGGACTGTTAAAAAATTGAAGTAACATAGAAAATGTATCGAAGTTGTACTACAAATAAAGAGCAATGATTTACGGTGAATTCTGGATTATCCCGACCAAACAGGTATGGAGGTGGACCGGATAATGGAAAGGAGGAAAAAGTTTATGATCATTCAGTTGTAAATCTGTACAAATTAATACTTTGAGAAACCTACGCTGAATTGAGTCATTTTATTTTTGTCCCCGTAAACACTTGCTGGTACCTACCCTAATATATGGTTTATGGGAGTGAGACATGGAACTGGCAGAGAAAGAACTAAAATAGACTGAATGCTGTATAAATTAGTTCCCTGAGGCGTGTGCATGATAAAACCATGTACGATAGTATAGAGAAATGTGGAGATTCGCACAGAATGCAGTGCTGATGTAAGCGTAATGGTAATGAGGGACACTTGATTTGGGCATGTAGAGCGAAATAACGAAAAAAAGTGTATTTTATAAAGACGCCTGAGGTAGAGTTCAATCTTATCGTATGTCTGTTCCAAAATTCACCACTTAAAATAAATTCGTGGCGCGCATGATAAAAATAAGGAGAAATAAAAGCTGTAAGAAGTAAGAAATACCTTTCAACGGAATTTAGAAGCACTACAAATATTCGCGGTGTTTAGAAACTCTTAGTACAAGCGTATAACTTTATCTTTTGATTTTTTTATTTGAGGTTTCGTTTTCGTGTAAATCTAGTCTGAAGTTGGAATTTTTTATGTCAAATTTTAAAAAAATCGGTCGCTTGCGGTTTATATCAGCTAAAAGGTCTTTTAAAATGAATCTAGAAGTAAATAATAAAAAAATAAAAATAAAAATCTAGAAGTAAATAAAATAAAAGTTTGTATGGGTTCTCTATGTAAGACTGTAAATACATCCAGTCAACGTGTTTTAAGTTTTGTATTTTTCGTGAAAAGTTTAAAAATATGGCGCCAGAAGAACAAAATACGGAATTTCAATGTGAAATTCATAAACACCATTTAACTGACAGGGATAAATGTAAAAAATCACATTTGGTTAACCAAAAAAGACGAAGAAGATTCGAAGTTGTTATGTGCTAGTTTTGATTTACAGAAGGTCATTTACCTCATGGAGACAGTTTGAAGAGTTTGAGACCAACAGCTATACAAGACGATATTCCTCTTATAGTGAGAGCATTTATGTGGGTTGGTACAAAACCGCGTTCTGTTTTATTTGGGAAGAAACAGGTGGAAAAAGAAGGTACTCTGAAATTCGCACAGTAACGTACTAGTAATCTGAAAACTGTCGACGCCTAAAAAAAGTTTTGTTGCATTTTTATGTAATATAGGACAAAATAGGAATATTGCTACGCTAGCCAAAATTTTCTAACTGCCCTATTTATTAAGGAAATAACTATCGATTATTACCCCTTGCCAGAATACACAATGATGCTGGTTGACTCGGTGCCTATTAGGTGCCTATTGCTTACGAGCAATTTAGACGAAGAGTAATTTGGGCACCTTCTGAATGGCCTACCATAATATCAAACGCCAGAACTGACCCCAATAAATTACGGTGCATGCGATGTCTCATGAAGATTTCTTGGATTTGAAGTCACTTTCATTGACTTATCTACCAGTCAAATATATGATCAAAGAATTCTCAAAAATCTTACACACGTAAGGATTCCTTGATTTTCTGATATGATTACGTCAAAATTGTTCAATGTTCTATAAAAATAGCGGAATCTCCCTCTGAGCTAAGGTAATAATTATTTTTAAATTCAGAGAATAATATCTCGAGTTTCCCATTAACGCTGGTCTATCTTGTGTTTTACCAGAAAGTGACAATGAAGTCATATAATAATATTAATAAAATAAAGATAATTAAATAATAAAAAATCTTTACAACTCCTCGTTAAACATTAACAAATAATCCTATTAGAGAATAGATACCTACAATCGTTTAGCCAAAATACTCAAACATATTAAATAATTATCAAAAACACAAAAATTTATAGGAAATATCTAGTATAAGTACGGATGTGAGTTATTTATTTTTGTTATAAATTATAAAATAAATGCCATTAAGAATACAATTTTTCATGATTTTAAAGGAAACATTAGCAATTACTTTTGAGTTCATTATTTACAAACATAACTTTTCCCTACCTACTATGCCAATGTGATGAAATATAAAATGAATTAAAAAAAGATTTTTGATGAACATAAATTTAAATTACAAACCGCTGATTGACGTTGGAACACAAATTTGCGGTATAAAACATGGAATTTTTTAACCAAAAAAACACCCTTTCACGATGTTTTATTATATTATTTTATAACACAACATGCTATCGTAGTAAGAGAGAAGACAAAATATCGTAAGATCCAGAAGTACTTAAATTTGTGAAAATTATAAGGTTTTCATAAAACAGTATTCAGCCTCCTCCTTTATATATATATACTCGTAAATTAATTTTGTTTAAATTTGCACATTTCAAAATTATATGGAAGATTGGAGTCGAATTCAGACTTCGAAGAGATGAGATGTAGAATGGAGGGGAGGCAACTTTAAATTAGGCTTGATAGAAGAGAAGATATTTATTTAGAGAGGAACAACCAAAAAAAAGTGTTCTATAGCTACCACTTCTATACCACAGAATGTACAATATGAGGAGTAAAGGTAATTTTTAAAAGGTGAGAAGGAACTGAACGATGTCCAATCCTCATTCGAATAAGTAAGAAAAATTATTTTTTGGAGAAATGGGGGAGTGGTTGAAACCACGGTTTTTATGGGATAGCCCTTTGTACTGAGGCATAGCAGGCTCCCTTAGATTGACTAGTAATGTGCCAATATTCTGAAAAAACATTGCGGGGTCTTTCTCTGAGTACAGAAAAAATGTTGAATAGGGGGATGTGGTTTACGAGGGTAACAATAGGGTTGGATGCTTTTTCTTTTGCCAATGTATCTGCAATATCCTTACCCACGATGCCAACATGTCCAGGAATCCAAATCAGAATTACGGTTTTACCAGAGCTTTGAATGGAAGCTATTAGCATTCGAATAAGGCATACAAAGTAATCATCACGATGTAGAAGATAACTGGATTTAAGTTTTGGAGGGGACTGAGAGAGTCAGAGAGAACAAGGGAATGTTCAAAATTATTTTTGATTATACATTTGAGAGATTGAAATTATTGCAATGCACTCAGCTGAACTATTGAAAATGGGTTTTAAATTGAATGAAATATTCTGTCATTAGAATTATTGTGGTAAATGTTAGTAAACACTTAGGAGAGCCTGGAGATATGGAGTCATCAGTAAATAAAAGAGAGGAGTTGGGCCATTTAGAGGAAATATAGTGTCATTGAATATATTATTGACAATTCGAGCCGGGAGATTGGAATGGCTTTTAAAGATGCCGATCCCTTCTAAAATTGTTGGGGATAGGGTGAAGTGATTATATTTTAATTTGTATAAGGGAAAATGATCATTTTGGATAATTTGAAGATCTGAGAGGGAATAATTTTTTTTTACAAATGACAGGAAGAGGTTTACTTCGAGCTCTGATTGTAATAGATGAATATGTTGAGTCGTTGAATAAATGGGGGTAAACTGCCATAGGTCACGCCAAGTGGTACGCAACGTTTGATAATTTAGCAGGGGTGCCCGGGTTCATCGGGTGAGGTGTGTTCAAGATGCACCTGATGCAGCTGGTCTCCAAATGGTCCCTCGCCCCGTCGCCTTGCGCTACAGTGGGAGGGATACATTCAAATGATTATCATTCCTGGACACACTGATCCCTAGATTCCGACCCAACCCTCATTATTTTACCGTCCGAGAACTTTCTCTCCTTCCTTGAAAAGATGACATAGGCCCTGAGGAAAAAAAATTTCTCAGGGCCTCCTGTTTGGGGTTAATGTAAAAAATGGATGATATTTAAAATTTTAATATTTAAGAACAAATTTTTCAGCAAATAGTTGCCGCCCTAAATAAGGAAGGGGATCAGAACATTCTACTTGAAGGGAATTAATGGACGACGATAGCATCGCTCTCGTTATTATTGTTAAGATAAAAAAGAATTTACATTTATTTTTAATTTGGAGTTATTTTATTAAACACAACATTTTGCTGAAAAGTTATATGTAACATACGTACAATTAAAAAAATGAAAAGAAATGTCATTAAAAAATTTTCCTGTACCCAAAACAAAATCATTGTGCAAGTGGCCCTTTCCACAATTTCCACAAAACAATAATTTTCTGATTCGCTGTTATTTCTCAACGGCGCTCTACGAAATGTTTATTTTTCAATTTTTTTTTTTCGAAAAAAGTAAAAAGTTAAAACAATGTAAAGGAACTCTGTTCAAAAACAAATCGCTAAATAAACAACCAAACAGTGATACATTTATTTCTATATGAAAAAAATTGCTCTAATGTTTATCAAGTAAAATTAATTATTTTCGTCGATGAAATCAGATGAAACCAAACAATTAAAACTTCATATAAATAAATACCTAATTAAAAATCACAGTTTAATAAATTTTTTTAAATCACCTTTTTTAATGAAACAAAATATTTTTTTGCTTAAATATTGAAAGAATATTTTTTTTAGTAAATTTGACAGTAGGGGTTAAAAAACTAAATATAATGTGTAAGCATATTATGTAATTCTATAGTTTGATCTGTTTGGATTCAGAAATAAAAATATTTGTGTTCATAAATGCCCCATTCAAACGACATATTTTTATAGAATCTATTATTGTCGTTGTCTTTTCCATAGACATCAATATTATTATTCTATGGACGCGACACAGGTTTTGTAAACGTATTTCTACTGTCAACGCGATGGCGCACCGAACTTTTCATATTTTGTTGTTTTCATAATTTAAAGGTTTAGTAGTTGGTTAAGTTTAGGAAGATGAACGTCGAGAACAATGAGCGCCGGCCCGTTGTGCGGAAAACCGTCGTTTACCAACCAGCGGCCTACATCGGCTTCAGCGACGCCAGCGAAGTTTCTAAGAATAATTTGAACAAAAGGAAGATGAAGTCCTCTACTTGGGAAGTTCTCTCCACTAGGTCCTCCCGCTCAGGAGCTAGCCCTGTCAAAAAGTATGCGAAGCTAATCGGTATGTATATAATTAGCGAATGTTGATTACTGGCGTTTAGTTCTACCATTTAACTATATGCATTGCTGTTGGCGTTTGTATTACTAACTTTAACTGATGTTCAGACTGTTTCGCTGTTATTTTATGACGTTGTATTAATAAAGAAGGTGCTTTTAAAGTAAAAGCCTGGATTACAATTTTGTTTTCCTCTTTACAATCTAGTCGGAATGATATTATTGAAGAGAAACGATGATTACCATTTAACTATGTTTATTCAGCTGCCTTTTGTATCAACCAATGACTGTTTGGATTTATATTTTGGTTTATTATGGTTTGAAGGATTGTATGAAATTGTTTGTTAACAATCATTAGATTTACATGGCTACATCTGATTCGCGCACAAATTTTAACAATGATCAGTGTATGGACATATCTGTTCGAGAAGTATGAGGTAAATCCATCAGAAACCTAAGTCGACTGACCAAGATCATTATCAAGTAATTCTGAATAAAAATATAATACTTCTTCTTCTTCGATGGCGCTACAGCCCATATCGAGCTTTGGCCTCCTGCAACAGTCGCCTCCAACTCCTCCTGTCCTCAGCGGCTGACTTCCAGTTTGTCACCTGGAGAAGCTGTGCTGCATCCCCTCTTACCTCATCTTCCCACCTCAGTCTGGGTCTTCCCACTTTTCTCTTTCCACCTGGGTGACCAGTCAGAATTCTTTTTGGGACGCGTGTATCCGGCATTCTCTGTACATGCCCAGCCCATCTCAGCCTGAGGAGTCTCATGTGTGCAGAGATGCTAGGGGCCTTATATATATCGTACAATTCTATATTGTGCCTGGATACGCCACTGTTCGCCCTCTTTCACGGGTCCACATATTCTTCTCAGCACCTTTCTTTCAAAAGTATCCAGCATAATACAGTAAGATTAAATTCAATCATAACCAAGTCAGTGACATTCTCTTTTATCACTGTAGATAGGTAAAAGTATAATATTCTTTTGTAGTAGTCATTAAAATTCATGTTCGTGATTATTATGGACAAACACGTAATAATGTTGTACGCTATTACTATTAATTATTAATTTCTGTAGAAAGTCAGATAATTAATAAACCGTATATATATTATTATTAATATATTCAGGTAGCATGAGTGGTGTGTCTGCTTTGAATTTTGAGGTTAGAAATCATTATAAAACTTTTCCTAAATGTGTTTTGTCCAAGTCTTCCATCCAGCTGGGGATGAATTTGAAGACAACCAGAACATTCTCGTAAATTGACACATACCTTATTTATTTTAAATTTTTTTTTTATATATTTTATAAAATACAATATAATTATTTAAATTTAAATAATAAGAACATATTTAAAATTATAATTTTGTCTTCATATCAATCTACACCCCGTGAGTTTAAATTTCGTTTTTTGCGATTATGAAAAAATATGTGGTTATTTTGATAGATTCTGATTTACAAATATCTATCGGTTAGCGAAAGATATTTTTTCATCCTCTTTGCTCTTTAATTCATAATATACTGTATATTATGTTTGTTGCTGTAAGAATTTAATTTTTTCTGATATTGCAATTGTTGTTAAATATAATTTAAGAAAACATTTCCGGTATTCTTGACTGGTCTTTTGAGAGATGGTACAATGTATTACTCTTCTCCTGTTGGTGCACTTTTCCCTCAATTTAGAGCAGTAGAGTGTATTTTTTTTAACTAGCAGCATTGATTTTCTGCACATTGGTGCACCAGGAAGAAATTTCACGGACAAGGGCGGAACACCCATTCACAGTTGATGTTGGCAGCGTAAAACTAGTAATTTCTCCTTTCTGTTATTTAGTAAAACAGTGTGCTTGTAGATTTGCCTTTCTTACTTCATTTAATCCAGGTCTTCCAAGTACCAGATTAGCTCGTACACCGCTCAACAAATTAGCTTGTACATCCACTGTAGGTGGCTTGATTTGGACATTTTTTATTTATCATTTTAACATGTATTTTATTCTGTACCTTAAATTTTTTATTACAATAACATACACATGTAAGTTACGGAATTAAATTAACAAAACTGAAACGAGAGAAATATACTTATCGACTAAATGGCATGAGCATCTCCTCCCGGCTGCCTAAAATAGGGGACTTTGTTTTTTCAACAGGTATCAATGGAATAAAGAATAAGCCATATTTTAAACTCGGTTTGACCTTTACTTTCTGCTTGATTATTGGGTGCCACTCAGTCACTTTCCAAATCACATATGTGTGCATCGGCCGCGGGTATAAAGTTATCGATAGATATTTAATAAGTACAACATTTTCCTTCTAACAGCCCCTTTTCTTTACTCGCCACTTGAAGTATGACGCAAAGTTCGCCTGCTCCATGTCATATTTGCAGAAACTCTAAAGAGATGCAATAAAATAAATAGCGTAAGGGGTTTTGTTTTTCAGGTAATTTTTGCAACACCAAGCATTACCTCATAAACTTATAATGAGTATTCAAGTATTTTATAAATATTACTATTCAAGCTCCGCTAGTCCGTCAAAGGTGCTGCACCTGTTAAATGTATGATTGCTTTCTCAAATTTTGCCTTATGTGTATGTTCTGGTCGCTACATTCGCCATCACTTCAAGGGGTGAATTTAACTATTTACTTAATTTTTTGTTGCACTGACAGCGTTTACACTTTTTTCTAGTTTACATTCACACCGTCATATCTTCAACACTTCAGGTGATTTACCTCTACAATCGCCTGAGCTCCCCTGTTACTATTGCTTAATTCTCCCATCTCGATACCGCACTATTCTTTGTTTCATCGTCTGCCAAACACTAAAGTGAACCTTTTATTAACCTTCCTTGAACTTAACTCTCACTATCCTTTAACTCCATTTTTTCCAACCCTCGCCTGCTTTCCACAGCTAAACACGGCTAGGTGTAGAAACACAAGTCAGGTAGTCCCTTCTCGCTGCCCTCGAACTAAACTCTCTTAGTTTCTTTTAAATTAAAAGGTCGGGATTCCACAAATTCTTATTTTCTTATTTATTTATCTTAGTCATCTCTTTAATTCCCAAAACTATTGAGACAAAAAATGAGAAGCGCAATTAATTTGTTTTTTACCAAATGTATTTTTGTTACAGCAGAGAATGTTGCTGACAGCTTTGATCAGTAAAGCTTGCCTCAGATTAGTGGTTATCCACGCAGATCCTTGTAATTAATTTCATATTTGGTCATTGTGTTAAAATTTAAGAAAATGGATAGATCATCTGGCAGCCTTGTATAATTATATGCTTACGGTGGTTTTTGCGGAATTTGTTGTGTATCTGCGAGAATCAACTTGTTAAATTATACTTTGGGTGAATGAATATGAAAGTCATTTGTAGGGTAATATTTTTTCATACTTTCTTTTATGTTTTTAGAAGAGCCAACCAACGAAAAATCAAATCATGATTACATTATTGAACAGAAGAAAAAATGGAGGCAAAAACTCAGAAATGATGAAGATTTGAAAAAGAATATGAATGAAAAAAAGAAGCAGAGTTTACAAGAACTACAAATCAAGTCTAAATTATTACTCAAACGAAATTTGAAAAGAAAAACACAGAAACCGAAAAATCCAAGCAAGAATTCACCTTGTCCACCGTCTTCTTTGAAGAAAGATGATATTGTGGATACAGGCATCAATAAAGCTTATCACAGGATTATAGATACTTCCAAGATTGTTCCTGAAAAGCATGAATTTCCACGTTTAGACTCATTACCAACAAATAATGATGGCCAAATTATATCCCCTGGTAATGCAAATCTGGGTGTGGATGCTCTCTGTGAAACTACAAAAGTACCCATTATGAATCCAGTCAATGAGGTTCCATCTAGTCAAGAAATACTTCTCACTGATACAAAGAAGGATGCTCTTCTACCACCTAATGGTAACTCCCCCATTCTCAAATCTGCAGCTATTAAGATACAATCCTCTTATAGAGGTTATAGAACAAGAAAACATATTGAACCGTTGAAAATTCAAAATAAAGAGAGTGTCCAAATTCTAAATGACAATCTTCCAATAGACAATCAGAAAGATGATGTTTCAAAATCTGCAATGAATGTCCATCAAATAAAAGAAGATATTTCAAAATCAGGAGATACTTTGAGCATCCCCAATATGTCTGTAAAATATCCATATAATTTTATAGCAGCTGTAAAAAAGAAGTTATCTAAGTCAATAGACCACAAAGCACCACAAATGAAAACCGATGCTAAAGATGAAATGACTGCCCAGTTCAATATGTCCCCTTTGGAAAAGCTAAGGAAAGAATGTCTGGCGAACCCTTCATTCTTCTCCATTTATAATCAAAACCTCGACTCTGTCTATGTTATGCCGACAACTCACACATTTGCAGATGATACTCGCAACAAGCCATTATTTTCTGAATCCACGCTGGTGAAACACTTGGATGCTTCCATTAATAATTCATCTCACGAGTATGCTGTATTTAAAAAGCCAAGGACTTTAGTAGATTTATCACCAGACCCCCACCCCCGGGTGACAAAAGAAATTTTGCAGAAGTCTACTATTATATCAGAACTAAAGTCCTCTTTACAAGAAATTCAAAACTTGACTGTTTCAATTACATTCAATGAACAAGTTGATAAAGTTGATCATATAGTGTCCAGTGAGTCTCACAAAAAGGATATTAAAAGAAACAAAAGATTGTTGACAAACTCTGATCATACTAACCAAGAATGTATACGAAACCATAACAGTGAGGACTATAGGTCCTCAAGAAATACTTTGAATGCACCCGATATTAATTTAGTATGGCCAAGAAAGATTGATGTAGATAAAGACAGTTTTGAAGAGAGCACAATCTTAACACCAAAACATTATCACAGACAGTTCAAAAATGAGTTGACTCTTCTCGATTCATTCAATGAGTCTCTCCGTCAGGTGCAAGTTGTGGAAGAGGTAATGTCTGCTTTATTCTTTTAAGTTGATTGAGATTTCACTTATTCTCGATCAGGCTTTGGCAAACTCCATTTACACTTACTTTCAACTATTTTACCTTAGCTATTACTTTTGACCTGTAATGTAAATTACATAATAAAAACATTTACTATCGAATCCTTCCCGAATTCTGTTCACTGCTTAAATTATATATGTAATTTTGTTTGCAGAAATAATGTTACTATTTTAACTTTTCAGACACTATCAACAATGAGACAAAATCCGAATTCATCACAGTTTACTAATTTTCAATCTGGGAATGATAGTATCAACAATACCTGGCATCAATTCGAAGAGAATTTGAAAAATATCTCTTCCATAAAAGTTTCTTCTAATGCTAATATTTCTCAGTCAATAAACGAGAATGACCACCTGACCAAACTGCATCTGGAACACAAGCTGCAGGGAATCACCACTTTTAACTCTCTCAACAAATCCCGTAGATCTTCCAATGTATACAATCAGTCGCAAATGCGTGATGTGATGAAGTCATTCGAAGGGGTGAATGCCAGCTCTGAGATTCATAATGATGTATTCAAAAGTCACGTTGTAATGAACACTGCTTTAGATGCGATTCACACTGACTCAAGAGCTTGCTCTCAGACTGAGTTTCTTAATCATAATAACACCATCACTAATATCCTCGACCAGTTTTCTGGTAACCAATCGCTGACTGGAAATATTACTGACCAGAATGATGTTGTATCGATTCACGATGTTTCATCCGATACGTCTTTTAATTCTAAGAAGCTGAGAGATATTTCACTGTGTGACGACGTGAGCTTGTCGAATCATTTGAATAAATTCTGCGTTTGCTTGGTAAGTGTATTTTTCCCTAACAATATGTATCTTGAATTGGCGTTTAGACGTAATGCTTTGTGCAAAACCAATTGAATGATTTGAGTAGATCTTAAAGCTCTCACATAGACTTGAATCTAACTTACTATACAAGATTATTTGACCAAACCTACACAAAAATACGAAACTCAAAACTCATCACCCTAAAGAAATCCAAACCCCTACTCAACATAAGAACAAAAATTCCTCTCAACTCACTTTATGTTCTTTGTGTGTTGTGTAATTATTGTATGATTTTTTATATTAATTTCCATTTCAGATTTCACAGTACATAGAAGATGAAAAAATCCGTTCTGAATATCTCAATACCCTTTTGAAAGTTCGAGAGAAAACCCTTCTTGATGCAACTAGACTTGAATTACTCTGCTTACAAATGCAAAAAAAACAAAATCACGAACTCGTTCCTCTTCTGAAGAAGAAGCAGCGCGGTTTGCTGTTGAAGTCCCAACAAGAAAGAAATGAAATAAAGCACATCAAGAAATTTCAGGAAGAGCAATCGCAAGAAAGAAAAGCTACGTTGAAACGGCAACTTAAAAATCTCAAAAGAATGTTTTCCTGTGAAGGGAGTGCTCTAGACTTCAAGAAGAAATCATCTTCCTTAAAGAATTCTTCATTAATTTTACAATCTAAAGGCAGGACTCAAAATTCTCCTGTCAAAGGAATAAACATCTCGTTCAGTAGTGAAGCCAATGCTAGCAATTCTACTTACGGTCACGTTCAGCAAAGCTTGGAGAAGAAGAAAGTTGACTTAAGTAAACAGAAGAGAAAACTGAGTGAACTCTTACATATGCACTATGATGTTCAGTTGGATGCAGCAGAAATTAAAGCTATGGAACATAGACTACAAAACCCTCAAATACAAATAAAAAGTGCAGATGGTAATGCTGATTTAAAAAAGACAACATGTACCAGAAAGGATAATATGCCAAATATTACAAGTGCTATAGATTCGCATAGCTTTAATGCTCCACTGGAAACTTTGAACACAATGGAGGTTTGTGATAGTAAGGCCCACATTCCCAGTGAGGAGTTTGATCCTGCTATGGAAACTAATCAAAATGATGTTGAAATTACAGCACCTGAGATACAGTCAAGGCTAGATGCGACTACAGATAGTAAGTTAATTGGCGATGAACAAAATCTTAATGATGTGTCTTCCGATGCCGTGAAAGCTGATTACAACTTCGTTTTGAGTGGATATAGTCTGAATAAACTTTGGGAAAAAATAACAGGAGACAGCCACAAAAAGTATGATGATAAAGAGGATTATCACATGTCAAAAGATTCACTGGACTATTTCTTCGAAGAAGCTAAACAATTTGCTCTACAGGATCTTCTAAAAACTCTTCAATGTAATTTACCACAGAATGTTGACAACTTTTCTTTGGCCAAGGCAAATAAACAAGATGAAAGTACCAGAGAACTTGCTACCAAAATCTCACACATGTCTGCCCAATCTATAAATACAAGCTCACAATGTAACTATAACACGGAGGATTGTAACAACTATTCCAGCTCATTATTGAAGTCTTCCAATGAGCAAGGTAATAACAATACCAATATTCTTAACAATTTGATTCAGTCAAATTCATATCATCCAAAGATTCAGTTACTGTCTGTCAATCACCCCGACAAACTGGCCGTCATTGACAAAGTATCTGAAGTAAATAATCTCAATGATGATATAGAAATGAAGTCTCAGGATAATAATGTTTTATCAGATACATTTACCATCAAAGAAAATTTAAGCATAGATTCCAGTGACCAAAGTGATTCCTCAAAATCTACAGCACACAGCCTTATAGAGGAACTCACACAATTGGACATTTCCAAAATAAACGAACAGTGTGAAAATGTGGAGAACATACAATACAGTGATGATTTCACCCTGGAAAATAGAAGTGAACATAAAGAAACATCACCATTGGTCAGACAAACATACATTGAAGCTGATTCAAAAATTCTGCCTACTTCATTTAATTCAGATTTAATCCCTTTTAAAGAAGACATTGTTTCGATTGCCGAAGTCAAAAGTAAATTACTTGATGATCAATCTAAAGCTGACGAATCGTATTTTAAACAAAATTATTCAGAAGACAAAGCAAAACAAAACCTTTCACTGTCTATTAGAAGTGTTGTAGTTTTAAACAAATGTGATAACATTAAACCTACTGAAAATATATCTCAAATGGAGATACTTCAAAAATCAATAGCAAATACAGAGTTTGTTGGATTGACTGCAAATAAATTGTTTGATGAAGACATGATTCCTAAGTTTCCACTAATTAAAGAAACTTTAACAGAAAAAATCCAAGTAGATTCCAAAATCGATATTGTTGACAAACCTAGAACGGATCATGAAAGTGATGAAATTCATAAAGACCAAAATAGTTGTGATGATGAACTAATGACACCTGAGGAGAAGGATTTAGCTCTTCCACCTTCAGCAGAAATAGATGCCCAAAGCGACTGTGTGGAGGGGGGCTACCAAGAAGAAAAACACAAAACTGAAGGAGGAACTGATGCTAAATCTCATTCTTTCAATGATATCTTGCTGGGCCAAGAAACTATTACCCCCAGTCCTGACCAGAGCCCAAGAGGTAAGTTACATCTTCCTGTTGTAGCTAACTTCAGTTTTATGACATGTATTCTACGCAGCTGGAATTCTTTATATTTAAATAAAATATCTGTTTTTCATTTGAATTTATTTTCAATATATATTATGTACTAGTTTTTACAGCCCAACCTAACATTACAGACTCACCCACTGGAGAGTACTCCCCTGCGGCAGTATCATTCTCCATTTGCCGCATAGACGAAGCAGAAGAATTAAGGAAGAAGCAACTTGCTATTGAATTAGAAGTTAGTATTATTTTATGTTGGTTTAATGAATACTTTATTTTTACTTATTTATTTTGCTTCCTTTCTTTATTTAGTTAATTTTTTTATAACATGTTTCGGAAAAACGTGAACTTACTTGATTATACACACATAAACTTTTAACCCTTTAAATGCCAGTAGGTAGAAGGGTCGCTGTGCACAGCAGGCTGTGAATTTTTAATCAAAATAAATCATTTTTACATCTTATTCTTATAAATTAAAAACCTTACACCTTGAAAGAATATTTAAATGACTTACCAAATTTATTCAATGTGCGACGTATTTGCCGCCCTTCACTTAGATAAACAGACTTTAATTTTTCAGAAAATGTCAGTGTTGTCACAACTTGTCACAGAAATATAGGAACTTGCATTAGAAAAATATTAACAATTAATTAAAAGGAGCAATTATTTAGATCGATTGTTTTTTAATTGTAAACTGAATTATTTTTATTTTTATTGTTAAAAAAAAAAAACTAGATTAATTATTATTTGTTTCGCACAAGTATCAAAAGGTATATATTTACGTAAAACAAAATCAAAATTTCAAACAACACAGGAAACAATGATGCGTGACAGAGATCGACAAAAGAGGCGCGAAAGTTGACAGCCCTATTCTAGTGACACTGTTGTCTGTCAAATGAAGCTCCTGGGTAGATTTCTGTAAAATCGAAAATATCAGAAAACTGTAATTTAGTTTGTTTGGTGAAGTACTACAAAATCATCCCAATAGATGTCTCTGTGTGTTCCATATTTTAAATAAATCAAAAAACGTGACATATGTATGCTACAGAGGCTTAAAGAATAGCGCGAATACGCGCTATTTTTACTATGGCCGGCCTGCTGAGCTCAGCCAAGAATGTGCCTATACGCGCTCTTGGCACAGAAGCGGTTAAAGAAAAGTTTTTGTACTAGCCCTTTTGTCATAACATGTAATATAGATCACACAGATTAAAGTCTGTCAGTTTGAATGTATAAAAGATACATACATATTACATATTCTCCATGGTTAGAGATATGAATTTGTCAAAAAAAATCTGTGTCAAATCCAGCAATGTAAATCTATGATTTAAAATTTTGTCAGCACTTGTAACCTGTTTACACATGATGTAATGTAACGAAGCAAATGTTTAATTTCAGATCAAAGCTCTGGAGCAGCAGTCACAATTGCCTTACTGTTTAGTGAGAGAGATACCGGACAAGCCACCGCCACCGTATATTCCCCCTTCAGAGGACACCAAACTCAGCCCGAGTCCCAAGAGCATCACCCTCAAGGTGACCCCTAGAGCCATCCACACCATTGAATCTTACTGTAACTGGCTATGGAACCAATTCTCCAAAGGCAACTCCGAGAACATTACCTACAAGAACTTTTCAAAAAGTGACAAAGTATCTACATTAGAAATAAAGAACAAGGAATATCTCTTTGATATTTGCCAAGAGACTTTTGAAAAGGAATTCTCAGAAATCGTCATAAAACCGTGTAAATTGTGGGAGTACAATAAGGAAAACAAATTTAAGTCATTCAACAAAAAAGATGTCTGTCTCCGCGTGGAGAAGAAAGTCAAAGACATTTTGGGATTAGAGAACAGCGTGCAAAAAGATAATCTTCTAGTCAATTGGGCACACAAAAGGCAAGACTATGTAAACGAGCTCCTAATTAAGGAACTTTACAGGGAAGAAATTGATTGGGTAAATATAGAAGAAAATGAAATTGACGTTAAAAATGAATTGACCGATTCAATTCTGGACGGTTTAATCCTTGAAGCTTGCCAAGAGTACAAAATGTTATACTCATAAATGCTTGAGTTCTCATTTTGTCTTTATTTTGCATAGATGAGGAGTATCACCAAAGTACCTTTAAATACGCTAGTTGATTTCATTTAGCTCTTTTTGTATATTTGGGAGAACCAATCGATAATCAATTCCTGGAGACAGATGCATAATATTGTTTTAGTTTCAACATTTTTTAGTAAATAGGTAGCTATCGGGTTCCATGGTTCCACATTTTTCATATTTATACGAGAAAAGTTTTGGATTAGTTATACTTTGACAGCTATATAATTTGTTTATACATTCAGTCATAGACTTAAGCAATATATTTAAGTGGTACTGACTAATATTAAAAGAGTGCTTCTGGTGGAAGGAATGAAACTAGTCGATTTGTTAAAATTACTATTATTAGCGAACAGTGGCGGTTTTCTCTACAGTAACTCCCATTAAGAAGAATAGATAACAAGACAAACTTGTATCATCATATAATTTATTAATTATTATAATTTTCCCACACTTTAAACAGCACACTATTAAAATTTAATGCTTGAGAGCAAGTTTGATATGAATCCCATATGTGTGTTATTCATTCTGCGACTAGGACTGTTTGTTCTAAGAAATAGTTCATGCAAAACATAATACTGGCGTTACAGCAGTAAACCATACGAGTTTGCCAACCTTAGGAATCGGGTTCACAGCGACTATGAGATTTTTTAACACCAAATTTGTAAGGAATAGTAATAATAATTTTGCAAGAATCGATAATTTTTTTCTGTGATGTTTTAAGTTGTTATTAAAATAAGTTCATTACTGAAGATGTTCCTTTTTTATATGAAAAGACAGTTTCTTGTGTAAATTACGTTTTTCGTATTCAGACCTGAATTAAAACTGGTAGTGGTGGAACATATTTGATGCTCGATAACAATTGATAAAGTTATTTGAAAATAAAAAACATTATGTAGGTCTCGGAGGGCGTGTTTTTTACATAAAAGTACAAAAAGAACATTGTTGGCAGAATTACGACATTTTATTCAATTTTAAAAATGTCTTAAAAATTAAACATTGAATAAATATCTTCAAAACTTACATTTAAAAAAATTCGTTCAAAATTGAATACAAAAAACACAAAATTGAATTCAAAATGACTAGCGCCTAAACTAGGACCTAAAATCCATTTTTAAAAAACTGCACAAAGCCAGTCAAAACACGGCAGCAAAACCAGCAAATTGAAAAACGAAAAAGGTATTTTTTTATTCACTCTAGATAGGATAGGGAGGAAAAATTTTATAAATTTTTGTGTTTTTTTTTTTTTTTTCAAATATACACAATCCGAAAGGGTTAAAACAGTCTACATAACTTTTGACATGATATTCATTAACCACAGACACTTTAGTGAATTGTCAAGTCTAGTATCGCTAAGTCGCTAATCCTTGGTGCAGTGGTACACTGAAATTCCTTTAGATCTAGGGACAAGTATGTATAATTATGGAAAAGACCAACATAGAATTTATAAATTGGGGATTTTATTTTCCCTTTTTTAATCTCCGACTGAACTCCCAATGAGATGGGCCATGAACTGCCGCTGTTAGCGAATCAAATGAAAATATGTCAAAAAAAAATCCACAAAATTAAAAATAGTTTTTTTTTGTAGCTGTCCACTGCTGATGTGTTATTGGAATATTTATTGTTATTTTATAGATCTTCCATATTCAATTTTTTATTATCCATTGAGCGATTCTGTTTGAGTCCTTCAAGCAAAAAGGCACTTATGGATAAATGTAAACTAAGGATTGAATCATTGATACAATATTGTATTTTTTATGCCTTTCTTGAAAGAATTGAATTTTTATAAGGATAAAACTATATATTCATATTCATAATATGTATGTATGTGCGCAAATGAATAATTTGTTTAATATTTTAAAGCTATGTTCCAAAGGTTAACGGAACATACATTATAATCTATGCGACCATAGATGGCGTTAATTTAATTATTTTACTAAAAAACACTTTTTGCAAGTTACACTTTAAAATAGTAAGATGAATAATTGTTTGCGCTTGTACGTGCGAAATATGTATATAAATAAATTTTGTGTCTTTAAAAACTGAATTATTTTAAGATAGGATTACAAATACAATAATGCCCTTGAATTACCGATTCAATATTGTATTTGGGCGCCTTTCTTAAAAGAATTGTGTTTTTATAAATACAAAACCATTTTTTCATATTCGGTATATACTTGAGCAAACAAATAATTCAACTTTATAGCATAACTTGCAAATAGGATTTTTCCTTAAATGATTAAATTAGCTCCATCTATGAATGCATAGCTTATAACATATGTACCGTTTACTCTTAAGCATTTTATATACTTATACTCGTTAAGTACATATAAATCGGTTCCTTAACCTTTTCACTGCATTCCCGATGTACTTACATAATAAATAAATAATAAAATAAAGGAATTTTATTTTACGGCAGACAAAGAAGACACAGATTATTATTTGTAATATGTATATTATAATGATTATAAATATGATGATTAGGTTATCGAATCATTTTTGATTCTCTTTTTCTGAATTGTAAACTCATTAACTGGAAAAGTGCCTTATTAGTTTTATTATAAATAGTAGTGGAATGAATTTTGTTTGTATTTCAAATAAGCATTCTACTTTTTTTTTTTTTTTTTTTTTATATTGAATACCTCACAAGAGTCCCAACTGCTCCCGTCTGGAGCCAGTGAGACTATGGCATCCCCAATCGGGGGATGTTGTGAGGCTGAAGGTAAGTGGGGAAGGGAAAGAGGAAGGTGGGGAAGTACCTGGCTATTCAGATCTAGTCACTAAACACGGCTAAAGCCATTTGGAGCAACGTTTCAATTCTGAATGGTGGTCTTACACCAGGGCGATACTGGTAGTATCTTCCACTCTGGAACGTGCCGCAAATATACTATATATTATTTTAATTAATTAATTGTGAAATAACACAAATTAATCAAATAAAATTTATTTGCGCACGCCGGGTTCGAACCCGCGACCTTCGGAATGGCAGTCCAATGCGTTACCACTGGACTATGCCGGCCGTCAACTACTCTTAAAATGTCAAAAATTCAAAATGGCGTTAATTGCTGATTTGATGACAACCTCAAATGTGTCGGGGATTCAAACAATTAGGCCTACACTGTTGATTTTTCTTTTCAATTTGTTTTTGTTGGCATGTTAATTATATATATTTTGAAATCATTAATTAATATTGTTGTTTATTACCACTAAGAGATTGAGTTTTGTAACACAACTTTTTTTTTGGTTTATTTATGTTGTGAGTTACTGTTTGAATTTCAAGGTCAAAAATCACTTATTAACATTTTAGTTAAACAAGAGAAGCATAAATTTAAGTACAAATTTGAATGTCTGGTATGTCTCTAGACCAGTGATGAACAACCTTTTTAGCCAGAGGGCCAATTTAGCAATGTTCATTATGTCTAGCTAGTAGGGTATCTAGTAGGCTAGTGTAGATTTAAAAAATGTTTGCTTTATCAAACAAAATTTGGTCAGATAACCTTTTTGTATTTTGTAAAACTGTAACCTTTTAATAAAGTAATCACAGAATGCACAAAAAGTTCCACAGGTGAAAGCATTTCCTTCTTCAAGGTCAAACCAATTTTTCTGATTTTTCAATTTTTATTAATCACAAATTTATAAAAATACTTGTAATTTTTGGGCAGCTAAATCAAAATATTGAAGACAGATAGGTTCCTTTCATGTTTTTGTAAAACAAAATGGAAACCGTTATATATTTTGATAATAGCACTCGGAAAACTTAATGTTGTCTATTAGATAAGAAATATCAACACTTCTGTTATTTCTGTTTTCAGAAATAACATTTGTTCATGTACCCCTGTAAAATAGAACCCATTAAAGTGCTGCAGATGAAAAATTCGCTTGGCCCAAGGTCAAACCAAATAGAAATAAATGCTTTTGATTTTTATTTAGCCAAGTGGACTGCACAAAATGGGCTCCGGTTAGACACTGATCTAGACCGTTGTCAAAAACCATTGAGGGTAGTTAACCTGCTCTAAATATCGTCAGATTACAACTAAAATCCACTAAGTGCTTTTTTTTTATTTAAGTATTTTTCCGTTACAGTTCACCTGTCAGAATAGATTAATTTATTTCAACCAATCTTTACGTTGCCAGGTTTTATTAATTTATTTCAACCAATCTTTATGTTGCATCCATTAATACACTTTGTGTTTTCTTATGGAATGGTTATATGTATTTTATTATTGTATTCAAGATGCGTCTCAGCGCATAATGCACAACGGTTCCTATAGTATTTTTGTCTGATCTTTCTAATATTGTGATTTGTTCATTTCGATCCAAGAGTATTATACATTGTGGATTTTAGTTGTAAACTGATGATATTATGTGTGTATATTTTTGTCATAATATAGATATTAAATTTGTTTTAATTTACCTTTCATATCAATAAATACATTTTGTATTAAGTATACATGTTTAATTTTTTACTTTCACATCCTCCATTCTGCTATGTGTATGAACTAAAGTGTTACTCCTTGTGTCAGTCAATATAATAGCTGTGGTTTTGAAGATGGAAACGTATTTTACTTTATTCAAAATACATAATAATATTAAAGTTTTTCAATTAAAAACGTTCAACTGAAACAAATAAGTATTTGATTTATATTCAACTTAATTAATTATTCTTATTGACAGACAACAATGTTTACAGTTCTGTTTTTACAGTTTGTCTTTTGTAGACATCAGAATGACTTTTTTGCCACAGAGGTAAATCATTCCATAATTTTCTTCTTTTGTCCATAAGCCTCGAGCCCATGCTTATTTTATTGCTAATGTCGATGTATTCCATTTCATCGGGAGAGGTAACTGGTGTCCATTGAGGGACGTGCATATCTTTACTTGATCGTGGTTCATTTGGGTTCCTGGAAAATTACAATAAATAAATCAATTTATATGATTCAACAGTGAGGTGATAATGGTGATAAGCAAAGTATGGGGAGAATTTGCTTCATGGTTTAAAGGCCTTTTGTTCCAAAATAAAGGCTGTAATGTGTATGTACACGCCCTATTGATGTCTAGTATCTGCAACAATATGTGGCCTTTTGGTTATCTAAGAATCTCACCCAGTTGTTGCAAAGTTGGTCCACAGTGTAAGCATGGCATCAGAAATAGATGCATCTTTTTCATTTAGTGGCTCAGGAAATAATCCCAATGAGAAAAGATAGATCAACTCGTCAACATGACACGCTCCTGAAAAACAATCAATTTTAATGAAAAAAATCTTTAATTATAAGTTATTTATTTTCAAGGGATTGTTAGAAAACAACATTATACCGTAATCTCTCCATGGCTCACCAAAAACTTTAGAGAAGCTATCTCTTCCTCGATAGTCAAAGTGATAGAAATATATTGATTTCTCTGATTTCGGAAAGTGGAGTCGGAGAGCTTCATCAATTCCAGATAAGAAATATGAATCGGTGTAAATCTGAAAGAAAAAGTAAATGATTTGTAAATTGTTTAACTGTTTTCATCGAACAACTCATCAAAATATTATTTTTTGCATTATTAGACATTGGAATATATGTACTACCAAAATTGCGAATATGCACAAAATTTCCAAAAGGAACCAGATTCGAAAATAATATGTTTCCTCTCAGAGGACCAAAAAGTATCGACCATTTCTTATATAAACAGTTCATAATTTAGAAAATATATTGGCTGAAATACGCATTTATGATGAATAAGGCTCATGTATGAAAATGCTTTAAAATATATTGCGATGTCTAGTAATTATAATGATTCTTTGTTTATACATCCTATCTACTTACATTGGTCAGTGGAAGAATGGAATCATTGCTGATGATGGGCGAATCTTCAAAATAGAAGTTTTTTATTCTCTCTGTTATGTGTTCAGCATTATCTGCATTTTGATAGTCAAACGTTATTGGTGCCAGTTTGTCAAAATTCTGCGACAGTTCTTTTAGCAACTCCGGGTTACCAAATATATCTGAAACAAAATGCAGATCACTGAAAATGAATAGCAAGTAAAATCCATTTGTAATTTTTATTCACGTAAATTTAATAATACAACTGACATGGAAAAGGTATTTCATTTTATTTATGATTATTTTCTAAATCTTACTGAAATCTCTGTGAAAGGTAGTCGTTTGCCAAAAACACAAACAACAGAAACTTGTATTTTTTATGATAAACATATTATACATACTGGGTCAGCCCTGAGCCAAACTACGCCTGGCGCAAGTAAAATTTTGGCGACCATTGTAAAAACTAGTGGACGCCTAGGTAGGTAGGTAGGTAGGTGAGATTTCACTACATGAGGGAGTATGGCTACTACCCGTGGCTCTATCCCACTGACTTTCTTTTGGGTATGCTCAGAATGAACTATCTATGGGTCAGGAGAGATGTGCGCATTGCTACACATTTCTTTAGACTGATTCGTGGATGGTTTGAAAACTCGGTCATCATGGAAAGCATTCATTTCTATGTTCCCGATGGTTATCTACGTCACCGACAACATAGACTATTTTATCTCCCGGCCTGCTGAACTAACTTGCCAATGGTCATGCCTGTGGGGAGAGCAATCTTGCTGTTGAACAGAATCAATTCGGATATCGACATGTTTTGCATCAATGAAGCTTCCTTTAAAAGGCAAGCTCTATTATCACTGGTATAGTTGATATACACACTGTAAATATTAATCTTAGAATTCTGATTATAAAAATATTTTAAAAATGCATTGAAATGAACAATTTTGTAATGTTTTTGAAATTAATAAACAAATTGAATTGAATTGTAATCACTGTAATCAATAATATTCGGATGATTTGTATTTTTGTGTAGCGCCGTTTTAATGATAAATAATCTCAAGGGCGATGTGTTAGAACCGTTAGATGTTAGGTGTTATCAGCGCCTTAGCAATTAGGCGGAGCGGTCTGCTCCAATTGCGCCCGCATAAGGTCGGCCCTGTATACATAATCTAAAATAGAAGTAATACTTAAATTTTCCCTGACAGATCCTCCAAGTAACTTACTGGCAGATCTTAGGGCACCATCTCTTGCATTTAACCCGAGCATCCAAGGCACCTGGTGAAACCGCCCTTCTACTGCGAGAACTCTCGGGTCTTCCGTTAGAAAAGCTTCTTCGTGCTCTGGCTCCACAGTCGGCTTGAAGGGAATCATTGGGTCGTAATCCCAACCCTATGACAAACCATAACATAACATAAGTTACTAGTAGTATAACACTTCTCCCTCATAGGTCAGTGAGGAATCGACGTAAACTGGGTGCAGTAATAATGAAACAAATCTCGTGCCCAACCGATCCATATATGTAATATTTTTCAACTGTAAAGCGCCCCTGAGGTGATATCTCACAAAAGCGGCGCTATACAAATTATCCAATAAATAAATAAATGTACAATAGACATAGAAACAGAGTGCTCTAGGTATCATGTTTTCCCGGTTTATGTCGATTCCTTATCGACCAATGAGAGGAATGCTAATATTAGTGCTTCGCTTAATTTTTTAGACTGTTTCTCAAATATTATTTGTCAACAATCAAATGGACATTTCAAAGCCCTAAAGCTCGTAATGGAAATGTTGCAGGCTGAAAGTAGTGGCTTAGACCTTGTAATTCAAACTGTGTACGTGTTTTCATTATGTGCGCACCATTACAGTTTTTGCTGCATGGGCACAAATATTTTCTATTTTAAAGTTAGGGTTGTTGTCTTTTACAGTAACTGAGAAGGTATTTTTATAGGTACGCATACTTCCAATACCATCTTTCTATTTTTTTTATAAACTATGAATCTAAAACTGCACACATCTGAAGGGGTCACTTAAATTATATAAAATATTTTAATTGCTAGTTTTCATAATCTTTAAACACGGAAGACATTTCGCAATTTAATTGCAGAAAATAATAAAACAAAGTAATTATGCACAGGAATTAAAAACTCTTGTGAATTTATTGATTTGGATCAATTAACTCACATATAAATGTTTATCTGCAGCAATGAGCTCCTCTGCTGATTTAGTCCTTAGACATTCCACCATGGCCAGGCTGTCTCCAGTGGGACAATTCATTACTCGGGACAACTTGTTGGCTTGCTTCAACATGGTGCCAGGGGCGGGGTTCGCCCAAGGACAGAAAGCCGTGCCAGAGTGGGACATCGCTTTATGGAACAAACCTGCAATATTTATTTTGATAATATAATATTCACAATAAACTCTAGACCAAAGAATAAAAAAAACACATTAAATCCGATGTGGGCGTGTTTCGTGATCAAAAAAAATTTAGAAATTTGGTGTCAGTAAGAATTTACAAAATCAAATAACTGATAAAAATGTATATGTAGTCTTTTTTTGAAGGAATTATTATTTTTCGTTTTATTTAACCTACCTATATGTATGTACCTGCATAATTCTTAGTTGTACCTACTTGTAAACATAACGTTGGATATGGTGTGTTGTGCACGGTGGGTTAGGATTTCAGAGGGATATTTTGATACTTGACCGAAGGTCAATCCCATGATCTGTTATAGGTACGCTACAGGTTATGCTACAGGTAGCGAATATGTACCTTTGGATAAGAAGTTTATTATTGGGCATTACAATACAAGAGAAAGGAATAAGCTTAAGGGTGTACAATCTGCTCTTTCATAGAGCCCGTTTGTTCTCTAAGAAAGAGCGTTCGTTTGCGTCCGTTCATAATATGAACATAAATAAATTGTTTTGTCCATATACAAACTCAACTCATTCAAGAAAGGCAAACAAATGCAATATTGTATTGGTGATTCAATGCAATATTGAGTTAAAACTTATTTTTTTAATAATTAAATTAGCGCCATCTATGAAAGAGATGAGAACTGTACCTTTGCTCTTTGGTGAAAGCATGTGATAGTGAACACTAGCCCCTCCAGCACTCTCCCCAAAGATTGTGACGGAATTGGGATCTCCTCCAAACTGCTTTATGTTTCTCTGTATCCATTTCAACGCCATGTTTTGATCTTTCAGTGCATAGTTTCCAGGTGCCACTTTGTCCATGGTTGAGAAGAAAGACAAGGTTCCTAAAACATAATATTATATATTGCCAACCAATTGACTGTTCATCATCAAGGTATCAGTTAACAATCAACCGATCCGTAATCAATCAAAGTCATCAATAAGTAATCTGTCAGTAAAGTGATCAATCACCAAAGTAATCAACTAGTATCAATCAGTAATAAATCAGTGACCAATGATATTTTGTAAACGGTGATCAATAATTAAGCTAAGTAACATAATGTACAAGTAAAGTAACCAATTACAATCAGTGACCAATAATGTAATGTGATTTAACGTAATCAATCAGTCAGTAAAGTAATCAACTATTTGAGGGTAATCAATTAGTTATCATTTATTGAATAATTAAAATAATCATTCAGTAAAATAATGTATTGTTAACTAACTAACTAACCATCACGCTGTTTTCCCGCAGGGGTAGGCAGAGAGGACGGACCGCCAAACAACTCGATCTTGGCACACACTTCTTGCCTCATTCACATCCATACATACTCTTCTAAATGTATTGTTAAATAAATTAATAACAATCGAAAATCAATAACAATCAGAAATGAGTGATTAATTGAGTGAAGTTTATAAGTAAAGTAATAAATCAGTAATCAATTAAAATTGGTTATCATTGATAATTTAAGTCGTAATAAATCAGTAAAGTACTTAATCAATTATTTAATCAGTACAGTAATCAATTTGTTGTGTATATAATCATTGAGTGATCATTCAGTAATAATTAGTGAAATAATAATTTTAGTTGGGTAATCAATATTTCACAAACCTAAACGGTAATTGACACCGACGTACACGACATCCCTGTCCATGAGACGCTCCGGCCCATAAAACATCTTGTTCCCGGAGCCGCACATCCAGCCGCCCCCGTGGAAGAAAACCATCACTGGCAGGAGACGCCCTTCCTCCAATGGCTCCTAGAACATTTGAAAATTAAAAATAATGTTTTAGATGTTAAACATCGTTCGGCATGTCCAGGGGAGCTGGACGACGCTCTTACAAAGAACGATGAAGTATTCGGCCTGACTCATTGGCTCTTTCGGCCTAACCGCAAAAACTCTGTGCGGTATTTTTTTTTTTTTTTTTGTAATTATTTTTTATTTTTGATAATATGTTTACATGGTACTTAATTCATTTTACATCTTGGGTCTTTTTACTACTCTTCCATTGAAAGCATTTGCTTGTGTATGGAAGGGGAGTGTACATAAATGTTGTTGTTAGTTAGTACTTAAATAATTCATTGTACATAAATGTATGTTTGCTGTAGTATTTTTTTTGATAGTAGTGAAGAATAATATATTAATATAATAAATTTAAAAAAGAAAGGAAGTTATGGAAAACTAAGGATATTTGTGAGATTAATTAAGTGACAGTAGTTTTTTTTTTCAGAATATTTTTAGAGTGTCTCTTGACAGAGAGCAGTATTTGCTTATATTCTCACTAAAATTAGCGATGGATCTATTCTAAGTGGTGATGTGTTTTTGATTTGTAATATATTTCTTTGTGTATATTTTAATAATAAAAAAATGTTGCTTTGTTATCTGTAAATAGTATAAAACAATGTCGCTATCCGCGTCTGTCTGTATGTGAGATGAGTTATTCTAAACTAAGCTCCGGATTTTGATATCATTTAGAGAAATTCTTCCGGAAAGTTTACATATATAATACACGTGCATTATATACACAGAAAGTAGAGAAAAGTCGATGTTTTGTAATAAAGTCCTAAAAATATTTTTTTTCGGGCGCTTACATTGCTAACGCTGGTTAAAACTTAAACTCAAACTCATTAAAATAATGTACTACGGAATTATATATCTTCAAAAGGCCTGCAGAAAAGTCTGCGATGGTATTTGTCACCTTAGGATAACCACAAGCTAGGCCGGGTATACGCAGCTAGTCAAAAATATAAAGACTTGTTTACTTTCATTTTCACTTTCTTCAATAAAAATCAATTTTGATTTTTTACATCTGTTAGGTGTTGACGGTTATGTTTTTCGTGTTCTCTGTGTGATGTAGATCACCAGTTTCCCGCTTTACTACGAGTTTCGTTTTTTTAAACAATATTTTTCTATTTATTTTTTCCCAATTGTTATTTTTTGCACATAAGTACCTACACATATTATTAGAATAAAAATTACTTACATATAAAATGTTAGAAAAGGTAAGATAAGGGAACCCACAAAGGCACCGCCTCTGCGTGGGTAAGAAAATAAGAATAGAAGTAAACTTAAAAACACAATAAAATTCTAAAATACAACATCAAGCAACTTGTAATGTAAATTTTAATGTTATGGTATAACATAAAGTTTCATGATTTAATTTTGTTGTTTTGTTTTTTTTTATTTTTTTTTATTTACTAACTTTTTAACAAGAAGGTATACAGACTTACCTTAGGAGTATAGACATTGAGGTAAAGGCAGTCTTCGGTTCCAGAGATTTCTTTCTCCCTCTTGTAAGGGTTGTTCTGTATGCATATTGTGGCGTCCACTGAGCCATCGCGCTCGCCCTCCCACCCCTTCGCCTCCAACGGTGCCTTTGATTAAAACAATATCAACGTTTATTTATCAGTTTTTACGCGACAGACCCAACTGTCCGGAGACAGTGAGTCTATAGCATACCCAATTGGGTTATTTTGTGAGGCCGAATATCGTGATAAGGGGAAGAAGATGGGTGGGATGGGAAGGTGGAAAAGTACCTGGCTCTTCATATGTGGTCACCAGCAAAAGCTATTTAAAGCAACGTCTCGATTGTGAATGTTAATCTTTCATCAGGGCGATGCTGAAAGTACCCAACTATCACACTATATTATTTTAAATGAAAAATTTGTAAAATAACACAAATTAATCACTTCTTAACCTCTAGATTATTATATATTACTTTTAGAATATTAAAACGTTGTTTTAATATTGAAATTAAAGTGGTCTAAAACAAATTTATAATTTGGACATAATTATACATGACAATTTATAAAAACATAATAAAAAAACTGTACAATAAACTGTTCCATATTGAAAATTTCAAATAAAATTAAATACTTAGGAATAATAATAGACAAAAACCTAAACTGGAAAGATCAAATCAACCAAACCGTCAACAAAATGAGAAAATTAATTTATATATTTTTGAAAATTCGAAATTTTCTCTCATTGGAAATTCTAACATCAGTCTACTACGTTTTGGTACGAACAAATCTCCAATACGCTGTAATCAGTCAGACATTTGTCATTTTTCACATGAGAACGGGTCGCTTCTACGATTCGTTCTTAAGTTCAACAGCTCGGCTGTGGAACGAACTGCCGGCCTCTGTGTTTCCTCCCTCCTACAACATGGGACTCTTCAAGACCCATGTTCACTCCTTCCTCTCCACAAAAAGACCCTCCACACAGCATCCCCAAAGATGACATAGGCCCTGAGGGAAATTATTTTCTTCAGGGCCTCCTGTGTGGAGTTAATATAAAAAAAAAATTAAAAAATCAGCTGTATACAAAACAAATCTACTCTAATTATAAAAATAATATTGAAAAAACCAAGAGATTATCCAACACACTTAATTTTTGAAGAATTTAAAGTATTAAAATTTAATGATCTTGTCCAAAAAAACATAATAACTCAAATAATTAAAGAAAAACAAAATCACAGCTTTTTAACTGAAAAGTCGTACTCGTCAAAAATATATATTTCCAACAAAAAAATGTAACACCACTTTTGCTCAACATCATTACATATATCTAGGGAAAAAATACTTTAACAACCTACCCGAAAATATCAGAACAATAGAAAACGATAAACACCTACTAAAAGCAATTAAAGAGAAGTTCAATGTAAAAATACCAAAATAATGAAACTATCTTTGTAATTAATTATAAATTTTAATATTCATAATTACAAACACTAAATATTCTTCATCTTGATACTCACCACTCTTCTAGACACAAGCGCCAGCTTCTATAGAAGAGGAACATTACAAAATCAAAAGCAGTGAATTGTACTACATAATTGTATGAATTATCTTTTTAACATTATTGATTATACTCTGTAAATTGATTAATTATTTAATAAATATATTTAAAGTATATCTTTTATTGTAAATTATGACGAGCCACAAAGTAAATGCTTATTACAAATAGGTATGTAATATTATATTTGGTTAATTTATTACGAATCTCTTCAAATTATTTGTAATCCGGTTAAAAACGTGATTGCAGGCTCTTAATGAATGAATCGAAAGGTTTCCCAATAAACTTTCAGTAAAATACGAATGTGTTATCACAATTTCGGAACAAGTATTCATTAAAACTCTAATATTTTCGTATTCGTCATTGTTTATTATCAATGCAAATGCAGATGC
The DNA here is from genome assembly GCA_026573805.1 of Hesperophylax magnus. Classification (NCBI taxonomy): domain Eukaryota; kingdom Metazoa; phylum Arthropoda; class Insecta; order Trichoptera; family Limnephilidae; genus Hesperophylax; species Hesperophylax magnus. The sequence goes on from JAIUSX010000071.1 coordinate 2,842,763, forward strand.
GTGAACACGTGTTCCTAAATATTACGAACTTACTAAAAAAATATTTGGAAGTTATCGGCGTGAAATCTCGTTTTTAACCGGATTACCAATAGTTTGATGAGATTTTTAATAAATTAGCAATGCTCTTTTTTCTCAGTTCAGAGTTCGCGGGCTCAAATCCCGGCATGTGTAAATGATCTAATATTTTAGTGTAGGCATGTATTTTGGTGTTGATACAAAAATGCACTATACAATAAATGCACTTCTTTATAATATGCATCTTGTTAGCAATCATACGCTATTAGTATTTTTAAATGTATTACATTTTTTACGTATTATAATGAACACAAACATGCAGCAGCAACAGTAAATAAAAGCAGTCACAACTATAACTTTCAAAAAAAGTGGTAGGCTCTTGAAAAGATTGAAAAAAAAAACATTAAAATAAACATATTAAATGTCATAATTTTATCGATCGGTACCTTATCTATTTATTTGTTTATTAACGCCCTTTTTTGGGGCATTTACCTGAGAATATTAAGAAATATACATTACGTATTGTACATAACTGAATTGCTCCATTAACAACATTTTATATTTGTTTAAACATAAATTGAAGATGTCAACTGACTTGGTATAATTGTTTCCCTTCATTAGTATTCTGGGCAAAGAGGAATAAATATGGTAGGTATTCCCAGAATTTCTGCACTGAAATAAATCCCGACTGTATTACGTTGTGGAATCCGAAAGCTTATCAATTCTAGCAATACCGGACTATTAACTAAATCATTTAGAATTTTATATGGAAATACCAAGTCAGTGAAAATTCTTCTGTCTGACAATTTGAGCATATTCATATCATTTTACAAAGTGTTGTAGTTCAACATAATTGCTGGAATACCCATTTTAAAATTTATAAAACGTAAGAATTATACTAGGTTCTAATAATTGAAAAGAACCTAATGATTTATAATCTACTGAGATATTCCGATCAAGACTGGATTCCTAAAACGAATATGCAGGCAAACAATTATTGTGAGCTTTCTTAAATCAATCTAATATATTTTTTATAGATTTCGTTTGTTATTTTTGATTATGAATGAAATAATGAAACATCGCAATAAGCAAGCAATCTTTCCGCATTAAAAACATAGCTTTAATCATAAACTCATTTTTTCGTAATAACCGGTTCCACTCACCTTGAATCTCAGCGCTCCGGTGGGTGGTTGTGCGAATGGTATAGACATGAACGCAGCGAACTGCCTTCCCAGCGTGGACTCCAAGTAAATACCTTTCAAAATTCCTTGGCCTATGGTAACACGAGGAGTGAGTTCTCCAAGACATCCTACCACAAAAACCAGGAATAAAACCAATCCCACTGAAGTTTGACACATTTTGCCAGATTTCCAACACATTAGCGGCTATAACTTTATACCTACACCAGCAAACAACGAATATTTTAGCAGTAATAATTATAATAAACAATATGACTCGTTACTGAAAGTAAAGGTGTACCTGCGCAAGCTACGTCTACAGTGGCGGAAACTGAACTGCTCAGTACACAATGTAGCCTTCTATCAAATCGCCATGATTTTTTTTGTGTTTATCAACTTAGGTTGTATCATATTTAATAGGTATCAATAGTAATTAATATTCTTTATTTTTACTTGTTCACATATTTAAAATTTGCTTGTGAAATCATCTTCCACAACAGGGGTATATAGTATATTCCTGAAATAGGCATACTTGGGATAGATGCTCTATATATTGAAAATTACAAATGTTTTTCATTTTGAAATTTTCCATTCTTGGTCTCCCACAAAAACTCTATGCTGATGAATGCGAAATAAAGCACACATTATACGAGCGTTTTACCATTTATTTTACAGATAATGCAATTATAAACATACTATCCGACGTGGTTATCTTTAAGAGATAGCTGGAGGTTATCCTTAAGAGATAGACATGTACCATTGCAGACTCTTTTTTAAATATAGTATTCCGTAATACATTATTTTGATGTATCTCATAAGGTTTAGGCAGCTTTAGCAATGTAAGCGTCGGAAAATATATATTTTTACAACATGATTACAAAACATCGACTTTTCTCTACTTTCTATAAATATAACATGCATTTATTATATATACACCTTCAGGAAGAAACCCTATTAAAATCCGTTGCGTAGTTTAGAACTTATCCCGACTCGCTTGTTAGTTGCGGACGTGTTTTAACCGCTCCGGTTTGTTTAATCCTTTCAGAAGGTTTCCCTTGTTAAGAGATTGCTGAAAATTGTTCAGCATCCGTGTTTTATATAGTGCTTACCTTCTTATTTCACGAAATGCGCGTAACTTCTACCGTTTAGCCGGAATTTGCAATTATTATAGCATTTTAAACCGATTAAATTTTAAAAGTGAAGCTAGAACAAAGATTTCTCAATGCAGTCGAAGATTTTATACCTGACTCAAGTGTCAAGTGGTGTCGGGATTTACGGGACCTTTTCAACCGAGGATGTCTGCCTGGAGGACAGATAAGCCATATTTTGTTTAAATTTTTTGTTTTTGTTTTTATTTTCTGTTTTTGTTTATGTATTTTGTTACAGATGACACACATAAACTTCACTTTGACTTTGGTTCAATATTTTGCTTATGATAGCCTGCGATAAGCGAGCCCTAAGGGTCTGAGACAGAGGTGTGAAATCGTCGGATCACGACAATAGAAAGAATGTATTGGAGCCAGGAAGGAGTCTGAAAGGGTCGAGAGGATGCACTAGGTGGCATGAAAGGCTGGGAGGTGACTGGAGAGACTAAGGTAAACTAGGATGAGGTGATTTTGCACAGCGGTGCTGCCAAGGTCTGTTATCTATGTGAGGATGTTGTGTCGGCGCTCTTTATTGGCAGCAGACACATGTCAGCGCTATATTGGCGGCAGACACATGCCTGAACGGATGACGAACCTCGTGCTGGCACAGTTGGTCTAAATAACAAATGTAGATCCTAGGAAATAAATTGTACAGCGCCCTTGAGGTGATTTTTCACAAAAACGGCGCTATACAAATTATCCAATTATTATTATTATTATTATTAACTTTAGCACACAAACATAAAGACAGGGATAGCGACCTTGTTTTAAGCCAGTGACAGACCTCGCTATAAACGCGCTATATTTTCGTGGATTGGCCTATTTCAGCGGTGACCAGATAAATCATCAAAACGATAATTCATCACATATTTAAAAAGTTATATAAAGTCATGGAAAGTGATGAAACAAAAACTTTATTTAACTGGGTTAAATAGGTAAGGTTAAGTTAGGTTAGGTTAACATTTTTTTTCATCGTTTTTAATGACTTTATATCACTTTTTAAAAGTGTATTGAATAGTCACTGTGTTGAGTTAGCATGGAATCATTTCAGTGAATCGCTCGCCATACATTCCCATTGGCAGTGTATGGCGAGCGATGTGCTAATAGACCAAGCCATGATGCATATAGCGTAATGTGTGTCCTACCTTATACTATTTAGAGTTAGATGGAAAAGATTAAACCGTAAGAAAAAAACCTCTCAGTAATAATATTCACCACATTGAAAAGCCTAAAATATTCGAAAGTTGCCATGAAGGGTACTGGTTCTAACCATGTTTTTATTAAGCCATCTCGTCTCAAGGGTTCAAAAACAGATAGCTGAGACATCTTTTATAATTTTTACACATACTATGGCCTGAGAGTGACAAGGAAAATTCTTTATCATTGGCTTGAAAATTTTTATCCTTATTTAAAATTTTATGAAATTTTACAAATTTAATCTTGAAAAATCAAAAATGTAAACAGAAATTCATAGACAGGAAGTAGTTGACACTTTTCTAAAGATTTTCCAATAACAGCAGTGAAACTTTGCAATACAGTCGTGGTTCTATCGACGTTATCATAAAGATATCGCAAAATGAAATCGTTTGCTTATATCTAACGTAAAGTGATGTGCTGATGTAAAGGTTGTATGAGGTGTGATTCGAGGTGTCAAATTACACCTCCACTGTACCCCATATTTAATGCAATGATCCGTCGCATCCAATTGCAACAAGCTCCTAAAAATCAATACCTTTTGTAGAAAATTAATTATTGCTTTTGCTTCAGATTTTCCGGCAGTTAATGAAATGTATATCACGTACTCGCTATTTAGTTCATAACTAATGTGTTATCTCTTATCTATCGTAACGACGACAGTTCCTACTTGATCCTGCCCACAAGTAATTTAAGTTCTGGTCACAACAAATAAGTATTTCACCGCAGCATTCTTGGGCCCAACACAGGAGGCTCTGAGGAAAATAATTTCTCTCAGGGCCTTGCCATCTTTTTATTTTTATTTATTAATTTTATTTTAGTAATTTGTACATTTAAGTTACAAATGACTAATTAATTTGTTACATTTAAATATACTATATTTTTTCTTGCTTGATGTGGCTCCTACACAACATCTTGAACTTTCCAATTGGGGCAGGCTTTAGGTTTTCCGGCAGCGCATTATAGTTTTTCATCCCTTTATACAGTATACTATTCTGAGTATTCGCCTTGTCCTTTTTTGGTAGCCTGATTTAATTGCACGTCCTTGTTTTATGTTTGTGTATGTCCTTGTGGTACACAGTTTTATTTGAAAAATATTTGGGTAGCAGGTTATTTACTATTTTATGTACAAATATCATCGTGTTCAAGGTCAACATCTGTTTCACCGCTAGCCAATTTAGTTCATTTAACATTTTATTTACTTTTGAATATCTATTTCGTCTGAGTATTGTTCTCATTGCCGTATTTTGGAAAATTTGAAATTTATTTTGCTCTCGGTCGTTACACAGGAAAAGGATAGTTGAGCAGTAGTTAAAATGTGGAGCAATAATGGAGTTACTAGCAGTTAAAAACCCGCTCCGCGGTTTTTTTTCTGCTAGGCCCTGCGGGCGGCTCTTAGTTGGCCTTCGCCCATTTTAAGTGATATTACCAACAGTTACATTTAATAGATAGATATTAGGACTTTCACAGAGAGAGGGTGAGTATATATATTGTTAAAACACGGAACAGGAAGGAGTTAATTAATAATAACATGCTAAATTTACGCATAATAAGAATGACAGTTGTTTGAATAAATGAAATTTTAGGTATTTGTGATGGATTATTTCAAATGAAACACTATTATTGACTACATGTCTACAACTGATATTAACTGTTATCGTACCTAATATAATTAGCTCATAGGAGACTTGCAGTGCTTAAACATGTGTTACAACCATCAATGTATATAAGTTGAATCAATATCGTATAGTTTGTCACAATTAAAGATAGTTATAACAAAGTTGACTTAAATAATAGATTATTACATATTGATTAATTGTACCCGTGTTTATGAATAAAAGGAGGGTAATCATTTTCGGTAATCATTTGGTAATTCTTTACCTACAACTGTTACTGTATCTAATAAAGTTTAAAGTTAGATTATATATACACCTTCATCAGGAGAGTAAAAATCTATATATAAAGGTAGATTATTACAATATAGCGCCCCTGAGGTGATATCTCACAAAAGCGGCGCTATGCAAATTGTCCAATAAATAAATAAATATAATGTTTACATTTTATTGTGTATACACCGAAGTCAAAAATTAAATATAGATTGCAATTGGGAAAGAAGAAGTGGAAGGAGGGGAGAGGGGTAAGAGTAGGCTGGGTTTATAATAATTAGGAATTACAATATCGTTAGACGGGAAAGACCAGTTAAGTGGGAAAATATTTAAAAGAGTGTTTATAAAAAAATTCTTGTTAATTATATCTGCTTTTATATTAACATGTTTCCTCATTTCTAAAATTTCAAAATTATTCACAGTGAAGTATTTTAAGACCTGAAAAAAACAAATAGAATATAACCATAAAACAATATATTCATAAGACAAATAGCATTTAATAACGGTTATTCTAATAAATTGATAGTTGAAATACTAAATAAAAAAATTAAACATATTCTCTTCAAACGGTCTTTCTAAAGATAGAAATAAACAATGGCGTAGAATTCTGCTTGTGGATAACGATTCTTCTAAAATTATATATAAAACAATTCTGGTACTATTCAACTGACGTTTAACACTAATAACAATGAAGAAATATATTCTTAATAATAAAGATAGCAAAATTCAAACAAAAAAATCAGGAGTTTAAAAACTCAATTGGGATGATTGTAATTTCTTTTACAAAGGTAGAAGTAATAGAAACTTTGAAGTCAGAACTAAAGAATATCGCAGGGCTCTAAATGGAAATAGTGAATTTTAGTTTGCAAATCATCTTTTGAATAATGATCACCCTTTCGATAAAAATTCAGGTCTAAAAATACTTCACTCACGATATAAAGCATCGCAAATAAATAATTTTGAAATTTTACAAATTAGAAAACATGTCAATATAAAATCAGATATAATTAATAAGCAAAAAAATATATAAATAATAATGAAAAATGCCATAACAAAGTGATAAGCTTCCAGAAAAAATCTTCTTATTAAATGGTTGTTTCGTAAGTAGTCAAATATTGTGAGCTGCATATTTAAATATTCGCGCCATTCATTTGGTTCGTTTTTAAACCGCCAGAGGTGCGCTCTGTCGGCTAACTATAGCCGTGCGTATCGGCCATATTGAATAAGGAACGCGTGATTTTTTATAAACGTCAAACATAATCACGTAACTGTGGATAATTTTCATTGTAATGTAATTAATCCAATGGATTATGAACTTTCTAAAACATATTTTCTTCGATATTATCCAAAAATTATATGAGCAGAAACGATGCTTTTGAAGAAATTTCGTATTATTATGAGGCGATCCTATTTTAGTATGAAATCGTGTCTTAATTTTCAAGTTAGCTGAATTTACCCGAAACAGACAATTTTAATTCGACCAATCAGAGGGCCTAGATCGTCCAGACGCTGGCGTAATAATACTATCAGATAAATGGTGATTGCAGTTTTTCTGGACAGTTTTTGGCGAATTCTTCCCAAAAAAGATATCTTTTTTCCAATTTTCTTTTGGGTATATTCAGCATGTTTGTTAAAGTTGAGTTTGGAATCTATTATAAAGTATTTTATATCGGTAACATTTTCAATAATTTCACCATCAATTTTGTTTTTGCTTTCACTGGAAGTCTTCTTATAACCAATTACCATACATTTTGTTGTTTTTGTATTTAATTTAAGCTTATTTATTTTTAGCCATCTTGATACATTATCTAGTTCATTATTTAAAATATGTATTGGTTCTTCATAGTTTTCTCCAATTATATATATTAGTGTATCATCGGCAAATAGTCGTACTTTGCATTTTGAAAATATTTTCACCTTGTCATTAATGTGGGATGATGTGTGTAAGAGGGAGGAAACACAGAAACGGCCGAGCTGATAAACTCAAGAATTTTCCATACTAAAGTTTAACCCTTTGGGGACGATAAATATTGTTTTGTTAGTTTGATCGTAATATTTTTGCACGACCCAAAACCTTAAATTAATACACATTTACTTACTTGTTTACTGTAATATCTTTTTGTTCGCCGTGTAGGTCACTTAGCTTTTGGAGTGATCAGATTATTATGTTTTGAAAGTAAATGGATGGCGCACATACGACGGGCATACAAGGTATCCGAGGTAAAGTGTACAAACTTCGGGCGGTTGATTCTATATCATTGGAAATTTCAATCTTCACAAATGTTTTTTTGTAGGAAAAAAACGATTGAAATTCGAAAAATAGTATTTATTTATTTAAATTAGCAATAAAACAAAATATGAGATTCAAACAATATTGAGAAAATACGATTTTTGAATAAATTTGTCATTAAAATTGGGTAATTTGCATTTCCGAGGATTTCGCAAAACTTGTATACTCATAATAAGGAAGTTGAGTGAAAAATATTTTGACTTAAAAAAAATATGTTCATGGAGATCAAAAAATATCGATTCTAAATATATAAATATATTTCTATATTATTAGTCTTAGGATTAGTTAAACGTTCTTGAAAAAGCATTAAATAGCAATAAACTGAATACGCTCCACGATTGGTCGAAAGAATTCTGACGTCACATGTGTCGTGGCTTGTACGTACAACGGAACACCGAAATGTCTATGGTGCATCTCTTTCTATTACATGAGAGATGGTCGGTTTAGATGAGAGAGGTGTATAGGCCAAACGTTTATTTGGGCCAAATCACAGCCGGTCGTGGAGTTAAAGCTTCCAAGTAAATATATCAAATTATTAATTGTGTTCATTTGTACGTCACGATAAATATAATACATTTTTACAGTATAATTATCATTGCGTATCTACCCATCTGACATTACGCCATAACAACTAGTTTTGTGGAGGTATATTTATTGATTTCGCATGACATGATAATTATTCTCTACTCATTATAATATATATTATAATGTGGTGATGGCTTTTAAATATTTCATCTTTTGTTTACCATATAATAAGGCACTGCTAAAAAACCAGCTGCATTCCCGGAGAAACCCCTTTGTCAATAGGATCTATGTGAAAAAAATAGCTCCTATCTATTGTCAAATATTTATGTAATAGGTATTTGTTATTATTATATATAATAGATTTCTAAAGATACATATTCGTATAGTGCTTTATAATAATATGTTGTATATAGCATCGCTTAGGAGATTTTATTATTATACATTTCACGTCACATGAGATTACACTTTAGGCCTCCGCGCAGAAAAATCTCACAGTGAACTGGGCTGTAAACCGTTATTTTACTTTTGGTCTTACTTTTCTGCGCGGCGGTCAACAAATAGCGTCTTCAATATCGTGCCGGGCAGGAGAAGCAAATATTCTAACTTAAAATATTAATTTAACTATGAAATCTTAATCAATTTTCTTTTTTTTAATAACATCATTTCTAATAGACTGTTAGCATTGGTAAAAAAATTACTGGAATTCCTTATTGAAGAATTAAATTTTTTTCCATACAAAATAAGCGACGTGGTTCTCACAGTTTGAATGACGTCACACCCACACCCCGCCTCTTACCGCTCGTTTTGGCGGGCTTAATAAAATTTAAACTTTGAGAATTAATTTAATTATGAAAACAGACTTAAAAAAAAAAAAAATACCAGTATTTAAGTTTAAATGCGAACATTGATAAAAAAAATGGACTCAACTTCCTTATTAAGGAAGAATTTCCTCCCGATTTATCATAAAATGTATCCCGTCAATGGACACCGTCCCGTGCAGTGCACGGGGTTACGAACATTCTAAATAAATATACTTACCGCGCAGTTCACGGGATTCGTCCTGAAAGGTTAATTTTTTTGCACTAAATCTCGTTATCGGTGTTTTCAATACTTAAATCAAAAATCAAAGTGGTTGAGGGAGTACAAATTATTTGTGAGTACCAACTATTAATCTGTATTTTTTATTAAAAATAACAAAGCATCATTCGGTAATTCATCATTCCCGCGTATGCCGAATTCGATAAAACGAAAAAATCTCCATACTAGACCGCTCCACCCCAGTATAAAATACTCATACTCATGGAGAACGACTTTCAAATTTGTATGGTACTCGAGCCGAGTCATTAATTACGGGAAAGGAACTAATCAACTGCAAGCGACGTTTCACGTCAATTGCGCTAGCTTTGTTCCTTTTCCATTGAGGTTTGGCTCTGCAGTTCGCGTATGTTTACGTAGTATTAGGAGACAAGCGATCGACTACTCACTTTAGTTTGACTTACTTAACTTTGCAGGCGGGCTAGAACTTGAACCAACTAACGAACTAAACTTTAAATCAGTTTTTACTAAACTTATTTGTATCACCGACCACTTTTATATTTTTAATTATTTATTTCCGAGTATGTTTTTCCTCAACTTTTCATAATATTATTGATAAATTATATAATATTTACGTTCACACTTTTAAAATATTGTAACCCTGGACTGTCGGATAAATTTATTGACATATCACTGAAAGGGGCACGCCAAGCCACACGCCAGTATGTTTGTTCCCCTCGCCATTATGCGCAGATCTATTTTTTCTTTGGGTATGTGATACCTACAATCCACATTGAGTTCACTGTTTAATCGATGAGACAATACCCTAAAATAAATCCAGAATCTTAACGACTTAAGTGATGTAGCCGTGCACAAAAATATGCGAAGCGCGGCCCTTGTGTATTGGACAGACCTGTGGTTGAATTTGCCCTATCAAGTTTCTAAAATAAAGTGGGAATCTTAATGTCGTGTAAAAACAATACTCGACGACGGGCCCGCCTTAAGGCCGAGTGTAGTTTTTTATTAATTTAAAATAATGATAATATTATTAAGCAAATCGATAATGATAGTGTTTTCAACAAGTAAATTTTTTTTATACATTTTTTAAATTAACATAGGCTTAGTAATTATCAAAATCAAATCGAAAATATGACCTTTTTCAGACCGTAATACGTGCGTTTTAAAAAATACTATTAAAAGCTGAATATCGTCAAAAAATACCTAAAGGGGTTTTCTTTAAACGTACGAAAAAAAAAACTAAAAAATAAATAAAATAGGTTCGTAGTTTAATTTTTACATAAACACTATTTGTACTTGTATTTAAAATGCAGATTATAAAACTTTGGATACGTTTATTTAACAAAACTAAACGATAAATTATTGGTATTATATTTTTCCATTTTTTAAAGTTAATTTAATATTTTTATACTACAATTTAAGAGAGAACACTTAGATTTTTAGATTACTATTAATATTGGCCGTCCGATAGCGCCTATTTGAAATTTTTAAACGGCACAACATCGAACTAAAAGCTTCTTTTAAATATCCCAACAGATGGCGCTAAACGGCTCACAGCTTCGAAGTTTGGCGTTATATATAAATTAAGAAATTCTACACCCCGACACAATACTGTCAAGAATTTGCTTCTGAGGAGAGACCTCATGACCAAAGCCATAATCTATGGCAGAATCAAAGAAAAGACTGCGATAGACTTGTACGAGGAAAGATACAAGGTAAAAGTGTCGCCATGTGGTCTTTTTGTGAGACTTTTTGAGAGTTTTACTTAGTTGTAGCAGTATAGTTGAATACATAAAATATTGTTGAACTAATCTCTCGCTGACATCGGATTAGCGGGTACAAAGTCTCATTGTATGAAAATATTATAAAATAAAAATAAATAACAGTGGTTCAAGATTTGAAGACAAGATAAAGTTTTATATATTTTAATTTATAATGTAACATTATATATTTTAACATATAATGTAATTTTAAATGTTCTAAAAAAGTAATATATATATTTTATTTTATATAGGTAATTGTTTTTTATGTAATTTTTAAGTAATTAATCACCATTCTTTATAATATTTTTGTCCATAGTTCTTAATTGCCTATACTTGTTTGTTTCTTTTAATAATAATAATAATTGGATAATTTGTAGAGCGCCGTTTTTTGTGAGAAATCACCTCAAGGGCGCTGTACAATATATTATTAGTTCTATGGATGGACGTCTCTAGTTATGGGGATAAATCAGAAGGCAATTTAAGTATTACGATCACTCACAGGTTTATTTAGGATCTTTTTGTTATTTTTATTTATGTTCTTATTATCCTGACAAATAAACCATCCGTTTAGAAATATGTCGATAATTGTGATTATGTAGTGGTGTACACAAAGTTATTTATTTAATTTAAATAAGATAAATGTTTGCCATCGTATCATATATAAATATATATATTTTTTTTATGCAAATGTATGATTTGTCTGATTATATTTTTGTAATTGTTTGTACCTATTTATGAATTAACTGAATTTTTACAAGTGAATTGTTCTCACAAAAGAGGGAACATCTAATAAATAAATAAATCATGTTTGTTTTTATTATTTTGGCAAAATAAAATGTTCATGTAAAATATTGTATGAAAAAGTGACAGTATTAATTTATAAACACATTGAAACGAAAGGAACGAAGCAACCGCAAGCAGCGTTATGCGTTGTTTGCGGTTGCTTCATTCCTTTCTCAAAGACAAATACATAGCACTATCTTTTTTATGTCAATACAAACATGGGATGCTAGGAAGAGGAATATGGGAAAATACCTGGCTATACAGATCCGGTCACCTAATACGGCTAAAGCCGTTTCAGGCCACATTCCGATTCTTTTTTTTAAATATATTACTTTGAAAAAGTTTATTTGTATTTATTTTTGTTCCATTTCCATAGTCCTCAATAAGTTTTATACCTGTTCTGAGGTCTACTATGGATTATGGATATCAATATCAACAAGCTTTCAAACTAATTGTTAAAATTAGTCAAGTTGAATATTTGCCAGTTTCGTTCCAGATGCGATTTGTTGAATCACATTTTGTGGACGGTTAGGTCGAAGCCGCAATGTTTTTTTTTTTATTTCTGTGGGCCTTAGAAAACAATAATGTTATTTATGACGGTTATTGTCTACCGAGGGAGAACGGGCACAGATTCTCTGTTTTTTTACCAGATGTAGGTAGGTATATTTTTAACAATGCATGCATCTGACGGCCGGCGCACAGTGGGCTGAAAATCGCCTTTCATAGACATAGAGACTTGAATTTTCAAGAGTATTTTTTTTTGGCTAGAAATGGATTTTGCTGATCATTAATATGCTATAAAATTTCGTACGAACCCATTGCGTGTACGAATGAAGGAGTTATCATTTTTTAAGAAAAAATTGTATGGCACTGACATTAAAAATGAGGCTATCTCTGGAATCATAAGGTTGGCCATTCCATCCTTACACACAGATATACTACTATTTATTTGGCCATTCCATCCTTACACACAGATATACTACTATTTATTTGTATTTTTTGACATACTGCGTATTGTGGCGCAACTTGTGATTTTTTTTTTTAAATCCTCAAAGTTGAAAAAAACACTTTTGAATGTTGATGATTCATTTTAATGCTTACATATGAGATACATATGAGTATGCTTTATCTAGCTTACAATATTTTATTTACACTGCAAGCCTAAAAGCATTTATTCATTAAAATGAATCATCAACATTCAAAAGTGTTTTTTTCAACTTTGAGGATTTAAAAAAAAAAAATCACAAGTTGCGCCACAATACGCAGTATGTCAAAAAATACAAATAAATAGTAGTATATCTGTGTGTAAGGATGGAATGGCCAACCTTATGATTCCAGAGATAGCCTCATTTTTAATGTCAGTGCCATACAAATTTTTCTTAAAAAAATGATAACTCCTTCATTTGTACACGCAATGGGTTCGTACGAAATTTTATAGCATATTAATGATCAGCAAAATCCATTTCTAGCCAAAAAAATACTCTTGAAAATTCAAGTCTCTATGTCTATGAAAGGCGATTTTCAGCCCACTGTGCGGCGTAGTCCGGTGGTAAGACTTTGGACTCCCATTCCGAAGGTCGCGGGTTCGAACCCAGTGTACGCAAATAAATTTTATTTGATTGATTTGTGTTATTTCACAATTGATTAATTAAAATAATAAATACTATATATGCGGCACGTTCCAGAGTGGAAGATACTCCCAGTATCGCCTTGGTGTAAGACCACCATTCAGAATTGAAACGTTTCTCCAAATGGCTTTAGCCGTGTTTAGTGACTAGATCTAAATAGCCAGGTACTTCCCCATCTAAAATAGTTATAATAATAATATAAAATGAAATGTCAGGCTTTCTGTAAAAATATTGAAATACATACAATTAAATTAAATGTTACCTTGTATATATTCGTTTATATTCTAACGTAGTATAAACTGATTAAATAAATAATACAAAAAAAAAGTGCCATCTGGTAACTGAAATTCATAACTTTTATAACGATGATAACGAAGACTTACATTACCGCCATCTTACTGTTTTCAGGCAAACGTTTTTAAAATAAATTCTAGTTAGAAAAAATATTGTTTTGGAAATGAACAACAGAGTTCTTGTGTGTCGAAAATAGTTGATTTTGACAGGTCTACACTTGGCCTTAATGGACGGACTTACGGTCGACTCTGTCCTAGCAGGCCTAGAATATCGATCTTTCCGTGGGGTTTATTTTAATTATTTCTGATGAACGCATTACTAAATTCTCTAATATTTCTAAAGGCATCTCCCGGGAAGTTACTAATTCATCGTTTAAAATAATAAAATATATTGCTTACTACTAATTTAATAGTTGACAAACGCTTTTTTAAATTTTGAAAACGTTTTAAATAAAATATTTTAATGGTAAGGTCATGTATTTAATAATCTCAAATACAAATAATTTACATTCGTAGGAATCCCTTTAAAAACATTTGCGATTTTAGTAATACGTTCGACAGAAATAATTAAAATGTGAGCGTCGAGCAAACCCCCGTTATTTGTCTTATGTCGCCTTAATGACCGATTTTATTATTTTTATGATCGTACCTATTTAATTACCACCATTTAATATAAGTTTTTATCCACCGACTCTAATAGTTCTCCATCATATCTGTAAAGCTATTTTTTTATGATTTCACCATATGGATGAGCTTATATAGGTCTCAAAACGCAATATTATGCATCGACGTTAGGAAGTAAAATAAAATAGAAAATATTTCGATGTTGTAAACGTTTTGTATATTTATGATATTATTTAATCACATACAAAGTAAGTGGGTATAGAAACGAGAATAGAAAATAATAAAATAACGATTTTCATATAATTTGTTTATTATGTGACACTAACAATATAATATTTTATTACCAATAGTTTGCACGTCACTCCTAAACTGTACAATAAGTTGTGATTTTACTGATTTGTACAATAGCTACTGTTACATTCTGGAGAAACTTTAATAATATAATATTTTTTATGTATCTTAATAAATAATAAACAAAAACAATGACACAATGGTATTCATGCGATTTGACTTGCCGATTGTAGCAAAGTCAATCAATAACAAGACATAATTACAAAAATCGTGCTAAAATCAGTGTCGAATAAACCGACTAGGACCTGTCATAATCGAGGACTTGGACCTGTTATTCATATAATTCAAATTATTTTTGTTTTACTTGTGGTTACTTTTATCACCCAGAATGCATATAAAACAAACAAGCGCCAGTTGCAAGTTAGCAAGTAACCATACACTTTAGGAGACCTTACTCAACAACATTTATATTAGGTAAATTATAAATTACAGGTGGCAGTAACGAAAACTTTGTAATTTTAGTACGATGCAAATACAAATAAATAAATATACAAAAAGATTCTGCCATTTTCTTCGTAACAAAATAATATAAATACTTTGTGAAACCACAAATAAATAATATGTTTTAAGCCATTAAGATAATATCTACCTACATACTATGAGATTATAGATATTGAATTTCAATGAACAAAATCAAAATGGAGAGCTTTGTCAAACAGCCTCGATTAAAGTGTTCCAAGGGGGCTGCAAGAACAGCAACAAAATAACAGTTTTCGTCAAATTGGCATAATCTGATCATAATTGACAATAAACAATCCGAAATTCAGAAAGTTACAGGTAAATCGTTTTAAAGAGACCCTTGCTTTTGTGTTGGTGTACTGGATGGATCAAAAATTATTATGTAACTTTATTAAACATTTTATTTTTTAGGAAGCAAGAATAAAAGAAAAAAATAAAAAAGTTTAAATTAAAACGTAATTGATTAACACCGCGAAAATTTTTTTTAAACTTTCGAGACTCTCGCTTTTCACAAATACATTAAAATGTATCCTCTTTAAAATAATTTGCTTAATACAATATTTGAGAATAAAATCAGGTTGAGTACCTCGACTTCTGTAAACTTTTTGTCCAGACGGTTTTTTGGGTTTCGTTTCGATATTACAAAAGGCCTCACTAGGAAAATATGTGAAATATTGTTCGTAATTGCATACTGAATAAAAATTTGATGAAATTGTGTAAAAATAATCAAGGTTTACTGCCGCCATTTAATTAATATTTGGCATTTTACCGCATCCACCCTGACGGAGGGCGCTGCAATGAATCCTGATAGAGCGACAACCAAATAGAGCATTAACAGCAATTACCCAGAAAATCAGAGAAACTTGCTACATCAAGCGAAATCTAAAAAGCCAAAACACGCTTCTAAGTAATTATATTAACAATTATTATCCTAAGTCATGATAAATCAGAAATGGCCAAGTTCTGAGAATGGGTAAGATTTGTGAAAAATGGAACCGCATTCAATATGTTATATTTGAAAGGACAGGCAGCTGGATACTGCTGCGGGGTGTTGAACGTTCAGATGTCTTCGGTTTTCGTTACTTTCCCGTTGTAGTCCAATTGAGTAAGGGGGTTTTCGTGTTTCCGGGTCGACCGGATTCGATTACCAGACCTTGCACTTTCGGTGGGGGTTCATGTTAGAGCCGACGGGGCAGTTGAAGTCCTTGGAGAACTCGTCCATGTTGGAGAGCGGGCCGATGACGCGGAAGCGGCCGGGTGAGTGGAAGCCGGTAGTGATGCGCAGCTTGAGGGACTCGGGGCGGTACGAAGAGCACCACGTGTTGGCGGCGCTCATCCAGAACAGCTGAAACCAACATCATATGAACCACACAATAGAGAAGTTTGACATTCAAATTTCAATCAGCAATCACTTTTGTATTTATCTATTTTTCTTCCAGTCGTTTTGTTATTTGCATTTTTTATATTCTTTGTTCAGTATTTGTAGTACATTATTTTGAACAGTTAACAACTTGATTTATATGTTAAACCAGAGATAAGACTGGCATTAACATAACAACGTTGAACCAGCGTTTAATTTAGCAAGAAGGTTTAAATTTATACATTACCATTGAAATAGAATAGTAATTAACATTAAAAACATGCAGGTACTTATTTGAGAATAAGATCTATCTTCACTTCATAGGCTTTATCTTTTTATACAAATTTATATTACAGTTTTCTTCCGAGGTTGATGATATTTGGCACACTTGACATTCAATACAGAGGAAAATTTCTGAGTAGGTATGTAAATCTGATTTAAAAAAAACTCTGCAACTCCGGGGACTTTAGATTGTAACAAATAAAGAATTATTCAGCTTATTAACCTGTTGGGGTGTGAAACTGAGACCAGGAAGCTTAGGTTCTGGTCCGTTGACAGCAGCCCATTTCAGGTAAGCCAAGTAGGCCTCTTTGATGCCGCCGTTGTCGGCGATATTCTCTCCCTGGGTGTTGACTCCGTTCAGCTGGAAACCAACAAAAGTTAATAAAAAACAAGTAACCTAACGACATAAGTTCACCTGAATGAGCAATATTATAAGAAAATCAAAAATATTGATAACGTCTTTTTATAGCCAATCACAATCCGAATTATTTCTTTGGTAGTGATTGGTGTCGCTTTGGAGTACTTCAAAGTACAGTAAAAGTAAAACTTAGCCATACGCATTCAAAAGGATGATGAAGTTCATTGAAGGTGATTTGAAAAGAAGATAAAATGTATATTACGTAAATGGTAAAGTTAGAGGGAGCCCAACATAATAATACGATTAATTATAGGCGTAAGTGATTGTTGTGAAAATATTTCATAAAACACCAAGATATTTAAAATAGACCAAAAATCTGTCGACATCAGAGGTAGTAGCATTACTTAAAAGTTAAAAGAAACACTGTGTAATTTTTTCATACACAGCTTTTTAAGTGACAGAACAATGTGTGTGTTTTATAAATTTTCGGATGATACTTTTCTATTTTTTTCTATCGAGGACATTTCATAAAATTACTTTTTAACTATTAAATATCTGAATAGAAATTATCACAAAAATATATTTTTTAATAAAGAGTTCATTAAGTGTTCGTGAAAATTATGTTATATTATCACGGTAGAAATGCGGAATTCTTATAGGTCTGTTATTATATTATGGACTTTTTATCATACTGCGTAATTTTACTTACATTCAAAGATACCTCCTTAGCAGTGTAGTTGGAATACTGTTCAATGATGCATTTCGCCTTTTCGAGATAACGTTCCTTGGTTTTAGAATCCCACCAATCTACAAGGTTTCCTTCTTTATCGAATTGTCTTCCCTGAAAAAATATGGTATTAGATATGTTTCAAAAGAAGTTTAATCATTACCGAAGTAAATTTTTATTAGATTTTGAGTAGGTCAATCTACGTTTGCTCCCATACACATCAATAGTGAGAAAGGGTTGAAATTTGCATCAAAAGTTTGTGTTCAATTAAGTTATTATTATGCAATATTAATTACCTGATCATCAAAGCCGTGGGTAATCTCGTGTCCAATGACGAATCCAATGGCTCCGTAATTCATATAGCGAGGTCGCTCAGATGAGAAAAAGGCACCTTGCAAGATACCAGCTGGGAATTCTACAATAACACAAACACTCTATAATTGAGGCAGTCATTATATAAGAAGTCAGTGTGAATCGCAACCTTTGATTTGTAATAACGTAACAGCTGTGAATTTATTTCCTGACAGATAAATAGACAGAAAAAATAATCATTCAATTTTTAATAATTTGAAAAACATCACAAAATTAACATTTTATTGCGGTTTTCAATAATTTATTACAAAGGGAAACTGAATAAAAATGCACTTGAGAAGTTTAAGTATAACACAAACAAACAATAAATTCAACAAGGCTTGACGTTTAAAAGCAGCTTCACTGATGCTACATATGTCGATATTTGAATTGATTCTATTAATCAACAAAATGTCTCTCCCCACTCCCCACCGATATGATCATTGGGCAAATTGATACTATAAGTTGGAAGATCAAACAGTCTATGATCTCGGTGACGGAGTATCAGAAACATACAAATTAATGTTCTCCGTTGATAGCCGAGTTTTCAAAACATCCACGAATCTGTTTGAACAAATCTGTAGCAATTTTCACATCCCGTAGATGGTTTTTTCCGAGCGTCCCCAAGAAAATGTCAGTACTATTGAAAATAGCCCGACGGGTAGTAGCAATACTCCCTCAGGAAGAGAATTTTATTATTGAGTCTCATAAATATCAGATTTATTTGTATCAATTTTCACCACTACGACTGCAGTAGAGCTGTGACTATAATAATTTGCATAGAATGAAAACTCACGAATGCTGTTTTCCGTTGAGGAGTAGAAAGCGTTCACAATGGCGGGACGTCCGTGGGAAATCCAGTCTGATTTGTTCACAGGTTTCCTCAGCTGCTTGAACGAGTACTCGGTGCCGAAGTAGGTCAGATTG
Source organism: Hesperophylax magnus (assembly GCA_026573805.1). Taxonomy (NCBI): domain Eukaryota; kingdom Metazoa; phylum Arthropoda; class Insecta; order Trichoptera; family Limnephilidae; genus Hesperophylax; species Hesperophylax magnus. The sequence goes on from JAIUSX010000071.1 coordinate 2,861,955, forward strand.
AGTACTGACTCGATGAACATATCCGCTGACATATCCAACTGAAAATGAAACATAAAAACAAATTATTAATTTTATTTAATAAACGAAACTAAAAGTAACTTCTCGAAATATTATAAAATAAAGTCGCTATCCGCGTCTGTCTGTTTGTGCACTTAGTTTTTTTAAATTACACAACGGATTTTGATAGGATTTTTACTTTCATTTAGAGAATTTCTTCTGGAAGGTTAAAGTATATAATACAAGCATATTATATTTATAAAGAGTCGAGAAAAGTCGATCAAGTCGTAAATACAATATTTTCGCGCGCTTACATTGCTAACGCATCTTATGAGATGCATCAAAATCATCGAATTACTTTAATGTATCAATATCCATGTTCCCAAAAAAATTAAGCCGACATTTCTTACCTTTTTACTTCAATAACACCAGGACACTAGCTTACCAAAATTCTCCGATTCCGAGACTTCACAATCTCGGAAACAACTATTCTGATCTGGGTGATATATTTCGTTTGAAAACTAATCAGTATAAATGTTGTATATTCTATGACTTTTATTCTTCTAGACACAAATAGACCTATGTACCCATATAACTTCTCCCCTTCTACTATTTTGTTTTGTTGAATCTTTTAAACTCAATTATATGCGTGAGGATTCATTTTTGCCATTATGTTTACATTCTTCTTTATTGTATTAATTTTTAAGTGTTTACTCTGATACAAAATGCTTGTATTTTTTTTAAATAAAAGCCCACTAGGGCGTGTAATAAATAATAAATAAAATAATATACTACGGAATTGTATATCTTAAAAAGGCCTACAGAAAAGTCCGCAGTTATCTCCTAAGAATAACTCCCAACAACGCCGGGTACACGTCAGCTAGTTGTGAATAAAGATCGACCAGTAAAAGAAAGATAGCTTGTAAGAAGGATAAGGAAATTTGTGTTTGAAATTAAAGAAATATATTAAGGATGCACAAAACGAAACATTGATCCGAGTAAATAATTACACATATGTACTAACTATACACATATTACCGGTAATCAAATAGTTATCGCTGACGTAAGACGGAAGTATTAATAGCATCCTCCTGCGTAAATCAGAAAAATCATTTTTGAAGCCTAAATCACTATTATAATTCACATTACGTTTGGTAACTCGACAGTAGGTCTAAATGTGTCTAAATTATAGTGTCAGGCGACTAAAGGCGTGTTAGGAAAATCGGCCTCTGTGGTCGAGGGATAAGGCTCCGACTAGGTACATATCCGGAGATCGCGTGTTCAAATCCCGGCGTGCGCAAGTAAATTTTATTTAATTATTTTTTTATTTCACAAATAATGATAATAATCCATTATAATAATTTATTATAATGGCTTTAACCGTGTTTGGTAAGCAGATCTGGAAATCCACAACATACCCCAATCGGGCATGCCATAGTGTCTCTGGCTCCATGCGGTTTGGAGCAGTTGTTACTTTTGAACGGTATTTTGCATTAAAAAATCTATCAACTGCAGCCGAACCAACTCCATTTTCGGCAATTTAATTATTTGATGTTTTAAATTAACCATCAGTGATTATATATTGGTGTAATTTACTATGCCATTAATACTTTCTTTATTTCTCGAGAACAAAAGTTGGGTAGACCGTTTCATTATGAAAGGACCCTTATATTTACACTCCATTACATCAACGTTCAATCTTTGTTGTAGTTAGGTAAATAACAATGATTAACAACCGACCAATTATTATCAAATTGGCAGATCTTAAATGTACTTCTTAAAGATGAATACATTTTTAAATACGTCTATTTTTGTATTTGTATTTGGTTTTCTTGAATAAATGAATGAATGAAATGGAATCTTGAAAATAAGCAACTTTCCGAGATCCGATAGTATTTGAAATCGGATGACATCATAAACATATGGGCCTGTACTCAAGTCGGCCATGAAGTTATTAGAGTGATGTTCACATGGAGTTGTTGACTTTAAACTTACACCGTCGTAGAATTCGGTCAGCTTGTTGGCGTCGAGAAGCTCAGGGGGATAGGCGATGTGGGTGGTCATGCTGTCAGCCTTGTCTATGGCAGCGTCCCTCGTTTTGTCGTCCATCCAGTCCACTTTCCTTAAGATGTCCTTGAATTCGGTCCTGGATTTAAAAAAAATTGAATAAACTTAGGTCCTCACAAATCTAACACCTAGTTCATTTCGCATGTACAAAAGATAGTCACTTTAGCTAATTAATTTGTACTACTCTATAAAATAGTATTACAATATGTTTATAATATTATCTCAGTATGTTTACGTGTTTTCACGAACTTAATAAAAACAGTGACTTTGTCAAGAAACTGTTACGTTGAATAATTATTGTATTGTGTTGTGAATCATTATTGTATTTTGCAATGTTTGCATGTGATTTTATAATGCAGTACAAAGGTTACTAATTTACACATGTTTGTTAATGTAAAATTAGTTTATTTAAATATATTAATCATGTAATACGGATTTACAAACCTAATTCCTGCCACCATATCGAGGGCAGCCTTCTTGGAGTCTTCGTGGAAGTATTTTCGGACGTACAGGGAACCGATGGCCAAGGACAAACTGTAGAAAAGCATTTTGCATGTAATATCATTCGGTGAAAGTGCGGCCTATAAATTAACGACTTACCAGTTACCAATAAGTAGCGAATTCAGTAGGCTTTTACGAAATAATGGCTAGTAAATTAATAAAACACAAGCCGCAACTAAAACAAAAACTCAGCGCGGGAATCGTAATAATATTGAAGAATCATTTTAATAAAATCTAGACGCATTTACCCCATAAAATAAAAGTTGTGTATATATATTATAAAAACAATTAAATAGACGCACTCGCCTCGTCTGTTGGGGTTATGTGCGTCTGTTTTCTATATTATTTTTTTTAGTGTTTTACTGTTCCTGGAAATTAAAATCATATCTAAATTAAACGTCTGTCAGAATTAAATTGGCGCGCACACCACTATTAAACTGCGACAGGTTTAGTATTTTATTACAGTATATTCCTAGTTATCACACACAGCCACAGATTGTTTAGTTTTCTTATAAAACCTGGCTCACATACCCCATAGACGCACTTATCCCTACATACCTTAATCATACTTGATACCTGTACCTTGGATTGATGAAGAATCATAAAATACCAATTGCATAACAAATGTGCACACTTTGTTGTAAGGTTGGGCAAGAAAGGAGTTTCTGCTCCTTCTTTCTTGACCGAATCGATGACTAACAGGGCCAGCCCTGAGAGAAACGGCGCCTGGCGCAAATACATTTTTGGCACCACTGTAAAACCAGTAGACGCCTAGGTAGGTGATCACTGCAATCAATAATATGCGGATGATTTGCATTTTTGTGTAGGGCCGTTTTTATGAAAATAATCACAAGGGCGATGGGTTAGGACTGTTAGGTGTTAGGTATTATCAGCGCCTTGGCGCCTTGGTAATTCGGTCTGCTCCAATTGCGCCCGTATAGGGCCGACCCCGATGACCAAATAATGTGTCTTCAAGATGCAGCCTGATAGATGCACGAAGAAAATTGAGCATTGCTGATTTATAAAAAAATCTTCAAATTATTCTTTATTCGGTTAAAAATGGGATTGCAGGCCATTTCCTATATATTTTTTTGGTACATTTCTGATAAATTGGAAAATGTGTGGATGCACCTGCACCATGCCTTGATAACATGAAATGACGAAATTTGAAAATATTTTGATTTTTATGAAGACGAGTTCACACATCGCGATAATACATTCCTCTTTTAAGAGGAAACCTATCAATTCATTCGTTAAGGGCCTACAGTCCCGTTTTTAACCGGATTACGAATAATTTGAAAAGATTATTAATAAATTCGTATTTTTTTTCATATCAGTAAGTTTTCCGTGTAGGAATATCTGACCTTCCTCCGACGGTGTCCACGCACTCCTTCCACCTGCTCTCTCTCTCCGACTTGCCGGACAGAGAGGTGGCAAACTCGAGCTGCCTGCGGCGCAACTCCTCGCTGAGGTAGGACACAGAGGCTCCGGCTACGCGCCACATCACGTAGTTAGCCTGCACCCGCTTCGGGGTCTTCGACAGCAGCTCCTAAAATGCACACATATTATTTACATACAATGCTTATTGTTACAGGCGGCGAGAATTACATTACAACCACTCATTGTCACTTTAGAAAGTTACGAAGGTATTGTTCAATCATGAGAGTCCGAAATATGATTGTGTCTTGTGACTAATTAAAATGAAATGCGTTTTCTATATTCACTACTCTAAAGTACTCTAAACCAATGTTTGCCGTTTTGCTGAACCATTCTCAAAGCAACAAATATACTGAAAATGTACAAGATATTACTTTATTATAATATCGATTGAGTTTTGGTAAAATCCTTCCAAGCCACATTTTCAGAATAGTCTTCAGAGTGCAACGTGGTACAGTAATGTTTGCTGATTAAGGCGTTTTTAATACAAAAAACAGAATTTATGAACAAATTTTTTTGAACTTATTTCAAGAACACCATAGATGAAATTACTCAACTCTCAAATATCTCATAATTATAAATAGAATTGCAATATTTTACATCAAATTTTGTATAAACATATAAATTTCAAGATTTTAAATTAATTTTAACGAATTTGCAATGTTTGCAAATGTTTCTTTTTATTGTCTTGAGAGGGTTTTACCGTTTTACCAAACCACAGTCGATGAAGTGAACAGTTTTAGACACGGTGTCCTTAAATTCTTAGTACATATAATCATAATCTCTATAATTCCCAAGAATATGACAGTTCAAATTTAAAAAGTTAAGCTACAGAATCGGCTCCAAATGTGATTTAGATCCGCTTGTACTGCGAGTTTCCGGATACCGTGTATACGCACTGTTTTCTTATTTTGACTATTCGTGTTCTTTTTTTTTTTTTATAGTGAATACCTCACAAGAGTGCAACCCCCAGCAACGCCGGGTACATGTCAACTATTTCAACAATAAAATTTTCATTCACTGCTAAAAACCCATTTAACCTGCACAAGATCGAACCTTTATGTAAACTATTGGAAGTATTATGACTTGTGAAAGCGTTATGTGCGCTAAATACGCTTAGGTAACAGTGTTTTCTATTTTACTCCATCTCATTCAAGGCGTACCGCTTGGAAAATACAATAGCAGCAAGTTTTTGCGATTCCCCACCAGTGCGCAATGAAAAGTTGGGCGGACGGGTAACGCCAACTGTGGAGGAATACCTATAAAGGCACAATAATAATTTTTCATATCAACGTTCAGGGCAGCCACTTAAACTGCTTGCTAATATAACTAACATTAACTTATTTTGATATTTTCTTAAGCACCATAATATTCTCAAAGTTTCCATGAAACAACAGGTTGTTTAGTGAATTGTTCATCAAGCAAGCATTTCCACATTTGCCTGTTTGTACAACCAACACCAAGGGTTTTGTAATAATATTTTACCTCGAGGTGTGTGATGAAAGAAGGAACGTTGACAATGACTACTTCCTGGTCACTGACAGCCACGTGAGGGGCGAGCAGCGTGTTGATGTATTCACTCCATGGGATGCTAGAAAAATAATGGTTTTATTTGTATTGGAATATTTTTTTTAATAACTCTTCAAGGTTACACCTATCAATGCAATATATCATTGAGGAAGAAGATAATACATCTAAACGAAACATGAAAAAAGAAAATAAAAAAGGTTACGGTCTCTAATAAGAATCGAATCCACGATCTTTGTCTTACCGGGATAACGCATTTAAAAATTAGTTGCAAGATGGTATTTATTTATTTAAACGCCCATTGGGCTTTTACATACATTGTTATTAGTGTTATTACATTAACTATGTGACATTTAAAAGTTTACGTACATATATAAATAAAATAGTTATTATATCTATAGTACATAAATGTTTTACAAATAATACAGAATACCATTATGGAGAACAGTTTTTTTTTTTTTTTTTACTTACTTAGAAAAATAAATGGATTGAAATTAATCAGCATTTATAGGGACTTAAATCATTTTCGAATTGTTATTTAAATTACAATATTAATTTGTAAAGTTAAAACATATATATTAAAGTTAAAAAGTCATAAAAGAAAAGAGTGAAAAAACAGAAGCTAAAAAATGGGTTTTTCACTATGGAGTGGAGAATAAGTATGATTATGATGATGATAAAAATGACATGTATAATAATTATGTCCCAATGTTCAAGTGGTTAAAGAAGTTTTCCGGGTAAGACAGAGATCTTGGGTTTGATTCCCAGATCCCAGTTAAGACTGTTATCTTTTATTTTTCTGTGTATTGTTCTGTTTCATGTTTTGTTTAGATTTATTCTTCTTTTTAAATAAAATAATGGTTGTTGATAAAGTGATTTCACCGTATGAAAGTGGTAGGAAGAATTTGGAACACGATATAACGAAGATATGACGATAATTATTAATCACCAGAACATCGACATGTCGAATTAGATAAGAGATATTTTTATTTTTAAATTTGGCATACGCCAAAAGGTGGTAAATCTTTCGATTACTTACATATACAATACTTACAGCGCAAATTATTTTTTTTTACATAATCGAAAAAACATTATTTATTATATAAAGGCTGCAACGATACTACCATAGTTTTTTTTAATTTTTTTTTTATTATAGCGACTATTTAAACATTTTACATACAAAAAACGATATTTAATGTATAAATGTATTCTTGATTTGTAATCATTCAAATTTTCTCTTCGCTTTATATCAGCGGGAAGGACGTTGTGGAGTTTCGTCGCAAAATAAATACAATTTCTTTGTCCGAGTGTGGTTTTATGACCTGAAATATTTTTTATGTCATTGTGATTTGACCTTGTTTGATGAATACGCGGTATTTTAGAGGATTCAGTATTTTTGAATACTTTCAATAGTATATTTTTAGCATATATTTGTTGTACATTTGGTACATCAAAACTATTTTAAATATCAATCGAAGGCGTTCTTATGGGTACTTTCAGTATGGTCTTTACGATTCCTTTTTCAATTGGTCAGGTTATGTATATACTTAGATACAGCAGATCCCCATCCTATAATTCCATATTCAATACTATAGTGAAATAAAGCGTAATAGATTTTTTTCATTTTTATTTACCACATTTCTTATATTTTTAAAGAAATATGTAAGTCCCATCTGTAAGATTGTATAAGATTGTATAATGTTGTACATTGTTTGATACCCTTATAAGTTATCAGTTATAACCCCGTGTGAAGTAACAATGTACTAAAATTTGAATTTCACAACATTGAGACATGGCCCTCGAAAAATTTGCCAGGCGAAAGCTTCCTTTTCAATAAAAGGAAATTCAATGTAATAAATATTTATTGTATTCCCGATAAAATTTGTTCTCCACATAACGACGACAGGTCGCGGTTTCCTGCGGGTAAACATTGAAAAATTCAACTAGCTTTTGAAGACTGAATAGTTGAGAGAACCTAGAAATGTAGGAACGGCGATAGAAACTATTCACAACACCGACTGCGAATTCACAACTTTCTTACTACCTCTTTACATTGAATACTTGTATCATAGCGGTAACCGTGGCACAGTGGTTAGAAAGTTAAGCCCGGGGTCTTCATTCCCTATTATACTCATAATTACATATAATAATATAAGTCTGATCTGGTTTTCGGAAGCGCTCAATCAACTTTCTGCAACTAGATCGGCATAACGGGATTATCTTACTCTAATGGCGTTTAGGCACTGAATACAAGTATGTAGAAATAATAGGAAGGAAATACAAAAAAGTGAATTTCCTGTAACGTGCTGTAGATAGTTACCTACGAATTTAATGACAAACAAATAATATCGTGCTTGAAATAAAATGTTTCTACTTGATCTTTTAAATAGTTGTATTACAACACATGATAAATAAATTATTTCGACCTAGTTGTTCCATCTCTTGGTCCGGCTAGTAGCCAATTCAAAGTGTTTTTTGGTTTGACTGATGATCAAACTTCCTTCCCAGGGACTGGCTCTTCTGAAGTTGTGATTTTTTTTTTTTTTTTTTTTTTTTAATTTTTTGACTTTGAACCTTTCTCCACAGGGAATGGAGTCGTCCGCGCTAACAACTGCACCAAATTCCAATTGGGTAAGACCGATAATTATTTCGTATGTTAACTGCTGTAATGTCATAAAATTTCAGAGAAATCCGTAAATGTCCGCGTGTGTTAGCGTGATTGCCACCAAAAGATTATTGAATGCGTTGTCATCGATAACGAGTCTACGAGATTTGCATTAATTTATTCACGTAAACAAAAATGTATTTAAAAAGACGATCTTTCCTAGAAAGTAAGAAATGTTTTATGTTATTTGTTAATGGGTTTGGTAGTAAAGTCTAATTGAATTACCTGGGGAACTTCTGTTGCAGTTCTTTAATGGTCATGGGGTTATAAAGTGCGGTAGCATTACGCCTCTTCTCTTGCGGAAGGGAAATCTGTAAATAAAATTAATTAAAATAGTTTGCTAAATGAGATTAAAAAAACTCTAGGTGTAGAAAAATTAAAACAATATTGTCTTATGTACTAAACATTAAAAAATATTAAGTTAACTAAAATAAATAAAAAATTATATGTGGTACGGATACCACGTACTTCAAACATATGAAGATTGAACTAGTCGTTAATTTCTTCTTCAATAATTGCAACATTGCTTTGTGGGGTTATTTTAATTATATTAAAATGAAATATGTAATTTTATTAACAATATTGAATTAAATCATTTTAATTTTCTCACATTCAATGGACAATATTTCCATATCGATAATAACTTTTGTACAGTAGGTAATATTATTAGTTTTTACTTGTTCTGTGGTTGTTTTCTAATCGATTGAATTACCATAAAATAAAATAATATGCGGATGCAGGTAATTTTTAAAATATCAAACAAATTATTTGTGAGTGTTTATTGTAATTTTAGTAACCAGATAAAACAAAATCTTGGCAAAACAGAACACGAAAAAATAAATTGTAAGTTATTTGTTCATTTTCTTCAATGTTATATTTTGTCATGGAACCTGCAATTTTGAATATAAAGATTAAACCTTCTTACATTAGCCAATTTAATTTCAAAGTTGATGGATTCGGTGAGTTCTGAGATGGCTCGTTCCCTGTTGGCTCCCAATAGCACGGAGATGTCCACCATGTAGTCGTAGTAGGCCTTCACCAGCTTGTCAGACAGACCCTTGTTGAGGTATTCGCGGCTCAGCCCCAGAGAGGCTTGGTCCAGCTGGGGATCAAAACACGAACACGTTGATGGAAAATCATTATACGGAATATTATATATTCGGCAAAATGACAAAGTTTAATACAAAGGAAAATAATATTTTATGGAAAATGATACAATCAACGAAATGACAGTAAATCGCGTTTGAGACAATTGGGTAATGAGACTTGAAAATGGTGAAGTGGAATACAAATGAAAATAACATGTTTATGGAAAATGATACATTTAACAAGATGACAGTAAATCGCGTTTGAGACAATTGGATTTCGAAGCTCGAAAATGATGAAGTAAAATACGAAAGTATATAAATAAAAATAATAATTTTATGGCAAATGATAAAGTCAATAAAATGACAGTAAATTGCGTTTGAGATAATTGGGTCTCGAGGCTTGAAAATGGTGAAAGTATATAAATGAAAATAATATTTTTATGGAAAATGATACATTAAACAAAATGACAGTAAATCGCGTTTGAGACATTTGGTTCTTGAGGCTTGACAATGGTATAGTGTTATACGAAAGTATATAAATGAAAATAATACACATTGACACATTGAAAATTAAACATAATTATAGCAAATCGCGAATGAGATTCAATAAGGCTTCGTGAAGTAAATGAAGAAAAGCATATTATAACGAAAGCATTTTAATGGGAAAAGATTCAAATTTTGAAAGTAATAGATACCAATGAATCTATGACCCCTAGTAAAATTCTTCCCAAGTTGGAATATAGCATATGCAGTTGAGGTATATTATGAGGCTCAATGGAGTGGGTAGGGGAAGGAGATGGAAAGGGGAAAGCTGGAAAGTAATTAACTATCCAGATCTAGTTAAAGTAATTTCAAGCAACTTTTGGAAACTAAATGGAGGCCTTTTCCAGGGCGATACTAATCTATTTTTATTTATTTTTATTGAGTTTTATTTTCCAATGCACATTTGTTACTTAAATTTTGTTTAATTTGCTACCGGTTTCGACACAACCGTGTAATTAAAAAGCATTCTTAAAACTCAATAAAACAAAACTGAAAAATAAAACTCAATAAAACAAAAATGTCTAGAAATTGTTACATAGTTAATGCCCAAGAAATACAAAAAATCGATACTAATTTATCTGTAGAGTGATATTATGTACAATGTAAAAACAGTTATCGAAAATTTGCGATTGTAACGCTGTAACACATGGAATATTGAGCTTAAACATAAATAAATATGATGACGGAAGATATCATTTTACCGCAATAGATAAATTTATGGCAAATAATCTGAAAAACATGGCGAGATGCACCTTGAAGGCTAGAGGGAAATAGGTGAACAAATATAAGCTGACGCAATGCAATACATCGTGCTAAAATATTAACTGTTCGCTAAGAGAAATCTCAAACAAAATATTATTGATACACGAATAATACAATTATTGACAAGACAATACAACATTGACTTTGGAGATTGTATTAGAGAAAATCGTAGCCTCTGGGGACTAGGTCAAGCTAGAACAACAACGCAAGGTGATAGAAATGTTTAATTGATGACAGAAAAAACATCGCGGATGTCTATATATTATTGAGGTAAAATAACAGCATTACAATATTGAGGCTTAGTACCAATCGAATGGAAACAAATATGCAGCTGAGTTAATATCGAAATCATTGCTGATTCGTCATTTTAAACAACGCGGAACTTAATAAAATATAGATACTTATAAGTTGATTCGTAACTTATTGATTTTATTAAAAGGGGGCTTGGATAATTAATTTCGTGTAAGATACAGATATTACTTGGAAAGTTTTTCGTAATATGAAATATCTTTTCATTAAATCTATGAATTCTTTTTCAAGACATCCATGATATTTATAAAAAAACATTTTTATTATATCGGTTGATGCATTATTATTTGTCAGAGCTAGAAGTATTTTTAATGCTTTTATTTTGATCAAGTTTTGTCACGAAATGAGAAATCGTTCGCAAACAAAGGATTTTTTGTCGAAATTAAACTAGAAAATATAATATCGCACCAGTTGTAAGAAATGTCTTTCAAAGTTGAGCAATGAGTACTTTATTATATGGATACTTGAGCAATGAGTAGCTCTATTGTCCTGTAAAATGTATTTTGCAAGACGATATTATCAACTGAAAAGGTAGTAAAAATAGATTATTGTCACAAAACATTCGCCAAATGAACACAAAATACACATACAGTCTTGTTTTGGGTAAGTGTACGCGCAAATTCGTGAATGCTTCACCTGCGCTCATTCCTCAATTTTGTAGCGTTTTAAATCGCCATGAAGTGGATCGTGTATATAGTGAGCTCTACGAAGAAAAAAAAGACAGATAAATTATTTTCTTTCGTGGTTTTCTGATTTGTTTAGCCTGTTACTGTTTGGTGCCATTGGGTAACTTATTGCGCCAGAACAATGTGGTCTTTACAATTTATGGTAAAATAATGCTAGTTTCACGGAAAACAGAAAACAGGCGATTCTTATAGTCGACTAGTCTTCTGTTTTTTTAATTAAATTTTATTTTTATGGTAAGCCAAAGCGGTTATGTGGGTGCGTACACTTACCCCTCTATATTAAAATTATGTTGCATCGTATACACATTTTATCTCTTGTTCAAATTTTAATGTAAAATATCCCGCATGCGTCGTATATATATATGAAACCATTCGGTTAGTGATGTTGCACCCAATAGTAGATTGAAAGCAGATCAGTGTGCGTATGCTTATCCCGCATTCGGGTCAAGTACACGTAAATGATATGCTTGTGAACTTTTTAATATAATTTTTTGATCTATGGACTGTATGAGGTTTTTATTTTTTTGTGTTGGGATACTTTGGAAGTATATATGGATACCTAAATAATCATTAATAATAAAAAATATCTACAGCGTTTTATTACAAAAATCATAATGTAAAAGTTGAACAATGGTGACTCTGCGAAATATATTATACAAAGTTATGCGCAATATTTCAGGTAAGTTGGGCAATCATAATAATTCTACGCTGTCATTTTGTCGCATATTATGAAAATTAAGTTGACGAAAATGTAGATAAAAAATAAACACATTATAAATAATTATTGTATTGTGTGCTACTGTGGTTATTTGACGTGCTTATTTTTAGATTAGTGGAAAATACTACATACTGTAAAAACATTTATTTTATTTAGAGTGTTCATGGTACCTACAAAATTATTAATGTTGTAGTATAATCGGCAGTAATTGATTAGAACTATATATATATTTTTTTTTTTGGTTTTAGGCATTTCACCCTGAAAAGAGTGCTTTGTGTAGAACTATATTTATAAATAAGTTAGATAATAATGACAAGGCTTGGACCATTTCTATAGCCTTGTTTTCGTGAAGAAATCACATCAAGGGTGCAAAAATAATCAACTATCTTCACATTGTACCGAAAAAGTCAAAATGATAGAGTTTTTTTTGTTAAGGTTTGAAAAACACATTTATAATTATAAATTACTAAAAACACCAAATTTACTAGAGTTACGCAACGATACAAGAAATAAGAATCAAAATATCTAAGCTATCAAACTTTTGATACCAGAATCCTAATGCGTGTTAAAAGTTTATAATATTTAATTGTACATTCTGTGGTCTAGAAGTGGAAACTTCAAATGACATATTTTTGGTTGTTCCTGTCTAAACAAATAGCCTCTCTTCTACCAAGCCTTATCTAAAATTGCTTCCCCTTCATTTAAAATCTCATCTCTTCTAAGTCGGAATTCGACTCCAATCTTCCATTTATTTTTGAAATTTGCCAATTTAAACAAAATTTATATATAAGTTCATCTTCCTTCTTTTCATAATTAGAAATAATGGCCTAGAACAATCTTGAAGGGTGAAAGCGAGAACCATTTGAAATAAAGTTAAAATAATGTGTAAATGATTCTATAATGAATTGCAAAGAATAAATTTATGAAAATTCTTCACACTACTGTCTCTAATGTTAGATCAGAAATCATTTTATTCGATTAAGAAACCTTAAAAATTTTAAAATAATCCGCATCAGAATCCTCGCCAATCATCGTCAAACGTGAAACCAACATTGAAACCAGCAACATATATATTTGTCCCCTTCCACTTACATCGATGAGCCTCGTGGTGGAGTTCTTGACGTCCACGCCCACGGAGAAGTCGAGGAAGTAATCAACGGAGTAGCCAGCGCGGCGGAAGCGGTAGACGGACTCCTTCCACGAGAAGGTGCTCGCGTCCCACGCATCTCCCTCCAGGAGTGGCCAGCCGCCCAGCTTCTTCAGGATATCGTGGAGCGGCTGTACGCCGCGCTCTTCGATCAATGCTGGGGAGAAGGGTTATATTGTAGCGTATTACAGTGATCGGCAAACTCATTAGTTAAAAGAGACAAATATCAGCATTTAGATTTCTTCTGTGAGTCCATTTGTATTCGTAAGAACCCTGTTTTTAGAAGTCGGTTAAAACAAGATGAGTTTGCGAATTCAAGTACATATTAGGTATCACTTTCAATTCGGGAGGCGGGTACACCGCTACCCCGGAACCATTTATTGGATAACCAACATCTCTGAAATAGGGCACTAAAAGGGGTTCGCTACGTTTGGTGGCTTAGCAGGTGCCTGGGTTCATGTGGTGAGGTTTTTCCGGGTCTTGGCGACAGATGCGTCTGACCACCAACTGCGGGGCAAGCCGGATCGGGAGAGACTGGTTGAGGGAGACCATATGGCTTCCCCAGCTGGACTCTGAACACACTGACCCCCAGGTTCCTATTCAATCCACATACCATTTTCCTTCCTAAAACTTCCTCCCCTTCTTTCCTAAAAATACCCTCCAAAGATGACATATTCCCTGGGAAAAAGATGCTTTAAAATAATCTTGTTTATTGACTAATAAAATACAGCTTTGTTATTAAAAATATAGCTTTTATCAAAATAATTTTAAAATATAATTTTCTTTAACTAACTGACATTTTTAATTACAAATCGAAGTACCTACTTGTGAAAAATTTTGTCTATAATGTAAAAATACTGACAATTTGCCAAAATACAGCATTAACTGTAAACTACGCACTCGCGAATATAAGAAAAATACTGTTAATTGTCTACAAACAAACGATTCACTATAAATTAATTAAATGAAGAACGCCAACCACAGACTCGACCGAATAGCAATGTCATATTCCATATGAAAAATGGGATTAAGTAAAATAAAATGCATTTTAAACACGACATTCGTCGAAGAGCCGTTGTCGATAAGCCAAAGAGCCGCAAGTTCCTTATAGGTACATTTCAACCGTATCACTTATACATACAGTATTACTTACATCCCATTTGAATTTCGAAAACATAGTTTTGTATGTAAATATAGACCCAAATTGGGAAAATATTTGGTCACGACCCACAAGGCACTTCCTGTGTTATTCTTTATTCTATGGTAGAAAACGTATGCAATGCTGTAAAAAATTCAATGTGGAAAGTAGCAATCACAGCACCAGCATCTATTAAATTTTAATCTGAAAATTACTCGTAAAAATAAATAAATGTTCGTGAAAATCGAACGGTTAATCTGCTATTTGATCAAATATACTTTCATAACATTGGTATGTATTTAAAAAAATAAATTAACACGTTTTAATCGCCTATTTAAAGTCAAATAAGTATTCACTCAAATACATATTTTTAAATAAACACTCATTTCTTTATTTCTATTCTTTTTTTATATACAGTTTACATAAGTTTTGTTAACACCTCACTAGCAGAACCTGTGCTGGGGTGTTCGCATGTATTGGTAAAGTATTATTATGAGTTATATACACTGCGCAGAAATATATATTCACAGGCACGTGGAGCGAGTGCCTACGACTGACGTTAGTGTATTTAATAACATAGATTTATTGAACTTTAAATAATCGTTATTATTTAAAGTTCACATAAAGTAAAACATAAATAGATGTTCTTACTTTTGTTCATGCAGGCAGAGTACAGCGTGCGAGCCAGACGAAAGGGTTTGGGCTCATTTGGTAATGGTTCCTCCTCCAGCAGGCTTCTGATCTGTTCCGAGAGCTCGTCCCCGATAATGGAGAAGGTGTTGACGGAGGTCTTGTCCTCTGGGATGCGGGTCTTGGCCAGGAAGCCTCCGCACGCGTACTCGTAGAAATCATCGCAGGGGTCAACAGAGCTGTCCATGTTGTTCAGAATGCTAGCCGCTGAAAGAGTCGTATTAATTAATTACGTTGATTACGTTGAGTGGTACAACTTTTTAATGTAAATACATGACTGATCAAAACGTAATGGTTGTTTATGATTAATTAACGGAAGCTTATATGGTTTGGACACATTCAGCAGTCGTGGAAATAAGAAAAAGTACATGTTGGAAATGCCCAAAGAAGACATGGCACGATTAAGTGAATCAAAGAGTTGTTTCGGGTCATGTCAAGAGTCACAATAACATAAAAGTATGTTACTAAACGACGTGAGATAGTACTTTGATCATTTAAATAAAATAATCAAGCTAGATGTGTGTGCGAAAACAGTGTTGGGTATATCCCAAAGATATTAGAAGAACGAGATATGCTATGTTGTCCGCCGGACCGTAGGCGGAGTACTAACTAATTAGGGTACTTTGAACGGTATCGGGACGTGTACGCACAGAAATCTGTTCTATGTATTAGTGCGGATACCTTAGCGATGCCTTAGCGTAAGCGAAGGTGTGCAGTAGTATTGGCGAACAAAACCGGCGACACTCGGCAAAGCAATTCCACACAGTATGAACTGCTGGTAGCACATCTCGTTCTTCTAATATCTTTGGTATATCCTATAGTTAGTTAGATTGGCTACCACTTGAATTGAAAAGTTGCTAGGCCTCAACAGCAACATACTTTCAAATGTTTTTCTTCCCCCATCTCTTCCCTTCCATTATTTATTCAGAAAGAGAACATGCATTTTTTTATGTGAACAAACCTTACCTAGCGGATTTTGGCATATTATGCCAAGTTTGCAAAAACGGTTCGAGCGATCGCTTGCCATAACGTGCCAAATTTATAAAACCTAGATGGATTTATATTTATAGTGAAATCTAGATGGATTTAATGGCCTTAATCCGCAGTTAGCATAATAACATTTTGAGGAACAGTATTAATTGAGTAAATCTATATATACGAGTGGGATAAGTTATGGCATGATTAAATTTAAATGGTAGAAGAAAGAGAAGTAGAAAGACAATGGTTGAGAAGACAAGGAAATCTCTTCATAAAACCCAGGTTTGCCCTTATTATTTTATGTTTCAATATGTATCTTTCTAGCGGAAAGGACAATACAACCACAGGTTCATGAACACAGCACATGAACTACCACATTTTTTCGTTAAAAAATCGTGTGTACGTCTAAATAATGAAATTAAGCCACAAACACTAAATATGTAATATTTTCTCTGAAAGAGAGAAGGAATTATTGGTATTTTATGGGAATGGCTTCTTTTTGCGTTTACTGCTACAAAGTTATCGTTAAGCTTTTCTATACTAAAATAGTACCTACAATATTAAGAAAAGCTTAATTCATAAAACAGTTGTTGTTTAGTACCTATTGTTGATTATATGAAGTACTATACAGGGTGTATCGGCACGTACCCGACAAACTTTAACCAGATATTCCTTAGCACATTTGGAGTAAAATATTTTATGGGCACTTTGCTGTCCGGTGACATTTTTTTTTAATAAAAAAATTATTATTCATATTTTTTTACCAAATGTCACCACTGTTTTATCCTTTGTCAAAGTTTGAAAACCCACCTGGCAATATTTTATTCGAGTTTCGTTGAATAATATACGTACGTACCTACATTAGCCCTCTTTTACGATTACAACGAAATGGCATGGCACCATTCGTCTCATTTTTAGCTATTATTATTTAGTGTGTATGAAAGAGCGAACACGCGTTTTGACACACTTGCTAATAACAGCTGTGGAACACGAGAAACAATGCCAATGACAGTGACGGAGTGTGGATTTTTTTTATCATTTTTTGTTTTTAATTGAAAAAAAATGTTACCGGACAGCAAAGTGCCCATAACATTTTTTACTCCAAATGTGCTAAGGAAAAGCTGGTTAAAGTTTGTCGGGTACGTGCCGATACACCCTGTATACACCTATTATTTTATATGAATCGTTCAAATAATATTTATCTTGTTGTCTTTGAAAACACCAATCACCATTACCAACACTTTCAGTACCTACAGGTCTGGGACGTGGTTTGTGTTACTCAAACTATTAAGTGTTAAGTGCTCAGAATATTGCAAAACGAGTGACTGTAAGACCGTTGATATTACAAGGATAAGCGACAAATTAGTTCAGCTTTCCCATAATGACTCTTACGAGCGTAATTCGCGTTCCACTGAATCTAGGCATCCTAGCCACCTAGGTAGCAGTAAATACCAAAAATCATTTAAAAATCGACAATATAAATTGGTATCTAACCTGTATTGATGCATCCCTTGGATAAGCACAGTTCCTCGGCAGAATCTTCTCTATTTCTAGATACAACGAATGGTGCTGCGCTGTTGAGAGCTTCGGCCATGCTGGGTGGTGATTCTGTAAAAAAATAAAAGCTTAAATTATCTGCTTTTCCGTTAATCCTTACTGCAATCTTAATGCATCGCTTATACCAGATTCCTCGAATATATTCTACTTCACAGTACGTGGTAGGAAGAATTTCATTGAAAAGAGATTGCCAAAACAAGGTTTTTCAGATATCTATTCTGAATTAACTATTTAATTTTTGAGAATATATCAATAAACCTTTTTGTTTTTGTTATTATATGTAACGATTTTGTTTCTGATTTATTTTGTTGGTTAAAACATCAATAACTATAAAACTTAAAACTCTCTGTTCGTTGACGTGACGATCATTTTCAAAGAATTTTTTCGATACAATAGAGGAAACCCTTTTTATATGAGAACGTGAAATCAACAATAATGAGTCTGCAGTTAATAGAAATTATGTAGTTATTTCTGTAGCCATTGCGGTGGTTCTGCACATTTGTAAGAGCAGGTTTCATTTGCCATAAAATACCCTTCATTCTCAAAGTAGGTTTCTATAATCGTCAGACAAACAATCTAGTTGGTGTCGCGAAGCTGCGACTCCACTATATATTTTAGAGGTGGTGTGATATGCCACACGCCCAAAGGACCAGTCCCAAACTACTCCGAATGATAGGTTATGGGACGATTTATGCATCCGACAAACCCGATGGACAGTGCAATAATCAAAGGTATAAATCTGGGCTTCTGGAGCACAAGATAAGCCCAGATTGGAAAGCAGGAAAGATGGACTCACCCGTTGATGACTATCACACGTCTCCAGGAGTATTTGTTGATTTAACTTCACAAAATATATGTTTAATCGCCCTGTCTGATATTAATTATCACTCCGAACTCTGATAAGCAACTGACACCACTTGTCAGATTTTTCATGTGTCGCAACAATATTTTTATCATGGTGACATTTTGGGATGGGTAAAAGGGTAGGTAGGACATTTGCAGGATTTTGTATTGACATTACACTTGTCCATTAAGCCTGTGGATGCATACCTAACAATCCCCTATATATTGCGCGAACATTCTCCCGGCGTTGAAAGTACCTTCCGAAATTTTAAGTACTTTCAAATAAAGTAAAGAATTAAATGTAAAACGAAGTAAGATGAAATATAAATATTCTTATTAATACGCTATTAAAATTACAAAGTTAAAACGAAAATTAAAAAAAATAATGAAATAAAGAAATAATAATTATTGTGTGGGCAAAGGACACAATTTGACGACTGGTCGTTTAAAGTTCCCGGAAGGGGTCCTTACGCGTGCGACACGAACCACTCCGTCTTTACCAGGGAACACCTCCTCAACAACGCCCACCGGCCAATAAAGTGGAGGCGCATCCTCTTGATGCACCAATACTATGGTACCTACTAGAATGTTATTCGCGGGACTATTCCATTTTTTTCTCATCTGCAGAGAGTGAAGATACTCTATATGCCACTTCTTCCAATAAGATTGAACGAGGTGGTCCAAAAGCTTTTTCCTTTTCAGTAGACTAATGCGTTCATTAGTCAAATCATAAGCAGGTAGATGCTGAATCGGGGTAGACATCAGAAAATGAGCCGGAGTAAGAGCTTCTGGATAATGAGAACTGCTTAATAAACATAATGGCCGTGAATTAAGTACAGCCTCTATTTGTGTCAGAACTGTGAGAAGCTCTTCATAACATAAAAGTTGAGTACCCACAACCCTATACAGATGCGATTTAATGCATTTAATATTTGACTCCCATAATCCTCCAAAGTGAGGAGCGCGGGGTGGAATCGTCTTCCATTCAATTCTCCGAATGTTAAATTCATTGCGAAGAACTTCTTTTGTTGAATTTGCCTCTAAAAAATTATATAAGTCATCCAGACAATTCTTTGCGCCTATGAAATTTGTCGCATTGTCACTGTACATACACGAAACCGGTCCGCGTCTGGATAGAAAACGCTTAAATGCGTTTAAAAAATTGTCCGTGCTTAGATCTGATACCACTTCCATATGTATAGCCTTCGTTGTTAAACAAATAAATAGACATATATATGCCTTTTGACTTTTTACCCCACGACGCCTAGAAAGGGTTATATTTATTGGTCCGGCAAAATCTACCCCCGTATGTGTAAATGCCTTTGCTTCCTGAACTCTAGCTGTAGGTAAATTTGCCATTAGCGGTATAATATTAGAAGGTGCAGTTTTAAAACAGAAATTACAAGCATGTTCTCTTTTGCGTATTAGATTTCTCCCCGATAAGATCCAATAACGCTGTCTAATTATTGACATAAGGAGATGTGCACCAGTATGACAATTCACACGATGGTGAAAGTCTATAATTATATCGACAATATGATCCTGTCTTGGCAGAAGTACTGGATGTTTGTTTTCAAAAGGTATATTCGCGTTTATTAATCTACCACCTATACGTAACAAGCCATTATGATCTAGGAACGGGTTTAGTTTTCGGATTGAAGGTGAGCATAATTTATCCCTCTGTATTAATTGTATATCGGCACTAAAATACCTATTCTGTAAAGCTTTTAATACATTCATTTCAGCAATGTTTAATTCCGTGGAATTTATAACTGTTGAGCGTGATAACTTTCGCATAAATCGTAAAATATATACCACAATTCTCAGCAGTTTTGGCCATGAGGAAATTTTTAAAGCGAGATTATATATCGGAGAATTTTCCTCTATTGACGTTATCGTAAATGTATGCGATTTTTTCAATTCCAAAGTATTCTCCTCCTCTCGTGAGGGGGAAAATCTTTCGACAGGCCACTCGGATACTGGGTTCACAGCCCAGGGCGGACCGTGCCACCAAAGAGAATGATCGACCAGCTGAGCAGGCAGTAGTCCTCGTGATAAACAATCACTAGGATTGGTAACGCCATCTATGTGATAAAAATGTTTTGCGGGTAAATTTTCCTGAATTTCACTAACTCGATTAGCTACAAAAGTTTGCCACCGGTGCGGGGACGAGTGAATCCAAGAAAGTGCTATTTTTGAATCTGAAAAAGCAAATATATCGTTTATCGAAACGCGATTTCTATAAGTATCTATAATAGATCTAACGAGTCTAGATAAAATAAGCGCAGCGCATAATTCCAATCGAGCGAGCGACACTGTTTTCAGAGGGGCCACCTTGGATTTAGAACATATCAAATTCATTGTAGTGTTGCCACCCTTATCCGTGACATGAAGATATATTACACAACCGTATGCTTTCATACTCGCATCTGCGAAGGCGATAATATTTATCGTGCAGTCCTCCTTTACTCCCAAATATCGAGGTAAATTTAAATTAGAAAGCATCGGTAATTCTTCCTTGAATTTGACATATCTATTAACAATACTTTGGGGTAGTTCCTCGTCCCATCCTACTTTCTCTAACCACAGCTCTTGTAAAAGTAATTTGGCATATAAAATTACCGGAGCAACCAAACCTAATACATCGAATAAACGAGCTATTGTGGAAAGAATTGATCTTTTACATATAGTTTTTTCCTCCGTCGGACATATCATAAATCGAAAACAATCAGATATCGGATCCCATTTTAATCCTAAAATGCTACATTTATCCGAAAAATCCATTGTCGCGCGGTGCGACTCTGGTAATTGGGCCAGTAAATGAGGAGAATTACTCGACCATTTGACTAATTCAAATCCTCCACACTTGAACATCGCCATTAAATCTGTAGCCAAAGTGATGCCTTCACTTATAGTATTTACAGAATATACAAAATCGTCCATATATAAATCATTAATTGCAACTTCCGCCGCTTTCGGATAACGATTTCTTTCATCGCTCGCTAGCTGCCGTATAGTTCGCATTGCTAGGAATGGTGAACAGTTCAAACCAAACGCGAGTGAATTAAATTGATAAACTCCAATTTGTTCATCTTCGTGAAATCTATAAAGAATTTTTTGATATTTACGATGGCTTTCCGTTACCATTATACGTAGATACATTTGCTTAACATCTGCGGTTAATGCTACAGCGAATAAGCGAAATTTAATTAAAAGTGTAAATAAATTAGATTGCAAATTTGGACCTGTATACAAAGTATCGTTAAGTGACAACCCTGAACTGGTCTTTGTACTTGCATCTAATACAACACGAGTTTTAGTTGATTTATCTTTACGAATTACTGCGTGATGAGGAATGAAATATCCCTCATCAATATTAGATGAAGACGGAACTTCAACCCTCATATATCCCTTTTCCAGATATTCAGAAACTACTTCATTATAACTGCAATGCAATTCTGGCGAAGTATTAAATTTCCGTTCTAAATATTCATATCGACGCTGCGCGACACGGCGCGAATCACCTAAATTATTAGGATCTATCTTAAACGGTAAAGATACAATATACCTTCCCGATTCATCCCGTTGGACTGACTCGAGGTACATTTTCTCACATTCTGCATCTTCAGCACTCATCAACGACTTAATAGGCATGTCTTCCATCGTCCAAAACTTGGATAACGCATTATATAAATCTACATTGGTTATGGGGCCGAACGTCCACGAAACCTCCGGCGTACACGTAGGTATTTCACCCATTACAATATACCCGAATACTGTCTGTATAGCCGGTGGTGCATTCGTATTATGTTTAGATAAAACCTTATTCCCCAGCAGAATATATGGAAATAACTGTGCACCTAATAAGATATCAACATCGGATGGAACGTTCCAGGATTCATCCGCTAAGTTTAAACCCACTAAATGCTCACATGACTTTGTGTCAACATGTTGTGTAGGAAGCTTATCAGTTATTTTATCGACAACTAATAGACTAATTTTATAAGTATCTTCTGAAACGCGGGATTTAATTTTTAACGCAACGTGTCCCAATATTGGTGTCTCTACTGAACCAACACTTTTAACTACTGAATTATTTAAAGGAAATATTTTAAGATTTAATTCATTACAAGTGTTTAAACTGATTAAATTTTGTTGCGATGCGCAATCAATTAAACACCTTACGCTTACTTGATTATTTTTATTGTCATAAGCAAATAACTGCGCGGTTGACAGTAGTACATTCGTAGCTATATTACCCGCAGAAAAATTATTATGATGTTTATGACTACGCGCTATTAATGTAATGGCTTCGTTTTTCGATTGACTTTCAGTATTCACCGTGCTCTCAAAATGCAGAGCGGTGTGATGTCGTTTTTTACAAATTCTACAATCCGATTTAGATGGACATTTCACAGTTTTATGTTTATCGCTTAAGCAGTTTACACATAAATTATTTAATTTCACAAACTGAAAGCGAGCATTTGGTCTTAATTCGTTAAATTGTTCACATTTAAACAATTCAACATGATCAGAATGATTACATTTCCGGCACCTGTTACGATTATTATTACTTGACTTCGGTTCGACCACAGCGAATGAATGCGTAACTTTGTTTTTATTATTAACAACTTTATTATCATTTTGCCCAGTTCGTTCTAGGATTTTGACATGCGACCGAATGTATTCTATTAAATCGCTATATGTAGGTATAGCTTTCTCCCGTATAGACATTTCGAAATTTTGCACCAACTGTATATCTAATTTTTTCAGTGCAATATGTAATATTATAAAATCGGTTAGGTCATCAATACCTAATTCCTTGAGTGCAGCTATGGAAGACGCAAACCGTTCAATAAAATTATTTAACTCATTTGGGTTACTAGGTGCTAATAATTTTAAATTCAAAATATTGTTCAGATAAAAGGTACCTAGCACGCGTTTGTCCTGATATTTCTTTTCGAGAGCTTCCCAAATTAAAAAATAATTTTGTTCGTTCGGAAGTATTCCCGCAAAAACTGATAACGCCTTTCCTTGGAGTTTCCCTATCAGATATTGCATCTTCTGCGACGTATTCAAATTTTCATTTGAGTGAATGTTTAATTTAAAAGCTTCATAAAATATCGACCAATTCTCTTGATTACCATCGAACGATGGCATCTCGATCGGTGGGAGCTTAATTAATGGTAAATTATTTAACTTCTGTCGATCACGTGATGAATCTTGCTTTGCTATAATGCTTTCGCGCACAGAAACTACAAAACAGTACTTATTTTCGAATTTACTCCATAAATCGAAATTTATATTGTAATTTGAATCCTTTTTCAACTGAAGTGTATGAAATTCATCACAAAATGTGTTAAATTGTGCATAATATGTAGCTATATTAACCGTTTGTTTAAGAAAATCCTCCGAACTTCTCGTCTCCCTGTCCGCAATACTTTTCGCTTTCTCGTATAATTCATTAACACGATTATGCATCAAATTAATCTTCGATTCTACTAACTTGATTTTAATATCCTGAGTACTATCGCTAGTCGCCATGATTAATTGTATGTAGGAATTTAAACACAACAATAATTACAAATGCAACCTAGTACATACAAATTAACAAAGTATAAAGAGGAAATAATATTTATTTATAACTTTAAATATGTTAATTTTAAATACCCCGTTGGTAATCCGGCTCGAAAGAACCAAAAATGGTGTCGCGAAGCTGCGACTCCACTATATATTTTAGAGGTGGTGTGATATGCCACACGCCCAAAGGACCAGTCCCAAACTACTCCGAATGATAGGTTATGGGACGATTTATGCATCCGACAAACCCGATGGACAGTGCAATAATCAAAGGTATAAATCTGGGCTTCTGGAGCACAAGATAAGCCCAGATTGGAAAGCAGGAAAGATGGACTCACCCGTTGATGACTATCACACGTCTCCAGGAGTATTTGTTGATTTAACTTCACAAAATATATGTTTAATCGCCCTGTCTGATATTAATTATCACTCCGAACTCTGATAAGCAACTGACACCACTTGTCAGATTTTTCATGTGTCGCAACAATATTTTTATCATGGTGACATTTTGGGATGGGTAAAAGGGTAGGTAGGACATTTGCAGGATTTTGTATTGACATTACACTTGTCCATTAAGCCTGTGGATGCATACCTAACAATCCCCTATATATTGCGCGAACACTAGTGATCCTACTGGAATTCTGTCCACCCCAATTTCTGCTTATCATCGCTTCACACAGTAATTTCGACCCTTTTAAAAACTATTTGGAGAATATTATTATAGATAGAATATATATTGTGTATGTAATACTCTAGGTCTCTTGTTTTCTTTATGTTATTATTGTTGTTTTACATACCTGCTAATTGTTTTACGTTCACCGATGAGCGAAGAAAGGAGCGTAAGAAGAATATATGACGCAAATGTGAATGGTAACAGAAGCTGGGGACGCCCGAGGAAGACATGGCACGTTCAAGTGGATCAGATACTTTGAGTCGGGTCACGTCAAGAGTCAGAATATGTATGAGACGATTTACGAATGTGAGTGAGGCAAGGATTGTGTTTCAAGACCGAGTTGTTTGGCGGTCCGTCCTTTCTGCCTATCCCTGCGGGGAAACGGCGCGTTAGTTAGTTAGTACATATGTTGAACGGTTGATATTTTTTTTGCTATCCCTCTAACTGTTGTGTACACAAATAAAATAAAAATAAATTAATATTTGTAGCACAAAACCCAACATGAAATCTGGACGTATGTTACGCTTTTGCTAAATCCTTGGTATATTTCCTATTGGTAATAGCACGCCATTTAACACAACTTCCGGAGTGATGTGGACGTTAGTTCCATAGATAATTGTTATCTACTGCATACACGCATTGATGGATTCTTGTGCCTTTAAATGGCAATAAATTAGTTCTAGATCGACCATAAATTAAATGTATTCGAACTGAGGACATATATATAGTCAGTGTATAATGATGTCGTTTTCATATAATGCACGCACTGCTCAAGTACCATGCCATTATTACTTGATGTTTCTAATTGATGGTAAACAAATAGTTTTACAAAATTTACGTTCAGTATAGATTAAACAGAACGCAAACTTTGTGTAATATATAATGCTAATATATTTTTTTGGTTTCGCAGATTCCATCGTAGACATATTTGTTACAAACCGTTGGCCGTTTGACTAAGCTACAGTATATTTCCTGCCCGTGGTGACGAGAAATATAGCAAAAGTAGTTAAATGAAAACTACAACAACAAACATGTTAGCTATAATTATTCGAGAGTTTATTGCACTTGTTGTGCTTAAAATACTAACAGGTATGAAGAAAAAGCTGAATCTTTAATTTCTTCAAATTCAGCACACTTATTTTATGGAACCATTTTAATTAAAAAATAAACAACACATAGTTTAACCACTCTTATTGTTTAAAAACAACCGACATTTGTTATTATTTTTTTGAAGAAATACAAACATTCCCGGGTTATATTTGAAAATCTCGTACTGCCACTACAGTAAGCGGAAAATGTTGCTTATTTTGTGATGGAGGACTTAGCCAGCCGAGGAATTGAACACACTACGGCTGGGTGGGACCCACACGCGATGTCAACTACGCTACCGACAGGTAGACGTATTTTGCAATCAACGTCCACTTCTTCAAACTTAGTATTAAGTAAACCCTGTAGAAGATAAGAAATCCTGAGCATTGCTTACGAAATACATCGGTTCAATTCAAACAATTAAAGAGATTAAAATTAGGGACGGGTTGTTTCGGAGAATTTGAACAATTCTTCAAATTTCAAAGTTAATTTTCAAGTTCTGTGGAAGATTTTTTAAAGTTCTGTTATTATTTCAGTTCTGTGAAGCAACTAGCCTATAATGATGTAATAACAGAACTTGAATAGGAATTTCACATAACCCCAATATAAACGTTGAAATTTGATGGATTGTTCAAATTCTAAACAACCCGTCTTAAGTGTTACAGCCAAGGGTACAGTGCAACTAAGTTCTGTTTTACTTTGCTCAAAACTGACCTAGTTAAACAAGTCAATTTAATCTCGTGAAGTTATTTTGTAAATATAGTGTCCATCTGCCCCTTTCATAGTCAATATGGAAATAATTACTTTCAAGAGAAAAAAAGTGATTTAAGGACAACTCATAAACGTTTTATTTCCATACCCACACAAGCACCATATACCATGTTAATTTTGTAACCAGTTCAAAATAAAACACTTATGAAATGCAACTGCATATGTCAGTATTTTTTAGAAATCAATCATCAAGAGAATATTGTAGCCATTGTTTCAATGCGAAAAGTTATCTTAAATAACCTTTACCCAATTTGTTGTTAAGTAACTGTCAAGTTTTCCAAAAATACGGCGTGTTTAAGGTCAAAGCGTTTTGACAAATTGTTTTGCAATGTTTGGATCACGTACTGCATTAACTTAATCTCCGAACGTCTTCTGATTTTTTATTTAATTCTGTGTAAACATATCAAAATTCGTGTAAAGTAAGGTAAGGTTTGAGAAGTATAAATAATATTAGTAAATAACATTATTTTAGTGCATTTTCAGTTATTTAATTACTGATTGTGACGGTGAATGATAATGCCATATTCTTAACAATAACATTGTATATAATATTGCTGTTCCACTTTATTTTAGGTTAAACCTATGGACGACCTTCATGGATGAGCAGTTCTTGGCATAGAGGTCACGGATTCCAAGCATGGCGAGAGAAAATTTAATAATTACTTGGGTTTTTTTCATAATACTTGCATTTCATTCTTTAATGTAAAATCTGAGTGTCACATAAGAGGCCATAATTCAGCACATCAGCGATGCTTGAAATGGCTTTAGCTGTCTTTATTGACATTCATGTAAATGAATGGACGATGTAGATGTCATGGGAAGTCTGGCATATGTGAAACACCGCAATTGTTTTTTTTTTTATTTAAAGAAGTGAAAATGAAAGTAAACAAGTCTTTTTTTTATTTTAGATAATTTATTATTATTAAAATATTCACAAATATATTTTTATTAAAATGAAAAATTCATCACCTTTTAGAATAGATCTATTGTCAATTTTAGTGAGAATAGAATCAAATATACCGCACACAGTTTTGGCTGAAGAAAAAGCCGAGGGTTCACAAGGCTGCCCGAATAATGCGACGTTCTGTGCAAAGGATCGTCCCGTTTCCGTGTAAGAGCATTGTCCCGTTTTCCCACTCTTGCCTACGCAAGAGTCGATTTTACCCCCGACAAAAATATTGGTCCTCCCAAACATTCATCCTCCACCTGTTCTTCTTGCTTATTCTCCGCATTCCATTCATTCTCACGTCTAATAGTATAACGTCGTCTGACATAGTCTTTACCCTAATTGAGATTTTATTGAATTCAGACAATTTTGACTCTTGTACGGGATGACAAAAATAAGAAAATTATTTGTAACACGACAAAACTTTTCATCAATTTTGTTATATCTTGACCGTCCAAGATGCCAAACAAAACGTCTGTAACCAAGTGGGTCTTCCGACGACCCCATGCATTTTTCTGTCTTATGGGTTTAAAACTATAGAAATACCAATTATTTAGTCAATTATTAATGGTAACTTACGTATTTACGCAGGAATACTTAAAATACTAAATTTATATTGTCACGTATTTAAGATAATATAAGGAGGATAGTAATTTTGGGTACTACCCACTCTTCCACTTGGCTGCGGGATAGTTAACATAATTAACTATTACATATTAATATTATATCAACAATAAATAAGAAATCATTTTACTTAATTAAACATGTACGTACTTTAAAACTTTCAATCAAATCGACAGGTTTTTTAAATCACAATAATTGTATTGTATTTTGATTGTGTGATGGTAGGGTAGATAACTATTTAGTATTGATTTTAGCGATGAAGGTTTTGATAAAGCCTCGCCGTGAATACTCAGCGTGTTTTAGCATATTATATTCAAACACCTTATCTAAATTGATATTATGACTAATATATTTTTTAATCTTTGATTAAATTCAAAATAAATAAAATGTGTTTATGTTCAGAGTTGTAGACGCGTTCAACTTACATATATGAAAAGTTTAATATACAAAAGTAAAATTGCAGAGTTAAGAATAACCGGGTAATATTTGAATTCTTCCATCATTAAAAAAACACTAAATAGTTGCTTGTGCAATGATGGAGGATTTAGATCGAAGAGAATTGAACCCACAACGCGACGGGTAAGTATTAAATCGACATGCCTATAAATAGGTCGAATACATTATGTAATAACAAATGGCTTGTTTTCTTGTGGAACAATACATCTAGTTATTAAATTTATTTCAATGTGTGTTGTACCCAACCCGTGCGTCATCGGTGCACATCTACCACATCTGCCTTGATGATGGTTAATGCAAGGTTGTCCGAAACGATCGTAAAGTATAAGGAGGACAATGCTATACCGCATCCGGTGCAGTCACAGCCACTAGAGAGACTTTTGCCTGTGAACTGTGAAAACTTGGATTCTTTAGAACCACAGATCACATTGTAGAAAAGTGTATTATAATTATTGTACCTTATAACAAACGTGGAGCAGAAATCCATTGGGTAAAGAGTAAAGAAGCTTGCCTCCCTTTGAAGCCACGAAATGGCCAATCGCACAAATAAAAAGAACCCACAAATCAACCAGTAAATATTAAAACCTACATTTTTACAAACCTACAATCTGTGTCAATTGACAAAACAAATTCTTATGATTATTCAACATTCAACATCCAAATGCCAAGCGTAACACGGTTACATACATTTCGATTCCTCCATAGGAATTATTTGTTCAATTTAAGTAGATATGTTAATTAGAATAACAAAACATTTTCTTGCTAGTGCTTTGTAATACGGTGTGAAACATTAATTTCAGAAAGAAATTAATCGACAATAAACTGGGATTTGTTTTGAATTTAAGTGTCATTTTCAAAATTGCAACTGACTGTGATTCAGATAAGCGATAAAGTTGATACCTACCAATAATATAATATTTTTAATATGCATATGATTTGTCAAGAATTCAGAATATCCCGTGATTTAATGATGTAACGTAAGATTCTAGGATTACGTAAGAAGACGTCTCAATAAGTCTCATCTATGTTTATATGAAGATGGTAACTGGATAAATCAGAATAAAAATAATACGTTAGGTAAGGTTAGGTTTAATTGTGATTAGATTGGGTTAGGTTAGGTTGGATTAGGTTTGTTTATTTGTTCTTTTTATTCATTTTTCTTCACTTTTTTCAATGTTGTGCTTTTCCACTGCTCTGTGTTGTCATGAAACTAAAAATAGATTTATTGTTTTAGTGCTTACCTTTGGTGCCTCCATATTTCACCAGCACCACGGCCAACCCTACTGCCAGAGCCAAGGCCACTATGGTGGCCACCGCAGCGATCATTGTTAGTGACCTCTCGGTACCATTGCGCCTCTTCCACCATCCTGGGTTCCTGGAACAACAACAGTTTACACATTAGAGTCGTGTTTTGTTTGATTCTATTTAGATTCTCTCACTGATTAGATAGTGTAGGACGTAGGTAAATAAATATCTTAAAACATTACAAGCGAGGTGAGCTAATTCGGACGCACTGGAATTTAGACACTAGTGCAGTAAAAAAACGGTGACCGGATAAATCATCACATCTTTAAAAAGTTATATAAAGTCATGGAAAGTGATGAAACAAAAACTTTATTAACTGGGTTAAGTAGGTTAGGTTAGGTTAGATTAGGTTAAAAAAATATATCGTTTCTAATGACTTTATATCACTTTTTAAAAGTCTGTTGAATTGTCACTGTGTTGAGTTATCATGGAACCAAAAAAACATCAATATCAGTAACTGAATCCACTGCAATGTTAAACATACGAAAAAATACAATGTGTATTCATGGGAAAAAGATCTTTTTGAATAACAAAAAAAAACGAGGATTACAAATTTGTGCACCAAGCCGTTGATATGTAAATAACTACCATCATAAATTTGGTTGTTCGCAAATCAGAATCACAACAAAGACCCTTTTATGGCTTTGTGGAATCTTATGCTGTTTTCTGTCTGTTTCTAAGCCATGGAGCGTGCAAAAGGTTCTCTTGGGCTCGGTAAACAAGATTAGTATGTAAGGAGGCATCTTTAAAGGAACGATGACGCCGCGACATTGTTATAAACGACGCAAAAAGCATTAATCAACCATCAGTGTCGACGTGGCTTTGAGTGAAACAATGAACAGATTATCCCTAGAAGTGCGATATATTTGAAAGAAAACAGACATACAATTGAAAATATTTCATTAATTTCAGCAGAGGTGAAAAAACTTGAGCGTTACTTCGGGCACACCGACACTCACACAATACACTTCTACAGATTTAGCTCTTCTTGTTTACTTCCAAAAGAATATTGTAAACAAAAAAAGGCAACACGATTCTTATTATTTAGCGTATTCAGATATAAACTACATTTTTGGAGTTCGCAAGGTTTGTGGGTAAAGCGTTCGCTTCCTGGTCAAGAGGTCAAGCGTCACGTTTGACTTCCATCGGATGCAAAACAATGTTATTTCTGGTTTTAAAAAATTCTTAAAAATCCGGTCTGGGTGATTGTAATAGTTGTTTTTGCTGTATTGACTAATAAATTAAGTAGGAAACAAGTACCCTGCCATCTATAATGTAACTCGACTAAAAAAAATCACCGTTTTAATCAAATAGTTCTTGTTTATTTATTTAAAGCAATGTATTAAAGCCACTTAGAAACTTACATATTAACATTAGAAATATATTCTCGTCACGAGACGCATGGCAGATGTGAAACATCGAAAATCATTTGTATTGAAAGAAGTGAAAATGTAAGAAAACAAGTGTTTATGTTTGTGATACTTAAACAATTATTTTGTTATAATTAAAATATAAGCAAATAAATATATACAAATTAAAAATTCATCAAAATTTAGAATTTGCCAATTTTAGTGAGAATAGAAGCAAACATTTGGCGGCCGTGCCGAAAAAACTATCCAGTCGCAAGGTTGGCCCGAATGAAACATTATTCCGTGCGAGAGCATCGTGCCGTTTCCGTGCAGGAGCGTCCTCCCGTCTTGCCACGCTTGCTACGCAAGAGTCGGTTTTACTCCCCTAGGCGCGCCAAGAGAAGTTTCACAAGTCATATTGCTTCAGCATATTCCAACGAATAAACTAATGGAAATTCCAAGGCTAGCTTATGTTTGGGAGGCCGGTATGAGTACCGCCGCCCCGGTAACCATTTATTGGAAAACCAACACCCCTGCCATAGGTCACCACAAGTGGTTCGCTACGTTTGGTGACTTAGCAGGGGTGCCCGGGTTCATTTGGTAAGGTTTGTCTAGCGGCGGATGCGTTTACCCACTTACTGCGTGGCGGGTCAGATCGGGAGAGACTGGTTGAGGGAGATCTTTTGACTTCTCCAACCGAACTTTCTCTAGACCCATCGCATTACACCGCAGTGGGAGGGATGGATTCATACGTCCGTCACTCCTGGACACATTGACCCCCAGATTCCTACCTTATATTAGTACTTTTATAAAATATCGGAACATGTAGTATATAGTAGTATATACAGCTGCGTTTATCCTGTTATTATATAATGACGAAATGCGAAAATATTACAATTTTTATGAACTCGGGTTCCGACATCGCCATAACACATTCGTTATGTACTGATAGTTTATTAGGAAATCTGCCGATTCATTCATTAAAGGCCTGCAGTCCCGTTTTATTTTAAATACATAAACGGCTATACTGCCTTTTGTAAATAAACATATAACTGAGTACAAAAGTAAGAAAAATAATATCAGTAAAATAATGTCAAAATAAAGTCACATTATGGAAAAATAATTTTTGAGTGCATGTTTATATTGTGTTAATTTTAAGAAATAAATGTCGCCGATGTTAGCATGTTCATTTCCCAAAATGTGTAATCGACTGATTGGTGAGTAATAATGTGATAATGTGTGTGTGTTATTATAGTAGAACGGTAGAGTCAGTCTATTGTTAGCGCGACCAGGGCAATGAAATCGTATTAGTTCTATTAAATCAGGGGTATACAGATTTTTCTGCGATCTGATAAATTTACGAGATTAGTCCAGTTTAATAACAAATTATAGTCCACTAATTCTCTTGGAATACCTAATTTAAAATTAATGTACCTAAGGAATCTATGCTGGACTTTTTCAATCGCTTGAATATGGATATTGTAAGGTGGAGCCCAAATCGTAGAGTTATATTCCAAAATGCTTCTCACTAGCGTTATGTATAAAATGCGAATAGTATCAATGTTACAAAATTGTTTGGTTATTCTAATAATAAATCCTAAAATCTTCATTGCTCTATTAATAATATTAGTTATATGGCTAATAAATGTAAGTTTTGAGTTAAAAATAATACCTAGATCATTTATTGTTTCTACTGAATTTAATATAATTTTGTAAAGTAAGTCAAGTTTTTTTTTTTTTTTTTTTTTTTTTTATTAAGGAGAAAAAACAGATACAGATATCAATTGACAAAAATATATACGAAACATCAACTAGAGAATTCACCTGCATCCAAACTATTTCTCACGAATTAACTTAAACAGCAGTTAAAAACATTTACAAATATTTTCACTTATAAATATGGGAAAAATATATACATAAGAATATTATTTTACAAATAGAGATATGAAAGAAATGCGCAATATCCTTTAAAGAATTTACAAATTATTTTTTAAAAAATTTAGAGGGTAAAACAAAAAAAAAATATATAAATAGATAAACAATGTTAAACAGAAATTAAAAAAAATATAAATATATTTAAACGAAGTATGTCTAAGTTGTTTACTTTGAACTTTGTAGGAAAACGGTCTTCATTTTTCTACTAAAAGTAGTGCGTGTATCAAAAAATAAGTCAGAGTCCTTGAGGTTTTGATTCTGATTAAGTGATTCGCACATTCTTCTGATTGGATCCTTGACACCAGCATTTGTACGCGTCCTGCTAATGTGGAATAAGTCGTTAAGCCTTGTTACTCTGGGTGGTACTTTGAAGTTTATCAATTTCAGTAAGTCGGGACAGTCAATAATGTTGTTACAGATTTTATACAGAGTCATGAGATCAAGGTATGTTCGCCGGTTAGATAGAGTGGAGACGTTATAACTCGAGAGCATAAAAAAAAAGTTAAAAGGAATACGAATAAACTGAAAAGGTTTTTATCAAATTAGTAATATTTTACATCAGTAAGTTTAAGAGTGGGACACTTGTGCGATATTCACGTGGCGTGGTCGGTATTATTTTATTTAAATCTCTATATATTTTGTTGTAATTCTACGACATCGTTCTTAACCACATTACATTCATTTGTTAAATTTACTTGCCGACATTATTGTAGATTAGTTATACTTCTGGCGCAGCTTTCTAAAGGAAAGGTGTGTGTTTGCTTGGTTCTAATGACGGTTATGCACAACTAGAAAGCAATATTATTATTTCAAACGTGTAAACTATTTGTAGATGCACTATTCTATTATGAATATATTATTTCACATTAAATGTAATGTAATGCAAGTGTAGCTATTTGCCATATCGTCGCCTTTATTAGTGATTTACGTGAGTAAGTGTGTGAGTATATTTTTTTACAAAATTTACATTTGACTTAAAACCTCTTATAATTTTTTTAAATACCTTCATATTTATGGTAATCATTATTATAAAACGTATAAAGTAGACAATAGAAATAATAAATAAAAAAGTTAGGAAACGAAAATATATTGAATAATTAAGTTATTGGTTCAAAAACATATTTATGTTTGTGAAACATTTTTAAATTTTGATTTATTTGTTTGTCATAACTATGATTTTTGATGGAATCTTAGATTCTTAATAATAAAATAAACGTTTTAAATGGTTATAGGTACTATATCGTTTTTTTAAATACATCTTTTTGAATGTCACTCTTGAAAGCGGAAAGTAACCAACTTTCTGACATCCGATCGAGCTGAAATTAGGCAGATAGACTCGTTGTCGATGACAATGCTTTCTATCTACTTTTGGTGACAATCACGCATTTCTCTGGAATTGTATGGCATTACAGCAGATAATGTAGAAAATGAATATCAGTCCTACCCAATCCGGATTTGGTTCAGTTGAATCCAATTCCTGGAGAGGAAGGTTTAATCCACAGTCAAACGAAAACTTTTATTTTTTGTTTTATTAATTGTTTCAAAAACATTTTTAAAGAGATGGGGGTATTACAGTAAAAAAAACTTAATTTATTATGTGTTGATTTTTTACCTTATAACAAAACATTAAAAAACTATTAAAAAATCAATCTTCCTTTAAAATGAACTACTTTTGATTCTAATGTAAAGTTGCCAAAATGGACTATACTTTAGTAATTAAGGTTATTATACTATATCTGGTGAAGA
Organism: Hesperophylax magnus; assembly: GCA_026573805.1. Classification (NCBI taxonomy): domain Eukaryota; kingdom Metazoa; phylum Arthropoda; class Insecta; order Trichoptera; family Limnephilidae; genus Hesperophylax; species Hesperophylax magnus. The sequence goes on from JAIUSX010000071.1 coordinate 2,897,082, forward strand.
CACCCTTTTTTATCTATCTTAAGTATTAGAAAGTAAAAGGTATTTGATAAGAAACTGGAGGTAACCTTGTGTCAATAAATCTTTCAGAAAAAGAAAACTGTTAAGTTTTATACTGCGAGTCAGAGAGGTAGTCCAATCGCTCTTATCTCAAAAAATCCATTAGATATTGCGGACAGTACTGTTATAAAAAACAATTATACCTAATATTATTATGTCAATAAATCAATAATTGGTAGAAGACAATCATGGATACTCAGAGACTAAAGGGTGATCAGACCATAAACCATAAACCATAAACCTATTCGTTTATGAGGACAATATATTGTTATCTCATAATTATTAGAAAATTATAATGGCTACGTTGGTAATACATAGAATGCCTATTAAAATTCTGAGAAATATTAATACTTTAAAAAGCTTATTTGAAAATGAGAAAGGTAAAGTTTAAAGAAAAGAAGAGGAGACTTAAAGATTTGTCAATAATAATTAATTAGGGTCAATAAACCTATTAAAATTAAAGTATGACAAGAGGCTAAGTCTTTTTAGAAAATGAGGACAGTTTCGTTAAAAAGAAACCAACTGTGCTGAATAGAGTATAATTGTATCACAATATCCCCTTAAATAATAACAATATAATATTATTTCAAAAAACTCATTAGAAAATGAAAAACCTAAAAGAAAATATTAAATGAAGAAACATTAGAAAATTATGAGGGTTACGGTAAAAAGACAAAAATTATGTCCGTAACCACAAAGGTGTTAAGAGGTAACCGCATGTCAATAAACTTATCTGATAGTCTTATCATAATAAACCTATTAGAAACAGGTTAGTTTAAAAATGGATAATTTAGGATAATCACAGCATGACGTCCGATCAAAGAACTAGGCATACTACAAGAAGTAGACTCACTAATAAATTAATTTGAATTCAAGCAGCAGCTAAGTGAAATCTATTGGCACCTGTGGATAACTGAACAAACAAATACCAGGTCATTGGACTTTCGATAATATATATTTTGTTTTTACTGCCAAAATAAATCTATGTCAATATGCACAAAAACTTTATGACCAAAACCAGCGTTGCCTAAAGTGACTCACAACAACAATGTGTCGGAGGTAAATCTTGCAATTGTTCAAAATCACGTAACCAGGTTAGTGTAGTAAGCAAAAAAGACCTAATTTTATAAACAAATAATACATTCAATTTGTTAAGAATATCATAAATAGAAATATTTTATTATTAGAATCTTCTTCGTGTCGAAAGTAATCGCCTTTATTTCCGTATAATTTCGTTTATGAAACATGAGAAAATAATTTTAAATGGCGAGTATTTCGAATTTTAAGACGGATAAAATGTTTTTTAAGAGACATTTGAAATGCACACAAATGAATGTGCTAATATCTATATTAAATGCTTCGTTGAATCAGACCTGTTAGTATGTTCCTGCAGAAATATTATTTGGCTTGGATAGATTTATTAGTTTGGTTAATCAGCATGCCATCAAATGATAATTATAATTGTAAAATGTATGTCGTGAGGGAGAGTTTATTTGTCTACACTATATAATCTCAAATATTGGATCTAATTCCGTTTCTACGGGAGGGAGATTTGTTTAGAAAATTTTTTCCGTCCACTAAATTTGGAAAATATTAATTTGTTCATTTCACAGAATTTTATTTTTCAATTTCCCTGTGAGAGCTCAATCGTCACAATAATATCACAATTTTAAAATCGACAAGGTTTTTGAAATTCTTTCACTGTGGCAATTTAATGTTTCGTACCTACACGGAGAAAACTTACTGATCAAACTATTGCTAATTTATTAGGAATCTCTTCGAATTATTCGCAATCTTGTTAAAAAGGGATTGTAGGCCATTGACTGAATTAATAGATAAACTATCCTGATAAACTTTTAGTAAAATGCCAATGTTTTGTCACGAAGTCGTTCATAAAAAACCTAACATTTTTGCAAGTTTTCATTATATATTATCAAGACAAACCCGGGTGCGTGAACACGTGTTCCAATATTATTAGAACATTTACTGAAAAAATATCAGGAAGCCGCCTGCAGTCCCGTTTTAACCGGTAAAAAACCGAATAAGTACGAAGGAATAAGCAATACTCATTTTTCTCCGGGTAGGACAATAGTGTTTTACCGAATCTTATTCTTCGGTCAAATTTTAATAATCTTCCATTAAAACTTCGTGCCCAAGAGACACTTAAAAATTTATACAATTAGAAAAAATACTTGTAAGTGATATACCGAGTGAGTAAGCATTAAGAATTAAGACTTTAATTAATCAATACATTTTGTGGGCGCCAATGAGCAATCTATATAATACTTAGATCGAGCTCAGCGCAGCATGTCCTATGCGTACGAGATTCCACTTTCATCTTTAATACGTCGATAATGTCTCTTTGTATTCGTAATGATAAGCGTTTTCACAAACAAAACTTCTTAGTTATTCTGACTAATAACTACAAAACTAAAAAAATGGCAACCCCACTCGAGATTATTATAGTACGATTATCTTTTAATGCACATTCAATTATTAACTGTTAGACATGATGAATAATAAGAAAACTCAATACATTTGTGAAATAATATTATTTTATACTTTTTTTATTTATTTATTGTTTGTTTGTAAATATTACATAATACAATTAATGATCTTAAAATGTCCAACTAGGCGATTGCCCGTTTTAGGACATTCCAATATGATAATGTTTTTACATGTAAATTATAGTGTTGACTATTCTGTTGTTAAAATAATACATATGTATATACATAATCTAGAATACTTTCAGTTATACCATGACATATTTTACTATTGTTTAGCCGACATAATAAACTAAAGAAATATTAATAGATAAAAACAAGAAAATGAATTTGAAAATGAAATTGAATTGAAGAAATTCTGTTGGTAAAGTAATACAAATGTATATTCATAATCTAGTATACTTTCAGTTATACCACGACATTTTTTTTTTTTTTTTTTTTTTTTTTTTTTTTTTTTTTTTTTACTATTGTTTAGCTGATATAATAAACTAAAGAAATATTAATAGATAAAACAAGGAAATGATAAATAAAAAAATGAAAAAATTAAAAAATGAAAGTAAAGAAGGAACTTTTCATTTAAGGAAAAATATCACGAAGAATTGAGCAATTTTCGAACTTACTTACTTAAAATACAGTTCCTGTAATGCTAATATAATACCAATATAAATTAAAATGTAAAAAAGAATGTAAAGAAAAACAAAGTTTACAATTCAATTACTGTTTTTTAGCATATTCTCGCATTCAGCTCTCCCCAAGACCAGAAGCCAATTGTTTACCTGCATATACCATACCTACATATACCATACTAGTATTATTATTTTTGTAGTCATTTTAATGCACTAATTTAGTTTATCAAGACTTGTTTATGTAAAAGCAGATAAATAAACAAATTACTAGAAGCCTACTCAGATAGGTTGAAATAGTTTTTCGCTTAACGAAAATTTCTACCAAATAGATATGTAAGAAAAATGTATCATTTTCTAGTTCACAAAATGCAAGTAAATGCGTTCGTTTGTGAAATATGAATTTGACGTTAAAAAACACCAATATTCAAAATTAACAAATTAAGGTGTATGTACATTTTACTGTGCGAACACGCCCCATGACATTGACTAAAATGCACGCGATGTTAATAATTAAACATTGCTTACGATTAGATAAGTAAGGTGTTTACCGAGAATTGTATTTCAAAGTGTGTAAACGTGAATCATTTGCTGGTAGAACTTAAGTCAAATATATCAATCAAAATACATTCTTCATACTACACACACATTACTTAAATATATAAATATTAGTGTATATGCTGCATGTTCATATATATTGTATATTATGTGGCAAGTGGCATTTGATAAAGACAATCTTCTTAATATAATTTTATGATGTTGTTGAGAATCATTCTCAATTATCAAAATTACTGTACAATGTTTGCAATCAAACTTTGAAAGTATACATTGTTTACGGTATAAAAAGACCTTATTTAAATAAAAAGAAAGACAAAAATTCCCGGGTTACAAATAATCTGACATTATCTGTAAATCTCCTACTACTACCTCAGTAAGTGGGAAATGTTGTTGTGTAGTGGATAGAGGTCTTAGCCAGCCGAGGAATTGAACTGACGACGTCAGGGTGGGACCGAAACGCGATGCCAACTCAGCCACCGACCTTTTTAAGGTTTCTGGAATGTAAACAGTCTGATATGTTAGAATTTAAAACTACCAAGTGGATTGCCTGTAATTTCACTGCGTAGTTGAAAATGTTAAAAACGGTGATTCGATGAGATTGACTACCTACTAGGTTTATAGTTGAATTGCGTTAAATGGAAAGCTATAAATTTGTTGAAAATCCCTCTTTCCTCTTTACATCACACAAAACCGGCTATAAAAAAACAGTAAACTGTATTGGAGCGTTTTGCCGGTTCCGTCAACACGCGTCGCACAACGCAAGTAAAACACTCGATTCATTTTATTAAAAGTCAATTATCGGTTAACTGCCTGTACGCTGGGCGGCACGCGCAGAATTGTATTATTCTGTCGTAAAACTTGTTGCTTGAGACTTGAGAGCAAGAGCTCCTAATGGATTTTTACAATATTCAGCCATAAAACAATATAGTGCTGCTCGCGAATGGCTTTCACCGCGGCCGTATCGCTAAAGCTCGAAAAATGCCATTAAATGTATTTCAATATTTCCAAAAACTTGGCCCGCTTTTCAGGGCGCTAAAACATGCCTGATATTCGGGCTCTTGTGATGTTTACTAAATATTTATGTACAAATATATAAGACTTCCATTTGCAAACCTGATGGGCTCAGATGACGTATTTTCGCGGGATGTGTCTGGAAAACCCAGAATGTTTCTGAACCGCACTCATCCCAACAACACCGACGTTTTAGTTGTTTTACTGAGAATATATTACGGTTCGAACAATGACTCTTTTGCAAGATTAGATGTACGAATTTATTAGCGGCACAAAAAAGAACCTTGAGTGAAGTCAGGGAGAATACATAATATATAAGTGCAAGAACCGTGTAACTACCTTCACCAATGAAACAGAAATATGCTATTATTTATTTTAAATATTATTTTAATACGAATAGTTTCATTTCAGTAAGCCATTTCATACACCTCGTAATAACATAAAAATATTGTATTGTGTAAAACTACAAAAAAACAAAGAAAAATCATCAAAAACATAAATCATAAAAACAATTTATATTGAACCTTAGGTACCCACAACAATCGGCTTCGTATCCGTGCATACTCAATAACGTTTAGGTATGGTCAACAATAGATAGATTGCAAAACGTGGTGTGTTATGCAACAAAGAATGAAAATGGATTGTAATATTGTAAATAACTGACACAGATTCGGACACTGTTGCTGAAACTGGAAAATGTTGAGGACTGGGAGGTGATTGGCTGCAAGAACACGTGAATTCTCTGTCAATAGCAGAGCAGAGAAACTTTATGTATTGATTCTAGCGATTTGACAATGGGATGAAGTTTTGTGGTTGGCTAAAGTACTTGAAAAAGTTCATATGGGAGGATTATTAGGAATATAGCAGTACGTGGGTATTCGTCTGAAACACAAATCTGTCTGAAATATACAGTTGTTATGTCAAATTCGTCGAAAGTAAATAGCATTGAGAAATTAGTATAGTAATTGTCTCAATTCTTGATAAATCTGTTCAAATTTTTAACATTTTTCTGTTAAAAATATTGTATTATAGGTGGGTATGTAATCTATTTTACCGTTTGTCTGAATTCTTCAGAAAATTGTATCAGTCCCAATTTTGAAAATGACACTTAATTCAATGCAAATTTGAGTTCATTGAACCAGATTTAACGTAGAACTAACACAAAAAAATAAAATAGTATATTTGATGAATTTTAAAGAATAACTTGCAAACTTAATACTCTACAAAACATCAGAAACATAAAAATTCCTATATTGAACGTTAAGCATATGTTCTATCTAGAAATAACTTTTCTTTAAATCGAAAAATTATTGAAAATATCCATGAATTTCCGTTATTGGCATTATTTATTTTTTGTGTGCTTTCTCTATTTTCCGAAATTTTGCCTTTTCTTTAATTACTTCTACAATTTATACATTTATTTCCAACTAATGTTATACAACTGCTTCGTATTTTTCACTACTGCATCGTAAAACTTCAATATAATATATTATTTGAACGTAAATTCCATCCTTATCTCTTTATAGTGAGGAGCTATTATGGTCGTTAACTTTGTACTACACTGTAATATACATTTGGGTACCAAGTGTTTGTTGTACATATATTTATAAAATAAATACATAAATTAAATTTTAAAAATATACATGTAATAGCGTCACGTCAGTCTGGTGTGAATAGAAGCGATAAGCAAGGCCAAAATGACCGAAGATAAAGTGGGTTGGGGGATTTACCTTAAAAAAATATATCTATGTTTTTACTTGTACCATCATATAGAATCACCTCCCGAAGTTAGTTTACTTTACCCCGGAACATCCTGTATATAATATGAACCTACTTGAAACCTTATAATCGACAACACAACAATTAGTGGGTAGATAATGTTCATTGGTATTACACCGGGTTTTCAGTCCGCAACCTCTGAACTAAAACGGGTGAAAACTACTCTTATATATGACGTAGTACATCAATTTAAAAGTTTTCTTTGCCTATTAAATCCATTTTCGTTCAGCAAATAAATGTGTAAAAAATAATAGTTATTGAAATTTGCTTTATAACAGCGCAAAAAAGGACGGATGTCAAAATAATAACGGGTACTATTTTTATCTACCGTTACTAAGTACTTCCTTTGGGCAGGATGTTTGAAATAGAGTCTGCAAATTACTGTAATCTATAACTTTGAATACCCCGTAGTATGTTTTATATTTACCTACTACCTACAAAGGTAAACACATTTGGTAGGTATTATCATAGAAAAAAAAATCACAACGGTAAGCGAATTTAATTAGTTGTATATATATGGTTAATACGTAATACGAAAGGTTCTTGAAGGTTAGAAAGATGGTAGCCAAAAAATTTCAAATCTCCGATATGCAAATGATACTACCCTTGTCGTCTTGTCTCCTTGCTAAAATTGAGGAAGAAATCCATAATCTAGGACTTACTGATCAACAAGGCCAAAACAAAACTGATGGTGATCGACAGGACAAACACCTTTGTAATTTTGTAAGAACAAATGCTGTCACAGATTTAGAAACGGTTAACGACTTGATATACCCAGGCTCGTCTGTCAGTGACGAGGGAGGCTGTGAAACAGAAGTGAACGGAAGCATTTGCATGATAAAAGACGCCATGAGCAAAATATAAAAGATATTGAGTGTTAGAGGCACAACGATGATCACCAAGTTGAGACTCCTCCGGGCGCTAATTCTCCCCATATTTCGATTCGATGTGGAAACAATATGTACCTATGTACATTTAGATACTGCGAAAGGAAGTGGATAGATATTAATTGGGGATTATTATTTCGGGTAAGTAAAAAGAAAAAAATTAATAAGGACGAAAGAAGCTGTTGGTAATTAATATATCAAAATAATTAATATAAGTTATTAATGACTTATTACATTGAATGCGATAATTATGACTTACACGAGCACATTTCTCTGAGGACGTTAAATTTAGTTACTGATTTCTATGAGTGATGTTAAAATAAATGTTACGCCTTACCCATAAAAGCGTAACAATATCACTTTTTAGTATGCGACCATGTAAACCAATAATCACTAGTGAAAATTAACACATTCTTCACAAATTTGATGATCGTAGATCTCGTATCACTCGGTTTTTAACTAGCCAGATCGGCGGTATGATTGATAAAAGCGGTTTAGTGAGTGTATGTAATGGCGTTTCAGATGACAGTGGAACTCCCACAAAATTGTGGTGAAATATACCTAAATATTTGTTCTTCCACCAGATGTCAGAAAATTTTAAATGAATTATCTACTATGGAAACTAAATCTACAATATCCATTATAATGAGTTGGATATATCTTACAATTGATGCTTTTGATTGTGTCGACCCTCCTTTAATATATAAACTTGCCCGGAGGAGGAGATAGTTTTTCGATGCGCCACTGAATGTTATTCTTGTATATAATTTTAAATACATGAATAACACTTGATTACTTCCTATTTTGCAATTTTTTAACCCATGACTAATGAGCTAATTATTACGTTTAAATAGAATAGAAAATTACTATGGTTATATAATTGTAGTGCGGCTTGAATGAATAATTATTTAGAAACACTCATCCACATTGAAAAATCTCCTGATAAAAGATACATGACGCCAACGGGACTCGAACCCGTGTCCCTTCGATTTCCGATCGACAGCTCTGACCACTGAGCTATGGCGGCTTATCTCTTATCCGCGAAATAATTTAATATATACTAGTGTTTCATTCAACAATTACTGGTTGTTACATTTTTTCACCTGAAAACAACCAACTTTATTTTATATGAGAAAGGCATTGTAAGTGCTAACTCTCTCACTAGATGGCGTCGAGACAAATTGTCTACATTTTTAGGTGAAATACTTGCTTGTAAAATAATTGTTACCCTTTGTGCTATGCATAAAAAAATCTTGTCTTAAACATTAGTTTACCAAAAAATTAATAATTATTTAGAAATTGTCCAAATTCAACATTACGCTCCGGTTTTGAAAAATAGGTAATTGTAGATTGTTTGTGAAAGTAAAAAGATACGGCTTACAAAAAAAAGATTTTGGGAATACGTTCATGTTGACGTACAGAAATATATAGTACTCACCATCCACCTAAGTAACTACCTTATAAAATTATTCACAAATTTTATTGCTGTAAATCGTTTTTAAATTAGGTACCGACTTGCAAATTGTGTATACCTAGGTAATGCCATTTTTATGAAAAGGACAAGTAAAAATTATTTTACAGAATAACCCCCGTGTTTTATATTTTACACAACTGATAAATAACTATTTATCATACATTAATGATTGTTTATTAGGTGTGTAAAATTTAAAACACGTTTTTTAGTTAGTAAGGCCCTAAAAGTTTTTTTAATATTATTTAAAATTACTACTTTTTCCCGTTCTGAACCAAGTTTTCCTCGGACAATTTTATTTTTAACAAAATATCAGTTAGAAAGTTTAACTTTTGCCGAATAGCAAATTCAATAAAAAAATGTTCTATGTGGTTTTGAATTGTGTTTTTGAAATACATGAACGATGAATACAGCAATGTAATGGAAAATAATAATGATTTACCACGTTTATCCCACAATGTCGGATCGTGAGACTGGCTACATGACGAACAATGCAATTTAAAAAATACCATAGGCTTGTTATGCATTGAGTATTGTGTACTTGTGTGGGCACCTGACGACTGTTTGTGGCGAACGTGTCACCGTGATGTGTGTCTGTGCCTGTGAACACTGTAATAATGCAGTTCGAAAGTAAATGTAACTTTTGATTACATGTAATGAAGACGGCAGTAGGTTTGTGAATGTCAGGGACAGTATTATAACTGAGCGTTATAATAACGCGGAACCATGGTGGACTGTTTATATGTTTGATTACAACGATGATTATAATAGAAAACCCTGAAATTGTGCTATAAACACCCACCAATGAAACCGTATTATGGATAATTGTGGGAAATATGTTATGATATTCGTAGTTCTGTAATCTATATACGTGTCTACTTATTATTACTAGGATGATGTAAAAATGTAAATACTAGCTTCTCATGTGATTACATTATTTTATTGAACGCATTACTTCTGCTATAAATTGGTTACAGCTTTGGTTATCTGAACTATAAGACAGACAATCTTTATACTGAAACAACGTAGCTCCTTGAGGCAGAGCTGGTCCTGTTGCCAAGGAACCAAGGCGCTGATTATACCTAACACCTAACACATCGCCCTTTAGGTTTTTACTAGCGCCAGTTATCGTTTGGCTCGTTTTGGCCTTCCCTTGAGGTCTGGGGTTATGACATTTGTTCACGGATTTCCATCTTGAGATATGAAACGTTCAAATATATTTTTTATTTTTAACAAATTACTATTCCAGTAATAAAACTCGTATTACAAGAATACGACGATAGCCTTATTTCAAAAAATTATTTATTTTACAACAAATGGGAAGCACTTTTGAGTTCCTACCATGTAATTTTGAACGAATGTGAACGATATTTTAAAAGTAAAGAAACGAAAAACATTACCTTTTTTTTTTTTTTTTTTTTTTTTTTTTTTCAAAAGAAGCAAACACATTGTGACTTGACATTTTAAATAATAAAAAGGGAAACACTTTGTTTACAGTCACTTTATTGAAATTTTTAACGTCTACCGGTTTCGGTACCTCCGTACCATCATCAGGACAGTTATAAAAATACTTTTATTATATTTTACTTTTATTATATATATATTTTTATAACTGTCCTGATGATGGTACGGAGGTACCGAAACCGGTAGACGTTAAAAATTTCAATAAAGTGACTGTAAACAAAGTGTTTCCCTTTTTATTATTACCTTTTTTCATTAAAGGAATAATTATGTTTTTACAAGACAATGATTTTTAGGCAAAACACAAAGGATAGCAAATTATTATAAGCAATAATTATGAGCCTGAAACAGAAATAAATTGAAAAAATCTTCTGAAAAAAAAATACCGCCGACGGGAATTGAACCCGCAGTGTAATAGCTTAGTGCACCTGACCGACAATCAGAAGGTGCAAGTTCAATTTTCAATTTCTCGAAAATTATTTCAATTTACGCTAATAATTCATTAACTTTTTTAAAATTGTAATCAAATCAGTCTGCTACTTGGATCTGACGATGACTTAGGATAAAAGAAAAGCTATTACATAATTGTATAATGTTATGTTATATTATGAAGGAACTTACTTGATGACAGTTTGCTTCATACTATTTGTCATTAGTTAGCGATTTCCCCGACGTCTTTCAGTAAATGTTTCTGTGAAAAAAGAAAAACAATTATAAGTACTTAAAAATTAAAAAAAAAACATACATATTAAATCGTTTTGTCATGTCGAAAGCTATACAATATGATGAGCTAACAAATATAAACACATTTTCTTCAAAAACTTCAAAAATACTTTGAGACATCATTTTAAATTCAATGAAAATATTCAACTTAGCTTACATAAATATTTTAAATATAAATTATCAACATGTTTGAAATAAAAGGCTCTTCATTGGGATACAAAGTATGCACACATTTTCAATCAGTGAATAGTAATAAACTTTAATTAATATGTCAATAAAACTAATATGTAGGTAATTGAATAATTGTTGACTTTAAGTACCTTGTCAATTTGCATACACGGATTGATAAAGTATTAATGCATATATGTACAAAATGGGGCAAAAGTAATGTTATAATAATATGAATGTGCAATATTTTTTCCAAATGGCGTCAAATGCCATTGTGCTTTGACGTTTATGTTTTAGACAAATAGAGAATTAATTGTCAACAAGCTATGTAGCGATACACGCCTGAAGAAAGCGAAATTATTGTTACTGCTTATTTGACCAATTTCCGGTCTGTTATTTTACCGCAGATGGGGCAAAAGTAATGTTATAATGTGAATTGGCTGCCGTCTTGTTAGAAATAAAAAAAAAGATGTATGGAAAGTTTATTTGACGGGTTGCACAAGACGCTCGGCCAAACGCTTAATTATTCGCGCACATGATGTAGGACGACGAGGAAAATGACGACGAAATTCACGGTGAAAACAACAGACCGAAAATTTGTCAAATAAGCAGTAACAATAATTCCGCGTCCTTCAAGTGTGTATCGCTCCATTGCTTGTCGTCAAATAACTGTCTATCTGTCTACAGCATAAATGTCAAATCACAGTGAAATTAGATGATATTTACAAAAAATATGGCACATTCACATTATGATGACATTACTTTTGCCCCACATTGTGTTACTTACCATAAAAATGTTTTGCAAAAATATTTATAGACGTAGTACTACTACCAAACTTCAGGCGAACGTAATCAATGTAATTATTTTTAGTTTTCAGGTGTGTGTACATAGTACCTTCATACTTATAAAGTAACAAACGGAAACACGTAAAAAGTTTTGGACGAAAGGCATGGGAGAATTAAAATGGATTTATGGCCGTGAAAATTGGTAAAAAGGTTTTTCCTTGTCCCTCGTGGAATATATATCTTTCCAAGTTTCAAGGTTCTTGGATCGAATACTTTTTGAGAAGGAAGAATATTAGGTATTCGGTATTATTATTATTTTTCAGAACACAATGATATTCCTCATATTGGACCAAATAAATAGCTTAGATTGGCTAAACAATGTGTAGATAATGAATGTGCGACTTGCACGGAGAAAATATAATATTGCTAATTTATTAAGAATTAATCATTTAAACTCGTTTAAAACTGAATTGCGGGCCTTAATGAATGAATAAACAGATTTTCTAATAAACTTTTAGTAAATAACGAATTAATTATATAAATTATTTCCCACATCGTGTTCAGGAAAATTCAAGGTATATTTATTATTTCGCGATAATGTATTGTTTATAACTTAACCATATAACTTCTCCACTTCTACTATTTTGTTTTGTTGAATCTTTTAAATTCAATTATATGCGTGAGGATTCATTTTTGCCATTATGTTTACATTCTTCTTTATGGTATTAATTTTGAAGTGTTTACTCTGATACAAAATGCTTGTATTTTTTTTAAAGAAAAGCCCACTAGGGCGTGTAATAAATAAATAATTTACTAAAAGTTTATCGGGAAACGTGTAAAACTTTCAAGGGCCTGAAATCCCATTTTTAACCTGATTACCAATAATTTAAAAAGATTCTTAATAAATCAGCAATACTCATTTTTCTCCGTGTTTGTAGAGAGACGGCAAGAAAACGAAACTACGTTAGCCACTACTCTCCGATTCAAACACGAGAAACGTTTTTCTCTATTGAATTGGGTAGTAACGTTAAAATTAATATATTTTATTGTAATTAGTTTTTAGAATCATACGTTTTTCTTCTGTTAATCTGTCATATGTATGTATTTCAAACAAAAAATTATATATTTTTAAAAAAAGGTACATAAATAGTATGCATGGTTGTCCGCCCCTTTTCATTATCACATTTCAAACGATATTACACATGACAGTCTATTGACTTTTATTTCGCCATTCTAATATCACAATAAAACATTAATGAAAAGAGCTATTACACGGAGTAGATAATTTCATAATTATTCTGGTGATATAAACCGCTCTTACTCCCATGCAGACGATAGGTAGATATCTACAGTCAAATAATCTATGTATACTATCAAAGTACTTGATTTTATTAGCTCATTACTTCCACTGAAATAATTACTTCTCGTATTGTAAATCACGTATATCTTACTCATAAAACAGACGTCAGATTTTATAAAAGGAAATGTTCTGAAACTGTGGCAGTCATTTACATCATGATTTAAAATATATATGTATTTTCATTTTATTTATTTATTTATTTATTTATTTATTTACGGACAAATAGTCCATTAACAACATATTAATTACACGAATAAGTTTTATAAACAGAGATGACAGTGAAAGGAGAGCATATATAAATGAGGAGCGAAGACAATAATAATGACAATAATAATATAAAAGTAAGAATGGGAGATAATAATAAGTCAAAGCATGAAGATGGTTCAAAGGGCATTAGAAATTAGACATTGCGTATTGACTGTCGAAAGTCATTTAGGCATATACCACAAAATTCAATGCTTTGACTTGACAGTGAGTTGACAAGTCTCGACATTCTGGACAAAGGAGAATGGTATCCATAATTGGTAGAATGTTGATTGACGAACAGCAATTCATTATTTCGGAGTCTACGGGAAGGGATGTTGAATTGGATAAGTTGCAACAAAGCAGGTGAGTCTGTAATACCATTGATAATCTTAAATATGCAAATCAGATCAGTGTCCCTTCTACGTTTCTCCAAAGAAGAAATGTTTAAAGTTTGTTCAACTTCATCATATGAGTACTCTCCTCTTTCAAGACCCAACCTCCAAGCGATTCCTCGTAGGAAGCGATGTTGTACGGATTCTATGTGACAAATGTGGACAGCATAGAAAGGAGACCAAATAACACTAGCGTATTCAAGGTGAGGGCGAACTAACGAGCAGTAAAGAGTTTTAAGGGTACTTATATGTTTAAAGTTAGAGGTTATTCTATGAACGATGCCGAGTAGTTTAAGTGATTTGTTAACAATGTTGTTAATGTGCTCACGGAAAGAAAGTTTGCAGTCTAGAGTGACCCCAAGATCCTTGATAGATGTTACAGTAGATAAACAAACATTGTTTAATTTATAATCAAACTGAATAGGTTTTTTGGTTCTATAAAAGGACAAAATTTTACATTTATCAACATTAAGTTCCATGCAGTTTATTTTGCACCAATTATTAAACGAGTCAATATCACGTTGAAAATGTAAGCAGTCAAGGTAGGATTTAATTATCTGAAGAATCTTATTATCATCCGCAAAAAGCCAGAAGCGTGTATGAGAAAAAACTTTGGTGATATCGTTAATAAAAAGGTTGAAGAGAAGCGGGGCCAAATGAGCTCCTTGGGGAACGCCGGACGTTACGTCAATGTTAAAGGATTCAAAGTTGTTTATTTTAACCCTTTGTTTTCTATCGCTCAAGTAAGAGCGAAGGAATGATAACAACGGGTTTCTAATGCCTATAGCATAAAGTTTGGCCATGAGAATCGAGTGATTTACTTTATCAAAGGCTTTGGAGAAATCAGTATAGAGTACGTCAACCTGAGTGTTGTCTTCCAAGGCTTTAACAATGGTATTTGTAAAGGACAATAAATTAGTTGTTGTAGATTTCGCCGATCTAAATCCATGCTGTTCATCAATCAGAACATTTTTGAATATAGGAGTGATTATCTTTGTAATTATCGACTCAAATATTTTTGGAATACAAGATATAATTGATATTGGTCTGTAATTTTCAATGTTTGACTTGTTCCCGGATTTAAAAATGGGTCGAATATATGAAATTTTCCATGAATCAGCAAATGTTCCAGATGAGAGTGATAAGTTGTACAACATACAAATTGGGATAGATAATGAATATTTACATTCTTTTAGCAAGATTTCTGGAATGCCATCAGGTCCGGTACTTTTTTTGTTAGAAAGTTTACTTAAAGATTGGTATACCTCTACAAGTGAGATTTGGCAATCATTCAAGTCAATGTTGTAGTCATAGTTGAGTGGAGGGATGTTGCATGAGGCACCAGAATATACAGAGGAGAAGTGTTTGGCAAAAAGGTTGGCGATGTCAAGACCGTTAGTAGCATGAGTTTCATTATAGTGCATACTAGAAGGAAGATCATTATCAGTACGCTTTTGCGCAACAAATTGCCAAAATTGTTTAGGGTTTTGCATTAATTTTGACTCAGTAACTTCTACATAAGATTTATAGCATTTGGCTGATTCGATTTTGGACAGTTCCCTTAAATGAGAAAATTTTCGATACAAGTTTAAGTTGCCAGTGTCTTTAAATAGCTTATGAGTTTTCTTTTTTTCAATTATTAACTGTTTGAAGAATATAATTTAAGACGAATACTGATCGTTCCATTTTTTAAATATTCTGATGATTTAAATATTGTATTAAAGATTTTGTGAAAAACGTATTAAAAGTCAGAAAAAGATCGGAAATAATATCTTCCTAACTTACAGTTTAACATAAGTAACTAATATTAAAAAATATTGCGTTGTTTACGCAATACTAGCGGAAGTCCCCTTCGTTGCCCGGGCTCTACGCAGAATATTTCAAAATTAGACGTGGAATGTAATTTTACTCTAAACTGACTTGACAGTGTGCAAAATATCTTCAAAAAGTATCTAAATTCCGAAAAAAGGGAATGGGGATGGTTTTTAGAAATCTCATTTAGACATTTAACTTCCTGTTGTTTTGAAGTACAAGTGCAAAGCCACACCGCCATAGACACTCTCGTTTATATATCATATTTTATAAATACATAGGTATAATGTATAACCATGATAACTGATAATATTCAGAAGTGAACGTTATATAAATTTAAAAGAAAATTTTAATACATCTATCGACTACTAGACCTATGAAATTAATTTTCGAATTTTCTGGGTTAAAAAGGTAAGGAAGTACCGAGTAAAGCCGCCTCCGCACACTTACGACTTGCCCACCGTTTTTAAGAAAATATAGGAAGGGATGAACAATCGGCCTGACTTAAGAAAAGGACGGTTGGATGGCCGATCCTTTCTACGTGGTCGCTAAGGTTAGTACCTACAGATGTAAACGGTCCTCTGTATGCTAGAAACACTATCTAGTAGATAGTTAATTTTGCAGACGGTCAAAAGAGCAATTTACGAACGTAGGTAATAATTTTTTAAATCATTATTTTTTTATTCCAAAATATCTACAGGCTGACGATGATGATGATGTCCGGTTTTCCACTTTCCTGACATAATAAGACTTGGAAAACAGCTTCATATATTCATTTTTTGTGATCGTTAGACTCTGATGACACTTCTCAATTCTCGTTACACACGGTCTAAAAGCAACAGTAACATTTAGGTGGGAAGTTTTCTTCAAAAATACATCGTAACTATAATGCACAAAATCTGTTTGTTTGTCCAAGTATAGAGTAAGAATATCTTCAAATTATACGCAATCCAGTTGAAAACGGGATTGCGGGCTAATTGAAAGTGTCCTAATAAACGTTTAGTAAAATATCAATGTTTTTTCACGATGTTGGTACACGTTTTCATAAAAATCCTAACATTTTCGCATTTCATCTTTTTATATCATTAAGACAAACACAGGTGCATGAACAAGTGTTCCAATATTAATACGAATTTATTAAAAGTTTATCAGGAAATCTTTTAATTCATTCCTTAATGGCCTGAATGGTAATCCAGTTTTTAACTGGATTTCTGGATTCTTTATAAATTAGCAATATTCTCCTTGTGGCGGTTGAACTGGCTTACCGTTCGAACGTTTTTGGCCTGCATTCCCGTTTTTAACTGGATTACCAATAATTTTAAGAAATTTTCAATAAATTAATTTTTACATGGGTTTCAAAATGTTTACCAAGATTAAAAAATATTGTCCATACTCAGGCGAAGTCGGGTACACAATATATAAATAGAATTATCTTTAAGTATACCGAATTTAAGTGTTACGGAAAATATTATGAAGTGCATATGAATGCTAGAAGAAGACAGGGCACGATCAATTGAATCAAATAATTGAGTCAGAATAACAGAAGATGAACAATGAATGTGAATGAAGCGAGAAGTGTGTGCCAGGGCCGAGATGCATGACGAGCCATCTTCTTGCGAGGAAACGGCGTGATTATTAATTAGTTCTAGTTGGTTACTAGCTGACCTATACCCGGCGTTACTCGGGGTAAGGAATGGTTTAGAGCAGAGGTTCCCAAAGTGGTCTATATGGACCCCCAGCGGTCGATATTGGCTTGCTGGGGGTCTACGTCAGCGAGAAAAATATTTGGGGGTCCACGAGATTCAAATGGGGGTACATACGAGCGGACCCCCATTTACCTCAACTCAATATTTAGGAGTTACGTAAATGACACAATACACCTAACTCAAATAACACAGACTAATAATAGACTGAGAAATTACTTATTTGATATTTGTATGTTTAAATATCGTAAAGTTGTTTATTGAGGTATATAAATAGAGTCTACGTTCCATTTCTCGTCAGAATTAATATATTCAAGCAAAACATTGCACATTGGAAGCCGCGAATTTTCCTAGTTCCCCAACTTGTTTTTGAAAAACGTCCAGGGTAATAATGACGTTCAACATTTAAATGCACTTAACACGGAATTCAAAACTAAGTTTGAGGACATTTTGACTATGGAAATGCAACGTCGAAGAATCGGATATCATGTGACAAGAAGAACTGACCGGAATAAGCGCGAACAAAGAACTTAAGGGGCAGTTCTGTAGGGCTAGCTAAAGAAAGAAATTCCCGTTGCTTATCCTGCTTAATTTTCATCGTCTGCACAATGTAAAGACAGAGCAACTATACCGCCGCCCGGTTGTTGGGCAGGCAAGGGAAGCGAATATTTTTACTAAAAAAAAATGACTATAACATGGGACGTTAATAGTTTTAGGAAAATTCAATATTCGGCAGGCAGGGGGTCTACGGAAAAAATATATTTGGCAAGTGATCTACGGGGCAAAAAAGTTTGGGAACCTCTGGTTAAGAGTAATGTTTTGAAGTTGTAATTCTACTGTACCTGAAAACTGGGCGCATTTTTAAGGTGGAAATAATATTACAGTGTTGTAATAAGTATTTGTTTCACTTGAGTGTGACATGTCTTCTACGGGCACCACTGACTTTTCACAATTCAATTCAAGTGGTATCATGAACATCACAATGTTACTGTTAAAAAAGACTACATTATATCGACATTAATTTGACTCCGTATCGTCAGTGCAAATTTGATGCATTAAATCTTCTTCGGGCGTCTCCGAATCCTCTACCATTGAAACCACTGTTTACACACTAACAAAAATTTAAGCTTTCAGAGGAAACGGTCCAATAGTTTTGGAGGGCACAGATATACGGACATTGCCTTTTATTTTTAGGTATTTATATAACCCACAGTCCATAATGCATGTCGGTTAAAAACATACACAATCATACATAGTACCTACGTTACTGTTAATATGTTCATTATTTGACCACTTAGATCAAGTTAGCTCGAGGAAAGAAAATGCGAGCGAAACAAGTAACGCAAAAAGGGAAAGACGTAAGAGAAAGTGGTCAGTCTTAGTCACTCGGCATTCTCTCGTACCGAGACTTTTGCTTTCATTGAACTGACTAACCAGCCACACCGAATTGCTATTGAAATCACGCAAGACAGATACAGACAGTTCACAACCGATTAACTCTAAAACCATAATAATATTCTAATATATTATGTATTAATAATTTGGTCAATGTCTTAAAATATTATCAAACATAATTATTTAAACATAATTATTTAAACATGATTATTTATCATAAAATAGTATTATTCCTTCAGACGAGAAAATACCTTAAAATAAATCCAGAATCTTAACGACGTAAGTGAAGCAGCCGTGCACAAAAAAATGCGACGCGCGGTTCTGGTGTATTGGACAGACCTGCGGTTGAATTTGCACTGTCAAATCTCTAAAAGAAAGTAGGAATCTTAACGACATAAGTGATGAAGTCGTGTAAAAACAATGTTAGGCGTAATAATCTAAATTTCCGTGAGGTTTATTTTAATTATTTTTGATGAACTTATTACTAAAATCCAAAATGTTTAAAAGGGCTCTCTCGGGAAGTTACTAATTAATCGTCTAGAAGAACCGGTGCTTCGCGCTAATTTTACTGTTGAAAAAAGTTTTAAAACCGTTTTCCATAAAATGTTTGAATGGTAAGGTCATGTTTTATTTCATTTTAAATATAAATAACTTACATCCGTAAGGATCCCTCTAGAAACATTTGGGATTTTTGTAATACGTTCATCACATATAATTAATAAGTGAGCGTCGAGCTAACCTCCGTTTTTAGAGTCTTATTATATGCGAAAGTCTTATTATATTCGTGATCTTGAAATAACGATGTATGGTACACTACAATAAATATTATTAGTCAGAGGCCGAGTTAGCATCGGGTCTGGTTTCGACCCAGGCGTCGTGAGTTCAATTAATCGGCTGGCTAAGTCCTCCATCACGACACAAACAACATTGTGATGGTAGAAGGAGATTATAAGGTTATTTTTTTTAGGTCTTTCTTTTAGAAAATATCTTAATCACGAATAAAGCTGCTATAATTTTAGGTTACATCAGAAAAACAAAAAAAATTAAATACATCAATATGTGATTTTTATTTACTTGTTTTTATAAAACGATGTTTTTTTAAATTGTACCGTCTAACGTAAGTGGTTTCCACAGAAAAGACAATTGTATTTAGAAAAATGATTTTTTTGGATTCCCAAGCGGTTTCATCGTTACTTTGCTTTCGAGCGGAGTCATAATTTATCTTGTTATTTTCACATGGAAAAAAATAATCCTGTTAAAAAAGTGATAGTATGCCAATTTTAATTTTCCTGATAAAATATTAGTCATTCAGAATATATCCAGAACACGTGTTCTTTTCCTAATACACATGACACAAGGCGACAATATCAGTATGTCAATTACATTATTTGTATGAACATGTGTTCCGCCGTCCTTACTTTGTATGTTGTGAACATCTTCAGTTGCGAGCGGAATAAATATAAACTTCCATAATATAACGACATGTTATTATATACTTTATTGCTTGTCGTTTTTTATACAATTCTGTAATGAATTAAATTTATTTTGTATTCTATCTTACTACAATATTATGATAATATAATGTCTTAAAATAATAGTCTGTGGATATCTACAACTACCTGCAAAAGAGCTCCATAAAATAATATTGTTTATCTGACTTGACATAAAAACTGATAAAATGTTAACTGTGGATTTCCCAAAGATGAATTCCCAAAATAAATAAACAATTTGTTATTTTTGGGATATTATGCCGTCTACCTCATTATTTAGCCAATGTTTCGGACAGCATTACCGTCTACCATAAAGGATGAATGAAGACTAAAAGCTGTAGAAATGAGATCTCTAAGGAGTATGTGGCTAAGACTTTGACCATGTAAAAAAGGGGAGATCCAAGGCTGATTTATTATTTATTCATGTTCTCCATTAAACGGTTATGAAACAATAGAGAAGATAACAAATTTGAGGTACATATAAGTATAAAAAGTCATGGGGGCAGTTTTACTACTTTGTGACATATGTCAAAATATATTTGCTTAACTGTCTGTGAGTGACGTTGAAAATGACGATGGTCAATGTAAAATCGTTAAGCAGTTGAGTCGCTCTGTTAATTAGCGCGTTCTGATAGGCAGAAGTACTCGCTTTCGGAGAATGAAAAAGTGCATGAGATCTCCCACGAGTATACTTGTAAGGCCGAAGAATGAAGAAATAAGTGTAAGTAGAACATATTACGCGAATATGAATGAATGAATAAGACGGGACGCCCGAGGAAGACATGTAATTTGTTTTGCTCTTTTCATGACATATGCATTATAAACCAATATTCATCGGCCGAAGAAATCTTAACACTTAATGAAAAAAATATGCAAATGTCATACCAACGTCAAAGTGGAAAATTAAAAGCCAGGTAACTTCCTGGAAACACATAATATTGTGTTGTGTGTTTTCAGATTAGCCTGTGCAACTTATGGAAGTGTTTAAAACTTTTTCATTATTATGAAAGTCATTTTACCTTTCTAAACACACAAGTAACGATAATGAGTCGTATAAAATAAATATTTATTATTTTAACGATTTGTATTTCAACTACGGGGTTTTCCAATAAGAGGTTTTATTTTGATATTCAATCGTAAAAGATCAATGGTTTCGTTGCTTGTGTGGCACGTAGCGCTGTCTTGTTGAAAGTTAACGTTGTCCAGATAAATACCATCCATTTCGACCATAAAAAATCATTAATCATCACTCGATAGCGCAATCCATTCACCGTAACTGTTGCTCCAGCCTCATTTTCGAAAAAGTAAGGTCCAATGACTCCGCTGGACCATAAACCGCACCAAAAAGTCACACGTTGAGGATAGAGAGGCTTTTCAACAATAACTCTTGGGTTTTCCGAGCCCCAGATGCGACAATTATGCTTGTTGACGAAGCCACCGAGGTAGAAACGGGCCTCACACTCAAGATGATTTGCATTTGATTCACTCAAGTGAATTTGTGCTTTGTTGAAGCGTGTATCGTTCCATTTTTATTAATAACGTAGTTTCTACTTGTCAAATGTCAAAAAATGACAGCTTTAAAAGTAACATCTACCGAAATAGGGTGCTATTGAAAATAACACCTCTTATTGGAAAACCCTGTATAATAACGAAGTCAGTGGTAAGAAATATAATGTTGATATTTTTTATTCTCCGTTGTCATATATATTTCTCCAATGGTTTTGAATATACAGTGTGTATAATAGCCGTTGAAGAAAGAATGATATTGCAAATCATTGAGCGGTGTTTCTGATTGAGAATGAATCTTTTATTAATCTGCGTTGGGTTTTTGCTGATTTCTCTAATAAATCTTATTTTAGATTCGTGAACAGGTTTATCGCAGCTTATTATTATTTGTGCAGCTTACAATTTGGTAGGTGGGTCTGAGTTCCGCCGCCCAGGAACCATTTATTGGATAATCAACTCCTCTGCTGTTGGTCACCCCAAGTGTTTTGCTACGTTTGGTAATTAGCAGGGGTGACCGTATTCATAGGGTGAGGTGTGTTCAAGATGCGCCCGCCCGGCGTGTTCAGCTGCGTGGCGTGCCAGATCAGGAGAGGCTGGTTTGGGGACTATTTACATATCCAACTGTCTCTCGACCCCATTGCCTTGCTTCGCAGTTGAATGGATATACTTATATGTCCGTCACTCATGGATACACTGATCCCTAGATTCCTATCCAACCCTCATACCTTTTACTTTCTCAGAACTCCCTCTTATTCCTTTCCTTAAAAGAAACCATCGCCAAACCATCCCAAAAGACATAGATCCCAAGGGAAATTATTTTCCTGTGTGAGGTTAATATAAACTTTAAAAAAAGCTTATATTTTCATCAGTCATTCACCACACATTTCATTGTAATATATTTGCATACTGCTGGCAGTAGGTACATAGGCAAATATAATATATTGTTCCTAGTGCTTTGGAAGTTTTAGTATTTAATATAATAATTTAACTAGCAAGTCCCTCTAACAAAGCCTGAACGAGGGTTCTATTGATGTTGACCTGCACGATATCCTCGGGCTTTGTGGTCAAAGTACTGAACAAAATATTTCATTAGTTCTTCCAGACAGTCCACACAACACACATTTCACAACGAACAAATAACTATTTAAGTCGTCAAAATGACAAAATAATGTGCATGATATTGTTCATATTTATATATTTGTTTATGCCTATTAGTGTTCAACTATTGCTTGATACTTGTTTGCCCTTGTCTACAGCGCATGCGTTGCACGCCTCTCTGAGTGAACACGAGCCTAATAGCTTTGTCCAGACGGAGAGCGGTTGGCTCGCAACTAGAAAAAATATCCTTTCTTGCAAAAAAAATCAAATATATTACATATTTTGAAATATTACAGTTAATAATAATAACCCAACCTTTATACTAACCTAACCTACAATAATCTAACCTGACCTATATCCCAACCTAACCAATTTAACCCAACCTTTATCCTTACCTAACATTTCTAATTTTTCTTTATTTATATAACATACCTAAATATCTTTATTTTATTTTTCGAGTTTGGCCGAAATTGTACGTACCTAGTATTTGCATAGAGTAAATGGTAAAAAATCGTATCAGGAATACCAACAAAAGAAAATGTTATTAACAGAAACCATTCCAGCTGTCATCCCATACAACGAAAGTGAATTATCGATTTACGTAATTAAGAATTAAAATACTAAAATTAAAAATATCCCAAATGCAGTCTAATTCCTTTTATAGTAATTAAGGTAAATCAGAGGGTTTTATTTAAAAATATTTCATATAATCCTTGTCCAGCGATTCCGAATAATTACCATAATAAATTCTGACCTTTCCATTAATGAATGTGTTGCATACCAAACGGCTTCCGAATTACAGTTTCAGATAAACAAATATTGTGGACTGTCAACGAATTAAAACGATACGAAATGAAATGGTGTTTGTTGGAATGGGGTAATAGTATGTGTAGGAATGAAACGAGGTACGGAAAGAAGGAAAACAGGATCACCGATCATTTACCAACAAGAGTACACAACACAATATACTGTGTTCAAGCACAACACAATCACAATATAATGAGTTCCACTACGATATTTACCTTGGTATGCTACCGCCACAACAAAATGAAGGAGTACGTAAACGATATTAAGTACTTCTTTTCAAATACTATGTTCACGAAAAAACACCAACAACTTGCTTCTAATAGTTCCATTATTCTTCTGTTTTTTTTTTCAAAACAAATCCACTCGAATTTGCAGTGTTCTTGCCATTGTTCCAAATTTCAAACACTTTTCCAGCTGGTTAGGGATAGGTAGGAACTGGATAAATGACATGTCAGTAGGAACTATGCTTATTTTCATTTCAAAACGAAACATAAAGTTTAATTATTGCATTAACACTTTTCTGAATGAATCTTTAGGTAACGGAAAGATAATTAAATCCTCTACGCTGAGTTCATTAGTGTTGGACATATCAGTTGTTTTCGGTCTGACCGTATAATCCACATAAATTTGGTATCACAACTACGTCAATGACTTTGGCCTCTGCGACAAACTGTTTATAGGTGTTTACATATATAAGTTTACACATAAAAAGTTATAATATTTACCAACGTTGAACTAAAATTTCTAAACTGGGTCAGGTTAGTTTTGAAAAAAATGAGATGAAGCCGGTTTAACGGTACCGGCATAAAGTTGTTTGACATTATCATAGGCCGACTTCCTTAACGGTGTCAATAGCGAGAGATGTAGACATGGCATGTCGTAGCAGAATCAGCGTGAACTCATTACAATTGAGAGAAATAATTAATAGAAATACAGCATTGGAAGAGTTTTCACGGCCTCCACAACAGCGTATTTAAGAACGGCTCATAACAGCAAAAATATCTAATCAATATATCTTCTGCAAATAGTACCTACTTATTACCAACGTGAATAATAATTATAATAAATAACCGCGACAACTCGAAAGATACAATGTGTGGCAAAAGTAATGTCATAATGTGAATGTGTCATAATTTTTGCAGATGGCGTCAAATGTCAGTGTGTTTTGAAATTAATGTTGTAGATAGATAGAGATGTAGTTGACAGTAAGCAGTGGAGGGATATACTCCTGAGGAACGCGGAATTATTGTTACTACTAATTTGACCAATTTCCGGTCTGTTGTTTTATGATGCGATGGTCTACTCATTACTATCATACGGAATTGTTGGTTAGGGAGGATCATACGATAATATCCCGAATTCGGTTAGAGTAGATTGGAGTTTAATTTATCAAATTTATTAATATATATCTAGTTATTCCGCTACATTTTCAATCAAAGCGCTCTTAACAATATTCATAACACAAAAAGTAGATGATGTCTATTAAAATCTCAATAATTCACCTCAATAATTATTATCCGAATCTGCGAATAACGAAGCTTTTAAATATTGAAAATACTTCATTAATTAGATCCCAATACACCATGAAAATTTCAAATGATATTAATTAATATTAAGAAGTCTGTTTGTGTTTGTGGTGGGCTGCGTGGATTTGATTTGTATACAAATCTACATTTTCATTACGAGGTTGATAAAATTTTGCCCACTTGATTTTCAAAATGAGAGGAAGGTCACAATTTACATGATATTTAGAAAAAAAACCCATATTCTATTGCCACCCCTTAAATCAGAATTTTGACAAATCGCGATGAAATTTGCGCCCTTGACATTCAATGGTCAAAGCTCAGCTCAAAGCACAAAGCTCAAATTTAAAATCTAATGTATGAAGAAAGGTGTGTAAATACAATGTATGAAGTGGAAGTGAATGGTATAATAAGTCGAGACGCCCGAGGAAGACATGGCACGATCAAGTGAATCAAATCTGTAGTAAAATGAGGCATATGTGATGAATAAAGGAAGGGTATAAGCAGAATGCATAACTTGGAAATGGATCGAATCGAGGTAGCCCGAGGAAGTTATAGGACTTATCTGTAGTAAAATGAGGCGTACTTGATGAATAAAGAAAGGGGTGTAAGCAGAATGTGTAACGTGGAAGTGAATCGTATCGAGGTCGCCCGAGGAAGACATATGACTTAACTGTGGTAAAATGAGGCGTATGTGATGAATAAAGAAAGGGGTGCAAGCAGAATGTGTAACGTGGAAGTGAATCGTATCGAGGTCGCCCGAGGAAGACATATGACTTAACTGTGGAAAAATGAGGCGAATGTGATGAATAAAGAAAGGGGTGCAAGCAGAATGTGTAACGTGGAAGTGAATCGTATCGAGGTCGCCCGAGGAAGACATATGACTTAACTGTGGTAAAATGAGGCGTATGTGATGAATAAAGAAAGGGGTGCAAGCAGAATGTGTAACGTGGAAGTGAATCATATCGAGGTCGCCCTAGGAAGACATATGACTTAACTGTGGAAAAATGAGGCGAATGTGATGAATAAAGAAAGGGGTGTAAGCAGAATGTGTAACGTGGAAGTGAATCGTATCGAGGTCGCCCGAGGAAGACATATGACTTATCTGTGGTAAAATGAGGCGTATGTGATGAATAAAGAAAGGGTATAAGCAGAATGCATAACGTGGAAGTGGATCGTATCGAGGTCGAACGAGGGACGATGGCAAGATCAAGAGAATAGAATACATTTAAAAATAAACAAGTTCACTAATTATTCGTAACGATATTATTATTTTCTCCTCACTCCGAGCAACGCCGGGTTCACATCAGCTGGTTTAATAGTAAGCAAATCGGAAACAAATGTTTTTTTAGAAAATAAATTATATATTATGGTATTATTACAGTGACATCGTGTACTTTTTACAATAAAATATGTACCTGTACATTAATAGTGAAAAAAACTCCCGAATAATGCAAGTCTCACCCAGAAAACCTTTTACTATAAGCTTTTTACCACTGTGACCTTGACCCCATGATACTCGTAATAAAACAACTTGAAGCTATTTGTTTCGCTTAAAGAAGTCAGTTCGACGGCATATTGCCCAAAACTACCCCATTCGTGAGCATACAATGTATTACCATACAAGGTCAGAACGAAACAAGGGAGAAATAAATATAAATTTACATTTACCAATATTGTTATGGAAAAGATACAGCACTGGGATAAAATAAATATTTTCGTCAACAAGAAAACTGGAACCTTATTTCTGTGAAAAATATTTTTTCAACAGAAAAGTAATTTTCAACTTGTTTTGTAATAAAGCAAGAAATGCACAACAGGTACAGAAATATTATGGTAAAAATCCATCTTCGCACCTTATGAAAAATTTTCTTTGTTCGACGTATGGATGTGGTAGTTTGTAGTGTTACTCCCCTTCCGGGGTCATGAAATGATACCAAATTCTGTGATCCATCGACACGATAATAATAATATTTTGCTAATTTATATAGCTCCGTTTTCATAAAAAATCACCTCAAGGGCGCTCATATCAGGCCCAAAACAAGAATAACCAAGTAAATCCACCTTCATCGTGATTTGTTTTGAAGTTATCATGCTAAAATGTCATGTGGCTATAAATAAAGTACTCAAGGAAATCATCTATTTACGTGTATTTATTATTATTATTACACTTGTTTACATACTATTATCTAATATACACAATAAAAAGCATACAATACGAACAGAAAAAAAGTAGCAATGAACCAAGATAAAGGTAGGTACCTAGCTACACCTGAATAAAGTAATGATATATATATTTATATTTTCTTTTTAAAATTATTAATTTTTTTATGAATTTCAGGTTCAATTTCTTGTTTCATAATATGAACATGGTTTTACTTATCTACCAAACAAGCACCACCGTATTTGGCCATCTTGTAATTATTGTGGTTCTACTTTCTATTTACCTCTTTCTTCACTTCTACATCACAAGTGTCCGAATTTTTTTAAGAAATAATTGTTTTTACGTATTATTTTAAAATATGCACAGCAAAGTTATAATTTTGAAACAGGCAATAACTTTTACACATGTTTAAAGTAGGTAGGTATGTACTTATTTATGTATTTAATAAAAGTAAATTTCATCCTTATTATCTTTCAAGGAAACGGTTCCCATTTTCTTTTCGGGGGTTCCACGGAGGGGGCAATTGATGTGTATTTTATCCAATAATTAAGCCGCACGTCACCCTCACGATAACCCTCCCCCTCTGTCCCCCGCGCGCACCCGGCGTCAACACACTGCGCGGGGCTGATAAGGCGAAGGCGCCAGAGTCGACCCATCGAGGGGATACAAGTATATAAGTACTAAGGTAAGTATAAGTTTAGTGTAAGTGGCAAGGAGAAGTATCAGCATAAGTGGCGAGGAAAGCGTGAGCATAAGTGCCAAGGATGAGCATAAGTCTAAGTACCGAGGTTACCATTATTATAATCAGGTGATTGTAATTCACCGCGTGTCCCCCGCGTCACGCGCCGCGCTAAAACAAAACAGGACAAACGAAAGCGGCTCGCTCCGAAAATTGAAAACAGAAATTGAGCGGCCCATTGCTTGGTTTCGTGTTTGAGTCAGATATGAGGGAGTTGCGTGGCGTTGAACCTTTATGGAAATCAAAATTTGAGACAATTTTTAACAATTATTGTTATGTGACTTGAAAGCAAATTACAACAGCTGTATGTAATGACAACCATACAGCCTGACAATGACCTTTTTTGTATTAAAAAACATGGTACTTTTATTGCGTTGAATAATGAAAGTGAATAGCCTATATTTATCTTTATTAAAAAGTATAGATCCGTCATCTTAGAGATAGGATATAAGTGTGAGTTAGGAGATTTGGTTCACATTGTGATGGGAAAGACATGATGCTTGCGCGAACGCGACACTGATCCTGTTTAATAGGTATTCATGAAATAACTTCCCAAAACAATTTACACGTTGATTTATCTATTCACGACAATGAGTCATCGCCAAAGTAGAAATGCTTCTATTTTTGTTTGTTAATTGAGCAAATTGGTAGAAAACGTTTAAACGAACTCATGAAGGAATCCACTTTTGAGTCATAGAAAAATCATTTTTGACAGGTTCGCTTGTTTTTATTAACATTATTATCTCATAATTCAGTCACAAAGTAAAGAAACTGTGAATCAGCTAGCGATGGGTTATGACTCATTTT
The DNA here is from genome assembly GCA_026573805.1 of Hesperophylax magnus. Lineage (NCBI taxonomy): Eukaryota > Metazoa > Arthropoda > Insecta > Trichoptera > Limnephilidae > Hesperophylax > Hesperophylax magnus. Next base: position 2,926,152 of record JAIUSX010000071.1, read on the forward strand.
ATTAAGAGCGGGAGCCACGGTGCCTACTCAATATATTCGTACGGCTCAAAGAGTCGACTCAATTGAATGGGAACCGTGAGCTAAGAGCATACGAGCAATGAGAATACTGTGTTCGCTCTACACTCTACACGACTCGCCCAATACGGCTCCCCCACTACGGCTTCACCGATTCTTCCAGCTCCGAGCTACTGGTTCCCAGCATATGAATAATCATACGACTCTTGCTTCTTGGCTCTGCGCTAATATAACAATAATATGGAAGAATGACGATATATAAACAACGAAAAAAAAACACAAAAAAACTATTCATGAAAAAATTATGAAGGAAAGAAAATAAAAGAAAGAAAGGAAAAAAATGTATAGAAAGTTTTTAAAAAATCTGTTAGAGAGAAATTTTACCAATACGTTTGCAACGTAAGTTTATGTATGCATGAGTATAAATACGTAGTTCCCTGTGTTCCTGATATTAAATCCACTTCACTTTGACGCTTGTTATTGCACAGGTCGATTTCACCTGAACCTATCAGAAGCGGTGGTTGAGTAGAAGAGAGAATTAATCTTGAGACAAAAGAAGATGATTGCGAGATAACTAATATTAGCCCAAGCGTACGCCATGACAAAATTCAATGAAGGGCAGAAAGAAATGCCAAGACAGTAGCAGCATTACAATCTTCCTGCTGAGAAAATAAATCTTCAGTTTAAAAAAACTTATATTTTGTAATGCTCTTCAATGTATAAATGTTCCAATTAAAAAGATATGACTGGAAGTTGTTAATATAATTAAAATAGATAACAATATGTCCAAACTATTGTTGGCGTTTTTGACGGTATTTCGGAAAGTTTTATAGACGGGCAGTATCTTTACCGGAAAAAAAATATATATTGTATTTGCTTGAATAAGACTCGATGTAAACGTCTATGACTTGTGTTCATTCCCTGGTTCCCATGCCAACATCTAAAACTTGTACGACATTTTTTTGATTAATTAAGCTGTCTTAATTAATTCGATGTTAATTTTTTTTTTTTTGTTTTATTAACAAAATTTTTGATACATATACAATTCAGGTACATACATAGTAATATAGAATGAAAGAGTAACAAAAAATCCCACAAAGGCGAAGCCTGAGCGTGGGTATTATAGTGTAAGGATAAAACAGTGGTGTTTAAAATATATTCTTTTTAAACTTGTAAAAAGTATCTATAGAGATCAATGTGATTGTTTTTTTTACAGAAACACACACACACACACACACAATTAATTTAATTAATTAATTCTGTTTTTTGTACGTTAGCGATCTGCAGTCGTACTCGGGAACGATGACAAGTTCAAGAGATAAGTTAGTATCCATTTTTAATAGGGGTTCAACTGGAGTGTGTGTTATCGTCTATTTGAAGTTGTATTTAATTTTGCCTTGAAAACGAAAATTTCTAGTTGAGTGGTTATTAGTAAGTCACTAATACAATTAACTTTAATAGACTATACTTGCAATATACATTACGAGAGTAAGCCGCACAACGCACAGAGCCACTCCATAGAAATAAATAAATAAGCAGTCAAATGGGCAAAATAAAGGGTATGAAATCAATTGTGACTTATAATAGTGTATTCGACATTTTCATCAAATGATTAGCTCTGCAGCAGCGTTAATAATAAAACTTATTCTATGCGCCAAGCACTTATTCTTGCACATTTATAAAAAAGCAAAATGAACGTATTATCAGTCATAAATCATTTAAGGCGATGCACTACGTCGTGTAATATTTTAAATTGAGCCGCTATCAATAATAACCCTTACGTAAATGGCGATAAGGTTTAAATTCCCGCTTAACACCATCCGCCTGTTTTGATTTATGCATGAAAAAAACATGGCCAAACAGTGCCTTTTATTTTATTTTGTGGATGTTCAGGCATAAATATTTAATTTTTTTCGATCATTTTATAAATAACTTAATTTGCCACATTATACAATAAAATCATAACCGAAAATGGGTTCGTAAGTAGAAGATTTTGAACTTTAAAGCCGTTTTCATAGGCCTTTACATTATTTTTTTCTGGGCTTATAAAAAGACTTATCTAAAAAATACTCGATTATTTCAAAGGTCAAGATGTATTCTACTCGAAGTATTTAATTAAAGCACCTGAAACATTTCTAGGCGACCAAATTTTCAAACCAAAAACACATGATTTTGGATTACTTCGTATGGCATCGCCTTAATACATTCTTTTTAATTTTTGCTGCAAACGAATGTAGCAATTTTGAAGAAATTAATACTTTGCACTTTCCGGGATATTCCAGAATGTTCAACACGTGTTCCGACATCGTGATAATGTATTCGAAATGTTCTAAAAGTTTATCATGAAATCTTTTAATTCATTCGTTAAAATCAATCCTGTATCTTTTTTTAACAAAATTATCAATGAATTGAAAAGATTTTTTTATAATTGCTAGTACTGCACAAAATGTGGAAGTTTACACAACAATGAGTAGAATAATGTTTGAAAAGATGTTCGAATTATGAGATTAGATAAAATTGTTATTCAATTTTCTTTTCGCTGGCGCCATGCATTAACGTCACAAATGACATACCGAGTATGCAACTTGTCGGACATAATATAATAAATTTCAAGTGAAAGTATTTAACACGTTCGAGTAGCGAAATAATACTCACTGTCACTTGTATTTGACTTACGCGAAATTACATTATACGCTAAGTGAATCATTTTCCAAGGAATTATAAGAAGAACTCAATTCAACAATGTCAATAGTTTTCCGACGTAGTAGGGTCACCTTAACCTACAGAAAGAAAATTATTGTTGTTATCTCAGACAATCGCACATAAATTATTGTGGATCATAAGTTATACTTATGAAGTACAAACAGATGCCATTGACATTGGCAATGTCTTCTTCGGTGTTTTGGAAGAGTTTATAACGGTTACGAGGGTATCAAGGAGTCCCGTCCCACTTATCGGGTGGACTTTAAGAGACAAACAATTAGACACGAATTAATTGAAATATTTTTAAATAAAACCTTCTGATTTACCTTAATTACTATAAAAGGAATCGGACTGCATTTGGGATATTTTTAATTTTAGCAATTTAATTTTTAATTACGTAAATCGAAAATTCACTTTCGTTGTATGGGATGACAGCTGGAATGGTTTTTGTTGATAACATTTTCTTTTGTTGGTATTCCTGATACGAGTGGCTAGGTTTTTTTATCATATGCAAATACTAAAGATATTTAAGTATGTTTTATAAAATAGAAAAAATTAAAAAAGGTGAGGTTATTATAGGTTAGGTTGGTTTATTATTAGGATTTAGGTTAGGTTAGGTTGGATATTATGTTCGGATATAATGTTTTTTACATTAACCCCACACACGAAGCCCCGAGGAAAATATTTTTCCTTATGTGGAAAATATTTTTCCTTATGTGGAAAATAATAAGGGCTTATGTCATTTTTGTATGTATTTTTAATATTAGCGCTATTGAGGTAAATTTGCACAAAAACGGCGCTATGCAAATCAGCCAAATATTATAATTATTATTAAAGGAAGAAGACGAAATTCTGGGAAGGAAAAGGGTATGGGGGTGGGTTAGAATCTAGGGATCAGTGTGTCCAGAAGATATCAATATACCTTTGAGAAGTGATAAAAAGTCATCAACAAAAGTCAAGCGATGAAAAACTAACCTATAAACCTAACCTAATCTTACCTAGTTAATATTATGTTTAACCTAGTTTTACACTTTTCTTGACTTTATATCACATTTCAAAAATTTGGTGATTCGTCACTGCGTTGAGTTGTCCGGTTACCGTTCTAGCACTTCAAGGTTACCATTTCAAAGGGTCATAGACCACGGTGAAAATTGTTTTTAGAGCTGAAAATAGTTACTTTGACAAAGTTCACTGTTCGACAATTTCTTCATACGAACAAGACATTTGTACGTAGAAACATGTATGCATGTATTGTAAGTTAAATAGTGCACATAATTTATGTACGAAAATTTTTGACAGATGATCGTGGTCAAACTTGTCGGAATTGACCGAGTCAGACAGATAGACTCTTATGACCTGCAGTCCGAAGACAGTCTGTCTGTCAGAAAGAGCCTGGACACTTAACTAGACATGCACACATATTACGAGTACATAATATATTACTTATCTAAGAATGATATAGACGCTAAAATGGAGTTACCAGCACACAATCGCCTGTAAACAATTCTCAAAAGAAAATAACTTATTTGGAAGATTAGAAGTGGTGTTTTTCCCAATGTATTTAAAATATAGTCCGAGATTCAAAGGTGGGAAGTACACCGCCCACTTTTAGAATGACCGGATCGATAAATAATTCACGGGTTTATCCAACTAATCGGCTTGTATATTGCTGTATATTAATTTGGTGACATATATAATTTTAATGCAGAAAATAGATCATCGAAAACGTGCAAATTTTTATTTTTTTATAATTAAAACAAAGGTTTTAATGTCATTGTCAAATTCAATGCATTTCATAAAACAAAACAATATTCGTAATTTACTAAAAGTTTATCAGGAAACCTTCATCAATATAAACATAGAAATTCTTTAAGGCCGGCAATATCGTTTTAACCGGATTACCAATAATTTGATTCTTAATAAATTAGCAATACTTATTTTTTTCCGTGTTGCATATCTAACCCAATTGGGGGTGCCATAAACCCATTGGCACCGTTAATTCTTAATAAAAAAATGATTACCGATATTCTTTTCGCCTTGTAACTTTCCTAGTAGGTAGGTATTTGTCCATTTTTGATAGCATGATGCATTATTTTACACTTCAACAGGATTAGAGCTTCAAATTATGCCTTTTACATTAGAAAAAAACATTCTAATAATTCAATTAATTTATTGAAATGTGTCGAGACAATCGTGTGGATTGAATAGTGTGAACCTTCGCAACCTTGAGGAGATAATCCTCTTTGGTTACGCCATCATCTTCTCGTGTCGTCCAAATAATTAGTTTCGTGAATGACGCCAAACCAAAAAAATAACGCAAAATAAGCAGCGTTTTTTTCTCATATTATTATGATCATTTCTGAGAATGTTTTTGTGGATACAACAGACATTATTTTTTTAAAAGTTAACACGCTTATTTAAGGAGGTTCCTGTATACATAGGCATTATGCGGACTTAGCTTAAATGAATACACAATAAAAACTTTTTTGTATCTGTTTTTTGTAAGCAGTCAAAAAATATGCATGAAGGATATATTTACTACATAAAGTTTTTTATAGCAACGTTTTTTGTAGGTAGGTCTATTATTTGTAAGATACATATAGTTAAAACTAGTTAGATAATAATATCTTCTTCAATAATCACAAAATCATTTTATGACGCATTTTGAAGAAATTAACAGTTAAAATAATAGTTTTTTCAAAAAAATAGCTTGCAGATAAAGGTTTTTATGGAATTAGAAATAAGTAATCCTTGCCTTTCCTTTCTGTTTACAGCGAAATAAAATATTGTGCAGTATGGATTGTGAGGCTAAGAGAAGTGGGGAAGGGAAGGAAAGAGGAAATAAGAAGGTGAGGAAGTAATTATGCCCAATTATAGAAAAATCGCAAAGCATAAAATATCTCGGGGTAGTAATTGATGAAAATATTAGATTTTACCTACATATAAAAGGTATCAATCTAAAAAATGTGGTAAATAAAAAAGGTCTAGAAAATGTATAGAATACGAAATTGTAGGATGGGGATCTGCTGTATCTAAGTATAAACATAACCTGAACACAATTCAAAAAGACATCATAAAGACGATACTGAAGGTACCCATAAGAACGCCTTCGATTGAAATTTTCAAAAGTTTTGAAGTACCAAAAGTACAACAAATGTATGCTAAAAATATACTAACTATTCTAAAATACTGAACTCTCTAAAATACCGCGTATTTATCACACTAGGTCAAATCACAATGACATAAAAACATATTCCAGGAGGGCGATTCTCGTTCTACTTAACGACACTAAAATCGTCCTTACATTCAAATTAACGATTTTTCTCGGTTTATTCGTATGAAGCGATTCCGGTTCTCTCGTTGACAGATGGAATCCTTAGATTTTCGATTGCGCGCCAAAATTTTTAGCCTTACGCGAAGGGTACCCCTAGACCTGTCATTCGGCGGCCGAACGCTAGCGTTCGCGGGGAATTTGCTTCATTTAATTGTGACGTTTTGACAATTAGCAATATTTGCGTAGTTTTAATAAGAGAAAACTTAATATTATCGTAAGTATTGACTGTAAACATGATTAGTGACTTGTTTGTGGCACAATAATGCTATTAAATGAATTGAATCAGGTAATTGCGATGTTTGTAAAGTACGTAACATGTCGAAAGCCAGATAAGTGATTTAATTTACAATAAACTACACATACCATTGAGGATTTCTACATAAATAATAATAAGTTTCTGGCTGGCGCTCGAAATTGTGGGTTTTGAAGTTAACCACAACGAAATAAGAATCCCTTTCATTCTTAAATCAACTTGGGTGACAGTTACCGCCATTCGGCAGCGTTAGTTTGACAGCAAACGTCACTTTAGAAGTGGTGAATCTGTAAAAAAGTCATTACTATCCAGCGAGGTAAGTACCTTTTCACAAAACGTAAATCTTCGATAAATGGCTTATTTATGTCATTCATAAATAAAATAAGCAGTTATTAAAATGCATTATAATACAAAGTATTTGTTTTTTTAAGTTTTAGTTAGAAACCTTGCGTCACTTAATTATATTTCACCAATTTGTGTTTTCAATAATCTCTTAACAATTTCTTAACCACGCTTCTTTAGGATTTTTTACTAGGTCTCTCCAAAATCGAACTTGTAAGGATATCAAAAGAACGAGAATCGCTTAATAGTTAAGAAAAGATGTTGCAAGCGACGGACAGCTATCTTTCGCAAACGATAGCAGTCGTTGACGAATGCTATCATTTAGCTTAAGGCTAAAAGAACGAGAATCGCCCTCCTGGTCATTAAACCACATTCGGACAAAGAAACTAAATTTATTGTGCGACAAAACTCCACAACATCCTCCCCCCAAATATAAAGCCAATAGAAAATTTGAATGATTACAAATAAAGAATAAAAATCTGAATGAAAGAGATTAATGAAAAAAACATTAAAAACTACATAAAAAAACAAATAAACAGAAATTAATAACTTTAGTCCGCCTCAGCACAGGTCACGCTAGTGAAGAGGATAAAGAAATACAATTTAATTTACATATATTCACTATCATATTTTGTATATACAATGGTTAAATAGTCGCTGTAATAAAAAAATTAAAATTAAATTTTCACATAAAGCCATTTCAATGAACGTTTTGTTTCCAAATATTGATATTTAACCAGGGTGATTCTGAGATAACCTCCCACTTCGAATACCTTTAACTCTGTTAGATGAGTTTGAGATAATCTAATGTATTGTGTATTTTTAACCCGAGACCTCCTTAGCCTAAGTCAGATTTCTCAACAAAACGTAATCTAGGCGTTAAGCCTTACGGTAAAGACGAGGTGAAATGATTGGATTATAAATTATAGAAACGGCTTATGGAAATCGATTAAAAATAAACCATCTCCGCGGCAGAATGCCTACCTGCATAATATTATGAATCCCATGATAATAAAAGCCCATAATTCATAGAACGGTGACTTGTTCGGGGTTATGAACTCCAGAACTATAATCCTCCAACGGATTGGTCCATTATTGTATTAGATTAGTTTCATTCTGTCTATACATTGCCACAGAAAAAAACAACACTTACTGTTTTAACAAAGAAAAAATATGATTTGTAAATAATTTAAGCAAAAAAAAGATCATTTGTAGAATCACGGCACCCAGCTTGATCCACACATAAAAAACTTTAAAATTCGCCAATCTTTTCCGTCTAAAATGTCAGAGATTCAGGTCAACACAATTATTTTCACCTTCACCGTAATTTCCATCACGAGCAATAGAGCTGTGAATAATTCATCTACTGTGAAAAAAACATTATTTTTTATTTATTCTTATGTATTATTGTTTGGGCCATATTTTTCGATCATTTGACAAGAAATACGTATCGGAAAAAGATTTAATATGGTGTGTAGTAACTATGTATAAGAATTATTGAAAAATATTATTTCGGATTCGATGTGTTGTACCTACGTAACATAAAATCAAAATTGGACATTCTTTTAATATATTCTGAACATAGATAAATACTTTATTTTTCAAGGGTCTGTGCTAGTGATGTAATTTTACAGTGTGTAAGCTTTGGATACACGGGTAGAAGCAATATTTATTCTCAATCATAAAACATTGCCTTCCGTGAAATGGTCTGTATGCCACGCCACTGCGATCACACATCGATAAATAAGATTTACACTAAACGTGACCATGGTAATAAAATGGTTTCAGACCGGTTTACGGTGGGTAGACATGCTCCAACCATTTAATCCATGTACCTGTGTATCTTCTTTGTTTCCAAATACATAATAGCATTATTATTTATCATCATGACCATTCCGTGTGCATTCACCATAGTTCATTCAGAATTTCTAAATTCAGATTTTAACTTAGTTTCACATAATAAATATTATATATGTATGCATAAATGTGTTTATAGCTAAGCCTTTTTTCTTCAATTGCTCTCTGATGTTGTTATTTAGAAAGTCGAAAGTTTGTGACAAAAAATAAGATTTTTCATTTGAAGTTATCGGTTTGACTGTTGTGATGTTAATCGTAAAATTAGTTTTACGATTAACCATCACAACAGTCAAACCGATAACTTCAAAAAATAAGATTTTTCATTTGAAGTTATCGGTTTGACTGTTGTGATGTTAATCGTAAAGTTATTTTTTTATGCTTGAGCGAGGAGCGAATGAATGAAGGAGTGTAAGGAGAATATATTACGCAAACTTGAATGATGACAGAAGTCGGGGATGCCCGAGGAAATTTTATCTTATTATTATTTCATTTTTATCCCATTTTGATCAAGTGTGTATGTTTCTGCAAATTCACAAACAAGGCTTGAACTCGCGGAAGACGCGATTGTAATACCGGGCAGCGCTTCATTGTTATTCATTTAGTTATTACCTTCGGACAACAATCCTCGAACTACGTATTTAAGCGTGTCGATCACTCTATCATTAGAAAGATAACAAATACTCAATTGCAGAAAAACAATAATAAAAATTCAAAAAGCCAACATCGCACGGCAGTCGTTGATTAGCAGTAATAAAATATTGTTTGGCAAACTTGTATTCTTGTTTATGTTCGTAAGAACTCCAATCACTCAATATTGAAAAAAATCAATATTAAACTTCTAAATAGGTACGTAGGAATGTACCTATTGGTATTTTAGCTAAACGTTATACATTTTTAATTTTATATTTTAATTTTTTAAGGCCCGCCAAAAAGCATCAAATGTACGGCGTGTCGGGAGTGACGTCACCGCGTTCGACCATTTTTCGTTTCACAGTTCAGTATTCAGAACTCAGTATTGGCTGAAGTTTGTATGGCATAATTGGATTTTTTTTGTTAAATTTAAAATTGCAAAATGTCGGTATCTCGTCACTATTGTTTTGCATTGTACTGAAGGGTAAAACACGTATATTTCTAAACTCGTTTTCCGTGTAAATTTAACTCGATCCGCGTTTTTAATGTAAGGTTTCAAATTACTATAAAAATCATCTTTAAGTAGGTACTTAAAGTAATTTTAAATTTAATTCATAGTAAACCATAGCTATAGTAATAAAATTAAGTACTTATTTAGAAATTTTAACTCCAAGAATAATAACAATATTTAATAAATTATCAATAGTTTATTATTATTAATAGGTTTTTTCAATGTTTAACGCCAATATTATAAAACTTATAAAATATTATTATAAAAAAAGGAACCAAAATAAAGTTCCATCAACAATAAATCCGAAACCATTAAATCCATGGAAAACTGACAAGCAACAATCTAAATACAAAACCAGAATGAAGGAAGTACTCGCGAATACTCGGCATGTTGTCAGAAGCCTCCGATTCAGTGATGCCAACAACGCAGGGCGTTTTGATGTGATGGAAATTCAATTCATTTTTATATTACGGTTTATTAATTCTAAATATAATTATATTTAATTTAAACTTATATGTTCAGAATTAGCCTTTGTTGATCTTTATAAATAGGTATACTTTTTTTAATCATAATATGTTTCACAGGAATTTCCTTATTTCTCCCAAATGTCCAGTGAGACTATGTTATAAATTATAACGAGGTTGTGTGGCTGAAAGGACATAGGGAATAGGAAGGAGGGATATTCCTGGCGATTCAGATCTGGTTTCCAAACCCGTCTAAATACATTTCATATAACGTTTCTATTCTGAATGGTGGTCTTTAAAGATTGAAACCTACCAAACCTAACTGAACATATTTACTATTTAGAGAAAACTTTATTAGGTTTTACTGATTTTTGGCTCGTGTAAGAGATTGAGTCAATGTATTGTAATATGTGTTTGAGTTAAATCACAGAAAGTGATTTACGGACTTTACCGATAACATTCAACAGATTATAAATTTTAATTTAGTTAGCATCAATTTAGTCCATAGACGAAACTTGCACGTGACTTGATGTAGGTTGATTATTTATATGAGTGGTGGTGCATAATGACTTGTGTACACTGATACCATTAATACTCCTACAACACGTCAGATTTGCCACCAAGGTCACAAAAATGACTTTATATAAAAATATTTAGCAGAAAAATAAACTTTTCTTTGGCTTATTTATTACTAACAAGTCGGAGACGTGTAATATATTTCTCTCCCATGTTTATTTTATTGTTAAACGATAAATAACATGCGCAATTCATTACGTGTGGTATTTTATTGCACTCTACAAACGCCTTTTGTGCACTCGCAAGTACTGAATTTCGGATTCTTGCAATTTTAAGAACAATCGGTCGGTAATTTTATAGCAGAATTGCATATACATATATAAGCTATCAAGAGATTACTCTTCCAGGAAATAAATAAAATAACTTTTAATTACATTATTAGGTAAAAAAATTTAACACGCATGTATGTTATACAGATAGGTAAGGTATATAAGATGTAGATATGAATTGCAGTGGCGGATCTTCACAGGGGACAGTGGGAACAGTCGTCGCCATACATTCCCATATAAACCTACCAAAAGACAGTCTACACAAAAAAAAATCTTTTCAAGAAAAAAAACAATTAGTCTTTCGAGAAATATAACATAAAAATATATTCCTGATTATCTTGAATTCTCGATTGTCTTGAAGTTTACTCTCGTAGTATTTTACTTGAGAGTCCTTTGACGTATTTCTCAGTGCTCAGAAACTACTGTGCACATTGGGATATCCCTATGTGTCCCTCTAAGCATTTCAGAAAATCCCTTTATTTCTCGCGTGTTTTTCTCGATCGTAGGAAATCGTCGACACCGCGCATGCGCATTAGTATGTGAACTTCGAATATCTGGGGGACAGATCGTTATTACTTTACGTAGTTTCGGGCGGTAATCGAAAGTGTTCAATTTAAGTTCGATGTCAATCCAAATAAATTTGGTACATGCGTATGGAGATTTAAACTTATTTGGTATTTAGGCATCCGATTAGGTGCATAACTTATTTGCAAACATTTTTGTTTGAGTAATTTCCTATTATAGTCTCAGGGTAGTGAAAATTCAGTACAGCACACGTAAATACTATCGGACCCCACCAACGAAGAAGTGATCGAGCCGCCAATGATGATTTGAATGTTAGTCATTCGATATTTCTACTTAAGAACATATAACAAACCACTGAATAGAAAGAAGTGTAAACTTTTCGAATCTTCGGTCCCAGACAGGCCAATGAAATATATTATTTGTTTGAGATAGGATTTAAAATTGGATATTTGTTTGTCTTTTAAAGAAAGGAATAATTGGACTTACAACGGACATACAGACAAACCCACTTCTATTGGTTATCATACCTCTTCTGTAGTACAACCCATTTTTAAATATGAAAGACTTTTTAACAAAAATTGTTCAGCACAAACAAATAATAATAAAATGTGTGATTGTCGTGTATGTGCGATAGCCTTCCTAGCATGTTTTACTTCAATCGAAATCTCAAGACTGATAAATTAAATATCTCGCTTATTACGGAAACGGTAGCCAAGTACGTAAACCTATCAGGAACAGAACAGGTTGGAGATTATGATTGAGAGCGGCGCGGCATACCTACTACCTACTCGAGGTACATATCTATCCAAGCGAAGTAGAGTGTGGCTCGGAAATAAGGAAGGAAATAAGTAAGTTAGTTGGCTATTGCTTTCAATCGAGGGCCCCAATCAGCAGATGAATGGAACAAAATAAAATGGTTCACGTTGTTTTCCATAAAGAAACTACAGCTGATTACAGCTTCGTTTGGTGACTTCGAGCCCTGGTCATGAAGTAAAGTTTATCCAGGTCGTGTCGGCAGATGCGTCTGCTTGAAAACTACGTGGTGAACCAGATCGGGAGAGGCAGGTTAAGGGAGACCCTTTCACCAATTCAGGCGGATTCTCCAGGCCCCCTTGAAATCTTTGTAGCAGGAGTGGATTCATACGTCTGTCACTTCTGGACACACAACCCCCAGATTCCTACTCACCTCTAATACCTTTCCCCACAATAGAACTTCTTCTCCTTCATTTCCTTAAAAAGAATCTCTACAAATCGTCCCCAAAGAATGAAGTAGAATTATTTAAAAAATATATCGAAGTAAGCAATGCACTGAAATTGGTAGCAATAAGTATAAGTTTGTGTACAATCTCAACAAACATCACAAAAAATAATCATTTTGCATGAAAACCCACCTTTGATTTCTGTACAAAGGATGGCTATCTGACAGAATTACTATATAAAGAAAACGCGATCAAGAAGAACAGTTTTTTTATGTACTTAATTTTATTATTGCAAGTACGTAAGTAGGTCCTATTCCCATAGATTAGAGGGGGTAGGGCTAGGACGTGAACCCTGGACGATTGATGAAGTACATAACAAATAATATGTAGTATGTTTGATAATTAACTGCATTTGTTGGAGAGTTTTAATACACTCTGTTAAAAAATTAATATATTTTTTTTTAAAACCCGACTATTTACTTCACATGTACTTGATGATTTTAAATGGAAACAATGTTTGTGAATATAAATTATGTAGATGTCAAAAAAAGAGTATATTTACGAAAACTTGAGGACATTCTTGTAAAACTAACATAAATTAACTACAATAACTACAAAATTCAATGGTTAAATTAATAGTTTCAAAAAATATTTTTTCACCTAGATGTAGACGAAAAATTGATTCAGCATATATCTGACTCTGAATATAAAAATAAATTGGAACATGAAGACAACACTAGGTTCACAAAGAATGTTGTCACATGTTTGTTCCGAAATATAACAATAATTCCCAAATAGATTCACATATTTGCTGAAAACATAATCTCATAAGTAGAAATACTTTTTGCTAGTTATCACTATTAATCAATAGTTTTTTTTATTTTATTTATTAGCATGTAGATTTAGTGTTATTTTAGACAATATGTGCCAAAAGTAATAATCTGAATATCTTATAAGTAGCAACAATATTATATATGTTTATAATTAGTCATAATATTATGCATATATATTTACATTGTAATTGAACATGTACATCTTGTTGACAAACTGCTTCATTGTAGTTAACGGGATAAAACTCTAAAGCACAACAAAAAAGTCATTCATAAATCAAAGAATCACGCTCTCTGCAGTACGTATCTATATAATTAGAATGTTGCTAATGCAAAATATGATCCATCACAGATTGCAAATCTATAATATTTATTTATAGTTGAAAATAACTTTTTGTGTTTTAATCATTTTTGATGTATGATAATGTGCCATGGCTAGTAAACAAAGAAATACATTTTGGGTACAAGGTGTAACTCGCCAAATCTCCGTTTTAGTCAACATTAAAGGTAAATACAGTTATTTCGTAAGGCGTCTTTTGGTTTGAATTAAAAATTTGCATTAAGTTTGGTTCAAAGTATATTGTTTTACTAATTACATGCGTATGACCCGTCATGATTTTCCGTTAAAATATGAAAGGTTACATCATGTCAATTGATATTTTACTCCAATATAATTTAAATAAATACGCTTTTTTATTATTTTCCCGTAACGTAAAAAATATTTGGCTGATGTTGAATTTGCTTGCAAATAAAACTTTAGTTACGAAACTGGGTTATTATTTTAATAATAACACTTGAACGATGAACTCCGACGTCATTAAAGTGCACAAGAACGTAACAATTTTCTTTAAATTTGAAATGTTCTTTTATCATAAATTAAGACATGACGCCATTTGGTAGTTAAATCTTTTTTAAATATATACCACAAAAATTTCGCAAAAATAGTTGGGCTACGCCGGGTAGTAATGATTAAGGCTATGTATAATAACAAAATGATACAATGATTGCTGAGCACACAGCGTGATGATGAAAATACAAACAACAACAACAAAAAAATCAAAATGTAATCGCAGTATTAATTCGCTATAGAATAAAAACAAAAGTCAAGAGATTGCGGGATCAGTTTAATATGCGCTGCTAAGTGTATTGTAATGTTGATTGAAGTTTTATAATAACCTTTATAGCCACGGGAAGAACATAAAATGGTTATATAAATGCAGATTCTACACCTGATTATATTTCCTGATTAATTTTGAAAGCAGCCCATCACTTCCCCCTTAGACGAACCGCCGATCACCAATGTTGTTGTCTTCAAGAATACGTTGGAATAATAGCTAGAATTACCGTTTGAAAAATCGTCGTAAAATACCGGTATTTATTTTAATTATTGATGCCCACATGCTAACGGTTAGTTCGCCTGGATTAATATTAATATTTATTCATAAATCCACAATTCAATATTCGAAACACTTTGTAGTCGATAAATACTTACGTTACAAAGGTATGAAAATATATATATAAACAGTATAAATATATATATGTTCAGTAAAACAAAAAGATTTTCGAATTCTCTTGTTTTTAGTTAGCATTTTCAGTCATGAACGATTTACAAATGACATGCAATTCAGTACGATGTTTTACTCTCGTATTATTTGCTTTACAAGCAACTTTAGCTAATCAAAATTGAATGATCCAGTTTATGTGTTAAATGCATTAAAATGCACACATTTTTACGGTTTAAAATCTAAAATGTTTCGAATTCATCAACATGGCAAACCGTAAGGATTATATTTATTGGAATAAACGTTAACCAGTTTCAAGATAATATTATTTAAAACACACAGTTGACGAGAATTCTCTAAGCACCAACGAATCACAAATTCAAAACGAGTTTTTACTCGTGTGGCATCTGTAAGGTCGGCTGTCAGGTCGTGAGTTTTTAAAGAAATACTTTTAAAAAATACGATATAAATTAATGAATATAAAATTGCTTACTCGTAGTTAATAATTTTGTTTGTTTAAAATGTAATGCGAAATAATGCAACGTTAGGTATTATTATGTGATTGATTTCTATTTTGTTTTGTGTATACTTTCATGAACGACTTAATATGCGTTATCACGATAAGAAAATTAATGACCACTCATTACGAGATGCTAAAATACTTTTGAAGTTTTAATAACTTACTGTTAGTTTGTCGCGTCCTTCCGGAAGTAGTTCCGATCACTATTACAAAGAGATATCAAGTCTTAGATAAGATTTCGTCCTTGTGAAGTAGGCTGCAAGGGTCCTTTTTGTGTTTGTCCCTCAAGAGGTACCACTGATCGCAGGTGAGAGGTGATGCTCCCGCGGCGGCAGAGCGACAACTGAACCTGCGGCCGGACCTCGCGTTGTTTTATATGGTGGCGGAGGTGTTACTCCCCCCTCCCATCCCGCCTCGTGGGGAAAACTCAGTGGTTAAAGCAGAGCTTCCCTGTGGAAAACTATTTGTCGGATTTAGGCAGTTTGGCTTATCAGTATGTCCACCTGACACGACGGAAGCTATTGTGAACTTCATTGTTTATTAATTCAAAGTTATCTTGAATCATTTTCTCAGAAACACTGTTAAAAGCAAGGTGGAAATAATCGAAACCTCATAGTCTCGTAGTCATCTATTCTTCTGATGTGGGCATTATCAATATATTAAGCTATTTTAGAGTCCAGTAAATATTTTGATGTGAAACAACTTTCGGCGCGACTGGCGGTTAACTCCGACTCTTGCATAGCGAGCGTGACAAGGCGGAACGAAACTCTTGCTCGGAAATAGGAAGATGCTCTTGTGACGCCAACCTCCTGACTCGTCGGCTCTTTCCACCCGGTCGCTAAAACTATGTGCGGAATATTTGCTTCTACTCTCACTAAAATTGGGAATTGTTCTATTCTAAATTATGATGAATTTTAATTAATTTGTAGTACATTTATTTGTGTAATTTTAATAATAATAATAAAATTGTTTGATTATCAAAAATATATAGACTTTTTTATTTTTATTTTTACCTCCTTATATACAAATAAATATAGATGTTTTACGTTTGCTCTGCATCCCGTGACGGCTATTTTTTTTCTTACTGACGGAATATTTTATTTTCAATAGGCGCCCCTTTGACAAAATAACAAAAAACATTTATTAAAGGTTTATTTTTTCAGATAAATAAACTTGTCTTGTATGACAAATATTACTTTAGCAAATTCAATGCCAAGAAATATAAAGAATTATGAACTCACTTTAAGTACATAAATTATTTGCTGTAATAACATATAGTTACTAGTTCTACAGGCACAGCTTGAACTGTTTCGAATGTCGCGTGGAGAGTGTGGCAGTGGTGGTCCATGACTTTTCAGTGAGCATTGAAAAATACGACATTAATGAAGTAGCAGAATTTTTTTTTTTTTAATTTCAATTTTTTGTTTAAAGATTTTCAGATCAATTTGTGGAAAGTGAAAAAATTTCACATAAAATTTTTAATTTTAATATATATATATACACGTTTTCAGCTACAATAACATCATTAATAATAATAATAATTTATAATATTCATAAACGACATTGTTGATGTATTTACTGATATAAACGTTCTACTATTTGCCGATGACATGAAACTTTATAAAGAGATTAACCATATTAATGATTGTATTACACTTCAAACTAACTTGAGATATCTTTTTGAATGGTGCTCAATCTACAAATTAGCATTAAACATAAATAAATGCCAGTTCATTCATTTTTCCAAAATAAGTAATCTTATTTTTGCCATTATGTTTACATTCTTCTTTATTATATTAATTTTTAAGTGTTTACTCTGATACAAAATGCTTGTATTTTTTTTTAAAGAAAAGCCCACTAGGGCGTGTAATAAATAAATAATTAATGTCGTATTTTTCAATGTCAATTTTTCTTACCCCTCAAGCCCATTGAAAAGAAACGATATATACTGAGTTCGGAGGAAGATATTTATTTTATTTATTTATTTATTTTTTTTTTTATCAAAAGAAAGTACATATTACATATTGGATGCTTTGCCTGTCCAGCTAGGAAAGTTTCCCGTTCTAGGACAGACAAATTGACATGTTTAGCTCATATTATTACTGAAATGTACGTAATTACATAACAAAAACCAAAAAAAAAAAAAGTTTCATTTTTCTCTGAAACTAAGTTGTGTAATAAAGAAAATGTATATAATAAATATAAGTACACATACATTGTTTTGTGAGAAGTAGAAAAAATTAATCTGGTACCATATATTATAATCGGATTTACCGAATTAACCTGGTAACATAAAATATTAATAAAGATATAATAATAATAAAGATATAAATTGAAACTGTGTGAGAGGAACGATAAGGAGGAAGCGAAAAGTTGAGAAAAACCTGGCTCTCGAGATATGGACTCTAGTTTTAATGATGATTTTGTGTTATTTTCAAGAATCGCATAACGTAGTGTTAATTCTAGAATAGATATATCAGTCATGGACACTGGGTACCCCTGTGGTGATTGTCTACCACGGGTGTGCCGTGGATACTAAAAGATTATTTGTACGTTGATAACTAATTCAAAACTCGACCACGCACAATCATTTACGACTACCTAATGACTGAAACCTCTTTATGATAGAATTGTTATCCGCTATAAATAATAATAAAAATGGTATATATAATTCAACCGAATAAATACTACAACAAAATGTACTCAAGATTTGTGTGCTCCGGCGTATTCTCAAAAGTATTTTTCTTAGAAGAAGTATGATTCTCAAAAAGTAGTCGGTAGGTACTCTTGTTTGAGTAAACAGAGTATTCCGTTGTTTTTATGTGAACACCGCACAAGAGCTGCTCCCAATGATCTGGAGGAGTAGGTTGTGAGGGTCGTTTTGGTAACGGAAAGAAGATGGGAAAGAGGAAGGTGGGGAAATACTTGACTCTTTCGACCTAGTCAATTTTACAAGGGCGATACTGAGAGTATATTCCACCACCACTGTTATCGCTGTTATTAGTTACAAATCTTTTCAGACTCTACCAGCTATTCAACAGGACAAGAAAAAATAAGCACTTATATATACATAGAAAATGTATATCTTCACTTGAAGTTAATGTTAAAATTGTGAGTACCTAATTACATTGGAATTAACTAATACATATTACATATACTTACGGTGGACCAGTCGAGTGTGGAGAATTTTTTATAGTTATATCGTATTCGGCGTACGCGGTATCGATACTCTGTCATGTAATTATTTCTAATAAAAAAATAAATATTTAAAAGTACACAAATATTTAGTACACCCACAACCACATTAAATTTTAATAATAAAAAAATTCCATCAGAATTAATTAACACTTATTTTTAAACTTATCTGCACAGTTAATGAATATATGATATAAATTATATAATGTAAAACCTCCAATGGGCGTAAATAAATCAGTTAATCCCTTTTTTATTGCTCCTTAAAGTTTTATTCCGTTAAAGTACAATCAAGCAGTTTGAAAACACAAATAATGAGATGTGTAAAAACAAATTAACTGAAGCTGTTCCTTTGTGTAGTTTAAGCTTCAGACTCAAAAACGACAGAAAAATATAATTAATGTAAACAAGTGAAAAATATCCGCTGAACGATTTCACGACTCTTTCTTGAGTTCAAAAACTCGGCTGTGGAACAATTTGCCGGTTTCTATGCCTCCACCCTACAACAAGATGTGTCTCTTCAACACCTCTTCAAGATGCATGTTTACTACTTTTTCTCCTAAAAAAAAACCTTCCGTATAGCATCCCAAAAGGTGACATAGGCCCTGAGGGAAAATATTTTCATTACGGCCTCCTGTATGGAGTAATGTTAAAAAAATGCTGCGGTAAAAGACTTCCCTGTTCTGGCCAGAACTTAGACAGATATTGAATTTCGGATCAAATAAGAACTGCCATCGTTACTGCTATACCCACTACAAGATGTTGACTTAATTTCACAGAGTGATACATCTCGCGTCCGTTAAAATTCGCCGTGCTCGAATATAGAAATTAACTGCTCTCACTTCTAGTAAGCGGTTAGTAATCGATCCAAACAATTTGGAATACATTTCAATAAACTTAAGAAGTTTTAAACTTATAATTAACCCGCGAAAAATAATAATCAAAAAACACGTTAGATTAAAAAAAAACGGGTAGCGAGTACTTGGAATATATTTCATTGAATGCCGGAAGATCTGAAGCAATTAGCAATTGAATTATTTTATTACGATCTTAAAAAGAAATTGATTTAGAGGAACTTCATTCAATTGGATGCGACGGAACTGCGTCAATACGTGGCGCAAAGGAGGTGTGATTCAGCAAGTTCGGCTTTAATAATCAAGTGTGGCATCAAGAAATCGGTGCGCGGGAGTCATTTTGAGTTTCACGCGCTTCGCGTCTAAGAAAATTTGCGTCCGTCCGTTTGTTTTAACAGAATTCACTAGAAAGAGTAGCAAGAGCGAGAAACAATATTCCAACACATGACACCATAAATAATAATAAAACTTTGTATGGAGCTCTAACTATTTTATAAGATTCAGTTTTTGTATATTTAAGGTTAACCGCGTCACCTGAAGATATTTCTACATAATGTTGTGTTTTTCTCATGTATTATGGAGTCATTCACTAAACACACAAATGGGATTTTGAAATTCTGAAAATAAAAAAATTCACTCACTACAATATAAAATATACAGCAATTCACACTATACTACGTGCACTATAATACATTGCTTAGGCAACTCTAATTGCTTTAAATATAACTTACATGATTTTCGCTTTTCTCCTCATTAAAATGTTAGAGACTTGGGGGACAAGAAGACAATTATACAGTCATATTACAAATCTCAAGTGCGCCCCACTCTAAATATGAGAGGATGTTTTTTTTCTCTTTTGTATTATTATTTTTTTTATTTTACATATTTGAAACTAGCTATATAACATAGGTATATAAAAACACGCGTATTCAAATGCAACGTTGTGTCAAAATATCAAAGCATTCGTTGAAGATCTTTCGGAGATTTAAGATTTTGATCAAACGAAAATTTACTTTTTTAATTATATTTGAAATTGAAATGGATTTGCGTTGTACAATTTGGAAAGCAGAATTTGTTAATAACATTCATAAAAAACTGGCCATACAGTGATAACCGAATATAAACAAAAAAAACCGTTTAAACAAAGGAAGGGTAATGTATGTATAAGGAGATATGAATAACCATTTTAAAATAAAATAAGTACATAGATAATAAATTTAGTGTGTTCTGAACACTATTTATATGCACTATGTAAAATATCTCAAAAGAAATCTTGCGTGCATAGTCTCTGATTCAGTCTTTACTTTCTTACAATATAGTGTGCTGAGGATCCTGAACACTGAATTATTCCCAAAAACTGATTCTTAAAGTTATGTTCAAGAAAAAAATAGATGTCCAAGTGATTTACTTTATAATTAATGTAATACAACAATATTGTTCTTTCAATATATTATTACTTTTTGGTTTTTTATGATTTTAATAAATTATTAACCTCAACACAGGCTAGTCCTAACTCCTAGTAAGGTTGAAATTGAAATGTGAACAATGATATGTTTTCTTCTCAAATCAATACAGTAACAAATAAAGGATTCAAAATGAGAGGCTTCATTCTCCGTAATGGTAGACACTTTAAAAACTTCTCAACTTTCAAAAACTTGTATTCTTATTCTTTTTTAACGTATATTTTATTTAGTAATAAATTCTAGCGAACATCTATTCTAAAACTACTATAAAATATTCTATTACCTACGTACTAGTATTTAGACTTCACAACATTGAGACATAACCCATGAAAAACTGCAATACTTTTGGTTTCCTTAACATTTAAAGGGAGTTCATTGAACATTTTGAAACCTATACAATAAATATTGTTTTGTGTTGAATAAATTTATCTTGGGAAGCAAAAAATCGTTGCAGCTTCTCGTAGGATGGTCATTAGTTCGAAGTCAAGCCAAATATAATTATTTTATCTGGTGGGGACCAGTGAGGGGTTACTTTAAAATCCACGCCGATTCGATTGCAAAATGTAAGCATAAATTTCTCACATAAACTATCGAAACTAATAGAAACGATAAATTACAAACGCTCAATGAAGGAATTAAAATTATTAAAACTATCAGATAGAAGACTCGTTTCTGACTTGACTTTTATTTTTTAAATTGTTAAAGGAATGGACAGCCCTGATTTATTGTAATCACCTTCAACGTACCAACTAGAACTACTCGATCGAAAATGCTTTTTTATTTGCGACAACAATGTCAGGATTGAGTCATTTATATACTCGCCTTTTTTCTTCGTACTTTGCTAATATCTCGGAAAGTTCTCTTATCGAAACACTTTTTCTATACACTAAAACGCGTATAATAGTGTAGAATACAGTTTCAAATACAGTAAAACTTAGTGTGGTAAAACATGTTTAGAACAGGCAAAAGTATGTGATGGAAGTCGGTAATACACAATTCAATGTGGTATAACTTTGAAAAGCATATAAAAATATGGGAAATCTTTGGGACTGCTTTACTGAATTTTATACTTTTCGCCAATTTTACCGCTTTTTACGTTTTTAATCGATTTTTACATTTCTAGCTGTATTTTACCATTTTTAAATATTTGGCATGTTTTTAATGCATTTAAGCATTTTTTACTAAATTTTACACATTTAACTTCCTTTGCGCTTATTCATCGTGTACAATATTTTAGTCTATTCACCATCTTTCTTCATAGGGAAGAGTTTGCATGTTTTACCATTACTTCCTGTTCCAATAGGACATTTTTTTTAAATGTTTGGCTAGTAATGCAGTTGTGTAGGATTTTTATTATAAAATACTATTTAACATTTTAACACTATTTACCGGTTTTGTCAATTTTCATGTTTTTCCGTTTTTTACTGAACTTTGTACTTTTCGCCAGCTGTGCCATTTTATATATTTTTTTTACATTTCTAACCTATTTTACACTTTTTGGGTGTCTTTGGGCATTTATTTTACAGAATTTTATGCATTCCTATTTTGCTCTCTTTTACTGCTTACTATCAGTGGCGCCTCGTGACTTTTGGGAGTAAAGGAGTGCAAACATTAAAATAAAAAGGCATTATTGATGTGGTTGTAGCCGAAAACGTTTTATTTTTTTTCGAAAATTCGATTTTTTGGATGAAAATTTTCAGGAGATCGGTTTAGTACACTGCCAAACTGAAATTTACTGAAAACCTTCACAATTTTTTTTTTTTGTACCAACTTTCATCACTGTACAGATTTTGCACGTTACACCGGTTTTCCTTGTCCAATATGAAAGTTTTTGACATGTGTCGTGTTTTGGCACATTTGGTGGTGTTTTTACTATGCTATTCCAAGATTCACCTATTCTGCCATATGTTAGCGTCTTTTACGGTGTTTGACTATATTATACGATATTTGCCACCTTTTACCATTATTAACGCCTTTTAGTGTGTTTCCCACTTTTGGCCGTTAAGCATGTTTTACCTCATTTTACCATACTAAAGTAGCACTAAGCACGTCACCAAGTTGTCATGTCTTTTTTACAATTTATTATTTTAGCACATGTCACCAGATAATTTTTTTTGGTTATCTGGGGGAAAGAATTTCGTGAAGCGCCTGAATTTTAAAATGCTTTCAATATGTACGTTCGACGGATTGTTTTTCGAAGCAGGTACATCAACAAAGTAATATTTAACAAAAATGGTGTTATTCAAAAATGAAAACGTCTTATCCTCAGCATAGCGTAAGTACTGTCACGGGATACACTAGTTAATGTTTTTTTTAGTCTTTCACAATAAATCACTTCACACTAGAATTGTTATGTCGTTGTTCTCTTGGTTCGTCCCAAACACGCTACAATTATTATGATGTTGTCAACTACCAACTATATTTTGAAAGATATCTTTAAAAACATAACTTTGTAACGGAAAGAGGTCAACTTTTAAACTTTAAATGATTCAGATTTGGATTTCGGTTGTCGAGGCCCATAATCTAACAAATACTCCCTCGGAGTCGACCTCTCTCCATCTCCACTTTCAATAATTAAGTGGAGATAGAGAGAGGTCTACTCCATCTCCACTTTCAATAATTAAGTGGAGATGGAGAGAGGTCTACTCCATTTCCACTTTCAATAATTAAGTGGAGATGGAGAGAGGTCTACTCCATCTCCACTTTCAATAATTAAGTGGAGATGAAGAGAGGTCTACTCCATCTCCACTTTCAATAATTATGATAATCGTTAGTAACCATGTCGTAACCTCCTTATATAAGAAAACAATTTTTGATTTTTCATTGAGATATAATTTTTCTTCAAAAATATACATACAATCACACCCTTTTGATTTGATATAAAAATCAAGTAACAGTTAACACAATCAGTGAGCCAGAAAAGGATATTTCCAGATATGCCTCTCTTCCATTATTGTGACCAGCTTTGGAGTTTTGCTGACTTTTCTTTTGCATTTTATCTCAGTTTTATTTTTACATTTGCGTGAAATAACCTTTAAACGAAAAAAATTAAATAATTAACTATTTAAAAATTGGTTTATGTGGTTTATTGAAAGTACTAGAAATACTGTTCATATTAATTTTTCCTATGGCCAAAAACTTAGTCAACTTGAATATCTGGTCCTCTCTTTAAATTCCCCTCCTCATATGATAAACTCATGTTTATAAGACAAGGTTTTTATGCATAGCACAAAGGATAACAAATTATTATAAGCATAAATTAGTCGCCTGAAATATCCATACAAATTGAAAGTATCTCCCGAGTAAAAATAATTCCCGTCGGCGGCATTTATTTTTACTCGGGAGATACTTTCAATTTGTATGGATATTTCAGGCGAGTAATTAATGCTTATAATAATTTTTATAAGTTCAAAATTAATGTTCGAGATACATTCACTAAAACCTCTGTTTACCCTTTGAAACCATGAGCTTAAATTTTTAATAAAAGGGGTGCATGTATGTACAGGTGGCGTAAAGAAAACGTAATGTCGAGTGCAAAATACTGCAAGAGAGTTGGAAAAGTTCGTAGCACTGAATTTGAAGTCAATGGCTAGGAATTAATTTTCATATTAACGTAGATTCGCTTATGACTTGCTATTCCACGCAAAATCATTTTATCGGTTACTCTAGTTAGGCATATAATGCTCTCTATTTACATCTTCTCTAGTCACTGATGTCGAAGGCCTGCCAGTGATGGCCTCTTCAAAATTCAGAAATATTTTATATTGCCCCTATGACGTAGGCAGGAGGGAAGTTACAGGTCAAAATTAGCAAAATATTAGAAAATGAGTAATGACGTAGGCAAGAGGGAAGTTACAGGTCAAAATATTTGAAAATGAATAATGACATAGGCAGGAGAGAAGTCTAAATTAGCAAAATATTAGAAAATGAGTCTTACCATCCAAAAAAATTACTGCACGATGTTCGAATTTATACGTTACACCAAAAATTTAAACATATCTCACTCAAACAAAACAATAAAGACATTTAGCACAAAAAAGGGGATAGAGATCATTTTTTGTAATTCTGGATTGTAGGACTATTTAAAATACGGTAATATTTTCAAGAAAGCCGCGTGTAACCTTTTCGTATTCCCATAACAAAAAAATTTAAAAAATTTCCGACAGGAGTACATAGCGTCAAAGACTATTGCAGAGCTTTATGGGAGCTATTTTTAAGTCGCTGGTCCAAGGGAGTAACGTTCGCTGGGAGTGTTTCCCTTGCAAATATTTAAATGTTAACTACATTATAAATAACACCAATATAAAGAATGAATTATTACCGTTGTTGCGGCAAACTTCCTGAGGGTATCTACGTCAGACATGAGAAGAGTTTTGAGCAAACTGTAGAACGGATCGTAGAACTCACAGAACTCTTCCGCGCAACTAACGAGGTGATGAAGTGCTCCCAGACTTATTATGACATTTCTATAAAACATAAAAACATACTTATTTCTACTCTCGTGCTCTCATGTACGATGACTACTATTAAAATAAGATTTTTTTTTTAGAATTATGCATTTTCATTGAATCTTTATATTTATTGCAATCAAGTTTAATTGTTAGAACTCCTAATTGCTTCAACACAGTTTGTGCTGCCACGCGTAATATTAATCACACAGCGGAACTTGTTTATAGTATGTATATTTTTATTTAATTGTTGACTAACTATATAACTAACTAAACATCACGCCGTTTACCGTATATCCGCAGGGGTAAGCAGAGAGAACGGACCGCCAAACATCTCGGTCTTGGCACACATTCCTTGCCTCATTCACATTCATTCTGACTCTTGACATGGCCAAGTATCTGATTCACTTATCGTGCCATGTCTTCCTCGGGCTTTGGCTTCCATTCTAATTAGCGTCATATATTCTCCGTACACTCCTTTCTTCGCTTATTCGCTCTAAATAAACTGCTTTTTGAAAATTTTATATTATTATTATAGAATATTTACATAAAAAGAAAAACATAAACACTTTATATTTAGACATAAATTCACTTCCGATTTAATATTTTTATATATACAAATGTATGGCGTGAATTTCCTTACGCACACTTTCAAAATAATAGTTGAAATTACAAATAAATTGAGGTTACAGAATTATATTTTTATAAATATTTAATAATCATCACAAAGCATAATCTTCAGATGTTCGTTACTAATGCACTGAGAAAAACGAGTATTGCTGTTTTATTAAAATTTTGTTAAACTGATGGAACGCCATTTCCTAATAAACTATTAGTATATTCAGAATAAATAGGAACACGTGTTCATGAAGTTGAAATTTAATATTCGTAAAGCGACAATATTATATTTTTTTATGAACACGTGTTCCGACATCCTCGTAACACATTCGTTTTTTACTCGTTTGTTACTACGAGAAATTGTTAGAAAACCTGTCAATTTATTCGTTAAAGACCTGCAGTCCCATTTTCAACCGGAATACGAATAATTTGACCAGATTATCAATGAATTACCTATATATTGAATCCGTGTGCGTCCGCGGAATGGGGCGCTGCTGGGATACATATCAATATAAGGGTCATAGAAACAAATATGGCAGTTTCCACCAAAACGTGAAGGACTTTAAGCCCCCGCATACCCAATTTCTACCGATTTATAACAAGTTTCTGGTTAACTCATTAAGTTTTTAAGTTCCACAAAAAATAAGTTTTTTCTGAAGATAATATCTTTGGGGATCTTGTGAGGAGACACGAAATGAAAGAGGTCGGAAAGGTCACAATGTTTTTATAGAGTCAGAATGCAGGATATGAGTGGACTTCAGGACCGATGATGAAAACTCCGGATGCAGGCGGTGCAGTGTTGGTGAATGTGCGGGCCTTTGAGTCGACGCCGCTGCTGGTGACGGGATTCGTGGACGTGTCAGGTACTGGTGAAGACCATGGGTCTTCCGGGTGCTCCGGTGCTGAACAGGGAAGCCGAAGGTGCGGTGGACCTAGTCGGCGGTTGTGCGGGAGATGCATAGACCGGCGAGGATGCCGCGGGGTCCAGGTGCGTGGATGTAGCGCTGGTCAGATGTGCTGGTCAGATGTGCTGGAACCAGGGCGCTGTGATGATCCGATGTAGCGCTGGCCAGGTATGCTAGGGCCAGGGCGCTGTGATGGTCCCGTTGAAGTCTGTGGATGAACCGTGCAAAGCCGGGTGTATCGTCTTGTGCGCAGCGGAGGTGCAGGTTGTCACTCGCGAGACTTGAAAATTGTTGAACGACTAATAACTGGCTGACTGCTCGCTGCGTCGGGCCTATTTATATAGTCCAGCCGACGGCGGTAATAACTACTCGAGACCGCTGGTAAACTGGAGGTTGCTCAAATATGATTTAAGATTTTCGCGGCCAAAAGTATTTTTGTTATTTGTTTTTGGGATGTTATGCCGTGTTTTGCTAACTCCTTCTTTAGCCAACGTTTCGGACAGCATTGCAGTGTCCATCATCAGTGCAGATTTGTTATTTGAGGTTGTGGTGAAATGTGAGCTTATGTATGAGGTTGTGATACCGTGTTGAGGTTGCTCGTTCAATCTCGATCCTTCTATCGTGCTGGGAGTAGGTACGCCTAGGCAATTGGCTAGAACCTTTTAGCGAATTCGCGAAACATACCTAGTCAAACTCGCAATGTATTGACTTATGTAGTTCGCTCAGCGGCTAGTACTCGTAGGCCGTAGGTAGAAACGTAGGAACGCCGACCGCTTCACATTTCGTCTGGAGTGTTCTAGATAAACCTCGTAGCATCGCTACGCCGAAAATGCCGAAACGGTAATTATATGAAATTCCCTCTGAAAATTATTAAAACCACGTTTTGTTCTGTTATTTAATATGTTCCAGGTATGAAATTCACTGTGTATCTTTAAATGCAACTAAAGCATTTGTCGAGAGATTTTTGCTCTATTTCAAACGAGTCGTGTTTTATTCAATATTTTCACCATTTTCGCTTAATTATTATCGTTGTTTTAATATTAGCGCACTCACTCTAACAATCGTATTTACATATCTCCCTCTCAAACCATCTTTGAACGCTTACTACGGGGCCTTAAAACAAATTTCAAAAGCAAAGTGAGTATCTTGCTTTTGCCATAATACCTAACGAAAAAATGTAGTTCCAATTCAAGGTTCGTAGAAAATATATTGACAAGTAAAATATTTTCCACGAACCTTGGTTCCAATTGAAAAAAAATCAAGAATATTTGCCTAATTATAATAAGTACTTATCACCTTGCTTGGTAAAGTCGTTCTAAAAATAATGTTTTTTTGGTTTACCCAGTTTTAAAAAAGGTTTACATAAGTTATGGCAACTTTCATCTGGAACATCGAGTGAAAAACTAAACCCTTCCACACACTTTTCCACAAATGATCATCTAGTTATCTGATGCAAGATACCATTAGATAGATCAATGTGGAATTAGATAGATCAATGTGCAATGTGGATCATTTGTGGAAAAGTGTGTGGAAGGGTTTAGTTTTTCCTGTGGGGCAGATTTAACCCGGACATAAAGTCGGAAATATATTTAAAAAAGTAAATATATAGGTATTATACAGTATTAGGGAACAATAATTGAATCTTAATAGTATATATATTAATTGTAAAAATTAAAAAAAATATATTAAATGGTATTTTGATCTATCTAATGGTATCTGCTCAATGCAAGTGCATTATATATGCATAATAAATACAAAACAATTCAAGAACAACACGTCAACCCACATATGTATAAATTGCTAAAAAACGTTACTAAATTATTAAAGACTTTAATTTGTAAAAATTTTATCAGGTATATTATTAGCATATTTTATTACATTAAAATATATTAAGTTTCATGATAAAACTTCAACTCCCGAAGTCTACTAGAGTTTTCTCGAGGCACGTTAATTGTGTATAATGGGGCTGACAGATTATGTAGTTTTATGTAATTCCATATTGCTCGCCATACAATCCCATTCAGACCTGTCACACCTAAAAAGATCATGTGTTATAAGTGTGGATATGCCATGTAATCTGCTTGCCAGGCTATATTTGAAAATTATGCGACCTCCTCTCCTACCTACGGCAGGAGAAGAGGTCAGAACAATTTACTTAGCGCCGTAATAACGCGGCTGTCATCTGTCAAGGTGACAGACCCCATACAAACAAATGATATTCCGCGGCAGTCTCCCAATTGATCTGACCCCCTCTCCTGAGGAAGATTATAGCGTAGTGTGTCACCCCAATATAAAATCATTGATTATCTCCAATGGACATGTTTCCATTTGGAGTATTTCATAACATATTTATATTTGTTCCTACTGTGTATATATATATATAAATGTATACCTACTATTTACTACATGTATGTACAATTGACTTGAGTTTCACCTGCTCTTTTCATATCATTTATCACTATGCCTTTTTGTAAAACTGAAATTTAATTACTTCAAAATTATTCTCACTTCATCTAAAAAAAATACTGATTTTATTTTATCTGTCATTTTCATAATATTGTGTAAACAAAAACCTAGATAACAACCACTCTGTAAACTGCGATATCAACACAGGCGTTTCACATCTAGTGATATGGGCAATACGTCGTTATTGTAATTAAATGAAAATAATGAAATAAAAATAATAATAATGCGTATGTTCCACGCCCAAATTATGTGTCTAAGGCTTTATGTTAAATGTAATTGAAATTTTGCAAAGTAATTTTGAAAACTAATATAAATAACTGATTATTCTCGCCGAAATTATTCAAATTGGACAACTTCATGCCTAAATTCTGTGCTTTATTCAACATTCCACTACTGGTACAACTGAGCCCGGGTCGATCAGTTGTAGCATTTCCCCCGATCTGTTTCTGCGTTCGTAACTTATTTTCTATGAGATTTAGAAAAATTATATTATAATAATTTGGTAGACTACTAAATTATCCGAATGAGAATTTTTTTCATAAATCTTATATCTTAGAAGTATAAAATAGTAAAAGTCAAATTGGTACTACTGTCCCCGGTTTCCCCTACTCTAATGTAATCTTATTCAAACTTTATTAGTCATATACACAACTTTTTAAGGTAATATAGGCAAATCTCGCAGTTTATACACACGTCGAAACGGCACCAGTCGTAGGTACACATTTTGTTCAATGCTTATAAGCCCAATAGCTTTCTAGGAAAACTTGTAGGCAAATAATTATGATATATAATGAAATAGAAATAGACCAAGTTCTGTTAATATTAAATATTAGTTTTGCTTGTGACAGTTCAGCAAACTCCATTTGATGGGGAAAGTTCTGTCACTTCGCTTGGCTCCCAATTTGTGTAGTTTCATATTATTAGTATTTAAAGTGATGGCATCGCAACTGAAATCCCCTGCGTAGCTCGGGCTTTAAACAGAGATTTTACAAAATCATATGTAGACAGTGTCCTTACTCTGGTTTTGAAGATCAAGTGTGCAAAATTTCATCAATTTAGAAATAAAAATGTAGATTTGCGTAAAATGTGCCAAACCACGTATTACCAAGAAGAAAGGTTTCTTATTACCCGAATCTTTTCCTACAAAGGTCCTTCTTCGTTATCCACAGAATGTAACACCCGATCTGGTTGACGTTCTTCCACCGGGAGACCATTGCGTATATCATGAGGTCTGTGAGGCCCCCTTCCTGGGGTTCCTCAGCCCCGTGAGGCTCCTCCTCAGCCCTCTGGGTCTCTGGGACTTCGTGGGGCTCTTCAGGGTACAGAGACTCTACCAAGACCATGTAGCGTGGTTTGAACAATGTTTTTTGCAAGCGGGCTTTGAATATCTGTGGATTTTACGTCGAATAACAGTTAACTATATTTTTCACACACCTCACCCCACCCAAGATCATTTATGTACTAAAGCCGGGGGAACTACAACGCCACTCTGTTGCACAACGTTGCACCGCGAGTTAAGGAGGGGCTAAATGAAGGGATTTGTTAGTGCGGGTCTGATTTCTTTTTGGGAAGCTTTTTCTACTTGCGCCCTGTTATCAGAGGCGACGCCAGAGGAGCCGTCGCAGGTCTCACGTGTTCTAAAAAACAACTTATGGTAGATTACCATCCTATTTTAATAAACATATAAACACATTATTTGGTAAGAAGGTGGTTCCATGATATTTCATCAAAATTAAAATTCAATACACCTTTATAGTCATTAAAAGTGATGAAACTAGGATTAATAGTTGTCTATGTAACCTAGTTTTTGTTTCATCACTTTTCATGACTTTATATCACTTTTTGGAGGTGTGTTGAATTGTCATTATGGTGACATACCCGGTCATCAGAAATCATAAGC
This sequence comes from Hesperophylax magnus, assembly GCA_026573805.1. Taxonomy (NCBI): domain Eukaryota; kingdom Metazoa; phylum Arthropoda; class Insecta; order Trichoptera; family Limnephilidae; genus Hesperophylax; species Hesperophylax magnus. The sequence continues at coordinate 2,957,528 of JAIUSX010000071.1, forward strand.
CCGTTTTTTCATTAAATATCGTTTTCCTTTGAGAATGGGCGACCCATTCACGCTTAGAAGATCTGCCTGTGTGCCTCAGTCTTGAAAAGACCTTTTAAACTTCTTCTAAATAAGGTAGAACGGCTCCTGGGCCCGTTGAGAGCATCTAATAAATGCAACGATTTTGAAAAATATTGATGACATCGGATTTCTCAACGGTTTTATAGAATTTCCCGAACGTTATTAAATATTTAATTATCTTACAGTTTTAGCAGCTGGTGCCAACATTTCGACAATAGTTTTCGTCTAATCCCAGCAAATTTAACTTATCTAAATTATATCAGAATTTAAATTACAATTTAACTACATAAATTTTAAATATCGACTTTATGTTTTCGCTTAATTTTTACCAATGTTTTGACAGATTGTTTATTTTTTAAGAATCGAAATATTAGTGATTAAATTTAATTCAATATTATTGATGGAAGTTCTTATATACGTACCTACTTCCTATCAACGGCATTTTTTCTCATTCAACCACAAATTTTAACTTCCCCACATAGAAGGCGGTCTGTGGCAGGACAATGTCTTATATTATAAAATGCATTCCAAATGAATTTAACTCCAATTTTGCAGTTAAATTCTAGCACTTTCTAGTGCTCACAAAACTCGTAAAACTGTCAAATTTTGTTGTTATTAGTGCCAGGAATGTAAAGAAATCTTTAAATGGTAGAATGGTAATCAGAGAGGCCCGAGGAATATCTGCATCGTACTGAGATAGGTACGTAGTCGAATTAAAGTCGATGTAATGTTGTTTTTTAACAGTAACATTGTGGTATACAGTAGTGAATGGTGGAAGAAGTTGGAGGCGCCCGAGAAAGACATTAGCAATAGCGAAGCATTGCGGGGGATCCACTAGTAGTAGTATACTAGTATCTCATTCCACTTGAGTATACTACTCAAAAACTACTGGACCGATTTCGGCGAGAATTTCAAAGTTTGTTATTATTAGTGTCGGAAGAGTGAGTGGTTTGAATGGTAGAAGAAGTCGGGACGCCCGTGGAAGACTTAATACATTGTCTCTGCAGTGGAATGAGATACGGAGAGTATTAAATTCGATATGATATAGTTTTTTTAAAGTAATTATATGGTTTACAGTAGTGAGTTATAGAAAGAGTCGAGGTCGCCCGAAAAAGACATTTATTTATTTAACGGCCAGGGGGCTTTTACATGTAGGTGGTACAATTTTATTTATTTATTTATTTATTTATTTATTAATTTACGGACAATATGTCCATTAAGACCATAATATTGACACGAATAAGAAAACATAGATTACAGTGAATGGAGAGTAGGTACATGAATGTGAAGGGCAAAGACAATGTAAAATAGAAAATGTACATATAGAAATTAACTACAAGTCAGAGCATCAATAACGATTAAGTTGTGAAAAAATAATTAGTTAATAATAATTAATTAATTTTAATGACAAGACAGTTTTGAAACATGAGAAAGAAATAATAAAAATAAAATTACATAAAAAATAATATATGCAAGAAACAAAATTAAAAATAACAAGAATAAAAAAATAAAAAATAAATAAAAATTAAAAATAAATACCTATACATAAATTAAAAAATACAGCGATTTGACTGGTTTACAAAAATATAACTTCCATTAAGGAATAGTGTTGAAATAAGTATTTTACGTAATCCACAAAATTCGCCAAAGTTAATATTAAATATATCGATATCACCTAAGTTTTGGTTTCCCATAGTGTGAAACCGTTGTATTGGGGAGTTTGCAATGTAATTGCGCTTATGTGTGTTGCAGTGGAATAGTGTATTTTGAATCATGAATCAAATAATTATTTGATGTAAAATGAGACGTAAGTAATGAACGAAGAAAGAGGTATAAGGAGAATATATGACATGGAAGTAATAATGGTCGAAGAAATCTGGTACAAATAAATAGTTATGTGTGGTAAAATGTGCCGTTAGTGATGAACAAAGTAATAATGGTCGAAAAATCTAATACAAATAAATACTTATGTGTGGTAAAATGTGCCGTTAGTGATGAACAAAAAAAGAGGTCTAAGGAGAATATATGACGTGAAAGTGAATGGCGGGAGAAATAGAGTATACCCAAGGAAGACATGGAGTGATCAAGTGAAAAAAACACTTATTACAATACAATAATGTTATTTCCACATTAAAATTTCAACAGTTTTCAGGTATACTATATAATTCACAAACTCAAAACTTTTCTCATAACATTCGAAACCATTCATAACCCATAAAGCTAGTATGTAATAAAAACTTATTTAATTCAGAATCGACGTTCGTTGATAACATATTTCTACACGATTAATACTTTTGCAAGCGATAATATTTTTCACTGGAGTTCCTAATTAGGTACCTAAACTAAACCAACTAAATGAATGTGTAATACCTCCATTATTTTTATTGCACACTTAAACGTGAGGTGTTTATTTATGCTGCAAACTAAAAGTTAGTTAAATATTGAAGACAATATTAGTGATTTCTAAACGAAAATCTGAAACAGAAAAATCAGAAAAGGAAACGGTCACATCTGGGACTCGAACCCAGGACCCCTGCCTTTCCGGGACAGTGCTCTACCAACTGCGCTAATGGGACCCTATTCTCCTCGGTCACTTTTAACTGTATCATACTTCGAATAAGAACTACTAACATTGTCTTCATTTTTTTTTTTTCACCGCACATTTTTATTGGCAACTATCTTTATGTATGATCGCAAGATTCAACCCGAACTAAATGAAATCCAGCCAGCGTCTTTTAGATAAACCTACCTTATTTTTTATTTAATGTGCGACATCTGTTGACTTTTCTGCAAGTCTAGAATGAATATTTATTTTTCGGAATAACTTTATTGAGTAAAACCTCAAATTGTAATATTTAAATATTGAAGACAATATTAGTGATTTCTAAACGAAAATCTGAAACAGAAAAATCAGAAAAGGAAACGGTCACATCTGGGACTTGAACCCAGGACCCCTGTCTTTCCGGGACAGTGCTCTACCAACTGCGCTAATGGGACCCTATTCTCCTCGGTCACTTTTAACTGTATCATACTTCGAATAAGAACTACTAACATTGTATTTAGTTCGGGTTGAATCTTGCGATCATACATAAAGATAGTTGCCAATAAAAATGTGCGGTGAAAAAAAAAAAAAATGAAGACAATGTTAGTAGTTCTTATTCGAAGTATGATACAGTTAAAAGTGACCGAGGAGAATAGGGTCCCATTAGCGCAGTTGGTAGAGCACTGTCCCGGAAAGACAGGGGTCCTGGGTTCGAGTCCCAGATGTGACCGTTTCCTTTTCTGATTTTTCTGTTTCAGATTTTCGTTTAGAAATCACTAATATTGTCTTCAATATTTAAATATTACAATTTGAGGTTTTACTCAATAAAGTTATTCCGAAAAATAAATAAAAGTTAGTTTTTTTTACCTGAACCGTGGATGGATAACAAATGAACTGTCACTGCGGTTCCAGTTACCGCGATTTATAGAAGAGACTAGTGATGGGAAGGATCGAAACATGAAAAGATGTTTTAATCGAAACATGATAAGATATTTTAATCGAAACATCAAAAGACTCGAATGATTAACCGATTGAATCGCTCGGAGTTCAGAAGAAGCAGTAGCTGCGGACGGAGGCAGCGTTTTTTGTATCGGGGGGAGGGGAGGAGACCATAAAGTATGGTACATTGGTATGGCAATATGTTGGTAGGTAAGTACTGCATTTGAAAAAAATGGACTAAAGCAGTGTTTTCGTACTGCTAATGATTTTTATTGTTTACCTAGCACATACACAATATATGGTACTTTGGTACGAAAACCGATGTTTTCATTCTAGTAATGATTCACAACAAATATATACATAACCTTAAAATACATGTTAACCTTAGATTATTAATACAGCGCCATCGAGATTATTATTAATAAAAAATAAAAATAAATTGTTCACATACTCGTAGATTCTTCGGTTGGCAAATAATATTGTAATTAAACATCTAATACCTAACAATCCAACATTTGCCAAATACCAAAGAATAATTGCTTAATCCCAAATGCATATCAAATTATATAGGTACCCACGGCAATATCTCGTTTGCCAAGCAATCCGAGATATTTTTGACGTATCTCGGATTTGGGAATCGATGAATTCTGACCAATGACGTGACTGCTTTAGTATTGATTAATTCTTACCAATGAAGTAATGGCTGCGGTTTCGAATGATTTTTGACAGAATCGATTCCTTGTTTGATGACGATTCAAAACGATTGTCTCGGACTATGTGATGATTTTTGACAGTGTCGATTCCTTGTTCGATGACGTTTCAAAACGATTTGAGAATCGATTTGTTCATGAAAATATTTCGATGGTCAAAAAGATCGAGTAAATCATTGATGATTTATCGATTATGCCCATCGCTACCAGAGACCGATGTGGAACCTGTTCTTAATTCAGTTACTTTTGAAACCGGTTCCTCAGAAAAAAAATCATGGGGTCGTTAGCGGCTAGAGAAAAAGAAAGTTCGCAAAAATTTCAAAATAAGTCTAACATTTTTCATGGTAAAAATTCAAAAAGTCTTAGGTGTTGATACAAATAATACCGTCAAACTGTCAGAAAAGCACAGCCCAAATAACTGGGATACGAATATCGACCATCTCTACATCTCTAGTCTCTAGTCTCTAGCGAGAAAAGAAGCAAAAGCAAATCGATAGCGAACTTGGTTCGTTGCGTCGATGTGTCGGTCTGCCGCCGTTTGCGCCGAATTTGTGTTTTTCTTCATACCGAATTTATTGTGCACTGTGTTTTTGTTTGAATGATGCGTTTCAAAGAGATGTGTCGCACCTGTATGTGCGTTGGCCACGAACTGCATCCTTTGTTTCTGCAGAAGAACAGTTCAGTTAAGGGACTGCCTCACGTCTCCGAAATGGTCATGGCGATTTCGTCTGTCAGGGTAAGATTTAAACTAAACATAATTTGTTTTGTCCGTAATGAATTAGGTCCTCGGGGCCTTTTTCCAGTTTGCAGGTTTCTAGTTTTGAACATCGTATTGACCAGACGCTAAAAGAAGCAGGAGCCATCTTTGTTTTGTTTGTCGTCTGTCACTTTACAGTATCATTAATTTATGCCTTTATTATTGTATTTAGGTTCGTTTTTAGTGTTTGTTATACTCGAGGGAATGCCATTCCAATGTACAGTAATTATTCACATCAAGACTTCCCGAATAAAGCATAGCTTGTTTTAATTGTAATTTAATTTAATTGTGTCCCAAGATCGAGTTGCTTGGCGGTCCGTCCTCTCTGCATACCCCTTCTAGTAAACTGCATGATGGTTAGTTAGTCAGTTGTTTGTAATTTTCTCGGTGATTAAGATAATTTGGTTATCCCAATAACGAAAATAGTGCAGTAAAAAGACGTGATTCCGAGAGCAGAAACATGAAAACATGATTTCCATACCTCTGTTAGTAGCAGTAACTCCATGTCTACGTCTGTCAGAGTTGAAAAACACTAGTGTTATTTTTTTTGAATGGTTGACCATTGATTTTTAGGCTTAATTAAAGAAACTATAACTTGAATATTGACTTTGAAATTTGATGAATTCTTTCAATTTTTGAAACAACCCTTCTGCCTGCTCCAGTTCATTTATACATGTCGCCTGCGCAGGCACACCAGAGCATGTGGTGGTGTCTGGCACGCACTAACCTGTGGGCGCTTAGTAAGAATCCTTTTGCAGAACACTGCATATAGCTTCACATGTTTGAGGTATAATATAACTGACAGCTTGGGGTGATATTATTGTAGAATATTTGAGATCTTCTAGTTAAAATAAATCTCAGCGTTCCAGTAATGTATAGTTCTAGAATGGATAAAAAGTGATTATTTACATTAACCAGTAGGAGCCGGCAAGAAAATGCAATGAATAAAAATACTAATATCCAAAGGCAAAATGAATTTATAAGATCGACACTGCAATTACAGTGCTTCGTGATGAGCGTGGTCACAATTCTTGAACACTGCAATGCATTCGGCTACGGCTCCTAAGAGTTAATTTTCTTACTTATTCTCATAAATTGAATTTTCAAGTCGCACTTAACCATCGATAATTACTTTCATTCGATCTCAAGTAATTATGCCAATCTTTTGGTTCAATTAGCAGTTTACCTGTGATTAAATATTCCTTTTTAGCAACCATTGTTTATATGATTTACTATGTTTTAAGGTGATTTTTTTTTGCAAACCGAACACCGCTAACACATTGTCTGTCAACGCCATATTTCTCAACTGTAAGGATTTCAGGTCTGCCTTAATTTGTGGGCGCTCCAGGCGAATCCGGCGTACCTGCGCAGGTCACCTGTTCATTTTCACAGGATGTGTTTGCCTGAGCGTCTGGAGCCGGCATTTGTGGTTATTTTTAAAATAATTTAGGTTCCTGTTACCCAGATGTTCATTTTCAACATTGTTTTACACTCTCATCTCATGAATATTTTCTACATGTTATTCTACTATAGGAAAATTTACATTCTATTACCAAAAATTACAAAAATCACAGGCAAGCGGCCTGGATTGGAGATTCGAGTCCCGAAAGAATTAAAATTTATGAATATTAGAATAGTCTACCACAGGCCTTAGGCGGTGGAATTTAGACATCTATTGATAAAATTGGAAAGCATTAAATCAGCGTTCTACTAATGAAAACTGTAATACGCGGGAATGTTCGAAAAAATTCAAATAAATGTTTTAGAAAAGGTAAAGAAAAATGGCATATTATGGCGTGCGATCGCTCAACACTTTTTGTAAACTTGGCACTATATGCCGAAAATTGCCTGAGTGACTATAAAACTACAGTATTTAAAAATGAAATGATGTTTGGTTTTATAATTCGTATTGTTAATTATTATTTTCATGTTTATATTTTGTTTAACAAATCCACTTTTGATAAGAACGTATAGTTTTTTCAAGTGAAAATTCATACCAATCTTGACCTCTGTAGGTCTAGCAAGTATGCAACTTTGGTCAGTTCTAGCCATGTACACCTTGAGAACAATTTATTGTCAGTTGATAGTGTGGAAGTTTGTATGAAAAGTCATTGTCATTAGTTGTACATATTTTTAACATGTGGTATGAGCTGTGTAACCACAGACATAGGAATTAATAGACGAGAAGATAATGGCGAGGGGTAAAATCAACTGTTGAAGAACGAAGGGGGTAAAGCTGACTGTGATTCGTCAATAAATCAATCTGACAGTAAATAGGCATCTCGCATTATAATATCACCATTTAGTTCTTAAAAGTAAAATCTGCTTTTGAATGAATAGACATTTTTACATGGGAGCGCAAATTACTCGCCACGTTATGAACAAATTTGCGAAGTCCAAATTCGGCAAAAAATTTCTTCTATTTTCAGAGTCGAATATTTCGTTTAAGTATTTAGTTAAGACACTTTTATAAATGTTCATAATTTACTTCCCAGCAACCAACCAGCTTTGTGTTTCGCGTCCAGACGTTTCTCGATGTGATAGTATATGTTTCTACAACTGATCCATATTATACGATGTGAATATGCTTAAAATAAAGTAAAATAATGCTTATATATGGAATGTAATACGACAATTGGGTTTATTCTCTTTTTCACATCTATTTTTACAAGTTTTCATAGCACAAGTCAACATTTTGCCGTGTTATTTCGTAAAATGAACCGATGATGCCTCGACCATAGTTCACACAAGAATGATGACGTCACGTTTTCAAATTTCACTTGAGGCCATACGCGAGCACAGCCGGCTCCAATGGAACCGGTATGGGGAGTGGGGAATAATACGCTTTTAATCACTTAGGGCAGGTCTACTAATATTCATATGTCTATGTGTGTAACCAATTTAATAGTGATGTAATGCTATCTTTAATTGATTGGATTCTAGTTAAAACCGAATGACGGTCTGCCCGGACAAGTCTGCATGCAGTGTATCAAAACTGTGGAACTGATCCTCCATTTTAGAGACCTATCTGAAAAGTCAGAATCACTGTATCGAAAGTATCTTTCCGAGAGAAACATTCACACCCTGACACCCCCGGAGGACGCCACGACGCTCGTCAAGCAGGAAGACTCCTTTGACACTGACGACTACACTGATGACTTCCTAATTTACAAGACTGAAACAGAATTGCCTGTGGAAGGGCCAAAGGAAGAAACGCTTCCTCTTTCTGATATTAAAAGTAAGTAGCAGTTGTCCCATGTCACACTTATCACACTCGTTTATCCAAACAATAGTCAAAACATAATGAGATCACCTGTTGTACGCACTCTTTTCTGATGTGTTTTATTTTTAATATCTTTAGCTATTTTCTGTTGCAGGGAAATCGAAGGTTAGATCATGCGATTCGTGCGACAAGACTTATTTGACCCGCAAGGCTCTAAGGCGGCATGCGCTGATCCACAAGGCCAGTCGCTTCTCCTGTATGAAGCACTGCAAGAGTGTGTTCTCCAGAAGGGACCACCTCAAGAAGCACCTGCAGACGGTGCATGCTGCGGAAGACATTGACACTTTCCTGAATGCTCTTTCAGCTAAGGTAAATATCACCGGTTTGTTATCCATATATTGTACATGTATGCCCGGTAGACGCAAAACCTACTCCACTGATTTCGTTGAAATGTCAAAGTCTCCAGGACTCCCGAGGAAGACTTTCGCATTATCTCTGCACTGGAAAGAGATACCTAGTCGAATTAAAGTCATTATACTTTAGTTTTTTAATGCGGTTTACATACTTCATGATACTACATCAAGTAAACGATAGAAAAGTCGGGGTGCCTGAGTGAAGATTATTTGTAAAAAGCGGCGTACGTGATAAATGAAGAAAGGGGTTTAGTTAAGTAGAATGTATGCACCGCAACAAGCCCCCAACCCGGAAGAACTATAATGCTTTATTGATACTATCAGATTGTTTAAAGTGAGGCTTAATGTGTTTGCAGACGAAGGTGAAATATGACTGCGAGCATTGCGGTGTGGATGCCCCCAGCAAGGTGGCTATGGCCAAGCACCTGCGCGCCTGCCACCGCGACAAGCTGCCGCCACGGAAGAATGGCAACTGTGAACTCCATAGCAGTGACAAAGACTCTGAAGATGATACTAATTGTTACAACAACCAAGCCGAAGATTCTGAAGAAGTTACAAAAGTGGACACAAGACGAACGGTAATTAGTATATGCGCAGACCCATGAAAAATCACAGGATTTTATAATTGTAGGATTTGTAAAGTTTTTATTAAAAAAATACCTCAGGATCATTGAATTGCAAATACAAATGTTGCCAATTTTAGAGATATTTACCAAAAATATACATAATCTGTCAAAAATTTAAGCAAAAGAAATACACATTGGAATGTCCTGAAAATATATTGTGTTAGTTAGTTAAAATCACCAGAAAAATTAAAAAAGATGCAGGGGTTTAAAGAAATACAGGTCTTTTTTTTATTTATTTATCATTAAAATGCATACAACTAATAATAAAAAATACAGTTACTAAAAATAAATTTTATAATATTAAAAATAGATTAAAAGTAACAAAATATGCAAAAAGGTCTAAGAACCCATTGACATTTATTAGTTGGGCTGAAGTGTCTTGCGTAAAAATGTAAAATAGAGTGTAAAGTAAATATTCACTAAAATATAATCCTATTTAAACTAGGGATATAAATACTAACTGTTATGAACAACATAAATTTGAAAAAAGACATATTTTACAGAAATCTTTTTGTCCCTCGAAATGAAGATAATCCGGTTTAGAAAGTCTTTTTTTACGTCTATTATCTTCATTTTAATTTAGGCAATTCACTGTGTTTAAACATGCCAATTAATTTTTTCTTAAAACATTTACAACTTTCCGCGGTTCTAAATCGTTGAAGGACTGAAGTTTGTTGTTTTTGTGATTTTTATCCAGTGGATTTTACGTATTTGAGTCGTCGACTCACAAAACCCTCTGGAATTTTTCCAAAATTTGTAGTCACGAAAAACTGCTTGGAACACTATGCATATTAAAAGTATATACCTTTTATGCTAAATATCGACATAATTATACATTGTTCTTTTGGTATTTAGCGACAAATATTAATATGTTATTTATTTCCAATTTACTTTAAGCACTTTTTGTGACTGTACAAAACTCTCTGTTTTGTGCAGAGATTTCCAGAGCAGTTGCAAGACGACGACTCATTTCAAACATTATCTCTTGCATCTTTTTTTCATTTCTTCCAAACCTTTAGGAACCATCGGAAGTGAAATACGTTTTCGTTTTACAATTATCAACATACCTTTTTTTTTTCTTTTTTTTTTATAGTGAATACCTCACAAGAGTCCCAACTGCTCCCGTCTGGAGCCAGTGAGACTATGGCATCCCCAATTGGGGGATGTTGTGAGGCTGAAGGTAAGTGGGGAAGGGAAAGAGGAAGGTGGGGAAGTACCTGGCTATTCAGATCTAGTCACTAAACACAGCTAAAGCCATTTGGAGCAACGTTTCAATTCTGAATGGTGGTCTTACACCAGGGCGATACTGGTAGTATCTTCCACTCTCAATTAGGGATGCCATAGTCTCACTGGTTCTAGATGTTTGGTAGCAGTTGGAACTCTTTTTCTATTCACATAATATATTGAACATTTTCTCATACTAAACTCAAAAAAATATTTTTCAATGGCCCTAATTTATTAGAGCTCTTCAATATAATTGTTAAAAAAAAAAAACAAATTTAACTAAATTTTATTTGCGCACGCAGGTATTTGAAACCGTAACCTCCGGATTCGTAATCATGAGCCATCGGCCTCGGAGGCCGTCAATAAAGAAGCATTATTCTGAGCAAAATCTAGTCAACAACAAATCTTTAACCCTTCAGGCCTCTGGCATATTAACCGTTATATTTCTCAAAGATACTGTCAGAAAGTCTGAAAATTTGTGTGTATTTCTACTTTTCAATAAAATTCAAATAAATGGGATATTTCTGAATGTATCCGAAAATTAAAAGGAGATGAAATGAGTTTTCAAATGTTATTATTAAAAATAAACTTAATTTTTAAATTATATATTTTTAATCAAACACAATCTTTTAAAAATGGCTCACCTTACGGTTTTCTTCTAAACTAGAACTAAAATTACTGTTAACCAAAAAATTACATATTTTATTAGACAAATGTACTATAAATATTACTGCCACCTCACTTTTTTTTATTTCATATAAAAATAATTAATAAAAAATTAAAGTTTCATAAATTTCATTTCACCTCTATGAATACTTTGGTTTCATAGAGGTGTACATTTTAATTATTCTGCTGTTGACTTCTATATTTGAATATTAAGCTTGGTGTTTTCTCTTTCTTACACTTTTTAGTTAATATTTCTAACTATTACGGTAATAGTCCAAACGATGACCGTAAAAATTATATCCGATAGGCCACTTTAAATGCTTAAACCTTCTGCCAGATTTCTACTCAGGAGGAGTCCTGGAAAGCAACAAAAACATCTGCCTTGCCACTTTACTAAATCTGCCAACATTTAACATATATAAATTAATTCACTGTTAATTTACCCAGTAGTATCGAGAAGAAAACATTTAAAGTGCTCGCACCCGCCACCTGAAAGAAACATATTTGCGTACGCATTTGCAAAGACTTGGTGGATAGGAAATCTCAAATCCTGCAATTGTCCTACCTACCCTTTGTCACCATGACCGGTTTAATTGTTGCAAGATGTCAATAAGTGACATTATGCTCATTTGGAGCTCTGCAGAGCTCAGTATAAAATAGTAACTCAGACAGAATCAGGCAGACTGGCCCCAACTGTGACGGGTGAGTTCCCTTGTTATCCTATAATCCAATCTGGGCTTTTCTTATGTTCCAGAAGCCCAGGTTTAAACATTGAGGATTAAAAATAACAAATATATAACACTGCGTTTAACATAGTTCTGGGACTAGTCCTTCGGGTGTGTTGCGTAGGGCTTATTCCGGCATATTAAGCATACCAGCAAACTAATAGAGTGGAGTCGCAGTTTAGCTACTCCATAGCTGTTTGTTCCCAAAACCAAAAAAATTAGCCTAAGAAGTTAATGAGTAGTGGTGAAAATCAAAGTGTTTTAATTTATTTTATGATGTCACACACCACAAAGTGTAATTTTTGGTTCAGGTTGGGGAGGTGTCGGCGAGCGGGGGTGGCGCTATCGCCACCATCAAGGAGGAGCCACGAGGCGAAGACGGGGATCCCGGCGGCCTGGTGCTGGAAGTGCGCTACGAGTGTGCTCAGTGCGGGGCCGCCTACAACAGCCAGCACTCATACGCCGCACACATGACCAAGCACTCCCAGCCCGTGCCCAAAGGACAGACTACTTTCAGGTCTGTAATGAAGATAGTACGAATTTTTGACTGAAGTAAAAGGAATGTAAATGTTTAATTTTAAATTATAACACTAGGGTGTGTTATACATGTTATTAGCAGTTAATAATATTAATGGATGCCTGAAGTTTAAAAGTTGTCTCCACCATGAAGAATCTTGGAATCATATTTGATAGTAGGATGTTGTTTCATACTCGTATTGAGATGGCTTGTAGCACTTCATTGAGAATGCTGGGTTTGTTCTAAGTACTGCAAGAAATTTTAGAGATACCTGGGTTAAATGGTTGCCCTGTTTAATTATGCCACAAGCAAATTAATACAATGTGTTAGTGTGATTTATTTTTAAAAAAAATTATGACATGATCATATTATAATATACTCACAGTAGAATCCCGTTTATTAAAACCGCAATAATTCGAAAAATCATACGCACCGTAGAACCACGTTAATTCAAACTGCGATAATTCGAAAAATCCCGTATTTCGCCAAAACTAAATACCGGGAAAAAAAATTTCATACCAAATTCGAAGTTTATTTTTCTCACATAATTTCGTAAATCTGAATCTGACAGACAGCCGTGACAGTAAAATGTCATTTTACGTGGTTATTTTTTTTATTTTATTTATTTTTTATTTATTTATTTAACATCCAGAGGGCTTTTACATGGTTGGTAGTATAATTTTAATTTGACAGATACTTTGAAACATAAAAAATAAGAATAAAATTACATTTGATAAAAGCTATGCAACAAGTCATACAAACACAAGAAACAAAAACAGAAAATTACAGCTATTTGTAGGTTTACATGATGTGTTTAGGAGTATTGTTGAAATAAATGTTTTAAATGATCCACAAAACTTGCCAAGTTGGTATTGAATATGTCAACATCACTAAAGTAATGATTTCCCATGGTGTGAAGTCGTTGTACCGGAGAGTGGGCAATGTACTTACGCTTATGTGTGCTGCTGTAGAATATTGTATTTTGTCGTGTTGTTACTGTGGGTGTATGTATGTTTATAAGTTGCAGGAGTTCACAACAGTCGAATTTAGAGTTAAGTATTTTGAATAAGAACGTTAAATCGTTTATTTTACGTCTATCTTCTAATGTATGTATTTTTAGAGTATTTAATAAGAAATTGTATTTTAAGTCTTATGGTTATGGTTATGCATCCTCCTTACACATATTTTTATGTATTAAATCTGAATCGATTTTTACTGCAATATCCGAGTTCTAAATTCCGGCCTCAGCCTAGAAAATTCAATTTACGAAGAAATATATCGTATTTTCACGAATTTACATCAAATATCTGATTTTTAAGTCCCGGACGCGATGGTAATCGGCCGGGAAATTTCGATTTTTACTCATATTTATATATTGTTATTTTTAAGAATTTACTTTGAATGTCTGAATTTAAAAGGCGGGCCGTGATGGAAATGGGCCGCAAAATTTCGATTTATGCAGAAATTATCGTATTTTTTCAAATTTACTCGAATTTCTGAATTTAAATGGCCGGCCGCGACAGAAATCAGTCATGGAATTTCAGTTTATGCAGGAATTTATTGTGTTTTTACGAACTTACTTAGAATATCTATGTTTAACCCTTAGGATACGACCAACTACAATATCAGTTCAGTGAAATCATGACCAGTGGCAGCTCGTGACTTTTGGGTGTACTAGAGTGCTAATATTATAAAAAATGGCATTTCTGATGTTGTTTTAGCTGAAAACGATTTTTTATTTTTTTTCGAAAATCGATTTTTTGTATGAAGATTTTCAGGAAATTTCAGTGTAGCCGTGCGCCGCACGGAATTCCCGAAAATCTTCATACAAAAAATCAATTTTTCGAAAAAAAAATAAAAAATTGTTTTCACCTACAACAACATCAATTAAGCCATTTTATCTAATATTAGCACTTATTATTATTATTAACCCAAAAGTCACGAGCCGCCACTGATCATGACTACCTTCATGTGCACTGAAATGTGCAGTGTATAGAGCTAGGTTTTAGAAGTTTTTAACGCATTTCAATATTATCCATGAAAATTCCTAAGTTTAACGTTGACATTGTAAATGCCTATCAATTATTTCAAATATAATTTTCAATATTGTACACATATGGCTTTGAGATATTAACAAAATATTAATCGTCTTCTAAGGGTTAAAGAGCCTGCTGTGTGGTAATCGGCTGGGAAATTTTGATTTCTGCAGAAATGCATGGTATTTTTTACTAATTTAATTCGATTACCCAATCTGAATAGCCGGCTGCGAAATTTGTTTTTTTATGTCCCGTAGATTTCTAATTAACGAGGTTCTACTGTATTATTTTTTTGGTATGCAGTTAAAAATCTAATTTTAATTTTTTCTGTCCTGATTTAACTAAGTACATACTGTTATTGAACCTAGTACTAATGTTTATTAAATGATTTCAGATGCAATGTTTGCGATAAAGTATTCCATAAAAGAAAAAACCTCAAGCAACACTCCCTAACACATAATAAGGAGAAGGCAAATAAATGCACCCTGTGCTGCAGGTAATTTGTTCATTATTTGTCCCACAAATTTTCTGAAAAAAGTGAACACACAACCAGTGGCGGCTCGTGACTTTTGGGTGTACTAGACTGCTAATATTAAATAAAATTGCATTATTGATGTTGTGGGTGAAACCTTTTTTTTTCCAAAATGATATTTTTTTTTTATTTGAGACACAAAATAATAAATAGAAAATTAATATTTTCTGGAAATTTCAGTTTGGCAGTGCACTGCACCGATTTCCTGAAAATCTTAAAAAATAAAAAACCTTTACGGCTACAACAACATCAGCAATGCCGTTTTATTTTATTATTAGCACTCTAGTACACCCAAAAGTCACGAACCGCCACTGCACACAACTTTGTGATCTAACCAAAATAACAGTAGAATAATAATTATACAAAAATATTTTATTGAACCGGTGAATGCCAGCCATAATATCTTCATAATAGGCTAGCTTTACACTCGTAAGTTTAATTTACCGCTTACATTAGTTTTTGAGTAGTTTCTTACAAGTGTATTTTCAATTCTAGGTAAGATGGCTTCACGTTAACAACGTGTTGCTACGATTCTCAATTGTTGTTGCAGACTGACACATGTTTGGCAGTTTGTAAAATGTCGACTACTAGAATCATACTAAAATTATCTTAAAATCTGTGTGTTTTCAGTTTACACATTGTCGTATAAAGTGTTGTAGGTTAAAAACATTCAAAAAGACAAAATAATATTACGAATGCCACAAAGTAATTTGCGTGTAATGGAAAATTTCCATAAATTATTGGTAAGTATTATGTACTTCAATCAATCTGGCGTATGAAAATACCAACAGATTGTGTTTTATTTAGTATCATTTTGGGGTAAAATTACATACATATTCATAGTTTTTAGTATAGAAAAAAAATCCTTTGAAAACCTACCATTTAATTTTTAGCATCGATGTCTAGGTGCCATTGCAAACTTACCACAAGCGTTTCAATTTATTAAACTGATTTCACAAGCTGTGAGTTCACGTGGACACAATTAGAGCTGTCAAAAAAATTATGTTTCTTATGACTTCTAAGTAAGTTGCAATATTATTTACGTTAAGTAATTTACAATGCCATTTGCGCTGGTAATTTTACACTTTGACATTGTGAAAAACCTAAATAAATATATGTTCTTGCAATGCCCTTTAGAGCAAATGAAAAACGTTAACGAGAGTTGGTATTTGATTGCAGAGCTTTCACCAGACCCGACCAACTTATCTTGCACATGAATAATCACACGGGCAAGAAGCGACACCAGTGCACCCACTGTGAGAAAGGTGAGGATGAGCTATTCTTTCCTTTATTGTCAACCATTTAAGAAGGAAGAAATCGCTTCTTATCTTTAATTTTTGTTCCAGGTTTCAACATGCTCTCCACATTGAAGGACCACCTCAGAACTCACAGTGGCGAGAGACCCTTTCTGTGCTCCATTTGTGGAAAAGGTAAAATACAGTAATGCAATGAGCCAATCAGTGGTAAGATGAATGTGTGTATTTTGACATTCAGTGTTTTGCAGGGTTCACTCAGAACACTAACTTGAAGCAGCACTTGATGCGCCACTCGGCCACCAAGCCCTTCACCTGCCCGACTTGCCTCAACAAGTTTGTGTCCAAGGGGGAGCTAGACGCACACCTTCGAAAGCACACGGGCGAGCACCCCTTTGTGTGCAGCACCTGTGGCACAGGCTTCACCACCTCCAGCTCTTTGGTAAGCAACCAAACACTGTTCTTTAGCCAACGCGTCTTTTGCTGTTATTGTCTTTGTATTCATTCTAATTATCATAACTTTTCCCTAAACTACAGCGATTTTATTAAGTCGGGTTTTTGATTTTTCATTGCTGGCAATCTTTTTCGTGGCGTATATTTTTCTATTGCAATCCTAAAGCGCCCTAGAGACGATCATTATAAATTGTCAATAACTCTTTCCAAGCGCGCCTCGTGAGCTAGACAAGTGTGAACAATATCAAAACAATAAAAACTGTATCAAACAACAGTTAAACACATAGCACACAATAGAAATGTCCCAATATATTATTATATTATAACAAAAATTTTAAATTTTATGACATTCTTTATCTTTATTATTATTAGAATTGTACAAATTTTTTTTACAATGTTTTCAATTAAATTTGGCTCTTATCCGGTTTTTACAAAAAAATGTTTTATGCACTATAGAAAGTTCAGAAAGCAAATTATTATTAGACATTGAGACATTTACTTGGCGGTGTGTCATGGAGTGGAAGGCGGAGTGTTTTTGTGCGACTGTGTGATTGGAGGTCTTGTGGATTACTATGTCAGTGTATGTGGTTTTGCGATATATATCAAAATCGATTTTATTATTTGTAATAATATGGTCCAAAAAGTTTAGAGTATCGTGGCCTATTGCAATTGTAAATTTTATTTGATTATGAAAACAATTAAAAAGGTTAAGGACGGATTGTTTCGGAGAATTTGAACAATTCATCAAATTTCAACGTTCATTTACGGGTTCTGTGAAAGTCCTATTCAAATTCTGTTATTATATCATTATAGGCTAGTTGCTTGACAGAACTTTCACAGAACTTGAAAATTAACTTTGAAATTTGAAGAATTGTTCAAGTTCTCCGAAACAACCCGTCGTAAGAAAGTTGTTGAGTTGACGTTCCGATCCTGTCCAAATGCAGAGGATATCGCCCACATACCTGGGACCCAATTTTCATTTCAGTAGACAACTGCTCGCATGCGATAATTATCTACGTTGTCTATGGTTTTTCTATCATCGAGTAATTATCTACTAATTTTCGATAGAAAGCGTATTTTGGAATTTCTAATAGATAATTATCTATTACAAAGCAGTAGATAATTGGACTATTGGTTTTAGTAGTAGTTCAACTGTCAAAAAGTGTTACTTGTACGGTTTGCGTGTGTCGTATTTTTGTTAATTATTATAAAAATTGTGAGTTTTGAAGATTTGATGCACATATAAGCGATCGAAGTCATGGAACAGGCCGAATATTTAACTGAAAGGCCACCAAGAAATTTTTTTTCAAGAAATGATGCATTTAGTCTGAGTAATGAACTGTTCATAAAAAATTTTCGACTATCTAAACAATTGGTGCTCAAATTAATTGATCTATTGTCGCCTTTGATGAAAGAACCGTATAAAATCAAGTCTGTAGATGTTAAAACGAAGGTAAGAACGATTAATGATCCCCGTTATATGCAAACAAATCATTTTTTGTACTCAAATCAGTGATATGATAATAAAACATTGTTTTTTTTCAGATTTTAATTGCGTTGAATTTTTTTGGCACAGGATCTTACCAACATCCTGTTGGGTCAAATTACTACTTCTTCAACGAACAACAAAGTGAATTGAAAATTGACAGTCGTAAACAGATGTATATAGAAAAATGTATCAAATCTATGGAGTTAAATACACGGGTTACCATATAAAAAAATAAAATTGCCACATTTTTATGTTGGTATTAATATCGGTTGTTTTACATTATCTACGACGGTCGAAAATACACATTTATCGAAACAGTAGACAATTTATCGTGCGCGATCCTCGCATGCGAGCAATTGCCTACTGAAATGAAAATTGGGTCCCTGGTCCATAGTAAAATATTTCTTTAAAGGGTGGATGTTTAATTAAAAACAGTTGATTCCAAATCATTCACAAATATATTAGCAATTAGAGGGCTGGTAGGGGCTCCCATTGTTAGTCCCTCTTTTTGTTGATGCCCTTATCGTACTGAAAATAATTTTGATTTAAAACTAAGTAAAAGAGTTAGATCACTAGAAAGAAATTTAGAGTCCTCCGATAATTTTTGCTTTTCTTTCAGTAATAGGTACCTTTCAACACTTGGTAATATATAATGTTCACCCATTGTTTTGTAATGTTAAGTTAGTATATTTTTCCCTGAGGAAGGAACGGTTGTTCCGAGACCGGTTGGCGTATATAGTAGTAATTTTGTTGCAATTATTGTTGTGCTTTGTGTGGACTGTCTGGATGAAGCTATTGACAATTTACGAGGGTGGTCTAAAAAGTTTCCGACCTAACAATGAATCAAGGTTTTTTTTCCCAAGTTTTTTTATTTATTTTTCTACATAGTCTCCTTGTAACTCTACACTCTTCTCCCAGCGATGCTCCCATCTCTCTAACCCATCCAAATAGTACTCGGCGATTTTCTCTGCAAAATAATTGTTCACAGAGGTGATTGCCTCCTCATTTGACGAAAATCTCTGTCCTCCGAGCGCAGTTTTTAGATTAGGAAACAAAAAGAAGTCGCTTGGGGATAGATCTGGTGAGAAAGGCGGATGGTCAAGCAGTTCAAACCGTAATTTGTGGATTTTTGCCATGACAACCGCTGAGGTGTGAGACGGCGCATTGTCTTGGTGAAACGGGATTTTCTTTTTCTGCAAATGTGGCTATTTCTCCGCAATTTCTGCCTTCAGCTTGTCAAGTAATGATGCGTAGTATGCTCCTGTTATAGTTTTTTTCCTTTTTGAAGATAATCAATTAAATAACTCCATGACTATCCCAAAAAACAGTCGCCATCCCTTTCCCAGCCGAGAAAACAGTTTTTGCTTTTTTTGGAGCCGGTTCCCCCTTTGCAGTCCACTGTTTTGACAGTATTTTTGTTTCGGGCGTATAATTGTGTAACCAAGTTTCATCTACAGTAATTAATCGGAGCCAAAACTCGGATTTTTTGCTCCTAAACTGCGCCAACAGAGCGTTGGAAATGTTCCTTCGAACACGTTTTTGGTCTAACGTGAACAAACGCGGCACCCAACGCGCGGACAGCTTTCTCATGTCTAAATCTTGATTTAATATGTGACAGACACGTTCTTTGAACATTTTCTTAACCTCTGCTATCTCTCTCATTTTAATTCGGCGGTCGTCTAACACTATTTGGTGAAGTTTAGCTATGTTATCGTCAGTAGTTGCAGTTTTTGAACATCTCGAACGTTCATCGTCTCCCAAGCTCCTACGGCCACGTTTATATTCAGCTGCCCAAAATTTCACTGTGGTAAATGATGGTGCAGAGTCCCCATACACAGAGTCCAACTCATCTTTGATTTGCGTAGTCGTTTTGCCTTTCAAAAACAAAAATTTAATAACAGCTCGATACTCAATTTTTCCATTTTCACAAAAACACACACATCGACTCATCTAAAAACTGCGCGTCCAAAATGGCCGAAACTTTGGTGAGTAACTGTCAAAAGATGCACTATAACTATATTCACTAGCTTTTTTTTACGAGTACCGCCATCTTTGCGTTGAGGTCGGAAACATTTCAGACCACCCTCGTATATTGACCCTCTCCGAGGCCCTTTAATCCCACCACAAACTCTGTAAATATTTTGACAGCTCCCGTTTCGGCCGCACGGGATCCAATAGTATTTTTATTTTGTTTGAGGCCAACCTATTGGATAAAATAAAAATCTTTAAATATAATACCTATTTTAGGTTTGTATATTGTTTTTGAGTTAAATTTGAACAGCCTTATCAGTTAGCGTTATATTCTGGACAACGGCCGTAAGTCTTTCTCAAAAAACATTTACTAATCTAAAATAAGTGCTTCATGTGTTTTTATTTAGCAGCTCGGCCCTGACTTGATGCATTGCGATGATTGTCTTGTGTTCTATATATGTTTACTTTTTAAATCACCCTGCAGAAGAGATTTTTTCTACTAATCTTCAGTTTCCTTTGAATTGTTCTCATTGTGGTTTAGCCAAGATTTCTAACCAATTCTATTTTCCAAACATCATTTCATCCAACAAAAATATTATTTTCCCCCTTAAATGGCTGCATATTAAAGTTGTTGTTTATTCAGTGCACTGCTGGAATCTATGAACAGATGTTGCAAGCGTAAGGATTTAAGGAAGGCATCAGGTATCAACTGGCTGTATAAATATTATGACTGTAACATGCGCTCCTACTCTAAACGTATTGAGATATCATATGTTTAGCATTTTTTTCAATTCCATATTAACATGTTACATAATAAATATGTTTGTAACAGGCTTATTTTATGTAACTCAATGTGTTTATGTATTGACACATTAGGTTAGTGGATATGTAAGAAGCATTTTAACTCTGTCCTCAGGTAAAACACAAGAGGATCCACTCGGGCGAGCGGCCATATGTGTGCGACCTTTGCCCTCAGCGTTTCACAGCACTCGGTACCCTGAAGAATCACCGCCGAACGCACACTGGCGAGAAGCCATATGCCTGCACACATTGCATCCGAGCCTTCGCTCAGAAGAGTGACTTGGTAAGCATTCTGTCTATAGCCACTTATAGGCAAGGCCGTACGTGTGCGATCTTTGCTGGCAGCGTTTCACGGCACTCGGCAAGGTGAAGATTGATCACCGAATATACACCGGCAAGAAGCCCTTTGTCTGCACATAATATAACTTTACTTAATTCTATAATTCTTGTTATTATTTTTTAATATAAAGCACATTGATTTGCAGGTGTCTCACATCCGTACGCACACCGGCGAGCGGCCATATGTGTGCTCCACATGCGGTTCCCCCTACCAACAGTCCTCTGCGCTGAAGGCTCACATCAAGGCTCACCATTCCACCAGTAAGGCACACACATATTTATACATATTTGTAATTATTCCAGTCAGCCAGTGTTCATTGTAATTAATGCTATGAATGTTCCAGATGCCAAAGTGCCCCTCAACGTAGTGATGGAATCGCAGCTCACTGACATCCAAAGTGCGTACCGAACTGCCATAGACAATTCCCAGAGCCCTCACTTCCCCAACCCGTGAAACTCTAACACACAAACATAACTGATTAAGCACATATGACAGTTAACTGATATTTTATATGATACAACAGATCTAACCTGGTTATCTGAACTGATTCTTTGGATATGATATTTTAGCATTTTCGTCATTTTCTTATCTTACAATTTATATAATATTTACATAAATATCCTGATTTTATGAACAGTAATATAATTATTAATAATATTTATTATAATATTACTGCTCATAAAATCAGGAGATCAGCCGGAGATATACGTTTTTTTTGCAAATTGGCCAAGTAAGCTCCAATAAGAATTAAAAAACCATTTTTAAAAACTTATTACATAACAGTGTGGAAGTCATCCCCGACTTCTGCCACCATTCACATTTGCGTCATATATTCTCCTTACTCTCCTTTCTTCATTCATTCGGTCTACGTGCCCAAACCATTTAAGCGTCCCTTTCTTAATCTTACTCATTACGCTTACTTTAGCCTTGCATTCTTTGTGGATCTCCACATTCCTCACACGATCATACATGGTTTTACCACTCATACGCTTCATAAATACATTTCTACAGCATTCAGTCTACTTTCTTCCTTCCTCTGCCAGTTCCATGCCTCACTTCCATACATCAGGGCAGGTCCCAGCACTCCATTGTGGACTGCTAGCTTCGCTTCTTTGGACAATTTTTTTGTTAGCGCCAACTGCGTTCAGTCCTCCAAATGGAGTTACCTGCATTTACCCTTCTTTCAATATCTCTGTCAGCCTTCCCATCTCTCGTAAACATACTTCCTAAATACACCAACTCATCCTGCTCCAAGTATTCATCATTCACAACTATATTGCACACTGTTTTTTTTCATACTCTGTCTTTAACTTGGAATTAATTTAACTAAGAATTGTGTACCTAATACAAGATGACGAAACGTCATTGAACAAAGAATCGATTCTGTCAAAAATCATCACACAGTCCGAGACAATCTTTTAAAAACATCATAAAACGAGGAAACGATTCTGTCAAAAATCATCACACAGACCGAGACAATCGTTTTTTCAAAACACATTGAAATAGAATCGATTCTGTTAAAAGTCATCACTCAGTCCGAGACAATCATTTTGAAACATTATCAAACGAGGAATCGATTCTCTAAAAAATCATCACACAGTCCTAGACAATCGTTTTTAAAATCATTCGAAACCACAGCCATCATGTCATTGGTCAGAATTAATCGAGGTCAAAGCAGTCACGTCATTGGTCAGAATACATCAACTCCGAGAAACATCAAAAATATCTCAGATATTGCTCCATAAAGAATCTTAAGGTTGAATGTATTTTAAGGTTATGTATGTATTTTATGTGAAAGATGCAATCGGCCTGATATGTATATAAATATTATATTTGGTATTGTTTTAGTGTCCAGATTTTTATGTCCGTGGAGATGAAATATTTTCAATAATTCTTCTACTGAAGAATGACTTGACGGAATAATGAGAAATGTGGGGAGATTTCAAACCTCCAGTAGAAATATTCAAGTATATAGTATTTCCTTATAATTGGAAGTTGTTACGAAACTTATTTGTATTATTTATTCACTTTTAATGTAGGTATTACAAATTTAAAGTCATACGAAACGCATTCAAATTCGTAGTCATTCACATCATTATAAAATAATATTACGATAATTACGTTGCTATCTGCAAGTAAACAATAAACATCAATAGCAGTATAAAAACACTGGTTTAGCCCATTTTTGGAAAAGGCAGTACTTATCTACCGCCATAGTGCCATACCAATGTACCAAACTTTGTCTATGTGCCCCCCCCCCCTCCCTCAAATATCTGCCTCTGTCCGCAGCTACTGCTCCCGTTGAACTCAGATCGATTCTTTTGATGTTTCAATTAAAATATTTCGATCCTACCAATCTCTATTGCAAACGGAACATAAGTGTTGAAAGTACTGAAGGGTTATTGACTTTATTTCACTTTTTATGTTGAATTTTCACTGTGTTGAGTTATAATGGAATGATACAGCAAGGATTCAAATGCGAAAATACATTTTAAAAACTCGGATTAAATAAACTTTTTTTTTAAATATCAAAGAATCTTATCTACTTTATGTTGCATGTAAGAGTATTATTTCATTTTTTAATATTAACTCCACACAGTGGACCCTTTAGATGGATCTTTGAGGACACTGTGTGGAAGAAAGTGTTCATTAAGTTTAATCTAGCTTTTGGTACTTTATTTGTGAAATGTCATATTTTATATACTCATATGTATGTACGTGCTGTGTGAGAAAGATAATATGTAAATTATTTATTTTGTGATAAGTATGTTGTGTTCTCGTAAAACAAAATTTATAATAAGATTCCAGTGAATTCTGTAATCCTCGTACTTTTGTATCTTACCACTGTGTTATAATATAAAATGTAAATAATTGTGTATGTAAATAAAGCATTTAGATTAATTTATATTTATAATTTTATTTCAATGTATCTCATTAAGTTTTGGAGAAATAAAAATATTTAATTTGTAACTCATTTGACTTATTTATTTTCTAATCATTCATTCACCATCAGGGCATAATGTAAACAGTAATTGTCACAAAGCAGATTTAAACTAGTGATGCAATGAATATTCGGCTATTTGTATTGTGTTATTTATTATTTAAAATCAATCTGAAGCAAATTGTGGTGAATATAAATGAGTTTTTTTTTTTTAAGCTTCCAAAAATAGTCTCTCACGATTTAGGTTTCAATGAATGGGTCATTCACAATTGACCCAGGTCTACTCTACTGCAACATCGAGATGAATATATGTCTAGTTTATAGAAATAGTTCCTGTAACTAAAGGCTCTCGTGTGCGCACTTAATTTGAAGATGTGTTCTGAAATAGTTGCTGCAACTAGTCTCTTGTTTGCGGGAGCCCTATATATAAAAAAAATCTATGCATGTTTGATGCATTCTGATTCCACTGTGAATAATCTGAAAATTCCGAATTGCAATTTCTTGTCCAGGTTAGGATTTTTCAGTTTTGGGAACTGTTGGTGAGTTAATTTAGTCGTTTCTCCTTGACAAATTCTTCAACTCCATTATTACCTAGTACTTTGTGAAATGTGGCTTTCAAGGCTTGTAGAAGATTGCATTGAACGTTACCAAGTCAGTCTTTTCATGTCAAATGCATGTTTGTCCAACAGCACCATCTGTTTTTTTTTAAACAGCGCCATCTGTTGAACATAAAAGCAACACGCGCTATTGTACAGCTAGTTAATTCAATAAAATTGTTACTTAAAAAAAATCAAAATTAGTAAAAACTTTTTTTATTTCTGAAACATTGTATTATTACAACAATTAAAACTAAAGAAATGATGATACCTTTTGAGAGGGCAGTATTATAATACATGTATCTCTTTGTAATAAACCTATGTACACAGTAAATCCATAAAGAAAAAATTTAAACCCACAACAAATGTATGAGATCAAAATCCAACTCTAAAAAGGGAAACCAAATTTTGAAAGCTGAATTTTTTACAAGGTACTTTTATAGAATAATTTTATTTACTCCATTGCTAATTCACTAAAACGATTTTTAAGTTGGATATTTAAATGTTTTCTGTTTAAATGATTTTGTTTGTTTCAATAGAGAGAGGTCACTTCAAGAGACAATGTAAAAGATGTACATGAGTAGATATGTACATATTAAGTGAGGAGTGTTTGCCAGGACAGAGATGTTTGGCATTCAATCCTCTAAGCCTTGAACAGATCTTTTGCCCTTTAGATGATATTTCACAAAAATGGAGCTACTTCATCAAAATTATTTATATTTTTGAAAGAAAACAATGAAAATCAATAATAGAGGCAAGGCAATAAAAGTGTTATTCGCGTTAATATTTCCCTACATTTTTTAATAACTCTGAGTCTTTTTTTTAATAATTCACAGAGTTAGAGGTTAAGTCTTGTACATGATTAGTAATCTGTAATTATATAAATGCTTGATTTGGCCATTTATGGTAAAACCACTAAATGGAGAATTGGGAGATTCATTAAAATGCATTACTGTTTGCTAAACATACATATTTCTGATGAAAGTTAACAATGTTATATTGTCTGTCTAAAAGCATAGCTCACAGGCGCAGAGAGGTAAACTATTGAATGTCCATATTTTAGGTATTTTGACTTTGGTATACATCAGAAGGTTCAATAATTCTACTTAGTAGCATATTATGGCAATGCACGCCAAGTTCTAGCTAGAAATCGCCGAGAACCGAGTGCCTAACTATATCTTATATTATAACGTGTCAAAATCAGGAACTAAGTATGCAAAACGACACACATGTCTTATTTAAATGTTGACTGTATTATACACAAAAATGTTCATGTGTGATCAATGCTCATTCAAGGGAAGACTAACTTGTGTGGTGCTTTTTACGTCCATTAATTTGCTTTGTGGCATTTTAATTTCCTGCTGCCTATCCTGATTAAAAATTCTGTGCACGCCACTGCTGACCATTGGTGATACTTTACTACCTACGTAATATTGCAAGTGCCTTATAGAAACACAAATGTGATGTGGGATAGTTCACCTCTGAGTCTTAGAGCTATTCCACTGTCGAACAATGTGATATGAACTGTACAATAATTAATGATTTTGAATACCTACTCACAAGGGGTGTCTGATGAAAAATGAGCATGGGGTATTAAACGTCAACAGATCTATAAATATTGTATTGTGTGTGAGGATATATAGTGGTATATTATTTATTTATAGGGCGGAGACTTAACTACTACTTACATGTAGCTCCCGTGAGTACTTAGTCCATAGGCCCGTTGTGCTATCTCCCATTTTACCTCATTCCTTTAACAGTCACCCGGTCCCTTCTATAAAGTTCATCAGGGCTGTCATTGTATATGTGGCTATGTCTTCTGGTTCCACAATGTGTCTTCCCAGATCTCATCTCTCCTCTCCAATCCCCCTTTGATTAATGAAGATCCCACGAGGGAAGAGAGCCTCATCTCTCCTCTCTACTCCCCTTTGGTTTCTTGAAGGCCCCACAAGGGAAGAGTTCACGGTTGTGGCCTCATCTCTCCTCTCCACTCGTGAAGATCCGACGAGGGATATAATATACACGAGGTAATACACGTATATATTCTCACTGAAAAAATATGTACGTGTATTGATATCGTTTTACTACCATATGCTTATTTTCCATCAGACACCCCTCGCATAAAGTTTTCATTATAGAGACTTAGATAAATATAAAAAAACAACACAGATAGACTCCCATCACATTATTATTCTCCGTTTTATGGAAAACAAGTTTTCATAACTAAATATTAATTTTATAGTACACATATCTGTAGTGTTATGTATCGAATTATGTACAAAGCAAATTACTTACAGCCTTACTAAAAAACATGGTGTAAATATTACGCAGCGCGTAATGTCAGAACAGTGAAAAACTTGACCTATTACCATGGCGTTTGTTTCGGTAAAATGGTCTTAAACCAGGCTCACAACCGGCTTTACCACACCATTGTTGAACGGGTGTGTAAGAATTTAATTACGTAGTAAGATGGTAATGTCTATAAGATTTGCAAGAAATGTGTACATACCACATATGTTCAAAGATAGAAATAGAAGTTGATTTATTCCATACTTCTGATGAAGGCTGTGGATGGGAATATGGAGAGGCAAGTTGTCAATTTTTTTTCAGATTTTTCAAATCAAAACAATTTTTTTTACAATTTTGTTAAAAAAACTTTGAACTCGTTTATTATTTTTATATGTTTTTCTGATAAAGTAATCTTGAGACAGCTTTTCATTACAAAATTTCTAAATTAAAGTAGTATATTTTGTTATTGAAAATTGACAAAATCTGAAAAAATTCTCACACTGACCACTAACCGTACTATGAACATTCACTACCTATGATACATTTTCATATCAATAAAACTCAGAACATAATATCTAAAATTTCAACATTCTTCAAACCCAATAAATAATATTAATAAACTTATTCTAAATACACACTTTAAAAAAATTTAAAATATTAAAAAAATTACATTATGATGATGATTTGCAAAAAACCAATGTAATTTATTATTCATTTTTAATGGAAATCTTAATTGAGTGAAATATATTTTCTAAAAATATATTAAATTAAAAATTTTGTTTGTTTTAAATCAAAATAATAAATATCACATTTATGACTTAATTAATTAACATCATCCAAATAAAAAACATTAGTTTTGTATTTTGTGTTGGAATTTTTAATCCAGTTATTAATTTATTATAGTTTTGCCTTTTGGAGATGTTATACAATGTGGAAAATTATGTAGCATCACTAAAGTCATTTCATTTTAGGCAATACTTCAATAATGAGTGTGGCATTCCACCAGTACACCTGGTCGATACCGAAATTATCTTTAACTTATTCTCAATCTTAAAATGATATAAGTAGTTATTTTTTATGTCTATTTAGAGAAGCGGCTGCGTGACCTTTTTCATAAGAAAATATGATTTGGATTTGAAGCCAAAATACTCAACTAACTGAATAATATTTTATAATTATATAGATTTGTACTGCTTAATTTATGTGTTTTAAATTATAAAATATATGCTGTTAAAGAATTCTATTTTTCTTGATTTTAGGGGCAATTTTGAAATTTTTTTGTTAGTTAATAGTGTTTATTAAAAAATTATCTTGGCAACATACTGTGTTAATATAGTGAAATAAAAATAAAAAGTCTTGTAAAAAGCATTTTTGGCTCGAAATTTTGAATTTATATCCATCGAATTTGTATTCCAACATATATTGGTCGTTTGTAATTTAAATTTAATCCAACCAAAGTGATTTTTTCATAATTTATATTTTTTATTATGTTAACATAGTAGGTAGGGTAATTTTTTTATAGTTTTCATTACCTCACAAATAATTGCCAAGGTTACCACTAAAATTTTGAAAAATCGATGAGTTCTTTGATGACCTATATTTTATAAATTGAAATACAAATATATAAAGTAGCACATATCCATAATGGACATTTTCTATACCTTTACATTTAAAAAAAAACAGTTTTATTTAGTATTTTGGCCACAAATTCAAATTGGAGTTTTGTATGAAAAAAGGCAGTGCGTCCATTCCTCATGTGTGTGAGAATTGAATATAAGTACACATGTACATAAATATGACATTATGAAGGAAGACTGGTCAGCAATATTCGATTGCAACCATTCAATGTGGCCTCGCACAGATCTCTGGTGGAGGTGGCATATTTAGGTACTTTAGGCATTTATATGATAATAATTGTGACATTAAAACAATTGGCTTAGGTATTTATGAATTCATTAAATTGTATACATATTCTACGTAATATAGATAAGGCATCTTCCTATGTTCAATTTTCGCTTATTATGAACTGTTATAACATTTTATTACTCACGGTTCTCTTCCCGCACTCGACTTGTGTGTGTAAGAGAGTATACAGCAAAAAATATGAAATTTTTATAAAATGTATGTATAAGTAATGTAAAATCGATATTGGAACGTTTTTCTTCACATGTAGCCCTTGGGATATACATATGTAGTAGGCATCGAACTAGAAGGTTCTTCTTTCACAGTAACTGGAAAAAAGAAGAGAGATTATTATTATATTAATGTACTATACTGTAATGGATGTTGAAATACCCCTGAAGCTAACACAGTGTTTCCCAAAGTGTGCTTCATGATGAAGATTAAATTAATAGTTTTTACTATTTATTTTGAAATGTATGGGTTATCACATTGCACCCACACCTGTTAGCCAGGGCCGGCCCTATGTAGGCACAATTTTAGCAGTCTCCTCTGGGCGCCCAACAGCCATGGTGCCAAGATGCTGATAATACCTCACCAAACACATCGCCATTGAGGTTTTTTTTTAATTATTTCTAGCTTTCACCCTTCAAGGGTGTTCTTGGCCATCATTTAAAATTATGGTGAAATGAAAGGTGAATTTAAATATTAATTTTGTTTAAATAGGCAAATTTCAAAATTATAATGAAAATTAGAGTCGAGTTCAACGTTAGAAGAGATGAGATGTTGAATGGAGGGGAGGCAATTTTAGATAAGTCTTGATAGAAGAGAGAATATTTGTTTAGAAAGGGACAACCAAAAAATATGTGATGTAAAATTCCCTCTTCTAGGCCACAGAATGTACAATCTGGGGAGTCAAGGACGTGAATTTTAAAAATGTGGGAAGGAACGGAACAATGTCCGATCCTCATTCAAATAAGTGAAGATATTTATTTTTTGGAAAAATGGGGGAGTTGTTGAAACCACAGTTTTGATGGAATAGTCCTTTGTATTGAGGCATAGCAGGCTCTCTTGGATTGACTAGCAATAAGGGCGATTTTTCATAAAAACGACGCTACACGAAATCACAAATCATCCTAATATTTTTGTTATGTTTTGACAAGAGGCGCCAAAATTTTACTTGCCTCAGGCGCCGTTTGGTTCAGGGACGGCCCTACTGATAGCGAATGGTAGCTGTTTTTTACTTTTACTAGACATTTACGGTCTTGAATTGTTCTGATCTTTCCGGTAGGCTGTTGGAAGTATTTTTTCACTAGATATGTATACGTTTTTTTTAGCAACTGTATAAAACATTGTGCATACAAAATATTAAAGTGAATTTATGGTATAGTACCTAATTGAATTCCTTAGTCCTCCTCACTAGGGTGCCACATGCTGAGGAGGTCTAAATTTATTTAGTTCTATTTTTTTTGGCCTTCTATGCCTCTTTCAATGTTTTTTTCAGGGTTTTTTAATTGACCTCTTTCAGCCAGATTGTTATTCTTGATTTGCATCCATTAAACTTTTCTATTGGTGTTATATCTGGGGGAAGGTTGTCATGGCTGCATTTGTAAATTTAATTTCATTGAATTCAGTTTTAATGGCTTCTATAATGTATACTATAACACTAATTGTTTTTGTATAAATCAATTTGGTTGCATAGAAGTTGTAACCGTTAATATGTAGGGATGAATATTTATTCTTTAACCATTTTTATATTCTTAATTAGGATTTAAAGATCATCAATGTTTTTGTTGATATGTCGATGTTGTGCAAATGAGGTGTTATGTTTATCTTATTTAACCGTTTGAGTGCCAAAAAATTCATACATTTGCTTGTAAAATGTCACCAAAAAAACATTATTTTTTATGAAACTATATATTTTTTTAAAACCCCATTAATTCTTTGAATTTTCAAGGATTTCGATAAATCAAAATATGATATTGGTTTAGAATCACGCGGAGGAGGATCTCGAAGTCCAGGCGTTTCGAAAAAATGAGAATTTTCGGTAGAAAAATTGGTTCCGGGAGGTACATTTGAAAATGAGTAATTTCCGGTGTTACTCTCCATTTCTTGGTCACGATCCGAAGAATTACTGGAAATTCGCATCCTGCGGTTGGGAAACACAGGTATGACATCACTCTCATCAGAGCTACTCTTACTCGAACTTGAATTAGAGGAGTGGAAATCGTCGCTCCCGCTGTCAGACATTTC
Source organism: Hesperophylax magnus (assembly GCA_026573805.1). Lineage (NCBI taxonomy): Eukaryota > Metazoa > Arthropoda > Insecta > Trichoptera > Limnephilidae > Hesperophylax > Hesperophylax magnus. The sequence goes on from JAIUSX010000071.1 coordinate 2,988,783, forward strand.
AGAGGACGCCCTCGACGTTATATTTTTTCAATTAACTAAAATAAAAAAAATAATAAATGAATCTGAAATTTAAACGGTTTACTACGATCTTACAACTATTAAGATAATATTAGAATAATATTTACCAACGCCGCAGCACCACACCCGACGTACGCGCGAATCAGAACACGACTGACGCAATCGACGGAAATCGACGATCGGCAATCTTCGTTAAAACACGAATCGACGAAAGTCGACGATTGGCAATCAAACGGTTAAATATTACCTATACCTACATCTAACTGACTAATTATTTATACTTCATTCCATGAATTTGTCAAAGAAAAGCTCCTATTTTACTTCAGAATTGCATCCTTTGTAGGCAGGTACAATAATGTAATGTATGTGTACACCTTTTTTGGGAAAGTTTGTGTACAAGTCTTATACTTTTTTCATTTCCCCACAGAATCATATCGACAGTTAGGGAGGTTTAAAGTAAGGGAGGTTTTTGTGCGGCAAGAATCATTATTCTAGGTACTTCAGACACCGTTCATGCTCAGATTGCATGTGCCGAAATTATTAGTTATCGAATTATAGTTTATTTGGTACCACCATTAAAATAACATTACAAATACTTCCTATTATTTTTGGATGATTTAGTAAAATTTCTGAACAAGCTCCCAATATGTAAATTTATAGTGTCAATGACATTAGATATAGGCAATTAAACTTGGAAATCAAAATGATATTAAATATACACATTATCTGTGTGAAAGACATTCTAAAGTTATCATGAACAAAAATTGAAAAACAGGATGGCAGTTATTTTGTAAACAATTTGGTAGGTCGGTTATGCATATTGTATCGTAGTAGCAAACTGACTTTTGGTCAGGAATCCAAGGGAAGTTCGCAAGGTCAATTCCCCTACGGCTACATGTTCTGTGTAAGAAAGAGATCCCTACCATCCGGACAGTAAGTGTAGCGCGCTACACTATCGGAAGAAGTGACGTTTTCATGGCGACGGGCACACGGCGAGAAGGAGCCGTAGCCGCTGCTTACGTTCCCTGAACCTGAAAACAGTGCGACTCGTTATTAAACTCAGATATATATTTACGTAGTATAGGATATAATTATATGTCTGGAAAAAGAGATAAATAACACATTAATGTAAAAAAAAAAAATTACAGGTAAAAAAAAAAATTATTTGTATTATAGAAAAAAATTCCATGGAAATAAGTGGAATTTCTAAAAAGGTTATGTATCTTTTTTACTTCTACCATCATGTAGAAATACCTTCCGAAATTAATGCACTTTACCCGGACACCCTGTACATTATCAGTGTAGAATATTTACCTAGAGTTGCTCCTAGAGGACTATACGAGGGCATCTGGAGAGGCTGGATGGGCTGTAGACCAGATTGGAGCTAAGTTTTAAATAAAAATATAACATTATCATAACAATGAATATTAATAATATTATGCTACTCGGGTGTATACATTTTGTACAACAATTAGCGATCTATTTAAACCATTACATTAACATTACACATACAGAGACCATCAGTGCACAGGTATAACATGTATAGGTACATAATAATATTACATGTGTACGTAATACATATATTATATCCATTAGTGACAAATTAATATTAATGAGTGTTAAGGTAAACACAAACAAGGAAACTCTTCTATAAAAAGTAAGAACTATATCAGAAATAAAATCGTCTTAGAAGCAGGGTTGCCAATTCGTGGGGAATAAACCACATTGTAGGGAATTTCTCAGAATTTGAACCGATTGGGTAATTTATGGGGAGTTCCGTGATCTGAGGAAAATGCGGGGATTCTACAATATGAGAAGTAACGTAACTAATACCGATTAGAAATAGAGTTGAGTTCAACCACAATTAAAAATGATATTTACAATAAATTACACGGGAAAATGTAACATAACAATATTTGTTGTAAATTTATATTTTTTAAGCCTGAACGAAAGAGAAAATCCGAAAACTGACTTATTTCATAAGAATTTTAGAGGTAGAATTATAATGGAACTTGTGGGGAATTGTTATTTCGCTCTCCCCAAGTTGGGGATTTTTAACATCTATTGTGGGTATTTTAAAACATATGCATTGGCAACCCTGCTTATAGTCTAGGATCCCGATTCAACAAACGCTACGTCATCGAACGAGGTGCATCGGCAGACCAATTTTTTTAAGGCTTACTGGTTGTCCATTCTCACTACAAAGTGATTTCATCTGTGTACCCGATGACGTAGGGTTTGTTCGGGATCCTAGACTATTGGAAGTGATAGCGGTTCAGACGTTTCAATTAAACCTTTATTGAACGACAAGACTTGATCAACTTTGTTGAAAGAAGGTTCACACTTGTCAATATGCTTTCAAGTGTCGAGTTGATCAATTAAAATGTCTGAACCCGATATAATATAGATAAATGCAAAAATATTGTGATAATAATTCAGTAAAAAGCATTAAGGTACTTATAATAAAATAAAATAAATGAAAACAAGGTACAGCAATGACAAATTAAAAGTTGCGTAAATTTCGGTGACGAAATGTACGCAAAATTTATTTAATAATTTATAAATAATCTTAAATTCGACATAATGTGTCACTGTTAACGACTAGGCACAGTGATGGGATACCCAAAATTTTTATTTCCATAGATTTCAGATCAAAATTTACCTAGATTTAGAATTCCCCAGAATATGTTTGTTCCCTGTTAAGGAATTTCGGGGATGAAGTCCCCCACCATAATTTAGTATTGAGGGCGATTCTCGTTCTACTTAACGACACTAAAATCGTCCTTACATTCAAATTAACGATTTTTCTCGGTTTATTCGTATGATGAGATTCCGGTTCTCTCGTTGACAGATGGAATCCTTAGATTTTCGATTGCGCGCCAAAATTTTTAGCCTTACGCGAAGGGTACCCCTAGACCTGTCATTCGGCGGCCGAACGCTAGCGTTCGCGGAGAATTTGCTTCATTTAATTGTGACGTTTTGACAATTAGCAATATTTGCGTAGTTTTAATAAGAGAAAACTTAATATTATCGTAAGTATTGACTGTAAACATGATTAGTGACTTGTTTGTGGCACAATAATGCTATTAAATGAATTGAATCAGGTAATTGCGATGTTTGTAAAGTACGTAACATGTCGAAAGCCAGATAAGTGATTTAATTTACAATAAACTACACATACCATTGAGGATTTCTACATAAATAATAATAAGTTTCTGGCTGGCGCTCGAAATTGTGGGTTTTGAAGTTAACCACAACGAAATAAGAATCCCTTTCATTCTTAAATCAACTTGGGTGACAGTTATCGCCATTCCCCAGCGTTAGTTTGACAGCAAACGTCACTTTAGAAGTGGTGAATCTGTAAAAAAGTCATTACTATCCAGCGAGGTAAGTACCTTTTCACAAAACGTAAATCTTCGATGAATGGCTTATTTATGTCATTCATAAATAAAATAAGCAGTTATTAAAATGCATTATAATACAAAGTATTTGTTTTTTTAAGTTTTAGTTAGAAACCTTGCGTCACTTAATTATATTTCACCAATTTGTGTTTTCAATAATCGCTTAACAATTTCGTAGATGCTCTTAACCACGCTTCTTTAGGATTTTTTACTAGGTCTCTCCAAAATCGAACTTGTAAGGATATCAAAAGAACGAGAATCGCTTAATAGTTAAGAAAAGATGTTGCAAGCGACGGACAGCTATCTTTCGCAAACGATAGCAGTCGTCGACGAATGCTATCATTTAGCTTAAGGCTAAAAGAACGAGAATCGCCCTCCGGCTAGAGAATTTCGAGTCAAAATTTCCCCAGAATATTTCGAAATGTCCCTAGAATATTTCTAAAATTTCCCAGAATATTGATTCTATGTAGTCAACTTTTTCAAATGACCCTATTTTTTTTAGCTTTTTCTCATTTTCCTAGATTTTACTCTAGGAATATTTCCCTAGACATCACATCACTGCCTAGGAATCTAAAAAAGGAACTACTTTGCCCGATTGCCCGTTTAAATTTGAGCGAAAATTCTCATACTTAGAGAGGATAAATAGTAACTGATTTTTTGTAGTGTTATCATTAAGCTTATCTTCTCCTGCCAGAGAGAAACTTAACTTTCATATTATTTAAGCACATCAGATGTAATAAAATACAAATCAGAAGAATCAATAATATGTGCTAATAATAATAAATACCTAAATAAGAATGTTGACAACACTAACATTACATACTTATTTTCATTTTTTTTAAATCCATACAAATAGTCGGGTAGGCAGGGACATGAAATATAAGAAGAGCATACATTATGGAAAGGGAGGTCGCAAGTTCGCCAAAATGTGATAATTTAATGTTCGCATAATATTTTAACGATATTGTTCTGTACTACCCCCGGCGTTACAAATGAGCAGTGAACGAATGAGATACATGCATGCATGTGCGGTTGTACATTACAGTGTAAGAACATATCTAAATAAAAATATTGTATTGTTTCCATCGACCAACATTAGATGGGCGGTTGTTTCGCATAATTTAGAACATATAATAATTTATTACACTGACAAACAAAGGTAGTGAAAAAGAGCGCTGCGTGTCGGTCCACCACAACACGCGCATGTGCCTAGCTTGGTGGTCTAAACATTCCTAATAATTGTCATAACCATTTCACTGAATAAAGAAAGAAAAAATCACGTTTATGTCAAATTTCCTATTTGTACACTGTACACACTTAAACTTTTCAAATTATAATTTAATTACTCTGAAAACAAATTTACAACAAGGTGGAGTTTTACATATTATGATACTTAATCATATTTTTGTAAGACTAATTGTTGAGGACCTCAGCAAATTCCCCGCAAATGCCACCTGTGATAATACCACCGAGAGCTACGTTGTAACTTTTATTTCAGTTACATGATTCGTTTATGATCTTCAGCACGGGTAAACCACTAAGTCTACATTATTAAATAATGTTTAAAAAAGTTATCGTAAAAATAAAATTTAGACACAGAAGAGGGAAAGTTATAGTGGACGTATCAGCGGTATTTCTACGCGCTGAATAACCGCTAGCGCGCTAGGTAAAATGCGCTACTATACCGTTAGTACACACAGAAGTCTTCGAAAACAAATTATTACATAGGTAGGCAGGCATTCTATTTGATTGACCCAGAAAGAAGGTACGCCCTGCGCTCGCTGGCTGAAGGTCATTTCGAAAATGAGATTAATTCTAGCGAAATCAGGAATAACATGACGACAAATTCTCGTCACTTTGAAGTGGGTATGTTTTTGTGAATTTAAATCTCATCTGCCAAACGCCTATCAACCAATATCAATATCATGATTCCCCTTGGTATTATGGTGCCCACTGCTGCGCCAATACGTCAAGCGTGAGCTATTTTCGCGATTGACCAATGAAAAGACTTACTGCCCTTCTCACTTCTCATTAGCATAACTGGGAAGGGTTGTCCTGCTCAAAAGAAGAACATAGCACATACTTATTTCCTCCTAGGTCAGCGACAGTAGACCGGGATGAACCATGATGGCTGTGTTAGGTTGGTTAGAACAGTGGGTGTGTTGTTGGTAGTATATGACAGTATACTACAAATACTTGCCCCGGGCGCGAAGATGCCCCTCGCCGAGTCGCCCTGCAGCTGTGAAGCCCCATATGCCCCGAGCCCCGCCTGCCCCACGTACGGGGGTCCCCTCACCGTCGCCTGACAGCTGGACCCGTAGTTCTGCGGGATCCAAGGGCTGCAAGGAACACAACTAATAAAATAAGTCAAATCTTAATTAATCATTTCCTTAAGAAAACTTAAATAATTACAACTTTACTAAATAAATATATATAAAGATTGTAAAAGTTAAGATTCAAGATGGTACTAATAAAAACAAATTCTGCAGACTGACACGTGAAATTCCGGTCTTGAAAAAGTTAGGTTATTTCTGACACATTATTCTTAAATTGGCTGTTACCGCGTGAATTCAATAAGAATTCTATGAAAGTGATGATTTTTATAACACAAATCTATTATTCGTGTGTAGGTAAATATAAATTATAGAAATCAACGTTTATATAGCGGTAACAATGAATTCATAATCTCATTTTTGTTGTTATTCTCTGGGAATTATTATAATTTATTTTTTATTGTACAAACGAGATTAAAAGTGAGATGACAGTTTTCTTGCAGATTTCCTAAATAAAGGGATGTGTTTTCAAAATTAATATATTCCAATATAAATACCTATATAAGTCGGTTTCAAATACAAAAATCTAAACGGAAATTTTATCTAGTTTCTTAAAATGAAAGATATTTTTAAAACATTTCCAAAAAGAAGATATATAGACGAAGCAGTTTATACAACAGATAAATAACCCCTTTTGGCTGTGTAAACAATGTATAGTGTATATCTTTTCATGAACTATTTAATGTCAGTTTCTATATTAGTAATGTTTTCACAAAAAAAGATCGTTTATGAAGTGAATAAAATTTTCACCACGTTTTTGAGGAACACCGTTAAAGTTTATTATTTAAAAGTTATGTCTTCAGACATAACTTCTTCTTTGATCGCCTTCGTAGACGGATCTTGGAATTCAAATATATACAATATTTTTCCATTTCTTAGCTAAGTAGTTGCCCCTACTTCGCCGCTTATCTGAGACGGCGGCCAATAAGACAACAATAAAGCCACATAATGTTTAACAGAGCAGGTGACTAGATTAGGGTCACCTGGGCCTTATTGCAAGGTGGGCGGGGCTAAGACCGGCTGCGGTCACAGTCGCTACCTGGCGCTAGCCACCTCTATATTATCTACATAAGTAGAAGGTGTAAGTACCTACAATGAACACTTTTCTGTTGGGGAAAACGCATACACTTCGATATTATTACGTAAGATATCTAAGGTGGGTGCGATGGACGTGTAGCTCTAATGACGCCATACATTATTAATATGGTGCATATGGACAGAAAATGAGAGTTGTGAAAATTGGCCCGGGTCCGAAGCAGCCGTAATTGGAGCATCCCGCATGTGGTACGTTGCATTGGCATCAGCTTACTAATGCCCATCAATACACCCAGCGCTCTTAATACACAAGTTCTATCTTATAATGTATCTACCTATAGCGCGAATAAAACAGTTGTACAATTGAATCATTTTTACAATTGAGAGATTCTAGCTTGTGTGTAGTATTACTGCGGGGTGAGAGAGGACTGCGGTGGATTTTTGAATTCTGATGTTGGAACATAACTGAATAAAAAATATTTATTTTGATATAGCATCCACGTGGATAATGGTGATCGCCACTCATTAACATATCGCAGGGAGTGTTAAACCCAGGGCCGGCCCTAAGCCAAAAGGCGCTGTGTATGGTGTATTAGCGCTTTGGCTCCTTGACTCCTTAGCGCGCGCCTGTCCGGGGCCGGCCCTGGTTATCACCAATATATATGTATTTAGGGTCTCATACAATAAGAGGACACATCTGTACCTGGGCTCGTAGCGCGTGGGGTAGGTGGTCGAGTAAGGGCTGGGCGGGCCGAAGAGCGGGATGTGCGGCGACATGTGAGGATAGCCGTCGTACAGCTTGGAGTAGCCCGCTGCCGTTCTGTAGGGGCGCTTCATGCGCCGCCTCCGCCGGTAGTTGCCGTTCTCGAACATGTCTTCGTAGTGCGGGTCTGCCAACGAAATAAACCCCAGGCATTAGTTCACTCTGCTACCATACTTAAGTCAAATATTTGGAAGAGCAACAAACATTTGTGCGAGTTTTTAGCAGTTTCGTACTTGTACATGATATCGATGACCTATTTCAATGCGGAGACATCTCAAATATCACATTTCGTGAACATGGCTTTTGACATTTTTTCCAACTAAAATTTTATCGTAATGCACCCTATTTAATAAAAACTTCTTTTACCACAGATTTTCAAAGATTTCATAATCATAATTTAACATAACGTACTTTACAACCTACGTTTTCACAGGTGGCTTAAATATAATTATTTTATGAAAATACACTCGCTGCAAGTAATATTAAGACGAATTATTTGCCTGTACATACGTAATATGAATAAGAATATTTATTCTAATATTTAAACCATTTAGTTTTGTCCGTGTAAAAACTCAATTCTATCAAGAAAGGAAAAACTAATACGTATATCGGCGATTCAATCCAATATCGTATTTGTTTGTCTTTATTAATAGAATTACACGTACAAAACAATTTTCTTTATATTTATATAAATCAAACAAACGTCAAACAAATACTACGTCTTAATATTTAAAAACACGACTTGCACAAATTTGTTTTTGTCACAAAATTTATTATTAATTATATTGAGGCGTATATTATAACGTACGTTTCGTTTACCCAATGAATCGTGTATTAAAGGCACGGGTACTTGAGATGCTGTTATAATATATGCTTTCTCTATCAAACTATATAATATTTGAGTTTTTTTATTGAAACAGGAACAGAACACAATTCATAACGAAATTGCATCACTCAATCAAAATCGCATTTTTTTTTTCTTTGTAGGCCATCGATATTTGATTTGTTTTCTGTAAAAATGGTGTTTTGATCCTTCTTGAAATATTTCAATGGCTGTATTAATTGTATTAGGTGTGAGTGTATTCTCTGTTGGTACTTTGTATTAAAATGTTTCTTCTTTAGAGAACCCTGTACCCAAAATCTCAAAAGACCTTATAATAATATGCCCGAAAGAAAAAAGCACATCATTAAAAACAGACCACCTAAAATGAAATATATAAATATTTTGGTGGTCGTTTAGGTAATATTATTTTTTTACATATTTCACATTTTTTTACTGTACAATTATTATATTTTTTCCTAAAGTAAGCTCGTGCTTGTGTTTTAAAAAAGAAGTGCTCGTTAATATAAGAAAAAAAACTGTACTTACAGTGATAACAAAATAAAAAAGAAACAAAATTAATTAAAAATGCTAAATACTATTTATATGCATGCTATAAAATATTCGAGTATTAGAACTTTTATCCCACATTTCAACAAAGATATATTATTACACATTAAAAACATAACATAAGCCCGAGAACACGAAAACATAATTTACCACTACGCAATAAATTCGGCTGGGTGTATAAAAATATTAAAAAGTTTTTTCGTAGGTCCGTAGGAAGATCATTGAATAATTTTATACCTTTATATACAAAATGATGTTATAGATATACATACATACATATGTGGTTTCAAAAATGATAATGTTAAAAAAGTGTTAGCATGCAAATTTCCTGATAAAATATTAGGCATACATTTGAGGTGATTTCTCACAAAAACAGCGCTGTACAAATCATCCAAATATTATTATTCAAAATACAAAGAGAACATGTGTTCTGTTCCTAATAAATATAATGACGGAATGCCACAATATCAGCATGTCAATAAGGCCTGCAGTCACGTTTTTTTAACAAGAAACCGAATAATTTGACCAGATTTTTAATTAATTAACCTTATTTTATATCTGTAAGTTTTCTCCGTGTAGAGAGCAACTCCCACATGAATACAATCAGTACATAGGAACTAAAGAATTACTTTGTTTTCGTAAAATATTGGTTTTGTGTTAAATCATAATTCATATATTTGAATATATCAATATTTACATTAGTTTAAATCCTGAAGGATGATATTGAATAAAGTGGCACAGTAGATGAAAATTAGTTAAAAGAATAAATTATGTATTAAACGATGAAATATGGAATTGTATAATAATATACCTAAAGTCCAGTAATTTCCCTTTTTTTCGGCCCCGCCCTCTCTGGGCTGCTTGACGAAACACTCGTTCAGGGAAAGATTGTGTCGGATGGAATTCTGCCAGCCCTTCTTGTTCTTCTCGTAGTACGGGAAGCTGTTGGTAATGAAGGAGTAGATCTCTGAGAGCGTGGCGCGCTTGTTGTCGCTGCTCTGTATGGCCATGGCGATCAACGCCACGTAGGAGTAGGGCGGCTTGCTCACGCCTGCGTTCTGCTCCGCGTTCGACGGCGTTGGTGGGTTGGTGTTGGACGTGGATGACCCGCTGCAAGAAAAGTAATTATTATGATTTTATTTGTTTACATAAAAAATTACGACATTACAGATATTTTATCTAATACATTGTAAAAGTACCGTTGATACAGTGAGTATATAGTGCTAAAAACTTTGCAAGACTCATTGTAGGTTTCGAAGAATACGTAGAATTTTATTTCGATTTGAATTCGGGTACAGATTTAATAAGAAGAATGCGTGAAAATGAGCCAATACTATTAATAAACAACAAAAACAATAGCGGTCCTGGGTTAGATCCTTGCGGTCTGCAGACAAAAACGAAAACCCTTAAAAAATACGTATTGTTTGCGATTTGTGAAATTCGAAACAAAAAACAATAAAAGTCTTGTGAAAAAACCAAACTCTGCCAGTTTCCTCAATGATAACCTTGTCGCGGGCCTTTTCAAGGTCAAAGTAAGATAGAATTGCAGTCATCTAGTCATCTGTTGGCATTGAATGGACAGTGGACTGACCTGTTCGAGCTGTCGAGGTCGTTGGGCTGCTGGTGGTGCTCGACGGTCTGCGGGATCATGAGTCCACTGCGGTAGGTATTATCCCTGGTGAGTAGCTGACTGAGCTGCGAGTGCTGCTGGCTGAGCTGGGACGGCTGTTGGGAAGTGAGCTGGCCCAACTGGGGCAGGAGGTGGGGCTGATGCAGGACGCACACTCGTCCTGCGTCCTGCTCCTCCTTGATGGGCTGCGAGTTGCTGATCGGAGACCGGTAAGCGAGACCTGCGCAAATCACAATAGTCATCGTCATTACCAAAAATAGACCTACATCGTCACACTTCAGGTAGGAACCATATGTAGTGTTGTTCCTTAACTCACTTTCTAGTAGGCACGTAGGTGTCGTTTAGGTGAGTAGGCAGGCAGTTACTGAATTAAAAAATAAATTAATAATTAGGTCATATGGTATAAAGCATTGGATTCCCATCCAGGTGTCAAGTTAAGATGTTTTCTAGTAGTTAGATGTAGTGATAATTATGGGGTTATATCACAATAATTCTATGGTATTTAGGTAAAGAGATATATGTCACGCAATATCCAAAAATGAGTTCATTAAGCAGATCTACTTTCAAAAGGTCTCAGGGAAAGGAAGGTTAAGTAAAATTTAATTTATACCTAGATTTAAAAAAAAAGATTGGTATATTTTATCAAAATTCAGAGTAGTTCTATTCTATAATACCGTCAATTATTCTTGACACGTAAAGGCAGGGGAGCTATGTAGCCACCCGGTTGGGCAGCGTTGTGAGGCGGGTTGATTTCTATAAACTAGAACTGCTGTCAAAGTTTCAAAGTGAACTCTTTGTTTTCCTAATTATCTTTTAATTACCTCATAATCCAATTGCCTCTTGCCACTTTGCAGCTATTTTTTAATAACTTTTAGCAAATATATCAGAACTAAACGTCACAATTCACAAATTCCTTTTCCCATTTCATACCCACAAGAAGTGTGACGATGTTTTTATTATTCTAACCATTCCATCCATATCAACAACCAACAGTAAACATCACCATTGGTTTGGATGTATTAAAATGTTAAAAGGATGTGATTGAAGGGGCATAAGAACATGTATGTGTTAAATATTTTATTTTCATTGGGGTATGTTTAATGTTACGCAAAACTTATTTGTGTCTCTTATGAACAATTAGAGAATTGTGACTTATACCCCTTCACATGCCACAGAAATCAAAACAGACTGAGCCATAAGTTAGTTAAATAAATGCTTTCAAGCTATGCGGATTGCGTAGCCATATAATATATGAATAGCGTGCATCGCCTAATTTAAATTATCATTTATCAGAATATTGTGTCGACCATCTTTATTCCAATCTTTCATTAAGGCGACACAACACTCTAATAACGGGGGTTTGTTCGATGCTCATATTTTAATTGATTCCGATGAATTTATAACTATAATATCTTTTTTTAATACCGATACCCACGGATTCAAGCTATTTATATTTAAGATTATTAAAAACAGTACCTTACCATTAAAATATATTACGCAAAAAAAGAAGGTTTTTCAACCTTAAAATTAGCGGTTAGCCACAGGTTTTCTTTTTCTAGACGATAAATTATTAATTTTATTTTTTTTGGTAAACTAATGTTTAAGACAAGATTTTTTATGCATAGCACAAAGGGTAACAATTATTTTACAAGCAATAATTATTCGCCTGAAACACTCATCCACATTGAAAAATCTCTTGATAAAAGATACATGACGCCAACGGGACTCGAACCCGTGTCCCTTCGATTTCCGGTCGACAGCTCTGACCACTGAGCTATGGCGGCTTATCTCTTATCCGCGAAATAATTCAATATATACTAGTGTTTCATTCAACAATTACTGCTTGTTACATTTTTTCACCTGAAAACAAACAACTTTTTTTTTATATGAGAAAGGCATTGTAAGTGCTAACTCTCTCACTAGATGGCGTCGAGACAAATTGTCTACATTTTTAGTATTAATTAATATTTGACAAGTTCAAGTATTTCACCTAAAAATGTAGACAATTTGTCTCGACGCCATCTAGTGAGAGAGTTAGCACTTACAATGCCTTTCTCATATAAAAATAAAGTTGGTTGTTTTCAGGTGAAAAAATGTAACAAGCAGTAATTGTTGAATGAAACACTAGTATATATTGAATTATTTAGCGGATAAGAGATAAGCCGCCATAGCTCAGTGGTCAGAGCTGTCGACCGGAAATCGAAGGGACACGGGTTCGACTCCCGTGGGCGTCATGTATCTTTTATCAGGAGATTTTTCAATGTGGATGAGTGTTTCAGGCGAATAATTATTGCTTGTAAAATAATTGATAAATTATTAACTTCCCGAGGTATTCAGTTATAAACGTCTGATATTTTATAAGACATTTTTTAAAAAAATTCAAAGATAGATTATAATGATCGTATTGTGTCATCTTAAGACATGAAATTTCTTTATTTTTTTATTCATAAAAACAAAGAATTTAAGAATCCTACCTACTAGGAGGTTATCCAACCCTGCATTCCTCCTGGCCTGATTATTAACTTTGAATCTATGAACTTTAACTGTTGTGAGGCAAAAGGTAAATAATTAGAGCTGCGATAAATTGCCCAGCGAGTCTTGTCAAAACCTCCTAGATCAGGTTTTGGTCTTGATCCTATTATTCCCAATCGCACTCAGACACTCGTGAGCTTAAACTTTGTCTAAATCGTATGCTCAAATGAACAAAAAAGTATTAGAAGAGTGCCAATCCGAGTACTGGTGAGTACCTTTTACAAATTCATTCTGATATCGTGTCCTACCCAACACTAGATTCTGGTACAAGAAGGAATCCAATGATCTGTAATTATTTAAGGTTACTAAACGAAGGAGTATTTTATAGTGTAAACAAAAAAAAGTAATTTTTCTCAGAGTATTCTTTTAATTGTTTATATAATCAAATATAACTAGATATCCATAGTGGAAGTTAAATACAGCGTTTATTCCAGATTTGAAAATAATATGAAGACTTAAAAGCATGATGAAAAGTGGTGAATAAAGGCGGAGTCAATAATCAAGATAATAGAAGGTTGTAACAAGCAAAAACTTTGGAAACTGAGTATCGGATAGAGCAACGTTGGGAACTTCGTCATGAAACTATTTTAATAATGAAGGTACAAATTAAGATCCTTGACTACGAATCCATGTGACGCGTGATCTAATCCCGGCTTTCGCAAATATATATAATTTGTATGTGTTTTTCATAAGTCCATTCTTCTACGGTCCCTTTGTTAGCTCACAACACCCGCCAACACCCGGCAACACCCGGCAACACCCGGCAACACCCGGCAACACCCGGCAACACACAGCAACATCCGGCGGCACACCCGCGCCACTAGAACGTACATTTGTTTACAATCGATTATTGTTGCGCGACCGATAACTTTCAGCTTTAACAACTGTAAAATTGTAAAATTTCTATTTTTTGCGAAGTTTTTAATGCCATTTAATATCGAATGTTTACGATTTCCCGACTGATATCCACAACTCGCCACGGAAATGTTATTTGTTTTTCAATTTCCCGAGCAATACAGAAGGCGGTGTTGTACAAACAAGCGCATTGTGTTGTAGCTAACAATGGCGGCGGATATTGCGGACGACGCTGTCGGGCGCGGCGCGTGGTTCAAGCGAAGCCTGCGTACCCTGTACCCTGTGCCGGTGCCACTCTCCGGCACAGCGGGCGGGGAATAATAACAAGGGGCAAGCAGCCCATTACAGCTGCGCGCGTGCATTATTAGCTCAATATACAAACACAGATTACACACAGACACACAAGCGCATTCCAGCTATGGGAACATTAGCCTAATTATTAGCTCCTTATCAGGCCGTTACTTCTTCATTAAAGCTGAAAATATCCAATTTATGACTGATTACCATTTCATTTGTGTTTGTTGCCATAATATTCAAACTTTGGTGTAATGAAATAAGGCGTACGCTGTAATTTATACTATAAATATTCCACGTGAATTTCGACGTATAACAACATCAATAGTGAAATTATGTTTAAAAAATTTACCCATAAGTAGGTTTAGAATTAACAAAAATATAACATGTGGATCAATAAATATTCTTCCTATTTACGGTGAATCTTGAACCTATGAAGGGAAAGGACATATGAATTATATGCGAGTGAGTTCTATTTTGCATGATGACGTAATATAACGAGTAGTGATAAATGAATATCATTAATATTACTAGTACGTACATCAATTTATAAATTTTACAAGAAAACGATGATATTTATCAATTTATTTACGGTACAAATACACATTTCATAAAATGTCTTTTTAAGTTTACAAAACGATTATGAATATGAATAAATTTACAATGACGCCACGGAAAACGAAATTACAATGACGCCACGGAAACCGATTTACAATGACGCCACGGAAAACAAAATGCAAACTAATAGTTTTAGTATCAGTTTTGGGATCTGCCCAACCAGGTATAGTTCCCCCATCTTAACAACGTACAGAGATTATAACTAACTCTTATTAGGTATCACTTAAAAATGAAGTTGAGTTTGCTACACATTGGTTATTAATTATTTTTACTCCTGAAAATCATTCTTTCTTTTAAATTCGAGAAACTTGATCTCTGTAATAATAAGTAAGCCATAATTAGAACATATACTGTAGTGCTCACTGCAAAGCCCTGAAGCAGTAAATTCATAACAATGCTAATCGGTTTTTTTTAATGATCTCTCAAAAAGATTGTTTATTTCAGTTTAACATAGATACGATACGATACGATACGATACGATTGTACCACCCCAGCCGGGAGCACTCCTGTCCCGGTGAGACCGATACGCCAGGAGGCACTATTTTGTTAGGACTTGGAACACGTGCTCTGAGTATTGGAAGGAGGTTGGAGTTTAATCGACCGGTGTATATGGAAAGCTAATAAGCCAATATTGGAATATAGGATGAACAGGAATAAAGGAATTGATTGGGCATTATTGTTTCTTTTTTGTGACTTCCTTCTTCTTGCCTCTACTTACATTTCCTTGCCTCTTTTGGCTCTTTCTAGTTCTTCTTGTCTCTTCTTGTCTCTTTTTGTCTATTCCAGCTTCTCTTGGCTCTTCTTGTCTCGTCTTGTTTCTTATAGTTTCTCTTGCCTCTTCTTGTCTCGTTTTGTTTCTTCTGGTTTATCTTGGCTCCTTTAACCTATTGTGGCTCACTTTAGCTTTTCTTACATATTTATGCATCTTCTCGTCCCTTCATGGCTCGTCTTGCCTCTTTTTGAGTATTCTTACGTCTTATCGGTTCTCTCTTTTCTTCTAGTCTCTTCTTGACTGTTCTTGCCTCTGCCTCTTCTTGCATCTTCTCCCCCATTCTCGGATAGTCTTGTCTCTTGGCTCTTCTTGAATCTTATTACTTCTTCCCGCTATTTTAGTCTCTTTTTAATTATAATTGCATCTTCTCGCCCCTTCTTGGGTCGTCTTCTCTCTTCTTGCGTATTATTTTCTTGGCAAGTCTTGTTTCTCATTGGATCTTCTTGCCTTCTCTTGCCTCTTCTTTCAACTTCTTGCCCCTTCTTGTATGTTTATCTCAGTATAACAACAATGTAATTAAAAGGCCCGACCAGGTGCGCAAAGTAAATTGGTCTCTCTACTTCCTAGGCATCGCAGTGGCTCATGCCAATTATGCCACTACTCTGACCGGTTCGTTATTACATGTGTCATCTATGAAAAAGATTAAGAGGTTCCAACGTAGCGATCAGCGGATCGATATTTGTAATATTTCTATCAGGGTGAGTTGCCTCTCTGTCTGGGCCAGGCGCCATTTGGGTCAGGGCCGGCCCTGCTCATTATTGTCATTATCTTATTATATCTATAAGGTAGGTAGGAATATATCTGCTAGCATTCTAGATCGGGAGATATAATGCTACTTATAGTAAGGAGAGAAGTTAGATAATGGGGAGTGAGATTCTCACTATCGCACGTAATTCTATCTACCTACAATTGAAGTTGTTGAGTTGATTGAACTGAGTAAATCTTATATGCTAATCACGTAAGTAGTCGAGTTAATGGTTTTAGTAGAAAAGGGAACATGATGTCGTATTATTATATCTATAACGTGGGTAGGAATATTTCTGCATACATTAAAGGAAGGAGTGAACATGGGTATGTTGTTGTTTTTTTTTAAATGTGAAACTGCAGAAGAGTCCCAACTTCTGGAGCCAGTGAGACTATGGCATCCCCAATCAGGGTATGTTGTGAGGCTGAAGTAGTGGAGAGGGAGAGAAGATAGGGAAGAGGAAGTTGGGGTAATACCTGGATATTCGGATCAGGTCACCAAACACGTCCCAAGCCATTTTGTGAAGTGATTTTTTTTTGGTAAGGCTTTAAGTGTAACTATTGTAACTGTTATAAACTTTTTAAGGTTAAAAATTTGAGAACGAAGACATTTAAATTATAACTAACCTGTAATTTTATTTATACCGGTAAAACAATATCACAGTAAAGGTGATAACGAAATCGAAAAAATACAAAATCGACCTTGTTATGAACGACAGGGCCTGTGTTATCGCCTCTTTTATAAAACCTTATTATTTTTCTCTTATTCCGCTTCACTCTTAATACGTAATATTTCACTTTCAAATAAATGAATTTAGCTTTATTAATTCAAAACATGATTTATTATGTCGGGGGAGACGGAAAAATACGCACTTTTAATTTTAATTTCGTTTATTAAGTCACTTACGCGATATGTCAATTAGTATGCGGCGCCGTTATAGTCGTAGCCGACGGCGACTATGTTCATATCAAGAGTTGGATTGTATTCATAATATCGTATTAGAATTAAATCACAAACCAGTATATACAAACCTAGCGTAGCCCACAAACTACTTGAAAACTGGAATATAAATCTAAAGGGGACGCGAGCAGGCGTTATTAAAGGTTCCCCAACATTTATAGTAACTTTTAGTAATAATATAACTAAATTCAAGTATTAATTCAAAGTAAACATTCCATATTTACTGTGAAGCGGAATTCGTCATCTTTACCAAAACCTTTAATCTGGAGCTATATTTGAACTTAGCCTTATTTGAGGAAAGTGAAGAAAAAATCAAATTTTGACAGAAAGCTTTCGTTTTCATTTTTAT
This sequence comes from Hesperophylax magnus, assembly GCA_026573805.1. Lineage (NCBI taxonomy): Eukaryota > Metazoa > Arthropoda > Insecta > Trichoptera > Limnephilidae > Hesperophylax > Hesperophylax magnus. Next base: position 3,006,478 of record JAIUSX010000071.1, read on the forward strand.
ATTTTGGTCAATACCACTTGTTTAGTCGATTTGCTTCCGTTACAGAACTTTTAAGAAACTAATAGATGTTAAAAAAAACTTTTCGATATTACTTATTCTAACGATAGCATTATTGTCAGCATATAACGATAGCATTATTCTGTTATTTTCAAAAAAAAACTTTGATGTTTTCAAACAACATCCTCGTTGAGAAAATGAAAAAAAAAAACAAAACTTAGTATTTCTTAGTTGAAAAACTATTACACATTTTCCGACAAACGTTCAGATCAGTTTTTTTTCCAATTTTTCGGACTTGTTTTCCAACTTCAAAAATCCAAACATCACATAAGAGAGAAAACATAAATGTCTTTGAAAAATTTCCCCACCTATTTTATGAGTAATTTACCTAAAATATTTATTTTTTCAATATATGAATCATCTAAAAATAATTTTTAAAAATGCTGAAAAACTCCATACTTCATCAACACAAAGACAATGTACTTACCTAGCTCCGAAAACCTTCTTCCTGATATCCTAGAAACCGAAACCCAACTCCATGCTTTCAAAACACAATAACTCTATGGATCCTTGCAACTGCAATGCATTTCAATCACAACACACGTACATTCTAGACATTAACCTCAAAATCTCCCTTCACATATCTCTCACATTTCTCGATTGTCTTAAATCGTATTATACTTGTTTAATTTTTTTACAAGTTTTCCGACTTTATGTCCTGGTTAAATCCCACACACTTTTCCACAAATGATCATCTAGTCAATCCACATTATGCAAGTGCATTATATAAGTATAATAAATACAAAATAATACAAAAACAACACGTCAACTCACCAGAGATCAAATGGGAAAATAATTTACCGACTCCAGATATTTTCATATCAGAGGGTTCGGCTAGGTAAAACTTCTAGTTGGAACTATAAATCCTACTGATCCCTCAGTATAAATATTTAAAAATTCTTCGTAATCCTACATGTATTTAAAATGACTGATTTTTGCATTTTTATGTATAAATTCTTTGACAGATCTAATAATTATTTATTAAAAATTAATTAATTTGAATTATCATTTGTCACATAAAATATGAACTATATCGGAATTGTATAATTTACTAACAATTATTTTGAATTTTATGAAAGTCTTCAATCTGGAAACTTCACCCGCCATAACACAGGCTCATCCCTACATAGGGGTGCATGGCGATTGAAATAATATTCAAAAATGTATCCAATGTTAATTTTCATTGTAATAAAAGAATTGTAAGCTTCGAATAAAAAAAAATAATTATCCGGGCATTTTCCGGGGAGCAATGGCAGAGGTCTGTCTCAAACGAAAAATCAGAAAGACATCTGCCATTTGAACGATGTTTCTCACATATCTTTTACTTCTTCTGCCTAGCCAACGTTTTCCGTTAAAGTGCGCTAATATTGTCTTAAATGATGCAAAAATGTGTTTAGCGTTTATATTTTCAACGCCCTTTAACGGTAAACGTTGGCTAGGCGGTAGAAGCAAAAGAAAACAATTCCGTTTGAAAAGCGCATGTACTTCGGGTTCTGCAAATGCAAATGCAGAGCTGACAGCAGACGAGGTCACAAGTACCGACGATTGGTTACGTGCTATATACACAAACGTGTTGATTGATGGCTCTGCTGACCGTTGGGGATATTCAGAAAGCCGATCTACCAGGTACCGCCCGCACCAACTAAATAAATATCAATACAGTCTTCATGTTGATGAGAGCTATTTGTAATATCATGTTACAGTTTTGCTTTTATTTTACTTTTATAAGAAATAGCAGAAGTTTGTAAGTAAAAGTACTTAACGATCAGTTGACAAAAGGAATTTAACTATTTCTACCAAAAAACAAGTTGTTGGTAGAAATTACCGATTGACTGATTTATTATACAGGGTGTCCGGGGGTAAAGTGCAGTAACTTCGTGGGGGGATTCTACATGATCGTAGGAGTAAAAAAGATAAATAACTTTTTCCGAAATTCCAATTTTTTATTTTTCATACAAAAAGACATACCTGCTAAAAAGCCATAGTGTAGGTGCAAACTTACCCGATAAATTCGCAAGTGTGAACGTGGCAACGTTGCATATTTGTGAGTGGCGCGTATCCATGGAAACCGCATGTGAATTGTAAACAATAACAACACAGAGTTCGCCGTATGTTTTGATATTTTACCAAATTCAAAAAGAGAACTGCACTAAAATCACGTTACACTTTTTATTATAAAAAATATTAATAACTTATTGAACACTTAACTAATTTCATCGCTTTTTACTAATAGGCCACTTGCATCATATTTTTTAAATTTTTTTTCCGGTTAAGGAAAATATTCTAAGACATTCTGTATTATTATTATTTTTTTAATCGTATTTTTGAAACCCTGGGGATTTTTTGAAAATTTCAATCCGAAAAATCAGACCTTTTTTTATAAACCGGAAAGACGGGACATAATTTTATAGGTGAGAAAAAACAATGATTACATAGCCGAAAATCATTTAAAAAAAAAAAGAACGTTTTCCACACGAATGACACAGCAGAATAACGAGGCATACCAAAAATATTACATCTCATAAATATTTTTTTCCTTGATCCATCTTATTGATCATAAATCATTATAATGTACAACGTCTATATTAATAAATCCAATGTAATTGTACTTGTACTTGTAAATTATAATAATAATAAGAATATTATAAAATTTGATTTTGATAAAATCAGCACCATAACCATTATACCTCTAAAACACGTACCGACATCTAAATTGTACGGGGTTCTCTTCACATCTGTCAAAAATTCAAACCAAATGAAAAGTTCGCAGAGAACAAACAATAAATCTAGTGAACGAATTCAAAAATTCTTAGATAAATTAAATTTTCAAAGTTGTTTACTCCGCCCGTCAAATTTTGTGACACATTACATTCAAAGCACGATTTACTAATAGCGGGGGGTGCAGGAGGGGGTGCGGGGGACAGTTTACCAGCTGACCGACTGAATTCGGGTGCCGGGGGTGGCGGGGATTAGTTACCGAGGAGGCGCGGTATGTAGATTTGGCAACGACGAAAAAAATAATGCCGTCTAGGCACGTCGGAGAAATTTTTCGTTATTAGCTTAAAAGTACATCTAAAAGTTGGAATTTCAGAAAAAGTTATTTATCTTTTTTACTCCTACGATCACGTAGAATCACCTCCCGAAGTTACTGCACTTTACCACCGGACACCCTGTATTATGTATTTCTGTTTGGTATAAATATGAATTTAAAAAAATAAATAAATAAAATTGAATGATATTTAAAAAAACTATATTTTACCAATCCTAGCAATTCCCTCTTACAATATAGTCGTTAGAAATAATTATTAAGAACAATTAAAAACTATGAATCATTACAAATCGTAAAACTGTTGTACACGTACATATCCCTAGTTAGATGCCTGATAAAGTAACTCCATAGTTTGGTCGCCAGTCTACAAAATTCATATTCATAATGTTCAAAGAAAATTTTACCGCTTCATAAAATTTAAACTTAATGTCCCTTTACAGCACGCAAATTGTTGTTAATTAATATTTTTATAAACTCCAACTTTAGAAAACAGACGAAATAAAAAACCTAACATTTTCATTAATTTTTTTATCCTTTAAATTCGATTGTTGTGAACTTCTATTAAATAAATCTATCTACTTGTGCCTGGATATTTATCTACTCAAACTGCCTGAATAATGAATAATATTGAATAAATAATGTACTAGTAGTTCTGAGATCAGTAACTAGGTACTTCGATTAAGTTCGTCACAAGCAAAAAATTTCGCTTACTGTAGTGGCTGTAAGAGATTTTCAAATATTGTCAGGTTATTCGTAACCCGTGAATGTTTGCCTTTCTTTTAAAAAAAAGAAAAAAGAGTTGATCACTCATGTGATCCGGTGGAATCAAATGGTAATATCAAACACGGCTACCGGGCAGACGAAATTAAAAGTGGTCGAGTCAATACAGAACTTCGCTAGGCTCAGTCAATAAGAATTCGCTAGGCTCAGTCTTAAAGTACAGCAATTGGCAAAGAAACAAGGAAATAATAATCACATAAGTCATTTTTTATCGAATACTAGCTGTACCCCGCCACGCGTTGCTGTGGCACATAGAAAAACAATAGCAGGGTGTTGCTTTTATATCCAACAGGAGATGTTTAAAAAATAATAATAATTGTGCATAATTGCGCTCTTTAAAAAAATACATAAATGTGTTTACCTGTTTTAGGTGACATCTACATAAAAATACAGGAGTATTCGAATGAAACGTTGTGTCAAAATTTTAAAGCAATCGGTGAAGAACTTTCGGAGATTTAAGATTTTGAACAAACGATCATTACAATTTTTATTTATATGGTAGATATCATGAATAAAAATCACCCCGTAGATAGTATAGTATAGATTTTAAATTTAGGGGTTTTGTTATTCACCAACGCGAGTTGGCGTCAACTGTACGGGAAATCAAAATCTTTCATGTCAATTTCTTACAGTGCACAAGAACATGAAGCATGCGTATACTATACAGCCAAATTTACGCATCTTCGGATCTACCGGATCTGCCCTGATGATGGACACTGCAACGCTGTCCGAAACGTCGGCTAAAGAAGGAGTTAGCGCAACACGGCATAACACCCCAAAAACAAACAACAAAAATATACAGCCTGATTTTCCTGTGAATCTAAGCTTTGTTTAATTTGTTCAATCAGATGACGCGTTTTTGTACAGTGTTGGGCTATTCGAGAAACGTCACAATAAACTAAAACTTGATTTCAGTTTTAGTGTCGACAACCCGGACTTTTTTTTATTTTTGATTATTTTACTTTTACTTTTCTAATGAGAGACAAAGTGTGTTCTGAGGCGGGTAAACAACAAATTATATTTGTAATATTAATGAAATATTTAAAAAAATGTTATAAATATAGTTTGTAACTGATAATGAAAATTAAAAATAGGCAGTACACTGTTTACTGTAACATACTGGTTACAACTATTTTAGTCGCTGAGATGTATAAACATGCAAAAAATAAATGATTTTGTTCTTAATGTGCGATATTTAAATGATTTATATATTTGTATTTCATAACCTTAATACTTAACTCAGACCATACAATTAAGATAGCCGTAAGAAATAGAACTTTAAAGTATATTTTATCATCTCCCCCGAAATAAACAGTTGTTTTTTTTGGTAATTATGTAAAAACCAAGTCTTTTTTATAAATTTCGTGCTCGAAAACTTACTGATATAAAATATTGCCAACGCGGGTTGTTAATTGGTCAGTATATTTTTTATTATGATATGCAATAAGCAACATTGAGTAAGCAGTTTCAATATTATATCGTCACCAGTAGCGAATTCGAAGATGCTAACAAAAGTTATAATTAAATTTGCTTGAGTAAAATACAAAACAATTTATTTCATTGCTCACAATCTCACACATATGAGTAAAAAGTAAAGCCATCTACTTTGCAAGCCCATTTGAATTATTACGGAATTGATTATATGGTTTTCACTATCACTTAGAGATTTTTTTCCGGGAGGTTTATATATATATAAAATAAACATATTTTATTTACTTAAAGTGGAGAACAGTCGATGTTCATAATATACTAGTGAATAATAATAGGTAAAAACGTTACTCTAACACCTTCATAATAATATGTAAAAAGTTTACTTCAACTCATTCCAACCCCGAGCAATTCCGGGTAAACGTCAGCTAGATAATAATAATTTGTACAAAGTTTACTCCAACTCTTCACAAACCCGAGCAATTCCGGGTAAACTTCGGCTGGTGAATAATAACATGTAAAAATTAATCAGAAACCATTTCGTTAAATTATTATTATTTGCGTAACTAGTAAAGTTTAAGGTTACAACACTGATTTAAAAAAATATATTTTGACTTACTTGTATGGTTTTTAATATATTATAATGATATTTTTATTCAGGCCTACGTGCAGGAGTTGTTCAATGCAATGTGATACATAATGGCATAGCATACAATCAAATGTATTACAAACTTATACCTTAAATTAATAAAAAATTAATAAAAGTGTGGGTAGTAAAAAAGTTTTATAATAGGTACATAGGTACCTATATTTAGTTGAAGTTTAATTAATGTAGAACCTTGTCATTCCTAAATGTTTAATGGACAAGGTTCATTAGATGGATTGTTATTCATTATTCTTGTTCTATCGTACTTGAGTTAAATATATACTAAAATAGTTATTATAAAATAATATGTAACAACATTTGTTTTTCAAAATATTTTGTCATAAAAATACGTTTTTCTTTAAAAGAATATCAAATTTGTTGTAATTTCAAAGAATCTTATTATTTGACAAACATGGTGAAATCAGATAAAGAGGAGACTATCTTGTAACATAACACGTAAACATTCAATGTTGACGAGATTAGATCATTTTAGAAAAGATAAAGGTTTTAGATGAGTTAATAAATAAAAATATGGTGAATTTATGGACAGTTCAGCATTAACTCAAAATCACGATTTTCGCCCATGTGTTTCTTTTATAAATAAAATGAGCGATGTAGAGAATAACGTATAACTTATCTAGGATTCATCAAGTAGCGGTTTGTAAAACTCGAAGTATTTTAACCCTGGTCATAAAAAAATAAATCCTGATTATAGAAAATATATTGCACGTGACCTCGTCGATTAAACTCGTAATTATTGTTCCGGTTACAAATTAAAACAATTCTTTTATGCTTGGAAACCGTTGAAAAGCATTTATGCGTTCGGTTTCACATGAACGCGTCGCCGCTATTGTAATACCAAGCGTCAAATTAAATCTGAGATATGATTTTTAACATTCCGCGTAACGACTTCAGTACACATTGCTTTATTTATCGATCTCGGAATGAGGGCAGTGTGCTCGTGCTCAGTGAGAGTGCGAGTACAAGGTGCTACCGCTACTCGCTACTACAGGTGCCGTGCTAAGCCGGTACGTGGAGGAGAGGCAGGGCCGGCCCTGTGCCCTTGCAAAGGCGCCAATCAGCCAAGGCTCTGTTAATACCTGACACCTAACGCAGCACCCTTGAAGTTTTTACTAGCGCTAGGCGACGTTTGACTCAGGGCCGACCTGATGTCTATGTACATGCTATGGTGCAGGATGCTGAGTCAAGCCTCCGTGCCAATAACGTGCTAACATACCTACCATTCTACTTCATTCGGACAAAATATCGTGTACCTACCTATTTTCATTCATTCCAGTACAATTTACATACATCACTTAAAAATTCAATGGTCAGTATTATATTGACTGTATATATTTCCTTTGTTGTATATTTGAATGAACAATGAACGCAAAGAATAGTACGGTGATTCATATAATAAAATACAGGTTATTTATGTTTAGGAGCCGACAATGAGCACAAAAAATCCCACAGACGCAAATCCTTTGCGTAGATATTATAATTTTTTTTTACATATTTCTACAATTTAAGATTGTACATGAAATATGAAGTATTTCAAAAAATCATAGTTTTCTATGAATTCCGTCTAGTAGTTCCATTTTATATTATTTTAATAATTTAGATAAAACAAAAAACCTATCGGAACCTATCAAACGGGCCTCCTGTTATTGCACAAAGTTAAGGGTTTTTTTTCAGGTATTTTGGGGCTCCAGACAGACAAATTTCACAGAGGGGCGAACTTACGATTCGTACAGGGTCAGCAGTTGTGTACTATTAAAGTATCTGCGGGCCCTGTACAGTACATCAAGAACCTGAGAAGCTAACTTAACACTTTATCGACAATATGCCAACACCTCAGCACTGGTTCTCATAGTGGTTGCTCACGAAACACTATTACAGTCTACACCGTCTACCTATTTACATATAGTTGCTGATTATTATGATTTTCTGTATTACTGAAATTTATAATTTATTTAAATTGTTACACAATTCACATAACTAAATATTAATAAAATGTGAATGTAATCCTCAGCACTGGAGATCCCAGTGTGGATTCCATTATCTTTATTTATTACAAAAAAGGGAAAATAATAAAACATGTATTGCTATTATTATCATCTGTAAAATGTATGTTTATTTATTTATGTAAGAGAACACTCTTAAAATTTGTTAATAAAATTGTGCAAAAAGAGCTAGAAGAACCTAACGGACCTGCGGTTAACGCATTTCAAAACATGAACTATCATATTTTGGAACTAACCCAGCAATACAACTCTGTGGTCTTATAATGCTTAACTTGCGCCCTTGTACAAAGTGTTTGCTACAAGTGAAAAATTAACTATTTAATTCCAATGCGAAAATTTGAAACATTAATTTATCCAAGTTGAATGAAAACGGGTTTGAATGGTTTGTTTATTTTAAGATAGAATTTTTGATGAGAAACATCTTTTGGCGCGACTGGGGGGTAAAAAAGACTATTGCTTAGCAAGCGTGGCAAGACGGAACGACGCTCTTGCGCGTAACAACAATTCATACGTCCAGCCTCCCAATTTATTACCGATAATTTGAAAAGATTCTTATTAAATTAGCAATACTCATTTTCTTCCATGCAACATGACAAATTACATGCCTAAATTGCCCTAAATCATTAGCCGTAGATTTTTTTTTCATATTTTAAAATTATTCAGTAACATTACAGGTATGTAACTGTTATTGTAAGGCCACGGCTTATATTACTAAGGGATTGTTGCTAATTAGGGATGAAGTAACCCCCTTCTACACAATTGACCCTCAGTTTGGCCCAGGAGAAAATAGAAATTGAATCCCTTGGGGTGGAGAGAAAAGGTAGCAAAACTTCATACCTACTTCTACATAATTAGCTGCGTTAGTAATAATGCTACGGAAAATTGGCTTTTAATTTTGTTCAGTCTTTTTTGCTTATCTTCTAAAGATGGTTTGGAAGGGAGATATGTAAATACGAATGTTATGATGAAAGGGAGCGCGCTAATATTAAAAAAACTGTAATAATTAAGCGAAAATGGTGAAAATATTTAATAAAATATTACTCGTTTGAAATAGAGCAAAAATCTCTCGACAAACGATTAAGTTACATTTAAAGATACACTGTGATTTTTTTCATACCATATTAGGCAACAGAACCATACGTTAGTCGCCTGAAATATCAATACAAATTGAAAATATCTTACGTGTAAAAATAAATACCGCCAACGGGAATATATTTTTACTCGGGCGATATTTTCAATTTGTATTGATATTTAAGGCGACTAATTATTGCTTATAATTATTTGTTATCCTTTATGCTACGCATAAAACCTTGTCTTATAAACATTAGTTTATCATTTAAAAAAAAAATACCAAACCAAACGTGTTTTTTATAATTTTCGGAGCGAGCTTTGCGATTTTTTTTCTATCGAGGCAATTTCATATTAAATTGATATTATCTTCAAAAATAACATATATTTTTTTAGGAACTTAAAAACTAAGTTTTAAGGAGAAATATGTTATAAGTCATTAGAAATTCGGAAGGCGGGGGCTTAATACAGAAACCAATTTATATATATCTTGTATAAGATGACCACACCACAGGGCTGGTGTAATTTATCATATATAGATAGTAATAATATTTTTAGTCGGGAAAATAAGTAGGTATGTGAAACATGTAATGGGGTATATTTACTGTTACGATGAAAAAAAAAAAAAAAAAAATTATTTAACAAATAAATTTTCGATTACAATTTAAAATGTTCCATATTCGATTTGCCGTCAAACCGACATGTTCGTTTTTATTCGTGAATTCGGCAGCGTTGACGTCGGTGACAGCCGTCTTACTAGCCAATGGCGTTTTCTGTGTCATAATGACGTTGTAGCCAATTGGAACCGTTTCGGATCGTGCCGTTTTACACATTTTTAATACAATGATCAGAGCCAGAAAAATAACCTGTGAATCTTCCACACTTTTTTAATGGTATTCATAATTTGTGAAAATACCCCGTTTAGCATTACATGAAATAATATAACTTCAATACACTGCAGACCAGTAGTATGATGCCTTATAACTTACTTAGCTATACCTACCTGGTAAATTGTACCTAGTTATTCAGATTCCAAATGATGCCGATGGGGAGAGAGAGCGAAAGGGAGTATTAGCTTACTTGCCCGGGGCCTGATATTCGATTCCTCGCCGAGTCGCGACGCATGCACAGCACACCCACTAAGTACCTACCGGTTAAAATTATCTACATAATTATTATTAATCTCCTAATATTTCATCACATTATGCGAGGCGACTAAAATAACTGGTAATAATCAGGGGAAGATTTATGAAACTTTATGAATCTTTATGCACGAGTGTAGTTCGGCTGCTTCGGGGCTGCAGTAAGCAGAAAGAAAATTGTCACTATGATAGACAAGAAGTTTCATGGTCGATATTTAAATGAGACATGAAGCGAAAAAATAGGTTCCGCTTTTTTACTTCCAACTGACCTCCAACTATCTCAACACTCTTAACTAAAACTACCGTATCCGGTCTACGCGCGCCGCTTATCGCATTTTAATAGTTTTACAAGTTTCGACGAGATATATTATATTAGTACGCAGTAGCGCCTCTAATGTAGCTCGATGTGTCGAACCATTGTTTTACGGTGTAAGGTAGTTTCAACAGTCGCTAACGATTGGCGAGCATGAACCACATTTCTGTTGACTGCCTTGCCTGCCCTATTGATTGCTCTACTACTGGGAGTTTATTTCTACTAAATTACATGTAAATCATATAGGGGTACATACTCGTATTACCTATACTTGAAACGTATAATGTAAACGGTAGATTATTGTATTGGTATATACAAGTCCAATTTGACTAATCTATGTCAATAAACGGATCTCGGTTAATTTTTCGAGGTATTCTTCATAGAAAACATTATTTTTGGGAGATACTCGTATATCCTATCCCAGCCTGACACGGTCTCATAAAAGTTATAATAATAATAATTGGATGACTTGTATAGCGCCGTTTTTTGTGCAAAATCACCTCAAGGGCGCTGTACAAACTTATAATACATCTCTACAGTGATCTATGTTATTACTTAACTATTTATGGAGATAATATACAGTACAATACTTACCTTGTAGGTCACTTGAGATTAACACTTAATTAACATTTTATAATTGTTTATTAGCGAAATTTAGATACAGGATTTAGGACATAATTGGAAAATTGAATATAACTGGACTTTCTCTTAGGAATGGTATATTTAATCTAAGGGTACGACAGCTTAAAAAGGTAAATTTTTAGTTTAGACTTGAATTCTGTTGGACTTGTTATGGATCTTAGTCCCGGAGGAAGTTTATTCCAAGCCTTCGGCCCAGATACTCCGAAAGCGCGATCACCAAACTTAGTATTTGGCTTGCGCATAGGTTCTATCAGTCTGCCTACAGCTGATGATGTAGCTGATCTAAGAGTTGACTGCCTCAGACCAGTGTTTTCCGGGACGCATAGTTCAGTGATGTATTTTATTTCGGAACAATGCACCACTAACATAATCACCAGAAACAAGTGTACAGGGAGATGGACTTGGTTAGACAGGGTGGGGCCATTTCATTGATGGATTTAAACACCATCCAGCACAGTTTTTACTGGATTCTTTCAGGGCGCTTGAGCCAGTGAAGGTTACGAAGGTGTTCTGAAATGTGTGAATATTTTGAAACCCCGGTTGTGAGCCTTGCTGCTGCATTAAACACTGATTGAAGTTTGTCAATTTGATATTTTGGAAGGCTGGCATAATCCTATCCTATATCATTTTCTATTACAGTGAGAAATATTATTTGTGTTAGAAAGAGAGAATACCGTGATTTTAGTTAGCGTTCAAAAATTCAAACAAAAATTAAAATAATTCTATGAAACAACATTTTGCCTTAAATTAAAAAAATAACTTTTTGCATTTTTTTATTTAATCGTTAAAAGTTTTAGGGACAATAACTTTTATTATATCTTAATGTGAAAATATTTTCCGCGTAATTTGGACTTGGACTTGGATAATTTTTATTGAAAGAGTTCCTAAACCATTAATTCACTGATTCTAGTATAATTGCAAAGTTGGATTGTCTATTGAAACTTTACATGGAATGATTTTACTATGGTGCAGTGAAATAAAACATTAAACTGTGCTATGGACAGGATTTTTTTTAATATACTTAATTGCCTAATCCTTGCGGAGGATTAGTTTAGGTCTTTTATGGTTTAGAAATTTCACTCTCGCTGTATTGAGCGAGAGTGTGAAAAGTTGGATTTTCATGTCCGGCTAGGCCCGATTTTCATGTCTGCCAATTGAGATTTTTTTGCATTGTGGTGCATTGGTGGGGGAATATCGCTAGAATATACGTTATACAGATCAGGAGACAGTGATCCGCCTTGGGGGACACCGGCTTTTAGTGGACTATGAGGAATAGAATAGTACACAATTATACTTGAAAAGTACGCTCTGAAAGGTAGCTGATATTTGAGCTGGGATTTTAATAAACGCTCTAAAAAAAGTAAAAGCCCATAACATACATTTTATATAGTAAATCGTAATGCCATTCTCTGTTGAATTCTCGAAAATTTTCCCCAAAATTTTTACCTAAGCAAGGAAGGAGACTGATTGGGCGATGATTCTCAGTTAATTATGGGTCTTTGCCCGATTTAGGTATTAAAATTACATTTGCATGCTTTAGGAAAGCAACTAAGTCGTAGTGACGCATTGTAGATGGCTGTTAGGGCGCAGATGTCTTTAATAGGGAGACATTGTACTACTTCATCTGATATGCCGTCTGGACCTGCCGTTGAGAATTTGATTGGCAAGTCGATAGATTATGTATTTAAAATTGAAGCTACTTTTGTATTCACCATCGAAACAATATAATGGGTCATCATGGTCAGTTATTAGAGTGAATTGGGAAAGACTGTCTGCAAAGGCTTCTGCTTTGTCTGCAGTAGAGTATATTACTCCGTTTGGGCCTTGAACGGGAGATATTCTGGTCTTTGGACGTCTGAGAGTTTTGGAGAGCTTCCAGTACGCTGCTCTGTCATTTTCGAAGGACAATATATACTCATGCCAGCGTTCGCTGCTAAATTCATTTAGGGCATCTCTTACTTGGCGGGATAATCGGTTATAATGCATTTTTGATATGTCAAGTTGAGGGAGTGAGGTGGGTTGGCTGGTTGACGTGCTTATGATGTTAGGTTCTGGAATGGTATTTTCTCCTTGATGCTTAAGTGGTGGCTGAAGGCCTGATATATCTTGATTACGCCGGTAATCACGACGATAATCGTTACGTTGTTTCCTCATAGGACAACTTTGATAATTGTAGTTTCTGTTATTTACTTGATTATGTTGGGGTCTGGCTGGACAACCCTTATAGTATACGGTGTGAGGGCCTTTGCAGAGGGCACACTTGGCTGGGGTATCTCTCGGTTTTTCCCCGTCATTTGCATTCAGACAGTTCTTATAAGAGACGTACGTCGTACATTGCATAATATCAGAGATTTTAGAGGTTAATATTTTTTTTTATCAAAGCACAACTTTTCCTAAAATAGTTAAAATTCAATCAAGCAGAGCCTGCCTCAATGAATACAATAATTCCACCTTCGCCAATAGTTATGGAACACCGTTATCAATATTAATAATGAGTTTGTTTTGTAAACAAAAGCTGTAAGTTATAAATATTTATTCATTCGACAAAGGAAAATACTGATCTGTTCTGCTAGAAATGATTTTATTCTTCGACGCTAATAACCATAATTTATTACAAGCGTTAAAGTGGCCTCACCCCTCGCATTTCAAGGATACAACCCGTTTGGTGTCACGTAAACTCACATTTAAATAAAGGAAAAAATGCAATAATTTAAAGCTTGAAAACAGAATCTATTAGTTGAACGCGTATTATTTTTTTTCTACTTTGTTTACAAAATTATTTATTATAATAACAATATTTGGCTAGTTAAAAATTACCTCAAGGGCGCACCAATTAATCTCTTAATCCTGGTTGATATGATTTATTTAATTTATTTTGAAAGCATGTAAAATGAGGGGTAGTTAAATGTACCAATATGCAGAGTGGCACGCTTTTTAAATGCGTATTATAAATCGCGCATTATTATTTATTGCTTAAGTAATTTTACATTCCCAAAGACAATAAAATTCCGATCAATTTAATTAAGTTCGATTCACAATTGCACAAGTCCCGATTCGCGCTCAAAGGCAAGCTCAAGGCGTGGATTGGTAAAAAGCAAGCAAAGAATAATATGGTTTTATGGTTAAATTGTGGGAGGTAGAGAATGTATTACTGAAACGGAAACAATGTATGAATTTAAAAGGACCACTAACATAAATTAATTTATTTTTAAACTCGTCGAAAATAATCTGTAAGTTTTGCAGCAACGCTTTATTAAGTTCCCCCCTATATTAAAGGTTTCTGAGTTGCGTTGCCTGCACTGTTTACAATATCGCGAAAATGTGAGAAATTGGCGACAGTAGAGTTTAGCGGGCGGCATGACACGTGGTACATATGACGGTGCGGGTAGCAGTGACGGTGATTGTGACGGTGACGGTGACGGTGACGACCTCCGGCTCCATTATAGATTGCTTTACTGCGCATGTCCAGACAGGGCCCCCTCCCCGAGGGCGGACTCCGGAGGGCGGACTTGGTAGGCGGGAAGCAGTTTGGGCGGGCCAATGGCAGACCTGGCATCGGCGAAGCGATTCGCCAAATTAACCAATGAGCTCCCTTTCAAAGTGCAAGATAGATACTTTCAATATCGCCCCAATGAACCTAGTGACCACCATTCAGCATCGAAATTTTGCTTTAATTGGATTTCGCAAATAGACACCAATAAGTAGGTTCGTTCCATACATTCCCCTGCCTTTCATTTCAGCTTTTCGGCACACTCACTTTTTATAACCAGATGTGAGGAAGCTGGCTTTGGGATTGAATTTTTGTTTACATCTTTGTACAGTTTCTTTTTATCGCTCTTTGACTAATACATTGTTACCTTAGAGGTGATTCCATGACAAACCAAAACGGTGACAAATAGCAACACTTTTGAAAAATGATATAAATTCATCGTGCTATACAAGGTGTATCGGCACGTACCCGACAAACTTTAACCAGCTATTCCTTAGCACATTCGCAGTAAAAAATGTTATGGGCACTTTGCTGTCCGGTAACATTTTTTTTAATAAAAAAATTATTATTCATATTTTCACCACATGTCACCAGTGTTTTATCCTTTGTCAAAGTTTGAAAACCCGTCTGGCAATATTTTGTTCGAGTTTCGTTGAATAATGTACGTACGTACCTACGTTGGCGCGCTTTTACAATCACAACGAAATGGCACAGCACCATTCGTCTCATTTTTAACTATTATTATTTAGTGTGTACGAAAGAGCGAGGACACTTTTTGACGCACTTCCTAATAACAGCTGTTGAACGCGAGAAACAAGGCAAATGACAGTGACGGAGTGTGGATTTTTTTATTTATTTTTTGTTTTTAATGGAAAAAAATGTTACCGGACAGCAAAGCACCCATAACATTTTTTACTCCAAATGTGCTGAGGAATAGCCGGTTAAAGTTTGTCGGGTACTTGCCGATACACCCTTATTTCAAATATCATATCTACCTCAAAGGGTAATTGAACAAACCAGACAGTGACAAATCAGAACCCTTTCGAAAGGTGATATAAAGTTCACGATATGTGATGAAAACAAAATCTACAAAAACAACCCAACCAAGTCAACCTGGAATTTTTTTCAATTCAAACAAATTTCTGTCCGGTTTTCTGTTGAGGTATATATGATATTTTAAATTGGTACGTATTTGTTCCGCGGTTTTGAATAGCGAATATAAATAACTATATCTTCTTCTACCTAAACATCAGATGCACAATTTTCATTGGCTCCGCGCGCAAGATTCATGTGAATACCGTACAAGAGTCTTAACTGCTCCCAACTGCCTGGAGTCAGTGAGACTACGGCATCCCAATATATAAATACCTATATCGGACAAAAATAAAACCTACCTAAGTGGTTTTGTCCACGTGACTTTATTACTATACTAATAATAATAATAATTGGATGACTTGTAGAGCGCCGTTTTTGTGCAAAATCGCCTCAAGGGCGCTGTACAAACTTATAATACATTTCTACAGTGATCTATCTTATTACTTAACTATTTATGGAGAAAATATACAATACAATACTTACTTGGTAGGTCACTTGAGATTAACACTTAATTAACATTATCTAATTGTTTATTGGCGAAATTTAGATACAGGATTTAGGACTTAATTGAAAAATTGAATATAACTGGACTTTCCCTTAGGTATGGTATATTTAATCTAAGGGTACGACAGCTTAAAAAGGTAAGTTTTTAGTTTAGACCTGAATTCTGTTGGACTTGTTATAGATCTTAGTTCCGGAGGGAGTTTATTCCAAGCCTTCGGCCCAGATACTCCGAAAGCGCGATCACCAAACTTAGTATTTGGCTTGCGCATAAGTTCTATCAGTCTGCCTACAGATGATGATGTTGCTGATCTAAGAGTTGACTGCCTCAGACCAGTGTTTTCCGGGACGCATAGTTCAGAGATGTAGGGTGGGGCCATTTCATTGATGGATTTAAACACCATCCAGCACAGTTTGTACTGGATTCTTTTTGGGCACTTGAGCCAGTGAAGGTTACGAAGGTGTTCTGAAATGTGCGAATATTTTGAAACCCCGGTTATGAGCCGTGCTGCTGCATTAAACACTGATTGAAGTTTCTATACTTTATTTATTTTTGTAAGTGAGCTAGTTGTCTATCCTCATCTGCTTTCACAGTCAGAATGTATGGGGGGTGAATATGATAAATGTAATAGAATATAATTTTCTTTCATTAGTTATAAAGTCTTTTCAAAGCATTATAATAATTTACTCCACGCATAAAAAACGGCCAAATAAAACAAAGCTGATTGGTAAACTCACTAAAATAGTCGGTACTATGATAAATTGTAATGCATTATCGCGACCTTAGTTTCGAAAAGCTGTCTTTAAGTAAGTTCGAATTCATTGATTAATATATGACTTTGTTTCATTCGCTGTTTAAAAATATAAGACTGTTTTATCGTATGCTCTTTTATTGCTCAAAGAGAGATATTTATCTTGCTTTATGCTAGAAATCCTAACAAGATAAGCCGAGATAAACCATTACTGAAAATGACTAATATATACATATACAGCCATAATGTCTAATGTAAGTAATACATGCACACTGGACAGGGACGGTTATAAGGCACGAAGTAATTTATTATACTGTAACGATATTGTTATGTTATTGCTATGATTAACGTAATAACAAAAATTAATAAATTAACAAGATAATGAATAAGCGCTTCTTGTTGTCGCATAAAACCAAGTTTCACGGACAATTTAATATTAAGTAGGTACTAATAGAATCTAAGGGATATTAGATGTGCAAATTACTTAACTGAGAAACCAATTATGGATTTCCTCAATATACCTACTAATACATCATCAGCCTTACTAAAAAAATTACTTGCTTTTATTATAAATTGTGTAAAGACTGTAAAAAGTTAGATTTGAGTTAGTACTAATAATAAAAAAAATCGTTAACTCCATTTTTTTAAATCCGGCAACATTGCATTTTGCATCTAGCAACGACTCCACGCTTGCTCGTTATGAGATTTCTTCTTGTAATATCTTCAAGAATCGTGTTTGTGTCCATAAATTTTAAATTTCAATATAATGTATTAGTATAATTTAATAAATTTACGACTAGTTTGTGTTATTTTTCGTCAGTTTTAATCATACTAGAACTTAAATGTCTAGTGCATATGTTTCGAATAAATAATCGTTTTAAGATATGCTTTTGCGGCCTTCGTGGTCGAGGTGTAAGGCTCTCGAATAGCAAGCCGAAGGTCGCGGGTTTAAATCGCGGCGTGCACAAATAATTTATTATTCTGAAATTGTGTTTTTTTCACAATTTATTAATTAAAAATAATATATAGTATACTTTCGGCACGGGTGGAATATACTCTCAGTATTGTCCTCGCTAAGACAACCATTCAGAATTGAAACGTTACCTTAAATGGTTTGGTCGTGTTTGCTGACCAAATCTGAATAGCCAGGTGCTCCCCGCCTTCCTCTCCCCCATCGCCTATACATCCCCACTACCTTCAGCCTCACAACATACCCATCTTTTGAAGACTGGACAAAAGTGCGCATGGCTCATTCACATTTAACCTTTGACATTGAGGACGGGTTGTTTCGGAAAATTTTAACAATTCATCAAACTTCAATGTTTATTTTCAAGTTCCTCGGAAGATTTTTTTAAGTTCTGTTTTTATTTCAGTTCTTTCAAGCAAATAGCCTATAATAATATAATAACAGAACTTGAATAGGACTTTCACAGAACCCGAAAATGAACGTTGAAGTTTGATGAATTGTTCAAATTTTCCGAAACAACCCGTCCTACTTTGAGACCCCGATGGAATTATTGATCAATAGAGAATTAAGATTTTTGAAAACAGTAGCAGTAGCCATTAATCGGCCTTCGGGAACAATCTTAGGATATTGGTGTATCGGGGTTAGCAGCAATATCGGGCCGCCGGCGCCCGAGGCTTAGATTTCAGGTTTCAGTTACCAAGGAAACTGTAAACATCTCCCGACTCCCCTAATTATTTGTTAGATATCAGATTGGTGAACCCCCAATGGCTCCAGGCTCCAGGCATTCATACCATACGTACTACAGACCTGGAAGCAATATCCCATTCGCCCAATTTAGGCTGTCGGTACTTTACAGTGAACAAATGTTACTGGGCGAAAACTCTGTTAGACTCAATGACGTCAGAAGATGTCTATGGAAGGACTCATAGATAATAGAACCATTGGAGTATGAAATAAATTAGTAGGAAACCGCGCGCACAACGCATGTTGCAAACATCGTTTACCCATACTACTGCAAATCCTATATATCTATTCGATTTGGTTTGGAATTTAATCCAAAGATTGAATAATAATAATCACTTTTTGACCATCGTCTAACATCGAATCCCAAAAATTGCAGGTATTTTCAGAAAGAAACTGAAATCAGATTGTCATCAGTACATGGAGAAAACTTACTGATATGAAATAGTGTTAATTTATTAAAAATCTGGTCAAATTATTTGTTTTCCTGTTAAAAATGAGACTGCGACTGCGGGCCTATAATAATAGCCGTTTTTGTGCAAAATCATCTCAAGGTCGCTGTACAAATATATAATACATCTCTACAATGATCTATGTTATTACTAAATATATATGGAGATAATATACAGTACAATACTTACCTGGTAGGTCACTTGAGATTAACACTAAATTAACATTAACTAATTGTTTATTAGCGAAATTTAGATACAGGATTTAGGACATAATCGGAAAATTGGATATAACTGGACTTTCTTTCAGGAATGGTATATTTAATGTAAGGGTACGACAGCTTAAAAAGGTAAGTTTTTAGTTTAGACCTGAATTCTGTAGGACTTGTTATGGAACTTAGTCCCGGAGGGAGTTTATTACAAGCCTTCGGCCCACATGCTTCGAAAGCGCGATCACCTAACTTAGTATTTGGCTTGCGCTTAGGTTCCATCAGTCTGCCTACAGCTGCTGATGTTGCATGAATTCGCAACAAAGTATTAGTCAAAACCAAGCGATATACGAAGGGTGGAACACGTGTTAATACAAATACTGATATTGATACTAACATGCTAATATTGTAGTCATGATATCTATTCGGAAAGAACACGTGTTCTCGGTAAATTTTGAATGACTAACATTTCATCAAGATTCATGTGAATACCGTAAAAGTGTCTTAACTGCTCCCAACTGCCTGGAGTCAGTGAGACTACAGCTCCCAATATTTAGGTATGTTGTGAGGCTGATGGAAGGGAAGGAGATAGGGGAGAGAAAGGTGGGGAATTAATCAAATAAAATTTACTTGAGCATGCGGGATTTGAACCCACGACGCCCGGATTGTTAGACGAAAGCCTTTCCCCTGAACCACGGAGGCCCTCGAAGGTAGGTCGTAACTCTGCGACAGTTATAATATAATTTATATTTGACTAGGTACTTCAATATAGACCTAGCCACTGAGGCCATAAGCCGAGAGAAATGGGTTGTGGGCGTGTATGTATTTCGAAGTAAACTCAATTTTTTCTTTCTTCTGTATTAAACGAAAATTTCCAAATACCAAATTTCTTTCTTGACCAGATTATCAGTTTCATTGATCTGTCTGGGAACTAGAAAACTGACGTAGGATTTGAAAAGTCAGTAACTAACGTAGAAAACGGTACTGGATATGCTCGATGCTAACCGTCTTACCGGCTGTCATCTATGTGAAACCTGAGTGACGTCAACAACGCCCTATTAAGCAGCAAATCAAAATGTCACATTTTAAAGTATTATAAAAAGATAATCGTCTACATAAAAATAAGAATAATAACAATGCCTACATTATGTACCGTAATTCAACAATCGGCAAGAGCATGAAGAAAAAAAATCTTTTCTGATTAAAAGATAGATAACTGGTTAGGTAGGTACTTCGAGAGCTCAATATGGAAATTACTGAAAAAACTTTAGTTCACCGATTGTTTGTATGTAGCCGAATGTATAATGTATTGCCTGTAGACACCTAAAGACATTGTTTTTCAATACATGCACGCTTTTAATAAATACCTTATACTGCTCATCGGTTCACACGAATAAAAATAAACCGTTTCATAATATCAACATTGACGTAGTTATTAACGAGTATTGTCCCAAATCGGCCGATAGCCGACAGCACCTACTCGCACGTAAAAGATAACAGCGGCACAAAGCTGTGTTTACGAGATTCTCATTTTCATTATGACAGTGTACTTCAAGTGATTCTGAACTTGACAAAATTTATTATTAGAGTTAGGTTGATCTACATAAGTGTTAAAAATGACACGAAACCTTTAGGCGAAGTGATTTTGGAATTTATGGATATGAACTAAATTACGGCCAGACGTGTCATTAGGCTATTAAATCAATTTAAATTAAATAAATATTTTTTTATACACCACCACTTAATAAAAAAGGGTCGCCATGTTACAAAATCAATGGTTTCTTTATCAGGATAAACGTATAATGATAATTACAAATTTACAACAACAACAACAAAACAAAAAATTGTCCAAAGAAGCGAAGTTAGCAGTCCACAACGGAGTGCTGGTACCTACCTTGATGTATGGAAGTGAGGCATGGAACTGGCAAAGAAAGGATGAAAGTAGATTGAATGCTGTTGAAATGAGATCCCTGAGGCGTATGTGTGGTAAAACCATGTTTGATCGTGTGAGGAATGTGGAGATCCGCAAAGAGTGCAAGGCTGATGTAAGCGTAATGAGTAAGATTAAGAAAGGGACGCTTAGATGGTTTGGACATGTAGAGCGAATGAGCGAAGATAGGAGTGTAAGGAGGATATATGATGCAATTGCGAATGGTAGCAGAAGTCGGGGACGCCCGAGGAAGACATGGCACGATCAAGTGAATCAGATACTCGAGTCGGGCCATGTCAAGAGTCAGAATAATAGAAGAGTATGTATGAGACGATGTATGGATGTGAATGAGGCAAGGAGTGTGTGCCAAGACCGAGTTGTTTGGCGGTCCGTCCTCTCTGCCTACCCCTGCGGGGAAACGGCGTGATGGTTAGTTAGTTAGTTAGTTACAAATTTACAATTAAATTAATGCCTGTTTTTTTGGTTCCACGATAACTCAACACAATGACAATTTAGCACACCTTTAAAAAATTATGTGAAGACATTAAGCAATACGAAAAAACATACGAGATCCGTATAGAATATAATGTCGATGATGTGTAATGAACAAGATTAAGACTATGACACTTAAATGGTTTAGACTTCCTGGTCAGATCATCGGGCAAAGCAGTGTAAGGAGAATATATGTATATGACTCGAAAGTTAATAGAAGAAATTTTGAGAACCCTTGAGGAAGAAATGAAGATATTAAGGAAATTCGGAGAATAATGAAGAACACGCGATGCGTGCGTATTTTGGCGGTCCAGTATGATTGTATGTCTGATCGGAACTTAAAGATTATCGAACACGTATCAGCTCGGCATTAGATCAGCGTCGTCTCGCCTCATCGCCTCGCCGTCAACAAAACGCCACCACGTCTAGACCTAGACTTAGACCACCACCCTCGTGGAGAGCGAGTTGACCACGCACCGCACACCCTTCACTAGCTTGTTCTGAGGCGAAGCGATGCCGTTACGGAGGCGATTAGTGTACGCTGTGGTATGAAGTTTCATACAAAGAACGACACGGGGTTGAGGCAATGCTGAACTGGTGCCGGGGTGATATGTGTCCGATAACCTTAAGTGGCGAGTGTACTGGTAGTCTTCACCAGTCAAAGGATACTGTATCATTAGTTTCCATTCAAATCTACATGGAAGGCATTTCTATTTAAGGCGATGCACTACGTAGTAATGCAAAATCATGTGTTTTTGGTTTGAAAATTGGGTTGCCTAGAAATGTTTCAGATGCTTTAATTAAATACTGCGAGTAGAATACATCTTTCGAATACATCGTCTTTTTATAAGCCCAGATAAAAATAATGTATAAGGCCTATGAAAAATGCTTTAAAGTTCAAAATCTCCTACTTACGAACCCATTTTTGGCTATGAATTTATTGTATGGTGTGGCAAATTAAGTTATTTATAAAATGATCGGAAAAAAAATAAATATTTATCCCTGAACATCCACAAAATAAAATAAAAGGCACTTTTTGGCCATGATTATTTCTTGCATAAATCAAAACAGGCGGATGGTGTTAAGCGGGAATTTAAACCTTATCGCCATCTACGTAAGGGGTGTTATTGATAGCGGCTCGATTTAAAATATTACACGACGTAGTGCATCGCCGTAAAGGTATTTGTGAAGAGTATGACGTAATGTATTAATGTGACTGAAGCACGGATAGTGTTCTGGTCCAGCCTTCATGTATGCATACTCTCGAAAATGGGTTAAGAAGGCTTGATTGTTAGGTATTTAAGAATCCAAAATGCTTCTAAGTATTGGGTTGAGAGCCACTACAGGCAGATATAACCTATACATGTAGATATTATGTAATACCAATTACGTATGTATCTATAAGCGTCTTCACCTTACAGTGAAGTAGTTGCTGGAGGAACTGACCCGGGCTTAGAATGGACTGGGCACGGCACTTCGCGGTGACCGCGGCTCGGCCTCTAAGCGCGCCTGGCATTATTTCTTTAGTGACACCGGGTTAAGGGGACATGGCCGCCAGCGTGACGTCACCAGAGCGATCCATCCCGCTTCCCATTAGAAGTTGTTGTTATCCTTATTTATTATCTCCATAATTTATCCCCACACACTTGTGACAAAGTCTTCAGATATAACAATAATACTAACGTAAACAACGAAATAAACCAAATGTACTTGTATTTACATTAACAAATATTTATGAGAATCATATTTTAAAGGCAACACTTACAGAGATGAATACACGTAAATGTTAATAATGTATCTAGCATATTTTATTACTCTTGGATTTGTTTGTTATTTAAGCCTAAGAATTAACCATTGGAAAGGAAAATAATTGGTTTAAATTATCATTGCGCTATTATGCGTTGACAGTTTTATAATAAATATGATAGTATACAAATATGTATATAATTTTGGTTTTTAATGTATCATCAATAGCAGTAATTATTTTTTTTTACACTTAAAATAGATCAACTTCATGTGATATTTCACTTCTGATATTTATTACGTACAGGTATATTAGATTTATCTTAGAATTTTTTTTACTTGATATACTTTTAATTTGACTTGGAACTAAGCCCTATATTCGGATTAATTTGTACAGTAAACAATTATGTGTTTTTGTTTGGTTATTTTTTTCTGATGTTTTCTTTCTGTATTATTTTTGTTTACAAAAAGTATGGTATAAGCTTATGGAGACCAAAAATAAGGGAATTAGTCGAAGATATTATTGGTAATTCTTAAAATGAGACACGAGGTCGACAAAAAATAATGTAAAATAATCAGGTCTCAATAGCTTAGTGGAAGTGTCGTCCCGGAAAAACTGAGATGCTGGTTTCGTTACCCAGTTGCGACCGTTAACATTTTTTCTTTATCTAGTTCTGTTTCATATTTGGTTTAGATTTATGTTATCTTCTCCTTCAATGATTTAACAATTTAAAATGTTAAAATTGTGCGTAATTTAATTTGAGCGAATGTAAGATGACGAAATCAGATGTACAGGTTATGGTTCAGGTCATGCTTTATTACCTACTGTTGGCTAAACTATTTTATTTTGTTGCAATGATTTTCTTGTTTTATTTTTATTATTCCGACCTTAGGTCCGGGTTAAATCTTCCCCACAAGAAAAACTAAACCCTTCCACACACTTTTCCACAAATGATCATCTAGTCGATCCACATTATGCAAGTGCATTATATAAGCATACTAAATACAAAAAATACAAGAACAACACTTCAACTCACCAGAGATCAAATGGGAAAATAATTCACCGACTCCAAATATTTTCCATCGGAGGGTTCGGCTCGGTAGAAGTTCTAACTAGACCTATAAATCCTACTGATCCCTCAGTAGAAATATTTAAAAAATCTTTCGTAATCCTACATGTATTTAAAATGACTTTAAATGTTTAATTTAATTTTTATGTTTAATTTTTCCATTTCTTACTTTATTATTTTTTAATTTACATTTCACTTTGAATTCTGTTGAAATTCGCATAATTTTAAATTTAAAAATTGCTCATTACAAGTGAATGATTACTTTTTATGCATGGTGTCCGGGGTAAAGCATAAAAACTTCGGGAAGTGATTCGATATGATGGTAAAAAGAAAAAAGATAAATGACTTTTACTGACTGAATACTACATTAAAACATTGCATTTCTAAGAAGTTATTTATCTTTTTACTTTAATTATGTTGTAAAATCACCTCCTGAATACTTTATTCCCGGACACCTTTTGTTTAGAGTTTTTACAATTATATAATCAACACTTAATCCCATTTTTAATTTTTTCTTTGTATTTCAAATGTTTATACGCTTCTATGTTGTTTTTCAATCTGTACCTACACAATAAATGAATAATAATTTTATGCAGTGTAATCTACCCACAGTTCTGACGTATACAACGATGTGCAGTTTTTTTTTAAATTATTTGCATCATAGTCAGTTATAAATGTATAACATTCATATTTTACAGGGCTTGGAATTGTTTATATCATTGACCAAACGACAAAAAATTAATCTTACTGATAAAAAGTATTGTTAATATATTAAAAATCTGGTTAAATTATTCGTTTTACTCTTAAAAACGGGACTGCAGGTCTTTGAGGAATGTATTGACAGAGTTCCTAACAAAGTTCAGTGAAAGTTTTATGAGGACGGCGGAACACGTGTACTTATACATACTGATATGTCAAGTCTATCATGATATTTATTATGAAAAGAACATGTGTCAACACATATTCTAAATGACTAATATTTTATCAGTAAATTGGCATGCTATCACTTTTTTTAACAGGATGACTCTTCTCCGTGTACTATATATATAGATTTTAGCAAAATATTCACATATTTGCAGTAGTTTCTTTAGTGACGGTGCTAAAGGAACCATACCATCTGCGTAATAAATGTTATTTACACAAACCCCTTGATCATAGCAAAATATTTTTGAGTCATTAAGTCTTTGAATTAGTTCATCAGCGTATAGCGAGCTGGAAACATGCTTCCTATTATTATTTACACAAACCCCTTGATCATGGCAAAATATTTTTGAGTCATTAAGTCTTTGAATTAGTTCATCAGCGTATAGCGAGCTGGAAACATGCTTCCTCTTTTTTGCCTTGCGCCGCTTTTTAAATAAAATGGGTTGGAAAACTCTCCAACCATTTCACGAAATTATCTTTTTGCGTGTGCCAAATTGAAAGAGTCGTTTATATATCTTCCGAAACTGCTTTTTATTGAAGGTTTTTTTCTGCGTCATATCACTGACATACTCAAAGCCAACTTCACGGTCTCGGTGCAATAGAGCACCGCTAAATATAGCGCGGGGTCCTAAAGCGTTATCTACAGAATATTATGGAAAACTATTAAATAATTCATCAGTCGTGTGCATGGGTTAAGATTTATCTGTTGGTAGTAAATTGAACGATAATTGGCGCGAATGGTGCATTTGAAGGAAGAATCTAGCTGCGAGATGTTTTCGTGGAGTCGCCTTTCCAGTTATTGAGATCACAGCTTTATCTCGTTCAGATATGATCTGACTTGTGCCCCGGGGCGCATTATCTGCCTCAGAGGGAAAAATGCGCGGTGACCCCGCCGCGGCAACTGCATTCATTATGTTACTTAGAGCGTCCGTATTACATGGGGCAACGGTAGTAATGTACCTACGTATGGGACTACGATATCCAATACTGTGAGGAAGGTACTGGTCTAATCGAATCTGGGGGTCTAGCACAGTGCAATTGATAACTTTACTATGTCGGATAGATAGGCGTAACTACCGATGATTTTATACCGATCGATTAAGCCCTATTCTATGGTCATTTAGCGATGTTCGCGAGCACGGTAAAAATATGATTCCGAAAGTCGGTACACAAAAGCCGCTGCTTTTAGCGAGGCCTCCAAGGTGTCGGAAAATCTGTCAATATGCACGACTTTTTGGATAATGTCGACGTTATGCAAAATTACTGGTTAAATAATTAATGAAGGTGAATTAACTAAGCCCTTAAGTTACAATAAATCAGATACACGATCCATGGACGATCGAATCACCATCAATTGATTCCGTTCCAACTTGGAGGAACAAAAGTTGTTAGTCATAAGTCATAACCAAAGACCACATTAACCAATTAACTCCCTTTTATTTATTTCCAAATTGTCAATTTATTAGAATTTTTTAACTACTAAGCGTGTAACGATTTTCATGACCGATATCGGTTGGCGTATTAATGGTTCGACCATACTAGCTAAATCGCTACAAAATCGTCGGTAGTTCCACCTATCGATCGAATATTGTAAAGTGTATTGATATATACTGGATCCTTAGTTTGTTGTTATAATTTTATATTTAAGTGAAAACCTGTCATTAGATTTTATTTGTATTGTTTATAAGTTTATTATTTAAAGGTATAGGTCTGTTTGTTTCCTAGTAAAAAAAAAATAAAAAAACTAGATTATTATATTTAAAATATTAATCATTTGGGAATTTTTAATTGAAATACGCATTGACAGTCCTTATTTACTTATTGGCATTAAATAGGTTAATTAAATTTAGTTAGTGAGATCTTGATTCGCAACTGAGTTAATTAGTCAATGAGATATTTACCATCACACGAGATATACGAAACAAGTGTTTGAATTTCGTCTCTCCAAGTTCGAACGGATTTAATTGATCGCATAAATGACGTATTTCAATCCTAGGTGCTTCGTTCATTAATAAACGAGTAACTTTGCATAAAGAACGACATTATTATAAAAAAATTGCGTATATCAACAGTCACCCAAATTTAACTGACAGCCAAGGAAATTTGGCGAGATTTGTTTGTCAGAATTTTTTATCAATCGTTGACCGTTAATAATAATAATAATAATAATAATAATTGGATAATTTGTAGAGCGCCGTTTTTGTGAAAAATCACCTGAAGGGCGCTGTACAATTTATTTCCTAGGATCTACATTTGTTATCTAATCAAAGATCACGAATTTAGTCAATATCGTATCGTATACTGCTTTATCGATCGTCGAACATATTGATAGGTTTCCTGATAAATTTTTAGTAAAACACTAACGTATTTTCACAATGTCGGAACACGTGTTCATAAATATCCAAATATTTTCGCATTTCGTCATTTTATATTATCACGGAAAATGCGGGTGCATGAATTAACTAAAGTTTTATCAGGAAACAACGTGCAATCCCGTTGTTAACTGGATTATTTCTTTTTCTCCATGTACCTGGAATTCGCCTATATCTATAGTAATTCATTCCTATTTTGAAACTTCTGCGAGCTGCTGAATCTAGCAAGTTTCTTTTTAGCATTTATTTATTGATTTCTTATTACTCTAGACAAAATTTACAAAGGTAGTAAAATTGTGTAACATTATAGTAAGTATCGCAGTTTAAGGGTTCTCGGATACACGTTAAATATATTTTAAAATGAAAGAACTAACTATGCGTGATCATATTCAAATCCGTGTCCTTTTGGCCCTATGCAAAATGGGCTCTGCGCCGAATTACTATCGGTCGATCCGAGCGCAACCGATCGCGCATATCATTGGACATATCGAAAACAAGCTAATTATATGTAATATCTATTCGTAAACAAGTAGTTATCTGTTATTATTGGTTGACATTGGTCAAGGGAATAAGGATTTATGACATACAAAGTTGCTGAAGTGTGTAGCAACGCGCAATAACAGAATATATTTATTTATATGAGTTCCAATTTGTAGAAATTTCAAACGGTATAAATTTTTGGTCATATACAATCCAATCAGAATGAACCGAAACTTAGGCCTTATTAGGGAATCATATATTTTTTTCAATTTTTCACTCCGTATCTATTACAAACTTGAGGAGATCAATAACTTCTACCAACTGAAATGTAAGGATTGTGGAATAAATGGTTTCTTAGTCAAAATTATACATATTTTCAATCTCAGTAATTTCTTTAGGAATATTATTATATAGTTGGACGTTTGGTAAGAGATTCGGTGTGCATGATTTTTTAATTGTTTATCTTTGGTAATCTTATTTGAATTGCATTTCTCTTAACATGATATCTGCCACGGATGATCGATAAAGAATTTACCGATAATATCGATAACTTGTCAACATTCCCGAGCAAGATTGCAAATCGCTAACGTATAAAAAACAGTTCGCTTCGAATAAATTAAGAAGACTTTATTGTCGTGAACGATTTTTTGTTCATTGACGATCTGTAGCGTGATTGGGAACAATGACAAGTTACCGATATTATCGATAAAACCTTTGTCGATCGACCGTGCTAGATATCCATATCCGTGTATATCGCGATTGAAATATTTTTTCAGTTCCTTGGACATCATCCCTAGGTTAATTTTATGTTTAAAAATAAATACATTCAAACGTTTAGTTTACTTCACAACGTAACATTAAAGCATCAAATTTCGAAATTGATTTTCAAGTTATGTCAAGGTTCTATTCAAGATCTGTTATATTTCAGTTTTGTGGAAGAACTGGTCAATAATGGTATAATAACGGAACTTGAATAGAACCTTTACGGAGCCAGAAATTCAACTTCGAAATTTAATGAATTGTTCAAATTCTGTGAATTGTGTTTCCTTTATGTATCTTATCCGTGTGTATAATGCATGTTGCGTTTGCGTATTATTCACATTGCTTTATTTTTATATTAGTATATTCACTTTTTTCATTTTCATTTATTTCAGATATTTAAGTTCTTTAACTTCAATGATTTCTTCATTAATTTGAATCCTCGCGTATATTTTTGCCCATATTCATGTATTTTGTCTTACAAACATTCAGTGTGAGCCATTTTGACACGGTACCAAAATCACTATTTATCTTGCCGATTCCAAAGCAGTCGTATTTTGCAAATATTTTAAATTTTCTACCACACCATTTATATAAAATACAAACAATATGTACTACACATAACTAAAGTTATTTGAAGCAAATAATAACGTTTCATTTACGAATGGTTGTCTCTTACCGAACTATTCTAAGAGTATTTTCCACTCCAGAATAGCAAATATAAGAAACAGTTTTGGTCTTCACAGGGTTTGATCCCGTGACCTCGTGGCTCAGTACGAATATTCGTATTTCATTTTAATATTGACGTGAGGTTTCTTCGTAAGCAGGTCCCTGTTTATAAATAAATTAATGGTATTATGGATGTTAAATTTAGTATGTTGCGTTGACAATAATTTGTTGTCCTAACGGCGAACGCTAAAATCCCAGTGACAGATGCTCCAATCTTTAATGCTGCAGGCCGTATTCCCGACGGTACTGTTCAAGTCAAGTGGAGCAGGAAACTATCTGTTACCGCACCTCTCGGCGGGGCGGGCTGTCAGCGCTAATGGCCCCCACCCCATACCGCCCCCTACTTCCACCCCTACAACCCGCACTCTGCACATTTAGTCACTTAAATAGTTACTACCATATTCATTTCTACATATAATACCTATCAACTGCACGATTCCCTTTTTCGTCCTTTGTCCCACTAATCAAAACAATCCTATCTTTGACCTAAATAATATCGCGACTGTCTAAAACTAGATTAATTAGAGTTTATTAAATTATCATTTTTGATAATCTGAAAATTATTGTACAATTTTTATAACGCAGTTTTTTGTGAAAAATCACCTTAACGGTGTGGACGTTAATAATTTGCTGGGAACTTGGTATAAAATATTCAGTGGTTACAGCTGTTACTAGGTAGGTACCTATCATTTATTCTAATACGAAAAAAATAGAGCAATTTTAATCCTGTAAGTAATTAAGACTTAAAAATACTAATTTAGGTTCCATGTCTCTAAATCTATTTAATGAACTCTAGAACTTTTATTTGCTTTGAATGTATCTGTAACTATCAATATTTAAAGTTTTTGTTTTAACAATATCGAACAAGCGATAAATTACCTACCATCTACTATCCCTGATATAATAAAACACTTGAAATTAAAATTGAGGAAAACAAAAATAAATTCAGACACAAAATGGATTAAAGAAAAAAAAGACAATATTACCAAAATTTCATAACATAAACTAAAAAACCTACACGTAACACACAAACCCAATGTAAAACACACATCTCTCACAAACACACAAAATTATATTTTAAATGTATTATGTAGTTTTAATTTTTATATTATAAAATGAGAGCCTCAGCACATGGAAATAGTAAAATAAATAGTAAAATGCCCAAGTAAGCGAACAAAGATTAGCAGACCAAAAGCGAGCTATTTTCAAAAATAATTTAATTTCTGTAGTCACATTAGAACAGATTAAAAAAGAAGTAGCAGATAGATTGCAAAGGGGAAATAATTTAGAACAAATTAACACAAGTAATAATGTCATATCAGATGCATTGAATGTAGATAGTTTGGATAATATTCTAGTCGAAATGTCCAATGATATTACAGTAGATTCAAATAACTTAGCCGTTATTTATAATCTTAGAGAAATCAACATTGCAAATTTAAACTTTGTTGATGAAAATGTAGTAGAATTAGCTAACTTACTTCATAATAATATAAACAGATATATAGATGTAGAGCCAACAGTTAGACCAAAATTACCGAAATTGCATACGTCAAAGAAATTATCTAAATTAATTTTTGATTTAAATAACATAATTTTACCAAAAATCATATTTGACGAAATTAGTTTTTTAGATCTTCATACAATAGTATACGCTAGTGCGATTACTGTTTGTAATAAGTTAGGAATTAAATTATCATCCTCTGACGATAGATCATATAGTTATAGTAAACCAGAATGGCAGATCAGATTAGAAAATGATGTAGTATTTTTAAGAAGTAACATAGCTAGAGTAATAGAATATAAAAATGGAAATAGAAGTAGGAAAATTTTGAGACATGTAGATGAAATTGGTAGAAAATTTGGTTATAACATTGATAGTCATAATAATGAAAATATAATCAATGATTTATTGGATTTATTAAAACAAAAATTAGGCGTAAAAGCTAGTAGATTAAAAAGATATAATTATACGTATAATAAAAAAAATAATAATAGATTATTCCAGAAAAATGAAAAAAACTTTTATTCCAAACTTGACGATAAACAAAATATTATTTCGAATAAGAATATTCCGTTGCCATCTGAATCAGATATGCGCGATTTTTGGACTAAAATTTGGAGTAAAGATATAAAACATAACGATTCAACTCCATGGATAGAAAATGAAGAACTCAATTTTTCAGGTATTGAACAAATGAGTTTTTCTAATATATCGGTTGAATTGTTAACCAAAATTATTAAAAATACTCATAATTGGAAAGCCACGGGTTGCGATTGGATACATAATTTTTGGTACAAACGTCTGACTACTTTACATCCTCTTTTGGCAAAAAATCTTTCAAAATTTGTAAGTCAACCTCAAAATTTTCCAAATTTTCTAACTAAGGGCATTACTTATATGTTACCCAAAAGCGAAAATATTAATAATCCTTCTCAGTACAGACCCATTACATGTTTACCGACAATATACAAAATTTTAACCTCTTGTTTAACAGATTTAATATATACTCATTTAGATGAAAAAAATATTTTATCTGAACAACAAAAAGGTTGTCGCAGAAAACATATGGGATGTAAAGAACAATTAGTTATCGATTCTGTAATTCTAAAACAGATTCAAACTCGAAAACGTAATTTACATACTTGCTATATAGACTACCAAAAGGCTTTCGATAGTGTCCCGCACTCGTGGCTGATCAAAGTATTAAATATATATAAAATTAACCCCATTATTATTAGCTTTTTGGAAAATATTATGTCCTTTTGGAATACCAATTTACTTATCAATTTAAAAGGTAAGAAAATAGTAATACCGGGCATTTCAATTAAAAGAGGAATTTTTCAAGGAGACTCATTGAGTCCTCTTTGGTTTTGCTTAGCATTGAATCCTCTATCTAAAATGTTAATTAAAAGCAAGTTTGGAATAAAAGTTAAGGGTAATACAAGGGAGAGTAGTACAATTTCGCATTTATTATATATGGATGACATAAAATTATTTTCGAATTCTGAACAAAATTTAGAGAAAATGATCGAGGTAGTTAAAAACTTTTCAGATGATATCAAAATGACTTTTGGTTTAGATAAATGTAGAACGATCCATATAGAGAAAGGCAAAATTGTAGATGGGAACGAGAGTATATTTAGAAATTTCCAAATTACTAGTATGAAAAGGGATGAGGTTTATAAGTATTTAGGATACCCACAATCAAATAGATTAGACCATACTAGTATTAAAAATGATATTAGGATTAAATTTCAAACTAGGATCAGGAAAATTTTAAAATGCAATCTATCTGCTAAAAATTTAGTAAAAGCAATAAATACTTGGGCATTTACCTCTATTAACGTACTCATTTGGCATAATTAAATGGTCTAATACAGATTTAGATAACTTAGAAAGATTAATTAGAACTACACTAACAAAATTTAATTGCCATCATCCAAATTCAGCTATAGAACGAGT
Organism: Hesperophylax magnus; assembly: GCA_026573805.1. Taxonomy (NCBI): domain Eukaryota; kingdom Metazoa; phylum Arthropoda; class Insecta; order Trichoptera; family Limnephilidae; genus Hesperophylax; species Hesperophylax magnus. The sequence goes on from JAIUSX010000071.1 coordinate 3,039,796, forward strand.
TAATTTACCTAGAAATTTAGGAGGTAGAGGCATAGTCAAAATAACTTCTTTGAAACATAATCAGGTAGAAATGCTAAGAACTTTTTTCCATAGGAAAGCTCATAGCTCAGAAATGCACAAAATAATTTGCAAGGCAGATAGAAATATTACACCTTTAAATTTATACGATGAGAATGCCAACATTTTTATAAATCCCAACCAGGAACTATTAGATTCCTGGTCAAATAAAATTTTACACGCAAAACACTTCAATTATCTCAACCAAACGTATGTTGACAAATTTTCGTCAAACAAATGGTTGAGTATTGGAGAGTTGAGCGCAGAAATAGAAGGATTTATGCTTGCCATTCAGGATAGAGTCATTAATACTAAAAATTATAGAAAGCATATAATCAAAGATACAAATCAAATTGATGATTTGTGTAGAAAATGTTTGGCTTTTCCGGAAACTATAGAACATATTATATCGGGATGTTCTATATTAGCACCGTCCGAGTATACATTTAGGCACAATCAAGTTTTAAAAATAATTCACCAAAATTTGGTAATTAAACATAACTTGATTGACTGCCGTAATATAGTACCATATTATGAATACGAACCAAATTCATTTTTAGAAAACGAATTTTATAAAATATATTATGATAAAACTATACTGACAGATCGAACGATTAGTCATAATAGACCCGATATAGTTTTACATGACAAAATTAAAAAAATAACTTATATCATTGATGTCGCTATTCCAAATTCCTGTAACATTCAAAAATCTGTTAATGAAAAAATAAGAAAATACACAGATTTAGGAAACGAAATAAAAAGAATTTGGCATTCTCAGACTATAAAAATATTACCATTAGTTATTTCGGCTACTGGCATTATACCTAGCTCTCTCATCAAAAATTTAGGCGTATTAGATCTATCAAAAAATTTATATATAAAGATGCAAAAGTCGGTCATTTTGAATACATGTAGGATAACGAAAGATTTTTTAAATATTTATGTTGAGGGATCAGTAGGATTTATAGGTCCTGTTAGAAGTTCTACCGAGCCGAACCCTCTGATATGAAAATATCTGGAGTCGGTGAATTTTTTTTTCCCATTTGATCTCTGGTGAGTTGACGTGTTGTTGTTCTTGTATTGTTTTGTATTTATTTTACTTATATAATGCACTTGCATAGTGTTGATTGACTAGCTGATCATTTGTGGAAAAGTGAGTGGAAGGGTTTAGTTTTTCCTATGGGGAAGATTTAACCCGGACAACAAAATCGGAAGCATAAAAAAAAAAATAATTAGCCTCACCCAGTGAGGCCAACATTACTGGATAACTCTGGAAGGTAAAAAATATTGTACCAAAATTAAAAAATTAAAAATAATATATATATCTCTAAAAGAAAATGATATTAATTGCCATTTTCATAATTGGTACTGATGTTTCTAGAATTCAATAAATCCATTATTTTCACTGGTCTACTAGGTATTTTATAAATAAAATAAACGTCAAATTGTGAACCTGTCGACAGGAACAAAATGCAAGGAGCACAGAAATATACTTTTAATTGTGTTAAATTTCGCAGTGGCGCTAATGCGACAACTTTAATCTATATGAAAATTTCGCTTGCGTATTTGTGCTCTCGAAATTCGAAAAGCAGTCGACCGATATAGTGGAAAATTTCAAAGTTTGTTCTTATGGTGACAGGAGTGTTTAGAGAGTGGTTTGAAAGACATTAGCAATAGCCGACAAGAACAAAATACCAAGAGCGCAGAAATATTATTGGGTATTTCCATTTGGTCATTAGATATTATAAATTATATTTATTGCTAAGTGATAGTAGAGTTAATGTTAAAAATAGTTCCATGGCAACTTAGGACAGTGGTTATTTGAAAAGTGTTAAAAAGTAAATAAAAGTGATAGTAAATAAAAGTGAACTATTCTGTAGACCTGACCTAACGTAACCTATTTAACCTTGATTTTTCACTTTTCAAGAGTGTGTTAACTTGCCTCTGTTCTGGGTTGTCGGGTTACCGTTAAATATTACATAACGAGGAAACCATTTATAAATTATAAAAATACATTTATTACTTTTATTATTTTTCCAGTGATTTTTTACGGGTCTGCGCTAGTATTATATTTAGGAAGTGGCATGTTGTGGTGGTTCGAGCACTTTTCCATTACGGAAAGGAACTATCCATCAGTGGCATGCATTGGTGGCTCGACCACTTTTCCATTACGGAAAGGAACTATCCATCAGTGGCAAGCATTGGTGGCTCGACCACTTTTCCATTACGGAAAGGAACTATCCATCAGTGGCATGCAGTGGCGGCTCGACCACATTTCCATTGAGGAAAGGAACTATCCATCAGTGGCATGCAGTGGCGGTTCGAGCACTTTTTCCACTTCGGAAAGGAACTATACATCAGTGGCATGCAGTGGCGGCTCGAGCACTTTTTCCATTACGGAAAGGAACTATCCATCAGTGGCATGCAGTGGCGGTTCGAGCACTTTTTCCACTTCGGAAAGGAACTATCCATCAGTGGCATGCAGTGGCGGCTCGAGCACTTTTTCCATTACGGAAAGGATCTATACATCAGTGGCATGCAGTGGCGGTTCGAGCACTTTTTCCATTACGGAAAGGAACTATCCATCAGTGGCATGCAGTGGCGGTTCGAGCACTTTTTCCATTGCGGAAAGGAACTATACATCAGTGGCATGCAGTGGTGGCTCGAGCACTTTTTCGATGATGGAGACCGAACTTTAAGAAAGAATCTCACCGCATATAAAGGTTGTTTTTTTTTCCTAGAAGTTTTGTGAATTTTCGTATTTTTTTCAATCTTTTATTCTCGCTCCTACAAAATACACATTAAAAGCAGTGGCGCCTCGTGACTTTTGGGTTACTAGAGTGAGAATATTACAAAAAATGGCGTTTTTTTGTTGTTGTAGCAAAAACCGATTTTTTTTTTCGAAAAATTGTGTTTTTGTATGAAGATATTCACGGCTAAACTGAATTTCCTGAATATCTTCATAATATTAGCACTCTAGTACACCCAAAAGTCACGAGCCGCCAGTGATTAATTGTCATGCTTACTCGTACCTCGCACTCCCAAACCTTATACTTAATGAAATTATTTGAGCTACTTATTTTTAATGTTGAATACTTTTATACGAAACTAGCTGACGTGTACCCGGTGTTGCTCGACTTCTGTCTACTTTCCATAAATATATATGTACTATACTTCCGGAAGAAAATAGTGATCAAAATCCGTTGTGTAGTTTAATAGAGATTTGCAATAAGTAGATACACATCACCCGGTATATTTTATTAATGACATAAATCAGATTCCAACTGAATATTTCTTTAATTTGGAATTCTTAATTAAATCCGCATATTTCTACATTGGCTTTATCGTGTGTCAGTGGAGATATAGTATAGGTGTGTGCGTGTGTCAGTGATGTATGGGGGATACACGCGGCGTGACGTTTACGCTAATAGCCGCATTACACGCGGACGTGGGTGTTCGGTACTCCGCGTGCTGCGCGTGCTTGGCGGGCTCAGTCTGAGTCGAAGAACTGCACCACTGATCCACTGAAGCAAGGAGTCTAATCTCCTCACTCTTAAGATCCAGAACGCAAAACGACCATGAAAACCCATCAAACGAAAAACTTTTTCACGATCGATCAATTACGCTTTATTACCAACCAAGCGTACCTGTCCTAAAATCGTTAAGAGACTTTAAATTGTTCTACTTTTATTTGCCAATTTTAATTGGCAAATAAAAGTAGAACATTTGGCTCACATCTAACCGTTTTCAGGCGAATTGCTAATAATTATTTGTTATCCTTTATGCTTTGCATAAAAAAAAACCTTGTCTTATAAACATTGGTTTATCATTAAAAATACGTTTTAATAATAATTAATTATTATAACCATATTATATTGAACTGTCTACTGATTAGCATTGCGTAATGCTATTATTAAATCACTCTTTATTTATTTGCATTATAATAGTATTATTGTATTGAAGGTACTACGTATAACTTGAAATCTCAAATATATACTTTATGTTACGTACTCTTACGTTTTACTAATATTGCTTCATATTTAGTTTTTTTTTTAATTTAGTTTTCTTTTTTTTTTTAATTATTTCTTAATATTTTCTCATTATACTTGTAATCACAATTTTACAATTGTGTATTTTATACCTACTTTACATCTATTTACTGTTGGTATCTCCTGTATAATACAGATATTCTCCTATGTACACTGCATCATTTTCACTTTTATATAAAAGCCTTTTTAGGAGTATATATATGTATATTTAAATAAGTAATAAATATCTACCAAACAAGACTCCAAGGCCAAAACTAATCTGGAAACCAACCAAAATCTTGAAGAAGAAAAATGGATGTACGAAAATACTTCATTTCAAAATGAGATCGTTTCTCTGCAAAACAAACTAATAGAAAATTAAATTTAAAATTCCAGTAATATGGAAAAAAAACCTCTGCAAGTCGACTAAAAGAAATCCCGGAATCGAAATATTCATATGGGTGATTTGAACGGAGATTTTAACACCTCAGAAATTGATTATGAACGTACTCACAATTTTGAAAACTGGTCCAACAAACATGTATTAGGAAATAATAATATAACTGCCATTTACCTAAATATTCGATCCTTATCAAAATATTGGGATACTTTCCTCCTAATTATTTCTAGTTCCTTGCGAAATTTTGACAGAATCAGGTTATGTGAAACGTCTTTAAATGAAAACAGTGTAAATCTCTACAAAATATCGGGTTTTAACTCTCACTATTTTTATCGTACAAAAATATTGGAAGGCGGAATTATTGTATACGTAAAGGATCATCCTAAATTCGAAAAAATAAATATAGTAATAAATAAATTTTAGTGCGTTTACATAACTATTTATATCTACAAACATAAACGTTTACATCTATTGGCAATGTATCAGAGCACCAAACACAAATAAAAAAATATTTCTCCATAAGCTGGAAACTATATTGGGCAATATTGACATTAAAGAATCCATTTTAATACTTGGTGATATGAACATAACCATATTAAATGAACTCAAGCCGATAGTAATCCAATATGAAATTCTTATGGCTCACTTCGGAATGAAAATGTTTATAGTTAAAACTATACACGATGTGACACGAGAAGCAGTATTGTCAAACTATGTAACGGCTACTTGTCTAGATAATATCTATATAAGAGAGAGGGAGACCATTGAAATCTGTTTATGCGTATGTGAAACAAAAATAGCTGACCACCACCTAATTGCAACGACGATTCATTTCTCTACTTACGATAAACACACTTCAGACAAATCGCACACTGAGTACTATCTGTACTCTCCGAAAAAAAGGTTGAACTATTTATCTCAATCACCGATTGGAATGAAATGCTAAAATTATCAGAACCAAACATTTTGTATGAAAAATTTAATCGAAATTTGAAAAAATTTATGAAATAAGTAGCTTCACAAAATTAAAAACTAAAAACTATCGGAATCGACATACAAATTGGATGAATGAATACCTCATTCAAAATATACAAACACGAGATACACTTTGGAGGAAATGGAAAAACTCACCCAACAACAAAAAATATGAAATCCATATCAAGAAATACAGAAATAAATTAAACAAACTAATTTAAACACAAAAAATATACTCTAGCAGTATATTTAATCACTGTTTCAAAGACATTAAAAAATGGAATGAAATTAATAAAATTTTAGGAAGGAAAGATAAATCCGGTTGTGATGAAGTGATATCAGAATATTTCTTAAAGTCTAAATCGACAGATGTAGTGGCAGAAAATTTTGCAGACTTCTTTTATGACGGAGTAAATAAGTTGTTACATGAATGTAATGTCCGAACGTCTGATATTTACCTCATTCAATGTACCTACCAAGAGCAAATGCAAAGCAAATTGAATTAATTATCGGAGGTATGAAAAATTCCAAGAGACCAGGCGTGGATTTAATTCGTGTGTATGATTTAAAAAACATGTAAAATTACTTAGTCCTGTAATTACCCATTTAATTAACAGAATAATTGACACGAGCCACATTCCTGATGAATTAAAATATAGCATTGTAAGACCTATCTTTAAAAATGGAAATCACTCCTTAATTAATAATTACAGGCCGATTTCCATACTATCAATTAGATAAAAAATTAGAAAAAAAAAATATATATGTACTATATAAATTAACTATATAAATTCACAACTTCACTCTAAACAATATGTACTGGTTCTATTTATTGATTTCACAAGAGCTTTCGATACACTCAGCCATATACAAATAATTAAAGTACTTGAAATCATAGGAATCCGGGCCAAACTCCTCTTATTCTTTAAAAACTATTTATCAAATAGAAAAATGAGTGTGAAGATTTTAAATATAATTAGTAAATCAAGATATATCAAATCAGGAGTACCGCAAGGGTCAATTCTAGGTCAAGAATTATATATTATGTATGTTATTGCTTTGTGTAAAATTTTCAAAAAAAGCTCGTAGATTCATTTTTGCTGATGATACTGCTCTTGTAGTATCCAATGAAAATACCTTAATAGCTATACAAGAATTGCAAAGAGACTTTAACGAGCTTCTCAAATGGACTCATGATGTAGGACTAATTATTAATGTTAAAAAAATTAAATGCATGTATATCAGATCACCGAGTTTGAAAATCTGGAATATACCTAAAATAACCGCTCATAGTTTTGACTGTATACATAGAGAAATTGTTAATGTTTTCAACTGTGAAAAAATTGATTTCACAAAGGAATATACTTATCTGGAATAATTGTTGATTATAATTTTAAGTGGGATAAACAAGTGGCAAAAATTTGTGACCAGCTCAAATTTTCCCAAAAATTCAAATTTATTTTGCCTCATTGCACTCTTAAACTCATATATTTTTCTATGGTCGAATCCATCCTTGGATATGGAATTTGAACTTGTGGACACACAAGCACTATTTACGTTAAATATATTCAAAATTTACAAACTGTCATAGTATTAAAAATTATCACGACAAATATTTACAAACAGAGACATAACTAAAAAGTACTATATGGATCAGAGGTTCAGAGGTTTGGTTCACTACTATTATGGATATGTATTCACTACTATATGGGGGAAAGCTCATACAAACACCCACTGATACACAAACATACCACAAGATTTAAAGAAGGAAAGGGCCTAAAAACTCCTCGAATATTAAATAAATATGGAAGCCGTACTCTTGAATACCTAATACCAATGATTTTCAATAAAATCAATAAAAACTTAAAATTTGAAAAAAATGAGGGACTGTGCCTTAAAATGATACAGCTGTGGTTAATTAACGAAAATTTCATGTATCTTTGAATTTCTTAATGTATCTGCCTACATATCTTGTTATTAGGCAGGTAGGTATATTGAGATTTTATAAATTTTATACATATAATTTATATTATCTAATATTACTATGTGATCTATTCTAATGTTTCCTTAAAACTATAAATGTATTTATCTACTAATATTTTCCTTATACATCATATTAAGAATGTTTTATTGGTAGAACCTACAGACAAGCTGCCATATGAAAGCTTTGTGGGACTACCTTGAATTTGTACAAATGTTTTATTTACTAAATAAATAAATAAAAGTAAAAAAGTCGGTAATCATTAATAAATCAACACTTCGACAATTCAACATACTTTAAAAAAGTGATATAAAGTCATTAGAAACGGTGAAAAAAAAATTTAAACCTAACCTACTTAACCCAGTTAATAAAGTTTTTGTTTCATGACTTCCATGACTTTATATAACTTTTTAAAGATGTGACGAATTATCATTTTGATGATTTATCCGGTCACCATAGTGGATATATGTATAGTAAATTTTATTTCTTAGTCCTCCTCACTAGGGTGACCTGTACTGAATCGGAAAAAAAGTTATTCATTTCTGTTTTATTTGTTTTCAGTGTCGTTTTTTGCCAGATTTTTATTTTTGATTTGTAATCATTCAAATTTTCTATCCACTTTATATTTGTCCAAATGTGATTTTATGACCTGGAATATTTATTATGTCATTTGTGATTTGACCTAGTCTAATGAATACACGGTATTGTAGAGGATTCAGTATTATTGAATAGTTTCAATAGTATATTTTCTGCATATATTTGTTGTAAATTTGGTACATCAAAAATATTGAAAAGTATCAATCGAAGGCGTTCTAATGGGTACTTTCAGTATGCTCTTTATGATTCCTTTTTGAATTGTGTTCAGGTACCAGCGCCCTTGAGGTGATTTTCCCGAAAACGGCGCTATATAAATTAGCCAAATATTATGTATTTACTTAGATAAGGTAGATCCCCTTCCTATAATTCCATATTCCATACAAGAAAGACATAAAGCGTAATTGATCTTTTTCATGTCGTCTTTATTTACCATATTTATTAGATTTTTAAAGAAATATATAAGTTTTGTAAGTTTTTCCGTGATACTTTTGATATGTAGGTCCCGTCTAAGATTTATCCCATCAATTACTACCCCGATATATTTTATGCTATTGAACAATGAAAAATAACTGTCGTTGAACAATTACAATTGTTATTATCACACATAAACGAATTGAGCACATTAATTTCAAACTAATCACTTAAGTACCTACCTACTTATATTCAAGCGTCGGTGTTATATGCACTCACATAATCAATCAAAATAAAAATAATGTATGTGTACATATATATATTTTTTTAAACAATATTCACGTACAAATAAAAAAAATGATAATTTTTATTTGTACATGAATTTGTACATGTATAATAATTTTATTTATCAACGGGTACATGATCACTACATTCCAAATTAGGAATTTTGTTATGACTAGTCACTACCGCGCCGGCTCGTGACTTTTGAGTATGATAGAGTTCTATGTTTGGAAAATTCTATTTTGCTGATGTTGTTGTTTAGTTCAAAAAAATTTTTTTTTTCTAAAATTCGATTTATTTTATGAAAATTTTCAGGAAATTCAGTTTGATTGATCAAGCTAAAATTACCATCTTACGAAATAAGTTTTTTTATAATATAATTTAAAATACAAAAACTCATTTTATTTCGTAAATAACTATTTAGTAAATTAATCAAATACATCGAAAAAACAAATGCTTTTCGTTTATTATTTGTGGTTATTTATTTATTTTATTATTTAAAACTATCGTGGACTACACGCCACTAAACAATGTTAAGTAGGTACCTACCTATTTTTTCACGTCTAAAAATACGAGAAAGATAGTCCTGTAGATTTGCCTTTAACCCATATTTCAAAATAGGTATTTCATTTAACTTTCAAGGACGTGCTAAATAAATTACAATTATTACTCTCTAGCATTGTGATTATATAGCACCTTCAAATGAATTAATCGTTTATAATACCATATAGTGTATAAATCATTAATACTAAAAACTACACTGAGAAACCGTCGCTAATTTATTAAAAATCTGGTAAAATTTTTCGTATTAGATACTGATAAAAACAGGATTGCAGGGCTTTAACGAATGAATTGAAAGGTTTCCTAGTAAACTGTCGGTAATGTTATTAGGATGTCGAAAAAAGTGTTAGTAAAAATTATAATATTCTAACATTTATTAGAAAAAGGACCCATGCATGAAAACGCGTTCCGATATATTCTGAAGAGACTAATATTTTAGTAAGAAAAGGATTGCAATCACGATTTTAACAGGATTTCAATAAGTCAATCATACTCAATTTACTCCGTGTACCTTTATGTACCGTAGGCATCTACCTATATAGTGTAGGACCAATGACATTATAAAAATAAGAGATACGTTATAGTCATACTAATGTAGCACCGCTTAGGAAAATGATAGCCATTCAAATAGAATGTGTGAAATAGCTATCGCTATAGAAATCGCGGCGTTTTGTCAGTAACTTATTATCATCCTCTAAGTGGAGAACAGTGCGTTTGATCAATGAGCATGATGCTGTGTTCATTTCAGCTAATTGATATTATTTACTAGAAGGTATATAAGATATAATTATTATTACCTATAAGATAAATAAATTATTTCAAACATAATATTATCGTTTAACACGCAATGATTAGATGTTTAAATAAAGAAAGATAGGCCCCACTAATCAAATGAGGCAGGCGATCAACACTTGGCAAAAGCCGCGAGGTTTAAATCAATGTCGAAACAGATAAAAAATGTCGGATTAACTTAGTACTAAATGTGCTTTATTTATTCAGAATATATGTTTGTCTGACATCTGTCCGGGTTAAGATCAACATCGTTTTGTTTCAAACCCAAACTAATATTATACAAATGCTGGATATTCATTTTGAAGCCATTAATATCATGTTTTAATGCTACAAAATAATTTAATTCCACTTTAAAATGACTGCGAGAAATTTTATTCAACCTAAACTTATTTGTGGTTGAAACATAATCAACATTTTAAAAACACGGAAATTTAGTTTAAAAATCAGTAGGTAAATGTAATCTACGAACTTTTCATTCGTAACAAACACGCGTGGTGAGTGCAAAATGTTAACTATTTTTGGTAGAAGTTGGCTTTTATACAAAACTTTCAGTTGGGCGTTGCCGATGATTTACTGAAAAACGTAATTTGATTCCATTGTTATTCTGATAAATTTGGAAGATTCTATGTTGAGATGGATATCAATAATCCATTTTTAAATTAAACCATTGCATATTAGGTAGGAATTTACCTAACTAACTATGGCAAGGTATATCAGTCAGTACGTATCCTCGCTATGTGCGACTTAAAATCGGCCGCTTAATCATTGGCAAGCCTCAGAATAGTTTATCTTTTAAACGCCGAGGCGCTAGCAAATACAAATGACAAATATGACGTTTACGCGAGTAATGTATCTTACTGATTGCCTAGTTTTATCAGTATAGACCATTATATTCATCGAACCATGAGATCATTATACAATAGACGAATAGTTTGGTAAGATATTGTAAAAAGGAAATTCTATTTCAGTAGAGTGTTTTTATTACAGTGCATTAAAAACAAACACTATTTAAAATAAGTATCCTCGTATGCAGCACCATGCTGATCGAACTGGAAAACTTTATCGAAAAATCAACTAGTAAATTAATCCCTCCTAAAACGCCTTTTTAGTAACCTGATATGTTGAGAGCATAGATATACCACACACGAAGAGAGTAATGTGATTTTACAAAGAAAAATAAGCACATTCATACATTAAAATCCTAGACAATAAGTGTAATAGGCTTACGACTTGTACGGATTATGTTCCATATAAGGATTTTGTTCCAAGCCGCGCTAAACTTGACATTCCAACCAAGCTGAGCTTAAAATCAACTGAAATACTGGCCCAATGTACGATGTACGCATACAAACACCAGGTATGTTCTTTTGGGCGTAATTCTGAAACCTAACTATAAGTCCGAACGATATATTTATTTCTACCAATACAGCAAATTAAACTGGTAAGCTTACGATCTAGCGTCATAAATTTCTCAAAGTATTTGCTGGCGGAAGTTTATAAAAATCTCTTTCATATTTATATGTAGAGTATTTAAATCACGTTGCAAAATGAAATTTCAAATTCATCTTCCTTAAATATAAATCATATTAAATTAAGTTGATTACAGAAAAATTGGCTTGTTTCTTGATTGGAATATATGACATCAAAACATAAATATTTAATTTAAAATTAAACAATAACTTTGTAAACATCACTTATAGGTAAATACTTAATGTCGACCGGGTTTCACTACAACCGTAGCTTCATCAGGAATACAGTCCTGATGAAGCTACGGTTGTAGTGAAACCCGGTCGACATTAAGTATTTACCTATAAGTGATGTTTACAAAGTTATTGTTTAATTTTAAATTATAATGTCACATCACAAAGTAACCGCTTCATATGAAGACATAAATATTTAGTCATCTAGTGAGAGAGTTAGCACTTACAATGCCTTTCTCATATAAAATAAAGTTGGTTGTTTTAAGGTGAAAAAATGTAACAAGCAGTAATTGTTGAATGAAACACTAGTATATATTGAATCATTTCGCGGGTAAGAGATAAGCCGCCATAGCTCAGTGGTCAGAGCTGTCGACCGGAAATCGAAGGGACACGGGTTCGAGTCCCGTTGGCGTCATGTATCTTTTATCATGAGATTTTTCAATGTGGATGAGTGTTTCAGACGAATAATTATTGCTTGTAAAATAATAAATATTTTTATTTATTCTTACGTTTATATTCAGAAAGGCAATTAACGAGGCATAACCACAACCCAATAATATAATATGTATTTATACTGACGATGTATGAATTTGAATGAAGCAAGGAGTGTGTGCCAAGACAGATTTGTTTAGCGGACAATTATATCTGCCTACCTCTTCAGAACAGCGTGATAGTTAGTTAGTTTTATATAAAAGTTAAGATCTTTGGAAAAAGATTGGGTGTCTCAAAAGTGGAGGTATTTTTATTACGACGCCTTGTAGGTAGGTAAGTTGGTAAATACTGCGTTAATATTCAGTTTATTTAGTTAGCATCGAGCAATATCTCCCAAGCCGTCCTCGTCTCTGAGCAGATACGGTTTAATCTTATATCGTGTAAAGCCATGAACGCCGATAGCATTCGGAGAATTCATCATTTTTTTCCGAGTTATGAGTTATGTTATAATCAGACCACCGTACCAGTAGGTATCCAACTACTAACTACCTACAGTACTGGTAGGTAGTTAGTGGTCTGATTAAACACTGTAAAAAAGCACCATTTATAAAAAAAAATTGAGTTTGTTTGACCAAGTAAATAGAAAAATATTAATTTCTCTGATCAAAGATCATTATTTATTTCACGTTGAAACGTTTCAAACATTTTGAAGATTTGATGAGTTTAAAATTAATTATTTTTTATAAATAGATGTATTTAAAACAATATTTATTAGTTAAACTATATAACTTCATTGCTCCACCATATTTTTTATATCAAAGATGACCGGTTTCGACACTGGTTTCACCGGTTTCAAAGCTGACTTAAGACGAAACAATACCCTAAAATAAAACCAGAATCTTAACGACGTAAGTGAAGCAGCCGTGCACAAAAGTATACGACGCGCGGCCCTGGTGTATTGGACAGACCCAATGTTGAATTTGCCCTATCAAATCTCTAAAATTAAGTGGTAATATTAACGACATAGTCGGTTAAAAACAATACTCGGCGCGCGTTCCGCCCTAATGGACGAACCTACGGTCGACTTAGTAGGCTTAGAACATATTTTATTTAAATTATTTCTGATGAACGAATTACTAAAAACCCAAATGTAACCCCCGTTAACAATGCATGTTCCCACATTATTTTCTTAAGTTATAATATATTTATTAATGTAGTATATTATTAATTTATATTTAGTTAGTACCTACATATTTATTCCATGGGAAAAGGAATGGTTGTTCCAAAAACGGGCGGCTTTGATATAAAAATTATACTGGTTCAAACAAAGCAATATTATTTAATTTATTTATAATGGATAACCACACAGTTAAAGCTACATTCAAAGGTAAATAATTATTTTATTTTACACACGTCAATGTAATACATATCGTTTGATTAAAAACTCAATGACATATAAAGCAGAAAAATACACGGGAAATATAAAATATAGTGGTTGCAACTCGGATTTTTTATCCACATCGTCTCGGGACAACTACTCGAGACCAATTGAGCTACTGAGACCTAGTTATAGGAATTCGGTCATTTTTTAAATACATTTATTTCAATTTAGATTTTGTTTTCTTGAATGTTTTAATAAATAAATTAATGAATGCTGTGGAAACTTGGAAGTGTAAATTTTTACTCGTAGTCGATGACAGCGCATTCTATCAACTTTTGGTGGCACTCAAGAATCCACACGCAATTCTCTGAAATTGAATAATCCAAATAAGATTTGGCTTAAGAAAGCGCGATTCACTCATCAATCCTCAGTCAATTCTTATTAGTATTTTTGAAAAAACATTTAGTTTTCTCTCTTTTTTTAATTTAAGAATTAATAGTAGGTATATTCAATTAATTCCAATTATCAATTAATTAAAGATATATTTGTGATTATTAACGTTGTCAACAATTAGGAACTAGTGACTGGTTTAATCGCAATATCTTCTTCCGATATTGTATAATCCAATAATAACGCTAAACATACCTAGCTTTTAAATATTATCTTCCAATATTGTAATAATCAAATAATAACGCTAAACAAACCGACATTTAAATATTATCTGCCGATATTGTAATAATCCAATAATACCGCTAAACCAACCGAGCTTTAAATATTATCTTCCGATACTGTAATAATCCAATAATTACGCTAAACAAACCGAGCTTTAAATATTATCTTCCGATACTGTAATAATCCAATAATTACGCTAAACAAACCGAGCTTTAAATATTATCTTTCGATACTGTAATAATCCAATAATTACGCTAAACAAACCGAGCTTTAAATATTATTTTCCGATATTGTAATAACGCTAAACATACCTAGCTTTAAAATTAAAAAATTAATTAAAAAAAAATTCCTTTAATTTTTTTTTGTTTTAGTTCTGTGGACATTTTGAGATGGTGCAGACTATAGTCTAGACTAGATCCAACAATTATACCATCAATATCACGACACTCTATACGAAGTAATACCCGATGTTCCCAATAATAATTACAGTAGGTAAGGTGCCCGTAGAACTGAAATTAAATTGAAAAATACGTGTTTTCGAGCAGGATTCAGCAGTTCCGCGCTATAACTTCAAATCGATCACAATAATTCACCGTTTTATGACTAGGAAAAATTTCCCAGTTTCAAGTAGAGCAAGTCGAAATACAATACGGGGTAAACTACGACGCGAACTAGTGAAAAATCATAAATTAATGTGTAAATAAATAATTTACTTAGAAAGTGCCAGTTTTATTACTGTTCGAGATAGATATCTTGGTAGATATCCCACGAACAAATATATTATTATGATTAATCATTTTTCCACAAACATTTTTGTCGCTTCAAATCATCAGAAATTGAAATCGGTAGAATTCAATAAAAAAAATGCCAGGAACGTGTATTGCTTTGTTGAAGAACTTATAATCTGGTTAGGTTGAATATATATAATAGGGGAAATACATATAATTGCATTAATATTACAATATTAATAATTTGGGAGGCGGGTATGGGTGCCGCCGCCCCGGGAACTATTTATTGGATAACCAACACCCCTGTCATAGGTCAATCCAAGTGATTCGATATCTTTGGTGACTTAGCAGGGGTACCCAGATTCACGGGGTGAGGTTTGTCTAGATCTTTGCGGCGGATGCGTTTGCCCGCCTACTGCGTGGCGGGCCCAAGCGGGACTGGTTGAGGGAGACCTTGTGAACTCTCCTGCCGGACTATTTCGACCTATAGCCATCCCGCAGTGGAAGGGATGGATTCAAACGTACATCACTCCTGGACACTTTGACACCTAGATTCCTACACACCCCTCATTTTTTTCCTTATCAGAAAGAGGCCCTCCACACAGCATCCCCAAAGATGACATAGGCCCTTGTGGTTTTTTTTCAGGGCCTCCTGTGGAGTTAATGTAAAAAAAACTATTGTAACAATACTCATTTTATTGTTTATCTATATTCAAATTCAGTAATTAATCTACCACTGAAATATGTAATGTTTCAGAATAGCCAGAAAACGAAACCTTATGAAAGTTCCAGATGCTTTGCATTTCGTCTGTTCTAATTTATTAGTTTGTTTAAAAATCTGATTCCCTCGCGTCGAGAACGCTTTAGCTTTAGATTGTAGATTCAGGATTTTTGTAATGTTCAGGTTTGAACACACTCGTATGTCATGTTGCCGCATGAGGCAAACTCAAAACAACTTACTCTCGAGCTACACGGAAAAAGGTTTGTTTATTCAACTCCTTTTCGAACTGTATAGCTAATACTAACAAAAAAATTAAAACATGACGGATATTCCTTTAAAAAGCACTACAAAACTGAAAGATGCATACCGCCGCACTGACAGCTAAAACGCGCATGGAACAGAGAGAGAAGTTATTGTATTACAGCAGGACGCAGAAGCAGTCAAATATACCTTCCTACATAATGTTGTATTATTCTTGTTTTTAAGGCTACGTTAGTCTGAATGTTGCTCCGTTAAGGTTTTATGAATGGCTTTGCAGCGGAAAGATTTCGAAATTAAAAATAATAATATAATTTAATCGAAATGCATAAATGTGAATGAGCAGGAATTCGGGACGTGTGTGTGACTAGGTGTTCGCTTGTCGAGGGCTCGGGTCGGCCGGATTTACAGCCACAATAGGTGATTACTTCCACTATTCCAATCGGATTATTCTTAGTGCCGCAGCTGTTCGGCGGAACAATTCATTCATTATTTTATTGCGCGCATAAAATATTTAAGCACATTTTCCTATTTTCGCGTGAACGCCATCATTCATCAAGCCCCGAGAAAGTACTTGATCCTGATGGCGAAACGTATTTATGGCGGATCGAAATAGAGGCGACCGCCTCTATCGCACCGGCAGCGTTCCCAATCAATCCAATACCTATTATCGTCCATTTGATATATTTTAATTAATGTCTTGATTTGGTAAATGTAGAAATTAATTAGGGCACAGCGATCGTTTAAAATGCTTTACATGGTTACAACAAAGGTGATAAAAAATTAATACAACATTATGGGCCCTGGGTGCATATTTACCACATAAAACACCTAAAAAGTGTTGAGAAATTCTTGATTCTTTTCAAATGGAGATGATTCTGTATCTTATTCTGGGGTACCTAATTACACGTGAACTTAGGTTGCTACTTGAATATTTCATTACGAATCACAATTATAACCTGCATAATTAAATTAGTCATGTAATATATCTATGTCTATTATGCTATGAATATTGTATCATCATACCTGCTTGCTTTTTCTACGTTTTTAGTGTGTAACGCCAGCGGAGTCAATACCCGAGTGTGTAGCAGTTCACAGAAAGTAATTACCATTACTAAATTTAGGGACCTGGAAATTTCGCATTACTTTTGGGAAAACCGGTATTATCTTTCAACAAAAGTTATATTGCGTGTTTTTTATGTTTCAAAAAATATCGCATGGGATTATTTTTAATTGCTATTCGAGCTTGTCAAAACCATAAACAAAGAAACATTTAGAACGTTTTATACTACTTTCTTAGTGATGCCATAAAATATTGAGATGCCATTTTTTACCAGAAAATTGGGAATTTACGAATTTGCGTTTTTCGGCTAAAACTTACGAATTTCGAAATACACATCTATTAAAAATATATTTTATTTTATTAAAACAATATTATCAAGTATTAGGAGGTGCGGGAGTTAGTGGCAGCTAACGAGCGGACGTCCAGCGCCACCCCGCGACGGTAAAGCATAAAACCTGCGGACATTTACTTAAGATTTACGTCCGCCACAAGCCACAGGTAGCGCTGAGCCCATAATAATGCCTAATATCCAGCCAGACCCTTCCCCTTAGACACAGTACGGTTAAAAATCATGTTATCTATCTTGTGGACATGTTCAACCATCAAGACATGTATAGTGAGTACATAATACCAACCTACCTAACTAGATTACTAATTTCTCGTTTAACCATGATCAAAAAGTTCAAAGAAACACTCAAAACGTAGCGAAAGTTTTGTGACATATCGGTAGGTAACCAAATATTGCTTATGAGATTGTTCTCAGTTGAGAAAAAGACCAACACGATTAAAATAATATTTACGAACCTCGGAATGTGCACCTCATCACCATCATGTTACTCTTTAATAAAAATTAAAGAGTAACATTATAATAATATCCAACAACACAGTTATTTAACTTTTTAAGGGTTCTCAGTCTAAATAATATATTCAAAATGAACTCATTGTTACAAACTCACAATGATCATTTCAATCCTACAATAAACATTTCCTAAAATAAGTTTCGCGCTTCTCAACACCATTATACTTATCAAGGTATAACAAAAATTTAATGCACTCCCATATAAAATCAAATCTGAAAAAAAAAGAAGTCTTTAAATTACAAATAAAACAACTTCTTGATCAACCAAATAATAATTATAAGTTTTAATTTAATTTTTTACTTATCTTTTAATTACAAGTACATATTAGTAGTAATTGATCAAATTCAAATTTCAATTGTACATACTTAGTATATAATTAACTATTTAATTTCATCATTTATTAACAAAAAAAAAAATTCTTGATTTACCATATCCTCTTGAAATATTATATCAGCATTCGAACCATTATGTACCTTCGCTCGCAATATTATCAGCTCCGTTTACTCCAAATGAATAAAATAACTCCATGTACTTATACCACCTACTTATTAATCGAAATGTAATAATATTATTTTTATTTTACTACTATTCTTAAACTAATGTTAAATGTAAATAAATATATTCTTAAATTTATTTACATCTACTGTGTACCTAATTTAGTAACTGCTATGTTAGTCTATTTTAATTATCTATACTTTTGTTATCATGCCATATACATTTTGTTTATTTCTTACTTTATAAATAAAAACTTCCTTTCTTTTCTTTACCCTATGTATATTGTAATGGCACTACTCCCCAACTCAAACACGAGAAACGTTTTTCTCTATTGAATTGGGTAGTTACGTTAAAAAGAAAACATTTTTATTGTAATTAGTTTTTTTTAGTAAAACATATTAATGTTTTTATACAGGGTGTCCGGAAACTCGTAGTACAAGCGGGAAACTGGTGAATCTACATCACATTTGGAGTCGATTTTGTAGTATATTTTTTTTTTTATTTGAGCTTTCGTTATCGAGTAAATCGAGTTAGAAGTTGATTTTTTTTTTTTTTTTGTAAATTTTTTAATCAAATTCTTATAAATTATTACTGAAGATCAAAGTACCCAACTAATTAAAACTATTTGAAAGTAAAACAAATGAAGAAACTCGGATTTGAAGCATTATTTTGAAATCACCCTTCATTTAATCCGGTGTAATCATAAAATATTTCTGCTCTGCAGGGTTAAAACATCTGTTGTTCAACCCTAAACACCAGAAAAAACTGAAAATGCTCAAATCAAAAAACTTTATTTTTATTTGGGTTCCCCATGTGGTGTAGATTCTCCAGTTTCCCGCTTGTACTACGAGTTTCCGGACACCGTGTATAAAAGAAATATATTTTTAGATAAAAAAAAAAAAAAATTAAAAATAACGATTTGGATGTAAAATTATTTAAATAATCTGAATTAATTAATTGGAATAATTATAAAATAGTTTTTTCTCGAAAATTGCAAGAAACATCATGAAATGATAACACTTAATTTCTTGACCCCGATTATAATAATAATGTAACTTACATTATAGTAATGGGGTAGTTGTTCTGAATCCGTTGTCAATCCAATTATTACAGTATAAAAACTAATTTTAAGAATTTCTTTAAATTCAAACCTTCCCACCTCCCAAAAGAACTATTTGCTAAAATTTGGTAGTAAATATTTGTTAGTTATTTACTAAGAGAAGCTTTTGCTATGAACGGAAAAAAATATCTAGTTTATAACATCAAGCACACGCCCCCACTGTTGTATTCTCCTAGATATGTACATACCTACCACGATTAACCTGCGTTAAATTTTTGGTCATAATTTTATAAAGTTATTGGTATAATCTTACTTTTTAATATTTTTGCTTAAGGCGATACCATACGTAGTAATGCAAAATCATGTGTTTTTGGTTTGAAAATTTGGTCGCCTGGAAATGTTTCAGATGCTTTAATTAAATACTGCGAGTAGAATACAACCTGACCTTTGAAATAATCGACTATTTTTTAGATAAGTCTTTTTATAAGCCCAGAAAAAAATAATGTATAAGGCCTATGAAAACTGCTTTAAAGTTCAAAATCTCCTACTTACGAACCCATTTTCGATTATAATTTTATTGTATAATGTGGCAAATTAAGTTATTTATAAAATGATCAGAAAAAAATAAATATTTATGCCTGCACATCCACAAAATAAAATAAAAGGCATTTTTTGGCCATGTTTTTTTCTTGCATAAATCAAAACAGGCGGATGGTGTTAAGCGGGAATTTAAACCTTATCACCATCTACGTAAAGGTTGTTATTGATAAAGGCTCAATTTAAAATATTACACGACGTAGTGCATCGCCTTAAATTCATATTTTTGTTAAAAAAATCATTCGATTTAATTTTTATTTATATAATGGTTTACATGACATGTGCTTTGTTCTTTCGTCTTTAAATATGTTCTTTGTCTTGCTTAGAACTAGGATAATATTTTTTTTCTAGTTCTTAGAGAATAATTAAAATTTTATACTACTACATCATGTTGCTTGGTATAATAGTTGTGAAAATAAAAAAAAAGTTCAATTTATACAATGTGTTAATAAAAAAATAAGTTAATTCAATATATAATACATCTACAAAGAGATTTAATTTGGAACATGCGCAGTGTGCATTTTGAAATGTTTAGCGATTAGAATTGTTTTGGTAAATCATTGCAACAACTACTTACCCGGTTGTTGGTAGTTTAGGTGTTCAGAATTGTACTTCTTACACAGTTCTAACCGTTCTTCCATAAACTCAACCCCCCCCCCCCAGCTCGGTGTTTAGATTTTGGATTCGCCTCGCGCAAGTATTATTTGATACATAATATACTTAATACATTTGTGTTGCAAAACATACGAAAGGAAGTTGATATTCCACCAATCAATGTTTAACGTAATTTTCATGGAAATGTTGGCAATGAATTGGCAACACTGTTAGATCAATAGAATTGTGCACAGAAGACCTTATGATGTGTCTATTAACAGAACTAATTAATATATTATTCATTATTAAAGTCGTGATTTGACGTCATTCGACTTTGTCCAAGTTCAATTCGTATTGACAAACATCGAACATGTTACATAGTCGCGCGATTAGATCATGACCTGAGTTTAAGTCAAGGATCGCAATAAAAGAAGGATCAGATCAGAAGTCGATCAGAAACGGATCTGAAAGGACTGGAAAGTTCTTAAGAATTGTTGATGGGTAACTTACCAGAATGGGCCAAGACATCAGGTACCAGGACTGAGGAAGAGTAAGCCGGCTCCTCTTTGGGCTGCAGCAAGTCGGGACTGCTGGCCGCTGGGTTAATGGACATCTCCTGCAACACGAACAAGCGCAACGCACTCTTTCAAACAAACCCCGTCCAAGGTGGTTCAGAGCAATAATACAAGGGAAGGCGGCTTTCAGACAAACTCGATATAAATAACACCACTCCAAATAAATTTCCGACATTTGTATCGGTGATGTTTTAGTGGGTGTCATGTAGTTCAAAACGTTTAACCATCACCAAGTCATTAGAAATAAATAATGTCTACTATCAAGAGGCCCCGGATTTTTTTTATTCTGTTAGGATAAGTTAGTTTGTAAAATTTTAGACGAGATATTATATTTTAGATATTTTTATGCAAAACAAATAAAATAGATTGAATAACCTTAACGTTGCAGCGAGGGAATCTGAAAATAAACAACAATGATTGTGAGCATGTCACTGTTTTTAGGCCTGTCAAAAAATTAAGCATTCTAAAATTCCGCTCGAATTAATCCTTCGCAATTTGGTGCAGGATAAATGGAGATTTGAACTCGAGAATGCTGGCGAGTCAACGGGACAATTAGAGAGCGGGTTTTTTCCTATAATTTATGTGACATTTTAACACTTCATACCGTTGTAGGGCGGAGAGCGGGGAGGGGGTGTCAGTCGCCGCCTCCCGCTTACCTAAGCGATTTATTTGTATCTAAATTTATTTTGAAGTAATTTGTCGCCTTACACTACCGAGCGTGCTGCGGTGAGCTTCTCGGGGGAATGACACTTTTCCTAAAGCATTTTGTTTCCCGGCGACACGCCCGTTCATTATGTTCCAGATTACTCTTCATCGCCCCGCACGTTCTTCCTGGGCCTGCGAGTGATATTCGTACCTATACGGTGCGATTGAGCGACCGTTGGTGTGGGTGGTATCTGGTACTAATAACATGTTTTAAAGTTGTATATTACTAACTAACCATCATGCCGTTTCCCGCAGAGGTAGGCAGAGAGGACGGACCGCCAAACAACTCGGTCTTGGCACATACTTCTTGCCTCATTCACATTCATACATACATTTCTATTATTTTGACTCTTGACATGGCCCGACTCAAGTATCTAATACACTTCATCGTGCCATGCCTTAATAAGGGCGTCCCCGTTTTCTGCTACCATTCGCATTTGCGTCATATATTTTTATTATATTCCTTTCTTCGGTCATTCACTTTACATGCCCAAACCATCTAAGCGTCCCTATTCCTAATCTTACTCATTACACTTCCATCAGCCTTGCACTCTTTGCGGATCTCCACATTTCTCGCACGGTTATACATGGTTTTACCACACATACGCCTTAGGGATCTCATTTCTACAGCATTGCCGCATATATTCCGATCTATCCAACCGCAAATAAGAGCTTAACATAAAGAAGAACTAACTGCTAGTGGTAGTAATGGGTAAAACTGTTTGTACACAACTCACTAATCTAGCAAGGCTGCAGATGTCTGTGGTGTTATCAAACACACAATAACAGCGATAATAATCAAGAAGATATTTTTTTTAAAAGAAAGAAACATTCAGGGGTTACGAATAATGATAATATTTGTTAAAACAACCCTACGAAATTATTAAATGTTTAAGATGTTGTTTTTGAAATGATGAAGGAAACTTTCTAACTAGCCGAGGAATTGAACCCACGACGCCTGATCACTACTTTATAAACTTTTTAAGGTTATACCCAAAATTGTAATACATATTTGATTGAGGAAAAAGACAATACCAATAAATAATTCTGTCAAAATGGCCGAGTTGGTTGAGGCGTTGTCCCGGTATGACCGAAATCCTGGGTTCGATTCCCAGTTTAGACAGTTACCTTTTTTATTTTTCTATATCTTGTGCAGTTTCATTATTCGTTTAGATTTATTAGTATTATCTTTTTCCTCGTGTTTATTTCAGCTGAACAGGGCCGTGGGTGCAATACTCTGTCTGCCATATGAAATATTATATAATACATAAATAAATAGGTTTACAGGGTATAAGTTGTATAGAAAACAATACGAAATAATAATAATACAAATATGCAAATAGTGTAAGTGTACAAAGGGTAATTGTAATATATGTAGCACTTATATTGATAGATGAAATTGTAATAGTCATTTCATCATTTGGTTAAAGTATTTTAAGTGGGTGTAATACTCTGTCTGCCATATGAAATAATACATACATGAATAGGTTTACAGGATATGAGTTGTATAGAAAACAATACGAAATAATAATAATACAAATATGCAAAGAGTATAAGTACAAAGGATAATTGTAATATATGTGGCACTTATATTGATAGATGATATTGTAATAATCATTTCATCATTTGGTTGTAGTATTTTAAGTGGTTGTAATACTCTGTCTGCCATATGAAATAATACATAGATGAATAGGTTTACAGGATATGAGATGTATAGAAAACAATACGAAATAATAATAATACAAATATGCAAAGAGTATAAGTACAAAGGATAATTGTAATATATGTAGCACTTATATTGATAGATGAAATTATAATAATCATTTCATCATTTGGTTACAGGATTTTAAGTGGGTGCAATACTCTGCCTGCCATATGAAATAATATATAATAAGTAAATGAATAGGTTTACAGGATATGTAATGTATAGATTACAATAAGAAATAATAAAAATACAAATATGCAAAGAGTATAAGTACAAAGGGTAATTGTAATATATGTAGCACTTATATTGATAGATGAAATTATAATAATCATTTCATCATTTGGTTACAGGATTTTAAGTGGGTGCAATACTCTGCCTGCCATATGAAATAATATATAATAAGTAAATGAATAGGTTTACAGGATATGTAATGTATAGATTACAATAAGAAATAATAAAAATACAAATATGCAAAGTGTAAAAACGGAAATTGTAATATATTTAGCACTTGTATATAAATGATAAATGATGTGATAAATGAAATTGTTATAATCATTTCATCATTTGGTTAAAGGATTTTAAGTGGGTGCAATACTCTGTCTGCCATATGAAATAATATATTATGCATAAATGAATAGGTTTACACGATATGTATTGTATAGATTACAATAAGAAATAATAAAAATACAAATATGCAAAGTGTAAAAAGGGTAATTGTAATATATTTAGCACTTGTATTGATAAATGAAATTGTTATAATCATTTCATCATTTGGGTAAAGGATTTTAAGTAGAATTAATTTAGATATCGTAGAAATCGTAGACAGCGTACCTACTACAAACAGCCGCAAGCTACAGTGATCCTGCAACTCGGCGCTCAGTCTTACAAGTCGTGTCAAGGTACATTGTACATTAGAGCCGAAGAGATGACGGATTCGTGATGACACGAAGATGAATCAGCCCTGTCTAGTGTGTAAACACATCTGCTCCTACTATTTCACCTAGTGACTTGCATAAGAGAAGTATAAAATATTTCACACATAATTTTTTATTTAAGTTAGGGTCAAAGTGGACGTGGCAGTAGATACCTACACCGTTGTAAAAGATTTATGTTTTTTAACATAATAAAATGTATAAAATGCATTTTGCAGCGTTATCAAGGGTGCGCTAACCGTACTACATGCCCTACTGGTCTTCTACATAAGAACAAAATTACATAACATTATAACAGTTCATTAAGTCGATGCACTACATAGTAATACAAAATCATCAATCAAGCGAGTAGAATACATCTTGGCCTTTGAAATAATCGAGTATTTTTTAGATAAGTCTTTTTATTAACCACGAAAAATATTATGTATAAGGCCAATGAAAACTGCTTTAAAAATCAAAATCTCCTACTTACAAACCCATTTTCGTTTATGATTTTATTGTATAATGTGGCAAATTAAGTTATTTATAAAATGACCGCAAAAATAAACACAAAATAAAATAAAAGGCACTTTTTGGCCATGTTTTTTTCTTGCATAAATCAAAACAGGCGGATTGTGTTAAGCGGGAATTTAAACCTTATCGCCACTTATCTACGTAAGGGGTGTTATTGATAGCGGCTCGATTTAAACTATTACACGACGTAGTGCATCGCCTTAAAATGAAATACGTAACAAGTAGGTACACATAATATGGCAATTCAGGTGTAAAACGTGAAAATATTATTTTATAAAATCATGAATCATCAAAATAATAGTTCTGTCAACCCGAACAGTAGACCTAGCTTCCAAAAGGTTGTTTCTAATTATCACTTACGAGTATTACATTTAGTAAATCCAAATTTCCTCTAAGATCATAATTTTTTTAGTAGGTTAAATACTACCAATTAACTATACGACTGCCACTCCTACTAAATCAATTATAAATCAATAAATATATAAGGTCACATTGTTAAAAAATAAATAATTCAACCTATCTTGCGAGTACCCGGCGTTGCTAGGGATTGTAATTTTGAGGTTGAGAATTGATAAACTTTTCTCTAACTTATAAATATATAATCGGTCACACCCAGGCGTCGTGTATTCAATTCTTTGGCTGGCTAAGTCCTCCATCACAACACAAGCAACATTTTAAGCTTACTGTGGTGGTAGTAGGAATTTTTTTAAATATTGTCAGGTTATTCGTAACCTGGGAATGTTTTTCTTTCTTTAAATAAGAAAAAAATAAAAACAAAAACTAATATTCATAGTGATAGTGAAAACCGTAGTAAAAAATTTAGTAATTATAAAATTTGTCTTAGAACCATGACCAAGGGTCTCAAAGTAAATGCTGATCATTTGAATATTTTCTTGAGAAAATAACTCGAAACGTATCTGTCTCAATGACAATTATTTTTTCAATATATCAGGCAGATAGGTGCCGTAATATTTAAAAAAAAAAAAAACGAATAAGAAAGTACAAATAAACATGAAAATTTCTCAATTTAAAAATAATCTTTACTGAATGATAGTCAAAGGTAGCCATTTAATGAAAGTAAGGATAGCTTGAATAATAAAGTGGATTCAGCAGCTTTTTCGATTATTGAAATGCACAAACGGTCAATTTAAAATAGGATTTCATTACGCTCAGTCAATAATATCAGAGGTACCTATTTATCTAGGCAAACCGATAAAATATTATTATTTTCCACTAAAAATGGATACTTCTAAATCTATCTAAAATACAGCAAATGAAGCGATGCAATTAATATTTTGACAATGTTATACAGTCATCCTTACAGCGAACTTTTCTAATAAATAGTATGCTTGTAAATACTTACTCAAATGCAAATGCTAAAAAAATAATTTGTACGTTATTACCTACGTATAATTTACTATTCATATAAAAAAAATAATCAATCATTCAAACTATTGATTATAGTACCCATAACTTAAAAAGCTAGTGTTCTCAATTAGTTTAAAGAAGTTATCCATTTAGATGTGTGTCTCGGAAAAAATATTTTATTATCTGCACGTTTTTGACAGCGTGAACTGAAAAAAATGCGTTTTGATTTATGTACAATAGAAATTTCGCAGTGTCGACATTATTTTTAGTTGCACTCTTTCGTCGAAATTATTAGAAAACCCATAAATTATTTGTTTTATGGTGGGCTGTTTATTTATTTTAAAAATTTCCGTCAAAATGAATTCAAACATTATTTATTGATCTGGCCGTAAATGTTTGTCGGCGGAGATTTATTGCTATACGAAATGCAACCGTTTTTATTTTATGCCATTTTAACATTTTCATAATATTGAAACTGACAGGTAATCTGCTTTAGACTGTATAATTTATATAGGTACAAGGTGCAAACATTATAGCATACATGTATACTGACTTCTTATCGATTACCGTGAATGAAAAGTTATGTACATATATACACACACACATATATATATGAAAAAAATTAAACAGAAAGGACATAAAAATATTCAATCGCATTTGGAAATTGAACCCATTACCTCTTCCTTACCGGGAAGTGCTCTAACCGCTGATCTAATTCAACCATTCCAATTTACGTATTTTTAACTGTATCATTATTCGACTGAGAGCAAACATTACAAATGGCCGAATTAGCTCAGTGGTCGGAGTACTTTCGCGGCTACGAAGAGGTCCTTGGTTCAATTCCTAGATCCAACTGAATATTTTTGTCTTTTCTGTTTCACATTTGAAAGTCGTCAATATTGTCTTAAATGAGTCAACTATTAATGGTTGTTAGTCAGTTACGTTTGTCGTAGGTAGATTAAAAATAATCAGCTTATTATATATTCATTTACGCTTGATGACTACCATTGTAGGTCTGACAGCAATGTAAAATGTGGACAATGCTTGGCATTGTTCAACTGAACCGAGTTTGGTAAGCAGATTTTAAGTAATAGTTTAAAAAAAAGGGCGGTGTTTAAATATATCAATATCCTAACCTATGTTATACAATGTTGTATCAACCAAATCACCGTTTTATTGCACATGTCAACAGCTTGTACTAACCTGTATTCCAAGAAGCATTATTAATAAGTGCCATTAATTATAAACATACTTCAAAATCTATTATTCGTTTTTGATTTAAAGTTATAAGTGTTTGGGGTATGTTTATAGTTGAAAGTCGCTTTATAGGTGCGCAACTTCTTAAAGTTCCTGTTTTGAAAAGCATTCTGAACAACACGGGTACGATGTAAATTTGCTTAATATTATAACTTAATACAACATTCTACAGAATCTCTTTTTTCTTATAAAATATTATGTTTTAACAAGGATTCTTTGAACACTTACTCCCTGTAAACATATTTCTATAATGGTTAGTGGGGTAACTTCAAACATTGTTGATAATCGGCTGTTTTGGTATTCCAGGAAATTGGCAAAATACATGTTGCATTATTGCAAAATGCATACATTATACGGAAACCCTTATTTACAAGCATGGTTCGCTCGTATTTGAAGTTAAAATTAATAATTTCATTTATCAATCGTCATGTCTAGTTTAAGCTTTTCAGTTCGATAATTAACCTATCTAGTTAATGACTACAACTATTAGCAAAATATACATTTTTGTGTAACCTTTTCTTTCAAAAACCATTAAATTAAAGATTCACAGTACCTACCGATGTTCTCACTAAGCATAACTTTTTCTGAAAAGGGAACAAGTTGTGAGTATTATACTCTGCCTGCCCGACTTCTAACCGGACTATCGATACCCTCCAATTATTTGGAAATTTTGTAGGCAGGCACATTAATATGATAATAAGTATAATAAGATAATGAAAAAACATAATGAAATCTTCAATAATTTCGCAATGTGTTTTCATCGATTGTGTAATTTTAATTGGTAAAAAAATATGATCATTTCCATTTGTTAAATTCCATTTTTTAAATGTGATATCTTCTTTAGACATTATTCTTCAAAAATACACATATTATTATATTAATAACTAACTAACTAACCATCACGCCGTTTCTCCACAGGGGTAGGCAGAGAGGACGGACCGCCAAACAACTCTTGTTTGGCACACACTCCTGGCCATATTCACACTCACGCATCGTCTCATACATACTCTTCTATTATTCTGACTCTTGACATTGGCAGAATTTGATTCACTTGATCGTGCAATGTCTTCCTCGGGCGTCCTCGACTTCTTCTACCATTCAAATTTGCGTCAAAGATCGCCCGAATCATCTAAGCGCCCTTTTCTTAATCTTATTCATTACGCTTAAATTTCCACATTTCTCACACGATCATACGTGTTTTTTTGGTGTTAAAATACCTATATATACAATAGGCTGAGGTTGGTACTTCCATTTTTTTTAAATGGTAGTTCTGCAATCTGTTCATATTACCAACCGGTGGCTGAGATATTTTAATAAATTTCACATAAAATATACAACTCTATGTTGATACCTACACCTAAAAATGCTGCTCACTTATCCAAGTAAAAGCCCGGATGAATGCGGAGCCCACTCGCTGAAAGGAGAATTCTCCTCACTGATTGAACTAATGGCAGAAGCATTGTTTCGTTCTTTTTTATGGCAGCATCAACTTTGCTCCACTTTCTTGGTGTTTTTTCGTCTCACGTGGATGTCGCTTGACATGCATTCTTAATACCCCCCCCCCAACTCTCCGGAGCCGGCGCTAATAGATCCCCAAAGTGGTAGCAGCAGCTGTTGGGAACAAATCAGCGACTCTATTGAGAAGCTTAAGGCGCCCTGATTCACCCAAATTGTTGAGTGAAAGCTTTAAGTAAGAAGGTTCATTTTAAATTTAACACATTTTTCAAGATCAGAAACGTTGTTCACAGAAAATACAAATTTAACAATAATTGTATTACTTTATAACCAATCCTTCTGCGCGTTTGAAATTTCGCATTCCAACTAGTCTGGAATTATGAAATTTTGGGAAAATTATAAATTATATCGGGATGAGTTATTTAAATCGAAATTGTACAACATTCTAGATAAGTTATTGTGATGGCTCTATTAGAGTATATAATTTTTAAGTGTGAATGATCGGTGTTTTGAACTTGAAAGGGTAAAACTTGACAACCTTCACCAGACGTCAATGAGGTGGACAAACAACGTTTATTGTCTTATCAGCTTCTAAGAGAGATAGGAATAGAACGGTCAGTGGCTGAGCTGGCATCGCGTTTGGGTCCCACCCAGTCGTGGGGTGTTCAATTCCTCCATCACATACAAGCAACATGTTCCGCTTACTGTGGTGGTAGTTGGAGATTTTAAAATATTGTCAGGTTATTCGAAACCCGGGAATGTTTGTCTTTCTATGAAATTAAACAATAAAAAAAAAATTAAAAATTGAGATCTCAGCGGCACGAATATATTAATTATATAACCTTTGGATTATCTTAGTTTAAATAAATAAATTAATATTCAGGTATCTACACAAACCGATAACATGAAGGTAATTAATATTACAAACAATAGTATTGTGACGTTTACTCTATCGTATATCAAAGCTACCGTCACACGAGTTTCTTCAAAGGGTTTCAAATGACATAATAAATATAATGTTATGTAGCAACAGCTGGTTCCTTCATGAGGTACATTGTAAAATGTACAACGATAATCTCGTTTGCATCGTCATTGCGAGTTACTGATTAAATTGTATTTACTGTTAGGGATTTCAGCAGTAACAACAGAAGTATAAAAGTAAGATAATAATAATTTGGTCATTTGTAGAGGGCGCTCTACAAATATTCTTCTTTCGTATGGTGTGGGTCAGAGAGGGACATCTAGGTCTGCGAGCCAGTCTAGGGCCTCAGGCGTCACCATATGGACTTCATCAATCCCGCCGGGGAATGAATGGAGCGGGCATTCGTTGACCACATGTTCGGTGGTATTAATATGTAAGTTCTATATTTTTATTAACCATTTATTAATCTATTTCAACAACTTGACATTCGAACAAATATATACTGAAAATCTCTTTGAAGAATTGTGTAATTCGCACTGATATTACACGGAGAAAATTGATCCTGTTAAAAAAGTGATAGCATTCCGATTTCCTTATAAAATATTAGTCATTCAGAATACATCGAGAACACGCGTTCTTTTTATAATAAATATCATGATGGAATGAGACAAGTATATCAATATCAAAACATTCGCGTTTAACTGATACTTCATTAGGAACTCAATTCATCATTCCGTTAAGTCCCGTTTACAACAGGAAAACGAAGTTTTAATCAAAATGAATTCAGATGGGTAAGACGGGTCCAGTCACAAAAAAAATATCTAGTGATCAAAATGTGAAAGTCATTTTATGTCGTCCATATTTTTAATGATTTTTATAAATAAGTGTTATTTTCTAGGTATAAGCATTAAGTTATCAGTCCGATCTCAGAGCGAGAGCACGGGACGGGAGCTGTAAAGATGTAGCGTTTGACATTCCCACAGCGGTAGGGATCAGTTAACGCCAGCTCGAGCGGGGACCATTTGTCACCGAAATGGCTAATCACACGGCCGGTCGATTACGTTCACTGTTCACACCTCACACTGTTCACTGCTCATTCTTCTCACTCTCACTTTTAGCGCAGCGTGTTGAAGGAGGGAAATACTGAGACCGGCTACATTTATTAAAACCCCTCGACGTTTAGAAAAGAAAAGGAAAATAAGTTTATTGTCGACAAACACCTCGTCTCAATTTAGCATCAACAGTGCAAACTGCAAAACTGGCTGAGTATCTATGGCATGGTGTTTGATAGAATGGTTTATATATGGTGTTTGACATCTTTACATCTTGAACTTTGTGTAGTTACTGCGCCGTTGTGGAGATTTTATTGGCAGATTTTAATAAATTGTTTATCCGATATTGGCGAGATGGCTTTGTACCGCTGGGATCTTCCACATCCTCTACAAGATAGTGGAGAGTGGCCGAACTCCACTACTGAAAAATACTTCGCAGATTACGGTTTGCTTTCAGCGCATTCGAAGATAAAGTCACGAAAGAGTTTACTTTTAATGACCCTTCCGTAGTAATCCAGGAATAATACGGCGGTAGAGGTGACGGAAAGGCTCCTGCATTGAATTTATCAGGTAAAAAATCAACATAAACCTTCAATAACAAGAATCTTATGTCTTGAAAATAAAATACAGATCTTTGTGAGGTTATGATGTGTTAAAAAATTCTGGTAATTTCCCAGGTATTGCTGACTACTTGTGCGCACTTACTCTGATCAAATCCCACACCAGGGTCTACATCTATACGAAGATGTATTCAGGGCAACGCAAAATGGTTAGTAGAAGAGAAGACTTGTTATTTTACAAGTAATTCATCAACAATGTCACCGGCCAAATGTCTGTGTTGAAAAAGTGTTATGAATCGATCAATTGAAACGAAAACATTGGCAAAACCTATAAATATATTAATCCACTGCTTTAATGATTTCAGGAAGAATAGGAATGAGTATTAGCGTTGATTGGAATGAACCAGAAAATCCAAATTCTGCTGCCGATGTCGAGGCGTTTTAAACAGGTTTTGAGTTAACAGTAAGTTACCTATAAAGATGATATTACAGACATCAATGTAGTAAAACGTGTTAATTTAATTTCATGACCATATAATATATGTTTTGTTAAAATGATGTTACTGTTTCATGCTTAATAAATAATTTCTAGGCAGTGTAATGGGCCTTACAACATTACGCTACGAAAGTACAAAAAATAAAAATCATATAAAAAGCCTGCAAACATTATTTATTTTGAACACCTGTAAGTAATATTATTCCTTCTTGTTCCTCCCCTCCCTACCCCTCTACTTCCCTTCTCAGTGCCCAGCACGCCTAAGGTCCGCGTGACTCGCGTCCCCAGTACCCAGATACTAGAAGTAGGTATAAAATATTTGCAAGTATTTTGTACCGGGTATTTTTACCAGGTATTTTTTTGTACCTGTACTCACTGTACCCAATATCGGAAAGTACTCACAGGACTCACCTCTAATACCTATAAACGGATTATGTTCCAATTTCCAAGCCGCGCTAAGCTTCACATTCCAAGTAAGACGAGCTTGAAATCAACCTATATACCGGGCCATGCGTATGCGTATCTCGCTACGATGATGGAAATATAAAAAATCGTGCGATAATATGTTTTTAATCAAAAATGTCATCATAATAGACTTAAACGCAACATCTAAAACTCCCAATTCCTCGCAATATTTTTATTTATTTATGAAAAATTGAATTTTAATTTGCCTCTTATGCGAGAAGAAAATAAAGTTGTTGAAAAGTTATTTCGCGTGAAATTATATACAAACAACTTTATTAGTTTGAGTAATTGGAAGATAAGACAAGACAATTGCATGAATTCATTTGACATGTTTAAAAACATTGAGGCTATATTAAACAAACATGTTTAGGTCCCCCGAAATCCGGAGAAATCCGTAAGCAATGCTGGCATTCGAACAGTTCGGGGCTTTTACTGTCACTGTCAAACACATTTAGTTGGAAAACACCTTTACTAAATTAGTCCTAAGATCATTTCAGATGTTTTTAAATGGATTTGTGAATGATAGAAATTGATACAATGTAGGTTAGAATGTATAAATGTAGGCATGTCGGATCTGTATTTGAATTTCAGTTAGGAAGATACGGATTCGGATTCCGTCCCGTTTTTTTATACGAATACCGTTCAAGAGTCCCAACCGTTTGGAGCCAGTGAAACTATGGTATCCCTAATTTGGGTATGTTGTGAGGCTGAAGGTAGTGAGGAGAGAGGAAGGAGATGGGGAAGAGGAAAGTGGGGTAATACCTGGCTATTCAGATCTGGTTACCAAACACAGCTAAAGCCATTTCAAGCAACGTTTCAATTCTAAATGGTGATACTGAGAGTTTCTTCCCTTCTGGAACATGCCGCAAGAATACTATATATTATTTTTAATGAAAAAATTGTGAAAAAAAATAATTAATCAAATGAAATTTACACGCCGGAATTTAAACCCAAAACATTCGGCTTATTAGTCGAAATCCTTACCCCTTGACCACGGAGGCTGTCAATACCGACAACGGAGGCTGTCTGTACCGGCCGCGTACCAGAAATAATATAATAGTGTAATTTTTCCACTTTTCCAGTTGCTCAGCAAAATACTATGTGTTCTAAAATGGAAGCAAGTGCGATAAATATCCGCTAGGAGTATCAAACTCATTCTGTCATTGTCATTCAGTCTGTGTAACTTAAATAGCTAATGACAGGTGTCGGGACATATCATACATACCGCAAACGGTGGGAAATTTTCCATAATTCGTTCGGCTAGCGCCAAAGATTCTAGAATATATCTTTGGCAGCCTTCTTACACTGCTATTTTCACTGTTAGTTTGGACGCTTTGTTCACTTGTTTAAAAAAAAATTGTTCATTCGATATCTCGATGAAGGACCTGGTTACTTTGGGTTTACGCCACTGCTCTTGTCTGCTTTATATTGGCTAGTCATGCTGGAAAATGGAGCAAATGATAGGTACTTCTCGAAAATCCGGCTACTACAGTTAAAGAAAGAATTCGGCAACTTGTGAACAACTTAATGACTTCAAGTGAAATCAACAGCACATTTCTGCAGAGAAAAATGTACATCTATAATATTATAAGTGACATTTTTTTCATAAGCTGACGTTGTACGGTTGTATCGAATGACCCTCCACCGAATGTCCGATAAAAACGTTGTTTACAGTTCAGTTTTATCTTTTTGGCGTGTTTACTATAAAGCTGAGATTTTTACAATTCGTCGTGTAAAACCGTGATTTACAATCAAATAAACATCACATTTTAGTGTATTCTATATTCACCGCGATAATTTAGACTATTTTGTTGATAAACAAAATTATAATATTTTGTAAACATTAGGTATGGAGGTTTGTAATTCAAATTGATAGGATACATTACACTCCTTGTTTACTATTCCAACATAAACATTAAATAACTCATTGAAAAAATGCCCGTCGTGTCCAAGAAACATTCTTTTAATGATTGAATTAAAAATATGTAATCAAAATTATTATTATTTTATTCATTCAGCATCAAGTGAGCATACCTAAGCCGATTAGTTGAATGAAAACAGATATTTCAGTGGCAATGCAAACATCAGGATCATAACTCGTAAGTAACAGTTTTATTTTAACCACTGTCCGTAAGTCCGTAAAATAAAGTTCATAAGAATTATCAGTTATTTATTTATATATGCCCCAAAATGGGTTTTTACAAATATGTGATATTTTTACAAATACGTAATAATTTGGAACAACATTAATCGTGAAGTAAATTGCAAAGAACCCATGCAGAACAAGATTTTTAATATTAATTATTATCATTGACTTATGTTATTATAGCCTTCTTATAACTATGTTTTGTGCAGTTGAACACTATTTCTGCAAAAGTGTTGCCAAGTGCATGCAATCTAGGTACAAGTGAATATCAAAATAACTCAGTCCAGGGTATCTAGCACGGTCATACAGTAAAGGTTTTATCGATAATGTCGGTGACTTATCACCGTTTCCGAACCAAAAACAGTTCGACTAAGAATTCTTAATTTATTTGACGTGAACTATTCCGGGTATCGATGTCAAGTTATCGATATTATCGATATATCCTTTATTGATCGACCATGCTAGAGATGCTGAAATTGTTGTTGCAATTAAAAATAGTTAGTTCTAGTTAGAATATGGAAGGTAATTAGGCTGAGTAAATCAGGGCTGTCTATAATACCATCACAAATATTAAAATTAAAATTAATTCGGAATGAAGTCTTCTGTCTGAGCGTTTTAATTATTTCATCGAGTAGTTGTAATTTGTGTTATTAACCTTATCTTATTACCATTAATATATTCATAACTTTGTACATGTAACAGTTGCAGTTGTACCGTGTATTAAACTTATGTAATGAAGTGTACCATTATATAAGTTTAATACACGATACAATCTATTGTATGAATCTTGATGTCTAATCAAGATAGGTACCTAATGAATACTGAAGGCTTTGCCGTGAAGCTAATCTATGACGCGCTGAGACAGGTGAAGGAGCGGCACAGACTGTCCGCAGGTAGGAGATGGTGCACTAAGTGGTGGCAGGTGGCAGGACGGACAGGAACCTCCCATGTATTGACTACGAGGCGGGCCCGGGCGCGACCCGCCCCCCGTCGCAGCCCACACACCACCGACCATCAACTACCTAAATAGACGTCATAGCGGCGCTTTATCGGCCAATTCAACGCCACTTCGGATAACGACAATGATAACCTTAAAGTGAACACTCACTTAAATTGAGAGCATTAAATTGAACTTATATGTAGATGTGCGGGTGTGTACCTAAATATTCTTTATTTGTAGTGTTCATTGCTTACGCCGAACTTTTTAATTACTAAATATTAAGAAATTAAGACACCTATAACTATATACCAGCGTTGGGTGTGATTAGAATGCCAAGTTTAAAAAATTCGACATTATTTATGTTTTTTAGACTAAAAATATATTTTTAGTATTTCGAAAATATTTTTATGCAGATGTTCAGAAAGTTTCAGTTAGGCTGTGCGCGGCACGATATCCTGAAAATTTTCATAAAAAAATCGAATATTCAAAAAAAGACGATTTCAGCCACAATAACAACATTTTTGTACTATTAGCACTCTAGTGCACACAAAAGCCACGAGCCGCCACTGGCTGCAACTTAATATGGGGCCTACCTAACTATTACGATTTTAATTTCCTGTTGTAATTCTTTTCATCGCTGAAGAAGGAAGTTTCATAGCATTCACACAAACGAAGTGATGAATTCTAAACTTAAACTTTAGGACGCACAGTTTATACCCGCGCCGTACAAGCTACAGATCATCGGAATGTCACTACGAAATTGTTTTTTTCATATCTGGCTGACGCTCTTGAAGTAATAATATTTAAATCTTAACATGAAACCGGACAAGACACAGAAAATAAAAAAAGTAACGGTCCCAACTAGGGATCGAACCCTGAATTGAGACCTGATTATTTTTCGACAATCCAATAATTCTTCAAAAAATTGATTGATTCTTTTCAATTCTAAATTTTTCTTACCGGTTATACACGGAAAAAACTTACTGATATAAAATATGTACCTATTGCTAATTTATTAAAAATATCTGAAATTATTCGTAATCCTGTTTAAACAGAACAGCAGGCTCTGAACGAATGAATTGATAGGTTTCGTGTTAAACTTTTAGTAAAAAAAGGAATGTATTAACGCGACGTCAAAACACGTGTTCATAAAAAATATCATATTTTCGCATTTCGACAATATATATTAACAGGGCAAACGCAGGTGCATGAAAATGTGAAAGTAACAACGTCTTATTTGGAAATGGTCTGCTGTCCCGTTGTTAACAGGATTCTGATAAATCAGCAATATTCATTTTTCTCCTTGTATAATAGGTATATTATATCCAGTTTGTATTATTAAAATATTTTTAAAAGTCCTTCTACCTACCTACCTTTTGTACCTACAAAATACACAAATTGAAACTGAAAGCATTGTGTACGGAGAAAAATAATCGTGTTGAAAAAGTGATAGCCTGCCAATTTCCTGGTAAAATATTAGTCACTCAGATTATATCGAGAACACGTTTTCTTTTCCTAATACATATCATGAGAGAATGCGACAGCATAATATACATGTATGTCAATAACAATTTTTACCCTGAAGATGCTTGAGTAAAGCGAAACCGGTCGGTTCAAAAAATTATTAAAAACTCGTGGTTTAAAAAAAATTATTTTATTTCATTTTAACAATTTTAATATTTGTATGAACACGTGTTCCGCCGTCCTTATAAAACATTCGCTTTTGACTCATACTTTTGGTAGGAACTCTTTCAATTCATTCGTTAAAGGCCTGCAGTCCCGTTTTTAACAGGTAAACGTATAATATGACCAAATTTGTAATTAATTAACAATATTCCATAGCGGTAAGTTTTCTTCTCCGTGTGCGTATGCATTGAGACCTTATTGAGACCGTTACCGCCACGGCTCTTACCACCGAATAGCGAAGCAGCCACAGGTCAGTGAATCGACGAGATAAACATTATCTTTAAATGTGTAAAAATGCCAACTCAAAGAACATTGTTGTATACGATATAATACGTATAAACCTACACACACAACTAATATTTTTGTTTAGTGCGCGTATACAGTTGAAGCGTCTGCATAATTACTCTGATGTCTTGATGACTGACAATACGCACAGTAAAGAAGAACTTTTCAACCATCTTTCAATGAAAATACATGAAGAAATTCTGTCCGATTATAATGATTGTGATAAAATATTGATATTTATTTGGTTGTTGAGAACCTCTAACTCCCAAAAATGTTTTAGATAATATTTCCAAATTGGAATATTTTTGGTTCACTGCGAGTCGACTTCTGGAGTGCGAACGGAGATTGCATTGGTCATTGAATACATAATAAGTGTTAAATGTAATTAATACTAGTATCGGGAATAAAACGCTAATTCTTCTTTTCAGAAGTGGCAAATCAGCGTTTTCCCTACAGTGTGTGCATGTTACTACGCGTCGTGAGCCGAGGTTACAAGCTCGATGTATCTGAGATAAAAGGTATCGAAAAGTACCTAATTACCTTTTTACACCATTTACAACTTTACGCCTAGGGGGTAAAACTGGCACTTGCGTAACAAGCGTGGCAAGATTAGATTACTCTCTTGCACGTTTCAGTTTCAGTGCCGGCAACCCGGGCGTTTATTTAAGGTTGGTTCTGTACAGATGGTTTTTTTTTCATTACCCTCCTCACTAGACAAAGTCTGTTCTGAGGCTGGTAATTAACAATTTATATATAAACCAAATGTTTAGTAAAATAAAAACAATAAGAAAAATAGTAGTAAAAAAATGAGTAATATAAAAATAGAAAAATAAGTGTAGTACTATATGTGTTGAAAAATTATGTATAAAAATATGAAATGAGTATTTCGTATTAAAATTTATTGTAAAATTTTGTAATTTTGTTAGAATTTGTGTGCAGTATGGTTTGTATAATGCATTAGATGTTTAGAATATTTCTAATATCTGTTCTTTCTTTTACCATCAACCAGTTTACAAATCTTTTGAACACCCAATTCAAATTATTTGGTAAGACGTAAGTTTTAGTTTGGGTTAGAAACATGTTGAATATGTGAGGAGCCAGGTAAGATTCATGTCTTTTAGCGAAATTTGATTTGATATACGGTACTTGTAATTGTTTGTGTGTAATTGCTCTCGTGTTTTGCGAGTGAGTTATGTGATGTGGTAATTTTTTTATGCAGTTTTTGTAGATGATCTTCTTTATGAACAGATTATTTATGTCTAATAAGTTATTTTCAATCATTAGCTGTCGGATGTTGATAAGGCTTTCTAAACATAATTCGAATTATTGATTTATGATTAATTTTAAGGGAGCCTTTTTTCGTAGTGCTTACTTTTACAAGCCTTTTAAAGAATAAGTGAGAAAACTTTTCTCTTTAGTTACAAAATCTTTTTTTGATGATTTAGCAGGGGTGCCCGGGTTCATCGGGTGAGGTGTGTTAAGGATGCGCCTACCCACCAGCTGCATGGCGTGCGAAATCGGAAGAGGCTGGTTTTGGGACAACCTTTGAACTTTCCAACTAGGCTCTCTTTACCCAAAACTGTGAAACATGCATTTACCTGAAAAATGTATCTACGTAAATCTATTCAAATCCATTGGGTTATCTGGCAACTAGCAAAAGAATGGTCAAGTCCCGAAATATGTTTGTGACAAAAATTATACTTTTCATATAGGTACAGTATATGCATTTTTAAATCATTTGGTAGTAATCAGCAAAACACGAATGTGTTATTAGGATATCGGAACACGTGTTCATATAAATTCTAATATTTTCGCATTTCGTTAATGTGTACTATCAAAACAAACGCAGGTGCATTAAAACGTGTTCCAATATATTATGAAAGCCGTACATTTTTTTTAGGGAACGGCATGGTATACCGTTTTTAACGGGATTTTAATAAATCAGCAATACTCATTTTTCTACGTGTACCAACAAAGCATTCTGTCAATTCACCGATGGCTACCGATTTTTAATGACATAAATGGATATGTAATGTAAACTCTATTATTCGTGTAAATTATGGTCCATTCATTATCAAACATTTCGTTTGATAATTGTTCAGGCATTCAGAAGACGAAACAGCTGTCATGAATAGTAATAAATGTATATGTAATGTAAACTCTATTATTCGTGTAAATTATGATTCATTCATTATCAAACATAGCAGTTTGATCATTATTCAGGCATTCAGAAGACGAAACAGCTGTCATGAATAGTAATTTATTTATTTATTTATTTGCAAAAACAGTACAAAAACCAATACATTGCAAAAGCGGTAAACAAATTATGGAAGAAAATTTTATACATAAGTATACAGTTAAAACATATGCAAAAACGGTAAACAAAATATGGAAAAAAATGTAAACATAAGTATACAGTTAGAACAAATACAATATTTCGCGCTTAAAGTCGTTGTAGGACATATGGAAAATATCCAAGTTAGCTGGAAGGGAGTTAATTAACCTAGTGAGTCTTCCCAGGGGCATCACCATTGGTAAGTTAGTTCTGGACCTGGGAAGAATTAAAAGCCTGTGTTGGCGGCCTCTCGTGAAATTATCCGGGACATAAAGTCCTATTTTTGACAGAATGTCTGGAATTGATAGTAAACCATTCAGAAGCTTGTAAGCCATCAACAATAATGCGACGTCCCGTCTGGAACTAAGGCTGCAGATATTCAGCATTCCCGAGATAAATGCTGTTGGAAACAGCCATGGGTAAAAACCAAACTCTCTCATATAGAGGTATCGTAAATTTTTTTTTTGTATTTTCTCGACCATTAGTACGTAGACAGTGTCCTCTGGCCCCCATACCTGAGATCCAAAATGTATATTTAATGTAAACTCTATTATTCGTGTAAATTATGATTCATTCATTATCAAACATAGCAGTTTGATAATTGTTCAGGCATTCAGAAGACGAAACAGCTGTCATGAATAGTAATAATTACACAGCAGAATTTTTTTATCGATTTACTGTTTTTTATAAACTAAATAATATTTTTTAATATGTATAAAAAAATTTGCACGGAGTTCTACAAATTAAACTTGATAACAATAAAAAGGGGTACGTACATTCAATCACTGACAGCGATGAGTAGCAGGAAATAAAAATTATTATGATTTAGTAAACCGTTCTCTTTATATCTTTACAATCCCAACATGAGGTGATTTTGCACAAAAACGACGCTATACAAATCATCCAAATATTATTATTATTATGGTGGGTAGTAGGAACTAAGACTCAACCAGAAGAGATTTTCTTTTTTCATTTGTGATAAATTTCCCGTACAATCTTCCGATAGTATGTCAGGGAAATTTACAAACATATCTCCAATAAAGTTAACCTCAAACTGCTATGTTTGCTAAACAGGGTGGATTTGTTTAGATAACACGAATTTAATGTCCAAAGCATAGAAATCAAACAAAGAGCAGTGTCAAGAGTCGACACTTCGCGTCGGGTCGTTTGCGACATCCCGCGTCCCGAGAGCGAGTCCCGCATCCCGCGTTCCGCGTACCGGTGCCAGCCCCGAGGAAGCAGCGGCTATTCCTAGCGGGTGAAGCGAGCAGAAAGCAAGAATCTCGGCAAAACGTGAATCCGAATATTGTTTACACTCCCTAAACTCTTAACTAAAGGCTCATTCAAGTCACTCAGCCCGCGCCCGCGCCGAACTCCATTCTCCATTTCAACTCTCACGACCGCTAAGGGTATTTTATTTTATTAACGTGGCTGCCTATGTGCTGTAGAGGTCAACTAAAAATTATAGGCTATAAGATGGGTATGTAGTTTTAAATAATTGTGAATTTCTCTATGTCACTATTACTGATTTTACTATATGATTTGTGATACTATTCGGTTACTCGTGGTTTTAGATGTAGGTATAACTAGATTTTATCTCTGGATACGTAGGCATTTTTAAGGGATTATTAAAATACGTAGGCAGGGATTTTTAAATTCGTCTACGTTGAAATTACCATCTGATTAAAATGTGTATTCGAAAATAGAGTTTTTTTTTTTAAATAAACATTTCGGGACAATCGAAACACTCTGAACAAGCATCATGACGTGTTCTTAGTTCTTAGTCATAGACTTGAAGAGAGAGATGTATTTGAAACTAATCATGGATGAACAGCAAAAATTAGGATAAACCAAAAGTAAGTACCTATATAAATTATTGTTTTAAGTATTATCGTGATTTATTTTTGGGGTATTATACCGTAATGGCCTCCTTATTTAGCCAATGCTTCAAACAGCATTACAGTGTCCATCATCATCACACATATGTCCTGATTATGGACACTGTAATGCTATCCGAAACGTTGGCTATAGAAGGAGGAAGCCCAACAAGGTATAATACCCCAAAAATAAATCATGTTAACAATAAGTAACAACATACTATTCGGAATTAAATACCTACACGGTTTATAAAAAAGTAAAAGACAACTCCGCAAATTTCAGAGTTAGGTTTTTGGATAGTCGTAAAAATTAGTGGGACCACGGTTTAGGTGGGAAAAATCTTTTTACTAACGTATGGCGGCCTCTTTAAGATTGTTTAATAATGTGCAAATGTTTGACTCGTCCGGACATTACAGCGGCTGCCAAGTTGTAAATTAGATACAATACATTAATGTGGTTTTTAAACACCATATTTTATTATGCAACATGAAAATACCACCAATTTTCTCATTTGTTGTGATTTTTCTATATTTTTAAATCGCTTTATTCTGTTGTCCGAATGTGACTGGTTTGGTTTACCGAGAAGAGCGGTGTCGCAAGAGGCGAGAGCAGCGCGGCGACGTGCCGCTGAAATATGAGAGGAAATGGTGTTGTTCATTTCTCGGTCCTGGCATCGATTCGCAGGAAATAACAATTCAATGAACGATTCAATGCCAGCAAATTACTTCTGGACAATCAATGAATGCATTTGCTGCACACAACTAAAAACTGAATGTACCATCGGTAATTCCACAGGGCTCTCATATTGGACCCTTGAAGTTTATAAACACTATCAACGATACAATTTGTGCAAATGGCGTGATGGTGCACACTTCATAATTTAATTTTGAATTAAAATAAATGTAATAAATCTTTTACAAAGAAATTTAAAAAAATCATTTACTATATTTCACATAAATAACATTGCCTAATTGAGCACAACTCAATTAAAGACTGTGGCGTGACATTTGACTAGTCACTTCAATTAAACGTGGATACCATTTCAAAAAGTGCATCACAAATATTAGGATTAACTATCAGAATCACAAATTGTTTTAAAAGTGCAGAATTATCTTTAATCTGGTCTTCCAATTAAGAAAATTGTTATTATAGAATCGAATCAATACAAAGAAAAATAACCCATCATGAAGGTTTATCTAAACAATTTAAAACATATTATGATCGACTATCGCACTATAAACTGCGCTATCTGACAGACAGACGAAAACAATCTGATTATATTCTTCTATAAAGAATTATTCTTGCATCAGTTGGTACACCAAATATGTTATCCCAAATTAACATTTCTCTTCTTTAACGCAAACATTGATAAATTATAACACTACACGCTGCTCTAATAATGATGTGGTCATTTATAATTACCTAATTAAATACAACAAATAGTACTACCATTAATCATGTCAAGTTAATAATGTGATGAAGCCCTTCATTTTAAAGACAGTCAATATTATGTTACTGGACCTTTAAAATAATTTGTGATTCTTGGAGATAATTCTAATTCTAATTTCAATCTATGAAAGGCTTTTCGGAAAAAGTGTCTATTTACATGTATATTGAAACTATGTAAGCGTCGACTCAAATTTCACGTCCAATTCCTTAATTGAAATTGTGTTCAATAAGGCAACATTATTAATGTGATATTTATGTAACTGAAAATATGTTTCTGTTCTTTGTGATGGAAATTATTGGATATTTATTTTCCATGAAATAAAAATCCTCAAGATACAAGATATGTTTATTTTTTACGCTTGAGGTTTATTGAACCTACGAAAATAATACAAATGGAACTAATCATAATGATAACAGTGGGTAGCTAACACAAAATACCGACTGTAAATAAAGACAATACAATCAGCTAAAACAATAGAAGGTAGGTAACACATAAAATTGCAATACCTACATGTGTGCCTGTAGAAGTACACAGGTACATGTTTTTGATAATAGCAACGGATTGAATGAAAGTTGGACAGAATTTATATTTCGTTGCGAAGGTGAAGCATATGCGTGGGCGCAGATACAATAATGACGTACTCCGTATTGTGGTTGTCCGGAGGTTGTGATTTTTTTTTTATGGATGACAAAGTTGTGTGTCGTCAATTGTTAATATTTACTGGCTAAAAACATGGACATGGCCAGAACATTAAACTGCTGTAGGGAAAATAATTATATGACATTAACTAACTTAAAATAACACTCCCAATATTGGGGCTGTGGAAAGAAGTATAGAAATGGTACAAAATATTTAGGAAAAACTGACTAGGTAGCTTATAATATATTATGTAGATTTTGTCAACAATTAATAGTATAGCTAGTCTGGCATCAGCTCCGTTATAAGCGTTCGAAAATAAGAAGTTTTCTGAAGATGGTTTGAAAGTGAGATATATAAATACGAATGACAGAAGGAGCGCGCTAATAATTACTCTAATAAGTGTAAACGACTGACTTATTTAAAAGAGAGCAAAAATCTCTCGACATAAGTAGCATTAAAGACTTCCGACTTAAGTAGAGCATTAAAGACTCTGAGTTTTTTCATACTTATAGCATATTAAATAATAGAACCAAATGTGTCTTTTTACAATTTCCGGAGCTTCACAATTTTTTTCTATCGAGGGAATTTCATATAATTACTTTTTCGGGATTATTTAAAAAAATAACTTCTTTTTTGAGGGCTTAA
This sequence comes from Hesperophylax magnus, assembly GCA_026573805.1. Classification (NCBI taxonomy): domain Eukaryota; kingdom Metazoa; phylum Arthropoda; class Insecta; order Trichoptera; family Limnephilidae; genus Hesperophylax; species Hesperophylax magnus. Next base: position 3,084,453 of record JAIUSX010000071.1, read on the forward strand.
AACTTAAAGTTTTCAAGTATGTTATATGTCGATAGAAATTCGGAAAATGGGACACAACACGAAAACACACTTCGGGGAGAAGAGTAGTTCTACCTTTTACGTCACTCCTACTTGAATGGCGGAAAAGGCATTGCTGTCCAATAATTTTATAGAAACATTCTATATTAATCTCTTTGTAAGGGTCCCAACTATAAGTATATGAATTTAAAAAAATGTTAACGAAGCCTTCTCCATCTTCTAATTCTTGTCTTTTGGGTGGAAGAATATTTTAGAAAAAGAATATATTGATATTTATATTTTATTATACGTTATTTTCAGAACTTACGGTGTCATTTTCAATACAGATGTTTCATGATTTGGACCAAATTTATTTAATTTTTGAGCTAGTGCAAAAGGAAAAAATAACCTTTTTTTAATAGTTGTTTATAACAATTAGAAACCATTAAAATATTATTTCTAATGGTATACTATAAAGTTATCTGTTGAAAGTCAGACAAAATACGAATGATTAAAGAAAAATGTCCGTTTCATTGACACTCTCCCCTACTTAGCAATGCAATCGGTCTTTTAAACCTTTCTTTTTCCTCTTCTCACTTCCATCCTTCACTTATTTTAACCTCACGACACACCCCAATAATGTTGATCCTATCTAATCAATTTGTCTATAACTAAAAGCATATTTCCCACTTCCCTTAAAGTAGCAACTGTCATACCTGTATATAAACAAGGATGTAAAAATTATATCAATAACTAAGCCTTCTAAGTACCTTTTCTAAAATATTGGAAAAAATGCTAAAAATACAACTTATGAAGTACCTAGAAGATAATAACCTATTATCGAAAACTCAGTATAGTTTTAGACAAAACCTGAGTACTACCGACGCCATAGACGATATCATAACAAAACTCACTTACACTAAATGTCAACCAAACGAAATACTTAACATTTTCTATAACGATCAGAGGACAACCAGCTGAGGATTATGCTCTCAAAATACATGATTGTCAAGGAAAAAACTTAACGCAATCATATCACTGCCCCACCATAACACACTCCAGAAATATAAAATATCTCGGCGTTGAAATCGATGAAAATCTTCGTTGGGACACTCACATAAATAGCATTACAAAGAAACTTTCAAAGCTTATGTACTACTTTAGAAACGTACGCAATATACTAAATAAAAATGATCTATATAAAGTCTCTTTGCCAATCACGCATAGAATATGGGATTATTGGATGGGGATCTGCCTCAAACTTTCACATGAAACAGCTCGTTAAAACACAAAAAGTAGTAGTAAAAATAATCCTCAAAGTACCCATAAGGACTCCATCAAAAGATTTTTTTTTAAATTTAACGTGTTCAGCATTATAAAACTGTACTCAAAAAATGCACTACTCAATTTTAATGAAAAATGTGAGTACCTTGCTGAACAACACACCTACACTACAAGGACGAAATCCTCAAATCTACTAAACATTCCAAAATTAAATACATCTTTCAGCCAGAAAAACCACTATTTCCATGCTATAAAATTATATAATGCCCTTCCTATTGAAATTAAAAACACCATGGATATAGAAAAGTTTAAAAAAGACATCAAATTATGGCTAACTAAACATAAAGATGAGGAAATCATTAAATTTATATAGTAACCCCAACGCAACCTACAGACAACAAACATTAATACTTTTTGCTTTATTTATTTTATATTTTGTGGGAACCAACAAATTAGAAGATGAGGAAATCATGATCAACACACATACAACAACCTACAGTCCGCCTCGGAACAGGAATACCTAGTGAGGAGGACTGAGAACAAACTACATCACTTTACATTTTTATTTTACTTAATATTGTATCTTTTTTACTTTACTTTATATTGCCGTTAAAAAAATAAGAAAATAAAAATAAACTAAATAAAATTAAAATAGTTTCACAAGTGGGACTCAAGTTCCTGGATATTACGTTCAAATTGGAAAACGAAAGCTATGTTTTTATTACCTAGCACGATATGGTACGAGACCAACCAAGACAGAAGTACTCCTGTTCATGTTGTTAGGACCTGGAATATGTGCACTCTAAGAATGGTTGCAAAAATTGGCCTGCGTACATAAAAACCTAGAGCCAATATGGGCATGTTGGACGGATAGGAATCTTGAGATGAATTTACCCTTAAATTGGCGACGTGACCGCTCTATAACTCTCATATGAGTGTCATGCATAGACTTGTGCTTATGTGCGCGATCTCAACAGAACGTAGAAAGGTAGGGAAAACTCATTTTTATGTATTTATGCACACCGATAGTGGTTAAAATAGGTTCAAAATAGTTTGGAAAACCCGCCCGCAGTCCCCTCTTACCCTGCTACTACGTTACAGTAATAAGCTCACTACACAAAATAAAGAACCTAAAATGATTATGCTGTGCTAAGACGCTTGGGACCCAGCAATGAACAGAATTAGAAATAGAGAGAGAGAGGGTGGAATTTTAATGTGTTCCCGACGCCACTTAAAGGTTAGCAATGTTTTTCAAGTAAAAATAAAATAAAAAGATCTGGTTAATTATTTCCAATTATTAACGACAGAACAGTATAAATATATAACATACCACAGCTTCTTGTGGATACTGGTGGATCCGACGTACAGGATCGATGAAGGACTCCGCTCGGAGGTCGTTCATAGCGGCGACCTTCGCACTTCACTTGGCACTGAGTCTTTTTTACCGTTTACCTACTGTATTTCAAATAGGTTTAGAAACTAACTTAAGGTTGTAGGTGTTGTATATTTTCACTTTCACAAGCTGTTATAAAGAAATTAACAAATATATGTAAAATATGTAAGTGATTGTGTTGTAAAAATTAATTCGTTTTTGTTATTGTTACGTTATTACTTTATTAGTTACCATTGATGGATGAAAATATTTGCTAAAATTGTTACAAAATGAAAACGTTGAATTATTAAATTTATGAAATTTCAAGACTATACAAAAGCCAAGGCGATCCTTTTCGGATAGAAAGTCCGCTTACAAAAAGATGAATGCAAATGATGAAAAAACAACATTGGGGAAAAGAAAGGCTGGGTTACTGTATCACAATATTGGATAGTGAGTCCCTCTCGGATAGTGGAGTTGTACCGCCTTGGTCGCAGCTAAATAATTTTTTTTTGATGTTGGTGCAATTTTGAAAAATCTTATGGTTGTAAATATCTTTAAAATACCTTTACCTTTGTTTATAAAATTGTTTGCTTATTGGCTTTTAGGTGCCGATATTAGGTTTTAGCGTATTTTTATTTTAAGTTTTCCGATAGTTAATTATTTCATTATAAGCTTTTTTTATATATATTGTTTTTATTTTACGTTAATTTATATAATTTTTTTTTCATAAAAAAAAGTCTTCTAAAATATAGGTAGGAAGGTATAAAAATAATTTTAAAAAAGTAATACTGCAAAGACCTCAACGTAGAGTAATTGGTTGTTTATCAGTTGTATAAAATTGAAAACACGTCTAGTAAGCGGGAAATTGCATTATTCTTAGTTACGTCGAATTTCTAATGGTTAACCCAAAAGACAATTAATAAAAAATACAAACACATTTGTGTGGAGATTAAAAAGTGTAAATACTTATACCTGTCCGAATCTAAGTTTAAACGGCTTTGGTACTTCTATAAGAAGGTATTTGAAAATAATGAATCTTAATTATATTGTTATAAAATTACAGCTGACCCCAAAAATCACGGGATATAATAATTCTTATTATGAAGGGGACAATTAAAATGATATATTACTCTACTTGGTCTACTTTATCGCTTGCCTGAATTTTTTACAAAAACAGTTCAAACTTTAAAAATGTCACTTAAATTCAAAGCAAAACTAGAGTTAATGACACGGGAAGGAAGAATTGGTTAAAATGTTGCAACTTAACAAAGATTAACCTTATATTATGTGTTTCTTCTGTATGTTTAACCACAAGATATGTTTTGCTTCTATTATTTCGCTTTGTAATTTACGTCTTGTAAGTTTTGAACGTTTACAAAAATTACTTTAAAAAAAATTAACTTACTAAAAAAAACTTTTTAGAGTTTACAAACTATAATTCACACAAATTACCATTGCAATATGGCCTTAGGACGGTGTACCCCAGTAAGGTCACATTCTTTTCAACAAATGTAAAAAATAAATAAATGAATATAAATTGTACCACTATTATGCAGGACAGATACACAACCTAAATTAGCAGGTTTGATGAATTTTATAAATAGGGAATGCGGCGTGTATACCAAACAATTCTATTTTTATGCACAAAAACATTTAAGTGTATCCTCTTTAAAATGATATACCTGTACTTATGGATACATACTTATATCTACTACAAAAATACCTTTTAAAAATCCAGACAAGCCATAAAGTAAGTACCTACACGTATCTACATATTATAACACATTCCTGTTAGAAGATTACTTGTTCTATATTTGAAATAAAACACATGGAATGTTTTTTGATTCCGGGAAAAAATTATTTCATATTTCATCTCTGCAATTAAAGTTACTTTCCGTGATTTGTCACGGATAATAACTAGTAGGTATCAAATAAATTCCAACAACTTCGTTTACTTTTATCAAATCAATCATAATAAATATTGTAATGTCACTACCATGAAAATGTATTGTTTTATTTTCAGAAATTTTCATTTTTGTAAAAAATTCTTCCCGTTTTTTAAAACTGACTTTCCCATAAAAAATTCTAATATATCTAGGTATCTACATCATGGTGCGTGATGAATACTGCACTGAGAACACTTACTGATATAAAATAATGTTAATTTATTAAAAATCTCGTCAAATTATTCTTTGTCCTATTAAAAATGAGACTGCAGGCTCTAAACGAATGAATTGATTTAGTTCCTAACAAAGTATCAGTTAAAAGCGTATGTTGTATCTGTTGAAAGCAAAGTATCAGTTGAAAGCGAGGACGGCGGAACACGTGTTTATACAAATATTGATACCGATATACTTATATTGTCGCATTCCGTATTATGAGGAAAAGAATACGTGTTATACGATATTTTTATTTTATTTTTTTATAGTGAATACCTCACAAGAGTCCCAACTGCTCCCGTCTGGAGCCAGTGAGACTATGGCATCCCCAATTGGGGGATATTGTGAGGCTGAAGGTAAGTGGGGAAGGGAAAGAGGAAGGTGGGGAATAAATATATTCTGAATGACTAATATTTTTCAGGAAATTGGCATGCTATCACTTTTTTGGTTGCATGATAACTCAACACATTTAAACAGTGATTTTAAGTCATTAAAAGCGATGAAAAACCTATCCTATAAATCTAACCTAACCTAACCTACGTAACCTATTTAATCTACTTTTTGTTTCATCACTTTTCAAAACGTTATATCAATTTTTAAAGATGCGTTGAATTGCCATTTTGTTGAGTTATTTGGTTACCTGTAGTAGAATCCCACGTGTTACATTTACTGCACGTGAGAGTACCATTAGATATATTAAGAAAAAATATTCTACTAAGAATCTAATAAGTTTATAATTTAGTTACCTAGCGTGGAAGATTGTCGTTACTCAAAAGGAGTTTCATTGTCGGACCATTACGAAACTTACCAAGATTTTTCATAAATGAAGTTGGGTAAAAATAATTTTATTAGAACCCATTATTAGTTAGGTACATAAATTTTAAGCTCAAAATCCAATTGAATATATTAAGTATATCAATTGCACCAAATAACGCTGTCTGATGGGTGAATTATGTTAGACCTAGTTGTATTACACAGAGTCATTAATAACTTAATTAACAGCCCTGCCATCGTCGCCACGATAAAATTCCATGTACCGACTAGGAACATAAGGCAAAATGTAACATTCTTCTATAATTCATACACAACCAACTATCAGACACACTCACTAACCTCATTGCATGATCTAGGCAACAAGTTTGGGGGTACTATTGATATATTTACTGACACGATTTATAGAATTAAGTGTAATCCACTTGATCCAATTGAATTCTACAAATTACAGTGGCGTATATAATGTAGTTATAATTTTTTGTCTTATATGTAGTATTGTTCTAGTTTCTATTTTATTTTACGTTACTGTTACTTTTATTATTATTGTTTCATATTTAGCTTTTTTTCGGCATTTTTCTATATATTCTCATTATACTTGCAATCAACGTTTTATATTTGTATATTCATAGATCTAAAATGGATTACATCTACATACTTTTATTATTCAATAGGTATATAATACAGATATTCTGCCATGTACAATGCATCACGTATCACTTTTATGTAAAAGCCTTTTTACGCGAATAAATAAATAAATAACCTAGCCTAGGTAAATTGATAATATTTATTAATTATTTGTATATTCAGTAGATGATACAACTACTTAATATACAAGTATTATCAAACTCTTTCTTAAACTTATCATATCTATTGTTAAAAAAAATTAACTATATGTATATTTATAGATATAATAAATTTAAGAAAGAGAATATATCTCAATGAACCTACCACGTAATATTTCAAAAAATATATATCATAGAAGGTACATCGAAACCCTTTGGCGATTAAATAATATAAAATAAAAATTACGGTTGATATTACCTGCCGGTAACGTACTATGTAGGTATTTAATATGTTTTCATTACCAGTATTGATTTTATAATCTTCATTTCGAGAGCTGTGCAGTCGCATTATACGGCCGTGGTCAATTAGGTAGGTATATGAAATTAAAAATCCGTGACTATATTGTTTTGCACCGCGTGATAAGAATTGAAGCCCTTACCTTTCGGCACAATGGTCAACTTAATTAATTCACATTATAAATAAGCTGAAAATTTCAAAATTAAACAAAAAATCGCATAACGTACTCCGCGTGGCTTTCGATCCATTTGTTTATATTATTACTATTGTCAATTCAAAATCTGAACGTCTGTTATATTATTTTATTTTATTCGTTATCGTATTTATTTCTTTACCCACCTATAATATAAATTTCTAATAATAATTACAGTATTTTGTTAAGTATATATAATAAAAAGATAATATTTTAGTGATATCTTTAAAAGACGCGCAATTCGATAAAACATTGTGACATATTAAAGTTTTATTGAATTCGTTGTTTTTACATAATATGCAATAAGTAGGCAATTAAAAAATAATCTATTTTAGTTGTTCACTCTCAGATAATTAAATTCTTCCGCTCCCATGATTTTAGTTAGTTAATATACCTAACCATGGTTTTTATTTTTTTTTCAAAACGGCAAGAATAAATAATGATTTCTCGATTAGAATAAATTAACATTAAACCATTAAACATTACTTATAGGTATTTATATGTATTTTGTGTACCTACCAGCGTTTAATAAATTTATATTTAACTTATATTTTACAAAAGGTGCAGCTTATGGGTCTACCCATAAGCTACACCTTTTGTAATTTTTATTTTACAATAAATAATTTTTGATTTGATTTGATTTGATTTGATTTGATTTGAAGCGAAAAGTCAAAACATTTAAATCAACATGTCATTGTTCAAATTATAGTTTTATATTAGGAACAACAAGAAATATATTTGGTATAATTTTCGAAAGGTGTATTATGTATACTCTCGTCATTTAAAAATAGCGTAAGTTTTAAAAGATAACAATCTATAAAGGTACTCACAAAATATGTAGATACGTTTTGTAAAATTATTAATTAATTATTGTTATAAATATTATCACGTTAAGAACTGGCTCAAATCTCATCAACTTACAGTGAAGTGAAACTATTAAATTGTTAAAATAGGTAAACTGAACAATCACTGACGGATCACGGAAAAGTCCTGTCAGCGGGCCTCCCGCGCGCTGTGTTAGGGGTGAGTGTGGAAATGTTACGCGAACAACGACCGAACCAGACCGCGGCACTAGCACAAATGGTCACAGCAGTCACGGCACACTCTGACTCGCGTTAGTACCTACAGTGGCTAGTACAGAAACAGGCACACTTCCCTCTTCCCGCGATAACTCCGGCTTCTCGGACCACTTCGCCAGCGATCTCGATCCAATTATTAATAACATCTCAATGTCCGAGCCGACAATTGAGACGTTTCTATAGTTTCCCTGCAGAGGCGAGTTTTAGGCCCACGAGGACCGAACTCCCTCGGAGTGGCCAACGCGATATTTATGGCGAAAAATATAAAGGTACTGCTTTAGATTAAAGTCAAACAATAACCTAAAGTCCCTTGCAGGTAATTCATCCGATCATTCGCTAAAAAATACTAAAGTCATTTATTGATATGTATTATTACTTTAGGCTATGCTATCGCTAGAAATTAATCAGGCAGCGCCTATTTAGATTGGTACAAGAATAAAAATTATTCTTCTTTTTTTCCCTTTTTTTTCATTGTGAATTACTCTACATTATTTTCATTGTATTGTTTTTATGTTTTTGTATTATTCTGTATTATTAGAATATTTTTGTTTGAGTATTTTTGGAATATTATTCTGTCGAATTAAATATGGAAAAGAAGCGAATTAGGGTATTTATATATAAATTCTAAACAGGTGGATAAATTTGCCCATAAACTAAATAATGCTCTCGGCGACGGTGTGTGGTGGTAGTAAGTGGGTGTTGGGGGCCTTGAAGATTAATTCGGAATTCCACCATGAAATAACAGTTTAAAAATTAGAAATACTAATACTAATTTTAGTCGTTTCAACTAACACATTTTATATTGAATCTCTCTTAAAAATGCCCCTGTCGCGCAACTCACTACAGCGGTAAGTGCCGCCATTTTCAATATTCTTCTTTCCTTGTTAATTCTATATGCTGAAAAAACAAATGTGGGTATATGTATCTAGTTTTAATAATTGTACCAAAGATTAATGATTTTTATGTTTTACAAGATAATGAACATTTTAAAGTTTGCTGTAAGAAAACATGAAAATAAATTTTGTTTACATTAAAATTCTTGAGATTTATGTCACCACTAATTTTTATCTCCAAATTTTACGAAGTATAAACCGGTTTTCATTTTTTATCCTTTATACAAAGTCATTTTACAAAAAAAAAAAACAAAAATGAATTTTTTGAGGATTGAAAGTATATAGTGTTAGTTAATTGATTAGTGATTATCACATTTAACAACGTCTTACATGGATGAGAGCGCGAAAAGTGAGTGGCGATCGATGTATGTTGTGAAGACTGAAGGGATGAAGTTTGGTAAATGGTGGAGAGAAAGGATATTCAGGCCTGGTCACCAAACACCGTTAAAACCATTTCAAGCAACGTTCTGAATGCCAGAGCTGAGAGTAGGTACGTACCCCTCCGTCCTAAAGCAATTCGCGAAACTTAAATTATCTACAGCAAAGAAAAAATTTCTAACTTTCCAGTGGTCTGCGCTCATAGGGAAAGGTGACCACTGATGAGTTTATCGGCCGTGCAAAATGCGAAACAGACAAATCAGCAAGGGGTTAAATACATAAAAGCAGAATTAAAACTAGTAGTCTAAGGTCTAAGCGATGACCGTTAAAATTATATCCGATAGGCCAGCTCAACGAAATAAGTGCTGGGTAATTGAAAGAAAAAAAAAACAAAAATCAGATATTAGCTGTCCGCATTATATTTTTTTCTTTCCGATAATATGTTACATTATAATACATCTTTTTTATCATTTATAAATACGTGATATTGGATATAAACATTTACAAATAATATATATTAAATCACCAAGGATTTTAATCAGCGATTTCTCAACATAGTTGGAGTCAAATATATAGAAGCGTTTTACTGTACGTTGATATTTTTTTATAATTAAAAACAAAAAAAAATTCATCACACGTATTATTTTTAAGTTTCGGTTTTTTTAGAGTGGGCACAGCTTTTTACGATCTGCAAACCACTGCTGGTTCCCTCCATCGGATCGCATCAAAAATACAAACCTAATAAATATATCACATTCCATTAGCCCGGGGCTGGACCCAGGCCAGGGTGACAGTCGTTAGGAGTCCACTGTTAGGACGGGTTGTTTCACAGACTTTGAACAATTCATCAAATTGCAAATCTAATTTTTTAAGTTCTGTTATTTTTTATTGTTAAAAATAAAAATAAAAACTTGAAAATTTACTTTGAAATTTAATTAATTGTTTAAATTCGGTGAAACAACCCGACTTTAGTGCATTGTGAGTGTGGATTGCCAAAGTGGATCGGGTAGGTCAGATAGGTACAGATATCAAAGAATAATCCACAATGTTAGAATGTAATTACTCGCTCTAATTAATCTACCTCAATTTTACACAAATAATTGTACAGTGCCATACATTGCCTGTTTTGGTTTTTGATTGCATTAATAACACAATATTTATGTATATTTTTACAACTTCTTTTTAAATTTCCATTAGTACCTATCATTTTTCTTAAAAACTAGAAAATCTCTTAACGTAACGAATTAAATTAGCACCTACCTATTTAATTATGAGGAAATTGAAATAGAAATTGCGTGACTGAAATTGACTTGAAATTCAATTACTAAAATTACTATACTAAGATCAAAAATAACAATTACCTTATTTGATAAAAAAAAAACTTCAATAATCCATATACTTTTAGGTTTATGCTCTGGCTTACAAAATAGGTACCACCTGGACCATATGTTTTTAAAAGATACAACTTTTCACCTTTGCATTATCTTGGTGTTGACTTAAAACAATAAAAACTAGTGCTTTTTTATTTCTTCAACATTTATTTGTCAAACCATAATCACATATCATTTGCAATGGTCGCGGATTATGTGGGGATTCATGGGAAATAAGGAACTCCAGTGAAAAATATATTTATTTTATTTATTTATTTATTCTTAAATATATTTGTATTACAATGGTATAGTATATTGTCCTCCACGCTAGGAGTTCACCTGTGTTGTGGAGGACTTTTTCATTTGTAAAGTTATATAATACTAAAACAATACATTGGAGTTAGTTACACAGAGAAACAATAAAAATTAAAATATAAAATCGATTTTTCCATAGTTATAACAGAAAAAAAGTGAAATATAAAAAATTAAATATTAAAAGGATTGTAGCCAGTTCCATATGTGTTTTTTTTTTTATTCTGTAAGATTAGATGTTTTATATTGTGTTGGAAGTGAATTGTATAGTTTTATAGCCTGGAATCTGTAGTGTTTTTGTCCAAAGGATGTGTTGGTTTTTGGTATTAGTAGTTGGTGTGCATGTCTTGTATTAGTCTAGTGCAAGGCTGCCCAACCTTTTTAGCAGTTGGGCGAAATTGACGATTTTGAATCAATGGCGGGCCACTGAATACCTGACGGTTCCTATTTCCATGGGCGGGGGGGGGTTGTTAGAGAATTTCTATAAAACATAATTCCCCACAAAAAAAAATCTAAATAAGGGCTCCCCACAAAATATTTGGAATCCATGGGGGGGGGGGGTTGTTACGGAACTTCGCTGAGAAAAAATTCCGCACACCCGAACATCATATGTGATACCCCACAGCAATTTTTAGAATTCCATGGGAGGGGGGGGGGGTGGCTACAGGATTCCATTTCGACGCAAAGAATATTATGTCGAAAACCGGTGTATTTTTGTTTCAAAAGTCAGTTCAACAGGTTAGATTTTTTCGTCGCTGATTCTCGTTCTGAGTAGCCTAAATAGCGATAAATCGCCGTCGTTGGCAACACTGGTGACCGCGCGCAAGCTGCATTGTTTTGTATTACCGCGGGCCCGCGACACTTTTTCAAATTGGCGGATTGGCGGGTTTTTTGAAAATGTTTCACGCGGGCCACTTATAATTCGTTCGCGGGCCATATTGTGGCCCGCGGGCCTGGGGTTGGGCAGCCTTGGTCTAGTGTTATGTCTATTATTATGTCTAGTATTGCGAGAAGTTTGTGAAGTTTTAAATGTGTTTAGGTTCTTGTAAAGGAAAGTAAGTATTTGTTTTGAATATAATTTTTGAATCTTCAACACTGGGAATTTTTTGAATATGGTTGAAGTGTGTGTTAGTATTGGTACTTTAAGTATTACTTTTATTAAGGTTTTCTGAGCTTTATACAGTGTGTATATGTATTTTTTAATGGCATAGCCCCAGGCCGTATTCCATTATAGATTGTGCTATTGCGAGATATATATTCTTTACATCAAATATGTTTAGTATATTTCTCATGTTTTTGAAAAAGTAAATCATAAGTATAGTCGTACAGGTCAAGAAACGCCGATTCTGAACGAATAAGTAATAAACCATTATTAAAAAATGAATATCCGGTGCAAACGCCCTGCTTGGTTGGCATTTCGGCATCGGCTCTTTCTAGCGTCATGTCGCCATACTGGAGAATGAATTACTGGTTTTGAAATTTTTTACATTAACCCCACAGGAAGCCCTGAGGTAAATAATTTCCCTCTGGGCCTTTGTCATCTTTTGGGATGCTGTGGAGGGTCTTTTTAAAAGAAAAGAAGGAGAGGATGTTCTGGGAAGGTAAAAGATATGTATAATTCACCGAGTTACTCGTATTATAAACGTTTTTGTCACTTTTTTGTTCCATATAAAAATAATTAGTAGAAAAATTCAAAAAACTTTCACGAAACTTACGCAAACATGTAAAATTTTACGGTCACGGTAAGTGTATGGTAAGCTTTAAAATGGAATTACATAGCGTGGTGTCATATCTTTCTAACGCTTCTTACATCCTATTACTCACCGTAATGCAAAGGGAAATAGAACGACTATATTATATAATGTGTGCGTCTCAGTTTAGTAATGAATCGACACTTTCGATACAAAAAGTAAGCTTCTTGTGACGTCACAAGGATCTATCTGACGTCATTGGTGTTTTGGCGATATTTGAATAATAAAAACTTAGAAAATTATGTTAAATACTAAAACTAACTATAAAAACAAAAATAAATAAAGTATCTAGGAATCGTAATTTACCATAGTCTTAGATGGATACCTCACATCAAACAAATCACAAATAAACTTCTCAAAACAATACACATTTTCCTAAACATAAGAAACATATATAAAATAAAACAATTGAAAACAATATATTTTGCACTCTGTCAATCAATAATAGAATATGGAATTATTGCTTGGGGAGGAGCAACAAACTCGGCTATCAATTACATAGAAACCGCACAGAAAACGATCTTAAAGGTAATACTAAAAAAACATAGACTGACTGATACAGATCAAATATTCAACAGCTGTGACGTTCTAGATATACGCCAATTATACGTTTAAACACTACTAAACTACATTTTCGACAAAAAAAAAAAATTTCAACATACACAAAATAACACTAACAGACCAGTTAGACAAGCAAAAGTACAAAGAAAACATAAAAACTCCGACATTAAATTCAAGCTTTGGACAAAGACACTACCAATACCATGCTATAAAAGCTTTCAACAGTGTAAAACTTGAAATTAAAATTGAGGAAAATAAAATAAATTCACACACAAAATTACAAAATGGATTAAAGAACAAAAAAGACAATATTACCAAAATATCATAGTATAAAATAAAAATAAAACCTACACGTAACACACAAAACCAATATAAACACACATCACTCACAAACACACAAGATTATTTATTAAATGTATTATTTTATCTTATATTGTAGATTGTATTTAGATTATATTTTCATATTATAAAATGAAGGCCTCAGCACGGGCAAGCCACCCAGTGAGGCCAACATTACTGGAAAACTTTGAAATGTAAAAAAAAAAAGTACTTACCAAATTAAAAAATTAAAAAAACATATAAAAACATGGACTGGAGTTCCTTACACTTTAAATTAACAGTCAAAGACCAAGAAAACAATTTATTACTATACCTTTTAAATAGGTATATTTTAACACTTCGTTTCTAACCTATTTTATGTTTATTTTAATTTATCGTATTTGTAAACTATTTGTAAAATTACCTTTACACAATATCTACCCAATGGTTAATATTTATTTTACATTGTTATATTTGTTAACAAGATAAAAAAATATATATTTTAAGTGTGAATAATTATTTATTACATGTGTCTATCGTTGAATTTGTGTACCTACCTCATGCTAGATAACACATAAGGGAATCCAATTACTTTGTCCCTCCTCTGATATTCAGTTTCCTTCTAATTGTATTAATTTAATTAAGTGAACCTACCTACAATATAATTATAATTGTCCTGTGCAGGCGCAATTGGAGCAGTCCGCTCCGGGCGCCGACCGAAGGAGCCAAGGCGCTGATAATACCTAACACCTAATACAGTGCCGTGGAAGTTTTCTGTAGCGTCAGGCGCCGTTTGCCCCAGGGGAAGCCCTGAGGGTAAACAGAAACTACCCTAAAGTTGATGTACCTGTTTACCGTATTTAACCCTCCGATGAACCTGTCCAGGCCATTTTGAGTTTCAAAAGTGATTTTTTTCCATTGTCTTTCGGTATCAATATACAATACAACTCAGCGAGCTTTGTCAAATAGTGCTATTGCCGATGAGTTTGTGTTTAGTTGGTAGAACAAAAAAAAATAAGACGAAAACTCCAAGGACTGGACCACATGGCATGGACAAGCCACACCAAATTTAATATTTTTATTCAATCCTTATACCCGCCACAAAAACGTTAAATATTTTGACAGCTCCATATTATGCGTTCCATCGAATTTATGTCGTCATTGATTACTTAATTAAAGGTGATATATTTTCTACTCGAATCACATATATTTTAAAACATAAATATGTGTTCTATAATAATAACATCAGTTCAAATCCCTGTTCACAGTTATTTGCCAGAATATTGTAAATGAATTTCGACAAGTATGGTGATTTTTTAAAGATTTTACCCTTGAATATTTCCTAATTTCTGAATGAATTCTACTTAAAATGTTATTTGTCTCAAACCTTACAGATTATCGTTACATTGTAAATGTCGATTTTTTACATGAAACGGTTATTTGTATGATTTGTGTGTTATATTTATTTTCCGTTGCTATTTTAAAAAATACCCTCTGATGTCCAATGTTAAGCCAAATAAACGAGAATTATTTCTAAAAAAATATATATATATATACCAAAGAATTTCAAATAATTTTCTTACTATCTAGCATTGCGTATTTTATATAAGTGGAAACAATAATGCTAGTGTGAAAGGGTTAAGGTCTGGTGGGTCTGAGATTCAGATACCAACTACCCGCTCACAGGTCAAATTTACACCGGAAAACTTCCAGGTGCTAATTGTGAAGTGAATCAAGGTGCACGAGTGGTGTTGATTTAGTTGACAAGTATCGCTGTACCGGCCGAACAGTATACTGCGATAACTTTTTTACGTCACTCGGCCAGAAATCTGATGGAAAAAAAGAGTTGCCGTCGTTGGTATTGTACGCGCAAGTAGCGTGTTTGTCCCGTCGTGTTTTCCACTCAACAGAAATACAAAGCATTATAAAAAATTGCAGTCATTGTATCAAACTGTGTTTGCTTTTCTCGACGAAAGTTTGACTTTGATGTTGATGTTGTCGTACGTTGCCAAGGTAGAAAAAAACATGCACAAATATAATATAATATAGTTGTATTTTTGTCAACTCAACATTACTGAAACAACGGATAATTGTTTTTAAACAATTAATGTAGAACATGTTGACACGCTCATTCCTGCCTTTTTCTAAAACTAGTTTGATAGCCCACACCCCTTATATGGCCTGGCCAGGTCAAAATGCCCTTCCAAAGGGGTAAAAGTACATCATCGGATGGTTAATTATTTTCAAAATGTGCATATAAATTTAATTATAAACATTTTTACTTTTATTTCTCTTTAGATTCGGAATTAACGAGGAGAAATTATTTAAAATTGTTTTAATTTTTATTTTTATGTACAGTATATTTGTAATTGAGTGTAAATATGTATATGCACTAACAAATGCAAGGTAACTGGAGGGTCTAGAGTCGTTCATAGTAATTAAATGTACGTTCGTTTTATTAAAAAAAATAATTGAGTCTTAACGTGAAAAAAATGCTTAAATGTGTGTACTTATATGTAAGTATAGGTATTTATTCATTATAAATATTTTCAATTATTTTACAAGCAATAATTAATTATTCGCCTGAAACACTCATCCACATTGAAAAATCTCCTGATAAAAGATACATGACGCCAACGGGACTCGAACCCGTGTCCCTTCGATTTCCGGTCGACAGCTCTGACCACTGAGCTATGGCGGCTTGTCTCTTATCCGTGAAATAATTCAATATATACTAGTGTTTCATTCAACAATGGATGAAACACTAGATCGAAGGGACACGGGTTCGAGTCCCGTTGGCGTCATGTATCTTTTATCAGGAGATTTTTTCAATGTGGATGAGTGTTTCAGGCGAATAATTATTGCTTGTAAAATAATTGTTAACCTTTGTGCTATGCATAAAAAATCTTGTCTTAAACATTAGTTTACCAAAAAAAAAATAATAATTAATATTTTCCTCAAACTGAATTTCCTCTGGTAATTAGCCAAAGACCATCATTGCTCTGTACATCAATGACTTTTGACTTTGGTTTTTTACTAAAGTCTAATTGGATTGTTTTTCCTCATCTGGTACAATGGTTGAGTTGTATCCATTTCGTCGTTGGGTAGGAATTGTGTTTAGGAGTCTTCTTATTTTTACCAATAGTGAGATTTGTTTTAAATAATTTGCTTTGTGTTTTGGGAAAACCTCAGTTTAGAGTCCAGTAAGAGGTACTCATAAATATTTATTTTTATCAAAGTTTCGCAATAAATCAATATTTCTGTTTTTCTTGGAATCACTCATTTTCCAATGTCCATAGTACATTTTGTTTTATTTTTAATTGGTTTCAGTTTACATTTCTTCAGTCATGTTGATAAATTACTAAGGTATTAATTTTTTATTGTGATTTCACGATCTTCTTCTTAGATAATGAAGAAATACAGACCTGCTTTGGTACAATACTTGCGAAATAGGCCGATATCAAAAATATGTAAATAGTGAATTCCTTTCCATAATTCGCGTCTCGGCTCTCGGAATTTTTGTAGTGTTTATACGTGACATTATGTACATATTATGTAGTTTGATACCTACCTACTCCTCTTTTATTATTAAATGCTGTTTATTAGGTAGGTACCTATTCATAAAGTATGATATTTTGTGTAAAAGGAAATATCACAAAACTTCGCTAAAGTATATGAATATTACGGCAAAGAACTTTGCGGAACTGCATTCGCACCAGTCACGCAGGTTTCGAAGCCACCGACTGTTGGCGTCTTTAATCAATCTTCCACTGAATATTCAGCTGGATTATCTTATATTATTTTCAAGAAAAAACAGAAATCGGAAAATTGAACACAGATTACTGATATTTCTGTGCATTGGATTCGAACATTCTGCAGTCATGTTTGTAGAATGTGGACTATTTATAATGGTGGCATGGAAACAGATGTGATGTTGAAGCAGGCTAGAGTCATCTATATGTGGTCTTCAGAAACATTATGCGCTGCAGTTTACGAAACGGGTTTAGAACCTTACTAAAATAAACTGTCACGGTACTGCATCAAGTACCAAAAGTTCAATTTGCAGGAGTAGATATTTTGCTCAGAAACCTTACATTTTAAATGTTTTAATGAACAGCTAAATAAATATGGCTTCATTGATTTCCGGGTGTTTCCACGTGATTAGGGAAATTTTTTCGGTAGGTATAATATGACACGCTTATTTTCGTCTCTAAACCTTATATTTGTAACGATCCTGTTTTTGGTTACCGAGTCGTTTTAGTAACAGGCAAATAAGAATGAAACATTTTGAAAGATATATGTGTGTTCAAAGTTGCTCCACACATTTTTTCACTTCAGCTGGTGAATAAATTTTCTAACATTTTGTATAAAAAAAAACTTATTGTTGTGAAGGGTTCTACTTTCTACATTGCTAAATTAGTTTTTAAAGTGAAATTCTACAGTACTAGCAATACTAGCTTCCTCAAATAAAAATGTATTTCTCTTTTTTAATCATGTAAAAATAATTTAATAATTTTTATCTTTAGTCAGACAGGATCCTTCATTTTTACTGAAAAATAAGGCCACAAATATGATGGAAATAGGAATGCTCAAGAACATTTTTAATTGATTTATATCCATTACTCCTAAATTTGGTTTTTTTACCAAACATACAAATCCCCACTTCTGTTCACGTATTTTGCGGAATTTTGCTGGTTTATTTCAATAATTTCATACTTACATGTAAATGCAACTTTGACCACCAGAAACAACCTCTAAGTGCAATAATAGACGCTTAAGTCATCAACAAAATTTTATCTGGACTTAAATTGAACCTTGAAAATAACACCGAAACCAAAAATATTCATCAAAAAGAAAGTGCATTATCTCGCAGTTGAAAGATCGGAAGAAGCATTGTTTTTTACCTTTTATTGGTCTGCACGGAGCAAATTCATTTTCCAACAAGTTCTTCCCATGAGTGTTGTGAATATCATTTTTCAAGCACGAATTTGAGGAAGTTAGAAATATTTTCAGTAGGGGCTCTCGCAAACTTTATCATTAACAATTTAATCAGCTACATGAATATTAAAAAATATATGTACCTCGTAGATAGCTTCAAGGCGGCGTATCGAGTAAAGTAACAATTAATAAAAAATCTTACATTTCTTTCTAGCAAAACTATAGGCATATGTCATGCAACAAATTACGACAACACTATTGCGACAAAACAAGCGATCTTCGCTGATTTAGTTTTTAGAAGCTTGAACACCAAGTTTACATCAAGTTGGGTTGTTTAACTTCTTCTCAATACCTTGTAACGCGATGCCTTTAAAGCCAGCTATTGGCCGATAAAATTAATAAATTATAACATGGGATTGAGCTATAACTCTGTTTTATACTGTAGAGAACTTGTATTTATATCTAGGCATCGGAATTCGACGAGTTATACTCTTAGGTTGTGTTATTTTAAGATTAGTTAATCTATTGTTATTATTTATCGATGGCTCAAGTTTAATATGTATGCAGAAATAAAAACACTTCAAATGCAGCAAACCTTTTTTAAATCTTCAAAATAATGTTTCCAAGAAATGTTTGTAAATTATACTTAAAAATATGTCAGCCTACTCTGACTCTATGATTGGATAATTACTAAGTATTTTATGGAACAAAATACAATGTTTTACTTTTTACTACCACTTATAAAGTAATTAATGCAGGGAAGTGTAGTTGATTGCAGCCGACGCCCCATTGAATAGCAGATATTAGGGCAAATGTTCCTACCCTGATCATTGTTATTATTACCTTCTTACAGTCATTCAGAGAATATGTAGTGATAATATTAGTGTATTATTTTTTTATTAGTGTTGATTTTTATTTAATAAGGACATAATAGTAACTGTTTTTAAACAATATTAAATCTTCTGTTCTAAATTATCAGTAAAATATATAAACATGTTAATATAAATAACAAAATATCAAAACAGATTCAATTCGATCTTTTAGAACATTAACAGAATGTTACAAAAATATTGTGCAACCTTGTGCAAGCAGTAAATATTATTTGTACAAATTTTTAAATACCTATCTATAAATTTTGTATTATGAAAAATTATATTATACCTGTTCGGTAATCTCAACTTTCCAATCGTTATGATGTTATTCATTAATAAATATCATTTCTAATACATAAAACAGTAACAAAACAAAAATGAGAATATACTAACTTCAGACAAAAATACCTGTATTGTATTCTTATTATGCACTTTAAAGGTTAAAAAAAATTGGGATTGCCAAGTTTACTTCATAAGGTAGGCGACACATTAGGCTATACGCATCATGGCTTAGCCTATTTCAGCATATCGCTCACCATTCACTACCAATATTAATATATGACACGCGATATGCTGAAATAGGCCTAGCTACGAGAATATAGCGCGCTTATAGCGTGGTCTGTCACAGGCATATTACAATATGATCACTACTTATATACAAATAGAAAAAATATATTTTCACTGATATTACACTGGCAGCCATATTATATGCACTGATAATATATTGTTTAATATTCAATTCTCATAAGATATACAGAAACGGAATCAATTAGACCACGAAATATACTGAATCCTGGATTCAAACAACTAATAATTAACTTGTCATTTTTTGGCATTTTAAGAAGAGCATCTCTCGCAAGAACAATATATTGTCGGAGCTCCGGATCTTTGTGTTAAACAACTGGGACGGTCTTCATATTTATAAATAAATTGTGCTAAGGAACTTCGATATTTATGTTTTCGTCGAACCCTTTACTTTGCCATAGAACATATCGAGGAACAGTCCTGAAAGCAAAAAAATAAACAAAACATTAAAAGAGTTTTTTATCTACATTCGTACCTGCAAAGCGCAGCAACTGACAAGTGAGACGTGAGAAAACTTGAGAAGTGAGAAAATGGACAACTGCCCGCAACTGACTTAGCAGATAGGTAGATAGGTAAATGAAGACAAAGGTAACATGCCTGTGAAGACGAGGATGGCACCAAGCCATTGGCGAGGCAGCAAAACGTTACCGAAGATGATGACGGAGGCCAGAACAGTGAAGAACTTCCTCGTCGTCGTGACAACGGAGCAGGCCAGGGGACCAAACTGAGACACCTGTAATAAAATACACTTCAGTCAGGCTGTTTAAATAATAACGTATTCATGTAAATCATCACAACACGACACCTGTGTGAGGGTGATAGTGATGAAAGAATGCACTTACAGCCAGGAAGATGAAGAGCTGGCCGAGAGCGCCGGCCACTGCCAGGGTCGTGAGGTGCCAGATGATGACGGGGTGGTGCGTCACAAAGGTGGTGAAGGTCGCAATCTCCCCACTCAGCACAACAGCTGTTCCGAGTATCAATATTGACCTAAGAACAAAGATAAGTGTATCCAATTTATAGGTTACAGAATAATAGCTACCAAGAGTGTATATATATTCAGCATTACATACTTTAACAACAAGTGATGCCATTTAAGGTCATTTTAAATCCTTTTTTTTCCCAACATATGAAACTTGTAAAACTAGCTCAAAACTGTATCATTAATTAAGTTATATGACACAACACTTAGAGTTGGTGTTTGAATGGTTTTACAAAACAAAAAGCATTAAATTGTATTGTGGTCTTCCAGTGGGCGTAGAGGTTTTTCAAAGACGGTTTCCTCCTCTTTGACAACATGAAAATCAGTGATTTTGACTTGAATATTTCCTCATAAAACTTATTAAATGAGGAAATAAGTAAACAATCTACCAGATATTTATTAAATAAACCTTGAAAATATTTACCGGAATCGTAATTGTTGCAAAATTTAAGACAGATAATGGCTTTGATAGTAGGTTAAGTTTTATTGATTAAGGGAACATTATGTTTAATATTACCAATAGTTGGTGCTGATCATCATTTGTTGGGCCGAAGGAGATGATTCAGCTCGCATACGGTCCTGCAAGCAATCAAATAATTGTACATCAAAATCTGAAATCACTAAGGCATATCGCACAATTCCAATCAAAGAAAAGTATTAATACAGAAAAAGTAAGTTCGTCAACATACAGACTAACTTGCTGAAGAAATATAGTGGATTCAGTAATGTTATTTAAAATCGCAAATAACTTAGTTGTTAGTACTGATCTTCTGCAACGCTTAACATTCAATGTTTAATCGCAACAGCAGACAATCGCTTACCTTTAATCTCCCTCTTTGCAAGACCAACTCTAAACAGAATTCCTTTATCTACCGATCTACACATTCATTTTACTTAAATTATCATTACATTGACATCTTTAAATCGACTTTACGGGACATAAGACGAAAATTCATCACACAATCGCGCCATAACTAAACTACACGATCTACTTTCCCATCTACTCCCGTCCTCCGTCTCTTTATCCTAAACCTACATTCCCGCCCACCCCACCCACCCTCCCTCAACATATCTTGTAATAAAAAAACATAATTATATTATTTAATATCAGCAGAAAGTTCATAATTGATATAAAGATTTTTTTTTTAAATCGTATTGGCAGAAGTTTTAGAATAAATATTTTTTCTGCAAATACATACATTAATGTAACTGTAAAAATTGGAAATGGAAACAGCATGCATTAATTTCAAATATGTATTAATAATTAATCAATCTAAGAGATATTTATTAAATAAACTTTGAAAATATTCACCGGAATCGTAATTGTTGCAAAATTTAAGATAGAAAATGGCTTTGATAGTGGGTTAAGTTATATTGATTAACCCTAGATTCATAACCATTCGTCCCACAGACCGCGCAAAACGTAAATTTGTTTCTAGTGTCTCGAGTGAAAGAGATAGAATGATGACCTCTCAAGTACCTTCCTAGATCGCTTGTTCATTAGTAACGCGGGTGTGCTTGCCTCGCCTGAAGTCTTGTGGAAAAGTTATAGACCTTTGAACGTCTGAGAGACGAATGTTTATGAATAGTGTAACTTTTGACGAGACTGCAAGTTATTTTGAAAACATTGTTTTTGATGAGTTCTGGTTATACAGAGTAAAAATAAGTATATGATATTATTCTATATGAGTTATTATTTATAGTTACATGTTATTTTATCGTTCAAAATGTATTATTGTGTGTATTTTACATCAAATCTTTTTATTTTATTTTAGAATGGATGATCAGCAAATAGATGACTATTTGAATCGTTTATCTGTTTCTGGTGATGATGATTTTACCAGTCAGTAAAAGGATGTAGAAATCAGTGATGTCGAAGATCATGTTGAATTAGATGAAATGGTCCCGACAGATTCCGACAGTGATAACGACTTAGTTACGTAAAAGACACGAAATGCCAACTTTAAAGAGATGCCTAAAAAGGAAAATCGCCGAAGTTTTAGATGAAATGCCTACCATTTCCACCCCTGGTCCAAGTGGTACTCAAAAAAAGGTTTGTGTTTATTGTGATTATAAAAAACGGCATATGACAAGGATCCAATGCAAGCAATGCAAAAAGTATATGTGCATGGACCATCGCGGCCTCATGTGTGTGGAATGTACCGATGAAATTTAATTTTAACTCGTTTATTATTTTTTTTTGTTACCTAATTAAACATATTAAAGAGTGCCATACTTAATTTATTTATTTTATTTACAAGTACCCCAAAACTTGTCACTTAAATTTAGTCGTCTGTGAGACGAATGTTTATGAATAATGTTCCTCTTAGATAAGGTTATGAATCTAGGGTTAAAGGAAAATCGGAAACATATGTTGCTTTTAAAAGGTTACAGCGTGCATTAATTTCAAATATGTATTAATTACCTAACTTATGCCAAAATTTAAGCAAAGCAAAACCTCTCATGTGATTGGTTTTTTTTTGTTGACAAGCAATTCCAGTATGTACTGAAAATTTAAAAAAAAAAGTTGATAGAGGAAAATTTTTTTAACAATTGCAAATACATACATTAAAAATTCAAACTTTGGAGAAGTTGGTAACAATTTAAAAGTCGCTTAATTTCATCCCACTTTCACTGCCCACGCACAGGCAAGTACTCCATTTTCACATTTAAAAATAATCAATCGCTTCTAATAAATATAATAATTATTGATGAAAGATTGTGAACTCTACACAAACCTAATTTGATAACCTAAAATCTGCTTTTAGTTTACAACATAATTGTAATTTACATAAATAATTAGAAGTACACCGTGTTATTAAAAAGTAAATTATGTAGGTACATTTTAAGTTTTCTAATACCTTATACAAATGTACAAAGTTACTTTAACGGGAATTATAAAGACCAAGTAAGTCACAAGTAGGCGCAGCCGCAGCATTAAAGTTTGGTGGTTCACTGAGTACCAAATCAAAAACGTTATGTATTCTGTTTCCAATAACTCCTTTTTAAAAAGGTCAAGCATATTCAATTACATCATATCAAAATATCCATAACAGAATAATTCTATATTATAACATACAATAAACTTTTTACTTTGTGGCACACACTTGTCTGAAGTTTGCAAATGAGAAACGCACCCAAAAGATCACTGCAACTGAAAAAAAAATAGCTAATGATTACAATGACAAAATAGGCTGCCTAAATATAATACGCACCTAATTATATATTATAGCGAAATATTATTCAAACACTACGCAAGAAATATTTCACTCAAGCTCGTTAGGGTTCGAAATGTTAAAATTAATGGATCAAATGATTCCGACGTTGTTCGTATTATCCCACGACGCGCCCTTGAGGTGTTTTTGCACAAAAACGGCGCTATGCAAGTCATCCAAGTATTATTATTATTATTGTATGGTTGCCGCCATTTTTCAGTACATTTTGTCATTATAACAGTTCTGCTACGTTTGCTGAGTTTCATACAAAATGTCACAATCCAGCCACACGTTTCACTCCATCACCCAAATCTGATCCTATCTTGGTTCAGCCGGTACAGCTCTTGTTCAGGAACCTGTGTTTACGAAATTGATATATTTTCAATTTTATTTTTAATATTTTTAAAGATTGTGTCTAATTTAATAAAGAAAAATACTACTGAGGATTACGATTTTATTTGTAAAATTAAGGATTACATTTGTAAAATGTTCTTTAATTTTGTTGTCGGTTCGATGTACAAGTGAACGATAGGACAAGCCGCACCTGGTCACAAGGGCAAGTGTGTTTGGAAAACAGACAAAACACCACATTTTAATTAGATATCTACGTTATGTGTAGCTAGTACATAATAGATTATTAGTTTAATTGAGAAGTGAGTAATTTAAAATCTAGATAATTAATTATTACATATTGAGAATCCACTCCTGCATCAATAAGTCTGAATAATTTATCAAAGTTTATCACAGTTTTCTGTATTACGCAGTAATATTCAGGTTTAGGTTAATAAATGATTAAGTGATTTATCATGTAAGATATGCACTGCACATAATCTACAAAAATTTTAACAATAAAAGTTGATCGCTGAGATATTTTATTTTGTATGTCAGTAGAATGCACTTTAACATAAAACGAATTAAGGATCAGTCACAGAAAAGGGATCAAAATAGCTGAGAAAAACTGCAAAAAACAAGTATTTGAATTTGAAAGCATACAGGGATCTCAGGATCTCGGTAATCAGAGGATAAAATTCTAACAGAGTTATGAACATAAAAATTTCGTTGGCGTAGTGCGAAAAATACCAAATTCGATTTTTTCCAGTTCTGAAAAAAACTACCAAAGTTCTCAAATATGTGTGAAATTACATTCTCAAAAGGACTAATTTACTTTTTTTTAAATATTTAACGCAATTTGTCTTGAAGATACACAAGATGATACTGTCAATGTTAGATTCGTAATGCTGGTAATGCCATATGATATTATGTGTTAAGAACTTTTTCATTGATATTTGCTTTGATTTTGGTAATTTTTTGGTGTTACGCATTTTTTTGATAGGTGCCATAAAAGATAATGAAATGGAAAGGTCGCATTAGTTAAGAGTTGAAAGAGAGACCTGTACAGCGCCGGTGAGACCGTCCATGGTCAGAGACAGAATCAGCAAGAGTTCCCCGATGCCGGCGCTGCCGCTGTCAGAGCCTGGCTTGGTCTGTTCCTTGAACATGAAGGCGATCACCCCGGCCACAATCAGGAACACAAACAGGTACCTCCGCAGCGGGTAGTTCTTGCGCCCGATCAACACTCCTAGGAGCATTACTGGAATCGGCTTGGCTGATTTACCCACAACCTTGAACATATTTTAATATCGAGTTAAACATTTTTTTATTTTTTTATTGCACATCTATGATGTATGTAAGTGTGGTTTACAAATATTTTTAAAAGTTTTTATATATTGTTTGACTTTTGGGGTATGAGCCATATTGCAATAACTATTTCTTTTTGGGTGATGGGCACCGCAAGGCTGTACGAAACTTTGGCGTACCACGGCTCTTTACCTAAAACTCAAAGAACGTAATAATGGAATGTTTCATCTACAACTAAGCAGTATAAATACCTGAGTGGGATAGTTGACCCACTGCAGGGCCATGTTTGAGCAGACCATGGCCAGCAGGTAGGTGAGGGCGGAGCTGAAGTAGTACACAGTCCTGGTGTTGTCCACTTCCTGCGGGTTAACCGTCTGCAACACAAAAATCAAGAACCGCCATAAATAATCTTAAATCAATATCCTTTCTTCCTTTTCTGGCATTTTACGAATACAAATTATAATTTCAAAATTATTATATAATATCAACAATTTGGTGACTAAGCAGGGGTGCCCGAGTTAAGAGAGGTTAAGAAAGGCCGGTAGAGGGAGATCCTTTAACCTCACCAGCCAAATTTTCTCGACCCATAGCTCGGACCTAACGCAGAGGTAGGGATATTCATACATCTGTCACTCCTGGTCATACTGACCCCCAAATTCCTACCCACCCCTCAAACCTTTTTCCTTCCCACAACTTCCTTAAAAAGACGACTGTTGGAATAAAATCAATTCAAATTAACTTTAAAAATAAGTCTACATTAATCTTACTGGGATTAAATGTATTAAGATAACTGTACTTTATGTACAGATTGCAAGATCCAATGATAAATGGCTAGTAAAACTATGGACTTATACAAATAAAAATCAAAAAAGAATGAACATAACATTCTGCTCCGTTTGTGTAATGGTTTTTATATTGGTTCATAATATTGATTTAAAACTTATTAAATATAGACTCACCAGCATTGCCTTAGCGAATACATAGTTGAAAATGCATTGCACCAACACGAAGGCCAGCGCGCAGGTGAACTGCTCTCCCTCACCCTCCCCGTACCGTCCCCTCGTGATTTTCTCTTGCAACATGCCAAAGCAAAAGTAGCAAACGAAAATGCCCGAGGCGTAAATGAGGAATTTCATGTTTTTCTGCATCGTGGAATTATTTTAGTAACCTACAAAAAAACAGTGATGCATATTAGAATTATTTAAGATGTTGCTGTTATATTCTGTTCTGGCAGAAAATGTTAAGTGCAATTTACCGTCAATTTGCTGACAAACTAGCAGACTCTTGTATGTCCAATAACCACATAATACTTACTTAAAATAATATCCTTCCTGCCAGAATAAAGACGCGTAATATTCTTGGAAGATCTATTTTTATTTTATTTGTTCAAGTGATTTGGCCATCGTTTTCTCAGCTAAACAAACACTAGCATACCTTTTCCTTCGGCAAAATGCATTATTACAAAATTTAAGCAACGTGGTAACAAATAAAATGCGTATTTAATGTAATTATGCTTGCATAAGTAAGGTGCTATAAAAAATAACAAAATCATAAAAAAAGTTTTTTAAGTTCTTTAATAAAAACCCCAATAAAATGCAATTTTTGAGGAAGGAACAAATTTTAATTTTGCTGGATATTAATTAATTAAGTTTGTCTACCAATGTGTTGAAATACAATGGCTGCTGTGTGCAACTAAATGTGGGTAAAAAGCTGGCAATAACATTTTTAAGCTACTTAACACAAACTATCCTAACCTAATGTTTATTACATTAATAGTTTTCAAGTTGTAAAGTTAAATATATCGGCGCATGTGTTCCATGCTCAAAATTACCCAATTTCCCAAATCGCCTGCCTTAGATCCCGTCGGTAAAATGTTTTCTGATGAAAATATAATAATAAAATAACTATAATTTTGAGAGAATATCAAATAAATGACAAACTGAAATAAATTCACGCCGATAAAAACTTGTAAGGTACTTTTTAATTCATAAATGTACACTTTAAAGAAAAATGCCAACATAGTATCATAACTGGATAGAAACTAAAAGAATGCAGATGCCAAGTATTCTAAATAAGATAACTTTAACGTCACGAAATATATTAAGTTCGTTATTTAATTTAAATATACAATTTAAAAGAAAAAATTATAATAAGTTGACACCAGCTGTAAATATAATTACTGTAAACAGGGGTCTGTCAATTCGGTCGATGTAAGCAAGCATGGCTAAATACACGAAAATATGATTCAGGGATAAATACATAATTAATTTTATCACTCAAAAAATGTAAAAACCAGTAACCTTCTATTCAGGAATCAAAATTCTTTCCAATACGGCTTATAAAAGAGAGTTTAATCCGAAGTACTGTCAACTCCCCGCCAACAAAACATACACGTCAGTTTTAACGTCAGGGATGTCAATGCTATCGACAATCGACATTCAGCTCTTACTAGAGTCGTTCACACGATATCGATTTTGCGATACTCTTTCGAGTACCAAAAAATTGTGTAATATAATATATGAAATTTGCGGGCGGGTAGAAGTTTAATCTGTCATTAGTATAATTTTTTAATATATAAGGCTTGAAATTTATGTTCAAAGTATGATATGTTCGTACCATTTTGTTTATATATGTTTTTGTTCTATGTACTGTTTTTTGCTGATTTTGTCTATTTTGTTGCTCTGAAATGTGTAATGAATTGTATTAGGTATTATATGGCTGTTTTACACGACACCTTTTTTCATCCCGATTAGACATACTGAATGAAAAAAGGACGTGTTCCATATAAATAATAACCTCAAGATACCTATCAAAAAATAATTAGAGAAACGATCAGAAAATGACATTTTGAATGAAAAGTATTCGTAAAGGTAAGTTTTTAGATTCTCAAGGACAAAAGCATTTTTGTTGTTTGTTTTTGGGGTGTTATGCCGTAACATAATATAACACGGCATAACACCCCAAAAACAAAAAAAAAAAAAGTATTAGTAAACTTTAAAAATTTGTGATTCAAATTTAGATCAATATTTCAATTTTTGAGTGTCAAAAATTTAAATAAACGAAATAAAATTTTCAAAAATGTGATATTATTATTTAAAATAAAATAATTTTGTTACCTACTTTACCGCTTGGTTCCACGATCGGTTAGAATTTTGAAAATCAAAAGTTCTCTCATCGTGAACAATTTTACGCAGGAATATTTCACATCAGCAACCAAAATTAATTTGTGATAAAGTATTTTTAGTCCAGTAACCTTGTCGCCTGAAAGGGGGGGGGGGAGGTACCTTGCATCAGATCTGCTAGTTCTGATTTTTTGCGGAGTTGTTTATGATGTTAGCTCAATGAATAATCCAAGTTTCCAACCTCGAGCGCCGAACGCAACATTGTAAAAAAACCTCAAAATTTTCTATCTTTCTGCAGCGTTTGACGATTTTAACCCTGAAGGACTAGTTTCCGATTATAACCAAATGTAACTTTTTCTAATCAGACTAAATTTTCTTAATTTGAGCTCGTAAAAATCGTTTCTATAGACCTTATAGTTACCAAAATACAGGTTTTCAAAATTTATCAATTTCTAAGAACTAAAATTGTTTGCAATATTTTATTGTTCTACGGGAATTTGACAATTTTGCATCAATCAATCTGGCATCTTTATTATTTTAGACAGCTGCAAGTTAAGTGACCGATCGCTATCTCTCCCTACCACCCCCTCCCTATATACCTCCCTACCACTCCCTCCCCCCCCCAACGTAAGGCCCTTCGTCGAACATCCGTTTCCCACAACGGATTTTGCTATGTTCATCAGCAGTAGACAGGTTGAAAAAGCTACTGCCAATAGTCACATGGCTCTACAGATTGGAAGGGAATCAATGCTAACAGCAGTTGGTAAAAACTTCCAGAAAGTGAAATACAAACAGTCCCTTATTCAACTGTAAGAATTATTGTTATTGACGATAGAGAGGTCACTGTCAATCCTTTAACACTCTTTCACAGGTTATGTGTCCTAAAACAGTCGGAGAAATAATTGAGAGAATTATTCACATACGAGC
The DNA here is from genome assembly GCA_026573805.1 of Hesperophylax magnus. Taxonomy (NCBI): domain Eukaryota; kingdom Metazoa; phylum Arthropoda; class Insecta; order Trichoptera; family Limnephilidae; genus Hesperophylax; species Hesperophylax magnus. The sequence goes on from JAIUSX010000071.1 coordinate 3,114,256, forward strand.
TGTCACCAATCCCAATATTCACAAATGAGGGAATGAGAAAGGGCACGAAATCTTCATTATGTTCAGAATTCCAACCTGCGAACTTAGATGAGAAGCAAGGTATAACGAAATTTTCAGTGATGGATGGAGGTCATCACAAGTTGTGTGGCCTCGAAGGCCATCATTTGGTTCGTTAGATTACATGTACACCCAGTATATCACTGCTCATTACAGCTCAAAGTGGCGGTAGTCTTCGATTGATACCCAACAGATGCTGCACAAAAAGGCATGAAGAGCTTTGCAGAGACCTGCTGAAAACAAAAATGGAAAACCATAATATTCGAGAACTGCATGCAGAGGAAGATGCTGACAGGCTCATCATCACTACAGCCGACACTCTAGCCACTTCTTATGATTTAGCCTCAGTGGCTGGAGAGGATATCGACTTGTTGATAATGCTCATTGGGATCTCACACCACCGTGATTTTCGAGAAATGTGGAAGAATTAAAGCAAGCCATAGATGTGATCTATTCCGTCATCTTTTCCTCAAAGTACACTAAAAAACTTGAGACTTTCTTTTTCATCAGTGCCTTCGGTAGGTGTGACTCAAGGGAAAATAAAATATTCTCAACACCACCTCTACACCTGAAGAGATAGATATCAGCATCAGGGGAGCTGATAATAGTTGCTCTGTATGGTGGCAAACCTTGATGAGCTGCGGTATCACCCATTTGCTAGGACTACAGAGAAAACGAGCTTGAATCTTACCAGGTTACCTCCTACACAGGACGCAGCTCTAATCGTCCTTATATACAATTTATTTACTAACATACAAATTCTCTTTCTTAATTTTCACTTCAAGTATACATGCACAATCGTGTTACATGTGCAGAAGTGATTGTGAGCCGAAATGAACCATCTCGCCTGGGGATGGATATTCACCTCACGAGGCCTCAAACCCAAGATGATGGCTAGAGACGCAGCTCCACAACACCTCTTGCAGATGATTTCGTACGGCTGTAAGAGCTGACCGTTAGATCCGCACCTGTGGGCTAGATCACCATTTTCTGTGGGAATTTTTAATTTACTTCAATACAAGTGGCGTCATTCGACTCAGATTGCATTTAAAATGATTTATTTATAATGCATTGCTAATATAAAACTTATTAATATTATACATTTTTTTTAAATTTAATTTCCGACTTTATGTCTACGTTAAATCTTCCCCATAGGAAAAACTAAACCCTTCCAGACGCTTTTCCACAAATGATCATCTAGTCCAGTGGTCGGCAAAGTGCGGCTCCGGAGCCGCATGCGGCTCTTTGGCTCCTTGAGTGCGGCTCTGGCACAAATGCTAAGGTCGCTCTGCTGTTTTTAAACTCCTGAAATAATTCGTCTATTGACAAACACCATTTCAAAACAACAATTTTAAATATGAGGGAAGCATTTATCAGCAGGAGTTTAAAAACAGCAGAGCGACCTTAGTATTCGTCAAAAAACTTCTTATTGACATTGGTAACTTTGAAATACAATTGCAGGATTTAAAGAACAAGGAAATATGGAGCTCTAAATTTCAACGTTTTTGTATTGATTTGGAGAAGAACAAATGTGATCTTAGTTCACAACACAAGTGGTCTGTTTTGAAAGACCCGGAGAAGAAAGACATTTTCAACGTCTTGAATAGTATTCCCGACTCTTACGATCAGCTGAAAAAACTCGCGTTTACTGTTTGTTCCCTTTTTGGTTCTACATATTCATGCGAAAAATCTTTTTCAAGAGTAAACTGAGAAGTCGTCTTATTAATGAGAACCTGGAATCGTGCTTAAAATTAAAAACAACAACATACAAACCTGACTTACTGAAACTTTCCAATAAGGTGTAAGGACATTGTTCGCATTAAGTGTTTGTCAGTCATTGTCATGATTTAAATTTATGGATACCTTACTTTCATATTATTGTCTATCGACGAATGAATCTTTGTTAGGTGTAAAATTAAGTTTTATTCAGTTTACCCGTAATTTAATGAAGGTCTAAAATTATAATAAAGGTTTACTAAAGTAAAAAAAAGATTTGGCTCTCAGAATTATTTAGAATCGTTGCAATGTACATATTTGGCTCTTTGGCCAATAAGTTTGCCGACCACTGATCTAGTCGATCAACATTATGCAAGTGCATTATATAAGCAAAATAAATACAAAACAATACAAGAACAACACGTCAACTCACCAGAGATCAAGTGGGAAAATAATTCACCGACTCTAGATATTTTCATATGAGAGGTTTCGGCTCGGTAGAACTCCTAACAGGGCCTATAAATCCTGCTGATCCCTCAAGGTAAATATTTAAAAATTCTTTCGTAATCCTCTTACATGTATTTAAAATGACTGTTTTTTTCATTTTTATATATAATTTTTTTGATAGATCTAATACGCCTAAATTTTTAATGCGAGAGCTATTATTATACTTATTATTATATTAAACTTTTACGTTACTTCCCATCTGATGATGTAGAATCGAAGTTATTTAGCGCCTTGTACATAATGCCTTTGAAGATATTTAAAGACCAATATATCGACTTTAATTTGAGTCCGTGTATCATTCCAGTCCAGAGATAATGCGGTCTTCCTCGTTCGTCCCCGATTTTTTCTACCACTACTGTATAGTTAATAGTACATCGTTATCTATTTAAAAAAAACATTATATTTCAGTGCAGGGATACTGCGTTGTCGAACTCGGGCTTTCCCGAATTAATTTATCATTCAATACTGATTACCACTTTTTTACTGTCGAAAAACAACATTGTATCGACCTTAATTCAACTTTTTTTTTATTGAATATACAAACACATTACAATAATTTATAAATGTAGATATTTCGAGGCTGATTGCGAAAAATTAGAATTTTTTAACGTAAACTGCCCAACTCAATTGAGAAATTATTTCTCGTGTTTGTGTTGGGGAGTGTTGGGAGTCATTATGGTTTATAGGTTGTAAAAATTCACTAGTTGATGAAGCTAAAAATTAACAAATAGTTATAAAACTAGATGATAAATTTGAAAACACAATATAATTAAGAAAATGAGAAATTTAATTACAAACTAAAAAATTTAACTTAAATAATATAATAGTTATTAAACTTAGAAAAAATAAGATATAAAACTAAAAATGTACTTATTAGGTACGAAATAATAGAAGGCAGGTACAGTACTAGTTGTAAATTTTTCAAAGACCGAGCTGGCCTTCTTGTATGAAATGGGTACTTAATAAAATGCAACAACAATAAACGCATATTAGGAAGCGCATAATATAACTTTAGAGGATATGTAAAAAAATATATGTGGTTTTTTTTTTTTTTTAAATCATAAATTTTGTTTATATATATTTTTTTATTAATCATTAATCAATTTTCCTAAATTCATAACGTGAATTTAGGAAAATTTAATCAATAAAAATTACAAATGAGTTCATATAAACAATTATTTGAAAAATGTATCCAAGGAAATTAAAACTGATTACCGTTGGGTTTATCTAAAAGTTGTTTGATTTGTGATTTGAAAGTTTTGTAATTTTTTTCAGTTTTAATTTTATCCGGAAGGGCATTAAACAATTTTATACCTTGATAAGTATAATGGTGTTGACCAGCACTATTTTTACATTTAGGAATTTCTAAGTTACCACGTGATCTAGATCGGTTACTTATTTTTGTAGAAATTGTTGAATTGAAATGGTCTTTAGGAATTTGTAACAGTGCATTCTTTTTAAAAAAATTGTTTAAACTAAGAACCCTAAACGAGTCAAACAGCTGCGTGGTTGGAAATATCGATGGTTTTCTTAGGATGACTTTCAAAATTAACCTCTGAACCTTTTCTACATGTGAAAGGTTAGTTTTGAAAGTCCCTCCCCACCCGATTATACCATATTGTAATATGGATTGTTCTTAATCTAATAAGTATATATATTAGTTTTTTTACTCTAGTTATAGTATTTTTGATTTGCTCGCTCCATTTTAATTGACTGTCAACTATAACACCCAGATACTTAATGCTATTTTTTCCCGTTATGGGTGAAAATTTCACATGATTACATTCTTTTTTATTTTCACACTCGCAGAGTGGATTTTAATTCGAACATTATTTTCGACGTTTTTTTCTTTCAATGAGAATGGGATAAAATATGTTTTGTCAGTGTTTAGTGACAGGCAATTTTGGTCAAACCATATTTTTAGAGTGTTTATGTTGGAATTTGCTATCCTCGTTGTTTCCTCCCATGTTTTTCCCTTTGTTATCAGTACAGTGTCGTCTGCATACGATATGATATCTCCAACTATTGGGAGTGTGAACATATTATTTACATAAATAGTAAAAAGGATTGGACCGATGACAGTTCCTTGCGGAATGCCAAAAAGGTGGTTTCAGGTTCACTTAAGGTATTATTTATTTTAACGTATAGTCTCTCATTTAAATAACTTTGGAACCATGATAGCGATATTCCATCTATTCCAATTTGCTTTAGTTTTTCTATTAGTTTGGTATGTGATATGCTATCGAATGCCTTGCGGAGGTCAATGAAGATACCGAGGCACTTTTCTCCATTATCTAACTTTTGCATGATTGTCGATGTTAGTTTAGCAATTGCATCTTGTGTGCTGAGATTGTCCCTAAAGCCAAATTGATGAGGACTCATTATCTTTTTGTCTTTTATGTAGTCGTTAAGTTGTTTCTTAACAATTTTTTCATAAATTTTTGCTATGTTTGATGTAAGAGCTATTGGACAATAGTTAGAAATATTTTCTTCATCACCCGATTTAAAAATTGGGGTAACGATAGTTTTCTTATAATTATTTGGGAATACACCTTTTTTTTAAACTGGTGTTAATTATATGAGCAATTGGTTTACTGATTTCCTTATGTACGGCTTTCAATGTTGTAACCGTTATATTGTCGTATCCAGGACTTGCTGATGCTGAACTCATTATAATATTTTCAACATCTTTGTCAGTTACTGAAACAAAGGTTTGGAAACCTTCCTCAGAAAATGTGTTTTGTTCTGGTTGGTTAGTTTGTGTATTGTCAAGGATAATATTACGAGCAAGGTTTGTACCAACATTTGCAAAATAATTATTAAAAACATTACCACATAGTTTTGGGTTTTTTTCGGTGTCAATGGTGATTCCCTGATGTGAGATTTCCTTAGGTACTTTTCGATTTGTGTTTTTGTTGGTTATTGTGCTGATGATCTTCCAGAATTTTTTGCTGTCTTGACCAGCGTCTTTTATTTTGTCACGAAAGTACTTTTATTTTGTTAGTCTAATTAGGAGCGTAAGTTTATTTCGGTATTTCTTGTAAAAAATAATTTTTTTTTGGTCGTTTGGGAATTTTTTGGAGTCCTGATAATATTTTTCTTTTATTCTGATTGATATGACTAATCCTTTTGATATCCATGGCTTTATTAATCTATGTTTAGATTTTGGTTTATAAACTGTTACTATTGTAGATAAATTTAGGTAATCTTGAAAAATTGTTTCGAAATTTTCTGAACATGTATCTGGATTTTCCGATTCAAATACTGATGACCAGTTTTCCGTTTTAAGATTTGCTCCTAAAATTTCCAAATTCAAATATTTTTTTTCACCAATTTGATTAGATTTTATATTTCTTTTATCAATATTGTAAACAAATATACAAGTGTAGTGATCAGTAATATTGGTTGTCCATAATATTGACATGGTTTTTTCAATGTTATTTGAGTTGCACCATACGTGATCGATGCAGGAAGGTGTTTGTCCGATCACATTTCGTGTAGCATTATTTATATATGATTTGTAATTTAGTGATGTCATTACATTTATATAATCTTTTTTCACTTTACTACATATACTGTCATCAATATTTATATTGATATCGTCAATGACGATATTGCAAGTATCCTTCAGAGTTAGTAATAATTGTTCCATTTCTATTATAAAATTATGTTCATCAGATCCATGTGTGCGATAGATAGCAATAACATGGTGAATGATTTTGTTCACTTTTAGACTCAGTTTTAAGCAGTTCGCTAATTGCATAGTAATTTCGGTAACTGTGACATTGTTGTGTTTATTCAGTATAAACACCGCAACACCACTGCATTTGTTAATATGAGTTGTAGACGAGTGATATGTATAGTTAGGTATATCGTATCGGGCGTCAGCATTATATATATTTAAATGCGCCTCTGTTAACACAATGATGTCCGGTAATATTTCAAGAAGGCTTGAAGTTAGTACAAACTCTTCCAGGTTTTTTTGTAAACTTCGAATGTTTTGATGTAGAACAACGAATGCAGTCGGGACTTTATTTAATAAGGCATTACATTGTATTGATTCATCGCAAGTATACTGTGAAACTTCAGTTAATTTGTCAATTTCCTCCGTTATAAAGTCATCCATGACTTATTCATAGTCGATTCTCTGCTGTGCTATGATGGACATTCTTTTTCGGTAAAGGCATTTTTCGCTATTTGCACTGTGTTCAGTATTATTTTTTGTCCCAAACGATGCATTGTTTTTTTCGCAGTTATAGCATTTTACGATATCTTTGGTTTTTTCGCATTCGCTAAAATAATGATCTTTTGCACAGTGTATGCATCTGGGCTTGTTCATTTTATTCAGACATTTTAGGGAAGTATGTCCGAAACCATGGCAGTGGTAACATTGCATTGGAATTGCAATCTTCTATGTGCGCTCGGACAAAACCAATATTAACCCTTTGTTTATCAAGTAATATCTTTCGGATTGGGCCTGTTGTTTCTATTATTACATTGCGCAGTTGGTCACTTTTCTTGTTTTTTTAATATTTTAGTTACTTTAATTGAATCATTTGGGGCATCACTTAGTTCATTGTTTTGCAACAAAAGGTCGTTAAGAACATTATCTTCACTATACTCCCCTCCCACACCTTTAATGACCATGCACGGTCTCTTCTTTTTTAATTCTGTAGCAGATATTCCGTTTTTATTTTTATTTATTTCCGTTTTTAGTTTGTCTGCGTCTTCTTTTTTCAAGCAAGTCATAATTATTTTATTGTTTGATGCTTTTTTGATCCCATTTATACCAATTCCTAGGTTAGGTGCTTTGATTGTTTTAGTAATAATTTTCTTTATGTCCTCAGATGTTTCTTTGCCTTCTGCAGCAATCATAACGGCATATTTGGGTTCTTAGATTTGTACCGTTCGTTCCTTTAGTACCATTGCGTACGATTTTGGTTCATTATTTTTTTCGAGTTTGGTGATAACTTTTTTTTTAAGATCTATTATTTGTTCCAGGAAATTGTTTCTCTCTTGTTTCCAGGCTTCTTCTAATAGGTTTATGGTTAATTCGAGGTTATTTCGCACTTTCGAATCTTTTACGGTAGTTATATTTTTTAGGTCACTTTTTATGTTTTCGATTAATTTTAGCACGTCCATAATGTGTTAAAACTTGAGCAGCCGTGCACAAAATGCACGTCACTCCGGGTCAAACTATGTGACAATTCTGAATATATACAAACATAAGTAGAAGGAAATTAAATTAGATTTACAAAAAAAAATATATTTATCCAGTGAAAAGTTAAAGATATCTTCCTTTCGGACTACAACTGGACTTCGAGCTACGTCACGAGCTTGCGAGCAGCCCGATTCGTTTTTTTCCGAAAAGTGCTTGTAGGAGCCAAACTTGATAAATACGTTTTTCGCGAACCTTACCGTTAGCCGTTAAATTTTATTTGTCTTTGGTTTTGGATGTCATTCAGGTCATTCATCTTCATCTATCTTATAATCTATGGATTGTTTTCCTACGGCTGACTGACGGAAAGTGGTGCAAGATGAGTGATGATTTAGATAAATTATTAATAGAAGAGGATTATTATACTTTTCTCAATGTTTCGAAAGTCGTGAGTATACACCGATATTTTTACTTTATTTTACGGTTTCCAGTATTTTTTAAAAACCAAATTTCAATACGTTAAATAACCTCACAACATGCTTTTTTTCAATGTTTCTTTTAATCTGTATTGGAGCATTTCGTGATCTTATTTTAACATTTTAACCACTTCGCATTGTTTCAAATACGATTAAACCAATAGGTTAAGTAATAAAGTGATTTAATACATTACGTGCAGTATTGCATGGTCTCGAATCATCTCCTATGTGAGAGTTTTATCTTGGTCCATAGGTTTATCCCCGTCACGGTATAACGACGAAATATTTATTTTTTAGGCAACAAACGAGGAGATAAACAATTCCTACAGACGGCTCTCCCTTATCTACCACCCAGATAAACACGTAGACCCAACTCAGAAGAAATGGGCTGAGATCATATTTAACAAAACCAAGAAAGCTTATGAAGTATTGACGGATCCACACTCGAGAGCAATATACGACTCACTTGGTAAGTTGGCAATGTGTTGGAATCAATGCAACATCCATTACATAGATTGGTTAATATATAAAACATTATATAATCGCATCATGGGTTGGATATTCTAATTTAATGAGGTGTTTAACCTATTTATGCACGTAAATATAATTTTTTTTCTAGACTAAAATGCAATGCTTGAAAACAATACTTAATTAATACGCATATTTTTTGATACAAAACTTCGATTCAACTTAATCACAACAAGAAACAACTATTTCAGTTATGGAAGATGGAAAATAGCGCAATTTATTATCAATTTTGTTCAAATCGAAGTTTGGCGGCCATTCGTTGTGTTGATAGAACTTTAACTTGTAACAATTAATGATTAAATGGTTTGGGCATGTAGTGCGAATGAACAAAGAAGAGAGGGTAATAAGAATATATGACGCCAATGTGAATGGTAGAGGAAGTCGGGTCGCCCAAGGATGACATAGCACAATCAAGTGAACCAGATACTTGGTCGGGCCATGTCAGGAGTCGGAATAACAGAAGAGTATGTATGAGACAATGTATGAATGTGAACGAGGCAAGGAGTGTGTGCCAAGACTGAATTGTTTGGCGGTCCGTTCTCTGTGCATACTCGTTAGTTAATAATAAAATCATTTTTAGGCTATTTCTTTTTTAACCTTTTGTACTCCGTTTCGCCGCCACGGTGACATAGAATACATTCTAGCAACTCCGATGGCGCCACAACAGCGACATAAACTATAGGTATATATTTTATTGTTTAATAAATAAAAGGGTCCTTTTACAGGTATACACATGTTTTATTCAGTTGTATACAGTACCCACTGGCGATAAGTTGTGCTTTTTGCTCTGTTTTCATTCATAACAATAACTGGGCAATCATTTTATTTGAATAATTTTTTACTGCGCAATAAATATGCAGGAGAATTTTGAATTCAGTGATAGTGAAGACGAGTTTGTTTTTGTTTGCAAACTGACTTTTCTGATGAAACTTCGATAGATAGTAATAATGATACTATAAGTTCAAGCAGTGTGAGTGATTTCATAGGACATAGATGAAAAAAATCGCGTGTTTTGGACATCAGTATCATCCATCAAGGGTGGTGGCGTCATCATGGATAAACCAAACATTATCATCGATTATACTAAATCTATGGGTAGGGTTGATCGTGCTGATCAGTATACATTGTCGTATTGCTTCTTAAGAAAATTGCTGAAATGGCGGTGTAACTCTTTTGTTGAGGGATGGAGATTTGTTCCATTAACTCATACATTCTAAATAATTTATTAAAAAAAAATAACAACATAAAACCATGGAGCCATTACAAAAATTATCAACATTTTAGTAGATTAATTAGTAGGTGAGTACAAAAAGCCTCGAAGTAGACTATCTATTCATTCACTATATTATTACTATCTATTCATTCCACTCCATCAGAGACCAGGCTCAATGGAACACTCCATATTTTGATAAAAGGTCTCAGTGTGGTCTGCTCAAAAAGGGCAGAAAAAGGTGGCAGACGGGAAACCAGTGAGTACTGTGACACGTGTCCTAACAAGCCACGTATGCATTTGGGCGACTGCTTTCTAAAATACCACACGTTTAAAAATTATAATATTAGAATATGTAAATTTTTCTTTTATTAACAATAAAATATATATTTCTTAAAGTAACTACATATTTTTGTTTACTGTCTTACAAAAAAAAATATTTTTCTAATTTTCTAAAAATGTTGTAATTTTTGCATTACACTCTAGTAGTAGATGGTATACCATATTATAAAAAATACATATTGTATTTTAAAAAATTAGAGTACAAAGGGTTAATTAAACTAAAGCTAAACCCATTTAAATAGGTTTTAGGTTCTTAGTTTGAGTTTCTTAAAAATGAACATTGTTTTTGTTAAAGTGATTTGTTTTTGGGGTATTATGCCGTGTTGCACTACCTCCTTCTTTAACTAACGTTTCGGACAGCATTGCAGTGTCCATCATCAGGGCTGATGTGATGTCACATCTGCATAATACCGGCTTAATACTCCAAAAACATTGTTTTGTTCATTACACATGTATGTGTAGTCCTAAGTAAAATTTATCCAATATTTTGTTGTTGTTTATTTTCCTCTAGAGTTAAATAAAGTTATCCATATCCATCAATAACTACTTTGTGAGAATTAAATCAGAAACCTGTAACTGATATTTTTCAGTGAGAATGGCCTATTTTAAGTTTCCACTTGTAAGGTTCTCGTAAGTTTTTAGATTATCACGGCCAAAAGCATTTTTGTTGTTTGTTTTTGGGGTGTTATGCCATGTTGCGCTAACTCCTTCTTTAGCCGACGTTTGTAAGGTTCTCATTTAACTACTTATTAGTGTAACAACGTATTGTGAGATTCCATTAAACTAGAATAATAATTGGATAATTTGTATTGTGCCGTTTTCATGAAAATCACCTCAAGTGCGCTGTACAGTCATTAAATCGTAGATTACATCTTATTACTAACAATAGCAAATTTATGAATTATAACTTACGGCCAACAGATTGAATTCACAAGTAATAGTATAAAATTATAAATATGTTCACTGCATTTGAAAAATAAGCATGGTAATTCACAAAAATTCTACTTATATTATTTACATTTTGTACCGGCACATAATATATTATAAATCCATACTAAAAATTTTGGTTTGTTTGGAGAAGATGCAGTTTAGAGTCATATCGATCTTTAGTATGTAATAAACCCATCAGCTCTGCAGAGATTTATTAAAGTGTTCTGTGTGATGTTTCTGTGCCACGAAAGCGTGAAGAGTTGGTTGTCCTTTTTTATCCATGCTTTAGTTATATTATAATAAAAGTTTTCAATGATAATTTCAGGAACTAAAGGCCTGGAGACGGACGGTTGGGAAATTGTCCAAAGAACCAAAACTCCGTTAGAAATTCGAGATGAATATGAAAGGTAATAATAATAATAATAATAATTGGATAATTTGTAGAGCGCCGTTCTTGTGAAAAATCACCTCAAGGGCGCTGTAAAGGTACCTTATGTTTACATTTTTACTTTTACTCAAGAAAAGAAAGGCAGTTTGTTATGAAGGGAAACGGTATCAGCGGGGTAAGGGAAAAGTTTGAGATTGGTAAAGAGTTGGTAATGTAAAATTGATGTAATAGTAATGAAAATGATGAAACTTTTTAACGCAATCTATTCCATGCTTTATTGCAACTTCATAGATCATATGAGTAGTATAATTTCAAAGACGACAATCTGACATTTTTGAGAAAAAAGTATGTGTTATGATTGTTATGAATGTGGCTACATTGAGAATTTTAAACTCTAAATATCTGTACCAAAATAAAGAAAGTAAAACTGCAATTCGGCCTACATTTCAATTTGAAAATACAATTTTGTTTTAAACACTGTAACCTGCGGTAGCGTGAGAAACAAATATGGTAATCTGTAATATCGACCAATCCGAAATAATGTGGAATGAATGAATCAATCATCTTGATGACGTAACTCAATGGCGGAGTGCATCGGTTTATGAAAACAAATATTAAAATAACGAAAGTGGCAATCTGTTAAAATGTTAGTCGTAACCGGCAATCTGACACTATTTTCAAATCAAAGGCGGAAATGAGTAAGTGTCACTTTCAATTATGTTATTTTGTAAAATTCTATTATTTTTTTTTCACAAATGCGTATAATTTTAAAAAAAAAATCCTTAAATTAACCAGAAATATATATACTATACAAAAATCAGAAAATTTATGTAATTTTATCCACGTAATTAAAGTTTTGTCTGCTGAAAAAATTACATTATATCGGATTGCCGTCTTTGAAATTATACGAATCGAATATGATAACCGCGCACAAGTAGCCACCGATCGATTGCATACGCTATAGGGGTTAAGAAAACCCATTAACAAACTTTTGTTGTTTTTATCTTGGTGAATGAAAACTTCACCTCTTAACTTCATCTTCAAAAGTATAGAAATTATAGACAAAGTTTAGATGGGTATCATTAGTGTAACCTTCTTGGAGCCTCCTTTACGAGTATTGTACACCTTTCATTTTATTAGCCTAGTCTATTTTCAATAGAATTGAATTAGGTTACGTTAATCATTAATGTCCATATCATTGTAATCCCGTTTAATTTAGTTTCCCCTTCTCTTTTAAATAATTATAATTATATTATGTAAATTTTTTTTTCAGATTGGCACGTGAACGAGAAGAACGTAACTTGCAACGTAGTACAAATCCTAGAGGAACAACTTCAGTGTCTATAAATGCGACAGATTTATTTAACCACTACAATGAAGATGATTTTTATGAGTATGAATTAATTATTTCAAAATTATTTACAAAATTGTTTACATAATATGTTGAAGAACGGTAGACACCAACGGTCGTATTAGTCACAAAATACGCCTTGTACTAAATATGAATCTCCAAGGGAGCTCCTGATCTTCACTGATTTTTAATAAATAAAACTATGGTTTTCCAGGGAAGAACCCGGTGGGTTTCCGAGCATCGAAGTTTCCAGCATTAACGTCTCTCATTCTGTGGAAGCACCTATCACGCCAAAAGATACGGTGACACTATCGTGTAATCTTAGTACGCAAAATGGCACAGGTAAGTGATGTGGTTACACTTGATAAGTAAATGATAGGCTAGCTAAAGAGAATGAGTATTACTACTAGTATGTTGGCTGGTTTCAGGTTCGGGATCCATGAACGTGGCGACCCGGCGCGTGACTTCGGAGAAGGGGTGGGGCGAGCTGGAGGTAGGGGTGGGCAACGGGCCGGTGGTCAGCCTTAAGGCCTTCCGCACTCTCACCAAGTCGATCTTCTTCAGCGGTGCCGGCGTGCTACAGTTCTCCCCGCGCGGCATCAAGCCCTGCCTCGTCTCAAGTAAGCTATTCATCACTCACTTCCTCTCTTCTCCGTTCCTAACTCAGTTCATAATTATGATTCATTGTTTAAACAGCGATGGCCATCCAGCTAGATGGCAGCTCCGTGGGCTATCTCACATACCGAAGTGGCGCCAACTCCTCGATGACCACCACCTACGTCCGGGACTCTGAAAACTATCACGGAAACGTATCTGTACAGTTTGGAGTTCCTCATTCCTTCGTGTCCGCCTGCTATACCCGCAAGATGCTAAATGGAGAGCTCAAACTTCGCACATGTGTCAAGTGAGTGCTTGCTAACTTGTCTTATGATCTGTGTAATCTGCGTATGTTATGCCATGTTGTTGTGTCGTGGAGGTTCCATATTAGGACTGAGTAGTAACATATTTTTAATTCTATCGCGAATTAAAAAGCATTGGACAACGACTTCAAAACAACAAAAGTATATTAATTCTTTTATTTGTAGACCAGTGGAGGTAAGACTGTAAATACAAAAAAAAAATGTATGAAGATTTTCAGGATTTTTTCAGTTTTTCAGAAAATCTTCATATAACAAATTGAAATTTAAAAGTAAATCTGCTAAACAATATAAATAAGGTCATATTTTTTCATCTTACCACTCTAGCTCACTGAAAACCCACGGACCACCACTGTTATTCATGTCTTTATTTGAATAGCAAGATAGTTTCATGCACACCTTTTTACTAGGAACAAGTAAAGTATGGCGATATTATGGAGTTATTTCGTTAACCCCTATGTTTCCTTTCTGTTGCCCTCCTTACCGTGTTTCTTATCATCCTGTCTTACTGGTTGTTGAATCATTTACTCCTTATGCGGTAGAAATACAAATGAAATATTTAAATGTTTGTTATTATCTGTAATACATGTATGCAATTCTCCACCTAACACTGTCGCCCAACCAGTTCCCCTGGTTGTACACTATACAGACGGGGGAGCTAGCAGGAGCTAATATGACAAAACACATTTACTAAATTATTATTATAGCCGCGAACTTCCAAATATTATTTACTCTATAAATAACTGCGATAGCGTACCAACAATAGCAGTATCTACGCCATTTGTTTTTGTATATTTTCTTTTGTCTTGACTTTTGCGTGTTTTATGTGTTTCCCTTGTTTACAGAATTGGAACCTTTGGTTTTATGGTTGAATACGGAGCGGAGAAGAGAATATCTCAGCACAGCAGCTTGTCTGGAGCTGTGTCCGTAGGAATGCCCACCGGTGTGATGCTGAAAATAAAGTTAGTTTCGTATGGTATATACTTACCTAGTTTCTTATTACAAACGAGTTCAGTTTTTAGCGACCATCCCATCCAGGTAGTCTGGGCTTGTTGGTTCAACTAATGCCTAATTAGCAAACTTCCGGATTTGACTCGTACTGGGCCTAGTTAACGGATTTGTATGAGAACTTGGTACACTACTTGAACACTGGCATTCCTTTTTTTAAATATTAACTCCACACAGGAGGCAGTGAGTCTTGAGACCCATGTTGCAGGAGGGAGAAAACTCAGGGGCTGGGAAATCCTTCCACAGCCAAGCTGTTGAACTCAAGAACAAACAGAAGCGACCTGTTCTCATGTGACAAATGTCAACCGTGTACATATGTTGGGCGCGCACTTGGCGTGTTTCCCTACTGTGCACCAGTGCCGAAGGGATCAATGACGCTAGTTCCTCGAAGCATCTTCCATTGTAATATGTACCAGTAGAACAAGGACCGCATACCTACCTATGCTCTAAAGATTGCAAGGATAGGGGAATCTATCAAGCGAACTGCCCGTTTCTATACAGAGTCAAGAGTTTTTTCTAGGTATTTTGGGGCTCCAGACCAGAGGTGGCTGTCAAATTCAACAGTGGAGTGCACTTGCGATTCGAACAGGGTCAGCAGTTGTGTACTGTTAAAGAATCTGCGGGCCCTCTACAGTACGCCCTACTTCTGAGAGGCTAATTGGGCTTCAATGGAGCCCCCATTATATATATTATATTACTAATCAATATCTATGTTTCAGATTAACTCGTGGGTCCCATGCCTTCATATTTCCTATCCACCTCTGTGAAGAGGTTCTAATGGCACCAATATTTTATGCCACCATAGTGCCAGTTGTATCTTGGTTAACGATAAAGGCTCTGTTCATTGATCCAATAAACCGGGAGAAACAACTGCGCGAACGAGAGAAAACTAGGGAAACAAACAAAGCAAGGTGTGTGTAATTAGAATTTTTTCACATCAAACTGTAAAATATTATCTTTAATGGATTGAATTCTTATTTATACAAACTGCTTCCTCTTTACAGGATTCAAGAAATGCACAAAGAGGCTTTGTGGGCTGTAGAGCTGATGCAGGAAATGTATCATCGAATCAAAACAGATGAAGAAAAAACTAAGGGTCTTATTATTGTCAAGGCTATGTATGGAAAACTACCTTCAGGTACAGAGTAAATTTGAATTCTTACCGACTTTGCATTTTTAAGTTTCATAACTATTATTGAATTAATTTTTCATAATGTTTTCCGACTCCTGATTTATAGTAAAGATTCACAATAGAAATGTTAAGAGGGGAGCTCATTAAGGAGAGGGAACTCCAGAGAAGTCATTAAAATTAATAATACCTATGATAGGCAGTGGATGATTATATGTAGTAATGTTTTATCTTTCCAGGTTTGCATCACCATTCATTAACCACGGATGACAATAGCGATGCTAGTCCTCGCACTGTGGACGTTATTGATGTGACCGTTCCTTTGCAGTGTCTAGTCAAGGGTTCCAAACTGTTGTTGCAGGGTTCGTCCAAGGTTTGTTCTTGATTGTTTTATTGGCAGATGTATTAGACATTTGCAGTAAATTAATAAAATATTATCAGTTAAAACATTAATAACTATTCTATCATTAAATTAACATGAACAATTTAGCATGACATATGTACAATACCACAACACAGCAACATAATAGACATTTTTTGTTGTTGTTTATGATGCTTATAATTTGTTGAAAGCTTATCCACAAAACATATTGCTTTCTATAATTTCAATGAAATTATTCCTGGGCCTTTTTGATTACAATTTAATACTGTTATTTTGTATTGGTTACAGTCACAATTGCCAGGTTTTTACGACGTCTGCCTTGGAGAACAGAAACACCTGACAGTGCAGTACACGTGTCGCGAGGTGTCGCATCTGTGCACAATCGATGACACTGAGATCTTAGCGTTACCTAAACAAAGTAAGTTTATTTTTTTATTGCAGAAACAAACAGTACATAATTACATAGAGGACAATAGTTACAAAGTTATACAAGTTAATACAATACAGTAGAACCTCGTTAATTCGAAATCCAGCGGACATCGAAAATCAAATTTCGAATTAACGAATTCCAATGTAATTCGAAATTTTATGATCAAAAAAAAAAAAAAAAACTGCGAAAATCGAGTTCCTCGGCCGCCCCTTCAAATTCTGGTGGTATCTTTGGAGTAAACTCGTATTAATACCATTTATTCCCGTTTAAATCGAATTTTGGCAGCCGATTTCCGTTGCTATCGGCCCTTCAAGTTCAGTTATTCTAAGCAAATTCATAAAAAATACTACACTATTCCGCGTAAATCAAATTTTCGCGGCCAGTCCTTTAACCAATCGGAACATTAGAACGTCAAAAGACGTAAATATGATAATAGCGGTCAAGACATTAGTACGTCTTTTCACGTAAACGCGCGAGATTTTACAAAAATCGATTTATTTCCATCACTAGTATACGGATTGCCATGATTTAAAAAACAGAGTATCGATAATGAATAACGCTACGCGTCTGCATTCAAGAATATCTATGGAATTTAGAGGTGCATTATCTGAGTCGATTGAATCTGTCATCTTGTTCGTTCATAATTTATTGCGTTTTTAAATAATTTATTAAAAATATTTTAGTTTGGACGGTTAATATTTTGAGGTGACTAATAGTTTTTAATTATATTTCTTCAATATATAAAGTGTTATTTCTTTATGATACTCAGAATAAAGTACATTTTTCACAGCTTTGAAATAATGGTCAGCGATTTTTACATATTTTTGACGTTTTCAGAAAATGTATATTTAGACACGCAAATATTTACGTATAACAAAACAATACGATAGTGAATTTCATAATCTTTCCAAAACATTTTTTAGAATGAGGCTACGTTTCCCAAAACGTGAGTTATGAAGCTTTTAACAAAACTCGTGAATAACAAAAAAATTTCCGCGTTTTGACAGTTCGCAAAGGAACACAAAGTAAATAAAAGTCCTTTTCTGAGAGGTTAAACTCGGATATTGGCAAAATACAATATATTTATGCGTAAACCGAAATTTCGAGGCCGATTTCGGTAGCTACCGATCCTTTAAATTCAAATATTTGAAGTAAATTTCGTAAAAATACGTCTAATTTCCACGTGAATAGAAATTTTGCAGCCGATTTCCGTAGCGCAGATATTCGAAGTAAATTTAATTTTATTATAATTAAAATTTAATTAAATTCAGATATTTGAAGTAAATTTCGTAAAAATACGTCATTTTTCCGCGTGAATCGAAATTTTTGCGGCCGATTTCCGTAGCGCTGGATCTTTTAACTCCGATATTCGAAGTAAATTTAGTAAAAATACGATATATTTCCGCATAAATTGAAATTTTGGAGTCGATTTCCGTCGCGCAGACCCTTTAAATTCAGATAATTATAATAAATTCGTAAAAATGCGATATATTTACGCGTAAAACGAATTTTCTCGGCCCTTCAAACTCGGATATTCGGAATAAATTGGAAAAAATACGACATTCCAGTGTAAATCGATTCCGATTTACAAAATAATAATGCTAATTAGGGCGATGTATAACCACGTAAAAATACACTTTTCAGCATTTTACCGTTATGGCTGTCTTTTAGATTCAGATTTACGAAATTTTATGATTTTTTCGAATTACACAAACAAATTTTCGTGCACTGACAAAAATAAATTCCGAATTACGAATTAACGAATTTCGAATTAAAAAACCATTTTGTATGAAAAAAAATTTCTGTGGATATTTTTTTGGCGAAAATTTCGAAGTACGCGTTTTTTCGAATTATCGGGGTTCGAATTAACGGGGTTCTACTGTAGTTGTTGCTTATTGATTGTTTAGTACTGTAGTGGCTGCATCGGTCCATTAACATAATCCCCTCAGCCCAGAAATTAGGCTAAAAGAATTAAAACATGTACATCTAATGGAATTTCGATTTTGTTTTCTTGATCAAATGAATGCATGAATGAAATGGAATCTTGGAAGTGGAAATTAACCTACTCCCCGATATCCGATCGAGTTAAAACTGGGCTGATAGACTCGTTTTCAATGACTATGCATTCTATCAACTTTTGGTGACACTCATTCTCACACTCACATGCGCACACCTTTTTTTGGAAAATATATTTAAAAATTTACAACAGTTAAATGTCAGTACTGTCCAATTAGGATTTGGCTTAGGTATTAGTGGTGTTGACTCCAGTCCCTGGGGAGGAGGGTTCAATCCTAGACCAAACAAAAAAAAAATATTGAAATTGGTTACTAGCCGGCCCAAGAGATGTCGCCACTGGGTCGAAAATTAGAAATAGATGTATTATAGTAAAAAAACAATTTTTTTTTATGGATGAATTTTTGTTTACATGTTAAATTTACTAACAGTATAATTTTTTTCATATTTTCCAGAACATCGGCAGAGTGAAAAATAATGTATAACCATACTATTCTTGAAGAGGACTTTTTTTAAACTACTTTAATAGGAAGATAAGAAACACACAGTAAATGCTAATTTTAATGTACATACTCCAGTATTAATACTGTCTTCCAATTGAGCCACCCTCTTGCAAAAAGTAAAATGCTTTGTGCAATAATAATTATTGGTTTGCTATAAAAAAAGTGTGCTCTTAAAAATGTCTACCATTCAGTGAAGAATGTACCTGCAATAATTTAGTAATAAAACAGGGGATTAGAATTCCCTACACCTAGTTCGGTAAGGACTGTTAACCACACTGTGTTCATAACACGTGAGACGGCAAGGAATCTGTTCTCGATGGGTAAGAATTAGCTACCCGCAGCTAGCAGTCAACCACTCGGCGGAGTCGGCTGGATTGGACCTGCCTTGGCTTAATAACTTCGTGAACATGAATGGGAGGTTCCCCCGGTCAAGGTGGATTGCATTGCGTGCTGTTTCATGTACCTGAGTGGAGGTGTTTTATTACTTGTTTTCATACACAGCACCATATTACATTGCTTGTTGGATTAAATGTTCAAATTATAAATACACGTACAAATTAAATGGTACAAAATATTTATCCTGGTGTGCTTTCGAGATATGTATATAAATATATTTATGTATGGATGTGATAGTTTTTTATAAAAGCCATTCTAAATAGAAATTTTTCGTATGGTGATTTATTTTAGCTTATTTTATATTTTGATTATAAATTTAAATGGGTGGAATTTTTTTTCATTAAATCAAAAACAGTTTGTGATTTATTTATTAGTGTCCCCCTATAAAGCTGCAAGTGACAATAACATGTTTTTGTAGAAAAAATTATTGTTTTTCGTCATTGTATTTATTACATAATGTACATTTGTTAGGTTACAATAATGTTACCGCAAAATAAGTAAGCAAAAAAGTGAAATAAAAATATTAAAAACCTTTTCAAATTGAGGAAATAATTGACAAAATATCTTCTTAGCGTTTTTTATAGTATTTCAAACATAGATGTGGAATGGCCCAACATTTACCCTACAACTTTTAAGAAAGCCTACCTGCTTTAACTTTCTAAATATTAGGAAGAATTTTGCAATAGACAGTGCCAAACAACATCATTCCACTAAATGGCGCAAGTGAGCGATTAAATGCTAATTAGAAGAAAGTTTATTTTTGTTCTTACACTGCAGTGTTTTTAGAATTTCAAATGTAAGGTTGTCATCAAATGGCCAATCAGTGGCATTGGCCATGTTAAAGCACCTATTCTTCGTCCATTTCAGCTTTCCATGAAATAGTTCAAAAGCCGAAACCTTGCTAAAATAAAAAATCATAATTCTGATTTACCATTTGATTACAATGTTTCATTTGAATTTTTTTAGCACACCAACACATTTAACACAATTGGTGTGAATTTTTTGGTACAACTTTTTTTGATTTGAGCTTTCATTTTCGTGTAAATAAACCCCGGGGTTGGAATCTTTTAGGTCAAATTTGAATAAAATTGGTTACTATCAGCAGTTGTAACCTTGCAAAAAAATCTTTTAAAATGCATTGAAGCCATAGAATAAATAAGAAAACTAGAAGTCCTTTCTATACAAGTTTGAATGGAATCAAATGTTCCATTTAGCCCAGCACTCCGTCTCACTTACACTCGCCTGACATTGTAGATTTCCATCCCATTTGAATTTCGCAAACACGTTTTCGTTTTATATAGGAAATTTATGCCTCAATTAGGCAAATATTTGGATCAAAATGTTCAGATTGAATAAATAAGCTTTTTTGGGTTCTCAATGTGATGTAGATTCACCAGTTTCTAGAAAGTTGTACTACGAGTTTTCCGACACCGCGTAGAGTAGGACAACAATAATATTCACTTACGATTTTTGGTTTCCTGCAATGTTATTTGGGGGGACACTCAATTGTTTAAATTTACTTATATTGGGAACGCACTAGACAAGCCAAGATTTGGAAGATTTAATACTTGCAGCCAGTATAAAAGCCACATACGGCTGGTCGTACTGACTGCTCCTCTAATTTCTCCCGCTGCCAGCGATCTTGTTTTACCTTGAATACATTTACATTCAAATTGTTGGCTGCCTAGAGTGTTATTAGCCTTAGCCTTGTTTAGAGCTGCAAATTGTTTTTGACTCAAAGCAAAAACAAAATTTTACTAATAAAACATTTACTCCAAATAAAGATCATTCAAAATAGAAGTAACAAATATATGTACCAATGTTAGGAAACTAAAACTTGTGGTTTACTACATAGTTAAAAATTGAATTGAACATTATTCAAAAGTATATGGGAATTCACTTATTTCAATATAATATACCTAACCTATTTATTGTTGTTGAAGTACATATTCTAGGATCATGTACATAGTTGTAATGGTGCAGGATTCGATAAATGGCCTAAGACAAAAGGTAATAATTAATGTCGCACATGCTTGTTTTGTTTGCTTCCACCTCTAAGGTATATTTATTTCAATATGCACAATTTGTTACAAATCTAAAAGTCCTCTTCAATTATTAAATGGTATAATTTAGTTTTTTTATCCCGTAACACTTGAAAAAACCTAGTCATTGAAATAATATTTTTTGACACCATTTGTTTATGTTTAGAAAATACGTATTTATATGTATTGCAAAGTGCATTCATTGTTTTGAATTAATTCATGTTTCAAATTTAAAAGCGGTATGCCAAGTTTCTGTAAAATTTACTAGAAATAAAACACCACCTTATGTATTCACGTTTTCGCCAATGAGGTGTAGACGAATGTATACTTTTTTCTAGAATGTTTATTCAACTATTGTAGGTATTTCATTTCTAATTTTTTGCATTTATCTGACTTAAAACGTAATACGGTTACTTCAATCTTAAATATGTTTGTAAAACACAACTTCTTAAAATAGAAAATTGTTTCACTTCAATCTTAAACATGTTTGTTAAACAAAAATTCTTAATAGCGCATATTTAGAGCGAACAAATAATAGTGAAATACTATGTCAATAAATTTTATTTAAGGTATTTAATTACCTCAATATGTAATTATTGAAGAAAAGAAAAAATATGTTGATTTGCCTTAAAATGATTATGTAAGTTTTGACATAAATTAAAATATTTTTGAATTCGTTATTTGAAAAAAATAAATTGGCATCATTAGAGACTGCTTACTTTGGTATAATATAAGATGTCCTTAGAATGTATAATAAACATTTACTATAGTTTCTATCTTTGTGATATTTATTTGAACCCCCTATTTATTTGTGATATCGTCATCGTTGCTAATGCGCGTTTGTGGGCTTCCGTGAGCATTCGAGGGACCCATCTTGTGCACACCTTCCGCTAATGTC
Organism: Hesperophylax magnus; assembly: GCA_026573805.1. Classification (NCBI taxonomy): domain Eukaryota; kingdom Metazoa; phylum Arthropoda; class Insecta; order Trichoptera; family Limnephilidae; genus Hesperophylax; species Hesperophylax magnus. The sequence goes on from JAIUSX010000071.1 coordinate 3,136,637, forward strand.
ATAAATATCGAAAGGTGTGCTCAAGATAGGATAATTACTGTATACATCTGATTTCGAAAAAAAAAAAATCCCAGAGACTTCATCTATATTATATACAGGGTGTCCGGAAACTCGTAGTACAAGCGGGAAACTGGTGAATCTACATCACATTTGGAGTCGATTTTGTAGTATATTTTTTTTTTGATTTGAGCTTTCGTTATCGAGTAAATCGAGTTAGAAGTTCTTTTTTTTTTTTTTTTTTTTTTTTTTTTTTAATCAAATTCTTATAAATTATTACTGAAGATCAAAGTACCCAACTAATTAAAACTATTTGAAAGTAAAACAAATGAAGAAACTCGGATTTTAAGCATTATTTTGAAATCACCCTTCATTTAATCCGGTGTAATCATAAAAAATTTCTGCTCTGCAGGGTTAAAACATCTGTTGTTCAACCCTAAACACCAGAAAAAACTTTAACCCAAAAATAGCCGAAAAATATTTTTTTTTGGTTTTTTTTTTTTTTTTTTGTGAAAATGCTCAAATCAAAAAACTTTATGTTTTTTTGGGTTCCCCATGTGGTGTAGATTCTCCAGTTTCCCGCTTGTACTACGAGTTTCCGGACACCGTGTATAAGAAGTGTCCCGGTGTGGCTCTGTTTTTTTATAAAAATCTACAGTTTTATTCCGAGATTAATGAAATTTTGCACCCTTGACCTTCAAACTACGGGAAGGGTTACTGTTTCTTAACTTATTTAACTTTCCCCACCCTCTTTTCCCACCCTTCAAAACAGAATTTTGGTAATACTCAATGAAATTTTGCAACTTGACATTCATAATTAGATGAAAATTACGGTCTACATCTGACTTAGAAAAACTTTACATAAAGCCCGGGCAATGCCGGCGACTTCAGCTGTATATCTATCTTTATATACAAAGAAGTGTCCCAGTGTGGCTTTGATTTTTTATACAAATCTTGAATTTTTTACCGAGATTTATGAAGTTTTTCACACTTGACCTTCAGAGCGAGAGAAAGATCACTGTCTACATAATCATTAAAAAATCACCCAAACCCCGTTTTCACACCCCTAAATAAGAATTTGTTACATAGTGATTAAATTTTAAACACTAAGGACGGTTTGTTTCGGATAATTTGAACAATTCATCAAATTTCAACGTTCATTTTCGGGTTCTGTGAAAGACTTATTCAAGTTCTGTTTTTTATATCATTGTAGGCTAGTTGCTTGCCAAAACTGAAATAAAAACAGAACTTGAAAAAATCTTTCACAGAACTTGAAAATGTACGTAGAAATTTGATGAATTGTTCAGATTCTCCGAAACAACCCGTCCTTAACGTTCAAAATAAGAGCATCATTACCGTCTCCATCTGAATTCGAAAAACTCTGTAAAGCCTAAACAACGCTGGGATATAATACTTTCTTCAACAGGTGCCATACATGTGTCTTCAAAGCTTTACACTTAAAAATACAATGCACAAACATAAAAGCTCATAGCTGGTCTTTGAATATTTTGATCACAGTGATCAAAAATTCGATCAATGGCTGAGAAAGAAAAGTATAGTTTTCATTTATAAGCAATTTAGAACTACCTATAATTTATTGATGGTGACTCTTTTACCTCACAAATGAAATAGAGTCTTGCGTTATGTGGTGAATGATATTTAATAGGTACATTTTTGTTGCCATTTTTAATAAGGAATCTATTGAGCCTGTGGCCTCTTGGTTATTGGAGATAATCCACCACTCTAGGAAATAATACATTATAAAAACACACAGTATCCGGAAACTCGTAGTACAAGCAGGAAACTAGAGAATTTACATCTCATTGGGATAGGGTACCCAAAAATCTTATTTGTTTCAATCTGAACATTTCGATTTTAATTTGGTTTTACTTTTTATTAGCCCTATTTGAAGCAGGGTCTAGCCATCAGTGTTGCCAACTGGATTTTCTGAATAAAGCCAGCCGAAAAGAAGCTAAAACCTTCGTTAGTTGGTACCAAAAATTGGGGGGGGGGTTGTCTAGAGAAATTCTAAACAGAAACAAACCTGAATTTTCGTGTGGGGGGTTGGCGATTTTTCAGAGGTAAAGCACAGGATTAATACAAAAATAACCGGTTCCTAATTAAATAACTCGTGAATTATCATTTTTCGCTAATGAGTTTTGTATAATAAAATGAGCTACATCATTCAAACCACTTATTTTAGAGATGACGGCTTTTAGAGCTGAATTTGTGTTCACACTTGTCGAAATATCCCTTTCACACAGGGTGATTTTAGTTTATCAAGTCGGAGTTGAATGACACTTGAAAGCTAATCGACAAGTGTGAACAGCTTTTCAACAGAGTTGATCAAGTTTTAAGTTGAGCGACGAAAATTGAAAGCCCGTCTACTTTTATTGTTCAAGTATGTGTCATCGTTCAATTTTCCTGCCTAATCGAAACGTGTGAACAAATGTGTCAAGTTGCTTGCGATTTTTAGTTCCCTGCGGTCGTGTGACCGTAAAAGTGGACGTAAGGCGTTCCTAGTGAGTGGTTTATTTATGCGTACCTAGTACCTACCATCATTGCATCTACTTCAATGAAAGAATTTATGTTAAGTGTTTGGATGATATGATGTTCAGATTTATGGATCTATAACAAAGCTATCACTGTCTTTGGGATCAGAAGCCACAAAATATTAGAATACCCGTGACACTGCAATTAATAATATTATTTTTGAAATGTTACTGTAACTTAGAAGTTATTTTTATTAAATAACTCGTCTCTGAATGTTTCAAAAAATAATTATCTTTTTACCCTCATAACAAATTTTGGGACATCAACTATTGCAACGAACAGTTCTTTTATAAACAATGGTATCGTATTGTTTGGAACTCTGTGCATATAAGCCAGACTTGAAAAATAATTCCCGTTGCTAGGTATTTTAGCGAAATTCGTAACTTAGTTTTGGCCGCGCGCATAACTGTGTCCTGTTTTTGATTTTTTTTCTTCAATCTTAGACAACAGTACATCAAATTATTCTTCCGAAATTCACAAATGATTGCGATAGCCTTCGGTATCTTCTAACCCCATCTCTCTCAATATAATGTTAGAATCATCCAATTCGTTTATCCTTATCATCCATTTTCTCGCCCACATTCGACGTTTTTAGCGCTTTTTCATATTCTAATGTTCGTTCCGTAAAAAGGTCCAAAATCATAGGGACGCACGCAGCGATAACTTCACTTGACGTCATCTTGATTAATAATACGGTTCGAGTAAAATTGAAACGTCTGAACAATAGCTTGTTCAATTTTTGTCGTTAAAATAAAATCGTTCTGTCTGAGCGGGGGGGAATTAGCTTTCAAGTGTCATTCAACAAAGAGTTGATCAACTAAAATCGCTCTGTCTGAATGGGGCATTAATGTCGTAAGCCTAGATATCAGCAATATTACACTATTTCCTATTATTTTATTAGAGGAAAGTACTTGATCGATGTTGCGAGAGTAGTATATCTATGCTCTTACATCATCGGGAGATGATCGGGAGATCGAGATGATCATAAATGATGGAGATGATCGAGATCTTTCAAAATGTCAAATATTTTAGGCGGGCTAATAATTAGCCCGGCTAAAACATCATTATAAAACATAATTATAACGAGTTGATTGTTTGATAAAGTTCCCCACTTCAACCAGCATATGCGAGAATACTAATTTTAAATAGTATTGGTTTTAGTGTAGTCAATGCACTATTGGTGAAATGATGACAAACAAATCGCTGAAAACATTGTCCTGACGTAGAAAAAATCCTCGTATAACCATACCCTACCAGACTATTTGTCTATTTTAGGTATGGTGTTTGAAAGAGAAAGTACGAAAACAGTGTGCAATATAGCTGTGAATGAGGAATACTTGGAGCAGGTGGATGAATTTGTGTATTTAGGAAGCATGTTTACGAAAGATGGGAAGGCTGACAGAGATATTGAAAGAAGAGTAAATGCAGGTAACTCCATTAATGGAGGACTGAACGCAGTTGGCGCTAACAAAAAGTTGTCCAAAGAAGCGAAGTTAGCAGTCCACAATGGAGTGCTGGTACCTACCCTGATGTATGGAAGTGAGGCATGGAACTGGCAAAGAAAGAATGAAAGTAGATTGAATGCTGTTGAAATGAGATCCCTGAGGCGTATGTGTGGTAAAACCATGTATGATCGTGTGAGGAATGTGGATATCCACAAAGAGTGCAAGGCTGATGTAAGCGTAATGAGTAAGATCAAGAAAGGGACGCTTAGATGGTTTGGGCATGTAGAGCGAAGAAAGGAGTGTAAGGAGAATATACGATGCAAAAGTCGGGGACGCCCGAGAAAGACATGGCACGACCAAGTGAATCAGATACTTGAGTCGGGCCATGTCAAGAGTCAGAACAATAGAAGAGTATGTATGAGACGATGTATGAATGTGAATGAGGCAAGGAGTGTGTGCCAAGACCGAGTTGTTTGGCGGTCCGTCCTCTCTGCCTACCCCTGCGGGGAAACGGTGTGATGGTTAGTTAGTTAGGTTGATTATCAATGAAAAACATCAAGACCCCACATCGCTAGATGAATGTAACAGTCCATGTCCATGCTGATACAATTATGCAGTTTACGTATATTTCAGTGAGTTTGGAGTGCGTAATTACTTACGTAAACGTCATATTTGACATTTGTCACTGCTAGCGCCACGGTGACTAAAAATTGAACTATTCTGCGTACCAGATTGCGGCCAATATGCCAATATGCAATTTGCGCGAGGAATGTCACACACAGCGAAGATACGGGCTGCATGATATACCGGACGTAGTAAATACCACAGGAAAAATGAATATCTATACAAAATTACAATTTTAAATTGATACCGTTAACTTTAAGAAAACTAGGTGTGTAAATAAGTTTATTTTCCAATAAACATTCTGCTGCGGTGCCTATTTTATTATATATTGTTCTCTTTTTTATCATTTTAAGTGTTAAAATAAATTCGGTTCTCATTTTATCAAACCAATGATCAATGATGAACCAATCTCGATTATGCTATAATCTCCCGATTTCGCTTACCGTGTGTGGTGCTTTCTTTATGGTGTTTCCGCATGCGCACATCTATTGTAAATAACACGTTTAGTCTATGGCTTTGAAATGCATAGAACCATTGGCATATATCTCCTGTCTGACCTTGAAACCCATTTGAAACCGACACGCCCCACTACGTTTTTTTATAGAAAAAAAAATTGTGACTGAAAGCTCAAATCTAATTGGCTTAGAGTTTGACACTTCGCTCGAGGCCACGCGGGAAACGACATGGTGACAACAATGAAATAATATCATTTCGTGTCTAAAATGTGCTTAATAATAGTATTTGGATGATTTGTATAGCGCCGTTTTTGTGCAAAATCACCTCAAGGGCGCTTTACAAATATATAATACATTTCTACAATGATCTATGTTATTACTAACTATATATGGAAAAAATCTAACTTTTGGTGTGAACAAATTGAGGCAGAAAAGGACCCTCGAAAACTGTGGCAAAATATAAAAACTTTATGTGGAGAGAGCAACATAAAGATTGATTCCTCTCTTGAAGCGGATAGTCTTGCGACATATTTTAGGAGTAAAGTCGAAAAAATTCGGGCTCTCGGTGGGGTAGGATTGCCTTCTGTCGCAGCAACAACTCCGCTCTCTGGTAACTTCTGGTAGTATTTTACTAAATGTACTTGAAACCGAATTTGGCGTTCGAGGTGATGCACTCCAATGGAAGACATCGTACCTGTCTGGACGAGTAGCCTCAGTAACTTTCAATAAACGTTCATCACCTGAAACTCCCATAGAATTTGGAGTTCCCCAGGGTTCTGTCCTAGGCCCCATTCTCTTCATTCTCTATACGAATCGTCTTGAACGACTAATTCACTCAGCTGGCTTTGAATCACAAGGCTACCCAGATGATCGTTTGATTTTCAAGTTTTGTTCTCCGGACAAAAAAGACGTCCTTAAAAACGAGGTGGTTAGCCTCATTAACACAATCTCAAGTTGGATGTCTGTCAATAAACTTAAACTAAATCCCACAAAGACAGAATTTATGTGGATAGCTTCCCCTGGAAGGCAAGCTCTTCTTGACTTCAGTCCAATCCGTATTCAGGATACAGATATAATCCCTTCTGCAGAAATAAAATTTCTAGGTTTCACTATGGACAATATTCTTTATCTTGAATCGCAAATTTCAAGAGCTGTGTGTTCTGGTTTTTTTCTATTTAAGGCAGATAAAATCAATCAGGAGATGCCTTCCCTCTGATGGAGCAAAGTCACTCATAAATTCGTTCGTCGTCTCACGTATGGACTGTTGCAATAGTGCATTTGCCGGCCTACCTCAGAAACAAATCAATAGAATCCAGTCAGTTTTTAATGCACTTCTAAGGGATCGCCTTCACTGGCTTCGATGCCCTGAAAGAATAGAGTTTAAGATCTGCTTAATGACCTTCCAATCATTGCAAGGAATGGCGCCAGGCTATATATCGGAACTATGTATCCGACAAAACTTAAGCAATAGACAGCTTACTCTAAGGTCAGCAGATCTAGATGTTACTAATCGTCTAATCGAACTTTCTAGGTCAAATCGAGCTGTTTACTATGATCGTTCTTTTAGTGTAACAGGCCCTCTCATTTGGAATAGACTTCCCTCAGCTCTTACTAATCTCTAGAATTTGGCTGAATTTAAACGGGCTTTAAACAAAATTATTTAAAAAATGTTACCATTTATAAATTATAACTTCTTTTCAATATTTTACAATAAGCCATATTCTAAAACTTCCGATAATTGTTTGGTTTCGGTTGTCTCCTTATTGTACCTTTTTAAAGTGTCTGCTCAGAAAATTCTCATTTCTGAGCACAAACTGCCTCCTGTTTTATGTTATGTTTTAGTTTTAATATTCGTGTTTTATCCTGTCCTACTGTTATTGTTATTCTAAGTTTTGTCATCATTTTGTATAAAAGTGTATTTAGTGTTATAATATTAGATCTGTATTGGGTAAGGCACACTGTAGGAATAATTTTAAGAACCATTAATACTGAATTACCATTTTTTTAAGTTTGTTATACGAGTAGTTAAGCGCACTTGAAGTGAAATGACACTAAACTGCGCTATATAAATGCCATTCTATTATTATTATTATATGGAGATAATATACAATACCATACTTACGTGGTAGGTCACTTAAAATTAACATAAACTAATTGCATATTAGCGAAATTTAGATACAGGATATATTTTGAAAATTGGATATAATTGGACTTTCTTTCAGGAATGGTATATTTAATTTAAGGGTAAGTGTTTAGTTTAGGTAGAACCAAGCCTTTTACCCAGATGCTCCGAAAGCGCGATCACCAAACTTAGTATTTGGCTTGTGCTAAGGTTCCACCAGTCTGCCTACAGCTAATGATGTTGCTGATCTAAAAGTTGACTACCTCGGATCAATGTTTTCCGGGACGCATAGTTCAGAGATGTAAGGTGGGGCCATTTCTTTGAAGGTTTAAACACCAGCTAGCACAATTTGTACTGGATTCTTTTACGGCACTTGAGCCAGTGAGGGTTACGAAGGTGTTATGAAATGTGCGAATATTTAGAAACCCCGGTAATGAGCGGTGCTGCTGCATTAAACACTGATTGAAGTGTGTCATTTTATATTTTGGAAGGCTGGCATACATGCTATTTCAGTAAGTTGCTTGTAGAAGTTCTTCGTGATAAAGCCAGTGTAGTGCTAGCCAGTTACATACATATATTCAACTTGAGCTACATGTACTACATGCGTAAGTTTTTGTTTATAGTGAATAGACAGATTTTAGGTTATTCCGACGTAAATTAAGCGTCAGGTTTTTGCAAAACCAAAAAATGTTAAATGGCTTGTTAAAAGTGTTTTTTACCATCGCCTTCTAGGCATATGTCTTCCTCCACAACGTATAAATGTTATTTATTACATTGACCAACTTATTCATGTTATTCATTAATGATTATCCTGTTTTGTTAAATTAAATTTTTTTAAACATATGTTACGATGAGTTTTTACATTTTGCTATCCAAAATAAGCACAATCAAGTTTTGAAAAATTTCTTCAGTGTTCTTTGTTTTCATGTATTTAAATTTCTTGTTCCTTTTAAAAAGAAATTCAAATTTTAAGTCATGGGTTTTTTGGTCTCAGATTAACAAGATTCACTGACAAAGTTTCCTACTGAGAAAATTTGCTGTATAAGTTCATTTTCTTAGTCAGATGAACTTTTCCCTCAGGAAATATTTCGATATTTTTCTGCTTCAATGACATTTTTATTTTTAAAATAGTTTTTTGTGCTAAATAATAAATTGATGAGTGCAATTATATTGTTTATGGTCGCACCTTTTTTTAAATGGCCTTGAGTTTTTCTACCTTGTCTATCATCACCGCTCCGTCGGCTATATCTGTGGTTAAGTAGTGTACATACTTTTTCCGTACAAAAAGCCCAAAGATATCGGTGATATCTAGTGAGTGGTTTATTTATGCATAGAAATGGCATAGAACAATTTCCTTGTTTCGTCACAAATCGTCAGCTCCGCGAAAAGAAAAGTGAAAAGTTCGCCCGTGCGTCTTTTGGTAGTGTTTGCTGCAAATTTATTGTTAGTCACCGTAAAAATGGCGGCGAATATCGCTGTACAGCGAATAAAGAGGGAGTTTCAAGAAGTCATTAAGAGCGAAGAGGTGAGCGCCATTATTCAATAATCAAAACTTGAACTCGATGTGGTTTTCTGTCAGTTCAGACTGCAGTCACAGTGTCTCGCACGGGATTAGTGTGCGTTTGCTCTAGTGCGATTGGTCTTCGCACGTATGTATATGTATAATATTGTAGTCTTTTTCAAAATATTCTCTTTGTGACGTTTTTTTAACATAGCGTACTTCTTGATGACTTGCCTTTTAGAACCGAATTTACCAAAGCATTCGCAGCGCGATGGATCTAGGTATAATATGCAACGACATTAATGTTGCAATTTATTATTGTATCAGTTTGGGTCACAAGTTCAAGTGTCTCTTGTTTTATTTAAGATTCTATTTCTTTTAAGAGTTAGTTCACTAAATAATATAATTATTATCACACTAGATTGTTTCCAGGAAACGACACAAAGATTATAAATATATATTATTTAGCAATGATGTCTAACGAAATCGAAATATTTCGCCTAGTTTTAAACTTACTATTTTTAAATTTACCAATATATTTTTTAGGTAACATAGACAACAAGGCAATATAGCTTTATAATTCTAGTAACATACATTTAAATAACAAAAAGGTTTGTAATTGTTATTAACAATTTCATGACATTAAGGAAACATAGACAACAAGGCAATATAGCTTTATTATTCTAGTAATTTACATTTCAATAACAAAAAGATGTTTAGTATTTTTTAACAATTTCATTGTTATTAACAATTTATTGTGATGTGAAATTTCAGCTGGCAAAATGTTCCATCAAGGTAGAGCTCATGAATGACTCTTGGACCGAACTGCTGGGCGAGATCGCTGGTCCCCCAGACACTCCATACGAAGGAGGCAAGTTCATCCTGGACATCAGGGTCCCCGAAACCTATCCCTTCAACCCTCCTAAGGTATGTACCACTAACTGCGACTAAACACTGACACTGTTGCGATTGTACTTTTGTGTTATCTATGTCAGGACTTAGGCTAGGAATACACGGACAGCTACAGGCAATTGCATACTTCTCACAACACTGACGTCCGTGTATTGGCAGCCTTATGCTCCCCTTACTGCAACAGAGATATGATGCAGTGCAGGCTGTTGCCCTTGGTAATTGGACCGCAATTGAATTTAAAGCAATTTGAATGAATTGGCACAGCCGCATTCAGATTGCTTGTACACAATATCTATACAAAAAAAATAATTATGTTCATTTGTTCAAAATCTTAAATCTCCGAAAGTTCTTCACCGATTGCTTTGAAATTGCATTTGAATATGCATGTGTTTTTATATACTTTATTATATAGATGTCACCTGTGACACGTAAAAACATGCTTCTTGAAAATAAGAGCAATTTGTTGAACAAACATGCTTCTTTTGAAAAAACAGCGCCGTCTGTTGGACGCAAAAGCAACAGGGGGCGGGGTACAGCTAGTATTTGGTAGCAATCATTTGAAGTTGTATCTTCAGTGCTGTGTAAACTTATTTCTCCGTATGTCACTAATTTCTTCAGGCTCTCTTACTTGTTCTTGTTTGGTTGTGTCATGTTTGCCAGCGATCCTTTCCCCCATATTCCAACCGCCTACTATTTCCCAGTATGCCTAATGGAGATGCTGTTGTTTTTCTTTTTATAATTTATATGAATCTTTTCTAAAATAATACGTGAGCGATATTATTAAAATATTAGTTTTCCGAATACTATTTATTATATTGGCTTTAATGTTTTAAAGGACTCATTTATTTATTTTGTGCATTGGTATATTGTTTACCTTTTGTCTACTGCAGTCTCTAGCCATGTTCATGGGTAAAAAATTGATAAAAATGTCATCTATATCCTCGGGGTCAACAATTAAAATCTCTGATAATATGTGTATGTATGCCATAAATTTGGATGGTAAATTCATTATTTTGACTTTATCAACTGCAAAGTCCTGGAGTTTTCAAGTTAACTACCTTACAGCCTAAAATACTTAAAAATTTGCATTGAATACGATATTCATATAATTAACTAGTGTTTTTCAATGGATTGAAGTAATCTAACATTGCATGGCAATAGGGTATAAAGTAGTCCTCGGTCGATCATGAATGACCCGCTCATTGAAACCCGTTCACGAGCTTCCAAAGAGCGAGCAGGTTATTTTTTCATCAGCACCCGGGTCTTGCGACCCACTCTCGCGAGCTACTCTGACGACCTACTCTCATGACCTGGTTACTGGGCCCCGGAATGGCGAAGCGAGCACACATAGATTGTCAGCACCCGGTCTCACAATACACTCATGACCTACTCTCAAGATCTACTCTCACAACCTAGTTGCCGGTCACCATAGTGGCGAGGCTGTCTCACAAGATAGCCCCAGGTTCTCAAACCTATTCTTGCGACCTACTCGACATTTAAGCGACATTTTTAATTCATAATGTATAATTAAAATATACTTGCTTTAATATTACATTATGCAAAATTTTATGTACTTAGCGCTTACAAGCAAATGTTTATATATTACAGATTTTATTTTTGAATAGTCGAAATATTTGCAGCTTTCTATTATTGTGATTGAATAAAGTTTTGCGTAAAGATAATTTTTTTTGAAAAATTGTATTTCAATCTTGCATAGTTTGCGTGAATATAATAATATGTAATAAAAACGAAAGAAAACTATAAAAGCAATTTTACTAAAAATTCTTAACTATAATTAACCCATTGCGTACTGAATTGTTTGCGAAAAATCTGTGCTTTGAATACTGAATTAATGTCATTATAAAATTTGTAATTGGATCTTCTTCTACTAAATGTTGTTTATTCATTAAATGTTGAGTATGTTTTTTATTTGACATCCAATCTTAGTTTTGTTTTTGCGTAAAGAAGTAATAAATTTACCTATGTGTCTGTATAAAAATAAATAATAATACTAAAATAAGTATGGGAAATGCAGTAACAAATAAGTTCTTTTTCCAGTTTTTCAGGTTTCAAAAATTTTTGTACAATAAACCCGGAAAGAATAAAATAACACTTTGCCAACTTGACTCAATGAATGAAGAATTAAATAATCATTGTAGCTATCAAAGTTAAAGGTTGCCGTTATATATCACAAAATATTAAATTTTTTCGAAATTACTGCGACGTCAGAAATAGCCGAGCGGTGCTCGCTGTTGGAGCAAAATGACTGTCACCGCATGCCCGAGTAGCGCTTGTTAGTATGCTATGGGATAGAAACATTGATATATTTAATTATTTTATGCTTGCGTTGAATTATCTATATAAAATAATTAACCAAACCTATTGAAGGTTGTGCATATGGCGTTTATTTTGTATAATGTTGAGGGGTTATTACTACAACTAGTTAACTCGGAAGCGTTTTCGTATTTCCCATGTATGCCACCAGAACATAAGTTTTACAGTTGCACATTTGTAGCAGACGTGGATGAGGAAATAAAGTTATGGTTGTGTGTGTAACCCGAAAATGCTGATTTCTGAGTTACCTACACACATGTAGTAATTACCCCTCGATATAATTATACACAAAATCTTTCCCATATACATTCTATCCCAATGTCATTTATTTATATACATGCTACATTACGTATGGAATATCGCTAAACACTTGAATCGTGCAGTATATTGGAGCATTCTGATGAGCAGAAGTTCTCACTTTCAGAGCATAAAACAATACATCAGTTTTCCATGACTATATATAAGTGCAAGTTTTTCTCTTGTTCAACATGGATTACGTGATATATAATTTCAGATACAGTAGAACCCCGTTAATTTGAACCTCGATAATTCGAAAAAACGGGTAATTCGAAATTTTCGCCAAAAAAATATCCATAGAAAATTTTTTTCATACAAAATGGTTTTTTAATTCGAATATTCGTTAATTCGTAATTCGAAATTTATTTTTGTCCGCACACGAAAATTTGTTTGTGTAATTCGAAAAACTTCGATTTTTGCAAAAATAAATCATAAAATTTCGTAAATCTGAATCTAAAAGACAGCCATATCCGTAAAATTCCCTAAAAGTGTATTTTTTACGTGGTTATACATTGCCCTAATTAGTATTATTATATTGTAAATCGGAATCGATTTACACTGGAATGTCGTATTTTTTCCAATTTATTCCGAATATCCGAGTTTGAAGGGCTGAGAAAATTCATTTTACGCAAAATATGCTGTAGTTTTATGAATTTACACCAAATATCTGAATTCAAAGGGTCGGCTGTGACGGAATTAGAATGCTAAATTTCGATTTACGTGGAAATACGAAAATCTGAATTTAAAAGGCTGGCCGCGACGAAAATATGCCGAGAAAATTCGATTTACACGGAAATATATTGTATTTTTCGGAATTTATTATAAATATCTGAATTTAAAGGGTCGGCCGTGATGGAAATCGGCTGCGAAATTTCGATTTACGCGTAAATATATCATATTTTTACGAATTTATTATAAATATCTGAATTTAAAGGGTCGGCCGCGACGGAAATCGGCCGCAAAATTTTGATTTACGCGTAAATATATCGAATTTTTATTAAATTTACTTTGAATATCTGCGCTACGGAAATCGGCTGCAAAATTTCTATTCACGTGGAAATTAGACGTATTTTTACGAAATTTACTTCAAATATTTGAATTTAAAGGATCTGTAGCTACCGAAATCGGCCTCGAAATTTCGGTTTACGCATAAATATATTGTATTTTGCCAATATCCGAGTTTAAAGGACTGGCTGCGAAAATTTGATTTACGCGGAAATGTGTGGTATTTTTATGAATATGCTTAGAATAACTGAACTTGAAGGGCCGATCGCGACGGAAATAGGCTGCAAAAATTCGATTTAAACGAGAATAATTGGTATTAATAGAGTTTACTCCAAAGATACCAAACGAATTTGAATGGGCGGCTGGGGAACTCGATTTTCGCCATTTTTGATTACCTGTGATCTAAAGGTTTAAATATAGTTTCCCTTTGATAAAATATTCTTCCACACATAAAACAAGAAGTTGAATATGGGGAAGACTTGGTTCACATTTTGAAATACATATACACACATATAGTTGGGACCTTTACAAAGAGATTGATATAAAATCTATATAAATAAAAATGTAAATGTTCGTTTGTTCAATATCTTAAATCTCCAAAAGTTCTTCAATGATTGCTTTGAAATTTTGGCACAACGTTGCATTCGAATACGTGTGTGTGTTTTACATACCTATATTATATAGATGTTACCTGTGACAGGTAAAAACATGCTTCTTTTGAAAAACAGCACCATCTGTTGGACAAACATGCTTTTCTTTGAAAAAATGCGCCATCTGTTAGACGGAAAAGTAACACGTGCAATTGTTTCTCTATCTGCACAGACAGACTGAGTGGGGTACAGTTAGTATTTATATAAAATTATCAGAAAGCAGTGCCTTTCACGCCGAACCTACTTGAATGGCGGGAAAGGCACTGCTGGTAGAACTACCCTTCCCGCCGGAAGTGTCTTAATTCAAGGTTTAACATTACTTAATATGTGGTCTAACATGTGTGAATTTGCATACATATTGTGAACAGTATTCAATTGTGTTAAATTATTAAAAGAGCAAAAATAGTTTTAAATATTAGTTGGGTTTTTCCTTGATGGAAAATTGAAATCACTGAAAATAATAATCTTTTTTGTTTTTATGTAATTTTACACTTTCGCTGATATTTTGTCATAAAATAAATTATATATTTCCGATTTTGTGAATGAATGGAAAAAATATGCACTATTTATGTGACACTTTCACTTATAAATGTTTGCTAATAGTTTATTTTCATGGAGTCCAACATGGCATGGTAGTAGTTGAGTTCCTCCTCCACAACGGCCTATATCCTCCAGTATGAGCAACCAAAAGCGGTTTCTGGCTGCGCGGGGGAGAAGCGGTGGTTGCTTGGGACCGTAGCGCTTCACACAGATATTATGATAAATTAATTATAAAACAGTGTTTTCGATTATAAAAGTCGATTTAAGAGCGTTGTTTTCGCGGACGAAATTTCGACTCCCGCAAAAATAATTATTGTCCTGTGTCCCTCTCTAACGGAGCGTGCAGCGGGGAACGGAGAGGGAGTACCTGGCTTTTAGTACGGCTGACGTTGCAAGCGATCAAAAAAAGTTAGATAATATGAGATTAAATAAAAAAGAAATTAAGTTCAATGCTTGAATATTTGCACGAAGTCGGTGAAATGTCCCTTTCGTTTAGTTCATTCCATTAGCAGACACAGCCATACAAGGGCTTCCGACCTATTCTTTAATAGTATTGGTATATGCGCATGTACACGTTAGGCACTGACAATATCACGCATTGAAGGCCAGTAAAAGAGAAAATGCTTTTTTTCTTTTGTGCGTGAATATATTTGCATCAAAACGGGGAATCACCCTTTTGTTTAGTTCATTTAAATTAGCCGATACGTGTATTATTGTAGGAGATACGGAAATTGTACACGTGCTACTGTGGCAGCTGGCCACAGACGAAATTATAATAATAGTAATAATAGGTGTATAAGTTTATAAATTAGATAAGTACATAGAATTAACAGCAGTAAATAATATTATATGAATAGTAAGTAATATAATTGTAGAGAATAGAAATTTACACTTACTTAAAATTTGTGTAAGTGCACCGGTAAAGGCCTTACCGTTACTGTTGACATAATCTTTTATTTTTTAATTTTTACATTACCTTTGAAATTTTTTTGTGAATCACATTTTTTCTTTATTTTATCTGGAAGAAAGTTATAAAGTCGTGTCGCTGTGTATATAATTCCGAACACGCACTGACTTTATCACTGGGATTTTGGTCGAGATTATTTTTAAGTGTTGTGTAAGAAGAATATTATGTGAACAAAAAAATTAAGTAATACAACTATAAATAAAAATAACCATAAAAATAGCAGCACAGTAATAAAACAATAACAGCAAGAATAATAGCATCAAGCATATTTTATTAAAAATGTTCAATGAATCGGTATAATTATTTCCGTCCATTCTAGGCAGTGAGAAATACATTTATGGTAGTTAGTCCCAGATTTTTTATACTGAAAAAAATCCTATTTTATAATCTACACAATACATGTGCACAAGGTAAAAATAAAATAAAGTCGGACAGGTAGTAGCTGTATAGTAAGAACAGACTCCAATATAAATAAGCAAATAAATAATTACATAAATAAATAAAAACTCTTTTTCCGGTGCATACTGGGTGGCTTACCACGTATCCACTTTCGACCTAAAACACAAATAACATTTTATAAAAATCAATAACGTAAGTACCCTAATTCATAACCTAATTATCATTGTTAAAAATGCTCAAATAATGATTACTTATCCATGTTGAATGAAATAAATTATTTGGGGATGCTTCGGTTAAAAACTGTGGAGTTTAAAAATAATATTATTCGTAAACAAAGTAACAAATTCGTCAATTATATGTCCGCGCGGGCTGACTGCGAGCGAATGTCCGACTAACACATATACATACACTAGCAATAATAATAAAAAATGAAGGACGATTGACGTATGCATGTATTTGTTAGGCGGGCGATCTCTCCCGAGCCCCTGCCCCCCGGCCCGTGCTCCACCTACCCTAGCCAGCCCGACTCAAGAAAGTGCGAATGAGACAATAACAAAAAAGCTAGTTAAATATACGTTGAATTTGTGGCCACCAAATTCGGCTTTTGAAGCAAATAAAACTTTTTTCAGTGAAGATTCAAATTTTATTGTATAGTTCATTATATGCCTGAGACGGGATATGTGAGATTTTTTCAAAAAATATCTTTCATTTGGTCACAAAAAATTGCCAAAGATGCCTCGTAAAATCATGTAAAATCGTCATCTTCTGGGGCCTATATTCTATAATTTAAGGCAAAAATCGAAAATCTGATCCATATGCGTACTTTATATATACCATGTCTTTTAACTAAAAAAAAAAAAAAACAGTTTACTCTAGTATTTTAGCCGTAAATCCAAATTTAAATTTTGTATGAAACAGGCACCGCAGCCGTTCCTCTTAATTGTTGTAATTTGACTGTGAGAGACCGATCTTTAAAAAGGGATAACACTTTAAACTTTGGAAAAGATTGTATTCAACTAGAACAAGAAACATGCTTTTTTTCATATTTTATAAAACATTTGAAATGGAGTCCATCTTGTTCATTTTTCTTCATCTTTGTCTCTCCAGTAAGGTGGCATTTTCATAATATCCTATGTTCTCTAATGGTTCCAGTGCCTCTAATGCCACTCTTTTGGAGCTCATCTATAAGTAGTACAGTTGTTAAAAGGTATTAAAAATAATGCATAATGGAAATGAACCTTGGTTCATCAGAATGTTGAAGAATTGAATAACGGTCGATGGACCTAATCCTAAATCTCTATATTTAGCTGGAACAGAATTGGCTCCATCCAGTTCACATACCCTCCTGTCGTTGTTCCCACCCTCAGTTTACAACTCTGTATCTGATGGGTTTTCCTATAATAAATTGTTTGCATCTGTGTTTTCCATAATATGGGATCATCGCTTTGTCAAAAATATGGTTCTTTCAGTTTGCTCTCCATGCCTAATTTTATAGGAACATGAAAATCACAATTTTTTCCATTTGTTTTGGTAAAGGGAGTATTTTCCACATCCTGTCCTTTTGTCCGTCATCAAAAAATAATTCTGCTTCAGCCCTCTTCTGGCCTTCTGGCAAATTATTGAAATAAATGTTATCTTCCTCACCGAATTTCAGTTGTCAAAGAAACAACACTTCTTGGAGGCATAAAGGCAATACTAACCTGATTTTTAGAAGAAACATTCAATGAATCATTCTCCAGCATTGATATAAAATCGCCCAAAGTCATACCTGTAACATATAAATAATTATGCATAACAATATACATATGTACTTAAACATAAAAAATATAATCTGACGATATTTAAAAATGTGTAGAGTGATCGCCTATTGCTCTTCTAAAAGGATACACGTGTTTGCTATTCGATAAACACTAAACGATTAAAAGATTATAAAATCAGCCAAGTTGTATTTACACACACAACATAGAATATAAAATAATTACATGAAAAAACATACACTTAGTAAGACACCACTTTATTTTTTAATCAATAACGATAGCCAACCGGGTTTCGCTTGTCCCAAGCTTCATCAGGGCTAAATATCAACTGCTGATATTTAGCCCTGATGAAGCTTGGGACAAGCGAAACCCGGTTGGCTATCGTTATTGATTTAAAAATAAAGTGGTGTCTTACTAAGTGTATGTTTTTTCATTCAATATGTCACACCCCAAAGTATTTGCTTCCTTCGAAAAAAAAAAAAAAAAAATTACAGTTGAATTTTGAAAATCTGGCTATCGGTCAAGAGGTACTACCGTCATTCTAGAACAACACTGACATAATATGCAGTCACAAATTAAAAAATACTCTTTATAGTAACTGATGCATAGATAAATCAATAGTCTTAGATACGTTACTGAGACAACGCACATGGTTTCACTGAACTAGGTCTAGTGTACATACTTTATTGGCCTGTTCAAATACATATTCTTTGAATTGCTTTTCTTTGTATAAGCAGTGCTAAATTTTGTTGTTCGATTAGAATGAATATAACATGTCTTGTATTTTTATAATGTCATTGGAAAGATGTTGTAATTTTTCAAGTTTACTAGCATTCGATAGGTAAATTTCTTTTGAAAGGCAATGGTCGTAAGGCAAATATTTTTTTCATAAATACTTTCAGCTTCACAAATCCTACTATTATAATATCCCATGATATTTCTCAGGTCTGCTCTAGTACATAATATATATATATGCTTATCAGAGGTGGCTCTAGGGGTCCAGAAGTGGAAGGTAATCGAAAAAAAAGAGAATATTATATGTTTTTACACATTGAAAATCTTGCTAATGCGTAGTGAATATTATAATAACACCAATGAATGTAATTAATTTGCCGGTACTTACCTCTTCTGAAGCCGGTAGTACAATATTGTTTAATTTAAGATTATTTATTTAATTATTTACACATATAACTAATTAACGGTTTTTTTCCTTTTTAAAGATCTTTTCCTATTATTCCAACCTCAGTCCATTGTTTATAAGTAGATTTAAAAAGCAAACAATGAAAGCAAAAGTACCTTTATGTTCACTTTATTGCACCTGCAAATCCACTGACAAAAATTATAACTTAACTCATTTTAAAATATCGTTTTTAACCTCTTTATTTTTCACTCTTGTAACATAAACTAATTGAACCTTTATTTGAATACTTTTGTCATGATTCAATGAATTGTTTACGATTTCTTTCAATACAATATGTACAGAATTTGACATTTTAAATTATTCCATGCAAATTATGTCAAAAATGATAAATTTTATTTCGCAAACTAATATTCAAGTTCAAGATGGCTATCGTTCATCACACAAAAAACTTTCTACTTACATTTTTTCACATCTCCTATCTAATACCTTAATAATCTTAGGTCGTAGATATCTCTATCTCTCCGCATTCATGTCCGAAAACCCATTAAAAATATTTTTTGTATGATACTGAGCATACCTCATACATGATAGTGTTTACCTCCTCTGTCTGTATAGCAAAGAGAAAGAAAGGAGATGGTTTTGGGACAAAATTTAAAGTGACCCAAGGTATATTAAATAGCTTCTCATTTGGATGCTAAATTGCACTGGAACAAATGGAAAAAACGTATGAATCTACAAGTATATTAAAACTAAATTAATAATCGGGTAGTTCGTTAAATCCTTTTTTTTATGTTAATTTAAAATTTTCAAAATATTCAAATTGCGCCCCATGTTGAAAATCACTGCAGTAGAGAAAGGTGCTGCGCTTAATATATGTATATTCTAACTTTGCTGTATAATGTAGCTGTACAATATAAATACATTCAAATGCAGCGTGCCGTTCACTGATCAAACGCATTGTACGTATAGTTGTGCTCTATCATATAGTGTCATCTGTAATGTTTCTAGCGCAAGTTGTACTGTACTGTGTGTGTATGTTTGTTTGCAGGTTAAATTCATAACAAAGATCTGGCATCCGAACATCTCGTCGGTGACGGGCGCTATCTGTCTTGACATCCTGAAGGACCAGTGGGCGGCGGCCATGACGCTGCGCACAGTGCTGCTATCGCTGCAGGCCTTGATGTCGGCCGCCGAACCCGACGACCCGCAAGACGCCGTGGTTGCCAAGCAGTACAAGGAGCACTTCGACATGTTTCGGCTCACAGCCAAGCAGTGGACACACATCTATGCTGGCGGGCCCTGCAATAACTCCATCTTTGAGGAGAGGACAAAGCACCTCACTGACATTGGCATCGAGGAGTGCCAGGCTGTAGTTGCTCTTTCCACTTGCGATTGGGACATGCAGAGAGCCACTGAATTTCTCTTCAGTTAAACTAACACAAGCCAACCAACAAACAAACGAACTGTTAATTTCCAGTCCTTTGCCAACTTGTTTTTTCTTATTACACTTCTATTTTATATCAAAAGCTATATTAAATAATTACTTTGAGTCACTATTAATTCTGAATAAACGTAATATATTTTCAGTATCAATAAATGGCAGAATCACTTTTGCCATATTTATCTATCACTACCGGTTTCTGAGGTGTAAATAAATTTTATTATTATTATATTATTAACCACTCGGGTGATGGCTACCCAAATTTAGGTAGATGATTTTTATGAATTATAAATTTCCCAATTTTAAAAAAAAAGATAAATCCTAAAATTATGGGATAAATGGGGAAATTTAGGTGGATTTATACTTTAAAACGCAGTAAGCAGTTCATATATTTCTGTATTCATATTTGGAAATATGATATTAATTAAATCAACACCTGGAAATCTCCATCACACGAGTGGTTAACATTGTCTGTTTAAAGGTATCTGTTTTGATATCACTGAAGGATAAGTTTTTTGTTGCCAAATTGTTTTGAATATCAAATTTATTTGTTTCCTAATAATAAATTAAATGGAAATATGCAAATTCTACCGCCGGTGCCGGTTAATGTGGTCACATTTTTTACATTTGTTCTTTTAACAGATAAAGGCTTTTTTTTTAGTAAACTATAAAAAAATTGTAATTCAGAGATGCAGTGTTTTTTCTCTTTTCAATAGTACTTATTATTTAAAAGAAAAATAAAATATAGTAGCAGTAAACACAAAAACAATAATTTATTGTCAGTTATCAGTTAATTCTAAAATGTGGAATTCCACCCTTTAAAGCAATTATTCTATTCTGTTATTAAATTTTACGGAATTTTCAGTAGTGCCAGCATTTTGGCAATAATAATTTTGAATTACTAAGCGACATGTTGATTCTAGAGTGTGGTGTAACCTGTATATATACCTATATGGCCGTCTGACTATGCCGCAAGACCAGGGAACACATGAACCGGCGCCCGCTGTATTTATATGTGGCGAGTTTTATAAGTAAATCCATACAAATATCCTGTAGAATAATGTAAGTGTTTGAATAATACAAGGCTGTGCACCTTCCACTGTAATTGTTTTGCTGTTAGCATCCTTGATTATGTGGGATGTTTGAGCAAGAATCATTTTATTTCAAGATGGATGGATAGTGTGTTGTGTTAAAAGTAACTATAGTTTTGATATCATTTTGGATAGTTTCAGTATAGTGAGGAGGGTAAGCATTACCTCGCATTTCTTAAAACTCAAGAGTTCTCCTTTGAAGTGTGAATGAGTATTTTTTATCAAGAAACAAAATTTAGAATTTTTTTAATGTAATAACTTTGTGTATTTTGTTTTCTAAATTAGTCGTTTAATTTTTATTTTTTTTATTTTGGTGTTGCAAGGTTGTGCTAAACTTTAAGAAACGCCCTTCCATTTGTAAAAGCTCGTTTCATTGATACGGTGATATTCTTAATTCCATGCAATATCTTAAGTTTTATGTGTTTTTAAATACAACAAACATTATGTTCAGTTATTTCTTGCCATTATTCCTGTTTTGCTGATTTTATGGAGCAGGCTGTCCACACGCTCGATTATTATAAAATTTAATACATATACGGCACCGAGGGTTTGCCGTTGCCACTCCTGAGTGTATTGTTATGACTCCAAGCAGACTCCATAATCTTTAGGATAGGATAGAAATACTAGACTTCATTGTTTCGTATATATTCTGCTTCTCACGCAGTGGTGCAAAACCTTATCCCGGTATTTTGCAATACATATTATAAACATCATCATGGTTTTCTTCCTGGAAGTACCTATTTTCTTTTTATTATGTAAAGATGCAAAAATGTTTATAATATATGTAGAAATATCGATTAATGAGGAAACAATAAATTATATTTAAAAAAATTAAAAAACAAAATATGCTTTTATTTAATACTACTTCATGAGGGTACATGGTTATAACTGACATCAAATGGGCTGGTGCTCAATAGATAGGTACTAATCTACTACTGCCCATGGTGTCAAACAAGGCAGACAGGTAATTCAAATTGTGGTCAGAGTACTGCAACAAGAACTGTCAAAGTCGAACTATAGCATCCTCAATTGAAGAGCGTGTTTTCTAAACCACGCTCCTCAATTCCGTGGTTGAGGAGTAAGGCTCTCGACTTGCAAACCGAAGGTCGCAGGTTCAAATCCCGGCGCACGTAAGTAGTGATGTAGACCCGGGAATATTCCCCGACCTGAAATAAATTCCCGAAAATGGGGATTTTATTTTTAATAAAATGGTTTCTAAACTTCTCTTGGATGCTTTATTGAGTGTTAGCATGTAAAGTAAGCCTGCAAACATTTGCAGTAAACGAAGCTGCCTCATCTTTACCTCGTGATATGAAGAACAGCCTGTTGGACGATGATGTTTACTGGACAAGAGTGACATCATTAGCCGATGTTCTGCGACCGATTGTTTCCTGGATTACACAGCTAGAGGGAGACGATCCACTAACACACAAAGCATTGTATGCTTTTGAGGATATTGAGAGCAGTCTAAGTAAAACTCTTCCAGCGTCTCTACTGTCACATGCCGAAGAGAAGCAAATACTGGAAAAGGCGGCGCAGCGCAAAGAATTTGCTATTGCTCCAATACATCTGGCTGCTGCCCTACTAGATCCAGGTTCCCAAGGACATCTGCTAAGCAACGCACAGCAACTTGAAGCACTTGAATTCATTGACCAAGTAGCAAGTCATATGGAGACTGTTGATAGTGCAAATGTTCTTGTTGATTTAGCCAATTATAGGGCTAAAGAAGAATCATGGAGCAAGGCATTCCTATGGAAGTGTGTTGATAAAATCACGCCAGTGACCTGGTGGAAGGGGATGTGCGGATGTTCTGATTTGTCACAGGTTGCCATAAGAATATTGACTGCTCCCATTACTTCAGCAGCCACTGACAGATCTTTTAGCACGTTTAGTCGCATTCATACAACACGGAGGAATCGTCTAACAACTCAAAGAGCAGGGAAAATAACATTTGTGGCACACAATTGGAAACTTCTTTCCTCTGAAAGAGGCTCTCAAGTTGCTCCCAAGAAAACCCTTTCTTCCACGGATGAGCAGATTGCTTCGCATCATAACGTTTCAAACCTATCTGGTACTCGCAAACGCAAACATCCAATTGACTGTGCTGAGGAAGAAGAAAACGTAGATAATCCTGATTCGGCAACAACTTCGTCCGGGTCGGATGAAGAAGAAGAAGAAGAATATGAAGGTGAAAGTTGTAATGATCTGCCCTTTTCAAACTTTTCCTTCTCTTCTTTCTACGATAAATTTTCTTTAAGTCCCATAGGTAACTTTTCCATAAGGCTTTGGTTATGTATATATCCGGGGTAGGAATATCCTCCCTGCCGTCTTTACAAGCCTTTGCCCCTCTCTTTATTACACACCCCTTCAAGTGTGTGCACCCTAGTTTGCCTACGTGTTTTACGACCTTGAACGTAATTATTTCACGTGACGGTTCTGTATTAAAAGGTTTCACCGAACGTTGTGTTGGTTTTTTGTTTCTCGGTATAGAAACCTAGTTATCAATTGTATGTGTGTGTTACCCCTCTGTTCTTTTGAGATAGAGTGAGTTGAATCCATTACCGCTGTGTTTTAAAGCCATTTCATAAACCTTATTTTTCTGAGTCGCCTGCTCTTCAACTAGCTACGTGATTCTACCTGTCATAGGGTAATGTGAGTATAATAAAGTGTTAGATTTTATATATGTGATAAACATACGATAAATTTATGGTGTTAGTTGTCGGCGCCATCCATGTATATATTTTGGGAGAGAAGGGAGAGGAACGGGAATGAATTTGTTCAAGCTAAAGTTGGCTCCTCCTCTTTACCAAACAAAACCGATGGATGATAATTTGAACAAGGCGATCGATATCTGCGTGTATGTATATCCGAACCGGCCGGGTCTCCCCTTGTTCCAAATTGGCAACCGTCACGCCAGAATAAAGAAAACCAGGTTTCCTCACCAATTTCAGAAATGCCCCAACCTCATTGCACCTCCAGGAAAATCTACTTTACTGAATGTAGAAGGGGAAAACCATGACATCCCTTGTCACGAATCTAGTCGCGAAAATGTGACACGTAAGGTCCTAAGTTACATGCCACCTCTAGAAAACGCTGTAAGTTCCTCGTCGTCGGGAATTTACATCCCTTTCTAGGTCAATAACATAGATAACACACGACGATCTTGTCGACATTTAATATGCTTCTATCGATAGGTTGTGTGCCTATCCATTCAGCCAATTATCATGTGAGATATATGTAAGGTTTACTCGAAATGCCAAATTTAGGATGAGGACTGTCTGTATTTTAACATTTGGTTCCAGTAATTATTTTATGAGGTTACTAGCATCCTCGTGTATTAGGTATGGGTAACTTCTATTGAATACCTATCCTCTCAGGTAGGTATAAACGGATAATTGGTTTGATTTTGGTATTTAATTTTATGAGACTGCCTACCTCTCGAAAGGGACCTGTTGAGAAAAGTTGTTCGGTTGGTAGTTTTATTTCGGAGATTACCATCTCCCCCTTTGACCCTGGATTTGTTCTTGTGTATTGCAATTTGTAAATTAGAAAGTCAAACAATAGATGAAAGTATTCATTTTTGTTCTGTCTGGTTGCATCCGATCGCTTTCTATTCGGGCGGTCATACACTAGCAAAACTCCCCCTTCGACTGACTGTACACCGCGCCCCGGCCTACATATGAAAAGGTCATTGGCCCGTCTCCCTTTTTCAGCTGATAGATAATCTGATTGACACATTCCCTTTTGAAACATTACTTTGGCGGCAGGGGCTGTAAACTTGGTTTCTGTTGTTCTGTCGCATCCGTCCTTTAAAGGGTCCTCTGAAATTTAATAAATAATATAAAAACTCACCCAGTTAGTCATCTCCCAATCTCAGCGTGAAGCCTACCTGGTTACACACTAAATAGCTAAATCAGTTTAGTTTTACGGTCTCCTCCCTACCGGCATTCCATTACATTAATCTTTTTCTCCTTTTAGCGAAATCCTTGCAATTTGTTCAATTTTTGATTCCCTCCCTAAGCCTATAAAAGGGTAATTAAATAATTCTGTAACCAAAATTGTACCTCCCTAATCTCTGTCAGGATTCGAACCCGAGTTTTATGATTTGTTTGATTCTCTGGTTTACGGTCTCCGTGGATAGAACACCATCTCGCCAATTATTTTATTCCTCCCTAGCTCGATCAACCGATATGATAAACACTTCCTGCTGCTAAATACGTTCACTTTATTTTTAAAACGCAATTATTATTATTATTATTACTGTTATTTCTATGTTTTTAAAACAAGTAATTTAGTTTCAACTATTTACGAAATCACATTTAATTTAACATATTTTATATTATAATCGCGATCGCACAACTCTTAGCGCCGCTGAGGTGATTTTTCACAAAAAGGCGCTCTACAAATTATCCAATTATTTCTATCCTCACTGAGTACAACCACTTTCACTTCACACAAACACCGGTTCAATAATATTTCACTTTAATTCAATATTCAACAATGCTTTCTAACACCATCTGAATTCACTGATTAACTGTAATTTCACACATCACTTCTGATTTGTATCGATTTCTCGGAGCTGTCAACGTATCCAAGTTCAAAAACCGACTGTTTGTCCTGCAATCTCTGCTCCCTTCCCGTGGGAACGTGTTTACGGCCTGCCTGTAATATATCTTCTCCCAGTCTAAACAAAAAAATTTTTGGAGCACGTTCGTCTCGTTCATTCATGTGAGTATTAGAATCATCACAAAGTGGAAGCAAAGTTGATAGTGTCAGTGTCCAATCGGTATCATCAGATGAACAGTAACGATCTGTGAAGTTGTGTCATTTTTACAGTTTTACGATTGATTTTTTATATGTACCGTTTACTAGTATAAAGTGTATATAGGCTACTAATACTGTACAGTATACAATTATATAGAGATACTACTCACTTAAAATAATTTTGATCGGTGTTTTTTTTGTTATTTTTCTCTTGGATCCTATTCCTATATATATGGGAATAGTTTTTATGGATCTATCCTGCTCTATATGTACAATATGTGTGTATATTTTATTTTTTATTTAATAAATATTATTCTTTTTGAGGTATTATGTTGTTAAAATCAAAATTCCCCATCCAGGGGAATATTCCCCAGAAATAAATTCCCGGGAATTTATACATCACTACACGCAAGTAATTTTTATTTTTTTTTTGTTATTTCACAATTTACTAATTCAAAATAATACATATATATTATACCTGCGGCACTTTCCAGAGTGGAAGATACTCTCAGTATCGCCCTGGTGTAAGACCACCATTCAGAATTGAAAAGTTTCTTGAAATGGCTTTAGCCGTATTTGGTGATCAGATCTGAATAGTCAGGTACTCCCCCACCTTCCTCTTCTCCATCTCCTTCCCCTCCCCACTACCATCAGCCTCACAACATACCCCAATTGCGGATGCCATAGTCTCACTGGCTCCAAACAGTTGAGTCCCTCCTCACAGCATCTCCAAAGATGACATAGGCCTTGAGAGAAATTATTTTCCTGTATAGGGTTAGTGTAAAAAAAAGCCTTTTCGACCCTCCCAAAACCTTGTCAGCAGACAACAGACTGTGCAATAAATGATTGGATAAAAATGTGTAGCTGCTGTGTGGAAAATGAGATAGTTTGTTTTTCTTTATAAACAAGTTGTACCTCCAAAATTGCCTGCTGTAGAAATAGATAGTTTAGATTTTGTTGAATATCGAAACAAATTTTAATGGTACATATTTGGAACCTGCACAAGCTTTATTTTAAAGAAATGTAACGCTTTGCTTATGTAGCCTGTAAGCCGTTCAGAGATCGTTTTTGTCGTACAAATCAGTGAAAATCTGTTGAATAAGTGTCGCCACTGTAAAATTAAAGGTAAAATTGCTTTTCATTTTGTTATGCTACAAATCTGCATGTGGGCTTTATTCCGACGAATCCCACTGTGCGGAAGCATATTTTGTCAGAATGGTCGTAAAAGTGGCCAGCCTATTTGAGTACATCTTCTGATAAATCGGGAGTAAATTCTCCCAAAATTATGATTATATCAGGTGTGCAAAATTCTTGGAAATACAAATTACACAATTTTGATCACACATTTATTCGGAAATATTTATTTCCTTATATTATTTGGATACCGTATTTTGTCTTTTGCTCACTCGAAATAGAGTTATGTATTAACCAGTCTGTACTTAGAGTTCGACCCGGTACGTTTACCTACCTGCTCAAGGGATTAGTACACAAGTATACGGTGACCGTCCTGCATAAATCTTAAGACAAGCTTTGGCTGACTACATGACAACTATATGACAAATTGGTGGAAACAATACCAGAAGGATACCACAAGTATACTGATCGCAGAAAAAACCATTAAATTTAATATAATTTTATATTTCTGAAGGTGATTCTGCGCTATGGTAGAAGTAAAAAAGATAAATAACTTTTTTCGAAAAATGTACCATCATGTAGAATCACCTCTCAAAGTTAGTGCACTTTACCACTAGATACATTGTGTGCCCAAACTGCGCCCGTCGTATGTGCGCTGTCCATCTATTTTCAAAAAATAATAATGTGGTTAGTAAATGCGTAAATAAACATGTATTAATTTAAGGTTTTAGGTTGTGGAAAAATATTACAACCGAAGTAACAAAACATGTAGAATATTTATCATCCCCAAAGGGTTAATAGATAATTCTGGACGAAAGTAGCATTGTGTAGTTTCCCTCAAATATTAACTTTCTCTGCACTTATATTTTTTACACATTTTAAAATCAAAGCAAAGCGTGTTAATAGCTTTGTTGCACAATGCTTTTTCAGATTTTTCTGTTTCAAATCTTTTTTTTGAGAGTTGTTAATACATATTATCTTCAATGATTAAATATTACAATGTGAGGTTTTACTTAATAAGTTATTCCACTATAAAAATATTTAATATTCGTCCTAGATTTGCAATGGATAAAAATAACTGACCATATCTCATCTCAGGAAGATGTGTAAAACATATGTGAAGTTTTGAAGAAACTCGCAGTGTGATTACGTTTAATTTTGATAAAACTTGAAATATTTTAACCATTTTTACAATATGCATGTTCGAAGTTTTGATTTTTTAAATTGTGATTTCAAAAAGCTTTTTCTGCAGAAAACAATTTTTAGCTCAAGGAAGCATATATACTTTTGAAAAAATGCTCCTCAATTAGGGTATATTATTACATGACTGATCTTGGAGCTTTTTGGAGAAACCCAAACAGTTGGGTTGGATATCTCTAAAGCCTCCATGCATAGAGTCTGGCACGTAGATTGTGGACTTTCTCAACCATCCAGACCGTACTTGACTGCTCTTCTTCCTCTCCGCACAAGGGGTTCCACAAGCACATAACATGAATTCGTTTGCAACAATTTTATTTTAATACATTACTCTACTGGTTTCAGAGGTGACCTTTCTTCATCACGAGATTATTGAGCCATTTTGACAAAGTTTGTAAATTGCTTTTACATATTTAAATGGTTATTGCTTATTCTCATTATAATGAGGCATAATATTACAATGTTTAATATCCAGTCCCCGCATGATGCATTGTGTTAACAATAATAATGCACGTCTTTGGTTCGCACTGACTATCTAAGATACTTTATCTATCTTATAGGTTACAGGTGTCTTTGGTGGAAATGAAGTACAAGGATGTATTGGAGAAAATATATTTTTATTTAAATAATTTATTATAATTACAATTCTAATATCACAAGATACATTTTAGATTACAAGTAAGAATATAATAATTCATTCATTTTTCTTGCAGTCTATTTTGGCATAATTTCCATTGGGGGAACTTAATGCGACAATTGAGAAGAACTTTTTATGATACTAGAAAGATATTGAACCGAAATCCTCCTGGTTCAAAGTCAAGTGTTAGACAATTATTACACCATGGCTTTTCTTTCTTTTACAATTAGATTATATTCTTCAGTACATTTTAAAAGATTCATTCATTTTTAACACCTGTATTTATTCATATAAAAATATATTGATAAAAAATAATATAATTTAAAAGAAAATTGTCTAGAATTGCTAGAGTGCTCTGGCACTCAACGTCTCTTTTATTGGTGTCATTATTTGTGGCACTATTAGTGCAACGGCAAAAATAATGATTAGGGTCAATCTGGTTTGCCTTCCTGAGGCACTACTACCTCGGCTAATCTTTCAAATTAATTCTTTAAAAAATAATTTAATAAAATCCATAATGACAAAGCAAGTTATGTTGAACGGGTGAAGCCGGACTTGGCAGGTGAAGCCAAAAGACATGATTTTTTTTGCAAAATGGGTTTTTGCGAGGACGTAATGCGAAACACTGTCCATTTAGTGCCCGTACTCCTATTTCATACACAACTTTTTTGAATAATTTTAAAATACAAAAATTTAATGTAATTCAAATATGTGTTCAATAATGGTAATGTACTTCAAATGATCTTAAAAGGTTGAATTATTTAAATTAATTTATTATGATTATTTTGTCAATCCAAATCCCCTTGGAAACTTAAAAAAGTGTCCGGCTTCTAACCGTTCGACGGTATATTTAAAAAAAATAATTTCCTTTTGAGTTAAGAAATTTACAAAACATTGTATTTATGAAACCAATTGAGGAAGAAGACATACAGCAAGTTGATTGAAACAAGTAATTTGACTAGAAGAAAATAAATGATTTTTGAAAAGGATCCTAAAATTATACAATTGAATTAAAAAAAAAATTCATGGTTGGGTTTTTACATTGCTCCAATAACCAAATAGTAACCGATAACTAAGTGTAAAATTCACACATGAAAACAAAAAATCGATTAAAACAATAGCTCTGAACCAGTCTGAAAAGACACACCTAGTTTGTCAATTAACTTTCATGTATAGTGTCATATTTACACACTTACTCAACACATTTTATTTGGATTCAATCCGAATCAAACAATGAGTTAGTCAGTATGTAATAGTATTTGTTGAACCCTCTGACTGTAGGTGCAAAGCATTTGAATACAATCTCTAGTGTGGTTTCTTACTCTAATTAATTATAGCAGAAATATGTGCAATGGTAATTTTAATGGTGATAAATTTTTTAAATATTCTTGTTGTTTTATATAATCAAAAATTTAAAATAAGTTGTGCTTCACAAGGTTACATATTATTTCATTACATAATAATGTTAACCGGTCAGCAACGTAAGCAGATATACACGATAAAATAACGATAGCAGTCAAGTACAATAAGCGTGTTTACACGTCAACGCGTGTGTTTCCACAAAAATCGTCATAACTCCGTTATTCTTCTAGTGACATCCCTAAAACAAAAAGTAGAATATTTGTATTGAATGAAGCTTCACATCTCTATTCAAAGTTATCCATAGAAACCCGTAAAAAGACCTACTCAGTGGAAGCAAATTTTACCCGCCAAATCGTAAAACCCGCCTCCCACATATCCCAGTTTTAATTATTTTTTTAAAAATATATTTTGTATGAAATGGTCAAAAAGTGAAGTGACAGAATTGTTTATTGTACATTTGTACGATGAAATAAGTGTTTTTTTTACATTATCCGTGATTTTAGTATCGTTTTTACATAAAACATTACAGGTGAGTCATTTTTACAATTTTTTCATGTTTCCATTCTAAATTTAAATATTTACAAATGTTAATATTTATTTATGATACAACAATTTGAAAGCCTATTTTGTAACCTTTCTAAAACAGTTTTTACTATTCGGCTCCGTTCAGTAATGTTTCATTTATAGAGCTTTGATTGTGAGGCGGTAATAACACAACGTTTTCGTGAAATTGACATTTCGGTAAAGACATTTTAGCTTCAAGTTCGCGAAAAGTCGGAGGGGTTAAATCTAAAATAAACTCTGCACAGGTAATGTGATCGCGCGCTGCATATTCAACAGTCAAAGGTTAAGACTGGTAATTTAATAAATAAACAAAAGCATTTCTAAAGAAGTATAAATTATAATACAATAAATACAAGACCTCATTTTTGGCTCAGGAATTTTTTTACATATGTGCATTTTTTTAAATAAATTTACGTGAAATATTTTGTACAATGAACAATTCAATAGAAAGAAAGATAAATACAGTAGAACCCCGTTAATTCGAACCCCGATAATTCGAAAAAACGCGTAATTCGAAATTTTCGCCAAAAAAATATCCGCAGAAAATTTTTTTCATACAAAATGATTTTTAATTCGAAATTCGTTAATTCGTAATTCGAAATTTATTTTTGTCCGCACACGAAAATTTGTTTGTGTAATTCGAAAAACTTCGATTTTTGCGAAAATAAATCATAAAATTTCGTAAATCTGCATCTAAAAGACAGCCATAACGGTAAAATGCCGAAAAGTGTATTTTTTCGTGGTTATACATCGCCCTAATTAGTATTATTATTTTGAAAATCGGAATCGATTTACAATGGAATGTCGTATTTTTTCCAATTTATTCCGAATATCAGAGTTTGAAGGGCCGAGAAAATTCGTTTTACGCGGAAATATGCCGTAGTTTTATGAATTTACATTAGATATCTGAATTCAAAGGGTCGGCTGCGACGGAATTCGAACGCTAAATTTCAATTTACGCGGAAATACGACATATTTTTACGAATATACTTCAAATATCTGAATTTAAAAGGCCGGCCGCGACGATAATCTGCCGAGAAAATTCGATTTACGCGGAAATATATCGTATTTTTACGAATTTATTATAAATATCTGAATTCAAAGGGTCGGCTTCGACGGAATTCGAACGCTAAATTTCAATTTACGCGGAAATACGACATATTTTTACGAATATACTTCAAATATCTGAATTTAAAAGGCCGGCCGCGACGAAAATCTGCCGAGAAAATTCGATTTACGCGGAAATATATCGTATTTTTACGTATTTATTATAAATATCTGAATTTAAAGGGTCGGCCGCGACGGAAGTCGGCCGCGAAATTTCGATTTACGCGTAAATATATCGCATTTTTACGAGTTTATTTCAAATATCTGAATTTCAAAGATCTGGCGCGACGGAAATCGGCTCCAAAATTTAAATTTACGCGGAAATATATGGAATTTTTACGAATTTATTATAAATATCTAAATTTAAAGGGTCGGCCGCGAAATTTCGATTTACGCGTAAATATATCGCATTTTTACGAATTTATTTCAAATATCTGATTCCAAAAGATCCGTCGCGACGGAAATCGGCTCCGAAATTACAATTTACGCGGAAAATATCGTATTTTTTACTAAATTTACTTCGAATATCTGAGTTGAAAGATCCGGCGCTACGGAAATCGGCCCCAAAATTTCTATTCACGCGGAAATTTGACGATTTTTAAGAAATTTACTTCAAATTTTTGAATTTAAAGGATCGGCCACGAAATTTCGGTTTACGCATACATATGTCGTATTTTTCGAATATCCGAGTTTAAAGGGCCGGCCGCGACGTTAATCGGCCGCGAAAATTTGATTTACGCGAAAATGTGTGGTATTTTTATGAATTTGCTTAGAATAACTGAACTTGAAGGGCCAATCGCGACGGAAATCGGCTTCAAAAACTTACCTTCAAAAATTCGATTTAAACGGGAATAATTGGTATTAATACGAGTTTACTCCAAAGATACCACCCGAATTTGAAGGGGCGGCCGAGGAACTCGATTTTCGCCGTTTTTTTTTTTTTTTTTTTGTTCATAAAATTTCGAATTACGTGGGAATTCGTTAATTCGAAATTTGATTTTTGATGTCCGCTGGATTTCGAATTAACGAGGTTCTACTGTAGTTAAATGTTTTTTTTTTTTTTGCTTTGCTTCATAAACTGATTTTTAAATACCTAAATACAAACAAAGTTAGCAATTTATCGGCACTTTGTTCTAGAATGGAATATACTCTCAGAATCATACTGGTGAGACAAAATACAACCATTCAGAATGTAAATGTTGCTAGAAATGGCAAAGACATCACCAAACTATATGGAAAACATCTCTGGAGCACTTACATTGTATTTGGTGTTTCTATTGCAGTTGATGTATAGCAATAATAAATACTAAATAATTTGTGCTAATTACAAATAGCGTTTTTATATTCAATAAATTGTTTAAAAGGAAATCTCTCCAAGCTCCATTAGAGTTTTGATGAACAATAATAAATTATGATGTGCATTTATTCACCAGTCATTAGCACACTTAGATGACACATCAAAATGCTTGATGATGAATAGGAATCCAAACCAGTCATGTCTGTCTGATTATATTTTTTTAATTTTTAGTGAAAATATACAGATATTTCTCATTGAAATCACTTTCAATAAACAAAGAGAAACAGATTGCAAGAATTTAAAAATATGAAATCATTTAAAATATATGATATTATGTACATGATTAGGCAAATATATGATTTAGTACCCGTGATTCTTTACATTCATGTCAAGATAGGCAGGTAAACAGTAAATTTACACATATATGTAATTTCATCAGCAAACCAACAGCTTATGGCCACATCTAATTTAAATCTACCATATTTTGGTTGCATTATATCTACAGATATTATCCACTTATAAACACAATTTTGGCACACTAAAGATAATCATCTTTTCATTTTATAATATTATATCAATGAAAAAAATAATTCACTCAAAAATAATTTAAGAGTATTTCATTAATTAGTTACAATTCATAGACATATTCCATTGCAAGTCTATAGTCATGGAAGAGTTGAAAATTGTTGTTCCTTTATAATACATACATATTTATACAGACGCAATATTGTTTTACACTCACATACTTTAGAATACTGTCATTGAGCTGATTGCAAGAAGATACATTAACCTTTTTTTGTACCAGAAGGTTAAAATTACATACAATCGAAAGTGGGGTTATAATAGCATCCCATAATAGCAACCTTGTCCCTAAATATTCTCTTTACCCTTCCCAGTAACACTTGTAACCTGATATTGAATAATGAAAAACTGTAAAAAAGATATAATATTATTGTAGCCCTTCCCACGAAAATGCTACTTTTCCGACCACACTTGCAGCTTGTTTGCGGTGGGGATTTTTTTTAAAGTAGTAAGTTTCGGAGGGGGGGGGGGGGGTGGGTGACAGTAATTTCGTCTGAATTTGATAGGTATTATTTAATACCTTAAAAAATAGTAATGTCATATTTTTTTTTAAATGTAGATAGATTACTGAATAACTTTTCTAGGATTACATAAATTTTAGAGTGCACGATCTAAAAACAAGTTGGGTACTGCAAAAAAAACTCTTTGGGGTAAGTGTATTACCCCCTTCGGACCGGGAGTGCTACCAATTTCCACAAACAACTTTTTTGATTATTTTTAAAGGAACATTTTGAGACATACAAAAACTATCAGCTCTGGAAAATAGCTTATTAAAATTAAATGTCATCGAAATAAAATAACTGACAAATTAAGCTCAATGGCTGAAAATAGAGGCATTTTCTTTGAGAATATAATATCAGGATTGTAGATGACCCTAGAACTATATAAAATGTATAATAATAAATTAGACATCTATCAAAATAATAACAATAGAAATATTTTTATGCATAAATAAGTTGGTACCCCAGATAATTAATGCCACTCTAGGATATCGGAAAAATAAAATTAGTCTTAAAAATACACATTGCGGGCCTTACTAATAAATGTGTTTTAATTTTTACACAACTGATAAACACCATCATGCATCATAAATGGTTGTTTATTAGTAGTATAAAATATAAAACACATTTCTTGGTAAGGTTATAACTAGATTACAATACTTGCGTGGAGGCTGGCGAGCACCGCATCCAACTTTTAGAACCGATTCCTGACTGACATGACACTGCAAAAGAGTCCTTAAAGATCCTTAAAATCGGTCAAAAGGGAAGAAGAGGAAGTCATTTTATTGTACGGTACAGGCTTACAAACTAAAAGTATTTACTTTATATGTATGTATATTTAATCGAAAAAAGCATGAAACTAAAACCATGTTCGCATCCAACTGACTTTTAGAACCGATTCCTGACTGACATGACACTGCAAAAGAGTCCTTAAAGATCCTTAAAATCGGTCAAAAGGGAAGAAGAGGAAGCCATTTTATTGTACGGTACAGGCTTACAAACTAAAAGTATTTACTTTATATTTATGTATATTTAATCGAAAAAAGCATGAAACTAAAACCATGTTTACCTCAATACTGCATTTTGTCTAACTGGCCGGAAACATGGCTTCTACAGATGTTGATCAAATCACTTGCAATTTTAACTCTAGCTTTAAAATTACATAACTCGGGAAATTTGCATAGATTTTATGTTTCATTGTAAACTTTAAGTTTAGTTATTTTACAGGCAATTTTTTTTATTTTACTTGTATAATTTTTACAAAAAGGATATATACTTCTTGTGATAACCTTACAAAGTAAAGAAAACAATTTTTTTTTGTGCAAGGAAAAAAAATGTAGTAGTAATTTTACCAACCGTTGACAAGTACACTTCGTTTGGTGACATCTAGAGCCGCTAATTTATAAATAAAAAAAATTGTAAATGTACTATAAAGCATGTACAATAAAGCATGTAATTAAATTTTGTATTCATTATTTTATATTAACCTATAAAAGATGTTGAAATTATGCTGTTTTCCAGGTGTTAGAGTGGCATTACCCTTGGGGTCCCGTGAAAACTAAAAATCAGTACATTTCAGATTTGCTAAATAAAAGCAACCCAGGTAAAGTAGTGTATTTAACTTATCTAAAGAACCAGAAAAAAATGTGTCCTGACTCGAGAAAAAAAAAAAAATTCTACTCAAATTTAGTCCAGTTTTTTCGTGAGATATTAAACTTTTGAAAGTCAATCCCATATTGCTCGAGCAACTCATCCTCTTGTATTCGGTCAATTGGTGTCAGTCCCTGAAAAGAAGAGATGCAAATTGAAATGGTTGTAAGTTTTAAAATCAGTAAAAATAGGGAAAAATATCACAAAACTGAAATGAAGCATACATTCAGCAGGAATATGGTAATACAAGAAAACGTTTAATGCATCCACTAACAGAATCATTCCTGAAGAAAAAATTATTTGTAGTTATTTTGTGACCCTCATTTTGTTCAATAGTGCTTTAACCACTCAAAGATAGATATCCAATTTGGTTAGCACCGCTAATGCCCTTGAGCAATAGCTACCCAAATTTGGATATCTGTAGGCAGGTGATTTTGATGAATTAAAGTGAGTTTATTTTTTTTGTTTTAATAAAATCTAAGAATATGGGATAAACAGTGAAATATAGGTGGCTGTATTGGCTTTAAAATACAGTTAGCAGTTTAAATGTTTCCATATTAATATTCAGAGACTTTTGGAATGAGCATGGCCTAATCGAAAAGCGGAAATCTATACAGGTCAAGGCATTTTTTTTATCGCTCATGTGGTTAAACATGAAAACATACAATAATACAGCTGACACTTTTCACACAAAATCGCATCTTCGAATGGTGAAATTAGTTTGCATTCCTCGGAATTATTTCTTCGTATAATTTGTAGTATATGTATTTAGAAAATATTATTAAAATTGCAAAATGCCAATGTTTAATTTAAGGCGAAGCTTAATGCCAAATCACTATTTTGATTAGTCTTTATAACGAATTGGTGTACATTATGAATACCAAAAATTATGCTTTAGATAAATTGAAGGTTTTCCTATCGTTTCGCCTGAGTAGAATACAAATAAAAAAATAAATTACTCAATAAAAAATATAAATGTAAACTACTAAAAACAAATATTTTTTCAATAGAAATGTATGAACGCATAAAGGAAATAACTTTTAAAAAATACAGTATTATAGCTAAGATTATCTGTGACAGTTTCAATTGATTAACTTTTTTGCTTTCTTATAAAATTATTTACAAATTAAATAAAAACCAGTTTTGTGCTTGAAATCGAACATTTCGTTTGTCAAGCGATTTTAATGCCTATTATCTACAATATAAGGTATACCAAAAATATACAAATTTTTGGCTTGTAGCTTCCTCTTAAGAAAAAATATCAATTAAAAAATGTTTTTTAATCGTTTTCGAATAAAAGCAGTAATGCATTTGTAAAAGTGCATTAATTGATTAATGTTTTAGTACGTGCCTAAATTAGATTAAAAAATTAAGTAAACCTAAAATGAAGAAAGGCTGGAGTAATTCTGGCCCTAAAATAAATAAAACCACTTTCCTTTAATAAACTTGGAGAAATATTTCCTAACTGATCTGAACATCATAATTATTGTACAGTGGTTCCTAGTCACATTAGAAATATTCAAACCAAAAGTTCTTTCACAGATCACGTTAAATAAACTGGTCTATCATGAGAATTTCGTATACATACATGTATTTTATGTATGTATATCCTTAATAATTTTTATTGCTAATACTATGTCTTTTTTGTCTAAAATAAACTCAATTGGTTCAAAATTCTTTTCAACCTTTTGTTTTTGTTGGTATTATTTTGAAAAGTTATAAATTGTATCTGATTATCTTTTTTGTATGTCATAAACCTAGCTGTAAAGCCACTCTTTTCAGCTCAACACATGTGCTTCACATCTAGTGAGATGGGTAAATGCGTCAGTCAGCACCAATATCAAATGTTCATACATAGGTAAACTTAACTACATATGTATATGAATAGCGATGTGAGGAATATAGTGCAATCATTTATTTTATCAACGGAGCCTGTAAAACTATTGTCATGATAAATATGACCCATCATCTATAAATGTGAAATATTGAAAATTCTTTTGGAAAACAGAATGAAAGAAAGAGTAGTCCTGTAAGCAAAATTACATAGAATGTCGCATATAATATTTTCTAAATAATCAACATGATTAGCACTAAAAATATCGCTCAGTATTAAAAGTTTTATATTATATATGAAAAACGCAACGCAGCAATGACGTGGGGAACAATTTATTGTTTATTAATTTAATAAATACTTGAGTCTACATAATGGTTTATGGATAAAGCTCCATCTAATTAGTTATTTATTTTTAGTAACTAAATATTTAAAAATATATAAAATATTTGCCCTCTTGTAAAGAAAGATTTAGGAGTATTATGCCGTGTTGCGCTTCCTTTTTCTTTAAACAACTTTTGGACAGTGTCCATAATCAAGGCAAATACAGAAGAAGCGCAATGAGGCGCAGTACCCTAAAAATTACAAAATATGCAAAGATTTTAGTGGATGTATTATCAACTTGTGACATAATGCTAATGATATAAATGCTCTGTAATTATGATGAATATTAAATATTTTTTCAATCAATTAACAGAAGTTTATGAGCACTGAAATTTTGTGGGAATTCAAAACATATTCATAATATGTATGTACATGCAAACATTCAAATGATGCAAGTTAAAACGCATTTATCAAAATATGGTAAATAGTAAACTGTTAATATAGTCTGTTGCTTACATCATTGTCAGCGAGGCCAGCCAAAACCAGCGGACTGACTGTGGGGCCGGGCTGCTGTGGGGAGAGGGATGCGGGATGCGGGGAGAGGGGGCTGGGCAATTGGAAGCTGTTGGCCACACCCGGCCGGTTCAGGGGAGAGTGGGTGGGAGTAGAGGTCGGACTGAAGTAGGGCTGACCGCTTCTGGGGGGAGGAAGAGACCGGTGTGTTTCAAATAGGTTATCGGGGAGAAGGTCCACCGAGACAGCGTTCCTGAACGGAAGCTGGACGGTGGGAATGGAGGAGATGGCAGGCTGATAGGGCTTGCGGAGAGGGGTAGAGCCGCTGACATTGTTAGAGGGAAGTTTTCTGGGAATGTCAGAAATGCCACTACGCGTGATGTTGTCTTCCAGGAGATGTGACGAGTGGGTGCTGATGGGCGAGGAGACGCAGTTGTTGTTGCGGATAGTGGTGGTGGCCACCCCCGTCACCTCGCCATTGGTCTCCAGCAGCTCCTCCAGAAGGGACGTGCCGGTCTTGCGGCGCGAGTAGGACACCTCCGGCTGTTGCCAGGAGGGACCGGGTCGGGAAGCAGGCTCATAAGCACTGTCGAAGTAGCATACAATATCAGGAACATTTAATTGGCTTGGATTGTGGCCTTTCTGAGGGCTTGCGAATACGGCAGGGGAGAAAGCTGTATCGTTGTTCGGAAGGCGCTCATAGAAGCGCTCTTCACTCTGCCTGATAAGTATTTCTTCTTCTTGAGCATAATCCTCCATGCAAATTATTCCGTGGCTTGCCAACGAGGACCTGAAATATAATTTTACTGATCAAAATTTGTGGCAAATATTTCAGATATGTATTAATTAATTTATTGGACAATTTGTATAGCGCCGCTTTGGTAAGATATTACCTCAGGGGCGCTTATTGAAATTCTTGTGTAAAAAGTTTCCACATAAGGAGTTTACCGTAATATTACATATGTAAATTTTCATTTTTGTATTAAGAATGATTGTATTTCATATGTACATATTCTAATGTACGAGAATGGTGTTCAACTAGATTGAATAGAAGACCTGTTCTCAGATAAGTTAGATTAAAAATAAAAATACCAACAAACCTATCATCCCCAGGTGCGAGGGATATTAAGTCTTGCGGACTGGTTTCATTATCCAAAGTCTGAGGCAGCACCTTGTGAAGAAAACATAACATTAAAAAGGTTTCAATATTGCGTTTAATTAAAGGATGATGCTTTTCTTTCAATTCAGAAAGAACTAGTTGACATGTGAGCACTTCACTATTAGAGTCCATTTTTATAAAATATAAACCATGCTTATTGAATTGAGACTGGAGCATTAAAGTATTTTTAATAACCTAATCCTTTCAACATTTCTGCTAACAGCTGTTTAAAAAAAATGTTTATAATGGTATTATAGATAATGAAATGTTACTTGATTTAATTGATAACGATGAATAAATAATACCGCCCAAATGCCAAAAATCTAATTGCGCAAAAGAGACAAAAAACTTTTAAGGAGTATTAACTTTCATTTCGTGCCATACACCAAAAATATAATAATAATAAGTGTTTTATTATCTTTTTTTTGTGTAACAAATAGATATAATGATATCCTCACTGGGATCTCCCGTGCTGAGGATTTCATTTACATATTATGTATAATATATGTTGTGGCGGGAGTATTGGAGATGGGTGGTACTTCATTCAAAATATATATACGATATCGGTTGTGTGGTATTGCTTATGTACCGCTTTGAAAAATATCTAACGGTAGTATTATGAACCAAGTACAAAGATGTAGACGGATTTTGCTTCTCGATTGAATTTCATTAAAAAAATAAACAGATTTTCATGAAACAATATGGTTTCTTGGTCAACGATATATGTTTTTGTTTATTTTGGTGACTCAAAATTTTGACTAATTTTATGACTTATAAAGTTTTAAGGATCTTATAATGGAAGCAATATGGTTAGTTTGGATGATTACTTTGTGGTTGCGCTAATGCGCAATAGACATTAATTTATACATACATCTCATGCACACATACACATACCTGCGACCACTGTACTGAGATAGTATTATTGTCCTTTGTCCTACCTTCCTTTCCATTCCTGCTAATTTTTATGTGCCCTTTGGCATCAGTATGTTGCAATAACCCGAACCGCTCACAATAACCGCATCCGCGCGAGATCTGATCTCCCTTACCTCTAAGACATTATAATTCGCGCCGATATCGTGCAAGCCGCTCCGTGTTAAGTGACATTGTTGTGAGGAGAAAAGACGGGAAGAAACGAGTGCCCTTTCCTAATGGTGAGTCCTTCCTTTATCCCTACAACAAATATTGTCTTATGTGCAGTGGTCATTACTCAATCATTCAAGGTCCTTCGACAATCATTTCTTACACTAACATAAAAAACAACTTCATAATTTCTTACACACCATAGTTGGTCCTTCGAGCCGGATATTGAACCGTAATTTCGGTAATAAACCATAAGAGTGTTATTGCGTTTTACATACCCGCGTAATCAATTAATAACTACCGGCATTTTATTTCTGGATATTCCTATCCGATATTACTGGATGGTTTAAACGGAAATAACATATTTACCCGCAAATAGAATAGATTTAATATATGCCAATACCGCTATTTGATATCTATTTCTAATAATAATACCGATATTGTTATATCAACCGCATTTAAAATTAACCGCATTTCATTATAAATAATTTGTTTATTGTAATACATCCCAGTATTGGATGTATTATACATAAAAAGAATAATACTTCAATAAGACGTAAAGTGATAAATTTGTTCTACCTGCATTATCTATACTTAACCCTTCACGGCACCCGCACTGAGTTAACCCTACGGGCTTAAAAGTTAATTTATTAAATAAAAATTTAATATTAATCAATTTATTTTATATAAATATTATTATTATAATATTTTTTACCGCATTCAATAATAAAATAACCAGAATCAGAAATGGCTACAAGCGCGTCCGGGTCGTCACGGGACGAAAGACTCTTGAAACGTTTAAATGCAAAATTGGCCGCTAATTTTGCATGTTTACAATCAGTCTTCGACAAGATGAAGAAGGCTTCTGATAGTGTTAACAATCGGCAATCTTTTTTATCAGGCGCAAGTACATTAGAAAGAATTCGGTCCGAATTTATAACGCTTCTAGATGAAAAGGTTAATTGTGAACTGGAATTGAACCCAGAAGCAGTCGCTGAATATTCTCAATTAAATGCTTTTGAGGAAATTTTCGGCATTATTAAATATACCGAAGCGAACATGCTGGCCAATCCGGTTGAAAAACCTCGCTGTCAAATTAAATTACCGCCTTTAGAAATAGCGTGCTTTGACGGAAAATTAGAAAATTGGCCTCTTTTCTATGAGACTTATATCTCGGTTATCCATTTAAATAATTCATTGGATAATTCAGAAAAGATGCAGTATCTGATGTCCAAGTTGACAGGAAA
This sequence comes from Hesperophylax magnus, assembly GCA_026573805.1. Taxonomy (NCBI): domain Eukaryota; kingdom Metazoa; phylum Arthropoda; class Insecta; order Trichoptera; family Limnephilidae; genus Hesperophylax; species Hesperophylax magnus. The sequence continues at coordinate 3,178,816 of JAIUSX010000071.1, forward strand.
AGCATTAAATATTTGCAAAACTATCACACCTACCGGTACAAATTACCAAGTGATATGGGACGCATTGTGCACCAAATATAACGATCCACGCGTTCTCGCTGAGTCATACTTTGATCGATTGCTGAAAATACCTGCAGTTACTTCGGTTACGCCCGCTTCTCTAGAAAAATTTGCAGATACATACGCGACTAACATTGCCGCACTGAAACAGTTACGAATCAAGGATCTCGCAGAATTTATATTTCTACAACTGGGCCTTAAACGTCTTGACATAGAGACAGTGAAGGCTTTCGAATCGTCTATTCGGAATGATGAAAGTTTCCCGTCCAGCTCTGACTAATTGATTTTGTGAGAGGACAGCAACGAATTCTTAATCGCGCGCAAATCGCACAACCTACGTTGAGCCGTCTTGGCTCAAATAATAATAATTCCGCAAAGACATTTATTAATGTCGAAAAAGGCGACAATCACTCTGTCGAAATTTGTTTTTGTTGTCAAAGGGGATCGCACCCTTTGTATCAATGCTCTAAATTTAATGGTTTAGAACCACGCGAGCGATTTAATTTAATCAAGTCATCGAATATACGAGTTTGCGTGAACTGCCTCAGTACTAGGCACGGCACAAAAGCGTGCAAATCAAAGAGTACGTGCAGATCATGCACTCTCAACCACCATAGTTTGTTGCATTTCAAACAAACTGATCAGCGAAAACCACAACGAGACCAAATACCGTCTCCCGCGTCGCCAGCAGACGTCGATAATGACGATTCAAATTCTGCAAGCCCGGTATCACTGTGCGTGACAAATTCATTTACTAGAGCAAATACTACTGCACTCTTAGGAACTGCCGTTTGCACTACCCGAGATGCTAAGGGCCAGGTGCAGACAATACGCGCTCTGATAGATAGCGGCTCCCAAAGGGATATTATTACGCGTAAATGCTGTTTACGTTTGAATCTCACGGTGCGATCATCGCAAGGCACTTACGTCACGGGAATAGGCGACTCAAGAAATTTGACAAAGGGCATGACTTGTCTAAAATTATACTCCCGCTACGACGACACTCACTCGTATATGATTGAACCTTATGTAGTAGAAACTATAATTAGTGAGTTGCCTACTGTTAACGTCAACCGCGCTTCGTTGTCGTATCTCGACAATTTGCCCTTAGCAGATAATACTTTCTGCACGCCCGGTGAAATCGATATTATCTTGGGATGTGACATGTTTGCTTGCATTTTTAAAGCACACAAAATATCAGGTTATCCCGGCCAGCCAATTGCTATAGAAACTACTTTGGGCTATCTCATCCTGGGCACTGCTCCAACGATAACTGAGACCCCAAGTATAAACGCCACACCATCATTTTGTACGTTCTCGAAAAATGATGACTTTTGCCTTTCGCGCTTCTTTGAATTGGAAGACATTCCAGACGAGAAGTTTTTAACACCTGATGAACAGGAATGTGAAGACATTTTTAAAATCACCACTTCCCGTGACACGACAGGTCGTTACAATGTTGCGTTGCCGTTTCGCAACAGTCCTTCTATTCTCGGTGAATCGTTGCCAGCCGCTGAGCGCCGGTTCCGATCTCTCGAACGCCGATTAATAGCTCAACCCGCTATAAAGTTAGAGTACGACAAAATATTGCGCGAATACCTACAGAAAGGGTACATTTCGCCTGTCGATAATACTGACTTACCCCATTACGTCATTCCGCATCATATTGTAGTTCGCGAGGATAAATCAACTACTAAAATCCGCATGGTTCTGGACGCGAGCATGAAATCCGATTCGGGCTACTCGCTCAACGACATTCTACATACCGGTAAGAATTTACAAGGTGATTTGTTTCGGATTATACTTAAGTTCCGATTGTTTGCAGTAGCTATAACCGCCGACATAAAACAAATGTATCTTCAAATTGTAGTGCAAGAAGAATGCCGTCGTTATCAGCGAATACTTTATAGATTTAACAATAGCGACCCTTTACAATTGTTCGAATTTAATCGCGTCACATTCGGCATGTCTTGTAGCCCATTTTTGGCAATGCGTACACTGCGCCAACTCGCGTCGCATGAACGACCTCGTTTTCCACTTGCTGCAAACTTGGTGGAAAATGGCTCTTTCTATATGGACGATTTCGTCACCAGTTGTTCGTCGGTCGAGGAAGCTTCCGAGTTATCGACGGAATTAATTCAGCTGTTCGCTGCTGGAGGATTTGACCTTGTAAAGTTCTCTAGCAATGCTCCTAATATTTTGTCCACGATTCCTTCAGCTCGTCGTGTTAAGGAACATGTGGAATTTAATCCTGATGAAAACCTAAAAATACTAGGGCTTCATTGGATACCCGCTTCAGATAATTTCGTTTTTGTTGTACACTCCAACGAAAGAACTTGTACTAAACGAAACATTCTCTCGACGATTGCTCGTCTTTGGGATTTGATGGGTTTCGTTGCACCAGTTGTATTATTAGCCAAGCTTATAATTAAGTCTCTTTGGGAATACAAGCTTGATTGGGACGATACTCCTCCTGGAACTGTTGTCACGCTTTGGCGACAGTTTGAAAAAGAATTGCCATTACTGCAATCTATTAAAATTCCTCGTTTCGTAGGAATCGAACACCAATGTGTACTAACCCTTATCGGGTTTTCAGACGCAAGTGAACGCGCATACGGAGGTGTTATTTACTTACATGTTTACTGTCCGAATACTGATAAAACCACAATTAGTTTATTATGTGCCAAATCCAAAGTCGCTCCTGCTAAGACGATTTCACTTGCGCGATTAGAACTATGTGGAGCGCTAATACTTGCGCGATTAATGCATACGGTCAGTAATACCTACGCATCAAATTCAAGAGCTCATACGACATTAGCTTTTTGCGACAGCACGGTTGCTCTAGCGTGGATAAATTCACCGCCTGCAAAATGGCAGACCTTCGTTGCCAATCGTGTGTCACAAATACAAAAACACCTAAGGGCTGAATGCTTCTATCATATAAAAGGGAAAGACAATCCCGCCGACTGCCTGTCGCGTGGTCTTACCCCCGCTCAACTCATAGACCATCCGTTATGGTTTAATGGCCCCGCATTCGCTCAGTTACCTAAAAATGATTGGCCTTTACAGCGTTTTGATTCGAAATCTGTATCTGATCCACCCGAACTGAAAACTAAAGTTTTGATGTCCGTTCAAAACAATAACCGCCTCAAAACAATTGCTCCACCATTACTGTGTGCACTAGCTTCTCGTGTTAGTTCATGGCCGAAATTAATTCGGATTGTAATCTATGTTTTTCGTTTCATTTCGTTGCGAACATTCGAATTAAGTCATATCTTAACTGCGGAAATAGCTGTTATAAAATCAATACAACAAGAACATTTCTCCGAAGATATAAAGGCAGTCAATGATGGGAAAAAGGTTCGGCGAGCTATTGCAAAATTGAATCCGTTTCTTCATCACGGTATTCTGAGGGTAGGAGGCAGATTAAAAAACGCTGAAATAGAATTTGACAGTCGTCATCCCATTCTATTACCCGCGCGTGATCATGTAGTCGATTTAATAATAGATTACTATCATATCAAGAACTTACATACGGGTCCCACTTTACTCATGTCTCTACTAAGACAGAGATTCTGGATACTTTCATCGCGTAATCTGGTCCGGAAGCGCGTCCATCGGTGCAATACGTGCTTCAAAGATAAGCCTAAACCACAATTCCCAATAATGGGAGATTTACCGGCTTGTCGCGTCCGCGAAGCTAAGGCTTTTCTACACACAGGTGTTGACTACGCTGGCCCGCTTCAAATAATCCCTTATAGACGTCGGGGGGTCCGAAGTCAAAAGGCATACATTTGCATATTTATCTGCCTAGTGACCCATGCGGTTCTTATCGAACTCGCTTCGGATCTTTCCACCGAAGTCTTTCTCAACGCTTTCAAGCGTTTTTTATCTCGTCGTGGTCCTGTGAGTGTTATGTACTCCGATAATGGAACGAACTTCGTGGGAGCTAAGTCTCATTTAAACTCTTTATTCGATCTAATAGAGTCTCGTAATTATAAGAAGGAACTCTCAAATAATCTACGGGAAAACCGCATCGAATGGAAGATGAATCCTCCTCAATCTCCAAACTTTGGTGGAATCTGGGAAAGTAACATTAAATGCCTGAAGAGTTATTTAAATAAAATCGTAGGCACCTCTCTACTGACTTACGAAGAGATGCAGACCGTGCTTTCTCAGATTGAAGCAATTCTAAACTCACGTCCACTGTCGGTACTTAGCGTCACTGATGTTTCAGCTCCGTTACCTTTAACACCCGCGCATTTTTTAACACTTACGCCGTTAAAATCTCTACCCGCCGCTGACTTGTCCAACGAGTCCGTAAACTTACTGCAAAGGAAGCATCTCGTTGATCATCTCGTCCAGACTTTCTGGAACCGCTGGCGTATGGAATATTTAAATACTTTACAATCGCGGCAGAAATGGAACACGAGTTCAAACCCGGTAACGGCAGGCACAATTGTAATGATCAAGTGTGACAATATTGCGCCTCTTCAATGGCCTATTGGCATAATAGTCAACGTATATCCCGGTTTGGACGGAGTGATCCGTGTTGCTGATGTCAAAACGAACACTGGCATATACCGCAGAGCAGTAGTAAAACTCTGCCCTTTACCATCGCAATAATAGTCTTTGACAGCTTGGTCATCAGATGGTACATCTATGGCCCTCTCTTTTATTTTCTACATTATTCTGTTTAATTTAATTTAAATTTACCGCTGATTAATTTTATTACAAAATTAATACAATAGCATCAAATATTAACATTTTTCTGACCTTTTACAAATTAATATTATTTTTACCGCGTGTTACTACAATTTTGTTCGTTTTAACGTAAAAGCGTACTGACCTTCTTATGGTTTATGGAAGTGGATTCTTTCATCCCCTTTCAGGCGGGGGGCATGGTTGCGCTAATGCGCAATAGACATTAATTTATACATACATCTCATGCACACATACACACATACCTGCGACCACTGTACTGAGATAGTATTATTGTCCTTTGTCCTACCTTCCTTTCCATTCCTGCTAATTTTTATGTGCCCTTTGGCATCAGTATGTTGCAATAACCCGAACCGCTCACAATAACCGCATCCGCGCGAGATCTGATCTCCCTTACCTCTAAGACATTATAATTCGCGCCGATATCGTGCAAGCCGCTCCGTGTTAAGTGACATTGTTGTGAGGAGAAAAGACGGGAAGAAACGAGTGCCCTTTCCTAATGGTGAGTCCTTCCTTTATCCCTACAACAAATATTGTCTTATGTGCAGTGGTCATTACTCAATCATTCAAGGTCCTTCGACAATCATTTCTTACACTAACATAAAAAACAACTTCATAATTTCTTACACACCACTTTGTATTATTAATAACAAACCTTAACAATAGTTGGCTCCGACGAGCAGCTGGAGTCCTGTGAGCTGCCGGGTCTCTCCCACCACTCGGCCGCCCCAATCGGCCTGTCCACCCAACAAACAAACGAACCAAATGTTTATCAAGATCAAAGCAGAATGACAGAGTCTATGAGAAATACTTACAATCAGCATTTTACTTTACATATTGGTTAGTACTTTCATTTGTAAAAGACATTACATAGATAGTATTAATTTGTTTGTGATTTCTCCTGTTCGCACTTCAGCTACGAAAGCTACTATCTACCGTACCTTCTAAGAACCTACTCATGATCTGAGGGACTTTAAAATATCAATTAAAAATAATGTATTATTTATTCCATATTTTTCAATTATCACTTTAACTAATAAAAAAAGAAAGAGTTGTTCTAAAGAATATGGACGGATGGATAATATTTGGGATGTTATACAACTTACACGGAGGGACCTCCCAGAGAGCGCCTCGCCACCACCAACTTGTTCTTCAGCCCCTTGTAGGCTGATTTCATTCCTTTGTTCCCAGAGCGAACCTGCAAACAATTACATACATTTTAATACTTAAAGCGTAATTCTATAGCTACGCTGTATCTCAATAAGAATTAAAAAAATTCTAGGTAACTCGAAATCAGTGTTACACACAAAACCTATTTGCTCGCCCATCTGTGCCACAACACCTGTGTTTGTTTGTCATAGTAATTATCCCTTGATGTAATCCATTGCAACCGCTCTTTCTGTTATATGCGTCGTTTACAAGAAAAAAGAGTGGTTACAATGGTATATTAGCGGTATACATTCATATGCTTCTGTGGATATAACAGTATTAATTTTTGCTTATTTCCGGTCTCTTTTACCAATCAAACTAAATAATTATTGTTAAATTAAGATGATATTTAATTTTTCCCCAGGGGTATACTTAAAGTTAAAACTCATAATTTAAACATTAATAATTATTATTAACCTCCACGATGTGTTGAACTGTTTGTTTTTGTAGGTCAAACAATTTTAAATTTATGGAATGCGTAAATCAAACATGAAACTATATTCACAATAAGTATAAAGCCTGTGACAGACAACGCTATAAGCTAGCTTTATTTTCGTGGCTTGGCCTATTTCAATATATCGCTCATCATACATTCCCATTGGTAGTGTATGGCTAGCGATATGTTTTTTTTTTTTTAAGTTTCTTTATTTGTTGAATTGTTTGTTATATGCATTGAGGATTTTTTGACCACCATGCTAGGCACATGCCCGTGTTATGGTGGTCGAAATGCTTATGATGGTCGAAATGCTTATGGTGGTCATTACGCTATACGCATCATGGCTTGATCTATGCTGAAATAGATCAAGCCATGATGCGTATAGCGTAATGAGTGGCATACCTTATAGAATTTCAATTGTTTGAAAGTTTTACTTCAAAAGATTTTTTTATAATGTATTGTTATTGCGAGAATATTTTAAAAGATTAGATAAATAAATTTCAGTAAGCCTTCCACTAAGGGAGAGTATTCTTTTTTCAAAACTTTTCATTAGTTTTCATCAGTGAAAGTTCCCATAAATGTCACTAAATAACAAGCTATAATATATAACAGGTTAATAAATATATAAATAAAGAATAATAAAACGAAATCATTGTATATATCTATATGAGTGCTGAAAACATATTCACCTTAAGGGCCAGTGGCGTAGCGACAAGCTATCAAGCTCCGGGGCAAGCGTGGTATTGGAGAAGACCCAACCCCCCAAGGCAACAAGAAAACTGAATGCATAATTAATGTCGCCACACCACTGCTGTGGGTGCAATAATTGTGGTCATTATTAACAAACCTTACCGTTTTAATAGCAGAATCCATGGCCGGCTGTGTCTGCAAGAATTAAATTAATCCAACATTACTTTTAAGCGTACACAACAAATTGGCACAATAAATTAAACAAACAAAATATGTATTGGGATGTAAATACAAAAAAATGGATACAACATAAAATACTTCTAATAAAAAAGCAAAATTTTTATTTTATACAAATGCTTTATCATACCATCAGATTTAAAAATAATTATTAAAATTGAATAAACTACTCAAGGAAAACTTAAGTGAAAAGAACAGTGAAATCGTAAAATTGACAAAATGATCAAAACGATGTTACAAAATAAAATTCGATTCATTTAACAAAAACTGAATCGAAATGCACAATTTCTAAACACAATCACGCAAATTTTAACGCACTGTGCGTGGAGGTCACAGCAGTAGAGTTGCTGTGCCTCTTATGCAGACATCACAACAGTTGTCTTGCAAACTTTTGGCATCGATAAAGTCGGAAGACTCCTGTGGACTGCATTTGCAAAATCTTCATAATTTCATTACGCTAATAAAATAAAATTCTGTTAATGTTCTCAAATCATAATTATTCGTGGCTGATGATTTGGATCCACTTTCTTATAAATATTATAAAAAAAACTTATCGCCGATGTCTCTGTGATTCGGATGCCTGTGCAGTCGATTCACCGAGTTCTTAGAGAACGGTCGGTACATCGATTATGTAAATGTACACTACTTTTGTTTGTTTACATTAAGGAATTGTTTATTTTATTCATGTTAGTTGGGAAAAAAAACCATCAAAAATGTCACCGAAGACCAATATTTCATTTACATTTTTTACTCCAAATAATGCGCATGATCAGCGTAGTGTCCACGCTCGCTCAAAACACAACAAACCGTCTGACCATAGAAAAATGTTGGCTTGAAATGTGTATTTATATTGTATTTTTATTTCTTGAAATTTGTGAAAAATTGAAATTTTTTTGATTCTTAAACTTTGCAGTACAGTTGCTATCATATAGATCCAAAAAAACCTTAAATTATAATTTCTATAATATTAACTCCTTTGCTAAACGACTAAATCCACATTGTCGTAAAAATGTAACTAAACAGAATGAAAACATTTTGTTTTTATCATTGTTATCTTATATTGTAATATATTTAAAAACAGAAAGAATCCTTTTTAACCATTTTACTGTGGACAAATTGCATAGACGGGAGCCGATACCGTTCCACCATTGTGGATCCCATGTATAGCCATTTTAGTAGTTTTAGTTTTTAGATATTCAGTTTGATTGTGTCTGGGATCGAGGAGTTGGTCATTTTTTTTTTTTAGTTGTACATTTTTTTTAAATGCAGGCCGCGTAGGGCAGTACCCCGCAAATCTTTTCTCACTCACAACATACTTTATACTTTGGTTCTTCCCATAATTCCGCAGCACACCAAATATAAAAATATATTACAATAGTAAAAAAAATTGGCTAGGTAAACAAATTTTTACGATAAAGTGCAATCAGCAATCTGTGATTGTAATTATTCTGGTATTTTCTATTTTTTTTATAAACAATATGTAACGTCAAAGAATTGTGCAAGTTTGGATTGCCAGGGTAGTGCCCGATTATTTTTTTGTCAAGAGTTTTTTCAGGTGGCTGCCCTGCGATCGGTTGGACGGGCGAGCAAGAATAACGCGGGTAGATTTAGATCGGGACAATACGGGAACAATACGCGAGACGACGATTCCGCGGTGCGGGTGGTTTTTGGGCGAGAAAGAAGGGATATCGAAAATAATGAAAAAGATCGCGCGGATACCTTGAACTTATCCTTCGGAGACTTTCCGTTTAAATTTACAAAACATAAAACCAAAGTTTCGACTCCTGTGTGAGATCGGCCTGTGCTTGTTCGAGTGTTGTGGCTTGAAGAGATGAAAATATACAATCGTTTGTTTGAAAGTAAAAATGGTTTTATTTGTGAGTGGTTTTGAGGGGTAATTCCTTAGAGACTGCACTGGATTGCCAAGCATGCTGTCGAGGTGACGCAAAGTGCCTCGCGCACCCTTTCGCACTCTATCTCACGAATCTCTACCCGGCGCAATCTGCTCACCGCTGGCGGACCCTCCAAACACCTTCAAACATGATCAAGGTTCTTCAATGCTTTTATACATTATGTCTCCTTGCCTTAGCCCCATAATAGCCCTGGTGATTGACAAGGGTCCATGCTCATCAGACGTGACAAATAATAATAATAATTACAACAGTGGACCAGTTTGATATACTACACTGTTGTAAAATCCAAGTTTTCAACCTAGACGCAACCATTTAAAAACACTAAAATATAGCAAAATCTAGTTTTTCACAAATATCTCGATTTCAATGCAAATTTTGGCTAAAGTAGCTTCAACATATTAAGTAGAACATAAAATTACCTACAACTTTTTTGTTCAAACATTTCTTCTATCTCTATAAAAGTACTGAGATATAAAGTCATAAAAATGTATATAAGTTTGCAAAAACGAGTCATTGTGGGACATGGTTTGGTTTTTTGAGAGTATCTCGTTTCATTAATTTTGTAGAGCATAAAATTTAATAAAATATGTATATATATGTTTTTTTTATCTCTGTTAGGTATTGAGGTTCTAATCCACCATAATCAGGTTAAAAATTGAAACAAGGTAGCGTTCTTAGAATTTTTTTCTTTTTTAACCCTTTGACTGCCATGAGAACATATTACTTGTGATTGAAAATTCCCAGCAAACTTGCTTTCAAATTAGCCTTACGATATCTCGAATTTCTCCACACAGATAGTGCAAACTCAAGCTTAACAATAAATTTGAATGATTTTTGCATGATTTTTGTACAGTACCATCCCCCCATCGGGCCGCTCTCTGGTATTCTGTGGGCATTTATTATTTTTACCACAAAGACATTATGGAGTACACTTCAGGATTCAAAGATTTATCAAGTGTGTAATTTAGATATCATCAATGAGTTTGTAAAATAAACAAAGCCCTCAAGGGCAAGTGGAAAGTCATAAAGACCCTTTCAATCGACAAGTTAAAAAACTCCGAATTAGCTTGGCGTTGCTAGTTGACAGAGCGAATTTATTAGGCAGCAAAAGGGTTAACAATAGCTATTTGTGATTAGTATTGCTATTAAAATATATAGGTAAACAACATCAATCAATCTTCAACATAATTTTATTATAAATTATAATTTAGAATTAAGAATATTAACTAATAATAATAGGTATGGTAAAAATTTGAAAATGAGTATTTTTGTGAAATTGACATTTATTGTCAGTTAGTTTTAGATATGTTACGAGAAGTTGGGGCTATTAAAGTTTATATTTAACTCACGCATTCACGCCTCTGAAAAAACAATATTCTTTATTAATTAAAGACTGAAAACAAATACGAGCCCTTGACCATAGTTTCTTACTCGGCTCTGAACAATTTCATGATAGTTTTCATGTCTTTTACGCAGCCGCTCTCCTCAATTACGCCAAAAGTGCACATCTGTATCTTTAAGATGAGTTGACATTGAAAGGGAATATGGATCAAATAGAATGTGAAAGATTTACGAAAGAGGGCTACTTTGCGATTCAACGGTCTCATACATTTTGGTCAGGGATTTGGTCTGACATGACCATCAAACAAACTCTGATGAAAATCGATAAATGTTAAATGAACCGTGCCTGGTCACTTGTGGTGGTGAATCAAACATCAAGATCTAAACAAAATTCCTTATCATAACGATACGAATTTAAAGTGTTAACAAGTGAAAAAGTTTGATGAAACCCATACTACTTTAAAAAAAAATCACTTTGCCTATATAAAGTACCTACAGCCAATTAAATATTAATTAAGAATAAAATGTGTAAAGTAAATATGATCCAACGGATTTGCATACATATGTAAAGGACAAAAAAGCTGTCTATTTTTCCAATCTATGTAAATATATATTGAACAAAATAGGTACACTACACCTTAGATAAAATAAACATGCAGAACAAGGGAAATGAAACATCACTTCGGCTATTTAAAAAATAGAATGTAACTGAAGAACCAAGGGAAACTACATATCGGGTAATTTATTAAGAAAAGGGTGAAGCAAAAAAGAGAAAGAGATAACATGAATGTATTATTATATTCAAGGTATGTACATAATAAAAGTTTTTATGTAGAAGTAAGCAAGGCGAAATCACGCAACACTGAAAAGAATATCTAATACATATCATTTAGTAATACATAGCTAGTACCTTATTTTTTAAATTCTTCAGAATTTGAGCAGGTTTTCTCTTCCACCGCTTTCTGAGTTTCTGGTTTTCTTCCCAAGCGCAACACTCGCGGGCGAACTCGTCACTGCAACCTGCCTTGGCTGCCACCAGAGCCAGTCGCCCCTCCAAGAACTGTTTATAGCAAAAATACATATGTATTTAAACATATTGTGATTGTCATTGACAAACGGGCAACATGGGGGGGGGGGGGTGTTCCCCCAAATCAGAGATGACAGGGTAGGGGGACATGCATCACACCCAGCAGTGGATTTTAAGTATGGCTTATGAAAAACAACCTGTTGAAACATCTGGAAGTTGAGCATCTCTCGGAGAAACGGTTGTACTCCCGACCCACGGCTTGTGAAGAAGGCCTCTTTATCAAATGTTGGCTGAGGCCCGGTGTCAGATCTGAGAACAATAAGAGTTATTCAGAAATCATTATGTTTGACTTTAAGTTGGGAGGTTATGGCTCATTCCTGCGCTGTGGAATGTATGCATTACACTGATTATTTAATACATTTGGATTGTTAATAATTGTTAAGACTGATAGAATTCTCTATTATTATTATTATACTATTCTCTTACCTAATGGCATTCTCAATCCCGCCCAAAAGATGAACAAGAGTTTGAAGAAATGCTCTAGCCACGGCGTCTCCCACAAGGTTCTTGCAACTCTCGAGTGCTGCTAGTAGATCTTCCAGCTGGGAAGAACACAATAAGCTATTAACGGTATATGTTAGGCAAAACGTGTGATTTACCGGAAAACAGCTATCAAACACGTCTAAAACTACCTTTCGTATGCCATTCCCAGACTTGATATTTTTTATTACCAAACAATGGACATTTGTTTTTCACTCTGCTGAGTTTTTTTCGTAATTAATGTACACATACGACCACCATGATAAATAACACTGATACACAATAAAACCCACATTTACAACTAAATCTATAGTTTAAAGTATTGGATAATGATTTTAGACAATATTTTTTCGTAAAAAATGTAGATAATACACACATCCGTGGAACTGCCTGCCGTCCAGGGTCTGACAGGTTCCGACGCCGAATTTTTTCAACGACAATTTTTAGTCTTTTTTATCGTCATGATATCTGTTGTTTTAAATAATTACTTCATTTGGTACCAAATGTCAACACATATCACGGATTTTTTATCAGCTGGGCTTTTACATGAATTTTAAGAACAGAAAATCTTATCGAAAATTATGCACAATATTTTTAAAGCATGATATAAAAGTAGACTGAATATGAAACAATATTAGTAAAACATGTAACAGTGACATAAAATAATATAGAAACTAGAACAATACCACATATAAGACAAATCACTAAAACTACATTACCACAGCTACCATAATTTGTAGGATTCAACAAAGTGCTGGTATAAGCTTAGTTCTATAAATGGAGTCAATAAATAAATAAATAGTACCCCCAAACTTGTTGCCCTGATCATGCATCCTATTGGTTAGTGAGTGTGTCTGATGGCTGGTTATCTATGTATTGGAAAAGAACGTAACATTTTGCATTGTGTTCATAGTCAGCACATGGAAATTAATGGTGGCAACTATGGCAGGGCTGTTAATTATGTTGTTAATGACTCTGTGTAACAAAACCAGGTCTGAAATAATTCTCCTGTCGGACAGCATTATTAGACGCAATTGATTCATCAAACTGAAATAATTAATGTATTCAATTGGAATTTTGAGCTTAAAATTTACATACCTAAGAAATTTGTGCTGAACTCTTTCTATATTGTTAGAGTGAACTTTATACAATGGGGACCAAGTAGGTGAATTATATTCCACTAATGTATATTAACCCTTGATCACTCGCGTGGTTTTTAGCCTTGTGAGCACTTTCGGGGTGTTGTGACAACCCCACATACTCGAAGTACATTTTTATACATATAGTATCAGTTAATGGAATTATACTAGCATTTTATTATTTATTGTTGTATGATGTGGTTCCATGCTAACTCAACACAGTGACTATTCAAACAACTTTTAAAAAGTGATATAAAGTCATTAAAAACAATGAAAAAATTTTTTTTTTTAACCTAACCTAACCTACTAACCCAGTTAATAAAGTTTTTGTTTCATCACTTTCCATGACTTTATATAACTTTTTGAAGGTGTGATGAATTATAATTTTGATGATTTATCCGGTCACCGTATGACATATCTAAATAAAAAACGTAAATTTTATAAATCAACTTTATTACTGTTCTACAAAACATTATAATAATCAGCCTTTATAGTCATAATATTGAGATCTTTCCTCAAAGAACCAAAAAAAAAACAACTTCTTAGTTTTTAACATAAACTCTCTCATTGAAAATCATAAACATAAGGGTTAATTAACAAAATCAAATCAAATTTTCTTATTTATCGTAACAAACCTAATAAAGTAACCTCCGCAAAAGTATAACACAAGCACTCGTGGGGTGTCGTGACCACCCCACACAAACTTTGACACGTCCTCACGTTGCGAGCGCTCGCGCCACACTGGCCCTCCTTCCCCGTGCCGACGGGTTTAAAGGTCACTTGAAGGTACTGAGACGCGCGGACTCGTAACTAGACAAATTATTATTCATTTTTACGTTAAAAAATGCGTGTTGTGCTGACAGCACCCCGCGCGAGTGATGGCGGGTTAAATAATAAACCTAAGAACTACCTTAAAAAATTGGAATTTAAAAAAAAACATTGGTCTTTTTTACTTGTACTATCATGTAGAATCCCCCACGAAATTAGAAATAAGCTATCTAGGTACAGGGTGCAGCAAAACAGATTGTGCAGTTTTGTTTGTTTTGACATTTGAAAGGTCCCCGTTGAACGATGATTCTAGGTGCGTTTCGGCTTTCTACCAAATTGTAATAAGTCGACAGGCTTAACAACATGATAGTTATCCTCTTCTAGTGATCACAATTTGTTCAAAAGCTGAAACGAACTTAGAATCGGCATTTAACGGGAACCTTTCCATGGTTAAAAAAAAAAAAATTCACTGTCTGTTTTGCTCACCCGGTACAAGAGTACACAGGTACATATACTAATAATTAACCCATAATATGTTTACTAAAATTGGTAAGAAATTACAATTATTTAAGTTAACTTAAAATTGAAATTTATTAAAACTAAGATTCACTAGGTTCCTGCTTGAAGCACGATTTTCCAGACACCGTGCATGGCTCCCGATGCATACATTTGCAAAACTGAATTATGGGAAAGGATCCAAGTAACCACAAACGGCGCAAAACGCCACATAGATTTGCTTTGGTCCTTTTCCGTATATATAACACGCCGAACAGCGAACTGAAAAAACCTAATGTCAGCTGTTCAAATCTGGTGTGATTTTAGAACGGCAAGCAAATATAATAAAGATCATACTAAATAATATATAAAAATAATAGATTCAGAGAACAAGCCACACTTTCTTATTGGTTTGTTGATTTACTTTAATATTCCGAATTGGTAGTGTTCCGTGTGATGTACTACCATGACATACTTCCAATATGTATTAGTATTTCGTAAATTCGTGAAGGCACTCATACCGCCATCTATTGATGTAATAATAAAGACATTATGATGGTTAGGGAATTCTTCTGTGCCTTATAAATACAATTTGAATTCGCAGTTTTAGTGTTGTTTCTTTATAAAAAAAGTAATGATTAATCTGATAATAACTTTGTATTCCAATAAAATAGTAAAAATGTTACAATACCATTGATCACTGAAAATAAAACTTTCTTGAAAAATCAATAAAAACTGTAATATTAATGGGTACAAATTATGTACAGTTGCCAATACTCTTAGTTTATAAGTACCACACAAATTTCCTGCTGACATAAATATTATACTTGAGAATATATGCGTAGTATGTACTTGATGACCTAAGTAATTTGCCACTTTAAAAATATAAGGCATAGCAATGAGACAGGTGCCGTGCAAAAAAAATAGATGCAATCTCTGAAGGGGTTGCATGAAATTAAAGATCTTATTAAAATTTACATAAGATATTCTCGAAATCACTTAAAAATTACCTGTAACATGGAATAATTATTTGTCAGTGAATTTAATAAGGGTGAATAAGCTAAATGGCAATTTTACAAGAGAAGCTTTTTAAACTTTTCACGCTACTTTATGAGTTTAAACTCTAAACGATTCAAAACACATTTTATGTTCACATTAAAGTGTTGACTTATTACCATGTAACACAAAAATTATAATTTAAGCCAACTTTACAGAGAAATTTGTTTTATATGGATATTCGCCTATTATACATATCACAAAGTTACACTAACACAATTTTCGCCCTAACAATTAGTCAATTAACCAAACAACTAACTAACTAACGACCATCACAAACTAATGTCCCTTGGATAAGGAATAAAAGCACAGCCAGAGCACAAGTGCAGTAATGAAAAGATACTTACAATTTCTTGAGGCATCGCTGCCACATCGTCAAAAGGAGAGGTAACGGTGCGCGTATCTAAGAAGATTGTAACAACATCTCCGATATCGTGAAGAACCAGAGTCTGAAAAATAATATTTTAATATTCTATTTCCCACTTTATAGACAAGGGATTATTAACAGGTTAAAGTTTAATGAAGAAATGAACCATTAAAAGTATGTTGTGAAGTATATATAGCATACCTCCCTTAAATTAAGTAAAATAAGTTTTTCTTTTCAACGTTAAAAGCACCCATTGACAAACTACTAAAAAAGTAGTAGTATGGGACTTTTCTCTTTTCCGGTATTATTTTAGTTTTTTAAATAAATATAAAATAAAAATAAAAAGACAGTCAAACTTGGTTATCGAGCACAGGAGGACCGACTAAATTTGCTCCATATAGCCATTACTCGTTATATCCAAAATAGTTTTTTCAAAAGTCATATGTACCTACCTACCTCTATTATCAATACATTTGCAAATGTACAGTAAATTTTTGAAATACGAGTAAATATTACTTATTAAAAAAATAAATTAGAAAATACACATTTATTAACAAAATTTTAATCAACGTTTTTTTTAAAGATTTCGCTTTCATTCTTCTCAATTTCCTCCTAAAAAAATAAACGCATTTAACTATCACCACTTGGTATTTTTCCAAGAAAAATATTACTAGCTTGTGCGTATCGTATTGCTTGTAAAATCTCACTTGTCATATTATACATACCTTGCGGGATTGTTATGGTTTTCGGCTGTAAAAATTTACTTGTCACAAACCTGTGATAAACAACCCGCGGCACCATTATTGCGGCCCGCGTGTCATTTTCATACGGCCCACTTGGCTATTCAACAAATTTTCCAATATCAATTTTTCGAATGACTTTTGCAGATTTTATGATAATTTTACGTAGTGCCCGATGGATAGCAATGTTTCACATTGCTGACAATCTTACATATGTAGGGAGCATAAAAAATGAATCCGTCCCTATGTTCCTAACGGAATAGGAAATTCGCGCCAGTGCGCCGGGCAGCTACCCACCGCGCCGGGCAGCTACCCACCGCGCTTTACCACCCCTTTGTTTGTTACTACAGTAGAACCCCGTTAATTCGAACCCCGATAATTCGAAAAAACGCGTAATTCGAAATTTTCGCCAAAAAAATTTCTGCAGAAAAATTTTTTCATACAAAAATTTTTTTAATTCGAAATTCGTTAATTCGTAATTCGAAATTTATTTTTGTCCGCGCACGAAAATTTGTTTGTGTAATTCGAAAAAATTTGATTTTTGCGAAAATAAATCATAATATTTCGGAAATCTGAATCTAAAAGTCAGCCGTGGCGGTAAAACGCCGAAAAATGTATTTTTACGTGGTTATACATCGTCCTAATTAGTATTATTATTTTGTAAATCTGAATCGATTTACACTGGAATGTTGTATTTTTTCAAATTTATTTCGAATATCCGAGTTTGAAGGGCCGAGAAAATACGTTTTACGCGGATATATGTTGTAGTTTTACGAGTTTACACCAAATATCTGAATTTAAAGGGTCGGCCGCGAAATTTCGATTTACGCGTAAATGTATCGTATATTTACGAATTTATTTCGAATATTTGAATTTAAATGGCCCGCTGTGACGGAAATCGGCCGCGAAATCTCGATTTACGCGTAAATATATCGTATTTTTACGAATTTATTTCGAATATCTTCATTTTAAAGGGCCCGCCGCTACGGTAATCGGCCGCGAAAATAAAGAAATAATTGGTATTAATACGAATTTACAACTAAAATACCACCCGGATTTGAAGAGGCGGCCGAGAAAATCGATTTTCGCCGTATTTTTTTTTTTTTTTTTCATAAAATTTTGAATTACGTGGGAATTCGTTAATTCGAAATTTGATTTTTGATGTCCCGTGGATTTCGAATTAACGAGGTTCTACTGTACTTGTTATTACTTCGAGAATAATTCCCAATTATTTTTTTATTTGGACGGTATATCAGTAGATCGACCTTTTTATAACAGCCAACAATTACACGAAGTTAAGCCTGAACTAAAATATCGTTTTGCAATTGCTCATTATAGCTGTGAACTCGCTATTGCCGTGTTCGTTATAACCAAGTTCTACTGTATATATCTTTACTTCAGGTGAAATTAAACATTATCAAATATCGAAATTCTTACTTTAACAGATCTTCAATTTCATTGACCTGTCTTGGGCCTAGGAGTCGGAAGGTCTTACATAAATTGGTAAAATCAGTTTTTTTTTTTAAATAAGTATATGTTATACTTCTTGGGAATATCTGTTCAGTGATAAAGTAACACCTTTTTCTGTCGTTTGCATTTAAATTTTAAATAAACATTTCTAACAGATCAGATATGTATGTGACTCGCCTCATACACGGGATACGGCACTCCAATCAAGTAAGGCATGGGGGCTAGCAGACAGTCCTTGAGCGAGTTGGGAAGCACGGGGATGTAAATGCCCTGCCACTCTAGCGGGTAGATGAGCTGGTTAGCTGCCTGCACGCACGCCGACAGCCGCGACAGCTTGCGCGACACCATCATGATGCGGCGCTCGTGCAGTAGCGATGCCATCACAGCCACCATACAGCCAAAGTCCATGGCGCAGAAGTATTCTGTCAAGTTTATCTGCGTAACAAACAATCAGATCAGTATTCAAGCAACTACACACAGCAACAGATTAAATAATTTAAACAGGTCAAGAGAATTATTTTATTTCAGACTATTGTCCAATAATAACATTACACGTAACACAAAAAGATTAAAAGAAAAACAGAAATTATTGAAAAGGGATGTAATATTTTATGTTTATTATGTAAATAAACTATGACATATACAGTGAAACTCTCTTTAGAAGTTCCCACTTAAGAAGTTTTCACTTAAGAAGTTTTGTTTTTCAGTCCCTTGAAATTCCATACAAAAAACTGCTTTTTTATTGTTATTATTGCCTGCATCCTATTTAACCCTTTTAATACCAGAGTTTCTCCTGAGGAACGTGAACAAAAAAAAAACTCTTGATATTGTCAAAACAAATATATCGTATGGCTTCTGAAGGATATTCCTCAAGCGCGTCTACTTTTTATGCTAGGTTGCAACCATTTTTCGAGCAACAAATACTGTAAATAAAATGACAGATCCCACTTTGGCTGTTTTGCTTGGACTGGGATCCATTATTTTTTTATGTTATCTTTATATTTATGCATGTTACACTGTAAATTCATATTTTTAAAATTATATAATTGTTTTGGCGATATGTTGTTTTTCCTTTCTAACAAAAAATAACCTTTGATAGCAAAAAAAACTTTATACAATTTTTTTTTTAAATAATTGTTTAATGTGTTATCAAGCTTAAATTATGATGAATATGTGGAAAAATAGGTTTTAGCAGTAAAACCATCATAAACTGAATCTTGTGTCACAACGTCAGTACCTGAAAAGAACCTTTTTTCAAGGGTCATAAAATGCATTTTATTACTTTGTTCAAGCCTTAGAGTAATAATATACTAGAGACCGCACTAATATTTGTACAAATCGTTGACATACTCGCAAAATAAAGCTCTCCCTTTCAGCTCGGTTCCATTAACGTACAAAAAACAGAGACAAACAATTTCTGTCAAAAACATACTGTGTAAACGGTATGAAGTGACTTTTTGAAGCGGGCGAAGTTCACACCAGTGTGATCTGTCAAACGTTCGGTAGCTCGTAAGTGCAAACATATTGATATTTTTACGTTAATTGAGCGAAATTTAAAAAAAAAACGCTATGGCTATATGTGCTATGTATGGGTGCTTCAACCGAAGCTCGAAAGGAACAAAATAAATCAGTTTTCACAGGTATTTATTAAAGAATTCATGTTTTTCACTGTATTCAATCTTTGATATCAAATATTTTATATGCTTAACTACAAAACCACAAGTAACTTCCACCATTATTTAAACAATCCTTTCACTATTTGTATCTATATAATAAACATCCGTTTTGTATGCGTTTTAATGCACTTTTAATATGTTTTACTAACAAGAAATCTTGGCTAAATTATAATAATGCAACTTACCTATTTAAGTCGGCATCTGAATGTATCTCTGTCTCTTTCTCTCTCATAATATGAACGCTAATTTGTTGGTAAATGGACAGAGACGGAATAATTTTTGTCTTTGTTTTTTTTTTCGTTATAAAAAATTCAGGGCTGTGCTGAAATTGGTTTAGTATTAAATATTTAACTATTTACAGTTTTCCAAAGGATGAAAAAAGGCTAATGAAATGGATTCGTGCAACAAATAGGGAAAATTGGACTCCCAAATAGCACAGTGCAATCTGTTCCGCACATTTTTTAAGTGAGCACTTAGACACAACGAAAACAAAGGTCCGTCTAACGGATTTCGCGGTGCCTCAATCTAATTTAAGAGTACCCTTGGTTACACAAAAGGTTTTTATGATTTTTTTTTTCATCCGCTTTGACACCACCATAAAAAATATTTGGTAATGACTATTGACTAATAAACCACTAACTTACTATTAACTAATACAGAATAATATTTTCAGATTATACCAAACTCAAATGTGTCCTCCCCGCCTGTGTCAGAACAGTTTTTAGTTTTCGGATACATTCAGAAATATTCTATTTATTTGGATTTTTTTGCTAAACGGAAATATTTCGACTCTCTGAAAAAATACTGTCGAGGCCTGAAGGGTTAAGTTAATTTTCGATGGAACTGAAATTTATTTTATAATTTTATGCACATGATAATAACTTTCTAATTGTTCATATTTATAATGTAATATATTAAAATATATATACTAGAAATTGCATTTGATTATTTACGACTCACGACAAAATACCTAATTGTTTTAACTTTTGACAACCCTGCATCAGTTTGTAGACCAAATGCCCTTTGGTCATCTTTGGTCCAAAACCACTTACAACATTTCGCATAGTACGGTCTCTTGTATATTATTACTCTAAGGTTCAAGCAGATCACTAAAGTTACACAGTGGCAGCTCGAGATTTTTATGTTTGCTTACCTATTTTTTTTTTTTTTGAATATTCTATTTTTTTTACAATAATTTTTAGGAAATTTCAGTTTAGCATGCGCCGCACCGATTTCCTGAAAATCTTCATGCAAAAAAAAAAGATTTGGAATTTAGGATGGGCAGGAATAAAGGAATTATAATAATGATTGGATTATTTGCATAGCGCAGTTTTCGTGAGAAAATCACCTCAAGGGGGCTTAACAACTTAATCTATGCATTTAATATATTCCTATCACTTAGATTTATAACTTATTACTACTTAGTGGCTTATAACTAAGTTTAATTTATAGTGATGTACAACTAATACTTTTAACTTGTGACTTAAAACTATACATTTTTTATGACCAAGTGGGTATTTGCACAATACCTAAATTAAACTAGAGATTTACGACTAACACATATATATACGGTTACAAATACAGATTGTTATGATTTCTGTCCGTGGGGGTAGTGATAAAGTATAAAAATATTACAAAAAAGTTTATGCATAATAAATGGTTATTAAATTAAAGTGGGTAGTCAAGGAGAAAAATCCCCGGGACTGAGCAATGAAATACTACTGAAAAAAATGCAGCCATTATTCTGGATACGACAAGTTGAAAAGGTGAGTCTTTAGTTTTGCTCTGAACTCAGTTGAGCTGTCAATCTTTCGGAAATGTGAAGGGAGTTTGTTCCAAGCTACTGCTACTGCAAAAGCCCTGCCTCCAAAATTGGTATTGGGATTGCGCATAGGTACTGAGAGTCTACCTATGGCTGTTGAAGATGCTGATCGAAGGGTTGCTTGCCTAATATTAGCATCGCTTGGAATGCACAGTTCTGACAAATAGGGTGGCGCCATGTCATGTATGGCTTTGAAAACCATCCACCAGAGTTTGAGTTGGATTCTCTCAGGGCACTTAAGCCAATGCAGGTTCCGCAGATATTGTGAGATGTGGGAATATTTGGAAACACTGGTTATCAGCCTTGCTGCAGCATTGAAAACTGACTGAAGTCTGTCAGTGTATATTTTAGGGAGACTTGTATATATGCCATTGCAATAGTCGAGTTGTGATACAACGTAAGAGTTTACAAACATCTTTGTGGCGTTAGCCCGAATATTTCAACTTATAGATTTGATTTGACGCATGTAAAAAAATCCTGCGCTTACTATTTTGTTAATTTGGGATTTAAGTGAAAGATCTTCATCTGAACACCTAGGAGTTTAATGCCAATTTTAGGGATGATGTTGCAGCCAGAAGTAATGAGAGGAGATTTGTCTAATATTGACTGGCGCTTTTAAGTTGCTATCCAGAGAAATTTTGTTTTGGATGGATTTGGTCTTAGTTTGTTCGAAGACAAATTACTGTTATGGCAGCAATGAATTTAACAGTTATATTTTTTAATTTGTCTTTCACATTCGGTGCACTGTAGAAATAGATTTGCTGATCGTCAGCATAACAATGGGAAAGTAGTCCAAATGATTCTAATATTTTGGCAACATCACTGATCAACAAAATAAAAAAAATGAGGGCCCCAGCACTGAACCCTGGGGGACTCCAGAAGTCAGGGTCACATAGGGAGAGTTTTTACCACCCGCTGTTACAGATTGGGTTCGGCCACAGATGAATGATTTTATCCGATTGAGGGTTATTGTTTCTTCTTTAAGACTTCTTTCTTCTTACCTCTTTTTTGCTCTTCCTGATTCAACAGTCTCTTTTCGACAGTTCTTGTCTCTGTTTGTTTCTTCTAGTTTATCTTGGCTCTTCTTGTCTCCTCTTATTTCATCAAGTTTTTCTTGGCTCTTCTTGAGTCCTCTTGACCTGCCTTGGCTCTTCATAAAATTTTATGCATCTTTTCACCCATTCTTGGCATGTCTTGTTTTTTCTTGCATATTCTTATTGTTTAATATTGAAACAATTTTATGATTATCCCAACAATCCATTTCCTACCTAAATTCCCTTTTCCCTTGTTTTTCCATTTCCTAAGGTCTTACCTTCTATACAAGAAGAAGATTTTTGAAAAACGAAGCCAACAGCAGGTGTGTTTGTGTTTATGTTCGAATTTCTTTGTCGTCGCATATAGTTGCATATATTTCACCCCTCATAATAATTAATCTCATGAAAAGATTGTAAAAGAGTACAAATACATTAAATATCGTTAAATGTCTTATGTGATCAAAACAATTTGTGTTGTGGAACGGTGCATAGATGCACATCTACAGGTGCCCACGAAACCTTCAAGAAAACACCAAAAGAAAAAACATCATTCACAAGGTAAAGGCCTCCTTTTCCCTACTCGTAAGTTTTCTTAAGAAATAAACACAATAATAGTAAAAATTACAGTTTAATCTTCTTGCCCCTTCTTGGTTAGTATTGCCTCTTCTTGGTTAGTCTTGTCTCTTCTTCAATCTTCTTACCTTTTACTGCCGCCTATCGTCTCTTCCAGTCTATTTTAGTCTATTTTAGTCTATTTTTAGTCTATTTTGGTCTCTTCTAGCTTATTATTAGTCCTGCATGCCACTTACCGCAACTTCTCCACCTTTTTAGGTTGATCTTATCTCTTCCTGTCTCTCCTGGTCTCTTATTGGCTATCTTCTTGGAATTTCTTGCCTCTTCTTGCATCTTCTCGCCCCTTCTTTGCACATCTTCTCTCTTCCTGGCTCTTCTTGTAACATCTTACTTTTTACCAACCCTTTCAGTACATTCCTGTCTCTTCTAGACGACTTCTTTTCTTGCCTTTCCTAGTATCTGTTAAATGCCTAAATAAAATAACACCTAACCAAGAAATTAAAATCTCATCTATTGCAAAGGACACTCCTCTCGACATGAAATCTTTAAGGAAATAAAAAAATACGAGTAATACTCTGATATGACGATAGATAAAATAAACAAATTCAAGGAAGCATTACTTGTTACAAACGAGTTACTTTGCAATAAAGAACATGGCACTCTGTGCTATGTCTTGTGGTCCAACAATTGCATACCTTTGTCTCAGACTTAAAGGGCTCGAGTATCGCAGACTAACATAAACAAAAATCTTCAACCAACAAACAAGAATGAATATTCTCTTTATAAGCGTGAAACAAAAATATAAATACTAAACAAAATATGGCTTATCTGTTTTATAGGTAGGTATCCTTCGAACTCAGCTAGATTGAAGAGGTCCCATAAATCCCGAACTAATGACACAACTTGAGGGGCCGTTTATACTACTGCCGGCTGCATCGAGTCTTTATTCTTTAGCTGTATGATGTATAAAATATTATCGGACCCTTTGTATTATGTTTTTAATTACGAAGGATAAAAGGACTAGCCCGCAGACACAAATAGTGGCATATGAAATTATAGCACCTGCAAACCATAGGTATTCAAAATATTTTATACAAATTCTATAAAAGCATTGCATTTGCATAAAATACCACTAAACTGCGCAATACAAATTCAATATTTATATTTTACAATTATGGAAGAAATTTTGAAACTGACAAAGCCACATGATTTTACCATTTAAATGTTTTTGATTACGATTTATTTAAAATTAAATTTGAT
This sequence comes from Hesperophylax magnus, assembly GCA_026573805.1. Lineage (NCBI taxonomy): Eukaryota > Metazoa > Arthropoda > Insecta > Trichoptera > Limnephilidae > Hesperophylax > Hesperophylax magnus. The sequence continues at coordinate 3,203,391 of JAIUSX010000071.1, forward strand.
TAAAATTATTATTAATATTTTCTCCTGTAAAACGACAAGCGCACGCCACTGACGTAAAGTGCAAACAACATCATAATGTCATAATGAAGTTGGTTGACCCGGGAGCCGGGAGAAATCAGAGCCAGCCAATGGGACGAGTCAATTTAAAGCTGTTAATTTGCTTGCACCGCTCATTGAATCAATATCAATCATCATCACTGACCACTGATACAACCAACTGGCTGAATTGAATGGCACACCAAATATTACCACAAACATACCTCCACTACTTCTCTTATAAATAATACACATATATCGTTTTTTTACTGTGAAAAAGAAATTTGTCAAAAATACAACTTTTGAGATAGTTGCTTTTTAAAGCGTGTGAATGTGTAACTTTTTTATAAAAGTCATGGAGGTACAGATTTCAAATTATAGAATGCTCAACTGATTTGTTCAGATGGAATATACCTGAATTTTGTAAACTGGATTTTGCATGGAGAGCAGTGAATTACCTAATGCTATTTTGATAAATAAATTAATTCTGATAAACATCTAATAGAAAAACACAATTTTTTTTTAGTGAAGTAGGTTAAATCCACTGTTTTGCAATTTTTTAAATATATATCTGCACAGGAAGCCCTGACGGAAATTATTTCCCTTAAAAAACTTCTAAATTTTGACTTAATGCCTTTTAACAGAATACTGATAATATTTTGTGTAATGTCTGTGGTCTGCTATAATTTTTTAAAATATTTTTGTAATGATGGCACACCATACTCTAAGCTCTATTTACAAAACTTTATTTGTTATTTATATAAAGGAGAGGGTCTGTGGTGAGCGGACGGCGTGGTTTTGATTTTTATACAAATCAACATTTTATTCCCAGAGTGGTGCAATTTTGCACACTCAAATAATAATAATAATAATCGAATAACTTGTATTGACCGTTCTAGTGGGCGCTGTAACCAAACTGCTGTCCAAACATGAGGAAGGTCACCGTCTACATTATATTCAGAAAAACCCTGCACAAAGCCCGGGGAACACCGGGTTCTTCAGCTAGTTTCATCGATATGTGCTTCAAAAGGAAACGCATTCTGAAGAATGAAAGAAAATATCCTCAATGGTTTTCCAATGAAATTATTAGCGATATAAAGCTAAAGTTCAGACATTTTAGAAAATGGAAGAAAACTGGACTAGTAAGAAAACGTGAAATGTTTTGTTGTCTTAGAGCTAAAGTTAAATGCAGTATGCAATTGGCCCATACAAATTACATTAACATCATTGAAAAAAACATCAAATCTGATCCCAGGTCGTTCTGGAAATATGTCTCATCCAAAAGAAGTGATGGTGGGTTTGTCGACCATGTCACTTGGAATGGACAATCACACTCGGGAATTGATATTCCCGAAGCATTCGCGGACCATTTTAAATCGGTTTACAGTCAGCAAGTTACGGATTTGAGTTCATTTATACCGGGGAATTATACATCATCAGCAGCGCAGAATGTTGATATTCCTAACATCACAAAATCTGATATGTTAGCTGTAGTTAAAAAACTCAAAGCAAAAACATCATCTGGACATGATTTTATTTCGTCATTTTTATTAAAGGGTTTTATAGAGCCATTATTAATACCCTTACTTTAAATTTTTAATTTTTCTCTTAGCACGGGAACATTTCCTAATTTGTGGAAGATCTCTAAAGTTACACCTTTACAAATGCTTGGATTTGTGCTATGTAACTCCAGGCATTTCTGCAGGTGGTTTGCTTGCTATATTTTAGCCTAGTACGTAGTATTTTGGAAAGTGGCTCAATAATATGGGGACCCGGGAATACTACATACACTTCAATGGTGGAGAAAGTACAAAAGAAGTCTCTACGTTATCTTTATCTTAGAGACTTCGGGTACTATCCCTATTTATACCCATCAGCCTTCCTTTCCGGAATGCTGGGTATCGATAGTCTTATCAACAGGCGGAAAGCTGCGTTGCTGATGATGGCCTATAACTTGTTGAACGGTCACATCAACAAATTATTTTCTTCAGGGCCTCCTGTGTGGAGTTAATATAAAAAAAAAGAAAAAAATCCAGAAATATTGAATAAAATTTTATTTTACGTCCCTGATAACTTCGCAAGAGCGCGTAGGCACAAACCATTCATTCTTCTGAGATGTAGGACTAACTTACCATTAGCAATGCCTCTCGGAAGAATGATAGTCCTTCTAAACTCACTAGCCTCTGACATCGACATTTTCCACCTGAGCATTAATAAATTTAAATCGTTAATTAGGCAATTATGATTGTGTATTTGTATAATGTATCTTTGTTATTGGAATTTTTTATTCTGTAAATATGCATTTAAAATATAAATATAAACAATTGTAAAGTAACTGATCAAATAAAAGTTCTGTTTATAGCAAATTTATCGAAAGTTGTGTCAGCGTCAGTGGTGGCTTGTACTTCGTGAAAAATTCATGGTGCGCTAAAAATATTGCCAGTCTATCCCTACGTCAGGTCAGGTAAACCTTCAGCGTGAAGGGCACTAGCAAATAGAAATTTTGAAGCTTATACCGACCTGCTGGAGTGATCGGTATGAGAGCTGGAAACTAAAGTGGCGCAATCTCGACGTAGAGTTTAAGAGGCATCGGCGAGCGCCGTTCACGTTTCGGAAAAATTTCAATACTATGGTCAGCATCCATACTATGCGTGTTTAGATAATTTGTATTCCTGGGTGACGTTTCTCAATGAGCGATATGGAATTCGCTCGCACCACGTGACTTATGACACGTGATATTAAGAAGGAAAATTCGAGCCGGTTGAATTTAACTTAATTCTAAAAGTAACAATATAGTACTACTCTTATTACTGTTATTTGCTTTGATTTTTATCAATTAGTTTAGTTATTTGCAGTGATACATTTATATATAACGGTTGATAATTATTATTTTTAAATTGACTGAAAGTTTTGGAGTGCATTGCTCCAACGCTCCTTAGAGATAGCCACCACTGGTGAGAGTTAAAATTTAATTTAATGTAATCAATAGATAATTTCTTCAGAAAGTCAGATTATAAAACAAAGGCGAGGCAGTTGTATATAGAAAGTTTTATTTTATGAAATGTGTGACTTATCTGTGTCTAATCTTTAGTGATGTACTCACGCCGTAGACCAGGGGTTGGGAACCTGAGGCCTGCACATTGCTTCCAGTTTAGATTTTGACAGCAGGAGGGTTCCTTGTGAACACATATTTTTATTTTGTGTTTCAGTTTTAAACAATTTTTTTTGTATATCAAGATAATAAAGTTAAAAAATCTCTGAATCTATCATTTAAAGATTCAAAAAATTGAAAGAACACATTTAGTCTCAAAATCAATTAATAGTCATTGTAATAAATAGTGAAGACAAAACCAGTTAACGTATGTTTATGTATGTAGAAGTGATTTATTAGTGCAAGGAGTGTTTAGAGAGTGGTTTGAATGATAGAAAAAGTCGGGGACGCCCGGGGAATACTTAACACAATATCTCTGCACCGGAATGAGATACGGAGTCGAAGCGTTGGCATTTAATGAGTTTTTCCTGTCAGTTGGAGAAAAATTGGCAGCTGCCATTCCATCATTCCCGGATGACTGTAATACAATATATGTACAACCAAAGGCACGACAATCCTTATATATGACTAGGACGAATAAGGATGAGGTAATAAAGGTCATCTCGAAACTTAGGTCGAATGCAGCGGCAGGAATAGATGGAGTAACAACGTGCATTCTTAAAACCTGTAAAGAAGAACTAGCGGGGCACCTAACCCAACTTATCAACTTTTCCATAGGCTCGGGAATATTTCCAAACCAGTTAAAGCTAGCAAAAATTATACAAATTTTTAAAGAAGACTGCAAGAAGTGTATTTCTAACTATCGTCCAATATCGATTTTATCGGTATTTTCAAAGGTGTTCGAGTCAATTATCAAAGATATACTGATAAAATACATCTCTAGCAACGATATCCTAACACCACAGCAATATGGCTTTCGGAAAAACTCCAATTCCCAATGTGCCACCTTCGATTTCATTTCTAACATTCAGCAGTACATAGACCAGGGCGAATATGTGGCAGCTATATTTATAAATCTGAAAAAAGCCTTTGATACGGTAGATAATGAAATACTTCTACAAAAAATGGAACATTTGGGAATAGTCGGGAAATCTTTAAATTTGCTCCGAAGTTACCTAGCTGATAGATTTTGCCTTGTCGATAACGGAGGGAACCTTAGCGGCGTTGGAAAAATCACATGTGGAGTGCCACAGGGCTCGATTCTTGGACCTCTACTTTTCTTACTATATATCAATGATATAACTAAATGTGGCATCTCGGGAAAACTTCAACTTTACGCTGATGATACTGTGATTTACTACCATTGTAAAAATCTGAAGGAACTTGAAGCTCTAATGAATAAAGATCTCGCAAAGCTGGCTAAATGGCTTCGATTAAACAAATTGAGCCTCAATGTTAAAAAAACCCATTACCTTACTTTCGGAAAAAAAGATAACATGGGTATGAATATCATTCTTGGAAATGAAAAGCTACAACATGTTCAAGTAACGAAATATTTGGGGTTACTCATAGACTCTAACCTCTCGTGGAACTCCCATGTTGAGAATGTAAAATCCAAAATTTCCCCGATAACCGGTGTACTTTATCGACTCCAAGGTGTGCTCCCCACATCTTTACTGTGTGCAACATATTATGCTATGATCCACTCCCACCTGAGTTATCTAGTTAGTATCTGGGGAACCATTACCAAAAAAAAAAGTTCCGAAATACAAGTGATTCAAAATAGAGCCGTACGTAATATATATAATCTGCCATGGGATACACATGTCAAAGATATATACTCACAGACACAAATACTTCCTTTTACAGTCCTGCCAAAGTATAACATCACAACTGCCATTCTACAAATAATTCAACACTCCTCACACACCAACACTAAACCAGTCTTCAATTCTGACATACACCAGCACAAAACACGATCACAAAATCAAATACATTTATCGTCATCTACTTACACGACCAAATTTGGAATTAACTCCTTACAATACATTGCACATAAACAATATAACGCATTACCTAGTAATTTAAAACTTCCGGCAACAAACAAAAAAACATCGACAAAAGCTCTTAAAAGCTATTTCCTTAGCAGTTTCATAAATGACTAGCACAATCTTTCTCTGGAACTCCATAATAACATCTGCATTTATTTATTTTAATGTATTTTATTTATTTGCCTTGTCCTTTCTAATGTTGTCTTTCCCGAAATGAGTTTTATAAACTCATTGGGAATAATACATTATTACTTTGTTATCATTTTGTAATGTATTATCTTGTAATAAAAAAAAAAAAACAAAAAAAAAAAATTAAAGTCAATGTAATGTACGTTTTTTTAACAGTAACATTGTGGTATGCAGTAGTGAATGGTGGAAGAAGTCGGAAACGCCAAGCAAAGCACTGCGGGGTCCATTAGTTCACGATAGTACTTTTGGACGTGAAAATCTCAACAATATCTGGATTATTATTGTTCATTACATTAAACATACCAGTGCCCTTGAAGTGATTTCTCACGAAAACGTTGCTAAATATATTAGTTAAATATTATAGCTTATTAATAAAATAATAGGTTCCATAATTAATTCATATTTATAATTGAATAATACCAAAATATACAATTTTTTTATTAAAATAACTAATTGTACCCCGCCACACATTGCTGTGGCTCAGTCAGTTTGTGCAGATAGAGAAACCATAGCGCATGTTGCTTTTACGTCCAACAGATGGCACTATTTTTCAATTAGATGTCACAGGTGACATCTATATAATATAGGTATATAAAAACACATGCGTTTTCGATTGCAACATTGGATCAAAATTTCAAAGCAACCGGTGAAGTTTTGGAGATTTATGATTTTGAAGAAACAAACATTTACATTTTGATTTATTTTTATAAACTAAAAAGCAAAACCCACAAAAAATAAGCCAGTGTTAATGTCAGTTTTAGTTTTTTCTTCTTATCAAAATAAATACAGATAACTGAGTGGCGTTTTGACGGTAGGTATTAAGAATATAAGCGTATATTTGTGAATAAGTTACAAATACTGATTCCATAACAGGAAGTTAATGCTAAATCTATTTACATTACCCAATGTAAATATTCAATTAATTTTATAAACTTTCCGCACAGTCGGTAATATACATTGTCAATAATATTTATTGAGAGTACGCAAAGTAGTAAGGGATTTACACCGAAGTTCTGATAAATTATTATTTCAAAATGCATAAATAATAGTAGAACAATCCGTAACGAATAGAAATTGATCAATATTTTAGTTTAAATTCTTAGAAGTCGCTAAGAATATACCGTTATTTTTAAATCCATCAATAATTTAGATGAATTTCAAAATAGTTGTATTGTTCACTTTCGACAATATAAAGTGAAAAAAAACAATAAAATAAGACAACAAATGGGAAAAGTCTGGCAGCTGAAAATAGTCTAGAAAAAGTGGATTTTTTCCTAGCTATGTTCTATGGTCCAATAATTTGTTTACAAAACTGCAGAATTAGTTTTTTTCCTTGATTACTTCACTAACTTCAGTAATAACCCAATACAAATGCAAAAAAAAGAATAAATTGCCGGTTAAATTTGTACAATTGAAGAGGGACAAATGATGTAATGCCCAAATGAAAACAAATAGAATAGACATAGCTGTTCGTATGGTGCCCATCCTGTAGGATTATTTTCAGTGTTGATAAGTGCTTTATTTTAAACAAACCAACATGTTGTGAATAGCAATGATAGTAACAAGCAGATAGCATTTGGGAATGCTATCCTCGTTCTACCAGTATTTCAATGCTACGAAGGAACTAGCTTCATTGATCTCTTCGGTATTAAGTGCGCAGTCGGAAAACATGCCAAATGAACTCCCTAAAAAATTAACACGGTCGAAATGTGTCACGTGAGAATAATTGCTGTATTCATTAGCTCAGTTGTAGAATGATTTGCCGCCCTCTATGTTTCTTCTCCCCTGCTGTTCGGAGGTTCTCTCCTTTCTTTCCACAAAAGACCCTCCACACACAATCCCCAAAGAAGACTGTGCGGATTTAATTGAAGTCCCATTTTAACTCGGACACTTTGCATCTGTGCTTTAAATTTGTTTGTGTATCCCATAGCTGGTTTATCCTGTCAAGATGGTGATGGTGGTAGACCTTAGGGATAATACCGGAATATAGATAATTATGATAATTGCAAAAGTTCCAATAACCTGCACAGCAGTTCGAATCATTGCATCAGAAGCAAAAAAAACACTCCAATAAGTCCATCCTAACACCGCAAAGCATGCGACGCATAACCTAGATGAGTGAGAGCAAGTATCAAGCAATAGTTGAACATTAATGCAAAGGCCCAAAATATTACTAGTATGTAGTTCTGTGAACAGTAGACTTCGCATAATGTCGCAACACTCTTATGCTCTGGTGGAATAAAAAGGTACTATCAAACACGGCTACCATCTTGATATGATTGACCGAACATGAAACACCCAAACAAATTTATAGATAGACAAAATGCAAAGTGTTTAAGCTACGGTAGAAATTGAGTTTGTTTGCACTTTTGAAAGCAAAACGATTTGTTGTTGTTGGTTGGGGTCTGCCTCGAATGTTAGGAGAGCGGTGTGTGGACAAGGCTAATGATGAGTTATGGCATTCTGAAATTGGCACATGTCATTTTCATTTGGAATTTCTAGGTTAATTTCAAGCTAAGCAGGGTTGACTACTTGGTTTATGTATTTACAAAAGTATTTAGTATTCCAATATTTACAAAATGAACTATCAAAAGATTGGCAAGCTCTACGACTGAAAGAATAATAAAAATTAACCTGGCCGAACTTCAATCGGTCTGCATTTATTTCAGATAAAAACGTTAAGCAAAAACCCTATAAAGATAATTGAACAGTACTCACATTATCCGGCAGAGTGGGCAATTTGAAAGGCTGCGGAAGTGGAACAGGCCTCGTGTAGAACCCATACAGATACTTGGCCACTGAGGGTGGCACACTGTGCCTCTTGGCTTTGGAGGAATGCACTGAGGGCTTAGCACTGCTAGCACTGGTCGAACTGTTGGCACTGTTAGCACTCCCCACTGGGGAGGCCCTCATCAAGTCTGCCACATGATCCAATAGCCTAAAATTTTAAATAACTAGATTAAAACATAATTTTTTTCAATTTTCATCACCAACTCTAGTTCTTAATTTATTATTAATTAGACTGGTGATTCATAGAGCAATAACAACCAACCGAGTGGTTGATTAAGTGGTTTAGGCTTTATATTAAAATCTAGAAGTTAACAACAGACAAATTAAAATGTGCACCTCTACGAAACCAAAAGTGTAGACTGCAATTTGAAAAGAATTTATTAAATTTATTGAATTTTTTATAAATTATTTTTGTATGAAACAACAAAAAAGTGAGGTGACAATAATGTTTATAATATATTAATCTAAAAATATTTTTGTCATTGTCAGTAATTTTAGTTAAGTGTTTAGACAAAAAAAGTAAAATGAGACATTTTTTAAACTATTTTATGTTTGCATTCAAAATGTTAATATTTCAAAAACTACGAGGGGGTACCCAAAAGAAACCGAACTGATGTTGCAAATCCTTCCACTTTCCTACATCTTGTTCTCGCTTTTCATGACGCCTATTTAAAATGACAACTTGTTTGCTACCAACTCTGGGATATCATTTTTCAATTCAATTCAATTAGTTTATTCCTTTAAAAACATTACAAAATTACATTTTATTTCGTTTTTAAGTACATTTGTAAAATGGTATTACATAATAAGTAAGCGTTGTATCAACTATATTAGCATCAATAGAGCTTGCCTTTTAAAGGCAGCTTCACCTTCAGCTAAATATGTCGATATCCGAATTGATTCTGTTCAACAGCAAGACTGCTCTCCCCACCGGCATGACCATTGGCAAGTTAGTCCTGCAGGCCGGGAGATAAAACAGTCTATGCTGTCGGTAACGGAGATAACCATCAGGAACATAGAGACTAATACTCTCCATGATAGTCGGATTTTAAAACCATCCACGAATCAGTTTGAAGAAGTGTGATACAATATGCACATCTCTTCTGACCCGTAGATGGTTCATACCGAGCATGCCCAAGAGAAAGTCAGTAGGATAGAGCCACGGGTAGTAGCCATACTCCCTCAGGTAGAGGAATCTCAGAAATTTCTTCTGCACTCTCTTTAACATGAGGGAATACTTCACCTGATGTGGGCTCCAAACCACCGACCCACTCTCAAGCCTACTCCTAACCAACGCAATGTATAGCACTTGAAGAACTCGGGTGTCTCTAAAATTCCTCACAGTGCGTAGGACGAAGCCCAGCATTTTCAGTGAAGCACTACACGGCATTTCGATATGAGTATGAAATGTCAGCCTACTATCAAACATGATGCCAAGATCTTTCATAGTGGAGACACGTTTTAAACTTCGGGCATTCATGGTATACCGGTAAAACCAAGTATGACGTGCCCGTGTGAAAGAAAGAATGAAACATTTAGAAACATTGAATTCGATCCGATTCCGTTTACTCCAGTCAACAATTCTATTAATGTCCGATTGGAGTCGAATGCAGTCTTCTAAAGTTTTAATTTCCAAGAATAGTTTTAGGTCATCAGCAAAAAGAAGTGACCTGGAATGCAGAATATTTTCTGTAATATCGTTAATAAAAATCAGAAAGAGGAGCGGTCCTAAATTAGAGCCCTGTGGAACACCCGAGAGCACAAGGAATAATTTTGACAAGAATATTCCATGAGATACAAATTGCTTTCTTCCAGTAAAATAGCTGGCAAAGAATATAAGAAACCGTAAAGAAAAACCTATAGTTGATAATTTATTTAATAATATGTCATGGTTTACGGTATCAAAGGCTTTTGAAAAATCATTATATGAGCAATCTACTTGGTAGCCCTTATCTAAAGATTTGGAAACATAATCTGTGAGTACCAGTAGGTTAGTATCTGTTGATCGGCATTTTCTAAACCCATGCTGTTCCGATATTAAGAAAGGCTCTACTTGAAACAGCACATGTTTATGAATTATGGATTCGAATAACTTAGCCGGGGCGGAAAGTATTGCCACTGGCCTGAAATTTTCGACAGATGTCTTTGATCCACTTTTGAAAATAGGACAAATTTTTGAGACTTTCCAGGAATCAGGAAATATACCCGTTTCTAAAGATAGGTTGAATATAAAGCTTATTGGCATTTTTAAAAATTCAACACATCCTTTTAAAAAAAATACTGGAAGAAAGTCTGGCCCTGGCCTCTGGAATGTGTATGTTTCATGTTATTAATTGAAGATTTAACATCTGATTTGTCTATATATTTTTTTTTTTTTTTTTATTAGTTTTTTGTATACATACATATGTAACATAATCATGAGTAATTAAGCCTGCAAAATTGATTAAAAAACTGTAAAAACACATATATGTATACAATATATAACCTTTACGAGAGTTAAAATACTCTAGTAGAGAGAGTTAATATATGACTTATATCAATGTTTTGGGAATTCAATGCATGATCACCATGCATCATGATGTCTGTTATACCACCATCCTTGCGCAGTGATTTTACGTAGTCCCAAAATGCCTTGGGATCATGCTTGATATCACTCTCTATTGAGTCGACATATGTTCGGAATGCTATATGAACATTTCTTCTAACAACTGCTCTGAGGTTACTGCACATTTCATACTCATTTTGGTCACCAGTAGCTTTCCATTTTTTATGGTGAGCATGTTTTATCTCAATGCTCCTGATGGTATCTCTAGTGAACCACTTCGGATATCTACGTCCACCTCTGTTGGGAGGTTTCCTAGGGAAGCAAGTCAAATACATGATATACACATGAATAAAAATGGTGTAGCGCCTCATTAGCGGTATCGAATTTACAAAGTTCATGCCAATCCAATTGGCTCATCATCTGATAAAGTTTGACAAAATCACCCCTACCAAAAATCCATCCACGCAAAGTGCCGTATGTAATTTTAGGTAATTTGGTAGTCTTCGGAGGCTTTTTACAATAATACCGGAACTCTAATGAGGGGTGATATTTGTCCTCATATACGAGGGGAGAATCGCTATGTATAACATATAATTCAATGTTACACAAAACGAGATCCAACATCCTCAACTCAGAATTGGGAATACCATTATTCTGGGAGAGCCCAAACACTTCCGCATAAAAAATTGAGGTAATTTTCAACATCCTTGCCGTTACGCGCTGAATGGATGTTGAAATCTCCCAAAACAATAATATTCCTTCCTCCGAAAAGATCCACGTTTTCGTGAAACTTATCGAAGAATAGTTGATATGATTCCAGAGTTGATGCCGGTGGAAAATATATTACACATGTAAAAGTAACAAACAAATCAATTGTAATTTTTATCCACAAGTCTTCGATGTCAGCTTCCAGATCAGGCATGTGTTCGGCCTTAAACTTAGTTTTGACAGCCAAAAGGCAGCCTCCGCCTTGTCTGTGGCCACTACCACTATTTCTGTCTTTTCTGAACACTTAAAAACTGTCATCGAATAACTCCTGGTTGCACACACTGGAGTTCAGCCAAGTCTCAGTGAGCCCTGTCTTTTCTGAACACTTGAAAACTGTCATCGAATAACTCCTGGTTGCACACACTGGAGTTCAGCCAAGTCACATCGTAATTGTTTACCAAAACGTTAGAATAAAATAGAGAACATTTAGTTTTCAGCCCCCTATCGTTTTGGTAAAAGAAATGAAAACTATTGTACTGTCAACTAGGTTTAATATTTGGTAGCCGTGGTGTTATTACCTTATTGACCCATTCTTTTAAGAATGAATGCTTAGGCCAATGCTTAGACTGCAGTAATTCTGCCACCGCTGACCCGGGTACACCGATTTTAAATGATGCATATTCTCCCCTCGTTTTGATTTTTGTTATCTTAAATGAGGAGATACTAACAGATTTACTTATTGTTTTTGGGTGCGATGTTAAGTCATCTAATTAAGTGTTTGGATGCAAGGGGTAAAGATGGAAGTATTTCACTTCCTCCTGGTCCTTTTGACATGTAATAGTGAACAGTTTTGGATTACCAAACTACAAGCAATGGTACATTTAAACCACGAGTAATGAAAATAAACTCTCTGAATTGTTGCATATTCCTGGCAAAATTTGCAACAAAGTATGGCAGATATTTTTATTTTTTTTGAGTACACAAAACAGGCATGGTGCCCAAAAATTTATATACATGGATGTTTAAATACATACTTTATATAGGCACTCTTCTTCTTGTAAGCTACACATGTATCAGAAAGAGAGATGACGGAGTTCTTGGAGGCAGTAGTATTTAAATCAGTGAGGTATGGCCTATAAAAATCTAGAGGTAAATAAAGTCAAGCTCACTCATAAAAGGCATCATGATATGGAAAGTGTGACACAATAACCAGCGCTCTCTGAGTGAAGGGTTCATGGCGACAAAACCCATAGGTCCAAGTTGAGTCTATGGAAGTTAATGCGAAGGAAAAATGTTGAACAGCATTACTGAAAAAAGGGAAACGCTTATTACTCATTGTGTGGATTGACAGTCAAGCAGGTATATTTACTAAAGTTGTTTCACTTGCCATTGATTGCACAATGCCATTAAATGATTATTTATTTTTGTAAAAGCTGGAAATATTGTGTTTTTTTTAATAAAAATTATCAGTTCCAAGATTATGATAACACATAAAATTTTTAATTATGTTCTGTAGCATTAAAAAATGTTACTATAAATCTCATCACTGTGTTTATATACTAGGGTTAGAATGAGCAGAGTTTCTACATGTTATTTACAACAACAAAACTACAGTATTAAATGTACAATAACAATTATATAAAGCAAGTAGTGGGCTTGCTGTGAAATTATTGCATTCTTCCAAATAAGAGGAACTTAGAGCCCCGAAATACACATAAATTACAAAAATTGCGAGTATTTGCAACAATCCGGCGATCTATATATTGGTTATTTACTTGATTATGTACTCAATATAGGTACACCCACTCCCGCCCTCTATTTTCTGCTGAATGTCTCCTCAGCCACTGCAGATGACAAATGGAATGACCAGTGTGTCATGCTAATTCCAAATGCTCAAGAAACACTAGCATGTATCAAATTCCTCATAACCTAACATTGGTATTTATTTGATCAACATTTCAAAACGGAAAACGTTATTTTTTATTGAACTCTGCAAGAGGTGTGTACTTACAATTCCATTTGACAGGGGAATGTGAATTCTGGTATGCATTTCAAGAAATCATTTGTAAATTCTTCCGGAAAAATGCTGACGATATGTTTATTGGGCTCCTTGGCTCCCTGCAGGTGAATTACTTCACAGAAGCATTCGAAAATATGCTCGACATCGCTCCTGAGGAATAAAAGGTTTGTGATAACTCAAGAAAAGTCACGAACATTTCAATATATACCAGAGACAAACTCTACTAACCGGATCCTCGACGACATCGTTAATTGTTTAAACTATTTACACTAAATAAATACTATCTATTGAATACGGATGAAACGGAATAAATACCAAGAAATATTCCGACCATCAACTCGCTGTCAAATGCAGGCAAGTGACAAGCATAGATATACCAATCAGTGACAAGATGAAAAGTCATAGACAGGCATAGACAGCCACAGAAAACATTTCCATCTCTATTTAATTTATTTCCTAGTCTATTTAATTTACTAATGTAATAATAGTACATTCATATTTCAATAAATGAAAAAGGTAGGGGATATTCGTGATAAGACCAACATAAGCGGGCATTTTAATAAAAAAGGTTATTTTGCTATTATTCATGAATTAATTATGGAACATGTTATTTTGAGAGATTATGAGAGATCTCGGAATTATTTTGGATGAAAAACTAAGTTTCGCCAATCATAGCCACCAAATTGTAAACAAAGGCATGAAAACACTAGGCTTCGTATTAAGAACAACTAAAAACAACTCCATACAAGCCATTAAACTGTTATACATATCTCTAGTTAGAAGCATAATTGAATATAACTCAGTAGTTTGGTCTCCCTCTTGAAAATTAATAACATTGAGCGAATACAAAAAAAAAATTCTGCGTTTTATTAATTTTAAATTAAATATCCCACTAGAAGACTTACAATATCATTTCTTATTAAACACTCTAAAAATACACACATTGGAAGACAGGCGTAAAATAAACGACTTAACTTTTTTATTCAAGATTCTAAACTCTAAATTCGACTGTTGCGAACTTCTGCAACTCATAAACATACGAATACCTACAATAACAACACGACAAAATACACTATTCCACTGCAACACACATAAGCGCAATTACATTGCGAACTCCCCAATACAACGGTTTCACATTATGGGAAACCAATACTTAGGTGATGTCGATATATTTAATATTAACTTTGCGAATTTTGTGGATTACGTAAAAGACCTATTTCAATACTATTCCTAAATGGAAGTTATATTTTTGTAAACCAGTCAAATCGCTGTATTTTTTAATTTATGTTCTTGTTATTTTTAATTTTGTTTCTCCCATATACTTATGTAATTTTATTTTTATTATTTCTTTCTTTTCTTTCTTATGTTTCAAAACTGTCATTAAATTTGTACCACAAACATGTAAAAGCCCTCTGGGCGTTAAATAAAAAAATAATAAGCTATCTCTAATGGAAACAATAATAATCCAGATATTGTTTGAGATTTTTATGTCTAAAAGTAATAAAATAAAATAAGTTTTAGGGCCTAATAGGACGGTTTGTACCTGAAATGGATTGTCACTGCGGTTCCAGTTACCGGACACGGTTATTTATCTAGTTTTTTTTTGAAGCAGGTGAGGGGGAAGATGTATAGAAATGTCAAAATCTACTTATTTTTTAATGACGTATTCCATTCGTTGTCATCAAATACTCAAAAAAAAATCAAATAGCCGATATAAATGCATTAACAACACGAAAATACAATAATAATAGTTCATTAAGCACCACTTTGCACACAAATCAGTTCAAAAGTAGTCATACAAGATAGCTGCCAGGCAATTTCCACTCACCATAGATTTGTCTTCAATGCCGTTCATACAAAATTGCACTAATGGCCGTTTTAAATGACACCTTTTTTCATCCAGTTTGTCTAATCGGGATTGAAAAGGGACGTGTTCTATTTTGGAAGTTGGTACCGTGAAGGGACGTGTGTTGGTATTACCAGTTTTCGTACAGTTTAAGATGGCGGACATTATTTAACATCTGTCATCTTTCATTGATTTACGTAACCATACGTAACTATGTTACGTGAAAATGATGCACGTTTATTCTATTTAATATTTAAAATATTAATAAAAATACTATAATATGTATAAATTACTGATTGCAAATGCGTATTACTGCTAGGTATTGTAAATTTCGTGTTAATGTTTGATGATTTAACATTTTGTTTTTCATTGTTATGTTATTATTCTATATTACGTGAAAATGTTGGATTTTATTCAGTTTTATATTTAAAATATTAATAAAAAGTTTAAGTATTAACTACAATATATATTTATTACTGATTGTGGATATGTATTACTGTTGGGTATTGTTAATTTCGCGTGTATATTTGAGTATTGACATTTTGTTTTGACGAAATAATACACGAGAACTTTACATACGTACAGTTAACTCGTAGAATAAATAATATCTATGTGTGTTGACTTCATATTGTAACATAATTTTTAATTAATGAATAGAGACAAGGTTGTGAGAGCTATTGCTATGGCATCTGGCATCATAGGTACCTATAAAAATCATCATGATAAAGGTTCAAAGACGAACGGGTTAATAAAAACATCGATTTGAAAATTACCAAGCGTAATTTTCAAATCGATATTTACCAAGCGTAATACCAAATTACGTGACAAAGATGACAGTGACAGATGTTTTCAGGGTTGTGATCTATGGTGATGTTAAAGGTGTTGCCATTTTTTATCATTTAGTACCGTCCCAAAATATTATTTCTTCTCTAATGGCTGCTAATGGGCTGCTATCTGTATGAAATCGTAAGTATGAAAATAATGATCGTGTAAAGCGACAATTTTTCGAATGCGTCGCGATATGGAGATCGGTATGAAAAAAAGTATCTTGTAAAGCAGGCATAATCACCCCACTTGTTCGGTTTATCCTTTCATTATGTTCGGGTTAAATCTTCCCCACAGGAAAACTAAACCCTCCACAAATGATCATCTAGTCAATCCACAAAAAATTAAAATTATTCACCGACTCCAGATATTTTCATTTCAGAGGGTTAGGCTCGGTAATTTAAATTCACTGTTTCCCATTTGCTGCTTTTATTTATTTATACTGGATCATCATTTGGTCAATGCTAAATTTATTTTCGTTCTCGTTCTGCAATATCTAATCTTTCCTACAATTGGTCTTACTTTGTAGTGTCTATCAGAATCATCTAAATTATTACTGGTTAATAGTAAAAAAATCAGAATCACGGCTTTATATCCGCTCTTTAAACAAAATCTATGACTCCAGTAGATGAAGATGAGATGAAGTATGGTGGTATTTCAACAATACCCAGAATAATATGAAGGCTAGAAAATCACGAAACTCAAATTCAATCGGCTGAACTGATTTTCCAATGTGTTGAACGGAGTAAAAATGTGTTTGTCCTGCTATTATATTTGCTATACTGCTATGTTTTCTGTTATGTCGGGAGAAAATATAAAAAAAAACATTTGAGAGGAAAATCACCATCAGGCAAATCAATGTAATATTTCATCAATAGTAGCCCGGTGGCAAAACATTTCCATTTATAATTCAGCTCAAACTTGTTCATTTTCTTTGGTCTTTTGGTAGCCGAAGCAATCTACTTCCTGGACCTTGCTGATGGTGTAACTGATACTGGTGTCTTAGACTGAAAAGAGAAGGATGGAAGAGATAGTAAAGATGACAGTGTAGGAATATTATCATAATTGGGCGATAACGTTGGGAAAATTTCCTTTAACGTTGTACTCAGTGGAATGTCTTTGGCTTGATTTTTTGGCTCGTCCTGAGCTTCATAATATTTAGTTTGATCATCTCGATCACCATTAGAGTCGGAACTACTGAGTAGATGAAGACGTTCTAAAAAATGGTCTAGAAAAGATGAATTAGAACAAAAGTTAGCCAAAGAGAGAGGTCCATGAAATTAATTTTCATTTTCAGTAATGGAAATATCCCCTGTTTTCGATTGCGCATGCGCTCTGGGTACAACGGATAATATTTTAGTGACTCGTCCTTATGTCATAATGTCCAATTGGCAAAAAATAAACTAAGCACCACAATGTACCCATTAAGCAATGTTGACCATAGTGAACATATAGAGTAGGAGGTTGTTTTCTGAGGATACGACAATGCTCACTGTGATGAACAAACAAATTTATAAGTGTTTACAAACTCGAACATCACATAAAGATATGTAAAATTATTTTACAATCACCAAATAAACATTATATAACAAGTCAAAACCAACATTTGAAACAAAAACTCATTTGGAAGACAACAAAATAAATAAATACTTTGCTAAAAACGGATGACCTGCAGCCAAGTTTTTGCTTTTAGAATGAAGAGTGGTTACCAACAAGATTTTTTATTCGCCAACTTTCAAGGATAAATAAACATTATTGGAAAAAAAATCCCACAAAAATTTACGAACCTCTCATACAAATTTTTTTTCAGAACGTTCACCACAGAGAATAACATCAAATTAAGGGTAAAAGCTAAGCTAAGGTGTGAGCTACCGTGCTCAAGCTGAATGAACTGGGGAACAGTGTCACAAACGGTACCTCCGAGAAACAGGCTCGCATCTCGGAGTATTTAGACCTTACCCCGGCACTCGGGGTTCTGCTGAAAAACTTCCCCTTCCCTCGTGGGGCCTTCAGAGAACCAAGGGGGAGTGGACTCCTCCATCGTGGGGCCTTCCAGGAACCAAGGAGGAGTGTAGAGGAGAGACAAAGTCATCTTCCCTCATGGGGTCTTCAGGGAATCAAGGGGAGTGGAGAGGAGAGACAAAGTTCTTTTCCATCGTGAGGCCTTTAGGAAACCGAGGAGTGGAGAGGAGAGACGAGTCCTCTTCCCTCGTGGGGCCTTCAGGGAACCTAGGAGGAGTGGAGAGGAGAGATGAGACCACCTCTGTGAACTATTCCCTTGTGTGGCCTTCAGGGAAACAAATGAGGAGTGTAGAGGAGAGAAGTCCTCTACCCTCGTGGGGTGTTCAGGGAACCAAGGTGGAGTGGACTCTTCTTTCATGGGGCCTTTAGGGAACCAAGGAGGAATGGAGAGGAGAGACATAGTCCTCTTTCATTGTGGGGCCTTTAGGAAACCAAGGAGTGAAGAGGAGAGAGTAGTCCTTTTCCCTTTTGGGGCCTTCATGGAACCAAGGAGGAATGGAGAGGAGAGACGAGGCCACCTTCGTGAACTCTTCCCTTGTGGGGCCTTCAGGGAACCAAAGGGGAGTTGAGAGAAGAGTTAAGGCTCTCTTTTCTTGTGGGGCCTTCAGGGAACCAAAGGAGATCTTTCCAACCATCCTCTTCAGCCGCATAACACAACTTGTCTGTTCACAAAAAAGTTATAAGAAAAAAAATTATAAATAAATAGTTAAAAAGTGGAAGCAGAAATATTAAAAAAATAGGAACAGTGATAATTTGTGTAACTAAAAAAAATGCAGCATTGAAATATTTTAGTCTTGAATGATTTTTTCTTTATAAATGGAAGAGTCTCAAAGGAGCCAGAGACACAGCGAGGATTTGTTTTGTATGAACGCGTGAGTTGCATACAAAATAAATGCACAGGGAATTACACTAACACAATAAAGCCCAAGACAGATTTTTCGGGTCAACGGTTATTTGGGAATGGCCTATGCAGATTATATGTTGAGCTGTCACATTACTCTATAATCTTCCTTGGGAGAAGGGGTCAGATCAACCGGGGAACAGCCGCGGAACAACATTTATTCGTATGGGATCTGTCAGCTTGACATTAGTCGCATCATTTTCAAATATCGCCTGGCGAGCAGATTACGGAGCATCATTGTTCCCATGCCCACACTTATAACACATCACCTGTCAGGTGTGTATTCTGCGGGATATGGTGTTATATAAAACGCTTTGATGCGTATGGCGTAATCTGTAACCCCCATAAATGAAAAACCATTTAAATTTTTTTTTTATGTTTTTTATTTATTTTCAAATAATATATAATACTAAATCATATTGAGAAAACAAACAGGAATAATAAAAATGGCAAGGATTAAAGACATGTGCACATCTGCATGTTTGGTCCACAGTAACTCCAAAACTAAACAAAAGCATCTCATTTGCTGCAACCAATAATCTCATCTGTCATGAACTCAAAAGCTCCAATAACCGTCAAGTACAGCTTGACACGGTTAACTTTGAGGTTCATGGTCATAGTATAGATTTTTGTAATTTGAATATTACAAAAAATCTATGGTTAAAAAAGTAGTTTAGTTTCTTTTTTTGTTGTTTGTTTTTGGGGTGTTATGCCGTGTTGCGCTAACTCCTTCTTTAGCCGACGTTTCGGACAGCGTTGCAGTGTCCATCATCAGGGCAGATCCGGTAGATCCGAAGATGTGTGAATTTTGGTTGTCGAGTTTGTGCTTATTTATTTGTGGCCTGGGCCCATCCAAGTGCGAAATGCCAACGGAAGTGGCGGAAGTGAGCTTTCAGAATTCGCCACAAGATGTCGCCACTTCCGTTGGCATTTCGCACTTGGATGGGCCCAGGCCACAAATAAATAAGCACAAACTCGATAACCAAAATTCACACATCTTCGGATCTACCGGATCTGCCCTGATGATGGACACTGCAACGCTGTCCGAAACGTCGGCTAAAGAAGGAGTTAGCGCAACACAGCATAACACCCCAAAAACAAACAACAAAAATGCTTTTGGCCGTGAGAATCTAAAAACTTACAGTTTAGTTTCTTGTTTGACCGTCTGCAAAGTTAGCTGTGTCAATACCTACATTTAATTAACCAGCTCACAAACTACTTTGGTAGTCTAGCGGGTTCTTTTTATAATGAAGAATAAATAAAATAAAATGAATAATTAGTTTTGCAATATCAATAACTTGTGAACTGGATGAAAAAATATATTTTATCAGCTTACTAATATTGCTTCAAGTTTTTTTTCACAGGCAGCAAGTAAATGCAAACATTTTTATCTGTCTAAATGGATATTATTAAAAGCATAATATGTTTAAACAATTATTATTATTCATCACATCATTAATTAATATTGTGCTGTCTGTAATACCATTTTTAAAACATAGATGTTAAATAACTACCCAAAAAGTCATGATGACGTTATTGCTTTTATTAACCTATTAATTGCATTTCATTTAAAGTGATACCTTGAACACAAAGAAGTTTTCAAAAGAAAAACTGGTAAAAGATTCAACATTCAGTTGCCAAATATATAAATTATTGAACGCCAATTAGACATTTTTGGAGAGATTAACTGAAGAATTTATATTAAAAAATTATCAATTTTGGATTGATCTATAAACTTTGAATAAAACATTTTTAAAGAAAAATTGATTTAAAAAAAACCTTTTATAAAAAAACCCTAGCATTAAGTGGTTAAATAATATGCTAGCCAAGTCTCGAAGGACCAGTCAAATTCAAGGATATATTTATAGAATTACACATTATATCTTTTCACACTAAGATAGAAAATTCTCAAACACTGATCCTTAATAGTATTGAAGTGATATAAGATGTAGTTACTAGCGGTGTCTAGGTTCAGCCGGAATGAGTTCTTGAACCTGAGACCTTTGCGGGAAGAGACTTCTACTCCTTTTTCAAATCAACCACTCTCAGAGAACTCGGACCTGGACTCAGATTCGAATGCCTCTTCGTGTGTACTCACCGTTCGGCAGTGTGGCTTCCCGCGTCCCCACGCCACTCGCATGAGTTCGTGGTGACACGTCAGTTTGGACCGGCACTGGTGCGGGTAATGGTCCGAGTCCGAGTTCGGGGTCGAAACCATGCTTGGTACAGTTCGTACCCAAGATATCGAAACCCGGACCTACTCCTAGAACTCGAGTTCTTTTAAAAGGAAGCACTACTCGGAGGCTTCCGGCAAAATGCAGAACTTACTCATCTCTAGTCTAGTCACCACTGACAAGTAGTGTTTTTTTTATTTTTTTTTTTATATTAACTCCACACAGGAGGCCCTGAAGAAAATAATTTCCCTCAGGGCCTATGTCATCTTTGGGGATGCTGTGTGGAGGGTCTTTTTGTGGAGAGGAAGGAGTGAACATGGGTCTTGAAGAGTCCCATGTTGTAGGAGGGAGGAAACACAGAGCCCGGCAGTTCGTTCCACAGCCGAGCTGTTGAACTTAAGAACGAATCGTAGAAGCGACCCGTTCTCATGTGACAAATGTCAACCGTGTACAAATGTTGGGCGCGCGTTTGGCGTGTATCCCGACTACGCACCGGTGCCGAAGGGATCAATGACGCTAGTTCCTCAGAGCATCTTCCATTGTAATATCGATAGAACAAGGACAGCATATTAACACAAAATAGTAATTATATTGGACATGGTGGACAATACAGAACACTCAACACACAACACTGGAACCAGATAACCTACCGGCTTTAGTAGTACACTACATTCTTGTGCAACAATAATATTAACAAAAGAGCAACTCCGAAAATACCAATGCATCAAATCACAGCATTTAACATTTTACATTCATAAAATTATAGGCAATCCATATAAAACTAAACAAAGCTCTATGCGGGCGCTTATGACAAGTATAATCACTTTTCCTTACACATAATACATAATATCATATTAGAATAAGGTCTCACTTGAATTAAATTTAATAAAAAAATATTAATATATTATATAATGACCCAAAGATTAAAGTGAGCGGAAGGGAGTGCGTATCATCGAAACAGGTTACCTGCTACAGAATAAGCTCTTTGAAGATGTTTATTGACTTGACCGGCAAGTTGTTGGCCTGCTTTTGAGCTCTTACAATAATTAAAGTGAGCGGAAGGGAGTGCGTATCATCAAAACAGGTTACCTGCTACGGAATAAGCTCTTTGAAGACGTTTATTGACTTGACCGGCAAGTTGTTGGCCTGCTTTTGAGCTCTTACAATAATTAAAGTGAGCGGAAGGGAGTGCGTATCATCAAAACAGGTTACCTGCTACGGAATAAGCTCTTTGAAGACGTTTATTGACTTGACCGGCAAGTTGTTGGCCTGCTTTTGAGCTCTTACAATAATTAAAGTGAGCGGAAGGGAGTGCGTATCATCAAAACAGGTTACCTGCTACGGAATAAGCTCTTTGAAGACGTTTATTGACTTGACCGGCAAGTTGTTGGCCTGCTTTTGAGCTCTTACAATAATTAAAGTGAGCGGAAGGGAGTGCGTATCATCAAAACAGGTTACCTGCTACGGAATAAGCTCTTTGAAGACGTTTATTGACTTGACCGGCAAGTTGTTGGCCTGCTTTTGAGCTCTTACAATAATTAAAGTGAGCGGAAGGGAGTGCGTATCATCAAAACAGGTTACCTGCTACGGAATAAGCTCTTTGAAGACGTTTATTGACTTGACCGGCAAGTTGTTGGCCTGCTTTTGAGCTCTTACAATAATTAAAGTGAGCGGAAGGGAGTGCGCATCATCAAAACAGGTTACCTGCTACGGAATAAGCTCTTTGAAGACGTTTATTGACTTGACCGGCAAGTTGTTAGCCTGCTTTTGAGCTCTTACAATAATAATATTACTCTTAATCTAATATAAACTCTGTATTGCAAGAAAATTAGTCAATAAGAAAAATTGCTAAATATATATTTTATATAATTCTCTCAATACAGTCAATGTAAACTTAAACCTAAAATTGCTTACTTAAAATTACATTTAAAGATTTTTTGACAACCATTTATTATCATCAATTTATTTCACTTAAAGTCCTGAATAGAATAGAATAGAATACAATTGTCAGATTGATACAACTTAGGGGTTTACACTACAACCTTGTTTACGTAATAAATTACTTTAAAGCTTGACATGTTTTCATCAATGTTAAAAATTATAGAGATTGTCAAAACAGTACACTAGAGAGAAGGGAGTGTGGAGCCATTGGCTTGAACATTATAATACATACAGTGAATCTTATTGGGTTTTCCAAGGGACTGAAATTCAGCCCCTAAGGGACCAAACTTCTTAAGCATGAAAATTCTGAGGTGGGAACTTATTAAACGAGTTTCACTATTATGCTACACAAGAGTAATAATCACAGAAAATCTACAACTTACATGAGACAAATAACATGCTCGGTATAATATTATGTGCTGGAGAATATCACTAACAAGCTGTGTTAACGAGGCTTATTGTCTCCATCATAGAGACAGAAAGAGAAAAGTTTACTACATTAAAGAATGTCATTCGCAACAGGAATAAACCATTAATAAGCCAGTATATTAATGTTTTTTATAAAAACATGTTACTGAAAATCCTAAATTATTTTACACCCAAAGAATGCTCTGCCATTTCTATATGAATACACAACATTTAGCAGCCAACCAAATAAACATGGCCGCGGTTTGCCCATGGAGATATTGAATCATAAAATTATTTGAAACATTCAAATCACACATTCATGACACAAGAGCAAAGCCAAAAGAAATACTGAAATTTAATACAATTTTGGCAAAGGTTATTATTTTTCCACAAAGGTTTATATCATACTTTCACCATTTATTAAAAACACGAACAAGATAACAAATTCAGGAAACACACAATTAGCACAAGCTTAAGGAACTGACAAAAATTAATAAAAACTTTATAAAATACTTATTTTTGAAAATCACATAAAAACTATAACTTAGTACGCCTCGGCACACGATCCCAGAGTAAGGACCCAATAAATAATGCTCCTGACCATAGCCTTTGTTTAATGATTGCGAGGTTCATCCAACTTAACCCATCCCATCTGAAGTTATTTAGACTATAACTGACAACAGCAACTGAATAAAGGGGGTGACAGATTACGCTATAAGTTCAAAGCGTTTTATGTAATAAAACATACAATCAATCATTGCCATACAATCCCATACAGACCTGTCACATCCAAAAAGATGATGTGTTATAAGTATTGGTGTGGCAACGATATGCGCCGTGATCTGCTAGCCATTTGAAAATTATGCGCCCTCTCTCCTGCCTATGGCAGAACAATTTACGGAGCGCCGTAATAACGCGGCTGTCATCTGTCAAAGTGACAGATCCCATACAAAGAAACGATATTCCGCGGCAGTTCCCCAATTGATCTGACCCCCTCTTTTGAGGAAGACTACAGCGTAGTGTGTCACCCCAACATATAATACGTATATGCCAAGCCTAAATTATGCGCGCATAATATAGCGTAATGTGTCTAAAGCTTTAATGTTTGTGCAAACTTATCCTGAATTTAGTTATGCAATAAATATGCCAAAGTTTTTAAATTTGATTTATTTATAAATTTTGTACGTTATGTTGATATTAAATCACCATTCTTATATAAAAAAATGTCATTCATGAGGGTTCTGTGAACTAAATATTTGAGATTATAATTTTTATTTTCATTTCATGCTGTCGAGGGATGATAAATTGACACTGCTTGGACGTAAGGCCATGTAAGACAGCAGAGATAAATTGACATAGCTTGGATGGAATGGGTTAATAATACAATCGCAAATATAAATCTATTTTAGTCAAAGTAAGCTCCAAATAATTATAAGCAATAATTAGTCTCCTGAAATACCAATACAAATTGAAAATATCTACCGAGTAAAAATAAATGCCGCCAACGGGAATTGAACCCGTGCCTTCTGATGTCCGGTCAGGTGCTCTGTAACCACTGAGCTATGTCGGCTCATTTCCAACCCGCCAAATGATTCAATATGTACTAGTACCTCAATCCACAATTACTGCTTATTATATTTTGTCCACCTGTAAACAACCAACTTTATTTTTGTAGGAAAGGCTTTGTTAGTGCTAAATTTCTCACTAGATGGCGTCGAGACATGTGATATCTTCATTTATTGGTGAAATATTTTTGACTTACATAAGTTCATCATTAAAAAATAGAAGTAAAATCCGTACATCACTATGCTGTGACCAGATTGACATATTGTTAAAAACTTAATTAAACAACAATTATTTACATTACATGACAAATTTGATAATCTACATTGTATATGGTTTAAATATTATCAGTTCTGGAATTGGGCGTTTGGATCAGGAGCACCCAGAACTTTTATTAAAGGAATATTGGTTTTTATTGCCAATGGAATTTGTGCAACAAGTTGAATTTTGTGCCTAAACTATGACAACTTCAATAAAAATGAACTAAGCGCTTTAATCTCTTCGATATTTATAATGTTATATATTATTTATTCAATCTCTTTTATATATTAGAATAAAATTTATTAATTTGGAAGCATCGATAAGAAAATGAATTTTTCATTGAACACTTGAGAAATATCAGATTCACTGTGCTTAATTATAACTAACCTTTTTTTGAAAACTTTTAAAATAAATCCTCCTCGCACTTAGGATTAAATAGTTTTTATACAAACAGTTATTATTTTTCAGACAAAATCAAAGCAAAAGGAAATTCTAAAAGATGAACATATGTATTATTTATATTTAATAAAAAATCAATATTTAAATTTATATGGAAATTTAATTTAGAGTTCTAGATTACGTAGGTAACAAGAATGATGAGCATCCACTACACTAGCTGCAATATTATCTAATGCAAATAGAATTTATTAAAAAAATAAATTAACATCTTTTATAATAAAATAGTAGATAATATGCAATATGACTAGTTTTGTAAGGTCAGGAATAGACAGCGATTCATATTACTTGGGAGCGACGCTACAGGCACGCGAGCGCACTGAGTCCAGCAGGATGTTGAGCTGCGCCTCGGAGTAGGTGAAGTTGAGTTTGCAGCGCGAAGCCAGCTCGGGCTGCCCCCTCAGCAGCTCAGCCGCATGGCTCAGGCAGTACAGAGTCTTGTCCTCGGTGTGCGACACCTGCCACAACACACATTATACAAACATACCAATACACTATATTACTAGACTGCAACAAGATTATATAATTTAATTTCAATTTATTTTCAAGATAACTGAAGTATTTCGTAAAAAAGCTATTTATTTCCACATCGTAAGTCGTAATTTTATGGCCGATTTCCACTGCAAATTCAGATTTTCAAAGTATAAGTATAATAGTAAAACAATGACAAGAGACAGATGTTAAATAATGTCCACCATCTTAAACAAAATCAAAATAGAACATATCCTTTTTTACATCCCGAATCCACATGAAGAGTCTCCATTTGTAAAATGCCCAAAGGCAACGGGCTACTAAACTTAGGAACTGCACTAACCTCGGACATTGTCAAGATCTTTCGGCAGCGGTGGCATTCTTCATTGTCCTGGTTATATTGTGCAGCCTTTCTCCTGGAGGGAGGCATGGGCGGCTTAGTGCTCCCCTAGGAAACAAATAACTTCATATTATATCATATTATCACATCTGCGAACAATAGATCATCTGAATTATAATACGTAAATTAAAAATACCTGTATGCCGAAAGCGGCCAGAGCTCTGCGCCCTTTGACCTCCTCATCGACCATTACTTCCAATATTCCCAGAAGAGTGTTTAGGAATGGGAGTGTAGAGCGTTCCTTCGCCAAAGCAATCACAAGACGTTCAAAAGAAAACATCGAAGGCTCCCGACTCTCATAGATGGCCTGAAAATATTATTATATACTATTATCAATTCAAATAATAATGGTAAAAAAAAATTATAATTAAATTATATTGAATATTAATTTATCCATAACAATAAATTACTGCACAGATATTAGGCCAATAAACAATAACAATATAATAAACTAATAATTTAATTTGTACTGTTAGCCTCAATATGTATGGTTATGTAATGTTTACATTGAAATTCAGGGGCGCCTGCCGTAGCCACGGGATGGATGCAAAGTAGACATTCTCTGAGATGCTGAAGCCGGTGCAGAGGTTGGAGGTGAAGGCTCCCGGGGATACCACCACAATCTCGCCTGGCAGCTGTACGGTGCGCGTCACGGCCACGTGGTCAGATATCAGCTGCCCTGGGGGTACCATGATGGTGTCTGACAGCAGCCATACACGCTTCTTGGTCTCCACAATCTCGGGCTTCACACGGCCCAGGGCAGCTCGCATCTGCACTTGATGCGAGCTTGGCACTCCGTACCTGTACAACAAACAAACTGTTTTAGTGTGTATGCATGCATATATGTGTATTTATGTATGTATATACATGGGTGTATGTATATATGTGCACATAAATAAATATTTTTTTCCTTTTTCTTTAAATAACAATGTACAATAACCATTAAAAAAAAAAAAAATTTTAAATCCCAACTTACACTTTTATATAAGAAAATTTAACCAATACACATAAATACATGTACCATTTAATCATAACCATGTAAACACCTCAGCACAGGTTCTCCCAGTGAGGTGTTCACGAAACATATACATAACATTACCCACCACAGTGTCACCTACTCAAACCTACCCAGCATAAAAAAAAAAAAAAACCATATTAACAACAGTTCTAAATTTATGTATTATATACAAAAGTAAATATTTGGTAGACACTGTAATGTATGTATAGAAATAAATAAATAAAAAAAACTAGAGGTTCTCACTGCGCCTGTTGGAAACAAATTAAAAAGTGTTTAGAAGAGATTGTGAGAATAACCTAGAAGTTATTGGAAGAAGAATGAGACAAAAAAGATAATACAAGAAGGAGTAGTGTTGCTTACCAGACTTTGGGAGCTCCCTGGTGGTGGTAATCGATCCAGGGAAGACCATGTGGGTCTTGGCACCAGCAGCAGCAGGAGAACAACATCCCAACATGAACAGTTGGCACGGTGACTCCAATCGTGGGGCCTAGCGAGCGCAGGATATTTCCTGAATTATTTGTCAGAACCTGCAAGACGTTCACGTACTATAAGACAAGCCAACTCGAAAATAGAATATTTGACTCCATATAGCCACTCAACTTTACCTTCAAGTTCCAGGGAATCTTGGCCCACTGACTTTTTTTGTCCTTGGGGCTCGGGAAGCCATAGTTCATGCTCCCAGAGTCGATGGAGCCAGTCGACACACAGACGTGGTCCTCTCGGTTTATCACGTACTTCCAGAACATATCCGCCGCCTGTTCAATACAACAAACACAGCATTAAATTACACATTGCTCAAAGAATTAAAAAAGTAAATTTGATCATTGAAGACAATATTAGTAACTCTCAAAGCAAAATTTGAAATAGAAAAATAAGAAAAAGATAATATTGTCTTCAATGATTAAATATTACATTTTATTCATTGAGTTATTCCTAAAATAAAATAAAAAAAGTTAATGTTGGATATCCATAGCAGATCTACATACTACAATATCATTTTGACTGTGTTTTGATAAAAACTTTCAAGCCACATTTTTGGGAATGTTACTTTTCAATGGTTTCATATAGAATAGTCTCGAAATATATTTGATTGTTGGTGCTGGTACCTTGTCTGGATGTGGCTGTTTGTTGAAGTACATGCACTGGATGTGTTTGGCAAGCTTGGAAAAGGCACCCAGCGTAGTAGAACTGCCGCGCGTGACACACTCCTCTAGGTCCTCTGTGAGGTCTGCCTCCTCTTCCTCTTCTCCCTCACCTTCCCCTTCACCCTCTCCCTCACCCCGCGCAGCCGCCCGCGCCCGCATGCGCTCGTAGCGACAGCTCCACATCTTGTCCACTTTGTTCAGAAGGGATTCTCTTTCCACTGGAACAAGAAATCATTTTAAGGTTACATATTATTACATCAGTTTATGGCCCTTAACCCTTAGAATTCTTAATTAAGGCGATGCCATACGTAGTAATGTCAAAATCATGTGTTTTTGGTTTGAAAATTTGGTCGCCTAGGAATGTTTCAGATGCTCTTTAATTAAATACTGCGAGTAGAATACATTTTGGCCTTTGAAATAATCGAGTATTTTTTAGATAAGTCTTTTTATAAGCCCAGAAAAAATAATGTAAAGGCCTATGAAAACTGCTTTAAAGTTCAAAATCTCCTACTTACGAACCAATTTTCGGTTTTGATTTTATTGTATAATGTGACAAATTAAGTTATTTATAAAATGATCGAAAAAAAATTAAATATTTATGCATGAACTTCCACAAAATAAAATAAAAGGCACTTTTTGGCCATGTTTTTTTCTTGCTTAAATCAAAACAGGCGGATGGTGTTAAGCGGGAATTTAAACCTTATCGCCATCTACGTAAGGGTTGTTATTGATAGCAGCTCAATTTAAAATATTACACGACGTAGTGCATCGCCTTAACGCTTATAAATTAATTATTTCCGAAAAGAGCAGTGTGCTATTAATAACACACTCAGAGATAATTACTGTAAAATACATATTGGCCGCTGCCAAAAATTTAATTCAAAATTCGAATAACAACAAGGTACACCGATATTTTCATCAGTTAGAGATGACAGTTGGACGTTAGATGTAATCATTGCCACAAAAAACCTCTTTTCTGTGCAAATATTAAGGTAAGAATCTAATTTTCAGTTTAAATACAATTTTCTTTGGTGATTATTTTGAAAATTATTATGGAAATACATAAATT
This sequence comes from Hesperophylax magnus, assembly GCA_026573805.1. Taxonomy (NCBI): domain Eukaryota; kingdom Metazoa; phylum Arthropoda; class Insecta; order Trichoptera; family Limnephilidae; genus Hesperophylax; species Hesperophylax magnus. Next base: position 3,233,222 of record JAIUSX010000071.1, read on the forward strand.
ACCAGCCAAGGCTTGGATTGTTCTTGTGTTTCTTCAAAGTTATTACTCCACTAAAGAACGCTGACAATTACCAAATTTTTTTTTATCGTGTATTTATTTATGTGTACTTTTCAGCCAAAATAAAATTATTTGTGTTTGATTTCAATTGTTTTATGAAAAATTATGTTTTTGTTAATTGTGTCGTCTTACTGATAATGCGTTTATAAATCATTATAAAAATAGTATCTAATCTACCATAAGTACGTTCCCCAGAATAGCTATTTATATTCAGAGAATGTTTTTACTGTAAAATAATGTTTTCATGTTATAAAACAATATGTTAACCCCTTAGACAAACAGCTACAGTAGAACCCGTTAATTCGAACTTGAAGGGCCGACCGCAGCGGTAATCGGCTGCGAATAATTCATTTTATTATGAATTTACTCGAAAGATATAACCCGAATTTAAAGGGGCGGCCGAGTAACTCGATTTTCAGCGTTTTTTTTTTTATGTATATTTTAAATTACATGGGAAATCGTTAATTTTATTTTTGATGTCCCGTGGATTTCGAATTAACGAGGTTCTACTGGATTACCCGTAGAGCCAATTTGTTCACTTTTAGGAAGAGCTCATAAGATCTCATAGAAATCGTTATGTCTCCCTTTCCATCATGGTTAGAAATATTTTATAATTTAAAAAATCATAAATAAAATATATTTGGAAACACACTGTAATTTTTGATTTATTCAAATAAAAAAAAATTAAAATGGCTCATCTAACGGTTTTTGTAACTAAAATGATTGATAACTTAAAAATATATAAAAACACACGCATTTTATTAGACAAATGTATTACAACTGTTATGTCAACTCCCTTTTTGTCGGTTCATGTAACAATAATTAGTAAAAAATTCTAGAATATTCATTTTTTTTCAAATTGCATTCTTTGATAAAGGAGCACATTTTAATTCTCCTGTGGGGTTAACTTCTAGAATTGAATATAAAACGTGGTGTTTTCTCTTTCTAACATCGTTTAGATTATATGTGACAGTGAGGGAGATACAATGATTTCTATGAGACCATATGAGTTGTTCCCAAAAGTGAACAAATTAGCCTGAAGGGTAAAGGTTTCAAACACTATATTAGGTTCATCGTACCTTCAGAGAGAGTGTAGTACGGCAATATGTATCTCCAATACACCTCCTGGAGCCTGACACCGATGCTCGGGGTGCCGACGATAAAGCCCATGTTTTCAGCAACTTTCAGCCACAATTTTTTCTCCAGCACTTGCTCTAGACCGCCCATCTCTTCTACCACTATGTATAGCTTGGGAAGGTCTACTTCTATTCCGTTCAACTGAAAAAAAGATTAATTATAGTGTATTCATATTACATTATTTGTGTTGTCAACATATTTCACTCAAATAAAATATGGCCATGACATAGACATCCAAATTGATATACTAGCCCATCAGGAAAGGGAAACAAACCAACTTCGCAGAATGGGGTGGCGGCGTGACCGTCTCTCTTTCTGTTATTTGTCAATAAATTAATACAGGCAACTCGCATTGTTATCACTAATATCACTAATTAATTTGCAAAAATAAAATCAGCTTAACGTCACTTAACGACAAATCTCAAATCAGGTAAACAAAAGTTCGGGCTTGTTTCAAAAATTGAATATTTCGTTACACTATTTAGTTAGTGACAAATGTGTTATAATTTACCCACCTCACTCATTGTTAGCATCGCTATGGTAGTCGGTTCAGTTAAAAACGAACATTCAGATACTGCGCAGAAAAGTCTCACAATAGACTGCGCTGCAAACCGTTGCCTACTTTAGCAAACTTTACTTTTCTGCGCAGGGTCTGGTCATTTCAATGTGCGCTCTTCAGCGATCAACATTTGACTGATGTAGTAGTACAGTAGAACCCCGTTAATTCGAACCCCGATAATTCGAAAAAACGCGTAATTCGAAATTATCGCCAAAAAAATTTCTGCACAAAAATTTTTTCATACAAAAATTTTTTTAATTCGAAATTCGTTAATTCGTAATTCGAAATTTATTTTTGTCCGCGCACGAAAATTTGTTCGTGTAATTCGTAAAAATTTGATTTTTGCGAAAATAAATTATAATATTTCGTAAATCTGAATCTAAAAGTCAGCCGTGGCGGTAAAACGCCGAAAAATGTATTTTTACATGGTTATACATCGTCCTAATTAGTATTATTATTTTGTAAATCTGAATCGATTTACACTGGAATGTTGTATTTTTTCAAATTTATTGCGAATATCCGAGTTTGAAGGGCCGAGAAAATACGTTTTACGCGGATATATGTCGTAGTTTTACGAGTTTACACCAAATATCTGTATTTAAAGGGTCGGCCGCGACGAAACTCGGCCGCGAAATTTCGATTTTCGCGGAAATGTATCGTATATTTACGAATTTATTTCGAATATTTGACTTTAAATGGCCCGCTGCGACGGAAATCGGCCGCGAAATCTCGATTTACGCGTAAATATAACGTATTTTTACGAATTTATTTTGAATATCTGAATTTTAAAGGGCCCGCCGCGATGGAAATCGGACGCGAAATTTCAATTTACGCGGAAATATATCGTATTTTTACTAACTTTACTTCGAATATCCGAGATAATACGGCGCGACGGATATCGGCCGAAAAATTTCGATTCACGCCGAAATATGACATATTTTTACGAATTTACTTCAAATATCTAAACTTAAAAGGCCGGCCGCGACGAAAATCTGCCGATAAAATTCGATTTACGCGGAAATATTTCATATTTTTACGAATTTACATCAAATATCTTAATTTAAAGGGTCGGCCGCGACGGAAATCGGCCGCGCATTTTCCATTTACACGGAAATATATCGTATTTTTGCGAATTTATTTCGAATATCTGCATTTAAAGAGCCGGCCGCGACGGAATACGGCCACGAATTCTCGTTTAACGCGGAAATATATCGTGTTTTTACGAATTTAAATTCAGATATTTGAAATAAAGGGCCGGCTGCGACGGAAAATTACCACGAAATCTCGATTTACGCAGAAATATATCGTATTTTTACGAATATCTCAATTTAAAGGGTAGGCCGCGACCGAAATCGGCAGCGAAATCTCGATTTACGCGTAAATATATAGCATTTTTACGAATTTATTGCGAATATTTGAATTTAAAGGGCCCGCCGCTACGGTAATCGGCCGCGAAAATAAAGAAATAATTGGTATTATAATAATATATAATAATTGAATTCGTTAATTCGAAATTTGATTTTTGATGTCCCGTGGATTTCGAATTAACGAGGTTCTACTGTATATTCAAAGCATTCTAGAACCCTGGTGCCAAAAATATGGACACGTGGTTTGCCTCCTTCTTGTCGAAATGATACCCACATTTCAAGTTAGGGCAAGTGCATTAATTTAGATGCCTATGGGCCATGAGAAATTCATTGATATTTCTCTAAATGTAACACTGACACTTTAGATATTGCCATGTTGAATTAGTTTAATGACGAAATGTGTACAAGGTTTAAATCATTTTAGCAAAAAGAAATTGACCTAGTTGGGTAAATAAATAAATATTTAACCTTTGGAATGGACTCGAGGGAACCTCCTTGGTTCTGGAGATTCTTCCTGATGGCGCACATACTGCGGGAGCATGGGCCCCAACGGTTCATCATCCGGTGGACGTATTGGTAGTTGGGGGTGAACCTCATGTCTTCCGAGAAATTACACTCGTTGCTTGCCCCCTTCGAGGTGGGAGGAATAATACGACACAGACCAAATTTGTTGGCACTCTCAGCTATGCCCTCAATGTACTTCAAGGGGTTCTGAATAAAATAAAATAATTTGGGCATTAACAATAGATAAGTTATCCACAGATATCATTACAGTTAAACCTTCTGATAGAACAGATGAACTACAAACAGCTCTACAGTTAAAATTTTGAATGGCGGAAAAGGTCAAACCTCTGAAAACAAAGATCATTGGCCGCAGATATTATTGTAATAATAATTAGAAAGTATTATCGTAACATTTTCAGCTAATTGAGATAAATGCTTTCATAAAAGAAGTTAAGAGGAGTTGGAGTGGCAAACGCACCCTACATCTATTGAAAGTATGAATAATTTAAATTATGTATATTTTACCTTGAATTGCTTTTGAGTGGGCCGGAAGATAGGAGCCTCGTTAGGTGACAAAGGTCTGGCTTGTGTTGTGGACTTGTTGGGACCGGTGCTGCAGGCCTTGTGGACCTCATCAGACTTATTGTCACTGCCCTCGGCCTTCCTCTTGCTCGGCAACTGCTTGCTGCAGTGAGCTTCGGGCTCGGCCTTGACTTCCTCCTTGGTGTCCGCCAGCTTGGATGTCTGGATGTCCCGCTCTGTGTCAGCATTGGTCACCAACTTGGCTCTCATGATGGTCCTTTGCTGAGAGCCATCGTGAGAATCCATCTTCACTTCCACTCCTTGTATGACATGCTCGCTTCCGGTTAGTGGAATATAAAACAGATGGCGAGGACCATCCGGAATTTCTTTTTTAAGTTCTTGAATTTTTTTTTTTCGTTTGTAGGATTTTTGAGATTCACACTCGCTATTGAATTCATAAACCCTCGCATCCAAGACTTCTGAATGATGGAAATCCATAGGACAACTGGCATTCTTGGAATCATCTATCCACTTCTCAATGTATGAAATATTCTTGGTGAATTTCTTTTTGACAAGACCCTCCATCTGTTTGGCCTCCGCTGAGCTGCCGCTCCCGCGCTCTACTGCCTCTTTGGGCAGCAGACCGGGAATAGTTCTGTGCAAGCTTTCCAGAGCCACTTTAGATTTTGAGGCCTGAAGCAACGATCTACTTGTGAGAAGAGTAGGTATTGAAAGTCTCTTCCTCTGACTGTTAGGAATTTTTTTTTTAGTTTTTTTTTTAGCTAGCGGCTCCTCATCTGAATCTGTGTAATCTGTTTCTGAGCTGCAACTAGTTTTACTGTTCACAGTCTCGTTTAAAAAAAACCTTTTTTGTTGAGGCTTCTCCAGTTCCTTTTTTGCAAATGATGGAAAACGGAGAGGGGAGGACATTTTACCCTTATTCACCTTTGACAGTGGTTCATCATCGGATGACATGTTTCTATGTTGATTAGGATCATTTATCATGACAAATCTATTTCTTGTACTCTGAAACAGAAATTTATAGTTGTTATTGTTAGTATATCTATTACAGGGGCAGGTAATATAGAAAACCCTCACTTTATTAAAAGCAGGTACAAACAAAGTTTTCTTTGCAAGAATTCAAAAGCACATTTACAATGTTTAGTAAACTAACCTGGCGAGGTTGCAAAACTTGTGTCTGGGCTTCATTTGAAGTAATATTCAGGGCTCGAGTCGTAGAATTTCGAGTTGGAGCACGAGTCGCAGCTTCATTTGAAGTAAAATTCAGGGCTCGAGTCATAGAATATCGAGTTGGAGCACGAGTCGCAGCTGATATTGGAGCGCGTGTCGCAGCTGATATTGGGGCATGTGTCGCAGCTGATATTGGGGCACGTGTCGCAGCTAATATTGGGGCACGTGTCGCAGCTAATATTGGGGCACGTGTCGCAGCTGATATTGGGACACGTGACGCAGCTGATATTGGGGCACGTGTCGTAGCTGTTATACGAGTCCCAATAGAAGCCGGAGCATGAGTTGCAGCAGAAGTTGGAGCATGATTTGCAGAAGGTGACATAGCAGTAGTTGAGGCAGGAATCTCAGCTGGAGTCGGAGCAGGAGTAACAGAAGAAGTGGAGGTGCGAGTTAGGATACGAGTTGTCACAGAATTCTGGGTACGAATTGGGACAGGGGCTGTTGTAACAGTCGGCGAATGAGCAGCAACTGAAGTAGGGGCATGTGTCAGTGCAGATGTAGGGACACGAGTTGCAGCAAAAGTAACTGGACGCAATGTGGCAGTAGCGGGGGCGACACTCACGCCAGAAACAGGGGAACAATTCATAATAGGTGTAGGGCCGATAGATGCAGCTGATGTAGGGGCATGAGTTGGAGAAACAACAGTGACTACAGTCAAACTAGAAGTTACATTAGTAGTGGTGCTAAAAATTGCAACAGAATTCGAAGCACAAGTAGATGTTGTGCCACAAGTCAGAGCAGATGTGGTTCTAATAATCACATCAGAAGTTGTGTCACAAATCACAGCCGAAGTAATTCCATTAGTTAGAGGAGTGGTAGCTGAAGTTGGAGCTCGAGTCAGTGCTCGAGTTACAACAGAGGTCAGAGCACGAGTCGGGACTGGAAGCAATGGTTCATGAGCCAGTGCAGGTGTATGTAACTCTGCTTTAGGAGATTCTGCGAAATAGGAAATAGGTGTTGGGGCAAGAACTACCGAACATATCTTTGCAGCAGTGGATGCAGGAGTTTTTGCAGATGTTGTTGAAGTAGTTGTCGACGTTTGAACAATTGTAGCTGCAGATGGTGTTGCAGAATTCTCCATATTTGCCATTGTGGATGTAGAATTCCCTGAAATGTGGGAAATCAACCCGAGATTCTCAGATGAAGACTGTGTGTTGGACGGTGAACTTAACGAAAGGGTCCCGCCTGGTGTTGAAGCCGGTGTGTTGGTCGATGTGGAACTGGGCGCAGAAAGCATTACACGGTTTGGAGCACGACTAGGAGTCACTGATGCTTGTTTTCGCACCCCGTACGGTATGAAGTAAGGGGGCAGTCTTGCAGCACCTGTTTGAGGTTAAAGAAATAAAGAATGTGAGTTTGACCATTGATATTACAGTTCAATAATAGTAATATCTCATTGAAGAAGATAATATGTACTAATAAATCTAAACGAAACATGAAACAGAACACCCAGGATCTCTTGTCTAACAGGGACAGGCATCTTAACCAACTTGATCAATGGGTCCTATTTATTAAATATCATATTTGTCGATCTCATATTTCAAATTCAGAATTAAAAATAACATCTTATTAATTAACTAATTTTTCCCATATTTTTTGGCATCTACCTTTTTTAATAGAAATAAATTTTCTAATGAAATTGGTTTGTAACCTAGATAGTGTCTCGAATAAACATTTTTATTTATATGGGATACCTTGACAGTAAGACAAGAGATCCTGGGTTCAATTCCTAGTTGTGACCGTTATCTTTTTATTTTTCTGTGTCTTGTTCTGTTTCAGGCTTCGTTTAGATTTATTGGTATTATCTTCTTCTTCAATCATATATTACATTAATGGGTATAACTTTCAAAATAAGTTAAAAAGTAAAAGTTGTTCCTGAATAATAATTTTTGTTTTTTTCAGCTGAACAGAGCGGAGTGCATTACTTTTTCTGCCATATAAAAGCATACATCAAAATAAATTAACTAACTAACTAACCATCACGCCGTTTCCCAGCAGGGGTAAGCAGAACGGACGGACCGCCAAACAACTCGGTCTTGACACACACTCCTTGCCTCATTCACATTCATACATACTCTTCTGTTATTCTGACTCTTGTAATGGCCTGACTCAAATATCTGATTCACTTGATCGTGCCATGTGTTCCTCCGTCGTCTCCGACTTCTGCTATCATTCATCCCTTTTTTCGCTCATTCGCTCTACATGTCCAAATTATCTAATTAGGATTATCCTTACATCAGCCTGGTTTTATCACATATACATGGTTTTATCACACATACGCCACAGGGATCTCATTTCTATAGCATTCAGTCTACTTTCATCCTTCCTCTGCCAGTTCCATTCCTCACTGCCATACACCAGGGTAGGTACCAGCACTCCATTGGACTGTTAGCTTCGCTTCTTTTTACACACCTTTAGATTGGAAATAAATTTAATGATATTAAGTTGAAAATAAAATAAAATATATTTAGCATTTGTACTACAATGGCTTGAGGGAAATTCACCATCTATGGTTTAGGGGCGCGCCTTTATAATGAAGGCAGAACTAAATATAGGTAGAGCGTTTCAAAACATCTTCACACTTACTTGGCATAAGAGTCCTGCGTGTGCGCGACCCATGTACTGGTGGCATGGGCGCGGTGGTGGACACTCTCCTCTTGACCTTATCATTCCTGATGACGGAGCCTGAAAAAGACAATACATTCATATTATCTTCAGTACGCAACTTGTTAATACATGAGGGGGACCCAAGGAAATGCAGTGAAATATATTATGGCTTAAAAAGCAACTTCTATAACGAGTAATTTGCATAACGAGCAAAGCAGATTATGAAAAAAATGCTCTCTTAACTAGCGACATTTCCCATCTTCACGTCACTCACTTGTGAGCCGAGATTTCGGCGTCAGTGCGTCAGTCTCTGATTAGCATTCATTCCTCTAGCAAATTAGTGTCGCATGTGTTCAAATATTTTTCCAAACTTGAGTTCAGGCGTTTGTAATTTTTTTAGTGCAAAGTTTAAAAACCTTGGCAAAATTGTTCCTGAAGAAAATACTGAAGGAAGAGAGCCATTAGAGAATAAAAGTAACTGTAGAAATAAAACGTAACATCATTGAAAAGCGAGAACGAAGTGTGAGCGTGGCTGATCTGCACATTCAATCGGTCTACAACGATTTGCACTATCCTCAAGAATAAAAAGAAGGATAAAATTAAGATAGATGCAACACCACTCCGTTACTCCAGCCATTGGACCAGCAGGTTATTTCTAACTTTAAGAAACTCTCTGCCAAAATACCCTTCGAGCGTTGTTTTGAGGTACTGAAGGGACAAGTCTCGCTCTCAGAGAGTTTTGGAAAGATCACTTTCACATTGTTACTTGCTTCAAAATGATTGACAAGGCGTGGGAAGGGGTTACCAAGGGGACCTCACTTCTGCTCGGAAGAATCTTTGGCTAAAGCGCGTTGTTGAATGTCATTTTGAGGGGTTTGAAACAGTACCTGTGGAGTCTACAGTCAACGAGATTGTGTCTTTCGCCAATACTATTTTTTATTATCAATACAGTAGAACCTCGTCAATTCGAAATCCACGGGACATCAAAAATCAAATTTCGAATTAACGAATTCCCACGTAATTCGAAATTTTATGAAAAAAAAAAAAAAATGTACGCCGAAAAATGATTTTCTCGGCCGGCTCTTCAAATCCGGCTGGTATTTTAGTTGTAAATTCGTATTAATACCAATTATTTCTTTATTTTCGCGGCCGATTACCGTAACGGCGGGCCCTTTTTATTCAGATATTCGCAATAAATTCGTAAAAATGCTATATATTTACGCGTAAATCGAGATTTCGCTGAGGATTTCGGTCGCGACCTACCCTTTATTGAGATATTCGTAAAAATACGATATATTTCCGCGTAAATCGAGATTTAGCGGTAATTTTCCGTCGCGGCCGGCCCTTTATTTCAAATATCTGAATTTAAATTCGTAAAAATACGATATATTTCCGCGTAAAACGAGAATTCGCGGCCGTATTCCGTCGCGGCTGGCTCTTTAAATTCAGATATTGGAAATAAATTCGCAAAAATACGATATATTTCCGTGTAAATCGAGAATGCGCGGCCGACCCTTTAAATTCAGATATTTGATGTAAATTCGTAAATATATGATATATTTCCGCGTAAATCGAATTTCATCGGCAGTTTTTCGTCGCGGCCGGCCTTTTAAGTTCAGATATTTGAAGTAAATTCGTAAAAATATGTCATATTTCGGCGTGAATCGAATTTTTTTGGCTGATTTCCGTCGCGCCATATTTTTTATCTCGGATATTCGAAGTAAAGTTAATAAAAATACGATATATTTCCGCGTAAATTCAAATTTCGCGTCCGATTTCCGTCGCGGCAGGCCCTTTAAATTCAGATATTCGAAATAAATTCATAAAAATTCGATATATTTACGCGTAAATCGAGATTTCGCGGCCGATTTCGTCGCAGCAGGCCATTTAAATTCAAATATTCGAAATAAATTCGTAATTATATGATACATTTACGCGTAAATCAAAATTTCGCGGCCTAGTTTCGTCGCGGCCGACCCTTTAAATTCAGATAATTGGTGTAAACTCGTAAAACTACGACATATATCCGCGTAAAACGTATTTTCTCGGCCCTTCAAACTCGGATATTCGAAATAAATTTGAAAAAGTACGACATTCCAGTGTAAATCGATTCAGATTTACAAAATAATAATACTTATTAGGACGATGTATAACCACGTAAAAATACATTTTTCGTCGTTTTACCGCCACGGCTGACTTTTAGATTCAGATTTACGAAATATTATGATTTATTTTCATTGTGGAAGAGCACAGTCAAGAGCTGACCACCGAAGAGCTTATGAAGTTTCATTGTGTTTCACAGCAAGAAGTTATGGAGGAGAGTTTGTTAGCAGCAGGGCAACAATCTTCTGGCGCAATAAAATAAATGGGAAACTGTTGCATCGTACATTGAGAAGCATCACCCTAATTAGGTGGTGGCTATGCGTTCTACAAATTTATTCAATGATAATACTATGTCACATTTTCACCAAATTTTCAATTTTAAAATTTTAAAGCGTCAGAAAAAACAAATGTCTCTCAGCTTTCTAGTAAAAAAATAATTCATTATTTGTCATAAATTCATAAATAATAAACTAGTTATTTAGATTTTTTTATTGTTTTTTGCAAATCGAAATCGCATTCCAGGTTGTTAAGAATTTTTAAGTATGTAATTTTATTTTAATAAAACATTATTTTTAAAATGTATTTTTTTTGGCATGGAACGCATTATAGTATTTTACATTGATTTATATGGGAAAAATTGTTTCGCTTAACGAGTGTTTCACATAACAAGTAAGATTCTGAAACACTGTATATAAGTTTTAAAACACACTGTTTGGTTGATAGGACAGAACTGCTGATTGATCACAACCAGTCTACGTGAGTAATACATCTATGGCCCATAAAATCCACATCACAAATGCCAATTAGTGGAGAATTCTCCGAATTGCATGGAATTATTAATATTTTTCAAAAATTGGGTTTTTGCAGTGAAATGTGGGGATTCTGGGCATTTCTTGATTAACCAACCATATTTTTACTTTTATTACATATGTACTCTGACATGACTTTGATATTAATTTTATAATTAATTGATTTTAGTAAGCACAGGATCTCGTCGACTTTTCCTTTTAGGCTTCTAACATTGAGGTATAGAAGCATATTGTACATATAATATGCATATTAATAAACATATTGAATTTAATTGAATCGTATAGGAATGAAAATAAGGTTTGGTTTTTTGTCTCCAACTGTTTGTAGAGAGTTACGTCATCTACCTGCTTGTGTTGATTTGATGGATTGTTGGTATTTTGATTATTAAAAGGTTATTGAGTTGAGCAGGAAAGGGTGGACTCACTTGTTCCCTGCGCTGGATGTGCAAATTTCTTGGGTGATTTTCGTTTTGACAGGGCAGTGATATCAGATGCTAGAGGTTTGACAGCACCTGCAGCAAAATACAAAAATCATTAAATATTGCACTAAATATGGCAAATGCTGCAATGAATTCAGAATCGGTGATTAGAAACAGACAAATATCCTTATAATTCAATCTAACAGAAAACACTTCTTAACCATCAAAATTGAGTTGTGAGTTATTCACCAACAATAATGTTTGCCATGTGTGGTACACATTAATAATATGTTTAAATGTTTGTTTTGAGCCTTATAAAAGTCTGATGGTAAAGGAGGTTCTGGTAAAACTCACCACGTTTCCTTGTTTGCATAGTTGTTGTTGGGGACGATTTTTTGGTCTTTGGGCTTACTTCCAGTTCGCTTTTTCCTGTAATTTTACATAAACTTTTTAGTGGTTGTTAAGTTAATTGCATAAGTGTTGAAAAGAATGCCCAGTTTGCACTGAGGCATAAGGCTCTGAACAATCTAAACTAAGATATAGAATGTATATGTAGAAAATAATATGAATATACTCACTTAATGAGCGCCTTGAATCAGAAGAGCACCTTGAATCAGAAGAGCGCAGACTGTGTTTCCTGTTGGCCTCACCTAAACAAAACATACAGAAAAATAATTACAAACATAATAAAAAATAGGTAAATATTGAATATTATAATTTATTTGGTAAGGACTTACTTTTCCGGCGAATCAAAGATCTTCGAGTGGAGGGACCGGCTGCCGGTGGAGGCTTGTGGGGGTCGGCAGCTGCTCTCGGGGCGGCTTCGCTGGCTTTCGGGACCACACCTGTAATCAATACATACATTTAGTATCTGTCATTTAGGTCTAATTTTTAATATTATGAATGTGTTTGGCAGCTATATGCAAAAAACTATCCTAACTCATCTATACACAAATATAGAAAAAAAAAAAAAAATTAATTAATTCCTGTAAATTACTACAAAAAAAGTTCAAATACACAATGTACTCGAAGCAACAACAAAAACTTACTACAAATACCGATAACGCATACTACGTTTGGTCAACGAAACTTTACATACTTTGTGACAAGACTCTACAACATTCTTCCAGACAACACAAAACAATGTGATTCACAAAAAAATTTCAAAGAAACTTGGATCAAAAATAAAAATGGGGCCTTTACCGGTGCATTCACCCAAATTCGCAGTTATTGAAGTCACCACATTATTGAGCGAATACATCTTTAATACAAGTATAGGTATGTTCGAAGGTATTAGGAACTAACATGAAAAATTCTGCCTCAACACAGGCTAGCCTAGTGAGGCGGTATTTGAGAAACCTCAAATAACTGTACGTTTATTTTCTTTTTACCTTCATCATATTATGTTTGTATTTTTCTGATAATTTAATAATCTTAAAAAAAAAGTTACAAATCAATGTACAATATACACCATAATATGCATTTATAGTTGTAATGTGCAAACTTCCTTAAATAAAGATATATATTATTATTATTATAGTCGCCATATCAATCCTTGTGGGGCAAAATCCAAGTATTGTCATGTTCAAAACAATTAACTAAGAGTTTATAAGTTGACCGTATTATCTTACCTAAATCTGGATTTCTCCTAATCGCACGCCTCTTTACAGGTGATGGAGGATCTGGAGACATTACGGCTCCTGTAAATGAACAGTTCTTTACAGCATCTTTGTGATGAAACATGATTTAAATGAAAAGCAAGACTTTATTTATGTATATGATTACAACTGGTTTCAGTGCAACTGTTCTTTCATCAGGGAGAAAGCGGTTTTCACAAAGAAGACAATGTTGGTAGTTCTTATTCGAAGTATGATACAGTTAAATGTGACCGAAGGGGATAGGGTCCCATTAGCTCAGTGGTAGAGCGGTGCCCTGGCAAGGCAAGGGTCCTGGGTTCGAGTCCTAGATGTGACCTTATCCTTTTCTGATTTTTCTGTTTCAGATTTTCGTTTAGAAATCGCTAATATTGTCTTCATTAATTAAATATTACAATTTGAAGTTTTACGCAATAAAGTTATTCCAATAAATAAATAAAATATATCAATTTAAGCATATGTAATTTTTTTTAAATTAAGAAAAAAGAATAATTCAATTTAGTGTGTTAAACATAGACCCACATTACAATCAGGACAATAGTATCGACTTTCCCGTAATACACGTTTTCCAGTCTCAGTCTTTTTTTTCGAACAGCACACGATACATCTTTTTGTAGGTGCTGTTTTTGTTTTTTTTCACTATCAATATCTTCATATTCACTATCACTCTCCATTTGGGATCTTATTTGAAAAAAAAAAATTCAATTTCAAATTGATACGATATAATATCCAGTAACGTACGATATAATACACGAAAATGTGAAAACAATAAAGTAAAAACGAAATAAGTAGGTCAAACACACGACCGATCTCAACTGCAAGCAAATTCAAATGGAGTAAAATACATCGCTAATTTTCACAAAAATGTGAAAACAATATAGTAAAAACGAAATAAGCAGCTCAAAAACACGACCAATCTCAACAACAGGCAAATTCAAACTGAGTAAAATACATCGCTAACTTTCACGAGCGTTACTCGTGTTAGCTAGAAATAGAACGCTGCAAGTCGAAACCGGCGAGCGTCACTCGGGCTAGCCGAATAAGCGCGAGCGTGACTCGTTTAAAAGCATGAAGTGGTTAAATAATATGGTAAGTATGTATTATATACACGAACCCATCGCTCCAGTGGATATTATGTAGTTATATGAAATTATTTTTTTTATACATATTTTCTTATTAAAAATTGAGGGATAAGAATAAATGGTGTAGGGTCTTACCACGCTTCCTTGTTTGTATTCCACTGGAGCTGGTGCTGGTACTAGTGCTGGCTGCTGCAGCCGGGGGTGGCACTACATGTTTTCTGGGATCTGTAAATTTACAATTCTAAGGACGGGTTGTTTCGGAGAATTTGAACAATTCATAAATTTCAACATTCATTTTCGGGTTCTGTGAAAGTCCTATTTAAGTTCTGTTATCATATCATTTGTAGACTAGTTGCTTGACAGAACTGAAATAATAATAGAACTTGAAAAAATCTTTCACAGAACCTGAAAATTAACTTTGAAATTTGAAGAATTGTTAAAATTCTCCGAAACAACCTGTCCTAAGATAAATATATAAATGAAAACTACTCAAATTAGTGTGTAAACTAATTCCACATTTCAGATTTATCAAAGGCTGATCAGAATTATATAATCCTCCGCTATGCCATAAATATTGAGAAAGCAGGTAATAATTACATATTTTAACAAACTTACATAATATATTATAATCATTAAAGCGGTCAAAGTCTTTCAGGTTGTGTGCCTCATCTGAAAAATAAAACAAAGAGAGTGGGAATAAGAATGTTAAATTCAATTTAATTAACATCCTTCAAGGATCAGATAATCAAACAGTGATGTCAACTAAGCATTTGTTTAGCCTTCGTACGCATTTAGAGCAGTCTGCAAACAGTGGAAATCTACGTCAACTATTATCACCATCAACTGCTCACACTTCGCTATTGATTTCATTACATATATTTTATTTTATTGAGAATTCACACGGTTGGGCTAGTAACATAAAAAATTATCCTTCATAATCGACTTGAGTTGCTCAATGCTCAAGATATTTTTAAATATAGCAAAAGGGAAGAGAAAAGGATGGACAAACAATTTTTAACTGTTTAAGGCCTTGAGTATTTTTGTGTCTTTAGTAGACGGAACATCTAGAGCAGTAGAGTATTTTGTGTACTTTACAGCACAAACTCATTAGTGGAGCCACCACACTTCGTATTTTCATTTAAAAGTTTACGGTTTATTTTCATTTAGTTTTTTACTTCCAAATAATTGTAATTCATATATTCTAAAAAGTAATTGTAACATTGTGCCATTGCTGCTTGCATGTTTGCGAAAGATTTGTCAAAGTATGCGAATTTTTTATTAATTATTTTTATATGAAATGAAAAAATACATGAAGTCATAAAAATATTTATAGTATGTTTGTGTAATTTTATTTTTTTAGTTTGTATAACGTGATATTTTTTATTATTTACAAGAAAAAACAAATAATTGGTAAGATACAAATCAATTTTTTTAAATTCTCTATTTTTCAAATAAAAAATTCTTATTTTCAATTGCATACGTCCATTTATAATATAAAATCTCAAAAAGTCTTTCATCTGCTTTCAAACACAGAATTTAATTTTATGGTACTTTTAAAATCAGCTCAGCTGTTGGTAAATTAATTAATTGTCGGGAATATTTCTAAATGAATTGTTAATCTAACAAATCATTTAAAGTAACTCGATGACAAAATCTTAAAATTACCCAGAGTTTAAAGCAGTGCTCGGCAACTGGTGTGGGTAATATGTGCCGCCGTGATAAAAGAAGAATATTTGACTCACTCGAGTGGGTATGACCCAAACTTCGTATGTAGAAAGTAATCTGTAATCACCTTTATAACACAAGAAAGTGAGCACGTCTTCAGTGGGCCGCCTGTTATTGCAGGCTTTGTCTTTGTTGGCGGTGGTGGGCGGAGAGGGGGCGGCGGCGGGAGGGGGCGGCGGAGCGCAGGGGACCGGCGCTACAGGCAGCGCTGTGCCGCTGGCGAACTTGCGCTGTGCCTGCACCCGCAGCCTGAAACAAACAAACAAACCCAACATCACACACCATGCATCAAGACCGAGTGCACATTTTATAAAACGCTTCTTGTGTTTATTTAGAACAGGAAAATATATTACGCAGTATACCACCGAAGAGGTGATGCAATAGTTTTTCTGGAAATTACCAATACAAGTTCTGTTAACACATTGTTTCCAGGAGACAAATACATACATTTTTCGCAATTGTGACTAATTATAGTAAAATAATATTTTCATAAAGTAATAAATTGAAAGTTTATATAACAGTTAAGTTATAAGCTATTATATGTAAAAAGAAAATTTCACATGCTACTTTGAGAAATTTGTTAAAAATTGTTGTTTTAGGAGCTACTTGGACTAATAACCCTCAGTGTGAAATGCATTCTTGTCGCATACTTTTCGTCAGTTAAGGGCGAAAAGTGGTTAATTGTATTTTGCTATTTTGAGATACAAAATAAAATCAATACAAAAAATAGGATTTACAGTAATTCAAAATGAAGACTTTCTGCGCTTTAATTTTAATTTATTAATTCAATTTTATGTTTTGCAATGATGAAGTTGCAGCTAGCCAGTTTTGGCTCAATTATAATATTTAATTTTATTTATTGGTTCCAATTACTGCTATAGTCTGTTTTA
This sequence comes from Hesperophylax magnus, assembly GCA_026573805.1. Taxonomy (NCBI): domain Eukaryota; kingdom Metazoa; phylum Arthropoda; class Insecta; order Trichoptera; family Limnephilidae; genus Hesperophylax; species Hesperophylax magnus. Next base: position 3,249,909 of record JAIUSX010000071.1, read on the forward strand.
AGATGAATCAACTTAACAGACCTGAAGAAATAAAACGATGTTAATAGCTTGTGGCAGGAATCAAACCCGCAACTTCCAGACTAATAATCTAAAGCCTAGGCTATGGAAGCAGCCTATTTAATTTATACAATAATTATAAGAAAAAACTGTTTATATTTTATTTAAATAGTGGTAACATGAATTCTGTTAAGCAAACAAATAGAATGAATTGAAATACAATGGGTTCAAATCAACAAGGTCTTTTAAAGCAGTTATCAATAGTGAAGAACCAATTTTACCAAGTGACACGTGATGAGGCAGGTCCTCTCTAATGGGCTTATGTCACTGTCAATTATCATTGTCTTTCTCATACGTGCTTGTCGCGCTGTACACATTGTCACTTGGTAGTAAATACTATAACAACTTGGTAAAAATATAATACAACAGCAAAATAATAGTGGCAATAAAGATCAGAAGATGTTTCGTGTTTTTTTTTTTAAAGTTTTTTTTTATTATCGGCACCATCAGACATTTGTGTGTGCATTGACAGTTTAGTCAATGCCTCCGGAAGGAGAAACTGATGTCATCCATAAAAATAAATATATCCACATAGAATGGTAAATGAATAATAATAATATAATGGACGCATTCCAAAACAACTTTGGGTGGGGCATTGAGATGGAACAGCGATGAGAAGAAGCATAATCACATGGCGAGCTGAAGTGGAAAGGAATGCCAGGATGTTTTACTGTGGAAGAAATAATACGCTTCATATTTGTGTGTATACATGAATACACAAAATATCCAAATACACAATTTTACATGTTGCAATCAAAATTCCTACGCATTTACAATCCTTATTATGTATATTGTAATATTATAACATGTTTGATAACAAAAACACATCGCTAATAAAATTTTATACAATTACAGTACAGCCTCGACAATGAACATAAATGCAGAATCATTAAGTTCTGTGATAAGAGCTCTAAATAGTCACAAAAATATTTCAGACTTAAGGATGTTAGCACTGTTAATCCCTTACCCAGTTGTCCTGAAATATTATTAGATGGAGGTCATGGCTCTAATTTGTGAAGCTAAAAAAAATAAATTAACGGGACGCTATCCAAGAAGTTATTCTTGTGTTCAACGGCTCAGCTATGGAAGGATTTTCCGATCTCTGTGTTTCCTCCCCCCTACAACATGTCTTTTTATGACACACAATTCCTTCCTGTCCTTCAAAAGTGTGGAGTTAATGTAAAAAAATAAGAAATGGTAAACCTCTGGTGGAAAGGGCCCAAAAGAGTTTTGCCGAGACAGAATATAAAAAAACGATAAACTCAAACGATACACAATACCCGAGCCAAAAATAAAGAACTTCTCCAAACTCCTTTTGCTAGAACCACCTTTGGGCAAAAACATTTTAAATACACAGCTTGCAAACTATACAATACACTACCAGCCACGATTAGACAAACAGAGTCAATAACCAAATTCAAACATGAAATAAAGAAATGGATAACAAGTATTCAGAGTCCCACTATCGCAAACATCTGTAAACCAAATTACACGTAAACAATAACAACAATTCAAATACAAAATAAAATATTAGAATCAATAATTTTATAAAAACCCCTTTGTAACTACGTCCTCCAACTAAATGCATTTATATTGCATATATATTTACAATATTGTCGTACCTGTACCTACTCTTTCTATTATCTATCTATTGACTCCATAGTTTAAAATGTATACAACTTTGTAATTTGTATTTTGATTTTGATTTAGTCATGCATGTAAATATTCTATAAGTATCTGAATACGTCTGTCTCGACACAGGTGTACCCTAGTGAGACAGATGTCGATAAATACACGTCAAAAACTTTATATTGATAGATAAATAAATAAAAGATTAGTTAAACAGACGTCTAACTCGTCAACTAATCAGCATTGTTCACAAATCTATAAATAAAACCACAATGTTTCAACGCCAGTTTTTATTAATATATTTCAGCAGTGCATATAATTATGTAAGAAAAGATCTATACGATATAATATTTCGCAAGTGCTTAGATTTGACATTTAAAGTTCTGTTAAACTCAGCTATTCAAACTTCTCTAATCTGAACAAACCCTGCCATAATTATTTGCAATTGCCAATTGCCAATCATTAATATGCTGGTACTTACCGTTTTCCGGGTATATTTCTGGTCGGAGACCTTCCCATTCTTCTGCTAAAAATTATAAAAAAAACAGTCTAAATTAGATACTGAAACATCATTCACAAAACAACAACATAAATTGGCACTTGTATTATGGATGGAAAATGGCGGGTTTGAGATTGGTTGGAAGTGAGCATTTTAAATTTCATTTCATGACAATAAACAGGACACAAATGTGAAGAGATATGTGAAATAATTATTTGAATGCAATACAATACATACAATATCGATTGGGGAACGCTCCGATCAATCTCTGCGTAGACCTTACCACCACCTTATATCAAATTGATTTAATAATTATTTCAATGTAGTACAAATAATGCACAGCATCCTTATGAAAATTAACACACCAAACCATTGTTTGACAATATTATGGCAACCATAGTCATACTAATTTTGGTTATCTGTGATGTTGTGCGGAATGTGAAATATTCCTGAGTAATAAACTCAAACATGCTTTGAAATTTTCAAAATTGGAACTGATGATTAGGTATAAAGTAGGTACCTACCAACAATCAGGACATTATTTTATTTTAAAATTCTGTATTTTAAATGTTTATTTCCATTATTTTACTACTATGTAAAAATACCAATGTATTGACACGATTACTAATTTATTTTTGGAAGGCGAGGATCCTATATCGTATATCTATACCTAAGGTCGCGGGTTCGAACCCGGCGTGCGCAAATAAATTTTATTTGATTAATTTGTGTTATTTCACAATTAATTAATTAAACATAATATATAGTGTATTTGCGGCACGTTCCAGAGTGGAAGATACTACCAGTATCGCCCTGGTGTAAGACCACCATTCAGAATTGAAACGTTGCTCCAAATGGCTTTAGCCGTGTTTAGTGACTAGATCTGAATAGCCAGGTACTTCCCCACCTTCCTCTTCCCCTTCCCCACTTACCTTCAGCCTCACAACATCCCCTAATTGGGGATGCCATAGTCTCACTGGCTCCAGACGGGAGCAGTTGGGACTCTTGTGAGGTATTCACTATAAAAAAAAAAAAAAAATGATATTTTATAGCAAATATTTTCTAAATACTTTCAGCTTTACAATTCCTACAACTATAATATTCGGTGATTTATCACGGCTCTGTACTAGTTAAAAATAAGAACTATTAATATACTGTTCTTCGAGAAAAATGAAAATTTTGGGCAGGAAATTGTGAAAAAAATCTCCACTGAGATAAATATGGATAATTGTAATATTGATAATACGTGTTTGTGCCTATATATTGTCTTCGTATTGCTAGGACGCTCGATTCTATTAATCCAGTGTTCTTCGAAAAAAAAAGGAAAGTTTTGGGCGGGAAATGGGGAAAAAACCTTCACTAAGATATATTATGTGTATATATATATACATTGATAATACGTGTTTGTGCCTTTATATTAATTTCGTGTTCGTATCGATTCTAGCCGGAAAACATTTCATAATGTAGTACACATTACTAGACACTTAATAAAACCGAGGGAGAGAATGTTATGGTAAAAAAAACAATAATTTTACGAATAATATTTCAAATCGATGTCAACTTTAGAACACTGGTTCAAAAACTTAAAAAAAAACATTGTAGACTCACTTTGGAAAGTTGTAAAGATCGGTGAGAGTTTGCAAGTATTTTCCTACACTGAATGTAAATTTAGCAGCAGCTTAGAACTGCATCCCCAATAATTCCTTAGCGGCTTCCCTCCACGGAAGCCATATTGGATAAACAATAGGGAATAAAACTAAGTTTTCGTGCGATGAACACAACGAACATTCGATAAGCGCGTTAATCTAATATCTGTACCTGACATATGAACGAATGACAGAATAAATAAGTAAAGAAACAGTAAAGTTTAAACATTAAACTCACCGGTGATACGAGGACGCAAGTAGAAGACGCAAACAGTACCATAATCATAAACATAAATGAACCTACACCTAGATCGTCATCTTCGTGCTTTTAGTACTGAACATATTTCGTCCGACGGATTTTTTTGGAACTAAGAGAAAAAGAAAGAGAAGGGAATATGTTGTCACGACGTCACAAACCATCGACCAAAGATAGAGGAAAGTAAAAAAAAAAAAACGGTACTACCATAGACAATATAAATACGGTCCCCATTTATTAGCCTAAAATATTATTTAAAAATGAAAAACTCGTAATTGCATGAATTATTTTATTACTCAAACACAGATAACACAAAAAAGGGACATACAAGCTTGTGTAAACACAAAACACATTTTAAATGACAATAAAATGTTAACACACCAAAACAGAATATTAGAATATTATTTCCTTTAGAGAAAAATAAAACAGTTGTATACAGAAGCGTATGAAGGTATACGCTTCTACGTCCATTTTGGCAGCAATGGGCCCGCTGCTGGGTCCAGGGAAGACATTAGCATCTGAAATAAATAAACATCACATCATCACATTACTCAAACAAAACATAAAATATTATATCTGTAATTCAGTTGCTGGGTTTGAAGAAATAATAATTCTATTGAATGAATATCTTTATCATAATAACGACTCAAATCAACGTCTATTCTTTAATTCTATCTCTCTACCAACACTCACAATCATATAATAATATTAAGGTCGATAGAGATTTATACCTTTAAAACTGTAATTGTGATCTTGGAGGGCACCACAATTTGTGCAGTAGTACACTGGGGGTACACGTGGAACACGAAAACGGTCTAAAAAAGAAAATAGATTCAATTCTGAGGTGATTCAAGTTAATGATAAGTTACATTAGAAACATTGAACAAACAGAGAGAGATTCGCACCTGCATTTTGGTTAACATCCCGGGTCCCTTGTGCACCAGGTAAATCCCGATATATTCCGATATCTGGAAGATTAAGGGTCGGCAAGCATCTTTTTTCAACGAGCCACAAGTCGTTTTTAATTTTTTTGCAAAATGCGAACTTTGCAAAAAAACTACTTTCACTTTTCACAAATATTTACGTCGGCTAAGAACCATAAACATGCTAGGAACTTTGACAGTTGAAGAACTCTCTTGTCTTTTTCCGTTCGAATACAAAAAAAATCTAATTTTATTGCCTTTTGTAGGTTAAAACTATATTTTTTGTCCTCTTTGAGTGCCTTTATTGCTGACCAAGTCCAGTAAGTGTTATTTTATATTAATATACATTCCTTTTTGCCCCAATGGCCTTTGCCATGGGGAAGAAACCACCAGATCCCGTCCCCCCTGATCCTGACCCTGTTAATTTTGAACATGACATTGCTAGCGAGGTTGAAATAATGACTGATTCCTCTACTCCCAAAAAAAGAAAAGTCAGCGTCCTTCCGAAAAAGGAATCTTCTCAGGTTACAGTTCCTGTAGAGACTGTCGCTCCTCCACTCGCTTCACTGTACCCGACTTCAGCAAAAGCCCCCTTCATCGTGTATGTGCAAAACAACACACAAGGCCACTCACTGCATCCCCTTGATTTTGGTAAATTTATAGGAAAAAAACCACTTGGCATTTCCCCAGGTGGTATCAGATCGGAGGGAAGATTCCGCATTTGTGTAGAGTTCACAACTGCACTCAATGCCAATAAATTTATAAATTCCATTGACTTCCTCTCTGCCAAAAAATACAAGGCTTACATCCCTTCATTTAATGTCTCCCGCATGGGTCTAGTGAGAGGTATCCCTACAGACCTATCCGAGGAAGAACTTATCACGGAACTTATTATCCCAGAATCTTCGGGGAAAGTTTTAAAGACTAGGCGGCTGAATTATAAAGATAAGACTTCCGATTCTATAGTTTGGAAACCCTCCCAAACTGTAGTTCTTACATTTGAAGGCCAATCTCTTCCCTCTCATGTATACCTTTTCCACAACTCTCTCCCAGTGGAAATTTATTCATACCCGACAATTCAATGTTTTAACTGTTGTCGGTTCGGCCATTCCAAGCAATCATGCCGTTCTTCTCCTCGCTGCTTTAAATGTGCAGAAAGTCATTTAGCAGAGCAATGCCCCTCCCCTTCCAATCCTCCTACCTGCATCAACTGCTCAGGCTCTCATACAGCCATAAATCCATCCTGCCCCGAACTTTCACGCCAAAAAAACATTAAAAGTTATATGGCTTCCAATAGCGTATCGTACTTCCACGCTTCTAAAATAATAGCTCCCTCTAAAAAATCTTTTGCTGAAGTCGCCTCTCAACCCCAGTTATCTCAAAACATTACTTCTCCAAACTCGTCATACAGGAAGACTGTAATGACAAAATCTGCTTCTCGTCCTCTTAAATCCCCCGGATATGATCATCTTGGCCATAACTCCCAGCTCTTGTTCCCAAATGGTAACATCAGCTCCCCATTTCCACAAAATACCGTCTTTCCCAACACCAATTCATTGAACTGCAATTCCTTTATCCCTGATTCACATCCCAATTCCTCAAACAACATCATTTCTAATGACAATTCTAATATTATTCAAACTCTCATCATGTTACTTGTCTCTATAATTAATAACAATAATTCCCTACCGTCCAACGCTGCCTCTTTACTCTCCTCCTTAAATTCTCTTGTTTCCAATGGCTGCCCTGACAGCAGGGATTCTTCAGTGGAATAGTAGAAGCGCCTTCTCCAATAAGGCTGACCTCATCCGCCTTCTACAATTACACACAATTTCTATTGCTGCCATCTCTGAGACTTGGTTTAAACCATCTCAGCTCTTCAAGGTGAGTGGCTACCAATGTCTGCGGGACGACCGCTTTGATGGGAAGGGTGGTGCAGCCCTTCTAATCAAAAACTCCCTGTCCTTCACCCCTATTTCCATTAAACCCCCAGATTCATCCTTCCAGTTAGTGGCAGCTACTGTCTCTAATATTACGTTTGTATCCCTCTACATTCCTCCTTCTACCCCATTTGACATTTCATTATGGATCCACATGTTTAGAAAAATATCTTCTCCCCTGGTCATTCTGGGTGACTTCAATGCCCACTCCCCTCTCTGGGGTTCTTCATCAACGGATCCCTCAGGAATCAAAATAATTGACCTTATGGACTCCTTGAACATGTGCCTTCTAAATGACGGATCTCCAACAAGGTTAAGTCTGCCTGGGCAGAGCCCTAGTGCGGTGGATATAACTCTTTGTTCCCCAAGTATATATCCAATAATTTCCTGGAGAACTTCATCAGACCCCTGCGGCAGTGACCACTATCCAATCATTATGAATCTGGCTCAAGGGTTAAATACTAACCTCTTTAAAAGAAAGCCAAAATTTATCACAAAAAAAGCCGACTGGTGCCATTTTAGAGAATCTGTCCAGGGTCACACCCTTTCCCTGCCTACCCCTTCTTCAGATAACTGCACCTCCTCTTACAAATCTTGGTCTGATTCCATTCTAAAATCTGCAGTCAATTCTATTCCCAAATCATCCCCTGTAGGCACGAAGGCTCACCCTCCCCCCTGGTGGGATGAAGAATGCCTTCGAGTGCTGAAGGAGAGGAAAGCGGCCAATAAGACATACTGCCAACAGATGACAATGGAAAATTTCTTGAAAGCCAAGAATGCCCAAGCTGTTGCTAAACGTACATTTCGTTTTTAAAAAAAAAACAGCTGGCGTAATTTCTGCACTAATACATCCCCTGCTACTCCGGCGGGGGAGGTTTGGTCCATGATTCGCAGGTTTAGGTCTTCCTTTTCCCTGCCGAAGTCATCTCACAATTCTGATATTTGGATTTCTGACTTTCTTAACAAAATTGCTCCCCCTTGTGTACCTAATCTTGACGAAGTGCCTGTTTTATCTTACTCCCCAAATTCTTCATCTTGGTTAGATGCTCCATTTTCCATAGACGAGTTAAAAAGAGCCACGGAAGACCTAAAAGACTCAGCTCCGGGCAATGACGAAATCTTGAATATATTCATCCGCCACACTGATGATGATTCCCTTTCCTACTTTCTCTCTCTCATCAATATCTTCCTGGACTCTGGTATTATTCCCCCGGACTGGAAAATTCAAAAAATCATTCCCATTTGCAAAAGTACCAAAGATCCAAGTCTAGGCTCAAGTTACAGACCGATTGCTCTCTCTTCAACGCTTTGCAAAGTAGCTGAAAGAATGATTAAGAATAGATTAGACTGGTTTGTAGAGAAAAATCATATTCTTCCCCCTTCCCAGTTTGGATTTAGAAAGGGTAAAAGTACCCTTGACAACCTTTCCTCTCTTGTTACAGATGTCAAATTAGCGTTATCTAAAAACGAATATTGTATTGCAGTATTTTTAGACATCTGTGGAGCATACGACAATGTAAATATACCCATTCTTAAAGAAAAGTTACTGGCGATTGGTATTCCTCCTAAATTGGTTCAATTCATTATCAATTTGCTCTCCGAGAGAACTGTTTTTGTAGATGGATCCGAATCCTCTCCCCACATAAGACAAATATTCAAAGGACTCCCGCAAGGGTCTGTCTTAAGCCCGATACTGTATAATATTTACACATACGATCTGGAAAAATCTATTAATTTCATGTGCAACGTACTCCAATATGCTGACGACTTAACGTTTTACAAAATATCCGCCAATCTTTTCATCGCAGCATCAGCAATTAACAACGCTCTTAGAAAACTCTTGGCGTGGTTAAATATTAATGGTCTTGAACTTTCCCCTGCCAAAAGCAAAGTTGTCATCTTCACTCGTCGACGAAAGCTTCCGGATATTCAGGTAATATTTGGCGATGAAGTGATCCCTATCTCGAAGGAAGTTAAGTTCCTTGGAATGTTTTTGGACTCCAAGCTTACTTGGAACTCTCATATAAATCACGTTGTTACAAAATGTGAAAGCAACATCAATCCTCTTAGATTTCTAGCCGGAGTGTGGTGGGGATCCCACCCAGCTTCTTTAAAACTTCTATACAATGCCCTCATCCGAAGCCATCTCGATTACGGATCTTGTCTGTTTGATCCAATGTCCACGTCAAATTCTCATAAATTAGATAAAATCCAGTCAAAATCACTTCGCCTTGTCTTAGGAGCCATGAAATCTTCTCCAATCAATTCAATGCAAGTGGAATGTTGCGAACCTCCCTTACATATAAGAAGGCGATGCCTGGCAGAAAAATATGTTTACAAAATATGTTCAATAACATCCCATCCCTTGATTCCTATACTTCAATCGTTAAAGTATGAGGTTAATACAAATCACTTTTGGAAAAATCATACCCCTCCACTTTTTTATGATTGCTACAACTCTTTCCTGGATTTATCTAGAAACACCTATCTCAATGAATCTCTTCCCTTATACTCATACCCCTATGAAAGCCTTACTTTCTATCCGAAGGTCCATCAATTTATCGGAATAAGTAAAAAAAAACATTAAAAACTCAACTCAATTAAATAATGCAGAATTTAACACAATTATTGAAAACAACTGGCCAAATTACATAAAATTTTTCACAGATGGCTCCAAACTCAGTCAGGACTCCCATTGCGGGGCCAGTGTCTATGTTCCTCACAGAAAATTGTGTTTCCCACACAAACTTCCCAAAGAATGCTCCATTTTCTCTGCTGAATGCATAGCTATCATAGAAGCTCTTCAACTCGTCAAATCATTAAATATTAAAAACGCACTCATCCTTTCAGACTCGCTTAGCTCACTACAAAAAATAAGCGCATCCCCACTCAATTCCAGTAGCGACTCTCTAATCTGCTCGATCAGGAACCTACTGCATTCCATGTCACTGGTTCATGCATCAGTGGTCCTAGCCTGGATACCGGGACACCTCGGTATTACTGGGAATGACATGGCTGATTATATTGCTAAGGAAGCCACTGCCCATGGTCCGTTAAGTGATATCCCTATTCCGGTTAGAGACCATTTCCCTATTCTAAAAACTAAGTACCAACTCCAATGGTCTTCTGAATGGAAAAAATCTTCTCTAATAAAAGGTCACCAGTACTCATTAATCCAACCTTCTATTCCTGTTAAGCCCTGGTTTCACAAATACACTACCATGCCTAAAAAATATATTTCTTCCTTAACCCGAATGCGGCTGGGTCACACTTGTTGTCTTAGCCATCTTGCCAGGTTCCACATAGTCAGTTCGCCGTACTGTGATTGTGGGTCAGAGGATACTCTGGACCATAATTTTTTTGAGTGTCAATGACCAATTTCCAAACTTCATGCATGAATTGTTAAAACTTGATATTAAATTGCCTACCAGTATACCCTGCCTTCTTAGTCTAAACACTACTGAAATTTACTATTTGTTGGCAAAATTTATTTATAAAAATGGCCTTAATATCTGACCATAATAATAAATATAAACCAAATTTCTTTCACTTTCATTTGTATTCATTTGTTCAGGTTCCTATTTTCATCTTTATTTTCATCTATTTTTACTAATCCCAACTCTGCATATTTTGACTGAGTTAAAACACTATTCTTTATGCATTTGTATATTTTTCTTGATTCTTTTATTGTATTTGTTTATATTCATTTCATAGTACTGTTTTAAAAAAAATAATGCTTCTAATTTTGGAAAAATCTGTTCTTTTAAATAACAAAAATGCCCACTACTATTGTGCACAGGTTCCTATTTTTATAATTACCTATTATTAACAGCTCTGTATTGTTTTTGTTAAGTTATGTTTATGTTACACCCATGTTATGTTTATTATATGTTATGTTCATATTATGTTATGATATGTTTATGTTATGTTCATGTTATGTTATGTTATGTTATGTTATGTTATATTATGTTATGTTATGTTATGTTATGTTTATGTTATGTTTATGTTATGTTATGTTATGTATATGTTATGTTATGTTTGGTTTATTTATGTTACGTTATGTTATGTCATGTTGTGTAATCAATTTTATCCTGTAATTTGTTGTATTTATTAATAAGAAAAATGTTGTATTGTATGGCCAAGATCACTCTTAATGGGTGAAAGCCAATATAAAGAATAATAAAAAAAAAAAAAAACCATAAACATGTGGTGTTTTGACTTTTGTTACCACAGATATCCCATTTTATACAACTCAGTTCTTCTATGGCGTTCAAAGTGTTCCTATTGGATATTGGCATTTTAAATATTGCTATGACGTCACCAAAGCGCCACCATTCTAGGACCAAAATTTAGGTCGGAGTCGACCCCCCCGTGATCATAAATCAACTATCTATAGATTGATAACTCCGCCCTCTTTCCATATGTTTGCTTTCGTCAAGTTTTAACCATAGATCTGGCAAATTTGAATACACCACGCATCGCCGACGTCACAGCACACCATCGACAAAGGATAGAGGAAATTTAAAAAAAAAGGCGCAACCATAGACAATTTAATTCTGCTTCGGAACCTACCTAAAACCCAATTCATTAGCCTAAAACATAAGTAAAATGTCACCCAAGACCACAAGGTCCCATCTGACAAAGCCCTGTCCTAAGAAAGAAATGACCTTTAAAGTAACTTCCTTTACAGCTCATTTTCTCAGGACAGCGTTTTATCAGAAGGAAGCTGAAAAGCAAACTCATAATTACATGTACAATAATTTTATTTTTTAAATATAAACATGAAATACAATAATATAAGCACAAAACACATTTAAAAGGTGAAATTACTGTATCAATATAAAACTAGCTAGTTGGAAATGATAGTTATTTTCTTTCAACATCCAACGGCAATTGAAAAAAATATTGTCAATAAGGCAGTCAACGATTCAACCTACTGTTTTAGCTGTATTAGCGTCTAATTACATTATTATTATTTTTGTTTCCCTCCTACTTATCTTATTACTTAAATATTTATACCTTTCATTTTTAAATAGTAAGTATATAATACTTTTTAGTTTAAAAAACTTTATCTGCCTTTTAGATATTTTTAACTTAGGAATAGTACACAACATAAAGAATGTAACAGTGTAAACAGAAATGTAAATTTAACAATAGGTTATTGTTTTAACAATACATATTGGCACCTGATAAATAAATAGGGTATAATAATAACAAATAAAAACACCAAATACAAGAGTAAAATTTAAAGAAGGTGTTGAGAGAATATTCATTATGATGTCAAGTATGTAATAAAAAAGTAGAACTATATATAAACTAGACATATGAAATAAACTAATTCGACTATTTTTTTAACACTAGTCGGTGACTGAAAATGGGCTGCAGACTAATACAGCCAAACTGAATAATGTAAACTCCGCATCAGAGAATATTTGGCTTAAAATTACAAACGATAACAATATTTGACTTGTATATTTATTTTTTCGTTATTATTCTACTACTCATATAGAGATGTCAATAGAAAATGAATTGGCAAGGATACACCACAACCATACAATGGACCTGATTTAATGAGGAGCATGGCAGTACTACGATATTTAAAAGACGCTTATGGGAACAAATTGTGGTCCTAATTGGTTTTAACTTATTAAAATAAACTAGTTATGACAACCATTTCTTCCTATATTTAGCATATTTTAAATGTTGCAGTACTGCCATTTTCTTCATGGAGTCAGGTCCATTGTATGGTAGTGTATCCTTGCCAATTAGTTTTCTATTGACATCGGTACACCATGCATTGATTATAAATGGTACAGTAATTTTGATAATGAATTGAATAAAAAAAAATTATGTTCGTTACAATTAAGCCAATCAAAACATATATATTTGGCAATGGTTTCTTCAATAACAGGCACAAGATATAAATTTTCGCAATTATAATTCAGTACATACTCGACGACATAGTGAATTTCAAGAGCGTTGATTTGAGCGTTTCATAGCAAATTTCTTAGTGGGATCATATGGGTCACCTATGCAAGATATTTTACATCTATGTTCTGCCATCCCCTGTGCAGCAAGAGCAACGCTGCTGGTTGCAGAGAAGACATGACTGGTTCCTCATTTCTGGAAAAAAATATATCATAGTTCTTGAAGAAATTGAAGTAAAGATTGACATATTAGAGGAACAAAACTAACAATACTATTCCCTTTTAAGTAATATAAAACAGATATGTACCTCCATGTTCTACTGCCATCCCCTGTGCAGCAAGAGCGACACTGCTGGTTGCAAAGAAGACATGACTGGGTCCTGCACTTATTTCTGGAAAAAATATATCATAGTTCTTGAGAAATTGAAGTAAAGATTGACATATTAGACGAACAAAACTATTCCCTTTTAAGTAATATAAAACAGATATGTAGGTACTTTCATTTTCTACTAGCATCCCCTGTGCAGCAACGGGTACGCTGCTGGTTGAGATGTTACGCTCTGAAATAAATATAATTATTAGATTAACCGAATTAACAAAACATATTATTATTATTATAGGCTGATGCAGTATAGAATACCTTTTAGGATGTAGTCATGATACGTGCTGAACACCATTCTCGAAATGGACTCTCAGAGGTTATGGTTGGAAACTTGTGTCGAATAGTCTCTGTCCGTACATCCTTTCACACAATACGTTTTAAGGACTTTATCGGTAGGCACATAAATGTTATTTATCACACATAAATCAACTGTTTCACACAACCAGATATTTGACAATTTTATGATGACAAACAACGGCGTCTGTCAAACTTTTCTTACAGTTTTTTAGAGGAAGTGAAATGGCGGGAAGCATGAGTCGGCCACCTAGCAGCGAGAACACGCATTACACCGTTTGCGAACCCTCTCTTTCTGGCGCACGAGTCTTATGGTAAAGTGAGCGAGAAACAAAAAAAATACGCATCGCCTACGTCACAAACATAGATTTTTACCATGTCTATAATTTGTGTTGACGTTTTTAAGCGGAGTTATACCCCCCTGACCATAATAACACAGAACGAATCCCATAAATATACCACTCTCTAGATCGATATCTTCGGGCTTTTTGTATGTAACGGAATTATACAGTACTTTACCACAGATATACAAGAAGTACCAACCGTGCGGAGCAGAGCAGTAGACAAGGTAGAGGAAACTCAAGGCCATTTAAAAAAAAGATGCGACCATAGACAACATAATTGCTCTCAGCCTACTCTATTCATTCACTAGCCCAAAATAACTATTATAAAAATAAAAATGTCCTTGAAGCAGAAAAATGTCGAAATGTTTTCCAAGGGCAAGGTTCATCTGACTAAGAAAATAAACTTTTACAGTGCATTTCCTTAAGATGAAACTTGTTAATCTGAGAAGAAGAAACCCAAAATGACAAGAAATTTGCAAAAAACACTGAAGAAAATTTCCAAAACATGATTGTCCGACAGTACGACGAAGAATTCCGACATTTTTCAGCCTCATGAACTCATGGTTACATATGTTTAAAAATCTTTAATTTCACCAAAACAATAAGATAATACAGGATAACACTAATCAATAACATGAATAAGTTTATCGATATACGTTGTGGAGGAAGACATATTATGCCAAGTATGAAGCATTGTTCAAAAAACCGAACGAATAACCTAAAAACTGTCAATTCACTTTAAACTTGAGGTAGGTTGAATATATGTTTGTAACTCGCTAACACTATACTGGCTTATATTGTATTTTTATCACGAACAACTTTAACACGCAATATTTTCGACGGAAATGATAGTATTTCGGCAGCAAATGACAACCCGGGTGTATAAATAAACCATTCTCATTTTGTTTGAATGATTTGAAACTGTCAAACGGCAAAATTCCGTCATCTCTTTCTGTTACACGAGTCATTATGATAGAGAGCGAGAGATCAAACCAATCATTCTGCTCTCACCAATGAGATCTGAGCTTTTAGCCATATTATTCGTTTTCTATAAGAATTTTGAGGTGGGCGTGGCGGTTTCAAATGAGTTTCAAGGCCAAAGCTGAGAGAAATGCCCCTGCACCATAATAAACTATTCAAAATACACTATTCACTCACCCATATACCCCAATCACACAGAGCGATTTTAGTTGATGTTGAAGTCGGAGTTAAATGACACTTGAAAGCTAATCGACAAGTGTGAACAGCCTTTCAACAGAGTTGATCAAGTTTTTAGTTGAACGACGAAAGTTGAAAGCCCGTCTACTTTTGTTGTTCAAGTATGAGTCATTTCCCGCCGAATCGAAACGTGTGAATATATATTTCAAGTAGCTTGCGATTTTTAGTTCCCTGCGGTCGAAAGTAGACGTCAGATGTCCCTACTGAGTAATTTATTTATGCGTACACTATCATGGCATCTACTTCAACGAAAAAAATATATTAAGTGGTCGGTTGACATGATGTTTAGACTTACCGATCTATACCAAAGCCATCCCTGTATTTGAGATCAGAAGCAAGAATACAAAAATAAGAATGCCAAAAATAATGGCATGAATTCAACTAAAATCGCTCTGTCAGAACGGGGCAATAGACATAGCCCATAAATATACTACTAGCCGAAACCAAATACCCTAAAACAGTGGTTCTTGACCTTTTTGGAGGTACCGAACCCCACCAGTTACATATGCGATTCACCGAACCCCTCCTAATTTGAAAAATAAAATTAGATTTTTACAAATTCAATACATGGTATATATTTATATATAGGTGTACAAAATGAAAAAAAAAACAAAGATCAAAACATTAAATTTTAATGGTTAAATCAAAACATGAAACATATTAATTATTTTTGTTATTTGTTTTTGGGGTGTTATGCCGTGTTGAGCTAACTCCTTCTTTAGCCAGCCGTTTCGGACAGCATTGCAGTGTCCATCATCAGGGCAGATGTGTTAAAAAAATCGCATTCCAGCAACTTCGTAACATTAAACAGGTTTATATTCTAAGAGAGGCAATTTATTATATTTATTTTTTGAATAATTTAATGAGTAAAACGGAATAATATTCGAAGAAAAAAACAGAGCAACAATAACAGAGGAGCAAATTTTAAAACTTAAAGCGTGGATTACGGTATAGTGATTTGTTCCCCCCCCCCCCCCCCTCCCTACCATTATTAATATCCCAATTTATATTTTAATGTTGGAATGTCTTCTTCTAACACATCTGCCCTGATGATGGACACTGCAATGCTGTCCGAAACGTTGGCTAAAGAAGGAGGTAGCGCAACACGGCATAACACCCCAAAAACAAATAACAAAAATACTTTTGGCCGTGAAAATCTTAAACCATATTAATTATTATTTACTTTAAATCAGTGTGACTTCTGCTGTTGCCTTTCAGAAACCAATTCAGAAATTCGCGTAATTTTCGGGCGGTCGTCTGGACCGGTAATCGCAAGATCTACCGCAGCGTGATCACCTGCAGCCAATGATGGACAAGCGGGGCGCGTCCTCCACCGAACCCCCGAGACTGACTCACCGAACCCCCGGGGTTCGATCGAACCCAGGTTAAGAACCACTTACGTTCATTAATATTTATTATTGGACGTATTATTAATATTTTAGGGCCTAAAATATTAATAATACGTCCAACTAAAAAAGAAAGTCCAACTAAAGAAAAAAGTCCAGTAAAAAATTATCAATATCTTCAACTTACGGCCTCCATAGTCGAGGGGTAAGGCAATCGACTAGCAGGTCGAAGGTTGCGGGTTCAAAGCCCGGCGTGCGCAAATAAAGTTATCAAATAAAGTTTATTTGCGCACGCCGGGTTTTGAATCCGCGACCTCGGCTTGCTAGTCGATTACCTTACCACTAGACAACACAACACTAAGTAATCAAATAAAATTTGTGTTATTTGACCAGATCTGAATAGACAGGTACTCCCCACCTTCCTCTTTCCCATCTCTTTACCCTCCCCACTACCTTCAGCCTCACAACATACTCCGATTGGGGATGCCATAGTCTTACTGGCTCCAGACGGTTGGGAGCAGTTGGGACTCTTGTGCGGTATTCATATTTAAAAAAGGACCGCTAAAGGCGCTAGTGTACCTTGTGTTGATGTTAACCTAAAAGTATGGATATTAGAGAGACAGTATGTGAAGTGTGCCCGGGTGCTCCAAGTGTGCCTTTTCAAGAATTTTACGTATACGGCTGACATTGGCTGTTACAGGCACACTTTGGTCGCGAATTGAGCAGGAATTTCAGATTGACCTGCGCCGCACGGATTTCTTGAAAATATTCATAAAAAAATCAAATTTTCGAAAAAAACAAAAAATCGTTTCACCACTGATACTAGCTGCCATTTATAGGTACACGTCTTGCATCATCTTGCTCGTTCATTGAATACATATATTTCCTTTCTTTTTCGCTGTTGGCTTTATTTCTTTTAATAACTTAATTTAACCTTTTTTTTATATATAAATATATATACATATATTTTTTTTTCTTTATTCATGAAATATTAATGTGTACAGTTTTTACATGCTTTTCGACTACCACACTAGACACACGCCCGTATTATGGTAGTCGAATTTTATATACATAGGTTTATATAATTATATAAATATAATATTTGATAACTTGTTAATCTAAGTATTTTTTTTTCTTACATGCAATGTATGTGTATAATAGGTGACACTTTTACTGGTTCCCAGTTCAGTAGATTGCTCAAGTGTACATCAACCGTATTTTAAACTGTTGATATTAATGAGATAAAATGGACACGATCAGCAAATAAATAGGTTACTTTACTTGTTAAAATAATGAAAATAAAGTAGAAATTATGAAAATGAACTTGTTGAAATAATGAAAATAAAGATTAATTAATTAATTATTAAACTTTTTTCTTTACAGAATTGAATGAAAAACAAAAATGACTAATAAAGAAAATGAGCTTAATTTAATGATGGCAGGCATTCCTTGAAAAAGTTCCTTCCCTTTATAAATAACCAATTTTGAACACTTATGACATACAAATTGTGAGTTTTTGATTTTCTGATATCAATACTCAGCGAGTTGAATATTTTGGGAGCAATATAAGAAAACTGCCGCTGGGCGAAAGTTGTTTTCGTTTGGGGAATTTTACATTTTAGGTGTGACGAGTATCGGGTGTTAATTTTTTGTTGTGTTTTATTCACCAAGTCATTTTTCCGTATGTATATGAGAATGGTCTTAACATATAATTGTCGAATATCTAATATTCTGAGTTTTCTAAAAAGTGGTTCTGATGGGTTTGTTGGCTTACATTTGAATATTATCCTTAGTAATAGTTTTTGAATTAAAACCATGGGATGAAGAATCGTTTTTGCACAACCTCCCCATCCCACTATACCATATGTAGTAATTGATTGAAAAAGTGCAAAGTATACACATCTTAGTGTTTGTAGGTTAAGGATAGATCTGAGAGAGTAGAAAATGTAGCATAATTTGCGAAGCCTTTTTGTTGTAGAATTTATATGGGCCTCCCATCGCAGTTGATTGTCTATAATGACCCCCAAGTACTTAATTTCTTTTGATATTATAAGGTTATCGCATGAACAATTTTTGTGAGGTGATGTAGCCATGTTGAAGTTCTGTGAACATGAATGTATGGTAAGTTTATGATAGTTTTGAGGGAGATTAGGTTTGCGTATGGAAAAAAGTAAGTATTTAGTTTTCTCAATATTTAGAGTGAGGAGGTTGGAATCTAACCAGTGTTTTATTTCATTTATACCATGATTTGCTTTTTCAAATGCTGAATTCAAATTTTCATCTGCAAATATGATAACCGTATCATCGGCAAAAGATATTATAGTGCCACCAGTATCCAAATTGCATAACGAGTTAATGTATATTAGAAACAGAAGTGGGCCCAACACACTGCCTTGGGGCACGCCATATGTGATTGGCAAACTTGTACTTCTATACTCTTTAGCGGAGTTAATAATAGTTGACTGGGACCTATTTGTTAGATAGCTCTCAAACCATTTAAGAGGAACACCTTTTATTCCTATCTGTGAGAGTTTTTTCAAAAGTATGCAGTGAGATACAGTGTCAAAGGCTTTAGCCAGATCCAAGAATACAGCGAGGGGCTTGCGACTTTTATCGAGGTTATCAGAAATTAATTTAGTAAAAGCTGCAATTGCATCTGATGCACTAAGACCTTTGCGGAAGCCGTATTGGTTTTTTGACAGGATTTTATTTTCTTCGAGAAACTTGTAGAGCCTTTGTTTTACTGTTTTTTCGATTATTTTAGAGATTGGGCTCAGTAGAGATATTGGTCTATAGTTATTGACGATTGATCTGTCCCCTGATTTAAAGATAGGAATAATTGTTGAATGTTTTAGAGTGTTTGGGAAAAGGCCAGTTCGAAAACTTAGATTTGTGATGTATACAAGGGGCTCAGCAATGATTGGTTTAAGGTGTTTAATTAGTTTAGTGGATATATTGTCAACTCCCGTGGAGTGTGTATTTTTGAGTGAATTGATGATTTCAGTGATTTCTTGTTCTGTTGTTAGTGTGAGATTGAAAGGGTCATAACTCAGATTATCGAGAAAGATAGTATTTGCAAGATTATTTTCAGACTTGCTATTTCTTTTTAAAATATTATTTGCTAGATCCGATCCGATTGTAGAGAAGAATTGGTTGAAGTGATTTGCGATTGTTTCTGAATTTTCGGTTGCATTTAGTGTTTTATTTGTGATGGTTATTTTATTTATGGGTGTGGTAATTTTGTCGGTGTAGCATATTTCTTTGACAATGTTCCAGATTTTTTTATTATCATTCGCAGCTTCCTCTATCTGTTTCCTATAATAATCTTCTCTGGCCGTACAGGTTATTTTTTTACAGGCATTTCTGTATCTTTTATAAAATAAGAGAGATTCGTAATCAGTGGGGTTATTTTTACAATATTTATGAAGTTTATCACGTTTGCGGATACAGTGTAAAATGCCAGTAGTTATCCAAGGTTTTAGTTTAATTGTACGACTACTTTGATTGTTGTGTGTGTGGGATGTGGCATTTTTCAGATGCTTATGTAGGATGTTGATGAGAGATTCACACGCTAAGTTTGGATCGCTAATTTTGTAGAAATTTGACCAGTTTTCATTGGAAACCAGTTTGAAGAGAGTGTCATAAGAAATTTTCTTTAGTTGTATAGTGGATGCTGGTAATTTTTGAATTTTATGAGAAATGGAGGTGATAGTAGCGTAGTGATCTGTCACAGTGCACTGATATATGAGAGATTTGATATTTAGCTTACATTTGACAAAGACGTGGTCTATGCAACTGGCGGATAACTCTGAGACACGAGTAGGAGCTGTAATAGCTGGGATAAATCCTTGAAGAGTTAATAAATTTATGTAGTCGTTTGCTTGGGGATGCATTGTATTTATAATATTAATATTTAGGTCACCAATAATTAGAACATTTTCATGATCTCTAATACATGCCAGAAACTGATTAAGCGAGTTTAAAAATGGTGTTATATTGGAAGTGCTCGGTGATCGGTATATAGTTAGAACAGTAACGCTATTTTCTATTTCAAGTTTAAGACAATTTGAGTGAGTTATTGTGATTTCCTTTATAGAGTATTGTATATGATTTTTTATGTATATAATAACGCCATCATTTTGTAATTGGTTATTCTGAGTACTGTATTGATTATAGTTTTTTATGTTTTTAGGAATATAGTTATCTCTGATCCAGCATTCGCTCAGAATAATCAAGTCAAAGTCTGAGTCAAGTTCTGTAAGTAGTATCATTAGTTCATTGAAATTTTTGTTCATGCTTCTGATATTCATGGAAAATATTTTTAGGTTGGATTTATTTAGGGTTTTTTGAACTTCTACAGAACTACTTGTTTCGATACATGGAATCTGCGACAAATTGTCTAAAATATTATTTATATTATCTTCCATTTTTTAAATTGGTGTAGGGTGTTGGTAGCTAAACTTTGGATGAAGACTAGAAGCTGAACAAAACTTGGCGAGCAATTTAGAAAACAAGTTGTATGTAGAGTTTTTACTGTTGGCAATGTTAGAAAATAATGTTGATGTTTCAAAGCAATAGAAATAGGAATAGTATCTTTTACCGGATTCTTGATTCTGACACTAGTACAATATATGTGATACCTCAAAACAAGTACAATAAAAAAATAATAATACGATACAATAAAAGTTTTACACATGATAATTTTAGAACTAAAATTGTGATGAATTTGGTGAGAGTAGTGCCAGTGTCTCCGCATTAGAAACAAGAATTGCAGGTGTTCCGATATCTCTACGTACGTAGATCTGCCCTGATTTGATCCACGAAATTTTCCTTTGTAGCTTTGCGGGCCAGGTACCACAAGTGGTTAGCACGAAATGTCAGGTGTTCCGCAACGTAGACTGGTGAGCTTGGTCCGGCAATCCCTAAGTTCAGAGTGTTGAGCTTCTCCTCGGGACTGGATGCTTGTTTGTGGAAGGCTTTTATATCCGATAGTAATTGTCCTCTATCGCGATTCGAGGTCAGTTTAAAAACAATAGGTCCATTTTTGTGTTTTTGTGTCCTGTAGGACGCTTCAATGTTTGAAGTATTTACTTTTGATTGAATGGTTTGGCATATATTGTGGAATATATTTATACTATAAGAATACTCGCTCCGCATCGAAGGAGTACAGTCGCGTAATTTTGTAACAAGTAAATCAAATAATATAGTTTACATTAATAACTCGCCCACCTGGGCGCACCATTCCATCCAATATGGAAACTCAAGAAATTATTAAAAACATTAAAGATTTAATAAACAAGATCACTTCAGTGAAGGACTCAAAAATAAAATTAACACTGGAACAGAACATTATATCACTGGAAGAAAAAATTCAACATGAACTAATAAACCTACAAAAAAAGATTATAGAATTACAAGAAACTAATATTAAAAACAATCATCACTACGCACAGAAACTAGAAGAAATTCATAATAATAACAAAAGGACATATGCAAATGTATTAGGTGACAATAAAAACTTCGTGAATACAGGTGCACACATCCCAGAACAGAAGCACGCCATCATAATTACATCTAAAAACACCTTGAAGGCCGAAGATATAAAAATAAAAATTCAAAAAAAACATTAATTTAACTAAAATAAAAGTTGGAGTAAATGGAGTAAAAAAAATCGGAGAGCAAAAATTACTGATTTCATGTCAAAAAAAAGAAGATGCAGAAAAGTTAACCGAAGAAATTAATAAGGTAATTGGAAAAGAAATATTGGCCGAAGAAATTAAAAAAAAGAAACCGTGTTTAATGTTGAAAAGACTGCAATGCCAATTGACTGAAGAGGAAATAATAGATGGGATTGTACAACAAAATGAAGGATTAACCCTGGAAGACAAAAACAACATCAAGCTTATCAAGGAATTAAAAAACAAATACAATGAAGGAAAAGAAAACGACACCACTAACTACATCATTGAAACAACCGGTAAATTAAGAAAAACGCTACTAGAAAAAAACAAAATAAACATCAAATACCAAAGAGTATACATAGAAGACTGTAACCCGCTTACTCAATGCTACCACTGCCTTAAGTTCGGCCACACAGCGCAAAGATGTCTCGCCAGGACGCAGCCCCCCATTTGCCCTCATTGCACAAAGGAGCACATTCTGTCTAAATGTGAAAATAAAGAACAACCTCCAACATGCAACAATTGCTGTGTTCAAAACAAAAGATTTAATATGAATTATTCTACAGAACACAGAGTTGATAGCATGAAATGTCTCTATCGGCAAAAAATGCTTCAACTAGCTAGAGAGCGCATCGACTATGAATAATTACGGTAAATTTCATTTCTTTAAACTCTAATCTAAAACTTAAAAAATGAATGATTTTTTATGTAACGCATTAGATAAAAAAATGTATATTGAAGAAAATTTATGTCAATCTATGAAAGATTTTAACTTAATTTGCACTGAAAAAGGATTTACCCTATTTCATATAAATATTAGATGTTTAGAAAGAAACATGGATGAATTAGTTATAACATTAAAAGAATTAAATTTTTTCCCGGGCCTGATTGTCTTAACAGAGACACACTCTGCAGGCGAAATCAATTACACTATTCCAGGCTACACATACCATGCGACAATAAACAAAATAAACAAAAACTCAGGTATCGGATTATTTATTTCTAACCAGTATAATGTTCTCAATATTAAAGAAATAATTAATGTTAGTAATGTTAACATATTAAATATAGAATTTAAAGACGTAAATAAATATTACAACATTATTGCTATTTATCGTACGCATACATCGATAGTACCTCAATTTATAGATGAATTAAAAAATATTTTGTTAAATTTTAGAAATAAAAATACTATTATTGTTGGAGATATGAATTTAAATATCGCAAACGACTATTCTAGTAAAGATAAAGACACATATCTAAATATGTTAGCAGAACTCAATTATTTATCGTGCATAAATTCTTATACTAGAAATGTTAAAGGTCAACGCCCCTCATGCTTAGATCACATTTTTACAAATATTCCTGATATCCAAAATATAAAATCAGCTGTCATTCATACAAGTATCACTGATCATTATTCATGTATTTTTAACTATAAATTAAGCAATCCAACTTTGCCATTATTTAAACAAATTAATTACTCAAAAAAAGTACTTAATATGGATACATTAAAACACCAATTAGAATCAGAAAATTGGAATAAATTATTACAATGTAATGATGTCAATATATGTAAAATGTTTGAAGAAAAAATATCTAAATGCATAAATGACTCGACAAATAATAATATAATAACCAAATCCAAAGTGTCGAACTTGAAACCTATAAAACCATGGATTACTCATGGTTTAGTAGTATCTGTACGACATAAGCAAGCTCTTTACAAATTAACTACTCAACAACCAAATAATAAAAATTTACTAAATCATTTTAAAGCATATAAAAACAAACTTTCATATATTATAAAAAACACAAAACAAAAGTATTATAAACAAAAGTTGAATCAGGCTGAAAATGATAGTAAAAGAGTGTGGACAGTTATAAATGAAATAATTGACAAGAAAAAAAACAAGAATAACGACATCGCTACTATATTTCATGACAACATGAAAACATGTTGTAAAGATAATCCCTCAAAAGCTGCAAACATATTTAACACCTTCTTTGCGAACGTAGGGGAAAATCTTGCCAATCTCATTCATACTGACCCAAATATAACATTTCCAGACTGTAGTATTGATACTGACAATAATATAGCAACATTCCAAGTCACCACAGAGAACGAAATAATATCATTTATAAACGGTATGCAAGGAGGTTCTGCCCCGGGCTTTGATGGAATAACAGTTAATATTTTAAAAAATATAAAAAATCAAATTTCTAACCCGTTAAAACACATAATAAATGTAAGTTTCCAAAGCGGAGTGTTTCCATCAATCTACAAACAAACTACCATTACTCCAATATTTAAATCTGGTGACCCAGAAGAAGTTAGCAATTACCGACCCATATCAGTAATCTCGAACATAGCGAAATTTTTTGAAAAGATAGTTAAAAAAAGGATAAACCAATTTGTAAAATGTAATAAATTAATTAATGAAAATCAGTTCGGTTTTATGGAAGGTAGAAGCACTCAGGATGCAATTGCAAAATTAACTAGTCTTGTTCATAATTCATTAGATAAATCATTAAAATGCATTGGAATTTTCATAGATCTTAAAAAAGCTTTTGATAGCATATCACACGACAAACTTATAAGTAAATTAAAAAACATTGGATTAAGTGGTACAGCTATAGAATGGATAAAAAGCTACCTTTTCAAACGCCCTCAAGTCGTAAAAATCAACGATGTACTTAGTCAACAAAAAACAAGTCACTTCGGCATACCTCAAGGTACAGTCCTGGGACCGTTACTGTTTATCATTTATGTAAATGACATATTCAATCAAAGATTAAATGGAAAAATAATATCTTATGCTGATGACACTGTCATAATAATTGAAGGTACTGATTGGAATAATGTTAATAACTTAGCAAATACTGATATTAATATACTGAAAAATTGGTTCGATAAAAACCTCCTCTCATTAAATACTGAAAAAACAAAATGTATCCCATTCTCTATCAACAAATTTAAATCAATACCAGAATTAAAAATTATAATACATCAACTTAAATGTAACAGAACTAATTGCAATCAAGAATGTTCTATACTTAGTCTAACTTCTGAAATTAAATATCTTGGTATATATATAGATCAACATTTTAAATGGAAAAAACAAATTTGTGAACTTGTCAAAAGAATTAGAAAATGTATTTATATATTTATAAGACTTAGAAATATTCTTAGACTAGAAAACCTAAAAAGAGTGTACTATGCAATTGTACAATCTATATTACAATATGGTATTATTGGCTGGGGAGGAACTTATAACAATATATTAAATCCACTTAAAATAGTTCAAAGATTGATAATTAAAGTAATATTGAAAAAACCATCCAAATTTTCTACTGAGATTCTCTTTTCAATATTCAATGTATCCACAATAGACAATATATATAAAAAATATTCAATTCTACAAATTTATAAAGAAATACAGTTAAACAACTTACAATTCAATTCATCAGCAAGATATCAAAAAACTATCAAAATCCCAAAACTTAATACAAAGCACACACAAAATACCTATCTCTATCTAGGTATAACATATTTTAACATCCTTCCATTATATCTAAAAAATATTGAAGATATTCAGGAATTTAAAATTAAATTAAAAAATTACCTAAAACTACTATAAAAGTCCATATCTTACTCTTATTATTATTTCCTTCAAATCTTGAAACTGTATTATTGATAAATCTTGCCTATTTCTTACTTATCCCTTTGGTTTTGCAAATATGTATATTATTTACTTACTTACATGATTCCATATAATTGAGCTAGGATTCACTCACCAAACACAAGAGCCTCGTCTCTTTATGGTGAGGAAAAGCTATTATTATTTACCATTATAAAACTGTATAATATGTATAATTGTATATTTATTGTAAAAAACATACAAATATTAAATAAATAATAAAAAAAATAAAAAATAAAATATATATATGTAAATTAAACACGAGTTTTGAGGAGACAGAACGAACTGGAACGTTTATTTGAAAAACTTTTAAAACCATAGACAAGATAATCATAGATAACAGATCATTTTGATATAAGAAATTAACACCCCCACTTATCAAAATAATGTAGGTACACAATACACATATGTATTACAAAAGGAATATGAACATTGTTAATTCTTTACATCCTGTATACCCAATAACTGCATAAAATAATAATGCTTAGTACTAGCTAAACCCTTTGTAAATATGTCTGCTGGCATTTCAGCTGTTTCCAAATATTTCAATGCTACAATTTTATCATTAACACATTCTTTACAAAAATGGTATCGTACATCAATATGCTTAGTTCTTTTGTTAAAGCTATTATTTGAAGACAGCTTAATCGCACCCTGATTATCATTAAACAAAGATATGGTGTATGACTCATCGGTTATTTCTTTTGACAAATTACTTAAATAAATAGCTTCCCTACAAGCTTCAGCCACACCCATATATTCGGCTTCAGTGCTCGAAAGAGCGACGGTTTTTTTGCTTTTTAGCTTCCCAAGAAATAACACATCCAGCTAAACTATAACATAAACCTGTATAAGACCTCCGATCTATGATATTGTTTCCCCAATCTGCATCAACAAATCCTTCTAATTTTGAATTACCATATCTAGTATATTTCAATCCAAAATGTTTAGTTTTCTTAAGATATCTTAAAATTCGTTTAGCGTATAACCAAGTTTCCTGGTTATAGCAATTATTAAACTGACTCAGAAAACTTACTGCAAAAGCTATATCAGGTCTTGTTAACACCGCCAAATACATAAGTCCGCCAATAAGCTGCTGATAAGGTATTTGACTTTCACAATTTTTAGTTTCTTTGTTAATATTCAATTTAGCCTCTAAAGGTGTATCTGCTACTTTACAATCTGCCATGTTAAATCTATTTAACAACTGATTAACATAATTCTCCTGGCTTAAGGTAACTGTACCATTAACTTTATCAATATTAACACTCATCCCTAAACAATTTTTGACTTGACCTAAATCTTTTATTTTAAATTTTGAAGCCAATACATTTTTCAAAAATTTACATTCAACATTATCATCTGAAAACACAAAAAAATCATCTACATACAAAGTAACTATTGTCTTTTTATAATCCTTAATTTTTGTGTATAAACATGGTTCGAACATGGAGCGTTTATAGCCTATACCAACAAGACATTCATCGACCTTCTTGTACCAGGCCCTTGAGGATTGTTTAAGACCGTAAATAGCTCGATTCAATTTAAGTACTTTATTATTATCATTTTGAGAATCTAATAAACATTCTGGTAATTGCATGTAAATTGTTTCCTCAAGGTCCCCGTTCAAGAACGGTGTAGTAACATCTAGATGTGTAATATCTAATCCAAGTTTGACAGATAATGCGAACAACAATCTCAAAGTTGAATGTCTAACAACAGGCGAGAAAGTGTCTGAGTAATCCACATTTTGCTTCTGCATGTAGCCCTTGGCTACTAAACGTGCACGGTATCGAACATTATTACTATTGTCAATCTTTTTCCGTAACACCCACTTGCACTTTACTACAGTTTTACCATCCTTTGGCACATCCACCAGCTCCAATGCATTATTTTCTTTAAAAGAATTAAGTTCTTCTTTCACTGCACTTAACCACTGTTCTTTTTCATTTCCCTGTAATGCTTCTTCCAAAGATATTCCACTAGCATCATCAAACACACCCTCAGGAATACACGTATTTAGCATCCCATACCGTTCTGGCTTCCTAATGATTCTGCTGGATCTAATACGCTGCTCAGGTGAATCAGAAGCATCTTCATAATCACTAGGAGTGTAAGTATCGTCTGATGTATCTTCGACTAGTATATCCTCTTCTAAGGTTGTATCTTCTGAACTTGATGAATTTTTGCAACTAGTGTCCCCCACTGGACATGATTTTTCTCCACTCTCGGTAATTGATATATTGACCTCTGTGTTCTTTTCTTCTTCCATGATAATGACATCTCTACTTGTAAGAATACATCTTTTAATGGGATCGCAAATTCGGTATCCTTTAATATTGTCAGCATAACCTACCAACAAATTTTTTTTAGCCTTAGTATCCCACTTAAGTCTTTTTTCTTTTGGTGTGTGAACCATCACCTTACTGCCGAATATACGCACATGACTTAAATCTGGTTTTTTGTTTGTCCAAAGTTCATACGGTGTTTTGTCATTCAAGTCTGATGCGATGGATCTGTTTCTAAGATAGACAGCAGTATGTGTTGCTTCTGCCCAAAACTTCTTAGGAAGTCCTGCATCGAATAACAAACAACGAGCTCTTTCTACAATGGTACGGTTAATGCGTTCACTCATCCCATTTTGTTCAGGAGTGTACGTATTGGTTTTTTGATGTAAAATACCGGCCTCCTTTAGGTATTTTTCAAACTCATTGCTACAAAACTCTAAGCCATTATCTGTCCGGAACGTTTTAATCTTTTTACTATGCTGATTTTCAACTAAAGCCTTAAATTCTTTAAAGAATTTGAACGACTCACTCTTTGCTTTCAGAAAGTAAACAAAGGCCATGCGGCTATAGTCATCAATAAAAATTAGGAAGTACCTCGATCCTCCAATAGAGTTCTCTTCCATAGGTCCACATACGTCTGCATGAATAGTGTCTAATATGCTGGTGTTCCTTGTTCCTTGTTATGATGCAGGGCTAGACTCCTTTTGTTTTAATATTCTATTCATTAATTTATTCTGCATCATCACATTTATCCTCGCCGATTCTCTAACCTAGTTAGGAACTGGGCGATTGTCGCTGGTATTGGTTTTGGTAAAATTTCGAATCATAATTTAAAATTTAAAATCTGTACCGGGCGGAAACAGAAAAAAAACAAAACACTAGCTTGCCTGCAGAGAAACCAGAGAGTGGGCCTGATCTCTCGGCAGACGACAGTCACAGTTTTCCGGAGTGAAATTGTTTGGGAATGGTTTCCCTTTAATCGGAGAGGCGAAGTCTAATCTTATATGCGGAGATTGCATAATAAAATCGTATAAATGGTGTAAATACGAAGTTCCATAATTGAATTAGTTCCGTGGCTCGTTCGTTTATTGTAACCACGCGGGATCATGAATCGCAAAGGGTGTCAGACGTGTGATCTGCTTGAATCCGACCCATCCTTTATGGGATGAAGAAGCCAGTGGCTTAAAATATTGTGCCCGGTTCCCGGAAACCTAAGGATAGTATTCTTTCTCGCGGTTTAGCACTACGTCGACCGCATTTTCACCAGGGCCGTATTGAGGCCTATTTTTCCTTACATAAAGGGAATCCTCGCCAGGATACACGGATGCGACCGCGGGCAACAGATACCTCTTCTTCAGTCGCCAGATTACACATTTTCCTGCCACGGACAGTCGCCAGGAGGCGGAACTGAATCTACCTCTTGCTCCGGCTGGAGCCCCTAGGAGCTCAGCTTGAGGAGGTGCTGCTCCAGCTCGAGTAGGATGTTACTTAATTAGATAGATAGATAAAGCGTGGTCGGAACCTTGGGGGTAAGCTTATATCTAACTTTCATTAAATTGTTTTCGTTATAACTCACACGGTAGAGTGTGTAGTCTTTATTGTATTCGAAATAATATACATTCCTGTTACATCAAAATCTTCTTTCCTTGACTCTAAAGTACACATTGTAACTTGACACATTTCTGGTTTCGAACCCAACCCCCTGAGAACCCTGGGATCACAAACATTCTTGTGGGTATCTAACCCTCAAGAATTGGCGCTTCCAGTACTGGATAAAGTTTGTGATTCCACATTCATTATTATAACCTAAAATGTCTGGTGAGTATTGTAGGCTGCACGTAGCAAGTAACCATAGCAACTACTCTACGTAGCAATTGGCGACCCACTTAAAACACGGCTATAAATGTGTCAGATTATAATTGTATAGGGTACATAATTCATTTGTTCACGTTGAGGCTTATAAATCTGTATTGTTAAAATAACCTAAAATATTGCTTTGTTTTGAATTGGTATCATTCCGTCATGTTGGTAACAACATTTAAAATAACCTCTTGTGTCAAATTGACAGCGGCAAATCATAAATATAACCTGCAATTATTGCATTGTTTTGGTTATCGACAGTAATTATTATAATACTACGAACTAGTATTTCACAAAAGTGTGGGATATTATGATCCCTTGAAAAATATAAATTATTATGTTAGATACTCGACAGCATATTCCAAGTTTTAATAAATAACATGTAGTTGTTAATTGATTGTTTACGCTTCGTTGGAAGAACGTTAATATTTGGCGCGAAATAAATAAACGGTAAATAAGTAGTCATGCCTTAACCTCATATATAATGTTGTATTTCCGTCATTCTGACGTTTCGAAATACTATGGATGACAAATGTTTTGTTTACACTGGTATGTCAATCTGTCATCACAACAGATAATACTACGAATAACAAGTGGGTAGTGTTGTTTATTATTGGAATTAAATAGACTTTCTTCGACATTAATCTTGTATCTGTATATCAGATTCATGTAATAACAATGTTTATTAATGGTGAATATTATATTGTTATTATGCTGTTCACGAGTAAATTGCATCGCCATTGTTTCTTCGCAAACAGTTCCATAGATGTTTTAGCATAGATGCATAATTTGTTGTACACAAAAAAAATTCCATAGATACTCCAGCGTAGATGTGAATTTGTCAACATTTTAGTCGAAAAATTAATTTATGAACTTCAATAGGTACTTACTATACTTGGAACAACCGATTAAGATGACATACTTAACTAAATTCCATCGATTATTTTTATTGATTTAAAAATTGTATTTTTCAAAAGTTTCTAATATATTTTTTTTAAATGACGATTTAAATCAAATATACGTTTCAAATTTAACCTCGAGTATATGGACGATTATCTCGAATTTGGATTTTATTACCACTTTTATAAAAATAATATATATTAACATTATTTTGGTTTCAATTCAAAACTATAAATATTTCTTGAATGTTTTTTTACATTTATGTTTTTCAATGCTAAAAAAAAAACATTCATCGAACGTCAATACGCTTTCGATTATTTTAGAGATAATTCGAGTTTTTCATATTAGAACTTCGCGTACAATTTGATAAAAATGTCGACTCCAATTGCAAATATTAACAATGCCTCTAAAGAAGACCTTACTAAGGAACTTAAAACAGGATCTATCGAACCAGCGTCCACCTTTCACGCGCTGCGTTCACAGGCGCGCGAGTACAATAAAACG
Organism: Hesperophylax magnus; assembly: GCA_026573805.1. Taxonomy (NCBI): domain Eukaryota; kingdom Metazoa; phylum Arthropoda; class Insecta; order Trichoptera; family Limnephilidae; genus Hesperophylax; species Hesperophylax magnus. Next base: position 3,281,301 of record JAIUSX010000071.1, read on the forward strand.
TTAAAATTAACAGCAATTAGAGAAATGGATTCGTCAGATTCAGATTCAGAGGAACTAAATACTGTTAAAAACCCAAAAATTATTAAACATACAAAAATTATTTATAAAGAATCATCATCCACAAATGTTACTAATTGGAACATTAAATACGACGGGAAATCGAGCGTAAGAGAATTTCTCCTACTTATTGAGGAAAAATGTAGAACCAGGAATTTTCCTCAAAATGAACTGGTGCGCGTTTTCCCTGATCTTCTGGATGGCCTGGCGTTGTTGTGGTTCAGATCCATTTACCACCCAGAATTGAAGTGGGACGAGCTATCAAAACTTTTAATTAGCCAATTTGAAGCAAGCGACCTTCAAACCGATTTAAAAATAAAACTTTTTAACATGTCTCAACAAAAAGGAATGTCAGTACTAGAATTCACGCTAAAAATGAAAGCACTAAACAATATGCTCGAATCAAAACTTCCCGAGCAGGAACTGCTGCGGCTAGCAATGAAGGCCTTGCTACCGATGTATTCAAATCTACTAGTGTCTAGAGACATAATTACTTTTGAGCAATTAACAACTTATGCAGGTAAATTAGAGTCATACGCATCACCGCCTGAAGAATTTGCGACATCGTCTACATTTTCAAAAGAATCCAATGTGCACAATAGCTCGAATGAAACGGAGAAATTTGTGCCTATTAGTGAAAATTTTAATAATAATAATAACTTTAGACGCATTGGTTATACCCAGAACACTTTTAAGCAGTCGTACAACAATAAGAATAATGATAAAAGGCGTAATTTCGGTCCATCAAATACAGGATACAACTCAAATAAACCATCTTCGTCTTCTTTTAATAACGGTAATCTTAATAATCAGGAAACTTCTAAAACTTTTTATAAGACGCCTATTTGTCTTTATTGTAAGACACCGGGACATGTCGTGGCCGACTGTAGGAAAAAACCCGCAGTCGCAGGAAATCCTAAAGTGGGAGCTATCAATGACAAAGCTCATAATAAGTCAAAAAAAACTAGGTCGGAGTCTCTCTTGCTACAAGCCGTCCTTGGCGCAGAGGAAAAGCGAGTGGGAGAGTTGGCTCCGAATAGTTGATAAATTTCTTTCATCACCATCAACCGGAACAGTGGGCCCGCTGCCACGGGAGATGGCTATTGAAAATGATAACCGTCCTTATACTTATGTACATATTATAAATAATTTTTACAGTGGAATGCTAGACAGCGGCGCTTCATTGTCATGTCTAGGAGGCAATAGTTATAAAATTTTTAAGGAATTAGGTATTAAGTTAGTTAAAGTTAAGTTTAGTGTTTATACAGCGGACGGTTCAAACCAACCAGTCTTAGGGACAATGTCATTGCCGGTCACGTATAAATCATCCACAAAGGAAATTCTTTTCTACGTCATCCCGACATTGTCGCCTTCAATTATTCTAGGAGTTAACTTTTGGAAGGAGTTCCACATCGCACCGGAACTGTTTTCGAAAGTTACTCTTCCTGTTTCGGAAGGAAATATTAGTGGGTTGCGGGCTATTCAGCCAGCCTCATCCCTAACTATTGAAGAGAACAGGGAACTATCTAAAATAGTTAAAAAAATTCGAGTCGATTTCTTTTGAAAAGAAGGGGTTAGGTCTAACACACTTAGTTAAACACAAAATAATTACAACAGGATCACCCATCAAACAGCGGTATTACCCTCTTTCACCCGCACGGCAGAAACAATTAGAAACAGAAGTTGATGAAATGCTAAAATTAGGGGTTATTCAACCTTCTCGTTCACCATGGTCCAGTCCTGAAATAATTGTAACAAAAAAAGACGGAACAGCTAGATTTTGCCTTGATTCTCGAAAAATTAATAACGTCACGGTACGTGATAGTTATCCTCTTCCCTATATTGCGCGTATCCTAGATAAACTTGGCGGTGCCAGATATGTTTCCTCGATTGACCTCTCCAAGGAATTTTGGCAAATAGCCTTAGACAAAAAATCATGTGAAAAGACAGCATTTGTTGTTCCTGGGCGGGGCCTCTTTGAGTTCACTCGCATGCCGTTTGGTTTGAAAAATGCTCCTAGCGAATTACAAAGACTAGCGGATGCATTGTTTGGACCTGATTTCGATGATAATGTTTTTTGCTATTTAGATGACCTTATATTAGTATCGGAAGACTTGAAATTACATTTAAACTTGTTAAATCGGGTGTACGAGCGTCTAAGAGACGCGGGTCTCACCATTAACTTAAAAAAGTCAGAATTTTGTAAAGCCGAGCTTAAATACTTGGGCTATATGGTAGATTCCCAGGGACTTCGCACTGATCCAAGTAAGATTGATAGTATTAAAGATTTTCCTATACCGAAAAATGCTAAACAAATTCGGGCATTTGTTGGCCTGTGCGGTTACTTTAGACGGTTTATCAAGGGATTTTCAAGCATTGCAGCTCCTTTAACAAGTATTACTGGTTCAAAAAACGGAATTGGTAATTTTAAATGGTCACCGGAAGCTGAATCCGCATTTTTTTAACTAAAGCAAGCACTTACTTCTGCCCCAGTTTTAAGTTGTCCAGATTTTTCGAAACCCTTCGCTATACACTGTGACGCAAGCTCCGTAGGCATTGGGGGGGTATTAATTCAAACTATAGATGGACAGGAGCACCCTATTGCTTATTTTTCAAGATGCTTAAACGTTCACGAACGTAATTATGGAATAACTGAGCGTGAAATTTTAGCCGTACTAGACTCCGTTACACACTTTAGACCATACATTGAAGGAACTCATTTTACAGTTGTAACCGACCACTCAAGTCTAAAATGGTTAGGTTCTCTGTCCAACCCCAGCGGTCGTCTCGCGCGTTGGAGTTCACGCCTATCCCAATTTTCGTTTGATGTAATTCATCGTAAAGGTACTCAACATATAGTCCCAGATGTCCTTTCGCGAATGGATCTTGCCGAAATCTCGATTATAGATTCAGAAAATATTCAAGATGAGTGGTATCAAAATATTTGGAAGGGTTGTCAAGAATTTCTCCAACGTTTTCAGAACTTCCAAATTCGGGAAAACGAACTATTTCGTCACACGAAGGCTAGTTTAGCACTGTGTGAGGACACTGCGTGGAAAAAAGTAATTCCTCAAGAAAAAAGATTAGATATTTTAAGTAGTGTGCACGAGTCTATTCGATCTTGTCACCCCGGCGTTTTTAAAACTTATAAAAAAGCACAATTACGGTATTTTTGGCCAAATATGTACAGAGACATTAAACAATTTGTAAATCGCTGTACGGTCTGTAAGGCGCATAAAATCAGTACGGCCTCACCTAACGGTATTTCATCACATCCTAAAAAAGTTACACGTCCAATGCAGATGTTATCGTTGGATTTGGTAGGTCCATTACCGAGAAGTTACTCCGGTTTTACCGTCATTCTATCCTGTGTCGATGTTTTTTCAAAGTTTACCTGGCTGTTTCCGCTGCGCAAAGGTACCGCGCAAAGCATTGTGAAGAATTTAGAAGAAAGTATCTTTCTTGTACATGGCGTACCGCGCACCATTGTTTGTGATAACGGCCGTCAGTTTGTATCCAAAGAATTTAAGGACTTATTAAATAATTATAATATACCACCTCCGTTTTATAACTCTTATTATACCCCTCAAAACAATGTGGTAGAGAGATATAACCAAACTTTGGGCACCGCATTATCGATATTAGTTGAAACAGACCACCGTAATTGGTCAAAATTCTTACCACAAATACAATCAGCTATGAACAATTCCGTAAATTGCGCTACGGGTTTTACACCTTATTTTCTAATGCATGGTCGGGAGCAAATATTAGACGGTGATTTGCATCGTAACCCTATAGCTGATACGGAATCTAATTCACAAAATTGTACCAGTCAGAGAATCTACGCACAAAAATTAGAAGAACTGTCATCAGTTTATGAGCAAGTCTCAGATGCTTTACTAAAAGCTTACCAAAAAGGAGCAAACCATTATAACCTGCGGAGAAAACATGTTAGTTTTCAAGTCGGAGACAGAGTTTGGCGTAGAAATTTCGTCCAATCAAACGCTTTAAATTACTTTGCACAGAAACTAGCTCCACGCTTTGTGCAAAATATAGTCGTGAAGAAAAAATCGGACTTAGTGTATACCTTAGCGGACATGAAAGGAAAAGTATCTGGCGATTTCCATATAAAAGATATCGTCAAGTCGGACAATGTTCCGGTATAAATTATTTCGCACATCAGTACCTCAGAAGGTCTGGCCATCTTTCATGAGGACCGATATTAATACTAATAAAGAACTTCGGTTCTTTTGTTTTATTTTCTACGCACAGGAAACTTCACCGGCCTGATCAACCGAGTTGAAGAATTCCCAGCGTTCTGACAGTCTTAATCCTGTCCTAGGTTCATTTCAGAAGAAATGTTTTAACTACTTCGCGTGGGCGTATTTATAATTTTAATATTGTTATTCTTAAGTAACTTCCTTACGCACATAACCATTGATTCCGGTATTAATGCTCGAATTGAATGGATTAGAAATAAACCTTATTGGCAATTGTATTTTCTAACTAAAAATAAGTATACAATAGGCTCAGGTGAACAAGTGAATAGTCATGTAATTGTTATAAATCTTGCATTTTGAGTTACACGTGCATAACAGCATTGTTCGTGTACCTCAAAGTAATTGTGGTAAAATATTATTGGATAATATATCCTAATAAGTATTATTTATTTGTCTATATTATGAAATGAAAGGATCTATAATCCCACTGTTCCTTTCGTTTCAAGATAGTCAAAATAAGGAAGCATTGTTTTTACTATATATGTATAAATACTGCTTGTTCTTGTTTCATCATTTATATTTGAAGAGATATTATGACATTGCCACATGTCTCGACGGGTCCTAGTAATAAATTAAAGACTGCACCAAGCGGTGCACATAAACATTAACCTCTTCATAACGAAAAGAGCTGTTCGCTATCTTGCTGATGAAACAAGATATATATTCCTTATTTTTTCTTAAGTCAAGTGAAAACTTATAATGTGGAACGATGTCCCACCACCGATCCTTTCACATTTTAAGCCACTGCTTTCATATTATGATTCTTGAATCTGATTTTTCTGTATTTTGTCAAGATCAGAACATACGAAGATGTATTGAAACCTTCCGTAGGTTCTGACCTAGGTTTAATCTATAAATGTTAATTTTATTTGTTGCTGTTTCTTTGACTTCTCAACAGTCATTTCTGTGTACACACTTGTTGTACTTATTACAAATAATTTTTTTTTAATTTTAAAAATTGCATTGCATTAAATCTTGCTACTATGTAAGTAACCTGGGATGTTCCTTTCCTATTGTTTTAGAATTATTATTATAAACTCTAAGTTTATTATACATAATTGTTGTTACAGTCCTGCGAGACTTATTATAAACAATTTTTTTTTTTTTGAACAACAGTTTACAGAGAAAACCATAAGTTGTTTCATAAAAATATCGATTACGCCTTCGTTAATGTTGGACGTATACCTAGATCACTGCACTAATAATAGTTGCATATCACTTAACCCGATTGCACCTTCTATATTGATGGCTGTATACTCTATTACTTTGGCTCCATTCTTATGCGATGGTTGTTGACTGCTTAACACTCTTGTTGAATTAAGATTGTGTATTTTGATTAACTGCTCTGTTCTCTTATGGACACCCCCATACGACCTAGTTAGGTAGATTAGGCAGAAACATCGACAAAGTGTTTTCTTATCTCATATGGAGAAGTAGAGTCAGTGATAAGTGAGGGTTGCTATGCTCCCTAAAAAGTGTTGCCTGACGGGCTTATAACCCTATGTTGGGTCAGTGATGCATTATCGCATTTTTTTTTTTTTTTTTTTTTTTAATTTTATTGAAACATATAAACAAGGTTACAATTTTTTTTTTACAATATAAACACTAATATTTCAATCACTCTCCTAATAAAGCAGCTGCTTGTGTTTAGGAGAGGACAACAAAAATATTTTAACATTTTTTTTAAATTAAACAAAAAATATTAGTAAAAAAACAAAAAATAACAATAAAAGCAATAAAAATATAGGTTAGTTAATAAATGATTCAAAGAATTTAAAAGGTAAAAACATATTTCTAAACAATAAGTAAAGTTATGAGGTGGTACAAGAGTATTTTAATTTAATTTTTTTTTTATATTTTTCGTAGTTTTCTTCCGATCGTATATCAAGTGGTAATTTATTAAATAATTTTACACCCTTGAATATATAGTGATGTTGTGCTGTTGTGGTTCGTGCTAGTGGCACGGTTAGTCCTCCAACAGATGTTATTCTTTTGCTAATATTCAATTGTGGTAAATTATTTTTACTAAAGAAATCTTTATGTATTTGTAGAAGTGCAATTTTGTCATAAATTTTTGTAAGTGGGGGAACCGGGAAATCTTGAAAAACATTTATAGTTGGGTAGTAATATGGCTTTTTTAAGATTATTTTGATTAGTATTTTTTGAATAGTTTCTAGTGGGAGTAGGGATGATTTATATGCACCCCCCCAAGCCATGATTCCATATTGTAGGACAGAGTGCGCCAGTGCATAATAAATATCTTTTAGTATTTTTAATGATACAGTATTTCTTAGTCTAAAAAATATATAGATTAGTTTTCTCATTCTGTCTACTGTGGAATTTATTTGACTTTTCCATTTAATGTTATTATCAATAATTATTCCAAGATATTTTATTTCTTTTTTACTACTAATGTTTATACAGTTTGAGTTACAGGGTGCGAATTTAAGGAGGCAATTTCTTTCGTGAATTTTTATGTTTAGATTTACATTTGAGTTATTCCCTGTTAGGCTATAAGGTATAAAATGGGTTTTTTCGACATTCAGTGTCAATAAGTTTTCGTCAAACCATAGTTTAACGATATTTATTGCATTATTAGCTGATACTACGACCTCATTCCAAGAATTTCCTTCAATAGTTATCACTGTATCATCTGCGTAAGATATGATGTTTCCAATGATTGGGAGTTGAAAAAGTTCATTTACATATAATATAAATAGTAAAGGTCCCAAAACAGTTCCTTGTGGAATTCCAAAATCTATATTTTCTATTTCACTTAATTCGTTGTTTACTTTAACCTGTTGAGTTCTTTGATAGAGATAACTTTTTAACCATGTTTTAGCTTTGCCAGTAATTCCTATATTATTTAGTTTATTAATTAATTTTGAATGTGAGACACTATCAAAAGCTTTACGGAGGTCAATGAATATACTTAAGCATTTTTTGCCTCTATCTAATGTTTTGTAAATAAGCTTAGTTAATTCTGCAATTGCGTCTTGTGTGCTAAGTTTTTCTCTGAAACCGTATTGACTAGGGTTAATACTTTTTTGGTTATCTGTATAATCAGTAATTTGTTTTTTTATTACTTTTTCGTGTATTTTTGCAATGTTGGATAATAAGGATATTGGGCGGTAATTGTTTACTTCTTTTGAATCTCCGGATTTATATACTGGGATTATAATGGCTTTTTTGTAGTTAGACGGGAATATTCCGTATTTAGTACTTACATTAATTATATGCGTAATCGGTTTGGTTAGAAAATTGCAGTATTTTTTCAAGATTTCTGTAGTTATACCGTCGTATCCTGGCGCACTACCATTTTTAAGTGATTGTATTATGTTTTCAATATTTTTTTCTGTAGATGGTTTAAAAATTGAAAGATTGCTATTTGTTATTTTATCTTCATGTATGTCATCAGGTTGATAATTTTGGTCAATTTTATATGCAAGTTTTTGACCGACGGTAGCGAAAAATTTGTTGAAAATATTTGCGCACATTTTTGGTTCACGGATAGCATTTATTTTAGTTCCATTATTGTTTATGACATTTATTGTAGACTTATTTTTATTATTTTTATTCATTATTTCATTTATAGTGTTCCATGTTTTTTTAGGGTTTTCCTTTGTGAGGATTATTTTCTCCCTGTAATATTTTTCTTTTGTGTCTTTGATAATTTTAATGAGTTTGTTCCGGAATATTTTGTAATCGTTTTTTACTTGGCTATTGGTAGAATTTTTTTTTGTATCTATGAAAAGTTTTTCTTTTTTCCGGATAGATATGAGTAATCCTTGCGTAATCCATGGTTTGATTTTCCTTAATTTAGAACTAGGTTGATTATTTATAAAGGTTGTACAGTCTGCGATATGAGCATTTAAAGTTTCTTCAAAGAAGTTTGCGCACATGTCTGGGTTTTGGCAATTTAGTATTGAGGACCAAGATTCGTTACTTAATTTATTATTTAATTTTACATTGTTCAATTTGGAAATTATGTTAATATTTTTTCTAGAGTCATTTAATCCTAAGTTTTTATTTAAATCATAAATAAAAATATTTGAATGGTGATCTGTTATATCATTTTTCCATATAATAGATTTAATTTTTTCTGTGTGTTTAATATTGCTCCATATGTGGTCCAGGCATGATGGCGATTGGTTTGCAAATTCTCTTGTGTAATTATTTACACATGATATAAAGTTCATTTCACTCATAGCATTTATATAATCTATTTTATTTTTACAGTGGTTATTTGGACCAATATTAATATTTAGATCACCCATTACGATACAATTTAGATGGTTTTTGTTACATAGTATTTTTTTTAATTCTTCTATAAATAAAGATACATCAGAGCTGTGTGTTCGATATATTGCGATTATATTGAATGGCATATTATTTAAAACAAAATTTAATGACAAACAGTTTGCTTTGCATATGTGTATTTCGGTAATATTGATATCAGTAAATTTTTCTTTAGCGTATACTACAATTCCACTATTTTTATTAATCTGATAATTTGTATTGTAATTTTTGTAGTTTGGGATGATTGGTATATTTATGTTTGCATGTATGTGCGCCTCGGATAGTATTATGAAATCTGGCTGTGAACATAATGTATTTAGGGATACCAGAAGTTCATCCATGTTTTTATTTATACTTCTAATGTTTAGGTGCAAGATTGTTAGTCTATTTATTATATTGTCATAGATCCTATTGCATTCACTGGCTGCTTCACATACGTATTCTTCTATATTTAGATTTTTATCAATTTCGCTTAAGTTAAAATTTTCCATTGCATTTATTTAGGTGTGATAGAATATGTATATATAATTCTACGAGGAAATGAATAAGTAATAATGCTCATAATTAGTGTAACACTATTCTTGCTCGATTTCAGTTCATATCTAAAATTGTAGGTTATGATTTTTTCTATAAGATTTATTTTATGTTTAGATAATACTCGGAGACATAGTGAGTGTTTGTTTAATTGACAGCAAAAATTAATTTGATTCGTTCTTCTTTTTATAATAATTACAATAAAACATAGCTTGTGTAAGAATATATCAATAGTACAAGTGAACATATAGTGTAGAGATTTATTGCATATAGAATATTGGCAGCATGATATATGGGTTAGTAATGTATATAATAATAATTTTGACAAATTAATATATCTATAATTAGACTTTAGTATTCTATAATTTACTAGCTTTCGATAAACGTAGTTGTGGATTGTTGTTGTATTATCTATTTTCTGGTAGGAATATACAAATATAGAACGTAGATGTAATGTATTGTAAAAATAAACATAAAAGTGTAGTATGTAGAGATGTGTTATCATGAAGAAAATATTTAGGTTTTTTATCTTCAATATAGAGAATGATTTAAATTTTTTGGTTTTAAATACATATATCCTTACTTTAAAGTATGTAGAATGATGAAAGATTTGTCGGTTTTTTAATGTATAGACTATAGAATTATTATTTTTTATATCTTGTGGATTTTCAAAAATACATGCGTATTTGTAAGACATTGAGAATAGACATGAGATATTTTTATAGACATCTTTAAAATTTATAACAATATTCCAATTTTTGTTGCGTAAGAGCAAGTATTTTTTTGTAATATTGACAGTTAGTTTGATTATGGACATTTTTTTTTTAATTGTTAGTATCATTTTTGAATATTTCTTAGAATTTTCAGTTTTAATAGTAAGTATACATGTTTTATATACTGGAGATTGATAAGAAACATCATGTTTTTTTAAAGCATATGTCATAGTATTATTAATTTTGTTAGTTTTTAAATGTTTGAATGTGCAGGTACATGAATAATATATTGACAATAAACATGAGTTACTATGAAAAATAAACCTTGAATCCAAATTAGTATTCAATTTTCTGTTGTGCGAATGCCAGCATTTTTTTATAATATAAACAGTTGGTTTTATCATTCGCATTATGATTGGTAGGAAATGACAGTTGAAATCTGTCATTTTGAAAAGTGCAGTTTACACACCTCGGTTGATTTGATGAAGCTTGACATTCTTTGAACAAGTGAGCAGCTCCACAGTGCGAGCAGGAAGGCAAATTGTTTTTCTCTTTCTGGTTGCAGTTTCTTGATGTATGTCCGTAGCGTAGACAGAAGTAGCATTGTATTACTGGGCAGGCGTCGCCAACCGTAACTCGCTGGTAGCCAATGTTTATTTTTTCTTTATTTAATAGAATCTTCCTGGTTGTGCTATCTACTTCTACTATGTAGTTAGCGGTGTCATTGTATTTGTTTTTAATTATTGCTTTTATGTTAAAAATAGAATTTTTTTCTGTTTTTTGCGTTACAATTTTGATATCCTCATTTTTGTCCAAGATATCGTCAGTAAAATCTTCTTTGATGAAGTCGTTGAAAATTCCCTTGAATATCATTGTTGGTTTTTTCTTTGTTAATTCTTTGCAGTCGATATCATGTAGATCTTTAGAAATTAAAGCATGTAGTTTTTTAGCATCTTCTTTATTAACACAATCGATTACAATTCGATTTTGGGAGATTTTTTTAATGCCTTCAATGCATATTCCTAATTGGCTGGTTGTTAAGTTTAGTTCCTACAATATTATAGTTATTTAAGTAAGAATGGCTGCACCGCAATCCTGTTCATCCTGCCTTACGTTCGATGAAGTGCGACCGGATTTGCGGCACGCCCATTCGCTATTCTCAATTTGGTTTAATTTTGTTATATGAATACTTCCTATTGATGGTTATTATTATCTACTGGTATTTTATTGATCACTTTGTTTTTTTTCTGTTGTAGTAGACCCTTGGACCGACCTAGAAAGAATAGGGTTAGGTTATTTCGACAATTTTATATGTTTGAGGGCAAACATTTGGTGGCGAGGGGGGTAATGTTATGATGCAGGGCTAGACTCCTTTTGTTTTAATGTTCTATTCATTAATTTATTCTGCATCATTACATTTATCCTCGCCGATTCTCTAACCTAGTTAGGAACTGGGCGATTGTCGCTGGTATTGGTTTTGGTAAAATTTCGAATCATAATTTAAAATTTAAAATCTGTACCGGGCGGAAACAGAAAAAAAACAAAACACTAGCTTGCCTGCAGAGAAACCAGAGAGTGGGCCTGATCTCTCGGCAGACGACAGTCACTGTTTTCCGGAGTGAAATTGTTTGGGAATGGTTTCCCTTTAATCGGAGAGGCGAAGTCTAATCTTATATGCGGAGATTGCATAATAAAATCGTATAAATGGTGTAAATACGAAGTTCCATAATTGAATTAGTTCCGTGGCTCGTTTGTTTATTGTAACCACGCGGGATCATGAATCGCAAAGGGAGTCAGACGTGTGATCTGCTTGAATCCGACCCATCCTTTATGGGATGAAGAAGCCAGTGGCTTAAAATATTGTGCCCGGTTCCCGGAAACCTAAGGATAGTATTCTTTCTCGCGGTTTAGCACTACGTCGACCGCATTTTCACCAGGGCCGTATTGAGGCCTATTTTTCCTTACATAAAGGGAATCCTCGCCAGGATACACGGATGCGACCGCGGGCACCAGATACCTCTTCCTCAGTCGCCAGATTACACATTTTCCTGCCACGGACAGTCGCCAGGAGGCGGAACTGAATCTACCTCTTGCTCCGGCTGGAGCCCCTAGGAGCTCAGCCTGAGGAGGTGCTGCTCCAGCTCGAGTAGGATGTTACTTAATTAGATAGATAGATAAAGCGTGGTCGGAACCTTGGGGGTAAGCTTATATCTAACTTTCATTATATTGTTTTCGTTATAACTCACACGGTAGAGTGTGTAGTCTTTATTGTATTCGAAATAATATACATTCCTGTTACATCAAAATCTTCTTTCCTTGACTCTAAAGTACACATTGTAACTTGACACATTTCTGGTTTCGAACCCAACCCCCTGAGAACCCTGGGATCACAAACATTCTTGTGGGTATCTAACCCTCAAGAATTGGCGCTTCCAGTACTGGATAAAGTTTGTGATTCCACATTCATTATTATAACCTAAAATGTCTGGTGAGTATTGTAGGCTGCACGTAGCAAGTAACCATAGCAACTACTCTACGTAGCATCCTGTATGAGTAAATGGAAGGCGTGATTGTTTACCTTCACAACATACAATGCATGTACTTTTGCCAAAAACTGCTTTATCATTATATGACACACCAGTCACTGCACCTTTGTTCATCTTATCCATGTCTTTACAATTTAAGTGACTCAATCTCCTGTGCCACACTTCACCAGTACTAACACCAGTTGATGATGTAAACAAACATTTCTTCTTTTCTGTTCTCAGTTTATATACACCATCTGTCAAATCTGCTATAGCAACTAATTCATTATTTTTATTATAAATATAGCAGCATTTTTCATTGAAGTTCACTGTATTGCCATTTTTAATTAACTGGCTCACTGACAATAGGTTAGTTGTCAATCCTGGAACACAAAGTACATTCTTGACAAGAACTTCAAATTCACTTTTGTGGTTTTTTGTTACAATAATTACATCACCTGAACACGACACTTTCAGTTTTTCATTATTGGCAATAACAATTTTTTCATCTATTTTGTGATCCGCAACATTCTCAATCCATTCTTTACTTGTGGTCAGGTGCATGCTTGCGCCTGAGTCAACATACCAATCATTTTTGTTAAATTGTCCACTTAAAAACACCGCACTGAATGCATTAGTTTGTTGACGTTGAAAAACTTTCGCATTCGTGTTTTCATTACTCGGGCATTGATTTTTATAATGTCCTGGTTGTTTACACCGGTAACATTTCACATGACTTTTGACATTTACATTGACATGTTGATTAGTTTGACTTTTGTGAGCGGGTTTATTTTTCTTATATTGGTACTTCTGCGAACCGCTTACGAATGCACTGCTGGCTTCATTGTAATTGTGACGGTTTGTCACTTCCGTTTCCATGTCGATGAGTTTCGTTCTAATGGCGTCCGTTGTAATTTTGATTCCTGAATGCTCGATTGCCATTATCATTGGCATAAATTTTTCTGATAACCCAGCCAACAATAAACAACCGACCCACTCATCACTGATGCCAAATCCTGTCCCACTCAATTTCTGACCTGTTTCCACCATTTGCGTTACGTATGATTGCATTGAAGCACAGTTTTCCAAGCGAATAGAGATCAAATTACGTAACAGAGCTATTCTTCTTGTAAATCCAGAATCATCAAATAATGACTTTAACTTGTTCCATAGTTCCAACGTAGTTTTCACGTCTTTTATATGTACATACAACGCACTGTCTATAGTCATAATTAGTTTGGCTTTTGTTTTTGAATCATCTGCGGCTTCTAATGTCTTCCCGGTAACTGGCTTGATGCTATGCTGCAAATCCTCCAGAATTAGAAAATTCTCCGCGGCAAAGGTCCATTCGTTGTTGTTCTCCCGGCCTTTAAGTTTTGGAACATTTACTAGATAGTTCGACGCCATTCTTGCAAACTATTATTGCATTCACTGAATAACATTTCCCTAACTTTGTTTCAACACATTATTGAGAAAAAACAACTGTAACTTTTACTTTTAAAACGAAAGACGCTGGGCTCATAACCTGTAAATTAAACACGAGTTTTGAGGAGACAGAACGAACTGGAACGTTTATTTGAATAACTTTTAAAACCATAGACAAGATAATCATAGATAAGAGATCATTTTGATATAAGAAATTAACAATATATATATATATATTTTTTTTTTTCGCGGTTAGTTAGAAGTATATTAAAGCCCCATTGGCGTATATACACATAAATAAATAACACAATTTATTATTTCTAATGGTTTCCAAATTCCAACAGACCCTCTTAGAAAAACAAAATGGGTTGATGCCGTAAAGGGGGAGAGAGATCACGCCATGAGTTCAAAGCGTTTTATGTAACTCCTTATTGCTCGCCATACAATCCCATACAGACCTGTCACACCTTAAAATAAGATGTGTTATAAGTGTGGGCGTGGCGACGATATGCGCCGTGATCTGCTAGCCGGGCTTTATTTAAATATAAAGTAATCGGAGTAATGACTGGTTGCCAATAAAATCAAGCGTCGCTTGCTCCTATCACTTTTCGCAAGATTGCTTTTGTACATCTCAGAGAGGATTTATTAAATTGCAAATTGCAAAAGCAATATCTTCATTTTCAATTGAAAAGATAATTATTATTTTATTAAAATAAAGCCTTCAAATGTTTCGGAATTGAGCTGAAGCAAATCTGGACGCCCACGAGAAACCACACAGTCACACGTGGAGTGAAAGATACTGCCCTAAAAATATAGATTAGAAGCACTGCATAAATCATTATCAAATCAATAATTATTTTTTTTTTCAAATATTTCTGGCGCTCACCCCTCAAAGGTGTTTTAGGCCACCATTTCAAATTATGGAGAGAGGGGAGGTGAATGTATATATCATCGTGTTCAATTTTATATGGAAGATTGGGGTTGAATTCAGACTTATAACCGTTTTACATAACCCATTTTTTCTTCCAGTTTGTCTAATTAGGATGAAAAAAGGATCGTGTTCTATTTGGTAGTTGGTACCATGAGTGACGTATGTTGATATTACATATTTTCGTACAGTTTTAAATGGCGATATTATTTGACATCTCTCTTTGTTTTACTTAAAATATTTTATACTTTTACTTACGTGAAAATGATGCATGTTTTTCAGTTTTATATTTAAAATATTAGCCGAAAAATGTCGGAATTCATTTGACGTAGATAAGCATAATCATGTTTTGCAAATTTTCTATATTTAAATATAGTATATATATCAGTGTTCTTTGTTATTTCATTTCTTAAAATTTCTTGATTCTTAAAAAGAAATTCAAATTTCAATGACTGTAAAAGTTCATTTTCTTGGTCAGATGAACCCCTCAGGAAACATTTCGATAATTTTCTGCTTGAAGGACATTTTTATTTTTAAAATAGTTTTTTGGGCTAAATAATGAATATCTGAGTGCAATTATATTGTCTATTGCGGTTGCACCTTTTTTCAATGACCTTGAGTTTCTCTGCGTTGTTTATCACCACCGCTCCGTCGGCTATATTCGTGGTTAAGTAGTGTACAAACTTTTTCCACACAAAAAGCCCGAAGATATCGATCTGGTGAATAGTTTATTTATGGGTTTTGTAGTTCCTCGCTCGGGCAAAGTCTTCAATAATATTATTTGTAATTTTATTGAGGGCATAATACAAAATAAGTTTAATAATAGCCGACAAATCGCGAGTGCCCAAGTGTGGTTTAAGTCCTTATTTGTTGATTAGAAAAAATAAATAAAGCGTCGCCCAGTGGACTGTGTGTGGTGAAAATCGTAATGCTTTTGCAAAATAAGTAAATTTACTTAGCTCGGGTTGAGAAGGTTTCGTGTGGTTTGAGAGTCACGCCGAGTTATATATAATAATCTTCCATGTATCTGTCAAGTGCTCGCTTTAACGTCCGCCCGCGACAACATGAATCAATGCTCGAAGACAGGGATTGTTAAAGGAGAACATTTCACCTAGTGTTGTTGTTGTGTCTGTCCTAAACAAGGAGAGAAGTTCTTCCCAGTTGAACAGTCCCGCCACTTGCACAGGTTTGTGTAATTGCCCTGTGGTATAGTATAGTGCATGTGCATCTGTTTAGTTATTTGTTGCAATGTGTGCCACCTGAGTTTCCCTTATTGATTTGCCCCGTTCTGTTGTCACTCGGTGCAACCAATATCGTCTTGTTTATAATATATTATTGCTTCTTCGAGTTTTAAAGGCCGATTGACCTAGGACGCGTCTAAATTCTATTCTCTTCACGGGTCTGTTACTTTATGTGTTTGTTTTTTCTAATCACTTAAAAATGATTGGTTTTACAATTTTCAAAATAATGATGGCTGCCCTCCATAAGGTATCTACCTTGTTGAAAAGAACATATAAAAGTGGTTTTAAACAGCTTGGTTTTAACCTCATTTGCTAATTATTGAAACCTAAACTAGGCATTGGAAAACTATTTTATCACCCTTGAATCCTTGCATCTAATACTAATTGTAGTTATTCATTTAGAGTTTTCCATCTGGAAGCCTTCCCCATAGAATACTAGAATAAACAGTATTTTGCCTATCCCTTGGCGTTCATTAGAGTAATGTAAGCCTAAAAGTAGTTAAAATTTTGATAATAATAGTTAATGAATGGATAATTTCAAGCTGTGTTTTCCACCCTTACCTAATTGAATAAACAGTAAAGATAGGAAACGTCGAAGCTGCCACATGTTGCATTTCCTCCATGGTGACTGCACACTAGTGCGGGCTGCTACAGTATGGCGATTTTTTTTTGTGTTTCAATATGTGCTAGTGATAAAAAGTTGTTTGGAACTAACTTCCTAACAGCTTTGCTCTATTTCTTCTTACGTTACATCTTTCAAAATGTTGCCAAGATATCATGTCAATGTAGGTTTGTGTATCAAAATTCAATGAACGCACTTTAAATGTTCTCTCCGGGAGAACTAACTCTCTGGCTTTTATCACAGGATTAATTATTACTTTTAATTCGTCCGGAAGAGCGGTAATAGTTTTATCATATTAATAATATGCCTTGCTCCAACTTTGCACGACTCGTATAGTTTTATATCAAACCACATAGGAACATATGATAAATGTAGTTAATATGATGGCGTTACGCTTCCAATACAAAGTCGTAGAATACGACTCGCTAGAGTAAGCCACCGTGCATGCGACACCACTTCTGGACTCCTCGGTTTCTTTTGGTAAGATCAGGATAACAACTTCTGCTGGAAACTGTTTTGAAAATATCAAGCAAGTATTTTTGACCAGACTTAAATCAGAATTCAGTACGTCGGTCGAGTAATCCACATCTATTTTTGAAAAATATTTATATAAAAGCCAGAAATAGCACAAAGTGCAGTGCTTGTACCATCCAACTTAGTAATCAAATAAAGCAGCTCGTTGGAATGTAAAGACAGAACAACCACAGTACAGGACAATTCAAATGTTTCTCCATCACACCACCTGTGTTAACCGTCATAACCAATTGCTTTTAAATGGCCAAATTAAATGTTTGGACAAGTAAAATATTCTTTTATTGTCTTGATTATGTTAATGGCAGTGCCTGACCCAGGGGTAATATTAAGAAATAACAGCCTGGTTATCCATTAAGGATAAATGATGTTCTTTGACCACCGTGCTTTTGTAGAATCTGTGTCCTTTTTTGTTTTAATAAACCAAAGTCGTATCCTTTCGACCATCAAAAAATAATCTACTATATCTTAAGTCTTTGCTTTCATGAGTTTATTTTTTAAAGCGGAGACGGTTTACACATAGTTCCCGTGAGCACTTAGGCCATAGGTCCATTGTGCTATCTCCCATTTTACCTCAATCCTTTAACAACAACCCAGTCCCTTTAATAAAGTTCACCAGGGTTGTCATTGGGTATGTGGCTGTGTCTTCTGGTTCTACTTCATAAGTTTAGATCTGGTACGTAATTGTGCGCCACGCAGTCTATTTTTATCACTTTATTGACTTTTTTGTTACTCAGAAAAATATTACCTAGATATTTTAATTATCATAGCAGACAAAAGTAGGTACCAAAATTATTTTTTAATAAATAATTCTTTATTCAAAATGTGTACTTCTTTTTATAAAATATTTGACACATGCTTTTATGAATTATTAACCCGTTATGCGCTGCAGTAGCCGATAGGCGTGATAAAAAAAATCACACCTCTACAAATAAGTTGCCATTCTGGGGAAAATACTTATTTTTATTTAATTTAATCTTTCTTTTGTTGTTCCATACTACTTATAATTACAATCTCAGGTGAATCCGGGCGAAAAAAACAAAAAAATATCTGAAAATATTAATTCTAATTTATTTCATAAGGTTAGCAGGGGCAGTGGAATGCAATAAAGATTTCATAATTGCCAATAGTACAAAATAAAAATAAAGTGAAAAAATTATTAATTTATAATGAAGGTTTGTGACATAACGAAGAAAAGCATAAATTTGTAAAAAAATCGTTTATGGTTTGATGAATAATTAGAAATAAGAAACTGTTTAAAAGTCAACCAATAAACTGTTCCTAGTTATATCTGTCCTGAGATGACTTGTATATCTGGGAATATATATGGTAGATTACATACTATTTTATAAAAAATAAAATATATATATATAAACACATTATCTGGTAAGAAGGTACAATTTAAAAACATAATTATGTATAAACAAGTTGGTTATTATGAAAATGGAATCATCTAGTGCACGGCAAAAATTTAGCGTCATGATATGACGGATTAGTACAGTGAAGGTACATTATTGAAACAATGTGCGTGGTTACACTGAATTAGGTCCAGAGGGCATATTTTAATCTCTCGTACATTTAGCTATTTCATTCGTACACACATATTCTTTAAATGGCCATCCTTTTCATCAGCAATGCTTCATTTTTTGTTTGGTTAGTATGAATAACGTGATTCCTGAGGCAAATATGTTTTTATAAATACTTTCAGCTTCACAAATCCAACAATCTGGGCAGCCAAACGGCACCTGGTACTAGAAAAAACTCAAGGGTGCTTGCTGTATTAGGTATTATCAGTGCTTTGCTCCTTGGGTCCATGGCATCTTGGTAAGTCGGCGTTGGGCTCCAATTGCACAGGGCCGGCCCTGCCAACAACTATAATGTCCTAATCGCTGTTTTCTTACGCTGATGCCATTATGTTATATTGAATTTTTGTTATCGCAAATCTATGCAATGAGTGAGTATTTGGTAGACTGATGGAACTGAAATACTAATTTCCCGAATAGTACCTGATTATGATGAAACAAAGTGTTCATCAACTATATTTATGTTTTTAGGAAAGAAGATGGCCGTAAAGCAGAGGCAGGACAAGCCGCCGGAGGTCATGAACCTGGCACACCTCACGTCCTACATCCGCACCCTCACGGAGCAGCTCAATGATTTCCCCCCTGCCGACCCTGTCGCCACCTGTGGCAGCATGGTCAGCATGCTCTGTGAGTACTAAATCACAATGCTGATTCTTTCATTCAATGAACTGCCTTTAATGCCACTGTATGTGACACGCAGATACTCAAATTGTATTGTTTTAGCCCGCGTTCCCATTCCCCGAGAGGCTTATCTGGAGGACAACTTCTACGCTCAGCTGAACGGTGTCGAGGTCTATCTTCAATGCCTGTTGGCTGATTTGAGTGAAGATCTTAGGGAGGGTATGATCTACGGAATCTTGAGGGAAGTGTTCAATTTGATCGCTAAACCGAGCGCTGCTGTCAGCCCCGTACTCTGCGTGCTGCTGACCCTCGTCCACCCGTCTGTCATTGACAGTGCCGTCATATGGCTGATTGGAGACGCAAAGAAGGAGGACCAGCAGGACGAAGAGGAAGAAGAGGATGGAGAGATTCAAGAGACGACAGACCTGATGATGTGTCCGGTGACTCCGGACGAGATGCGCCAGGCGCTGCTGACCCTCTGCAACTGGCTGTGCTATTGGAGGACCCCGGTACTGTCCCCTTGGGTGCAGGCCTTTGTCACCAACCTCCAGGTACCTCGCAACTTCCTCAAAAACTACATTGAGTGTATTCTGGAACTGTGGACATTATAATGATACGTTTTCCTTCCTCCAGGATAGTGGCAAGTACGACATTCTCATTGATGTGGCTTTGGATACAATTAGTCCCATGTTCGAGGCACTGGCCATCCCCAAAATGCGACCCCTTGTGTCCGGCATTTTCCTACACGTGCTGGCCTGCATGCGCCACACCACCGAGGCTTTCGAACTGGTGAGTTGTAAACTATGAAATGCCCTCTGCGGTGGAACTGAATTTAAGTACATAATAACTTGTGGTGTGTGTGCAGATTGCCTTTGACGTGCCTTCCATGCTGGAGCTGCTGGCCTGCGACAGCCACACTACCAGCCGCCCACTGCTGCAGACACTGGTGGAGACTCTGTCCTCGCTGCTGGACGAGCACCCCTCCCTGAAGACGGCTTTCCCTGAAATCGTAAGTTTCCTATCTGTAATCAAAAGAAGTCATTTTAACAACGGTGTTTTTAACACTTCATCATATAAATTACAGCACATGCTAACTTTGAATAATTTAGAGAAAGTGAATATACTTGTTTGTAATTAGACACTGTGCCTGGATTCACACATCAAATCGGACGGGGACACGTTGCAGCAGTTCCCCGTTTGGAAGGCATACGACATCCCCAGTGACGCTTACAACAAGCTGCAGCACAATGTGGGGCTCGTCAACATCGGCAATACCTGCTATATGAACAGCATCTTCCAGGCCCTCATGATGACCAAGGGGTAACAAACACAAATCCTTCATTACTTGCCCCCCACCTTTATGTCCTTTTCTAGTGTGTCAATGTCTTGAAACATGTCAGAGGCCTAAGTGTGAATCTTTTTAACTGTTTTTAATAACTACAAATTATGTTTAAACAAAAGAATTTTTTTTGTAGTACTGCACATAATTGTCTGCAACCAGTATAACTAAGGTATCCCTATTTTTGGGGAATGTAGTGATGCTGATGAAAGTGGGGGAGGGAAAGGAGATGGGGAAATGTGAGTTTAGGAAGTATCTGGCTATTCAGATTTGGTAACTGCTCATTACTAAAAACATTTCAAAATCTACAGAAGCTCGGACTGTTGTTAAATTCTCATGGTAATGCGTCTTAGAGACACTTGGGCCTCAGTAAATTTATACACACCAATCAATACTGTTATGTAATGGCTGCGGCGATTTTTCACTCTAAAATAATTTTGCTGTCTTCTGTTTTTGGTATATTTTCTGCGACCATTGTATTCCTTTGATAATGTATGCGTTTTCTTTTACAATAGTAAATACCTACCACACTTGTGATGTATTGCCTTGTCTTATCATAGATGTTTCCTAGATTTCCTGAAAACCTGTAATTGTGTTGTGTAACTAATAATATTATTTTATGTGTGCAGATTTTCCAACGGGCTAATAATGGCCAAGGGGACGTTCCCCCTGATTTCTAGACTGGGCGCGCTGTTTGCCCATATGATGTATTCTGAGAGGCCGTGTGTTTTGTCCAACAATTTCCTCGATTTTGCTAGGCAAATTAACTTTACTCATAATTTTCAGCATGATAGCAGCGAATTTTTGAGGTGAGATAATAATTTTTAATTTACTTTCATTATAAATTGCTTTACATAGCAGAATACTTTGTATTCTCTGTATGATAAATTGATTTGCTCAGAAGGTCAATTCCGAACTATGATATAATCCATCAAAAATCATGTTTTTTTTATTCATTATATTCCCCTTGTAGTGTCATAATATTTCAAAGAGAAAAGTTTGTTTTGCTTTCATATTTTTGAAATTGCAATTTCTGACTAAAGTGAAATACGGTTTTTGGAACTGCGGTTTGTCATGAAGTAAATATATGTTTTTTTTTTATTGTTTCTTTACATTGTATAATTGTTTACGTTAGAATTTTTAACATGTGATTGATGGATTGTTCTTGCAGCCACCTTCTGGAGCGTCTGCACGAGCAGGAGCGCCTGCAGGTGTGGAGTCAGGGGCGCATGCTAATCAATGGGAAACTGGTGAGCGCGGAGATGGCAATGGCCATGAGCCAGGAGATCGCGCAGGCCATGAGCCTGTCGCAGGAGATGGTGATGACCATGTGCGTGAGTGAAAACCTTGCGCTGACCATGAGCAACAATGCAGAGCTGGCGCAGGCGCTGACCATCACCTGCATGGAGGACGTGCCGCGCTCCCTGAGCCCAGCGGCCCCTGAGCCCCCCTCCCGTTGTGAGTCGCCCCAGCCAGGTTGCTCCTCCGCCCCGCCCATGGCTTCCCGCCACCCTGTGTACCGCGCTGCCAAACACAAGCGCCGGGACCCTGTGGCCGAGATAGTCGCCAAACGCCAGCGTACTGGCACCCCCTCAGCCTGCATATACACCCTCAATCTGCAGATGATTCCTGACAAGTACTTCTTCCCTACAATTGTACAAAAAGCATTCGGTGGATTGCTTACGACTACAATCAAATGCATGACCTGCAGCTTCACAAGCTCCAAAACTGATCGGTTCCGAGACCTGCAACTGGCTTTCCCGGCCAAGAATTACTACGATTACAACAGGGGAAACAAGCGCCCGTACTATTCAGTTCAACAGCTGGTGGACTACTATTTCCAAACTGAACATCTCACCGACGACAACAAGTACCGTTGCTCCCGTTGCACTGAACTGAGAGACGCGGAGAGATCCATCGTTGTGGAGGAAGCCCCGAAGAATCTCATTCTCATTCTGAAGCATTTCTGGTACGATACCAGAAGGCAGATCAGGAGCAAATTGCTAGAGCGAGTGGACCACAACAAGACAGTAAGTCTGAAGCACGGCGACAAAACGCTGCAGTACGACCTGTACGGGGCCGTCGTGCACTCCGGCTCACAGATGGACTCAGGCCACTATTACACCATGGCCAGAGACGGACCACGCCAGTGGGTGAAGCTCAACGACCATTGGGTGACGCAGTGCACAGAGCAGGACTTGCACAAGCTGGCCCCACCCAACACGCCGTATATCCTGTTCTACCGACAGCGCCGCGACCGCACCGAAGCAGCTGGGGAGGACGAGGAGCCTTTTGACTTGTTGGAGGACAACGTGCCCTTTGCCTACCTGCCACTGCTGTTGAAGGAGCAGATCCGCGCCGACAACAGCCTGTACCGTTCACAGCCCAAGAAGGAGACACGCCCTGTCTTTCTGTTTCCGCCGTATCACGACCACACTCTGCTCGATGACGATTACTTCGGCCCCCACTACCTGTACTAGGTAACCAAACTAGGCCACTTGTGATATTTTCCTTTCATTTTTAAATATCTAGTTTTTACAACATTTTTGTGATAATTTTGTTTAATGTAATATATTATATATATATTGTAACAATATTATTGTTAATCATCACATCTTTTTAATTTTTAATATTATTTATGTTAGATTTAAAAACTCTTTTCTACCACATCACCTAAAAATTAAAGTTGTTTAGTTTTAACGTTATACATACATATATATATATTTTATTTTATAGTTTTAAAATTACCCCCTGCAGTTATGTATGTACAGGCAAATAATTTTAAAGAGCAGACGTTTTAATTTATCTGTACACCCCGATGGTACTCAAACTCTATGTCAAACTGGTTCGAATTAGTTTTGAAAACCCGCCCGCGGTGCCCTTTACTATACTTTAATACTACAGTACAGTATACCACCATAGTAGCAAGAATCTTTTTAAAACAATTTGCCTGAACTTTCTTACAGCGTACATTAATTAGTGTTTTCATTGCAGATATCTTTGTATTGGAGGTCTGTGGATAGAATACAAGGGAAAAAAAGTCATTTAATTTTTCAAGTTTTTATTAGAGAAGGACTAGTTGAATGGTGCTTTAACCAATTTGCCGTACATGAGATTATGAAATTAATATTTTTTTTAATAAATCATAATTAAAAATGAAGTTAAAATATATAATAATTAATCAAAAAAGTGTGCGTTTGTTTTGCGGCTCTAGGGATCCAGGTGTGGTAGGTCATTTGAAAAAAAATGTCTGACTAATCATTATTTGATACTGTGAAAAATGCCCATAAATTATTAATTTGTAGGTAGGCATGTCATGAGTCCTCGATTTGTCCGCAGTATCCAAGGTTACTGGCTGGGTGTGAAGCTAAGAGTATGGTGGTTCCACGGTGTGAAGCGACATGACATTTATCAATTCCATTAAAGTTTAGACTTTAAACTATTTGGCAATGATCTTTTACGTTTTTTGTTTTGTTTCATTGGTTAGGTTCATTCTACATCGATAACAACATAAAGAATTTTTCCAAACCTTTCCGAACTGTCCAATTGAAAAACAACCATTGTTCCACACATGACAAACGTGTAAAATGAAAAAATGACTTGTCACCATCTCTTTAAAACATATAATATTCAACGTGCTGTCTCCCTCACGGCCATCACCAAGCTTTACGACGAAAGACATAGTGCCATCTCGTTTATTCCATGGGGTGCATAGGGACAGAAGATGCCAAAGCCGTGGACATTCTTTGAAGTGACCCAGAATCGTATGTACTTGTGAATAAAAGCCTCTATTAGAGACAATAGATGTCACTGCTCAAATCAAGAATTAGACCAATAGTTTTGATGCCCATAATTTATTATTATTGTTGTTTTATAATTTTGTGGTGTCAAAAACCAATTGACCTAAGGAAAGAACCGCCCCTGGTCGCCACATTGATATTAGTAGTTCTGTGAACAGCAGATTTCGCATAATGTTGATTACTCCAACTTGACAGCTCGTAATAGTCTCAATGCTCATGCGCTCTAGCGCAATACAAAGGTATTATCAAACGTAGTTACCATCTAGACAGGATTGATGGGAAACAGAACACACAAACAATAATTTACAGACTGACAAAGTGGTAGTCAAATTAGGACTAAGCTATGCTTAGTCAATTATCATAATACAATAAAATAATATAACTTTGTTTATCTATTGCAGGGGTGGGGAACCTTTTCGCCGTTGAGGGCTATTACATTCTGAACAAAAAAATTGGTTTTAACTTGTTAAACCTTGTGCGATTTCCCAATTTTAATTAAAACTACAACCAGAATGCGAAAATAGTTTTCCTCCGGTTTTTGCAGCAGTTCTTAGTCTGCAAATAGAATTTTAAAACTGCACTTCAAACATAAGAATTGTTTCCTTCTTAAATGTGTCTGCAGATGAATCCACAACTGTAATTTTATCTGTAAGCGAGTCCCCAGTTTAATTAGCATTACGCTCATATTTTCTAGTTACACTTTTAATTTCTTGTAAGTAGAATAATAAGAAATTAAATTAACGGCCAGCCGTACACAGCCACATAAATAACTTCCGGCATTAAAAAGGTTAATGAGTAATGTCAAAATTTTGTACATATTGCAGTGGTGTTAATTTTTCATATGTGCAATGGGAAAGTCACATCCGTGTATAATTTTTTTTTTGTTTAAAATTTTTTTGTATGCAACAAGCAATGAATTTTTTTAGTGAATTATTGATACCTTGTATTCTCTCTACAGAACTTCATTAAAATAAATAAATAAAAAGATAAGTAATCCTTTTTTTACAATACCACATAATTCTACACAATACACAGTTGTTGCAATTTAAACATCAGTTTGTGTACAGCTCGACAATGATAACTTTACAGGTGTCCGTATGAGGATGAGGATTTACCTAAGATTTTTGAATTTGGCTATCTTCAAATCTCTTCAAATGGTTTCTTCAAACTTATTTGTTTTTGATTGAACCCTCTCCAGTACCTATTATGATGAGCTGCTGTCAATGTATTTAGTATTGTCAGCTTTTACTATATATAATTTTTATTTCATGCGGGTGGCGTGTCTTTTTATTGCAATTACTTAGTTTGTTTATTATATTAATAAAACTTTTTTACACACAATTGGTTATTTTATAATAATAATATAGTTTTAATAACTTTGAATTAAATTAAATATTATTTTTTAATAACTCTAGATCAGGGGTCTCCAAACTACGGCCCGCGATATCTTATGACCAGTGTCGACAATTAGGCCCGCGATAGCTAATGGCTAAGACCTTGCTCAGAAGGGGCGAACTAGCCTCGAATTTTTTCGTGCAAGGTTTTCCAATAAGAGGTGTTATCTTTAATAGCCCGTTATTTCGGTAAATGTTACTTTTGAAACTGTCATTTTGTGACATTTGGCAAGTAGAAACTACGCCATTAATAAAAATGGAACGATACACGCTTCAACAACGCATTGAAATTATAAAAATTCACTTGAGTGAATCAAATGCAAATCATCTTGAGTGATGAGGCCCATTTCCACCCCGGTAGCTTCGTCAACAAGCAAAATTGTCGCATCTGGGGCTCGGAAAACCCAAGAGTTGTTGAAAAGCCTTTCTTTTCTCAACGTGTGACTGTTTGGTGCGGTTTATGGTCCGGCGGAGTCATTGGACCTTACTTTTTAGAAAATGAGTATAATACAAAACATATAATAGAAAACCCTGTATAATACGTAGACGACTTAACTAAAGCATAGTAACTAACAAATAATTAGTAATGAATCTAACTAACTTTATAAACATATAAAAACATTTAAACATAAGAGTATAAACACATAAACATATAAAATTTAAAATACTTATGGGATTTATGTAATTGTGATTTTCCATTGACGATAGTTTGTAGTTTTGGATCAATTTTAGTGATACCAATTATTAAAGGAGCTAGATGCTCATCGGTTAAGTTAGATCTGTAAACATTCTTTGTGTACTTCATTTTGGAGAATGTTTTCTCACACAAGTAAGTAGTACCAAAAACAGAAAATAGTCCACGAGCAAATTTATGCAAATTATCAAATTGTACCAGCGGAAGACTCCAACAAAAAATTCCAACAAAGATTAGTTTTGATATTTGTTCTCAATTATATCACTGCATTGTAAAACAATAATTTCCATTTGAGGTTCCAGGGTCAAGGTTTCAATGTCGGTATCAAGAGGATTGTGAAAAATCCCCCCCCCCCAGGGGGGAAGAAAATATGGGTGTCTAGAAATTAAAACGGTTTTGGCCCTCCGAACTCACTGGAGTAGTCAATGTGGCCCTTCAGCTGAAAAGTTTGGAGACCCCTGCTCTAGATTAATCAGGTAATAATAAATTATTCCAAATATATAGCTTTGTCTATTGATTTATTTTACATTGCCATCCCCAGTATATACTATTGACTGAAAAGTTATCGTTGTCAAGTTGTAGATCTAAATACTGTGTCTGAAAACTCATGGTACAAGCGGGAAACTGGTGAATAGGGTGGGTATGGTGATTGACCTGTGTACATAATAGTGATAAAAGGGTGTTAAATGGAGACATAAAATCAACAATATTTTTTTGTTATATTTGGATATTACAAAATATATCACATCAAATATATATTTCATCTTTTACCTCCAGATTGACATTGAAATTTCACATAATAGAGAAAAACCCACCCCTGTTAAATCTTAGAAACGAGTTGGATAAGCTATTCAACTGCTTAAGTATGACATCGCAGACATAGAAGAGGCAATTTACACAACATTCAAAATATCAGGTTTTGTTGCAATATAACCCTCTTGTCAATGAACTTGTCAAAACTCTTTTATTCATGAAATATGCACTTCTAGGATTAATTCTTTCTAATGTTTCCCCTCTTTTTCGTTATAATCAATGTTATATCTTTCAGGCCATCAAAATATTTTTTTAGTATTTGGAAAACTCTGTTTTGGACAAAATATTTTCTCTTGTTTTCATTCGTTCTGTGAGAAGCTTACTTTTGTCAATAACTGGAACATTCCATCTGACACTACATATCTATCGCAAGTTTTAGACCGCAGCCTGCTTCTGAGGAGTTTGAGGTACAACAGTCGGTTTGAAAACATCATTACAATCGGATTCATTAGAATCAGATGATGTGGAAATATTGTACTTGTGCTAAGTGCAATTGGTGCTCCTCCCACCCTCGACATATGCCTTATCAAAAGTGGAATGTTTGGTAATTGACTATGTAAATAAAAACTATATTTGTTATGAAGATGAAGACGAAAAAGTTTTTGTCGGATTCATAGTAACTTTTATATACCCTAGAAAGGACCTCTAAAAATTAAAATTTTCTAAACTTTGAAGTCGTTCTGGAGGTAATTAGTCACATTTGAATTTCAAACACATCGTTTTGGCACCCCCTTATCGCTGAAAAATAATATATTTTTTTTAAATTACCCACCTTACTGGTGAATCTATATTACATTTTGAGTCGATTTTGTAGTCTAAATTTTTTTTGATTTGAGCTTTCGTTTTCTAGTAAATCGAGTCTGAAGTTAGAATTTATTAGGTCATTTGATAAATATTGATCGGTGGGGGGTTAATATCAGCTATTTAACTTATTTTAAAATGTGTTGAAGCATAGACCCAGTTACAAAAGATTTTTTAACTCTTTAGTTGCTGAAAAAAATTGACATAATAATAATTTGGCTTCTTTATGTGATGTAGGTTCACCAGTTTCCAGCTTGTACTACAGGTTTTACAATTTACAGAGCAATAAAACATTTTCCATAAACAGCCATGTTTGGCAAACATTGTGTACTGATCAGTTCAGATCATGAAATTGTTTTAACATTTAATTTTACTATTACATATGAGTTCAGTAAAATGCCCAGAATGGAAACCAATCACTCTTTCCACCTTACTTCGTTCCATACGTAATATTAGCAAGAATATATTTTTAGCTACTTGTATTATTATTTATTTACAACAGGATTCAATCATTTATTTAGATTTTTTTTATAAATAATAGAAATGTACAATCCAATAATTGATTTTCCTAATTTTATAAATTTATGGTAGATTATGTTTGTGAGGATTCTGAATTATTATTGATTAATATTCAATGTTAAATATTTAATATATTCTATAAATGTTTATGTAAGGTTTGGGTTTTCTACACATATGTTCACTACATTTCTGATATTGTATTGATGTTTACAATAAAAATTAGGTTAATGATCATAATCTTTACACTCCACATAGTTTCAGCAGACTAGTTTTACATTGCCATAATGACACTTAAACTTATCTAGTTTCTTCAAGATTGAGTTTATTTACTAGAGCAGCGGGTCTCAATTTGGGAATCAGGTAATAATAATAATAATAATCCTGATAATCAGACTGCATTATCAGGACCTTTATTACATACAATTTTTACTTTCAATTATGTTTGCACAACTTCCCTATTGTAGTACAGTCCTTTGCCAATACTGAGAAATTAAAAGCAACATTTGGAAAAAAATCCGCTGTATTAAAGCCATTATGATGGGACTGACAGATTACATCATACGCACCATGGCTTGGCTTATCAGGCAACTGATAACAGGCTTTATGGTCACAAAAGTTCATTCTTGATTTTATGTGTTTTCTGCAAGATTGATGTTATTTATTAATCATTTTATTTAATATTTAAACTTTATATTATATTTTCTTTCATGGTTTATGAAATTATGTTCACAGTGCATATTTATAAAATCTGCAAAATTGATGTTATTTATTACAAGATTAGGGTTAAGGTACCTTTGAAATAATTTCTGCAAGATAGACGCATTTCACTATAATTTCTGATAGATTCATGTTATCAAAGTTCAACTAGAATATATACCGCAGTATTATCATGATGTCTACATGCACTTGAGATTATACTGAAGAATCTTTTCTTTTCATACCAAATACATAATTTTTAGTCTTAACTAATTATGAATTAATTATACTGACGTTAGCTGTACAACCATCGTGTTATCACAAATTGTTTTATATCTTCTCTCTCACTGGTTGACTGGTTGGTGTTCCTGGTTCAATATTCTCCGACGGATTCCCTTTCATGACTTGTAGAAGGAATTACAGACCAAATCACATAGTTTAGATTAGAGGTCAGCATTTCACTAAAAAAAAATTACACATCTGCCCCGATGATGGACACTGCAATGCTGTCCGAAACGTTGGCTAAAGAAGGAGATAGCGTAACACGGCATAATACCCGAAAAACAAATCACTACAATATTTTTGGCCGTGAAAATCTAAAATCATACACAACTGAAACCATTTTGTTACTCAAAATATAAGGTCTCTCAAAAATAACATAAAAAATTATTACGAGAGCTTTTCACACGAAAGTGTTTCGTAGCAACGGTCAGCGACAGAGTTTAGGGAGAAAGTGTTCTGTGAAGCTTTACAATAGGTATCGCAGTTTTGTAAATGATAATAGGGGGGCTGTAAGTATTGCTGGAGCTGCTGTTCAGAATTTTCAAATTAATTGTGCTCTATTGGAATTATGTCGCGCGGGATTTATTCAAGACAACCTAGATCAAATGTATATATAAATATATCATATTACACTGAATATAATATTTTAACACATTTAAAAATATTTTAGTTTAGTTTAGTCCTCTTATAACTAGGTACTTTTGGTTTATTGCGGGCGGAGTTACATTAATTTTTTAATCAGTTATCCCAAAAATCACGAAACTGTTACAACTTCTTCAGAACATAAACGATATCAGATTATTTTACTCACCTCTAGTTTAGATGAAGAATAGATACAAATAATATTTTGTGATATCCACTGGAGCGATTTTTCGATCGATGCCAAGTTTATATCTTTTTTAGCATTTGCTTGTCATAATGTGCCATACTTATGGCACCTAAAAATATGGTATAAATTGCGAAAAATATGTGGATTCATTGGTTTAAACCGCAGTAAGCAGGCATACGTTTCCATATTAATATTTTGAGGAATGATATTCATTAAATAATATGGTAAATGTATACATTTAAATACTACCAATCGAGTGGTTAAATCACTTTGATTATCATGAATTTATTAATGTTTATTTCTATGAGATAATCCATTAGCATTATTATTGTATTTAATTTAATGTAGGTAATTATTCTGTTATTGATGAGTCTAAACATGTAAATGAGTATAAATTTATGAAATGCATGGTGATTGAGATTTCCTATCCAATGAAGTAGATGTTTACAGCGACATTATATTTTTGTGAAGAGAAAGGTTAAATGATACTGAAATAAGTAGACAATGTCACCTTCTGTTATAAGTGTTGTCCAACTAAACGTTCAAGGAATGTGAAATATCCTTGTCGTCCACCTTTATAGCCATTCTTCTTCTGAGTGACAAATTTGATTGATAACCAAAATAAATAAGATGTCAAAACATTCTTCAATGTTATATTAATTGTAATAAGATTTCACAATACCATTTTAATTTGTAATATTATAAATGTTATGAACTCTTGAATGGATCATGAAATGTATAAAAATAGGTAAAAAATCAATATCTTTTGGCCTAAGGAATGATGGTGTACAATAACTCGAATATGTGATTTAATGTATTGAATATATCTATTATGTGTATTTAACACTGCAGATCTGAGTGTATCCTTTAGTTTAGAAACAAAAAAATTATATATATAAATTTGGAGATTTGGTAGTGAGACAATGAAAGATGGTGGTTGTGATGTCACAGCGTTCATTTTGGATGAGTCAGTAGCGCAGTTGTGAGATGACTCCCAACCGATGATGATACCAGGTGTAAGTGGCGATGACGGCGGTGGAGTGGTCAAGGCGGTAAAGTCAGTGGCTCGACACGTTGGTGGAGACCGGACTTGAGGATATGTTCCTGTGTGAAACAGGATAAGCCGAAGGTATGATTGATCTGGTCGTAGGAGATTTAATAATTAGATTTTTTTTCTATCCTCAACTTAAATTAAGTGAAATCCATTTTTCGGGATACATAGGAACCCTTTTGTAATAAAAAAATGTTCTGAGAAGGAATTTGTCTTTTTAGAGATGCGCACTCAGTGGCGAGCCTATGTTTGTGGGAGATGCTATATTGTTGTGAGGTTGGTACTGTGTCAAGATCACATCACATCAAAATGCATACAAATTTACAGTACGAATAACACAGAATGCAGTTTGTTGTCTTTAGTAAAAAATAATTAAATAACACATACCGTAATACATTTTATTTCCCTATATTTACATAACAATTAAATATTATAATGTAATTGAAAAGTGCAAACATTTTGTTTTCCATTAGGTACAATGTACATAATATTTAATAATAGTGTAGTCCTTGTTCAGAATGGCTTAATATTTCTTAGCCTCCCAACATCTGTCAAAGTGGAAATGGCTTAGACCTTATTCGGGGGAGCTAGAGGGTATCTCAAAAAATAAATCAACATTATGTCAAATCTTTCCACATTCTTACATTTCGAAATCAGTAGATTTAACAACTCATCAGTGCAGGCGGCCAAAAGTGGATCTAACAAATGAAAAAAGGTATATGTATTATGATAACTGATTTTTGTGGTAATAAGCTAAACCACCTCGACCCAGGCCGGGGCACTGAATCTCTATTTATATTATATTATCACTCTATTTATATAATTTATATGTTATAAGTCATTTATATATACACAATTTCTGGAAACTCATGGAAGATACAAGTGAAAAACTGGTAAATTTACATCACTTAACAAATAATTCTACCATCTACTTGACGGTTACCAACCTAGTCTAGTTAAAAGAAGAAATATAAATTACCTCATGATTTATGAATAATCAAGTAGATAGTAAATCATAAATAATATAAATATTACCAAAATAAAGTGAAGTTAAGTAAAGTAAGATGAAGAACAGGAACAGGTGACATGAAGATTTACTATCTACTTGATTATTCATAAATCATGAGGTCATTTATATTTCTTCTTTTAAGATGGAAATTCTGCAGCAAGAATCCTAGGTGGTGAAGAAACTGAACCACCTGCTGCAGCCCGTTATAACAGCATATGATTTTTTGGTGTATATGATGATCAAGGAATGGCATACGTCATTAAAATGAATTTAGATAGTTTTGTGATTCCCATAAATCTTCTACTTCACCCTGCGGCTCCAAATCTTTCTCGAATTACTCCGTCCAGCGCTTCAGCGAGGTTCATGGATGTGGCAGCGGACGTCCAAGACCGGGCGATTTTGCTTAGAAAAAATAATATAAACGGTGTATGTGTGTGCGGGTTTATTGGGCTGCTGTTACAGAAATGTCAAATTTTATATTTATGTATTTGTTTTTGTGAATGCTGCAGACGCATTAGTCTAGGGACATTTACATTTGACAACTAATAATTTTTGCATTACCTACAAACATTATAGTGACCTACAAACATGTTTTAAAAATGTTTGTTTCGCAAATTCGAAAGAGTCGATTTTGTGTTTTTAGCATAACTTTTATTGCTTTGAGCTTTTTTTTTCGAGTAATTCAAGCCAGAATTTGAATTGTTGTGGTCAAATTAAATATATTTAGTTGCTATGGGGTTACTATCAGCTGTTAATTGCCTAAAAAATACCTGGCTTCAAAAGTTTATTTTATACTTTGTCAAAAAAATTGAAAAGTTTAAATAAATACATACAGCGAAATGCTGGAAAAACGAATACTTGAAAAATTTTTTTTGAGTTCTTTATATTATTATGTAGATTAACCAGTTTACCGCTTATACCACTAGTTTATAAAATAATGTATGTAGAAGTAACTGTATATTGTTAACCTAAGATAAGAGTATCTCATAGAAATAAGAGGTAGAGTTAATTTCGTGTCCTGGCCTGGGTTGAGGTGGTTTTGTAATAAGTAATAAGCTCTGTTGCGCTTCCTCTTCATTTAGCCAACGTTTCTTGACAACTTTGCAGTGTCATCATCAGTGCAGATTATATATCATCGCAATAAAAAAATCTTGTTTCTGATAAAGAAAGTACTTTTGAGAATTCTAAATCGCATCGTAAGTAAATTTATTGCATCCACAATATTTATTACGATTTTATATCTTATAAATAATTATTATTTATGTATATTTCTTTGTTCTCATTATTTACAACGAAATAATGAAAGCAAAAATTAATATTACACTAGAGGTGTTTCAAACTCCGTCACACTTGATCATCACTTGATGACCACCTGACTATCTGACAAACGTAACAATACGAACCCCATTCTTGTTATTCAGCTTGAACAAAAGCTTAGGGCTAGTTGTTTTACCGATATTATCTATTATTTAAAAAGTATAATTGTCATTAAGCGCCATTCAACGCCATTAAAAAAAATGCTCTTCGTTAGCGGATTTTCTTCCCGCTTTAGTTTTTGAACAAATTCTGATCAGCTGACAAGCATAGCGGCCATGTTGTCAGCAGATTCAAACACCAAAAAGGGCCTAAAATCTGCTTTTAACGGGGACCTTTAAATTGTAAAAAATGAAAATTGAACGTTAAACCAGGATCACACCTAATTTATTCTTATTTCATAGAATCTATGAAATAGATTAAGTGATTAGGGGGAGTCGATATCCCTGAGCAGCGTCTCGATGGCCACATCGCCCACCGTGGGGCGGAAGAAGAGGCGCTCCAGGCGACCGCCGGCGGCCAGGCGCGCTACCTCGGGCAGCAGCAACAGCAGGCGGCCGCAGCGGCCCGGGCTGTGTCCCTGCAGGGCGAGCAGCGCCTGTGACTGCAGGCCTTCACTGCCCCCCGCGTCTGTAACAATCACCCTCATACATCCATCGACTTGTTATAAAAACATGGAACAGCCCCCTCAGTCATCTCGGTAAAGAGCAGAAAAAATATGCTAAATGTTGGATACAAAAAAATAATAAACATTTACATTATCTTTTCATTTAATCCTTAAATGCATAATTTTTAGATTTAAAAATATATTTATATGTATGCTCAGATAATTGTAAAAATTTCAATCATTTTCCATTTTTCATAAAAATCATGTTTTTCAGGAAAATATAATAATGAAATGGATAATAAACATTAGTAATAAAATATATTTTTAAAGAAGAGTTATGAAATTAACTGTTCATTTATATTGTTTGTTTTAAAAAAATGGAAGATTTGTGTTGTAACTCTGGGATTGTCTCACAAACTCTGCAAATAAAAACTCCTGGGTCAACAAAATACTTAATATTAAGGAATTTAGGTAGAAGTGTGTCCTTCCACTCATTTTACGGACTCAAATCCGATTCCAGGCTCAGCCTGAATTGACTCGATTCATTGGACTCTTTCCTTTGATTCCTTTCGTTCCGCCGGACTCACAGAATCCGGTGGAATCAAACACGTTGTATTGAGTTCGTTCAGCTGGACCCCCCGACCCGGTGTAACGTCATACTTGGGGAACGATAGGAGTTACGAGAAGAGTTCAGAAGTTAAAAAAATAATAACTTTCTACTACAACACATAAATACCTGTCACACTTAATCACAAACACGTTAACACCTCAGCACAGGTTCTCCTAGTGAGGTGTTCACGTAACATACAATATCACCCACACACAGTTTTACCTATATCAACCTATGTTCTTTATTTTTTACACCTTTTTTCTGTACTTTTTTCTCTGTACTACAATATAAACCACTAATCATTTGTAAAATGTGTATTCAAGAATAGACATAAATAAATAAATGGACCTAAAAAGCCAGGTCCATGGATAATACCGTGTACACCTCAATGTGTACGGCTTTGCATTACGATGTTTTGGCGGGATTAACAAAATCCACAGTTAAAAATTAATTTCAGGATGAAATTTTTATACTAATAAAAATAAATATAATACATTACGTATATACACATATAAATATATACATTGCTAAAAAATGTACTGGAATTCCTTACTGAAGAATAAAAAAAATCTCCATACATAATGCCCTAATGACGGGTATCGTTTAGAGTACGCATGACGTCACGCACCCCCTCGCCTCTTACCGCTTGGATGTGGTTATTTTGGCGGGTTTAAACATATTCAAACTCAGAGAATTAAAAAAATATGAAAACAGTCTTTAAGAAAACAATGGTATTTATTTTGAATGTGGATATTGTTAAAAAATTTAATCAAATTCTTTATTAGGTCTGATTATTATTAGCAGGCGGTTGGAATGTTGCTGGGCATCGACCTGTCTCATTCCCTGTATTACCGACAGCTATGCATCATCCATGGGTAAGCTTTTAAACCAATATCAAGGATAACATAATTTGGCAGTTTCAATCAAATTTGGCAATTTTTCTGGCACACAAAACAACACAATTGAATGTGTGTTGGAGCTTTTAGAAATACTTTTTATCCAGTTAAAAAGCACACTAACCATGGGAAACTGCTCTTTTTAGAAGAAAAATACAAAAGTTGCTCTAATTATTTTAAGAAAAACCAGCATTTTTTCAGGTCTCTAGTAATAGGTACAGTTGGGTTGTAGCTAGTTTAGTATGTGCATGGGTAGTTCTCACCTGGTCGGAAGAGTACGATGGCCTTGAGGCAGGCGTACTCCGTGTGGTCCACGCGCAGTGAGGCGAGGCGCTGACTCAAAGAAGCCAGCTGGCGCACGTGCTCCTGCAGGTCGGGGGCACTTTCGCTCTCTGGAACATTACAATTTTATATTTAAATTTATTCCAGTTTTTAACAATTGGGATGTTTTCTCCAAAAATACAAAGTTTCTTTAAATTAATACCATATTATATTAGCTATTTATAACTATATTATATATCCGAACAGCCCGATCCGGACTCCGAATTGCCACTGATAATACTTAACACTTAACAGTCCAAACATATCACTTTTGAGATAATTTTTTATAAAAACGGTGTTACGAAAAAACACAAATCATACAAATATTATTGATTGGTTTGACGAGGTGCGCCAAAATTTTACTCGCGCCAGGCACCGTTTGGCTCGGGGCCCGGCCGGTCAAGTTCACAAGAACCAACAATACCTATAGGTTTTTTGTGTTGTATCTCTGTATAAAAGTGAACGAAGTGTCTCGATATGAAATGTCTTACCTTCTACGGGCAGTCCCCACTGAGTGGCGGTCAGGATGAACAGCTCCCTCCAGGAGGCCCCGAGAAGGGAGTCTTGGTCTGATCTGCTGAGTTGGAGGAAGGAGGGGATGGCTCTCACCCACTTCACGGTCAGGAACAGCACCTGAGCGGCCGCCTCGTGTATACTGTCACATAGGCCGGGCCCCGATGACAAGTCCCACACTCCCGGACTATTTGGCCCACTCAATACCCCAGTTCCGCTGATAGCCTTCTTCAGAGTTTTGGCCTGGACGAAAATATCGTTGAAGTTGATGAGTGGACCTTTACTGTCAGCGCTGCTTATGCATTCATTCTTTGCGAAGAGCTCCCCGTTTGCATCCGTTGTGGTGGATGGAATTCCCGTGTTGGATTTATGATCGCTGGGTTTTATTGCCGGGGAAACTGCTCCTTTTGTTGAATTGTTGGACAGGGGAGAAATAAATATGGCCGATGCGATTTCATGTGAACCTAAAATATAAGAACAACATACTTTCAGACAGATTTCCTACGCATACCTACGCATAAATGTTTAATATTGAAAGAATTTAAGTTACTCGTTGTAATTTTATTAAATATCTAAGTAGGTACCTACTCATTAAACACAAATAAGACATCCTTTAATCGTTTCACAGGTTTTAAGTACAGGTTGGTACCTTATTTAAATATTTGTTTCGTACTTAATTATACATATATTTTTTTTGCCGTGTTGAATTCTGTTTGATATTGGGGAATTTTAATTAGTGGTAGAATTCCCTCGTAATTAATATACGGTGCAATATTATTGCGATGGAATTCCACCATCAAAAGTCTCAAAAGTAAAATATGATTATGCCTTAGCGCAAATCAATTATCTTTTCTATGGTAGGTACTTACTCGCTTGGAATTATCAAAATTTTATAGGTAATAGGTAAATAATATGAAGGTATCATTTTTTCAATCGTAATAATATTCTATTCAATCTTGGAGGAATAATATGTGACAGTGGAATTGGAATACGAACAGCACCGTGTTTCGGAATGATGCGCCCTGGGAAATTCAATTTAGATATCCAGATTTTCCGCGTTTGGAATTAAAATAGTTGTATTTTTTAATAAATTTGCATAATTTTCTGAGAACTGCTACCCCAATTTTTTTTCTCCCCTAGGCAGCTACCTAGATTGCTTTGACCCAGATACGGCCCTGATTACGATGTATAATATGAGACGAGACGTGTTGAGTGCGCTTGCATGCTGCTCACCGTGTCGCCTGTGCGTGGCGGAAAGCCTGCTTTCGCCGGAAGCGGACCTATTCTCCTGGGAGCTGCTCACCTCATCCTCCTTTGCCGCTGTAACCCACAGCCCGCTGCGGCGACTGTCGTTTACTGGAACAGGCGAGAGGGTAATGTACGAGTAAGTAAGCTGTATAATAATGTGTCACTACTTTTATTTTATATGGTAACAAAGAAGGTAGGACTCACCGATATGCGGTTGATAGATTGCGCTGTTGGCGAGCATGGCCGGGTAGATGAAGTGCGGAGTGAAATAGGCCGCGTGGTAGGGCAGAGGGGGCAGCAGCAGGTCCGGCTTAACCGCCTGGCCCAACAGGGGCGCGGGGTAGGGCCGGCCCGCTCGGGGCGCGCGCTCGTGCTGGACTGCTACACAAACAGTTCTTTTAACATTAACTTGTGATAACATAGTAACGGTTTTACTATCTAGCCCTAGCCCAACGAACTTTAAATAACCTTGTATGATTGCCGATCGTTTTAGTTTCTCCTTTTCCTTTTTTTAAATGTTGGTGTTCCATAAGTCTCAGTTCCATAAGTCTCGTATCTGACATTGTTTTTGATCCACAATAATGACCCTTTGTCGTCTGCACGAATACATTCTAACTTGTAACATAAACGGCAGTTTAGTTCAAGATAGCTTTTTGTGTAGAAAGGCACAGAAACTGTAATAACTCGGATGGCTTTAGAATAGGACATGACAGTTTATCTAGCGAGGATTTCCTCTTGGAGCAAGAATAGGGCTTGGGGCTCCAGCCCCTTATAAATAGCAAGTTCACACCAGTGGTTGAGTTCGGCAGCCACACCTGGTGCGGAGATAACAAATATCCGGAAAAATACTTGACTTTGAAGGTTCACCGAAGTGACCGAAGAACTAGCATTATTTTCCTCTGGCACCTATGTATAGCCGACACACCAAACGCGATCCCAATCATAAATTTGTAGTACCTACACGGAGAAAAATTATCCTGTTAAAAAAATTAAAGCATGCCAATTTCCTGATAAAATATTAGTTATTCAGAATATATCATAAACATTAAAAATATCGAGAACACGTGCTCTTTTCCTAATAAATATCACGACGGAATGCGACAATATCAATATCGATATTTGCATGAATAAATGTTCAGCGGTCCTCATAAAACAATCGATTTTAACTGATACCTTGCTGGGAACTCTGTCAATTCATTTGTTAAAGGCCCGCAGTCCTGTTTTTAACAGGAAAAAGAATAATCTGACCTGATTTTTAATAAATTAACAGAATATCTCACAAAGACTCTCTACGCAGTATCCCAAAAGAAAATCTTTTCCTTTAGGACTGGGCCATTGTTTAATTCAACACACTTCATGTAAGTTCCTAATAAATAAAAGTAGTTCTGTGAATAGCAGAATGTTGATTACTTCGACTTGACAGCACAATAAAAAGTACCATCAACCACGGCTAACATCTTGACAGGATTGAGCGGACCCGGAACACTCAAACAAATTTTCAGACAGACGAAATGCTAAGTGGTCGAGTCAAAACAGGAATTGGCTACGCTCAGTCAATTATGTTATGTAGACTTTCAGTACCAGTTTCAGTATAATTTCTAGAAATTGGTAGGTACTAGTACTTGCATTAATTTTCTGATATTCAATTGATAAAGTAATTATTGTGGGTATAACAGCAGAAATCGGAAAATTCGTCTTTTTTGCAAATTGTTAATTCAAAATGCAATTTAGTTCTATCTTGTTATTAAGCTAAGTTCTTTAAACGATTCTATTTTTCTAATTGCGTTTCTTTATTGCAAATATGTAGAGTTTTTACATTAAGTCTGTCATTATCAAAGGTACGTTGGTTACTAATAAGTGGGTAGCAAGTTGAATCGTTCAATAATTTCCCCTTGTCATTTACCCATATTTACTAGCTTACCTACCCTTTATCTATGGATGTTCCTGTTAACCTACATAGTATAAAGATGCACAATTATTACAATATTGATTTAACATTTGACCTATATAATTAACAGTTAATAATAACAGCACGCCAATATCATTTAGATGTTGTGAGCTTATCTACTGTGGTTTTTCATGACCCCAACAAACAAAACAAAAAAAAAATCAGTTTAAAAAAATATGTGAACACTGCACTAAACTAGTGGAATTATGGCATCGCCAATCGGGTATGCTGTAAAGCTGAAGGGAGTGAGGTAGTGAGTTGTAGAAGAGGAAGATTGGGAAGAATTTGGTTATTCAGCTCTGGTCATCAAAGACGGCTAATGCCTTTTCGATTTTGATGAATTGTGTAGATTGTAGATATTTATTATTATGAAAATGTTTGTAGAAGAAGTTGGCGAAGCCCTAGGAAGACATGGCATGATCAAGTGAACCAAATACTAGATTCGAGGTTAAATTTAATATAGATATTAAGTAGGTAGGTACTTAAGCGATAGTGGGAAAGTAAATAGATATATATCTATTTATTATTATTATTATATGATAATATAAAGGGTGTATCGGCACGTACCCGACAAACTTTAACCAGCTATTCCATAGCACGTTTGGAGTAAAAAATGTTATGGGCACTTTGCTGTCCGGTAACATTTTTTTTTAATAAAAAAATTATTATTCATATTTTCACCACATGTCACCAATGTTTTATCCTTTGTCAAAGTTTGAAAACCCATCTGGCAATATTTTGTTCGAGTTTCGTTGAATAATGTACGTACGTACCTATGTTGGCGCGCTTTTACAATCACAACGAAATGGCACGGCACCATTCGTCTCATTTTTAACTATTATTATTTAGTGTGTACGAAAGAGCGAGGACACTTTTTGACACACTTGCTAATAACAGCTGCTGAACACGAGATACAATGCAAATGACAGTGACGGAGTGTGGATTTGTTATTTATTTTTTCTTTTTAATGGAAAAAAAATGTTACCGGACAGCAAAGCGCCCATAACATTTTTTACTCCAAATGTGCTGAGGAATAGCTGGTTAAAGTTTGTCGGGTACTTGCCGATACATCCTGTATATAAAAAAAAACAATGTTTCTTTGTTTGTCCCCTATAGATTCAAAAACTACAGGACCAATTTTTCTGATAATTTTTAAGTTTTTTTCTTATTAGTGTCAGGAGTATTTGAGAGTGATTTGAATGGTAGAAAGAGTCGGGGACCGCCGAATAAGACTTAAAGTATTTGAATGAGATACTGAATCGAATAAAATTCGAAATAATGTAGTTTTTTAACAGTAAAATTGTGGTATATAACAGCAAATGGTGGAAGAAGTCGGAAAAGATATTAGCAATTGCGAGGCATTGCCGGGTCCACTAGCACCCCATAAAGTGCACCTTATTTAAGATAACTTCGCTTACGAGTTAGTTAAACTACTTAGAAAACTAACTGTCCATGTATTAAACATCCATTAAATTCAATTTATATATGTAGGTACTAATCGTATAAGGAACCTACACATAAAATTTTACCAGATGATAAATAACCGATTAGGTAAGAATATACTATCTAGGGTGCTCTATTCAATTCTTACTTTATTCATGCTTCTTCACTTTTGTCACGGTTACAGTATAAGGCATGTGCTACACGAGTAGGAGTGTAAAACGTATACGAATACGTTTTACACTCCTAGCGACTTATTTAGAAATAATGATCCGTGAAAACAGTGTCAATAATGGAGCCTCTCTCTCTTGAGTGTCAAAGTCAGCTGATAGAGTTCTCACGTATTATACAATACTTCAATATTAAAGGGAGAGGGAACCTCCCCACTTGTCGTCGTACTCTGGCAGGACCATTGGCGTAGATGACACTAGGCTACTTGCCAAAGAAATTAAGTCATCACCTAACCATATTATTTATACTGATGTATATTGATGTGATTTTTAAAAATTTGTATTCTTTGTGTACATAATACCTTAGCAATACATTAGATCAATGCCTAAAATCATCCACACACATAAACACACTCAAAGACAGAGTGAAGAAACTAACATACATCTTTAAATGCAGGGCCGGCCCAAGGCAGGCGCAGTTGGAGCAGACTCCGGGCGACGATTTGGCAAGGAACCGAGGCGTTAATAATCCCGATATGACCAGTTGTACCATACAATGTCCAGAATGGCAAGACTTGTCAACTCAAGTTAGGACCTTGAACTCTTTGGACTTAAGCGTAATGATTGATTTTTGTCAGTCATTACGCAAGTAATATTTTATATTGAAATGGCAGAAGTCGTGAACTCCATCAAAACCCTGTTCTTTTCTTGACTGGACATTATCTTTATTGTTTATTTGCCCTATTGTTTTCAAAGCAGTATTTTTTTTTCAATTATCGTGTATTGTAACATTTCTCCTTGTATTAACTTCGTGTAATATGTAATATGTTGTAATTGGAAATGGTCCGTTGGTAAATAAATAAATGTGTACGTGACCCATGACGTCAGCAGTCAGTTTCAAAAAGCCTACTTTTTTAACTGTGGAGCAGTAAAGTATGGGAGTCGAGACGTTTTTTATTCTTAAGATTATCCGCTTTTCACGTTGAAGAATACTAAGCAAAATGTTAGCATCTCTTCACTAATGTGATCGCATTGAACCAAAGTGCAAAAATGCATCCATGACCGCACCTGATAAACAATTTACCGGTTTAAAAAAAATTCATCAAAACATTTTCATCGGTTCAAAGATGAATGTGAATCAGAGTTGCCAAAGCATATATTCAAAATACCCACAAGTGATAAAGATATATTCGAATTCCCCTCTAAGTACCCATAAACTCTTTACCTCCAAAATGAAACAAGATTCTATTGAAATAAGCATTTATTTTCCTATAATAATTAGAATAAAATTATATTTTTTTTAATACCACATTATTGAATATATGAAAATGTAAAAAACAATGTTTATATATAACCCTGATGGAGGTTCAGGGTGAACCGAAGCCGGTTGGTTTTAATTTTTTTCAATATATACAATTAAATGGTATTAAAAAAAGTTATTTTATTCTTTTTTTTTTGTATTAGGCAATTCACCCTAAAAAGAGTGCTATGTGTATTTTATTCTTATTATTATAATTATGTGTAGCCACAAAGTGTTTGCTACATTAGAATTTTATTATTATTATCTAGTCATTTTAGAATTTTTTCTTTCGTTCAGGCTTTAAAAATAAATATTTTTTTTTTAGAAAACGATATATATTGTGTTGTAATAATTATTGTTAATTTTATTTTTCAATATGGTTGGATAATCAAGAAATGCCCGGAATCCCCGCGTTTTCTCCACGAAGGGGTTTTCCCCACAATTCTCGTAAAATCTTAGCGTTTCCCCGCAATTCAAGAATTCTCCACGTATTATTGTGGATATTATAGTAATATACACGGTGTCCGGAAACTCGTAGTACAAGCGGGAAACTGGAGAATCTACACCACATGGGGAACCCAAAAAAACATAAAGTTTTTTGATTTGAGCTTTTTCACAAAAAAAAAAAAAAAAAACAAAAAAAAATATTTTTCGGCTATTTTTGGGTTAAAGTTTTTTCTGGTGTTTAGGGTTGAACAACAGATGTTTTAACCCTGCAGAGCAGAAATATTTTATGATTACACCGGATTAAATGAAGGGTGATTTCAAAATAATGCTTCAAATCCGAGTTTCTTCATTTGTTTTACTTTCAAATAGTTTTAATTAGTTGGGTACTTTGATCTTCAGTAATAATTTATAAGAATTTGATTAAAAAAAAAAAAAAAAAAAATGAACTTCTAACTCGATTTACTCGATAACGAAAGCTCAAATAAAAAAAAAAATACTACAAAATCGACTCCAAATGTGATGTAGATTCACCAGTTTCCCGCTTGTACTACGAATTTCCGGACACCCTGTATATATTACTAACGTAGACTGGTTTTGATGAATCAGCAGTTCAGTCGTACCAAAAAAACGGTGTGTTTTAATGGGATGGTGTTTTGTTCGTTTTTAAATGACGATTTATAAATTCTACTTATAATAATATCATATAAAACTTATATATTCAGAATCATCGTTTGATGATCGACAGATTTAAGTGGTATTAAAAAAATATAATGTATATATTAAGTCATAATACATACGTATTAAGCCATAATATATATTTTTAACTGGAGTTCCTTCCTCTACCAAACCCAAAATATAAAAAAAAACAATGGGGCAATTCAACCTTAAATATATTGGTGTATTTTTTTTTCATTCATTACTAAAAAGTGAAATATAAATTACAATAAAGGTTTTATCGAATATCGTAAAAAAATACCCCGAAAATGTTAAGTGAATAATTAAAAAAAATATTAAAGAAATAGCATAACACATCCCCAATACACACAAGCCTAGTTTTATTATGGTTGGACATTCCCCTTACACACAAACCTAGCTTGATTATGGTTGCAATACGTGAAATGATTAAAATGTATATTGTAACATATTTTCTGTAAATGATTTAACATTTTTTTAGTAAACATAAAAATATATCATTTTTTTAATAATTGTTTTACTATCAAAAACATAAAAAACACGTTTACTTTCATATTTACTTACTTCAATACAATTTAATTTCGATGTTTCACATCTGCCAGGCGTCTCTTGACGGATATTTTATTGTTGTTGTTTTATTTTATTTATTTGGTGAACCTGCACCTACGCTGTAGGCATTAATAAAGTGTATTAACTAAATAAATCTAACCAATTATATTATTTCTTCAATAATTGTAAATTAACTTTGCGGCGTCGTTTTAATTTTACGTGATCTAATGAAGAACCCACTGGTA
Organism: Hesperophylax magnus; assembly: GCA_026573805.1. Lineage (NCBI taxonomy): Eukaryota > Metazoa > Arthropoda > Insecta > Trichoptera > Limnephilidae > Hesperophylax > Hesperophylax magnus. Next base: position 3,326,188 of record JAIUSX010000071.1, read on the forward strand.
TTGAAACAAGTCGATTATTTGTATTAAATAGTAGTGTACTTACAAAAAGTGCAAATATTCATTAAATTTTATTATTGTTTTCATCTCATTTAAACGTAGAAAGAAAAAAATAAAACTTTATAAAACAAGATATTGGAATACATGTTTTCAGATAAAAAAAGATTGTAAAATAAAAATGTAGCGGAATGTTGATTACCCATTTGACGTAACTGAGTTTAAAAGACTTTAACGAGTGCAGTGCGAGGGAATTATGTCAAATTGAGAGTATTAAGTACATCGAGTATGTGTTATAAATATGTGATACCATGGTATAGAAAGAATTTATACGCGTATGATCGGAGGATAGGTGTAACGCAACCTCTGAAGTAAGTGAGTGCAACACTCAGTAGTTGTTCACGAGTTAACTAAATTTCATTTGATATTCCCATCGACAAACTAATGGCAATTTATTCTCTATTTAGGTACTAAAATATAAAATTATGATATATAATTGAATTATTTTTGGTAATTATTCGGAATCGCTGGACAAGGATTATATGAAATATTTTTAAATAAAACCTTCTGATTTATCTTAATTACTAGAAAAGGAATCTGACTGCATTTGGGATATTTTTAATTTTAGCATTTTAATTTTTAATTTCGTAAATCGAAAATTCACTTTCGTTGTATGGGATGACAGCTGGAATGCTTTCTGTTGATAACATTTTCTTTTGCTGGTATTCCTGATACGAGTGGCTAGATTTTTTACCATTTACTCTACGCAAATACTAGGTAGGTACAATTTCGGCCACACTCGAAAAATAAAATAAAGATATTTAGGTATGTTTTATAAATACAGAAAAATTAGAAAGGTTAGGATAGGATAAAGGTTGGGTTAAATTGGTTAGGTTAGGATATAGGTCAGGTTGGATTATTGTAGGTTAGGTTGGATTATTATAGGTTGGATTATTATATGTTAGGTTAGGTTAGGTTGGGTTATTATAGGTTAGGTTAGGTTAGGTTGGATTATTGTAGGTTAGGTTGGGTTAGGTTAGGATATAGGTTTGGTTAGGTTAGGTTGGATTAAGTTAGGTTGGATTATTATCGGTTAGGTTAGGTTATAGGTTAGGTTAGGTTAGGTTTGATTATTATAGGTTAGGTTAGGTTAGGTTGGATTATTATAAGTTAGGTTAGGTTAGATTATTATAGGTTAGGTTAGGTTAGGTTGGGTTATTGTAGGTTAGGTTGGATTATTATAGGTTAGGTTAGGATATAGGTTAGGTTAGGATATAGGTTAGGTTGGATTATTATAGGTTAGGTTAGGTTGGATTATTATAGGTTAGGTTAGGTCGGGTTATTATAGGTTAGGTTGGGATATAGGTTAGGTTAGGTTGGATTATTATAGGTTAGGTTAGGATATAGTGAGGTTAGGTGAAGCTCCCTTTAAAAGGCAAGCTTCATTGATGCTGGTATAGTTTATAAACCGCTTACTTATTATGTAATACCATTTTACAAATGTACTTAAAAACGAAATAAAATGTAATTTTGTAATGTTTTTAAAGGAATAAACTAATTGAATTGAATTGAAAAAAAAATTGAAAAAATAGGTTAGGTTAGGATTTATATTAGGTTAGTTTAGGTTGGATTATTATAGGTTAGATTAGGTAGGGTTATTATAGGTTAGGTTACATAAAACAATAAGTATAATAATAACTATATATAAATAATTTATGTTTTGAAACAGTTTGGCTAAAATAGTACCTACCTAGTATTTGCATAGAGTAAATGGTAAAAATCTAGCCACTCGTATCAGGAATACCAACTAAAGAAAATGTTATCAACAGAAATCATTCCAGCTATCATCCCCTACAACGAAAGTGAATTTTCGATTTACGTAATTAAAAATTAAAATACTAAAATTAAAAATATCCCAAATGCAGTCAGATTCCTTTTATAGTAATTAAGGTAAATCAGAAGGCTTTATTTGAAAATATTTCGTATAATCCGTGTCCAGCGATTCCGAATATTTACCTTATTTTTTTCTGTAGAAATTCATACGACAGTAAATATATAGATTATTTTAATTTAATACTTCTATTGTAAGAAGGCTAAGTCAAATGAATGAAGAGAAACCAGAGTATTATTCGGCGTCGTTAGGTAACGGTTAGGTTAGGTTAATATACTAGTATAATTGAAGAGTCGATATTTATAACATAGGCAAACATAATTGCCCGCCATTTATTTTGCCGTCCACACATATTATAATGATGTTAAACATTTATTTTAAACAAATGTCACTACACCTTAAATGAATACCTTACATAAATTAAATACCTCTGTTTTTTTTTTTTATTTACATACATTTGTTAACATGTAATTGTGTGGTTATGTAATATAATCTGTATTTGTTGGGTTAGCTGGAATAAATAGGATGTAACCTATAAGCTATACCCTTTGTACTCTTTTTGTGCAATAAATATGTTTTTGGATTTTGATGTAAATCTCAAAATTAGGTGAAAATACATACGTATATAATACACCTATATATTTTTTTAAATTTTATTTTCCCTCGCTCGATTTCGAACCTTTTTCTCCTCAGAACCCAGAATCTTAAAGATCTGCCTGGGACGTTTTCAATTATTGTTTTTTTTAGTTTATTAATATTCAAGAAACGTATTTTTCCGCGTTCTAGTTTGCCTTCATTTCTAGGGTACGAGAACTACAAACAATCATAAACCTTTTTGCAATCAATAGATTAAAACAACAAAAAAAATCTTGTCCAATTTAGGTAGGTACTATACGTATACTTATTGACCATTACTTTTTTTCAGATATTATTTAACTATACCCAGTGGCGTGCTTTGCTTATGACCAAGGACAATGTGTGGCTACTATCACAATCGACTTTAAAAAAATTGGAAAATTTTCATACGAATCGTGGAAAAGATTGATACGTAGTTCGGCTCGCAAATGTAAATGTAACATTAAAGTAGCTTTTTAAGAAACATGTGAGAAGGGATCGAACAATGGGCCGAGCACAGACATAGGAATTAATAGACGAGAAGATAATGGCGAGGGGTAAAATCAACTGTTTGAAGAACGAAGGGAGTAAGGCTGACTGTGATTCGTCAATAAATCAATCTGACAGTAAATAGGCATCTCGCATTATAATATCACCATTTACTTCTTAAAAGTAAAACCTGCTTTTGAATGAATAGACATTTTTACATGGGAGCGCAAATTACTCGCCACGTTATGAACAAATTTGCGAAGTCCAAATTCGGCAAAAAAATTCGGTTGTATTTTCAGAGTCGAATATTTCGTTTAAGTATTTAGTTAAGACACTTTTATAAATGTTCATAATTTACTTCCCAGCAACCAACCAGCTTTGTGTTTCGCGTCCAGACGTTTCTCGATGTGAGAATGTGATGTTTCTAAAACTGATCTATATTATACGATGTGAATATGCTTAAAATAAAGTAAAATAATGCTTATATATGGAATGTAATACGACAATTGGGTTTATTCTCTTTTTCACATCTATTTTTACAAGTTTTCATAGTACAAGTCAACATTTTGCCGTGTTATTTCGTAAAATGAACCGATGATGCCTCGACCATAGTTCGCACAAGAATGATGACGTCACGTTTTCAAATTTCACTTGAGGTCATACGCGAGCACAGCCGGTTCCAATGGAACCGGTATGGGGAGTGGGGATAATACGCTTTTAATCACTTAGGGCAGGTCTACTAATATTCATATGTCTATGGGGCCGAGCCTTCACGCGGTAGCTTCAGTTAGGACGGGTGAAAACGGTAGCCTGAAGGCACTGTTATATCTATACGTAGGTAAATCTGAACGATCATGACAAAAAATCATTCTTTGTTGTTGTTTATTCACGATTTTTTATGGTTTTCTTTCTCTCCACAATCTCGCAGCACCCTATCATTTATCGTGTTATTCAGCATCAAAACTTTCGGGTGTATAGACCAGAAACATGACTATTTTACAGCTTGGAACTCGAAACCATCTTTAGGCAATGCGTCGTTCTGTGTATTACAGCTCGAGATTCTGCGAGATTTCACTCCGAATCATCTCAAGAATCACTGGTTAAAGTATTTCGAGTACATTACAAAATTAAAGTTAACTCTTAGAGGTAAGGCTTATAATATGTAGGTATGTTTATTTAATTTATTTATTGGGCATAACTATAATTATAAGTAGGATTTACATATATTTTTACTGCGCAAGTCCCATTGTGCAGACAGACTAGTCTGCACATATTTCATAATAGGTTCTTTTTATTAAAGGTTAATTTCGACAGGAATATTTGTTGGAAGTTGGAAGGAAAAATATTTGACAAAATTATGTAATTCATAATTAATTATGTAATTCATTTGGTAACAGAAGTGGGACTAGAGACCTTTTTATTTACATGTGTGTGAGTTAACTAATTACTGTTTATTAGTTATTACGACTTTTGTTGATGATCTAATATTTAGCCAAGATTTTAAGTTTGTTTAGATATTTAATTGTCTCGTTTTTCGGGTACATTATTGTATATTTTAGCCGCAATGTACTTGAAATTTCACTGACCAAATAATGTATTTGTTTCAGGTATTTGAAAGAGTTGGTTGGTTTTAAACAGCGTGTTTCGTGTGTTAACACTTTGCACTCCCATTGGATTCACTAATGACCAGTAGTCTACTCTGGGGTTGAAAAAAATAAACATACTTTCCTTAGAAGATTAAAAAAATACATTATTTTACTCATTCTTTTTGTACAACCTGTTTCTCCTATATGGTGACCATTGCAGCGGGATAATATATTAGAACGACATTAATCGAAGAAAATAATAATAATAATAATTGGATAATTTGTAGAGCGCCGTTTTTGTGAAAAATCACCTCAATGGCGCTGTAACAAAAAAGTAACAAAACACAATTATTTAAAGTCAAGATAATTAGTAAACCATTTAAATTATGAGTAATATATTTCTTACAAAATTGAAGATACTTATTTCGTAAAAGAGGTGTCTTTTTTGTTCGAAATATTTTAAATATATTTGTAAGGATGTTTTCGTGAGCACCCAATTGCTTGTCCGGTTAAGGTTGTAAATTAATGGTTTACTAGGTCTTTGTATTCCGGGAATACCTACCCTCCTAAATTATTTGATTTGTTTTTAAAGAGATGAGTTAAAGGAGATTTTTTTTGAAAAATTTTGTGACAATATCCACAGTGCTTGTTACTTTGGGGACTTTGTAGTACATACTTGCGTACGAAAAAGTGTTTCTATTCCTTAGCCGTACCGTGTTTTTCATCCTCCCATCGGGGAAGTGTGAAGAGGGTATGTAGGAGTGAGGTGTTTAAAAGAGAGTGGGAGCAGGGTAGGATCGATGCCGGAAAAGCAGTTGGCCACATTTGGCCGGGACTGTTTACCGCCAACACTTGGGGGTGAATCTGTCACTTCCCAAACACGTTTGGAGGGCTTGTGTCAATGTTTGCTTCACCCGGCGCGGCTTGGCGCTCTCCCGGCGCACTCAACACCACACCAACAGTTCACTCCTCCCGCTGATGTCATTTATTCCATTTAGCTCCTATTACTTACTACCGATGGCTAAACCAACCAACCCCTTTATTAATTAAATACCTATTACAGGTACATGTGTGGACTGTATATGTCTTAATGGAATGGCTTTTATTCAAATATTATTATTGCTAGCGCAGACCCGTGAAAAACCCCAGGATAGTCTGAATTTTTGAGAAATCATTTCCAATTTTGAAATTAACACAATTAGACACAAGTAAAATGTTTTTCTGTTAAAATTTTATTTTCACATAATTATAATTTTATAATTAGTAGTTAACTAAATTTTATCGCTTTTCTGAACTATTTTCGCAATCAGTACCAATATTGAAAAATGACACTTAAATTCAAAGCGAATTTGAGTTCAGGACGCGCAGACAACCGGTATTAGTATTTTCGATGATGATGATTATAATAGTAATATATTTTCAGAAAACTATAATTAAAAATATATGCTTCCGTTCTAACGGATCTAGGTACGGGTTGTAAGTGTAGGAGTTGATCGGTGTCCGATTTTCGGGCGTGGCAATTTTTATTTTTACTGTTTTTTTTTTAAATATTATAACCCGTAATTTTACAACTGCGCAAGCTTGTATATCTCAGTATATATCAGAGTGAAGTACATAATATTGTGTACATAGATATGAGGGACACAGTTCTAAATTGAACCAACTCCATCAAAGTTTATTTTAAGATAATGAGACATAAAGATTTTTATTGTTATACAAATGTTCAGAGAAACTAAACATTGTAATAACATCTAGGTGCATTTGGATTCGCTAAAATAGACAAAATCTTTGTTAGTATGTTTAGTGTAGTGAAGGAATGCTTGGCGTTATGGATGGAAGAGATGACAAGAAAAAAATACGCAAAGTAAGTTATTAAAGGACAATACATATTATATTTTTTATTTTTTTTTATTGAAAGACAAACATTCCCAGGTTACGAGTAACCTGACAATATTTGAAAATCTCCTTCTACCACCAAAGTAAGCTGAAAATGTGGCTTGTGTTGTGATGGAGGACTTAGCCAGCCGAGGAATTGAACACATTACGCCTGGGTGGGACTCAAACGCGATGTCAACTCGGCCACCGACCGGTCTATGCTTACTATGCTTCGATAGTGAACATGTTTATTCTCCCCGAGAATATTTATACACCGAGATCCTGACTAAGGGCAAGATCATCATATACCAGATGGTTTTAGAAGTTTGAAACTGTATTAGGTACACCAATAAATAAGACACGTTTTTTGAGTTAGATCACTTTAGAATTTTAACTTTATTAACTTTAAAAAAGAAAGACAAACATTCCCGGGTTACGAATAACCTGACAATATTTGAAAATCTCCTACTACCACCACAGTAAGCTGAAAAAATTGCACCCCATAACTGATTTTCGGTGAAACATTTATGAGATACCTATATCTAAACCGTTTATTCAATACAAGCCTAATCAACAGCCCGTATAAATGTGTTAACGTTGGCTAGCCAATACAAATTCGGCTTGAAGGACTGACTGACAATGTGTGGAGGTTTTGGCTCGGTGCATAGGCCGCTATCATTTAACAATACAAATATCAAAATGGTACCTACCCACAGACATATGAATAATACCTACCTATCTACAATTCTCAGAGTTTATTTATCTTTTCGTGTACATGCCTATGCATTTGTTAAAAATGATATCTGTACCCGATAGGTCTAAACATACCGAAAATGAATTAACACGCTATTTCACGCTGATTTAACAGCACTCTTCCCTTTTAGAAAAAAGAATATATTCACACGAAAAAAATTGTACATTTTTTGTGTGAATACAATTTTTTAATAATATTTGCGTATGTGTTAGGCATATTATGTTGTGTCTGTTTCCATACCATTTACAGGAATTCCGCAAAGCTCCATTCCAATAGTTATAAATGAGTGTGATAACAATGACTTGAACTTACCATCTTTCTTCATGTTGACCCTGAGGCACTTGGAGAAGCGGCAAGCCTGGCACTGGTTGCGGCGTGTCACGTCGACCACGCAGCGGTTCACCTCTTTACACACGTAGTCCAGGTTCCTAAAGAACAACACACATCATCTGTAGGTCTAAAATTACACACTAGCACACTTGCAAAAGAAACACTTCAAAAATTCAAATATCTTTCTCGAACAAATAATTAATTGCATTGGCAATATCTAGGGCCTAGGAGTCACAAGATAGTTTAAATGAACTATATTACTTATCTATCAAATCGGTATGGATCAAATGATTTTCTGTTCAGTTATAAGGGAGCACATAACATCACAGTGTACCTACAAGACAAAGCACCACAAAAATAATCTCGCACATAGTACAGAGTAATACATGACAGCAAACATTATGAAACAACCACAAATTTTAACTAATATTCGGAAAAAGAAAGCACATCAAAGCTGAAATAAGAATTGCAAATGATCGCGCACATTACGTGATAAAAAGTAATCGCGAACATTAGAATTACCCATAAATATGCTACACACAAGAAAGGATTAGATAAAGAAAATATATCCTCATTTATTGATCACACAAGTAAAAAATTCAAGAATATATTTGCTCGCATAGATTATGACAAAGTATTCGCCAAATCAAATTCATTTTTCAAATTCAAATTCGAAATTTCATTTCGTAAAATTCGAACGAAAGTACGCACTCACCAATGGCGATAAGGTTGAAATTCTGGACTGTCAAAAAGTCATCTGTTTTGTTTAGTACAAAAAAAAATTCGCAAAATATTTTTTTTTGTTTTATTTTCGCGACGTTCAGGCACAAATTAATATTAAAATATTTTCCCATCATAATTTTCCATACTATAAAAAAACCATATCCGAAAGAAGGATATTATTTACACATAAAAGCATTTTTATAGGGCCGATAAAGGTGACGGTTTGCTGCGCGGTTCAGTGTGGTACTTTTCTGCGCAGGGTCTTGCAGTCTTTTTTTAATTTTTAATTTAATTTTTTATTTAAAAAGAAAGACTAACATTCCCGGGTTACGAATAACCTGACAATATTTGAAAATCTCCTACTACCACCACAGTAAGCTGAAAGTGTTGCTTGTGTTGTGATGGAGGACTTAGCCAGCCGAGGAATTGAACACATTACGCCCGAGTGAGACCCAAGCGCGATGTCAACTCGGCCACCGATCGGTCTTAATTTACAGTTATTAATAACATACATAGATTAAATAATTACATATATTTAATACATACGTTGAAATGCAGCCTTGGGTGAAAAAAATATTTATTGAAATCTTGAATTCACTGAATTTTAACTAAAAAATGTCTACCTCAGAAGAAATGTGGTTTGAGAGTGTAAGCATTCTTCCCAGAGTTATGATCATTGCTAGGTTTGTCCTACTTCTTAAAAAAATAAAAAGCCTGTATCGCCTAGCTCTGGTGAAGTTGGACATAAAGTCTAATAGGTTTCGGAACATCAGGATTGCAAATGTGCCTATTGAGCAGCTAATGTGCTACTAAAACCATTGCATATTTTCTCCTAACATCTAGAGTCTAAACGATCTAGTCCTAGCGAGAAAATCCGAGGAGTAAAATAGATTGTAGTACCCAAACTCTGGCACTTACAGGTATCACATTAATCTTTTTATAACTTTTCTACATTATTTAAGTGCAGGGTATCTTCGGGTCCCCTTATTACAGAGCCACTCTTGAGAATGCTGAGAACCAGGGTACAGTAAAACATTTTTACCACTGGCGTATAAGATAAATATTTTGTGTTGCAGATTACAAAACCCAGCATTCGCAAGGCAGAGTTGCATACCAAAACTATATGACAGTGAAATGCCAGGCGCGTGTAGAAAAGTGATTCCTAAATCATGTAATAAAGTAATTAAGCATAAAGCCAATATTTTTTTAATCAAACCCATTAACTGTAAAGTAACATTTAATTTCATAACACTGAAAAAAATAACGACACTAAAACAAGTTTTTTTTAATATTCAAGAAGGTCGCATGAGAGAAAAGTTCTCCCTTATGTTGGTTGAGAAGAAAGAATATGAAATAGTGATTGATCATTGGTAACAAATTTCTTTGTCAGTTTGTCAAAGTTCGAGGCGAGTCGAATAGGGGATAAATGAGGCATGTTGTGATCTGTATTTACATAATATCGGCGGCAGCGGTTGACCTGACACCTTTCTCCCACAGGACTAATATTCAATAGGGGGTGCAGCTTTCTACATGGGGCGAGGGCGGACAAAACACCCACTCTACTTTAACTTTACGTTTATTAAATTAAGTATCTAATTGGAACAAAACGTCACGAGATCACAGATAAAATGAATGAACGTCTTTTTTTACGGAAAATTGTTATTTAAAAGAAAAAAGGAAAACAGTAGTCGTGTTTCGTGTTAGACCCTCTATCGGACGCCTGCACAGATTTTAAAAAAACTGCAGCAATTATCTACATAAATTTTTTAAGTTTTTGCTATTTCGAAATATAGTGGATGTCCATTGTGTTTAATTGGGTAAAACGATAATTATTTATTGCGGCAGAGCACACGGAGAAAACTTACTGATATAAAAATACTGTTAATTAAATAAAAAATCTGCTCAAATTATTGATTTTCCTGTTAAAAGCGGGACTTCAGGCCTTTAATTAATGAATTGACAGAGATCCTAACGAAGTATCAGTTAAAAGTGAGTGTTTTTATCAGGACGGCGGAAAAACTAGTTCATACAAATCTGATATTGATATTGACATACTGATCTCGTGCGATTAATTTTTTATCACGAAATTAGCAATCACTTTTTTAACATGATCGTTTTTCTCCGTGCATACGTCGCTTAATATTTGGTGCATGCATGCGTACCTACCGCTCACTGATAGCCCGGTGCTAATCAGTTCCATCTTGAAATGACGAATTCAGCAGAAAGATGGGTAGGTTCCAACGGAGCTCTCATAAAGGCATATCGAAAGAGGTTTTTACAATACATCTCTCAGCGGCAGGATTATGAGAGCACGTCACTGTTGGATTTGTTTACACAAGTACTTAACTTACCCTCTTTCTGATTGACGAGAAATACAGTACGAAGAACACCGTGGAGTTCTTAGCGACATGAACATTAACGCCTACCGCTGATATACTATACGTTAATATTTTTTTCCCATAAACGAAGAAATTTTGAATGTTTTAAATGTTTAAAAGACAAAGAATTAAAAAAAACGTAGTTCTCAGCAGTAAGAGCACTTTACTTGTAAACCAAGACTGATTTATTTAATATTTTTATTGATACGTGAGCACTATTTTGTTTATAAAAAAGATTATTTGGTGATGTGAGCCTCACTGGGTTCTTATCGTGCATTACGACCCCTACATTTTACGACTTTATAAGATACAAAGTATGTATTAATTATTTTTATGTTTAATTCGTAGAACTCATTTTAATATTTATATTTTTAAGGCACAGTTTGAAAATGGCATTGAACCCCGAAACAGCTGTCACAATAATACAAAACTAAAATACTCGCAGAACTTAATAATAATAATATTAAGTAGATTTACATTGAATTTTAAAAAAATCAAAATATGTGTGTAACTATTAATAAATTAATGACATGTTTCGAAAAAAGACGATTATTTTGATGTATACAAGATTATTTATTTTCTTTAAATTAGACGATCTTAAACTAATAATAAGAAACATAATAAAAATATTAATTAATTAAAAAATAAGATATCAAAAAACTGGTTATATGTAATTATTGGAACTATGTATATTTTGTACTCTTTTAAATATATATACATGATATATTTTAATTTGTGAAACGTTTTTTGTTTCCCTTTTTTTGTAGGGAGTGAAAGTTTGTGGAATGTTTTATTGCCTGATATTTGCGAGGTCTTTGACCAAAGCTTATTAAAAGATAAAAAGATACCTGCGGATGCTCCTTTTGAAGAATCCTCTGCAGCCATCGCACGAGGGCACTCCGTAGTGGCGGCCCGACGCCTTGTCCCCGCACACCTGGCACGCCGCCTCGCGCCCTGCACCCTCCATCCGCCTGTCCCTGTCCTCCTATCCTCCTGTTTTCCTGTTCTTCTGTTTTCCTGTTCTCCTGTTCCTCTGTCCGCCTGTCCGTCTGTCCGCACTCCAAGTCGTGCGCTCTCCGCACCGTCTGCAGCAAGCAAGGAAGTAACACCATTCAACATAAATATTATTCACAATTCAATATTAACGCTATGATTTGGCCGGCCAACCAATAAACAATGGAACGTGAAGAGATTTTGCGCCGCAGGTTTTTTTTAATAGTAAATCCATTAGGTACATATCAGACGCCTGAAAAACTTCACTATTAAAAATAATAATAACGATTGTATTGATCAGTCTAACGAGAATATTTCAATTACATAAACCGACCCAAAAACACATATGCTTTTTATTCACATGGTTTCCCACATACTCCAGAATGACCTATGCCTTACAAAACACGCTATTGATTAAGCAGTAAAAAAAAGAAATATATATCATTACTCAAAGAAAAATTAATACAAATTAGCAAAATACATACTGTAATTAATACTGAATTTATATAATAGAACCTAAACTATGTAGTAAACAAAACAAAGTGTATTATTTAAAGCAAGTTCGTACATATATGCACACAATCGTAAATGCATGGGTTACACACAAATGCGTGTGTTACACTTAAATTAACTATAGTGTCTAGATTTTTTTTATTAAAAACCTTTATAACTTTTTAATCAAAAAGTAACATTAAAATGGAATTCCACAATGAATTAACTATTTCAAAATAAGGAAGTGTGCATACCTTCATAAAAGGCGGTTATAAAGCGATACTAATATGACTTTGTTGATTAAAAACCTGTATAACTTTTTAATCGAAAGAGTTATCTAGTATAACACTTTGTGTTGATGTTGTTTGTGTTAAGTCTCGGAGTTTGGGACGGTGTTATTAAATAAAGTATCTGTGTGATATAATGTTGATGTGGACTTATGTTGCACTTTGTGTTGATGTTGTAAGTCTCTGAGGTTGGGACGATGTTATTAATTACAGTATCTAGTGGTATTTACGGCAAGACAAAAATAGTAACAATTTTTTTTAAAATTCGGAATAACTAAATAGTTATAATTATAGACCGCGTCTGGCAGCAAACTATTATATTTATTTTATTAAACATTGGTATGTGGACTTGCCCCTGTGATCAATATGAAGGAGGAAGGCAGTAATAATTAACATGCAGCATGTATGACATATGACCCCACATCAGGTCGCGTGTGAATAATGGATACCTTACCTTTCAGTTGGCTAACTATTAATTAAGGTGGTTAGACTTCCACATGTCGAGATTTCAATCAATGATTCGAAAAATAGGAAAGATATTATGAAAAATGTTTTTTTTGTAGAATACAAGTAAATATAAAAATAGTTGTAAGTAGTAATAGTTCGCACAATGTACAAGTGTAACCATACATGTACCTACATGGGTTCATCGTATGTCTTAATAGAATGTAGGGCAAAAGTAATGTCATAATATGAAGGTGCCATTTTTTTTGCAAATGGCGTCAAATTTCATTGTGCTTTGACTTTTATGTTGTAGGTAGACACATAGAGAATTAGTTGACAGTAAGCAATGGAGCGATACCATATTTGACCAATCTCCGTTTTGTTGTTTTAATGCATCGTGAATTTCATCGTCGTTTTCCTCATTGTCCTGCACTATGTGCACGAAGAATTAAGCGCTTGGCTGAGCGTCTCTAATAAAATGGCAGCAAATTCACATTATGACATTATTTTTGCCCCACCTGCGTTAAAACAACTGACCGGAAATTGGTGAAATAGGCACTAACAATAATTTCGCATTCTTTAGGTGTGTATCGTCCCATTGCTTGTTGTCAACTAATTCTTTATCTGTCTACAACATAAATATTAAAGCGCAATGAAATTTGACGCCATTTGCAAAATTATGGCACATTAACATTATGACATTACTTTTGCCCCACCTTGTATAAGCTGAATGTTTCAACCTCGTATCCCGCAATTATCTGTGCTCGACATCTATGAAAATTATTCCACATAAGGTTGCAGCGCTCGCACTGCTCGGAGAAAATGGAATTGACACCTCAAATACAGTCAGATGTGGAGAGGGGGAATAAAATGGATATGGGGAAAAGGGGAGAAGCTGATAGACTATTCAGATCTTGTTACCACATTAAAACTCAAAACGTTTTGTTTTGATTCAACGTGTTGATTCAGAATGGTGGCAAATTGTTGGCAAGATGATAAATGAAATAGTAGTTCGCTATTTAGATTTATGTTTCGAATCTAAATGCTGGTACCGATGTGAGATTATAGGTAGGAGGAAGATGGGAAGAACTTATCTGACAAGTCATATCTAGATACTAAACATTACCAAACATATTTTCAAGCAATGTTATAAAATGATTTTGAATTGGAAAAGGTCAAGAAAGCGACAGGATCTTGTAAATTTGGATTTTTAAAACTCAACTTGATTGTCTGCCAACCAAGTTGTTTCCTGTAACTGTGTAATCTCTTAATTTATATGAAATATTTAGCACAACATATCTTCAAAAGGTGCAGTTTGAAAACCGAAGGCATTTTAAAACATTTTACCAAACTTATTTTACTATTTCATATATAACTTAAAAGCTCACTACATAAAAAAATTATACATTATCCTACTTAACAGTATATATAGGTAAATCGTTCGTAGTATTTATTGCGTAGCAATGTTATACAAAGTGAATATACACTTTGTACCAGGACCTATGCAGGTGCAATTGCAGCAGTCCGCTCAAGGTGCCAAAGCGCTGATAACCTAACCTAACCTAACGCACCGCCCTTAAGATTATTTTTCATAAAAATCGCGCTATACATAAATTCAAATCGTCCAAATATTATTGATTACTGCGAACCCCCAACCGTCTACCGATTTTGACAAGGAGCGCCAAGGCCGTTTGGCTCAGGTCCGGCCCTGTTTGTAGTCTGCTAAAGCATGAAATACTATGAATGATTTCATAAACGCCCATGTAACTAGGTTACGACGAACCTCTCAGTGGAAGGACTACTTTTATTTATTCTAGATAAAAGATTAATAAAAATTGAGGTTTTAAAATTTTATAAAATTATAAGTTAAAATAATATCTATATTTATCTTAATTTAGTCAATTAACATAAAATTATTTAATAAGTAAAAGTAGTTCTTCTACTGAGAGGTCCGTTATAATATGGATAGGTTATAAAGGAAATATCTGTGGTAACCCAAATAAAATATAATACGTTTGAAATAAATCCCGTAAACGTGACATTTGCGGTCAACCCTCGCTTGTTGTGAATGCTGACTGAGAGCCGATGGGAGAAGACAGGGGAACGCCAAGTCACCTTTGCGGGCTACATATTACACCACGCGCACCGACTCCTGCATTAGTAATGGCCCGTGGGAAGCGCCGCGTGGCAGTCCGCCGCCCCGCGCTCCACACCCCACGTCCCGACGGCTCGCACGCGCGGGGAGCGAGGTCACGCCGATATGACCTTTTTCACTATCACTGTACGACCACCGCTAAAAACAGACAATATTGGGTACAATGCGCCAAGAATAGTTTCAGAATAATTCACAAGTGATTCGAAGAGAATAATTTGAAGAATCATTCGAAGAATGACTCGAAGAATAATTCGAAGAATAACTCGAAGAATAATTCGGAAAATGTTTTGAAAGCCTTTGGATTTGAAGAATTCAGAAAATTCTGCTTGTATTTATATGATTTATATTTTTTCTTCCTAATAATTTATTAGTTTCATTCCATGATTTTTTATATACTTGAAACAATGATAAATTTGTCATTATAGAATATGTTTATTTAGTATGTTTCGTATTTGTATATTTTCAATGGGACTATCATTCATTCTGGTTTTTTGTTATTGGTATATTTATTTTAACATAGTTTAAAAAAATTATCGAATAATGATTGTAAGGATGATCTGTAGTATGATTTGAAGAATAATTAATAAAATGAATTAAAATAAAATATCCTCGTTTACAGTATAGACCTATTTATACATAAGTATTTTGAAGGTGTTTTAATTGCGAGAAATTACATTACTTAAAAAAGTCCAATAATAGATCAACATTGAAATAATATAAGTTTTGGGGGGAATCTAGATTTTTTTTTCATCTTCTTATATATTTTTTAACTTTTCCACTGTATGGCGATTATCTCATAATAAATATTAATGTATAAGTGTTAAAAGAAAGTACGCAAGAGTTTCAAACAGATTCGGAATGCTGAGCCTTAATTAGAATTAAAATAATTTTTACTAAATTTTTATTTTCCGGCGATAACCCCAAAAAATTAAATAATAAACAAATTTGCAAGTTTTTATCAAGTAGGAATAACATTAGTTTGCTGTTTATTTTAGATGAAAATAATAGCCGGAGCAAAGTGGGAAGTAGGATCGTTGCGGTCTATCGCCAGATACCATAATAATTGAACATAATTCATGTTTGATTCCTCTTGGATAGACGTGTGTCGTGTACGATAGCGGAATAATCATAGGGTGGAGTTGCGAAGGGGAGTGGCGGGGAGGGGGGGGGGGGAATCAAAGCTTTATTGGCATTTTAGGGGCGAATAGGCAACCAAAGTCAACATATGTCCATGATACGTAATGAGTATCATTAAAGCCAATATGTTGCGACAACTTGAAACGCGGGGCAGTACTTAACTACAAGTTAATATCTGCAGGCACGAACTTGAAGGCATGTAGTCTCACTGTAAGGACTTTAGTCATGTACCCTTATACATATTTTCTTCAGCGATTCTAGAAACGTAGTCAATGCCTTGAAAGATACCATATTCATAACTGAGCATTACCACATCATCAGTCATAGGAATGTAGCTAACCATAATAAATTTGACAGATTCTTCCGGTTTTTAAATTCATTAAATAACCACAAATGCTAGGTTTCTGGGATGGTCTTCTCGGGGGAAAGTAATAATTATGTTTAGTACTCTAGAGTAATAATTATGTTTAGTATCTAGATACCGACGATATTTATGTACATTTTTTTAATTGATAGCAAATAAGCAATGATCATCCGAAACTAGGATTTCAGCCGGAACCGAAACCGAATTTAGGCCTCCGTGGTCGAGGGGTAAAGTTCTCGACTAGAAATCCGAAGGTCGCGGGTTAGAATTCCGGCGTGCGCAAATAAATTTTATTTGATTGATTTATGATATTTCACAGTTTAATCATTTAAAATAATATAAGTTATATTTGCGGCTCGTTCCAGAGTGGAAGATACTCTCAGAATAGCTCCGGTGTAGGACCACCAATCAGAAATGAAACGTAGCTTGAAATGACTTATTTAAGACGTGATATAAATAGCCAGGTGCTTCTCCACCACCCTCTTCTCCGTCTCCTTTCCCTCCCCACTACCTTAAGCCACACAACATATTAAATTGGGTATGCTATTGTCTCAATGGCTTCAAATGCTTGGGGAGCAGTTGGGACTCTTGTGCGGTACATAAAAAATAAGGAAAAAGCCTCGGCTGAAATCGAGCCGATTTTAAATTTACAAATTTTTCTGGCTGTAAAAAGTGTTTGTTTTTTTTTAAAACTGACCTTTATTGACTGAAAATTTTAACATTTTTTTTTTAGACAATGTATAGATAGTCCCACGAAGCTGCCACATGGCTGCTTGTCTGCAGGTTCTATCTCAATATACAATTATAATACAATATAAGTCTCCCGTTATATAAAATAAATAACAGACTCTTACATACAATCATAGAACTCACTAAAGCGTCCCAAGTACACTAACACTTTGAATGACAATACGACAACGTACATTCAAAAGTACAAGACAATATAGCACACAGATAACACACATTCAAAAGTAATACATATATGATAACACACATTGAAAGTGAATAACATCGTACTGTAGCACAATGCAATAGAATAATAATTCAAGGAGTGTTTTCAAATTATGGAGAGATGGAATGGTGAAGTTATATGTAAATTTTATTTGATAGGATAAATTTTATAATTAAATCGAATGGGATTGTTGAACGCAAGGTTTAAGGCAAAATTGATGGAAGAGAGAACATTTGTTTAGAGAGGGACAACCAAAAAAATATGTGATCTAAGGTTCGCACTTCCAGATCACAGAAAGTATAATCTGGGGAGTCAAGCACGTACATTTTAGAAAGGTGAGAGAAACTGAACAGAGTCCAATTATCATTCGAATATGTGAAGAAAATATTTTTTTTGGAAATATGGGGAATTGTTGAAAATAGTCCTTTATGTATATTGAGGAATAGCAGGTTTTCTTGGATTCACTTGCAATGTGCTAATACTCTGGCCAAACAATGCGGAATCTATATTTGGGGACGGAAAAAATGTCAGATAGGGAAACGTGGTGGTAACAATTAGGTTGGATGCTCTAGTTAAAAAAAAACTATATACCAAGAAATTAGGCGTATCTCACACTAACTAAGAGTTCATTAGTTAGTGTGTGGTAATTTACGCAATGACATAAAATACATCAGTTAGATGAGTAGATAACTTGGTTTACATTCAGGGCTTTTTGGTTCGTTGTTATTAGAGTACACCTTAGGGGCCGGAGCCATGCATTTGTAGTGTTGAAGAATTGTTCCTGTGCACGGTACAAAGCTCTGAAATTGCATTGTCGACTTTATAGATTCATTTTCCGTGCGATATTACCTATACTAGGTTAGTTAAAGACAAAAATAAAAATGTCAGTGTATCAAGTGTGGTATTTTCTAAGAGTTTAGCTTTGTCAAAAAAAGTTTTTATTGAAGTTTCTTGCTGGCCCCTACGGATTAAATGTAAAATTTACATAAATAGGATTAAAAAATAGGAATTACAAAATTACGAAGGTTCTTGAGCCATTTACCATAGTAATCTAATCAGTCTTTTTAAAAAATAATCTTTATGTTAGAAAATAGGCAAAACAATAACTAATTATTAATAATTTTAACCATACAGCTTCTTTTGAAATACTTTTTAAGTTATTCTAGAAGCAAATGCACACACCCAAGTAAAGCCAAACTGATTCGACACATTACGAATGCTGGTCTAGGCTGTCGGCTAATTTTTGACCGAAACCGAAATCGTGGCCGAAAATCGTTTATTGGCCGAAACTGGCTGAAATCAAAACCGAAACGTCTTATTCTGTAACCTTTTTAGACTGGATCGGCTTTTCGACAGGTCAAGAAAAATAAACATAGTAATATATATATATTTAATATACACGGTAAATGAATAATATATCAAAACATACCTTTCGAAAGAAAAAAAGAATAAAGTTATAATGTATTTTTGTGTACCAAGGATAAAACAGTAACATTACGCATTACATTTGAAAAAATGAACACGGTTGCAAGAGCTTCGTTCGTAGATTATTTTTTTTTACACTAGCTCCAAACAGGAGGCTCTAAGGTAAATCATTTCCTTCATGGACTTTTTCATCTTTGGGGATGCCGTGTGGATGGTCTTTTCAAGGAAAAGTAATAGATGTAGTTCAGGGAAGGAAAAGGGATGAGGGGTGGGTAAGGATCTGGGGTTCAGTGTATCCAGGAGTAATGCACGTATGAATCCATCTCCCCCACTGAGGTTCAAGGCGATGGGTCGAGAGAGTCCTGTTGGAGAGCTAAAATTATCTCCCTCAACCGGTCTCTCCTGATCCGGCCCACCACGCATAAAGTAGGCAGACATATCCGCCGCCAAGACATATACAAACCTCACCCCATAAACGACTTGGGGCGGCCTATGGCAGAGGTTTGGTTATCTAATAAATGGTTCCCAGGGCGGCGGTACCCATACCCCCAAATTGTAATCCCTACGTACTGGGTCGTGAATTGTAAGAGGTTTTATGAAGAAACAGATGTTTATATGTTTCTATCCAGTGGATAAAACTAACATAATTTTGTTGAAAGAAAGTGGCAGTTTTTTTTGCCGTATTTACGCGGCGCGAAAAAAAAACTTCCACCATGATTTGTTGATTTTCTGCCTTTTAAAACACGATCGCTCATTTTTAGAAACTGTTGAACTCATCAAACCTATTAACTAAGCGCCCGGTCGGTAAATGTTCGAATGCGATGGATTGAATGTATTTATAAAAGAGTGACGGAGTGGGTTTCTGACACTAGCTTTTTATATACTTATAAAAGCAAAAAATACACCAACCTTTTGCGGTTATAGCTCAGTAAGTAGGTGCCTCACAATGCTAACTCTCTGAAGCCGGCCGAAGTCATAAATATTCCACACCGGTGAAGTCGTTAAGATACTAACACGCGGAAGTCGTGGAAATGCTTCTACGCTGTAGTCGTCGTGATGCCAACATGATGATCCCGAACTTCACACCACGCTCTGGAAAAAATATTCTATTGAGTATATTCACAAACAATATGAATATCGTTGAAAATGTGAGGAATATTTGAAGTATATTTTTAGATTATTTGATATAAGTATTGCAACTATCTACAACGTCATTATGACATTAAAACGTCAATGTCTGGTAAGATGGCTGTCATCAATGTCGCCCGGCGTGACGTCAACGACGCCGAATTAAAACGATCATGTAATTATATATTAACATATACATAATAATTGGTAGTAAAATATTTTCAGTAAAAATTTATTCGTCAAACATAAAAATACCTTCATTTTCATAATTTTTTCGAGAATTAAAAAACACAGTGAAAATACCCAATTTTGATTGGTTTCTCGAACGGTAGGCATTGTTTTTTACACGGGGTATGGGAGGAATTAATAGATTTTGGAAGTAGTTGAGACGGTCTACTACGCTACGCGCTATGTGATCTAAGTAACCCAGAGTACTTTAAAAAAATAAATATTATAATATCCATCAAGAGTCCTAACTGCTCCCAACTGCGTTGGGTTGCTCCGCCTGGAGCCAGTAAGACTACGCCATCTCCAATCGGGGTAAGTTGTGACGCTGAAGGTAGTGAGGAAGGGAAGGAGTTGGGGAGAGGAAGGTGGGGTTGCTGAACAGGTCTGAATACCTGGATATTCAGATCATGTCACCAAACACGTGTAAAGCCATTTTGAGCAACGTTTTGATTGTGAATAGCGGTTTTTAACCTGCGAGATATTGAAAGTATCTATCACTCTGGAACGTGCCGCATATATGTATAGGAGTGTATTACCACAGGTTAGAAAGTTATATACTCGTATATCAGAAATGATGTTCCTTCCCCAGTGAGTACAATGTAAGTTAACATTTGGGATGATTCTTTGAACCATCCAAACTGAATGGTATGCGATGAAGTTTCTCACTTATAAAACACTTAACAAACGTTGGAGCACTTTAAAAAAGTTGGATAAATTAGATATTATTTAGTTTCTCAGAACAGGACAACTTACTTTTACTATAGGTTCAGTTCATTACTATTACTATAGATAAGTTATAGTACTATTACTATAAGTAAGTTATAGTAATGGTAATTAACTATTTATTTGTAATATTTAATCATTGAAAACAGTCTGATTTTTCTGTTTCACATTTGTCGTTTGAGAATTGTTAACATTGTCTTCAATTATGAAATAATTTAAACCTATTAAAATATTCCCCCACATGCATCCCGTTCCTGATTTCATTTACTTTCTCCTTGCAAGATATCCAGATTTCTAGATTGTGATTTGGTGCAATAGCCGAAAAATTACCTTTTGTAAAAATTGTGACAGAAAATACGTTAAAAATAAAAACTGTCAAATTGGGTAAGGTTATTCCATTAGGTTTGGCAAAAATTTATTTTAAAAATTTAATTTTATGAACCGATGAAGGTACCGGCTTAGAAAAATAAGTTTCTTGTAGAAGAATTCCCTTATTATGCAGTTCAAACTGTCGTTAATTGTAATGTACTTCTGGGAGTAATAATATAATAGTTTGTTGTATTATTAACTTAATTGTTCAATCAAAGTTTCATCGGAATTAGGTGTTCTAATGCGTAAGGTTTTTAGTCTTATTATTACTATATTATTGCTTCAAAAACGTATTGGGGTTGATCGAGGTAATATTTACGCAAACATGTCGTGCGATTCAAGTTGGTACTTTCTTTGGGGATGAATTATTCCGAACGATAACCCGGAAGATTGTAAATTGCACCTAGAAAAGGCGCGGCTAGCAGTTTGAATCGTTCTCTTTACAGCTCGGGGATAAGTTATAAGAAACGCTAAGCTACGATTGGTGTATCGTCCCACTCTTACGCACGGTTAACATCATTTGGAAGATAAACGAGAGAGTGTACTTTCCAGGGTCAAATTTTCTGATTCCAGATATGCTTAGCATAGGACCCCTGCAAATCTTTATTGAAAAGTCGCACTTGGACAGGACAGGCCAGAGACGCCTAAATGCGCCATGTCGAACCGACAGGACATGACCCGAACCGAGCCCGACAAATCACAAGAGTGATCAATATCTACAAACACCCCATTAAAATTAATTAGGACGATGCGACAGGAGTAAACTGGACACTGCTTTGAACGTTTGTTTTTAAACTAACTTGCACGATTAAAAATACTTTTCACTACACACAGCTGCCATGATGATGAACACAGGAAGGCAGTCTGAAAGCATGGTTCAAAAAGGAGGAAGAAACGTAACAACGTAAAAATCTTAAATTATTATCTCTTCAATTAAGAAATAAGTCGTAAAGCTGTGCTTTTACTTTTTAAATTTGTACCACGTTCACGTAAAAATAGGCAAAATTATTAATCTGTATGAAGTATTTTTAACACTGTATTTACCTTAAAAGTGTGATCATTTTCCGACAAATGATCTGCGAACTCAGAGTCACCACTACAACAGGGCTCTGAGATATTCTTTAACTCTTATTTCAAAGTTTCTAGTTATTCTACCTATATAAAAGGAAATGCAGTAATTTAGATTTTTATATAGGTACTTTTTATACTCCTGATGAAGCGAACATTGTTAGCGAAACATGAAGATTGTTATTATAAAAATAAAGTGATGTAAACTAAGTTATTTGCTTTAAATATAATAAATAATGCCATCACAAAGTGATAACCGGTTAGAAGAACCTTTATCCGAAAAATTATATTTTTCACTTCATCGGTACATGAAGTTGAATAAACATTAATTTAGTATCATTATAGGCACAAGAAATAATAAAGTGAAATACGTAAAGTAAGTAGGTTTCCTAAAGAAAAAAAAAGATTTTCCTGATTAAATTTTTTTCTTGAGGAACTCTACTACTCACAGAAAAAACTGATTTTCGCTCTGAACCTTTTTAATTATTAATAGGTGTCAACCAAAAATGTATTAAGGAATATTTTGTACCAACATAAAAATATTGAACCATACAAAATAACTGTACATCTGAATGGCAGACTTATATAAAAACTTACAATGGAAATATTAGCTGAAGAGCTATTATATAATATAAAGAGAAGATGAACACTTTGTATTTTGGTTATGCCTCCTAAACTAAGCACAACATTTAAAAAAAAAAGGAATGTGTATTGAGATTTGACGATGAAGTAATAATAACTTTCATTTTTTTTCTATCATGTACTAAATAAATATAAATTTCACATAAATGAAAAGGTAGTGAATACCAAAAAAAAAATGATTAACTTAACTAGAAATAAAAACCTACTCTTTTAGGCACTAGGATTTCGATTATTATTCACCAATCGTTTCTATTGGTACCGCATCATAAACAAAACACAAGTAATTAATAAAGAATTGGTAGGGGTAGGTAGGTAGTACTCACGATTACCTCCACGACGGACCTCTCGACTCGGCGGAGCGTTTGACTTGACGTGGATCCCGGGGGATGAAATAGTTGACTTTCGAGTGCGGGTGCGGGTGACGCCTTGACCGGGGGCGGGCCGAGCGGGCCGGCCTCCGCGGGGAGGGGCTACGGCGCCCGGCGCTCGCATTGGCCGCGCCGCGACGCCGTCGTCGCCCGCGGTGACTTTCAATCTTTCAATCGCCCCCTTCAGCCGGGTGGAAAAGCCAAGCACATTGAGTACACCGGATACTGTCACTTCATCGTTTTTCTTTTACATTTCAGACTCCAGCGTCGTCTCCCTCAACTCATTACAAATTCAATATGAAAACATCGCAATGAAGACGTGGCGGAGGATCCACACGACGATAAAGTTTATTTACTTCATGGTTTTGAAGGCAGTTTTCTAAATGGTTAACTTCGGTCCACTACAAGATGACACCTCAAGTATAAGAATAACCGAGGAACTGGGAACAGGATAGAGTTCTTTCTCGAAACTCCCCCACGAGTTCCTTCAGTCAGTTTGTTGATGCAGCTCCTCATTTTATTCGCGTTAAATGCGTAAATAAACATTGTAGGTAGGCAATAGTGTTTATGTGATATATAGGTGCAAATAATATAAGCATTATCTGTAGTTGTAATATATGGAAATTGGATGACATGCACATCTGCCAATAATTATCGATTGTTCATTATTTATTATTATACGCAGAACAGCAAGTGATTTCAAGTCACTTGAATATTTGAAAACATTGTACACTTCTTTAGTAAGAAGCCAGGTAGAGTATAATTCGAATATTTGGTCACCATTGCATAAAACGAATTCTGAGAATATTGAAAGGGTATAGCACAAATTTCTAAGATTTATTAACTTTAAACTGAATATTCTAATTCAAAATATTAACTATGTCCTTTTGATGAAACAACTTAAATTAATAGCGCTGTCAGATAGGCGGATCATCTCTGACCGTGTACTATTAAATAAAATCATTAATAATTGCACTGACAACCCTGAAATTCTCGACAAAATAAATTTTTACGTACCGACCAGAAATACGAGGCAAAGTGCAACATTTTTCTGTGACAATTTTAAAACCAACTATGAAGCTCATACACCTATAAATAGACCACTTCATTTTCGCAATAAATTTGGGAATATTGTAGACATGTTTAAAGATTCCGCATTAGTTATAAAACGAAATCATTTTAATCACGTTACTGAGATGTATGAATTCACGACTCCGTAGTGAATACATTTTTATTTTTATATTCCCATTTTTCTTTATACATATTTTGCTTTCCATTATCCACACTAATAATTTTAATTAATCTTAATTTAATCATAAATCATTATTTATTGTTAACTATGTACCTAACACAACTCTATTACTTGTTACATATCTTTGTAAAAGCCTATTGGGGCTTAAATAAATGAATAAATAATCTTCAATATTTAATTTTTATTTGTATTTTATTTTATTTATTCATTACATACTAAACATACAATTACAGAATAGTGAATTTTTGAATGTCCTGTGATCTGGAAAGATTTCCCGTTTCAGTACAATCAAATTGATAGTTTTAATTCATATGAAGTAGGTAAAGTAACACAAATACGTAACAATAAATTCACCCATTGGAGAAATTGTAACATTTAGTTCATAACATTGAGGAAATTATTATCATGTTTACAATATAAGAGATAATTAGGTAAGCTTCTTATTTTTTTCACTGTTTCTATGATGTGTAATAATATATGTGGAAGTAATATCTACCTAATATCTAATATCTACCTAATATCTAATACTGTTGTTTAAAACTATTCTTTGATATGTTATTAATATAAGATTAAGATTTAGATTTTGTAAATTTAGAGTTCCTACGAAACTCCTGTCTTCTTTTTTTTTTTTTTTTTCATTAACTACTTATGAATGTAACTATTTATGGAATGCTCCATGTATATATTGATAAATGTCTATATTTGTATAAAAAATGTATGTGTATGTGTAAACAAATATATGTACCCGCCTCAGAACAGAAACCTTCTAGTGAGGCGGGTTACTTTCACATTTGTTATATTAAACATGTAATTGCAATAAACGCCCGGGTTTCCGGCAATTTAAAAAAAAAAAAAAAAAAATTATTATCCTAAATAGAATGTACTAAACATTTGTTGTTTATCTGTAAGTTGGCATATTTTCGATCTCGACTTTCCTTAAGTCCAGAAGCCAATTTTTGAAAAATGCACGCATTTTTCGATTTCCACGTATCGGGTATGAGGTTAAACATTTAGGCCCTAAGTAAGAGTATTGTCTTTGAGCAAGGGATGTCTTAGTAGTGGGTGGAATTACTGGATTCTTCTCTGCATGACGGGTTTTGTGAGGATGGTCGATGGAAGGGTAGTGGTGACGATGTTTTTGCGTATATAATATAATTTTTCTTATGTATAGTATATATAGCCTTACATCAAGAACTCATATCTCTTCGAATAATACATCACTGTGGTACCTAAAGGTTTTTTAAGGATGACCCTTAGAAGTGATTTTAGAGCTTTTAATAAGGGATTTAGTAATATTAGTAGTACGGTAATATTAATTTTGTTAAAACACAAGAATCATTTAGGTAATAAAACATTAACCCGTAAAAAACAATTTGTTTTACTGGGTGTATTTTTAATAAAATACTTACAAAGTTTTAAAACGTCGTTTAAAACAACATAAAAAACGACACAATGCGACCATATCAGAATGTCAATTTTAGTATCAGTATTTGTATGAACAAGTGTTCCGCCATCCTAATAAAACATTCGCTTTTAACTGATACTTTCTAAAGAACTCTGTCAGTTTATTCGTTTAAGACCTGCAGTTATAATTAATTAATTTGCCAGAATTTCAATAAATTAAATAGATATTAAATAATTACAATCCCTACCTATTTCAATTTAATAAAAAAATAGTAATGGTTGTTAGATAAGTAGGTATCTCAAGTAATTATGGCACTGTGTATTACTACTTACATACAGTAAATGCATAGTAGTATGAACCTACCTAGAAAATTTTAACGCAGCATCATGTTCATCGGTGATACGTTGTAGGTACTATTAGAGGTTGCCTAGCTGCGAAATTGCGAAACACAAGTTAACCGGTTGGAGGTACCTACACATTTCAATCCTTTGTAACATAATTTATCCTGTTCTATACTACTTGGCTACATGGCTATGCTTGTTGGCGCCAGAAACGTACTTGTTTTGTAAATTACCCCTGGAAAATGGCATTTTTAAAATCTCTATTAAAACTAACATGTTTGCAGTCCCAACCTACATATTTTATTTAGATTAATTCGTCAATAATTGCAAATTCACTTTGTGGCACCATTTAAAAAATAAATGAAAATAACAAACTGTATTGATTTCTGTATTATAATATATTGACACGATAATTTTTTTGTTAAAATTTTGGTATTTTTTACAATACTAACTATTTACATAATTACCTTCTATGTCCGTTTTGATTGAGTATATATGATAGTAGTGCCTCTGAGAGTTAATAAAAAAATACTATCTATGAAAAGGACACTTAAATCATTCTTTTCTTCGTTCTTTACATTGGGAACATTCGATTCCATTTTTTTGGTGAATGACATGTATTTTAAAAATAATACTTGCGGCACGTTCCAGAGTGGAAGATACTCTCAGTATGGCCCTGGTGTAAGATCACCATTTAGAACATAAGAAACTTTATTGATTTACTTCCTATAATATATTGTTTTAATTTATAAAAGTTTTATTAACACAATAAGTATCGTGTGCCTACTGATCTTTGCCTACTTTTATATATGTTGTATTGCAATAAACGTTGTATTCCGATGAAGAAACGTTTGGTTTTGAAACATGTGAACAATTCAAAATTTTGTTAAACCCACAAAATCTAATTTGTAGTGGGTTTAATTTATTAATTTATTTTTTAAAAAATCTATTGTGTACATGGAAAAATTTAATATTTCCAAAAAACTGTTTTATTGGATAATATTTTAATTTTAAAGACTAATTTGTATTTTTGTACATAATAATGATTTCAGAGCTCGCTGGTTTATGCATTTTATGTCATTTTAATATTTTAACTGGGTAAGGCAGTACATAATTTGATCTAAAAAAAATAAGTTTCTGTTATGGTCACAGTCGATTAAAAATGCATAAAACCATAGAATATCGAAATATCCCTCGTGCCCTATTAAAATCAGAAACAGAATAACAAAATGGGTGAATTATTAATTTGTACAACATGTTAATGATTATTAGATAAGTGTCTAGGTATCCAAATCAGTAGTAATATTTCTTAATGGGTGCGCATTCATATTGTAGTCACAATTTGAGTTTAGGTATAAGATTCCTAAGAAATCAACGACATAGATATGACGATATAGACGACTATTAGATAATTATATGTTGTTGATTATAACTACATTAGACGTTGATTATAACGACATATAACTATTGAATGATAATAGATAACTGTTGTTATAATAATGATATTATGGTTGGTGCTTCCCATGGTCAAAATGACAAATCACCGGAAAATAACTTAGGATTAACTATTATTTTTACCTTTAATAGTTTTTCAAATGCTTATTGCTTGCATATCATCGTAACAGAAAACAACATTTAAACTTAACGGAACCCAAACGGAAATATTTTGACTGCCGAATAACAAAAAGAAGATACTCCGATTCCTCTTTCGGCCACCTGCAGGGGGAACCGCCCGCGCAGCCTCACAAAAGGAGCACTCAGAGCTCAGGGCGTTGTCTTGTCGCGCTAATGGCCCCCTATTGACACTCTTGTGTATCAATAATTGTGGAAAGGGGCTTCAAAGCAAGGGCGGCATTGGTATACATTTTTCATTTTTATGAAGAAATAATGATCGGGTCTGACGACGGGCAT
This sequence comes from Hesperophylax magnus, assembly GCA_026573805.1. NCBI lineage: Eukaryota > Metazoa > Arthropoda > Insecta > Trichoptera > Limnephilidae > Hesperophylax > Hesperophylax magnus. The sequence continues at coordinate 3,354,507 of JAIUSX010000071.1, forward strand.
AATCGAAACATTAGCATCGTGATCGTGATAATCGAAAAATTATGATAATCCGAACGTCATGATGAAATTATTATATCATCATCATATGGTTTAATCGATTGGTCACCCCGGTGATAAAAACGTAGGAAGCGGCACATCATTTTAAAGAGCACACATTCGAATGTTATACAATAGTTAACCAAAACACCATGTTTTTTCATTACAAGCAACGCATCAATTCTGAATATTAAGCCAGGGCGTTACTGAGAGTATTTTCCACTCTGGAAAGTGTCGCAAGTATTACTTTTAAAATAATGTAATTCATCAAAAAATTTAATTGTTCCCAATAAAATGAACGAATAAAGGAGTAATTAAGTGTCCTTTTCAAATGTAGGAGTTTTTTATATACTCTTAGAAGGCTAAATCATATCTTTTCAATCGAAATCGACATAGAGTCTGCATTTACGGTAACCTTTTATATTCTTTGGTTCTATAAATTTGGCAAATCCGTTCTCTCAGGCTCTACATAAATTCCACACAAGTGTGATCTATACCAGTGCTCCGCAACCTTTTCTCAATTACGACTCACCAAAATTCTTCCTAGGATTCCTCGTCACACCAAAAGCTAAAATATATAGGTATTAAATTGATAAACAAATTTTACAATTTTTTTTTTTGTTTTTTATTTGAAAAGTATACATATATATAACTATAACATATTTATTTTACGCAATCTTAATAATTATTATAAAATAATCATAAATTAAAGTGATACCTTCACTTGTTTCAATGAACACAGAAGTTTTGTATTCGGCTGGATTTTTGACAGCGCAACCCGAAGTTCTTGGTCAAGACCTTTTAAGCATGATCGCTTATCATTTTTAATTAATACATGCGTTGAAAAACTTCGCTCACATAAATATGTCGTTGAAAATGGAAGTAGTGTTAAGATTGCTTTGTCGGAAATGCGATGATGTTCTTTTTAATGTAAATCCAGAAGACATCTAATGGAACTTCGGAGAAGTGAAGTTTTAAAGTCATGTCATTATTTAAATCTGTAAATTCTTCTCGAATTTGCAGAGGCAGTGCTTCCGTAGAATTTATTGCATTGGTTACAAAAGGATTTCGAATCCAATCGTATTGTTCCGTATCAATGGAATAAAAATACTGGTCAAATTTCTGCTGAAGCATACTTAAATGTTGTTGGACCAGATCCAAAATTAATTGTTTGTTTTCAATTGTATGGTTGGTCTTTTGCCAAAGTTCGAGTTTTTTTTCAAACCTTGTAATTTGTCGGAGCTCGTCAATATATTCTCATTTGGACCTTGCATTTTTTATTTAAGTTCATTCGAGTGCTCGAATATATCAGCCATGTATGCAAGTTTTGCTATCCAGTTATCATCATCGAGGTTCAACTTTGAAACTCATGCACCTCGTGACGAAGCTCAAACAATCTAGCGAAAACTTTGCCTCGGGATAGCCAACGAATTTCAGTATAAAACAATAAGGATTCATTTTCGGCCTTCATTTCAGAACAGAATATTCCAAAGATTCTATACTACATTTTGAAAAGTAGACAATATTATGAAAAACTATTTGTCATTGTGTATTAAATACATAATAAAATATCAAATACATTGAATTTGAACGCGGCACACCTGTATTCAGCTCACAGCACACCAGTGTGCCACAGCACTTCACTGGTTTTATGATTCCTTTAAAAGGTCTATTGGGAACTCTAATGTGAATATTACTTAGACAATGAGTGGTATCAATCTTGCTGTGAATAATTTTATATTGCATATGTCAGTAGTTTGTCTTCTTTTTTCTAATGTAACAAAATTAAAGTATTGTAGTCGTTCCTCATAAATATATTTTGAGATGTGTAAATCATACATAAATTTCGAATCAAGAGTAATGTAGATCTATTGTGGCAGTAAATAGTAACCTTGTAAGTATGAATGGAATATGAATAATCCTGTCAACATCTGTTTCAAATTAAGAGTAATGCCCATAAGAGATGGCAGTAAGTAGTAAATACTTTAACCTTGTAAGTATGAATGGAATATGGATAATCCTGTCAACATCTGTTTCAAATTAAGAGTAATGCCCATATCTCTTATGGCAGTAAGTAGTAACTACTTTCAATTTGTAAGTATGAATGGAATATGGATAATCCTGTCAACATCTGTTTCAAATTAAGAGTAATGCCCATATCTCTTATGGCAGTAAGTAGTAACTACTTTAAACTTGTAAGTATGAATGGAATATGGATAATCCTGTCAACATCTGTTTCAAATTAAGAGTAATGCCCATATCTTTTATGGCAGTGAGTAGTAACTTGTTTCAACTTGTAATTATTAATGAAATATGCAAAATCCTTTCAATATCTGTTTCGATTGTAAGTTAATACAACATTAAAAATAACATATCATTTTGACTACACCAGTTATTAATCGTATCGAGGTCACTTTGAAGCGATTTAAAATGAATTACCTCTACATGATCGTTTGCAAGTTTGCATTGCTGTGTTCAATATCCGGATGCAGACATAGATCTGTACAATTAGAAGCGCTATTGTAAATGTGTCCTACTATTAGAACTTAGATCGGATTCGGTAGTTTTTGTTAGAGACTTGGAAGCGTTGGAGGTCAGTTGGAGGTAAAAAAGTAGAACCTATTTTTTTCGCTTCTCATCTAAATATAATACATTATAGTAATATGTAAAGCTTAATTATTAAGGATTCTGACTTAAATTAAAATTTTCCTCTTTCTAATAACACGCATTTTCAACTATTTGATAGGATCGCAACTAATATAATATCTAAATTCATGTTTGTTTTGCCGTTTTTAAACATTTTCAAGTAAATCCCAATGTGGCCCTGCTATATAACTCTTGATACTAATGTATCGTAGCTAGGTACCTAGGTAGTTTAGAAATGTACTATTTATAGAAGGTAGGAACTTAGTAAAGCAGGCATTGTCGAGCAAATAATAACTGTACCCGATAAGCATACGGGTGTAGGTCCAAGTTTTGGGGGAATAATTCTCTCAATAACCACGTTCATGATTTGATTGTGGCAGAGATTTTAGCTCCACTCTGTAGGCCCCCAGTAAAAATAATCCCTCAGGGCCTATGTCATCTTTGGGGATGCTGTGTGGAGGGTATTTTTAGGGAAAGGAAGTTCTGGGAAGGAAAAAAGGTATGAGCGATGGGTAGGAATCAATGTATGCAGGAGTGATGGACGTATGAATCCATCCTTGCCAGTGCAGTGCAAGGCGATAGATAGGTCGACAGGGAGTCCGGCTGGAGAAATCAAAAAGTCTACTTCAACCAGTCTCTCCCGATCCAACCCGCCAAGCAGTAGGTGGGCAAACGCACCCGCTTCCAAAACCTAGAAAAACCTCTCCCCCATGAACCCGAGCACCCCTGCAAAGTCACCAAACGTAACGAACCACTTGGGGTGACCTATGGCAGGATCCAATAAATGGTTCCCAGGGCGGCGGTACTCATGCCCGGCCAAATTGAGATGCAAGTCCTAAAGATTTATTGGAGATTTCAATTTATAAAAAGATGCAACAAACATAACACCTTAAAATCATAAGGATGCAAGTCCTTACGCGACTGCGCTTCTATAGATAAAACGCGTCTAGTCCACTAAATGAAAGTTCTGGAAAGCTGAAAGTTGGGGTTTGATGTCGACAACTCTATCTTGGCAAACACTCCCTACTTGATTCACATTCACGTATTGTCAGCACCAGAGATGTGCAAAATGGGTACCCAAAACCATTTGAAATGCAAATGGAAATGGGTCAAAACTTTTCCATTTGAAAATGCAAAATGGTTTTTAGAAAAGCATTTCAAATGCAAAATGCAAAATACCTATTTTCATAATGCATTGAAAATGCAAAATGGTTTCTCAGGTCAAACAATTAAAATCATTATAGAATTTTTAAACAATTTTGTCATTTAATAATGGACATCAGTTTAGAACAAACATATTACATGATGGTAAATCGAAAAACACCACGACTGCAGATTATTAAACCACAAAAAATTTGCGCGGGACTAATGTTGCCAACGTAAAAACATAGAAACTGCTATGTAACATTTTATTACAGCGTCATGGCCATGTTCAGTATTTTTTGTAATGGTATCACTCAATTGCCAGGGCTCCTATCAGGGAGCAACTTGACAAATGTAAATTATCTCTCATAGCGAGGTTGAGGACCGACTGATATTTGGGGCTTATGAAAAAAAGATGAGTGGAAAAAGTAGGAAGAATGTTGCAAAAAAGCGTTTAAAATGGAAAATTCATTGAGAAAAACATTTAAAATGCAAAATGGTTTTTAGAAAAGCATTTAAAATGCAAAATGGAAAATACCCATTTTGCATTTTGCATTTCCATTTGAAATGGATTTATTTGAAATAAAGCACATCTCTGGTCAGCACCCACCTAATAATATTACGAGTTACAAAAAAATCTTAATATTGTTTACAACTTAAAAAAATATTATAAAAGCAAGTGCCTTGTAAAAATTAATTATTCAATTCCCATAAACACCCTTTCAATATTTTTTATGTAAAATGTGCTCACTTCTTAACCCAAATTGATTGAATTCATACACTATTTTTTCCATTGATTTATCTTGATATTTGTGGAAATTCGTCTCTCCTCAACATTTCGTGTTTTGGACTTGCATCCGTATGTTCCTTGGGTACAGATCAATGATTTTTGCTATCAATGTTCTATTAATTTTACTCCTTTAGTAGATAAAAAAATAATAATAAATAAATAATATTTGTTTGAAATGCCAAATGGGTGTTTTCAAATGTCCCGTGTTGAAATTATATCGATTACCTATTGAATAGATCTTTTGTTTAACTTAATCTTTAATTTTGGTATTCGTACATATTCTAATATATATTTTTATTTATATTCTAATTTTATTTTTTTGTTTTCATTCTATCTTCATGTTGTATAGTTGTTGATAAAGTTAGTATATTTTCTCAAGACCGGCGGAATGTATTGAAACACTTTTATGGCTATCCCAACAATCCGGTTCCTAACTAAATATCCCTCTCTCTTGTTTTTATTCTATTTTCTGAAGATCTTACCATTGAAAAAAGCTAGTAAGAAGATTTGAAAAATAGAAGTAATGTCATTTGTTTTTTCGATGTTATTTTCGTCATTGTTGCATATCGTTGCATATTTGTCGCCCCCTCGTAATAACTATCGAAAAACAGTACATATCAACCCCAATCATCATACAGAGTGTTTGCATATTGCAACTAAAATGTATATTATGATGTATATTGTACATTGATTTCTAAGTTTTTTTATTCTCACTAGGCTAGCCTGTGTTGAGGCAGAATTTTTCAAGTTACTTCCTAATACCTTTGAATATACCTATACTTGTATTAAGATGTATTCGCTCAATACTGTGGTTATTTCAATTTGGGTAAATGCACCGGTAAAGGCCCTATTCCTATTGATCCAAGTTTTTACATTGTATTTGATTTTTTTTGTGAATCACATTGTTTTATATTGTCTGGAAGAATGTTGTAGAGTCTTGTCGCAGAGTATTTAAAGTTTCGTTCACCAAAAGTATTATGCGTTTTCGGTATTTGTAGTAAGTTTTTGTTGTTGCTTCGAGTACATTGTGTATTAAACTAGTGTCGTGTGTGATACAAAAACCGTTCGTATTGTGAAACAATACTAAATGTACATATATAAACAATAGTGCCCACAGAACATTCAAGACCAACATCAGAACTTCCAATTAAAGCAACAACATTCACAAGGTAATGGCCTCCTTTCACGTTTTGGTGCCACACACCGTTATTTGTTGGGGCTGCAGATGAAGGCGTCGAAAGGTTACGTCTCCTAGATACGCTTTGGCTAAAGGTATTCTATCTTTTTAATCTGTAACTTTAGAGTAACACTATCTTACCAACAACCACCGAAGAAGAGTAAAGTCATGCAACACTAGTTATCTTACCAACAACCACTGAAGAAGAGTAAAGTCATGCAACACTAGTTATCTTACCAACAACCACTGAAGAAGAGTAAAGTCATGCAACACTAGTTATCTTACCAACAACCACCGAAGAAGAGTAAAGTCATGCAACACTAGTTATCTTACCAACAACCACTGAAGAAGAGTAAAGTCATGCAACACTAGTTATCTTACCAACAACCACTGAAGAAGAGTAAAGTCATGCAACACTAGTTATCTTACCAACAACCACCGAAGAAGAGTAAAGTCATGCAACACTAGTTATCTTACCAACAACCACTGAAGAAGAGTAAAGTCATGCAACACTAGTTATCTTACCAACAACCACTGAAGAAGAGTAAAGTCATGCAACACTAGTTATCTTACCAACAACCACTGAAGAAGAGTAAAGTCATGCAACACTAGTTATCTTACCAACAACCACCGAAGAAGAGTAAAGTCATGCAACACTAGTTATCTTACCAACAACCACTGAAGAAGAGTAAAGTCATGCAACACTAGTTATCTTACCAACAACCACCGAAGAAGAGTAAAGTCATGCAACACTAGTTATCTTACCAACAACCACGGAAGAAGAGGAATGTCATGCATCGTCAATATCAAGGTAAGGAAGATATTTGACTAGCAGATTTTGAGCAAATGGACATGCCAATGTCAAAACTAGCTACCCACACAATTGATAATGATAAATAAATTTGAATGGAAGCCACATGGAAATGTCATTCATGAAATAGATAGATTAATCTAACAAAATAATACAGAGCTCCAAAAAAAAACTCAACGTTCATTAGGCTCGTCCTGACTCCCATAGGTGTGCAACGCATGACCTAGAAGAGTGCAAACAATTATCGATCAATATATGAACATTGATGGAACAGCCCGAAAATAAATATGATAGCCTCACAATTATTACTGATTTCATACACTTGGTTTTGCTCTTTTTCTTAGGATGTTTCAGGTGTATGTGATAGTAAATTAAGATTATGTGTAACTTGGTGAGAAGTTTATAGTTCGTTCCTGATGGCAACTGATGCTTAATAGAGCATCAGAAGAAGAGTAATCAGCTTAATTATTGTGGCACAGGAGGGGATATAAAAATCACAAATCAAAAACGATTATTGTTTTATTTAAAAAAAAACTTTATTTATAAAAACATACATAGGAAAATATTTTGCTACACCTATTGATTACAAGATTGACGATTTCTAAAACTATAACATTAGGTTTCACAAAACTTAACTTACAGGCAAATCATTTCAAAGAGGACATGTTTGAATGTATTTGTGCAGACCGATGGTATCGAAAGTTTCAAAAAAGTTTTTCAAACTAGTTTGGAACACCCGCCCGCAATACCCTCTTACCTCGCAAATGCCCAGAGATACTGGGTGCCTAGCGACGTTTATCAATTATTATATTTATTGAAAACTAGCTGTACCCTGCCATGCGTTGCTGTGGCTCTGTCTGTCTGTGCAAATAGAAAAACAATAATGCGTGTTGCTTCTACATGCAACATATGGCGATGATAAAAAAAAAGAAAAGATTTTTACCTCTGAAGGGTGACATCTACATAATATGGTTATATAAAAACACATGTGTATTCGAATGCAACGTTGTGTCAAAATTTCAAAGCAATGTGAAGAAATTTCGGAGATTTAAGATTTTGAACAAACGTTAATATTTATATTTATGTAGATATAACAATTGAATTAAAAATAATTATTTCCATCTAGCATCAGCTTTCAAGTACTTCCTTGTAAAATTAAACCGTTTAAATTTTAATTAAAATTAAACCGTTTAAAAAATTTCGACGGCCGGCATAGTCCAGTGGTAACGCATTGGACTGCCATTCCGAAGGTCGCGGGTTCGAACCCGGCGTGCGCAAATAAATTTTATTTGATTAATTTGTGTTATTTCACAATTAATTAATTAAAATAATATATATTAGGTATATTTGCGGCACGTTCCAGAGTGGAAGATACTACCAGTATCGCCCTGGTGTAAGACCACCATTCAGAATTGAAACGTTGCTCCAAATGGCTTTAGCCGTGTTTAGTGACTAGATCTGAATAGCCAGGTACTTCCCCACCTTCCTCTTTCCCTTCCCCACTTACCTTCAGCCTCACAACATCCCCCAATTGGGGATGCCATAGTCTCACTGGCTCCAGACGGGAGCAGTTGGGACTCTTGTGAGGTATTCACTATAAAAAATTAAAAAAAAAAAAAAATTAGCAATTGTACGTATTGTCACTTCATAATGTCCATAGCAACCCTTAGGAGCCAGAGCCCTGCAATTGCAGTGTTGAATAATTTTGCATTTGGATATTACTTCTACAGGGTTTGTTTAACACAAAAATAAAAATGTCGCTTTATCATGTACATAATATAGTCTTCATGTTGGCCTTAACAAAAATGTATTTTTATTTATTGAATATTTTTGCCGGCTCCTAGGGGTTAATTTATAATTAATAAGTTTTTGTTAACTGTATGATAAAGGATATACCTATAAGATACACCCTTCATATTTTATTTGTACAAAAAGATTATTTAAATTTGTATTTAAACGTCAAGCTTTAATAATAAAATAACACAAATAATCACTCTTTTTTTATCCATCCAGTATACCACTACACAGGCAAGGGTCTCTTTAAAATGATTTACCTGCACATTTATTTATTTATCCTATATAAATCAACTAAAAATATAATAAAAAAAAATTGTTAAAATAATTTATAAAAGCTGCATATTGCACACAGTAAAGTTTGTGATGCAAATAAAAAATAACGCTGTGCAAAAAGTGCAATAAAAAATTCTCAAATATCTAACATTGAGGATTTAATGAGATTGTGTGATGTTGATCGCTATTGCTAACATTAAACCTATTTTCAAACCCTGTTAAAAAACACAACATTAAATGCTTCTGTAGAGAATGCAGTGATGAGTCTATTATGGTGACACTCCAAAAATGGCACTTGAGTTTGACCAAGAGCATGTTACCTCATTAGGCATTTGTTCTTGTCAGTCAAACTGACATCAGTTGATTAAAAACTCAGTAAAAAAAAAATTGCACTGTGAAAAAAGTTATTTTATCAGTGAGTCCAGATACGAGTCCAGTGGTGATAGTGAGGTGACACTTGGCTCCAAGAGTGGGAAGATAAACTGACATCTTCAAAAAATACTTTAAATGGGCTGCAATGGGATTCCAGATCTATTCAATTCTACTTCAATTTTATCCGTAGTGTATAAAAATAAAGTATCTATTTAAAAACAGTAAATAATTAGAAAACTTTTTTGTACATACACCTAATAATCTCAAATTTTCTATAAAAATAATGGTAGGTTATAATTAGTATTTAACGGAGAGACGATAGATAACACAACCATCTAAAAAAACATCTATTAAACCATTTTATTATTTCAATTACTCAAAGTGAGAATCAGTAAGAATCCTCACTTCCCTGTATCCCATTAATATCAGTACAAATGTTTAAAGAAATGAACTAATTACACAGCCTTAATGCACACTTACATATTTATTACTACATATTTTATTTGATATTATGTAAATACAGATTTTTCTTCTAAATTAACAGTAACTACATTTATTTATTAATCGGAAAACAATATCAGTTTTCCCAAGTGTGTATAAATTCTAAAATAAAAGTAGTGATCAAAAAATAATTGGTAAACAAGGCTATCATAAAAACATTTTTCTCAACATTGCTTATGAATTTACAATAATAAAGAACTCCAGTGAAAAATATTATGGCTTAAAAATATATATACATATAGATAAACAAATGCTAATTCTCAATATAAATAAGTTTTATTATACAGGGTGTTAAGTGACGATCTTGACTTACTTTTAGCGATTCAACATTATTTGGAGTAAAGAATGACTTTTTAAAATTTTATTTTTTCAAAAATAAATGATTTTTTTTTATTCCACATGTCGTCACTGGTAACAGCCCAACCCCTCTTATCGATCCTAGCTGTCCAATTCCTACTGCTTTTCTATGTTTTTTGCAGAAACAAAAATTCAAAATGTTACTGGAGACAAACAATGTCAGAAATCACTGGTTAAAGTAAGTCAAGTATGTACCTTTACACCCTGTATATGAGGCCGCGAGAAACAGAGTGGTCAATCTGAAATTTTGTCAAAATAGACTTCTTGGCCTAAAAGGGTTCTTTGTGTTGTAATCCATGATGCCGGTGAACTAAAAATCATACTCTAAATAATAGATGGCAGTATTGTTATAAAATCGAAGTGCAACATTAGCCTATGTATTATCGTCTAAAAGTCGTTGTTTTGAAAAGCGACCACTCTGGTTCTCGCGGCCTCATATTTCAATTATATACATACAATTAATAAATCTTTCTGATGTTATATGAGTATTCGCGAGTACATAGTTCATTCTGGTTTTGTGTTGATTTTGTTTTGTTCTATAATAAGCATATATTTATCCTTTTTGGTTTTGGTGAAATTCAAATCCTTATTGATTACGCTTATGGCTAATAAAATATGAAGTAAAATAATCGAGCTATCTAACAAATTTAAAGTCTTACATAGAAAGTGAGATTCAACAACAGGTGCATAAAATGAGTTGAACAAATATTTATCATATAATCAAAGCACAATGTGATTGTCCACAAACCCCCTAATTTATAAATGCGGTATAAATATAATATAACGCCCTTATTTATAAACACGGCATAAGGTCAGAACAGTGAAAAATAAGTGATGAACAAATCATACAGAAAAGATAAAATCTAAGTTGTTAACAATACAATTATATACATACATTCTTGAGAGCTACGAAACTCATTTAAAAATTTGATTTGTAATTCCACACTTTGGAACAATGGAAAAACTCATTGGATATTAATTTAAGTATATAATAGCAGCTTCACATATTAGGTTACGTACATATAAAGATGACAAAATTTCCACGAGAGGAGCCACGACTTATGTGAAAGGAACGAAGCAACCGCAAATGACACGAAATGCTGCTTGCGGTTGCTTTGTTCTTTTCCCGTAATTTGTAGCTCAGCTCGCGGAAATTTCGTCCTGTTTATACGTACCCTTACATGTCTTCACTTGCTTTCTGTAATTTACAAAATTGTATCCTAAAATAGATGTTTTCAATAATATTCATCCCTCCTGTGAATATAACCCAAGATGTTCTATTATTAAATGGTTATGTAGCTACGATAATTCATTGTTCGAGTCAATACTTTGGAATCGTTTCATTCATTTTTAGATTACATTCATATAATATGTAACAGTAAATTTTCGTAGCTACATATTGCATTACTTACAACATTTTTACTACTTGAGCAATTCGGTTACAGCATTTAGTACCGCGGAATGATTCGGAATATTTATTCAGTACATAGTGATTATGAGTTTAAATTATTGCTTTACGAGTAATAGATGAGATTCATCATAGCCATTCCGATTTGTAATACCAGAAGTAAATAAATCATTGAACGGTTTTTAACTCTGTACAAAGTCCCAGGAGTTGAGATTGGTACTGGAGCAGATTTGCATCACAATTGGAGATTCCCGAAGCTTCTCATTCACCCCGAGGCAAGTGCCCGCCGCGGAGTTATACACCGGAGATCCATTCTGTAAACATTAATTTTATGTTATACTAGAAGACATAGCATGGTCAAGTGAACCAAAAACTTGAGTGGGGCCATGTTAAGAATCAGAATAACAGAAAGATATGTATGAATGTGAATGACGTAAGAAGGGGGTGCGAAGATCGAGTTGTTTGGCAGTCCATCCTCTCTGCCTACCCCTGAGGAAATGACCAACTGAAAACAGCTGCATTGAGCTGGCAATTCCAGACAAAATTTGTTCAAGTTTCACGATACCTGAGCACCCCGTTTGAAAATTTTTGATATTCAGAATTACAGATCTCTGTTGTGTTTTGTACTGTACACACAAATTATTTGCTTTGTCTCTAAGTTAATGATCTGGTTGGATAAAATGAACTCTCGCTTCGTTTATAACTACTTAATGAATAATGAATTAGAAACCTTAGCTTTGTGGCGCCACTCCTGGGTTCCGGCCATCTCGTGACACTTGGAGAGGAACACTTTCCCGTTGCCACCAGGAGACGCCTCCAGGCACAGCATCCGGCCCAGCACCAGCTCGTGGAGAACACTCTCATACCAAATCTGTTAACAATAGTCATGTTGATTATTTCTCTGACAATGTTTGCAATATGTTACATAAATGTAATCACAGGACAACTGGGTTTGAACCAGAGGAGATGCCTCAAAGCATGTACCTACCTAGGGCTAAAATTGCTGATATAGAAAACATTGTGAAACAACTTAAAAGCTCTTCTCCTGGAATCGATAATATCAGAATGAGCGATATTAAAAAACATATATTAACATTAGGTCCAATTATAACCCATTTTGTAAACAGAATCTTATTTGAAGCAAAAATTCCAGATGATTTAAAATGTAGTATTATCAGACCCATTTATAAAGGAGGTGATCACACCATTTTGGGTAATTATAGACCAATCAGTATTTTGCCATCACTCGAAAAAATTCTTGAAAAATACATTCAAATTAAATTAATAAAATATTTGGAAGATTTTTCTATTATTGATACTAACCAATATGGATTCCAAAAAAAAAAGGGCACTGAAGTGCTACTTCAAAAGTTTGCCAGCTTGATAAATAATAATTTAAATAATAAACATCATGTATTAGTCTTATTTATAGATTATTCCAAGGCATTTGACACTATTAACCATAAAAAATTGTTGAAAATACTAGAAATCATAGGAATAAGAGGGAAACTTCTAAAACTATTTGAAAATTATTTGAACAACAGGTGCATGCAAATAAAGCTTTTGAACACATTAAGTAAAAAAAGAAAAATCTTAGCAGGTGTACCTCAAGGTTCCATATTAGGTCCTATTTTATATATAATTTATGTATCTTTTATTAAATTTATTTTTAAACATGTAAAACACTTTGTGTACGCGGATGATACTGCATTGGTGTTTTCTTGCAGTAATTTGCAATTATGTATTGAACTTTTACAAAAAGATTACATTGAACTTTTAAAATGGTCTCACGACTCTGGCCTAATCATAAATGCAAAAAAAACTAAATTGATACACATTAGATCACCAAATGCCAAGGTAAATACTATTATACCCGAAATTAAAACACACAATTCAGATTGCCTACATGTTGGTATCCCTGCGCTGTGTACATGTGAAAATATTGAACTGGTTAAAAAATATGTTTATTTAGGTGTTATTATTGATTGTTTTTTCAAATGGGATTTACAGATTAATAAAGTCTGTGAACGACTGAGATCTATTATTAGTAGATTATATAAATTAAAATTTTATGTTCCAATATGCACACTTCGAATAATTTATTTATCACTAGCTGAATCTATCATAAGGTATGGAATTACAGCTTGGGGATTTTCCTCTAAAACAAATATAAATCATGTTCAATCAGTTCAAAATTCTCTTGTTAAATTATTAGCTCATAAAAGTTTATATGAACAAAGGCATAATGTTCCATACCTTTATCAAAATCTGAAAATCCTCTCGGTAAGAGCAATTATGTGGTATAAAATAATTTTTCAGCACATAAATAGCCCTATGTACATAAATAGACTGGAACACACTTACAATACTCGTTTTACATTAAATGAAGGACTAATCGTACCAAAGCATGTAAACAAATATGGACAAAGAACGCTAGACTACATGATACCAAATTGTTTAAATATGTTACCTGCAGAAATCAAAAAATGTACAAATATAAAAAGAAATTTTTTGTTGAAAAATTGGCTAGCTGAAAGAAATAGTTTGTACTAGACTCTAATACAAACTATTTCTAACTGCATACGCTTTAATTGTTTTTTGTTTTTATTTTTATTGTATTACACCTCTCATGATATGAATGTATACATTTGATATAATCTGTTTAATTTAAAAGCACCCAATGACAAACTACTTTAAAGTAGTTTATTGGGACTTTTTGATTTTTGTATATTATTTTGATATTTAATAAAAAAAAAAAAAAAAAAAAACCACACATTTTATTTTATCTTTTTACGCGAAACCGCACAAGTGGTTCCCATCTGCTCCCAACTGTCTGGAGCCAGTGAGACTAAGGCATCTTTAATCGGGTTATGTTGTGAAGCTGAAGGCAGGGGGGAGGGAAAGGAGATGGGGAAGAAGGTGGGGAAGTACTTGGCTATTCAGATCAGGTCACCAAACATGGCCAAAGTCATTTCAAGCAACATTTCAATTCTGAATGGTAGTCTTTAACGTGTCGCAAATATACTATAAATTATTTTAAATGTGTAATTTGTGAAATTGACTGAAAAAGACACAAATTAATCAAATAAAATTTACTAGCACATGCCGGGATTTGAACCTGCGACCTCCAGCTTGCTAGTCGAGAGCCTTACCATTAGACCACGGTGACTAAAATAAATAACCGGCGGGTATATCATACACATTTCCCAAGGTCAGTTAACCGGTAAGTACATAATAGTGTTAGTTTTGTACTGGAAACATCCTTTACCTGACTCTGAACACGCAGACAAGTTGCAAGCATCAGTCCTCCATTTTTAGTTTTGATGTCTTTCACTGACTGAATGCAAAGGTTGGTACCTGTGAGCCTTAATTGATAGCTGTCTGTGTAGTTGCGCTGTCTGAAACATTAAATTATGAAAATCCATCCATCCAACATGGAAATTTTTTTTTAGGAAAAAATACAAATAAATTCATAAAAAATAAAAATAAATGACATTGAGGGAGAATTCGCCTGTATCCTAAACAATTTATCACAATGATTAATTATAAATAGCTCAAGCAAAAGGCAAGTATGTTTGTATTTCTAAATGACATGCCAATAAAGTTACCTTGAATGCCACGGTTGGTACTTATTTCTCTGTGGATCCGACAAGGAGTTAAGTTTTTCTTTAGCCCTTGTTTCAGAATCCGTATCCAAAACAAGTTCCGGATAAACATTGTCCAAATACCACTGGAAAGACTGACAGTTAAGATTTTTCCGCAACTGGATACGTTCAGATATATTTCCATAGTTGATGTTGGCAGCAGTGGGAACTTTCTTCAAGTAATTATCCTAAAACAAAGCAAAAAAATTAATGCAAAATGATGAAATAAAAAAAAAAGAATTTCACATAACGCATAACAGACATTTTTGAATCGCAAAACATGGTAACATAATAATAATAATAAATAGGTATTGTAAAAAATACGGAAAAATAGTTTCGCCAATAAAATTACCTACGCGCGACAAAGACCGAAAACAAGATAACATAATAAGGCACTTATACCTCCTCCTATTCTTTCGCATATATTACGTAATACATAATTATTTACTTTTTATTATTTACATAATTTATTAATTTTAATACTTTGAGCAATGACTCAATTTATGTTTAGTGGAAAAAAATTATGGAAAGACGGCATCTTTTAATTTCCTTAAATTTCTTGACGAGAAGAAACTAGAAGCCTCTAAAACGGCAAAACAAAATAGTCTGCTTTATAATATTTCCACATCCAAATTGTTTAGAGCGAAATACATTGTGCTTTGGCAACCCAAGTCATACCACATAAGAATCCATCCAAACATAAGCCAAGCGAAGGGAGTTATGAAGCATAGAGTCTGTTCCGTCGGTAGAGTGGTAAGGTCTCCTCTTCCTGAATACATGACCAACACGACTGCAGGGAATTATCTCCAAAGAACCTCCACACATCCAAATCTATAATGGGAACAGACACATCAATACAATGATGATTATTTTTTCAAGATAATAGGATATTTTCACTGTTGTTTTTAATCTCTAACGAAATTATGAAAAAAATTATGATAATGAAGGCATTTTTATATTATATTATATATTATATATATTATATGGTGAATACATTTTCTGTAACGATTTAAAATGTGCCAATTTCTATTTGCCAAAAAATGTTTTTATTCGTTAATTCAGTGGCGTTGATGTCACGCCGGGCGACTTTGATGACAGCCATCTTACCAGACATTGGCGTTTTCTTTGTCATAATGACGCTGTAGCCAGTTGGAATGTTTGGTTTTAGATTGTTTTTAAGATGAATGAAAATTACTCATTTTAGTACAATGGTCAGAGTTAGAAAAATAAATTTCAAATCGTTCCAAACATTTTTAACGATATTCAAATTTTGCGAAAATACACCATATATGACAAATCCATTGAGAAAACGAACATCAATGTTTCCTTTGTGATATTAGAGTTTTTCAGTTCAAAATACAAACATGTATGTAGCTAGCGTGTAAAAAAATAAATATATTTTCCAGTGGAGTTCTTACCCTAAATGACATTTCAATATTTTCTCCTCCCCAAGTGTCCATTCCTGAATCATAGGTTCCCATGGCATCAAAGTATCCCTTGTATATAGCAAATAGTCCTCCAGCCATTGTAGGTGTTTTCATTGGCTTAATGAAATCTGGTATGGCTGAAACATTCAATTCATTGGCTTAATGAAATCTGGTATTGCTGAAACATTCAATTTATAGCATTCAATTCATTGGCTTAATGAAATCTGGTATGGCTGATACATTCAATTCACAGCATTCAATTCATTGGCTTAATGAAATCTGGCATGGCTGAAACATTCAATTCATAGCATCAGAGTTTTAAGAAGTTGTTAAAAATTCGCAATGTATTAATATTTACATTTAGATAAGAATAAAATATATGATAATAATTAACTCACTTTGTAGAAAGTCTTTAGGAATGTTATCCCATTTGAAGTGGAGTCCCCAATTGAAGCCCCCACGAACCAGCGGACTGGCCGTGTACTCAAATGTGTCCGCGTTGATGACATCGATGATGGGGATGACCACCCTGCTGGAGTAGGGCTGTGAGGAGTTCAATCCCTCGGACAGTCGCTGCAGCAGAGGTTCCAGCCAATTGACATTCACCTCGATGTGTGAATCCAAAAATACCATCACCTAAATGGACAACAAGCTTTGATTGGGTTTCTTGTTCTACAAGCAAAGGCAAAGGATATTGGGCAATTATAATATTAGTAGTTGTGCAAACAGTAGACTTGACAGCTCGCAACAGTCGCAACGCTCATGCGCTCTGGTGGAATAAAAAGGTACTATGGAAAACGGCTACTATCTTGACAGGAATGACCAGATTTTGACCAAAGTCGTCAAGTAAAAAACAGGACTTCGCTACGCTCAGTAAATTATGTATTTTAAAATAGATTGACGTGATGACTTTTCGGGAAAAAAAATCAAACGAGGGTTGAAATAGAAATATTCTGAAGACAGAAAATTACCACTGTTCCAAACTAAAACTAGATTATAACATTGAACCTGAAATTGCAAATAGATATTTGTTATCTATAAGATTTACAATGACAAAAGAATCTTACTTTTGCTCGGCTATTTTCCGCACCAAAAAGTCTAGCGCGAATGAGTCCTTCCCTTCTATGCGTCTTCAACACTTTGATTGGCACTGGTCTGTAGTTTCTATTAGTGTCAAAGCTACTAGGAGCTTTATACAGTTTTTCCACATAATCAGCAACATCAGTGTGTAAATTCTTGGTGTCGCTGTAGTCATCCACCAGCACTATTTCCTCGAGCAACGAGCGAGGGGTTCTCTCGAGGATTGAATGAACAGATCGGATGAGGGTGTGAAAGTGTTCATTGTAGAAACAGATGATGATTGATACACTCGGCAGCGTTCCTGTGTATGTTTTATTCTTACATCTATAAAACAGGATTTAAATTGAATAGCATTAAAATGAATAAGCATGTTAAAGATAGTTCCACTAACTGAGTAATTTAATACAATGATTTTCAGTCTGGAAATGCAATTTCATGATGGCAAAGCTTAAGTATGATGACAGGCGAAGAAGTAAATAAATATTGTACATATGCAAATAAAACACAAATGTGTTTACCTAATATCATCGAAAAATTAAAAATACCACCCACATGACAAAAATCTAATTGTGCAGGAGAGACAAAAACTTTTAAGGAATATCAACGTGCCGTGGCAAGTCAAAACTATTTTGTGATGGGAGTATTAGGGATAGGTAGTGTTGGGTTTTAAGGTCACTTCAATAAAGAAGCACTCCGGGTTTGTACACTGGTAAAAATTATATGATTATGCACTTTTTAATTTTTACCCAGTTTAAGAACGGCTCGGTCCCCCGTCTAATTTTACAGAAAGCTGCCTTGTTCCACTAACTAATACAATAACTAAGCATTGACAGACATTGACAGTCCTACCTTATCAACAGAGAAAAACTACTTTATATGAAGAAAAAATAATCAGTGAAGGTTAAGCCTGTCGTTCCACTGGCTTGGTAATGATACGAAATCGACACAAACCGGAGGCCCTGCGGAGAAAAATCCCACAATGACTGCTCTGCAAACCATAGTGAACTTTTCTGCGCACGGTACAAAATCGACAAAAACCGGAGAATCTGCCAAGAAAGAACCCACAATTGCTGCTCAACTTTACTTTTCTGGGCACTGTTTCCGCTTTTTGTCGATTTCGTACCGTTACCATGCCAGTGGGACGACGGGTTAAGTAAGATTAGGGGGTTCAGCCGATCTTCAAATCGAATTGCAATATAGAGGGAAGTAGTAGTAACTTTTTAATCATAATTCATTGTTTTTTAACAGGCGGTATATCATTCAAAATAAAACTGATGTCGGTTGTCTGTTATTGCTCATTTGCTGCATTGCGCGACATTCAGTGGTAGTATTATGAACTAAGTATGCAGACACAGGCGGAAGTTACTTTTTCTTTAGAATTTTAGACTTTATGTCGCTTAGACAGTATTGTTTCTTAGTTGACGATATATATTATGAATTTAAATTAGACTGAATGATATTATGGTTCATAGTTATGTAAAATTAAACTGCTTTCACTCACAATTCATTGCGTGTATCAGGCAGAGATCTAGTGAATGCAATCCGTTGTGAAGCAAGAACATTGAAAGCATAGGTTTTATAGCCTTCGTCTCGCAATATTCTATCTGCATCAGTTTTGATCAATCCAAAGTTCCCATCTGAAAATCAAAGTGAAACATTTAGTGATGGGAGTTGTGAAACATAGTAAAGAACGTGCTAATATGTAATATAAATACGGGAAAAAAATTATGTAGTAATAATAATAAATCTCAAAATTCAAAAAATAATGAAGGGTAATGTTCCATGTGCAATTGTCAACATGAAACTAAAATAAACCCTGCTTCTGTCAGGCAAAAAAAACATTACATTTTAATTGAACAAAAAGCAGATTTCTTCAATTATACTTTTAACCCTTAGTGGCTTATGTGCTTCTGGAATTTATATGTGAGTGGGTAAGCGAAATTTCATTTCTTGGGATGACATTTCATCTCTAAAACATTCTGCAATGTGTTTCTTCTGAGAAGTATTTTTAAGGAGGTGCCATGCAGCATGCGCATTGAAAACAGACTTACCCATGCCATTGCTTTCATCGGGGGGCTGTTTGGTTATAGGAAATTGTTTTTTGAAATTACTTACGGTCTTGAAAGATTTCTTTTTAACATATTTCTTTTTATCAGAATAACGATCGACCGAGTTGTAGGGTATAAAATTTTCTGCAAAAAGGTATTGTATTAATTTATTTGTTTCTCAAATATCCAATATGTATTTTATATCACATATCTTCTAACTACTATATATCTAATCTTTCAAGAAAGTTAATAAAATGGAATTAAAAAAACTATTACAATTATTAGTATTACTAATTTTATAGCAAATTTTAGTAGATTACAATGTGAGGTTATGTTTGATATCTGAATCTGACAAATCGACAATGGACGGGAAAAATGGCCTACCTCAATTTATCCTAATATTTTTATAAGTGCATATTTCTCCAAACAGTTTTATTTTTATATAACATTGACTAAATAGTTTCTTCAGATAATATGTACATTTCAAAAATACAAAAAAGACATTTCCATGCGATTATATCGGAAAATATTAAAAATAATACAGTTAAAAATGTTAAATTTCTTTAGAATACTCCTTTTAGAAAGTACCTTCATTTTGTTTACAATTTTTTGACAGACTGTACTCGATCATTCTTATCAGAGTATTAAAATATAACATGGGATTACCAGGATAAATATTGTCACAAAATATAGAATGTTAGAGATTGTGAAACTATATAATCAGTGGTGTCATTCGCTAGTTCTTTTTAGCCACTAAGGACGGGTAGTTTCGCAGAATTTGAACAATTCATCAAATTTCAAAGTTGATTTTCAAGTTCTGTGAAGGTTCTATTCAAGTTCTCCTGTTATAAAATTATTGGCCAGTTTGTTTCACAAAACTGAAATGATGAATGAACTTGAAAATCAACTTTGAAATTTCATGAATTGTTCAAATTCTGTGAAACAATCCATCCTAAGGTGATTATTTGATTGAAAAATTATAGTTAAATTCTTCAGGTGATTTAATATTACAAAAAGCAAACGATTGTATATCACGCCTGAAAATATTCTCCGCGCGGGGAAGGGCTTGTTACGGCGGGGCAATATATGTGTTTCTGTATTCAAGCTTGATGAGTAATTATTGAACAATTTTTGACAGCTGCTGTTTCGAGCGTGGTGGCTTCTCAAGTGGTACATCAGGCTTGTATATGAATTCCAGTTGCGATAAATTGTAATTCACCACATTATTTTTTTTTAATATCTGGCCGAATAAATAAAACAAATTCTTCGAAATCAGTTTCCAAGACGCGGAAGAAATTACCTAACCAAATCTATCTACCATTTTCAATTTGTTATAAAAATTAAAAATTTTGCAGTCGAAGGTATGGTCAAACACGAAATCTGTGTTTCCCCTTTGGTGCAATAATTTCTGCACTCACTAAAACTGCAAGCTGTCAAAACTCATCTTGACAGTTGACAGCGAAAAACTGAGAGCACACACATCATCAGACATCTACAAAATAATGACAAAATGTCTATGGCCACATGCATATATGTTTCAACAAAGGGAGAAGACGGAAGTGGAACAAAACAAAAGTGTTTGTGCTAATGTTTGTTGTATTGTTTGTGGAAACGGTCACAGGAGACCCTGCTTTAAGAAGCTAAAGAATGATACAAAAAAACAACATTGTAGAATTGAATCGCGAGTCTAAGTTTAAACGGAATTAATAAAAATCGTTTAGCACCCATTGTCTTTGGGCATTTGATGGGAAAGAGGGGGACTGCGGGTGGCTATTCCACATTAGATTGAAATGCTTTTTTTTAACTTTCAATTCAATCAGATTACACAAAAACATTGAAACGTCTCCTCTCCTCTTTAAAATGATATATCTGTAAGCCTGTGGTACGTTTTATTTTCGATAATGTTTCGTTGGGCTAACTCTCCTCAAAAAGACTCTCCACCCATCATCCCCAGAGATGACATAGGCCCTAAGGGAAATTATTTTCCTCAGGGCTTCCTGTGCAGAGTTAAACACAAACACCAAAAGAAGTTGACAGTTCAGTGGCTGAGTTTGGGTCCCACCCAGGTATGGTGTGTTCAATTCTTCAGCTGGCTAAGTCCTACATCACACCATAAGCAACATTTTCCGCTTACTGTGGTGGTAGTAGGAGATTTTAAGGAGCTGGAACTGAACTAATCTTATTATTTTGTATTGTTCTTCAATCCATCAAGGGGGTGGACTAGACCCAGTCCCGGCATCAACTGAGGAGATAACTCCCAAATCGGCTGTTGCATAACCTGTCTGCGCCTCCCGCATCGCCATGAGCGGGTCTGAGGATTGACTGCGGGGGACTGGAGCCCTTCCGCCCTGCCTTTGGTGACCCAATGCTCACTTTTATCCCTAGGGTCTTCAGGTTCTCTCTCCCTCAATCCCAATACTTTCTTCGAGGGCTTATTCGGGAAGCTGGCTAAGGGGCGCGGACCCGAGTCTCGCTTGCGGCTGGTCCGATCGCTCCGCTCATTCTCGGCAGGACTGCCAGACGACTGCAACTTAGCTGCTTTGGCCAAGTCACAATCTCATCTTAATATTTCTCTTATAATTCCTGTTTAACTTTTTTCTCTTTACCTTAATAAAATTTTAGCAGCAACACCAATTGGCGGAGATGAGATGTAACCCAGTTATATAACTAACAATATGTACGCACTTGCATACTGCCTACTAACACTGTATGCCTGGACATTGGGGGTCTAGAATCATTTTTATAAAAAGTAGCTTCCTTTATAAAAAACATTAGTCTTGACGTGTACGGTGAAGGAGGAAACCATCTGTTTCCTTAGAATGCCGAGGGAAAGTGGTGGGCAACCTCCAAAAACAAACATCAGGCATGATTGATTTACAAAAAAAAAATTAAACAAAAAATATTATATACTCTACCGATTGCAAAAAAACTTGATTGACACCACTGTACGAAATATACAAGTTAGCAAAACTGTTAACAAAATACAGTCCTTGAAATATATAAACAACGGGTTAATTAATAAAAAGCATTTGCATAAAATATATTCATGTTACAATATAATATTTAGATGTGCATGATATCTTATATTTTATCTTTCCTGTTCTGGCAGAAAATATTAAGTTGTTTATTTTTAATAATAATAATTGGATAACTTGTATAGCGCCGTTTTTGTGAAAAATCACCTTAAGGGCTATCATCTTTTTTACATATTCATGTTAGAATTGATGTTTTCTGGCGGAAAACATTAACTTGTTTATGTTAGAATTGACGCTTTCTGTCAGAACAGGAATGATTTTAAGTTCAGATTGAATATTATTTCCACAACAAAAATATATTACAATTGGTTTTTGGAATGAAATGTATTTTTTTAGAAGAAAATTAATTTTAATAGAAAATGTTAGTAAGGATGCTTTCATTAAACAATAACATAAGATGATACCTGTTTTCAAAATATACCTTCTATCATCTAATTTTGAAGGATCAAAGGTAGTGTTATCACTTAGTACAATAAGGCTTTCTTTTAATGAAATAATAGAAAAACTGTTAGTAACATTAATCAACCCTGAAAAATAAGACTCAATTACAAATCCATGGATTGTTATTACATGAAACAAATGTACATCTTAGTTGAATTATACGGATAAGAAGAATGCTATTGACTATGAGAATTATAAGGCAAATAAAGATATAAACTAGTGAGGAAAGTCCCTTACAACACTCCAATAGCACGAGACTGACACTCGGATACACAGAATAAAATTCTTGTCAGTTTATATTCGTGCCACAGGGAATCAGCACTGCATTCTTTTCACTAAATGTCAAATCTGTAGACCATTGCGCCAAAGAGGGTCAGTCCGTTTTAGCAATAAACTAGTTTAATGCTAACATCTGAATTTGTTCTAATTATAATTGGAAAGCACTTACGGAGGTTCCATTTCAATTCATGTTTATTATTGGTTGATTGTTTAAATTAAAATATTTATCATAATTTTTAAGCGCCTTGTGGTTTTGTAGATTACACCACTTCTCCGATGATCGCCTCATTTATTTTTTAAACTGATTTAAGTTCATTTTTTATTGGAACAACTTTTATTTAACTTTTGAAGGTTATACCCATCGTGTAATACAATGTAAACAGAACAAGACACAGAAAATAAAAAGATAACAGTCTCGACTGGGAATCGAACCCAGGATCTCTTTCTTACAACGGTACAACGTCAACACGACCATTTGGAACTAATTATTATGCATCATATTTTTCAATCTCAAATTTCAAATTCAGAATTAAAAATATTATCTTATTAACTCTCCTCAAATTAAATGTTCATTCCTGTAAACCAGCAATATTTTGATTGCATTACAGTAGTAATTATTATCAATTAAAATAAGCATAATTAAAACAGGTGGCGAATGTTAGAGGAAATTGGTGTAAATAATTTGCAAGTGTCGATTGGTTAAATGATTAACGGCGAATGATTTAAAAAGAATAATGCTTAAATAAAAAAGCTTTAAGAACAAATATGCTTTATTACAATGCATGCTAGCGATAGTATTCCATCACCCAATTGTGAATTTAAGTATGTATACATGAAATATATAATAATTACACAATATTTACCTTGGGTCCTTTCTTCTGATTTAAAATGCGCATGCTCTTCAAACTGCACTCTGTAAGTGCTTACAGTAACGGCTGAAAATGATAAGGTACTTATTAGCTACATGTCCATATGAAATATTTTGCAAACCGGCTAAAATCCAATATGGTTCACATGATTTGGACCTGCAGGATACTTTGCAGACCGTCAGACCACCGGTTGAAGAACACTCTCTAAAATTTGCATAATTGACAAAAATTCATTATTTTACTTTCCAAAGTTCCTCCCATTTGGCCGACACTACACTTACTGTCGGCTGTCGGTTAGGCCAGGTAAAGGGGAGCTAATGATAGCACAATCCAAATCTAGAATATTTGAATACTGCCGCAGTAAAAGTTAGGTATGTAATGAAATACAGGGTGTTGAGGGTCGTACTTGACTTTCTTTAACCAGTGATTCCTGACATTATTTGAAGAAAGAAATGTCGAAGTAACTTTGGTCTCCGGTGACATTTTTGATATAAATATATGCATTTTTTTTTTCAATACAAAACATAGAGAATTAGTAGGAATCGGACAGCTAGGGTGGATGTAAGAGGTTGGGCGGTTACTCCGCTGAATGAACAATGACGGCATGTGAAATTTATTTTAAAAATTGTTTTTGAAATAAAAAATTTAGAAAGAATTGAAAAAATGTCTCGTCTGTTGCTGTGATGCTGGGACTAGACGGAGTGCATATCACATGTAGGTAACACAACTATCCGGTGGCAAGTGTGGTGGAAAAATATGTATTTTTTGAAAAAAATATCATAGGTCAGCGAAATGACGCGTTTTTTACTCTAAATATTAAAATCATTCGGGTACAGAATTTATCAAAATCAGACTTAGGAAGTGAACTTCTTCTTATTTTGAAGGTCAAGTGCGCAAAATTTCATCAATCTTGGAATAAAACTGTATATTTGTATAAAAATCAAACAAACGCCGTCCACCTGTCACAGACATTCTCCTTTACATAAATAGATTAAGGAACACCAGATTAGAAAAGAAATAACCTTTTTGGTTTGTGCTTGTCAACTGCCAATACAGATACAGAGATGTGATCCACGAGGCCTGTGCCAGGATAACCTTCATTATGAAGGATTTGTTGTATGAAAGCATCTCAAGTCTTGTCTTATGTTGCACCGGGAGTAGACCTATTATCTGTAAATAATATTACACACCATTACTACTGACACTTTTGACACGTACTTGGAAAAAGTCAAGTCCAGATGTTCTTCAAGGGTAGCTTCTCAATTTAGGGATTTATTAATAAATTTAAAAATTCAAGCAGTAAAGGAGTAATTTAATTGAGTAAACATGTTAATTTGACGACCTAAAATGGAAAGATGGAGAGTCCAAAACTTCTTTCAAGAAATGTCAGAAGCTTTAGGTTAGGTAAGATTAATATTATATATTATAATCTATATTGCTTTCTGTTTTTAAAAAAAATAAATTAAGTCATTGGGAGTGGCATCAATCGTTGAAGAAAATGTGAAAGGAACGAAAAAGTACCCGTTCATCTACATAATCGTCGCCATAACTTGTTTAAAATACAACACGGCAGAACAGATGTTCTAGCACAGCATAGCATGACAAGAGCAATGGTGCTATGAAATTTTTAAAACAGTGGATATATTTAATAACTCCTTAAATAACCTCAAAACATTTGTGTGGATATTTAGTTATCTTCCCGAATGTTAAGTAACTAGATAAATAATTGGTCTCACAATAAATAAATAAAAAATCGGGTCTTGATGAAAAGAGAGCCTTAATATTTGGGGAATTATTTAATAGAACCAGAAGACATGGAGAAATACTCAATGACAACAAAGGAACTTTATTCAAGGGACTGGCCGCAGAGAGACGATATAATAAGGCGAAATATTGGAAACAGGAATGCGTTTAGTGATACATAGCTCTATATGCAGATGGTCTCCGCAGTAATAATAATATTAGAACCCTAGATAGGATTTCATAAAGTCAATTAGGTCAAATTGTCAGTTGTCAAAGCCGTGGCCTACTGTCTATCTACGCGCTCTACTGGCGATCTCTTGCTCGAGCCAAGCAAATACACCGAGCAATTGGCGGTCACCGTGGAATCGAATTAACCAATTGTGCACGTTTTGTCCTTTAACGGGGCCTTATTCATCAGATAAAAAAAACCCTCAATCTGAAATAACTACTTCACAGTAATACACCAAATGGAGCCTCGTACCTGTATTATTTCATCCTGTATACGAACACGTTAATAGTGGTCAATAAACCACACATAAAATACGCAGATTCTCAGATGACAGAATGGACAGAACAAAACACAATTTGACTTTGACAGTTAATCATAAATCACAAACGAGCATAGACAATTTCGAAAACCATAGAGATAAATCTAAAACCATTATATCTACCGTCCACTTACTTTTTTACGACCTCAAAACTCTAAAAACTATGCAAACGAGAATCAAAATAATTAACTTATGTGTACAGTAAACAAAAAAAATCTACCGCCTTTGCTAACCTGAAACATATTTAGTAACTTATAAAAAAATAATATAACGAAAGTGTTAAAGTAGGTACCTAAATACATAATTTATTTTTAACTGACAATCTGAAGCTTCCAGCGTTGCCGTAGCTTCATGCAGAGTTTTTAGAAATCAGATGAAAGCGGTAATTTTCCTAATTTTTAAATAGTTTGAAAATTTTAATCAATAATTTTCTTAGATTCTCACGGCCAAAAGCATTTTTGTTGTTTGTTTTTGGGGTGTTATGCCGTGTTGCGCTAACTCCTTCTTTAGCCGACGTTTCGGACAGCGTTGCAGTGTCCATCATCAGGGCAGATCCGGTAGATCCGAAGATGTGTGAATTTTGGTTGTCGAGTTTGTGCTTATTTATTTGTGGCCTGGGCCCATCCAAGTGCGAAATGCCAACGGAAGTGGCGACATCTTGTGGCGAATTCTGAAAGCTCAGTATTTATGTTAGCCTGGGTCCCGTCCAAGTGCGAAATGCCAACGGAAGTGGCGCCATCTTGTGGCGAATTTTAGACATGTTATTTGCGTTTAGCTTTGGTGTAGCCGTCAATTACCGGATACCAAGAGCTGTTGAGCTTAGCTCCGTCGTCTCTATTGATATTAAATGGATTTTTGTAGATTTCAATTGCCTCCATAATCAGGCGTGATCTATAAGTTTTGGGTCTTCCCAGGACCTCGGGAGCAAATCCAAAGTAATGGCCGGTTTCAATTAAGTGTTCGGCGATTGCCGATTTATCAGGGTGGCCAAGTTTACAAGCACGAAAATGTTCTGCTATCCTTTTGGAAATCGTCCGCTCTAATAAATAAGCACAAACTCGACAACCAAAATTCACACATCTTCGGATCTACCGGATCTGCCCTGATGATGGACACTGCAACGCTGTCCGAAACGTCGGCTAAAGAAGGAGTTAGCGCAACACGGCATAACACCCCAAAAACAAACAACAAAAATAATTTTCTTCATTCTGCGTAGGGGTGGCAACCCAAGGTTCTTAAAAAATGGTTCCATGATACTCCTCAAAATGATAATTCAACAAACATTTAAAAAGTGATGTAAAGTCACGAAAAGTGGTGAAACAAGCAACGCCGGGGTACACGTCATCTAGTAAATTAATAAAGGAAATGGAATCTTGGAAGTGCAAATTAACTCACTTTCCGACATCCAACTGAAACTCGGCAGACAGACTCGTTGTCGATTAAAATGCATTCTATCAAATAATGCACACAAACGCACTCTGACATGCATTTCTCCGAAATTGGATGACATTATAAAAAGGTATAGAAATTAATATATGAAGAAAATATTTGTACCAATCAATTAGGATTTGTCTTAAGTGATAGCGCGTTTCACTAATTTTAGACAGTCCCTTGGGAAAAAGGTTCATTATTCATCTTTAGTCAAACCAATTTTAATTTACTAATCGAAATGTTCGATTTTTAACTTAATCAAATATTCATTAGATTTTGTCCATTACGACTAATCGCAAAACTGGTGGCTTTTTTTTTTTTTTCAAATTATACCCGCTAAACTGCCAAAGCAGTTTGTCTGATTTCATGACTCGCATCCATGAACCTAAAAGCCGACGGAGCATTAGTGCAATTTTGTATAAATGACTTTGAAGCCATATTTAGGGTGAGGAAAATTTGAATGGCAGCCATCTTGTATAACAAAGTTTTTAAATGATTTCTACGATTCTATGATTTATAACGACTTTTGTATTTTTCTGGGTATTTGATAAGACAGGGAATGAGATATGTCATTTAAAAAACAAGCAGGTTTTGGCTTTTTGAATTGTTCTCGAATTGCTTCGTCCAGGTCCTTTTAGGCTCATGTAAAAATCGCAGAACCTATTGTTTGTATTAGTTTATTTTATAAGATATCATTATCATAAGCCACTCTATTTTCTCCTCAAACTTCTTCACTTTTCTACAGCCTTTGTCATCCTCTCTGAAGTTGAGTGAATTTTAACAATTAGTCAATAGTGATAGGTTAATCGTTTAATAAAATTAAATAAAAAAGCATCTGATTAAGTTCATTTTTGTGTGTCTTTTCCAGATAATGAGATAGAGTATGAACACAAAGGACGCGGGTTTCGGCTTTCTGATTAGTCGGCGCGCAGGCGGCCTACTGGTGCAGGCCCGCCGACGAGAGTGTTTGTATGTAAACGTGTGAGAACGCACATAGTGAAGGCAGGTTCAGATTTGTATACGCCGATAAGCTTTACCGGAATAGTGTACGAACACAAAGTCGAAAATCATTACTTGAAGGTTAGTGATGCTTATTTTGTAGAGCAGGAAGGTAGTTTCAAAATGAGCGACCTGTTAATTCAATTGATTCAATATAATAATGCCTACCGCATAATGTTCGGACTTCCAAGGTACTGCAGTGCCTCCTCGATGTTCATGGAGGGAAGAGTTCCCGGCTTTGCAGCCCTAATGAGATCCAGGGTAGCCGGAACGAGGGGAAGGATCAATAACTGCAGAAACATCCTCATCATCGAATCCCGCCAGACCTCAGGATCGAGCATCGAAAAACATCGGAGAAAAATATTGGCCCCCATAATTATCGCTCCGATATACCAATAAGCTTACAAGAAATTTAAATGTTTTATGATATCACTCTCCATTCTATATAGTTCTTTTTCTTATGTTCAACTTTATCAAACTTACATTTTATATTTTATTTTATTTGTACTTAATTGTATCTCTGTATATAACATTGTAGTTATATTTTATGGATTGTGGGGGATTGCACTAACCTCCCCACATTCTGGAATAAACAATTATTATTATTATTATTATTATTAATTGTCGCTATTTTTAATAAATCGCCAGTCTGAGATAAACGAAACACTACACACTGTACACCTGTTTTATTTCTTATTTCTGTTATGATTAGTTAATTAGTAGTTACTTAGTAGCGTGTGAGAAGGGAAAGGACGAAGAACGAGCCTTCTTTAGGACTATTATTTATCACCACCCGGTAGCGGTGGGGGTGGCAAGAAGAGATTATATGAAGGCGGAAAAACAGATACCGGTGGTGCGTTCAATGTGCGAGCGGACTCCAAAACATGCAATTTTAGTAGGGTTTTTAGGTAACAATTTTTTTCCCTACCGAGAAAACACAAGGCCTCTAAGTCCATAATAACCAGGTAACATTTTAAACACCCATATGAGGTAAAAATTGTGAGGCGCATATGACGCCGTTCTATTTGTATAAAGAAAATTAACTTTAAATTCAGTAAATTTAAATGATTCATGGAATATAAGAATCTATAAAATCAAAAAAAGCTGTTCTCATGAAACCAACGTCAACTGTGAACAAGAGTTCCGATCGTGTGAGTCGAGTGTTCAATCAGTTAAACCACTCTCCTTTGCACAGATTAAGTAGGTTATCAGGTATTTTGGGGCTCCAGACCAGAGGTGGCTCCAAAATTAAACTGTTGGACGTACTTGAGATTTGCATAGGGTTAGTTGTAGGTCACCATTGAATAATCTGCTAGCCCTATTCAAGACGCGATCAGATTCATATGAATAAACGTAAATTCAAATATTTCACAACTATTTCCTTTAAGAGTAAGCTAGAAGCAAAAAATGTATAAATTTCTTGGTATGCCTTATATCTTCACAAATGTAGGTAAAAGGCATTAAACTCGCTTGGCAAACGGAGTCTAGAAACGCTCGATTTCAAGCGCAAAAGCGGTTTTTATTTATTTTGTAAACAATTTAATAAGAAAGCAAATAACTTAATCAAAGGAAACTGTCACAGATAATATTAGTCATAATATTGTATTTTTTAAAGTTGTTTCATTTATGCATTCATACATTTCTATTGAAAAATAAATATTTTGGTAGTATACATTTATGTTTTATATTGAGAAACAATTTTTTAAATTATATTCTACTCAAAGGAAACGATAGGAGAAGCTTCAATTTATCTAAAAGCATATTTTTTGGTTTTCAAAATGTAAACAAATTGGTTATAAAAATTAATCGAAAATAGTGATTTAGCATTAAGCTTCGCCTTAAATAATACAGTATAATAACCGACGTGTACCCGGGGTTGCCCGGGGTTATGAATGGTTTGGAGTAAGATTTTGAGGTTGGGAATTCTAGAGTACCTAAAATTGGGTGAAGTTAAGGTGGAAATAACATTATTGTTAAGAATTTAAACGTTCCATGTCTTCCTGCGGTGTCATCGTCTTCTTCTACCATTCTTTTACTCACGTCATACTTTCCTAGTTCAACGCATGCGCCGACAAATTTTACCACACATAAGTATTTGTTTCGCTTGATCGTGCCATGTCTTCCTCGGGCGTCTTATGGGCGTCCTATAAGCGATTTTTTTTTATATCGAGCATAGGTAATATTTCAGTCCCGTGGCAGACAATGGCAGACTCGTTGTGATCGGACGACGCGTCCATTGATACATTGATCGTCCATTGATTGAGCAGCCAATCTGTCAACATTGTACAATATCTAAAGCAGAGGTTCCCAAACTTTTTTGCCCCGTAGACCACTTGCCAAATTTATTTTTTTTCCGTAGACCCCTGCCTGCCGAATATTGAATTTTCATAAAACTATTAACGTCCCATGTGATAATCATTTATTTTTTTCGTAAAAAGATTCCCTTCCCTTGCCTGCCCAACAACCGGATGGCGGTATAGTTGCTCTGTTTTTGCATTGTGCAGACAGGGGCACCCTTGTGAGGTATTACACCAAATGAAAATGGAGCAGGATAAGCAACGGGAATTTCTTTCTGTAGCTGGCCCTACAGAACTGCCCCTTAAGTTCTTTGTTAGCGCTTATTCCGATCAGTTCTTCTTGTCATATGATATCTGATTCTTCAACATTCCACTTCCACAGTCAAAATGTCCTCAATCTTAGTTTTGAAGTCTGTGTGAAGTACATTTAAATGTTGAACGTCATTATTACCCTGGACATTTTTCAACAAGTTTGGAATCTAGAAAAATTCGCGGCTTCCGATGTGCAATGTTTTGCTTCAATATATTAATACTGACGAGAAAAGGAACGTATAATTTTATTTATACATCTCATTAAACAACTTTACCAAATATAAAAATACAAATATCAAATAAGTAATTTCTCAGTCTATTATTAGTATTACGTAAACTATGTTATTTGTGTTAGGTGTATTGTGTCATTTACGGAACTCCTAAATTTTGACTTAAGGTAAAGTCCGCTCGTATGTACCCCCATTTGAATCTCGTGAACCCCCAATTTTTTTTTCGCTGATATAGACCCCCAGCAAGCCGATATAGACCCCTGGGGGTCTATATAGACCACTTTGGGAACCTCTGATCTAAAGTTTTAAAGTGACCTCCCAGGTAAGTACCTACTGTGGTGTGTATTATCTGCCTGCCCTTACAATATTATCTGCCTGCTCTTATAATATTATCTGCCTGCTCTTACAATATTTTGTAGAACGCTCTTCAGCTGATTTTCACAAAAACGGCACTATAAAAATCACACAAATATTATCATTATATATGTATATGTACGAATTATTTACTTTCAAATGGGGCACGAAACTATGTAACATTATCGAAAATGTAAAAAAATGAAAATCTATGAATCTAGATAATAATATTATATATATATTTTTTTATCTTTGTTTTGCCCTTTAGACTTTTTAATTAATTTTTTTTTTTTTTATTATTTTTTATTAATACCCCAAACTAGGCAAATGCCTGTATTATGGTGGTAATAAATAAGAAAATATAAAAAAGAAATCGTAAGAAAATATAAAAAACATATAAAATAAAATATAAACACAATTATACAATGTTGTCCATATATCGTTATTCAAATGGTAAAACAAAAACAAAAATAATAAATATATATGCGATAATATGGATAAAGTCGGAATGAATTCACTTAATGGTCTTTCTTCAGTCAGACAATAATTTATTTCAGGAAGCTTTCCGATTTCATTCTGCCACATTCTATGAGCCATACGGTTATTTTCTTTTGAAGAGGGCCTGTTTTAATCTTACTGCGTTGCTGCTTGAACCCATTGTACACCTTAGGAGCCAGAAATACATAATGGTTAGTTAGTAGTTATAAATAAATAATAAATAAAGAATAAACCAACGAGATTTAAGTAAAAATATCTAGGTATGTTAGGTTCTTACTCAATGGTAAATTGTGTGCATTGATACATGGATACAATAAAGGTGGACTTGGCCTTCAAATAAGATATTATTCGCTCACAATAATCAAGAATAAAGTTCTCGCTATGCATTCATCTCGAGTTGTCGACTGTGTGGACTGTGGAGTCAGTTCAGTATTCTGCAGGCAGTGGGCTGACTGGGCACCGGGAACTAGTATAGGTGCATTGGTAGGTAGTCAATACACCAATAACCAACACAATACTACACCAGGCTCAGCAGAGGTAGTAGAGGTGAGGTACCACTTACCACTAGCCCACTACCACTAGCGACGTTAGTCGTTACTCGTTACTTCGGCGGGCAGCGGAGACGGTTACGCTCGTACGGTCGCTATCCACTTTGACGTTTGGGAACTTCGCTGCCAAACAAACTACAAACTAGTTTCAAAAGTGTTCAAATTCGGTTCGGAGAGCGCAAAAACTTTGCATATACGTAACTTCTGTTATAAACTATTGTTAAAATATACATATTAGTTACCTAGATGATCTAATCCTGGAGTTATCGATGAAAACGCGTAATAATATTGTGTATGTAATGAGATTCGTTGTTTTTTGTTCGGTTGCCTTACTATGTTTGTGTTTTTGTTGTGAGTTTCTTTCGTTCTAACCAGTGATAATATTATAATACTTGGTAAAAGAGTTATCAACAATGTGATAAAGTTTTGTGCAAATATGGAGGTTCTATAAAAGTTATTTTATAGTCAGCGCCGAGGCAGTGTTTGAAGTGTAGGCACTGTTTGTCATTAGTCTGTTGATAACGGAGCGCGGTGATAGGAACACGAATGCTATTCACGCTGTTATTTGTATCCAATGTTAATGGTTCTATTTGGTGGGGTGGCTTACAGTGATCGCACATCTGCCGTTCAGTGAACACTTTGACAGCCCTTCAAGTAAGTTATAACTAAACTCCTTTAAATTTGGGGTAGGTACCTAAAACCACTATCATCATAATATCTGTAATTAACTTACTTACCTTTACTAATTATTATTGACGCACCTATCGAATACCTTCCTTATTATATTTCACTTCATTGTGCGAGTGAGTACCGCGTAGGTCTTATTTTTATTAGCCACTGAGTAGGGGGGATTATTTTATGTCACAGAAAGTTAATTTTCACTGACTAACTAACCATTCCCCCGAAGGGTTAGGCAGAGAGGATGGACCGCCAAACAACTCCGTCTTGGCACACACTAATACATACATCCTCTTCTATTATTCTGACTCTTGACATGGCCCAACTCAAGTATCTGATTCACTTGATCGTGTCACGTCTTCCTCGGGCGTCCCCGACTTCTGCTACCATTCACATTTCCGTCATATATTCTTACACGCCTTTATTCGCTCTACATGCCCAAACCATCTAATCGTCCCTTTTTTAATCTTACTCATTACGCTTACATCAGTCTTGAATTCTTTGCGGATCTCCACATACCATTCATATATTGTTTTAAGATTTTAGTTACCGAGGTATATATTTACAGGTACCCACAAGTCAGTATTTACAGGCAAAGTTACATATTATAAATATACAGGAAATAGGGACATTTTATTTAAAAAAACACACTTTGTAAATGAAAACAAACTCTTTAGTAACTCTTTCTTCCCATTAATGGTTCATTTATATTTGTTTTGGTTTCAGACCTGCACAGAACAAGACAGGCGACAAGACAAGAAACCTTCCAGTACTAACAGTTTCTAGTGCTCCTTCATGCAAACCATCCGATAGAAATGTCAAGGTTTAGTGTTACCGCGCAGTGATAGTTCAATGATACCTCGGTTTTATTATTAGTGCCATGTAATGTGCGTGTTAAGTGACTTAAGTTAAGTGCTATTTAATGTGAATAAGTACCTACAACTTAGTTATTCCTTCGCGTAGTCCGGAGATTTTTATGATCTCTTGCCCCAGTCGAGCTGGGATTTAATTAGGGAAACGGGTGTTCAAGATCAGAAATATTGATGAGTATTCAAGACACCGTGGAAAAATTTCTAGAGGGTGATGTTATTGTCGATCGTAAAAACCCCTTCAAGGATGGGGGCGACTCACTCGAAGGGCTAAACATCACCGCACCTGACGCCGCCGTCCACAGGAGTCCCTCTGTCGCGGATGATACTGAGGGATTTGTCCCTGTCGAAACACCTTGCATCAATCCCAAAGGTAACAGCAGACAGACGACTAACATTCACAAAACCAAACCTCGTCACGTAAATAAAATTACGAAAAATCAATACTACCGAAAGCAACATTCGCACACAAAAACTAAATCTCTAACCAACTGTTCAAACAGTATCGATAATGAGATTCAGAAAGATAATTCAAAACAATTTAGTACAGTCAGCACACCTGAAGATGACGAGCATACTAGTTTCTTAGAAGAATACCCCTCCGTGAACCAGCTTCAGGACAGCTCCGATGCATACGCTAGTTTAATTGAAATATTAACAATGGAGCACAAAACAAAGAAACGAAGTTCTCTTAAAAAAATATTTCCTTCCATATTTTCATCCAATTCAAAGAGTAAAAACGCTGATAAGTCTGCCTCGGCAAGTCTCGGGGTTCCAGGCGCCCCCGAGGGGGGGCCCGCCCCTCCGGGATCTCCTGACCAACTTAAGAAAGCTGCTGCCGACAATGTGGACAACGGAGAGGAGAACCGGTATTACTTCGAGGAGCGGGCAAGTCCCAAACAACCAAACTTTCTCAAAAAGGATAATAACGACAACAGTCAGAGTTCTTCCACAAGTACTCTCGTATCGGATGGAGATAATGCCAGGAATAATTTCAAGGCCAAAATCCCCGTAAGGAAATCATCGCTTAAAAATGAATTGGTATCTAACCCACCAGCTGGTGGATATAGTAATCATCTTACATCCGATAAACACGATACGCTCAAGGTTCAAACATCTCAGAAAACCGATCAAATCGTGCCACCTGTAAGGACAACTTCTATACCACTCGTGAAGACAAATAATGAACTGGTGATAGTAGAGCCGAGCACTTCGATTCCCACTCAAAAATACGAAACAAAAATATTCAGACCGATAATTGTTAAAAGCTCCTATTTTCACCCCGAACGTCGAGATGGTAATTCCAAACCATCCACTTTTTATTATCATGATACAAAGAATCCGGAAAATAACAACCGAAATGAATTCAGTTCTTTGGATAGCTATGAGTACAACTCGCAGCCCGTGTCAAACGTTTTTGCAGATATAATTTCTGTCGGCGCGGAAATGAAGATCTCAACTACCAATGTCGCCGTGAGCCCCAAAAAGGAATCGGAAGTACAACTAAGGAAGCAACTGAGAGCTCGCAGTCTCTCGCCGGCTGAATGCACGATGAAGAATTTTCTCCAAGCGAAGGACGGCGGGACCGACAATAGCCGCAATCCTACCCCTGTCCACAGCCAATTAACTGTTACGCCAATAGAGAGTTGTTCAAACAATGATGATTCGGACAATGCGATCATCACTGAAGAGCAATATGCGCAAACTAAAAAGAGAAACTCAGAGTTGAGGTCCAAAAGCAATCCAATTATTCAAAAAGAAATGAAAATATACCGCCCAGTTATTTTGAATTCCGTTCCTGATAAAC
This sequence comes from Hesperophylax magnus, assembly GCA_026573805.1. Classification (NCBI taxonomy): domain Eukaryota; kingdom Metazoa; phylum Arthropoda; class Insecta; order Trichoptera; family Limnephilidae; genus Hesperophylax; species Hesperophylax magnus. The sequence goes on from JAIUSX010000071.1 coordinate 3,390,955, forward strand.
TCAAATATGATTCAGATTCTGGCAATAAATTGAATAACAATGTATCAAACCAACCCACAAAAAAATCCGCTGATTCTTTGGTTGATTTCGATTATCAGAAGTTTAACCATAACGAAATGGCCACTTCGTCTCCCATGAAACCAAACAATGGTAAAACATCGAGTCTTGAATATCGTCATACAAAATCGCCCGATAATGTTCCACCGGAACAGAAAATAAAAAATCTTCACAACGTCGAAGCATTTTACTGGCAGCAATTAAAGAAAATTAAACAACAACAAGAAGAGGAACTATTACGGCAAACCATGTCATCAAATGATATGATTTTAAATAGATACGCGTTGCAAAATAATGGTAGATCATCTAGTTCAGATTATAACCTGGGTCCCGTAGGCCAAGTGCCCTGGCGCTGCAGGAGTGTGAGCCCGGGCTTCGTGAGGACCTCAGAACACAGGAGTAACAGCCTGCCCCACTTTAATGACAACCCTTTCACTAAACCTCCCACAGGTATCAAGGAGTTCACTAACAAACTTGACGGTGGGCTAGCTCCGATACCTCTTGAAAGAAAGAATATTGTCAATCCTAATTTTGTTCGTGGGTCTTCCACCCGGTATACCATCGGAACTACAAACGATATAACTATTAGGAAGAATCCAGGCCGGCAGATAGCGCAGAATTACGGAAGTTACACGACCCACCGGGGAGCGGGCGCCGGTGACAGAAACTTATTATTACCCATTTTCAAGAAAGGAAGTTTGTCGGTGGAACCGATGAAAGAGTCCACGTTGGTGAGGGAAAAGCGAGTGAGTTTTTCCAACAGCCAGGGAAACGATGCCTTGAAATTGAAGAGCGTTTACGAGAATTTAGCCAGCTCCCAAATGAGCGGGAGCTTGGACCCAAATTTACCCAGGCCTTCTAGAAGTCAATTGCAAATGTTTCGAGTTGCTCGACCGATCGACCAAACCAGCTCGTTGCCTCGTGGCCAATATAATGTTCAGCCATCCGTGATGCACACTTATGGAAAAATAACTAAAAATAAGCAGTCTGAAGGGGTATATGCAACGATACAGAATCGAGGGTTCGATAGAAATGTGCCGCGACGGATTCAGAATGTAGCTTATCCGGGTCCCGCGTCTCCGCCCCTCGAACCCAAGGATAGCAAGACGAATTCTGCAGCGGGCGTGGCGAAGAACTTGTTCTTCCGAAGAGTGAGCATCTCCAGGGCTGGCCAACACTTGGCTTCGGTCGGCCAGTCCGAGTCGGAGAGCGGCTCGGAGGCCGGGGAGGTGCAGAGGATCATGCTGGGAGGGAAGATGTCTCCTGGAAGAACGGTGTTCCAGCCGTATCAAGGTAATTATTTACGATTTTATTATGTTTAGAGTTTACTATTCTACGGCTACTTCACCTATGTTTAAAATGGCGTTCATATTATTTTCATGTAATACCTGCATTTTGTGCCAGTGTCAAAGGAGTTTCACCGTGCGGTGGTGAGAGGAGAGAGGTATCCTTTGAAGGGACTAGAAAGCCTTCCGCAGTTTACGAATCTTTTCTATGGGAAGCGAGAGTGTGGAACTGTATGGTGCAGTATTATTGCATCCTCTATATATATATATATATATATATATATATATATATATATATGTTACTAGAGTATTACTTACGGCATATATATTTTATTATTAATCTTTGAAAGTATTACCTCGTTAAACTGCAATTAAGCAGTCTGTCAACCGTTAATCAGATATAGAGCAAACAAAACCAGCACTGTAGGAATGAATTGCTCATTATCATAAACCCTTAACATTAATTTAACTCTGGTATATGAATACGCTGTCATGATAAGGGTTCTGAGCAGAGGGTATTTTAAAGGATATGGTGGAGTGGATCTGGGTCTTGAAGATTCCCATGGTGTTGGATGGAGGAATGGCTAATTCGGAAGTTCCACTGTTTATGACAAAAAAAGAGCCGGTTTCAAGCCAAAATACTATGTTGCACCCCTTTGGTTTGTCTCTCGGTTTCTCGACTGTTCACCAGTGACAAGGGAAACAATCGAGTTAGTTTTTCGGAGCACCATCCATTTTCGTACTGGTAAAACAACCACAGCATCAAACAATCCGACGATAAGACATCATTTGAATAGCGCCATTTTTGTGAAAAATCACCTCAAGGGCACTGTACAAATTTTATTTACTAGGCTATATCTTATTACGTACAAACATCTTCGGAAACATACCTAGGTCCTACACACGAAATTACTGATACTGAAATTATCAATAATATATATTTACCTAAAGATACATATTTAGTTATTTACAATTACAAAGAGGAGTGGATGGGACCTATGTGATAAACTAAACAAAATGCAAGGCACATACTCGAAACTCGGAATACTCGGTGTAGGCTTTGTAATCCTAATACTTACATAGAACACGTACTGCGCGATAATGCAAACCTAAGTAAATAATCGTTTTATAGAGCGATAACACTACAGATAAAAAAACTGTAGAAATGTGTGAAGCGAAGATGCTATTGACGGATTTTTTAGTTTACCACGGCATTTTTATATTTTTTTACTTACGGCATTTTTTATGTTTAGTTTAAAATGTAATTGTGAATCACAGAATAGCTAATTTCTAGAAGTGAATGTTGCGAATTTAAATACGACCTTTCGACTGCTACACGGAGAAAACTAGCTATATTTTTATTTATTAAGAATCTTTTCGAATTATTGGTGATTCCGGGTGAAAACGGGATTGCAAGCCCTACGAATGAATTAACAGGTTTCCTGATAAACTTTTAGTAATTTACGAATAACTTATCATGATATAGGAACTTATAACTTGTCATGAAAATACGAATATTTATGCATTTGCATTAAGGCGATGCACTACGTTGTGTAAAATTTTAAATTGAGCCGCTATCAATAACAACCCTTACGTAGATGGCGATAAGGTTTAAATTCCCGCTTAATACCATCCGCCTGTTTTCATTTATGCGAGAAAAAAACATGGCCAAAAAGTGCTTTTATTTTATTTATATCAGGCATAAATATTTATTTTTTTTCCGATCATTTTATAAATAACTTAATTTGCCACATTACACAATAAAATCATAACCTAAAATGGTTTCGTAAGTAGGAGATTTTGAATTTTAAAGTAGTTTTCTTAGGCCTATACATTATTTTTTTTCTGGGCTTATAAAAAGACTTATATAAAAAATACTCGATTATTTCAAAGGTCAAGATGTATTCTACTCGCAGTATTCAATTAAAGCATCTGAAACATTTCTAGGTGACCAAATTTTCAAACCAAAAACACATGATTTTACATTACTACGTATGGCATCGCCTTAAGGCAAAATGATAAAACATTTTCAAATTGATGTTTTATTAATAAGGCCATTCTATTTATTAATTAAGTCCAATCTACAGGCAGGAAATTGAAATTTTTTATCAGCACAAGTAATAATTTCGATGCTTGAACTTGTTTCATTACTTTCAGCGAAAGTAAGGCGAAATTAACATTGCTTCGGGCACACTGTCACGCCCACACCGTTTTAATATTTATCGTTTTATCTCTTCAGTAGTGTGAATGTAAATATTGTCCATTTTTATTATAGTTCTATAACGCAAAAAAATATGACTGGCAGTCATTGTGGCAGTCATAGGCAAACAACCTAAAAAGAACTCTTTCTCGTATCGATCAGTTGACAGTTACGCATTTCACAAAGTGACGAATGATGAACAAATAATCTATTGGCAATACAACATAACAATACAAGTCAGCATTTGGACAGTTGAACGCCCACCAAAAGTACATATTTATTCATGAAATGTTTTGCAAATCCGAACATTGTTCACGAAAAGCCAGATTCTCTTTAAGTTTTCTTCTCTAAGTTTTCTCCATCCTTCGGCGTTCTTTTCCCCTTAAAACATTATTATTTATCCTTTAACTCTCCAATATGCATTTAATTTTATTGTTAGATATCGGATTACATGCACTGAAATGCTGAGATAAGCGTACAGATATTTACTAACAATGCCAAAACATATTTAAACAATTAAATATCTTGGTGTGATCATCGATGAAAATTTGAAATGGAAAAGCCATATTACGGAGTTAGTAAAGAGAATAAGGAAATGTATATATATATTATATGACCGGGGTAATAAATCCATCGCTCTCTTTTTAGATCTTGCCAAAGCTTTTGATACCATCTCGCATAAAATACTTCTAAAAAAACTAAAGGCTATAGGTGTTCAGGGACTGCTATACAAATGGATGGATAGTTACTTAACTAACAGATACCAACAAGTTAAAATTAATGATAATGTTAGCGATCCAGCCAGTAGAATTTGGTGTACCCCAAGGGAGTACCTTAGGACCTATTTTGTTCAGTATTTATATCAATGATCTGTGTAACAGCAATTTTTCCAATCATATTATAACATTTGCAGATGATACTGTCCTAATATTTGAAGGAAAAACATGGAATGATGTACATTGCAAAGCAGAAAGTGGATTAAAACAGCTAAAACTTTGGTTAGACTATAATCTGCTGACACTCAATTCGGAAAAAACTAAATTTATACGATTTAGTGCGACAGAAGCGGGCCAACCCGAGGAAGCACATAATATTTTTATACATAAACGCATTGACTCCACTAACTGTAATTGTTATAAATTGGAATGCGTAGACAGTATAAAATACCTTGGTGTTATATTAGACAAATATCTTAGATGGGACGGACAAATAGATCTAGTTGCCACAAAGGTTAGAAAGCTTACGTACATGTTTATGACAATCAGAAATATCTTACGTAAAAAAGAATTGAAACTCATCTATGATGCTATGTGTGGGTCACTTCTAGACCATGCATCCTTAGGTTGGGGTGGGTGTGCAAAAACTGTTTTGGACAAATTAGCAAAAGTTCAAAAATCACTACTAAGGGTAATCCTCAAAAAACCATTTAGATATCATAGCGATGCACTATTTGAAGAATTCCGAGTTCTGGATGTTAGACAACTATACATGAGAAAATTAATTTTAAACACCCATCAAAAACGCCACCTCTACCCATCTATTAACCACTCTCACGACACCCGCCACTCACGGAGAAATCCAATTGTACCACTCACAACTAAAACATCTCTCGCTCAAAGACACTTCTCATTCTTAGGTCCAAAACTATACAACTTCATGCCCGATGCTTGGAAAAAGGAAAACACAGCTATTCTTCATAAATTGACCACTAATTGGTTTCATCAATTAGGTAGAAAGGAGAGTGAACTTTTACTACACAAAAAATGAAATCAAACACAAACCAAAAACAACAACAAAAACTCCAACAAAACAGTAAAAGATACGTTTATGTTATAATCTTTATCATTATATGTATATATGTACTTACCTAATACTTTTAAATTAGAATGCTACCCAAGCAGCAGTTAATCTTATGTTTAATGTAATATTTTATTTTATGGTATTTCTTCTCTTTGTTATTCATATTTATACAAACATGTTAGTAGGCTTAGGCACCAGTTAAAAGTACAAATACCTATTATTTCATTATTATTGTAATACTATACTTATCAAACAACTTATCAAAATGTTAATACTCATACTAATTTGACTGTCCTAAAACGGGAATCCTCCTAGTTGGGCAGTCAAAACATTTCTTAAATAATGTATTTAAATGTATAATCTTTTACTAAATAAAAAAAAAAAAAAAATATATATATTTGTTAGGTTAAGAAATATTTTAAATGTGAAAATACTAAAAAATGTATATTATGCTCTTGTCCACTCCCTGCTTATTTACGGAATCATAGGTTGGGGAGGATCTTATAAAAACAACCTAAACTCAGTAAAAGTCTCGCAAAAAATTATTATAAAGGTAATACTTAAAAAAAACTCTACTTTCCCTACAAAATTGCTTTTTAAAATGTTTCCAGTACCAAATATTGATGATATATTTAAGCAAACTTCAATTATAAAAATGTGTAAAGAAAAAAATAACACAGAATATCAAGAATTTTACAAACTGATGAGAAATGGAAATCAATTTATTACGCCAATCTTTAAAACAACTCAAATGCAAAACCATTATATTTACCAAGCCATAAAAAACTACAATAATCTCCCTTCCGAATTGCGCTGTATTACGAACCAACAAGAACAAATCAATAAAATCAAACTTTTTTTCAAAAAAAACTTATATTAAAAAAAATATATTTATTTATTTATTTATATATATAATTTGTACATTTATTTATAACAATTACAGGTAATAAAGCCTAAGACGTTATAATTGTACCATTTATGCAGTGTATATGCAATGCCAAAAATCTTGCAAATGCGCTATAGGACACAAAAAATAAATCTAATTTTTTATCTACCGCATTCAAAAAGCACGTAGCTCTCCCCACAGGTGAGTTCATTAATAAATTAGTGCGGCTTGCTCTACTATATAGAAGATTGTGATGACGTCCTCGAGAGTGAGACTCTGGTACAAAAAAATTTAATTGGGCCAGTATCTCATTATTAGAAAAGTGACCGTTTATTAGTTGGAAAAAATATTTAAGCAAAGCAATACCTCTACGTGTCTCTAGGGAGTGGTAATTGGTTATGCCTAATATATAAATCGATGGGTAAAGCCAAGGGTAACATCCATAGAGCCGCGAGAATAAAAACCTTAAAAAATTTTTATGGACTCTTTCAATGCGTAAAGTGTATGTTAATTCATGTGGAGCCCAGATGATCGATATATGGATATATTATATTTATATTTTACACATAACATTGAATCACTGAAGTAAGAATCGTGGCTCCCTTATCAGGCACAAGAGCTCCTCTTTTCTGAAAAGGTATACATGACCAATTATGTACCTAAATATTATATTTTGCAAAAAAATGTATGTATTAATGTAACTAACTAATGTGGCATTTGCGCTTCCCGGTTCAAATTTTACAGATTTCTGTGAAAATTATTAATGTAATGTGAGAGAGTTGCGCATCTCACATAGGTTGGGTTGTTTCCAATTCTGAAATGATCATAAAACCAGCGACACGTTTTTAAGAATTGCAATACTTCATCGAATCCATATTAAATTGTTTCTGTGTACTATCTTGTTTAATAGTGATTATAAATTTAATTTATTAATATCTTATGTTTAATAATAATTATTAGTTTCTGTTCACATTTTTACTAATTTATTTTATTTTTTATGTTTATGTTGTCTACTTATTCCATTTATGTTTATATTTTCATTAATAATTTTAAGTTGTATTGCAATAGTTCAGTGATAAAAAGAACTTGTAAAATATAATGAAAAGCCTGCTAGGGCGTGTAATGAATAAATAAATATCTATTACAATTCAATCTATTGTTTTTTTGTCGATTATGTGTATTGCAATTCATTCGAATCTCCTGTATCGATTCTCAAGCATTGAACTATTTTTTATCGATTATTTCCATTTGAATTTATTCTAATGTTTTTTTGTAGATTATTATTTGTGTTTTTACCGATTATTTAAAAATGGATAGCTGAAATAACAATATTCGGGTTGTTAGTTATTAGAAGCGGGCTGTGCGGGTGATATCTGATAAAACCAAGTGCCGATTGTGCGCTGTTTGCTGTTGCATGGATGTAGCCTGCTGAGAGGTAAATAAAGGCGCGGGCCCCGGCCCTTTGGCCATTAGCGATAGGGTTGCCAGTAAAGATGCCGGTATAGTTCCCAGGTATCACGTATTTCATATATTTTGTCCCGAATTGATTTGCATCTCGTATTTGCGCATATTTTTGCCTTGTCTTTGTCTTGCTGATGTCCGAAATAATATTTTTTTTATTATTAGATACATGTTTAGTGTTTACATTGGTACTGTGATGTATTTTTACCCGCCACGCCAAAGTGCAGTGTGCATGTTTGTCTTGTTTATTAATTGATCATATTATTTATTATTATTAATTGTTTTTAGTTCACTTAACTTTCATTAACTCATTTTTAATTTATAAAATTATATAAATAATTTATTAATTTAATTTTGCAAACATTTTAGAGTTTAATATTGTGGCAGCTATTTTTGGCGTTCAAAGCCAAAAGATAAAAAAAAACAAATAAATTTTACTCTACAATATTTCTTGTATTTTTTGAATGAATTTTTCATTTAAATATGGTTATAAAGTTACATAACGTTCACATTGTGCGTAAGTGATTTTTGTTATTTTTATTTGCGTGTAATCAATTTGATGTTTACGTCTCTTTACCGTGATATTGTGGTTTTCTTCGCTTTGTAGTTAGTACGTACAATTTAACATGTGTTGGTCCTTTGTTGAAGAACTTTTTATTACGTTACCTTTTCTGTCCAGGGTATTCTGAGGTTTGCTTTGACACAAATATCTATTTCTCAACATTTCAATGAAGAATCACCAGAGAGTCAGATTCGTGATAATTGCATGGATGACGCATGTTGAATATGTATTTAAATATCCTATGTTTTTCTATTCTATTCCTATATTTTTCTATTCTATTCCTATATTTTCTGTCCACCTCTGCCGTCTCAACTCCGTCCCCGATTCATCCCTGATCCGTGTTCTTACTCGATACGGGACATATTTTGCAAAAGCGGCAACCCTAGCGATATCCGATATTACGCTATTGATTACGATAACCTTTTGTTTACTAAACGTGTGGGTGTGAGCGAAGTGTGATTACAGTATTTATTGTTTTCTTTCAATTAACTGATAACAGTTTATTTGGGGCGATTGATTTACAAAAGGTTTTCGTTTTCTATTTATTTTTTCTCAAGATGCAACGCAGAGCAGTTCATCCAAGTATTACAGTGCCTCTGGTTAAGATGATGGGTACAATCGAATAAACACGAAGTCCGTTTTCAAAACAAAATATTAAAAAAGACAAGAAATATTTTTTACAATTTGAACTTCCAAGAATAAACATGTGTTATTAAAAATGACAGCACAAAAATGATAGCCACGATGTTCGAAAAACACCAATGTAATTAAGGATTACCGACATAGAATAAAGAATAACAAGAGAACTGCCTCGTGGGTGTGTTTCGTGATGCAAGTATTTCCCAAATAGATTATAAATTTCGAATACAAAACTGTGTTTACGATATCAAAACGGCATGTAGACCTACGACGTCAGGCGAGTGTGAGTCGGAGCGCGTCTACTGGGCTAAATGGGACATTCGTTTCCATTCAAATTTGTAAGGAAGATACTTCTACGGTTATTCTTGGTTCTAAAGTTTCCGACAACAATATCGATTTAAATATGTTCACATTATATTTTCTTTGCACGTAACTGCTATATTGTACTTGATAATTGGATTGATTTTTGAACTTATGATTCGAGAAGTAATTCATTCCAATACATTTTAAATATATTTTCTCCTATATTTTCCACTGAGATCGACCTGTCCGCTGGCCTCACCGGCTTCTGAGGTGACCTCACAGTTCACTGTTCCTCGCTCATAAGCTACCAGCAATCATCCTCCGAGAGGACAGAGCACACTTCACGGCCGAGCCCGAGCCCAGCCATGGCGCTGAGAGGAACTGTGCACCGCGTGGTGACTCGCGGAGGATGAATGGAACTGGTTTTAACGGAAATGCGTCCATTATACCGGTTACGGCGAATAACATGTTTAGAAGTCTAGACTGCATAATATTTATGTTCAACACGTTTTTGCCATTCATTATTTTAAAATGAGTAGTAATATTATTTGACTTTTAACGAATTAGAACAGGATCTTTTATTTTTTTGTTTAATAGTAAAATAATTAATAGACTAACTGCTTAGCGTATTGGTCTGTGCGTTTAACATTGAGTGCCGTGGTAATATTATGTACTACGCAGTGAATGAGACCATAGTTTTGTGTAAAAGACAACATAAAATGAAGGTCACTTTCCAAGTGCCAAGACTTGACTCTGCGAGAATTTCGACATTGAGCATTTAAAAAAAATCGTATAGCTTTCGGTTAGTCGTTTAGTCTTTCGATAAATCTTTACTTCTTCTTAACTGAGCGTTGCTTAGTTTTTATTGGTGAACACGACCTTCCTATAGACACACTTAACCAATAATAAATATAATATTATTAAAAATATTATATTCGTGTAGGTGAGTTGACATAATCAATAAATCAGTGGCACGGAGATGTGTGGCATGAAAAGTGACAATGAGTACTGAACGGCGACGTAGAATGGATTCGTGACAATGTATGACATAGATCTAAGACGATAAGCCATCCGACGCCGTTCAAATTATGGCGTGTTGTTTCGAGATTATTTTACAACAATGCGAAACAAACATGCACCTATTACCTATCATTAGATTCTATTTTACAACTTGTTTAATGACAAAAAAATGGTTTGTTTGGCTACCAATATTACATTACAACTACATTATATCATCATAAATAATGTGAATAATAATTATAATTAATCACCAAACATACTAATTACGATTGCCGTTGCATCGGTGCGTGCTTGAAGTGGTAAATTATTCACGTTCAACGAACTTATAATTTAAGAAAATCGGAACTGATAAATATAAATCATATCAGAGAAGCGGTAAATTTGTTACCAAAATTATTTTATTTCAATTATAGTTCTTTGTTTTTTTTTTAAATGTGTTTCTTTTGTTTATATTTATGACAGTACCGTTTTTTCACAAGTTTGATAACAGTGTTCATTCGACAGGTAGATTTCTGATTTTTCAACAAAAATATATTTATATTTGTTTTTGAAAAGCTCTTGATCTTGAAATTATCTTACTTGTGTGTGATAAGTATGAACAACTTATGCGAATGTCCCTCTATTGTAGTACGCCTGTATTTTTAGAAACGTATGTACGTGGTTTTTTAATGGGTCACAAAGTCTAAAACGAACTTGTTCGAGGTATTGGATCAAGGTCATGGATACATTAATTATTTGTTAGTGTTTTCCTGTTGTTGGGGGTCTAAAATTCATAACGAATACCCAACTACAAGACAGAGACTAGAAAGTCATATTTGTACAGCGCCCCTGAGGTGATTTTTTACAAAAACGATGCTCTACAAATTATTATAATATTATTAAGAAATGAGAATGGAACATTTACCCTCTGTTCCATTTTCACGTTTTAAGAGGAAGCTACAAGCCAAAAATGTGTATATTCTTGGTATACCTTATATCGTAGGTAATAGGCATTCGAATCGCTTGACAAACGGAGTCTAGAAACGTTCGATTTCAAGCAAAAAACTGGTTTTTATTTATTTTGTAAAAATTATATAAGAAGGCAAAAAAGTTAATCAACTGAAAAGTTAATCAAAGAAACTGTCACAGATAATCTATAAGCTATAATACTGTATTTTTAAAAAAGTTGTTTCCTTTACGCGTTCATATAATTCTATTGAAAAATATCTTTTTTAGTAGTTTGCATTTAAATTTTTTATTGAGTAATTTATATTTTTATTTGTATTCTACTCAATCGAACCGATAGGAAAACCTTCAATTTATCTAAGTATATTTTTTGGTATTCATAATGTATACCAATTCATTATAAAGATTAATCAAAATAGTGATTTGGCATTAAGCTTCGCCTTAATTCAAATACAAAAACATATCTTTCAGAAAATTACCAACGGTACTTGCCCATAATATATACATAGCCAACGCTAGTTGCTTGGTAATGTGCTAGTAATAAAAAAAACACGACAAAAAGTCGTAAAAGGCCCCTGACGGAATTTTATTCTTTCATAAATATAATTACTTCTGACTTCAATAATATAATAACCTTAAAAACTCTTTACTGTGCGTTGGTTCGCCCTAATCTAGAATACGTCTACGTTATTTGGTCTCCATTCTATGATGTTCACATTAATCATGTCGAATCCTTACAGCATCGCTTCTAAAGGGAAATTACTTGTAGGTTAGGGCTAGAAAGAGGCGATTACTTACATATACGATGAACTTGAAGTAAAATTAAATCTTTCTTTTTTAGAAAAACATAGGAAGGACTTTGATCTTATCTCCATCATAAAATTATTAACAGTATAATTGACTCGCATACTTTGTTTTTCCTCACTCGACACTCCACAAATTATGGATACCATTCATCAATGTCCAGAATAGCAAGACTTGTCAACTCAAGTCAGGACCTTCTATTTTTGGTGTAGCATTTTGTCATACTTTGTATTGATGTGGCAGAAGTCGCGAACTCCATAAAAACCTGGTTTCTGTCTTGACTTGACACTATCTTTATTGTTTTTGGACCCTATTTTTGTCATAGCTGTATTTTTTTAAAGTGTCTTGTATTGTAACATTTATCCTTGCATTAACGTGTGCAACATGTAATGTTTTGTAATTGGACATGGTTCGTAAATAAATAAATAAAAAGTCCACATTTTTTTTAAAATTAATACTTACCTATATTCTTCAATCCGCTTTCGAAAAATCGATTCGTGTTCACTTAAAGATTTCCTGCGAAATGCCGACCAATCTATCCCGGTAAACTCTACATTAATAATAGTCCTCCCACTTCCACTCAGTGAAATCTGTAAATTGGATCCAATCTCGGTGACATTTACATTAACAACAAAATAAATTAAAACAAATCTAGTGATGACGGCGTTAACAACAAAATAAATCATTGAAGACAATAGTCCTGGGGTCCTGAATTAAATTCCCAGTTGGGACCGAATCTTATTCTGTGTCACACTTTTCGTTTGAGAGTGGTATTGTTAATATTAAATATTACTATTCGAGGTTTTCCCAATAAGTTAATTTACTATAAGAGTATTGAATTAACATGAGTGTTATAGTAGATTTAGCTATATCATCAGCATCATCATAACAGAACTGTCTGATGATAAATAACTGTATTTTCAATTTTAGACCTCTTCTCGTTTATTAATAACACCTCATATCTACAATCGCTTTTTAGTATGTTAATATCGTTTATAAGTATAAATCATGTTTATAAATCAATTGATAAATAGACTCTCGCGTGGTTGAGAAACTTAAACTGACAACCTGGCCTAAATCTGACATAAAACGTATAAATGTAATCGTATAATATGTGATATTTACATATTACACGTGAAAATAGACAGTTAGCATATTACACAACTTTAGTCAAAGTACATGTGTAATAAAATATTTCTAACGAAGAAGAATACATGCATGATATTTTTTTTATCGTATTCGTTCAATAAAAAAAATGTCATCTATGCATACAAAATAAATAAACCTTTTTCGAAGTTACTTTTACGTTTTCTCCAATATCGGATTATTAAAGGTCGGGATTTTTTCTACCATAATATTTACTTCTTAATGCCCTGAACTACTATTACTGTTTCTTCAAATTTTCACTTAAACAATGCAAAATATTGTTTTTTTTTTTTTTTTTTTTTTACTTTATTTATTTTCATTTCTTTACATATATTATACACATTAATAGATAGTATATAATAACATAATATATAATACCAAATAGTATACACAATAAATGAAAACCCACTAAGGCACTGCCTGAGTGTGGGTAATATAAAACGATTACTATATTTCAAGTACCTACCTAAAGTATAATATACATTAGTAGAAAAAGTTTTTTTGTTTTTTTTTTATGGTTATTATAAAAAGTAAAGAGAAAACATTATGTACAATAGTTTATAAAGTTTCAGCAAGTGAGTTGTAGAAAGGATGAATAAATTTATAGGACTAATGAAACTGCTATGTGTCTGCATTAATTTAGTATTGGTTTGCTGGGGTAGTTTAGTTATTTACCAAAAGAAAAACTGTGTGCACGTAATATAATTATTTGTAATTTTATATACTATTTTATTTATTTTATTTTATATTTTTTTCTATTACTAAATTACTATTACTATTACCATTCCTACTAAAAACGACTTTAAACAAATATTTACTTGGTCACGGAATGGAATTAACGGATTCCATACCCGAAAAGTTAAACTTGATTTTTTTCTTAAAGTTAGTCTAAATTTACGTTATTAATTTCCAAATCAGACTTTGTTTCATGGAATGTAGAAATGTTGTTTTATGAATTCACACTACACTTTAATCCAAATCATAAATTAAGAAATGTATACAACTTCAACAGTAATTATGTAGGTTAAGAATATATGCTTTCAAATAATCTATAATACATAACAATGAAAAATCAAAAACAAAATCGTGGGACTTCAGTCAAAAACGCAATGTACAAACTTTGACGAAAATCCCCATCAACATTCTGAGACAGGTGGTAGGTAGGAGAGGTACGCACATTTAGGTGTAGCAATTTCGCACTGTGTGCTTAAATCTCATATATTAAATATTGGTTTTGCTAAGATGAAGCGGCTCTGAAAATTTTCATCTTTCAATTTAAAATTTAATAGAAACTGAGTGATAACAAACCCACCGCCAATCTGTGGCCCGCAAACATTATCAACCAGCTGTTTGCGGAATGCTATCATTACTGTTTGTATATCTCACTTAAATCATGCGAATAGCGAACTCTGGCCATATGAAATTTTCAGAAGTTTTTCTGTCTGAATTTTCCAGTTTGAGTTGCTTAATTTTGCTAACCCGGCTGTGTGAGAAAGACATATTTTTGGAAGACATTATTATTTTTTTTATTTTTTATTGAAATTATAAGGCAAAGTCACAAATTAATAATTTACAAATTAATAACATTCATATAAACTAATTCTAAACAGTTAGTAGAGGAATATTCTCGGGTCGAACTGAGGAGCTGGTCTATTTAATATTAAAATATTGAAGACAATATTAGTGATTTCTAAACGAAAATCTGAAACAGAAAAATCAGAAAAGGAAACGGTCACATCTGGGACTCGAACCCAGGACCCCTGTCTTTCCGGGACAGTGCTCTACCAACTGCGCTAATGGGACCCTATTCTCCTCGGTCACTTTTAACTGTATCATACTTCGAATAAGAACTACTAACATTGTCTTCATTTTTTCACCGCACATTTTTATTGGCAACTATCTTTATGTATGATCGCAAGATTCAACCCGAACTAAATGCAATCCAGACAGCGTCTTTTAGATAAACCTATCTTATTTTTTTTTTTATTTATTTAATGTGCGACATCTGTTGACTTTTCTGCAAGTCTAGAATGAATATTACGTAAAAATAATAAAGATACAGTTTGCTCATAAATCGTTGCTTTAGTTACAAAAATTGTCAAGTCAGTATCTAAAATATTGTATATATAATAATGTGTAGTTTTGTTTTATATTAACTTATCTTATAATTATTTAATATTTTTTTGCTATAAATGCATAACAATGGAGGCATTGGTTTAAGCAAAATCTCATATATTTGCTAAGTTCTGCTAAATTTCGCTAATAAACAATTAGTTAATGTTAATTAAGTGTTAATCTCAAGTGACCTACCAGGTAAGTATTGTACTGTATATTATCTCCATATATAGTTATAGATCATTGTAAAAGTGTATTATATATTTGTACAGCGCCCTTAAGATGATTTTGCACAAAAACGGCGCTTTATAAATCATCCAAATATTATTATTATTATTATTCAACTAACTCTGAATCCTTTCAATTCGCAATAGTAGTGTGCTACTTTAAATACCCTACCTACGGCAGTTCACCTTGACCCTTGAAGGTCCACACAAAGAACATAATAGCATACTGACGTTTTGTACTAATACTCAGTTACACTTCGACATTGCAAATATGAAGTATTTATTTAAAAATACCAGACATCAATCGCTAAATTCGAAAAGAGCGTTGGTTGAGAAAGGTCAACCATCGGAATAATGCAACGTTTTAAGTTGTTCCCCGAATTCAGTGAACATTTGGGAATGGCCTCAGCCACAATTCCCGCTGCGGCAACGAGGAAAAAAGAGACGGAAAGACTCCTTTTCTGGATCCCGCCCAGATGCCGATTCATTTCAGTGACCCGTGCAGAACTAAGAGTCAGGAGAGTTAGTGAGAAAATTTTTAATGATATCCCAAAATCTTTTAATAATTTATTCGTTGTGTAGGCTGAAAACTCCTAGCGTTATCCATATTCATAGATAATCTTTCCTGTTACCTGATCTAGGAAATGGTCAAAGTTTGCGTTTCTCCCGCTAGCGCTATTAGTAGGTATCTTTTTTTTATGAACTATTTCTTACGACAAAAGTCCACAGGTGATTAATCCATGTAGCACGTTGGTAGAGAGGTACCTATAGGATTGATTTCGGACTCGCTCTTGAGCAATATTATTTGGACAGGTGGATTATTTAGCACAGAGTTTGAATGGGGCACGGCCCAGGGGTGGGAAATCATCGGCCCGTTGGCCACAAAAAATAGTATGAAAAAAAAAATTCAGAATGAGCGATCGGATTTCTTTCACGGTGTTTTACATACATAGTAAGCCACCGTATTCCGAATTTCTACAGATTTATAACATGTTTCTCTTAAAAACCTTTTTTTAAAGGTTTTGAGTTCTTAAGAAAATATGCATTATTTTTAAAGATAATATCTTTACATTTGTAAAGCCGAAACGTCTTTACAAATGAAAGTCCCTCGATAGGAAAAAATCACAAAGTAAGCTCCGAATATTATTAAAAAGAATTTTTGTTCCGTTATTTAATATGTTATAGGTATGAAAAAAATGAAAGAGAGATTTTTGCTCTAATTCAAAATCTAATTTATTACATATTTTCGTTTAATTATTATCGTTTTTTTAATATTAGCGCGCTCCTTCTAACATTCGTATTTACATATCTCCCTTTTAAATCATCTCTAAACACTTACTACGGAGCCTTAACGAAATAAGTACACAGGCCACATAAAGGTATAACACAGCTGACAGGTTTCTAATAACGTAGGTGCGTAATTGTATGCGCGATCCGACATCCCTTTTTAATTTAAATTTCTTATTTTTTCCTAAAAAGATTTTAAAGGGGTTTATATTTTAAAAATCCTAGTTGCAAATTATGTGCTGCAAAAACAGGAGGAAAAGATTTTCGTGTTCTGGGTGTACTTTTAATTAAAGTTGAAGACTTGTACAAGGATTCACTCTTACATTAAACCAGTTTTTTGTTCAGAATGCAAAGATAAAATTACAGTTGTCGATTCATCTGTCGACGATTTTCGAAGTAAAACATTGAATGTGTGAAGTGCAGTTATAAAATCCAAGATGCAGACCACGTGCTGCAAAAATCGTATATAACCATTTTTATGTGCTGAGTGTAGTTTTAACCAAAGCTAGGCGACTCGCACGTATATTCTACCTCAAGTAAAAAGCAGGTTTGTCTTCCTAATGATGTGGTAAAATTCCGGTTGCAGATTCATCTGCTGAAGTATTTCTAAGGAAACCATTCGCATATTATAAGCGGAGTTTAATTTCTGGTTTCACTCCATATGCTGCAAAATTACAAGGAACACAACTTGTTTGTTCCACGTGTAACGATTATTTAAGCTCGTGGACTCTTTTGCAGAATTACTCTTAAGTTAAACCAAACTTGTGTTTCGAAAGCAACTTAAACTTTGATTTGCAGACTCATCTGTAGACTCAATTCAAGGGAAACTATTCTCTCGTTCCGAGTGCAGTTATAAATTTGTAGTAGTAGACTCATTTGTGAACGTATTTTCCAGTTTTTTATGGGAAAAATTCTTGTCACGTGTGATCTAAAAATAAAATAAACTCGGTGCAAATAAGGTTATGATAACATATCGAGGATTCTGACACCCCTCCTCAATCTAAGTGCAGCCCGCGGGTGATACTACAAACATCCAGATGGACCCCGACGGAGAAAAGGTTCCCCACCCCTGGCTCAGAGTGTCGTAAAATTATAATTTTACTTTTCGTTTCCGGCAACCCGAGCGTTTTTAAATACATCTATTTGATTTTCGATATTGTTTTCTCGATTGAATGAATAATCGGGTAAATGGATGAAGTGGAATCTTGAAAGTGGAAATTAACTCACTTCGACTAGTGGATAGACTCGATGAAAATGCATTCTATCAACTTTTGATGGTACTCACGCGCGCACACACGCAGTTTTCTGAAATTGATGACGTGATCAAATATATAAAGTTGATTGTCTGTTTGTGACGGGAAGCATGGATTAGATGTATGCAAATCTACAGTTTTATTCCGAGGTTAATGAAAATTTGCACACCGGACCTTTAAAACAAGAGGAAGGTCACCATTTATATGAAATTTCGAAAGACCGCCCCCATCCACTTTTCCTATCTTCTAAAGCAATGTTTTGATACTCTTTGGTAAAATTGTAAAAAAATTAGTCTACCTCTGATTTCGAAAAAACTTAGAAAACAAGCCCGGGCAACACCGGGGACATCATTTTACATGACATTTGACTCAGTTTTTAGCGCGGTTAACTCCAGTCCCCGGGGAGGAAGGTTCATGCCTTCGATCGAGGTAGTATAAAAAAAATACAAAAATTTCATATCTAAATGCAGTGATCACAAACAGGGAGAGGTCCGTCTTCACGTCATCAAGTCATCATTCTATCTTTTCGGTTTCATACAAGACGTGCGCGAAGAAAGTCGACCATCGTTGATGAAGTATTTACGAACTATCTCTCAAATTTATGTATCTGTTCTGAGAAGGCTGGCTGTAAATTTTAAAATCTGTACATTTTTTATTTTTTTTTTATTTTTGAACAAGGTAATTTTTTTATTGATAATGAGTTCAATGCTAATTACAAAGAGTCTTACCATTTGCATTGAAGATCACTTACACACGCTATTTAGAGAAAACCGCCACCGCACACAGCATTACCAAATATCTTTGTTACGTTAGTTAAAAAAAATAATATTTGGTTTCGGCTTCTCTCTAAAACCGGTTCAAGATCTATACACTTACAAAAGGTCACCGTCGTTTGAGTGCATTATGAATCGGCCCTTGCGATCGGTCTGAGTTCTTGGTTCTGCAGTTGAAGTTGGAAGGTTGGTTGTCCGGCTGCCACCCCTCCCCCCTCCCCCCTCACCATTACCACCACCAGTAACAACCGGCTTGGGCTTGGTTTTGGCACAGTTCCACTGCGGCGCGGGTTTATATAGGATCAGCTTTTTAACGTTTCGATTATAATTATAAATGCCAATTATTGAAGAAGGTGTTACACAAATAGTGTGCTGTGGGTATGCCCGTCAGCTCATTTTCTCCCTACTTTATATTCCTACATTTTTATCAACATTCTTAGCCCATCATCCCACTGGCTTGGTATCGGTACCGAATTCACAAAAAAAGGAGACCCTACGCAGAAAAATCCCTATGTGGCTGCGCGGCAAACTGAAGTGAACTTTACTTTTCTGCGCTGGGTCTCCGGTTTTTTCCGATTTAGCGGACGACGGGCTTACTTGAACAGATGATCAATTTCATTGAGCCACTCAAGGATGCTCTCAGTATCGTCCTGGTGAAGTACTACCATTCAGAAGCGAAAAGTTACTTGAAATGGTTTTAACCGTTATACTTTTAATTGGTTGTTATACAAGTTGTTGTACAACCCGGAAGCGTAGGGATTGTGACAATGCACCATCAATTTCAGCAGCATTACGTTATCAGACGAAATCTCCAACAATCTTAACGTCATTTCAATCAAACTAAATACTTCTTTATAATCATATAAAACACGACAAATAACAACTAATATGTAAATTAGAAACACTATATCTCAGGGTCAAAAACAAATCCAACAAGCAACCATAAAAACAACATTTGGGCTAAATAGTAGGTACTATGTACGAAATTCTACAAACAAAATTCCGCTCTCATTCAAAACTCATAACAATACTTAACAATGCTACATTTTAATAAAATGTACATGAAATCCTCAGCCTAATAAGAGATCCTAATAATGATATCAACATATCTATTTCTTACAAATCATTTATTATTATAATAATTATCGAGCTACTAGGGACTAATAATAATAGGAACTTGGTTCCTGCCATGTCTGGATATTGGTTACTCACTACAATAAGAAGATTGTTTATGATGATTGTTAGTTAGTACGTACTCGTACGTACGTATAATGTAACAATTACGATAAACTGAAACACTACTTAGGACGGGATGTTTCACTGAATTTGATCAATTCATCAAATTTCACAATTAATATTCAATTTCTGTTACTACTTACTGTGAAACAACCGGCCTTTGGTATCATAACAGATCTTGAAAAGAAATTTCACATAACTTAAATTTTATCTTTAAAATATGGTGAATTTTTAAATTTTTTTCAAACATCGGTCCTTAGGTAGAAGGAGTAGGTAATTATGCATTGCGCATAACCTGAGTTTTGCATTATGTTTCGAATCGTGTTTTTTTTAAACTGATACATGTTTCATGATAAATACGAGTAGGTCAAGCTATCGCCACACTGAACGTAAGGCTTAAATAATTTAAAATATGTACTTCACATTATTTGATGTCCATTAAATCGAAAATCAGCGCCATTTTGGTTATTTGACATTTGAACCATGAACCTAAAAGACTCTGTCCGGAACTATTCAAGAACCATTTGAAGCCGCGGGGTGAGGGGGATTAATGAAAATTGCCAAAACCTACTTAAATTTTTAATGACATATCTCAACAATACAAAAAAACATAAATTTAAACAGTTCATTGCATACTAATATGCTTACAAATCATTTCAAAAGTGTGTCATAAAATATGGCTACCAAGGAATGTCCCCTCACCCTAGATATAGATTCAATGACGGCATTATAAAATAAAACGTATAAACGGTTATACAAAGTCCAAGGCTTTTTATGTTCTTGATTTGAACGGACCCAGTTAAACGTCACACTTCGGCCCATTTCAGCCTTTGTAATCAAACTGTAATCGGCAGCCAAGCAAAATAGTATTACGGTTATGCTTGTCGTTGATCACAATTTGTTCTAAAGCCAAAACGGGTCGAGAATCGGCGTTTAACGTGGATCGGATGTTGAAAATTCAAAATGGTGCTGATTTTGAAACACTCTTACTATGGATTGGATTCGAATGAAGTTTCTAACCGCAGCCTCCATCCCTGCATCGCACCACCCACACAACGCTGTCGGCTTACATCGGTCTTGCCTGGAAAGAATCGGGCAAAGAACGATGATGGGGCACTTTAACAGTTTTTAGAACATGACCGTTTTATAATAAAAAAGTCAATTATAATAAGGCGTTAGAGGTAGAGCCATAATACTCCTAGATACTAGGTACCTGCCTACTAATACTAATAACGTAGTTAAATGTGTGTGTATTACATTAATGTAATATTATGTTATACGAACTTCAGATGAAATCTCTCGTTTTCAATGTATTGATTTTATATACGGTTTGTTTTGGATTGATTTGTGCGAAAAGTTCTTCTATAATCATAATTTTATTGTATTGTTTCGAAAGTTTTCCCTTTTCCACCTTCAAGCATATAGTACATTTAATTCATTTAGTGGTAGAGCATTCATTATACCGCCCCGAAGAAGCTACGGTAGTAGCGAAACTTAGTCAGTAATAGGTATAACAATAAAAGTGATGAATAAAATTATAATATTTAATTATTGAAGACAATATTAGCGATTATTAAACGAAAATCTGAAACAGATAATAAGAAAAGGATACGGTCACATCTAGGACTCGAACCCAGGACCCTTGCCTTGCCGGGGCACCGCTCTAGTTGATAATAAAATAGTTGCTAAAAGATAGTTGCCAATAAATAATGTGCGGTGAAAAAATGAAGACATTGTTGGTAGTTCTTATTCGAAGTATGATACAGTTAAAAAGTGACCGAAGCAGACAGGGTCCCATTAGCTCAGTGGTAGAGCGGTGCCCCGGCAAGGCAAGGGTCCTGGGTTCGAGTCCTAGATGTGACCGTATCCTTTTCTTATTTTCTGTTTCAGATTTTCGTTTAATAATCGCTAATATTGTCTTCAATAATTAAATATTACAATTTGAGGTTTTACTCAATAAAGTTATTCCAAAAAGTAAATAAAATTATATTTCAAATAATAAAAAAGGTTAACACCACGAATTTCTGTTCTGTGTAAAACACAATGATGGTCACTAAATTAATTTACACAACCATAATTTTTTACCATAACATCAAGAATGCTAAAGCAACAAAAAATCTCTAATAGACAACTCTGGGCCTCGATTCTCGTCATTCCACTCGAACAAAGAGTGGTTTGTCCCACTCGTTGTTCGAGTGGAATGACTTTTGACGTTTTGCCTATGTATGTACGTACCTTCGACGAGACTCAAAAATAAGAACGTCGACCAATGTATGTACTGTACTTTCGACGGCGTTTGCGAGCTACCTGAATTGGAGAATCGATACCCTGGTATAATTCAATTTGAATTTTAAGAAATTCTGGCTCTAATTCTGGATTTAAGTTAAAACATGTCTGTTATTAGCTACACTATACCTTTAAAATATATATTTTGCTGAAAAAAAAACAGAAAACAATACACCATTTTTTTTTCAAAATTTTCAATTAATCAATAAAAAAAAACATTTCGTTGTAATCTGGTTCCATGAATAATTAGGGCGACTGGCGACTTGAACACTTAAGCTGAGCATAGGGTAAGTATTTCGGTTTTCTGTAGAAAATATATTATATTGTACCCTCCCATCGTTATTACTCTCTTATAAAACAATGCACATCGAGGTCAATGAGTCATTTACATTACACCAACCTCCTCAAACTCACGAAGGAACGAAGGAACCGCTTGCGTTTCGTCGAGTAGCCAGTCGTCCAAGGTTATAACGTCAACGATGAATAGTTAACTGTAAGACCTCGTTCCTTATTTCCCGAATAATATATGCAAGTTTAAACCATGACTGGATCAGGACATGTTACATCACACAGCAAACAATTTTTCAGTTTGAATTGATTTGTTTATTGTACCAATACTTGCGGTAAACTTAATTATTTTAAAATCTATACTTTCTATTGAAATCTTGATAGTAAGTTTTACCCTCGCTCAAACATAATAGTACATTACATACTGATCGTATCCACATTTTCCGTACTTTTTTATAGCATTGTTACGTTTGGAACAATGTCTGAATGTAGATCTCTCAAGCTATTGTGCTGAGTTTAGTAAAACAACACCAGAAATTTTAGGCATATTTTTAATAGTCACTGTCGTCAAAAATCGATTCAACATCTGAGGGTGTTTTAGAATACTCTTCAACATCAAAATTTATATGATTTCTAAGACGGGGATCCATTTGACATTTTTTAAAACGATTTATTATTCGCGTGTAAACCGCTTTCATGTATAATTGTATAGTAATAAAAAACGCTTATTTGTGTTACCGGTACATTGACAAGCATTGATACAATCCATAAAATGTAGTTTATATTATTTTTATTTATATTGTACCTAAACAGCAGATAGAAGGCTAACACCCGCCCCCTTGAGGTGATTTTTAACAAAACCGGTGCTAAAATAATCCAAATATTATTATTATGAAAAAAATATTTACAACAAAATAAGGGAAAAATAGTAGGAAATTTCCCATTTGATCTCTGGTGAGTTGACGTGTTGTTCTTGTATTGTTTTGTATTTATTTTGCCTATATAATGCACTTGTATAATGTTGAATGACTAGATGATCATTTGTGGAAAAGTGTGTGGAAGGGTTTAGTTTTTCCTATTGGGAAGATTTAACCCGGACATAAAATCGGATAAAAAAAATAACAATATTAATAACAGCCGTCCAATAACGGTGTACAATATTAACAAAAAATAAGAGACACTAAAGTTTGGGGCAAGAGAAGTCTAGTGCAAATAAAATTAGGTGATCAATGAATTTCTGGGGGCTTACGATAAATATGTCCGGTATCTCGCCACTATGGTCGAAATATTCGGACAAGTGGTTGGGAGTACCTTAACCTGTTTCTCTGGAAAGGAATATGAAAAGTTTCGTGGTTTCATAGTAGACGGTGATTTATTTTTTTATTTTGTATATTGCTAAGAAAGAATATTTTGCATGGTTATTTATAATTTTGAAAAGAAATTTTATGTCATTTTTGTTACAACGATTATTTAATGTTTCTAATTTGAAATATTCTGGGCATTTCTTATTAAAAAATCTTTAAAAACCTATAAACGTATCATTGAAACACTGGTAGATAGTAGATATAAACAAAATTACTGCTAGTACCTATAATATTGAAAAATCTATAAAAACCTTCCTCCCCAGGGACTGGAGTTAACCGCGCTAATAACTGAGCCAAATCCCGATTGGGTAGGACTGACATTTATTTCGTATATTAACTGCTAGTACGTCGTATAATTTCAGAGAATTTAATTATCAGTATAAGCGTGATTGCCACCAACGATGGTTTTTTAAAAAAAAAATTTTTTTTTTTAATAATGTATTGTCATCGACAACGAGTCTATCTGCCGAGTTTCAGCTCATGGGTGAGTTAATTTCAACTTCCAGGATTTTCTTCCACGAAAACAAAAGTGAAATTCAAAAGATGTATTTAAAAATTAGAGATTTCTTACAATCAAACCAAACAATACTCGCTTTTGTAATATATAATTTATGTAAAATACAATTTATTGTAAAAAAAAATCACACCATTATTTTCTTATACCTAAGCTTCATTAGAAATAAAATTGGAAAATCAAATAATAATTGTCAAACACAAACTCGCCAAACTTTGCCAATTTTTCGCAATCACACTTGCCCTGCTGCACTGGCAGCCGAATATGAAGACTAGCAACATCTGTTAGCGAAAAGTGATGTGTGTATTCCATTGCCAGTGTTGTAGTGAATACAAACCACCGTTCTCGTACTAAAAAAATTGTAGGTATGTTTTTTTGTACGTGCTTCAAAGAAACATAATGATGAATATCCTGATTCACGACGGTGATATTTCGCGCACCACTCTACTACGAATAGTTAAGTCATCTCAATAAATAGTGTTTAAATATTTTACTCCTCCGATTTCTCTCTTTAAGTTTAAATATTTTCCGTCCTACTCATCACCGAGATGTTTCTTGCGCGTTTATTTGCCTTCGGATGAAAATTCGATTAAGATTAAATGCCGACTGAAAGTTTCGCAATTACCGCTGGTAAGGGGACGAAACGCGAGTAGACTGGTTTTTATTTTCGAATCTGGAAAAGCTTTGTATTTTTTTTTTCTGTCGCTCGGCACTAATTAATTTAGATGAAAAACTCAGAGTTAAATTAATCGCAAACATCAATTTTCGCCACCTATATTCGAGGCTCGGCTTGTAGTGAAAAATAACAAAGCATTAATAAATACGTGTAACAAGTAACCGTTCAAATTTTTGAAGATGTTTTACTTTAACTTTTATGTTTCACTGTGCAAACAGGCAGAATAATAAATGATTATGTAATAAATGTAAAGATAAATGAACAGGAAATAAATATCTTCTTCTTCTATAATACATTAAATATGAGGTGTTATTTTGATATTCAATCGTAAAAGATCAATGGTTTCGTTGCTTGTGTGGTATGTAGCGCCGTCTTGTTGAAAGTAAACCTTGTCCAGATCAATACCATCCAATTCCGGCCATAAAAAATCATTAATCATCTCTCGATAGCGCAATCCATTCACCGTAACTGTTGCTCTAGCCTCATTTTCGAAAAAGTAAGGTCCAATGACTCTGCCGGACCATAAACCTCACCAAACAGTCACACGTTGAAGATAGAGAGACTTTTCAACAATAATTCTTGGGTTTTCCGAGCCCCAGATGCGACAATTTTGCTTGTTGACGAAGCCACCGAGGTGGAAATGGGACTCATCACTCAAGATGATTTGCATTTGATTCACTCAAGTGAATTTTAATAATTTCAATGCGTTGTTGAAGCGTGTATCAAAAGTAACATCTACCGAAATAGCGGGCTATTCAAAATAACACATTTTATTGGAAAACCCTGTATATGTGACTGTTTGTGGCGGGCGGAACGTGATGGCGATGACTTTATTTGTGTAAACATCTCCTGTTTATACGCAACGTTACAGGCCTTGTAGTATTGCGTATTTTAAAGCATTACTGACTCACGTAGTGTCAGAGTTGTGCACACAGAGATTTAGGGATTTCACTGTGTCCACTCCGGCCAGGTATGATTTAAGGACCCTGAACCCGGCACCCGCCGTGCTACCAGCTGTAATCTCGTAATTAGCGTGCCGGCGTCATGTGGGGATAATACCACGTTGTATTATTTGACGTATGCTATACATTCCCTGGTTCGCCGACCAGTCTACTGCAAGCGACTCAGGAGTCGCCTTAATTAATTGGATGTCTTATCAAAACTATGTTTATTTGAATCTTCGCCGAATCCTCCGGGGCCAAACTCGTTAGCGCTAACTCATCGCTCTTAGGGGAATGTTGGCTGCTGCTCGCACTTCGCGTTCTAACTGATGAGCTTGTGAATAACACTTTGAATTCTGCATCTGCAATTTAAATAATTACCTAATATGTATATTTAAAAATAACTTGACAAAACACATAATTACGACATTAAATTATATTTTTATGGCCCTGTATGTCCGAAACCCTCACAAAAGGTTACACGTAATATCCCAACTACGTAGTTATTTGCAAGGTCGTTTGGTTAACGTAATTAAAAGTAATTATAGTTACTCAGCATAAAGTACCTATATTGTACGGGTACTAAAATAACTCGACAGCATTGATGTACAATCGATGTCCGACAAAGAAACAATGCTAATAAGAGGTTAATGTTTACCGCAGCAAAAGTAAAGTGTTCATTTCTAAATAGAATAAAACAAAGTCGCTATCCGCGCTGTTTGAGCGCTAAGTTATTATAAAGTACGCAACGGATTTTGAAGTGGTTTTGACTATCATTTAGAGAATTTATTCTGGAAGGTCTATGTATATAAAACATGCATATTACATTTATAAAAAGTAGCAAAAAGTCGATGTTTTGTAAGCAAGTCGTAAAAAAAAATTCCTCGCTTAAATTGTACATCTTAAATATGTATGCCTACAGAAAAGTCCATGATGGCACAAGTGTGTCTCTTAAGGATAACCTCTCAGCAACGACGGGTACATGTAAGCTAGTAAATATTATAAAGCAAAATAAACTCGTGCGATTTTGGCAGTTTAATGCGGTTTTGTTAGTTGGTCATTATAATAAAAGGCCAAATAAAGTTTTTTGTAACAACACGCATGAAATGAGCTATTGCGAGCTTAGGGTGTTTGGAAAACTTCTTTGTTCTTCATCATAATGTCTCTATTGAAACTTTCAGAAAGAAGAATAAGCACAGATTTAATACTGTTACAAAGAATACTACATTTTAAAATTGACTGTCCCGAATTACTTCAATGTATCAATATCCATGTTCCCAAAAAATCATGCCGATATTTCTTACCTTTTTACTTCAATAACACCAGGACACTAGCTTACCAAAATTCTCCGATTCCGAGACTTCACAATCACGGAAACAAATATTCTGATCTGGGTGATATATTTCATTTGAAAACTAATCAGTATAAATGTTGTATATTCTATCACTTTTATTCTTCTAGACACAAATAGACCTATGTACCCATATAACTTCTCCGCTTCTACTATTTTGTTTTGTTGAATCTTTTAAATTCAATTATATGCGTGAGGATTCATTTTTGCCATTATGTTTACATTCTTCTTTATTGTATTAATTTTTAAGTGTTTACTCTGATACAAAATGCTTGTATTTTTTTTTTAAAGAAAAGCTCACTAGGGCGTGTAATAAATAAATACATAAATCACATCACTGCATCCCCTATTTAACGAGTGCCCTTCGTCGACTTCTGTCGTTGGTCATTCTTTCCCAGTTCCCGAGCTTTCCTGTCCTGCTCCAGTCTCCTTCTACCATTTTTTTATTTATTTATTTTTTTTTTATTTGGTACATTATTTTGTTACAATTTATGTTTACCAGTAATGTAGGCCTCACTGGGTGGCTTGCCCGTGCTGAGGCCTTCATTTTACAATATGAAAATCTATATCATATAAAATCTATATCATAAAATCTAAATCTATATCATTCCTTCTATATCACTCCACTCTCCACATCTCTCTATAGCTCTCTATCTATTTGTTCTTATTGCGCTTACCTTTAGTATCCTGCATTCATTATTTATGGTCATTTACATTAACATTGTTCAATTACTTCAATTTAGGTTCATTGTTGCGTTGCACATATATTTTATAAAACTGCTGTAATTTTTTTTTGTCCACTTTGAAGTGGATTTAAAAAAATAAGTTTTTTGTGTTAGGCGCGATAATATTACAGTGTTAAATAAATGTTTAATGTATACCGACCAAATACATATCTAGTTATTTCAAAAGCCTATATTTCCCCAGTGGATAAGACCAGATTAAATAAGATAGATTAGTTCACTTCTTATTTACCTCCAACCCAAATTAAATTTACTGTGAATTATATTCAGTCGGAAATCCTGCCCTACGTTTATTTTTTTTATTTTTTATTTCAGTTTATTTAAAGCTTAAGGTTAAAGAAAATTGCTTTCGTAGAAATTAAATTAATTTTATTTTTTTTCATTTCAATTCTGTTTATTCATTTCAAAAACATTACAAAATTGTTAATTTCAATGCGTTTTTAAAATATTTTTGCAATAAGAATTCTTAGATTAATATTAACAGTGTGTATATCAACTATAATAGTAATAATAGAGCTCGCCTTTTAAAGGAAGCTTCATTGATGCTAAAAATGTCGATATCCGAATTGATTCTGTTCAACAGCAAGATTGCTCTCCCCACAGGCATGACCATTGGCAAGTTAGTTCTGCAGGCCAGGAGATATAATAGTCTATGTTGTCAGTGACGTAGATAACCATCGGGAACATAGAAATACATATACGTGTATTTATATTTGTAACCTCCGTCCCCGGAGGTTAAGTGTACAACTTTGGGAGGTGATTCTACATGATAGTACAAGTAAAAAATAATTACATCTTTTTCGAAATTTTAACGTAAAGTTGTTGAGTTGTTGTTTATATTTTGGTATTAAAAAAAATACAATGGAATTTCGAAAAGAGTTATTTATCTTTTTTTACTACTACCATCATGTAGAATCACCTCTCAAAGTTAGTGCACTTTACCCCCGGACACCCTGTAGAAAAAAATGCTAAATATTTATGATCTTTCACAAACATAAAATAAAAAAAAGTTAATTAATTGCTTTTTGTTTCGGTAAAATAATTAAGTCATTTCGCGTGTTGGTGTCGTGGTAGAATGAACATCTATTTTACAGGCTAATTAATTATACTATTTGTGACTTTGTATTGGTAGTGGGACGGTGGCGGTTGTCTGTGAAGTGGGGTCGCTAGAAATCAGCTCCCCCTGAGGAACCTTGGAGCTACTCAACTCAGATAATTATTATGTGTACAAAGTTCACTTCAAAAAGACGTTCACCCTATCTAAAACCAACTCCTTCAAAGTACAACATTTATTTTTGATTAAATGTTAAAAAAATTTATGTATCGATGTTTTACTTGCTGAAAGCCACAAATTTATTTTTTATTTTTTGTTAATGGCTATTAAAATAAAATAAAATTAGCCGTCACGAGACGCCATGCAGACGTGAAACATCGAAATTGATTTTTTATTGAAAGTGAAAATGAAAGTAAAAAAATCGCTTTATTTTATATTAATAGTTAATCAATTATTTTATTATTATTAAAATATACACAAGTAAATATAATTCAAATTAAAAATCATCAATAATTAGAATAATCCATTGCCAGTTTCTCACTCAATTCCAATATCTAGGAGATTCATCAGCCAAAAGCTATTACACATCGAAAAGTATTAATATGTATGTAAAATTTGTATGTAGGTACTTATACATTAACATACCGCCAAGGTTAACAAATTCCAAATTGTTTCGCAAACTACATCGCGAGGGGTCAGGTATAACAGGGTATTGTTGGGTTAGGTTAGGGGAGTGTTAAGGTAGGGTTAATGTAGGGTTAATGTAGGGTTAAGGTATGTTGGCTTAGGCTCCGCCAAGCTGTATACTGTCAGTCATAATACTCGTAATGTTCCTTTACTTGCACTTGAAGGCTTTTCCTGTGCGACCGACATTTCTCCGGCCCGCGCCAGTCTAGTGGTATTGTTCTACCGAGGCAATGTGAAAAATGCAAAGGGGCTGCGCTCTTCAGTAATTATTCTTCCCAACTACAAACAGGGATATACATTATGTAGGGGCACTTAGTAAACTATCCGAGCGAGCGGTAAAAACGTACGGGGATTCTGGAGATTCTTGGGTGAACGATGTTGGCGACACACTGTTCAAACTTATAATGGCCTATTTCTTTTGTTTCTTTTATCTAAATGAAAATACAGAAGTGAAACTTTGAACTACGGCCTCCGTGTCAGGGCCGTAAGATCGTTGCAAACATTTAATGCTTTCAATATGTACAGAGCTCATTTATTTCCAATTTATTTATTCATTAATTAATTTATCGTGTTATCATTCAAATTCTAATTAAAAAAAAAACATTTATTGCTCAAAAATACAGAGTACAAAGGGTATAGCTTATAGGTTACATCCTATTTCTTCCAGCTTACCCAACAAATACACATTATATTACATAACCCAACGATTACATGTTAACAAATGTATGTAAATAAAAAACAGAGGTATTTAAGGTATTCATTTAAAGTGTAGTGACATTTGTTTAAAAGAAATATTTTTAGTGATAATTTAAATTTGAATATGTCGGTTATTTGTTTAATGCTACGTGAAAGGTTGTTATATACTTTAAGGGCCATGTAGTGTGGTCCTTTTTAAAATATAGTTTTGTTTGCATTTGGGATTAATAAGTTTTCTGTGAACATTGGTTATCAATGTTTTTATTTTAAAAATAAAAGTTTCAAAAATAAAATATCATTTGGTAATGCGAGCCTCACAGTTATTTTTCGTTAATTTACAAGTCACAAACTTGGAAAAATAAGGGTATTGTTAGAGGTCTGTGAGATGAGCTCTGACTCCATAAAATTTGCACGCCTTTTTAAATTTTTAAGACCACGCCCTACTTAGTTGTCCTTAATATTTATGGATTTTCACATATATATTGTAAAATAAATGTGTATATCATTATAGGACGTGTGTGATTGCAATAACCTCGAAAGGAAAGAAGGCCGCAAGACTAACTTGACACGTCTGCCCTAATTATGGACCCTGCTGTCAGTCAGAAACATTGGCTAAATATGGAGGTGGTGCAACACGGCATAATACCTCAAAAATAAAACACTATGTACTAAATATAAGTTAGACACCAAGTCTTGGATCATTAGCCAAGACAGATCAAACATCAACGATTTTATTAAAACCTAATTTTTGAATTTTCAATTTTTGAATTTGAATTTGTAGCTGATTGTATTTTATTTTAACTATAAATAATAATATTTGAATATTACTATTTGTAATTAAAATGTTTTTGTGCAAAATCACTTCAAGGGCGCTTTAAATGTAATGTTGTGTTGTTATTTTTCTTGTGAACTGCTTATGTTGTAAACTGCGCATGCTCTCAGTACAGGATTTCCTAGTGAGACATGCTCAATACACCACCAATGTAAAAAAAATAATAAAGTTGAATAAATAAAAATAAATAAAACCTTCCTTATATATCTATATAAATAAAGATGTAAATGTTCGTTTGTTCAAAATCTTAAATCTCCGAATGTTTTTCACCTATTGGTTTGATATTTTGACACAACGTTGCATTCTAATATGCGTGTTTTTTTGTATACCTATATTAAATTTTTTTTAATTACCAGCGCCATCTGTTGGACTGAAGGCAACACGCGCTCTTGTTTTTCTATCTGCACAGACAGATTGACCCACAGCACCGCGTGACGTGGTACTGCTGGTTTTAAATTAACCTTTTATTCGATTTGTTGTTTTTTTTTTTTGTTTTTGAGGTTTTATGCCGTGTTTCGCTAACTCCTTCTAAATAACACATCTGCCCTGATGATGGACACTGCAATGCTGTCCGAAACGTTGGCTAAAGAAGGAATTAGCGCAACACGGCGTAACACCCCAAAAACAAATAACAAAAATACTTTTGGCCGTGAAAATCTTAAATCATATTTTATTCCATTTTATCATTTATCATAGTAAAATGGACACTTATATAGATATATGTTTTACTGTTTATAATATTATTTATTAACACGATGGGTACCTAGGTACTACTTTTTTATGAACCCAATCATATTTTATTTGTCTGCAAACTGCATGAAAATTTACAGAATAATCTTTTTCAAATCAAACGAATGGATTTGTTTTTCAAGCTATAATGAAGATATGAACTATAAAGTTTAGGGCATGAATTCCGCTTGTTTTCAATATATCGTCGTGAAATCTGATTTCGTACTAAAATACAGTTTTTATACGTAAATACTTACACACATAATTACACTTTAGCAATTCATACCAGACGATCCACTGATAAGGCATCCCTTATTTGCAAGTTCCTGGATTTTACAATATGTGGGCGGCGATACATCGCTCACGAGGAAAAACTATCTATGATGTTGCCAATAAAAATGTGCGGTGAAAAAATGAAGACAATGTTAGTAGTTCTTATTCGAAGTATGATACAGTTAAAAGTGACCGAGGGGAATAGGGTCCCATTAGCTCAGTTGGTAGAGCATTGTCCCGGAAAGACAAGGGTCCTGGGTTCGAGTCCCAGATGTGACCGTTTCCTTTTCTGATTTTTCTGTTTCAGATTTTCGTTTAGAAATCACTAATATTACTATACAATGCATTGATATCCTATATACGATGTATTGATATCCTATATACTTGTATATTCTATATATTCCCACATTGTGTGGGAATCGAATCTCTAACCTCCCGACACATTACAAATACAAATAAAACTATGGGGGCTGTACATATTGGACATATGATATGGGTACACACATACATAGACGGATGTGAGGAATTCCTTTCGATCCTTGAAGGATCTTGATTGTAATATTCATATTGTAATATCCTTTGTCTTGCAACTCGATCCACGTGGTTCCCGTACCAGCGAATGTATATGTATTATCTCAAGTCAGTAACAATACGATATTATAAATATGGAGCCAAGTGTAACCGGAATATGAATCCGGGTCGCTGGGTACATTACAGGCAGAAAGTATCACGTGACCCGATGATCATCAATCACTGGGTTTTAACGTGGTCATAAGGAGCGTAAAAAATATCAAGAAAACACTTAAACGTAATGACTTCTGCGAATTAATTCAATACGCTGAATTCCACATTGAGATTCAAAAGTTCCCGATTTAAAGAATTCTAACTTCTTCTCGCAAGAATCCTTCTTCTCTTTAAGTTAGATAGGTTGGTCCTTAAGCTTTTACACTGATATGGGTATCTACCTAAACATAAAATGTAATAATGAATTTCTAATACTAACCCTGATGTATGACGGTAAACATCGATATATTAACTACTATTGGTCAATGGCCTTGAAGCGTGGAACTGAAACAGTATTTGGTTAGACTGAGGATTGAACCTTCCTCCCCAGGGACTGGAGTCAAGAAAAAAATACCTAATTCGATTGAATCCAAATTTATTTTTGAATATTTACAGCTGAAAATTTTTATTTATTAAATACGAGTATAATATCATCCAATTTCAGAAAAAATGTGTGTGCATGAATGCCAGAGGTATTTGACAAAATCCAACGAGTTTTTGAAGCAAGGGGTGGAAGAAATGGCATGATCACGTGAATCAAATCCAAGAGTCACTCATTTCAAGAGTCGCGATAACTGAAACACACTTTTTTCACAAATAATTTTAGATTGTTATATAATTGAAATTTTACGAATATTATTTTTTGCCAAATAACTTATTTTAAGTAAAATGTGATGGGTATCCATACAAATTAGCATTTTTTTTGCGTAGTAAGAAACATCTTCATGTTTACATGTATAATTTAAAATGTATATATTTGTGGTTAAGGCGATGCCATACGTAGTAATGCAAAATCATGTGTTTTTGGTTTGAAAATTTGGTCGCCTAGAAATGTTTCAGATGCTTTAATTAAATACTGCGAGTAGAATACATCTTGGCCTTTGAAATAATCGAGTATTTTTTAGATAAGTCTTTTAATAAGCCAAAAAAATGTATAAGGCCTATGAAAACTGCTTTAAAGTTCAAAATCTCCTATTTACGAACCCATTTTCGGTTATGATTTTATTGTATAATGTGGCAAATTAAGTTATTTATAAAATGATCCAAAAAAAAAAATAAATATTTATTCCTGAACATCCACAAAATAAAATAAAAGGCACTTTTTGGCCATGTGTTTTTCTTGCATATTCAAAACAGGCGGATGGTGTTAAGAGGGAATCTAAACCTTATCGCCATCTACGTAAGGGTTGTTATTGACAGCGGTTCAATTTAAAATATTACACGGCGTAGTGCATCGCCTTAATGCCAGAAGTGCCTATGTCAAATCGCTCTGGAATGAAGATGGATTACCGATTTTTTGGCGTAAGATTTCATCAACTAGATAATCTACATATGTTAATCACTCCGTTGAAATCAAGTACGATTTGTAGTATCTTTTGAAACCTAAATCTCGTCCTATGTGGTCGAGGGGCAAGGTTCTCCGCTAGCAAGCTGGAGTTTGCGGGTTTCAAATTATGGCGTGCGCAAGTAAATTTTATTTGATTAATTCGTGCTATTTCACAAATTACTCATTAAAAATAATATGTAGTATATTTACGGCGGTGACCGGATAAATCATCAAAATCATAATTCATCACATCTTTAAAAAGTTATATAAAGTCATGGAAAGTGATGAAACAAAAACTTTATTAACTGGGTTAAGTAGGTTAGGTTAGGTAAGGTTTAATATTTTTTTTTCATCGTTTCTAATGATTTTATATCACTTGATAAAGATGTGTTGAATTTACACTGTGTTGGGGTATCATGGAACCATTTACGGCACGTTTCAGAGTGGAAGATAATTTCAGTATCGCCCTGGTGTAATTCAGTATAAAAGTGTTGCTTTAAATGGCTTTGGCTGTGTTTGGTGACCAGATCTGAATAGCAGGTACTTCGAAAGCTTTCTCTCCCCCTTCCCCACCATCTTCAGCCTCACAACATACCCCACTCCAATTGGGCATGCCATAGTGTCACTGGCTCCAAACGGTTGGGAGCAGTTAATGAATTAAACAATAAAAAACTAACACAGGCACAACTCGCACTAACCCCCAAACATGTACCTATTAATCAATTTAATTTATTTACTTTGACACATTTCGTAGTTTATTTATTGTGTTAATTTATTTTTTTACATACCCTTATATACCCATGTATACAAAGTATAATGTAGCGCAAAGAAAAAATGTCTAAAAAAAGATATTTTCAGAGAGGTTAGCACCGTCTTGTTTTCTATCTGCAGCGGGCCGAGATCAAAGTAGCAAATAGTAAGTAGCGAACTATATGCAAGTGTCCTCCAGCTGCAGTTAGCTGCACTTTTAGTAGCCGCCTCTGACCACCGTG
This sequence comes from Hesperophylax magnus, assembly GCA_026573805.1. NCBI lineage: Eukaryota > Metazoa > Arthropoda > Insecta > Trichoptera > Limnephilidae > Hesperophylax > Hesperophylax magnus. The sequence goes on from JAIUSX010000071.1 coordinate 3,426,491, forward strand.
CTTTATGCTGCAGAGCTTTTCTTTGTGAATTTCGAACCCAAACGTCTTCGAGAAAATTCTATTTTTCAATACTGTTGAATGATTTGCCATGAATTCTTAAATATGATTTTATTTAGCTTAGTAAAACAAATTGAAATAACTGATTAAGACAACACCACGATTACTTTAATAAGTGAAAAACCATAAAAAAACTCTCAATTCTTTAAAAATAATTCTTTTTAACTTCCGAAAAACATACCAACAAAATTTTTAATTGTTTTTATCAGCTGATAAACATAATATTTTGACTGTGTGCCGACATTTTTTAATATCGGGTAAATAAACAGAACAGTATTAAAAAAAATAAAAAAAATTTGGTTTGCGGATAAAATTACAAAAAAATATATCTATGTTAAAACTCAGCATTTCTTAGATACATGTTTGTCAATAGTTTTAAAAAAGTTGAATAAAGATAACACTTAATTTTCATAAACAAACGATGCAAAATACCCGGAGTAACACCAACACCCTTTAAATTTATTTTTTTTCCATAACTTTTTGTTTTACCGCCAAAACTATTTGATATGTGTAATGTGTAGTGAATATACCAGAATGAAACTCGAAACGCACATGAACGATGACATATGTATTTGAATGCATATTTGGGATGGAATGTATTAGTGAAATGTTAAAATATATTTAAAAATTCTTAGTAATTTCTCTATGTTTACCTGTTCATTGCATAGTTTCCCTCCAAAACCACGATTTTTATAATAATATCTATGTACGGTTATTAGATACTGTTTAAATTTACAAAAAAATGTTTTCACTTTGTTGATGTGTTATTGTTTACATAAATCCTCTGGTTGGTTTGACGTTACCGACACCGGAACATAAATGTCAAGTCCAGCAGCTGCTGGTGATGACGACACGCGGCCATTGCGCCCTCTAGCGCGTGGCGTAGTAGCGCCGTAGTAAAAGCTGCGTGCGAATCCGCCACGTGCGCCGGCCGCAGTGCGCATGCGCCTATCCCGGGGGCGGGGCCACTCGTTTTCTAAATTCTAAGTCCTTCTACAAGTTTTTCACGTTTCTGAAAATAATATTTTTTTTCAATAGTTTCCAGAGTGAAAGCAAAAATTGAAAAAATATGATTTAAAAAATATATATAACCGATGAATTTTTCACCTTGCAACTGCTATGTCAAGACAAATATTGAAAATATTTTATATATAATTTAGTTACCCAATAACATTTAAGAAATGTCTCAAAAGGAGGTGTAATATTATATATGAGAGAATTAAGTGTGTAATGGTAAGATAATGAAGAAATATCGAATCGTAGCACGAATGGTTCTGTTTAGAGCTGTCAGGTTTCGAGCGACGGCGGACATCTTGCCGTGACGTCACCGCGGGTGCCGCCCCACCGGTTAGGGGGCGCCGGGAAAACCTCAAATTCTGTTGCTCTTCAGCCTTCCCCTTGGCCGCGGGTCGATAGAGGCGCTCGCGTTATCCCGCTCCCCAGCTGTGAGCCACGTTAGTTTCCTCCCGACCGCCGTGCGCGCTGGCTGGCGTTGGCACCATGCTTATTCGGTGGAAAAGCAAGGATAAGGGGGACAAGGGGGGCAAGGCCGGCGGTGGCGCCCCCAGCGGCGGCTCCAAGAAGAAGCGGAAGGGGCGGGAAGGCGGTAAGTTACCCCCTCACACCCCCGGCCGCCCCCTGGCGCGTGCGCACCGCGGCGCGCGAGGGAGGCGTACCCGCTCTTATCAAATAATGATCCACAACAAATATTATGCGCCCGCCATGTTACAATAACATTACGATTTCAACATGCTGAATACGGCGTTTTCACAACAGCCGCGTTTTTCAATGGAAACTTGCAAGCCTTAGGATGTAGTTTGGGTTTTATGAGGATATTTATATTTGCAGATTGGATAAAAAATGGAAAAAAAAAACATTAAAATAATAGAACAACAAGAAAAATCTTTACATTGAGGATGACGTATATTTTATTCTGCTTCTATTAATGATGAACATAGAAGAATTACTAATGTAAGTAGGATTTTGAGGGTTTTACAGGTAAACATGATTCAAATACCTCTATGCGTGAAAAGCAGTTACTGTGAAAGTTAAGTGAAATCAGAATGCATTATCTGAGAGTGAAATAAAATTGGCGTGAGTGAAGTCGAGGCAAACTGGGTTTCTCGTAAAATACGAGTATGGATTTTCCGCGCCGTGTAAAATATTCAGGCGCTGTGAATGTGTCACCGCGCGGAGCATGTGCCAGTGTCAACGCCCCGAACCCTCTTAGCCAAGTTCACAACCCCTCGGCGCTCTGGCCGCGTGCGCTCGATATACATAACTTTCTCCACAGCTCAGTGTTCCGATAATAATAAATCAATCGAGCTAAAACTTCCCCACATTTCATAATGCGAGATTCACTACATTTCTTGTTTTTTTTTTTATTGAATGCTATTTTCATAGTGGTCATTATCTTTAAGTGTTCAGATAAACTGCGTCTGTAATTATACGCGTGAACCAAAATATGACAGCTGGAGCAAGAAAATTTTACTCCCTATTTATATTTTGAGTGAAATATAAATATTAAAGTACACCCTGGAGAAAAATGATAAAACTAGGGTCATCTGCGCAGGTCAGGGGTGTGCGATACGCCTATTATTGTTTATATTAAGGTGTTTTCATCTTTAAATTCTCTATGATATTTGTGTTAAATCTGAACGAATCCACAACTATTAATATATGTTATCATATTCGTCAAATGACACAGGTTAATGAAGTGTGTCCTGCAATTAATAAACCTTTTGGGCTTATTTGGGCGAGGGTGGTAGACTATATTATGTTGGTATGTTATGTATGTTGTATGTGGTATGTATATTGTGTACATCGATCCGAGCTATGCGCATTGCCCTCGCCGGGAGCACATGAATGCCGGCAGCGGCCGGCGGCGGTCGGCAAGCCTTATGAAGGCTCTACGTTTGCTCCGTTTCCCGTGGCCTGGGTCGAGGGTAGTTGTTCACAGGTCGATTGTTCTTGTTGAGCTAATGAGATTTCATTAACTCAGAACCTTTGATAATGAAATTAGACTGATGACCCCATTACAAAATAATGACTACACATTTTCAACAATGTTGGATTCTTGTTTAACTTTAAATTCTACATAAAAGTGTAGAATTGAACTTCATTATTACATATGAAAAAAAACTACTGTTGGACATAATTATTTACACACATTACAGTTATTTTACCTTGCATATGCACTGCCAAATTGTTTTGACCAAAAACATTACCAAACATATAGATTGCAAAGTCACAACAGAGAGATTGTGGTTATGAGAAGAAGGACTAATTTAAGACGAATCATTAAGAAGAAAATAAGACGTATTCTAGGAAAATATTTTTAAATCAGGTAAAAACCCACCACCCAAGTCGATTAGCCAGGATTGAGCGAGGATTGTGTCCACTCTTGTCAATCTGCTTGTAAATGATATTTGAATGCCTCTGAATGCTATCAGAACATTCGTATATGTTCTGTTGTCGATTTGAGGCCAATATATAGCATATTTTGATTTGAGGCCAAAATATAACAAATATCTGGTACACATTTTTTATATTATAAAATATAAATCATAAAAGAATTCAATTTCGCTACGTTTTAGAAGTAACCCTGAAATTTTTTATGTATTAATTATTATAATCTTACACTATTAACTGCAACACAATTGTGTGATGAAACGTAAAAAAAACTTTTTCTTGTTCCTCGTTCGTAATTTTAATTCAGTCCATTAATTTTTTTTTGTTTTATATTTATTATTTTATATTTCATCATATTTACATTGTGAAAATGTTAAAATAATTTTTTGAAAAATCTACTTAACTGACAAATAATTGACAAAGTTGTCTCTAAAATCAGTCTTTAATAGTTATGATAATATTTGGCTGATTTACATAGTGCCGTTTTAGTGTAAAATCACCCTAATGACCTGTGCTTAGAATTAAATTACAATTTAAAACAAAAATAAATAACAAATTTTTATAAGCAATAATTAGTCGCTTGAAATATCCATACAAATTGAAAATATCTCCCGAGTAAAAATAAATGTCGCTGACGGGAATAATACATATTTTCAATTTGTATGGATATTTTAAGCGACTAATTATTGCTTATAATAATTTGTTATCCTTTGTGCTATGCATAAAATACCTTGTCTTATAAACATTAGTTTATCATAAAAAAATAACAAATAAATAAAGTAGCACATATCAATACTAGATATATGATATAATTTCTATAAAAAAAAAATTATTATACAATTTGGTTGGGTATTTTGGCATCAAATCCAATTTTTTATATGAAAAGGGCCGTGCAATCGTTCCTCTTATAATAATACCCACAGTGGCGACCCAATTAGATATAATAAGGAAATTTTATCCGTTAGGTTTGCGCTGAGACCGGAATCGAACAGAATAGAACGAGTAGACAGAGATAAGTAATTATAATGTAACGCTTGTCTTTACTTCTTTCAGTTCCAGTTGTCTTGTTGATTTGATTCTACATCACGTAATACTTATTAGTACATTAATAAATGCTCAGAAAAGTGTTTATGAACTTGAAAGGCGAGCTTAGTCGTAAGCCCTTCGCTAAGTAAACTCAAACACACTATTTAATGTGTTATCAGAGAATTGGGAAACATCCAAGGACCACAAGAACCGTTTCCAGCGACGGAGACTAAGCAAACATCGACTGGAAATTGTTATTTTGTACGTTATTAAACGATTTTCGTTTATTCCTGGAAATTTATTTGGATTTTTCCGATAATTAAGAAAATATACACAATGATTTTTTCAGTTTCCGTGGGAGTTGCTACAGAGAAGAGAATGCTATCAAATGTTGTGTTGATGAAAAGTGTAGACTATTTTTCATTATTGATACAATAATTTCAAACAATATTAATTACAAAAACGAACAAAAAGAAAAACGATTTGGGTTTAAATTTTTTAAACACTATTTTTCTAGAAATTGAAAACAAATTAATCACTTTAATTGTACGAACACGACTAAAATAACACGATTGTCCCGAATCGGTTGACGTCTTAGTACAAATATGTGCTAAAAAATACAACCTTTCATAAAATACAGTCTTTCTTAAAAAAATACACTATTTTTCTAGAAATTGAAAACAAATTAATCACTTTAATTGTACGAACACGACTAAAATAACACGATTGTCCCGAATCGGTTGACGTCTTAGTACAAATATGTGCTAAAAAATACAACCTTTCATAAAATACAGTCTTTCTTAAAAAAATACCTAGGTATGTACCTATTTAGAAATATTTTGTGTAATTAATTTTACTTTTTATTTTAATTTTGATAACACGATTGTTCCGAATCAGTTGAAGTATTCGTACAAATATGTGCCAAAAAATACAGCCTTTCATAAACCTATTTAATTTTTTTTTCTAAAACATAAAACTTTATTATTAGTATTTTTTTAAATATATAAACACTGTATTATTGGTACATTATAAATATATTTTTTTTTTCATTATTCTTATGATTTAAGATACTACTGCTAATTTACTAACCTTGCTTATACTTATACACATAACACATGTTACTACGCCATGTGGAAGCCAAAAAGATAATAAAAAAATACATTATTAGTTATCAAAAAATCGTATGAAGTATGAGAGCTAATAAAGAATTTTTATAAAAAAGAATAAAAAAATATTAAAGCTCTGGAAAACTGTATAAATGTTAGGGTGGCATACTTGAATTTTCGATTTATAACTTAGGTTTTTAATAAAATCTTAGAATTCGTAATACTAAAACATATATTAATGTTAGGGTGGCACACTTGAATTTTTTTATAACTTAAGTTTTCAATTGAATCTTAGAATTCTTAAAACTAAGAAAAACAGTCCAAAATTGTGCAGTAACCTTTTTAAACTAAAATTAAATTGCATTAATTTATTAGGTTTGAAGTTATATATATTCCAAAGTGGACTTTAATGTTTGCGTATGTAGGAAAAAAAAGGTAGTTCGTAACCTTTTTTATGGGAAGCTATCCATTAGAACATTTTATGACTGGCCAGTTAGGTTAACGTATTTTCTAATTAGTTTTCTTCTAATTACACTAACTCCCTTCTATTATGATGGGAATGATTGATGATCCCTGCTAGCTTAAAATGCTTCCTTCCGTAACGTAAACGCTGGCTATTTGACTTCGTCCGTTCAGAAGGAGATTAATGAATGGACTGTTCAAAGTGCCATTTACCTATGTTTTAGTGAATTAAATTATCTACTTCCATATCCAATGTAATAACTTTTTCAATTTCAATCTTTACAATGAGAAAGTACTGATTAAATTTGCTGAAGACTGAAAAAAAGCAATGTGCCATTTTTGCAAACCGAAATTTTGGGCGTCAAATAATCAACTAACTTATGTCCTCCGTTTTAAAGGATATCTAAACATAAAGGAAGATTCATCACAATATGTTAATTACTATAACAGCATTAGGGTTGATCAAAGCAAAACGAACTCTAAGCAGAATTCTTAACTGAACAGACTATGCAATAATTATAATAGCGTATTATCTAAGGTTGATATTTTCAGTTGCGAACTTACCAAATACGAGAGGTCCATAAAATAATAATTCTCTGATGGTTTGTGAATAATGTTTATGTCTCTATTGTTTATATCTCTATTATGATTTGATTTATATCTACAACCTCTCTCCATGACTATAAATGTATTGTTTTCTAAATTTTTCGTTTTATATAATCTTTTTTTTCGTATTAACTTTTTAATTCATATTCCTTTCTCACAAATTTAAATAACTTATTCCATATTATGCTGTCTCAGTAGAAGTAAAGTCACAAAGAGGAAATCCATAATTGGTTTTATTTTACTATATAATACTTATGTACAAACTAAAATGTAAACTGTCGATTTCCCGAAAATGAATAAATAAATAAATATTAAATTTAAAATTAAACAATAACTTTGTAAACATCACTTATAGGTAAATACTTAATGCCGACCGGGTTTCTAGCCAACGTTGGATATAATATGAAACATATTGTAGATTTGTTTAACTGCTCGGAATATAGTTACAAGAAGGCTATAATAACATATCTTAACAACAATTACAGGTTAGCATAATATTTTTTTCTTTATAATTTTTTTTGGGTTCTACACAGTTCTACATAATTTTTAAAGAAAATTTTACTTTTGATTACTGTTCGCCTGTATTATTATGTACATGTTTGTAAAAGTCCTTAGGGCGTATGATATATATATATATTAATAGATAATATGGAGCTATGAGAACAATACTGAGAAAGATAGGTATACGAAAGTCAATATTTAGCTAATGGTGGTGTTTTAAACGTTTGACGACCAGCGCAGCATTTAGATTTTTAAAATTCAAACTATACCTACCCGTTAAACGCTGATTGTCGGCCCGTTTCAACTTTTAATCAAATTGTGATCATGCATATCAGTCAAGCTTAAATGCCTCAATCAAGCTGTGTTTTAGTTTTCCTCATGAAACTTGGTTTTTAGGTTAATTGTGAATTGCACCATCGATTCTGTTAAAAAATATAAAATGTTCAGGAAACGTGTTACAAAATGAGTCTAAGCTGATTCCTGTGATAGACTTGTATGTATTATCAGTTCTAGTTATAAAAATAGATGTATTAAGAGAGTGCGGCGCTTCATCCCGTTTGCCGCTCCGTCTAGCCATATTCAAGCAGCGTCACACGTGTTACGTGTTCCGCGAACATATCGCGTAGCGTTCAATATTAAAATAGACGAATAAAGTGGAGTACTACGGTCTTCACTCCCCGCGTCAATCGCCGCGTCACTCGCCGCGTCACTCGCCGCGTCACGCGCTGCCTAATATCTACGTAATGCGGCTAGCACCCCCTGTACTACGGCGTGGAACGTATCACGTTGTCAGCCGAAGTCATCGGTCAGATATAGCTAATCGAAGGGCGCGGTACAACGTTCATTTGAAACATCAATTTAATTTAATTACATCTACCAACATATTATGCACCACCGTTCTAAATAAGATGATTTTATGATACATTAGAACCTCGATTTTCCGGGTACAACATTTTCTTTTACAATTTTATGAATTTGCTGCAGATCAAAAGCAGTGGCGGCTTGTGAATTTTGTGTGTGATAGGGTGCTAAGTTTGACAAATTGGACATTACTGGTTTTATTGTATCCGAAAATGTGTTTTTTTTTTTTTTTTTAAATTCGGTTTTTGTAAGAAGATTTTCAGGAAATCTGTTCTATAAACCGAAACATTTTCGGATACAAAAATATCAATAATGCCATTTTTTGTAATATTAGCTCTCTACTACACCCAAAAGTCACTAGCCGCCACTGATCAAGAGTCTGTCATTGATTTGGTTAATCTAAACTAAAATTAAATTTTATTTCAGCAAAATGAAAATGTATCCGTAACTGAAGATGATAAAAACAATTTCGTTTTCAGGTAAAGACACTCTGAATTAAAATTATTTGTGTTCTCCGGTATTCACAACAGAACCGTCATCCTCTATAATTGATCCGGTCTATGGAGGTTCTACTGCATAAACAAACGAGTCTTCTTGTTAACTCTTGACAGGCCAAGATGCCAAACAAAACATCGTAACCAATTATTCAGTCAATTATTAATGGTAAGTTATGTACTTGCGCAGGAATACGCAAACTACTAAAATGATATGTCAAGAATTTAAGCCAATACATAAGGAGGATAGTAATTTTGGGTACTACCTACTCCCCCACTTGGCTGCGGGATAGTTAATATTGCTGTCACCGCCCGTGCTTTTCCACAGAAACATTAAAAACAGCATAAAGTAATTAAAATTTGTTTGCTTTGTTTTAGTTTGGTAACTTGTTTATGTATACCTACTGCCATAATGTCTTACCTGCATCCTGCGTTAACTAAAGTCGTTAGCTTCAGCTGCAAATGTTTTTAAATTCAAGGAAATTATCAATTCAAATATCACGACACGCCCCTGTAGGATGGCCCTACTTTTAAACTTCTGTTACTGTTCTTGAGAAAAAAGTATAACGTAATAGTACGATATTTCATTAGCACTAGATAGAATATTTACACATTATTTTTATTATTATTTTACACGGCATTGAGCAGTAATTGTTACAAGCGTTTTCTAGCAGAGAGGCGAAGGGATGGAATGCCGTACAACTTGGTCCTGACTTTACTAACAAAACTAAGAACACCACACATAAACATTATACAGGGTTTTCCAATAAGAGATGTTATTTTGATATTTTTCCCGTAAAAGATCAATGGTTTCGTTGCTTGTGTGGCACGTAGCGCCGTCTTGTTGAAAGTAAACATTGTCCAGATCAATAACATCCAATTCTGTCCATAAATCATTAATCATCTCTCGATAGCGCAATCCATTCACCGTAACTGTTGATCCAGCCTCATTTTCGAAAAAGTAAGGTCCAATGACTCCGCCGGACCATAAACCGCACCAAACAGTCACACGTTGAGGATAGAGAGGCTTTTCAACAATAACTCTTATATTTTCCGAGCCCCAGATGCGACAATTTTGCTTGTTGACGAAGCCACCGAGGTGGAAATGGGCCTCATCACTGAAGATGCTTTGCATTTGATTCACTCAAGTGAATTTTAATAATTTCAATGCGTTGTTGAAGCGTGTATCGTTCCATTTTTATTAATGGCGTAGTTTCTACTTGTCAAATGTCAAAAAATGACAGCTTCAAAAGTAACATCTACCGAAATAGCGGGGTTATTCAAAATAACACCTCTTATTAGAAAACCCTATATATAGCTTTTCTGGGGAAACTAAACACGGTAGATTATGTACTATTTTTTATCAACCCATTATTTGGTAAGACGGTACAATTTGCAAAAACATAATTTTGAAAAAAATAATTAATATAAAACGAAAATCGAATCGTCTGGTGCACGGAGATAATTTAGTACAGACACATGAAAAGTTATGAGCGACTTTTCAATCCCAAAATAAACGCTCTTTTTTAATTCATCCTCGTTTTCTTTCGCATACTAACGAACCATCGCCGTTTCTCCGCAGGGATAGGCAGAGAGGACGGACCGCCAAACAACTCGGTCTTGGCACACACTCCTTGCCTCATTCACATTCATACATCTTCTCATACATACTATTCTATTATTCTGACTCTTCACATGGCCCGACTCAAGTATCTGATTCACTTGATCGTGCCATCTCTTCCATGGGCGTCCCCGACTTCTGCTACCATTCACATGTGCGTCATATATTCTCCTTACACTCCTTTCTTCGCTCCTTTCGCATACAGACTTTTATATTAAGTTCTGACCCTTAGAATGTGTATGTTGAATATGTGATAGTTGATACATATTTTATCGTTAATATCGTCTTTGTATAGCGAATTTAATAATTTAGCGAGTGGAAATGGCGCATGCGGGCGGTCACACTGAACTTACCCCGCGAGCTCGTTGCAGGCCCGGGATTGGCCTGAACTAGAAATTGCACAAAACAACTTGATGGTGATCCTACCAGCATAGTTGCTCTCTGCTTTTTGCTCTATGCTATGGGCCGCTTTTACTCGTTATGTGTCGCCATCCATATAATGGCTTCCATTTTAAAACTGCGGGTCAAGTCTACATTGCTAAAATCGCCACTGAAGGGTCCGTTGGATCCTCTCTGTCTGACATAAGCAACTTTGTATTGAGAAGCAGGTTAAACGTTAAAACTATACTACTAGAGGTAGAGAAAATAGGTTAAATTTGCCCAATTTGGGTGAAATTAAAATAAAGCTCAATAAAAACATTTCCCAAAATAAAATTTATTTCATGACTTTGCTAAAAATATTTTTTTTAATTACCTTTTAAATGTTGAAGTATTTTCGTTTTATCATTTTATGTTGTTTTCCCAATTTATTTCAGGTATATCATACTTACATTTGAGATTATTCAAATATTAAATTATTAATGTATTTCCCCTTTATTTAATTTATTAATTACAAAATAATACATTAAAAAATAATAAGTTATAATGTATTATTCCCAGTGAGTTTACATTATATTAAAAACAAGACAACATAGATACATTAAAATAAATAAACGCAGAAGTTATTTTGGAGTTCCAAAGAGAGAATGTGTCAGTCATTAATAAAACTGCTGAGGAAATAGCTTTTAAGAGCTTTTGCCAATGTTTTTTTGTTCGTTGCCGGATGTTTTAGATTACTAGGTAATGCGTTATATTGCTTATGTGCAATGTATTGTAAGGAGTTAATTCCAAATTTAGTCGTGTTAGTAGATGACGATAAGTGTGTTTGATTTTGTGATCGTGTTCTGTGCTGGTATATGTCGGAATTAAAGACTGGTTTAAATAAACTATTTTTTTATTTTGGAAATCTCGTGTTATAGCTATATCAGTTAGTTTTACATTCATTCAAGGTTAAGATTATTATATATCAGAAAAAGTTCCCCGATCCCTATTCTGTATGTATCTGGCACTGAAATCCAGTTGAAATCTCTAATTCTGTCATTTATGAGAGAGAGGGAGAGGTTGCAACAGATCTGTGGTCAGTCGAGTACGTAATGTAGTTGTAGAGAATGTAGAAGATGTAGCGCATAGTTAAGGTTCGTTTTGAATACTTCATAAGGGTTGTTGGACATGGCAGCCCGGACTGTCTTATTTATTATTTATTGGATGGTGACACGATGCCTGCTCATGGTTAGTTGAATTTGGCTTTAAGCAATGCGAAATTGTGAAAATAAACTCATTTTTAAAGTTTTCAGTAACTTTGTCTCATTAACGTATTTAATACTCTAATTATGGGGATTAGTTGATTACGCCTGCCAAAGCAAACTCTACTCAAGCCTCCTCGCAAACCGAAGTTTTCGAGGAGGCTAGAGTCGAGTTTGCTTTGGCAGGTGTAGAAAATAAATATTAAAGAGGTGTATCTAAATTAATTACGAGCTTTTAGAAAAATTTCAGATATTTCTTTCTGAATCCGTCGGGAAGTTACTAATTCATCGTCTAGAAGAATGTTACGCGTTAGACAGCATTATTTCACATTACTTAACAACTTACCCATGCACTAACAACCGAAATTAGTAGGGTCAACATATCAAATCTTTTATATTCCGTTCAAATATTATTTGTTTTAATTTTCGTTGACACAATTTTACACAAATAATTTCTGTGGACAAATAAAGTTCAATTCTCTGTCGGTAAGTAGGTACTCCAAATACTGAAAATTCCCTTTTCAGGTTTATACACATACATGTACATAAAAGTATCTGTGAAATATTGAATTAAATGTCAAATGTATAATTGTATTGGTTATCCTTTAATTCTTTATTAGTAAAACAATCCACTTTTATTTAGATGAGTTTGTGAATATGTATCAAATGAACAATATGAGAATATTTTAATTTTACTTAATTTATTTGAACACATAGGCTACGCTAATCACCCTTTGATGTAAACATAATTTACGCATTTGTTTGCCGATAGCTTTGGCTGTCAGCTACGGCTTTATATATTGCGTAGCCCACGTAGTGGAATTAAACAATACCTATACTTTAACCATGTTGTATAGAAAAATCTCAATTAGAGATTCAGATTAGGTAATTAACGGCATCCGTGGTCGAGGGGCAATAGTCTCATTGGCTGAAAAACCGTTCAATGAATTCTTTCCGAGTTTCCATGTAACCCTCTGTGCAATTAGGTAGGCATATAATTGCAATTACTTTGTAAAAACTTAATTCTGATAAAAAAACATATGGCATCTTTTTTTTGATTCTTTAGTTTTTTTTTTAAAACCCTTATCGAGCTTGCCGACCACTTTGAACATGTGGTCTTATTAGTGTTTATATTAAAGCCATTTTAAATCAATGAGAGTTGGAGCTCCGACTTTCCGGGGTTGTGCTGCTAGACCTACCAATCTTCCCGGACCTATCAATCCTCCCAGACCTACCAGGCCTACCATAATTACCTAACTAACAATTCCTACCAATCCTCCCAGGGGTCCACCAGTCTAGCCAGACCTACAAGTCCTATCAATCATAACAGTCCTACCAGACCTATCAACCCTACCAGACCCACAAGTCCTACTAATACTCCCAGTCCTATCAGTCCTACCGACCACGGGAGTTCTCATCCTGTTTGCCGCTGCCAAGTGCACCTCGCCTTGGATAATAATTACTCCCGCATTTACCACCTACGCCCATTTCTCAGATTTCTGAAGAATTCCCTCGATTCTGTGAAATTCTCGCTCGGTGAAATTCTCGATTCGAGTTATTCAGATTTTTCATCCAAGTAATTCAGGAAGGCATTCAATTATAAAATTTTCCAGCGCGTCTACTCCTTGATGGAGGAATTACCGCCTTAATTATTCCTAGTGGCAGTTCCTGATTGGATCTGGAAGGCCCGCGCCCTGATAATTCAATAACGCAATGGCGTCACCGTCACCATATTGAAATCTTTTACTTAATTCCACAGAGCAATAAGGCCAAAATAACTTCATAGATTTTATTATTTTTGACGTGTCTGTATTTTGATCACTTTGCAATAAATCTACACTAGATAGACAGTTTTTTGTCAAAACAAATATTAGTTGATTTATCAAAATAAGCATTAACGAAAATAGACTAAACATAGATATGATTTTAATAAAATTTAATTAAAAAAATACACACTTTGTAAAACACCACTTTTATTGAATTCGTAAATACAGTCAACCAGGCTTCGCCTATCTCAAGCTTCGTCAGGGATTTATTACATTAATTATTTTGTAGATATCTGACGAAGCTTGAGATAAGCGAAACTTGGTTGGCTGTCATTCATAAATTCAATAAAATAGGTGTTTTACAAAGTGTGTTTTTGCATTCACTATACAGGGTGTTAAGGGACATAGTTGAGTTGCTTTAACCGGTGATTCCTGATATTATTTGAAGTAAAAAATGTAAATGAAATATTGGTCTCCGGTGACTTTTGATGATTTTATCTCAATTTTTTTATTTTTTTTATTCAAAAATAATTTTAAAAAATATCTTCAATGGTTACGCAGCCGATTAACCGCCTAACTCGTCACATCGACCCCAGCTGTCCAATACAGTTTAGTTTTAGTTAAAAAAAAAAACCTGACAAATGTAACTGGATCTCAAAATTTCGTCAACATTTTTTACTTCAGATAATGTATTTATTATAAGTTGTTTGCCAAGAACAACGACCTGGAGAACTGGGAATCATCGGAGAATTTGAAGAAACAGAAACAAGTTAGAAACCATTGATCTCGAAACATGTCAATTATTTTGATGGAAGAGTATAAAAAGTTACTTATTTTCTATAAATTGAAATACTTATTGACTAAAGGTTTATACATGAATAAATTGATTCCCCGGATTTTAATTGGCTTCTTTGATAAATTAAAGTAGATAAGCACGTTAAAGCTTAAACAAGGTACGAGGTAATCGGATTATATGATTTAATATATTTATCTGTGTATTTTTCTCGCGATAGACTGGCTCTAGGCCGCCTTGTTTACTCACGGAATTAACTAGTTCGCCTCTACACATTTCCCGTGAATCCGTAGACACTTTATTTATGGATTACAGGCTGAGATAGATAGATCAACTCTTCACCGTAAACTTGAGCAATATTTCCTTTGCCCTAGGATTTAACTTGTAATATGTATTCTTGGTAAGATATATCTACTTGAGTATGCCGTACACGTGTTACACATGCCAGTACTTAAATACTGTTCACATGATTTGTATTTTACATGAGCTTAAAATGTAGTACGGGCGGTAAGAAGCTTAATACATATTGTTTGAACTTATAATAAGTGTTATACGATCATAATATAATGAAGTACTATGTAGTTTTTTCATCATATTATTTTATGCTTATTTATTCCGTATAGTTTTCTTCTTCTCCTTGGCTTAATTAAGTTATTTAATGAAAAATATACATTATCTGTAGATATTCGTTAGCCCATGTAAATAGATATTTAGAGACAACCTAAATATTTCAGATATTATTATAAAAAATAACATTACTGACTAGCTAGCAGAATATTTTCCTCTCTCCAATTCGTAATCTGTTTTATTAAACCAAACTCTTTAACTTAACTTTTTATCTCCAAACTACTTTAGTTAGTAACCGTTTTGTCCAGACTGTGATGAATAAATGAATAAAAGGTCAATTTAAAGTAATTACCATGCTATCAGTGGCGGTTCGCGACTTTTCAGTGAGCTAGAATATTAATGAAAAATACCACATTAATGATGTGTTTGTAGCTATAATCAAGTGTGATAGAAATCATGATGCGATTTCAGCGCGTATATATATTTGGTGACCGGATAAATCATCAAAATGATAATTCATCACATCTTTAAAAATTTATATAAAGTCATGGAAAGTGATGAAAAAAAATCTTTTTTTTTTTTTCAAAAGAAGCAAACACATTGTGACTTGACATTTTAAATAATAAAAAGGGAAACACTTTGTTTACAGTCACTTTATTGAAATTTTTAACGTCTACCGGTTTCGGTACCTCCGTACCATCATCAGGACAGTTATAAAAATACTAAAGTATTTTTATAACTGTCCTGATGATGGTACGGAGGTACCGAAACCGGTAGACGTTAAAAATTTCAATAAAGTGACTGTAAACAAAGTGTTTCCCTTTTTATTATTTAAAAAAAATCTTTATTAACTGGGTTAAGTAGGTTAGGTTAGGTTAGGTTTAATTTTTTTTTTCATGGTTTCTTATGACTTTATATCACTTTTTAAATGTGTATTGAATTGTCGATGTGTTGATTTATCATGGAACCATATATTTATATTAAAAAATTACATTGCTGCGCTCTCGAAATGAAAAAATACTTATAAATTTTCATTTAGAAAATAGATTAAAAAATTTATATATACATTTGTTTTCAGCTACAACATAAATAATTTCGTATTTTTCAATCTTTCCGCTCTGGCTCACTGAAAAGTCACGGACCGCCACTGGAAGATACCGACTTCCTTATAAATTAATTTCTTTTTTCATGGAAATGGCGTGTAAAAAACAAACATTCAACTATTTGTTATAATTACTTAACCAGCAAATTAATACATTATACAACAATAAGGACGAAGCTAGCAGAATACATTAAACATGAATTCAACGGAGAAGCAGCATTCAACGGTATGGCTAAAGTAATTTTTATATTTAAAAAGGCTTTTACATTAGGGAATGAGAATATGATTTTAAGTCTGATGATAATGATTTATAAGATTATTTTTAAGACAATAGATTTCAATTATTCTCAACATTACTAAGTATGAATACAAACAAAGAGATAGTAATCTGATAAAATTGTCGACTGCCCTAGTTTATGTTCGAAAGACGAATCGATTGTTACACGATATTGTTTTAACCTGACAGGCCGTCATCAAAACCATTCATAGAAAAACCATTTAAAAAATACATGTTATTTGATTTTTCTGCTAACTACATTGATTATTAATTTATAACCGAGAAAATTTAATAAAGCCAACCACCAAGGAAGTTTCTTATAATTTAGTATTTTTTATCGTTTAAGTAGGCTACTTTAATGCCCCTCGGTAATTAGTCTGTATTTTTTGAGTTTGCTGAATATTAAAATCAATCAGAGAAATTTAAATTGACACTTTGCGAAGCGCCATTTGATAATGGAATTACCTAAGGCGCTAACGATGTAATTCACTTTATACTGTTTAAACTCAGTTCAAAATTAGACATTACTGATGTTTTACTACGACATTGAGTTATTTTAACATGAAATTATTGATTGCCTTAATTCCTCTGCTAGATGAGTTCTCCATCATTGCATCAGCAACAGTTTTCCACTTTAATGATGGCAGTAAGAGATTTGCAAATATTGTGAAGTTATGTCGGGAATGTTTGTCTTTAGTGTTTAGAAAAATAGTGTAAGTGTAATGGTAAAAAGTGATAATGAAAAACAGTGTTCTTATAATTTTTATAACTAAATATTACTTATTTTCTTTAAAATTTATATAAAGGCATAATATTGTAGGTCGTACTATACTACGTTTCATTGTGACTTGTGTTACATGCTCCGTATAATTTAATGCCAGAGAATAGCGCGGAATTTTCCCAGAATAGAACATGTAAACTGCTCCTGGTTCCGGCTCCTAATTTATAAGTTACGAGGTGGAATGTAATATTTAGTAAATGTGGACGCTGTTCCGGCACTAACTCGGTCCTCAGTCCCCAGTCCTCAGTCCACGCATCCAGCGGACCCGCACTAACGCTTAGCGGTACTATATGGAACTAATTATTTTAATAATAACATCTACTTGAAATTCGAGGTAAAATTTAATGCCGCGCCCCGCTGAAGATTTCATGTCAAATAGATTTACAATGAAATGACCATATACAATTTGCGTAAAGACATAAGCCTGGGATGAAGTCGGAATTTGAAATACTGGATTACAACAGGGGTAGGAGGAAGCAGTTTCAAAATGAAGCTCTTTAATTGCGTGTATTTCTATTATCGCTATTAAATTAACTTGCAAAGTTGATTTCATTCCGTCTAGATCTATTCTGAAGATACTTCTGTTATCATTGATTTCCTTAATATTCTCATTGGCACGCGATTATTTCACATTGAAATTAATTTACTTTTCAAAAAAGAATTAAAGAAAATATCTTTGAGCTTTAAGTATTCAAAAGGCCACAATATAGTTTTTTGGCTGAAGCGATGCATTTCTAAGTTATCATTGATACTATTTTTCTTTCTTGGCAATCTTGATTTTCTATCCCATTTCATCTCGTATTCATACTTTGCCCGTCTCTCTGTACTAAGTATTTAATTAAAAACAATTTCACGCATTCTGTGTCCAACTCCTCCACAATACCTGGCAACTTCATCAACAAGGCTTAGCTGGTTAACTTCCTCCATTTCCTTTGGACCTCGCTTTTCCTACCAATAACCATATTATAAAACCCCGACACTTCGAAAACTTCTTCGTAGAAGAAGACTGAGAAATCTCTACTTCCGCCAGCTTAACCGTTTTACGCTTACGTGCATTTTACCAAAACCGCTTATATTTCACTTGCCGCTTACACTGTAAATCACTGCAGTAGGATGCAACAGCTTTGGTAATGTTACTATTTTAGATTATAGGTACTGAAGCGATATTATTTTAAGAATCAGAGTGTATGCAACAAATGTAGATTGTTCATTAATATTTATAGACTTGGAAAGATGCTTTGAATAGATTTTCGGAAGAAAAAACGAAGTATTTGTTACAAAAATACTTAATTTTTGTGTATTAAATTAAACAACCTCAAAGTTTATATTTATTTTTTTACTAACTGAGCTAATGGGACCCTATCTTCTTCGGTCATATTTAAATGTATTTTCTCATCACAATTTTTTTATTTATGATTATATAATTTTTTACGTATGATCACATGATTCAACTCGAACTAAATGCAATCGAGACAGTGTCTTGGATAAATACATCTTATTTTTATTTTGAATGTGCGACATCTATTGACTTTTCTGCAAGTATAGGATGAATATTTATTTTTGAGCCGCTCTCCTGCAAGGCGAGGGTTTATGTACTAGATGCGACCGTATGTTTTTCTGATTTTATATTTTAAATTTTCGTTCAAGAATCGCCAATACTGTCTTCAATAAAATCAATGTTTATAATCCACGACACGTTTGGACATGCAGTAAAGATTCGTAATTATGTATAGGTTTGTGTCAGAATTATGCAAGAAGTGTGCATGCTGTTTATCAATTATTCATCTTTTATTTTTCGTTTCTCATAATATGATCATAATCATTGGAGCGTTCTTCCATTTAAAGCTAGTACTATTTAGTACCATTTCAAAATATTTGTTGTTATTGGTTATACTGTCAGTCCAGGATATTTTGAGTATGCGCCTTCCGTTGAAGTGCTTAGTTTATTGTTCAGGTTTCCATTCTGTACACGTAACTTATCTTGTAAGTTAAACACTAAGGCTCAGTTGTATCGAAGTAATTCTTGAGTGACAATGTCATCAAATGGCCATTCAGCGCCATTTTGTTTTGACAGTACAGTACAGTTGACAGTTGAAAAAATCCCGTTAAGGCGATGCACTACGTCGTGTAATATTTTAAATTGATCCGCTATCAATAACAACCCTTACGTAGATAAGGTTTAAATTCCCGCTTACCACCATCCGCCTGTTTTCATTTATGCAAGAAAAAACATGGCCAAAAAGTGCCTTTTATTTTATTTTGTGGATGTTAAGGCATAAATATTTAATTTGTTTCCGATCTTTTTATAAATAACTTAATTTTTCACATTATACAATAAAATCAAACCGAAAATGGGTTGGCAAGTAGGAGATTTTGAACTTTAAAGCAGTTTTCATAGGCCTATACATTATTTTTTCTGGGCTTATAAAAAGACTAAAATAAAAATACTCGATTATTTCAAAGACCAAGATGTATTCTACTCGCAGTATTTTATTAAAGTATTTGAAACATTTCTAGGCGACCAAATTTTCAAACCAAAAACACATGATTTTGCATTACTACGTATGGCATCGCCTTAAACGCCGATTCTAAGAGGTTTTCAGCTTTTTATTAAATTGTAATAAGCTGACTAGCTTAACAACACAACAGTTGTTCTATTCTACTGATCACTATTTAAAAAAAGAATAATATTTTTGACGAGGACCTTTCAAATGTCAAAAGCAAAAGGCACTGAATGACTATTTGAAGACAATGTTACATAATATTTTTTTGTGTAACAACCCGTCCTAAGTAAGCATCCAGAATAATCATTACTCTGTGGATTATAGATCTATATTACTTTAACTGTGTTGAGAAAACTTATAGATTTGAAATACTGGCAAATTATTCGTTTTCCTGTTAGAAATGGGTATATGACGAATGAATTAAAAGAGTCCCTAACAAAGTATCATCAAACAGAAGCAATTTTTTTATGAGGACGGCGGAACACGTGTTCATAAAAATATTGATGTTGATACTGACAAACTTATATTGTAGCATTCCGCCATGATATCTTTTAGGTAAATTTTCTCCATATATTCTGGAAGACTAATATTTTATCAAGAAGTTGGCATGCTGTCACTTTTTAACATATACAATGAAAGCCAAGTAATAATGCTCGTGTTTGCCGTATTTCGTAAATAAGCCACTGAAGCACAGCGAATCACGGAGGTAGCGCTATATTAGGTGTATGGTAGGGTAAAGGGGGGGGAGTGGTGTAACGCACCCAACTTCCCTCGAACGTGCATTAAACTTTAACACAAACACGGTAATACCATTAGGGCATAGCTCATCAGAACGTCGGGTGGAGATACAAGCTGAATTTTAGTTCATATGAAGCAAATATGGTACAACACCGTTTTTGAAGTAAAAAGTTGTAGTTACTTATTAGGTTGAAAATTATTATACATCGTTGCTACTTCAATATTCATAAGTTATCGGATAGTCATTCTTTTGAGCGGTATTATGTTATTTTTTTAAATGAATATTAGGCGCTTTGATAGGTTAAAGTAAGTTTCCCATTAGCTATTTTTTTTTTGCAATTTTTGCAAACAATTATAGTTTTGAAAATTTTAATCGCTAACCGTTGGAGCATCGATAGGGAGAACTAAGACAATATTTTTTCTTCGATTCTATTTCCACGGAAAATCGAGAAACCTTTAAATTCCTTCTTTTACGAAAGATAGGTTAAGCGACGATAAAATATCAAATAATTTGAATATTATTAGATATTTTGAGTTCCTCGCTGTTGAAAAGCGTTCGCAATGTAAGAATACTTTTATTTCTTGCAACTAAGTGTTTTTTAAATGAAATTTTCTAGTTTTTTATTTTTAAATGCTAAAAATAGGTAGGCGTTTCATGATTCTTCATGCAATCTCGACTTGTCATTTAGTTTGAACCTATTCGCAGAAACGACGAGTTTGATTGTTTGAACGGCGCAGCGGCGATGTCAATATCCCGCAGAGCGTCCAGAAGTTATTACTTTGAGCTTTATTGACATTCGGATCCGTTTGCGGCTCTTGTGCGTTGTTGAATTTATTACTTTGGAACTCTCGAGAATACTCCCGCTTTTACATTGAATATCACGCTCAATGGCTTTGTCTTTTACTTTGAAAGAGTTTTTTTACTAGGGTGATCAACACATATATGTTACGAACCATGGAATTAAATATCCATGATCTTACTGAACAGTCTTCCAAGAAATTCTCCGTGCGATTTACATCTGGATTATGTGGTGGTCCACCTTGACGGCCCCGGCCTAAAATCTAAACTGTAAGTATTTTCAGCAGCCCACAAAATATTTATATACTGTAAACTGTAATTTATAGGTAGTAATAGTACAACGAAAGTAATTTATATTCCAAAGTTAACTGTTAGTGAATTCGTGTTAATATTATTCACGTACTGACTTTAACTTGTTGAAATATATTCCGTTTTGACAACTCACTTATTAAAATATAGCACGAAAACAAAATTCAACTAAGGATGGGTTGTTTCACAAAATTTGAACAAATCATCAAATTTTAACATTCATTTCGGGTTCTGTGAAAGTTCTATTCAAGTTCTGTTTTAATATCATTGTAGGCTAGTTGCTTAAAAGAACTGAAATAATAATAGAACTTGAAAATCTTTCACAGAACTTGAAAATTAACTGTGAAATTTGAAGAATTGTTCAAATTCTCTGAAACAACCTGTTCTTATAAAAGACATTTTCGTTCGAGCT
This sequence comes from Hesperophylax magnus, assembly GCA_026573805.1. Taxonomy (NCBI): domain Eukaryota; kingdom Metazoa; phylum Arthropoda; class Insecta; order Trichoptera; family Limnephilidae; genus Hesperophylax; species Hesperophylax magnus. The sequence continues at coordinate 3,448,306 of JAIUSX010000071.1, forward strand.
TCAAATGAATTCAAAATATCAGAAATGCGGAGGAGAAAAACGGTGGGTGTACCTACTTTAAAAGTAAAATGTCTTCATCTATGGGAATACAAAATGGCAAATTTTATGCGAACTCCGCTCCAGCAGCCTAATAATATTCACAACTCAGCTTCTTTACACGCACTTCAAGGTATAACATTCTATTTACATGAAAACGTCTGGAAAAGGAGTCGTATGTGTATATTATACTCGTCTGGCTTCAAGTGACTTTTATCCGATTGTCGCTAATCTCCTGGAAAACATGCTTTTGAACATTGCTGCAAAACATCTTTGATCTAATATCAGAATAATTCTTCCTCGCTTCTGGATTATAAGGGAAATAAGTTCCAATGTTATCATACTATAAAATCAAATTTTCCAATACTACATGCATTTATGACAAACATGTCGCTTATTATCTAGATAAAAAAGCTATATCTTATGTGATGATCGGATAAATCATCAAAATGATAATTCATCACATCTTTAAAAAGTTATATAAAGTCATGGAAAGTGATGAAACAAAAACTTTATCAACTGGGTTAAGTATGTTAGGTTAAGCTAGGCTTAAATTTTATTTTTTCTCATCATTTCTAATGACTTTGTATCACTTTTTAAATGTGTATAGAATTGTCACTGTGTTGAGTTATCATGGAACCATCTTATGTACATACATTTAAACTCATGCACATAAAAGATGCATAATTTTATACATATACAAGCATTTATTGTAGAATATAGAGGCATATTTGCATATAATATAAAATATATATTTTTAATACTTCTTTATTTTTATTCGTCGGCCTCCGTGGTCCATGGGTAAGGCTCTCGACTAACAATCCGGAGGGTGCGGGTTCGAATCCCGGCGGCGGCGTGCGCAAGTAAATTTTATTTAAATATACAGCGTATTTGCGGTAAGTTGCTTATAGTACGCTGCCCTCAGCATAGCCCTTGTGAGAGACCACTATTCAGAATTGAAACGATGCTTGAAATGGCTTTAGCCGTGTTTGTTGACCAGATCTGAACAGTTAGGTACTTCCCCGTATTCGTCTTCCTCGTCTAATTCCTCTCCCCTTTACCTTCAGAAGAAGATTGGGAACCGTTAAGACTCTTGGGCGGAATTCTAATAATCATCTTAGCTAATCAATTTAATTCAAATACAAAGACTTACTTAAATTTACCGCCACACATAAATATTTCTTTATCAGAATCGGTACCTTCGAATTTCGGTAAAAAAATATAGTATATATTTATATGTATACCTACGTTTCAAATATTTCCTCCAATAATTTAAACGTTTTAGCATTCAAAAAGAAAAATGGCGAAAGAATTTCTTTCTTAGTCACAAAATAATTTATCGTGCTAAATGAACGAATCTGAAGATATTTGATTAAAATACTTTTCGACGAATAATTTCATTTATTTCTTCGGTTTAACATGAAGTTTTCACATGAGTTTTTTAACACTTTTAACGACTAATACTTACCACAAATTTATTGTTTTATTTCATAGTTAAAAGAAATTTCGGAGGTGAACTTTACACATTTATCTTTAAAAATTTTGGTCGTCTATGCGTCCTTCGTAACTCTGGTGCAATGGACTCAAATTTGCTTAGAATTTAAGTGTCCTTTTCAAAATTGTTTCTGTTTGTATGAATATTTCAGCGAAGCGATAAAGTAGGTAGGTACCTATAATATAATATTAACAAAAGATTATTTAAATTTTTCATTTTCGCAATTGGTACTGTTTTGTCAAGTATTCGGACTATTCCGTGATTTTTCGCAGGTCACCACTGGTATATTTATAAATGGTTTCAATACTTACCTCGCTAATACCGTCTCCAAATTTTTTAATACATATATTTCCCCTCTCATATTTTAATTTTAATATCTATTGAGAGACCATCTATTCATCCGACGATTCATGGGCAGTGGACCCCGTAAAGGACATCATTGTTTCAATTGAATTTCGTCCCTTCACTTGCCTTTACTTTCATATTTGCTTTAATCCTTTTTCCAAACTCCAGGAGTTGTTGACCCGTGCGAGGTAACATCTGGGTCGGTTTCTTGACCCGGCCAACTCTGGGAATCGACCTTATCAAAACCGAAATCAACGAAAGCCATTAGAAAATGTATATGCTCCAAATAAAAATATTCGCAAGACGTTTTTTTGAATTAGGTTTTACTGTCACAACTTTGAACTCTATTCTTTTAGATAGGTACCTTGGTACATTTATATTATGGAATACTATACGTGGTGGGTAGTAAAGTAATATATATATATATATATATATATATATATATATATATATATATATATATATATATATATCTGAGACCAACAAAAACATAGTTATACGAGTAGAAACATGAGTATTGCTGATTTATTAAAATCCTATATAGCTTGCCGAAGATGAAAATCTGTAGAAAACATTTAAGAAATTAAAATGTAGTGTTAGGATGGTATATAACTAGAAAATGTATACAGGAAAAAACAACGCAATACAAAAATACAAGGGTCGATAAACTGTCTGTAAGGGACGTTAAAAAAGTCAACTCTTAGTAAATTACGAATATATTATCACGATGTCGGAACACGTGTTCACAAAAGTCCGAATATTTTCGCATTTCATCATAATATATTATAAAGCACGTGCATTTGCATAATATATTCGTAATTTACTAAAAAAATATCAGGAAACCTGTTAATTCATCGTAACTTCTGCAATCCTGTTTTTAACCGGATTACCAATAATTTGATAAATTAGATTCTTAATAAATTAGCAATACTCTTTTTTCTCCGCGTAAAATGAAACACTTTTCGGTGATATTTTTTTATTGCAAAAATCAAAACAGGCGGCTGGTGTTAAGCGGGAGTTTAAACCTTATAGATCTACATAAGGAGTGTTATTACAAGCGGTCCGATTCCAAATGTTACACGACCTGGTGCACCACCTTAAAGATAAAATAATAATTTAACAAGAAGCGCGATAAAGAAAGATGTCAAGGGCTGTAAACATAAGCGAACTTATTATGAAACATTATGATCAGGAAATAATAAGAAAAAAAGAAGTTATTTTTATTAAAATGAAAAAACATAAAAAACAAGAGTCAATTATGATCATACATATTTTGATTACGCAGTGAGAAAGTTATGGAAAAATTATGAAATGACGAAAACTCAACCAAAATAATTTAAGTAGACTTTATATATCGTCATGAAGTTATAAAAAAAAAAAATATATATATATATATTAGCAAGTTTAACAAAGTCATTGACTCAACATTCAAGATCAACTTTAAATCGTTTATTGATGATGAATGTCAACAAGAATTAAATTGTGTTCCCTACAATACCAACAAATTTACTAATGAACTTGAAATCAACTGTCAATTTTTAACTAATATTTTAATGTTGGTACTTATCAACACTTATTTATTTCTAATGATCCTATACAAAAAAATACAGAACATAAGAAAAGATACTGAAACAGAAAACTGCTAAACAATGCAACTTCACCGGATATTTCTTTTCTTCTTTAACGCTAAGTAATGAATGTTGAAAATATTTGGTGTTGTTAAGAAATTAAAATTTCATACTTTTACTATTCACAAATAATTATAAGCAATAATTAGTCATCTGAAATACTAATACAAATTGAAAATATCTCCCGAGTAAAAATAAATGCCGCCAACGGGAATTGAACCCGTGCCTTCTGATGTCCGTCAGGAGCTCTGTATTCACTGAGCTATGTCGGCTTATTTCCAACCCGCCAAATGATTCAATATGTACTAGTACCTCAATTAACCATTACTGCTTACTATATTTTTTCACCTGAAAATAACCAACTTTATTTTTGTAGGAAAGGTTTTGTTAGTGCTAAATTTCTCACTAGATGGCGTCGAGACATGTGATATCTTCATTTATTGGTGAAATATTTTTGACTTGTCAAATATTATTATTATTTTTTTATTGATAAACTAACGTTTATAAGACAAGGTTTTATGCATAGCATAAAGGATAACAAATAATAAATAAATGCCATGCATAAAACCTTGTCTTATAAACGTTAGTTTATCATAAAAAAATATATGTATTATTCACGGTCAAACGGGAAAGGAAATCAGCTGTCATTGTACATCTACTGTACGTACAGTGCGGTGGCGACATTTTTTAAGTTGTAACGAGGTTTTTGCAATTTTATCCTTCAGTATTTTATCTTTCGTTCTGTTTTCTATGGTGATTGTCAAAAATAAAATAGTGTTGAAAAATTAATTAAAAATTGACAATAAGAAACTTCAGACCTTTGTATAAATAATGAACTTATTACTTAAATACTATTATAGATGTTTTATTGTCATAGTTAGTTTAAATACTTAAAATAATTTTCTTCTATAATGAGTCTTCCGAAAGCGCATCAAATCTGTGGTTTGGCTATATAATAATAATAATAATATTTTATTCCAGAATGTGGGGAGGTTAGTGCAGTCCCACACGTCCCATATAGATATAATTTTTTTTTTGTTTTGAATAATACATATAATAAATTAACAAATAAGGACAACTATGCAGGGTGTGGTCTTGAGTGCGCTTGGGCCCAGCGCTCACTCAGGAGTGGCGCTTGGTGTTGGTAGGCTGCGGTCACCAACGTGTTGGCGGAGGCCATTAGCCGCATCCTGGCTCCAGTGACCCGGTGTCTGATCAGGCCGGCAAATCCATTCAGTCCTAGTTCCGTAAACATTGTCGATGCGCTGCTGTATCTTCGGTATCCAAATATTATTCTACAGGCGTCATTATATTGAATTCGGAGTCGTTCCATCGAGCAAGTTCGGTAGTGACACCATGTCTCACACGTATACAGGCCAGTACAGAATGCGTTGAACAGTATTTTTTTAACAGTATTGCTGCATTTGCAAAATCTGCAGGCAATCATATTAGACACTATGCTTAGGCTTCTCCTTTGTCGTTCGATATCGCCATCGTCCGATAGGTCTTCATTAATAATGTGCCTCAAGTATTTCACGTTCGAACATGTATTTATTTTTGCCTCGTTAAGGTATACGGGGAGCATCTTATTTGAATCTTGACTTTTTCCGTGGTGGAACGCAATCAATTCCGTCTTCTTCGGGTTGTACATCATATTATGCTGTTTTCCATATTCTTCACAAGTGTTTAGTAGTAATCTTAATCCCTTGATTGACGGAGCTAGGAGGATCATGTCGTCCGCGTAGCTTATATGATTCATACATACACTGTTAACACGACAGCCCGCTCTGATATCCAGGTGACTTAACAACTCGTCCATGTATACATTAAATAGAATGGGGGACATACACCCTCCTTGCCTTACTCCTGACCGCAAATATATCGGCTGGGAGTATGTACTTGCCCATCGTACAACATTTTCCTGCTGGAAGTGCCATCGGGATAGTGTGTTTATAAATAAGGTAGGTATATTCCTAGCTTTCAATTTATCCCATCATGTTTTATGACAGACCCTGTCAAAGGCTTTACTTAGGCCTAAGAAGCACCCGTATACGGTAGTTTTTCGTTTCTTGTAGAATTCTATTATTTGCTTTGCAGTATATATTGCCATATTAGTGGATAATCTACATTTAAATCCCATCTGGTTATCTTTAGACATTAGTTTATCATGTATCTCATTTAATATTACCGTTTCAAATAATCTTGCAGTTATAGTTGCTAAAGATATTGACCGGTAATTGCTGGAGTTAGTCATGTCAGGATGTCATGACGTCACCATAAACAAAAAGCCTACATCTTAGGTCAACATATATTCTTCTAGATTGAATTCTATGAACTGATTGAGATTTGAACCCGTGACTTCCGGAGTGTTATTGAGAGCCTTACCCCTCGACCGAAGAGAAAAAAGACAAGGATCCCTAACAATTTGGAAACAAAAAATAGTGTCATTATTTCTGACTAAGTAGGTACTACCACTCGTAGGTAATTAGTGACAATCGAATTGTTTGTGTCCTGGTTTAGAAACATTCCATAGAATGCATATTGAGCTGTAGTCTGTAGAGACCATAATAACAATACCTTAATTCGTCTGTCTACGTAATATATCCCGTAGAGCCAGTCACAGTCAGTGTTGTGTGTCTAATGAAATGACTGCCCAGTGATATGTAATAGTCCAATTGCAGCCAGCCTACATGCACAGGTACATTTGGGTACTGTGCACCGGGCCTAATTGGATGATGCATCGAGAATAACCCTTGACATGGAAATAACGGCTCAGCCATTTGCACGTTTGCTAAACGTTTTGACCCCTTCGCTGTTGGCGTTATTGCATTAGCTGCCCGGTGCCCTTTCAGTCAGAACTAGATGGTCAATTATTTATACAAACTAACGTTTAGGTGGAGGTAATGAAATGCTAGGACAGGTCTCTATCCTCGCTTACACCCTTGCTTGACAGAATTATGCGTCGTCTCATACACATAAAGTTTGGTTATTTCATTAACCAACTCAAGTATTATTGGATCAATTTAAATAATATAGTCAACGACAAAGAGTTTATTTATCGAGTTTCAGCTCGATCGGATTTCGGAAAGTGGATTAATTTATGGCAAAAATAGAAATTTATTTCATTATGAAAACAAAATTGAAATTTATATAAATTAAAAATATATATATAAACACAGAAAAGGTAAAATTAAATCGTCACTTGTATTACTGGGACATTCCATGCATATTCTTCCAGCTTCCTATACTTTATACATACCTAGTTTTATTGAAGAGTTTAATATTTTGAGCATACGAATCGTAAATGTAGAAATGTTTTTTTCTTAATGTCATTCGTGTGTATATTTTAAATTTTACCATAAAAGTTACCAATTTCCACAACACCTTTTATATGGAAGCTTTGGCTACGGTTTAGCTTTAACAAATAAAATTTCTCCACGTTCTCACAACATAACTTCAAATACAACTGCCGCCCATCCGTTAAATCCCAGACGTATCCTAATTCAAGTTTCAGAGAGAGACCGCGCGTCGCAGGTGCCAAACAATAATATTATATTTAGAGCTGTGTTTTGGTCCGTTACGCTTAGAGCCGCAGGGCCTCATTACGCCCATCGTAGGCGAGGACCATGAAGTGCTGTTCAATACCCCATGAAGTGCTGTTCACCAGAAGGGGACACTCGCGCAGAGTACGGCAGTCGAGTATTGTAGGCTTCGACGCTTTTGCGTAAAGCGCGCACAAATAAATCAACAAACAATCATTATTTATTTAAGCGAAATGTGGAAAAGGTTTTTTCAAAGATACAAAAACTTTAATAGTTAATATATACGTGGTTTTGGTCAATATATCTGCCGTTAGCAAAATCGTTTGAAGATCCTCAGCAAATTCGGAGGTCGCTGGTTGGAATCCCGACATACAAATAAATGTTGAAATAAATAAAATTTATGTATTTTTTTACAGTGGTGAAAAACCTCCATTCAGAATCGGAACCTCTCTTACAGTAGACTTAGGACGGGTTGTTTCACAGAATTTAAATAATTCAAAATTGCACCGTTCATTTTCTAGTCCTGTGAATTCTGTTATTATGTGATTACGGGCCACTTTCCAGAAGTTGAAAATTAACGTTGAAATTTGATGAATTGTTAAAATTCTATGAAACAACCCGTTCTTAGTGTTACAATATTCCTCGATTTAAGATTGTGCAGTATTATAAAAAATATGTTCATATTATAGAGGCGCTTTATGAAAATATGTGTTTTTAAGTCGAAACTAGTTTTAGAAAAGGCATAAAATATGAGTGAATACCAAATGTACCTCACCTCAATGCTGCGTATTTTTTCTGACAAGTGTGTTGTGTGTGTTAAATTATAGTAGCAAGGCTTGAAAGTATTGATGTGTTGATGGTCAACGTTTCACTGTCAAATGCCATCTGCATGTATTGATTTTGTTCAGCTTCTGAGTTATTGAACGACTAACAACAATCAACTTTATTCACTGGGTTCCAAGGTCCAAAGCCAAGAAAAAAATATTATTAAACTTCTTTTTAGCCCCATTTTTACCAGCCCAAATTATACTAAATCAAAATAAAAATAATGTGAATACCTCACCATAGCCCGACCTGTCAGTAGCCATTGGGATTATGGCATCCCTAATAGGGTGTGTTGTGAGGCTGAAGGGAGTGAGGAAGGAATGGAAGCAGGGAAGAAACTATATATTCAGATCTAATTACCAAACACGGCTAAAGCCATTTCAAGCAACATTTCTATTCTGAATGTTGATTTTTCACCAGGACGACACTCCAGAGAATCTACAACTCGGAATAGTTAATATTATTTTCAGAAGATGCTAAAATAGGCTTAGGCATAAAGAAACATACTTCAAACGTAGACTAATACCAACTAAATAATAATAATAAATGTTGTAGATAATAGTAAATATAATAATAAATGTTATACAAAATTAAAAAAATAACTTATATCATTGATGTCGCTATTCTAAATTCCTGTAATATTCAAAAATCTGATAATGAAAAAATAAGAATATACACAGATTTAGGAATTAAAAAAAAAAGAATTTGGCATTCTCAGACTATAAAAATATTACCATTCGTTATTTCGGCTACTGGCATTATACCTAGCTCTCTCATTAAAAATTTAGGCGTATTAGATCTATCAAAAAATTTATTAACAAAGATGCAAAAGTCGGTCATTTTGAATACATGTAGGATAACGAAAGATTTTTTAAATATTTATGTTGAGGGATCAGTAGGATTTATAGGCCCTGTTAGGAGTTCTACCGAGCCGAACCCTCTGATATGAAAATATCTGGGGCGATGAATTCTTTTCCCATTTGATCTCTGGTGAGTTGACGTGTTGTTCTTGTATTTTTTGTATTTATTTTGCTTAAATAATGCACTTGCATAATGTTGATTGAGTAGATGATCATTTGTGGAAAAGTGTGTGAAAGGGTTTAGTTTTTCCTATGGGGAAGATTTAACCCGGACATAAAATCGGAAAAAGAAAAAGTAGTAAGGGTGGGCCATTGCGTTTAAAATAAGAGTGGGTAGTTGTTGATTAGTTGGTAGTTGTCCAGTCAGTTGGCCAGTTAGTTGGCCCGATGTTCGCTCATAAAACAAAAACATCCTATTTCATAGCTTATCATGCTTTGTTGAAATGCTTAATTAATCGTACAATGTTAATTTGAAACTTTTTGACGTAAGATCATAAGGCCATTTGATTATTCAAGTCTATAATTTTAGTATTTATCTGATGTGAAGTGATATACAATATTAGACATTATATTAACGTTCAAATCATATAATGTAATATCATGATTCACGATACATAAATTTTGAAGAAAAACAACGTAAGCAACATTACTGACTGTCATTTACTTAACATAATTGATTTGAAAGTACCTACACGCCACACATGTTCGTACAACCTTTTTAATGAAAAACAATGTAAAACTAATTTAAATCAAAATGTTTCCCTTGACCACTGTTCATACTGTGTTCAACATATAATAAAATTCATTCTGATGTAGAAATCTTCAATTGCGACGAAAATAAATATAAAATCGAAATTCAAATATCTGCATTTAAAAATGGCAAAAACTATGTTTGCATGCACATAATAATATGTCCAATAGAACTAGTTGCTATGTATCCATTTTTGAGACGATAACCCTGATCACAAAATAACATCCAATTTCATTTAAAAAGTTTTTTCAAGCTCAAACATTTCGCTTTACTTTTTTATCAAACACAAGCAATTTTCAGCAATGTAGTTCATTTTAAATAATAGTCCTATTGCAGCAAAATGATGCAAACACAAAGTTTATACAAACGGCTCTTCATTAATTTGCTTATTTATAAGAAGTATCTTTATGATAATGAGCTACATTCATCATAAAAGAGACAGCTACATTAGTTGCGATGCGAATGCCATAAAATTTAATAGATCCCATTCGCTTTTTGCAATAACACTGCCACGATTCATTAGACGAGGCGATATTTATTATGAAAACATAATACGCAGAAGGTTGCTCCATATCGAGCCAAATATTATGATTTCAACTAATTGTAAAATAAACTATCGCCTTTGTAGGCAGTGCAAGATAGCTGCATATTGTAAACAGAATCTCAGATGCTCGAATCTCACATGCCAGAATGCCATATTGCCGAAGTACCGGAGTGCGTTCAGAGCTTAGTCTGGCAACATTCCTCAGCACAATGCTGACATGGAATTCGCCAGTAATTATTGCTTTCCTTCTCTGTATTCCAAACTCCACTGACGCATATCGCCATGTACAAAACGGAAATATTTTCCATCTTAATTGTATTACATCGATTCAAGGAAGACCCCAATATCTTTTATAGTCCTCGCTCCTTGCTAGACTGGTAGGAATCTTAACTGTGGACCCAAAGAGGTTGGCTTAACATCGGGCAAAACATAATATGTGCCCACAATTTTAAACTACAACATTATTTAGTGTGTGTATTCATTACAAATCAATTAATTTCCTAACTGAAGGCCTTTGAAAAAGGTGCACACGCTAAAAACAAATCAAAAATATTTTTGATATGCATTTATCCCCAATGACGAACTGTAATTTTGTATGCAGTACGTCAGCAAATTTCAGCTGTATTTTTTATGTATGAGAAATGGAGTTTACATTGAGAAAAAACTTATCGGAAAACGACAATGTTTATCATTGTCTGAGTGGTAAGCGCTATGCAGACTGTCTCCATTTCAATAATAATAAATCAATTCTCTCAAACGAAAAAAAACACCAAAACTCATAATCGTGTAAATTCTCCTCAAACAGTGTATTTCTTGTAATATTTTTCCTCACAACATTCCACATTATTAGGGATGCCATAATCACTAAAACTTTATGGATACTTGTATAAAATTATGCAGGTATTTCATTTTTTGATTTACTGAACCGTTCCGAATTCTTAGAGAGGTCTTTGATGCATTCCGGTAGAATTAGCTCTACTCCCGGGCATTTAACCTCCATTTCAATCTTTATTTATCCAGTTACCAATTTACAAACACTTTTACAACGGCTATTTATTATTCGCAGGGATTACTACCCAACTGTACAGAGCGATATATCTGAAAAGTTGATTTTTCCTCTTATGTGGTCATATTATGTGTAATTCCGTATTGTGTTACTAACATTATCTGTGTACACTATTTTTCATTACCAATGATTATTTTTCAGAGCTTCATTTAATTTAATTCGCGGACAAATTTATTTTCATTATTATTCAATTAGTTAATCAAACGCACGAGCTAACCAACGACATTGCTGGAGAATTATAATAGTGAGTATTAATTGTTGCGCCGAGTATTTGATTTAAAGTGATGAGAATTAATGGCGAGTGGAACTGAATGCAATGAATGATGTTCCCAAAGGCGAGTGGAAGTTAATGGATTTCGTAACGGAGTTGAATTGTTATTTAGACGCGAAATAATAAATTGAATGGGGCCAGCGATACGCACAACTTGAGACAATTCAATGGTAACATTTCGATTTTCTTACTAACGGTTCACTGGCTATTACAACGAAGTTACTAAATATTGATTGAAGTAATTTTACCTTATTCAGAATTAGGTATTAGTACAGTTTTTTATTCCCCAACTCTACTATTTCTATTGTTATTTTTTATTAAAAGTTAGTTTTCTTTTATTAAGTGATAAGGTACCTCACTATAATTTTTTTACAACTAAGTAGTTTGTCGGCAAAAGATTTTTTGTGTACGTGTGAATGAATACACAATGTTTAACCCACGAGAGTGTAGGTAGGTAGTTGCAGGACAGCGATACATTATAATAAATTAATAAATAACATACCTATCGTTTCTCTAGATGTGTAGGAAGAGATAATGGACTATCACACAGCTCTGTCTTGTTCTCTCATAAGTTCGTTTATCATCTCATTATAATCGATTTGATTTTGATTTTCCTAGTGGTGTAATGTCTTACTCCGGCGTCCCCGACTTCTTTTACTAATCACTTTATAGTCATATTCTCCTGGCGTTCCCTTTTGTCTTCATCTGCTCTACATATCCAAATCATGACTCTTAGATCATCGTGGAATTATGACAGGATCTCCAAATTTGTTACACGGTTTTATACATACGTGATTTTTTCACATAAATACTTCTCAAGGAACTCATCTGGATTTTTAATACCAATCAACAGGTTTAATATTATTTCCCAATGACTCCAAATGTTGCCAGTATTTTGTAGCTAAGTAGTAAGCACAGCGATAAACATGGGCAGTTTTCCCGGCCTAATCCTAGAGAGAAATGAGAATTCTTCCGAAAGAGCCTACCAAGTTAATCGAAGATTGCTCTCGCATTCAGACACGACCGATTGTTTTTACTTTAAGCTTCTCACGTCTCGTGAGAAGTGCTTTCTCTTCAAGAGGGGCTGTCGAACATTCGACATTCTGCCAAACGGAAATTACGCTTTGCCAGAGGAATGCCAAACACGGCCAATCAAACATAAATAGAGTATCTTGTAGGAAACCCCTCGCAATGTCAGTGCTTCGCGGGGGCTAAAATGAAATGAAAGAGTTGATGTTTTTACCTACCAATTAACATAACCACATTGAACCAGATTAATAAGGGTTATAAAATTTATTCGGACTTAGGTACCAAGTTGATGTGCATTGTGATAAAAGTAAAAATGAAAACAAAATACCTTTAAGTATTGTATAAAATGATAAGTAACAAAATATATTAAAGAGATAGTCATTGAACACAACTATTATGTAAAATGATTAGTAACACAATAAGTTAAAGAGGTAGTCATTGAACCCAACTATTAAGTAAAATGAGAAATAAACATTGTCATAAAATTAAACACATCTTTTCAATGAAACCGAAAAAAATTCTGTTCGGTAAATTTTTTTAGGTCAACGCGCCTATTTTCAATTATGTGCTGTAGAGTCTATACGTCCATTGACTGCAAATACGTGTCGCCATACTGTTTTGAAATATTTTTTACTTAACATTCGGGTGTAGTCAGCGAGTCATTTAAAAAAAAGCAGACCCATTCCCCGGAGGGTTCATTCTATTCGATTTTAATTATCGCCTCTTTTTTCTAACTTAATTTCTGCATTTAATTTTAAAATTAATTTTATTTCATGGACACGTAATGCCTTTGAGGGAATTACCCGGTCTTTACACGGAGTTTTCGAAATCAGAATTAGACAGTCACCTTCATCTTGGCTTTTACAAACACATATAAATACGAAACTCAAAGCAAAGAAACAAAATAATTAACAAAAAAATTTCCATCATGTATATAATTTAGTGAAAAATTATTAAGGAAGTAAATTTGGTTAAAGAAATTGTAAAATAGAATATATGCAAAAGAATTATAAAATCGAACAATAATATATATATATATATATATATATATATATATATTTACGAGGTATTTTATTACAGTCCTCTTGTAACTTATTGTTGGAAGTGTGCAAAATTTCATCACTTTCTGAATAAAACTCTAGATTTGTATAAAAATAAAATTGTAGGCCGTCGGCTCGCTCGCCAAAAACTCACACTCTCCCTTAAATAAATATGTTTTTATTATTTCGGTAGGTTACCTCGTTGAGTGACAATATTTATTTTGTGTGCATAATACATAATATAGGTACACATGGCGGTAATCTTGTACTTTTTCGTTAGATTCTCAGATTTTCCATGAGCTCCCAGTGTAACTAGAATATTTACAAAATAAAATGTAGATTCGAGGGGTCGATGTTAGAAGAGAAATCTGAAGCAGTAAATATAATGATGGTACGAGACATGACGGCTATATGAACAGGGATACTTTATTATTCAGGACTTTATTTAGTCGACTACTTTGGTCTTATAATTACGGCCTTTTGACGCGAACAATTATTCATTTTAATTATGACACGGTAAAAGGCAGGCACTTGAAAAGTGTTGATCAAAAGGCAGAGATTTTTATAAAATACCGACGTTTCAAATTTGGGCGTTGCAACAGTACGTAATGACGGAGGTGATGCTTTGGCAAGTTTCTTTTAATCTTTCGGCAATTTGATTTCGTTTTAATTATACAAAATTAATAATAGTATAAAGTACAGATTTAAAAATGGAACTCTACAATCAGGGAGTCGCTAAAAGTAGATATTTAGATTAATACTAGTTCAACAAATGAAGGTTATATACTATGAATAATAACATATTTTATGTCCGCATGCATTAGTGTGCGCATCAGGTTATTGATCCCAAAATATTATGTAATATAGAGTATATAAGCCATAGACTGTGACGGGTTGAATTTCTCGAGTTTTATTGATTTAATTTTTTAAATATGTACCAGGCAGGTCCCAAGTGACCAAGTCCCAACCATCGCCACCATTCTAATATCTTTGCCGCCACCGGTCAAAGGTCTTCAATCGTAAATTGCTCCCGGACTACTCGCACAGATCGAAACCTGATTACTTCACGATAGGTGACGCAATAACAATCTATGGTTGGTTCGCAGAATTTGAACAATTCATCAAGTTTATATTCAAGTTCTGTGAAAGTCTTCTTCAAGTTCTGTTACTGTCCAAGTACTGTTAAAAAACCAGCCCATGATGAAATGATAGAAGAACTTGAATTTTTACTTAAAAATTTGATGAATGGTTCAAATTCTGTGAAATTATCCGTTCTTAGTTTCGCCAATCTGTTGTGCTTGGAAAGGCCAATCTTGCAAAAGATATACATATCATTATAATAATGTAAGATGAATGAAAATAAATATTTATTTATATATATTAACGTGCATAAATACAGTGAGCCGCGATTTTTATATATAAAGATTGAAAAAAAGATAAGATTTATTAATTATTTGGCTTATTAGTAATATGTGGAAATCTTCATAAGTTTGTTATTATTGGTACCAGGAGTGTTTAGACATGTATAAATGGTAGAAGAAGTCGGAGGTGCCCGAGAATTAGCAGTAGCGAAGCTTTGTGGCGGATCCATAATACATAATACACATTAATAAAATTTCATTGAAATCGGATGGGCGGTTTCGTTTTTTTTTTTAATTCGATTTTTTATATGAAGATTTTCAGGATGTCTGAAACTGGAAACTGAAATTTCCTGAAAATCTTCATACAAATAATCGAATTTTAAAGAAAAAAGCCAGTTCAGCTACATCAACATCCATAATGCCATTTTTTGTAATATTAGCATTCTAGTACACGCAAAAGTCATGAGCCGACACTGACTCTATGTTACTTAAATTGTGTTAAAACTATTATATTATATTTTCATTGCAATTTTTCATACAAAATTGTACTGCATTTCAAATAAAAAACCCTTGGGGCGTTTAAAATAAAAATAAATCAGAATAACATAGAGACAATTTAGTAAGAAATTAGTGAAAAGAAAACGATACCACATAAAGTGTACTTAGTTAAGACAAAAGCCTGCCCTAAAAATAAATAAATACGAGTATCTTCCTATGTATTATGTATTTTGTAAAAACGCATACGTTTATTTCTGCATTTTCTTCGGTAAAATCGATAAATCCGTGATCCTTCCGACTGGAAACTGTTTTGTTCGTTTTGTGGTCGGTTTACAGGACCTACGTTAGTCTACAATGATGCATTATATTTTGCAATAAAGTATCGTTAAACAGCGTTTGTTTTTTATTTAACTTATACACCATTTGACCAAAATTCCAATAAATTAGACGGGCTAGTCTTAACATCGTCGGCTTTGTTAAAACACGCCAGAAAAATAATAATCTAAATTGTTCCAACGCTAACCCGTAACGTCAGAAATAATCAATGGTGACCGATAGTAATTATTTCACGGCGTGCTAAGGGGTAAATCAAATGGCATTATGTTTTAGTTCAGTTTGTCGATCCTTATCGCCCCCGAAATGCTGTAATTTTTTTTTAAATTTGCTGGCAAAAAGTTTTACTGAAATCATTTGTTTTTGGTTTGAAAATTTGATCGCTTAGAATATTATAAATGCAGCCAGTAGAACACATCTTGCCCTTGGAAATAATCGAGCATTTTTTTGATAATTTTATAAATCTAGAAAAACATAAAATATCAACGTGTGAACCCCTTTCCAGATATGGTTTTATTGGACGATGTGACAAATTCAGTTCTTTACAATATAATCGGAAAAAAATATTTGTTCTTGAACTTCAAAAAATATAATAAAATATGCATTTTGCGTTGTTTTCTTTTCCTGAATTTAGAATTCCGAATTTATCCTTACACCAACCGCTTAAGGACTATGTGACTACTATATAAAATAATTACCGTCTTTTACGCCTAATTCTTTTTTCGCCTTTTCTAATTCTCGACCAACTTCCAACCACAAAATTTAATTTGTTGTGCTTTTCAATGTAATGTTTTAAAAGCTACGTTCTGGGTTGCGAGGCATTTTTTTCATGAATGTCAATTTCATGTTAATGTCACAGTACCTACATTAAAAAATTCTTACTTTTTGCCAGCTGAAAAGGCTAAAAATATTAGAATACCAAGTACAAAGAATACGTATTTCCAACGTATTAGGTTTTGTTAGAACTTAAGGCGTCGTGGTCCACAAACACCATTTGTGTCCTTTACGGCTTATGTTATTCGTAGAATATATATTTTCTTTTCTGTTTTCAATCCTCTTATCTCCAGTAAATCTATTTCACACAAATTCCTTATATCAGATCTTGGCAGTCAGTCGTGAACAATGCAGCAACATATTTATGGAAAAAAATTAACTAACCATCAGAATTTTTTTTCGTTTGTAATGTAGGTATAAATTATATTATTGAAGTCTACTATCGCAGTTCGCAACTAAAATTAAGTTTCATAAATCTCTTGCTATACTACCAAGGTTAGAGGCTATTAAAATCAATTTATTATCATTGAATGTTTATTATGACCAATGGCCTGCACCTTTTAATAGTACCTAGCTACAATAGAAGAAGAAAAACATAGTTTTTATAAATAATGATAAGTTAGAATATTAAAAAAAATATTGAATAACACCGGCTAACCATTCTCGCGGTTTCCACATCAATGTTACCATTTTAATGAATAATTACGTCCATAGCCAGTTCCTATTGTCGCCATGCAAATACTGGCAATACCGCGCCAGTACTTATTTCAAGGGGAAATTGATTGACTTCATCAATTAGTCTGTTGGCTTTGCTAATTCGTGTATCGTAATGCAAGCAGTGGTTGTTCGTGAGGTTTTTGTGAACCTTTGAGCTGAAATTTTATTTTTCTTTAATCGTATTGCGATTTAACGAAATTTTCATAAATGAAGAGCGCTCCCCTGGATTGCTGAAATTCTCGTACAAAATCTACATTTTCATTAAATTCAGTTACAAACTAAAACTAACTAACCAACCCGTTTTCCCGCAGAAGTAGGCAGAGAGGACGGACCGCCAAGCAACTCGGTATTGGTACAAACTCCTTGCCTCATTCACATTCATACATTGTCTCATTATTCTGATTCCTGGCATGTCCTCGGCTCAAGTATCTGATTCACTCGATCGTGCCATGTCTTCCTCTGGCAACCACAACTTCTTCCACCATATTACGTATATAGTGTGTTGAGGAACGTACTTGACTTACTTTAACCAATGATTCCTGATATTATTTGGAGTATAAAAAGTAAATGAAATCTACGGTGATTTTAAATGTTTTTTTTTTGTTTTTAACAAAAACATAGAAAATAAGTAGGAATCTGGCAGCTAGGGTCGATGTGAGATGTTGGACTGTTACTCGGCTGAGTGACAAATAACAAGATGTCGAAAAACATTTCGAAAAATTGTTTTTGAGAAAAAAAGTCACATTTTTTTAACCTTTTTTATTCCGTGTGGAATGTCAGGAATCACAAATTAAAGTAAGTTAAGTACGTTCCTTAACACCCTGTACAAGACATATTACGTGTAATTTCAATCTATTTACTCCAGCACACTTAACAATCGGCGCTTATACAAGTTTATAATAGGTATGTATGTTACTTGAAGTGTAGGTACTTACTTTGGAAAAAAAAGAGATTTAAAAAGAGATCATTTAATGACCATTATTTGCTTTAATTTTAAGTAGAGATCTATGCTTCATCAATGTGACAATTTCAATACGATCAAATGGGATGGTGATACACGGTTTCGGGCAAGTAAGAGGAAGACTGCAGGCTCAATGCACACAACAGGTTACCAAAAGGTACAAAATCAGGACGACATTGGTTTCCGTCCAATCTACGTGAAGGTGTGTGATTCTGATCTTTTTTTTAATATTGCAAAAATATATCATATTGTGAAAAAACAACCTCAAGAGCGCCCTACAATAAACGCCATGTTTACATCACGATTTTATTTGGTTATATCTTCTTACAGAAAACGTAAACCTTGCTCTCTCTACTGGTTGAATCCACCCAAACTTATTTGTTGATGGATAAATTTATCTACCAGATCACTTGGTCTATTGATGCATTTGCCAGTGGCCGGGAGAACGGTCTTCGCGCTGCAAGCAAACGCGGAAAATTAATCGACGAAGCGATCAAACTGAATGATTGAAGTCGGGTTCAAACTTTCAAAGACGAATATATCTTTGAAGTTTATGGCGGTCGTTTCAGTCGGGACACAGTTGCATAAGCAAACCTATTTTTATTAGTAGTTGGGGATATCTTACCTTACTTTTTGATTGATTTCGTTGGGAATCATAACTGGGGCCATCATGCACAGAGAATTTTATATTACTTCCGTGCTACATCTGGTTTTATTTTGTACGATACAGCTACTAAACATATAATCTCAATGATTTTAAAGAAAATTAATGTCACCAATTTCCTCTCAAAGAACCAAGATAGGTTATTACTATTATTATCAATAAACAATTATCGAGAGTTAATTTTGATATTTTAAAATGTTTGTGATGTGAAATTGTTACCAGATGTAAGGATGACATAAGTTGGGCACACGGGCACGCCCACATCATACTTGTATCGGTTTATCTCTTCATTGGATACATTAGCTGCAGTGTTTGGGTTAAAAACCTGCACGAATTCAAGTTATAAAATAAGTAGGTAGGTACGGAGACCATATCCAATTCTTGATTCAAATTTATATGATGATTTTATTTAAAAAAAAAACACACACAATTTTCTTACCTCTGTGTTTGTTTTTCGTCGTCTGAATCTTACCGCTCTGCCGTTGAGCACGTCATCTTTATTTGTTTGTACACTGTTTTTACCGAAGCATTTCTTCGAAATGCACACCTATACACGGTTGAGCTATAAACACAATATTAGCTTTGGTGTCGCGAAATTGCAACTCCACTGTGTAAGTTAGCGTAAGGTGTTGCTGGGATAAGCCTTTTGCAACACACTCAAAGGAGCAGTCCCAAAACCAAGTCGAATGCTATTATGACATAGGTATGTGACAAATAATTCCTATGCATCCGCTAAACTCGATGGACAATATTACTTAATATATTATATATGGGTTTCTGGAACACAACTTAAGCACAGATTTGAATATAGGAGATAAAGGACTCACCCGTTGCAGTTGGGACCAACGATTATGCCAGTTTCAAGCTATGAATCTGAATATAAAGAATTCTAAATTCACGGTAAGATATATTCCGCTGTCTGCTTTATATCACACATCACCCGTCCCGGCTGAGGTATCAATTAACACTTTAGGTTTGAAAGGTAGTTTTTCACATCTTCTTGTAACAATTCTTCTATGGTGACATTTCCAAAATGGGTACGTTAGGTAGGTAGGAAAATTACAGGATTTAATCTATCCATCAAGTCTTTGCGAGTACTTACCTACTCACATATATTATATTGCGCTAACTAGTTTCATACAATGAACATATTTTTAATGAAAGAATCTCGTTTTGCTCGTTTCGTTTCGGGGGTTTAGGATTACAGGGGCCTATCTATAAAATACATACTATTTAGATAAACGCAAATAAAGATTGAAATGCTCATATTCCCACATGTATGCTCAACTGATATGCCTAACTGTATTTTTTAAACAGCTTTATGTACGAGATAGAGCTTCGTGTCACTAAAAAATTTAATTATGGCATTAACGAAACCAAGCCTAACTCAAAATACCGGTTTTTGTAGTTAGGCCCCTGTGATTCGAAGCCCTCGATCACACTGATCTCTGCCGATAATATTTAAAAACCCCTAATTTATTACGATTACCAGAATATGTTTGTCAGGATTTGAGTGGGATTAAACAGCGGAGTTTAAATGAAATGTTTGAATGTTTAGTGAATTGAATGATGGTTGATTGACTGACGCTTTAAGATTGACTGGTGCTTGTGTAATTGAAGGAATTAGGATCTCTTGTGTCTCCCACCTGTGATTAAAGCAGCGTATTTACATTGGATGCTTTATTGCTTCAATGCGATATCACGTGCTTATTCTAAGTTATGGATCGCGATTTCGCCAACATTGCTTATTGAATTTCAAACATTTATTTCAGTTCATTACGCGCATTGTTCATAACACGTTGATAACTTCCCATGTGACCTGGCTATCAGATCAGCTTGAAATGGATAAATCTATGATTAGTAAATTATTTTATTTATTATTATTTTAGTAGACTTATGTTATTTATGTACCTACATTATATTGTAATCCAGCAAGAAGTTCATCTACAGGGTTTTACAATAAGAGGTGTTATTTTGAAATTCAATCGTAAAAGATCAATGGTTTCGTTGCTTGTGTGGCACGTAGCGCCGTCTTGTTGAAAGTAAACGTTGTCCAGATCAATACCATCGAATTCCGGCCATAAAAAATCATTAATCATCTCTCGATAGCGCAATCCATTCACCGTAACTGTTGCTCCAGCCTCATTTTAGAAAAAAGTAAGGTCCAATGACTCCGCCGGACCATAAACCGCACCAAACAATTACACATTGAGGATAGAAAGGCTTTTCAACAATAACTCTTGGGTTTTCCGAGCACCAGATGCGACAATTTTGTTTGTTGACGAAGCCACCGAGGTGGAAATGGGCATCATCACTCAATATGATTTGCATTTGATTCACTCAAGTGAATTTTAATAATTTCAATGCGTTGTTGAAGCGTGTATCGTTCAATTTTTATCAATGGCGTAGTTTCTACTTGTCAAATTTCAAAAAATGACAGCTTCAAAAGTAACATCTACCGAAATAGCGGGCTATTCAAAATAACACCTCTTATTGGAAAACCCTGTATGTTGTGGATGACTGATCTGAATTACCCCTTATTTTCCAACCTCTTTCTGTTTCATTCTGTTTTTTTTTTGCTTTTAACAATCTAATTTATTTAATTGCATGTAATATTATATCCGTTTGTCTAATATTGTGTTTGGTATTATTTTAACCGCACACTTTTAATAAGCACAGATTCTGTAAATTACCCTTCGTTTCAACTTAATTACTACAAGAAACATTTGAAGTTTAGAGAGATGTATTAAAATTTCCCTTATAAACGATCGGTTTGCCGCCATTTTGGATTTTTTTAATATGGTTTAACGTTTGTGAAAGATTCGTTTCATTCTATATACGTATAAATTGCTTAATTTATCCAAACTAAGAATCTAATCATATTTTGTGCATGTAAATAGTTACGTTACATGTATTAATTGTTGAAACTTTCTATATTTTCCACGATCTGTTTTTAAAGGTATTAAATATTTTCCATTTTTATTTGGATAATTGTATATATTTTTTATATTGAAAATTTAATATTAACCACTAGAAGCGAGAATTTGTAAATTGACTCTACAGAAATATGAACCATGTAGATATTATTTACCAACAAAAAAACCATGGAGATATTGATTGTTCCAAAACAAAGTAGGTACATAATTGGTGAATCTCAACTTTTGAACAAACCAAGAACAGTGAAAAAAAGTTGAAATATATTTTTAAATCTTCTATATACTCAATAATATTATTGTTAAATTTATAAAAACAGTTTATTTATAAACAAGTTCTGCTATGTAATTATTATAACGTGTGACAGCTGTTTCGCCCTCTGAAGGCATTATCAAACTGTGGAATTACCACTTACAGTTTTATAAATTTAATATTAATATTGTTGAGTACATAAAAGAAATAAAAAAAATATATAAGAGTTCTACAAATTATACTTGAAAACAATAAATTTTTAAATTTTTAAAATTCACTTTAAAAAAATAAGACGAAACATCTAACACGTACTTACGATAAAAAGAAGACAGTTTTACATCATTAAATGATTTTTTCATTATTTATATTATATTTCGAAAAATGTAGAATTTGACAAGATCGACGAAAAGACCAAATAAATCTATTTTTTTACCTTTGTTTAACAGTTAAAATTGAAGAAGAAATATCTGTCACGCGTAGTAATAATTACACAGCAGAAATTGTTTATAAATAAATAATAATATTGGATATACAAAAGTAAAACTTAATATGTAAATGGAATTCTACAAATAAACCTTGATAATAATGAAAGCACAGTAAATCATTCCCGTAGTCTTGCGCGAGATTCCCTTTAAAAGGTAAACCTATGAACCAAAAGCAAAACAGAGGAGCTTCGGTTAAAAAATCGCGAGTCTGCTTTTTAGGATCCAATTTATCTAGTATCGTATAAAGTTCGTTTAGACCCTTTCTTCAATTTGTAGTAAACAGCCTAGCGCCTGCTGAGCCCGACTTATATGGGTCGATGTGCCCTCAGACTTGACAAGTTTCCACGTTTATTGTTGAACAGAATTTCGCCTAATATTGTGCAGAAAAGGGAACATTTTTTTGCTTTTATTAGCAACCAATTTTATTTTACAATCGTGATTAAGGTGCGGGTCTTTTTGGATAGGTACTCTATCTATTCTGGGCCTCCCATTTAACAGTTTTATTCATATAAGATGAGAAGATTATGGATAGGTTAGGTTAGTTTGTGCACTTGTACAGGTTTTCAGGTAGAATTAACCAATATAATGTTGTATATAGGTGAATATTTATTATGTTATTTGCTGTTCATAATATTTGCATAGGGTTTTGATCAATATTTTGACACATTCTCATTTGACACTTTGGAAATTGTACTAGATTCGTTTTCTGGCCAATAGGGATAATGGTTTGGCACAAATCTTACTAATTAAAATCAATCTAATTAATTTATAATATTTAATTTTTGAAGATAATATTAGCGATTTCAAAACGAAAATTTTCTGATTTTTCTCTTTCAGATTTTCGTTTAGAAATCGCTAATATTGTTTTCAATAATTAAATATTACAATTTTAGGTTTTACTCAATAAAGTTATTCCAAAAATAAATATCCATCCCAGACTTGCAGAAAAGTCAATAGATGTCGCACATTAAAATTAAAAAAATAAGATAGGTTTATCTAAACAGACTGGATTGCATTTAGTTCGGGTTGAATCTTGCGATCATACATAAAGATAGTTGCCAATAAAAAATGTGCGGTGATAAAATGAAGATAATGTCGGAAGTTCTTATTCGAAGTATGATACAGTTAAATGTGACCAAAGGGGATAGGGTCCCATTAGCTCAGTGGTAAAGAGCGGTGTCCCGGCAAGGCAAGGGTCCTGGGTTCGAGTCCTAGATGTGACCGTATCCTTTTCTCATTTTTCTGTTTCAGATTTTCGTTTGGAAATCGCTAATATTGTCTTCAATAATTAAATATTACAATTTGAGGTTTTACGCAATAAAGTTATTAAAAAAAAATAAATTTATAATATGTTTTTATCCATTCTCTGAATTTATAAAGGTGCCTAGTGGTAAGCGTTCTTATTCAGCTTTAAACATTAGTGGTAGGCAGGTAGGCACTCTATTTAGAATTATTATTTAAAAGCATTAATGTTCATGGTTGTTTATTGTGGACCTCTACGGTGGGTAAATATTTAATACCCACACACCACGCGTTTAATTTAATAATGGTCCTAGCGAACAAAGGGCGAATTACATTTTATTTTCTTCGGTCCAAATAGTTTCCAAGCCATTGTTTGGGGACGTACGACTTCCACTCTGGGGATGTAGATATTCCATGATGCTGAGGACTTCGTTTCGTCTGGCTAAGTAAATTGTAGGGCATAATTAGAAGGAAGTATCCACAAGTAAACTCACACATTATCCTACATGTTGATTGAGATGTACATACACGTTGAACATAACAAAGAGTATTTTCAGTACAACTACATTATTTCATTTTTTACAATGTTTTCGTTAAACCCTCTCTATTCCCTTCTCCTCTCTCACTTCACTACAATGCATGTCTCTGCTGTTACTTCTCTCCCTTTTTATCCAACACAATTATTATGCGGTGTTCTTTAAATAATAAATGTAGTCAGTAATAATTAAGTAGTATTAAACAAAGTCGCTATCCGCGTCTGTCTGTTTGTGCGCTTAGTTCTTCTAAATTACGCAATGGATTTTTATAGGGTTTTCACTATGATTTAGAGCAAGGCTGCCAAACCTCATGCCCGCGGGCCACATTGTGGCCCGTGAATGAATTATAAGTGACCCGCGTGAACTAAGTGATTTTCAAAATACCCGCTAATTTGAAAATTACTTGGATTGAAAAATATTTTCGTATCATTGCATCGTCCACCAGGAGGCGTTGTGTGCAAAGGACATAAAGTTGAATGATATAATAAAGCCGGTAGTACGCTGCATAAATTGCATACGTTCAAAAGCTCTACACAGACGTCAATTCAGAGTTTTATTTGAAGAAGAAATCAGCGAATTTGGAGAGTTACAACTGTATTGCGCTGTGCGATGGCTTTCAAGGGGCAACATGTCAAATCATTTCTTCATATTGAGAGAGCAGGTGTTGGAATTTTTAGAAGAAAAAGAGGCGTTACCTTTAGAAAGTGATTTACTCAAGAATAAGTACTGGTTGAGTGACCTTGTCACAAACTTCTTCAGAAGAATTTGGAGATGTCTGGAAATTGGCGCCTAAAGAAGACTGGCGTTTCAATTTTTAAGTATTTTTGAATCAACGTATGTTTGTGAAAAGTTTTTTTCTAATCTTAATTTTGTAAAAAATAAATACCGCACATCTCTAACTGAGCAACATATGTGTGATTTGTTGCTACTGTCAACATCTGAACTGACTCCTAACATAGGAGAATTATTAAAACAAAAACAATACCAGAAATCACATTGATTGTACCAATTACTTGGATTTAGATTTTTGTTACACAAAATGTGGTTTCGTTATTTGGCAGTAGATGCTATTTATTTTATTATTTTAATAAACGACTTAAAAATTTAATATGTTTGTTTGTTTGTTGTATAAAACAAGGCATTAAAAAGCTTAGGTAACACAAATAGAAACCGTTAGTAGCCAGTGGCCCGCCAGTGACTTTTAAATCGTCAATTTTGCCCAACTGTTAAAAAGGTTGGGCAGCCTTGATTTAGATAATTTCTTCCAGAAGGTTTATATATAAATATATATGCATATTATATTTATAGGACGTAGATAACGTCTCAATGTCTAGGAGCAACGCCGCGTAGATCAGCTAGTTATTCATATTTATATCCCGAATAAGGCTTTGTTGTATTCGTAATTTTGACGTTATATCTAGCAGTAAAGAACTAATTATATCTACTAATCATCTACTATTGGGACCGATTAAGATATTGGAAGAAGGTTTTTTACTCTCATTTTTACTTAAAATTCAGACGTTTGCGCAATCATAAATATGGCAATTACTTTTGTAGCTACACATTGAACAACTCTGGATGTAGGCGATGCAACTAACGCAAACCCACCCGTAAAATGAAAGAACAACTGGCTTGTCGATTTTTATGCTTTTGCTGATACGTTTTAACAACTCTGGGTATTTGTGCTCGTTTTAACGCATGTGCAGGAAAATATGGCGCGTCGATGTTTAAAAGAGAGGGTAAAAGATTATATTTAATTCACATGCTTGAGAACTTTATTTTTAGAAAATAATTTTTACAAAAGAAGTTCTCAACCATTGTTCTCTCAATCTTCAACCTTATAATGGTTGCAGTTTTTGAGAGATTGCAATTTCAACTATTAGTCCCGGCATTTTACATAAACTATGAATGAAATTAAATTAAGTCCCGCACTCTTATTTGGATCAATTTGTTTTTTTAGTAGTTATGTACATACTGCTGATTAAAATTAATATAGTGTATGAAGAGATTTAATTTTTGGCTCCCTTGACAATTGAATCATTTACGATTGATAACACTGGAAAAAACTCATCTCGGTTCCTACAAAGTTGGACCCATTTTCGACCGCTGATTTAAAAAATGTTGTCAGCCATATTTCTTCAGCATTAAAACTTATATTGTATGTATAATGTAACCACAAACGAGAAGTTTTGTGGTTTTACCCACTTGTGTATATATTTCCACGAAGCGTTGGAGCGTGGATTGGCCAACTTCGGCAAACTGAATGCGTTGCGTTGGAGAATATTCCGGAATATCGCCAGACGCCGCGACGCTGCAAGGCGCTTTTTGTTGCCTAACAACACAACACTGTTTGCATGGTTGAGCGGAATTACGTAAATAGCACCATTGCCAACTGAACCCTTCGCTTCCTGGAAAGTAAAATAGCAGAAGTAGAAAGATTTCCCTGCGCTTACGGTGCGATGAACCGTGAACTTCTTCCGACCTATAGCCATGTAGCATTGATATTGGTCTACGGTGCTGAACATCATTGCCGCTGTTGCACGTTTGTGTATTTAAGATGCATAAGAGTTTTTTTCATTTGGGGCCATTGCTGTTGCTTGGAAATGAGTGTTTTTTGAAAAAATATATTATATATATTTTCAAGATTAAAAAATATTTTTTTACCACTTATCTTATTACGATACTTTTTAGAATTTTTTTTAAAGTAGGTATAAAAAAAAACATTATTTTAAAGTTTAGTCGCCAGACCGAAATTGATAGAAATACTTGTTTTAGAATGTAAATTTTTATTTCGAAATTCAGGAAAAACTGTGGAGATTTTAGTCGTTGTAAACAAATTTGTCGGAAACCCAAAATAATCTCGATTTTAAAGGATTTAAGATTGTCAATGAACTACCGACAGATGTTAAAGAAGCCTTGCTGCTTTTCGTGGGTTATGCCAATGGAAATGCTATAAAAAATAAGTTTTCGATGTAGTGTTAAGTGAGTGTAAATATCACAGAAATAAGTTGTTAGTTAATTTTTAATAACTACATAAAATCATTAAAAAAAAAATTGAAAAATGAAAAATATTACTAACGATCGTAGCATAAGATTTACTTTCCGTAAAATGTTTGCACATTACGTGTAGGTTTTAATGAAGAGTAACTATATAATTATTTATGCACCTGAGAAGTCAAAAGTTGTAAAATAATCTAAATATTGTGAACAACGATATATAGAAATGCTGTTTCAGGACAACAGTCGTATTTCTTTCATCCAAACTTTGTAAAGACATCCGATGTTTTAGAGTTTATGGTTTAGGTCAATTGTCTATATTTATACTTCCGTGTAAAGTGCACATAGGTTACGTTACGGAGAGTTCATTGTGAGGACATCCTATTTTTTAGAGTTTAGGCGTAACTTTATTGTCTTGGGTTTAGGTTAATTGTCTTTATTTATACTTCCGTGTAAAGTGCACATAGATTGTCTTACAGAGAGTTCAAAAACGTTACACACCGTGTTCATTTTACAAATAAAAGGTAGCGCTAGCTGCCATTCACCGCCATCCAATAATAATCGTCATTTTGTCAGTTATAAAACAGCGAATTATAGCTGCCGATTTCGCCGGTTAACAAAGGCAAAAGGTACTGTGATTGACACTTTGTGTGACATAGTGTGCCGTGGGTCAAATATCCACAGGAGTTGCTTTGTTAATTACATTCATTTTTATTGACGGTGAATAAAAAATTAGTGACAATCTAGAAGGTCACTTTTGATGATTCTATTATGATTTACGTCTTTTATGCACGCGGACTGCGAGAACACAACATAAATGACCGCAATGCAGAAGGGAACAATGAACAATTATCATCAAATGCAAACATAAATCTAGAAATAAATCACACATGTTTTCCCGAACCGAGATTTTATCGAAATCACTGAGCTACCGGGGCAACTACTGAACCCACCGTGGTTTTGTAAATCTTATAGGTATTTAAATATCATGATGGATGGTTGCGAGAGTCTGCTATAAAGCGTTAACAAAATTACCCAACACCGCGTGTATTTATGAATTCATTTGGATTATATTTATGGTGGGAATGTTGTCCTTGTTCTACCGGTATTTCAATGAAAGTTGCTTCGAGGAACTAGCGTCATTGATCGCTTCGGCACAGGTGAGTAGCCGGGAAACACGTCAAATGCTCACTTAATATTTGTAAACGGTTGACATTTATCACATGAGAACGGGTCGTTTCCACGACTTCAGTAATACGAGTCGAATCCATTCTACAAAGATAGGAAATTTCAATCTATTATTTCATTGAGTGCGCCCACTTTAATTTCCCGTGGGAAACTACTGAACGCTCTGGAATAATATGGAAATCGCTCAAAAAAGGCTCCTTTTCAATTATATTTCTAACGAATTCTATGAATTTATGAATATTCATTTCCTGATGGTTGACCCACGGTGATTTGCTTGTTCAAACTTTTTGAAATTTAAAATATGAAATACCACGCGAAAATTTTTAGTCCACCTAAAATTTTGTTGTGATAAAACTATATTGTGATTAACTATATTGTTAGGTATCTAATTGACTGAGTGTAGCGAAGTCTTATTTTGACTGGAACGCTTTGCATTTTGTCGGTCTGTAAACTTTTTGTGTGTTCCGTGTCCAGTCAATCCTCTTTTAAGATGATCGGTGATTAAGCAGGGGTGCCTGGATTCATCGGGTAAGGTGTGTTCAGGATGCGCCAGCCCACCAGCTGCGTGCCAGATAGTGATAGGCTGGTTTGGGAAGACCATTTGAACTCTCCAACTCGTCTCTACCCATCGCCTTGCGCCGCAGTGTGAGTGATATATTCATTCGTCCGTCACTCTTGTACACACTGATCCCTAGATTCCTACTCACCCATCATATATTTTTCCTTCCCTGAACTTCATCTCCTTCCTTTCCTTAAAAAGACCCCTAACATAGCATCCCCAAAAATGTCATAGGCCCTGAAGGAAATTATTTTCCTCAGGGCTTCTTGTGTGACTAGTGTAAAAAATAAACAAATATGCGTGAAAAGCGATGTTATTTGATGTGTTTGAAAGTTAATTTGACTAATTTCGTACCCAAATAGGAACACACTCCGAAAGACTCTCAGTGTGTTGCGTGGAACTACAGAGATTTCTCCCAACTTGCTAATAACAGTAATAACAATAACCATTCGCACGGAGCTTTGCCTCCTGAGAGGTAGCCTGTTCAAGTATGGCGCTAATTAAAACGTATGTTCGAGAAATAAGTCTCTTCGTGAGAGGTCCCCCCCGTAAGGAGCCGGTTCAACATGCCAAACTTATGAAATACGTAATTCCGCGCAATTTTGAAGAGAAACCCACTTACTATGTTCCTAGGAATGTAGGAACTCGAACTTTTAGGAACTCTTTCCGATTATGTCCCCGATTATTGTTTTGAAATGCGGCGTGAAGTACAAAGCAAAGAGCATTCAAGACAAAAGCAACGAATTCGTTACATTATTTTTTTACTCCTTTATAAAATAAATACGTATCTCTCTCTCTGGTTTCAATCCTGGGATTGGTTTGCAGCAATTTCATCTAAGCTCCTCTTCCATTCTTCCTTGTCTTGTGCGGCTCTTTTGACTTCTGCATATGATGAGCAGCGCACGTCCACCAGCAGGTCCTCCAGGTACTCTCGGCGTGGGCGTCCCCTAGAGTTGGTCTCCTCGGTCATACCCTCCATTATGACATGCAAGAGGCCTTCTTGTCGTATAACATGGCCGATCCATCTTGCACGCCTTTCGGACAAGGTCCTGAGCAGGTGCCTTCCTCCTTCGATTCTTTGGAGAACCTCCTCATTTGTAATATGGTCTCTCCAGGAAATTCCTAACAGTCTTCTATAGGACCACATCTCAAAAGCCTCTAGTCTCCGTTTATCTCTTTCGGATAGGCACCATGTTTCGCAGCCGTACATCAAGATACTCCATACATAGGTCTTGATGAGGAGTATTCTTAGTTTTAGGTCTATATTATTGGATTCTATTATTTTCGACCTTTTATTGAATGCAAGCCTAGCCTGATGTATACGGCTGTCGACCTCGCTCTTAGACCGACCGTCCCATGTTATTTTATACGTATAAGGTAGCTTAATTACTTAAGTTTTCGAAATACTCCCTGTAATAGTGAATAATTCTTGCATAAATGTGCAGTTAGTTAATCGCTACATCAAAAATATTAATTCCGTTTATCGGTGCGTGAAGTGAAATTAATAACTAGTCAGATTTTTTTTTATAATGAAAAATAATAATTCTCTGCGCGGTGAGTATTTCTTTTGTTTTTTTACTTCATTTTGTGGTTAATTTAAAGGTTAATTTTTAAACCTCTTAATTCTTCAAGACAATATCTATATAAGTATCTACCTATTTATATAAAGAAGAACTTCTGTAGTGGACGGCGTAGATTTGATTGTTACAAAAAACTACAGTTTTAAAACGAAATATGAAATTTCGCACACTTTACCTTTAAAACAAAGGGAAGTCAATTGTCTGCATGATATTTCGAAACAACACTCCTATCCCCGTTTACCACCTCAAGTCAGGGCAACTCCGGGGTCTTCCGCTATTATTTTAATATTAAAATTGACAATATTTGTTATAAAAGACCCCGTGGCAAATATATAAAAAAATACTTTCAGCTTCTTAAATCCTACAATTATAATATCCCGCTAGTTTTATGAGAAAAAGGGTTGAATTGGTTTATATTAGATATTTCACATAAAGAATAAAATGCGTCATTTAGTTTATTACTCAATTCCATTCAACACAAGTTGAAACTTAAATCTGACACATAAGGTACGGCACTTTTAAAGTTCTCGCATTGTTTTGCAGACAGCGCATTTATTTTCAACGAATTCTGAAATAGTTTTGCAATCAGCTGTCTCGAACGACTTTAAAAACGACTCAGATGCTTCCTTCGACAATCAACGAACTTTAGGAACAACTATTTACTTCTTCATTGCTCTGTTAGCAACAGCTGTTTCGCCAATCTGTCATTGATGTAATTTTGAATTTATTATCAGTGGTTATCACCCGACTTCGCTCGAATTCTTAACCATTCTTTTTCGAAAAATGTGGCATCTTGTCTAATGACTATTTCAAAATAGCTCCTGATGAAATGATGACATTTTGAATAAGATATAAAAGTTTCATTATGATCTCTTTACTTTAAATTATAACTTTCGTTCTCTCAATTCATTTTCTCTATTAATGACCTTTAAAGCACTGCAGGGAATGACGCCAACCCATATATCGGTAAAATCTGTCCGACAAGAGCTTACTCTGAGGTCAACTTCACTCAGTTCTTACTAATATCCAGAATTCTACGGTATTTAAAAGGGTTTTAAAAACAAAATAACCAATAGCTCATAAATCTAAAATCCTTTTCAATTTACTGCAATAAGCCATATTTCTCCTTGATGATATATTTTTACTCTACTTAAACCTATTACAAACACCTTAGAATTATAACGAATTCAGTTCGTGGCTCTCGAGTATCTTTTTGACGACTTTGAGCAAAGGCGAGGAGTGAGGTGGTAACCCCTCCTTCCTTCGTGGATACTTTGTTGCCAGTGACGATTGGCCACAAATTGACGCAAGTAGTTTACTGACTTGTTTGACTGGAGTGTTTTAATTGGAAACAACTATAAGTGAAGTTGCCGCCTTGGTTTTTGCTCTGGAAACGAGTGTGTGAGATGTTTGTACTTAAATAGTATCAACGCCATAGAAGGAAAACACTTGGTCCTATCGACGATAAAATATGACGTGTTACATCATTATTTTTACTCTAACTGTTGAATACCAAGCTTTGTGCAATGTTGTTTCTCCAGCGCTGTTTTCTGATGGAAATTAATTTATTTGAAAAAAAAATCAGTAACCATGCCCACATTTTCGTAGTGTTAAGATAGTAACATCCTGAAACGTAATACAATATCATTTTATGTGTCTTTTAAACTACCTATAACAATATCAATAAGCTTAAAAATTACACTCCTTCATTGTAACAATTCTGCGAATTGGTTTTGTGTTCGGGCCCGGGGTTTTTGGTGTCATTCTCTTTAGAATTTTGTGTTTTACGCCTTAGATTCCGATTTTTTTTAATGTTAGTTATATTTTGCCCTCACATATCGAGGCATTTAAAGAAAATCGGATGATTTTTTAACGAATATTGAATAAACCCAAACTGCTATTCGAAATATTACTTCATTCACTCGGATCGGATAATTCAACGGACGTTCAACCGCAACGAATGTTAGAACAGAACTGACATCAACTTTCATCATTCCTTTTTAAAACGAGATGAAGACGGTGGTGCCATGTATATTTTTGCCAAGTTTGAAATTACTTCGACAGAAACTATCGCTCATTTGGGCGCGATTGCATCTCATATTTTTTTTAAGTACGAATTATCTGTTATCGTCAGAGCCACTGCACTGGTTGGTTTCCCCTGCACTAACGTCCGGATAGAGGACCCAATGTTTGGCATTCCGGCACCGCGCGCCACAAAATGTACGTGCATCACTTCGCTTTGAAGCTTTTAACGGATCCTGAGTCCTCGAGAGTCGAGAGCTTCACTCAACCGCCATTCGCCACTCACGTTCGCCTCTCCCGCGCTCTTTGCTCACTTGGCGGCCTCTGTTATGTAGCTCGTCACTCTACTAGTCCACTGCCCGCTTGGCTTTCATTCGACTGCCCTTAAATAAATTACGGTGCCATTAAAAGGGATGTTGCAGCAGTGTTGCGAATACAAAGACATTCATTCATTGGTTAACCATTTATAAGGTTTCGAGTTCAACACTGGTTTCGTAGCCAAGCTGTGGGTTGAATATTAATGGGCTGGTTTTGGGTTTTAGATTGCTCCCGTGTCCCGTGCCCACTTATTTTGCCCCTGTTTCGTAATGGAACAATGTTTTGGTGTTGTGATGAATGGGGGCGTAATCATTTACTTTTGGTTTGAACTCTAGGTGATGCGAAGACGAAATAAGGATGTCAAAAGAAAGTTACACAAAGCTTATGAAACTAAATCCAATTACCTTCGTCCGTATTATTTTATTCTTCTTTTGCTATCGCCATTGGTTTGGACAGCTCCTTTAAATTTTGATAAGATGTTAATTAAAGTATCTCTTCAAATGCTACTTCAGCGATTTCACTGGGCTCTTTTTTAGTTTCACCTAGGTAGTAGGTAGTCCAAGATATGAGCAAGCGATAAGAACTAGGCGAGTGGGCAATACACATTTTGTGTAGGTGGCCTATTGGATAGGATATGTTACGGTCATCACTTGGACTATAAAGGATATGGGAGAACGTTCAAGTACGTGATCTTTGAGAGAACTGTGTTCAGAAATCGATTGCCGTAATTATAATATAGAATATAAACTCGTGTGACTTGACATCGATCACCCGAATGCAGTTCTTAAAACGTTCGTTGAATGTTATTTATTAATTTATTGTAAATATTTCAAATAATTTCTAACTGCAGCTCTAAAGTCATTATCACACATTGCACTATTATTAGCACCAGTAGTAACTAGACAAGGCAGCGGCAACAAATCGAAACAATGAAAAACTAGCAACTCTGTGAGTCATACTCTATTGAGCCCTTGGGGTGATTTTGCACAAATACGGTGATATACAAATCATCCAAATATTATTATTATTATTAAGTTACTGAAGTGTCTATGCAATTTCCTTTCCCAATCTTAAATTTATTGCAATAACTATTATTTTACTTTTAAAAAGATAAATCAGGAATGAACAAAGCATCTTTATTTGTTATACACGCTCAAGTAGAAGTGAGATCTATGTATTTATTACGATATTGTACCAGTAAATTGACTTTATTGACATGTTAGTTAGTTTCATCAAAGTCTTGGGACAATAGTCAACAAAGTTTTGCACTCAGCTTCTAACTTATTTGAGTATTATCATTAATCATTAATGACACAGCTTTATCACGTAACAACTCTACTAAAACAATGTATAATAATAATATTATAAGCCACTATCAATTGTGTATACATGTACATATATTTGTCAGCACATAAAACTGAATCACTTCGTTGACGTTAGAGTGAATTACTCCAATTTCCTTTGATATAAAATTACCTCTAGGTACACGAAGAAAAATTAGTATTGCTAATTTAATAAGAATCTCTTCAAATTATTAGTAATCCGGTTAAAAATGGGATTGCATGCCGTTTCCTGATAAACTTTTAGTAAATTCCTCATATATTGAAGCACGTGTTCATGCACCTGCATTTGCCATAATAATATATAATGATGAAATGCGAAAATATTCCGTGACCGTATTCCGACATCGTGATAATATTTCCGTATTTTACTAAAAGTTTATCAAGAAACCTAATAATTCATGCGTTAAGGTCTTGAATTCCATTTTAAACCGGGTTACCAATAATTTTAAGAAATTCATAATAAATTAGAAATACTAATTTTTCTTCGTTGCAAATGTCTATTAAAAAATCCTTTTTGATTACTTACCACATCCTTTGGTCCCGAGCTAATATTGAAACTGAATAGAATTATTTCAAATAAAAAAATTGTATACTTCATTAGATGCGAGACAAATAGAGAATAACTCACCTATTTGATCATTGCATTAAAAGGTTCACTAAAATTCTATTGAAAAAATACAGCTCTAATATTTAAGATTAATTAAAATTATGATGGAAAATTATGTATTAAAATCATAGATTAAATTATTATTTAAAATATTTTTTTATTCTATCTGCATTTTTTTTCTTTCTCATTATATAAATATTATTATATACGATTAATAAAATAAGACATACAAATTATAAACTTAATAATCATGTTGAAAATATAAACTATAACTGCGTGCCCAAATAATAAATAGGCCTCCTGTACGATACTAATACGAACATTATTTATATTGATGTGTATAAATAGTTATTTGTTTACTAAGCACCTTATTTATCTGAAGCGGATTCAATAATATTAATTTATCAGAAACGCAAGCAAAAACATCCAACAATATTGATCGGTTTCATTCTGCATTCTCAGCAATACGAAAGTAGCACGATGACCAAACAAACCAATATTTATAATAAGCTGATTTACATTGATGAGTTCGATGATCAAAAATATACCTAAATAACGTCTTCTTGTTAATAAATATTAGACTTCACTTCTTTCAATAAACGAACATGATTTATTTACTGGAATTTGACATTCCCGCCTGCATATCTTAACATATAAAAATCAGGTGTCACTGTGTTCGTACACGCTAATCTCCGAAACCGCCCAACAAAGTTCAATGAACTTTTGTGAAATGTCTTGAAATATTGGATAGTTTTGGACCCAATAGGTGGCGCTGTTGATTTAAAAAAAAAATATTGAACCAACAATTAAAAAAATTAACTTCAACATAAAAGGCGGTCTGTGGCAGGACAACTAGTGTTTATATATAATATCTAACTTGCTGCACTGCTTAAGAAAAATTCCCACATCTCTGACGCAAAACGCGTCACGAAATCTCACAAGATTCGTGTTATCAAAAAACAGCCCAGACAATGAAACGCCAACGCCCGCCCCTCGGATCGATAACACGCGGAGACGGGCCCGGTCTAGTGGGCCTAGCAGCATGCTACGTGCTCCGAACTCCCTCCTGCCTCTACCTAGTGCCACTGCCTTTGCCTCTAGCAGCTCTGGCTAGATAGGGTCGGCTCACAGCTCACAGCTGCGGCAAGGAGCCCAAAACGGTCCGGTGGAAGAATATTATATATCGATTCGCGTGTGTTAGGAACCCACAGCAGTAGTCTACAGAATAGCGACTATCTTTTGCTAGTTGTTTTACCGCTATATTATATATACATGATCTTGTCGGTTATTTGTTTATTTTTATGGTAATTTAGCTACTTCGTATTTATTTGTTATTCATTAACGCCGTATTAGGATTTTACAAAAAAAAATTACACAGTATAACAGGATTTTCGGATATATATATAAATTATATTGTGTAGTACAGATAGCAAAGCTATATAAATATTAATACTAATATATATCCTATGATTAACAATGAATCCAAATAATAACACCTGATATTGTAAATAAAGCAAAGCATTACATATAAAAGTAAGTAAGTACATACGTACGTGCATATATTTCTTCATGTTTGTTGAGCTATACAAATCATTAATATAAGTATTATTAGTCCTAAAACCTGATATATATTAAATTTGAATACTTTCCTTTGATATTAAATTAATCTCATTTCTAATAGGTTTAACGTTTTGTTTTTAAGTTTGTAACAGAATTGAAGTAAATATTTAAATAAATTTCTTATATATCTTAAAAATGACGCCACATAATGAACTTTGCCATTGTTGAAGAAATATTCAAATTTTATTGGTACAACTTATTTTAAAATAACTTTTGAAGATAATACTCATCAATGATATGCCATTGAAGAACACGATAATACTATTAATTGAATATAAAAATGACGTACAAAAATAAGGTACCAATGGTCGAGTGGTTAAAGACGTTGTCCCGGTAAGTCAGAGATCCTAGGTTCAATGCCCAGTTGAGACCATTTCCTTTTTTTATGTGTCTTGTTCTATTTCACGTTTGGTTTAGATTTATTAGTATCACATTCTTCAACTTTTAAACCTAAACTAACCAAATCTGTTTGTAGGCATGTTTGATTGGAAACTGTCAAATTGCGGAAATCACATTGGGATGAAAAGTTAAATTCTTTGAAGTACATGAATTAATCTCCACTTTTCACGCCGTCTGATCATCGTGTATTTGTGATGACTGCAATGATTAGATTTTGTGAATGATTTGGATTTAGGTTTTAATTACAAATTTAATGAGTATTATATTTAAAGCTATAAAGAAATTCTGTGAATTGGAAAAATAATAGTGAGTAATTTTTTTTTCAATCACCTTTCCATTATTTCTTCACTTTTACGTCATATAATTAAACTTGTAACAAGAATTTTTGTTATTTAGGAAGGCCATTATTTTTGTACCCGTGTAACTCACCTCCGAACTGAAGGTTAAATCGATATTGTGTACATTTGATATTTCGCATTTTTTCTTGGTAAACTGAATCAACTGAAACCCTTTTCAAAATGGTTATATTTAGTAGAACCTTAACAATTGTAAATCATTGTAACATAACATGACACATGTCTAAAAGTCAGAAATAAATGAGAAATGCTCGTATTTCATGACCTTTTCGGTCCCAAACATTTCCCAACATGGGTCCGATCGACCCTTTCATCTTCCACAGCCCCCATTGATCAGAAGAATCCCGTGACGGATTGTCAATCGTTAATTCACACGGTTGAATTATCACGTACTTAGATATGAGTCGTTTACATTCTGCTAAGTTTACTTTAGCCGACGATTGTGAAGCGACCTTAGTGCCATCCGGACTTCTTGGGAGTTGGGAGCGGCTGCCAAATTCGGAAGTTTTAGCGAATATTGTTATCAACTCTTTTGTTCAGTTTTCTTCCCTTCTCGGTTCGTGACTTAATCTACATAAAGAGAAATATAAGAAAATAATGTGACATTTTCACGTAGGTACAATGTGAAAATAATACGAAATGGGATATATTTGAATAACTGACTGAAAATACAATAGCAGAGTCTTTGGGAACAATAAAGAAAAAACGCAAACTCATATTGCTCTCGTAGGATAAATATTTATTTATATTATTTTAGAAAGCACAATTTAACCTCTGGTCATAAGAGAGTATTCGCTTGTCATCGACCGATGTGGGTACTTATCCTACCCCATTCATTAACAACCATATTTTATATTATTACATTGCGAACTCCCCATAGAACGGTTTCACACTATGGGAAACCAAAACTTAGGTGTTGTCGATATATTTAATATTAACTCTATTTATTTCAACACTATTCCTGAATGGAAGTTGTATTTTTGTAAACCAGTCAAATCGCTGTATTTTTTAATTTATGTTCTTGCTCTTTTTATTTTTGTTATGCAAATATCATTTTTATTATTTCTTTCTTATGTTTCAAAATTCTCTGTCATCAAAATTGTACCACCTACATGTAAAAGCCCTTTGGGCGTTAAATGAAAAAAAAAATATTATCGTGATATTTTTAAACTGTTTGATGAATTCATGTACATAACGATGGGTTACTGTAAGTTTTTAATTTTAGGAATGTAGATTATAAAAAAATATTATATACTCAAAAAAAAACGAGAGGTTCGATTAAAACGCATATAACAGTTTATTAATTAAGTTAGTATTTTAAAGACACCTAATATATTGTCACATCGCTCCAATATAATAATCTATCCATTCGAGCAGTTGGTATGATGTATATATCTTTGGTACATTATTTAATTAATACCATTCCTCAAAATATTAATATCTAACATATGAAACTGCTTACTCCGATTTGAAACCAATGAATCCACCTAGATTTCACCGTTTAAC
Organism: Hesperophylax magnus; assembly: GCA_026573805.1. NCBI lineage: Eukaryota > Metazoa > Arthropoda > Insecta > Trichoptera > Limnephilidae > Hesperophylax > Hesperophylax magnus. The sequence goes on from JAIUSX010000071.1 coordinate 3,486,990, forward strand.
ACATATGTTTAGGTTCTATAAATTTGATACATTATGGCAAGCGATCGCTCAAATACACTTGGCGTATTATCCCAATAGTCGCTCGAGTGTAGATAATGCATTATTTTTTTTCAAATTTGTCCACAACAGAAAACATGAATACATACAATGAATTTTCGTTTGAAAATGTGATTGAATGTACAAATGTATTTAATACTCTATTATTTCAAATACTCTAAACTAACATGAAATTAATTACTCACAGCAAGTCGAAATGTTTTTTTACTTTTATGAAAGAAAATATATCCTCGCCTGAATCCATGCAAAAATCCTGTCTCAATCTGTCAATAAACACAGACTTTGACTTGACCCCTTTTCCTTGTTCAGAACCGTAAATGTACACATACATTTTTGTAATTCGTATTACTAAGGAAATAGCAACTTTACAATATGTTTCTTTATCTGTTCCTTTTCAAGTTTACCTCCGATGAAAACGTTAGTTCACGATGACAGGCAAAAACTCATTACTCTACTAAATAATATTATTTGGTAAAATTGAGAATATTTTTTGGTAAAAGGAATACAAAAGCTGTTAAAAAGTGGCGTGATTAATAGTACCAAAATTTAACTTATCTAGACTGTTACAATTGCAATTACAATAACAAAATTAACTAATCTAGACTGTTATAATTACAATTACAATAACAAAATTAAATATGCTCAAAGTATCGCACTGGAGAGAGTGGGGAGTAGGTATAGCCTGCATCGTGGTAATCATTATCTTCCTTAAACGGTAAAAAAATTAGCATGGCTGATTTATTAAAAGCTTGGTAAAAAAGTGACGGCATGCCATTTCCTATCAAACTATCAGTACATTCAGAATATAACTGCACACGTGTTCACACAGCTGCGCTTATCCTAATAAATATATACAAACGAAATGCGAAAATATCAGAAGTTTTATGAACACGTTATCCAACATCCCCATAATTTATTCGTGTTTTACCAACAGTTTTTTTTATAAAAGCTGTCAATTCATCGTTAAAGGCCTGCGGTCCCGTTTTTAACAAAAATGAGAATATTTTACCAGTTTTTTATGTCAGTAAGTTTTCTTCGTTTATCTCATCCTCCTCCTCACATCTATAGCCAAACGTTCTCAAAACCGGGTATTATCCTTATCTCTTACTCCCAATCCCTGAGCTTCACAACTTTTTCCGATTCAGGAATAATCATAATATGAAACCAATACTTTTTTATGTAGAAAAATGAAGGTTTGTACAACGTTTTCAAAGTAAATTTATTTCTCAATCTGTTTATTAACGTTATCCGGCGTTACTTTAAAAATCAATACACCCACTAGATCACCTCACGTGTCCGCCATTGAAGTTATCGGCAGTTAGTTGTTGGTCGTTAGCCGTTAGTCGCTAAATACTTCCGCTCGGAGCCAACACGTCCTTTCAATCTGTCGCATGCTATCGCAGCGGATATTAACCTGTCGGCAATCAGGGGCGGCATTCAGTTTATAGGCGTGCAGCAAATGCAATAAGGACGTAATTTGTTTAATCAATCGGAAGCTCTTAAGCGCCTGCTTAATGCCCCGGATTAACCGTCCAAAGATGGTTTGAAAGGAAGATATATAAATACGAATGTTAGAGAGAGCGCGCTAATAATAAAAATAACGATAATAATAAAGCGAAAATTGTGAAAATATTTAATAAAACACTCGTTTGAAAAAGAGGAAAAATCTCTCGTCAAATGCTTTATTTGCATTTATAGATACACTGTGATTTTTTTCATACTTGTAACATATTAAATAACATAAAACGTGTTTTCGGAGCTTACTTTCCGATTTTTTTTTTATGGAGATTTTTATAGATATTATCTGCAAAAATATAATTTTAATTACCTTAAAAAAACATAAAGATTTAACCACAAACTTGTTATAAATCGGTAGAAATTGAATATGCGGGGGCTTAAAGCTTGGGAATATAGCGGGATAAACGCCGTTTATGGAATTATTGGATTATTTGCGGTTCATGGAATTATTCACTTTTGTGGCTTTGTGTTTTTGATATAATAAGTTTTATAGATACTTAGATACTTCAATTTGTATTTCTTACGATTTATTATTAAAAAAAATAAATATCCAGAGGAGTTTTTTTCTATATTTATAGTGTTCTCTTAATTTAACACGTTGATGAATTGTTAATCTATATATATATATATACCGTTTGAAAAAGTACCATTTAAATACTTAAATGTTGTCAATCGGTACCCACTGACAAACTACATGAGTAGTTTAGCAGGTATGAATGTTAATAAATAAATAAATGGATTGAAGATTCCTTCAGTATCATCCTACAGAATAATTTAAATAAATGGTATCCATTTAAAAATTAATCGTTCTTGAAATATCAAACTCCTCCAAAACCTCTTCAAAATCTAATTCGCAGAGTTGACCATATTGGATATGATAATGCATAAAAATTAAAATAATTGTTGTTTACTATTGTTTATTGTTTTTTAAAGTGGTAATATAAGAAATGTATATATATAACAATATATATATTGTTTTTAATACATAAATTAAAAAAAAAAACAAACCTAATATATATTATGTCCTTTTAATTTTTCTGATTATTAAGAATAGGACTTTTAATAATCAATTAGATAAGAATAATTAAGAATATGACTTTTAATAATCAATTAGATAAATCAAGTAGTCCAATACTAAGTTTGTTTCCAATAAACCATTAAAAATGTCCAAGTTCTCCTTATCACCATGTCAGTTGATGCTTTGTTTCTCCATATATATTGTTATTATCCATTAGTCTACATAATTATCTTTCGGTTTTTCCGATGTCTTTTGTACTTGTGTAAATGTATTGTATGATTTCTCTGTGTTTCTTATATTTATATCATGTTGTCTCCCTCAAAACATTTTTTTTTATATATAAGCTAACACTTTGTACTTCTTGTCTAGTAATAATTTGTACCCTGAATAATAAAGCGGCTTGGAAGTATTTTAAATCATTATAATATACAAAATTTTAAAAGTAAATAAGGTAATATAAGACTTAGTTTATTCTGGAAATCATTAATAATTGCCCTATTCATAATTATAGCATGTACAGGTAGAGATGTCAAGAAGAAGGTTAATTATGTGTTTAGACTTGACCTCAAATAGGTCAACAGTCTCATCACCAGTGGCAGCTCGTGACTTTGGGTGTACTAGAATGCCAATATTACAAAAATATTGATGTTGATATTGTTATAGCCGAAAACGTATTTTTTTTAATATTAGGTTTTTGTATGAAGATTTTCAGGAAATCCGTTCGGCGCACGGCCAAACTGAATATCATGAAAATCGTCATACACAAATTTGAATTTAATAAAAATGGTTTTGAACTCAACAACATCAATAATGTCGAATTTTTCAAACTTTAGCACTCTATCACACTCAAAAGTCACGAGCCGCCCTGCTCAACACTAAAAACCTGAATAAAATTCTAAATAATCGAAAGGGCAAAATTAGGCTTCCAAATCCAAACATCAAAGGAATTCAATTAAAAAGAAATTCGATGCTTTATTTGTTTGGATCATCCCCAATCCGCTACTAATATCTTTGTAAAGTTTAGCATTTTTATTTATTCCAGTTTATCTCCAGCGCGGCGTTATCTTTAATGAGAGCGACGCGATGTTTAGTTGTATTTTCGTTAGCGGCCATCGCCTTGTTGATCTCGTGCTAAATGTGAATTCGTCGACCTAGAATAATGTATTCATACATTGTTTATACCAACCGAAATAACACTGAATATGCTCGTGAAATATTCCGTCGCAAATGCCCTCCGCCATCTTTGTCGAAATGCTAATTTGCAAAATAAATAAAACATCTTTTGTTTCCCTCTTGAATAAATTGCCCATGGTCGAGATAATTGATATGATCGAAATCGCCAAACATACGTTTTCCTCGAGCTTATTGTAATTTCCCTTGGCTAAACGTACGTTTTAATTTCAGTAATAGTCCCCGAACGAAAGCCTTTAAAAAATATTTAGAAAACGGTTCGTTTAAAAAACGCTTAGGTTTTAACGATGATTTTGAGTTTTGGCAATATGTGATAGCCAACATATTGTTTCATGTTGGTGTTAAGCGCGATTTTTTCCCAAACTGGATATTTAGCAATAAAAAGCGATGATTAGTTTTGATCATGGCGAGTATGAAGTCTTCTCATATCTCAATATGGACTTTCTCAACTTTTTCTCAATGGGAATGTATGGCGAGCTATATGCTGAAATAGGACATGCCACGACTTATAGCGTGGTCTGTGAGGTCGATGAGAAAGCACGCAGCGTGCTTTACACGTTCTGTAGAATACAATTTATAGCGAGCGATATGCTGAAATAGGACATGCCACGACTTATAGCGTGGTCTGTGAGGTCGATGAGTAAAGCACGTAGCATGCTTTACACGTGCTGTAGAATACAATTTATAATGAAAACAAAACACGTAAGTGTTGCTGGTAGTAAAATTTTATGTCCATTATTTAACTGCAAATTGAAAACTACTTGAAATAATACATTATTTTTGACAGCATTATGGTAAACCTTTAGTATTATTTTTTATTAATTTTCAGCATTAGGTTTAGCAATAGTAACCTTTAAATGCATCTCGTACAAGATACAAGATATAATTATAATTTTATTAAGTTATAATGATATATCTTGTTTTATCATTTAGGTAGATAAAAAGTTTTTTTTAGGTTCTCTGTGTTATGCAGATTAACCAGTTTCCAGCTTGTTCTACGAGTTTCCCAACACCGTGTATATACGCATATGAATATATTTTATTCTAATCTATGCATTGTTATTTTTATTTTAACTTAAGTCATATGTATTATCTACCAGGGATAACAGCGAGGTTGAGGTGATTTTTCACAAAAGCAGCGCCAAATGTAAAAAAACTATTATTATTATTATAAACAATCTCATAGTTTTCTTAGGTCGACCGCACTGACAGTGGAGACCAAATCATAACTAAGATTGAAAAGGTAAAAATTGAGTTAATCAAATAGTTATGCATTCCATTATGTAAATATCTGTTGAACTAAGGCATGGTTAAAACATTTTTGTGATATCACGTTAAATTATCTATAGTTAAGTTCGTTTGATGTGGGTAAATTTTTAATTAACAAAGGATTCAGTCAGTTTTGATTGGCGCAAGCGGGCGCTTGTCACGTCGTTGATTGGGTTAGAGTCATGTCCCGGCGGCTTTAGTACCGCACCTGCACTTGCTTGGGCGGAATTTCAATCAGCGGCAGATCCTAGATCATCATCCGCCGCGCCTTATTGATCGGCTCGCGACACTCCCATCCTAGCGCTTGTCTCCAGCGTGCGCCTGGAGTGCCCCTCCTTCCCCCTTGTGTACTGTGAGCATTTCTATCCGCCCTACCTGTCAGCCCACCCTTCTAATTATGCCCAAAGACAGAGGTATGTACGAGGATACTTAACTTTTAATATTGCATTGTCTTCCTACAAGTAATTTTAAAGCATGTCATACTTTTATAAAGATTACCTTTGAGGAATGAAAGCCAAAACCCTTCGATATCTCTTCATTTTATTTAAACGTTTATCATCATGTACCAATGAAAGGTTCTCCCACCTTTTTGAAATCTCCTACAATTTTACTTATGGAAGGTCCGTAGGGCTTATAGAGACATAATACAAGTAGAAATTTAATATATATATATTTATAAATTTTAAAAAAAATAATTTAAAGTTAAGTTACAAGTACTTTGTAGTTACATAAAGGAGTATTTTCGTATTTAAGTAGAATTGGCATAAAAGAGTAATAGTTTATAATTTTATTTATTTTAATTTTTACTGTCGTTAAAAAGACTTTTACTTATACATTTGTATATTTTATACAATATATCCACAAACATAAACGAGATTTTTTTTGTTTGTTTTATTAGACATCAACCAACTTTATTTTGCCAAATAAATCAGCTCTATTTGAAGAAAAAATAGTATTATTATATTTAAGTCAACTCTCATACAACTCAAACCCTGTGATGCATCTTGCGATAGAACTACAACTTACCACTATATTATCGTCCACGAATTTGTTTGGATTCAAAATATTACCTGACTTAAGTACTAAGAAAAAAAGGCAGGAAATTTTAAAGTAAAAAGTGTTTAAGGATAAATATAAACATATTAATAATGTAACCTTGTCCCGACGGCCTTGGTGGATGAGGGGTAAGGCTCATATTAAAGTAAATTTTATTTGATTAATTTGTGTCATTGCAAAATGCAAATTACTCATTTAAAGTGATATATGGTATATTTGGGGCACGTTCCAGAGTGAAAGATAATTTCCTTTTTGGTGTAAGACCAGCATTCAGAATTGAAACGTTGCTTGAAATGGCTTTAGCCTTGTTTGGTGACCAGATCTGAATAGTCAGGTACTTCTTCTTCACTTTCTTCTTCTTCTCCGCCTCCCATATTCATGTTTCGTCACAACCTTCAGCCTCATAACATACCCCGATTGGGGATGCCACTCTTGTGTGGTCTCACATAAAAAAACCTCGGAAATCTACAAAAAGTGAATTTTCTCGAAATATTTCTAAAAAATTCCTATCCCACGTTATCATTCAATATGTTACTTTTTGGACTATCCGTTATTTCCATAATGTGGTTTATTTCTAACATCTAAAAAAGCAGACAATCTCAAACGTGATCATGGCCGCGGGTCATCTCACATTTGATATTTTTTGAGTTTCTACGTAAAAGAGGCCTTTCTGGTCTCTAACCCATATCTTATTTAAGCCCCGCATAAACCTCGCTCTGGACAACGGGCATATGTACATATATGAATATCTAGTTTATGTGTATCTTTTCTATGCGGCATATTCCTATATGACCAACCTATGCGGTACGGATATCAGGCACATTATATTATATTTGTATAGATTTTAACGTGCTTCTATTGAATTCCTTTTGAGTTCGAGTATGTTTTTTATATATTTACTTCTAAAAGTAGGAGCTCAGCTGGGCATACAAAAAAAATCGTCGCTGAACAATATTAACAAAATTTTAACTTAAGTGTCGAAAATTTAGAAATTTCAACGTAATATAAATAATGAAAATGTTTGAATAAGACCTTAGAAAGAATATGCGCAGTCTGAGGTTGGCTACTTTTTTAACAAGTTACCTGTGGGAAACCTTAGCTTGCTTATGATAATTGGCAGTTTATCTTAATTTTGGTGGATGGAAGAGTAGTGAGCTTAAGGTATTCTTGAATTTTTATTTATTTTAATCAATAATATTTCATACTTGTTACTTAATTTTTTTTGTTTGAAATTTATTTATGTAGGAGAAAACGATACAGACAGTAATTAACAAGAAAGTATACAATATTTACTGGAGAATTCGTCTGTATCTTAACTATTTCTCACGGATTAACAGCATTAACAGCAGATAAATAAGTATTTATTTTTCGGAATAACTTTATTGAGTAAAACCTCAAATTGTAATATTTAAATATTGAAGACAATATTAGTGATTTCTAAACGAAAATCTGAAACAGAAAAATCAGAAAAGGAAACGGTCACATCTGGGACTCGAACCCAGGACCCCTGTCTTTCCGGGACAGTGCTCTACCAACTGCGTTAATGGGACCCTATTCTCCTCGGTCACTTTTAACTGTATCATACTTCGAAAGGTGCGGTGAAAAAATGAAGACAATGTTAGTAGTTCTTATTCGAAGTATGATACAGTTAAAAGTGACCGAGGGGAATAGGGTCCCATTAGCGCAGTTGGTAGAGCACTGTCCCGGAAAGACAGGGGTCCTGGGTTCGAGTCCCAGATGTGACCGTTTCCTTTTCTGATTTTTCTGTTTCAGATTTTCGTTTAGAAATCACTAATATTGTCTTCAATATTTAGATAAATAAGTGTTTACAAATATTTAACACGTAAATTCAAAAGGAAAACATATAAAGAAAATTATTTTACACTTAGAGAAATGAGAGACGTGCTCAATGTAAATAAAAAAAATATTTAAACATTGCATTATACAGTACATAAAAAGTATGAACGAAGTATGTCAGTTGTTGTTTTTTTAAAGGAAAAGCGACTTCTCATCGGCTAATTTAAATATTATAATCCGGCATATAATATGGTCATGCCGCTGAGAACTTAAGTGGGAGGGGCGTGCTATAGAGGTATAGGTAATCTTTCTTTTGGATTTTAAATACTTTGAGCGAGTATTTATCGAACCACAGGAAGAGAATTTATTATATTAGGAAATTTTTTAACACAGTTAAAGTGTTAAGAAATTTCCTTCTTAGTTACATAGTTACATTAAAGGCTGTGGCGGTTCTTATATGAGGGTAATTTGGTCAATATCCACCCAAAATGTGCCGCAATAGTATTGATATAAAAAAAACGATTTGAAAAAACTACCCGATTTAGTTTTAATACTCGTACGGTAATAGCAGACTTCAGTGCCATCTAGCATCCAAATGAGAAGCTATTGCATTTACTCACCGTGGGTCTCTTTAAATTTTGTCCTTTCTCTCTCTTTGCTTTACAGACAAAGGAGGTAAACATTATCATGTCTGACGTATGCTTAGAATCACACAAAAATTATTTTAAAGGTGTTTTCGGACTTGACCGCGGTGAGATAGAGTTATCTACGACCTAAGATTATTAAGGTATTAGAGCGAGAAGAGAAAAAATGTCATTCGCAAGTTTTGTGTGTGATAAACTATAGCCATCTTTAACTTGAACATTAGTTTATCATTGTAGACGTAATTTGCATGAAATAATTTAAAATGTCAATTTTTGTGGAAATCGTATCGAATAAAATCGAAAAAATTAGTTGAATCATGACAAACGTATTCAAATAAAGTGACAATTAGTTTATGTTACACGAGAGAAAAACAAAGAGGTAAAAAAGGAAAAGCAATAATTTTTGTCAGTGGATTTGCGGGTGTAATAAAATAAACTTAAAGGTACATTGGCTTTCATGGTTTTCTTTTAAGTCTACTGATAAACAATGGACTGAGTTTGGAGTTAGTGATTAAAACTTTTAGATCTTTTAAAAGAAAAAAAATATATTTATGTTTGTAAATAATATTATTGTAGAAAGCAATCACTTTGTGGTTTGACATATTTAAAATGAAATAAAATACTTTTTGTTTTAAAACCACGAGTTTTTAATAATTTTTTGAACCGACCGGTTTCGCTTTACTCAAGCATCTTCAGGGTACAAATTATTACTAGACAAGAAGTACAAAGTGTGAGCTTATATGTAAAAAAAAATTTTTGAGGGAGACAACATGATATAAATATAACAAACACAGAGAAATCATACAATACATTTACACAAGTACAAAAGACATGGGAAAAACCGATAGATAATTATGTAGACTAATGGATTATAAAATATATAAATGGAGAAACAAAGCATCAACTGACATGGGGTGATAAGGAGAACTTGGACATTTTTAATGGTTTATTGGGAACAAACTTAATATTGGACTACTTGATATATCTAATTGATTATTGAATAGGACTTTTAGTTTTTACAGCTTTTTTTATTTCCACTTCTTCTAGATTATTGAGTCTGTTACCATGCCCGTTTGTATGTAAAATATTAGCGCCTGTGTTATGACAGAAAGTATGATCTTTGCTAATCAGATGATTGGCAAATTCAGAGAAACCGTTATTATTGAGACAACGAAGATGCTCTTTAATCCTAATGTTAACATTACGTGTTGTCTTACCGATATAAAATGCCGCACAATTATTACAATTTAATTTATAAATGACTGAATAGCTTAGTTTGTCGTCTTTATCTTTTGAATTGATTAGAAATTTACCTACATTATTATTGGTATAAATTTACTACCGGCTGCAGAATAGATGGGTACTGGCAAATTAATTACATACATTGGCGTTTTTATAATATTCACCACGCATTAGTTATATGTATTAATATTACATTTTTTTTTCGATTTACCTACTTCTGGATTCCTAGAACCGCCTCCATGAAGACACAGAAAAGAAAGGTGAGTAGGGTATGCTTCAATAATAAATTTACGAAAATTACTGTTAATTTGTGATATTTTTCGGTAAAAATGATATTATTGTGCCCGGGCTTACCGGGGCTCACCATTGGCCGGAATTTAGTAGGGATTGGGTTGTCGGAGGCCGCGAGTGGGAGGGGTGTTCAGATCATCTTTCATATCAGAAATTCCGCTATCGGGAAATATAAATCCCTTTATTCTGAAATTAACGGTATTATTTGTTTTTCCTTTGATACTGTAAAAAGCGAGTATTAGGTTATGACTAACCATATTATTGTCGTTATAAGGGCTCTAATTAAAACATTATTATTTTTTTTATTTTTAAGACTTGAACAGCAAAAATGAAAAGCATTGTTGTTATAAGGGCTCTAATTAAAACATTATTTTTTTTATTTTTAAGATTTGAACAGCAAAAATGAAAAGCATTGATTGGGAAGTTCTCGGGTTGAAAATGTTTGGGAAACGCTGTGTGTTTAAATCCGGGAAAATCTCTGATTTTAATAGAACACAAAATTCTTGAAATTGTTAGCTTGGACAATTGGTACTCGAATTCAATCCAATTTGCACTGTCTCCTGCGTTGAATATATAAATACTGCGTGTATGTGTGAGTGTGTGTGAGTGTGTGTGTGAGTGTGAGGGTGAGTGTGTGTGTGTGTGAGTGTGAGTGTGTGTGTGTGTGTGTGTGTGTGTGTGAGAGGGTGAGTGTGTGTGTGTGAGAGTGTGTGAGAGTGTGTGTGTGAGGGTGTGTGTGTGAGTGTGTGTGTGTGAGAGGGTGTGTGTGTGTGTGTGTGAGGGTGTGTGTGTGTGTGTGTGTGAGGGTATGTGTGTGTGTGTGTGTGTGTGTGTGTGTGAGATAGGGAATCATAGTAAGCAGTTAGAGTTACACATTTGTTCAATTAACCGATATTGCTTTGTTTGTATTGTTCTGGACAGTGGAGAAAGGTGTTGCAAGGCTGAAAAATTTATTAAATAAATAGGTATTATGTTTAAAAGATTTTCACAATGATTGTTTTTGTTTTGACCAGCTAAAACTAAAGCTTAACTGGAACTAAATATTATGTTATTTATCGAAGTTTACGCGACTGAACCAAAGATCAATAAAATAGGATTTGTTGAAGGGTGATTGATACAAATATAAATATCTATTTTCATTCACTCCATCAAATAACAAATGAACCCAACTGCACGTGCGTTGTGGAGTGGAAACCCGGCTAAACGGATTCGCACATGCGGCCATTGCCCCTAAAATCACTATGGTTTGAACGGTTGTTATAACTCAAATGTCTTATAAATTGGCCAATTCTAGATCTTTTTAACATGTTTCCGATGAAATAAATAAAACTCGAAAATTTTCCATCATTATCACACTCGTCTACTCGAAAATATAACATACGCAATATGATAAAATTTACATAAAAACTCACTACTTGCAGCGCGATTTGGCAAAAGCAGGCTGCATGTAAATAAGATATTATCGACTCCTACACAGAGAAGAATCGTTACTGAAAGGGACCCAATGTTAAAATGGGTATCCAGTATATTTACCGCCCGCAATTCACCGCAGGAAAAGTTCACTGCCCACAATTCACCACTCAAGAGTTAGGTTGGGTCAGATTGATTTTCATGGTTAATATTTTTTTAAAAGTTACTGTAATTATTTAATATCCAATGTATAAATATAACATACACAATATATATATGTCACAGAATACAAGCATAATCAAACACTGGTAATAGTTTAAACAAATAAGGCATTTGATCATAAAATGACGGCAGAAAGTATAAAATTAATACAAGCTCTAGAAGAAGATACAAGTACATAAAAAATATTATAAATAAGTACGAACAGACTTAGATTTAATTAATAATGATTTAAAAGGAACCATACCACGGCAAATCCGTAAAAAGGTAGGCGTTGACAAATAATAAATAAATACATAATAATAATATAATTGCAAATAATTTGCGTCGCAGTAAATTGCCGGCGGTAAATTTCTCTGCAGTGCATTTTTATACTTAAATTGTGGTCGGTGAATTACGGTCGGTAATTTTTTCTGGAAGCTAATAAATGACAATATTTTTTTTGAAGGTTGTTGATGTAAATAAATTTATTACCGTGATTAAATTGATAACTCAAATGACTCGAAGAACTCACTTTGTTATTCTCTTGTATCGATTCAATGGTAATGTAAGATTTGTGTAACAAGCGACTATTATTAGTCCTTGGGCTGAGATTTTCCTGCCAGGCCTACGCAGGTACCTCGTTTCCCGTCTCCCTTCCCCTCGCTTTATACAAATTATCATTTGAGATTCTAAGAGCTATTGGATTATGTAAACGGTATCGTAAGACCGGCCGACGCGAGTCCCATACAGAATGTATGCTAATGAAGCACGTCGAGCCCGAGGGGCCTAGCTAAAGGAAACATGTTTAATTATTTCACAATGCACGCGGCTGAGGGATCTTTGCCGGCGGATTAATTTCTGCATATTTCAACTTCGGGGAATCGCTCACCTCTAGCAATCTAATATTTCCACCCTGACCGACAACTGTAAGCAGAGAGCAAGACGCCACCCGCCGTAAAGTGACATAAACAGGCAAATTGTTGGTTCAACTAAACAATATATTTGTTGTCCTTTCAATTTTCTCAGACGTTGCCTTAGCTCCGATAATTCGATTTTCGTTTTCCAAGTTTCAATCTCCGGACAAATTGAATCAAGAGGATTTTTATACGCGGGCTTTACCAGTCTACTCTTTCTCGTGCATCCTTTATCTAATAAATTAAATATATATGATTTAAATTTTCCGTACGAATTTTCTTTGGCAATAATGGACACGAGTAAAAAGTGTAAAAACTAATTTAATGACTTCAAATTTTTAAAATAAGATTTTAACAAAAATACTACTTCGGTTGAGGGTCTGTCCGTGAGTGATTATAACTCTGGTTCAATGAACTCGAATTTGTTTTGAATTTAAACTGGAACTGATTGTATCGAGAATTTAGAAAAGCGATAATTAAAAACGGTTAAAGTAGATTGCGTATTCCTATGTAATGCGTAAAATTATTCAATGACTCGTTAATCTTAAAAAATTCAAATAAAAAAAGCATAAGCTAAGTTATTCCAAAAAATAAATATTCATCCCAGACTTGCAGAAGAGTCAATAGATGTCGCACATTAAAAATAAAAATAGCATATGTTTATCTAAAGCCTCTGTCTAGATTGCATTTAGTTCGGGTTGAATAGTTGAAAGATAGTTGCCAATAAAAGAAGACAATGTAGGTAGTTCTTATTCGAAGTATGATACAGTTAAATATGACCGAAGGAGATATGGTTCCATTAGCTCAGTTGGTAGAGCGGTGCCCCGGAAAGGCAAGGATCCTGGGTTCAAGTCCTAGATGTGACCATATCTTTTTCTGATTTTTCTGTTTCAGATTTTCGTTTAGGAATCGCTTGTATTGTCTTCAATAATTTAATATTACAATTTGAGGATTTACTCACTAAGTTATTAAAAAAATATATATATATTTCAATTTTAATTTATAAAATTGTTGTATGTTATGTGTTAAGAATGTGTGAAGAAAACCTAGCGATAGATGTAATAAAATGAAGCCGTGTAGTTATTTTGAATTTTCAGCCAATTATTATTACTCTGGAATAACAAAGGCTTATTTAAAAATAAAAAAGTGGGTGTGTCAAGCCTACGCAAGACAGAAGTGAAACTTCTAGTATTCCTCTCTCTCTATTTTCATTTCATCATCTCTATTTTATCATATCATTTTTTTAATTAAAGTTTTTTACTCCGTCCCCGAAAATCCATTACGCGCCTAAAGAAGTTTCACTTCAACAATATTTATATACTGGAATACGAATGGAACGGCAAAGCGCGCGACGCGAGCGCTCTCGACGGACGACTAAACCAGACTGAACGGCGGACGGACGGTACAGGAAAGCCCTGTCCACGTCTGTACCACAGCTAAGGCATGCGCCAAACAAAATTATATTACCGAGTAAAAAAGTACTTAAATAAAACACATAAAAACTTTTATGCGCATGCTAATGATTTGTTGCTTTTACTGAAAACAGTGAACGGTGAACGGTGAGCGGTGGTGGGGGTACCCGCATTTTCGTGTCGATCCTGACTCGGTTTTACTCCGTCCCCGAAAATCCATTACGCGCCTAAAGAAGTTTCACTTCAAAAAATAAAATATATATTTGTCTATCCTAGTCTAATAGTCAGACTTGCAGATTTCCTATAAATAATAGGTCCCTAACTCTAAAACAAACTGGGTTCGAAGTTCGCAGCCTTCGGCAGTCATGATCCCAGCGGATATTGGCTACAAAGAGCCGCTCCAGAGGTCGGGCAAAAGGGGACGGAGGGGGTGCTGAAGTGTTCGAAGTGCCGAGGAGTTCATAATGCACACAACCACCCCCCAGGCACCCTTCAAACTCAATTTATCAGATGGTCTGAGATGGAATTACAGACAGTACTTACCCCAGCCGAAATTAAATAAAACATTTTTTTTTATCGATGTTTCGAAAAATTGAGTTTTGATCAAAAAATTCAGATCAAAATGTTCAAATTATTTTCTTCTGTAAACTAATAAAAACTTGTATGCCTGAAGAGCGATATAATTTGATTTTCTCATATTTAAATTTCCAAGAGAGTAAGAAAGTGGCTGCCCTAGAAATGCGCAATATTCTTTTAAGATTAGGTATCCATGAGTATTAAATTATTTGTAATCCGGTTATAAACGGGATTTCAGGTCCTTAACGAAAGAATTAATAGGCTTCCTGTTAATTTTTTGTAAAATATATTAACACGATGTCGGAACTTTCGCTTACTGTCGTTATGTATCATCAATGCAAATGTATGAACACGTGTTTTGTATTAGTAATTTAAAAGTTTATAAAGAAACGGTCTGCAATCCCATTTTTAACCGGATTACTGGTAATTTGAAGAGATTCTTAATAAACAATTCTCGTTTTTTCTTCGTGTATTGAGATTTCCTTACGAGTACCTTGCCTATTTTCATTTCCAATACCTTAGCAAAATATATATATATATTTTTTTTTTCAGTAAACCCACTACATGTGTACACGTACTACATTAAAAATTGCTTTCAATACCACATTACCCCCTATGATATTATTAAAATTACAGCATTGGAAATTATAACGCTACAGCGAGAATCTAACGCGCGGCTCCAAAAAACTCAATAGTCTTATTAGCAAACCGTTGTGCAGCGGGGCCTCGATGGGATATATTTTTACCAATAAATTTACAAAAGCGATGCCTCAAAACATTTTGCATACATTTAGGCCCTTTTATCCCAGTGATGATATCATTATATCTATTTGTTACTAAATATTATATCAGTCAGTTAGGTATTACATGGTGTTGACGGACGTACTGACTTACTTTAACCAGTGATTCCTTGTATTATTTGAAGTAAAAAATGTAAATAATATAACCTAACCTAACCCCTCCCCCCGGCCATAACTGTCCAATACCTACCGATTTTTAATGTTTAAATTGAAAAAAAAATATTTCAAAAGAGTCACCGGAGACAAAAAATTATTTACATTTTGTACTCCAAACAATCACTGGTTAATAAGTCAAGTACATCCCTTAACATCCTTTATGTACTTCATACGGGCCGCTAGTTGTAATTTATTCTCAGAAATTGGATTAATGCAAATATTTCTCTCAATGTGCGTTCTTACCCTTGGAGTTAATTAATTAATCCAACCGGTGGAAGGAAGTTTTTCAAAAATTTCTCGATTGGCTTCTTTCAACACAACTATACAGTTGGACCTGTAGTCACTATCATTCATCATGATAACCGTTGTAAATACATATTCTGGTTTTAAACATATTACGTAACTGTATCTGGCTGGAGTGGAGTGCTGTATAATTTTAAAGTTGTATTTTTTACGGATCGTAAAATATCTACGATTAAAGTACCATTTAATATAGTCTAAAAATTAAAACCAACATTAAAACGCTTAACACGATTTTACAGAATAAATTGTTGTTGATTTTATTCATGAAACTGGATTCTTTCATCTTGCTTCAAATGTTATTTAAATAATTTCCATTTTTATTTGGAAAACTTTAATTTTCAATCAGGTACACACAAATTACAGCAGAAGCCATGTTAAAAAATTGTGAAAATCCCTTTTCTGTTAAAATAATGTACATTACATTTTATTCTGAGAAAAATATAAAATCGGAAAAAATATACATGCTTCTGTTGCCAGCATGATGTCTGATGCCATACTAATCGGGTAGACAAGATATTCCAGATTCTGTGACATACTTTCCACAATGAATGTCGTTGCAAAAAGTAATCCCTTGTGACTCACGCCGCAATGCCTTGTATGTTCATGTTGTCCATCATTAATTTCATCATTCTATCTTTATCCGTAATTACTTTCAGTTGAGGTTATTATGTGTTGCCTCCAATACTTGTGATTTTAATGGATATATGAGATTTATGATATTAAAAAGTTTTTTTTTTTGAGTTTTATAAAAACGAAATTTATGTGACTTTATTATTAGTAGACTAATAACGTTTGGACATTAATTCACATGAAACAAGTATACATTAATCAATTAACAATTCAACAAAATTTAATTCTTCCCTGGGTTTGTTTTATATGAGTATTTTCAATAATATTATTATTCAATTTATAAAATATTTTCATTTAAATTTACATAATAAACCCAGTGAAGAATTAAATTTTGTTGAATTGTTAATTGATTAATGTATACTTACATGAAACAAGCAAGTATACATTAATCAATTAACAATTCAACAAAATTTAATTTTTCACTGGGTTTATTATGTAAATTTAAATACCTATCTAAACAAGAGCTAATTTGAATGTAGAAAGAAACTTTAAAAAGTATATTGTCATCACGTTTAATTTCTAGAATTCCATTTTATTAATTTAAGTTTTTCTTTTAAATTTTCAGTAATATTATCATTCAATTTATAACAAAATAGTTTATTCGTAAATAAGTTGAATACAATCAAAGTTGTTTACAAATGAACAATATTTTATAAATTGAATAATAATATTATTGAAAATACTCATATAAAACAAAAACCTCGTTGATTTAAAAGTAATGTATCGTAATGTTTGTTTCCTTTTAATCAATCTTTTTTCTAATTTCTTTGTGAAAACGTGTGGGTATATTCTTTAAAAATATAAATATATTTTATTTTTTTTTTTTCAAATATAAGGAAAAAAAAAATTACGTTTCATTATTGATCACATATCGAAAATTGCTGTACATAACTGTAATAGTTTTTTTTTCCTAAACAAATAATGGCGGAAGCGCATTAGATATTATTTTATTTGAGGTTATCTTTAAAATAAGACTTACAAAAAACGATTGATTCTGGCATTTTTCTTATATTTAAAAAAATCAGCGGGCCTTTAAACATCTTATCATCGGCACATTATTTATAGTCACTACTTTTATTCTACTTTGGGCCTTCTAATATTGCTAACACGATGAAATGATGAAGAAATATTGTTCAAAGCCTTTTTTTTAACTTTATGGCTAGTTTTTCTTTAGATAGTCTCTTTTGTCTGACCACAATCAAAACGCTGTACAGACGTTCCTACCATAGATAAAATTAACCAATATGAGGTTGCAGTACTGAGAAAGTAAATATCACATAGCTATACATAATTGTGATAGAATAATTTTATCCCAATGGCACTTATCCTCGCAAAGAAGCATTTTCTGGGAAGTTCAGGTGACGGTGCAGTCTACAGCACAAGGCAACGGCCCAGCTGGGTTTTCCAGCGATATATTAACCGAATAATACTGCAATGGAAAACTGCGTCTTCAAATATTTTTACTGCTTGCATTATTGGAAAATTATTGGCCAACACTTCGTTTTCAGTAAGGATAACTTGCGTACGGATTTTCCCATAATAATGTTTAACATTTTGAATGTCGTAAATATAAATAACATGGTAACTTATTCTTGTGTGTAGCGAAGTCCTGTTTTAACTCAACCATTTGGCATTTCTTCTGTCTGCAAATCTGTTTGTTACGCTCCAGTTCCGGTTCAAAATGGTAGACTTATTGGATACTGTTTTTTATCCCGCCAGAGTTCGCATCTTCGTGGGTGCTACTAAGAGTAGTAAAATAATACGGTACCTACCGGCCTGAAGAAAGTTTGAAAAAAGTTTTTCCTAACGGGAATAATCGGGTTAAATGGAATTAAAAAAAAATGTTTGGTAAAATATTTGAGGTTTGTAATAATGAAGGTAGGTATTTAAGCACACCCTAATCTTATGATTTCAGAGGAAATTTAGGTTTTGATTTATTCTATAAGAGACAATTAGAAACATTTTTGGACGCGTGGTCTAACGATAACAGAACTATTAGTTCTGTATAGTGTTATTTTTTTTATTATTATTATTATTTGGTGTACTGGATTTTCTTGCGGTAATATTAAAGCGATTAATGAAATTAGAATCATTGTTCTAAATATCATGCGGCTGCAGGGATCGTACATTTCCACCATGCGCACTGGGGACATTAGGGAGAGCGGACAGCACAGCGCTCTGTCTGGATCTCTTCCAAGTTCCGCGGGAGCCAAGTAGGTACTTTATCCCATTCGTCTTTCAAATAGGAGCGCTGTATTCTTTCAGATATTACACGCTAAGGGAAATTTTCATATTGAATGAGTTAGTTATAATATATTATTTGTAATATTATATATGTATACTAAGTGGGCCCGGGCAGACGTTGCACTGCCACAGACCGCCTCCTATGTAGGACGTATTTTATATAGACCTAATTTTATGTAGACCGCTTTTTATCTGTTGTCGGATATTTTATGCATTTGAAAATGTATGCGCAGTACTTAATTTAGTTTAAATAAATAACAGTTTTGGTTTTCAGTATAATATATTTACAAGCGCGGACCCGTGATAAATCACGGGGTATTATCATTAAAATAATAATATTTTAAAACATTATATTTTACATCAATCCCACATAGGAGGTCCTGAGGAAAATATTTTCTTTTTGTCTTTTTTAAGGAAAAGGAAGGATAGGATATTCTGGGACGGTAAAAGGTATGAGAGTTGGGTAGGAATCCAGGGATCAGTGTATCCAGGAGTGACGGATATATGAAAATATCCTTCCCAATGTGGCGCAAGGCGATCGGTCGCGAGACCAGTTGAAGAGGTCAAATGGTCTCCCCAAACCAGCCTCTCCCGATCTAACACACCTCTTCCGATGAACCCGGGCACCCCTGCTAAATCAGCAAACGTAGCGAACCACTTGGGGTGACCTACAGTAGACGTGTTATCCAATAAATGGTTCCCGGGATTATATCCAATAAATGCGGCAGCGGTGCCCAAATCCGCCTACCGCGTACCGGTTGTATTAAACAATAAGTGTAAAAACCTTTTTTCTAGGAAATTCCTAAATAGGTTGCATTTAATAAAATGCTAAATTATACAGGATGTATCGGCACGTACCCGACAAACTTTAATCAGCTTTTCCTTCTTTATTTGGAGTAAAAAATGTTATGGGCACTTTGCTGTCCGGTAACATTTTTTTTCAATTAAAAACAAAAAATTATAAAAAAATCCACACTCCGTCACTGTCATTGGCATTGTTTCTCGTGTTCAACAGCTGTTATTAGCAAGTGTGTCAAAAAGCATCTTCGCTCTTTCATACACACTAAATAATAATAGTTAAAAATGAGACGAATGGTGCCATACCATTTCGTTGTGATTGTAAAAGCGCGCCAATGTAGGTACGTACGTACATTATTCAACGAAACTCGAATAAAATATTGCCGGATGGGTTTTCAAACTTTGACAAAGGATAAAACAGTGGTGACATGTGGTGAAAATATAAATGAAAAATTTTTTATAAAAAAAAATGTTACCGAACAGCAAAGTGCCCATAACATTTTTTACTCCAAATGTGCTAAGGAATAGCTGGTTAAAGTTTGTCGGGTACGTGCCGATACCCCCTGTATATAATATAATTTAGAATTTATTTTTACTCGGGAGATATTTTCAATTTGTATGGATATTTCAGGCGACTAGTTAATGATTATGATAAATTGTTATCCTTTGTGCTATGCATAGAAACCTTGTCTCATAAACATTAGTTTATCATTAAAAAATAATTATATACTAATATAATAATTGTTTCCCCAAAAATAACTTTGAAATAAAATAAACCAATCTGCGTTTTACAGCATTAATATCAGAACTTCGCTTCATAAATATTTACGTTGAAAATAAAACATTTTATTCCGTTTTTATTTCAATATTTCACCCTTAATATTATACAGATTAATGACAACACTGTGCGACGGAAAACAGCTGTAGCCTTACAAACAGACTGATTGTTCTCGTTTTGATAATTTGATGAGACTTAAAAAACATAATATTCAAAACGCTATTGATTTAAATCTTGTAACACAACAACACATAACACAAGTTTTAATAATACTCTAATCAGTATTATTAAAATATTATTACATTGTATAATAGTCATTAAAAAACTAGCATTTCTAATCAAATTTCATCTAAATGGTTCAATATCTTTCTCTTATTTACTGATGGCTCCAAATTTGCCAGAATTTCCTAACTGTGTCATAGGTTTTAACGTTTACCACAATAATTCTAATTACAGAATATTTCATTCAATTTAACAAATTTTCAATATTTTCAGCCGAATGCATTGCAATAATTGAATCTCTCAAATGTATCGTCAAAAATAATTTTGAACGTTTCCTTGTTCTCTCTGACTCTCTCAGTTCTCTCCAAAAACTTAAATCCTGTCCTGTTCTTCATCCCAATGATCACTTTGTATGCCTTATTCAAGCGCCGATAGCCTCCATTCAAAGTTGTTGTAAAACTGTAACTATGATTTGGATTCGTGAACATGTTCGCATCGTATTGCGAATTCCTTGGAAAAAACAGGGAGTCTCCAACCAAATTGTTAAACTCGAAAACCACATTCTCCTATCCGACATTTTTTTCCATCCTCAAAGAGAGATCCCTGAATCTTTGGTCAGATGGGATATTCTTTTGCATATTGGTAGTCAATCCAAGGGAGCCTGCTATGACTCAATACAAAGGACTATCCCATCAAATCCGTGGTTTCAACAATTCCCCTATTTATCGGAAAAATGAATTTCCTCACTTATTCGAATGAGGATTGAACATTGTTCCAATCCTCATTCGAATAAGTGTTTCTCACATTTTTTTAAGTCACGTGCTTGTCACCTCAGATAGTACATTCTGTGGTCTAGAAGTGGGAACTTTAGATGTTTTTTGGTTGTCCCTCTTTAATTGCCTCCCCCCAATCAACATCTCATCTCTTCCAAGTCTGAATTCAACTCAAATCTTTATATAATTTGTCCAATTTAAACAAAATTAATATATAATATTTCTCTTTCCCCCTCTCCATAATTTGAAATTATGAAGGTTAAACATTTGAAAAAATAAACTAATCACAATGTCAATTTTTCGCTCCGATAAAGTTTTGAGTTATCGTTTTGAATAATGTTCGGTTTTCCGGGTTATAAAAAGGTATCGCTTATCGCACAGTAATAAAAATAATCTTTACAACAAAATTGCTTCGGTATGAAAAACTACAATACTATTAAGGTGCGTATTATTGAAATTTTCCGATTAAGAATACCAAAGTATATTAAGATTAAGATGTGACAAAAGTTAAAACAACACGGTATTATCTATTAGAATTTTTGTCTTTCACAAAATATCATTGCTGTTATTATAATTAAAGTACATTTCAAATTTACCTTAAATAACATTGGCTTTTTGATTCCTAAAATTGAAAAGAAACCAATATAAAAATAAAGAAGAAAAAAAACGGACAATTTAAATCATTTTTATTTATTTATTAACTCATTGAACAATAATGTATGCACAGATATGTTAGAACTTTGGCTGTCCAACTAGAAAGGATTACTGTTTTAGAATAGTTAAATTTATAAGCCGAGATTATGTTATTTAGATGATATAAAATAAATTTAGAAACTATGTTACCCAACAAAGTACATATTATGTGACAGTATATGTTATTACATATACTAATATAAAATGTACTCATCACTCAAATATATGTATATATAAATTCCGTTATTGTATGTCAACATATATAGACGTAAAAGTTTCCCCTTCTTACTATCAATACAAATGTTAGATCAAAGAGATAGAAGAGGATTTTTTCCAATTCATGAGCACATCCATTCAAGTTTAATTTATTTTGTTCGCCCACTCGCCTTGTCAGAAGAGATAAATTTATTGTACAATAAAATATAATAAAAGTTTAGGAACAATGAAAATTTTACTTTACCAGATGTCTCAAAGTCGCGCGTCGCGTCGTGAATGTTCTAAATTCTGCAATTTCGCTCGTGTATTTTATCGTGAATTTCACATTAAAATTTCTTCCTCCATTAAAATTTGTTCGAAATAAATAGAGCAATATTCCCAGTTCCCTGCAGATAACAGTTCTGTATTTTTAAAGTGAATATCCGGAAAGCCAGGAGCGCAGATTTGAAAGAGAGGAGTGAGTCCGGTTCCCAGGTGACTGCGATGCACCCATGGTAGTATGGAACGGGCTGCGGGATTTCCTTTAGGCGGAAGGGTATTATTTGAAGGGAAACGATTTCTCAACACAAGTCAGATAGAAATATTATTTTGTCCTCAGAATATGCGGATATATATATATTTCATTCCATATCTACATTTCAAATTTCATTTCTTTTACTATTTTTCATAAATATGATCGGCGAAATCAAAAACTCGTCAATATTAAACGATCCTGCACACCTATGTGTTTACAAATTAATGTTTTCCACATAATTTTAAATATTTACGCTTTACCGATGTTAACTAACTAACTAACTAACCATCAAGCGGTTTCCTAGTTGCAGGGGTAGGCAGAGAGGACCGACCGCCAAACAACTCGGTCTTGGCACACACTTTTTACCTCATTTAATTTCATTCATACTATTATTCTGATTCCAGACATGGCCCGACTCAAGTATCTGATTCACTTGATCATGCCATGTTTTGCTCGGGCCTCCTCGACTTCTTCCAACATTCACATTTGTGTCATATATTCTCCTTAAACTTCTTTCTTCATTTATTCACTCTACATGAACGTCCCATTCTGAATGTTACTCATTACGCTATCATCAGTCTTGCATTATTTGTGGATAAATCACACGATCATACATGGTTTTACCACACTTGGTTTTACCACACATATATACGCCTCATTTCTACAGCATTCAGTCTACTTTCATCCTCCATTATTTTATTTTTTAAATATTTATTAATCAAATGAATCGCAAAAGAGTTCCATCCTTCCTCTGCCAGATGCATGACTCACTGCCAAATATCAGGGTAGGTACCAGCACTCCATTGTGTACTGCTAACTTCGCTTTTACCGATACTAAATGGATTTAAAAAAATATACAAGTAATGTTTTGCCCACCTTCAATGATTTCTACATCTATAACCTATATTATAAAGCACAATATTACATTTTAATATTGTGCTTTTTTATATAAGTATGCTAACCGAGTGAGACCGTAGTTTGCGCCTTCGGACGGGGTTTAAAAAGTTGTGGTAATATAAATTTTCTGGGAAATTTAATTAAAGATTTAGAGAAAAAGTTCTCCAATTTTTCTAATTTACTTCGGCTTATAAGCGAATTTGAAAACTTTGAAATTGAATTAACAGACCAAATTTTCTTATCACAAATTACTCAGTGCAATCATTTTTTAAGCAAAATGTACGAAGTTTTATAATCCATAGCAGAGGAAATATATATATACAAATATTTGTTATAACCTAAATAATATCACTTACCTACTCATCAGCACGTAAGTAACTCTGAAACTCACACCAATTTAACAAAATGTTTAAAGTTAAAAAAACCTCCAGACACTTAATAAGTTTAAATTTTAGATTTCAAGGCCCCAAGTCATTCGTCACGTTTGGTGATTTGGCAGGGGTGCCCGGGTTCATAGGGTGAGGGGTGTTCAGGATACGCATGCCCACTATCTGCGTGGCGTGCCGGATAGGGAGAGGCTGGTTTGGGGAGACCCTTTGACTTCTCCAACTGGTCTCTCTTGACGTATCGCCTTGCACTGTAGCGCGAGGGATTGATCATACGTCCATCACTCCTGGATACATTGATCCCTAGAATCCTACCCATCCCTCATACCTTTTCCTTCCTAGAACTTCTTTTCCTTCCTTTACTTAAAAAGACTCCCCACACAGCATCCCCATAAATAACATAGTCCCTGTGACAAATTGCTTTCCTAATAGGCCTGTAGGGTTTATTTAAAAAAATAAACATACTTTTAATAGTAAACTACGTTATTAGTGTTATTACAAAACAAACCGTCGCCAAGAGTTATGCAAGTAGATATTTCGAACACCGGATACTTTTATTCGAAAGAGTTCAAATAATTGTGAACACCTGATCAGTCTTAGTAACTTTCCAACTACAAACAGTTGTAAAGGTGTGAAATCTTCTTCAGACAAAAGTTACGCTAGGGATAGGCATACTCAGTATATAATACGTATATCCCTTTTAAACTAGTCGGTTCTTTTTTTTTTATTTTCCTATAAAATAAAAAATTATTCGCAAATTTTCGATAAAATAATTCTCCTATTCAAATATTCAAATTCTTTCTTGACCGGAATCAATTGCATTGGCTGTGTGAGACCTAGAAATCAAAAGCACATATCGTTGCTTCCACCGCAAAATTACCTAACTGCAAAAATGTACTTTTTCAGGAAAGCGAAAAAACCTTCCAATTTTATAATTATACTGATTTTTTTATTTTAATAAAAGACGTATCTAATGAATATTTTTTTCATTATATTTTATTTGGACAGAATATATTTTTTTTAAACAGTGTAGTGGCAGTGTTAGATAAGTATTTTTGCATTGAAAAATTTTGTCACTTATGGAATTTTGCACGTAAAATTTACTACCTAGTAGTACTTCCAGAACAGAATATTTACATAATTTTCGTTTTATAACACTAAAGTGACGAAAATAAAATAAATCAACAACAAGATGAACAAAAAATTAAGAAATTAGACGTCTTCGGTCTATCAAATAATAATGATTTTTGATAAAATAATATAAAAATTAACACTGTTCTATGACACTTAAAATAATATTTAATGAAAAAGTTTATCATAAAACTCCCAACAGAATTTCGGATGGACACTTTTCAAATCCTGGAGGTGGTTGAATTTTTCAATTTCGTTTAATTTTTATCTGTCTCTTATACAGCTGTGGTGGTTGAGCGTAGTCGTTTAAGGTTGAAACTGGTGGCTTTAATAATGGCTTCCACGAATCATTATAATTAAGTTTAAAGTTAAGTCTACCAGCCAAATATTGCAAGCATCTTAAATCTGCTACTGTTGGGTCAACTCGTCTATGTCCTGGAAGAATTGAACTATAGACATTAACATTGTCATAATTCAAAAAATATTCGTAACTTAAATACTGAAGTGGGTTGAGAAATTCTAGCTTCTCTGCTACTCCCAGATAATCGGTTGGGAAGTAGATTTAGTTATTTTTAAGTTTTCGTTCAATTAAACTATGGCAGCTATGTTCTTCCATTTGGGTATGACCCTTTTCTAAATAGTTATGCTCTATTTCTATATTAATGTGAGTTAAACTTAATCTAAGTAGTGCGTTTGAAAGAGTTGTGTTTTTGTTTTGATAACCACAACCATCTGTGTACAAAACTATATTTTTGTTTGGGTGTTTGCTGCTATGTATGATTCTAAAACTTTCATAAGTATTGTAGAAAATATATTGGCAATCAAACCCCCTTCACACTCATCCCATAGGTAGCAATCCTTTGTTACCATGTTATAAATCGTATAATTGTGGACACAAAGTTTTGTTTTATAATAAAATTCACTTGCTTTCAAAACAGGGGGCAAGTTTTACAGCTTGCATATCAAAAGTGAACGTATGCCCTGCAATAATGTGACAGAAGCTTCGGTAGATTTAAAAAAAAAATTATCATTACATTTCGCCCTTCTTCCATAATTGTATCCCACTACGTAGACGCAATAATATTGCGTCTACGTAGTGGGACTTTCGAATTGGATTTGTGTGTGTGCATACCACTTTTGAAGGCTGTAATCCAATTTGTGACAGTAGCTGAATCTAAATCAAAAATACTGTCAAATGTTTTCTTACAAACTTGCTTTTTTTCTTCACCATTTTTCAAGTAGTAAACGTGAGAATATTGCCTTCTTGACTCTCACAGGCAGAAGGCCGCTTTGTAGGATTACTATCTGTTAAAGAGCTGATGTATATTTTTTTCATATCCCGGTTCATATTTTACCAAAAATAAGTAAACATTTGTTGCCTCTGAATATCATTAAATTCATGACAATGTTTGTTTTTAGAAGTCAGGCAGAAGTCAGGAAGAACAAATAGGTGCCTGGGATTCACTCAACAAGTATTTTCCATCATTTTGTTTTTTAAACCCATATAATCCTTTCCCTGCATTCTCATTCTTTTGTTAGTTTCTCTTGTAGATATTGTTACTATGTTAGTATCATTTTCCAAACTAACATTTTCAATATTGTCAACACTCGTACTCGGAGGAAATTGTTTTCCTTGGGACATCGCCATCAGAATTTGAATCATCTGAGCTACTGCATTCTAATGCAGCCTTGTAATCAGAATCCAGGTTAACATCTTTCTCTATTATTTTCAGAATTATATGAAATATTGCATTCTGGTACAGCTTCGTTATCCGGATCTAGGTTTTCAGAGACTTTTTCCTCAGTGATAATCATTTCATTAGTAGTTAATTCATTCCCAAGATCATCGTAAGGAAATGTAATAATATCATCCATCAGCAGAAGTTGCTCAATATCAACGGCAGACAAGTTATTCTCATTCATTATGTATGATGCAAAATTTGATAACTGCTAAAAAAATGGCGGTAACAAAAATATTCTAACTTGCAAAAATCTATAACAGACAAGTTCAATAAATTGTTATATTTAAACATAACTGACTAGTTATAAGTGTATTTCATGTATAAAATGGATTTATAAATATCTTATATATTTGTCGCAGTTCACTTTGCATGGTAAATTCTATTTAAAATTACAATTTTGGAGTTTGAATGCAGCGCAACACAATGCGTGAAATCTCTCAAGTTAAAATGGCAGTTAGATAATTTTGCAGGCACAAATGAGAAGCTGTCAGATAGGTAATTTAGTATTTGAATTATGTTTTAAAAACCATATTTTTGTTTATTGTATAATTTTTTATGGACATAAAGGTCATAATTGCAGACAAATTTGCATCATTAGTCCAAAAAGTGAAAATTGTCAGTTAGGTAATTTTGCGGTGGAAGCAACGATATTCAAATTGACGACACCAATTGTCTTTCAAATTAGTAAAGATATCTCTTCTAGAGTTTATCTTTCGTAAGGTCCAGTGTATTGAACTATACATTCTTTGATATTTTTTAAGTGAAAACCCGTGTGACCGTCTAGGCCCAGGCTATTAATTGGAATCGTAGAAGGTGTTTTGGATTTGGATGATTGTTCAGCATTATTTTTCGATTATCATGATGTTTCGATTATCACATTGTTTCGATTATCACATTGTTTCGATTATCACGTTGTGTAGTGCGGGCCGTTATGTCTGGTAAACTCTCGCCAGTGTCTTACGGCGGTGATGGCTAGAAAATCACACAGTATTTACAAGTGGTTAGCAAACACACGCGTGATATATTTTTTAGCAAGGGTTTACAAGACACGATCATAAATATCGTTGGTTTTACGTTTCACTGTATTGTGGGTTAACCCCCCGAGACCCAATATTGTTTGATAACACTTCTAAGAATTTATTCCGTGACGTTAATTGTAATTGACGTATACGTAAATTAACATTCATAATTTCATTAATTAATTTTATGCAAGCACACTCTTGTATCTTTGTACGCCAAATCACCCAGCGAATGAACAACACATAAATACTTGTCATACTTATACATAACCACGTAAACACCTCAGCACAGGTTCTCCTAGTGAGGTGTTCAAGAAACATACAATATTACTCACACACAGTATCACCTTCTCAAACCTACCTTACACACAACATATTATAGTTATAAGTTTGAAATGTATCATATATAAATATAAATAATTATGTGAAACTGTAAATTATATATAGAAATAAATATTAAAAAATATATATATTAAATATTAAATGATAATCGCGTGTGATGTTATCAACATGTGATTTTACGCGTCTATTTCGTATTGTGGACTAACTAAAAAATAAATAATTTAAAATGTTGTAACATCAAATACGTTATTACCTTTGGCCACAAAATAGCCAACACAGAAGCTTTATGATATCAGATGGAGAAAAATGAGTATGAATGAATTGATAATTTATTAAGAATCTCTTAAAATTGTCGGTAATCTGGTTAAAAACGGCCTTGCAGGCCTTAAAGAATGAACTAGAAAAAAAAGTAATAAAAAAATATTTTTTATTCTTCATAATTTTTTTTAGTTAAGGGCCTGTAGTGATCATTCAAAGATTGTGTGAAAGGAAGATATGTGAATCGGAATGTTAGAGGGAGCGCGCTATTTAAAAAAAAGATATAAATTAAGTGAAAATGGTGAAAATATTTTTAGTTTAGTTTGAAATAGAGCAAAAATCTCTCGACAAATGCTTTAGTTTCATTTAAAGATACTCTGTGAATTTTTTCATTACTATAACACAACAAACCGTGCTTACTGATAACAAATGTATTAATATTATCTTCAAAAACAACATATATTTTAATACAAAAAAAATACATGTAGATACAAAGGCAAGACACTGCGTTATTTATAAACTATCTTACGGCAAGCTTTTTATTTCTAGCATCAAAGGACAAAAGAGTCTTTGACAACGTATCCCGAGCGAATTACACTTTGGAAGGTAAATTCATAGCAAATTATTAATAAGAAAATTAAAATAAATAAACTTATGGATTAAAGAACAAAGAAGACAACATTACAAAAATATCGCAACGTAAAATAACAAAACATGCCCACACCATATTTTCTGTATTTTATTTTATTTCAGCTCTGTTTTATTTTATTATTTAATTTTTTTTTTTTCATACCTATATATAATTTTTTTTCCATTTTTACAAGAATATGTATATTTATATGTATGTATAAGAGATTTTGATTATATTCGTAGTCCTACTCACTAGGAGATCCTGTGTTGAGGGGGACTAGGTTTTGGAAGTTTTTCAGCGACTTCTATAATTCAACTTCATGTTTTGGGTAAGGATTTCCATAAACTTCTACGACGATGTTTTAAGTATGCTACTAAGTTCTTTATCCGGTAGTTCCTTAAGCATAGATTTAATGTCCTTAATGTAGTTATTTTTTGTTTTGAATTGTTTGATACTAAGTGGGAGTTTGTTATATACCTATACTGCTAAAAATTCAGAGCTTTTTTTGTTTTGTTTTTGTTTTTGAATCTTTATTTAAATGTAGGTACGCAATTTTTTTCATACATCCAGTAGGAAAATATAAAAAAATACAAAAAATAACAATTAAATTTTAAGAGAAAAAGATTAATACACCAAATTACATTATATAAGATATCTAGGTGGCTAAAATAATATTGGTGAGTATGTTCAACAATCAAAAATTATTTTTTACCTATAAAGCACATGTCCTAGGAAAAGTGCTAAGGATTGGGGCTTCCTTTATGACATTTAATAGGTTATTATAAAGTTTTTGCCCTTTATATAACGCGCTGTTTTGTGTGCACGAAAGATTAGTTTTGGGAAGCCTAAAATCTCTGCGTCTTCTCGTAGGATAATTGTGAACATTTTCATGGTACATAATATATCTTTGCAGATAATTTGGGAGCATATTATTTTGAAGCTTATACATCATAGTTAACGTATTATATATTATATGTTAATTTATTTATTGTTATTAAGTTTAATTAGTAGAACTCAATTTTATTTTTTTATTTTTTATATATTCAATAATATTGTTATTGGGTTTATAAAAACAGTTTAGTTTTAAACAAGTTTTGCTGTGTAATTATTATACAGAAATTGTTTTTTTTTTTTTTTTTTTTTATTTGGTACATTATTTTGTTACAATTTATGTTTTCCAGTAATGTAGGCCTCACTGGGTGGCTTGCCCGTGCTGAGGCCTTCATTTTATAATATGAAAATCTAAGATAGTAAATGTATTTGTTTAAAACTAAACTGTTTTTATAAACCCAATAACAATATTATTGAATATATAAAAAATAAAAAAAATATTATATGTTGTTTGGTTGTCATAATATTTAAATTTTGTAACATAATTTTAACTCTAGTAAAAATGTTGCATTTTAAAATCATCCTCATCCCCCTATTTTGTATAACCTGTAGTTTATTATTTTGGGCTTCGTTACATAAGAATAAAACACTAGAACAATAATTTAAATGCGGAGTTACAATAGAATTGTAAACAAGGCGCGTTGTCTTTAGATCCAAGTTATTTCTGATCCTTTTTAGGAATCCAACTTTTTAGCAATTTTATTTGTTATGTATTCTAAGGGTTAATCAAATTTTAATTTTTCATCTAATATTACACCCAGATATTTAATACTACTCACCCTTTCTATGTTTACGTTATCAATTTTTAGTATTCTATCCACAATTAAAAACTTTGTTTTCATAACATTCAATTTTAGTTTGTTTTGGTTTAACCAAAGTGTTACATAATTTAAGTCGATTTGTATTTTTTCAATGGCGTCCTGTAAATTTTTACTGGCTATATTGTATATATTATATATATACAATATTATATATTATATATTGCTATTAACTATGTATCATCAGCAAAGAGTTTAATTGCACAATGCTTTAACACTTTGATAATATCATTCAAATATATAATGAACAACAATGGACCTAAGACAGAACCCTGCGGAACGCCTTTATTAGTGTGATGTGGTTCAGATGTTATACCACCATATTTTGTTACTTGCGTTCTTTCTGATAGGTAATCAACGAACCCCTTATTTTCTTTACCATTAATTCCAATATTTCTTAATTTCTTGATTTAAGTCTAGAAATACTGCAATAATTTTACTTTTTTTATTTCGAAAATTTTTTCATTCGTTTATTACATAATTAATTAATAAACATAATTCTTGTGAAACTGCTATGTTTCACAAGAACATTTTTTTCTAAAACCAAATTGTTGTCGAACTAATATCTGCTTGGCCTCAATGTATTCATTTAACTGTTCCTTTACAATATATTCCAGTATTTGTTGCATACATTATTGCTTTATTTGCTTTACATTATTCCAGTAAATATTGATAGGTCTAAAGTCGTCAATTTTTTTTGGGTTGTCAATTTTCGGAATAGGAGTTATTACAGATGTCTGCCAAGTTTTGGGAAATACTCGACTATTTAAAGATTCATTGATAATTTAGACCATCGTTTCGCCAATAATATTTATAGAGTCTTTGAGTATATTTATTGTAATACCATCTGGGGATTCCTTCGACTTCATATTACTCAGCACTATCATTAAGTACGGTAAATATATATTTTTAAACATAAATTCTTCATCGGTGCATACAAGCTTGTCTAGTTGGTTCTCAGGATGTTGTGGAATACTTTCAATTATAAGATCTATGCTCGAAATAAAATGCTTGTTAAATTTAGTCGCTATCTTCTCTACGCCTTCTTCAGTTCCATCTGGGAAATCAATTGACTTTACAACTTCTTTTTGTTTACCCTGATTTCTTTTAGTGTTATCCAAAGTTTTCTTGGTTCATTCTGTTGTGATTCTAATTTTTGTTTATAAAAATCGCATTTATGTTGTTTAATTTGTTTCGAATAAATATTGCGAACTTTTTTGTATGCATTCCATTTTTCTTCTGATGGTTCCAATTTTGCCGTTTTATATGCATTATCTCTTTGTTGCTGAAGGTTGTGTAATGGTTTTGAATACCATTTATTCGTATTTTTAAACTGAACCCTTTTCAAAGGCATATTTTTATCGACTGCTGAAGTACGAAGTTCTCTGCTTTGTCATTTAGGTCTTTAGATTCGGTAACTTGGGAAATATTATTTTGTAGAGTTTCACAAAACATCGTTTGATCATATTTCTTTTTATCTCTATATGTGATTTCTCTTGATTCATTTTTAATTATGGTCGTTTCAAATATTGTTAATGTGTTTTCGTGGTGAGATATTTTTGGTATATCCATATCATTAAAATTCAAGTAAAAATGATTTGTTATGACTAAATCAATAATGCTTGCTGATGTATTTGAAATTCTAGTTGGTTTGGTCCTAGATTATTCACTAAACTTTGAAGTCTATTACTGTAGGTATTCTTGACTTTCATGTCAATGTTAAAGTCACCGGTTACATAAAACATATCTTGATTTTTCATGTTTTTATTAGACCAACTTTCGAAAAAATCTAAGAATTTTTAATGGCTTTGGTTTGGTGAGTGATATATAATACAGCGTATGTTCCTTTAATAAAGTTTTTTCTTATTTGCACTGCCAGTATCCAAGTATTTTTTTCATCAAACACTACATTTGATATGATTTTAAAAGATATACTATTTTTAATAATCATAAGAACTCCTCCCGTATGCCGACTAAATGAGTCTTTGTCCAAAGGTAGAGTTACACTTTGGTATATTTAGTATCTCTGTTTGTTTGGCTCTGGTTTTATGAGTATGTAAGGTGTTTGCCTGTAAATCATTTTTGAGGTGATGTACCAGAATGTTTTTGGTACGTTAGTGGGTGGATTATTTCATTTTGTAGATATTTAATTATGATAACGTATGTATATTAAGGGAGGCTATAATATTTCTAATTTCATCACTTTTTATATTGACTATATTGAGGCTGTTTTTTTTATTTACATCGTCAAGCCTCAAAGTTTTTTCGACAGCGATTGAATTTCGTTTAATTTTATTTGCTAAGTTAGAGCCAATATTACAAAAATAGTTGTTTATAAAGTTAAGAAGCTTGTCCGGATGTTCTGTAAAAGATGTGGGAATCTCATCAATGTTCAACTCTTTAATGCTTTTGTCGTTATGCGAAGCTTTAGCATTTATTAGTAATTTCATTTATGATCTGCCAGAGTTTACGGGAATCATTATTACATTCATCAATTTTGTTTTTATAGAATGTTTCTCGAGCATAACGTATTACATTTTTACATGTATTACGATATCTTTTGTAGAATCGAAGTGTATGGACATCAAAAGGGTTGATTTTTAGTTTTCTGTGCAGTTCGTCTCTTTTTCCGATTGAGTTTATAATATTCTGACTAATCCAAGGTTTAAGGTGTAAATTTTTATTGGATACCTTTTTTCTATGGTTTTGGTGTTCGATAGAATAATGTGCTGTATAATTTCTATAAAATAACTCCAAGCAGTATCAGTATCATCTTTTTCCAGAAGACTTGTCCAGTCATTCATTGTTAACTCCAATTTGACGTTTTCCCAATTTGTTTCAGTCTTCGTTATGAGTGATTTCTTTTTTTGGTTTACATATGTATTTTTTTGTAATAGATAAAATTATTGTATAATGGTCTGTCAGTGTGGTAGTACAAATAATGGCTTGAATTTTTGTATTAGTTTTACTAAAGATATGATCAATGCAAGTTTTGCTTTCCTTATATACACGTGTAGGTTCATCAATTAGGCTTTTATATCCATGGTATGCTAGTGTCTGCATATAATCATATTTTTGGGTGGCCATTTTCGAGGATATCAATATTTATATCACCGATAATAAATACATCTTTAGTGTTTTTTAGTAAACTTAGTTGAAAAGATAAGGAGTTTATAAATGGCTCCAGATTTTTTTAAGAAGGAGATCCATTAATTGCGAGTATTGTTGTATCATTACCGATTGATACTTTAAACAGTTTGCATTATTGATACATCAGCTTCTATATCATCTTTAATATATAAAACGACACCATCATTTTTTGTATTGTTCATTATTGTAGAGTAAGGGATATATTTACCAATTTGTAGGGGGTAGTATTTATCAGTTAACCAACATTTACATATCATCCTTTTATTAATTATTTATTTTACTTTTAAACGGGGGGGGCTCAGCACGGGTAAAGCACCCAGTGAGGCCCACATTATCAAATAATAAATTAAAATATAAGTATTATATTAAACAAAAAAATTAATCAGGCAATATAATAAAAATAATTTGGAGTAGACCTAAAGTTTCCCACCCCTGATAAATCGACGAAATTATCGTTCCCTTAATAAAGTGCCTGCTATAGTTTCGGCCGCACACTACTCAAACCTGTTAAACTAATCGAATTGCGGCTTCACCGCTAAAATAATATGGTGGAAATTGGCGTTTCCGCCAAACTACGTGCAACGCTCTAAGGTGGCGCTAATTCAATTTTCCAAAGTGTTTAACATCAACACGGACTGCATGTTCGCCTCACTCACTCGGTAACTTACACGCCTCGGTAACTTACTGACCACTGACTGGCTGCTTTTGACCTGCTAATGTCACAAATTAGTATTCCATTGTATTTAACCTGGTACAGTCCTGGCGGTGCTACACGATATGATCGCTGCATCATTTTAAGTGTTGTATTTTGCATTTGAAAATATAGTGTAAGCATGCCAGTGTACTAAGTGAGATCAGTTTTGACTTTGTCGGGTCAAAACTGATCTCACTTCATAACTTCAAATAAGTCAAATAGGACAATAAGACAAAATAAGACAATTTTCAAATAGGTACCGTAAAATGGGGTGCATCATTTGAAAATTAAAAATGTGTTTATATCGTATTTATTGCAGATTTTTAAACTATCGACCACAACAAAATATTTCAAAACCGCTTCACAATTCAACTATCAATATGTTTGAATATAAGTATAAAAAAATAATTTGATCATTATTTTCGGAGCGTCATTGTAACTTAAGTTATTTTTTAAATTATAATAGGTACATCTATTTTTTTGGTTTAACTTCGAACTAACTTAGGGAGCTCTTAAACTGTTGTAAACTTTAAAAATGTCTTTCGAAATTAAAAAAAAATACTTGAAAATAATCACGATTGGGTAGGACCGACATTTATTTCGTATATTCGAGTCTATTTGGTTGGTTTTATCTATACCGTGAGAGTAGTTTCTCAGTGTTAGCGAGAATTATGCACGTATCCGCGATGATCAAAGTCTTCCCTCGATTCAAAAGTGGCCCCGTATTACGATATCGAAATTCTTTGTGGAACAGATTTATTTTTATTTATTTATTTAGTAATAATACATTGCAAAATAATAACAATAATATGTTATTCCCAGTGAGTTTAAAGAAAACTCATTTCGGAAAAGACAACATAAATTAACATTAATCAAATAAAATAAACTTATTTTTACATAAGAAAACGAATTTAAAAGGGAGTTCAATGAACAGTGTACATAGATTATAAAACATATATCATTTATTCATTTAACACAGTTAAATGGAAAATATTTCATAAATACATTAAAAGAAATAAACACGGAAGTTCTTTTTGAGTTCCAAAGAAAGAATGTGTCACTCATTAATAAAATTACGGAGGAAATAGCTTTTGCCAATGTATTTTTGTTCTTTGCTGTTTTAGGTTTAGGTAACTAGGTAATGCGTTGTATTGCTTATATGCGATGTATTCTAACGATACTTGAGTTTATTTGCTTGTATTGGTACTTGCAGTTTAAAGGTTGTGTATAATTTATTTATTTTAAATTAGCGTAGATCAAACTTCTCTCATACTCATTATTAGGCCCATATAATAGTGTCCCACCAATACGTCAGTTCGACCGCATCACTTTAACAATCCTCGTATGCGCAGTACACACGAGTAGTTTTGCGTCCATTCGGTATCTAAAATTAACCAAAGTTGGTCTGAACACTTATTATCATGATCATAAAATATATAAACCTGTAATTAATATTGCACCATGGCATGACCATGATAAACATGGTCTGTTTTCATTTATCAAAATTTCATTTATAATTAATACAACTTTATAAACCTCTATTTATTTCAATTATCATATTAATATTGTGATCTAGTAGAGACCACACTAAATTCACAATATTAGAGGAAATGATAAAAAATAATATGTTTCAATTTTTCTAACTAATGATCGACACTTTGAATTCTTCTAATTACTACTCCTCCAGGCATCTGGCATATTGAACATTATATTTCTTAAAGGTGCTGTCAGAAAGTTGGAGAGTTTTTGTGTATTTCCGCTTCTAAATAAATTCCAATGTTTTAATTATGACTTTTTCGTCTAAAAACTTAAAAATTATTGATAACGAAAAATAACACATTTTTACCAAACAAATGTATTATTAACATTACTGCCGCCTCACCTTCTTGTCGTTTCATAAATAATTCATAAAAAGTTTCATAATTTTTTTCTAAAATTGCGGTCACAACCTTTGGTTTTATAGAGGTGTACATTTAAATTATTCTGTTTATTTGAAAGTAAACCTTGGTATAACTATGAGGGTAAGGGAGACACAACGAATTCTATTTCTTTTTGAAAAGCGAACAAATTTACTCCTAATTGCTCGAAATTTCATAGTAGTAATTTTTTATACCTTATAATATATGGATTTTAGTGTGCTTGGTGATATCGTCCGGGGTTATTTTGCACATTTTATTTTGGTATTTTAGGTGACCTGAGCTCTGCAATGGTCAGACCTTGTAACCTGCTCTAAAATGAGTTTGTGGGTTTTAAGTAGTTCATTCCTTTGAACATCGCTGCACGTTTTGTATATTTTAGCCAATCTCGAAGTGCAATTCTGGAAAAGCTCCGTAAAATAGTTCTCGGAAGATAATATCCCATTAAGCGATACAATGAAAGCGCAGAGGCAGATTTCAGAAATATTTCAATCTGGCCTCCCTGAATGAGAGAAATATCCTTTCTGATTGAAAACCTTAATCCCCATTACCTCCCCCCGATGTAACCTCCTTCAACCTGAGTCGGATGGTTTCGTTTCATCGCGTTATGTTTGATTAGGAGCTGCCTTTCGGCCTATCCAAGGAAATAAAGGAAATTATATATTGCTTAACATTGATACCTGTATTTTTTTCTCAACTTGAAATTCATGATATTTTAAACAATTTAAATTGTAACACGTTATTTGTATCAAAGCTGAGTTTTCCCCACGCAAAACTTTCATGGTTTGAACAGCATTTACAGTGGGAAAAATTTCTACGCATTTAGGTTCAAAAGCATTCGTCTGTCTTTTGGTCCCGATGTTTTTTCTTTTATCTCTTTTATCGAGTTTTCAATAAAACGCCCCAGAAATGTGTTGATGAGAAAGAAGATCCCCTGAGAAAGATGTGCCAATTCCTTTTTTTTTCATTTCCTCTTTCTAAGCATTTTATGTTTGAAGTTTCTTTAAGTGAATTGAATCTTTGAAGAAATGGTTTGTATGAAACCACTCGCGTTCTGTATTTACCAGCGCGACGTTTATTGCGGTAGAATGTATTTTCATTAATTAAAAATATTTTACTGATTTCATGCTGGTAAATTACTACCTTTACGAATACTTCGCACATATTATTTGATTCTACGTGTATAACTAATATAATAGATTCCTATTTTGAAAAGTTCGTTGATACCCAAGTTTAATTTAACGCTCTGCATTTGTTTAAATTTCAGCCAGGTGCGTCATTATACTTATTTTAAAGTTGTATAATAATGTTGTGTCGAAACAAAATCTTTTTTCCACTGTAAATAAATTTTCCACAAACTTCAGTCCAGTTTTCCAGTCAGCGTGAAAGTCTCCAGAGTGCTCTATTGCCAATATTATACTCAGTGCCTTCTAGAAGTGTTTTTAAAGTTCCATCACGTATTATTTCCCGTAGGGATAAGTAATGATGAAGAGTGTTCCCATCAGCGTGATGGGTTGTCTGCCTCATCCGAATCATATTCACGGACATGACTGAAAAAGGGAGGGGAGGGACGAAAGGGACGGGAGGGGGAAAGGGTTCAGAAGAAAGGCGGCTGAGATAAAGGATGATTATTAGCAGGTTTGGAAGTTACCGGGGGTAAGAACATCTATCTAATAATAAAACGCTGAACTGTAGGAAGGCGCCTTAATGGAACGGTCTGTCGGGAGATGGAAGAGAATGGAGATGAGTTGGTCCATTTACTAATGATTGCTCGCCTCCGCCTCTCTTAGCACAGTACACTTTCTTTCACTTTTAGGTTGGGGATGCACTACGGATAAATAAAATCTAACTAACATTGAAAAAGTTAACCAACTAATCTATTCGTTTTTGTAATTTGGACTATGAATCCACATTTCGGGATACAACCCTGTCTCGATACGCACTCCGTGCGTCATCCACAGTCATATAACATCTCATACACTCTCTTTTGTTATTCCGACTCAAGTATTGAAAATAATTCCATTTACACCGCTAAAGTAAAGTATAATCTAAGAAACTGTCTATTAGATACAGATGATTTTTATTGATGCCCTATTGACCTTGTGTTGCTAATTGAAATTAACATGTACCGACAAATCTATGAATCTTCTAATCCGACGGCCGGCATAGTCCAGTGGTAACGCATTGGACTGCCATTCCGAAGGTCGCGGGTTCGAACCCGGCGTGCGCAAATAAATTTTATTTGATTGATTTGTGTTATTTCACAATTAATTAATTAAAATAATAATATACAGTATATTTGCGGCACGTTCCAGAGTGGAAGATACTACCAGTATCGCCCTGGTGTAAGACCACCATTCAGAATTGAAACGTTGCTCCAAATGGCTTTAGCCGTGTTTAGTGACTAGATCTGAATAGCCAGGTACTTCCCCACCTTCCTCTTTCCCTTCCCCACTTACCTTCAGCCTCACAACATCCCCCAATTGGGGATGCCATAGTCTCACTGGCTCCAGACGGGAGCAGTTGGGACTCTTGTGAGGTATTCACTATAAAAAAAAAAAAAAAAAAAATCCATCTATTAATTATTTGCCTTCATCATAAGTATTTATATACACCGTTTGAAAATATATTTTTAATGTACCATGTTAAAATGTTGTCAGTATGCTCTTGCTGATAAACTAGAAAAGTAGTTTAGTAGGTTTTAAATGTTACTAAAGAATAACATTAGTGTTATCCATTGCTATTTTAAACATAGATGACGCCAGCCAATTTTATGAATTCTTGAACTTTCTAGCAAATATATTTTCCATTGCACTTCGTGATTGCCTAAACTTTTCCCAAACAAATGGCTAATTTGGCTATTTTTTTCTTTTTCAGAGGAAGAATGGAATCCTGGTGGAAAGAATAGAGGCGATGGTAAGTGATTATCATTGATCTCTTTTTCCGTTTACCAAAGGGTTTCCAAGATAAGTGCGGGCTAGCTAATCTGGCGTTAGGGCACCTTTTCTTGCCACGAGATATGACGAACACAAATTCGAAACGAAACATCCTATTAAGAACACCCACATCAAAAATAGTATTTTCTTTTATTCAAGGTGAACATAAAACACGGTACTTTTCAGGTAATCTGAAACAACAATGAACCTGTGTTTTATTAATGCCGGAGCGTGGTCCGTGCGTGCTCAGACTGGTGGGACGTAACGTTCCTTACAATAGAGGCCTACTACTTAAACTTCTGTATTTTCAAACATGGCTTTGTTAGAAACCCTCGCATTTAATTTATTGTTACAGTACACCAGGAAAGTTACACATTTACCATTAATAAACAATTATATCTGCATACATATTACCCAACATTCACGAACTCGGAAAAAAACAATATATTTTATTTCCCATCATGCGGTTAATCCGTAAAAATATATGTAGCGTTATTATTAGGTACTCGTTATTTGTTTCATAAAAGATTATCCAATCGTTTTAAAGATTGAAATTTTAATGTTACTATCTGCATGCCTACTATACACCTACACTAAATTACGATGCTTATATTATTATGTTTAGTTGACACTATAAAACAAATCTATTTCAAAATTGTATCTCGACATTAAAACATTTTTTCAAATCTGAACTTTGAAAAACAAAGTGTATAAAAAGTATACATCTACCACACAGTGCATAACATAAACACCTGTTGCTGTCAGAATCTGAATTTACGCAGATTTACTATGCTTTAAATTTCATTGCTACAACCAAAACTGATCCTTCTTTTTATCACACTACATTAACATAATTTATATAAATATATTTTCCATTTTTCTTAAATATTAAATAACTCTTTTACCAATTTATTTCGTTAAAGTTACAACGTAAAATCTATCTCGAATCAATTTTAATCACTGTTTGCACAAAAGGTCGTTCTTTAAAATGATTTGCACTGACATATCTATATATATATATATATATATATATATATATATATATATATATATATATATATATATATATATATATATATGTTCAACTGTACGGTGTACGCGCCAACCGAATATTCAATTCGATTACGAAGGTGGCCCCTCGGACTCTGAATTTAATTTTAAAATTAAATAAAATTTGAATAAATCCGGAGTTTCCGTCTGACCAGCCTATATTTCACTGCAGACATCACTTGTTCATACTGAGTTTCACGGAACTTGGTTGTTCAGCTCTAAAATCACATGTGTGATCCTTTCTGATTTACATTTAATTTATTTCAATATCGATCAAAATGTATCGAGTACCTATTATAAATAATTATTTAATTCACAAGCACATTATTGTCTCAAGTCTATCTGTTGGTAAAACAACCGGTCGGTTCCTGGCATTTCTCCATAGACGGGATCCGATCCGATTACGGCATTATTCTGCTCTCATAAAATATTATAAAATTTATTAGAGGCCAGTGAAACAAAAATATTGCAGAACAAAGACCTCACCAAACACCATTCCACTCATTCTGCTTTCCGTCTCCCTTCAGCTGCCAATTCCGCGCTTCGCTGCTAAACAAATTAACATTTATTGTACCTGGAGTTTATTCCGAAATTTGAGGAGTACCAGACTCCAGAACTAATAGCTGCGGCACTAACAGTTCTGGAGCTAACAACTCTTGAACTAACGAGAAGTTATGCGCCGCCAGTCCAACACTTAAAGATAAGTCAATTTTAAAGAAAGGCTGTTTCACCAAAATGCATTCATTGTCGTAATAAGTTCTAGAGCGCGCGCGGTGTTGTTACCGGCCATATTTTATATTAAATGCCATCCAGAACTTTGCAGATTTTCTGCGCGCCAATACTCGGTCCTCGAGTAATGTTCGGGATGGGCAGAGCATGAAACTGTCGCCAAGGCATGGGCACACAAAGGATTACAGGTTCTACTGATTGTAGTGAAATGAAAGCTGTAGTTTTGTTTTTGCACATTATAAAACATGGAGAATATATTTAAGTTAACATGTTACATATTATGACTCGGCACTTACCCCCAGGGATCAATAATTGGTTTTTTAATTCTATCTAAAACTGATTAACCACTTAATTACGGGAAGTGAGCGGGGAGCTTCTATACGGCCGGCGGTGGTCTGTCCCCGACAGATCGAGCTGGCACCATCAGGGCTTTGGTCCAGGAGACGGGTCCAGCGTCTCCGACAAGGTGGCTGATAAGCGGTTCTGGAGCGTATCGGGTCTATCGTTTATGTAACATTAATGGAGCGAATCCATCCATTGAGCTGATCGGCAGATTACTTGAGCGGGTGCCGTCCGGGCTTGTGATTTTATTATCCGTTTCTTATTAAGAAAAATACGGCTTGTATCGCGCCACTTGAGGTGAATGCTTCATTTCCCGGAGTCCGCGGTATAACGATTTGCAAGGGATCGCGTATATAAACTTCAGTAGAACATTATTTGTGATCTTCACGAACACACACACGGTCATCCATTATACGGACGTTTATTTAATAGAACCTGCACCGACTTGGTTTTTGTAAAAAAGAACCGAATAACCCGCATCAGGAATACTGATGTACACTTTTTTAATACGATCGCCCATCCAGGGTAAAAATGAATTATAATCTAATTGACTGTGCGATCATTACACGGCCGCCCCGCTCGTGTAACAATTCCAGAGTACCCAGCGAAAGGAAACGGAAACAAACAATAGACTGCCCGGCGGTCTATTTGTTGCCAGACCGTGCTCTCTATAATTTTAATCAAAATTAATGCTATGAATGGTACTTGTTCTGAAGAGGTGTTTTAAATAATTACTTTTAAATAAGACTTAACACCGCTTCATAACATTACCCCCCGCGCCACACAAATGTTTGTCCCCAAACATTAATACAACTCTAAAAAAAACTACAACTGCAATAACTAAGCTTGAAAAGATCCTCTGGGTTTCTAAAAAAAACAATCAACAATTATACATGAGCATCATAATTTGTAAGATAAGTAAGGAATAAGACAAAATCTACGATTTGGATAGCAAAACTTATGATGAATGGGTGTGCCGCAGCTTCAATCGCACCCATCGAGCGTGCAGCCGGATGGTTGAGCCTGCGATTCATCCATTCTAGAACTTAAAGATAACTTAAGATTAATGTAACTTAATTACAAATTTTAGAAGATATTACGTGAACGGAGTCTGCAAGCACCCACAGTATCGGAATACCGGGTGATGATAAATTGACGATTGTCGAAGACTGCCGTTAGCGTTACATCTGTGACGGAAAATATTCTTAAACAAAATTGTAGGTAAACCTGTAGGTATATAAAAAAATATTATTGTTCTTCTCAACACATCTAAACAAATTAAGCGTTAAAGCTTCACTGGCCCTTTAATAGGGCGATAAGCCACTCAGGCAACACTTTTTTAGGGAGGTAAACCAACCCTCACTTTTCACTGAGTCTACTTCTCCGTTGGAGATAAAACACACTTCGAAGAAATTCTATCTACTCTACCTGACCTGGTTATTGGGTAAGTTTTTCGAAGAGAATTTATACAATAAGACAAAATAATCATCCTTGGAAAGCATTATTTCGTAATAGTAGAAAAAACTTTTAACCTTTACACACACGCAGGTGTGTAAGGTGGTTTAATCGAGTGGAACTGTCAACAACCAATCTTATAGATGTGGTGCAATTAGTAGTAGTATACATCCATTGTTGTAAATGGAGTCATTGGTCGAAGATTGTATACATCCATTGTTGTAAATGGTGCAATTGGTAGAAAATTGTATACATCCATTGTTGTAAATGGTGCAATTGGTAGAAAATTGTATACATCCATTGTTGTAAATGGTGCAATTTGTAGAAAATTGTATTATTGTACTAATTTATAGATAAAACCTACTTTTACTTAATATAACTAAAGTTATAGAAGGAATTTAAGGAAAAGACATATGCTGAACCAGCTCTTATAATTGTAACATTAATTACTATGAAATTATTAAACAAAATATCAAGAGTACTAACATAAGTATACCATTTTCAAACATGACAAGATAATTATAATAAAGTAAACAAAAATATATTTGGTAAAATTCAATTCTTAATAATAAAATTTTTTAAAACTGCTTAGAAAACAAAGATGTACTGGACCGGTACATCTTCACTTTCTAAGTAACGGGCGAACGTATACAATATGAACATAAGTATATATTAAGAAACCTAGAATATACGGGGATAGTGGAAAAGTATCACCGTGCATTCCAAGATTTGGGCAGTTTATATATCCCATGCTACCTAACTTTCACTTGTTTAGTCAAAGCCATATTTCAAGTCATTTTTTTTTTTTTTTTTTTTTTTTAATTATTTTCCTATAAGCTTATCTGAACAACATCATTGTCGTGTAACAAACTCGAGTAGGATACTAGAGTGTTATACTAAATTTATTATGTTTCTTTCTATTATTTACCGATTATACTAACCATTTTACGAAATTTCTATATTTTCTAAAAGAAAATTAACTAGGACAGGACTAAGGACTGTCATAATGCTGGGTCGCTCCAACTCGGGTGATCAAGCCGCTTTGTGCTCCCGTGCATTGAAAAATATTTGAAATATTAATTAATTGAGAGTACTTGGTAGGGTGGCCAGACCCACCAAAGCACTATCAGAAACATATTAATCCGGTATATTTTCTGACTTGACGATGTCTTTCACGTGAAAGTTACCAGTTTCCTTACCTTTGAGGTCTGCTAATGTATAGATTAAGTCTGATTTTTTCTTCACGACTATATTTTGCACAAAGCGTGGAGCTAGTTTCTGTGCAAAGTAATTTAAAGCGTTTGATTGGACGAAATTTCTACGCCAAACCCTATCTCCGACTTGAAAACTAACATGTTTTCTCCGCAGGTTATAATGGTTTGCTCCTTTTTGATAAGCTTTTAGTAAAGCATCTGAGACTTGCTCATAAACTGATGACAGTTCTTCTAATTTTTGTGCGTAGATTCTCTGACTAGTACAATTTTGTAAATTAGATTCCGTATCAGCTATAGGGTTACGATGCAAATCACCGTCTAATATTTGCTCCCGACCATGCATTAGAAAATAAGGTGTAAAACCCGTAGCGCAATTTACGGAATTGTTCATAGCTGATTGTATTTGTGGTAAAAATTTTGACCAATTACGGTGGTCTGATTCAACTAATATCGATAATGCGGTGCCCAAAGTTTGGTTATATCTCTCTACCACATTATTTTGAGGGGTATAATAAGAGTTATAAAAC
The DNA here is from genome assembly GCA_026573805.1 of Hesperophylax magnus. NCBI lineage: Eukaryota > Metazoa > Arthropoda > Insecta > Trichoptera > Limnephilidae > Hesperophylax > Hesperophylax magnus. The sequence goes on from JAIUSX010000071.1 coordinate 3,531,841, forward strand.
GGAGGAGGTATATTATAATTATTTAATAAGTCCTTAAATTCTTTGGATACAAACTGACGGCCGTTATCACAAACAATGGTGCGCGGTACGCCATGTACAAGAAAGATACTTTCTTCTAAACTCTTCACAATGCTTCGCGCGGTACCTTTGCGCAACGGGAACAGCCAGGTAAACTTTGAAAAAACATCGACACAGGATAAAATAACGGTAAAACCAGAGTAACTTCTCGGTAATGGACCTACCAAATCCAACGATAACATTTGCATTGGACGTGTAACTTTTTTTGGATGTGATGAAATACCGTTAGGTGAGGCCGTACTGATTTTGTGGGCCTTACAGACCGTACAGCGATTTACAAATTGTTTAATGTCTCTGTACATATTTGGCCAAAAATACCGTAATTGTGCTTTTTTATAAGTTTTAAAAACGCCGGGGTGACAAGATCGAATAGACTCGTGAACACTACTTAAAATGTCTAATCTTTTTTCTTGAGGAATTACTTTTTTCCACGCAGTGTCTTCACACAGTGCTAAACGAGTTTTCGTGTGACGAAATAGTTCGTTTTCCCGAATTTGGAAGTTCTGAAAACGTTGGGGAAATTCTTGACAACCCTTCCAAATATTTTGATACCACTCATCTTGAATATTTCCTGAATCTATAATGGAGATTTCGGCAAGATCCATTCGCGAAAGGACATCTGGGACTATGTGTTGAGTACCTTTACGATGGATTACGTCAAACGAGAATTGGGATAGGCGTGAACTCCAACGCGCGAGACGACCGCTGGGGTTGGACAGAGAACCTAACCATTTTAGGCTTGAGTGGTCGGTTACAACTGTAAAATGAGTTCCTTCAATGTATGGTCTAAAGTGTGTAACGGAGTCTAGTACGGCTAAAAGTTCGCGCTCAGTTATTCCATAATTACGTTCGTGAACGTTTAAGCATCTCGAAAAATAAGCTATAGGGTGCTCCTGTCCATCTATAGTTTGAATTAATACCCCCCCAATGCCTACGGAGCTTGCGTCACAGTGTATAGCGAAGGGTTTCGAAAAATCTGGACAACTTAAGACTGGGGCAGAAGTAAGTGCTTGCTTTAGTGCAATAAATGCGGATTCAGCTTCCGGTGACCATTTAAAATTACTAATTCCCTTTTTTGAACCAGTAATACTTGTTAAAGGAGCTGCAATGCTTGAAAATCCCTTGATAAACCGTCTAAAGTAACCGCACAGGCCAACAAATGCCCGAATTTGTTTAGCATTTTTCGGTATAGGAAAATCTTTAATACTATCTATCTTACTTGGATCAGTGCGAAGTCCCTGGGAATCCACCATATAGCCCAAGTATTTAAGCTCGGCTTTACAAAATTCTGACTTTTTTAAGTTAATGGTGAGACCCGCGTCTCGTAGACGTTCGTACACCCGATTTAACAAGTTTAAATGTGATTTCAAGTCTTCCGATACTAATATAAGGTCATCTAAATAGCAAAAAACATTATCATCGAAATCAGGTCCAAACAATGCATCCGCTAGTCTTTGTAATTCGCTAGGAGCATTTTTCAAACCAAACGGCATGCGAGTGAACTCAAAGAGGCCCCGCCCAGGAACAACAAATGCTGTCTTTTCACATGATTTTTTGTCCAAGGCTATTTGCCAAAATGCCTTGGAGAGGTCAATCTAGGAAACATATCTGGCACCGCCCAGTTTATCTAGGATACGCGCAATATAGGGAAGAGGGTAACTATCACGTACCGTGACGTTATTAATTTTTCGAGAATCAAGGCAGAATCTAGCTGTTCCGTCTTTTTTTGTTACAATTATTACTGGACTGGACCATGGTGAACGAGAAGGTTGAATAACCCCTAATTTTAGCATTTCATCAACTTCTGTTTCTAATTGTTTCTGCCGTGCGGGTGAAAGAGGGTAATACCGCTGTTTGATGGGTGGTCCTGTTGTAATTATTTTGTGTTTAACTAAGTGTGTTAGACCTAACCCCTTTTTTTCAAAAGAAATTGACTCGAATTTTTTAACTATTTTAGAGAGTTCCCTGTTCTCTTCAATAGTTAGGGATGAGGCTGGCCGAATAGCCCGCAACCCACTAATATTTCCTTCCGAAACAGGAAGAGTAGCTTTCGAAAACAGTTCCGGTGCGATGTGGAACTCCTTCCAAAAGTTAACTCCTAGAATAATTGAAGGCGACAATGTCGGGATGACGTAGAAAAGAATTTCCTTTGTGGATGATTTATACGTGACCGGCAATGACATTGTCCCTAAGACTGGTTGGTTTGAACCGTCCGCTGTATAAACACTAAACTTAACTTTAACTAACTTAATACCTAATTCCTTAAAAATTTTATAACTATTGCCTCCTAGACATGACAATGAAGCGCCGCTGTCTAGCATTCCACTGTAGAAATTATTTATAATATGTACATAAGTATAAGGACGGTTATCATTTTCAATAGCCATCTCCCGTGGCAGCGGGCCCACTGTTCCGGTTGATGGGGATGAAAGAAATTTATCAACTATTCGGAGCCAACTCTCCCACTCGCTTTTCCTCTGCGCCAAGGACGGCTTGTAGCAAGAGAGACTCCGACCTAGTTTTTTGACTTTTTATGAGCTTTGTCATTGATAGCTCCCACTTTAGGATTGTTAGACCTTGAATTTTTCTTCCTGCAATCTTCTATAACGTGTCCCGATAGTTTACAATATGAACAGAATGGTTTATTGTAAAACGTTCTAGAATTTTCGTGTGCAGTTTTTGTATATGTGTTAGAAGTAGAAGAAGACGGTTTATTGTATTTATAATTATTATCTCTGTTTCCAAGACTAACTTTAGTATAGTTGTTGGAATAATTGTTGTTATTTGGTTTTCTGTACTGATTTTGGCTATAACCTTGTTGTTTATGAATATTATTATTATTAAAATTAGGTGTTTGTCTAGCAGTACTATCAAATTTCTCCGGTTTATTAGTGACAGGTAAGTCTACTTTTGGTTGAGAAACGTTGAAAGATACGAAATCATCCGACAGTGATGCATAAGATTCCAAGTTGCCTGCATGAGTAGTCAATTGCTCGAATGTCGATATATCTCTTGAGACTAGTAAATTTGTATACATAGGCAATAAAGCTTTTTTTGCCAACCGCAAAAGTTCTAATTCCGGTAGTTTAGCTTCAAGCATATTGTTTAATGATTTCATTCTGAGAGTGAATTCTAGCACTGACATACCTTTAGGTTGTGTCATGTTAAATAGTTTTACCTTAAGATCTGTTTGAAGGTCGTTTGCTTCAAATTGTCTTATCAAAAGTTTTGAAAGATCGTCCCATTTCAAATCCTGAGTGTAAATAGACCTGAACCACAGGAGTGCTAAACCTTCTAAAAGATCATGAAAAACGCGTACAAGATGATCTTGGTTAAAATTTTTTGTCCTACATTTCTCCTCAATTAATAGTAAGAATTCCCTTACACTACTTTTTCCGTCATATTTCAGTTTCCAACCGTCTACGTTATTTGAGTGTGAGTCCCTATAAATAATCTTCGTTTGTTTAATTATGTGGGCTTTCTTAATGGTTGTGTCGTCTAATTCAGAATCCGATGATTCAGAATTCACTTCACTTATAGCAGGTGTTTTAATCTCTTTATTATAAGCGCGCGCCTGTAAACGTAACTCATGAGAAGTCGACGATGGATCAATATTCCTGTCTTTAAGTTCTTTAATGAGAACCTCCTTCGAAGCCCCATTGATATTTGGTATTGGTATTGGTGAAGACATGATTACGTTCTTTGATGTTCAGATAGGAAGAAAGAAGTAAAAGAAGAGAAAAATAAATATTTAATTTTTTTTGTTTATAAAACAAAAGAAACTCTTCATTGACGGCTGTAGTATCATTAGACGTAATATTAGCTCAACTTCTATTGTACAATTGTGAAAAAAAACAAAAAAAATTGTTAAAAAAAATATGCTCCACCCTAATGAGAATTGCGAAAAATGGACCACCCTATTATATTGTGAAACGTTATTAAACGTCGGCCTAATGTAATTGTCAATCAAAGATATCATTTAATTTGGGCGAAAAAAAAAAAATGACGTAGGTATGTATATAAATAATATTGAGTGTTTGTTGACTTACGAGTAATTAAAACGCATATCGATTGTAATGTGGACTTACAATTTGTATTGTAGAACGCCGACATAAATGTTTTTAATATTATGTATATTAGCGTAAAAATCTAATAATATTATAAAACGCAAATATGCCTTGATCAAACAAGTGAATGACATCGTAAAATAATCGTAAATAATTATGAATTAGACAGTTTGACATAACCTCCCATATAATCATCTTGTTTACCAATTAGTGTTGACATAAAATTTGACAGCTACAAAAGCATAGATAAATCATAGATTTCATGAAAGATGAAAGTTTACGCAAGATTTTACCATAGAATAACGCAAATTATGAATTATCGTTACAAGAATACTGAGTGTATTTGAGGTTATGAAACAATATTCAAATCACTAGACATAAGTGATACAATATTATGTCAATTAATCATGAAACATTTCACCAAAATCAGCACAACATGCAATCACCACGAGCCAAAACACGTTGAGGCGCCAATTGTTACCGGCCATATTTTATATTAAATGCCATCCAGAACTTTGCAGATTTTCTGCGCGCCAATACTCGGTCCTCGAGTAATGTTCGGGATGGGCAGAGCATGAAACTGTCGCCAAGGCATGGGCACACAAAGGATTACAGGTTCTACTGATTGTAGTGAAATGAAAGCTGTAGTTTTGTTTTTGCACATTATAAAACATGGAGAATATATTTAAGTTAACATGTTACATATTATGACTCGGCACTTACCCCCAGGGATCAATAATTGGTTTTTTAATTCTATCTAAAACTGATTAACCACTTAATTACGGGAAGTGAGCGGGGAGCTTCTATACGGCCGGCGGTGGTCTGTCCCCGACAGATCGAGCTGGCACCATCAGGGCTTTGGTCCAGGAGACGGGTCCAGCGTCTCCGACAAGGTGGCTGATAAGCGGTTCTGGAGCGTATCGGGTCTATCGTTTATGTAACATTAATGGAGCGAATCCATCCATTGAGCTGATCGGCAGATTACTTGAGCGGGTGCCGTCCGGGCTTGTGATTTTATTATCCGTTTCTTATTAAGAAAAATACGGCTTGTATCGCGCCACTTGAGGTGAATGCTTCATTTCCCGGAGTCCGCGGTATAACGATTTGCAAGGGATCGCGTATATAAACTTCAGTAGAACATTATTTGTGATCTTCACGAACACACACACGGTCATCCATTATACGGACGTTTATTTAATAGAACCTGCACCGACTTGGTTTTTGTAAAAAAGAACCGAATAACCCGCATCAGGAATACTGATGTACACTTTTTTAATACGATCGCCCATCCAGGGTAAAAATGAATTATAATCTAATTGACTGTGCGATCATTACACGGCCGCCCCGCTCTGTAACAATTCCAGAGTACCCAGCGAAAGGAAACGGAAACAAACAATAGACTGCCCGGCGGTCTATTTGTTGCCAGACCGTGCTCTCTATAATTTTAATCAAAATTAATGCTATGAATGGTACTTGTTCTGAAGAGGTGTTTTAAATAATTACTTTTAAATAAGACTTAACACCGCTTCATAACAGTGTGTTGTTTATTATTTAACGAACTGTTGGTTCGTTCAATCGGAGAAAGGACAATAATTTACTCCTCGAGCTAATTTGTTCGGCTTTGGGAACAAACAGCTCTTATCCGTAGAGTCAATTTGTTCGCTTTTCGGAACACCACATAGAAATCGTGGTCTCCCTTACCGCCATAGTTAGAAATATGAACTAAACAGTTTTAAAAAGAGAAAACACCACATACATTCACATACAGAAGTTAAACACAAAATAATTAAAATGTACACCTCTACGAAGTCAGTGACTACGAACGCAGTTTGAGTAAAATTTACGGAACTTTGTGGTTTTTTTTATTAATTGTTTTTGTATGAAACGAAAAAAAATGAGGTGACAATAATGTGTATAATGCATTTGTCTAATAAAATATATATTTTTTACACTTTAAATACTGCCAGGAACCACTGGTTAAAGTAAGTCCCTTGCATTAAATTTTATTAACAAAAATACGATATCAAATATATCAAAATACCTGTGGTGGTAAGTTTTTAGATTTTCACGGCCAAAAGCATTTTTGTTGTTTGTTTTTGGGGTGTTATGCCGTGTTGCGCTAACTCCTTCTTTAGCCGACGTTTCGGACATCGTTGCAGTGTCCATCATCGGATCTACCATCTTCGGATCTACCGGATCTGCCCTGATGATGGACACTGCAACGATGTCCGAAACGTCAGCTAAAGAAGGAGTTAGCGCAACACGGCATAACACCACAAAAACAAACAACAAAAATACCTGTGGTGGTTTTCATCCTCCTCAATCGTAAGGTGATATGATTGTGGCTAATGTTGAGTCAATACAAATATAACGATTTTTTGGTGGTTTTAAAACAAGACAGAAAAAAACAGATTTTCATATTTAGGTCAACGCTTCAGTTTCAAACTAATGAACGCGGTAAATAAACAAAGGAGTATCACACCTGTTGCTTCAGAGGAAATTTAAAAAATAATTTAACTTGGTAATTTGAAATTTTAAATGAACGCGTTTCGTGCTTCGGGGAAAACCCATGTAAAGTTAAACATTTCAGTTTTAATGAATATTAGAGTTGTTTGCGGTTCATTTGGCATTTTTTTATTATTTTATTAATATGTTAACAGTTATAAGTGAAATTATAACAATAGGCACATAATTTTTTAAACCCCTCAGGCCCCTGGCATATTTTGCCAAAAGTTCGAAGTATTGTATTGTATTTTATCGCTTTGCAATAAAATAAATTGAATATTTAACGTATCCAAAAAACAATCACTGTTTTTGATAGGTGATGAAATACGCTTTCAACTTTTATTATTAGTAATAAACGTATATTTTTTTAAATGTAAAAAAAATAATGCAAAAATAACAAAAGTTTTAAAATTGGCTCACCTTACGGTTTTTATCTAAACACTGAGGAAAAATTACTAATAAAAAAACACACTTGTATTAGACAAACTTATTTTAAACGTTCACCTCACTCACTATATGTGGTTTCAAATAAAAATAATTAAAAAAATTCACAAGATTTAATTTTTGTTCCTTATATTTCAGTTGGAACCTTTGGTTTCATAACGGTGTACATTTTAATTTTTGCTTGGTATCTTTTCTTTCTAACGCCGCCGTTTAGTTCATGTTTCATACACTTTACTCAATTTTGTCTGTCAGTGATTGTAGCTCTAGTTTAATGAACTCGAATTTGTCTTGCATTTAAGAAAATTGCAACTGATTGTATCAAGAATTATCATGCAATTTAATGATTAGTATAATCAATATTCCAAATATTTTTTTTTCTAAGGTCCCACCTTTATTTACCGCGTTCCTGACGGCCGGCGTGGTCTAGTGGTATACGCTTTTGACTACAGATCCGAAGGTCGCGGGTTCGAACCCGGCGTGCGCAAATAAATTTTATTTGATTAATTTGTGTTATTTCACAATTAATTAATTAAAAATAATACATAGTATATTTGCGGCACGTTCCAGAGTGGAAGATACTCTCAGTATCGCCCTGGTGTAAGACCACCATTCAGAATTGAAACGTTGCTTGAAATGGCTTTAGCCGTGTTTGGTGACCAGATCTGAATAGCCAGGTACTTCCCCACCTTCCTCTTCCCCATCTCCCTCCCCTCCCCAATACCCTCAGCTTCACAACATACCCCAATTGGGGATGCCATAGTCTCACTGGCTCCAGACGGGAGCAGTTGGGACTCTTGTGCGGTATTACTGTAAAAAAAAAAAAAAAAAAAAACCTAAGTTTATTTGACTTTTTTTATAAATGGATATCAATTACGCCCGTCGCTATTAAACCGCTACGAGAAAAGCGTAGTAAACAAGAATCCACCCCACGGCAGTAATACCCAAAACCTTCGGTCGATTAGGTTGATTATGGTCGTAATATTATTCAAGTCATCATAAGCCTTTCTTTATTTAATGTAGCTACGAGCGTAATGCGATTTTTCGGGTCCCTAAGTGCCCGACCCACCGACCCGCTGACCCGCGACCTTAAATACACATAATGAGATTACAGCACGAACATAGTAACATTCTTTGGTCGATTGTGTGACGCTGAACGTAACGTGGCTGCCAGCTGACAGTGTCAAGTTTATCAAGGGTGCAAAGCATTTATCTGCTGACTGATGCGGAACCCAGTCAAGTTTCAATTCTTATCAAGTCTATATAATAGTTATTTTTTTAAATTATGAATCATCGCTGTTTATAATGACCACAATATCTTTGTTTTATTCTTGTCGTTTTGTGTAATTTATTACGCGACTCGGGTAATAAATTTTGTAACCTGATTAAAATCACGCTTAAAATGCTGAGGGTCTTTGTTCAAATATTAATGCAGGGTTCGGCGCGGGAACTTCCTTATTTTAAAAATAAATCTTTCTAAAAAATGTATTGCAAAATATTAACAAACAAAACTTTAAATATACTTCTATGTAAAGAAAAAATAATAAAAATGAAATATCAAATACTTTTTGTTTTATGATGTTTTAAAATGTGAGGTTCCCGCGCAGCACCGTGTATTATGAATGCAGTTTTCTGTGAGGTCTTCTGATGATGGTTTAGGGAGTTTCAATCTTTTTGGATGCTTTTTATTAAAAAAAACCCTTCATATTATTTGATGCTCTTCTGGTATTTCAAACATGAGATTTATTCTGTAAATGTTTTCTAAAAAGGAAAATCCCCTGGCTCAGCGCACATATCAAAATATTTATTCATTTCAGTTATTGTTTTCATTTTTATTTCATTTTAATTTAATTTTAAATACATAAACGGCTATACTGCCTTTTATAAATAAACATATAACAGAGTACGAAAGTAAGAAAAATAATATCATTACATAATAATATTTTTAAACTTAAAAAAAACATACAATTATTTTGTGTATCACAACCAAAAATAACAAAAAAAGAACAATGAGAAATATCATCATTTCATTTCAACATGTCCATATTGCGTATATAAAGTTACATTATGGAAAAATAATTTTTGAGTGCATGTTTATATTGCGCTAATTTTAAGAAATAAATGTCGCCGATGTTAGCATGTTCATTTCCCAAAATGTGTAATCGAACAACATGTTAGTTTAAAGTTTTTCTTTTGTACAAATAAATTATATTATTATTTGTAAAAAAATTCAATTTTATTCTCGTGTGTATTACGCGCGACAATTGTCGCCTTCTGAACGTTTGTAATGTCAATATTATATTGTCAGTTTGATAATGCCTTCAGAACGCGATACTGCTAACACGCGTAATAATAACTACACGACAGAATTTGTTAAATAAACTGTTTTCACAAATTAAAAAATATTGTTATTGAATAAGTAAGAGAATTTTTTTCATTGAAACGGTGGCATATCGGAATTTTCGATTTATTTGTGATTCATAATCTTATATTTCTTAATAATTTACAAAAGCAGTCCAAAAACGTAGTAGTTAAATTTTTATTTAATTCTTAATTTTATTGCATTCTTTTATTATGCATGTAAAGAAAATCCAAAGTGTGCCCAAAATTTTAAAATTAATAGTTACGTATCATTTTAAAAAAAATGCCGATGTCTTATTCAAATATTTAATTAAATGTTTATTTTTTATAAATATGTCATCAATAGTTTTAAATATTTAGACATTGCATAATTATTTTTAACATTTTTTATTCATAACATATTTAGTAAAAAAAAACTTTTTATCTTGCAAAATTCATATGATTGATTTCTCAATTTGTTTTAACCTTTCAAAATTTTCATACTTTATCAATAATTAAAATTACCGATAGATTATATAATAGTTCCTAAATAAAATAAAATAAATAAATATGAAATTTTTTTGTGAACAAAAATCTCTATACAACATCACTACGAACTTTGTTTCCTATCAGTTCTTTTTTACATCGCACGCACGATAGTCCATTCAATTTCGCGCCATCAGTGAAAGTTTATCGTTGCGGCAATTCTGCAAACTAAACGCCGCCCATGTGCACGATTGGGACGGGTGGGAGTTTCGGGTGGTGGAGTTTAGCTTAGGCGCCGTGTTACTGAAACCCCGAGAACAACTAGCTGAATTATGACTAGCAACGACATCTGTTATATTATACATGAAACTATGCTGCATTTAGCGGTGACATAAACCACAGTTTGTAAAAGAGGCAAGAATAATGCACAAAAATTTAACAGATGGCAGTAACTAATAAAATAATTTTATTAAATAAATAATACATATAATAAAGAAGAATTTGAATTTACATATATTTTACCATAGTTTTTTTTTATACCTTTTATTATTTTAATTATTCCGTCTTTATCTGTTATATTTTATTTGAATTTTTTGTGCATTTAGCGGTGGCACAAACCACATTTTTGTAAAATCATCAAGAATATTGCACGAAAATGCAACACATAGCGGTAACTGATAAGATAATTTTATTAGACAAAAAGTAAAATAAATAATTTGAATAGTTATATTTTACTATCGTGTTTTTTGTTTACTTTCCACTAACTGTTACATTTTAATTGAATATTGTGCATTTAGCGGTGACACAAACCACATATTTGTAAAATCGGCAAGAACAATGCACGTAAATGCAACAGATGGCGGTAACTGATAAAATAATTTTATTAGGGGGCGACAGGATTTGAATATATATATTTTACGAGCGTATTTTTTAACTTGTAATTATTTTAATAATTTTTTCTTTATTACGAAGAAATAGTTTGAAATTTAAAAAATAAACGTTTAAATTTGTCAAAATTCCAGTCAGTTTTCGTGTTATTTTTTAAACTCCCCGCTAGATGGCACACTTAGGTAAAATTTTCGATGCCGCTTCTTCGGCGATGCAGTTTTAAAGTTGCAAAAATAAATATCCGTTAGATGGCAGTAACCGTTTAATTTTCTTCCTTACCGCAATCGGATTGTTTTGGTACAAAATGCTGTATCTGTGTTCAAACTTCGTTTTTAAATATAAAAATTGGGTGTAACTATGTCAACCATGTTGCACCTGCATTTTAAAAAACCGTTTTAACAATCTTCGACACAACATTACTCTAATATTATGGCTAACTTCTCTGGTGCAGTTTTCAAATTGCATTACAACTTTTTTCGCTAGATGGCAGTAACTGTTTTAATTTTCGGTACTCTCTAACAATTATTATTATGGTGATGCACATCTTTTCAACCTGAATTTAAACTAAGTTAATGAATGATATATTTTTATTTTGTTTCAAACCACTTTATTGAGTTGTAAAGGTCGACAGGCTTCAGTTGCACTCAACCTTCTTCAGGACAATGGAAATATAACTAACTAACCATCACGCCGTTTCTCCGCAGGGGTAGGTAGAGAGGACGGACCGATAAAAAACTCGGTCTTGGCACACACTTCTTGTTTCATTCACATTCATACATCGTCCCATACATACTCTTCTATTATTCTGACTCTTGACATGGCCCGACTCGAGTATCTGATTCACTTGATCGTTCCATGTCTTCCTCGGGCGTCTCCGACTTACCATTCCCATTTGCATCATATATTCTCCTTACACTCCTTTCGTCGCTCATTCACTCTACATGCCTAAACCATCCAAGCGTCCATTTCTTAATCTTACTCATTACGCTTCAATCAGCCTTGCACTCTTTGCGGATCCCCACATTTCTCACACGATCATACATGGTTTTACCACACATATGCCTAAGTGATCTCGTTTCAACAACATTCAGTCTACTTTCATCCTACCTTTGCCAGTTCCATGCCTCACTTCCAAGCATCAGGGTAGGTACCAGCACTCCATTGTGGAAATAAAAACTAAATTAAATACGGATGACAATTACAAGGTAAACAAATAGAAAAGAGAAAGCATGTGCGAGAGGGAGAGAGCATCAAGAGATATAACTCAATAAAGCGGTTTAAAACAAAAAAAACATTTATATAATGTCAAGCCACAAAGTGTTTGCTTTCTTCAATAACAAAATTAATGTTTCAAAGACGGCAGTGATAGGCTTTGTGGTTTGCAATCAAACTTCTAAAAAGTTGTATACCTTATTCTGAGACAATACGCAGTTTAACTGCAATATGACTTTAACATCCTACACCATTTATGGTACTGTGTTCTTACTTAAGCCAAATACACCATTCCATGATGCTGCATTAAAATTATATATTCCGCCAGATGGCGCTTTACGCTCTGCGACTCGACACCATGAGAGCTCTGAGGATTCAATTTTAAAACTGCATTAAAGCATTAGTCGGCAAGCCGGCATAGTCCAGTGGTAACGCATTGGACTGCCATTCCGAAGGTCGCGGGTTCGAACCCGGCGTGCGCAAATAAATTTTATTTGATTAATTTGTGTTATTTCACAATTAATTAATTAAAATAATATATAGTATATTTGCGGCACGTTCCAGAGTGGAAGATACTACCAGTATCGCCCTGGTGTAACACCACCATTCAGAATTGAAACGTTGCTCCAAATGGCTTTAGCCGTGTTTAGTGACTAGATCTGAATAGCCAGGTACTTCCCCACCTTCCTCTTTCCCTTCCCCACTTACCTTCAGCCTCACAACATCCCCCAATTGGGGATGCCATAGTCTCACTGGCTCCAGACGGGAGCAGTTGGGACTCTTGTGAGGTATTCACTATAAAAAAAAAAAATTATACGTCTGCTAGATGGCAGTGGTCTACTTCTTAGATAAAGTTTCCGTCAGATAGCAATTTAAACATTTTAATCAGATTTAATATTTTAAATTATTATTATGTGGGGGTGCAGTTTACAAGCTGAATTGAAAATAAAATGTCACATAATACAATTCTTCCACATGGATTTTGTAAATAAAAAAACTATTAGGTATATGAAATGGTTGTAAATTCCCATTTGGGCGTAGAATATATAAATTAACTAGTTGATCTCCCGCAATGCTTCGCTATTGATAATTTCTTTCTCGGGCGCCTCAGACTTCTTCCACCATTCACTACTGTATACCACAATGCTACTGTTAAAAAACTACATTACATCGACTTTAATTCGACTCCGTATCTCATTACGGTGCTGAGATATTGCGTTAAGTATTATTCGGGCGTCCCCGACTACTTCTACCATTTAAACATCTCTAAACGCTCCTGGCACTAATAACAAAATACTTTGAAATTATAAGCGATATCGGTCGACTACTTTTAGAGTTTCGCTATCACAAACATACACAGGCTGAATTTTTATATATAAGATTAGAAACCTGTTAAATTTAAATCAACCATTGTAATGCATTTTATAATACAAGACGTTGTCCTGCCACAGACCGCCTTCTACGTAGGGAAGTTAAAATTTGTTGTATGTATATTTGGATGAGAAATCTAAAAAAAAAAAAAATTGGTTTAAAACTTTTCTATATTTCAAGTTGGAACCAACCATACACATTCACAAAATTTCATTGAAATTGGTTATGCGGCCTCGGAGATTAGAGTGTACGAACACAGTCACACATGATTTTATAAATTAAGATAAATATTAACATTGAAATTTCAGGATTTGTTCAAATTCTGTGAAACGTGTTTTGAATCAAACTTCGCAAATGTTACCTATTATGCCTGTACAATATTATCGATTTACTTTTTACCTGCATTAGGGCATAGATAGGTGGGATGGTTAACCAATATTAATAATTGTATTAATTAATAATATTAGGGATTTGTACAGCAGCCACAACGAACCATATTTTTAGGCTGTGCCATGTTACGCGGGCCGCAACATAGTATACCATAATCATTCAATCAACTCCTTCCTTAACGCCTCCTCTCCAGGTGGGAGGACGGGAATTTAGTAAATAAAAAACAAGAACTCATCTTTCCTCATCATACATTTTATTCGTGAAGTTAAATGCCAAAAATAATAATGAGTTATACATATGTCAATATAAGGATTTTTTTAATGTAAAATATATAAACCCAGAAATAAAGTGAAATTTTTTATGTTTTTCATTAATATATACCCCAGTTATCAATAAGGCTTTCAGTGCTGAAATTTGCAGAGTTCCCACCGCAAAACAGGACGGTCTTGTTCAAAACGGGATATATGGTTCTGGTCACTACCTCATAATAATAATATTTGGCTAATTTATATAGCGCCGTTTTCGTGAGAAATCACCTCAAGGGCGCTGTACAAATATATTTCTTAAATAGTTAATACTAGAACTACTCTCACTTAAAACTAGTGACTTACAACAAAGGCCTATAACTACTGTCTTACGACTAAGGCCTTCAAGGCCTCATAATGTAATAAAGTTAAAAAAATAATTAAAAACCGCAAACAAAAGTGAGTATTTCAAATTTTGAATAATTTTAGATGTTTGTACATAGAAGCTTTCTTAGACCAATGAAATATTTATTATTTTTTATATATATCAAGCTGTACAAAAGGCTTTTTTCATCTGAACCTTGTGGTGTAATACAGACAGGGGCCGCAATATAACTCCATGGCATCAGACTGATTTTAATTTCATTTCAAATCACAATCTTCTTAGTGATATAAGTCACTTCCTATTTTAGATTTTATTATCCGATTTTAGGCCTGGTGCACTCTACGAATGAAGGATGTTATCCTGTACAGGATTATTGGGAAAGTTTGATTTTTGATATAACAATTATTAATTTTGATTTATTTATAAAGTCATTTAATGGATAAGTACATATTTATATAATATCATCAACTGCTTCAGCGACTGAACAAATATCTAACATTCAGAGACATCCCTGGCCAGTGCACCCAACCATATAACAAGCTAGAGATCCTACAATTATTATAATAAAATGGATACACAATAAGTATTAAATAATCCAAAATGGAGTCAAGGTTTTTGTTGCTGATTAACCTTTGGAAAATCATAACCTTTTTGAGTTATATATTAACCTTCATAAAAAATTAACTCTAAAGTGTTTCAAGTACAAGCGACGCTGTTAAAAATTTGATGCACTTTCTCATGGCATAAAAAAGTCCAGCTAGGGCAAAAACCAATGCCAGCAGCGCATGAACTGTTTGTCGGTACGAAAAAATTATTGTCACTGGTGCACAAACGGTTTGCCAGAGGTTAAGTCATCGACATTTAAAAAGCAAATCCTCCAATATTTTCTTTAATTCTTTTTCAATTGTTAAATTCATTAATTTACAAAATATCTCTGCTTTTTTTTTCATATCAACATCCAGATTATTCTTGAATCCAACCATTTTCCACACATTTTTTTGTTGATTCCCCTTAGTAGCCACCACTTCGGCCATGTTATAGGCCATTTGTGCATTAGGCAAAAATTTTAATTCAGTAAAATAGCTCTCGTCTAAGAGACGGCACCATTTCCAAGAAACTTGCCCATGTATTTGATCTTCATGCATTTTATGGAAATGGACGTTGTCCAATCCGTAGTAATGATTAAAAAAAATTGAGAGCAATTTTAAAGAGGCTGATTCTTCAGTAGCAACTAGATTATTAGTGATTGGAGCACTATTATATTCAATAAGGCTAAAATAAAGGCGCACAAGAGGAAGTCCATGAAATTGAATAAATAATAAAAGGCTATATAACATGTAACGAACATTACTCTCTAACATGTTGGAATAGTTTACACACATGGTGTACTGTAGTATTATGGCATGAAGAGTTATTTTTATATTAGGAAGTCGAAGATCAAGCCCCCTCTTAACGTCATCCAGAGATTTGAGATGGGGTGCACATGTCCAGATTTTAATAGAAAGTTCAAAGAGTTGTTTATACATTTTGCCAAATCTCTCTTTCAGGAATGTTTGGACGGAGAAGATTTGTTTGGATATAAGTCTTAATGTTACTAGAGCTGAGAGACCCAAGTAACACTTCAACGCAATTACCTGAAAATTATTTTTTTCTGTAATAGAAAGTGTGGTTTTGGCGTATGAATAAAATGAACATATTACAGATTTTTCTTTTTCTTCTAGTTCTGTTTCCTGTTCTTTAGCATTATATTCGGAAGATTTGTAAATGTAATAACTGTTCAACATACTGGGAGTTAGTTCAGGGAGTCTAACATTTCGCACAGGAATCAAAGTTCGTCTTATTTTTGATGGGTATGTAATTCCGTCAAAATTCGTCAATCCAAATAAATCTTCAAATATGGATTTATCTTTTTTTGGGCTTGAAGGAGTAAGTAGGGCCATTTGACATACCAATTCCGCAGGGTTGATTGAACCCATTTCAAATCCCATGTACCATCTGAGGTACATTCTCATTATCAAGTGTTCTTCATATGGTGACGGTTTCTTCAGATAATTCGTTTCTAAGAAAGTTTCTGCAAGTATTGTATCAGACCAGAATCTAATCGGAGTATTGCCTTCCTTCGCGTCTGCTGCAGTCTTGTGTCCGTTTACGGGTGAATCCTCTTCTGTGTCTAATGTCATGTTTGAATCAGAAGACTGTGGGTGTGGAGGAGAAATCGTATTTATATGGGGATTCATGACCAGAATAAGTACCAATAGTACACACGTATTCAGGCTATTATTTACGAGTTATAAATCCCTGTTGTCTTTATTATCACTACTTTTGGCACCGAACAATAATATTTATAATATCTGTCAGTTACTTTAAGACATAAATATACCACTCTCCTTTAAGATGTCAGATGTCACCATAGATGTCACATATTAAATTGACATAGACAATATCGACCAGTGTTGCCAACTCGATTTTCAAAATAAAGCCAGACGTCACCTAAAAGAAACTAAAATTAGCCCTTAAATATTCTCTTAAATTGTTATTTTTCGTTGATGAGATTGTTATAATAATAATAAGAAGAATTTATTCCAGAGTGTATGCAGGGGTAGTGCAATGGAATACATTCCATATTTGAAATAATATACATAATTAGAGTAAGAAAAAAAATAATACATAGGTGATTCCGATAGGCACAAAAAAGCGGAAACTAAGTGAAAAAAGATAAAATATAAACACAAAAATGAGTGTAAGCAGCCGTTTATGGAGGATATTTTCATTTATTTATATAGGATATTTGACATCTCCCGTCTCCAGAGGGCCATCAGAAGGGACTCCATCCAAGCAACCATGGCAGTGATGATTTTATTACTTGTTTGGCATAGTCTGCGCCATAAGCTGATATGTGATGGCGGGGAAGCGCTCTGAAAGAGTGTACTCGTCCTTCCAGGAACATTTCCGTGGCGCTGCAGTATCTCGGTAGGCGGAATAGTTGGTGATAAACATTATTGTAAGCGACTTTTAGCTTATGCCATTGGGATGTAGTGTAATCCACCCACAGTTCTGACGTGTATAGTGAAATGCAAAATGCGTTGAAAAGTATATTTTTCAAGTTTGAACTGCAAAAGTGAAAAGGCCTTTACAACATACCTGCTCTAACGGATATCGCTCTTCTTTGCCTTTCCATATCCTCGATGTCTTTCATGTCTTCTGTGATAATATGTCCCAGGTATTTGACGCTACGACTAGTATCCATTTTCCATTCACCCTTAGGTATTTACAATGGCTGGAATTCATGCTGGCTTATTTTCTAGAATATTAACATAATAGGGGGCAAACCTACCATTCGACAGTGAAACCACATAGGACTCAAGGGAGACTGAAGACTGACCCTGCAGCCAGCAGTCAGTGGCCGACAGCCTACCGCTCCGCAGAAACTCCTCAGCTCCACACCTGGATGGATTTCGAAAAGAGACTACTTCAAAAATATTATGCATAAATTTCATAAAGATAAAAGTTTATTTGAGGGCGTTTTCCGGCATGCTTTTATTTGAGTGAGCAGGTATACTAGCTATATATATACAGCAGCCTAGCTGCTCTGCCCTTTAAAAATTTCGGCTTTATATACACGCCAGAACGAGCCGAAAAGATGCCTTAAAAAAAAACTATTTGAACTAGCGGAAGGCGCCCTATCCTAATCGCTGATTTTTCAGTAAAAAAAACTTTATTTTCTCGAAACCACTTGTTTCTTGTTCGTTGATTTCTTCTCCGGAACTACTGAACTGATAAATTCGAAATTTGAACTACATATTTGCCACATGCATGGCTACTGCTGGAACTAGAATTATTCGAAAATTTTGAATTCAAAGTAATTTTTAAAATCAAAGTATCACTCAAAATATGCATATTTTTTGAGATTTTTTTTAACAGCTTGGTAAAATATATAAATTCATGATTCTCGTTCAGACAGTAGCTACAACCATATTAAACTCAAATCTTTTTGGTTTTTGTGTTTTAGCTACCCAGAAATAATATCAACAAATCTGATTTAGCTTTTTTCGATGGGAAAAATAAATTATGTAAAATAAATAAAGTAATGATGTTCATACATTTCAAGAGATATTGTATGAAACCCAAAAAGATGTACTTCAATATCATTTATAGCAACCATACAAAAAAAATATCAAACATACGTACTTAATTTTTCAGCCGTCTAACGTGGGATAAAGACGATTATTAGAACTAAGTATAAAGATTTTTTAAGTATTAATTAAGTACCTAGTTACAATTAACGTAGATTAATATTAATCCCACTACCGTGTTTTATTATAATAAATGTTTATATTTCTTAATTACATTAGCTTCCTTTTTGTTGTTCCTTCCTCAAGCATAACATTAAACATAGTATTAGAACTCTTCAACTAGAGTTATACCACGTTTTATATAAAAACAGAGCTAAGAAGCTAAGCCACTCTTTTGGAACTGACGGCCTCAATTTAGAGCTAAATCTAACTCTAAAGGAGCTGAGTTGGCAACACTGGTATCGACATCGTTATAGGGTTGCCAATGCATATGTTTTAAAATACCCACAATAGAAGTTCGAAATCCCCTAGTTGGGGAGAACAATTTAACAATTCCCCGGAATTTACCAACAAGCTCTTTCCCTTCCATCCACCTCCAAAATGAAACAAAGGTAAACTTTTACCTACTACTACCATATTTTGAGCATTAAAAAAACGAACCTTTGATTCAACTTAATGGCCATATGAAACGACTATTTCAGAATGCGGATAGGGAAAATATTATATTTCTTTCTATCGCCCTGACCTTTAGTATCACCGTTCATGACCCTGACAAGATAAACCGAATGATACCATTACTAAAAATTCCTGATAACTTCCAGATTCGTCCGTCGATTATTTCGTAAAATCGCTTTGCATAATAGTGTGTCAACGCAACCAAATGTTCTAAAGTTTCGATATATTTTCGATATTCGTCACCTTGAATCGTAGGTAACTTTGCGTTGTCGATTTTCCCTCAATTCTCTTTCAGCATGTCATAAAACGATACATTTCTGTCATTTTATTTTAGTTATCAGTTTGGTTTAGGAAACTAAATTCAGTACGATTTGGAATTTATTTTCATGTTAACGGTGTGGTCGTTGATTGGATTTTAGCTGATTTTGTTATTTTATTTTACTTTTAATAGTAGATATTGGTATGTGCTATCATTCTACCCACATACTCACCAAATGTTTACCATTACGTATTCGCAAATACATGCAAACAAGACATGCACTCATTATTGAGCTAATACTTCATTGTGAGAAATCAAATTTGAGATTTATTTGTGTAGGATTCGAAGTTTGAATTCGAGACCATTGTTTCTGTAATTTGGAAATTCTAGCATACTTTCTTTGGAAGCCACTATTTTGTAATCTCTTCATTTTAGGTGCTCGCATTTCGGGGAATAATATATCATACATTTCGATGGATTTTATGCGTAATTATATTCTTTATTTTACGTAAATAAATTGTAGAAATCGAAAAAAAAATATTTACCCAAATATGATTTTTTGCTCATATATAAAAAAATTAAAACGCCTATTAAATGTGCCTTTGATGGTTCAGAAAGGTAAAAAATACTTAAATATATATAATTTTCGATAATTCAAAACATATACAAAATTCTGCTTTTACTCCTTCATATAATCGGGGCCTCTTCAAGACCCGCACTAATAAATCCTTTTTTACAGCCCCTACCTTAACCCGCCTAATCACACTGCCCAACCGGGTGGCGATGTAGCTCCCCTGCATTTACACTATACACACAAGAACGCTCTTGTGAGGTGTCACATAAATAAATACAAAAATAGGTTTTGAACAACAAAATTGACTTCAACTTGAACACATGGAACTAATACAGCTTTGCCGAATTAACTTAAATTTTATTATTATTTTCATATTTTCACTTTGTAATCCACGCTTTACGTAATCAAGAACATTTTATTTGCTAGGATTTAACGAAATCATTCCACAAACTAAACCTGTCAACGTCTTTTGCTATCTTGAAAAACGACTTGGTAGTGTTTTTGTTGCTGCCCTCCTATACGAATTGGTGAAAAAAACGGAAAAATACGATAATATTACAAACTTATTACAAAAAAATAAATGTATGTTTTTTAATAATAATGTGAAATAATTATGTTTATTGCCAGAAACAGACATAAAGGTTATTTTTTTTCGAAGAAAATTTCTTCTAAAAGCTTATAACTTTATGATGGCATTATTTATTTTATTAAAAACAAATAACTTTGTTCATCACATTATTATTTACAACCTCTACAACTCTACATGTTTCATGAACGAAGTTCACCTCATCAGTAAGTATACTCGTGATGAGGTGAACTTCGTTCATGAAACATGTAGAGAATGTATATAATAAAGTAATGAAAACAAAGTTATTAGTGTTTTAATAAAATAAAGGTTTCTATTGGTCAGAGCCCAACTTCCGCTTAGGCCCGAGAGATCCCGGCCTAGAAACTCATCCTCGGGGTAGGGTTCCCCGACCAGGAACCGATTTTTTAAAATATTTACTCCACACGGAGGCCCCGATGGGAAATAAGTTAATTAAGGCATAATATTCATCTTTGGGGATGCTGTGAAAATGGTACACATTGAGGACACAGGACTCGGAAAATAATATACCAAACTTTTATAGGTGTCCATTGTCGGAGGAGACCCCGGGTAGGTCCCACAATGATACGCACTGGGGACACAGGTCATTTACAGGTGTAAGTGGAAAATGTTGCTTGTGGGATGATGGAGGACTTAGCTAGCAGTCGTGATGTCTGGGTGGGAATGCGACGCATTTGCCGATATATTTAGCTGATATGTTTTAAGGTTTTCCGTTTTAAACAATACTAAAATATTTCCGTTTAAGAAAATACTAAAGAATTTTCGTCTAAATATTGTTGGACTACCGACTCTCCGAAAAATACCCACATCACATATCTGCCCCAAGGGGATACCATGGTAAAATTTCCCCCTCGGCGCTTTTCCGTGACTTTTTGAGAGTTGAAACTAATTTTCCACTCCCTTTGCTCTCGTCACGTAGCTACTCCAGTTGAGGATGTTATAGTTCCGCAGAGCTCCGAGATTATTTAGAAATGGGCTAATGTGCGGCAATGATTTTCGAAATATTTTTTTGTATGTAAAAGAAAAATAAATCCAAAAGCAAAATAATATTTTGGGCCACTTCACGGCTTAAAACGGCCCTGTTCTTAACACCGAGCACCGCCGGGTACATATCAGCTTATATGAAAATATATTTCTAGTTTATTCTGACTACTTCTTTGTTGCTTCCTTGTAAGCTCTATAAAAAAATAAGCTGCTTGGGTGCTGGCGACGCCCTTGGCACTATGATTACCCACCACTTTGTTGATAATTTGTACCTCTCCAATTTATTATTTGAATATATCAGATTTATAATATTATGGTTTGCATGACGGAATTATTTTTTTCTTACGACAGTTGTAAAGCAGCTACCCCGAAATAATCTTTATAAAATATGTTTAGCACTTTGTCATTTTAGCTAAGAGTGGTAGATACTTTCAGCATCGTCTCGGTGAAAGACTACCATTCAGATTCAAACGTTGCTCGAAATGGCATTAGATTAGTTTGGTCGTTTCGTGATTAGATTTAAATAACCAGGTATGATAGAATAAAGAAGAAAACTAGATGTGCCTTTTATACAAATTTGAATGGAAACAAATGTTGCATTTAGATCAATAGCTTAGCGTTCCACCTCACTCACACTCGCTTGACATCGTAGATCTCCATCCCATTTGAATTTCTTAAAAACTTTTTGTATTGGAAATAAAAACCTCGACTATGCAAATATTTGAATTGCTAAACACGCCCACAATACACTTCTTGTATTTTTCTTTAATCTATGGCCAGGTACTAACCAACCTTCCCTAACTCCATCCCTTTCCCACTCTCGTCAGCCTAGCAACGTACCCTATATTGTGTACAGAGATGTGCAAAATGTGTACCCAAAACCATTTGAAATGCAAAATGGAAATGGGTCAAAACTTTTCCATTTGAAAATGCAAAATGCAAAATGGTTTTTAGAAAAGCATTTCAAATGCAAAATGCAAAATACCTATTTTCAAAATGCATTGAAAATGCAAAATGGTTTCTCAGGTCACACAATCAAAATAATTATAGAATTTTTAAACAATTTTGTCATTTAATAATGGACATCAATGTAGAACAAACATATTACATGATGGTAAATCCAAAAACACCACGACTACGGATTATGAAACCACAAAAAGTTTGCGCGGGACTAATGTTGCCAACGTAAAAACGTAGAAACTGCTATCTAACATTTAATATTACAGCGTCATGGCCCCATGTTCAGTATTTGAATCAGTATTTTTCGTAATGGTATCACTCAATTGCCAGGGCTCCTACCAGGGAGCAACTTGACAAATGTAAATTATCTCTCATAGCGAGGTTTAGGACCGACTGATATTTGGGGCTTAAAATAAAAAAAAAGATGAGTGGAGATAGTAGGAAGAACGTTACAAAAAAGCATTTAAAATGGAAAATGCATTGAGAAAAGCATTTAAAATGCAAAATGCAAAATGGTTTTTAGAAAAGCATTTAAAATGCAAAATGGAAAATACCCATTTTGCATTTTGCATTTCCATTTGAAATGGATTTATTTGAAATAAAGCACATCTCTAATTGTGTACCGTACTGGCTTCGGGCAGTCGGGCCTCAATAAAAATAATGTTCAAAATCAATGTGGTAAAAAAGGCGTCAAATAATTCATTAAAATTATCAATCGTTAAGCGTTATCAGTTTTTTTTTTCATAAATGTAGATAAAGATAACACTTCTCGGGATTGTCGGTTCGGTGGTTTTATTGAACACTACAAAATTTGCACAAGTGATCCTCTTTTATGTATCTTTCTATGCTTTATCCCTTCTTCTTTTTTCTATACTTTGTCCCTTGGTCTGTTCCGTCGACCCACATTGGTAGTGGACGTCGCGACGGGATATTATGTAGTTTTCCGACGCCTGGCGCGCTGTTTTAATATGTTTATTATTGGGTTGCGTCAATCAAACATCATATCCGCACCCACCATTTGTGGCGCACATTGGTAATGTTGTTTGAGTTATCCATGGACTCGGGGTAAAATCAACGTTGAAAAGTTACTTATTCATTTACCGACTTCGGTGATGTTTGTGGACCTCTTCCAAGAAATTCAATGGCTTGCTGCGTAGTCCGCTTAACCACCCCATTGGGCGGGGTTGTATGCGGATTAAGGAAGGGTCTTTGATAATGTGAATTTTGAAGAGTGGGTTTCCTTGTGAGAGCCCTGAACGCGTAACCATCTGTTACTTATACCAGGGCGGGTAAGCGGTGGATAACCAACCTCCAGTGATATTAATTAACGTATTACTAAAATCTCCGATGTTCCTAAATGTATATGTCGGGAAAAAACTAATTTATCCTCTAGAATTTTTGTCTTGTAATTTTATAGTTATAAATTATTCAAACTGGTTTACGTAAAATATTTTAATAGTAAGGTACTGTTTTATAGTTTTAATAACTTACACCCGTGGGTATCGGTCTGAGAAAAAGTATTATGGTTAAGAATTCGTCGGAACTAATTAAAATGTGAGCCTCGAGCAGATACCCGTTGTTAGTCTTGTGTCGCCTTAAGGTTTTCGTTTTCCTTCCTCCTACAGTCTCTAAAAGCAAGTGTCATCTCTTTCTATCCTATAAAAGATGCAGAGCATTTTCTAAGATGGCCCATAAATAATATAATAAGATCGTAGATACCTATAAACGATGCACAACTATTTCCAGTGCGACTGTTAACCAATCAATTAGGAATATATTCATGTGGTTAAATGTGTGTAGGCGAGTAGTATAGAAACAACCAATTAATAAGCAGCCAGGGTTTTATAAGTGGGATCAATGAAATAATCTAGGTACAAGGTTGGGACATACCTACTGGTTCGTGGTTCGTCTCTTCCTAACGTCAAGTTGATAGCAAACATCGCTTTCATGTTAATCTATTGGAATAATAATATATATACCCTCCTCGAAAGTATTAATAATACTTAACCATTTATTCTCATCAGGAAAACTTTTGACTTTAAATATATACATGTTTTTAATAATAATTTTATTAGTACAGCTCCTGAAAACTTTTGACTTTAAATATATACATGTTTTTAATAATAATTTTATTAGTACAGCTCCTGAAAACTTTTGACTTTAAATATATACATGTTTTTAATAATAATTTTATTAGTACAGCTCCTGAAAACTTTTGACTTTAAATATATACATGTTTTTAATAATAATTTTATTAGTACAGCGCCTGAATGACAAATTATTTGAACTTTGTTTTTTTGAAGATTTTATATTTCTCTGAATTCCACTATCAATTTTACACCACTCACTATTTAATGAAAAACTATAAATATGTTTCAAAACCAATGGTTTCCTTTGCCAGGATATAGAGTATACTAATAACTTGTACATAATATATAAGAACATATAAATAAGTACGTAGGTATAGACGAAAATATTACAATAAGCGGTGATTTATTAATTTACTTATTCCCTTAAATAGCATATAGTTTACTAGTGAATTCCTGTGTCGAGATATGCATCTTTACAATTATAGTAAATAATGATAAAAAACACACGAAAACATAATACAATATCGAAAATTTTTACAAAAATAAACAATACAATTTTTCAAACTAAAATTACATCTGAGCAGTACGTTTAAAATAATTTAAAAAAATTCCATCCATGAACCCGTAGATTATAAAGTACGTCAGACGAACCTTAAATGTCACATTTGAGGGTAAAATGACATCAGAAAGTAGGGTAACAAATATATGAAGAAAATTAAATCAGATAGTAATCGGAATTTTTAAAAAAATAATTTATTTCATAAACTAATTACAGAATATATAATTTATCATTAGTAAGTTATATAACTATATGTAAGTTAGTAACAATGACATTGTTGAAAGAATAATGTTACAATAATAGAGCAGTTTCTAATAGAAAAAGTAAAAATGTATGTACGAGTGTTATATAGAAATGGCATAATATACTATATTTTAACTTGTGCATAACCTGCCTTACTAGGCGAACGTGTATTGAGGTTAAAAATAATTAATTACTTCATATATGTTCCCGATTAGGTAAATTATTACTTTGCGGTCACGGTTAGGGTCGGTGTTGACATCTTCGTCCTCAATGTCTGTGCTCTTGAGAATCTGGGCTCCCAGTGATGACATGTCTTCCTTTTTTGCGTTTCACACCTAGTGAGATTGGCAGTCAGCACCGACAAGTGCAAGTGATATTCTGTGAAAATGTTCAGATTTGTATAAGCTGCCAAGAGAGAACGGAAGGCACAAAGCTGACGTAAATAATGTTCATTCACCAAATAACGAGGTCAAACGGTGTAAAAAGGAACTAGAATTGTTATCAGTGTAATTCCCGAGGGGAAAGTTGCAGTAGGGTCTCCGAGTAAATAAGAGCTATCAGTTATTCAGTTCCCGACAAACTCGATAATGGTAATATTATGTTATATCTTCGGGTGCAATAATTTCATTAGTGCTGATAAAGCTCGTCAGTCGTCAGCTGTCGGTCGTTAGTTTAGTGTTTAGTGTAGTGTAGTAGCGCGCGTGGCCGCCCCGCCCCGAACAGAAATATCCGTGCATCACACCACAACTATTTCGGGTAAGTGTCAGAACCTAGTGTTATGTTTTAACCTGATTAACGAGCGCCCAATAAGAAATCTCTTTCAGTGTCTTCCCCACTATGAGCGCGGTCGCTGCTCAACTCCCGCCACTTCGTACGCCTTGCGCTTTCCTCTCCCATCTCGTGGTTGATAGTTTCCGCTGAAACATTTCATGTTTTCCCCAGGAACGGATTTATCGCGGCGTTTGACAGAAGTTCCACTAGGAGCAAGTGATTCGATGTTCTAGGACAGTAAACTCAGTTTTGTTGTTTGTGTGTTCAGTTATTGCAAGTCTGTTTTGTTTTGGTGTTCTTCGAGCTAGACGGGTTTAGGTCGCGTGCATTATGTCATGAAGTATTACGGGCACGCTGCTATGTTATAAACGCACGCACTTTCATCCGAAAATATCCGCAAGTTATCGCGACCGGGAAACGTATTTCTCGGATACCGCTCGATTGTGTGTCGCAAGTTGTGTTACTAAGTTCTCTATGCATTTCAACAGTGATTTGGATTATTTGTACAGCATCTACGAAGACGGAGATACATTCGAAGGTTTGTCTAATCTTAATGCTCGTGCTCAGTGCTCACCCTAGTCCATAATAATAGTTAGTTGCATGAATTAGTATGGGGAACGCCTCAGTTGGGCTGACATCTGTTTATTGTTGGTTTACACAATGCGTCCGCTTTGAAAGGGATCAGTCTTGTCTTATTCCAGTGAATGAATACATAGTTTATTGATTAGGTGCAGCGGGGAGTTGCAAGCAGCCCGCGCTGTATTGAATATAGTACGCTTGTGCACATAGTGAGCGCATTCACGCATTTGTATACATTCAGGGGTTACGTAATCAGATCACTCAACCCTTCTATCCGTGATAATTTATTACACGTTATTTTTACAGCTAACATTGGAAACTTGAAACATCTTTAGAACATAACAATTTGTTCTCAAGTGTTACCCATTGACGTGTTATTTATTATTGTATCGGTGTTCCCATCCAGCGAAAAATCGATGCATGCAATACTCAACCTCAAGTGAGTTCCCTAAGCGGATCATTTAACACGAAAAGTTTATATGTATATATTACGCGAAGACTAATTTTACCTTTAGGGTGCTTTACAGAGATAGTAACATCAGTCATAACAACACATTTCATGGATTAAAACAAGACATTACGTATTACTCAACTACAGAGGGGTTTCATTTCTACAGCATTTAGTGTGCTTTATTCTTCCTCCGCCAGTCAAAGGCCTCACTGCCATACACTTGCGGAACAGAGTTGGTATCAGCTGTCAGCACTACATCGTGGACTGCTGTACATATAGTATAATTCATCACACAATAGTATAACTATAATATTACGTTTGATGTATAACTACTACCACCGTGTGACCAGTAATCATCACCGTTCGGGCAGGGCCGGTAAAACGCGCGAAACGAGCGAAACGGCCCCTGGCGCCAGTAAAAATTTGACGCCCCTTTGTCAAAACCAGTAGAAGCTTAGGTAGGTGAGCATTGTAGTCAATGATACTCGGATGATTTGTATATTTGTGAAAATAAATCTCAAGGGCAATGTGTTAGGACTGTTAGGTGTTATCAACTCCTTAGCGCCTTGACAATTCGGCGCCCGGATCGGACTGCTCCAATTGAGCCTGCTCAAGGCCGGCCCTGCGTACGGGCTATACGCAGATTAAGTTGGTTTATGGATCGGTTCCTTTCATGTGGAATCCTGTGTATTCACAGCTAAACAAGTCGATGCAGGAATAGCTGCTGCCCGCAGTTTACGTCTCCGCGGTATTCGGTTAGTTAAAACTGGTCTGGAACAAAGGGCCCGAGATTAGAGACGGAAGGGAAACGGGGTGATTGACACCGAATCAGCCGAACCAAAGCCGAACGTTTCACTGTTATAGCCAAATATTGTGATTTTATACATGTACTAGTATTTAGATAAGCTGAATTAAGGATCCTCTGCTCATGTAAAATTATTTCTAAATACATGTTTTCATTAATATGTATGTAACCTAATTTACAGCTGTGTTATTAAAACCAACCATACCTTCAACACGATTATATTTATTAGATGTTGTATACCGTGAGAGATTTCATAAAAAAAATATTTTGATCAAAACTTAGAAGATATTACAGTTTGTAAACTTGAGAGAGGCGAGTACCAAAAATATTAGAAAAGTGATTAGAAACGAAATGGTTTTTCCAATCAATATACAAAGTAATGAAAGCAGAACTTTATGTTTAAAAAAATAATTAAAGAAAGTTTGTTACTTTTTTAATAATTCGTCAAACGGCAGATTGAGTATTATTGAACCTTTAACCGTATTGAAAATAAAATATGTTTTTGATGTGAAACATCTTAAAAACCGATTATTACTTAGGAAGCATGCAAAACGCCTTGCAAGGAACGATGTTTCATTCGACCAGCCTTGTGACTCGTAGGTCCTTTCCGCCCGGCCGCCAAAACTCTGTGCGGGCAAAACTCTTGGAAGAGTAAACTTTGTGGGATGTTTTTTTTTGCCTGAAGTTAATCTCAAATATTTTCTTCAATCCAAAGTAAAGTTTGTTTTTGTGCAGTAAGGCTTTCTTCCTTATATACTACAATCATCAATATATTATTGGGTAAAAAAGATTGTTTACGATACAACTTTACCTCATTGTAAATGAATATATTTTTAATTTGTAATTTATTTATTTTTGTATATGTTAATATAACTAATAAAATAATTGTTTAATTTACACTAATAAAAAAAAAATACATTCATTTTCATCTACAATGATGTTTCACATCTACAAAGCGTTCCTTTCTCTGATAAATAATTACATTATTATAATTTAAAATAAAACAATAACTTTATAAAAAAAAACTACCGCGGATTCAGGCAGTACAAGAAGAAGTTACGGCAGTAGCGAACTTGCCCGGTCGGCAATAGGTGTGAAATATAAATGTTTATTATTTTATTTTAAATTGTAATGACACAAAGTATCTGCTTCATATGATAAAATAATATTATTGTTTTATTTGTTGTAATAACTTTTGAGTAAAACCTCAAATTTTAATATTTAATTATTGAAGACATTATTAGCGATTCTTAAACGAAAATTAGAAACAGAAACATCAGAAAAAGGGTTCCATGAAAAATCAACACATCAACAATTCAACACACCTTTAAAAAGTGATATAAAGTCATTAGAAACGATGAAATTTTTTTTTAAACCTAACCTACTTAACGCAGTTACTTATCCAGTCGGTGCCTTGATGTGCCCCCATATTTATTTATTTATATACCCCTAAAAAGGCTTTTACATAGAAGTGATACATGATGCAGTACAATAAGAGAATATGTATTATACAGGAGATATTGACAGTAAATAGATGTAATCCATTTTAAAGAAGGTAAAAAATACACACTTGTAAAATTGTGATTACAAGTATAATGAGAAAATATTAAAAAATATGAAGCAATATTAGTAAAATTAGTAATATTGACTACAATAATTAAATAATATTACTGTATTTCACTCGGAAAGTGTGCAGTTATTTTAGGACTTTATAATGAAAGATAACTATACAAAAGACATAAACAAGTATCAACCAATGCAAATTAAATCAACAACTATCTATAAAAAAGAAAAACACAACATGGTACAATAATAATAAATGTATTATTTTAATATTAAAAACGGAATAAAATAGTTTTCAGAACACACTACAGGATGGCATAGCTAACTTTCTTTCAATTCCTCTGTTTAGTGGGAAAAGTACCTACTAAAGCCCATGTAATAAAATAACTAATGAGAATTAGTTAGTTAGAGTGCTAATATTACAAAATGAATCGGCATTATTGATGTTGTTATAGCTGAAAATAATATATTTTTTAAATTCGTTTTTTGTACGAAGATTTTCATGAAAGCGGTTACACACGTTAAAAGTGATCTAGCCTAACGTAACCTATTTTTTTCATCAAATCTATTGATTTCATCATTTTATATAAATTTTAAAATGTGTGTTGAATAGCCACTATCCCAAGTTGCCCGGTTACAGTTATGCACATGAGTAAGCAGGACCAACAGAATAAAAACCTCTCCTCAACAAATAATATTTTGTCCACGCGTCATTTTGCGGGTATAAAGTTGAGCAAGAAGAACAAAGCCACTCGAGTATCAAAAACAAGAGGCACCCATTTCACCAATGACAATTATCCAGGGTGTCCTATATCAACGGCATGTACATTTTCACTATGCATGATCATTTTATTCGACTATTTAACACTTAATTACTTCAGCCTCGGCATCTGCTCGACGACACATCGTTTGTATTGAAAAACTACACAACTCTTTTATAGTAAGTACGTATTATATGAATTGTTAGATTTTATTGGTGTTTTCATTGTATGCAATGCTCCTCCAGCTTAAATAATTAATCAAATGAAACAGTTCTTTGGTTATGATTTTAGATTTTCACGGCTAAAATTATTATAGCGATTTATTTTTGGGTTATTATGGCGTATTTCGCTACTTCCTTCTTTAACCAACGTTTCGGACAGCATTACGATGTGTGCCAAATCTGCCCTGATGTTGGATACTGTAGTGCTGTCCGAAATGTTGGGTAAAGAAGGAGCTAGCGCAACACGGCATAATACCCCAAAAATAAATAACTATAAAAGGTTATTTGTTTAAAACAACTTTATCAGAGTTATCAACGTCGGACGGTTCTGGTTGATCTCAACCTTCACCAGGAATAAACTAAATTACAGTATAATAAGAACGAATACTGATTTTATTTTTAAGACACTTAGGACGGGTTGTTTCGGAGAATCTGAACAATTCATCAAATTTCATCGTTCATTTTCAAGTTCTGTGAAAGATTTTTTCAAGTTCTGTTTTAATTTCAGTTTTGTCAAGCAACTAGCCTACAATGATATAAAAACAGAACTTGAATAAGTCTTTCACAGAACCCGAAAATGAACGTTGAAATTTGATGAATTGTTCAAATTCTTCGAAACAACCCGTCCTTAATGTTCCTGACCTGAAAAACTTATATTCAAAAAATATCCTGCTTCATCAATTTAAAAATACCCATATGTATGAAGAACGAACCAGCACTAGAGTCTTGAGACATTCACATTCACTCGAACAAAATATTGCCAGACGGGTTTTCAAACTTTGACAAAGGATAAAACATTGGTGACATGTGGTGAAAATATGAATAGTAAATTTTTTATTAAAAAAAAATGTTACCGGACAGCAAAGTGCCCATAACATTTTTTACTCCAAATGTGCTAAGGAATAGCTGGTTAAAGTTTGTCGGGTACGTGCCGATACACCCTGTATATATATATTATTTATTTATTTATGTCTATTCTTTAATACACATTTTACAAATGATTTACAGTGGTTTATATTGTAGTACAGAGAAAAAAATACAGAAAAAAGGTATAAAAAATAAAGAACATAGGTTGATATAGGTAAAACTGTGTGTGGGTGATATTGTATGTTACGTGAACACCTCACTAGGAGAACCTGTGCTGAGGTGTAAACGTGTTTGTGATTAAGTGTGACAGATATTTATGTGTTGTAGTAGAAAGTTAATTTTAATTTTTTTTTTCACAGACATATATTTAAACATGAAAACACACATTTATATGTGAGTGTATGTATTTTTGGATAATTCTCGAAGAACGTGTATAATATTTAACTTTACTTATTATATTTTGGTTTGGAATTATATATGTATGTATTTAAATAATTACGCCCCAATTGAGCATGTTCTTCTACATAATATATAAGATTTCATTAGTAAAATAATTAGTAGAACAAAATAAATAAAGAAAAATAATATAGAATTAGTAAAAATAATCTGTTGCAAATAAGACGTATTTATTTTATGCTATTTTTTAATAAATGAATGGTAATGTTTTCATACATATTAAATGGTGTTGTGTTTTCTGTGATAATTAGTGATATTAACAGCCAATATTTTATATGGTGATGTGTTTGCTGTGATAATTAGTGATATTAACAGCCCATATTTTAAATTAATGTATTTATGAGTGGAATGAATCACTCCTGACAGACCTAGATAATAATAATAAAATAAATATTTAAGAATTCTTGAGGGTAAAATATAAAAATGAAATCCCTCTTCTGCAATGATAATATCAGCTTAAAACTAAGGCAGAGAATGCTAAAATGTTATGTGTGGTCGGTCTTGTTGTATGGATGTGAAACATGGACCTTGAAAGTAAATACCATGAACAGGTTAGAGGCTTTTGAAATGTGGCTTCACCGGAGAATACTCAAAGTCCCATGGACCGACATGATCACCAACACAGAAATTCTCAGGCGGGCTAGAGCAGAGAGAGAACTGCTTAGATTAATAAAAATCAGGAAAATTTCATATCTGGGTCATGTACTTCGAGGGGAGAAGTATCACTTGCTCCAGTTAATATTGAAAGGCAAGATAGAGGGTCGCAGAGGGCCTGGTAGGAGACAAATGTCTTGGCTGCGAAATATACGAGAGTGGACCGGCATTAGAAGTGTGGAGGAGCTATTCCGGGCAGCGCAAGACAAAGAGACATTTTCCAGAGTGATCGCCAACGTCGGGGGGACCTGATACGGCACATAAAGAAGAAGAAGAGGGAATAATGGAAATGATCTTTTTCGTTTTTCTGTATTAAATACGTTTGGTCATAAGTAGTCAACCCAAAAAGATCTAATCACGAATAATGAGATTAAAACTAATTAAAATGATTGAGTAAGGGACGCTTAAATGTTTTAGACATCTGAAATGAATGGAAAGAGAAAGTAATGTTAATAGTTTGTTGTTATTAGTTGACGGCCTCCGTGGTCGACAGATAAAGCTCTCGACTATCATATATATTATGTGATTAATTGTGTTACTTCACAAATTACTAATTAAAAATAATATGTAGTACATTGGCGGCACGTTTCAGAGTAGAAAATACTTTCAGTATCGCCCTGGTATAAGACAACCAATCAGAATTGAAACGTTGCTTGAAATGGCTTTGACCTTGT
Organism: Hesperophylax magnus; assembly: GCA_026573805.1. Classification (NCBI taxonomy): domain Eukaryota; kingdom Metazoa; phylum Arthropoda; class Insecta; order Trichoptera; family Limnephilidae; genus Hesperophylax; species Hesperophylax magnus. The sequence continues at coordinate 3,565,075 of JAIUSX010000071.1, forward strand.
TTGGTTACCAGATCTGAATAGTCAGGTACTTCCCACCTTCCCACCGTACTTCCCATCGCTCTCCTGAAAAATTGTTATTTTGACTTGTAATCTTTATGCTTAGCATGACAGATATGGAATAAATTATATTATTAGACTTATTTGCTCGATTTGACACCATCATTAAAAAAAATATATATCATTTCACCACTATGAAAGTTATTGCTGATAAGATTTTGATAATATTAATTTAGTTAATAAGATAAGGCACCCGTGAAAAACATGGTTCATCGATAAACACAACATACCACGCTTAATCCAATGTGCCCTACCTTTGCCTGGATACGTTACACGGTCGGTAATGACGGTAACTTGTCGAATAAATAGGCGTAACTACCAATGATTTTATACTAATCAATTAAACCCTATGTCAACACAATATTGACGAAATCCGTCATCTATGGTCAGTAGACAAAAGCCGCTGCTTTTAGCGAGGCCTCAAAGGTGTCGGATAAGCTGTCAATATGCACGATTTTTTGGATTATGTCGATTGTTATGCAAAATAACTGGCTAATTAATGAATGCACATTAATTAACTCATTCCTTAAGTTAAAATAAATTATATTCACGATCCATGTACGATCGAAACGCGATCAATTGATTCCGTTCCACTTGGAGGAACAAAAGTTGTTAGTCATAACTAAAGACCTCATGAACTAATTAACTTCCTTTTTAGTGTCAAAAAGTACATGCGGAATGCAGATGTATATTACAGTTATTATTTAAAATCGACATTCTCAATTTATTAGCATTTTTTTTACTTTTGCGTAGCCGTCTGACGTTAGTTAATTTCCTAGTTGCCAGTATTACCCGCGTTTATTGATTTGCATTACGATATCGGTTGGCGTATCAATAGTTCGATCATGCTAGCTAAATTGCTACAAATTAGTAACGGTAGTTCCATCTATCGATCCGATATTATAAAGTTATGGATATGTACTGGCAACACTAGAGTAATTTGACATTTTGAATCATAAAACGTGATATGTTTGCGTAAAAATATTAGAATTTTGAATTGTAATGCTAATCTACATATGTATTGGCAGTCCGTATTTCCTTTTTGACATTAAAATGGAGTTAATTAGTTAATTAGGTCTTTATTAACAACTTAGAATTGGTCAATGAGATATTTAGCTATAATACGAGATATACGATGCAAGTGTCTAAATTTCTTCTCTCCGAGTTCGAACAGATTTAAATGACGTCTTTCATTCAAATGAGCTAGTCTACCTCCATTCAATAATAAACCAGTAATTTTGCATAAAAAACGATATTATTAAAAAAAGTTTCGTATATCAACAGTCACCCAATTTTAACTGACAACCAAGGAGATTTGGCGGGCTTTCTTTGTCGGAATTTCTTATCAATCGTCGAGCGTGCTAGGGAATGTGGATAACTGATCAAGTATCACGAATTCAGTCAATATTATATTGAAATAGGGATTTATCGATCTTCCGTGATAGACCTCCTGTTCCCACACATGTCGTCAACACATCATACTGAATCCACTGCTAAAATGACTACAATAGACTGGGTTAAACTCCATTCTCCCGTTCCGCTTTTAACATCACTCATCTTCAAGTAAACGGCAATAAGGAAGTTGAGTAAAAAAATAATTTGCTAATAGTATGGATGATCTACAGTCTCTCGTATCTAAGATGAACGAAGTATGCATGAAGAATGAGTTAATTATGAATGTAAGTAAGTCTAAGTAATGGTGTTTGAAAGAGAGAGTACGAAAACAGTGAGCAATATAGTTGTCAATGAGAAATGCTTGGAGCAGGTGGATGAGTTTGTGTATTTAGGAAGTATGCTTACGAGAGATGGGAAGGCTGACAGAGATATTGAAAGAAGGGTAAATGCAGGTAATTCCATTAATGGAGGACTGAACGCAGTTGGCGCTAACAAAAAATTGTCCAAATGTATGTGTGGTAAAACCATGTACGATCATGTGAGGAATGTGGAGATCCGCAAAGAGTGCAAGGCTGATCTAAGCAAATATAAAAATTGACTTAGCGAATCGTGTGGACCAGTGAATGAAAGCTTCTATTAGAGACAACAGATGTCACTGTTCGTCAATGGCGCTCGGCAGCTCCGCTATTCGCGGTATATATCAAATAAATTAAGAAAAAGACCAGTTGTTTTGATGCACATAATTTATTATTAAGTTGTCATATAATTTTGGGGGTCAAACACCAATTGACCTAAAGGAAGAACCGCCCCTGAATTTGAATACATTTTTTTTAAATAAAATCAATGTCCACGTTCAAACTTAAATACCAGTAATTTATTTTTAAAGTTCGTTTTCATAATTTTTTTTTTTTTTTGGTAAACTAATGTTTTAAGACGAGATTTTTTATGCATAGCACAAAGGGTAACAGTTATTTTATAGGCAATAATTATTAGCCTGAAACACTCATCCACATTGAAAAATCTCCTGATAAAAGATACATGACGCCAACGGAACTTGAACCCGTGTCCTTTCAAAGTTCTAGTATCTTCACCAAAAAATGTATACAATTTGTCTCGACGCCATCTAGTGAGAGAGTTAGCACTTACAATGCCTTTCTCATATAAAATAAAGTTGGTTGTTTCAGGTGAAAAAAATGTAACAAGCAGTAATTGTTGAATGAAACACTAGTATATATTGAATTATTTCGCGGATAAGAGATAAGCCGCCATAGCTCAGTGGTCAGAGCTGTCGACCGGAAATCGAAAGGACACGGGTTCAAGTCCCGTTGGCGTCATGTATCTTTTATCAGGAGATTTTTCAATGTGGATGAGTGTTTCAGGCTAATAATTATTGCTTATAAAATAATTGTTTTCGTTTTCATAGTTTAATTAATTTTCCAAGATTGAATTTTTTCAAAGAGATATGCATAGAGATGTTTACTTATTACATTGTTGGTACAAACTTAACACAGAGTGTCACGGAATACATTGGATGTCAGATTTCGTTCGACCAATCACGGAAGCGATTGTAGAGTATAGCTTTTAAATCACATTTCAAGAACTGAATGCTACTGAATAATACTGAATGCAAGGCCGATGTAAGCGTGATGAATAAGATTTAAGGGACACTCCTTTCTTTGCTCATTCGCTCTACATGCCCAAACCATCTAAGCGTCCCTTTCTTAATCTTACTCATTACGCTTACATCAGCCTTGCATTCAGTATTATTCAGTAGCATTCAGTCTACTTTCATCCTTTCTCTGCCAGTTCCATGCCTCGCTTCCGTACATCAGGGTAGGTACCAGCACTCCATTGTGGACTGCTAGCTTAAGTCATAATTTTTTTTCAAATGACCTACCACACCAGGATCTCTAGAGCCGCCTCTGCTCAAATTCCTTATTTCGTATTCAACCGCCTATTTTAGTCAACCAAGTGCGTTAATTGCAACCGGGCCCTTCGGATAAAGTTCCCTAATTTATTACTTAAACTTATTAGGAAGGTACTTATTTTTTGTTCTACACCGACGAGTAATTATCGTTTAGGTTCCAGGCACATTCCTTAGAGTTAACTAAATAGCTACGATGCGATGGCTCAATGAATATGCTCGGCTTGATGATGGGAACGTCTCCATACTGTCCGTGAACCCGAAGAAAGATCTAATTTTCCTTACTTTTGATGATATCGATCAAACTTTTTCAAATATCGAAATTCTTTCTTCAACAATCTATTTAATTTGTTTGGGCTTATGTATAATCGGTATAAGTAACACTTCTAGAGTTTTTATTTTCATTGATTATTGCTTGTTAATCACAGTGCATATCTCCGTATATATATATCCGTCTTACCAATTAGATTCTTACATGCCCGTTAAACGTTGATGTGTTCAGCCTCGAGCCTATTTTAAGACTGTTTTAACCAAATAAAAGCCATGGTAATAAGTTAATAAAGTAATGGTAAAGTTTTTCACTGTACGTGCCACGTAATATTTACACAACGTTTTTTAGTAAGGCTGTAAGAATAGGTACAATAAAAAGGCAAGAAATTTGTATTGATCACCTTTTTTTTATTTTTATATTAACTCCACACAGGAGGCCCTGAAGGAAATTTATATTCTATCTGCAGGATATTTTATAAACTTCTTTTCTGTAGGTTGGTATATTTGGTTTTGGAGCGCGATATTGCTACCATGACATGAATAGCGTGCTTGATAAAAAGCAGGGGTCGTCAAGTAATTTCGAATCTGTTATGCACCAAAGATAATAGTAATAAAAATATTACCACTTTTCCACCTTTCTCTTCCTCATCTCCTTCACCCTTCTGCTAAAAATTATATTAATTTATTTAAGTTTGTCTTTTTGAGCGGCTTATAAAAACTCAACTCGGTTAGTTTATAGATAACTAGCTAAAATCCCGGGGGTTGCTTTGACTTATACACGGTTTTTAGAATTCAGTTTGAAGGTCAAGTGTTCAAAATTTCATCAAAACTGTAGATTTGAATACAAAACAAATTCACGCCGCCCACCCAGATTCTTTTTATACAAGGTTCATTCATTTCGGGAGGTGATTCTACATGACGGTTCCAGTAAAAAAAAATTATTACACTTTCAAATTTTCAAGATTTAAAAATGAATTATTTGTATAGAAAAATAAAGATTTTTTGTGGAAAAATATTTTTGGATGAAAATTTTTGAAACAGTTGCTTTGTTGTTTGGATGGAAAAATACTATTCTTCTATTGAAAAATATTTTTGAATGAGAAAAAACAACGGAATTTCTAAAACGGTTATTTTTTTAACATCTACTATCATGTAGATCACTCGTGAAGTTTGTACACTTTGCCCCCGGACACCCTATAAAAATACATAAATATTTATTTGGCTGCAAGCGAAAAAAAAATTATTTTTTGTTTGTGCGGCATTGTGATGTTCATATTTTAAATGTGAACAGTTAAAAAGTTATAGTATTTATTATTCATAACTAAACTGCATCTGTATTTGTTGAGTGATAAATCTCCACTGGCTCCATCTCTGTCTCTTATATGAACGTAGAAGTAAAAAAAGACGATTGATCCGTTTTACTCTTAATTTTAAGACACCCCGGTGATGAGGACTGAGAAATACAAAATGAAATCATATAAATTAAGGATTATGAGTGTATCATTTGTGGGTAATAATTACCTCTAATATAATAATCTAATTGGGGAATGATATGTATTATTATGTGAATAAATAATTAATAATGACAAAAACTTGTAATACATGTGTCACTTTAAAAAAGTTATTAAGACACTCTTTTTGCAATTTAAATACATACATAATGCAGGCGTATAAACAGGAGATAATTTCCGCAAGCTGAACCATGCATTATTGGAAAGGAACGAAGCAACCGCAAGCGGTGTTTATTCGCAGCATAAGAGACGCTTTTACCTGACTAAATTTTTTTCTTCTTTTTTTAATAATAGAAGATACAATATAATAAAATAATACATAAAAATCTTACTTAACTAATTACAGTTCCCGGTTAGTGGAGAATTATTCTCGAGTCTAACTGGGTAGTTAGTCAATTTACAAATTTATTTATTGTTATTAATTTTATTTTTTTAATGTTCTCCCATAATAAGCAATTGCTTGTGAGTATGGGATGAGGAATTATTTGTTTATTGTTTAGATTTTGTTTATTTTTATTCTTTTTATTATTTTTTTTCACAATTTTTTGTTAATTATTTTTTATTTAAGTTAAGGTTTTCAGTATATTTTTTAATATGTGTGAATTCTACCATTAAGTGATCTTATATTTTCTGGCAATTTATTGAAGAAATTTGTTTATGGATTTATTTATTGAAGTATTTGTAGTTTTGTTGATCCAAAGATTTTTTACTAATCGAAATTGGTAACATGTATTTTTGCCTGAGATTTGCTGTGTTTTTGAAAGGTACGATTTTGTTTAGGATATCCTCTTTGTAAACTTGTAAGGTTGAGTGATACGGGAATAGAGTATTTAATTTTCTGACTTAAAATTCTTTGAATATGAGTTCAGATGAATATAAAAATGATTTCTTTAATATTATTTTAATTATTAGTTTTTGCGCAATGTGAAGAGGTTTTGTGTGAGTTTTATAGGCGCCCCCCATCCTATTATACCATATAGGATTATGGATTGACAGAAAGCGAAGTACGTCATTCTCAGTAGTTCTTTATTTAGAATATGTCTCAAGCAGCTATAAATATAGCTTAATTTTCGTACTCTGTTTTTGAGAATGGTTATATGTAGTATCCATTTTAGGCATTGGTCAATCAATAGTGATCCCTAGATATTTGGTTGAAGTTTTGATTTGAATATTAGTACATAGTGTTGTTGAATGTTTGGTGCAGAGTGAATTCTAATGTTTATTTCATGCGGCGTATTTGGTTTTTTTATGAAAAATGGTACGTAGTATGTTTCCTGATGTTATTCGGAGTTAATATGACATTTTGGTGAAAAAATTAGTAGGTGTTGGATGGTTGGGCAGAATAAACAGTAGCGACACGTGAAATAATTTATTTTTAGAATCTTTATTTACTTCTTTGTACACGCCCAATTAGGGCTTTTACATATGGTAAAATTAAATATACATTTGATATAACCAAAGAGTAAAAGTGATATAACAATTAAAATAAGTACCACGTATAAAAATATTAACTTAAAAACAACAGAGTAAATTATAGGATGCACATTCAAGAGTAGGACTGCGTAAGTTTGTCTTGTAAAACGCCAATGACGTAATGTTTCACAAAATAATTGTGAGCTAAATTAGAAATGAGCCAAGTTTCTACATCAATTGGTCCCTACTAGTATATCAATAAGCCAATATTCTGGTAGGTATAGAAAGCATAAATATCTAAATATAATGAAAATACTTGCGTTATTAAACATACAATTCGTTTACAGCACCCTATAGCTCTATGGTTTCATTACAACGGAATGCTTCCATTAATTTCCTGTAATAATGATGGCCGCGGCTGGTTCAGTTAATTTGAGCTCCACGCAGAAGCATTTAACTAAACAACCATGAATTTGATGGTTCGTATACAAATTAATAAATTTTGAAAACATTTATTTGTTACATTGCTCATGAAAATGATGCGATTCGGAAGGCTTTCCTAGGTTGAGTGAGAGATTGTGACTCGATAAACGGATACAACACCGGAAGTATTCTCCATAATAATGGATAAAATGCAGAATATTTTCAAGGAAATCTGGTTGTGTCCGAAAAGCTTTCTTTCTAGATTACTATGATATATATTCCCAGTATTCACACTGAATTCAATTTTGCGATCCGAAACGTGAGCCGAGCCACGAATTACAGGAAAGGAACGAAGCAATCGCAGGCGGCGTTTCGAGCCAGTTGCTTTTCCTTCATTCCTTTCCCATAATTCGAGGCTTGGTTGGCGTTTCGGCTCGCAAATAAGGTGCTGAACGACCACATAAATAATTACACCCAGAGGTACTTAATTATTGTACCATAGCACAAGGTTGTCATTGGTCATACCAGGAGTGTCGTTGGACATAACAGGGTTGTCATTGGTCATATAAGGGTTGTCATTTGTCATACAAGGGTTGTGATCGGTCATACCAGGATTGTCATTGGCCATATGGCATTACTATAGATGGATATTTTTTTTTCTGAGATCTGATTTCTGAGTTCGGCATTCATTACCGTACACAAAAGTGAAATTCAAATAGATCTATGTAAACAAAAGGTCACATCATTCATTTTGAAAGTTTGTCGAAAGGAAATCGAATGAGATCTTTTGCGCATATACACAGACAAACATTTCCGGGTATAGAAAATCTCGATAATATTTGAAAGTCTCATATTAAGCGGAAAATTTTGTTTGTATAGTGATTGGGGACTTAGCCAGCCGATACATTGAACTCACAACGCCTGGGTGGGATTTAGACGCAGTGTTCAGGGGAATTAGGATTTTACAAAGATTATAATGCTATTTAAAGAATATAATAAACAGTTTTAAAATACACCAACTCGTGCTACAATAGCATAATAGATATATCTAGGATTAAAGTCCCCATTAAAACTTGTGGCAATATATTTTATAACTGATATGATGTTGTGTACTTGTTGCTACAAATACTTCATTTTGTATTGTATTCCTTGTAATGCTTATATTTGTGATGTTATGTCAATGCCAAGTTATAGAATTCATAAAATCACAAGGCATAAAATATCTCGGGGTAGTAATTGATGAAAAGCTTAGATGGGACTTACATATCAAAGGTATCACGGAAAAAGTCAACAAAGTTATTACTATCATACTTATATATATTTCTTTATAAATCTAAGAAGTGTGTTAAATAAAAAGGACATGAAAATACTCTATTGCGCTTTATGTCGTTCTCGTATTGAATATAGAATTATAGGACGAACGAACCTAAGTATATAAATAACCTGAACACAATTCAAAAATGTACCATAAAGGCCATATTGAAAGTTAGTTTGTTTTAGAAAAGTTAGAATGTTTTGATGTATTAAATGTACAACAAATTCTTTACGCGTATTCATTTCACTAGATCAAATCACAATGACATAAAAAAATATTTCAGGTCATAAAACCATATTCGGACAAAGAAACTACATTTATTTTGCGACAAAACTCTACAACATCCTTCCCCCAGATATAAAGTGAATAGAAAATTTGAATGGTGACACATCAAGAATAAAAATCTGGCTGAGTGAGATAAATGTAAAAACTCAATAAACTAACTAACTGAAAAACAATAAAAAATTAACAATTTAATAATTAAGAATTAAGAAGTAACTATAACAATTAACAATTATGCATAGGAGTTGTCAGAAAATTACTGATGCTGAAAAAAAAAATCATTATATTTTTTTAGCTGGGAGGCATGAATGTAGGTGTACGCAATATAGTATTGCATGTTTTATATTAAGTAATCATGCAATTGACCTGACCTTAATCAGATATTTACTCAGTTCACTGATTCGACACCCAAAATTCCATCATAAGAAGATCAACAACTTGATTACATAATCAAATCTCATATTGCATGTTTGGTAACAATTCAATGGATCTGACCTTAATCCGAAGTCCATTCAGTTCACTGCTTTGACACCCAAAATCCATCACAAGAAGATCGCCCACTTGATTATTACACAAATCTCTTATTTTGATTGACATTTTAATTACTGCAGTTAGGAATGGCGCCTGAAATGCAACGTGAAAGTTATTGCGTACGTAGGAAATTTGAATATTTTAACTAATACGTCATTTCAGATGATTCGTACAAATATTTGCTGAACTGAAAATTGGAAAATGACGCACTAACGTACGCAGGCCGTACCGGTTACTGCGTATAAAAGGTTGCAAGGGGTAATTTAGGCTCAGAACAGATATTGTCTAGTGAGTCGGGTAGAGCACATGATTGTAAATAACCCATTGATGTTAATAAACGACCGAGATACCGGCAATATAAAAAAAAAAATTGTAGTCGTTTGACCCCTTTTTGACCGACGGAGGTAACAATCCACAAGTCGCACAATTCTAAGTTTTATAAAAGAAGGATTTGAGTCAATGTGAGCTGTAAATTAGTCCAATTAATCCACTTAGCCATTTCTCCTTTCAGTGTTTTCCAAATCTTAACTAAAGATGGGCCAGAAAGTTTTGTGGATTTGAAAACTGTTTTTTAGCATTAAAATGGATACCTCGAATTTTTATTTTATTTAAACAACATCGCCCAAATGTGAACTATCACAAAGCAAATGCTTTTCGAATCTGGACCACAATTTTTAACCAGCTGGTACACTGCGCTGGAAAAAGTGCATTATTTTTTTCTAATATTGGACTTCAACTGGGCAATTTTAGTTAGATTGTTGCATAAACTAGACTTTTACAGTATCCCCAGAGAAATAAGTCAGAATCAGGTCTGAACTCCAGGGAGACGTGGATTATCCTCTCGGCGTTATATGAGTTTTCCTTAACCATCTCGTTCAAAGGCTTCAAAATTCTTGTAGTTGCGGGAAGAAAAATTCTCTCAAGATTGTTCTGTGTCAGAAGTTGCGGTTATTGATTTGAAATCAGGATTGTATTGTACGGAAGTCCTGACGTCACTAACTGCTTGCTCTGTTGACCTCAGACATCCAGATTGAGAGTGGAATTCGGAGCTTCGAACTTTTTTACCCACGACCTAATCACACTTTCACTGTGATACTGATTTAGATCATGCAAAGTGAACTCATCGATAATGGAGCGAAATGAACACCAAACAATTACCATGTAAACGTACAAAAACAGTAAAACGTACAGATACACGTGCAACGCTCGATTGCGACTGAATTTCCCAGAACCGAGAATTATGCCCGTAAGAATGATGATTCTGCCACAAATTTTCCAAAATGTAGATTTTCTCATTGATTCCACTTCGGAACATAACTATTAAGTACGTACCCAAAATTTCCGTCAGTTCAGTGCTGAGAAAACGGCTTCCAATCCTTCTACCCCGAACCGTGCATTTATGCCCTGAAGAACGATGATTTTCCACAGATGTTACTTTATGCTGATTTTGTCATTGATTCCAGTTCAGACCATAATTCTATATACGATTTAAAAACTTCAGTCCAATCGGCGCGAATGAGCCTGGCTCAAGCCTTTTGGATACGTACTAAATTCCTCGGCACAATATCGTTATGTACCTACAATGTAACGCCGAACAAAGAGGTTTAAATCGAAACTTCAGTCTGTTCGGCGCGAATGAGCCTGGATCAAGCATTTTGAATACATATTAAATTCCTCGGCACAATGCCGTTAGGTACCTACAATGTAACGCCGAAAAAGGAGGTTTATAACAAAATTGCGCTTGTGTTTATTTTATTTTAACTTCCTTAAAAACAAAGATCTCTTTACACATATTACGCAAAATCTCCGAACAGATAATTCTAAAAAGTTTACTTTAGTTACACGGATACGTAAACAAAATACTTGCTTTGTCTTCTAAATGCAATAATAAAATTCGGGTTGCGGACTCGTCTGCTGACGCAGTTTGAAAAAAAAGACATAAATATTTAAAAAATAAAACAAACACTTACACACTTACTAATAAACGTATTTTAAATTTTACCCAATTGATAAACAACCATTTGGCTTTTAGTAGTGGTTGTTTATCAGTTATGTAAAATTTAAAACACGTTTACTGGTAAGGCCCTAAGTGCACAACATATAATGTCTAAGGTACACGTTGGCCCAACGCATTGTGCTAATGCGCTGGCCCAAAGTGTACAGGACCATTTGGCATATATTGGCCTCGTCATATAGTTGGCCGCCAGCGATTACTAGCCAATCCGATTATTGTCGGTTTTCGTGCACATATCAAAGATCTAGGAGCCAACCCGACAACAGCGTTAATACGTTGGTCCAATGCGTTTGGCTAACGTGTACTAGAGGCTTAATGCAAATATAACCGTAATAGTGCAATTTGTAACACAATGAAATATCTCCACAAGTTTTAATTTTTCATTTCGAGATTTATTGATGGAAAAACCAATATTGAAGTTTATTGCACAATATTTATGCTTGTTGGGTATTTTGAAAATTACGTTTCCCCATAGACATTTTCTCTTTCCCGGTAATCTTAAATGCTAAGACCAGACAAGTAAGTAAATGACAGATAATAAGATAACTCGATATTGGAATAAATGGAAACTGTCATTTAAGAATATTACATACACCCACGTAATCGCAATAGAGAAAATGCAGGTCTGTGAGCAATATAGTACTCCGTACTTGCAATGACATATTGCTAATTTGAAAAGTTTTATTTTTCAGATAAAAACGCAGTAACCACCTTTTTATTAGACTCACTTTCTTCTCTGCAATTAATTTTGGCGCTTAAACACGCTGGTAAATTTAGTATATTAGGCTTTTTAAAATTTATCTTTATTGTCTTGTTTGTTGTATCAGTACATTTTTTTCTTCAATGATGGAAGAATCAACTTTTCTAAACTCTTTCATTCCGATTCCGACTATTCCGATATAAATACAAATGGTATGTTTTTAGGATACTGTGTATAGCGACAGATTGATAACCCAACCTCCTTCTTTCCATTAAAATATTTTTTTTTATATTAGTACCTCACAAGAGTCCCAACTGCTCCCAACCTTATATAGCAAGTGAGACTTTGGCATCCCCAATTGGAGTATGGAGGCTGAAGGTAGTAGGGATAGGAAGGTGGGGAATCTACTCACATCTGTCACCGAACACTGCTAAAGTCATTTCAAACAACGCTTTGATTCTGAATGGTAGTCTTCGCTAGGGCAATACTGAAACTAATATTACTACTTTGGAGCCTGTCACAAATATATTATGAAATTACTATTTTAAATTAATAAAGTGTAATGCAACGCATATTAATTAAATAGAATAGAACTGGATTTGAACCACAACCTTCGGATTCGTAGCTGAGTATCAGATTCGCAATGATTTCTACGTAACTACTGCTCTTATTTATCTTCTATGAAAATGTGTAGCTTGTTAATACAGGTCCCTGGGTATGGTATTGATAGGGGGGAAAGCGAGGTCTCACCGAACCCACTTTCCTCCCAACACACCCCCAACTCCCTTCAACTCCGCACCGCAACACGAGGCGGAAATTCATTCACCGTATTAAATATTAACAGGATTTACAGGATTAACAGGATCAGGATTAATTAGGATCCGATAACTTCAGTAATTCAAAACCATTTTAATACTCTTCTACTATAGTTTTTCATGACTATTTAATTTATGTTCTTGAAAATTATTATGTGTTATTAAATCCGACACAACCATGAGAGCTAGTCTCTCTATTGGTGAGGTACAGCGACAAACTACCATACTGTTTTACATACCTATTCCATTATGCTCTTCTCACAAAAAAATGTTAACTTTTACATGAAATAAGTAAATAAAAATGAGCTGGATAGAGGGGACTTAATACTGAAATATGTTACACAAATAGTACGAGCGTCAGTTGTTTCGGAGAATTCGAACAATTCTTCAAATTTTAAGTTAATTTTCAAGATCTGGGAAAGTTTTTTCAAGTTTTGTTATTATTTAAGTTCTATCAAGTAACTGGCCAATAATTATATAATAACAGAACTTGAATAGGACATTCACAGAACTCACAAATAGACGTTGAAATTTGATGAATTGTTCAAATTCTGTGAAAAAACCAATCCATAATATTGTTGCTGGAAAGGTACCAATGTACTTATTAATTTTCAATGATTATCTTATCAGGTATTTTATTATAAATTAGTGTTTTGTTTTAGTTTATTTAAATTAACTTTAAAAAGACTGTCTCACCGCAGGCTAGCCGCTAGCCTAGTTAGGCAGATTATGAGAAACCTCAACTTTTTCTGTTAGTTACACACTACCTATTGTTTTTATATTATTATTTTCTGCTGTTAATTATATTTACCACCTATTTTATAAACAAATGTACACCATAGACACTTAACGTGTATTCTTTGTTATAGATGCAAATTTCTTAAATAATTATACATTATTATTATATGTATGAGTTTATACGATGTCTACAAATTTATTAAATTATGTTCCATTTAACTTCTTTATTTATGAACCTACTCAAATATTGTAAACCGTCGTTCGTGCAGTGTCTTTCAAGAAGAATTCATCTTCCATTCGTCCTATCTTCGAAAGGCTTCTCCGTACATCTGCTCTTCACGCCCAAATCATCTATAATCTTTTTGTGATTACACATGACATGATTTTACCACGCGCACGTCTCGGGTTGTATTTCTGTCGCCCTCGAACGGAACAGAAGCCGAATGGAAGCAAATAAAACAGAACAAATTAATCAATGGGACAAACTAGTGTGCAAGAAATATCTTATGTCGGAACACAGTTTATTACAAAGTCTGCTTTTCCAGAAATCAAAGGTTAGTCTGCGTTACGTACGTTTCACCTTTCAGCACATGCAGGTTGAATAACAGCAATAAACACAGTGAATCCCGCTATCGGTCATTCTCTATAATTAACTCACATAAAATTGACAAATAAATTGATATCTAATACAGAACATTTTATATTATGAAATAATTCGGTAACATTTTTATCTCATAATGTTCTCAATCGGTAAGAAAGGTAACGTTATATGCATAAAACAGCTATTTATCACACAAATACTTCGAAAAACTATAAATCAGTTGTAAAAAATATAAAACGTATCGGGGATCTTGTAATACGGACTTAACACGATCTCCACAAGCGTGATAAAACATTTCTAGTTAACGCAAGCCGAGCACCAAAGGCCTTTGTTACCCGGCGGACCTTTTTTTATTAATTTTTTAATCTCCCTGGGCGTCGATTTAAATTACCCAGTTCAACAATCTTCCCGATCTATGACTCACTTCAATTTTATTCGTTATTCCGTTAGGGCAATAAGATGCACTCTTTTTCGCAAATATGTTTTGGTTGGGTAGTATTAATTTGTATACAAAAACACGCTAAATGATTTGTTTTTTTGCCGTGTTCTAAAACCTGAGATTTTCTAAAACAATTTATGCAGATTAACATATCTTATGTACGGGTCCAAACCAACAATTCATCTCAATATTCAAAAGAATAACGCATTAGACACTTTGATGCAATAACGCATCAAAATGTTTTATTCGACAATATTGAAAATAACGCCATCTATCGGTGTGAAGTTTGTAAGTATACTTTTAGAATACCCTTAATGCGTATTTGTTGGCTGCCATCTTTACAAAGATTTAAAGATTCTCCCATTTCTAGATGCGACCGAATCTTTTTCAGTTTTTTCTTTGGGGAGTTGTTAATATTATCCTGTGTAAAGATTGAATATTACAATTTGAGGTTTTACTCAATAAGTTATTCCATTATAACTACATATTCTATTCAATTTAATTATTTCCACAATTTTCATAGTAGTAATGAGACGCCGATGCCCCGACTGCATCAATCGATTCTACACATTAACTGTTAAATGAAAGTAGGTTACCTACTGTACCTTGGCGGGATACCTACCGGATATTTAGTACGAAGTGATGGCTAATGCGTACAATATTCAATAAAATAAAATATTGTTTTTACAATTCTTTTAACAATTTTAATAAATCCACTCACAATGACACCCAAATTTAACTAAAAATAATTGATGGATAAGATATTCATATTGGTTTCTCAATTTATTATTGAGTAATGAACATTTCCCCTTGCACCCGCTTCTAATCCTCGCTCCTGGACTTTTCAACATTTGGCCGGAGCCAGTGGTTCTAATACACACCACGCAATAATTGCGAGAGCTGAAATAAAATCTCGGCAAATATACGGGTTTTGGAGGAGGTTGGTTAGATCTTAAAAGGTTTTTTACTATTTTATTTCTAGAATATTGCGTTGTGAAAATATATGTCTCGATTTTAATTATAATATTTTTCTAATATGATTATAATTATTTTGTTTCAGGTAAGTTCACACATTTAATTGAATCCTGTGCAGATCGGTAAGTATCAGAAATCCAACTTTAAGTCTTTAGTCTCAGAGATTCAGTCAGATTTAAACAGTCAGAAACTTTTCAACTTCACAGTCAGCGACATTGTAATTAACTAAATGTAAAAAAATGTTAAGCTTTTAAAAAATATTCTACTCATAAGGAGTCCCAAATTCTCCAGTCTTTTAAATCAAGTCTACCTTTGCCATTAATCTTCTAATAATTGTAATATCAATAGTAATGAAGGGTAAAATAGCAAATATAAGTCAAAGTCCAGTGTTTTTTTTTAATAAAAGTGTTTTTATCTGAAGTGACCAGCCAGGTAAGTATTTTTTTCTGTATCTGTTTGTAAATGATAAGTATGTTTCTTCATATGAAGCGGTTACTTTGTGATGTGACATTATAATTTAAAATTAAACAGTAACTTTGTAAACATCACTTATAGGTAAATACTTAATGCCGACCGGGTTTCGCTACAACCGTAGCCTCATCAGGGCAGTATAATACTGCCCTGATGTATTATAGTATTATACTGCCCTGATGAGGCTACGGTTGTAGCGAAACCCGGTCGGCATTAAGTATTTACCTATAAGTGATGTTTACAAAGTTACTGTTTAATTTTAAATGATAAGTATGTTTTTCTGAATCTGTTTGTAAATAATAAGTATGTTTTTCTGAATCTGTTTGTAAATAATAAATTATACTAGGAATTCATAATAAATTGTACAACGCCATGGAGGTGATTTTAAAAAAGCGCTATGCAGGTCATAAAATTATTATTATTATCCGTGAAATATCACCGGATAGTGTGAACTATTGATTTTATTGATCGGTCCCAATTTTTTAAATAGTAAAATATTGTATGATATGTGGTTACTTTATCGCTTATCAGAATTCTTTACACAACTACTTCCTATTTTGAAAAAGAAATTGAAATACAAATCAAATTTGAGTTAAATTAAATTAGATTTCACCGGGATAAACATCACGGGATAAATAACCACACACAGACAACCGAGATTAGTTTGTTTGATTTATATAATTAGGATTTACAACAATGCATCAAATTCCGCAATGAACCGCACATTAAATTAATACATATTTTGTATCCCCTCTCCCGTCTGCGCTTGTAACTGCAACATAAAGTTGTTACTTTTAATATTTATTACCTACATATAATTCGTTTCAAGAGGAAACTTTTGAAATACAAAGACCGACCTGTTTTTCTCATATTGAATTCAACACGTAGGAAAAATATGCCCATAGATTCGAATTAATTTTAACTATCTTTTGATAAACTAACAATGCTTAACACTTCAGGCCAATGAAATCCAAATAAACGGAATAATTGTGAACGCATCAAAAACCTAAAACTGTTTTTGTAAGGTGATTAAATGCAATTTGAAATTTTATTATTAGAAATGAACATTTTATTTTGGAAAAATTAAAATTTTATAAGCTATCATAAAAAAAGTTTTAAAAGTGGCTCACCCTAAAATGCTGTATATAAAGCTATTACAAGCAACGTCTCGATTCTGAATGGAGGTCCTTTAACTGGGCAATACTGAGGATAACTACCCGTAGATAAATGAGTACTGTTAAAAACGTTACTGCATGATTATTTCCAAATAAAATATTAGTCATTCAGAATATATCTGAACACGCAGACGAGATGCGAATCTATTATTATTTGGAAGAACACGTGTTCCGACTACCTCGTAACACATTCGTACTTTACTGATAATTTGTTACGAAATTTGTCAAATCATTCGTTATAGGCCTCCAGTCCCATTTTTAACAGTATCAATATTCAATATGATTAACTTTTCTCCGTATACATACTTTGATAATATTATCAACCTTTCTACAGTAGTTTAGAGAATAATGACTTAATGCTTTGAGTGCCAATTAAGTTGACAATCTTTTAAAAGTTATTACAGTTTTGAATAGTTCCAATAAAGATAGCATTAATGCATTGTAAACTCTTGCTTGGAATAATTGCCAATCAGTAATTCAATGAAAATGGAAGCACTAAGAGAACTGTATTTTTAAATAACTAAACTTTAAATGGCGTATTTCCCATTTGCGGATATTCTTGTTAGTCCACTTTTCTACAATTCCGCGAGACTTCTCCATTCAATTCCTATAAAATGATTTTATTACCCGACCAGAAATCAATTATTGTTCTTAAGTTACCCTCGTAAAATGGTCAGATGAAAATGCAATAAGCTGTCTGTTATAACTTACACAAATGCGTTCCTTAAATGTGCAGGTTTAAAAGGTAATTAAAATTATTTTGTTTTTTTTTCGAATACTGGAGAATACATCTCTTATTATTGCTAATGAAAGAAATAAATTCAAGTTAACAATTAACAGCCCCGTAAGAATGCTCTAAATTTTTGTTCAGGAAAGGCAAAAACATTTTCACACCTTCAGATTCAAAATTTAAAAAAAACGTTTTAAATTAATCATAATTTTGTTGTCTCGTTTATTCCAGATGTCAGGAAGGGTGGTGCAATCCCACAGTTCTGTCTTGAGTTTTTCAGAGTTCCATATAATAGTACTATTTTTACTTTATAGTTACAAGTTCCATACAATACGTACTATTTTTACATTATTGTATGCATTATGTGGAACTCGTGGAATCCACATCCCTAATCCCACGAGTTCCATATAATACATTCTATAAAGTAAAAATAAAGATAAAGAATAAAACTTTTTGACATCTATTATTGGTTAGTCTAGATATTTTTGTGGATATTTCTTAGTTAGTTTCTTGGTCTTTATTTTTTTTCCTTAGTTAGTTCTTGTTTAAGGAATAATTTTATCAGACTGGCGATGGCTATAATAAGCTGAAACCGGTAACGGTAAAAAAAATACATGGAAAAATGTTTAAATATCATTACAATGAAATTCCACCAAGTGTTGTCAGTATCTAGAAACATTATTATATTATACTAGAAACATTCACTGCCTCGTAAACTATCCTCTCTGCTATAACTCTGGCCTGCCATCAATAGAATAAAGTTCTCCTACAGCTGTTGTGCCCACATGATGCACAGGTGGGGCCTTTAAGAGTCGGCGATGTGTGAATGCGGTGCGGTGCAGACCACCGAACATGTGGTCAACGAATGCCGCCCCATGAGATTGATGAGGCTCCAGACTGGCTCACTGACCACTTAATGATGAGATGTTCCCCTCCGACCTACCCACATTTAAAAAGAAAAATAATAGAAACACTAGTAACAAAAAATTCTCTGGAAATGTAATATATACCGATTTGAAAGAAAACTAATTTACGCTATGAAATTTCGACTAATAGGCCATAGACTAATGCATGAAATTGATTGTATTCTTAAGTATTTAGATGTTTGATCAATTTCACTCGAAGAGAGATAAATTTGAGTTTGCTTCGGCCACACACACAATTCCACAATACAATTATCGGTTTATCTATTTAGTGAAAAATATAAATACATGTTGATGTAAAAATTGGTAAGAGTTAGGAGTCGAGGAGGAGCTCTTTACAGCCGTGAAATGAACTTGGTTATCATAATATTTATCAGTGTTATGTAGTGTGTATGGCGCGTACAGTGATATATTGCTGGATTGAATCATCCATCTTGAATAAATGTCACCACACGAACAGCTAAAATTGAAACACCTCAATATATGGCAAATGCAAACTTTGTGGCACGTTATGTCCGAACTAAGCATCTAGAATATTCTTCCTGACTGCGCCACACATAGTGTAGGTATTCCTAGATAATACCAAATAGAGATTACGACTACCTACTATACTTATTTAGAGTAAGTTTTTTTAAAGAATGTCAAATAGAGATTACGGCTACCTACTTTACTCTGCAAATTTATTCAAATTATCGAAAGGAAGAATTATTTACCATTCAATGATTTCAACGATTTAAAATTATCAATTCGACGTTGAATATCCCTGAGTTGCTTATTATTAATTTCGTTCCATGTTAATTTTTAGGAATTTGGCACACTGAAAGAAATGTTCAGGTACTATTTACTAAATTTTCAGTAATTATCTACTAAACAGTTTAGTTGCTTTGGTGACTGCCGAACTTTTAGCTACTGTTTGCTAAACAGCAGTTTATTTATGACAGCTTAACGATTCAGATATTCTAGCTAAACTAATCGGTTGAGACAGCTTTCTGTGTTTAGTTGTGTTACCTAAACTGTATTTATGACAGCTTAACGATTCAGATATTCTAGCTAAACTAATCGGTTGAGACAGCTTTGTGTTTAGTTGTGTTACCTAAACTGTATTTATGACAGCTTAACGATTCAGATATTCTAGCTAAACTAATCGGTTGAGACAGCTTTGTGTTTAGTTGTGTTACCTAAACTGTATTTATGACAGCTTAACGATTCAGATATTCTAGCTAAACTAATCGGTTGAGACAGCTTTCTGTGTTTAGTTGTGTTACCTAAACTGTATTTATGACAGCTTAACGATTCAGATATTCTAGCTAAACTAATCGGTTGAGACAGCTTTGTGTTTAGTTGTGTTACCTAAACTGTATTTATGACAGCTTAACGATTCAGATATTCTAGCTAAACTAATCGGTTGAGACAGCTTTGTGTTTAGTTGTGTTACCTAAACTGTATTTATGACAGCTTAACGATTCAGATATTCTAGCTAAACTAATCGGTTGAGACAGCTTTCTGTGTTTAGTTGTGTTACCTAAACTGTATTTATGACAGCTTAACGATTCAGATATTCTAGCTAAACTAATCGGTTGAGACAGCTTTGTGTTTAGTTGTGTTACCTAAACTGTATTTATGACAGCTTAACGATTCAGATATTCTAGCTAAACTAATCAGTTGAGACAGCTTTGTGTTTAGTTGTGTTACCTAAACTAAAAATTATATACCTAAACCATATTGTAGTGTTTGGTTAGAGAAACATAACTGTTTAGATGTAGTAACCTTATTATTTAGTTAATATTACAAAATGGTTAGGTTGATTAACTAAACATTGGTTGGAATAGCCCTACCGATATAGGTGTTTTACCTCTCTACTGCTAGCTAGCTTTAGGTACTGTAGCTTAGTTTTTTGGTTAGATTATCTATATTAAATAGGAAGTGCAGCTTTGCAGTTTAGCTGAAAACAATACAGGGTGTAAATGTAACCACCATCAACTCGAACGATTATACCCATAATGCAGAATCATGGGTTAAATACTTTGAGTTGCAGGTAGTTTATTACAACCGTTTGAGAGATGAAACCTAAATAAATAAATATTATGTTTTGTAAGACTAGAATGTACTTATTAAAAACCTCATTCATATAAAAGTTATTTTGTTAAGAATCGTCTCTATTGTTTCCAGCTACCAGCAAAGCCTCAAAAAAGAAAACATGTTTGATCATACACACATTTATATTATCATTTTTTATTATAATTTTTTCTTAAATATAATAAAAATTGTTTGTGTCCTGATTTGGCAAATTCTTTTCTGCGCTGCCTGTATGTGTCTAGTAATTTACCTTTAGCAGCAATTTTTTGGGTAGGCCCAAAACACACATATGGGGTGAAATACACAGCTGCGCTTTCTTTATTAAAGACTTTGGTGATTTGAAAAGCAAATTCATAAAATCTCTTGCTTGTAATGGATCTATCTGGATTACCCTGCAATTCCTTACTTATAATAGTACTGCACAGTCTGGCAGAATTTTCCACCCTTTGACTCAAACTGCATTAAAAGTTCTTGCCCTTCGTTGATTGATAGGAGATGATGTCCTAGAAAACAAAATTGCATATTGATTAAATAACTAATAACCACTTCTATAATCATCATAATATCAGTCACAGGACGGCTATTCTACGATGCCACTACTAAAATACACATATCGGAATGTATAAAACAATTAACCTAAGTTACTTAGGTTTCTGAAACCTACTAAAATTATTTAACTTACATTCGAAATTTGCTCTTCAAAAGCTTCTTGCGTTATTCTTTGTGATTTGTTTATATTTTCCAACAAGGAAATGTCATTTTCAACGAATTCATCGTGTTAATAATTTATGGGCGTTGTTTGTTTGGAGTTTGAAGGTATATCTTCAATCTGAAACAAAAAGCAGGTTTGTACACAAAGGCGAAAGAAGGGGTGAAGGGGTCAAGCTTTGTTTTTATCCCTTTGGAATTGCTTGACCCCCCGGCAGTCGATTTATTCATTAATTACAGGAATTATTATTTTAAATACTATTATTTTTGTATCAAAATCGCGTCCGGTAGAACTGTTTCCAAATGGTTAGCCAAAAAAGGCCTAGGTATACAATATGTCATCATTACTGCTTTTTAAAAGCAGTAATGATGAATTAAAATTTAAAAACTTACACTTATGACAGGTGGATTAATAACATCCTTGAGCGCATTAATGTGTGCTGTAAACAGTGCCCGGTGCCCTACAGTCGGAATCAATTCTTTAATATCATCTTCAGATATTATCAGGAGTGTTTTTGAGTCTATGGCTTGTTCTGAAATAAAGAAAAAAACGACGAGAAAATAAAAAAAAATTCAAATAAGAAAATAAAAATTATTTTTCAAAGGAATGAAAATTATTCATTTAAAAAATGTATATTTATACAACAGCAGATACCGAACACCCTGTATCATGAATCAAGCGGAGATAAAATAGTTTTAATAATGAAATTATTTAATTTATATGAAAAATTCCAATGTAAACATAAACAATGGGTACACCCTGTATTTAAAAAAAACATATCCCTCCCAAAAAAAATCAACAGAATTCAATGTTCAAAATGATATGTCCGAATTAATAATTGCAATACACATTTATTAAAATTAAACATAACCTGCTATGATTGACCATCCATCGGTACGATTTAAAAGCTAGTTTGGTTGGTTCTAGTTTTTGGCTAGGGTAAAACTGTAACTTAGAAAATACTGCAGTTTCAAACAACATTCCTTCAATACAAAATAATACTGGCAGAAAGGAACAAAGAAATAAAGGCGCCCTTGAGGTGATTTTGCACAAAAACAGCGCTATACAAGTCATCCAATTATTATTATTTTTTTATATACCACTCTCTGTAAACTGTGTCATGACTCCTGACATAATCTGGTTGTAGCGTCCACACGCACTCTTCAAACTAGGTACATAATAAATACAAATCTACTAAATCTATTGCGTACTTGAGTCGTGAATAATGAAGGTGCCAGTTTCTAAATCAAAAATAATGGATATTATCGTAAAATATATCATAGTTCCATGATCTAAATTCTAGATCAATAAAAAAATGAACAAAAAACTCACCTTTAAATGTTTCTATGTAAGCTTCCAGATTCCAAGAAATTAAATAATCCTCCACGGTGTTGTTTGCCATTATCACTAGCAACAAACGTCAATTCAAGTATGGTGCGAACTGTGGCGAACGGACAACTGCGTCGTAAATAAACAACTTGTCATCGCGGACGGCTAGCGACACCGATAAGATCTACCAAAGTTCGGGAAATTTAACTAAAGTTTTGTTGCATTAGCTCAAGTTTGTGCAAAGCAACTAATTGTTATGTAAAAATACCAAATTTAGATATTCCAACCTAAGTTTGGCTATAAGAACACAACATTTAACCAAACTAGATGTATAGTTAAATTTAGCTAAATACTTTGGGAAGTAACACATAAACTTGAGTTACTAAAGTGAAATAGGTTTAGTAAATTACTTTAGCTTAATTAACCAAACCGATTATTTTGTTTAGGGAAGTAAGCCTTTAGTATGCTATTATTAAAGTTTGGTTGTAATAGCTCAAGCACATTTTACTAAACAACGACGGTATCTGCACATAAAGTAGTTTGGTACTAGTAGCTCAAGTTTAGGCGATGGTTACACAACTTCAATTAGCTTAACACTTTAGCTAACTCATTTTTTTCAGTGCAGGACAGTTATAAGATACTACCATATTATTGTAGCAATTCTTCTTCAACTTCAATTACGCCTATTAGTCCAGTCAGTGGGGGATAAAAAAGGGCTCCACCTTGCAAAAGGTTAGGTAGTAGCGATTTTCACATATGTTGTTAAGATTGGGACTCTAAAGAAGAAAAAAAAGTTTTCGACCTTGGGGGGGTCGAGCTCGACCCGCCATCTTGGATTGAAGGTGCGGAAATTTGGTTTTTTCAAAATAATTATTAAGTGGTTGATTTTACAACCAAATTGTTGAAGGCAAACTTAAAGACAACTAAATTACCTACATTTTTTGTAGAAAGTTTTTTTTTGTAAGTCTAATAGGTAAAGAGTTACAGCGGTTGAAAGAAGAAAATTTTGACAAAATATTGTAAAACTCCAGTTTTCTTGATAAATTTTGTACGAACATATTACACAATATCATTTTAACGTATTTCTACGTTACAATATACTTATATAGCATCATCCGTGTGCTCGATGACGTTGATTTGTTATAGTGGGATCCTAGTCTACAGCTGACTTGGCAACACTGACTGAGTCCTGATTACAGGACGTTGCCTGGATGCTCGGTCACTCAGTGGATATCCGCTTGATGATGGTGAAAAAATACGAAAACCGCAGAAAGACTTCGCCGATCGAAGAAGCACATGTCTGCAGATGTTATTTTCGATGAAACAATGCCAGTTCAAGTTTCACAAGAACGATTTTTAGCCAATGAAAATAACAAAGTCCGTCTGATTTCGATGCTTACAAAGCAATTTATACAGGATGATTTTACAGTTAAGCAGGCTGAAGAAGATGCTGATGAGTTGATTGTCAATACTGCGATTTCCTTGTGTTCATCATATGACGCTGTTTTCATTATTGGCGAAGACGTTGATCTCCTAGTTCTGCTGACAGCATTAGCACCACCCACCGAGAGAGGCAAAACTTTTGAAAGACTGTATTCCGCGAATAGTGTGAAATACAAAGAGGCGGCTGAGAATATTCTGTTTCTTCATGCCTTTAGCGGCTGCGATACAACATCGTCCTTCTTCAACCAAGGAAAAACAAAATTTTGTTCGCTTGTGCAAAACGACACAAGACTCAATGCCATGATAGGAATCTTCAAACAACATGATGCAACACCAGAAGACATAGCAGTTGCAGGAACACGCTTTCTTGTTGCTTTGTACGGGGGTGACATGGATAAGGAAACCTTGGAAGAAGTCCGCTACAAACGTTTCGCAAAGTCGACAACAAAAAGCAAATTCAATCTTGCCTCTTTGCCACCAACGAACGACGCTGCACGGTACCCTGCATTTAGAACGTACCATCAAGTCCAAAAATGGTATGGAATCCAAAAAAATCCAGAAAACTGGGGCTGGAAACGTGACACCGACGGGCTTGTTCCAGTAAGAATGACAAAGAAACCAGCACCCGAGACTTTATTAAAATTAATTTCATGCAATTGTAAAAAAGGATGCGGTGTTGCATGTAGCTGCAGGAAAGCTAGATTGAAGTGTTCTATTGTATGTGGGTGCTGTAATGGTCAAACATGCCGAAATTCGCCAGAGGTTCACATCGATGTCGAGGACGAAGAAGAAGAGATTTTGTCAATGGAAGCCCAGAATCTCAGTATCACAGGCAATGAGTTAGATGATGACATTGATGACGAAGACTGTTATTAAGTAACATCATTTATAGTAAATCTACCATCGCTGGTATATCTGTGGAGTAGACCTACTGGGAATACCACAATACAAAAATGCGCCATGTTCTCTACCTCATGGTGGTGTGGAAATGAGTTAGCAAAATTATTATAATTATGTAATGAATTACCCGAAAAAATTACAAAGTTGGGAATTTCATCATTTTTTAGAAAAATATTCACATTTCCGCCACTGTAACTCGTTACCTATTAGACTTACAAAAAAAAACTTTCTACAAAAAATGTAGGTAATTTAGTTGTCTTTAAGTTTACTTTAAACAATTTGGTTGTAAAAACGACCACTTCACAATTATTTTGAAAAAAACAAATTTTGGCACCTTCAATCCAAGATGGCGGGTCGAGCTCGACCCTCCCAAGGTCGAAAACTTTTTTTTTTCCTTAGAGTCCCAATCTTAACAACATATATCAAAATCGCTACTACCTAACCTTTTGCAAGGTAAAACTCCCCACTGACTGGACTATATGAGATGATTCCAAAATTGAAGTTCATTTAAATATACTTAGATATATTTAGTTCAACAATATTGCATTAAAAGTAGTCTTGAATAGGTTTTTTTGCCTTCAAACAGAGCTGATTTACAGTGTCATTGTCTTACTCTGGATGTTCAAAATTAAGTGAGAATCTGAACATTACTGAAATTATCACCGCTACCAGTGCTTATAGAATGCAGGTGAGCCTGTTTCCCTCTGGAAACTCCACCAGGTAAAGATAGAAGTGAGAAGCTAGCGTGCCTGTATCTAGCGAGTGTATACTGATTTACAAGCATGCGAGTAGCTAGCATGCCTGTATCAAGCGTGTATATAATGATCTAAAAGCATGCGAGTACCTAGCATACCTGTATACTTATCTATAGGCATGCGTGTAGCTAGCATACCAGTATGTAACGTGTGCACATTGCTCTACAGACATGCGAGTAGTTAGCATGCCAGCTACTCACCAAAATAATGATTTTTCACTGGAATATGTTTTTGGTAGTTCTAAATTTAAGTGTGTGCTAAATAAATTTACCATTTTAACAAGAATCACCACCAGGTGAAGATGTTGGTTTAAATTTAGATAAAATTAGTATTAACTTGTGTTTAGTGGTTGGTTTTGGTGCAAATTTCTTCCTTTGAGAATTTGGGTGTTTGTTTATGTTCTGATTAAAGTTTTGAGGTATGGTTATTTCGTTCGCAAAATTCGAGTCTATATTTTCAAAAAAATGGTTTGTGTGGTTTACAAGTTGATGTATACTTTTGTTAAGTGAGAGTGTACCGTTATCGGTGTTCTTCCAATGTGTTTGTTTTGTTTTGGTTAGTGTCGGTGATTTCTTTAAGTATTTGCCAGATAAGTTTATTGGGGTTATTATTGGAGTCATCTATTTTAGATCTGTAGATTTTGTAAATATAGAGCAGATGTTTCCATGGTTTTTTTGTAGAATAGTTTCAGGAAATGTTCATAAGGACTGTTTTTTTCTTGTTGATGGAGTTTGTCCCTTTTTCCTATACACTTAATTATGATTTTATTGTGTGGATACATGAAGATTTTTATTGAAGTTTGATTTTGTATTTTTAATAACAGGTTTTCAGTTTAATATAATGATTCCCAGGTTTCAGTTTGTAGTGATTTGTTAAATTTTTTCATAGTCTATAATATGTTTATTCCAGGATTGATTGAATGTTTATGATTAAAGTGTAATGATCAGTTATGGACGATTAATATATAATTGTAAATTATTTTTTTTTTCGTCAGTATGTGGTCAATGCATGTTTTCGTGGAAGTTGATGTATTCATCATATGTTATGTTCTTTTTAATTCACTTATTGCGGCAGACATCCCGTGGGAGAGGAGAAGTAATTGCTAATCCTATGCTTGTGGATAGTGTCTTCTAGTATCCAGTATGTTGATGTCCCCAATAATAAACACATGTTCCTGATGTTACCTTCTTGAAGTAGTGGGAAAAAATTGTGGCCCTGTATTAATGTCTTATATTTGCACAAACATTTGGTTTAATGAATATGATAATATTGTCGCTGGAGACCTTTAGGTGCACAAAGTTAGAATGTTTCGTATCTGTTGGTACGTATAAGGAATAATAATGTTATATGTTAGTCTCTACTGGAAAAGAATTCTTAACATGATTTTCACGAATTCCTTAATTATATTTAGAAATTAGAGCTTTCTTTATAATAAATGATGACGTATTAGGCGTTAAACGTGTTTCTTATTGATTTCGCTAATTTTTCTATTTTTTTTTCTAATTATCCGTATTCCTGTTAAAAATGAGACTGCGGGCCTTTAACGAATGACAGATTTCCTAACTAACTATTAGTAAAACGGGAGTGTGTTATGAGGATGTCGGAAAGCGTGTTTATAAAAAAATCTAATATTTTCGCATTTCGTCATGCTATCTATCAGGGTAAGCGCAGCGGCATGAGCACTTATTCCGATATATTCTGAATGTACTGTTGATTCCGAATTCGAAATATGAGATCGACAAAATGACGTATAATATTCGGTTCCAATGACCGAGTATAACAACACTGAGATACCTTCGGCTTTTTGAAGTTGACATATAACTTATTCACTTATGTTTACAACTTGCAAGGCGAAATAAGACTCCAAAAATATATCAGTTATGGGCGTGAACGCGCTTTGCATGGGCGGAGCTAGATACCGAAGCATTTAGTATTTTGTGTATCGAGTTTCATTTGATTTGCACAGTGAGACATGGTTTGATTTCACACGGACAAGTTTTATAAATATAAATTTCTTTATATATAATTATTATTACTGTTAGCATTAGTTAATGAATTGCATAATGTGCATGGTGTTTGGAAATTCATGGTGTCTACGTACAGTGGAAAAATGTGTAAGAGAACCCAAATAACCTTAAATCACAAATCCTTTTTTGGCAAAACTTACAATACATAGGTGGAAGTTAATAGGTACAAATTTACATTGGT
This sequence comes from Hesperophylax magnus, assembly GCA_026573805.1. Classification (NCBI taxonomy): domain Eukaryota; kingdom Metazoa; phylum Arthropoda; class Insecta; order Trichoptera; family Limnephilidae; genus Hesperophylax; species Hesperophylax magnus. The sequence continues at coordinate 3,593,197 of JAIUSX010000071.1, forward strand.
ATTTTGATATAAAAATTATAAGTTCCACATACGGAACAGTATAAAAATATAATATTTCTACAAAGGAAACGCTTACTTTACTTTCACCAGCAATTCCTTAGCTTATTTGGTGTAAAAAATGCATTTCGGTAAAAATAAAAACATGTCACTGGTAACCAAAATTATTCTACTTCTTATACTCCAAATTCAATTTGCTCAATTGAAGTTTTTCGACTGCGCTTATATGTATATACCTACATATATATGTAGATATATTAAATAATTTAAACTGACATTGTACAATTATGTTCTGTAGAAAACTTATCCCAAAAATCTAATTTTATGTGTGTATTTCAGTAGTACCTTCTCCAATCCGTTAAGCATTTTCCTTGGATTCAATATTTTTGTTCTGTATAAAACTCCTTTTGTGTTCTACTTTCCCATATTTGACTAAAACGTACGTATACGTACGAAAAAAACTTTCGAATATCTAAAATTTTATACCTATCACTTTGTGTAATTTCTTATACTAGCGCAGAACCTGTGAATTCTTGAAAAATCTGCTTGCGATTTTAAGTTTTTTGTTAAAATATTATATCAGCTATAGATAGGTATTTATGGCATGTGTGAAATCTTCACAATCACTTCTAATTTTTCAGTGCCCAAAAATTGGCATGACTGAAAGCCAAATAATATAATTTGTATGTAAAAAGAAAATGTGTACATTATTTAAAATAATTATATTTGAAATACTTTTTATATGAAAAAAAAAGTTCTACTTTATAATCATTTTTAGGTGTGACAATTACAAATAACAATCACACAAAATAGCGAAAATTTTTATTGAAAATAATATTTAAGGTAAATATTTAATTATCGAAATAAAGAAACTTAAGAATTTAAAAATTTCTACAAAATAAACTGTTTTCATATTTTTCATCAATGTCCAATTTTCTCTGAAACTTGACCACTGTGCAAATTTAAAGTACAAATCAATGGCATGTGTGAAATCTTCACAATCACTTCTAATTTTTCAGTGCCCAAAAATTGGCATGACTGAAAGCCAAATAATATAATTTGTATGTAAAAATAAAATATGTACATTATTTAAAATAATTATATTTGAAATACTTTTTATATGAAAAAAAAAGTTCTACTTTATAATCATTTTTAGGTGTGACAATTACAAATAACAATCACACAAAACAGCGAAAATTTTTATTGAAAATAATATTTAAGGTAATATTTAATTATCGAAATAAAGAAACTTAAGAATTTAAAAATTTCTACAAAATAAACTGTTTTCATATTTTTCATCAATGTCCAATTTTCTCTGAAACTTGACCACTGTGCAAATTTAAAGTACAAATCATTTCTAATAAATAATATTTTCTTTTATATTGGTGAAACATACAAAAAACCTTTAATTAATTGTGGAAGAAGTCAAATTATACAAAACAGAAAATTTCACTAATAGATTTAAAAGTAATCGTTTGATTAAATAAATAAATACGTAAAAGAAATCACCGTACAGTCGGGCCGGGAGAGACACGACTTTTCCGACTTAAGCTGTGGCCGTGACTGAACTATAACGGTGTAAGTACTTCAACACCTGCACACGAATACAGTTACGTGCGTTGCAGAGTATTAAAGTAACTACGGCGGAGTTTGGTTTAGCGGGACAGAAATTGGATACTTCCGAGTGGTATATTTTAATTAATTCTTATGAATACATTAATAAAATCTCAAATTTTTCTAGATGGATTCCTCGCGAAATTACTAATTCATCGCCTACAAAAATAAAATCTGGTGATTCCCGCTCATCTTATAGTTGAAAAAGTCTTATAAAATTGGCAAACCGTTTTACATAAGATATTTAATAGTAAGGTCCTGTTTTTATTAATCTTAAATATAAATAACTTGCATCTCTGGGAATCCCTCTAGAAACATTTAAGATTTTAGTAATACTTACATCAGAAATAATTAAAATGTGAGCGTCGGTGTTCGGTTTTAGATTTGACCATTCGATTTAATTAATATCATTCCTCAAAATAATAATACAGAACATATATGAATTGCTTACTGCGGTTTAAAGACAATTACTCTACTTAGATTTCATCGTTTGTCAAATGTTTTTAATTTATATAAATATAGCACATTATGGCAAGCGATCGCCCAGACGTTTATGCAAACTTGCTATAATATGTCACAAATCATTCAAGTTGATAATCAAATAATTTATACAATCTCAGATTCAACGGTAGTTAATAGAATACATTTTTAACAAATAAAATTTGGCAGATAAATAAAGTGAAATTTTTCCGAAGCTGGGTTGCCAATGCATATGTTCCAAAATACTAACAACATATGTTCGAATTATTCAAAATTTCTCCACAAGCTCCTCCACCTCTTAAACGAAATGAAGTTCTTTTGAAATTAGCATTTATTTTCTCTTTCGTTCAGGTTAGAATAGAAATTCTTTGAAAATTTGCTGCCAAAGGAAATGAAATTATCAATTCGCACTTGTAATTGGAAATATTATTTTTCCATGTGATTGTTTAATCAGCAAATGCTGGTTTAATCGGTATTGGTTATGTCAGTTTTCATATTGTAGAATCCCCGCATTTCCCCCAATCAAAGGAGCTGGCCTTTATTATAACAGTGAAAAACTTGCCTTATTACCATGGCGTTATATTTTTATTTTATTTTATTTTAATTTTGAAAACTAACAATTTAAGTATTTGAAATGCGGTGACCGGATAAATCATCACAATGATAATTCATCACATCTTTAAAAAGTCATGGAAAGTGATGAAACAAAAACTTTATTGACTGGGTTAAGTAGGTTAGGTTAATTTTTTTTTTTTTTTCATCATTTCTAATGATTTTATATCACCTTTTAAATGTGTGTTGAATTGTCACTGTGTTGAGTTATCATGGAACCTGGAAATGTATAGTGAAATACGTATTATTAATAAACCAATACGAGGTTTTCGCATATGTATCATAATTTTTTGTGTTACACAAGAAAGAGTTACTCTAGCCGATGGGGTCTGGGATGGTAGGAGGGAGGAAATGCGGTAATAAAGTAAATGGGATGGATCTAGCTGTGTTGAATAATATGTATTGCGTGTGTGTTATTTATGGTTTGAGGTGCTGCATTAAATTAATCAAATTCACTGTATGAAGTGTTAAACATGTGACACACGTGCACAATTATTAAAAAATTATAATTCTCAAACAGTAAACTGTTCAGTACAATTCTTCGCAACCGATTTTCCACGGCCCGATTTTCCACGGCACACCGAAGTACCGTGAGTCGATGCTAGGTGTGTCGCTGCAGTTAAAGAAGAAAAAAATATTGTCAATTCTCAGAAACACGGTAACGAAAAACCACAGAACAGGTTTCTGTGAGAAAAATTGTAAATATTTCGCGGCGTTTAGTCAGAAACCGGGTTCGGCGAAGGTTGACGGTTAAAGGTCACTATTAATCAATATGTTTAAAATTTTTGACAACTGATAAACAACTATTTACGGCAAATTAATGATAACAACCATTAATGCAAATGTTTATTTATCAATTGTATAAAATTAATTGTTTTCCTGAAGTACTTTTACAAAATTTTGGGATGGTTGGATCATAATACTTTATCAACTAACATTAATATTTGCATTCAAAACACGAGATTGTTTTTTTTGTAGAGTGAGTCAGCACGTGTTTGTCTAATGTATCTTTTGCGTATACAAATTGCTGCAATCAGAACACGAGTTTGTTGTTTTTCCGAAGTGACTTCGAAAGTGCCTTTGCAAATACGACGTTTTCGAACACAAACACGACGTATGAATCACAGAGTTCTTAAGAGAGTTTTTTTCAAATAATGATTTTAAAGTATTACTGAAAACAACTGCTCTCGGTGTACTAGCCACGTGTTGCTTAACTAACATCTGTTGTTTACCTAGACATGTTCTAAGCGTATTTGCTTAACTTTCTTTCGTTATCGTATAATTTTGTATATACTGTTTAATGTGTGAATATTAATTTATATTTATTTTTGGTGTTATTTTTATCTCACGTGGTACGGCTGTATTAAGTTCAATGATCCCGAATGTTACGCTCAAAACAATAGCAGACACGTTTTGTTTATGCGATCTATTTTAGAAAGAAACAACGCTTGTATCCCAACCGGAAAGCGCTTCAAGTATAAGAATTTTACATATTTAAAGTAGGTCTCTACTCCATGCCATGAAACTAGGCCAGTGTTTTAATTTCGTATTATTAAGCATTATTATTATTACTGTATTTCTTAACTTCTTGAGTTAGTTAATTTTTCGTGGTGTATACGGTACACGGAGAAAACTTATTTAAAAAAAAATTTAAGACGATTTTTTTTTCTCCGTGTAATATGATCAATTTAGGGAAGGCCATTTTAATCAAAATGACCCCTTATGTCGTAGTCCAATTCAACCCCTTCAAATTTATATCGATTTTTTAAATAATCAGTACGCTATTTAAAAAAAAAATATGTTGTTAAATGATGTATATATATGATGAAAATGTTTTTGTGAACTCCTTTTTATGAACAAAAAATAGAACAATCCTTTGTTTCCTTAAATATCGTTGTTTTCTAGATTTAAGAGTTTTTAATTCATTTGTCGTATTATAATTTACCTCACCTGTTAACGACGTTTATATGTTATATTTACATAAAACTATGTACAATGTGACCTTAGAACGGGGAACCCCAGTATGTTCACAGTTTTTCCAAATGTTAAAAAAATCCTTTCAATTACTGAATAAATAAAAAATGTCCATAAAGCTAAGGTGGAGTGTTTTATTCTGAAAACTCTATTCGGGTGAAGTGCGGTCTTTTGGGAATGAGTAAAGATCCGTAATATTTCGGTATTCTCTGACGTCAGACCTCCAGTTTGTTCGTCTCATCAAAACTATAAATAATCAGTGACAGTTTATATTCCCAGCGGTGTATCGTCCTTGAAAGGGGGCGGCGGGCAGCCGCGATGTATTTATAAATGCGAAAGGAGAGCAACTATTTAAGTGCGCGACTAGCGGCGATTTACAAACTTTGGATTATGACGGGCGCGTCATCACTGTTGTGTAATAGCATCGATAGGGCTTAGTTGTTATTATCAATTTTAAACAAATATTTATTTTTTTGGGATAACTTTATGAGTAAAACCTCAAATTGTAATATTTACAATTGACAATATTTGCGACTCCTAAACAAAAAAAAATCTGAAACAGAAAAATCAAAAAAAGATACGGTCACATCTAGGACTCGAACCCAGGACTCTTGCCTTGCCGGGGCACCGCTCTACCACTGAGCTAACGGGATCCTATCTCCTTCGGTCATATTTAACTATATCATACTTCGTATAAGAACTATCAACATTGTCATTGAACTAAAATCTAGACAGCGTCTTTAGATAAACATTTCTTATTTTAATTTCAATGTGCGACATCTATTGACTTTTCTGCATGTCTAGGATGAATATTTATTTTTTGGAATAACTTAGTGAGTAAAACCTCAAATTATAATATTTAATTATTGAAGACAATATTAGCGATTCCTAAACGTTTAGATTGTATTATTATTTTATTTATATAGATTCCTAACTGTTTCAGATTTTCGTTTATTATTATATTTTAAATATACTTTTTGAAAGTAGTAATTCATGCATACATTAAAACACATTGAAAAAAATAACTTTTTTGTACACCTAACCAATTTCCACCAGTTACGGTCATTGTCAGTGTTACAATAACTCCTATATTTACTTATAAATGATTGTTTCATTGGTGTAAAACAAATGAGTTTAGGACCCATAAATAAGCTAAGGTGGAACATTAACAGTATGGGTTCGGACGCACCTTACAATATAGCTTCTATTTCCACATTTACTTGTTGGGTGCATTTTATGTAGGGCTCAACAATTTCTACATATGAGTTTGCTTAACTCGTCCATCGTTCAGTGTGCATTTTATCTTAATAATTTTGTTTAAATATCACACGAATGTATTTTTCGTCAAGGAGTCAACTTATCTAAAATTTATCCTGGAGATGTTTCAAAGACCCAATCCTGTCTGATTGCGTCTAAAAGGGATCCAAATGACAATCTAGTCTCCTTCAACGGAAGCAATCTTCCGAACAGGCCTTCCATTGATATGCTTGGTGTAACTATAAGTGACCAGCTCAGGTACGGGGGCTCCATTGAAGCCAGAGTAAAGTTGGCCTCTCAGAAGCTGGGCGTACTGTACAGGGCCCGCAGATACTTTAATAGTACACAACTGCTGACCCTGTACAAATCGCAAGTGCGCCCTACTCTCGAATTTGGTAGCCATCTCTGGTCCGGAGCCCCCAAATACCTGAAAAAAACCCTTGACTCTGTGCAAAAACGGGCGGTCCGTTTGATAGATTCCCCAATCTTAACAAGCGGACTGCAATCTTTAGAGCACAGGCGTCAGGTAGGTATGCTGTCCTTGTTCTATCGGTATTACAATGGAAGATGCTCTGAGGAACTAGCGTCATTGATCCCTTCGGCACCGGTGCATAGTCGGGATACACGCCAAACGCGCGCCCAACATTTGTACACGGTTGACATTTGTCACATGAGAACGGGTCGCTTCTACGATTCGTTCTTAAGTTCAACAGCTCGGCTGTGGAACGAACTGCCGGCCTCTGTGTTTCCTCCCTCCTACAACATGGGACTCTTCAAGACCCATGTTCACTCCTTCCTCTCCACAAAAAGACCCTCCACACAGCATCCCCAAAGATGACATAGGCCCTGAGGGAAATTATTTTCTTCAGGGCCTCCTGTGTGGAGTTAATATAAAAAAAATAATATATATATATATATATATATATATATATATATCTTAACCACATCAGTGGCGCGCGTTGAACTATAACCGAATTTTTCTTATGTTACTAAAATATTTAAATCTACATATAAGAACTTTTTACGTTTGGCATTTGACTGACATCATTACTTCACTTATGTAGCCTAGTCTACAAACGTCGTTTTACGAAATAAGGAGCACCAATCAAAAATTGCCATTATGATTGAAAAAATATAATTACTTAGATCAACAAACGCTGATTAGGAATATATATATTTTATAATACATCCGTAGATTTTAAAAATTTTCATTTAAATATGAGTAAAACACCGTAACATTAAATTACCCAGTTCGATTGGCACGACTGAATCTGTTAATTCTGACGTCACAAATCAAGAATCGCATTTTATTACTGTTTTGTATATTGAATTTTCACTGTTTTCTCAGTGTTGATGAAATTGAAACGCCATTTAGGCAATCATTTATGTTTTAGAAAATTAAATATAGTTATAGGTTTATTATTTTATAAAGACATTTTTGAGGTTAGTGTCGAAATAAGTAGAGCGGCATTATTATACAATGAAACTTTATGTGGTAATCAGAGGTAGAGAATGAATATCATTCTTGGAAATGAAAACCTCCAAAATGTACAAGTAACGAAATATTTGGGGTAACTCTTGGACTCTATAGAAGCTTTCGCGGAACTCCCATTTGAGTATATAAAATAGAAACATTCCCCGACTTCAATATGTGGTCGCCACATCTCTACTGCGTGCCACATATTATGCTATGATCCACTCCCACCTGAGTTATCTAGTTACAGACAAAAATACTTTTACGATTCTGCCAAAATATAACATCACTACTCATTCTATAAAAATAATTCAAAATTCCTCACACACCCACACTAAAGCAGCCTTTAGTTTCGAAATACACCACCACAAAATCAAATATGCTTCTCGTCATCTACGCACACGACAAAATTTGGAATTAACTTCTTACAATGCATCGCTAATACACCATTCAACGAATTACGCAGAAATGTAACTTCCAGTAAAAAACAAAATAAATATTGGCAAAAGCTCTAAAAAGATATTTCCTCAGCAGCTTTATTAACCAGTCAAACAAGCAAACTGCTTAATCGGTGCGTTTTGAAGAAACCCGGAAAATTTAAACATTGAAAATTAATTTTAACTGTTAAAACTAAGTTTAACAATATTTAAGTTAGAAGGGAGTTAATGAATCCTCGTGTTATTTATAAAACACAACCCAAGGATCTGCTCCCTGTTCAGAATTTAGAATTTTGACAGATTCCGACTTACGGGTATAACGGTGAGGGTACAATCTCTAACAAAATCAAAGTATATAATTATATGAGTACGAATGAGTACAATTTTAATCTGAGAGTTGGCTAATATCAAACAGCCACCATGATTATGAAATGTTTAAAAACCGGGACGCCTTTGGTATTAATTTCACATTTTTGATTTCTAGTATTAATATGCGCTGATTGCTTGTAATCGTAAAAGTGTCATGTTTTGTTTTGATGTCTTGTTAAGTACGTAGAAGCCAGACAGGTACCAATCATCTGAAGTTTTCGGATGGGGAGGGATGTGGTCAATAAGGAAGTAGGAAGCTTTGCCGGTAATTATCTCACGCTGCGTGGGGTTTTACCCATGGCCGCTCTATAATAACACGACCTTTTGAACAATTCAACCCAAAAATTATCAATAATTAGAGATCTTTAAGACATTACATATATACCCATAGATTAAAAGGGCGCTAAAAATGATGATCGCGTTTAAAAACAATCTAGATTATACAAACCATAATAACGAGAGGTTACCGCTGAGTCTTGGAGTGTTCCGAACAATTTTGAAAGTAAAGTACGAAAAAATGCAGGAAACCCGCTGTTGGACTCTTTGCTTTGGGTCCGGAGATTTCGGGTTTAATTCTTTGACTGGAAAAATATCATAAAAAATTGTCTGTTTTGCATTTAACAGAGTGACAAAAGTTAATACATAATTGATACATGCAAAATAAAAATAAGGTCATCAATCAATTTACAAAATGTTGTCATCTTGCATTGAAAAAATGTATTACGATAAAAGTAGAGAAAAAAATACAAATAATAGTAACAAGTGCAAAATCAAGAATATTAACAGTGTTTATTGTTTCTTAAGGTAATATGTGCCATGCAGAATATATCAATTTCATCGATCATATCATTTTCGTTATACAGACCACACATGAGAGAGAGGGTTGAAAAAAAGCTATATTGCTGTGGAATGATTCTAATCTAATCTTTTCATAATATTATCTTTGTGGTCTCGTTCTAATGTTAAGATTTATATTAGAAATCGGTTCTGATTCATTTATATTGTTTAATCTTTGTATGAGTCTGTTATTTTACGACTGGTTGTTAAAATATATTTCGGATATTTCCACAGGTAGAATTTGAATGTACTTTTGCACCACGTTTAAGAGTGGAAACTTCTCTCAGTGAAGTATATGTAGTAACATAATATGATATAATATAATGTAACGACAAACTTTCCCTTCAACAACTTCCCCAAAATCTCCTAAATTTTGCTGTCAAAATCAGTATCACTTGGGTTGAATTGTGAGTAGAATGAGAAACATGTCATGTGAAATAAATTCATGGAACACAGGCTAATCTTCTAGATCTCTTTGAATAAGATAACAATTATGCCCGGAAAAGACTCTGAACTCATCAGCGTGAAACTTACAAAATCGTAATCATTACAATTTCCTGACCCTAGTCATATTCCTTGTCCTTGTGAGAATCCATCCTTTAGACAAGGCGCCTCCGACCTTAGCAGGCTCAGTTTTCCTTAACTTTTCCAGGGGCGGTCTACTGAACGTCTTCCATAAGTAAATCATTATGAATTTATCGAAAGTATTAAAATGTTACCATAATTAAAAAAAGTTCTTCATCAAATAATCGTTAGGCATTAGCGTTTTGAGTAGTATGTAACCAAAGCTGGGCTTGCTTGGCAGCGCTCAAATTTGCAGTAGATTATTTCTCAGTCAGCCCGTCGAATAGCATCGTTCATGAACATAATTAAACTTTGTATCTGATGGAGTCGTCATTCTGTGTTCCTGAAATCTATAGAGTTAATTTTGAAATTACGCAGTAGAGTGCTCAACAATGACGTCGAAGAACCGTACCGTATCAGGTAGCGCAGAACGCTTCACACCGTAATAATTAGGACACGGCAACGCGGTGGCAACACTAGTGCCGTACTCCAGGGAAAAATAATTTAATTTTTGAACAAACAAAAAATAACTATTAAACACTTATTTTAAGATCGCTTCCCTGTTTCAGCATGCGAGAATGTTGTCAACAATAAAAGTTTATTGGCTTATTATAATGCCATGCAAAGTTTTCTGGGAGCAGTCTTTATAGTCTTTTTTTATGTTTATTAAAAAAAATATATATATTAGACTGAAAAGCCGATATATTTGTGTGCACAAAAAGATTTATTGTTCTGTATTGAAAAATGATTTCATTAAAAAAATAATACTGGATAGAGCATTTGTTTGTTAAGACGGGACAAAATCGTGGTTTACATAGTAAATAAATATATTTCTTGTTTATTACAGATAAGCTTTTCCACTTGTTACACTTGGCAATTGTACATCGATCGAGTTCTAGTACCCTTTTAAACATTATAACGCATCGGCGTTACTCCGAGATCATACTGAATTTCAAATTCATATTTTCGTAGTAACCTGGAACGCACAGTAAAAACTTTATTTAATTTAATCAGAAATCGTTTTTAATAAAAATGTGATGATTCACAATTATCTGCAGAATGTAAAATTGAAGCTTTTGATAGACCATGCTATGAGCCTGCTATATTCTCGTGGCTTGGCCTATTTTAGCGAATTGCTCGCCATACATTCCAATTGGTAGTGCATGGCGAGCGAAATGCTGAAATAGGCCAAGCAATGATGCGTAAAGCGTAATGTGTCTTCCTAACTCACAGGTTCTTTGGCACTTTTTCTATCTTAAATATTACGTAAACACCCCTAAATATCATTACCACCACAAAATTTGATTTCAAACCAACCTATTTCCATAAATTTTGTATTATTGCCTAGACTATACTTCTCAAAGTTTATCTTACGATTTCAGAACGTATTGGGACATTTCAAAAGCGTTTGAAAATTTGTTTCAATAATATTTTATGATTTTCATCATTTTTGCATAGCGAATATACGTAAAATTTTGACTTTTTTTGAGTCAAATATTATAAAAAAACTTTTATCCAGTTATGTAAGTAAAATATTAATGTATAGAATTACTGTATATATATACTATATGTAGAGGCGCTCTAGGGGCGGCCAGCTGCTTTTTTAAGCGCTCCGCGTTTTTCACAGCGCCCTTGAGGTGTTTTTGCACAAAAACGGCGCTATACAAGTCATCCAAGTATTATTATTATTATTACTGCTTCTTAATTCGTAAAACATTCGACATACACTCAAAAATGGCGTGGTTCGAGATATGGTACCTACATTCTTTTTTAAAAAAATAACTATTTTTTTATTTAAAACTAGCATAGACCCATGAAGAACCTACAGTTTATAAAAATTAAAAAAAATGTCATCGCCAAAAATCTAGCCCCGATCATTTGCTTAGAAGGCAACTATGCCGACCATTATTTTCTATACCACCAACTAGTATTTAAGAACGGCTGTGTAAATTCATTATATGTATTGAAAATAATAATAATTTATTACTGAATTTTAGAATGGTACATACCCACAATTTTTTTAGTGTTATGAACGCCCAACCAATATTAAATTGTTTTTGAATTTTGGAATGTTATATTTTATTTAGTCACGTGCCAATCTTAGATTGTTTTTGAGTTTTGAAATGTTATTCCATGACGCTTGATCTTCTCCCGATAATTGATCCCCTGCACAGTTGACCTCCCCGACAGTTGATCCCGGACTGTGAATTTTTTTGCACGGGTGTTAGTACCACCCTCTTAAACACTTGTACCGTGTAATTTTATTTATTGCGGTTTTACATGAAATTTCACATATTACATAAACGGAACAATTCCTTAGTGTTAATATATATATATATATATATATATATATATATATATATATATATATATATATATATATATATATTGTCTATATATATATATATATATATATATATATATATATATGTGTTATTTCTATTTCACAAGAAAGAATTCAGTCAATGAGATAAGTGGTAAAGCTTGAGTTTGTTTGTGTATTGCAGGCTCTGTATCCGAAGGCGGGCGCGGGCGCTTGGCGCGCAGGGATGACCCGCGCCGTCACACGCTTGGCGGCGATCTGCTGCGAGCGGCCCCACCGCACAGCGCGCTCGTGCGGGGCATGGACATTGAGGTAAGACTCTACCCAACCCAACTCCTTTTACGTTATCATGTTATAATCCGAGATGATGATACATAATACAAGTCTTGAAAAGTTTATTGCAGATTTCACAAATTTACTTTGATTTAATATATTTTATTTTCATTTTTGTTTTTTTTTTTTTATAATTATTTTATTTTATTTTTCATCGAGAAAATCATCAGTTTACAATATTTTATAAGGCATAGCAAAAATATGTACTGTAATTTAACCAATAAGAGAGTTTTTCACTGATGTTTCTTAATTTTTTGTGAAAAAGAGAAAGAATTACAATAGTCTATGGGGGTAGGATGATGTGAGGGAGGGGAAGGGGTCGGAATTTCGGTTCCATGGTAACTCCTCAAAATGACAATTCAACACACCTTTAAAAGGTGATATAAAGTTATTAAGAGTAATGAAACAAAAACAAGGTTAAATAGTTACATACGTAACCTAGTTTTTGTTTCATCACTTTACATAACTTTATAAAACTTTTTATAGGTGAGTTGAATTGTCATTTTGATAAGTTATCAGGTCACCCGTTATTTCAATGTGCACTCTTCGACGATCAACGCATAAATATACCACTCACTGATCGATAAATTCGGGCTTTTTGTATGAAACAAATTGGTCCTAAAAAAACATAGATATGCCATTACATAGACAGTCCGTGCAGGGTAATATGTATTTAAAAAAATATACATAATATATTATATTGTTAACATATTTGCTAAATAAAAAAAATAAAAAATTAACTAGTGTAAATATTCATAATATTATTTTTTCACTATGTTAATTAATACCTCCCTAAAATCGTGTTTAGGAAGTGAGTATATCATGAAATATGTGTGCAGAAAAATAGATACATTTTCACTCATTATTGCAAAAAATAAATTACAAAAATTAATAATAAAAATAAATTCATAAGTACATATATTTTATAATATACAGTTTTTTTCGTATTGTGTGAATGTTATCTATTTGGGGTGACGAAATTTTAAACACAGATAAGTAATTCTCAGCGTTGATACGAAACACTTGTCGTATTTTATATATCGGCAATTTGGCATTTATTTATTTACGCCCGTTATACGCTTTTACACACACATTTACATAATTTGTATAATATGCATTTAACAATGAAGTAGAAAATATGTCTAATATAAACATAATATTAAATTTATGGTACTAAAAGGAAAAAATATAAAAAGTCAGATGTATTGGAGAAGTAATATCAAAATGAAAATTCAGATGTATAAGAGAAGTAATATAAAAATGAAAATCAGTGTCTTGGTTCACACTCTTCGCTTCTTTATGTGTACATACATACATTACTTGACATTATTGACGGCCGGCGTGGTCTAGTGGTATACGCTTTTGACTACAGATCCGAAGGTCGCGGGTTCGAACCCGGCGTGCGCAAATAAATTTTATTTGATTAATTTGTGTTATTTCACAATTAATTAATTTAAAATATTTCACAATTAATTAATTTAAAATAATATATAGTATATTTGCGGCACGTTCCAGAGTGGAAGATACTCTCAGTATCGCCCTGGTGTAAGACCACCATTCAGAATGGAAACGTTGCTTGAAATGGCTTTAGCCGTGTTTGGTGACCAGATCTGAATAGCCAGGTACTTCCCCACCTTCCTCTTCCCCATCTCCCTCCCCTCCCCAATATACCCTCAGCCTCACAACATACCCCAATTGGGGATGCCATAGTCTCACTGGCTCCAGACGGGAGCAGTTGGGACTCTTGTGCGGTATTACTGTAAAAAAAAAAAAAAAAAATTACTCATAATCTGTTTCCCCGATTCATATGCCTATAGTTAAAATATGTTTTTATTATATTTTGAAGAATGGTTGCTGAATATTGTGAAAACATACTTTAGTGAATTGAGGTAAACTACAGATATACTAAGATAACAAGTGAGCTGCGGAGATAGATAGGTCATATTATGAGAGTTTGGTATTGCATGATCTTTTCATAATTGGATGCTTTGCAAGAGTCCCGGCCGCAGACATTAGTATCTTCCGAAATTATTCGCTTTTATTTAATTTAAAATGTAGTATTATTTTTAATTATTGCATCGAAAAAAAACATTATTTTTTCTGTATTACTAGACGTTGTTGTTCTTAACGTTGTAATGCTTGTTTTATTTTGATATGTGCACCTTGAATGAATGGCGTAACAGTTGTTTCTACGCTATTTTTTCAAGAACTGCATTCTTTAATTGTTGTCATTTAAAAAAAATTTTAAACAAAATCCAGTAAATTTATCAGGATAAACGTTATGTTACAAGAGAGGCAAGAAGTGCGCAAACGCACCCACCTTCACCCGTTGCAAGTTTCACCGCCCTCGCGTGTTGCTGTAATGTATTGGGAATCCGTGATTTCTCACTGATACGCCCAGGGTAACCCCACCACCTTCACCGATCATCCGGCCTGGTAGCAGCAATGTTGCCGGCCCGTTCCCTCGCTGGCAGCGTCACGTGTACGCGATGCACCCCGTCAACCCCGCCCGCCCCCGACCGCTGCACCCGGATGCAACCGCCTATGCGCAAGGGCTGAAGTGACTGCACAGTCCTCTGCCGCTACGAGTCCAGAGAGCACGCTCTCGCAAGTCTCCTTTAACCGGACCTGATTCTCAAAACCACAACTGCTTGTTATTTTCAACACCTTTCTATATTTATTCATATTTCATTTCCATTTCCGCATTTCTTAACATTGATTAGATTTTCATTCGCCAAATTGCTAAAATATTTTGTTTTAAATTATAAATAATATTAAAACATAAAAAAAAGTCCAATTAAAAATATGAAATCTGTACATCTAACAATTTTAAATTAAAACAAAGTGAAAAAAGACTCTTTTAAAGTTAAGAAATATTTAAAAAATAATCTTTGACTTCCATTTATGTAAATATAAAATAAGTTTCCCCTATGTCGTGTGGCAAAAAAAATCAACGTAACTTTTCGCTCAAAAATAATGTTTAAACATTTAAGACTAGTTGTTTCACAGAATTTAAACAATTCATCAAAATTAATCAAAGTTAATTTTCAAGTTCTGTGAAAGTTCTATTCAACTTGTATTATTATTTTTGCTCTTTGAAACAAAACACAACCGGCCAATGAGGATATATTCAATATGCTTTCTATTTTTATTTGTATTGAAGTTTCATTTTTGATTAAATTTACTAAATCTCTTAAAGAATTCTTATCACACTGCCTAAACCAACCAACCAACTAAATAATTGACGTTAATTCCCGTTAAATTAATTTAAGATACCGTTCACCTTCATGAATTTAAAACATGTAAAAAAAAAATTTTTGTCATTAGAAAAAAGTAAAAAAAAATATTTCTTTATAATTATTTTTAACTATAATTCAGTTTATTAGTCAATCTAAAATAAACGAATAAACAAAAAAGGTAACCGTCGTAACTAGGACTCGAACCAACATCCTCTAGTCTTAAATACTACCGGGACAAGTGCATTTACTAATTTAATAATCTATTGACTCCTTGAGGACTCAATAGCTCAATTGGTGGAGGTTGAATCTGCATAATATTTCAAATTTCTTTTAAAGTTGTTATTATATTATGTTCTTTTTCGATTGTTAAGTGTGCGTTTAAAACAACCAAGTCTAACACCGAATATATTTATTCTTGAAGGATTTATAATTTTGGTGTAGCTCTGCAGGAAGCAATAAATTCTAAATCATTGACTTGAAATAATAATGTTCACCACAAATAACATTTGTGAATCGGGCTTAAAGTGCAGATAAGTATTAAAAAACGTTAAAATTTGAGTTTCTTCTTAGTGCTCTTGGATTTGTAAGGTAAGTTTTAACTTTTCAGTTAAAATTTAAAAAAATAAACTTTGTAGCAAGGATTCATTATAAACTATCTAATTTGAATGAACAAAAATTTCATAATAATAATAATAATATGATAACATAATTTATTTGTCATTGTGTTTTCTAAATTTAAATATGTATTTTTGAATGAACATTTGACGCGTATCTCTGATATATTATTACACTGTAAATGTAATAATTTGATAAAACATCGCAGCTTTATACGACCCTACATTTTTTTCACTTACTCGATATAATAGCATTATATATTTTCTGTCAAATGTATAACGCGTATGTAAATTTTCATCACCCGAATGTTAAAATAAAACATTGCTTATCTTTCGGGTTTCGCGCTTTCCCTACCTCACAGTTCCAGAGCGCTTAAATTCAAGTAACCTTCCAGAACTAAAGTTAGCTAATTTTACGTAGTTCCAGACGCACGGAATTTCAAAGTAAAAGCTTAAACTACTGCATATCAAAAACTATTTTTTATGGAAATTTTAATGGAATACGTCATTTATTGCTTGCTTGTAAATTGTTCATTATTTAACAAGCTTATTAATTTCAGGATAAAAATCTTTTTTACGCCGAAATTATAAAAAACCCGTTTAAGTTATTAAAATATTGTTCCGTGATATTTAAAGCTAAATCTGTTTATAATAATTAATACATCATTTGGACGTTTTCGCCAAAGTTTGTACAATGTATTTTAATTTGATTTGTCATAGTTACGTATTATAGAAAATTGAAAAGTTATGTATTTTAAACAGGAAAATTTATTATTATACAGGGTTTTCCAATAAGAGGTTTTATTTTAAATAGCCCGCTATTTCGGTAGATGTTACTTTTGAAGCTGTCATTTTTGACATTTGACAAGTAGGATCCACGCTATTAATAAAAATGGAACGATAGACGCTTCAACAACGCATTTAAATTATTAAAATTCACTTGAGTAAATCAAATGCAAATTATCTTGAGTGATGAGGCCCATTTCCACCTCGGTGGCTTCGTCAACAAGCAAAAGTGTCGCATCTGGGGCTCGGAAAACCCAAGAGTTGTTGTTGAAAAGCCTCTCTATCCTCAACGTGTGACTGTTTGGTGCGGTTTATGGTCCGGCGGAGTTATTGGACCTTATTTTTTCGAAAATGAGGCTGGAGCAACAGTTACGGTGAATGGATTGCGCTATCGAGAGATGATAAATGATTTTTTATGGCCGGAATTGGATGGTATTGATCTGGAAAACGTTTACTTTCAACAAGACGGCGCTACGTGCAACACAAGCAACGAAACCATTGATCTTTTACGATTGAATATCAAAATAACACCTCTTATTGTATTATCAATGTTGTGTTTTTTCACCATTTACCACCTCTACGTTCAATTAAACAAAGTCTGATTCAGTAATTAATTTTAAGTGTGTAAGATTAAATTTGTGGTAACTTAAAAAGCTGTTGAACAGTTAATGTTCTTTTTAAGTAAGTTTGGGCCAATATTGAAAAAATGATAAAGAATCCTTTACTATATTTATTAAGGCCCATTTTGAGTGCCTTTACGAAGGAATAGCCAATAACAATTTGAACTGTCCTGCTATTTAATAAGTGATTAATTGAAGATGTCTACCGACTATGCAAAATGATTTTCCTCCATGAATATTCTGGGCAATGAGGATTGAGGAGTACAATTTACATTGGTTAGTCTGCTTGTAATATGGTCTTGGTGAAAACTTATAAGTGTAAAAAGTAACGGAAATGGATAATTATAAAAACATGTACAAACTTTGGCGAAAATGCCCATTTATCACGACCATACCTCATGAATTCCTTAGTTAATCGTATGTATCGTAATATTTTTAACAAGTGGTTGTGGTTGATATTTTTTTATTGAATGGCAGCAATTTGAAAACGTGAAAAAACCTACATATCTACTTTTTAAGATAAGTTTTAAAGGATGTGTAATTCAGTTTAATCCACTAGTCAGTGATTACTATTTGTTGATTGTCGTATTTGTAAAACATTCGTAAATCCAACAATGGAGAAACTTTTTTCGATGCGGGCGCCACTACTCGTTCCTAAGTCGTTTCTAGAACACTTGTAACATACCTAAATAAACTTTTTTCTCGTTTTAGTGAGTTGCTCATAAAACGTACTTAATATAAAGGACATGTCTTTTTCAAATAATAATATTTTCATAACGTTAACGAAGAATACAGAATACATTAATTAGACGATGAGTGAGCAGTGCAATTCGGAGCGTTCGCAACACGAACAGGGCAATTTTTCAAAGCAGCCTGAAAAACCCGAGCTCCCTGAACAAACTGAGCAGCCACAAGTCCCGCAACAAGCGAATACATCAGTACAAGTCCAACTGCCCCTGAAACACGAAAAGGGCAAATATTCTGAGCAGCTCCCTGAACAAACTGAGCAATCACAAGTCACGCAAGAAGCGAAAAACTCAGTTCAAGTCGAACTGCCCCTGAAACACGAACAGGGCGAATATTCGGAGCAGCTTCCTGAACAAACTGAGCAGCCACAAGTCCCGCGACAAGCGAAGAAATCAATACAAGTCCAACTGCCCCTGAAACACGAACAGGGCAAATATTCTGAGCAGCTCCCTGAACAAACTGAGCAGTCACAAGTCACGCAAGAAGGGATAAACTCAGTACCAGTCGAACTGCCCCTGAAACACGAACAAGGCGAATATTTGGAGCTGCTCCCTGAACAAACTGAGCAGCCACAAGTCCCGCAACCAGTGAAGAAATCAGTACAAGTCGAATTGCCCCAGAAACACGAACAGGGCGAACATTCAGATCAGCTCTCTAAACAAACTGAGCAGCCACAAGTCCCGCAACCAGCGAAGAAATCAGTACTAGTCGAATTACCTCAGAAACACGAACAGGGTGAACATTCAGATCAGCTCTCTGAAAAATCTGAGCAGCCACAAGTCCCGCAACCAGCGAAAAAATCAGTACAAATCGAACAGTGTGTGGAAGTCGTGGACATAGAGATTCCCAAACCTCTTGTGCGTAAATCCCTGCGAGCTTATCGACCCATTTCTCCGCATTACACGTGGACCCCACTGTCAGAGTTGCCCGCGTTTGCTGCTGTAACTGAATCCGAAGAACAACTGTACTCCAAAGGCTCTTCGTCTACTCAGAAGCCTAAATTACAAAGAAAGTCTCTGCCTTCGCCGCAGCCATCTACGTCTCTCTATCCACGGAAACATGATCCGTTACAAATAAGTAAACACCTGTCTATCGTAATTACTGCCCCTTCGACCGAAACCAGCGAGTCACATTCGGACCCTGACATATCGAATGCCAACGCGGAATCTCTTAAACCCAGTCGCGAAAATATAAAGTCAACGGTTGCTCTTAACGTTAAGCTACCTGAGGTCGCGGTCAGAAAGAAGAAGCGTAGGAATAAGCGGCAATGCAGTGTAACTAAGCTGCGTCACTTGCAGTCACTGCCGCCAGTGCCAAGCCCGCTGTTGCCGCAGATAAAGCCGCCGATCCCGCAGCCAGAGCCGCGGCGGAGCCTGCTGTCTCTGCTGCACCGCAAGCCGAATGGACCACCGCCCCCTCGCAGGAGCAGCCTCATATCCCGGATCCGCACTAGACTCCAACGTTATTGTACATGTAAGAGACCGGAACCAGACTCCGTCTCTTCTACCACCGACGACTAAATGCATATAAACTATAGTGTCACGATGATGTATCTGTTAGTGGTTATAACATCAAAATTGGAGGTAAGTGATTTAGTTTAGGTTTGAAGACCATGGAAATCATTTCTGAGAAAATGTTATGTATATATTACATTTGTAAGGTTGTGGTGTTTATCACATTCAATTGACTATCAGCGCCACTTCGACATTTGAAAGGTCCGCGTTGAACGCTGATTCATTTGATTGATCGACTTGATAAGAATAACAGCCATATTGTTTTGCTAGTCAGCTGATTACACTTTGCCCAAAAGCTAAAAGACAAAAGTCGTCATTTACGGGAAACATTCAAAATATCAAAAGTTCTAAATGGCACTGATCGTTGATTTAGCGATCACCAAATGCGATAGAGTTCAAAACTCCCCGACATAAGGGAAATATCGGAATTACTTTCACTGGAAACATTTCGTATGTATAGTTGGTCAATAAATTTGTGTTCATTTCTTTCCGATGTTATATTATCTTGAATCATTAAAAACTTGTTTTTTATTCAACTTCTGCCATTTACATTTGTCATTCTTTTTTAGCGAACATTTTAAAATGACTCACAAAATCACTCACCTAATTAGTTAATGTTAATCTTACGTGACCTACCAGGTAATTATGGTACTGTATATTGTCTCCATATATAGTTAGTTATAACATAGATCATTCTAGAAATGTACTATATATTTGTACAGCGCCCTTGAGGCGATTTTGCACAAAAACGGCGCTATACAATCATCCAAATATTATTATTAAATAACCGTCAACTGCGGTGCGATGATCTGTGCATATTTGTAATATTTGTGATACTTGCAGTTTGATTGCGATCTGAAGCTGCCAATAATGCGTTATTTTAGCGAAGCGATGACAACAACTGAATAATCTATATGCCGTTGAGGAATTATTATTACGCATTAGGCTCATTTTACATCTTTGGACAGTACATACACTCATTTACACTTTCAAACCAAAATTTAAAGTACGGTACCTAGTTAAACACAAAACAATTCAATAGTTTGCCATGTGAAATGAGTAGTTTTCATCACCAAAGCATTTAATCTACATTTAATCTGTACCTTTTACTAAAATAATAAATACATGTGGCGAGTAATGTCAACAGTCAGAATAACAGAAATTTATGAATGCGACTAGATCAAGGAGTGAGTGAACAGACCGAGTCGTTTGAAGGTCTGAATTCTCTGCCTGATGGGAACCGTATGATGGTCACTTAGTTTTGTTTGACGCACGAATAATTCTAAACGTGATGAATAAAACCCCAGACTCCGCTATAATATTTTAAAAATTATTATTTAAAATTTCGCTGTGGTGATTTCTGGTAATTGAAAGTACCTTTGGACCAGCAATAATAAGATTTGCCTGTCATGAGTTGTTTTGTTTAGAGTGTTCTGCCTTGGGGATTGTTCTTCCCCCTGATATTCCAGAAACCACTTTTAAGATTTCCTGATATTTATTATCTTTCATACTGTCACTTTACATACTTTGATTTTGATGAAAGTTTCCCTGCTGGACCCCCCAGAAAGCCCCAAGATCTCTCTCCTGATCCCCCAGATGATAAAAATCCCTCAGAAATAACAGACAGTCAATCTGTCATTCTAAATTTACTTTAGCCGAAAATTGAACAAATCACCCGATTCTGTTTCCAACTACAGGCCAATCATCCCTTCTCCCACCCTCAGTAAACATTATGAAAAAATAATATAACCGGTTACAAATTTTTTTTGTCGAGAGTACACAGCTAATCTCTCCATCTCAATTTTGATTTTGGGAAAAAATCTACTTCTAACCTTGCCATCAACAGTACTGATATTAATTTATCCGTGTCTAATCAGGAAGTATGTCTTGTAGTCTGTATAATCATAGAAGGCATCTTTGCCATTGTGTCCATCCGTATCCTGAAAATAAAACTTATTTTCCTTGGCCTACCTTTCATGTTATCCAATCTATTATAAATCAATCACTATTAGAAAAAAAAACCATTAAGTTTCGAAATTTTATCACTCAAAGTCGATCTATTTAGAAGAGCTTACTCCATGGCGATATATTTCCCCCATAATGTATAATATATACACATGTCACTAATCCCCCTTGAGTAAAAAACTTTCAGTCCCGAAGAGTCAGTATATCACTTTTTCAAACCGTCATAAAATCCCCCCCTGTTCAAATTTTATTTAAAAACTCTCCTATTTACAAAGCCACTGACGTGAAATTTTTGGGAGGAAATTTAAATGATCTCCTGATAATATAATTACTAAATGTGAAAGAAATTTAAAAATCATCTCATTAACTGTCGTTTTGTGTGTTCTCACTCTGCTCATCCTACTTGCATTAAGTTGACAGGCTGACAAAGTGTTTGAATTCTTCATCTAATCAGGTTATCCCGAGTCTCGTTGTACAACGACTCCTAAACGTTCATGTACTACAATCAATGTTCGAACTAAACTTTAAATTTTACTCTTTCAGATTTTAAAATTATCCAAAAAAAATTTCCCTTATAAAAAATAAAAACAAGAGGTGCCGGCCTAAGGACCGATTTTAATTTTAATTTTTAGCAGTAACAAGAGTCCCCGATGTCAACTTTGGGGATGCTATGGAAATGGTACACATCACGACGCGGGAGTTAATAATATATCAAATTTTCCATTAGGTCCCATTTTTATATAAGCGGAAAATGTTGCTTGTGTAATGATGGAGGACTTAGCTAGCATTGGTTAGAACTCGCGACGCCTGGGGAGGGGGGGGATTCGACGCATTTGTCCACTCGGCTACTAGCCGGTCAAATTGATACGTTTAAAATGTCTTCGAAAAATATAAATCGTAAGTATTTGTTGATTTGCGCTTCGAAATACAAAATCGACAAAAAATTTCGACTTTGGCGATTTTCCGTGAATTTGTGATTGTTGAAATTCATATTTCACTCCCTTCACCAACACACATTTATCCCTATTGAGGAAGGTAAAATTTTGCCTGCGTCGCGGTTCCGTTTTTTTCTGAGAGTTATAACAAACTTTCGGCTCCCTTCGCTCTTATCACGTACTAGTTGGGGATGCCGTAGTTCCGCACGCTTCCCGGTTAATGAAGAATTGGGACTAATGTGCGGTATTCGCAATTCTCTCCGAAGTCCTTTTTTATATCTATACAGGTGATCTTTACGTTTTTTAAAAAAATAAATTAAATACCCGCGTTATATTTAATTTTACCTTTCCTAATTTAAAACAGCATTTTCGTACATAAATTGAGTAATACTCAATTAAAAATGATACATAATAGCTGTATTTAAAATTTTAAACTTTAAATGCTTATATATCTTCAAAGCACGAACCCATTCAATAAAATGTGGTTTTTTGCTTTCCGGTAAATACGTAATACGGTAATACGCCCGTAGGCCAATAAGACTGCCCAATTAATTATCACGAGTATTGCCGGGTACACGTCAGTTGTATTTAAATATTTACAGTTTATTCTTATTCTCTCCCCGTAAGCTCTATAAAGAAATTACTCTGCTCCCCCTAACTTAGAAGCCGGCGACGGCCCTGTTTCGAATGCTGATAGCCTCCATTCAAAATCTGTAGATAAACCTAAACTCTGATTTGGATTCCTAGAAGTGCTTGATTTTGAGCAGATTGCGGATTTCTTATCAAAATAAGGAACATCCAACCCTATTAATACCCTCATACAACACATTCCCTTACCTAACATTTTTCTGTCCTAAAAGATCCCGCAAGTATGGGCTGAGTATTGGGACATTGCTAGTGAATCCATAGGAGCTTGCTATGCCTTATTACAAATTATTATTCATCAAAACCGTGGTTTCAAAAATTACCCATTTTTTTCAAAACATAAATTTCTCACTATTCGAATGAGAATGGGATGTTGTTCCATTCCATATAATCTTTTTAAAATTCACGTGATTGTACTTAATGTGATCTAGAAGTAAGAACCTTAGATCACATATTTTTTGGTTGTCCCTCTCTAAACAAATTTTATTCTCTTCTGTCAAGCCTTACCTAAAATTGCCTCCCCTCCGTTCAACATATCATCTCTTCTAAGTCTGAACCCGACTCTAATTTTGCATATAATTGTGAAAATTGCCCTTTTAAATAATATAAAATTCACCTCCCCTCTCTCCACAAATTAAAATGATGGCTTAGAACACCCCTGAAGGGTGAAAGCCGGTACAATTTGTTAGAGTACCTAGGTTTATATAAATAATTAATAAACTTCAGTTACCGATATCCTCTACTACGAGAGGAATTGAGATATTTTAACTTTGTTTGGCCAAAACTATTTCTAAAACGCATCATACAGCTACTCAGCGCATTGCTAAATTGTGTAGTATGGTCGATGAGTATGCTAACATACATAGTTCCGATTTATCTAATCGAGTAAGCGATGAGGTATGTACGGTGTGCATTAGCTACCAAATAGTTTAGCATCAAAACCGTGAGTTTGGCTGAGCGTCCCCCCCTGCCACCCTCTACCAAACTCCCAAATTTTTGATTATTTAGCTCTTCTAGAGGTGAATCGTCACCAATGTATGTGTATCTAGTGTGTTCGCATATTATCCTTTTCAAATTGTTTGCATCGGTGGCTGATAGACATTATTTAACAACAAGGTAGTTTAGTCCGCACATTCTTCTAATAGTTTGAAGTTATTCTGTGTTTTTGATTATGACACATATTCAAAAATGTCTATATGAACTTATACTCGATAAGCTTTGCAATATTCACAATAACTTTAACATGTAGTCATTTCGGATGAAGATTCCGTTAATATGTCTGTAATATTTTATTTGGTAATCTTTGCTATCCTTTCTCAAAATAACTTCAAAAGCGATCTTTACATCATAAATCAGATTTATCAATATTAGCAGACCATGCAAAATTAAACATAGAAAACGTAAAACTAAGATTATTCATCAAATAGAATAACACGGAGCAAACTCTGACGACATTTATAAACCTAAGGTTTTTACTGACGGTCAGGAATCAGGAGTTATAGAAGTAGTTGAGAATACGTATAGTTCCTCTACAATATACAACATTATTAGACATAACTATTTGCTAAGGACTCAAAAGGCTGGAAACAATATTGGTACATTCTATACATATACTATAAGAAGGGAAACGGATTAAAAAACAATTACAAACTCGTGGGTATACTACCGAGCGGATTATAGATTGAAAAATGACAGAGCGGAAATCCGAACTTCAATAATATTGGGTCTTTAAAATAGCAAACTTACTATTTTCGTGAGTTTAACCGGAAGTAACTAATTAACCACCATGAAATATTCCACAGTATTAGGCAGAGAGCATTCATTCCTGTTACCTACCCACACATTTTTCAGTCGAATCATCACAGCCTCTATGAATGGGTAGTTATAATTTTCAGATACGAATTCGGGTTCAATCCTGGCGTATTATATTTATTTGATTGATGTGTCTTTTTTCACAATTTATTCATTTTTAATAATAAAGAGTATATTTGTAGCACGTTACAGAGTGGTACCCACTTTAAGTATCTCCCTGGTGAAAGACTACCACTCAGATTCGAAAAGATACTGTAAATGGCTTTAGCCATGTTTAATGACCAGATCGAAGTATCCGGGTACTTATCTACCTACTTCTTCATCATTTCCTTTCCAAACCCACTACCTCCAGCTGTAGAGTCTCACTGGCTCCAGGCAGTTGGGACTGCAGTATTCACATAAATATTTTTTTTATTTCTTTATGATCGTGTCATGACTTTTTTCTTTAACGATAGGATATCATTTGGTTTCACTTGGTTTTGCTACAAATACGTCTTACTGAGATGTCCCCGACTTCTTGCATCAATTTGCGCGTCACGTATTTTACTGACGTTCTTTTTTCTATACAAGTTTTACAAGTGACCCAACTAAAACCAGTGGAACTATGGTATCCAATAGGGGCATGTGATGCAGAATGGATTCGGGAAGGGAACAAAATGGGGGAGAGAAGCGTTTGGAAGTACCTAACCATTAACATATGGTCACTAAACATGGTAGAAGCCATTTAAAGCAGGGCGATACCGAGAGTATATCTAAAACCGGGTTTTCAACCTACGCCTGTGAACCTTTGTCTTCGGTTCACATACGTCCAGTGTCAGTGGGTCGCGCGACTGACGATGTATTAATTCCGTACGTACCTACTTAACTAATTATTATACATTTACACTTCCACTTCCCGTCCATGTTTATGTCATTGCGACTCTAATTGAAACTCTACTAATACTCATGGGAGAGCTGCAGTAGTCTTTGTTCATCTGCTCCATTAGCCGACACACGTCTGTTTTGGTCTAAAAAGTGTTTTTTATTGAAGTGTAATTTTTGCAATTCAATGTGCCTGAATATTCTGCAAAGGAATGTACATTAGTATCGCGGGTAGTAGATGCCGGTATCGAGTTAAGATGATTCGAACAAATAATAATGTAAGTCTATTAGTATGAATATCAAGGATGCTTTTAGTTTCACAGTCTACTGCGTTTCTTTAGATATAAAGTAACTAGATTTAATATAAAAGCTTTACTTTTTCTTTACAGAGGTTTATCTTCAGTGGACTTCACTTTACTTCAAGGCGTTTTATTTTTATTACAATATTCCTTTCAAATTATTTTATAAAGTTTTTTGTAGATTTTGCAAAGCCACCTTTGCCGTCGAGAGCATAAACCATTTTGCTTTGCGAAATATTTTAAAATATTACTTTTAAAAATATCCACTTAGTGGTAATTACTCGCGAACATGACTCATTTATTTTAATTAAACCATCTTCTACAGCAACAGCGGCCCGGAACATATTTATCGGAAAGTTTCTAGAATGAAGCTGTTATATGTATTTCTAGTTCCTTTCCTGCATTTTCTTTTAACTTATCGCTGTAATAGAAAAAAGGACCTACATATCCAATTTCCTCTTTTTCCAGAGCTTCTAGCGTTAAGGCCTCGGATAAATAATTAGTTTTATAGGTATCCTATTTTATCATCTTCATCGTCAGAATCTTCAATATCTTCAGTGTCATCAGTTAATAGAGTCGTCAGTGACTTTAGTATTTTCAGTGTCTTCAGTTTCTTCCTGGCGGCCTGTGTCTGGTCTCCTGTTGAGATAGTACAAATAAGTACGGGATGTTATCAGATTTAAACGATACTTTTCTAGCAATATTTCTGAGTGTACATAAAATCATAAAATATAAATAAATTATTGTACCGATATTATATTATATATACTTACACCCTTGATCTTATATCAATATATTTTTATTTAAAAAAAAAATGCAAATAGGGTATTTTATTAAGTGTTTAAAATCATTATTGCCAATTACTGTCTGATGTAATAATGATAACTTAATTTAATCCTTATTTATGGTAGTGACACAGTTTTTCCGAGAAATGTAATGAATTTAACACCATAGTAACATTGTTCAATGATTACAGTAACGTATTATTATTATAATAAAATAGTTTTGTGAAATATTAAATTTAACTGCAACGTTAAATATCTTTTAGCAAAAAGTATTTCGTGAAACAAATAATTAGTAGGTTATCAATAACTTTTAAAGAAAGGTTTTTTAATTTTAGTTGGCCCTGCCTAAAACCAATTACTTCATTTACCAATTACTTAACAATGTAAAACTTGTTTCTGAGTACAAATTTCATCGGATACTAAGTCGAGGTACCCCGACATTTTCCTAGTGGTATTTTAACGAAACCAATTATTGTTTTCCTCCTCATGCCTCACACGTCAGGACTATATTTTTTTTGTAAGAAGGTTTTGTAAAAAAAAATACTCTGAAACTCTAGACATTCAACTGCCGATGCGTCGTAATCGTTTAGAGAGAATGTTATTACTAGTTGCTTTTGAGTTGGATTAGTAATAAAATAATAATAAAAATTGCGACTTCTTCTTCTGATAATAATAATAATTACTATTATAAATTATTCCATCTGCGGTTTGGCGGCTCATATCGTATGGCAGAAATCTGGAGAAACCAAACCCTAGATGCAGAAGTAATAAATAAAGCCTTTCAGGCTTATTTTTAATAAAAAAAAATAATAAATAGTATCCAAGATAGATATCACCGTTACATCCGAAGTGTCCCACTTATATGGGGCGATGCGTGGTTTCCAGCATCTGACACTCTTCCAAAACGCCACTGTCGACAGCCTGGATTTTACATAAAATACCCGTCTTACTAAACAAGCCGGAAAAGTTAATTTTTGTGTATCTATTTATTTAGATGCCCATTGTGCTTTTACAAACATAGTTTATGAAAAAATATAAATATACAATAAGTAATAATAACAATAACACAGTTAAGAATTATGTCCTACTGTCTGCAAATATATTTGCTTTTTAAAGGAAGAGTTATTATTTAAATTGAATAAATTGACAGAGAAACTTTTATTCCCCACAAGATACACTATCTGTGACTAAGAATTGTACATACAATTAGTGCGGGAAGCAACTACATGAAATGGAGCATGGAGGAATGTGTTGTTTTTATTGGGTACATACGTGATTAAATCATTCTCACCAGACCAGGGCTGTATAAATGTTCGTCAATGATTAAATAATAATAAAATATCGTTAAATTTTCTTCGCTGTGACAATTCGGGTAGTTTATAAGTAATTGCGTTAAATCGATAGAAGAAATGAGACGTTGAACGGAGGGGAGGCAATTTTAGATAAGCGTTGATGGAAGAGAGAATATTTTGCTAGATAGGTAGGTATAACCAAAAAATGAATTATCTAAAGTTCCCACTTATGGACCATAGGTAGTAAAATATGGGGAGTCAAGCACGGCACTTTAAATAGGTGGAAGTGAATGGAGCAGCGTCCAGGGTATCTAGCATGGCGGATTGATTAAATATTTATAGATAATGTCGATAACTTATCACTAACTGGGGCCCTAGTCTGTATATTTCGCACTCTAGCAAGTTTGTGGATTAACCTTTCCTTGCCGGTGCTGTGAACATCGTGGACATCCTACTAAAATATCTCTATACATATACTAAACACAGAGTTCATGTCTTAGGTATCCCTCTGCAATACATTTATGTATTGGATGATATGAAAAGTATAGCACCGCAACTCGATAATTTTTTTAACACTAACAATAAGAATAATTATATCTTTACTTTATAAACATGTAAAAAGATAGAATACATAACAATTAGATAAAGTTGAGGATTCTCATAACCTGCCTCACTAGGCTGGCCTGTGTTGAGGCAGTTTTTTTTAAATAGACTGTAACGAACCTTTGAAAAATAAAGGCGCCCTGATGTGATTTCGTTAACCGGACTTCTGAATTTCAGATCTCACCGCGCGGGTATGCCCCACCGTCATCGGCCATGCTCTTCGACGACGATCCGGGCATCATGTCCGAGGTGGAGACAGCCTCAACGGGGTTCCGGCGCGGCGGCAAGCAGCGTTCCTCGCTGCCCGTCGTACGCACGCCAAGCAAGACTCTAGAAAGACCGCTCGGTAAGTTCCCATTCCCGTTCAACCACTTCTTTATTTTGAATGTGTGTAACTTTGTCATCAAAATATGGACCACCAATGCACGCACTCCCTGCAAGATATGGCCAATTGATCAATTTTTTTTAAACTATTGAAATGTCCGTCAAACACCGATTCTAGCAAAGTTTCAGTTTTTGAACTAATTGCGATCAACAGAAAGTTATAACTGTCCTGTTTTTGCGCTTGTAATTTGATCACATTTTTGTATAAAGCTGAAATGGAACTAGAATCGGCGTTTAACGGGGACTTGTAAAAACTACAAAATGGCGCTGATTGAATTGATTTTTGTGAAACATCCCAACCTAAATCTGGTTCCATGACACAACAGTGACAAAATAACCTATTTTTATCATGTTCAGTTTTGTCACTGTTCCATTTTATCTACATCGACTATCGGCCTAAATAGCATATATTCAGGGATTAAATCCTAGGAATAGTATCCCCGTAAATAGATTTAAATCAAACTTTTAAATAATTTATTACGTTCATAAAAGGAATAGATTTCCAAATCAATTGACTGGATACCTGAATAATAGATTATTTGTATATCGTATCAATTCTACAGCTACATATTTTAGTTTGGAACAATCAATACTGAAGTGCTGTTGGAATACATGTGCAATTCAGAGCGCATAAAAATATTGTTATCATATATTATATTTTTATGGGCGTTTTCAAGAAAGGTTATCTCAAAAGAATAATTCATTAAGTTCTACGAGAGAATCGATAGGAAAATGCATATTTTATTAGTTGAAGTCTTGTAAGCCGTAGGTTAAATGTAATAATTCCTTCTTACAAAAATATGGTAAAAGTTTTTCTTTTGTTGTTTAATTTAAAACTTAAATATCCTTAAAATGCAAAAAACTGCTACCCATGAAGAAAACAGCATCCATGGCGTTTCCACCGAGGTTTAAGATCTCAGAGACAAGAACTCAACTGTTTGTCCAACTCATGTGCTCAACTGTATGCCCAACTCAAATGCTCAACTGTATCTCTTGAACTGCTGTATGCACGAGATAGATCTTCGTGTCACTAATGAATGTGATAATGGTATTACAGAATCCAAGCTTAACTGAAAACCAAATTTTGTAATTTTAATTTGATGCAGAGATCTATTTAACCAACTAGCAATCACATCGTTTCCCGGTAGAGGTAAGCAAAGAGGATTGACTGCTACACAACTCTGTATTGCAGTCGAGAGCACCTACCACTGCCTTAATCGTTTTAAATATCAGACGAGTCCCCCTATAAGGCTCTACTTAGACAAAAAAGCTACTATTAAATAAATCTACTCCCTCAACTGTCCTTACAAGACACAACATAAATTGATTCATACCGAAAACGTTTACATGTTCTCATCCAAAGTAGTTTGTTATTGTTCTTCAAGCTAATGAAGATCCAATAGTTATAAAGAGGAACATCCATTAAAGAAAAAAATTACATTTGAAACAAATTTCATTACAGTGATTTATTGTTGGGGTATTATACCGTGCTGCACTTCCTCCTTCTTTAGAAAGAAGAAAGGTAGTAATACTATAATACTTTTTTGGCCGTGAAAATCTCAAATCGTATCAAATTCAATCGTGTTTCGATACAATCTTAGATTACAAGATGTAGTTACAGCTTCTGGCGCACCGCATGCATTTCAGACAAGAGACAATGAACTTCATCCATTGAACCCTTCACGCCATCCCCGTTGGCACAGTAGCCAGAAACCCCTATAACGAAATAGTGACGAATATTCTTCTGAAGAACCCTGCGGACTAAGTAACTGACTTCAGCCCAAAGAACCACAAGGGTATGGAAGGTGGAAGGGAATTTTCCCCTTCAAATCAAACCATTAAAAAAAACAATTCATCGTACGAATCGAACTATTTTTAAATTAGTATTTTTTTTTTTATCCACAATACTAACATTAACCGAAAATTTAACTTGTAGTTTTTACAATGTTTTCCTTTGTTCACAGGTCTAGTTTTTCTCCAATACCAACATTAACCGAAAATTTCACTTCTGGTTTTGACAATGTTTTCCTTTGTTCACAGGTCTAGTTTTTCTCCAATACCGAAGCGAAACAAAGCGCGCCCTCCTCCCTAATGAGATAACATCGATTGACACTGTAAAAGCCCTTTTCGTTAGGTCATTCAACAAACAACTGACGATGGAATATTTAGATAGCCCTTTAGTTAAGATTTATATACACGATTCATCAAAGGACATGTTCTACGAACTCGAAGACCTAAGGTAAGAACTTTATTTACTTAATGTAATATTTATAATACTGGTAAAGAATAGTATGTAAATAGGCTCAGTTGTTTCGCAGGAATTAAAATGTAACATTGTCATCAAATGCCCATTCAGCGCCGAATCGTTTTTTTTTAAATTTGAAAGGTCCCCATTAAACGCCGATTCTTAACGCGTTTCAGCTTTCTATCAGATTAACAACATGATATTTACCGTCTTTTGTTGATCGAAATTTGTTCAAAACCTGAAACGAACTTAGGACTGGTTGTTTCACCGAATTTCCACGTTATTTTTTAACGTTCTATTAAAGTTATATTATCACATCATTATGGGCCAGTTGCTTCACAGAACTGAAATAATAACAGAACTCGAATGGAAGTTTCATAGAACTTGAAAATTAACTTTGCAATTTGATGAAGTGTTCAAATTCTGTGAAGTAACCCATCCTAAGAATCGGAATTTAAATGGAACTTTTCAACTGTAAAAAAACCAAAATGACTATTTGATGACTACAGTTGAGTTTCAGCGAAACAACTAACCACTTTCTAAGTAATGTGTACCTCCGAATCACATTTATGTGTTCCTGAAAACTTCTTTTACGGGAAGAAAAAGAGTAGTTGTTTTCTGTCAGGTTTTATAATTGCTATATTTTGTCAGGTCGCACCTTCGAGACATACGGGACAGGTCCGTGCTACGCCTGTTCGAGTCGGCGGACGTCAGCGGCGGGGCATTCCCCGGCACGCTGGGTTCAGCCGTGGCCCTGCCACCACCCGGTCCTTCCGCCACCGGTCCGCCCACATGGGATCAGGTAATAAACCCCTTCAATAAATTATCTTAAACTTCATCATCCGATCCGATTCAACTCAAATTGTCTACTTCAAAAGTAATATAAACAACGGAGATGAGTTTTTTCTACCTACATACCGCTTTCGGTGTCCATTGTAGTTGGATCATAGCAAACACACCATACCTACCTTTGTTTCTAATTTAAGAGATGTGCTCTCTGTTTTTGATGATCTTCTTTCAGGGGCAGAATGTCCACTTTGAGAGATCTGTCTTTTGTCTATTGTTTACTTTGTTGACTGATTGTTTACCTTGAGCGACATAATTACTGTCTACTTTGAGAGACAGATTGTTAACTTTGATAGTTGAATTGTCTACTTTGAATAACGGGTTTTCAGTTTTGGAAGTCAGATAAAAGTAGTTCGACGATCCTGGTAAATTTTGTATATTAGTAACTTTGATGAGTGAGATACTTACGCAGTAACCAAAAAAAAAACTATATTGATTAAGTTCACAGTCGTAAAGCATCGTAAAAATGGTCTGTTTTTAGAAAAATTTGATTGTTGTTAAGAAATATAGTTTTTACAATTTTTCTGCACGGAGAAAAATGAGTGTTGCTGTCTTGCCACATTCTGTAATGCATCATGTAATGACCTTGTTCATCGTAACCTGTAATTATTACCGAAGAACCCTTTTTTGGTAAATGAGCGCTACGCGGTTGTAGGCCAACCTGAAGAAATGTGAATTATTTGGGCCATTTTCCTTATTTATCTTGTCCCAATCCTTGAATTTCACCGTAACACAGCGTCTACTTGAAACATATTTCTTCCACAGGATCAAAGCTACTTCAGCGAGCCCGAATTTGAATCCGACTACCATCACCAGCACATACACAAGAGCAAGGTAGGATTTCTGCACTTTATTTATAACTGTGAACACACAATTAATCCACTTCGTCATCAAACTAAACGTTCAAAACAACTTTACGCTCCATTGTTCTTTTAATTATTCAGATATTATTGATTAAATTCAAACATCATAAAATAGGAAAAATGTGTATACGTTAGCTTGAGTCCGTGGTCGAAAGGTAATGCTCTCGACTAGCAATTCAAAGGTCGCGGGTTCAAATCCCGGCGTGCGTAAGTAAATTAATTAAGTAAGTACCTGCTGCACGTTCCAGGGTGGAAGATACTCTCAGTATTACCCTGGTTTAAGATCAACAACCAGAATTGAAAAGTTGCTTGAAATGACTTTAGCCATGTTGGTGACCATATCTGAATAGCCAGGTACTGCCCCAACTTCATCTCCCCGCCTCATTCCCCTCCCCACTCCCGTAGGGTAACATGCGCCAATTGGGGATGTCATAGTCACACTGGTTTCAGACGGTTGGGAGCAGTTGGAACTCTGGTGCGGTATTCAAATAAAACAAGAATTTAATTGACCAATTTTTCATTAATCTCGTATTTTTTTAAATAATTGCAAAATGATTAATTTTATTTATTCTACCGTGATTGGCAGCTTACATTGAGATTATATTAGAACTCGAACACAATCACAAACATAAGTGTCATGCATAAAAACCTACATGTTTATTTACTAAAATTGACTTGTGCACATATGGTCCAGATTTTTTTTTAAAGATCAAATTTCACTGTGGTTTAATTATTTCTTCAAACAGAAACGAAATATAGTCTTGGTCAAATCATTATACTTTTCCATGTCTTTTTTTGTACTGTTTGACTGTTATTAATATATAAATGTTTTATAATATTACTGTTATAATAATTTAAAAAAAAAATGTTGAGGTGTTTCATTCTCCGTCTCATTTGATTGACGATCATCTTCATCTTGATTTTTTATTAATCGCCAATTCTCGGTGCGTTTCGGCGTTTGATCAAATGCTGATCGGAGATTTCATCGTCAATTATACAGGGTGTTATGAGACGTAACTGACTTAAATTAATCGGTGATAATATGTTACTTTACTTAGCTTACTTGGGGTAAAAATTTAAATGTCATTTTGGTCGATCGTGATTTTTACATATTTTGTGTCACCCAAAATCATAATAAAATTGGACAGTTAGGGTCGGGTTTGGGTGTTGGGCGTTATTTATGTTTTTTTTGTAATTTTAAAGTTAAATAAGGTCAGGAATCGCTAGTTAAAGTTTGTAAGGTACGTACCCTAAAATTCTATATGTGACAGAGCTTACCTTCCGAATACTGCGAAGGATTGACAAATGATATTAATATTACGATGCACGAGATTTCGAAGGACTCATCACCACGTGATCTGCAGCGGTAATCTGGTTAGAAAATTATCGGAAAAACATATTAATACTTATGCCTGAACTTTAAAAAAATAAAAATAAAACGTGCTCTTTGGCACAAATCAAAACGGGCGGCTATATTCGCTCGAATCGGAATAAACCATAAGAGCTTTGCCGAGAAGCATACCGCTCGTAAGTTAATATTCTCATTTGAGAGCCATTTTTACCTATTTTTTAATAAAGTATAGAAATAAATAAAAAAACATAATACCTAAATCAAAAACAAACAATAATATGTTTTGAAAACGATTTTTTGCATTAACTGTAAAATATTTTTGAATTCTTTGCGATCATTGACACATCAACGTTTGAATCTTTGAATTCATGTCTTGTCATAGGAATCAAAAGTGTTCAGAGGTATAAGTTTCCATAGCTATAATACCCTACCATACATAGCAATTCCAAAGCGCAAGTTATTTTTTTATTTATTTAAATTCATTCTACACAGGTTAAAAAACTGTTTTTAGTTTCCAGGTTTTATTTAATTTTATTTACAAGCGCATTTTTAAACAGATTTTGTTGGTGATATTTTCTATCCACATTAAAACAGGTACAAATAGGTAATTAATTCATTTTTCAATACATGTTCACAGCTTCAGCAAATGTTGGTCCATCTTTACTTTTCCAGAAAGGAAGATGCTGTCAGTATTGCCCTGGTGAAAGCTCAGCATTCAAATTAGAAACGTTTTTGGTGATCAGATTCGAATGGTTGGGTACTTCCTAAACTTCCTCTACCTCATCTCCCTATCCTCCCCTCACCCCCCCCAATCACAGAACTCGCAACATAACCTAATTCGGGATGCCATAGTCCCACTGGCTTCGGACCGTTAGGAAGGTTATATTATGTTGTTATGACGTAATCCAAATAGATACCTATAGCTAAAGTTTATAAGAAAATTATAAATAATTCTATTATTTTTTAATGATAAACTAACGTTTATAAGACAAGGTTTTATGCATTGCATAAAGGATAACAAATAATTATAAGCAATAATTAGTCATCCGAAATACTAATACAAATTGAAAATATCTCCCGAGTAAAAATAAATGCCGCCAACGGGAATTGAACCCGTGCCTTCTGATGTCCGGTCATGTGCTCTGTATCCACTGAGCTATATCGGCTTATTTCCAACCCACCAAATGATTCAATATGTACTAGTACCTCAATCAACAATTACTGCTTATTATATTATTTCACCATTGTCGATATTAATTAGAAAAAAGACGTTTATTTTATTCGTTTTATTAATTTTATAAAAAACAGGTAAAAAATATAATAATAACTTACATAGATATATTAGATAAGTCATTAAGATAAGATTTATGAAGTACCTACTAACTCTTTTTATAAATTCAAGCAAATATTTGTTTTCAAATTTGTTAAAGACATTTATTCTCAGAACCATCACTTTCATAGTAGATACCTTCTAATAACAGGCATTTCGTTATGAAGAGAATATAAATTATACATAATACGAATTATAATTTAATATACAAACATGAACACACGAAAGCTTAAAACTTAATGCTAATAAGGAAATAATTATTTTTAAATTAAATCATTCGTTAATTTCATTCAACCATTTTCATAAACCACGTACACACTTGAAAATTAAGAAATGGGTAAAAATACTGAATTAGAATGAAAAATGACTTTTGAAATTGTTGAAAATATTTACATTTTTAATTTGCCTTTACTCTCGGTATAAAAATTCAAAATATAAATATTACATTTATGTAATAATTTATCATTTGGTTTAAAGGACTTATAAGTATTATGATTTGTAGAAGCTTCGTATTATCGAATAGGTGTCACACACACATATTGTTAGTGTAATTTTATCCCTCCCAGAAAAGCATCTATATTCCTAGTAGGCGGACTTAAGCCTGCCCAGTGTTCACTGTGCAGTATCCATTTACGGTATTTCAAAAAAAAAATTAAAATGGTTTTATATCACCCCGTCAGGAGCCTACTTTTCTCCTTGTCATCTAATCTAAAATACTCTTTCATTCTTATTCTATCTTTTTTGTATGGAAAGAAACTGCACAATGTATTACCATCCTTGATACAGGGATCTCTATATTGGTGCGTGCTGTGTTTCTATTTTAGTTTTTCGCTGTTTTTCAAAAATATTTTTTTTTCTATATCCTCTTTCTTAAAAAGGCGGAAAACAGTAATAAAATCACTGTAGCACACTTAGTTATTGTCAAATCTTCATCAAATAAAAACATTTTGATGAGTAAAAGAAACGATTAATTCCGGGTTTGAGGAAGGCTCCCTTGTTTGGTTCGTTGTACGATGCAAGTGAGTGTTGTGCTCAGAAGGACTTGCAGGCGGGCACCGCGGGGTAGTAAAGCGCGCCGCTGAACAGCTTCTTGGGGGTGTGCCTCCAGCTCAGGATGAGCGCCTTCTGGAATGGTTCCTCGGAGCAGCCGCTGCAGATGTCCATCACGGCACGCACCTCGGCCTCCGCGGGCTCTCTCTCATCAACCTAAGACGGAATATAATGCAATCAATAGTCTACACATATAACTTGTCTGTATAAGTCCGACTTGAGTCGGAGCTGCCTGGAGATGCGCAGAAAAGTTTCACACTGAACTACCTTTTTTTTAAATTTTTGTCTCATGTTCTGTTTCATGTTTCATTTAGATTTATTAGTATTATCTTCCTAAAAAAACACATCACTTTGGTATTGGTTATTTTGGCCACAAACCCAAATTTAAGTGTTGTAAGAAAAATGCCGCGTAGCCCGTCCTCTTAAAGTTGAAATCTTATTGAATATTGAATTCCATACACATGAAAAACAAAGTATCTGTATACAATGAACATAGTTGTTGCGTGGAGAAAATCTGCACCCAGAGAATTTATTGATTTTTTATGATGGGCATTTAGAATAACATAATTACATATACAAAAAAAATAAATTCACGCATTTCTGTGTACGTCTAACTGGATTTAACATTTTAGCTACAAAAAGTTTGTGATCTCACCATTTCTTTCTGTAAATTCTGTACGGGGATGTTTTCACCAAGCCCCGCTAAGCCGATTAGGAGGGACTGCTCGAAGGACTCTCCGTCGGAGATTCCATCGTCCACTATGGATCCGTCTGACAGGGCCACCAGCCCTCTCTTGGCCTGCCTCTTTGACTCCCCTTGCTCAGCTGAAAACACACAACAAATAGACTTAATAATTATTGTTAAATTTTGCATTTTAATCATTTTGCTATTGTAAAACAGGAAAAATAATTAATAATTTCCTCCTTCTTTTTCAAATCGTCAAGGTAAAACACAATGTCTCTATGCTGGTTGATGATATAGCTACAACATTTATTAGAATATTACTTTGAACACAGTATGTTGTAAATTATTGTTTCCTTTGTTTGTCTCCCACAAAATGCATCGAAAACATAGATTGTGTTGGATAAATGTAAATGCAAATATGTTACGCATATTTTTGTAAAATACTTTATGATTTTGCACTCCTTGTAGGGTTACGAGCAATGTTCCCTCTAATGGTAACTATACATTTGCGAACCGAGTCACACATTACGGGAACGGAACGAAGCAACTGCAAGCGGCGTTTCGCGCCATTTGCGATTGCTTCATTCCTTTCCCATAAGTTGAGGTTCAGTTCGGCAGCTCGGCTCGCGTATGTATACGTAGCATACGTGTGCGCTTAGGCACCCACAAATTTCTTAAAAAATTGTCCACACACATGTTTACATCTCCCGCATCTTTAAGAAAATAATATAACTAATACCAGATTTTTATTTGGCGCAAATATACACACACATAAACGATATTTTACTATAGGTTCTCAGGGTTCGCACTGTATTATTATTATGTCAATACTTTATGAACTACTTTCCCTAGTTTAAAGGTTATTGTCTTTTTTATTTGTGTTTTAATTTTTTAGCATGTAAATAGAAGAATTATCTTTTTTAATGTGATTGTTTTGTTTTTGTATATTTTAGAAAAATGCATATCCTTCCGTAGCGATAAATAATTTTAAGAAAAATTCGTCAATTTAAGTTTGTTAGCCTTACCCTGCTCCCTCATGAGACCTTAAGGAATCGGCGAAAATTCCAAAAATATATATATTATGTACGTAGCTAACTAAATAGTTAATATTTTTTTAGCTAACTAAAATAATATATTATGTAGTAGTCGCTACACAAATCATCGTTGACAACTAGTAAACAAGAAAAATGAATGGGGAAGTTGGTTTCAAGTTTTGCAGTAAAATTACGTATGTATATATTTTGAACATAAGAGACCCACACCATTCATCAATCCAATAAAATAAGGCAAGATACGCACCAATGATTTCAGCGGCCATTTCTATCTCGGGATTATCTCGTTTATTCCTCTTATTTTCCACGGCTTCCTTGACCTCTACCGTCTTAGCGCTCTTGTCGTCCCTCTTGAAAAGAGGATGACTTCCGATGGGGAACTCCAAGAACTGAACGTTAGCCGGGTGCACAAGTGGGCCCTGGTATAGCCTGTTGCCTGGCAGGCCGCCTCCGGGGAACTTGATAAGTTGCGGATTGCCCTGCGCTCTAGGGAGGTTGAAGTTGGGTACGCTGATCCTATTGCTGTTGACCTGAGCGTTTAGCAGTTGCTCGGATATGGACCTGGCCGGGTTGAACTGGCCGTTGACCAACTGCGCGTTGATCTGGATGCCGTTGGGCAGCTGCGCGGGCACGAACTGCGGGTTTCCACCCAGGTTCAGTTGCAGCATGGGGTTGATCTGACCGCCGATGAGTAAGTCGTTGGGACCGGGGGCGGGTGTGGGCGGGAAGGGCGTCGCAGTGGTGGTCTCCAGCGGGGAGCCGTTGTGGTCGAAGTGGTGCACGTGGTGATGCTTGTGGTCCTTGTGCGCCTTGCCCGCCGTCAGCGCCACGTGGTACATCTGCACCATAGTCACCTCGCCCAACATTCCAGCCACGGCTAAACAGTAAATTTTACACTTATCTATTATTACGGGGAGAGAAAGGAAAATACATGTTTTAAAGAACCTAACTACTTTTTTTTTTTTATGAGACACCTCACAAGCGTGTCCCTGCCTGTGCAGTGTACAGACAGGGGAACTATGTCACCACCCGGTTGGGCGGCGTTGTGAGGCGGAATAAGGTAGGGGCTGTAGGAAGGGATTTGTTTATGTGGGCCTTGAAGAGGCTCGGATTATAGGAGGGAGGAAAAACAGATGCCGGTAGCTCGTTCCACATACGAGCCGACTTCCACAAAAACGAGTCGTAAAAACGGCCCGTTCTCATGAAGCCAACGTCAACCGTGAACGGGTGTTCAGTTCGTGTCCGTCGAGTTTCGCGCACGTGCACCGGTGCATCAGGAATCAATGTTGCTAGCTCCTTGGAGCAGGCTCCATTGAAATACCTATAGAACAGACACAGTATGCCTACATTGCGTCTATGCATTAGATAAGGCAATCGGTCTGTTAACAACGGATTGTCCAACAGACGGATCGCTCTCCTTTGCACAGATTCAAGCAGGTTTATTAAGTATTTAGATCTTATTACCAATCATATTACGAATACTCAGCGAAGTTTTTATTTCTACCACTTATTAATTTATTTCGTAATTCAATGCAAAATAATGCGTTTAAAAATCTGCATTCCGATCAAAAGCTTAATAAGCAATAATAATATTACACAAGTACAGACAAATTATCGTTTGGTTTGTAATTTAATTCCATAATAGGTAAAATTGCGGCTTGTGAATTTCAACTCGCTTCTGTAATTTGACTCCGCCTATTGTGATTTCCTAATTCAATGCCCATCATCATTCAGCAGAGTAATAATATTGAACTGAGAATTTTAGCATTCGTCAATATCATCATAGTTGTTCCTACCTTCCGTAACTGAATTGCAGGCATCGAACAAACAAATAAATGTATTCATTATAAAACACGTGCCTTTTGAAATTGCGTTTCATAACTGACATGGAAAATCTATGCACGGTCATTATCATTACACAGAAACGTAAATGCTTGGCTTCAAGGACAGTATCTAGAAAGATGTTTCACGTCAAAACATATTTTCTCGGTGAAATGGCCAATGTTTCCTTTTGTGTCGATGGCTTATCTTTAGAACTGGTTCCTTTGGAATTGTTATTTCCCATCAAATATATTTTTCAGAATTTCTTTCATGCCATCCACTCCCCCTTCAACCCCAGTCATTAGTGATCTTTCTCTGGTTTTCCTGTCTTCCTTAACCAGTAGCTAAGACGCATTTATATACATATTCATACTCGTATAAAATAATAAAGTTTGTAGGTTAACTACTTTAATTTTTTTTAAATATTATGTCAACCATGAGCATTTAACATCGCGGAGTCCTGATTTTGAATAAAGTGAAAGCTCTTTTTCACATTGTATCACGTTATAGTGCATTCTTTAGATTTTTTAGCAACGTAACAACAAATTAGCACCTTTGCTTTACCAGTAGCGTACCACTACAGGACTCCCCCTCGTCAAAGAAAAGCTCGTCAACTCATCAAGGCGGTCTGGAAAACGAACATGCCTTCCAGAACTTTTGGTTCTAATATTGTAGAATGTTATATTTATTGTGTCCAAGCAATAAAGTATTAATTATCATTCATTTTCGGTCACCGTTTGCTACGTGTTTTAAGTGGTAAAGAGATTTGTTCGTCGAGTTCCATAATATAATGATCCTTATTTTCTATTTGTCTTTACTTCCATTATAATTCCGGCGTGCTCAAATTATAGCCACGTTTTTATATTTTAGAGAAATTAAATTCTTTGCATGAGCATTCACGGTGCACGATAAATTGCATTAGGCTGCACGACAATTTGCGCTGCAAGTAAGTAGAAACTAAAGAAAAAAAATTGCTACCCGGCTTTAATATACGCATTCACTTGTGAATACTAGACATACAATACAACAATACCAAGTGTCACAGTGAACACATACTTTTTTTGCTCCACAAAATTTAACAGTAAACATTAATCTAAGGACTCTATGTAGTGATTTTTATTACAAAAACTCAACTAAAATCTAAACTTAAACAGTGAAATAATAGTTGCAGCTGCCTAACTGGTAACTCTTTATTTATAACTTAATATCTCAAATCTCAACTGTCACCAGAGCGCATTAGACACACACAAACAAACGCCATACAGAAGGAAGTACTATTGACATACACATTCAGAGTATCGAAGTGTGCAAGTGAATAGCCCATCTAACTTGTCACAGACAACTCAAGTGCAGGGTTGTCACCGCTATATTATATAAAATAAAATTAAAATAATTTTATAAATTCCAACTTGCAAGATGAGTGCCACAGATGCTCTTTCTTATATCAATAAAGCGAAAGAAGAAATTAGTGCTCTATACAGTAACATAACGGATCCCGCTTTAAAACTAACAAAAGATCAGATGACCAAACTACTCAATAAACTGTCCAACCTCTCTGGCACTATGTTGGATGTAGGTGTAAAAGTTGGAATTCTCGAGGGACAGATCAAGTCGTACGAGCACATAGTCTCTTCAAAATTGATAGATTCAAACTCATCACAAGAATCCACAAACTCATCAACTGTATCAATGTGTGAAGCTGCCGATGAGCTCGAAGAGAGGAAAAAACGGTCAAAAAACATAATTATTTTTAACTTCCCTGAAAGCTCAGCCAGTTCCCATATAGAAAAAAATACTGATGATACAACGAGAATCTTAACCACACTAACAACTCTTAACTCATCCATCACCCGAGCCAACATAACAACTTTTCGTCTGGGAATCACAAAACCTGACAAACCTCGACCTCTTAAAGTCATCCTTGACAGTTCCATCCAAGCCATAGACATACTGAAGAAAAAGAACAACATAACCGAATACCCCGGTATTAAAATTTATTCAGACCAAACCCCAGCTCAAAGAAACTATCTCACCAAGCTACGTTTAACACTAGAACAAAGAACCAAAGATGGTGAGATTGGACTCACAATAAAATACAAAAATAATAAACCTGTTATTGTAAATAGTAACCCAAAAAACTAAAACCTATCATGGCTTACTATCAGAATATCAGAGGCTGCCGCACAAAACTTAATGAGCTAAGATCATCGATTCCAATCCATCCCTTTCATATATATTTCCTGACTGAAACTTGGTTGGATCCGTCCTTTAACACAGAAGAACTAGGCTTCACTTCACACAACACCTACCGCTTAGATAGAAGTACCGCCACCAGCACCAAATCAAGAGGAGGAGGTGTATTAATATCAGTCACCAAATCTATAACTTCATCCAGGCTAAAATGCAAATACAAAAATATAGAACAAATTTTCCTACTACTCAAGACGAACCTAGGAAAAATCATTCTTGGATGTGTTTATATTCCTCCCGGATCAATTACACAAATTTACGTAAACCACATTGAAGATGTAGAGGCCCTCAAGCTCAAATATCCGGAATCTAGAATGCTGCTAATCGGCGACTACAATACTCCCAATATAGACTGGATTACCCATAGCGATAACTCAACAACTCATTTTAATACATCTGCTAATGCTCGTGAAATTATAAATATGTCAAATTTCCTAGGTCTTAAACAAATTAATAACGTATACAACTCTAATCACCACTTACTAGATCTTGCATTTAGTAGCGATCCTTCAGTAAAATTATGTAAATCCATAGACCCCCTTCTTCCCGAAGATTCCCACCATCCTCCCTTAAATATCACCATTACTAACAACTTCCTAAACATTTACTCTAATAGTGTTCCTAAATATTCATACAATTTTGCAAGGGCTGATTATCCACTGATAACAAAATACTTAGAAAGTACAGACTGGTCCTTTTTAGACAAAAACACAAATGTTAACCAAAATCTTGAATCTTTTTACTCCATCATCAACACGACTATTGAAAAATATGTTCCCTTAATTCAATTCAAACCATCAAAGTTCCCCAAATGGTTTAATAATGACTTAAAACACTTAATAATTAACAAAAAAATCTGGCACAAAAATTTCAAAGAGAGCAACTCTATCTCAGACTACAAAATATTTCATAAATATAGAACTGACTGTAAAAAGCTCTCCAAAAAATTATATCAAACATACATACTCAACACAGAAAAGTCTATTCCTTCAAATACCAAAAACTTTTTTACACATGTAAACTCACTAAGAAAAAACAAACCTAGCCTACCAACCTACATGTATTTCGAAGGGAAAAGTAGTAGTGATACTAATGACATC
This sequence comes from Hesperophylax magnus, assembly GCA_026573805.1. Taxonomy (NCBI): domain Eukaryota; kingdom Metazoa; phylum Arthropoda; class Insecta; order Trichoptera; family Limnephilidae; genus Hesperophylax; species Hesperophylax magnus. The sequence goes on from JAIUSX010000071.1 coordinate 3,637,162, forward strand.
GTTAATTTGTTTGCCGACTTCTTCAAAAATGTTTACGATAATGATATCCCAAATGTTCAACTTCCACCCTTTCATCCAAAGAAATCGGTCCACATTCCCGCTTTACACATAAATGTTCCTGATGTTATACGCAAAATAAAAACACTCGACTTAAAGAAAAAAGCGGGTCCTGACAAAATTAGTCCTGCCTTTCTAATTAACTGTGCATCAATAATAGCCAATCCACTATGTCATATATTTAACCAATCATTAAATTCTGGCTGCTTCCCCGACCTATGGAAAAATTGCTATCTAACACCTGTATTTAAAAAAGGCGATATTCATGATGTCACTAATTACCGACCCATCTGCATGCTCTCAACTATCCCCAAACTGTTTGAAAAACTTATCCTCGATAAAATCTCCATACATATTAACAACATCATTGTAACTAATCAACATGGATTTATGCCAGGCAGATCCACACTAACAAATCTCTCCTTATATGAAAATTTTATAGCATGTTCACTCGAAAACAAAACCCAAGTCGACTCAATATATACAGACTTTGTAAAAGCGTTTGACAAAGTTAACCATAAAATTCTTCTCAATAAACTTAGTCAAATCGGAATTGAGGGTAAACTATTGGAATGGATAAAAAGCTACTTAACAAATAGAAATCTACAAGTAAAAAATAATTCTAACCTTTCACACAAATTCATAGCTACTAGCGGTGTACCCCAAGGGTCACATTTAGGCCCAATACTGTTTCTCCTTTTCATAAACGATATTGTTACTGTATTTGATAAAAATGTTGAAGTGCTACTTTTTGCCGATGACCTTAAACTATTTAAAATTATAAAAACAATAAATGACTGTATTCAAATTCAATTAAATTTAAATAAACTTCAAGATTGGTGCAAAACTAACAAACTTTATCTCAATATTAGTAAATGCCACATTATAAGATTTTTCAGAACAACACAACCCCTTAACTATCAATACAAAATTAATAATGTTTCTCTCGCCTCTGTAAGTGAAATTAACGATCTCGGCATTATTTTCGATTCAAAATTTAACTTTCTTTCACATGTAGAAACAGTCACCAACAAAGGATTAAAAATGCTCGGCTTCATTCTCCGAAATGGCAGAGACTTTAAAAATATTTCAACACTAAAAATCTTATATTCCTCACTTGTTCGAAGTCAAATCGAATATAATTCTCCTATTTGGTGTCCTTACTTTAAAATCTACTCCGACTCTATTGAAAAAATTCAGCATAAATTCCTAAGATACATTAACTATAAACTCGGTCTACCTATAGAATCAATAAATTACTATCAGTTGATGAAAGAATTAAACCTACTTAAACTCTCAGATAGAAGACTTATTTCCGATTTGACTTTTATTTTTAAAATTGTCAATGGTATTATAGACAGCCCTGATATATTAAGCCTAATTACCTTCCATATACCCACTAGAACCACTCGATCCAAAATTCTTTTTAATTTCAATAACAATATCAGGACTGAGTCATTTAGAAACTCGCTTATACCTAGATTGCATGCAGTTGGCAATGCTTTCTCAGAAGTAGTAGATGTGTTCAACTGCACGGAATATAGTTATAAGAAGGCTATAATAACATACCTCTGTCGTAATTATCAATGTTATTAGGCATAATACCATTCTATTCATAAGTTATCACAGAACCTAAACTATGCACTTACATCAGATATCAGACAGAAGAGTGTTATATGCTTAATCAAAACTATATTTTTTCCCAAAATTGTTATGAGATGTCTTACTGACAGCCCTGATTCAATAGAGCTAACTCTTAGTTCTCAGCAAATTCAACCAAATTCAATATTGAAGGTAACAATAACCTCAATACTAAATTACTGTACGGATTGAAAATAAAAATGCTATTGTACCTATGTATACCAGATGTTATTCTTGTTTAATTTTCAACATAAATTCTCAGTAATTATTCTGTTTAACATAATACTGTTTCGTTCCTGTGAACTACTGTAAACATAAATCATGTATATTGTAAAAGCCTTTTACGGCGTCTAAATAAATAAATAAATAAATAAATAAATAAAATGATTGTTTAATTAATAGATTTACACGACAAATATCTTCGTGTCGTCGCACACTCTTACTGAGACCGATTGTTTACTTTATAGATTTACACGACAAACATCTTTGTGTCGTCGCATACTCTTACTGAGACCGATCGTTTACTTTATACATAGATTTACACGACAAACATCTTCGTTTCGTCGCATACTCTTACTGAGACCGATTGTTTTCTTTATAAATTTACACGAAAAAACATCTTCGTTTCGCGGCACTCTCTTACTCAGTTTCAGGTAATATTGGCGTAAAAGGAGAAATTAATAAATATTTTTTATCTACGATATTTGTATGTTTGTGTGATACCTAGAGTCGATAATATAATAATACACGTAATACATTATTTATAAAATAAAGTCATTATTACTAAACCAGGTCGTTCTTATAATCTTATGTTGATATCGGAATGGATATAACGTGTTTGGTTGACTGGTATGAGTGGATAATATATTGAACTGGAGTAACTTGGAATGCTTTTTTTCCGGTCTATTAGCCCCCGCCAGATCGTAGATGCTTTTGCCGTGATTCGAGCCGAGATAGAATATTCCAAGTAATTGCCTGGCTATAAATGGATTAATTTTCTGGAAAGCTTTTCTAAGTGTCTATTAAGAACTTTCAGAAATTTTATTAAAGTGCACGAGAAATTCATAAATATATTACAAAACGTTTTTTTATTAACCGATATCATCTCCATACCCTTGTCCTGTTTGGGTCGGTGACAAGGGGCCTCTTTCCCTCTCTTCTCATCTTGAATATGCTAGTGTTACGTGGTCTCCTTTCTATGCTGTTATTGACATATCGAATCCGGACAATATTGCTTCTTGCGAAGAATTGCTTGGAACTTAGTATTTGAAAGAGACAAGTACTCATGTTATGAAACTGAACAAACTTCTTCATATTCAAGATTATCAAAAGTAAAATTGACTCACATTCTTTGTTACTACTCATGCTGATCAATATCCCATGGACTCCGAAATAATGAATCGCTTTTCCTCAATTAACACTCTACTAATTATGTATACATTCTTCTTTTTCAAAAAATGTCAAGACTTATCAACTCAACTTATTAACTGATTTTTTAGATGTACTTAAGTCATATTAAGTAATTGGGAGGCGGGTATGGGTACCGCCGCCCCGGTAACAATTTATTTAATAACAAACACTTCTGCCGTAGATCACCCCAAGTGATTCATTACGTTTGGTGACTTAGCAGGGTTTGTGGGGGTGACTGATGTGGGGAGACCTTTTGACCTCACCGGTCGGACCCTCTCGACCCATTACCTTCATCCTTTATCTTATCCATTGAAGGAATAGATTAATACGTCCGTTACTCCTGGATACACTGACCCCCAAATTCCTACCTACCTTTACCTTTCTCTTCCCAGAACTTTCTCTCCTTCCTATCCTTAAAGAGATCTCCCACAAAGCATCCTTTAAGATTATATAGGTACTGAGGAAAATTATTTTTGTCAAGACCTCCTGCGTGGAGCTAATGTAAATAAAAATTATTTTGTAAGTCTCAATTCTTGTTAAATAAATAAATAACTTTAAAAAAATAAATGCTTGCAGTGACAGTGAAATAAAGTAATTTTAGATGTGTCCGGCATGCTGATGGATCGGACTTCTATTATACAATAGATGAATCCATCACAATTTAAAATTTCTGTTAAAAAGTCTTCAATATTCATACAACGTGCGTTGTCAGTAAGGTTGTAATGCCGGTCTCTGGATTAAAAGTGAAACGTGATATTCAAAACGAACGTGATTTTCCACTGTTTGTTAAAACTTATCTTTTGAAACTGTTCCTTCAGATTACGTAATCTGACAAGCACGCTTTATTTACATGGGCTTTAGTTTTCCTTCCAATTAGTTTGCATTAAACTAATTTGATCCAATACAATTATAAAACTATTTAATTATCAGAAACTCTGCTTTGTATCTCACATAACTTCCATCGCTAACAGGGCTATGAAAATGTTAGGTTTTATAGTAAGAATTTCCAAGGATTTTAAAAATATCAACACATTAAAAATTCTGTTCACATCTCTCGTTAGAAGTATTCTAGAATACAACTCTACAATTTGGTCACCTGTCTTTAATAATCACATTAATACCATTGAAAGAGTCCAACGCAAATTTTTGAGGTGTATTAATTGTAGTCTTGGAATTCCTTTAGAAACAATAAATTGTGATTTCTTATTACATTCATTGAAATTGCTTAAGTTAAGTGATAGAAGAAAAATTTTTGATCTTATATTTTTATACAAAATTATAAATTATCAGTTGGATTGCCCTGACATATTAATGTTGATTCAATTTCATGTACCTACCATTAGATCAAGGTCCTCTAGTATGTATTATTGTGACAATTATACCACAGTCTCAGGATATAACTCAGTTATAAATAGATTGCACACACTTGGGAACTTTAATGCTAAATTCGCAGATACTTTTACAATTCCCCTTGTAAAGTATAAAGCTGCACTAATAACACATTTTAACGCCACTTATTTTAATGAGGTCACTACATAACAGGCTATTGTCATTGCTTCTTTCTTAACTGTTATTTTATTTGCTATGCTTTACCTTTTTTTTTTTTAAAAAGAAAGACAAACATTCCCGGGTTACGAATAACCTGACAATATTTGAAAATCTCCTACTACCACCACAGTATGCTGAAAATGTTGCTTGTGTTGTGATGGAGGACTTAGCCAGCCGAGGAATTGAACACACTACGCCTGAGTGGGACCCAAGCGCGATGTCAACTCGGCCACCGACCGGTCATAATTTAATTCTTTAATTTTTCTCATCAAAATTTAATATTGCACTATGTATATGTAAAAAAATAATATAAAAACTATGTATGTAAATGGCACTTGTGCCGTAAATTCTAAATAAATAAATAAATCGTAAAATATTTTTTTGTTATTAGACAGATTGCGTGCGGTGACTAAGATTTTGTTCCAGTGAATAAATTACCTGGTTTTAATCTGTAGCACAAATAATATTCCGGGAATTGGTTTCAATTTCTAAATAATCATTGAAAATTGATGTGCATTAGTGATTGTAGTATGGTTTAGTTTCTATTGAAAAAGACAATTGTAGTTACCAATTTATTTTAAACAAATATCAAATTATTTTTTACTTTTAGTGTGTACTAGTATTTTTTGTCAGTAGGGTTGGTTAGTTTACAGAAAAGTGGATTTTGATTCCGGATAGAAATATTCAGAGATAAATATGTCGAAGTAAATACCTTTTGGTGCATCGGTGGCATCTTGGTACGGTCCTTGGTTCTGTTCTTGTCCGGTAATGGCCGCACCACCACCCTTGATCACGTGTCCAACAAGCTAAAAGAAAGTCATTCGTTTATAATCCTTCATTATTTTATCACTATTTTGGATCCACAGTGCAGTCCAAACAGCTCTACAATTCATGATTTATTTAAAAATTGCCATATCGTAAAAAACATATTCATAAAACACTTATACATGGTTTGTTTTCGGTGTAAATATTGTTCCGAATGAATATTATAAATGAAGTAGACATATACATAATTAGGCATATGTTTATGTATTATTTATAAATGAAGTAGACATATATACAATTTGGCATATATACGTAAACATATGCCTAATTATATATTATGTAATACAATTAAAATAAGTTCGCACAAATATTAAAACACTAAAAAACGCTAAAGATTAATTCAAACGCATTTTGATTACGCTTAGTATTTCTTGGATTTAGGGTTAGTCTTTCCATCTATTAGCGCTTTCAAAGGAGGTACGAAGTAACTTAAAGCTAAAGCGAAATTACATATAGGTAGGTAATTGTATTTTATAAAGGCACTACACTAAATCCTAAAATACAGGGAAATGATAAATAGAGGTAAATTCATGGTTAAAATGTAGCAGTCTGTTATGCTATGAAGGGATCATGTTTCTAGAACAAGGTAAAGTCGATGGAAACTTGTGCAGTAGAATTTAACAGAGAGCAATTAGTTATGAAAGACCATCTTTTGATGGATTATTCTAATGTAGTGAGGAGTTGTAATGAAGCAAGGCTCACCCTATTGTGGAAGCCTCTGCCAGTCCTCTCTCCGTTGACCCAGATCTGCCATTCCCCGGTGCGGCCGTTCCAAGACTGGCACGAGTGGTACCACCTGCGGAACAAAGGATATAAATTGTATGATCCTTGCCAAAATAATCTACCAAAGCAAACTAATTGCAAACGATGCGTGGAAAGGAAAGTTCCTCTATTAAAATCTGAATATTAAACATGGCGATATTCATTTAAAGCAAATATTTAAATCTAAACGGTGGTTAAATTGTACGATACTGATCTTTTCTTCCGCTCCAGTCAATAAGTAGTGGTGGCCAATTGACCAGTTTTACCAGAATAACGGTACGAGAAAGCATTACCTAATACTATTTTTCTGAATATGCTTACTCAATTCATACACTCCCCACTTTCTAATACCGTACCAATGCGCAATAAATAATCATGACGTATATTTTATCACTCTTAAAAAAAGTCCCTTTTAAGAGTAATTTTATTGATACCTATCCAGACTCTTATATCTAGATGTTGTAATATTATATAATATAATATTATTGAAATACATACCGACGTCTAAAATTAATTTGGCTGTCAAGCTGTGAAGACACGTTTCAGAGATTGGCTGAATTCTGAACAACAATGTTAATTAGTCAACAATGCTGGGAGATTTAGATAAAATTGTATAATTTTCCTCTAATTTTAGCAGTAAAAGACTTGTTTTCTCGAAAACGATTAGATCTAAAATGGTGTATTCAAAAACAATTATAAAATAACTGATTAATATTACAACGGGTAATTTTATTGCTTTTGGCAATGAATCTTTCTCATTGCCTCGCTGGAGTATTAAATTTTAACAGTGAACTGAATTTGGTTTTGCATTTCTAAAAACACAATACATTTTTTACATTTCATAAAAAGTTTTTACATTTTAACCTAGAAAAATTGCAAATGGAAATTCGCTGAACCGTGACATGTGGCTTCAAGTAACTAATCGTAGCCGCGACTAGTTTTACCAATCTTCCATATTAAGTTTCATACGGAAACTTGTTTGTTTGTAATGTCGCACGTAATACCTACCAATAACTGCGAGACATGCGTTTTGTATGAGATAATCATTGTTGGATATAATCCCCTGGCACTGCTCGCAGTTATGCGCTAATTACTCTTACATCACTTCGATTATCTCGTATATAATGTGAACACACTGTAAAATGAACCGTATCAAAGAGCAAATTGTTGTAATTATTTTCTCTGGATATTTTTGTTTTTTGTTAACACGTATTTACAAAAAATCAATTGACTATAATTTGAATAAATTACAGCCGAAGCTAGAGTTAGCGGGTTCAATGCACGGAAAATTTAACTAATTTTTAATGGATCTTTTCAGTGAACAATTGTCGTTTCGACATTCTCTAACTTTTTAAGATCCTGAGAACATTTAGATTCGTCAAGGTTAAAAAATGCCTGTGATACCAACTTATTCGTCTTTTAACATCCCATAGGTAAAATATACTTTATTTTATACACACTAGCACCAAACACGTAGATATTTTCATGTTTATGTTAATATTTTACTAATACCTTACTTAAAAAACAATATTTAAGCTATGAAAAAATAATCGATCAGTGTAAAAAATCGGATGCACATAAATTTATATAATATCTCACAGTAAAATAATCTTTATCATTTATTTAAGTCATATCTTATTAATATAAAATGCAAATTCGCAACGCTTTGACATTTAGAAAACAAAACAATGTATTTTAAGCAATTCGTTATTTAACATCGCATTTGCATTAGAAAACAATCACGCAGGTGTAAGGAATCATCTATACATGATACATTATAAGTATTTATAAGAATAAGCATCAACATAATAAACAGCAATTTGAAAACCATGACGCAGGTGCAAGGTAATTACACAGATATATTAATAATATTTATAAGCACATAATAAACATCAATATTAAATTTAATAATATTACCATACCCATCCCATCACAGGTAGCAATTTCTAAACACCAAATACATCACACGAATATATTGACAAGTAATACGATAGTACAGGATTTTCCAATTAGAGGTGTTATTTTGATATTCAATCGTAAAAGATCAATGGTTTCGTTGCTTGTGTGGCACGTAGCGCCGTCTTGTTGAGAGTAAACTTGTCCAGATCAATACCATCCAATTCCGGCCATAAAAAAATCATTAATCATCTCTCGATAGCGCAATCTATTAACTTTTTGGCTTTTCAACAATAACTCTTGGGTTTTCCGAGCCCCAGATGCGACAATTTTGCTTGTTGATGAAGCCACCGAGGTGGAAATTGGCCTCATCACTAAAGATTATTTGCATTTGATTAAATCAAGTGAATTTTAATAATTTCAATGCGTCGTTGAAGCGTGTATCTTTCCATTTTTATTAATGGCGTAGTTTCTACTTGTCAAATGTCAAAAAATAACAGCTTCAAAAGTAACATCTACCGAAATGGCGGGCTATTCAAAATAACACCTCTTATTGGAAAACCCTGTATGATAGAATCAGATTCAATATTAAATCATACATTTTACATAATTTGTTTCAACGTTTCGTACCAGAAAAGGATCGCTCACCAAAATGGTGTATGTGGGTAGGTATGTAGGTAGGTAGGTATGCAGGAACATTTGTCCTGAAGGGTAATAGAGTCTTTAATGTTCATATCGCAACATCGACTGGGGCTGTCGATTTGAACGTCGTGACTGTAATTAACGTCAGATAAATATTAAATAACCAAACAAACCAAACCCAATCATGAGTAATAAACTAGGAATTTATTATGACGATTATATCTCTAGAACTGTGTGCCAAATTTTAACACGAATTTCGCAATCACACAGAACTTATATCTCTTGCTCAAAACTGAAATTATCCAGATTAACGAACATCGGGAGTGGTCACCGCAGTTTGCATATTTAGAGTAACGATTTGTCAGTGTGCAACCCAAGGTCACCATCAATTGAGAAGTTATTTTTGAAAAGTTCGTATTGCATAATAATCAACATGACAACTACTCGACCCAATTACAAAATGGTAAATCCCCGTTAAAACATATAAGCACTATCGCAACCATCCAACACGAAATCATATGAGAAATTACACTACGTCGTGTAATATTTTAAATTGAGTCGCTATCAATAACAACCCTTACGTAGATGGCGATAAGGTTTAAATTCCCGCTTAACACCATCCGCCTGTTTTGATTTATGCAAGAAAAAAACATGGCCAAAAAGTGCCTTTTATTTTATTTTGTGTATGTTCAGGCATACATTTTTTTTCGATCATTTTATAAATAACTTAATTTTCCACATTATACAATAAAATCATAACCGAAAAGGGGTTCGTAAGTAGGAGATTTTGAACTCTAAAGCAGTTTTCATAGGCCTTATACATTATTCTGGGCTTATAAAAAGACTTATCTAAAAAATACTCGATTATTTCAAAGGCCATGATGTATTCTACTTGCAGTATTTAATTAAAGCATCTGAAACATTTCATTAAAAAACACATGATTTTGCATTACTACGTATGGCATCGCCTTAAACTAGCGTACGAACATCACTGGTTACAGAACATGGGCAATTTTGTTATTATCAGTGACATGTGAATAAGTCATATAAATGTGTTGGATGCTGCTTTACTAGCAAATCAATGATTTCTCTTTGCTGATGAAACTAATATGTTATTTTTTTTTTCCAAATGTAAAAACAATTTTGATGTAATGAAATATATATCGAATGTCCGAAAAGCCATTCCATCCGAATGGCAGCTCCGGGATTTAGCTCGCGACCTTTAACTTCATTTACTGTCGGACGAGCACAAAACGGGTACACAATCCTTTCATTGCATTCTAGAATTATTAATTCACGTTTCATTTATAATGTTTAGCTGCTTGTCATATGTTGAACATTTCTGTTGTCGAAATATGTTAATGATGGTTTGCGGTTAAATTATATCGAAACATTAATCGATAAGATAACAAACTGAAAAATACATTTTTTTTGTAAAACATGTAGATTTTTTATTTTTTAAGAATCGTATCCGATTATTGTAGATACGTATATAAACATATTTAAAATCTTAATGGATTTGATATATGTGATTGCTAATGCATGAATCAGCACTTGTACAGTATGACAAAATAATGATTGGATGTTATTTTAAGGCATTTCACCATATTGTGGTGACCTTCAAGTATTAGACTACATGCCTTTTTAAATATAAAATTAAAACTTAAATACGACATGGATGCATAAAATAAATACAACATCTATATATTTTGCTTAGCAATTGATTCTACTTATAAATTAGTTGATAAATTGTATAACAATAAAATTATATCCAACAAGGTGTTTTGTGAAATTAAATTTCATGTCGAGATTTTGCGCTCTGCTTTTCTCGGAAATCTGCTCTTTTAACCTAAGTGAAAGTGATTATTGCAGCTACCGCTAAAGTAGCAAAAATTGGTACCTATTTGCCGGTGATGCGTATAACAACGAGAAACGCTATTCGTACATCTGGTAAATCTCTGAACCGAATCTGTTTTAAACCTTGGAATTGATTCTGACATTGACCTCCGAGTAACTTGTTGATTTGAACTCAATGGGTGTTCCTAAAAGCAGCTTTGTGCACGGACAAAACTTACTGATATTAAATGTTGCTAATTTATTAAGAATCTCGTCAAATTATTCGTAATCCGGTTAAAAACGGGATTGCAGGCCACTAACGAATGATTTTTATTTTTATTTTATTAAAGAAAGACAAACATTCCCAGGTTACAAATAACCTGGCAATATTTGAAAAACTCCTAGTACCATCACAGTAAGCGGAAAATGTTGCTCGTGTTGTGATGAAGGACTTAGCCAGCCGAGGAATTGAACCCAAACGCGATGTCAACTCAGCCACCGGCCGGTTCAAGGTTGATAGCTTTCCTAATAAATTATCAGTAAAATACGAATGTATTATCGCGATGTCGGGACACGTGTTCATAAAAGTCCTAATAGTTTCGTATTTCGTCATTTATCTAGACAATCTCAGATGCATGAACACGTGTTCCGATATATTAGGAATGTATTAAAAGTTGGATAAGAAACGGCCTGCAATCCCGTTTTTAATAGGATTTTAATAAATCAATAATTCTCATTTTTCTCCGCTGGATAACATTTTTATTTTGCTGCAAAATAATTTTCTGTATACCTACCCTTTAATTGTGAGGAGTTTTCATGAATTAGGTTACAACACGTCGTTGATGTTGTTGACATGACCCACAATTGTGTTGAGATATAAACCCCCGCATGGAAATGTTTTACCTGTTGAGTCGCAGCGGGTAGTTAAGGCGGTAGAATGTATGTCCGTTCACAGAAAGACTGTAATAGCTGGCTTTGTCGGTGTTGGACACCCACGAGTTGATTCCCTTCTGATGATCTCGACCTGAAAAAAGGTACAAATAGTAATTATTGCATCAAATAGTGCTCCTATACAAAGGTACAAATTTTGATAATAGTTAAATTGATTTACATGCGCTAGAATCACCGACACGGAAAAAATGGGTATTTTGTGAGGCTGAAAGTAATGGGTATTCACGCGGTTATTCCAGAGAGTATTTTCCACTCTGCAACATGCCGCAAATACACTATATTTTATTTTAAATTAGTAGTTTTTGAAATAACACAAATTAATCGAATAAAATTTACTTTCGGATTTGAACCCGCTACCTCCAGCTTGCTAGTCGAGAGCCTTACCAGTGACTAAAATAAATATTACGAATCCCGCAGTACACCTTACATAGGTCACAATGTATTTTCAATTTCGACTCCATAATTATTGGTAAATAGTTGTTTCAATTAATTTTATACCACATACGTGTTAGTATATGCATTAAAATGTCAAAATATATAGCCTCCTTACAAAAGAAATCTTTCGAATTTCGAATAGCTGATAGTATAAAATGAGTTATAAATGATTATGTTCGTAATATTTCTTCCTACTAGAAAGTTTAATATGCTCATAGTGGAGAAAATAATAGTAATATATTACCTAATGATTTATTATGAACGGCTCATATCGATTCCATCACAAGCAATATGCAACGAACACGTGTGTTGGTGATGCAATGGATATGGATTTTGCGTGTTTTACGTGGAGAATTATCAGCTTGAATTTCACTCTACTGATAACTGATACCGAAAACCTGTTTCGAGGAACTCCCACGCTGATATCATAAACCACAATTATGTTGCTTTTATGCCAGGCAGTAATATTTTTTTTTCAATTTTTGAGATAGCTTTTTTATAAGGTGCGCTGTTGTTTTTTTTTACCAAACATTTTGACTGGAATCATTATTCTACGACTTTAAATTCATATCAACAAAATTAATATGACTTTGGGCTAATCTGGTTATGCAATGCAGTTAATACAGAATATAAATACATTTTGTACGTTCATTCGTTTTATGAAAAACACACAATTTGGGTTATTTTAATTTTCTCTTTCCGCCGTGTAATTTCATGTAATTTTCACTAATAGTGTAATTTTCTGGAATATGTGAAGTTTACTAAAAACAATTTAATTTTTATTGAATATGAAAAAGAAAATAAAATAAAATAATATTTTAAATAATACGTAAAAAGCGGAAAATATGTGAACATCATCGATATCGTCGCGAGAATTTAGAAAGTGAGAAAGGCTAATGAGAATATTTTGCAAAATCTACTTCGGCACAATGGAGAAATGTATTTACTGCATTTAAAATTCCGTGTTAAACGCAGTTTTTTTTAAATAATTTTTTTGGTACGTACATTAATAGTTGTTTATTTATAAACGAAAATTAATTTTCTAATAAAATTGTTAGTATTATGTGAAATTGAAACCTTTTTAGTGAAATATGGCATTTTAAATTGATTCAATAATAAAGGGAATTCCAAAAAATATAATTGCAAACGATCATGAACATAAAATGCCAACTAATTTCATTAATTAGAGTGCCGCGCCACGCTTGATTGTCAACATATCGATTAGCTGGGAAAAGAGTCTGAGCTTGGTGTTTTCCTGTGTATTATCTAAGTAGATTGTAGATATTGGAGAGGTAGAACGTAGTTAACTGCATTACGTACAGGAAATGCAGCAGTTACCGCTATTTGACCTAGGTTTAGCTTTCTTTTTTCAGGGGCTGATTCAATGTAGGCCTCGATAGTGATTTCTTTATTAGCTTTTAGAATATCTACCTTAATGGAAACAGAAATCGTATTAAAATATTTTTCCATTAAAAAAAGGTGTTTCAATGTCAATGTCAATATTTTGTGCCGAAGGATTTTTCATTTATCCATTTTTTTCGTTTGTTATTTCTAGGAACTTGCATATGAAATTAAAAAGTATTTGTAAGTACAGTCTAGTATTTAAAAGTACAGTTTAGCATTTATAAGTACAGTCTAGTATTTATAAGATAGACGTAAAATAAACGATTTGACGTTCTTATTCAAAATACTTAACTCTAAATTCGACTGTTGTGAACTCCTGCAACTTATAAACATACATACACCCACAGTAACAACACGACAAAATACAATATTCTACAGCAGCACACATAAGCGTAAGTACATTGCCCACTCTCCGATACAACGACTTCACACCATGGGAAATCATTACTTGGGTGATGTTGACATATTCAATACCAACTTGGCAAGTTTTGTGGATCATTTAAAACATTTATTTCAACAATACTCCTAAACACATCATGTAAACCTACAAATAGCTGTAATTTTCTGTTTTTGTTTCTTGTGTTTGTATGACTTGTTGCATAACTTTTATCAAATGTAATTTTATTCTTATTTTTTATGTTTCAAAGTATCTGTCAAATTAAAATTATACTACCAACCATGTAAAAGCCTTCTGGGCGTTAAATAAATAATAAATAAGTACAGTCTAGTATGTATAAGTACAGTCTAGTATTTATAAGTACAGTCTAGTATTTATAAGTACTGTCTAGTATTATAATACTTCACACTGATTTCACTTAACTAATTAAGAAGTTATAAAAATGACACGAGTGAAAACAAGAGATTCACAAAAGCTGTCTTTGTAAACTCAAACCTAGAAACTTCCAGTATTCATCAGGATTTTACAAACTTTACTAATCACAATAATTCAAATATTGTACTTTCTCGTTAGTATATATTATCTTCATATCGATCATTTTAAAGATGTTTGTGATGTAATCTATGTTGTGAAGTTCTTCGTGTGTTAAAAAAATACAGTTTGTGTCATAGATGAATGTTGAACTTTTCCATTGATTTTGAAATTGAATTTTCGCAATTTTGTTTTTGTGGATATATCGGGATCTAGTTGGGACTAGTTTCAGAACTAGTGTACGTGACGTGCAGCAACGGGTAAGTTGTTGAAAAACTTTTATTCAAATTCCATTAATTCCCACCCTTTTTTCAGTAGCACATTTGACACTTAAAAATGAACCGTGGTACAGACATTTTATATTTGGTTTTCATTTTAACATCTTTTTTTAAATTCAAGCATATTGGAGGCCTATTTTATTTTACAATATATATGCATAAAGTTTTGAAATTCTAGACGATTTAACGAAACTATTTCAATTAATTTCGTTACAAGTTCTTTTTTGCTTTGGTTTTAGGTATAGTTGGATCGGGTAAAAAAGTAATTTTATGTTTAACAACGGTACTAGGGTTATAGTGATCAAAAAGTTTCCGGTTGGCATTTTTGCAGCGGACAAGATACATTTTTATCATTTTAAAATGGTGACGAATTTTCCCGAAATTAACATTTCAGATGGAAAAGAAGATTTTATAGGTATTCGTGCCACCGCTGTGGAATGAGAGTTCTAGTTCTAGTAAAATGCGCTAACCTCGGGAAGTGATTCTACAGATGGTAGAAGTTAAAAGGATTTCAATGTTTATTTTCCGATACAATAATATTTTTCGAAAAGAAGAATATTTATTTTCCCATACGAACCATTCATCTTTTTTTACCTAAAAAACACCTTAAAACATCTTTTTTACTTCTAAAATCACGTAGAATCATCCCCCGAAGTTAGCGCTCTTAACCCTCGACGCCCTGTATATACACAATATTTTTGTACCGTACTATTTGACCTAATCTGACCCAGATTTCCCTGGCGCCACTTAACCTTTCAAATTTTACAAGTGTTTCAAGCGCAGTCGAACAAATGTATTATTTTGCATTCTCTACAATTTTTGAATGTGGACTTACCAACATATGAAAAGAGCGGATGGTCGCTGGAGTGATTATTGAACTTTGTCCACATGCAGAGTGTGAACTCCTTGAGGTCTGGCAGCTCCTCCTTGAACTGCAGGTACTGGTAGTACTGGTCCTGGTTGAAGGCCACTTTGTAGAGAGCACAACCGTCGCTGGGCGCGTGCACCGAGGAGGACAGCAGCTCGCCCCCCGATGCGGGGATGTGGTTCACCAAGCCCTGTTCGTAGCCGAAGTTCGGCAGGCCGCCGCCGCCGCTGCTGAACCTAAGCACACAATTACTATGTTTACACAAGCATCAACATTTCAAAGGATCTTACCAAGAAATAAATTTGGGGCCTCATTCTTAAAATGACCTGTCATCTAGTTTAAGAGTCTAAGCACATAAACTGACTAAAATCACATATTTTTAGATATATTTATATTTTTAGGGAATTTACGAACAACGCGATTTAAAATGTAAGCGTGCAATTCTCATGAAATGTCGCGGTATGTTTGCATTGAAATATAAGTTTTTGACACCGGGGCTGTTCTCGGTTTCTGAATGGATTAAATGTATCCAGAGGAAACCCAGCACACTGGCTGCACCACATAAAAGTACATACGCTGCATTCAAAATGTCGGAATGAAATAGCATGTTTGACCAATGACCTTGTTAGGGATATAATATAATTGTGTCGGAGCACATTCCCTTCCTGGTTGAGATATTTCCATGCGAACATTGTTCATATTATTAGGCGATTCTCGTAGGTTCTGACTTGATGTCTGTAACAATAATACAGATCTGTAATAATGATATTTTCAATTAATATTAATATTTAGTTAAATATATAATTCATATTTTCAACTAATATCAATAGTTAGTTAAAATATCCATTCGTATTGAAGTGCTTATTTAGACCGAAAATTTAAATATGAATTTAACGATGTTACACTTTTAGTAAATTCGTTGATATATCTATAATATAGCTATCGATATTTCGCATATCCTTTTTTAAGTTATCTTCGATGTCATTTTCATTTTTTTAATAATAATGAGTTTTCAACCAAACTAAAGATTGTTTGAATCCTGTACGTCGATGATTTCTGTATGCCATTATGTAACTGGCACAGTGAGAATGGCATGAGAAGAAATTTGAATATTTTTGATCGTCGTTATGTTTCAAATGTTTATCAGTTTGATTTCCGATTTTTGTATATGTATATGCTGTGAGCCGCATACCGCTGCCAGATGAAATTCGATTAATTTTTCAAAGGGTTACAATCAAAATGTGCGCCAACGGTAACTAATTTTGCTCTCAATATGGAGCAGAGCTGAATCAACGACGACAAATAGAAAATATCATCGAAGCGCTGAATTCAAAGGAAGATATGGAATTACGCATGCGAAGGGTGCACGAAGGCGGTCAGTCACGTATCGCCAATATTCCTATGATAACAACTTGCCAAACATATTATAATTATCAATGAGTTGTTAACAATATGCTCTGATTCTCAACATGCACGTGTTTTGCATGTAAACTACAAATATTCACTGTAACCGTCATTGGCACATTGAAATATGAATAAAAACATAGTTAACTCTACCGTAGCAACGAAACTAACACCTTTGTATTTGTTATTTGCCAGTAATTTTCGGGTTTAATTCATTATTGGTCTTTTAGCGACATTCCAACACTACCAACTCTGCGTTTCTTTTGTAATGGAAAGTAGACGAGACAGAAACATAATGATTTATATCATTTAAAAAGAGAGGAAGGCCAAGGGTAATGGAAAGCATTTTAAATGCCTTTTTCTTTGAACACAATATTTTTTACAGAATTTTACAAATATTTTATATTACTTGACTAGGTGCTACATGGTGGTAATTTATTATTAAGAAAATTATTAGAACACCAAGAAAATGCTTATTCATACGTTTTTATTTAACATTAAACAAGTCGATACCTGCAACAACAGCTGATAACGATTTAAAATATTTTATTTTCGACAATCTTTTGATTCTTTCTAATTGACTTTATTTATTGTTAAACTTTTACTGAAATATAAAACAAGTTATTCGAAGCGGGAAAAGTCGGAAGAAATCTATTCAATTTCTGTTGAAATCTGACATATTCGCGTTTAGACGGCCGGCATAGTCCAGTGGTAACGCATTGGACTGCCATTCCGAAGGTCGCGGGTTCGAACCCGGCGTGCGCAAATAAATTTTATTTGATTAATTTGTGTTATTTCACAATTAATTAATTAAAATAATATATAGTATATTTGCGGCACGTTCCAGAGTGGAAGATACTACCAGTATCGCCCTGGTGTAAGACCACCATTCAGAATTGAAACGTTGCTCCAAATGGCTTTAGCCGTGTTTAGTGACTAGATCTGAATAGCCAGGTATTTCCCCACCTTCCTCTTTCCCTTCCCCACTTACCTTCAGCCTCACAACATCCCCCAATTGGGGATGCCATAGTCTCACTGGCTCCAGACGGGAGCAGTTGGGACTCTTGTGCGGTATTACTGTAAAAAAAAAAAAAAAAAAAAGACAATTTCAAAGTGACAATATAAGCGAATTTATCACGTCCACAGTCTTTCGAATAATTAAAGAAATTGTAATATCTGACATTGTCACTATATTTTTTTGATTTGTTGTTTCAAATTCAATTTCGTCAATGGAAATTTCCGAAAGGGATAAACAATAATATCTGAATTAACTAATTAATGAACAAAATAAGAATTTCTTTTCCCACATTTTTTTCCTAAGAAGATTTTTTCCATACAATTCGTCTTTTTACTTACCGTAAAATGTTGAAATTTTTTTGAAAAAGTTATTTATTTATTTTTAAAAATGAATTTATTTATCTAAAAAAAAAGTTAATGATCTTTTTTAATTTTACTATCATGTGGAATCACCTCCCTAAGGTGTGCACTTTATCCCGGACACCTTGTATACAAAGCAATAAGTACCCATAAAGACCACGTCTGTTTTCGCAGTGATTGTACAATATTTGAAAACATAATAATACGTGTCTTGTATATGGGCAAAGATTAAACACTCCTTCGGATTATTATCGTTATTGGTGGAGAATGGCCATCGATAGTAATTGAATCCGCATATTATTATGTATTTCGCCACTGAACCATATTATCACTGTGCCGTTATTGTGAAGAAAAATCAACAGATGGTCGTTGTTCGTTATTAGTCTTCTCTCATAGTAATATTTAATATTGATTATTATAGCGGTTTCGCAATTTTCAATTCCGTTGCGATATTTAATCAAATCGGTTCTCGGAAATAGAAATATCGTTTAAAATTATCCTAGTCGAAACAGTCTCTCTGTGGCGGTGATTTATCGATTAATTTAATTATTTAATTTGCTTCATCGCTTATCTATTTTTTGTTCCTCATCCCACCGCCTCGTTAACGCCATTGATACAGTGTCGGGTCGGAAGTGTCGAAAGGTAGAAGTTACAAGATGGTTCAAATTTTTATTATTGTTTTCTGGGTTTCTACCTACTGTATAATTATTAATTGCATAGTTACAAAACTTTAAACAATCACACAAAAAAGTGTCGTAAATAACACTGATCATGTCTTCTATCGAGAATTTTATTTCTTAAATGTGGAACATGCATTATGACGTACAATATTTTTAACAGTTAAATACATTTATACATATATATATTTCAGTTAAATACATACATAAATATACATGTATATATTTATTTAAAACATTATAACCGACAAAAAAACTGTTTTTTAGAACTAAAATTTTAACTAAATAACTAAAACAATGTTCACAGTTAAATACATAAGATGAGATATATATATAAAAGAAAAACATAATAAAAGACAAAAAAACTGTCGAAATTAGTAATTTCATGACTGACATTTCATCTAACATCTATAACAAAAACCTCTCTTATAACACAATTATGCCACCAGAACTATAACTGATTGACACTACAAAGTACCTAAACTACGTACTACGTCAGCTAAAAGACAATTCATCTACTAACATCTTCGAAAACCGAAACCCACCTCCATACCTTCAAAAACAAATAACGCTATGGATTATTACGTCTACAATACATCTCAATGATAATTCCCACATATACTTCAATCTAGTTATAACTACTTAAACACCTTTCAGACATGTCTCACTTTTCCTATTTAATGTAATTATATCAAAAATCAAACAGAATTGTATGACAAAAAATATTACGCATTATCAATCATATTAAGAATATAATCAATAAATTTAAACTGTGAATTTCATCCGCTATAACACATCGCGGGTGAAATAATACAAAAAATGTATTTACTGTTAAAAAAAATGGTGGTTTAATTACTGTCATCGATAAGATATTGAAAATGTTATTTTTTGCCAAGTTAAAATATCGTTGATAAATTAAGATTGAAACAATTTTTATAAATTCAAAAGAATGCGGATGAGAAAACTAAAGAGAATAAAATAGATACATAAGAGAGTGGATAAGAATCGGGCTCCCAACCACCTCTTTTTCGTTTTATCATCATCGCATCGTTCCAATGATAATTGGTAACCGGGACAGTGATGAGACAGAACGCGTTAAAATAATGGGTCAGGTTAGATGTGGGTTTTTCTTCTTCTTTCTTAAATGTTCTGTTTTGTCATAGACCGTTACACTTTGTGTTCCGTGAGAGATATTTATGTTACCTCGTGTCCAACGGCAAGCGTTGGAAGGAGTTGCCGTGGAAAGTGGCGAGGGAGTGCAACTGCGGTCGCGGGATGGGCTGCCACTCGTTGGCCGCGGTGTGCCCTAGCGCGATGGCCAGCAGAAGCACGCGCGCCGCCAGCGACCTGTATCCTCGCTCCATTCTCCCTGTGTTCCCTTTTAAGGCTCCACGTCAGGACGTCCAAGCGGTCAAGCGGTCAAATGTCCAATCTAGGAAATCATATCAATTATTACATTAAATATTTATTCAAGTTTTTCAATTTAATTAAAACATATATATTTTTAAAGCACTTCACTATCAAAAGGTCCATTACTATCGCTAACGCACACTTGTAATGTAAGCATTCTGAGTCTGTTCTAAAGCTATTTCAATGGAGCCTGTTCTAACGAGCTAACAGCATTTATCTCGACGGATACGAGCGGAACACCCGTTCACAGTAAATGTTTGCTTTATGAGAACCGATCGTTTTTTCGACTTGTTTTTATGGAAGTCTACCGGCATCTGTTTTTCCTCCTTCATATAATCCGGGCCTACATTAGCACGCTTCAAAACGCTGCCCAATCGGGTGGCGATACAGTTCCCCTGTCTTTACACTGTAGAGACAGGGGCACCCTTATGAAGTGTCATATGAAAAAACTTTAATAACTTCTTAAGTTACTATACTAGTAGCAACAAGGCTTGCCGTTTATAAGCAGCCTCACTAATGCTAAATATGTCGATATCAATTGATCCTGTTGAATAGAAAGATTGCCTTGAGATTTTCACGGCAATTTTAAAATTAAATGTTAATGTCAGCTCTTAGAGGGTTGGAGCTGGCAACACGGTATCGCGTCTTCATACATAAGCACACACCACAACCTTAGATTACGCATCTGCCCTGATGATGGACACTGCAATGCTGTCCGAAACGTTGGCTAAACAAAGGAGGTAGCGCAACACGGCATAATACCCCAAAAACAAATCACCATAAAAAAGATTTCCCACCATTAGCATTAAGTTAATTGTAGGTGTTGAGATATAAAATCAGCGTATGCTGTAGGTGACGAAGATAACCACCGGGAACTGAATGCTCTCCATGATATGGGCTAAACTGGGCGATGAATTAGTTACTTCCCAAGGTTCATCGGATATAATTAAAATAAACCCCATAGAAAGATCAATTTTGTAGGCCTGCCAAAGCAAATTTGTTCGTCGATTATGCCGGGCCACGCGCCGAATATTTGTTTTTCAGATCTTCACTTATATCATTAATATTTCGACTTTATTTTGGGGTGTTGTCTCGTCTTAAAGCGTTAAATGAACTTTTCTTAAAATTTATAATGTGTTGAAAAGTGCTGTTGCAGTTTATAGCATTAAATAAACATTGCAATAATTACAATATTAGACCAGTGTGTTGCAAAGTGCTGATATCTCTTTCGAACATTTAGATAGTGTTAAAAGCTAATTTGATAAATACCAATGCTTACTGCCCACCATTACAGCCCCGTTGCCACATCAAGCACTTTAGTAAAATAAATTAAATAATTTACTATACGTTTTGGTATATTATTTATATCGAATTCATTGTTTGCTGTTGATCTATTAGTGGGCTGAACGCAAGATCATTTGTACAGAAGATCGTGACCATCCTTCAAACAGTTAGCACATCGAAATAAAACATCGTTAATCAGCTACGTTTTTTTAAGTAAAGGCTGACGGCCTCCTTGGTTGAGTGGTTACTATTCTCGGCTATTAAACTCTCGACTGTTTTTTTTGTAAACCGCGTTATTTCAACCTTTTGTGAGATATAACACTATTTTGTACAGAAATATAGGCCTTAGTGTAAACATAAAGTTGTTGCCAAAATGTGTGGAATAACGCCTTCGATCAAAACCCAGTCGATATGTGGTATATTCAACTGTACCAACATCGCCAAATGCCGATCGGGTGAATCCATTGAATGGGGCCCCAACACTTTCCCAACTACGGTATAAGGAAATAATTTTTCGAGTGTGATAATGTTTAAGACTGAGAAGCGCTCCAGCAACACCCCATTTGTATCGTGTCGTATAGGTTTTGAAGCTGTTGCTAGAAATTTCACTCCAATTATAAGAAATAATGTAAAATTGCCTGTTAAAATAAATAATATTGCATTTCTCTCTATTATAACACTGTTATAACTGCTATGACCAATCGTCTCGCCATTGTGAGATCCAATCTCCTCGCAGTGGCCACACCATTACTGTCTCGCGACCGCCGCAATTACCCACGGTATGAACCTTATTAATTTTATTGCTCGCTATAAATTACAAACTGCCAATCGGAAGTTTCCAATGCCTACATATTAATTGGCGTCAGTTAAAAAATTTCTTTACAAGTGCCGCGAGAGCAATGGTTTTATTCATTTTATGACTACTATAAGTGATGCTAATTTAAAATATGTTTTCCAATTAATTTGTTGTGAGGTCTCCACAGATCATAAATTTAATTCT
This sequence comes from Hesperophylax magnus, assembly GCA_026573805.1. Lineage (NCBI taxonomy): Eukaryota > Metazoa > Arthropoda > Insecta > Trichoptera > Limnephilidae > Hesperophylax > Hesperophylax magnus. The sequence continues at coordinate 3,659,795 of JAIUSX010000071.1, forward strand.
TGATATTTATTTTTTAATTCTCAAATAAGTGTACAACGGTAATCCATCGGAAGAATTTAGAAGTCTCACATATTTTTTTACTATTTTTTTTACTAATGTTACCTCTTTGAATGTTGCAAATATGTTCAAGTAAGTAGAAAAAAAAAAGATGTTACAAAAAGATAAGTTATTATGGTGCGCCATAAGTATTTGAACTTTTGAAAAGTAATGAAAAGAAAACAAAAATTAGTCGATTGAAAATGAATGCTTTAAATTTAAATGGAAAAATGAGAAATTTATGAAACCCTTTTAGATTAAACCGGGCGGGATGATCTCTTGATGAATTCGCTTTTATTTGGGATATGGTGGCTGGTTTAAATAAGTATACTAGCCTTTCGAGATAACCTCCACTAAAAAATTCACGACCTCTTCGCTATTTCAGTTTGTCGGGAACATAAATAACCGTCACCTGCGGTATAGTCACATTTGATGTATGGTAGGTTGCCCCATTCTAAAACCTGTTAAAATAAATCCAATTCAATTTTCGACGTTAATTTAATCTGGCTATCGTTACAGCAGCAGACAAGCCAGGACGTTCTCGTCCCTTCTCATTTATGTTTGCGCCGGTCTCCTATGATTACTCTAAACACTGAATTAAATTGTGAAATCAACAACACGAAACGGCCCCGAATAGATCACAGGAATTGTTAATTTGTAAAACTATTTTACTCCCCCATCCAATTCGCGGAGCGATATCAACAGTGCAATGTAATACCTAAATTTCCAGGTAATATCAGTAGGAAGTACTGAGTTATTAAAATCATTGACGCCAATTGAATAATGTAATCGATATGTTTGAATATGGTGAATCCGCTGATCAGAATGGTTTATTGTACAAATGATGGAATTCATTGAATGACGGACAGTTCTATCACACTGATGTTTCGCGATATGCGGAACTTTGTTTATTCATTGTGTGAATTTAGCGGCAGCCATTGTGGATTGTGGCCACCTTTTTAGTGTGTCCTATTGTTTTTACTCGCGCAGATGGAATATTGTAATTCCCGTTTATGTAAACAATGTTTTCGCTCTGTGGCATCATTATCAAACTTGCATCATATCAACCAACGGTTCTCAATGAAACCCATTCAGCACTCTTCCGGCATTTGGATAAGTTGCTTGCTTTTGAAAAAGTTTAGAAAACATACTGTAGGTATTAGTAGTAGTGGCTGTAGTAATAATTCACATTTTTTAAATGTAATTAAAAAAAGCTCTTTAATAAATAAACACGTTAACACCTCAGCACAGGTTCTCATAGCGAGGTGTTCACGTAACATACAATATCACCCACACACAGTTTTACCTATATCAACCTATGTTCTTTATTTTTTATTCATTTTTTCTGTACTTTTTTCTCTGTACTACAATATAAACCACTGTAATCATTTGTTAAATGTTTATTCAAGAATAGACATAAATAAATAAAATAGCATTTTCTTTCAATTAGTTTTTATACATAAATGCAGAGTTTGTTAAAATATGGTCTACTATACCTATATTTATATGAAGAAAAAAAAGATTTCCATCAAACCATAAAAACACTGAAAAAAATTTACAACAGATATGTATTAGAGTAGTTTTGAGCTTTTTTCGACATGCCTGGTAAATATTTTTAATAAAATATGATCATTCTAATTATAATATCAAACATTAACGGGCATATAGAATTATAAAGACAAATTGGACACGATATTCGAAAACAGATTTACAGATTATACCAAATTAATGTAAAATGTAAACAACGTAACGTATCAAACTTGTCACGTAAAGTAACGTATCAAACTTGTCAGGCGTGTAATTAATTCCCAGTAAATCGATTGACTGCATCAAAACGTAACAATATAGGTCTATAATAGTTACCGTTTGAACTAGCCTTGCTATTGTTCATGAAGTGAAACTGCCTTATATGGAATCAATACGTTTTCAAACTACAAACGTAAATTGAATTTGAGATAAATAATTACCGCATAAATTGTTGACACGTTCCACATGGGAATGGGTTTAGAAATGATATATCATTCTTCTGTCACTCCATATTTTGTGCTTGTTGGGCCGCTTTCAAACTTGCGTAATGTCCATGACATCTTTGTATGAACAAAAAAGATTTTAATCCCTTCCTACAAATTATCTTTGTTCCATTTCACGCATCTAATGGTGGCCGTCACGCTTGTCTCCGTCTTAGAAAATGAAATATATTATCTACTTATTATTGCAGACGTTTTGTAACCATGAATGTGGAACACGTGTTCAACTAAATGTAGTAAAAAAAAATAATGTGTGTTATTATGTGTCAGTATATCTATTGTGTATGTAATGATTAATTACATGTTTTTACGTCGTTTATGTAGATTTTATCTATTACAGCCAGCCAAAAAAAAAGTTGAATATATATTCTAACTGTATACTGTGATACTATAATGCATAATCTTATGTTATATCCTGTTGAACGTGGGACGAAATTTCGGAAACTGCGCGAAAATTACCTCGATGTGTTCTGCTCAAATATCGGAATGAAAACAAAGCATTTGTATTTTTTGCGATTGTTTTCTGTTTATCAGATAATGTATCTTATTATTCATATAAATTTCATGAAAATATCGTAACATGTTTTCCCAGAATAGACAGCTAAAAAAAAAAATAAAAATAATATTTCCCATTTCGGAAACAATTGTCAAAAAAATATATTTATACAAATATAAACTGATTTTATGGTTTCTACACAAACCTGAATACATACCCCTCGTGAAAAAAAACAATCCAAAGGTGTTTTCGAAGAAGTAATGCCATTGATACTTCTTTGAAAATGTAAAATATTTTCATTTATTAAAAAAAAACTCGTATGCCAAGCTCGCACTTTAGAATTTTTTTATGTCGTACTGTATAAGTTTATGATAACAATTCTTCCAGGTTTTGGTAGTTTATACAATTTTTATAACTAATAATATTTTTTTATATTAGAGACCTGTAAATAAATAATGCTAAAAATATAATTATTCATTATGACGTAAATTTTTTGACATTTTTACACGAATCTTACGAACCGATTTTTGGTCACTTTGCTTACGCGAAATATTATAAAAATTGCGTCAAAATAAACTAGATAAAATTACCTTTCTAATGATACCTCACATCTTGTATTTTGATAGTGAATTTATATCAAAAACAATGCAAGTATGTACAATTTACGAAGATGGATTTCACATACTCGAAGTATTTCTTGTACTTATCATCAAACAAGATGGCCGCCAAACATTAATACATACAGGAGAGGAAGTACAGAGTGGTTCAAAAAAATCATGAATAAATAATAACAAAATTTTTTGATTTTTTAAATTAAATTTATTTCAATTTTATATTACATGAAATACATTTTTTTTATTCAAGTGCTGTGGGGTTCAATAAAAAAAAGTTTAGTAAAAAAAGTTTTTTTTTCGTCGTATTTATTTCAGTTTTATACTACATGATATACATGTTTTTAAACTTTTTTCCAAAGGCATACCCCTGGACTATGAAAAAAAATCATTTCACACATACATATTTATTATGAAAATATGCAAATTTTTAGACATTGTTTCTATATTCCTCAACAGTGGAAGATAAAATGCTTTGACATGGAACATCAACCAATGCAAAGATACACAATTCACTTGTTATTAGAGTCATTAGAGTTCTAAATTTAGGCATCTCTAAAATGTCTGTTGTCCAGTATTCTGATAATTTAGCTCTGTAACAAATGGACATGTATATAGATATTGCGAATAATACATACAGTTCAGGGACCGTAACATCTCGCCACTACTTTAGCCTGGAATGGGTGGCCACATGTAGTACTCCATCTTCAGTGGTCATCTGGGCCAGTACGCTCCATGCATGCCTATTGGTTTCCTCCACGATATAGGACATTGTTTCCAAGTCCCATATTTTGGAGAAAACATCATAGGCAGATGTAGCGACTGTCGAAGGGAACACATCTGCTGATGGGCCAGGCTGAGGGACGGTAAAATGTTCACGCTGACCCGTGAATGTGGAGAAATCCTCGGACCAGGTGAATATTTGCTCCTCGGGGTTTTCGTCCTGCTCCAACGGCTCCAACTCGTCCTCATGCTCCTCAGTTTCAATGCGAGTTGGAGGAAAGTAGTCAGGATCATCATCACCACCCAAATCATCAGAATCCACTTCAGATTCGTCTTCACTATCGAATCCGATGAACTCGATGATGATGTTGTCGGCTACCTATATATAGAAAAATATTTATATATATACAAAAATCTTTTTTGAAAAGCGCCCTTGAGATAATATAACACAAAAATAGCACTGTAGAAGTAAGTCAAGTGTTATTATAATTACCCGAATCGTTGGAGCATTGGATGTCGAAGGGGTTGGATTATCCAAGGCCTCCTCAAAATCCAGCCGTCGCCTCTTACGTGGCCGATTTGAAACCTGAAACAGTAAAAATTTATTGTTACACTAATGTCTTTCAATTCTGGAAAAGATGAAGCGTACAATCAACCTAATATAACTACTAGTAATACACAACATATCGTCATGGCGATCGATGCGGTGTCTTTGGTGGTTCTGCCCCCAGCATCATGTTGTATTGTGGTCTCCATTCTGCAAAGCGATAGAAGCAATCAGACATATACTTGTATTTATATAATTTTGAAAAAAGATATTTATAATTGCATTCTGTTTTTTTTTTTTATCAAATATAAAATCTTATAATTTTTTTATCACATCCTGTACACCTGATCTAATTTTGTGATATTTATTACGATTTTTCATAAAACAATAAATAACAAAAAAAATATTTCCGTAAATAAAACAATAGTTTTACATTTTCCAGTACACCCTGCTGTGCTTGTTTCTTTTGTATGGAGATTGCAATATTCACACATCACCCACAGGTGGCGACATTAGTCATTTTTCAAAGCTTTCGTCAAATTCCGTGCACAGATACATTCAAACAATTTGAGAATCTTGATTGTATTAGTGTCAATTGCCGAGATGCAAAACTTAATTTTTTATAATATTTTAACTAAATACTGACTAAACAATGATTTTGAAACATAATCCCAATAGTTTTCCCTACATAATGACATATGAATCTCTACAAATAATATAATATTACGATGTCAATATTGGTAAACAAATACGAACATTTTATTTTCAACATTTGTTTGACATTTTCGGCCAGTACTTCATTTTTCATAAAATAAACACCAAATATTGACAAAACAAAGGCTTTGATATATTCTCTCAAAAGGTTTTTCTACATAATAACATGTAAATCATTCCAAATAATGGAATATATGACATAAATAACTTGATTCAAACACAATAAATTTTCAGAGCGAAAACATTTCCAGTTTTTGACATGAATTTTACGCGTTTGTCTTTTGCAAACATGAATTATATTTATCAAAACACATGACTTGTACAATGAACTATGCATAAAAACATGTTTACTTACGTTTCATTGGGAAATTCGTCGTATAATACAGTCTTTATTGTAGCAGTCCGTCCACCAGCGAACGTTGAAAACGATGCACAAAAATATGACAACGGCTTTTCATAGAGAAGTCGATTTGAAAGCTATCAGAGAGGCTACAAAAGGCATCTTCTAGACTGATATTAGCGCAAGCGATTTTGACCTTGTCCTTCATACAGTTTCTTTATAGATAAGGGTTAAAATAGCACTTAAAAAAAAAAACCAAGCAAAAATATTTCTATTCAATTTATGATGCGGTTATCAGCCTACTGTATATTCTGTTTAGTTTATAGTGTATAGTAATATAAATAATAATGAAGCATTTTTCTGTCACTCCATACTTTGTGCCTGCAAGAAAATGCCTGATAAGCTGATACGTTGCTAAATATCGAGCTTTGGCTGGAACGTTGACACGCTTACCGTCGCACAGTGTGTCGAATCCCAATCTAGCTCCCCTTTATTCATTCCCATACTCTAAAATCATTTGTTTACAAGATACCAAACTTACAGAATTACAAAATACGTCATTTTAAAAGTAATTAAATAAAGAACAGTTTACAGAAATGGCATAATTTAAAAAAAATATTTACTTAGAAAGGCTTCAATTTTAATACTGAACAAATTAATACGTATTGGAGTGCGTTGATGTCTCTTTCACAACTTCCAAAGAATTATGATTTTTAAATAAGATATCATTAATACTACTTTGCATTTTAGGTCATTTTAAAGATTATTTAATACAAAAGAATTTAAAAAATAAAACGTATATAAACATTAATTTAAAAGCTTTTCGCATGAATAAGAAGAGATTAAATTTTTCTTGTCTTTTCAATAAAAAATATTCCCAATACTGTCTTAAGCGTCTATGGTAAATCCACAATTTAATGTTTCCAAAATTATTCTGAATCGTTTGATTAATTCTTCATCTATACCGGTAATACTAGCTGTCTCTTCAGCGTTTCTAAAAAACCTTCGTGCCGTATTGCCATCATTGGTATTGCCAGTACCTTGTTTTGGCATGTCAACAAGGAGACCCATTTCACTCTTAATTTTTTTTTGTATTGCTAATTTTCTTTTTCTTACATTTTTTTTACTTTCGGTATCTCTTGTCTGCCATTTCTTCACGTCTAATTTATACGATATGTGAAGCAAACACTTAAAAAACCGAATCCACGCATGCAATGGCGACAATCCGAATGAATAGGTACTAGGATCTGGAGTATTTTTTAAAACATATTCTAAATTGTTCATCTCTTTGGGTGATGCACCACATACGTAACACCTCTGCGAAGATTTGTACGCTGTCAATGTGTTACATATTTTACCGTCAACCATTGTGAACAATAATTTGTGTTTAACGTTCATTTCCTTGCCATTAACTATTACATTTGTAGGCACCAGAGACTTTATCTGTAAATTTATGCTACCAGTTTCGTCTTCAATTAATTTATTTGTTTCTTTTGCATATATGAACTTTATTGGCCGACAATAGCGGGTAGATGATGGCCTTGGGTTTTGCTAAACAATCTCATTACCATCACTAACGAGTTGTAGCGGTACAAATGAGACACTGAATAAACACTCATCACTATATTCACCCTCCTCTGAAAACTTCTGCTTATAAGTGCTTTGGCTGGAACTACCGTCACACCCCCACTTAGAAACTAGAGTCAGTGAGTCAAATGATTGTCTTGACAATGCTGTACTTATTACATCTTCTTGAGAGCAGGCAATTCGGTTAACTGTATGATTAAGTAATGATTGCAATTTTACCTCAGCGTAGGTTTCGGTTATAATAATATCACCAGGGTCAGGATAACAAGCAGTTTTAGCCTTTTTCACTAAATAATATGAAGGATAAAGTGGACTAATTAGTTCTCTTGCCTGTTTCCTAATAAGTTTATATTGATTAGAAGTTAACTTAGCATTTACGATCAAAGACAGAGCTTGATTTGCCGTCAATGTTGCTTGTGTGGAACAAGGTATATTATTTTTTTTAATTTTTGTGGCATATCGCGGCGATGATGAAAATAATTTGCCCACCATTGAAGCAGCATCTTTTTTACCAGAAGCCCGTAGAGATGCTTGAGCCACCATGGATATTTGTGTTTTGTTGGAGAACTGAAGGATTTTTTTCACTTCTTTTGCTTTGGTTTTTTCGCAACAATCCGCGAAAAGTTTTTTTGGGCGACCGCGTCTGGAAGCACTTAAGGTTTAATGTTTAAGTGATTTCAAAATATCGTCAGTAGGATCTACAAAACCAAAATGTCGAATAACATGACGTAATATCTTGTTTGCTCGGTCTTCCTTCGGGTTTCGTAACCAAATATCGAATATCGTTCGGTTAGAAATTGATGGCTGTATCACTGGAATGTGAAGAAATGGCATGAAAACGCAAACAGATGCAGAAAAATTTCAGCCAAATGAAATAAAGATGAGTCAACCTTACGACTAAATTTTTTTGGAATCATAGAAATGCATAGAAATAAACTTTCAGACCATGTAAACTTTTGAAACCAGATAAATGAATAAATATTGTTTTATGTTATTTTTGATTAAATCTTACATGCAATCTGGAAAATATAAATGGTCTAACACGATGAAAAAAATTAATGCATACCTTGATTTGTCGCCTCCATTTCACAGAAAAATAATAAAATTTCACACAAATAAACCACAACCATTCAGCGCAGACGTTCAAAACAGACTGTTTATTGGGGAACAGCGCCGCGACTCAAGTACAATGGACTTTAAATGTGATCAAACCTACCCCAAAGGCAATAAAAATAAAAATATTTTGCAGTTTTATCTACCTGGGATATTGAACAACTCAATGATGAATATTTAAAAAATATTTGAAATACACCAATTTTGTATTAAACGGGAGCTAGATTGGGATTCGGCACACCGTGCGTCGGTCGACGAGTTAGACCGATGTTCCTCATAGGTACGCAGCGCGTACAGAGAAGCGTAACTTTACAGCTTGTCATTCATTAATTCACCTACATATTAAGTACGTATTTTCAGCCTTAGGTTAGGACTCCGCGCATCTCTTTTGCTCTGCTTCAATCGTATATTTATAGTTAGAGACCTGAAAATTTCGTGTTATTTTTCGTTGAAATAAGCGTAATGTTTTTTGGAAAAATTGGGGTTATTTTTTAGAAAAGTGGTGAAATTTTTCCGGAAATGTGGTGGTATTTTGCAGCAAAAATGCGGTGCGATGTTCATGCTTATCAAAGCCATAGAAAACAAAATACCAGAAAAAATCGAATTTTTCGTGAAAATGAAAAAAAAACGCAAAATGACGAATACTGCGAAAAATTATCGATATTGCAAATTTTCAGGTCTCCATTTATAGGTGGGCCTACATGAACAATTAATTTGAGACGTTAAAAACAAATATATTCTAAATCGATTATTATACCGTCGCTTTGGTGAACTACTGTCGACTATTTTAAGCTTGATTCGAATCTTGAAAAAATCAACCATGGCGAGATGTTACGATTCGAGATTTTCACGGCCAAAAGTATTATAGTGATTTATGTTGGGAGTATTATTCCTTGTTGTGCTACCTCCTTTAGCCACCGTTTCGGACAGCATTACAGTGTCCAACGTTAAACTCAAATTCTTTATTATCTATACGTTTATCAATTATATAATTATCTGCAATATGTAAAAAAAGTATACGTGTTTAATGTTTTGTTATACCGGTTTTATTAGGACACACAAGACAAACATAACCCCTCGCATTCCCAATTTATACCGATTTATTACAAGTTTCTCGTTAACGCATAGAGTTTTTAAGTACCAAAAAAAAATAATTGTTAGTTTTATTTCTATATCATTATTACATTTAAAGTAACCATTGATTAAAATGTACTTTTGACTTGGAGAAGTTTTCTATTCGATCGAGTTGTTTTATTTCCATATCATTATTACATTTAAAGTAACCATTGATAATATGTTCTTCTGACCGGGAGAAGTTTTCTATTCTACCGAGTTGTTTTATTTCTAAATCATTTTAACATTTAAAGTTACTATTGATAATATGTTCTTCTGACCGGGAGAAGTTTTCTATTCTACCGAGTTGTTTTATTTCTATATCATTATATTATTCAAAGTAACCATTGATAATATGTACTTCTGACCGGGATGAGTTTTGTATTTGATTGAATTGTTTTATTTCTATGTCATTATAACATTTAATGTAACCATTGATTATATGTAATCTGACCGGGAGAAGTTTTCTATTTGATCGAGATATTTTATTTCTATAGCATTATAACATTTAAAATGTTGTATAACTATGTACGTATTTACATGTGCTTGTAACTGATGCAATGGAGAGCTGTTGTAGTTTGTTTGCCACTCTATTTCGGCAGCCGAAAGAAAGTCGTCGATGGATGAATGACATGTGTTGAGAAAAATAATGAAGTGATCGTTTTACTCTGACTTGATATATTATTAAACTGCAGAATCTCACTTTCACTGGCCAGAGCGGAAATGTGGTCTTTATTAGTCAACCCGTCGTGATAAAATAGGAATATTTCGAAAATCGATATGACAAGCGTGAGATAAAAAAATGAAAACTTCTTATAAATGTCTCAATTCACACGAAAATTTAGCAGTATCTCCTTAAAGTAAAGTGTTACCAAAATGCAGATCAATATAAAATTTTCTCTTTTAGAGCCTTTGATTATTATCTGACATTTAGTTGAATTTTCTTTTCTATTCTATTACCGCTGTCACCTGAACTAATAAATTACTAATAACATAAGTCCACCACATTATCTCGGTAAGTCAAATGTAGGTATGTGTCTGTGTATTTAGAAAATTAATAATTATTATTTCTATCCGTATAAATACAAACGTCAATGTTCGTTTGTTCAAAATCTTAAATCTCCGAAAGTTCTTCACCGATTGCTTTGAAATTTTTACACAACGTTGCATTCGAATATGCTTGTGTTTTTATATACCTATATTATAATAGATGTCACTTTGACAGGTAAAAACAGCAACATTTGTTGGAAAAACAACTTTTTTAAACAGCGCCATCTGTTGGACGTAAAAGCAATCCGCGCTATTTTTTCTCTATCTGCACAGATAGACTGAGCCACAGAAACGCGTGACGGGGTACAGCTAGTACGTTATAAACAAATAAATTTTCAATCCATGAGACTGTTCATTGCAAAATATATCTAATTTCAAACGTATGGTGTAATTCAGAAGAAAGTAAACACAAAAACAATCTCATTACTTACGTTCAATGTTGAATAGGTACAAAAAACCAAACTGGTCTACGGTGTTTTTATGATTTCACATTCACTCATGAGATTGATTCACTTAACCGGTGAAACGCCGCTGGGCCAAGAAAAAGTAAAAATAATCGATACCGGCCTCATGCAAGCGGAATTCACACACAAAAAAGTTATAATTTCACCAAATTCACGCGATTTCTCGACCGAAAACCATTCAATTATATTTGAAGAGCTGCTTATTTATAATGGCGTTCCATGATAAATAAAAATAACTGTCATTTATCTTAATATTTATGCTTTATTATCATTGTAAATTTACGTCATAAAGTTGCCTATTCTTACAATAACAGCTGTGAGACCATTTACGTGATTCATTCATTTTGACTTATTCATACATAATTGGTATTTCCACTCACAAAAAAATGTCCATTCCGGGATAATTTTTATCGTTTTTCGTCGTTTCATTCGTGATGGCTTGTAGTATCTCTCCGCGAATAACGTGCAACGGTGACATCTGGAGTAAGGGATTAATAATTAAAACTAAGTATTTTATTTTTTTTGATATTTTTTTTAATATGTTTTTGTACACATAAATTTTATTATCTGATTCTATATTAATTTTTTGCTGTGTTTTTTTCTATAAATATCTTACGTCTATGATTACAATCATACTGTAATACATGTATCTATATTTTATCGCAACTACCGATCCTAAATTTTATAATCCTAAATAAATATACATATTTAATCCTAAAATAATTGTTTTTTAAACTACCCATCGTTGGTTGGGTTGGCATCGCGTTTGGGTATCACCCAGGCGTCGTGCGTTCAATTTCTCGGCTGGCTAAGTCTGCCATCACGACACAAGCAACTATTTCCGCTTCCTATGATTGTAGTAGGAAATCTTCAAATATTTCCAGGTTATTCGTTACCCGGGAATATTTCTTTTACTTAAAATAATAATTAAAAGAGTGGAACATTACAGGGTTACGAATAACCTGAAAATATTTTTAAATCTCTCAAAACCATCTCCTATAGTATTAATATATACATATTGACAAACTGCTATTTAACGGGACTTTATGCGACAGTAAAATGAGAATAACGTGAGCCTCGATTCGAGGGGACTTTGAACTGAATTGTAGTGAACTGTGAAATACGGTATTATTTTACCAAATTAATTGTTCTAAATGGAGATGGAACATCAAAACCAGTTTATAATATGCATACCTGGTTTCATTGTTCTGCGCTATTTTGCTCTGTGAAATGAAATAAACCATAACAACGTACCTTTAAAAGCACGATAACTCTTTCAAAGCCACTTTACCGATGGATTTCCGAGATTTTTTTTCCCGATAATAATGTTACGAATATGGCGAATATTCATATCGTATTTCAAATATTCCGCCATTCACGTATTGTCTATGTAATCGAGTATTTTATATTCACCGGCCAGTTGTTCACAGAATATCATAACAATTCCTCAAATTTAGTAGGTACTGCGAAGCAACTGGCCTATAATGAAATAATAATATAACTTCAAAAACTTTTCATAGAAATCGAATATAAAGAATTGAAGTTCTGCTTATAATACGTTTATAGCACGTATCGTGTATTTTTTTAGATTTTTTTTACGTTTCTGTGTTTTTTCGAATTCTCTCAAATTCCTTAGGGCTTCAACACCGTGAATTTTTACCCTGATTGCTTGGCGTTCCGCGACTGAGGGTGCGAGTGTGTACAAAACTAGACATGTTTTACAGTGGGTAAGTTAACAACAGTTTTTGCTTCCTATGTTGATTGCCCACGTGAATATATTAAATACAATTACACGCATGAATATATTAAATAGTTCTTATGGAAATTAACATTTGTTAATGGATTCTTGCTGATGATAATTTCGCTTTATTGAAGAACATGTATCTACGAAAAATAATCATGGTTTTATTTGATTTTTTTATCTAGTTAAAATATTTCCTTTAATTAGATGAGAAAATTATGAACGTAAATTGAGTGAATGATTTCGCTTTGTTATTTGGGAACTCTTGTTTTAGGTTCGCACAGGTACATGACTTCTAACCTGTTCGCCGTATTCAAAAACCCATTATAAAGGCGTACGCACTATTCGGGAATATTAAAGAAATAATAAAAGTGATAGTTAAATATTAGTAACATTGTCAAAAATGGACGATCCAAGATGAAATTAGTAATAAAGAAAACGACCGCCCAACAGAAGGCGAGGTTTTGTGACGTAGTCCCAAATCCAATAAACAGGAAAGCTGTGGGAAATTGTCTCCTTCGACAAATGGGAGGAACTCCAATAACAAGTACAGATTGTTGTAAAGTCTACCCATCGTAAAACGGCATCAACTTGCTTCTGTTATAAGATCCAATAACTTCCTGAAGCAGACACTAAACTCTGCATGCGATATTGTGTAATTGTGACACAACACACAACCTCTCCCGCCTCACTCTCTTTCAATAAAATATATCATTACATGGTTGACGCCGAGCGTAATAAATACTAGTAACTCGTTTTATTCTCAGTAATTAGGTCGCTTTGTGCAAAAATAACGCCACCATTTAAGTCCATGCATCCCATATTAAAGGTGAAAGACGAAATGTACCTACCTCGGGGCCAGGTAATTGGAAGTTTCTTTCGAAATGTTGTGCATGTCACTAAGCGCGGCACGACATAATATTATGTTAAAATCGAGAGTTACTCGACCAGTTCACTGTGGCGGAATGGTCTCTCAGATGCCTCGGGTATTTGGGTCAAAACGATGCATACTATATAATATATGATTTACATCCTTTCATTTCCCTCGTACCGCTGAGCTGTTGAGTCGTGTAAACGATATTGACTATGAACAGGACGGGAAAACCCACAATTACACAATATCCAAAAATGACTCATAGTATTTTATACGTTCTGCATTAACATATTTAAGCCGGTTTTAAAGATAAATTCATACAAGGGATGATTTTATTAATAATGTCGAAACGTGATTATTAGATAATTACTGTTGAAGAATTTGTACATATTTAAATGCTTCGAGAAAGTATATCAGACTGGCTCAAGTATCGGGGCTCTATAGAAGTCTGTGTAAATCTAGCTTCCAAGAAAATGGGCGTCTTGTATAGAGCTACCAGATTTTTTAATAGTATCCAAATACAAATACAAATGTACAAATACAGTATAAAAATTTCATGTACGCCCAGCAATCGAATTTGGGAGCCACCTCTGGGCTGGAGTCTTACAATATTTGATAAATTTACGTGATTATGTGCAAAGGAGAGCGGTCAACCCATTGTTAACATACCAATTGCAATCGCTAATGTACATACGCAATGTAGACATGCTGAGTATGTTCTACAGGTATTTCAATGGAGCCTGCTCTAAGGAGCTAGCATCATGTGCACGTGCGTGAAAATCGAAGTACACCAGTGGTTCACCGTTCACAGTTGATATTGGCTTCATGAGATTTTGACGGATTGAAGACGGCTCGTATGTGGAACGATTTACCGGCTTCTGTTTTTCCTCCTTCATATAATCCGGGCCTCTTCAAGACCCTCATTAATAAACCCATTTCTACAGCCCCTTCTTTAACCCGCCTCACAACGCTGCCCAACCGGGTTGCGACTCAGCTCCTCTTTACACTCTACAGAAAGTGGCGCTCTTGTGAGGTGTCACATAATAAAATACGTTTCTCTTAACCAACCTTTAATTGAATTACGACCTATTTCATTACATACTAACATGCTTAACAATAAAAATTTCATATTTATTTAACTATCAACGAAATTACTACGTATTGTTCCGCGACTACTTTCATAGTACCTGAAGTACCTATCTTGTACTCTTATTACTATACTTATTATTATATATTATTTATTGAACAACTATTACTTGAAGGTACAACAACTCTCAACGATAACTTGTAGTAAACCTGTTAATACACTGTCTATTATGTTATGTAACATACACTTGGTATTGTTCTCCTGAATAGCTTATCTTTAACATTGTATACATGTAAAAGCCTTCATGGCGTGAATACATAAATACATAAAATTAACCACATCACGAAATTGAGACCATTTGTTTGATTTAAAGTTGGTAAAATTGTTTTTTTAGTAGCACGATACCAATATCTCAATAACAGAATGTGTGTTTTTCCACGGCTTTACTAATACGGAATGTAAGAGTATTAGTAAAGCCGTGCTCGCAATTTAAGTAATATTTGTTTCTGAATTTTATAATACATAAGTTTATCATATGCGAGCCTTAATTCGACACGCATGATCTGAGAAAGCCCATAAGGTTAATTGTTGACATTCACTGCACAATAAAGAATGTGCTGGAACTGAATCACTGTGCAATTATTTTGCTGGTGGAACGTTGAACGAATTTTGAGTTTGTGGGTATGATTTTTGTTGATCTAATTGTTTTGAAAAAAAAAATACACGGTTTTATATGAGAACAAAAAAGGTTCATCTTTGGCATACATCAGGCATCGTGTTTTTCTCTGAATAATAATAATAACAAAAGAGGCGTTCGTAGATTTTTGTGCTATAAATCTTTAATATTTTCAGTCATCTAGTGTGGCGCGATTCTCTGAAGATTGCGCTAAAATCACGCATTATGACTTTTGTTGTAGCGTTACTTAAATCACGAACAACCCTACCCATCTATTAGGTGCAAATAAATACTCTATGATGTGAGATAATTGAGAGAAATTCTAAGAGTACGGCTTCACGAGGCAATTCAGGTTAGTAACGGCGAAGAACTTAAGATAAACAAGAAATAGATTATTTAAATTAGACATTATATATCTACTATTATACTTTTTTTAACCTACTACAGCATTACATTACCTATTTATTTACTAAAATTTTGATATCACAACATTGTTAGATAATTATCTAAAATATTCAAGGATGCCGTTATACTCTCGTAAATAGAAATCATTTAGCATTTTATTATTTTGTATTCCGGAGAAATTTGTTTTGATTGCCAAAAATTATCGCATTTTCTCGTAGGGTAGCCGTGAACTACTAATACTAAAAACGGGTTATTTCACAGAATTTGAATAATTCATCAAAAACTTTCACAGAATTTTAAAATCAACTTTGAAATTTGATGAATTGTTCAAATTCTGTGAAATATCCCTAACCTAACATAACTCTTTTTAAAATACAGGGTTTTCCAATAAGAGGTGTTATTTTGATATTCAATCGTAAAAAATCAATGGTTTCGTTGCTTGTGTGGCACGTAGCGCCGTCTTGTTGAAAGTAAACGTTGTCCAGACCAATACCATCCAATTCCGGCCATAAAAAAATCATTAATCATCTCTCGATAGCGCAATCCATTCACCGTAACTGTTGCTCCAGCCTCATTTTCGAAAAAGTCAGGTCCAATGACTTCGCCGGACCATAAACCGCACCAAACAGTGACACGTGGAGGATAGAGAGGCTTTTTTAAAAATAACTTTTGGATTTTCCGAGCCCCAGATGCGACAATTTTGCTTGTTGACGAAGCCACCGAGGTGGAAATGGGCCTCATCACTCAAGATGATTTTTATTTGATTCACTCAAGTGAATTTTAATAATTTCAATGCGTTGAAGCGTGTATCGTTCCATTTTTATTAATGGCGTAGTTTCAAATGGCAAATGTCAAAAATGACAGCTTCAAATGTAACATCTACCGAAATAGCGGGCTATTCAAAATAACACCTCTTATTGGAAAACCCTGTATAATCGGGTACCTAACATTTTATTCTTTAAATTTTAAATATTTAAATACAAAGTTATAGACTAAGGAATTCCACCTACTTATCATATTTATTTTGGCGTTGCATTGTTATTAGCCACAATATAGACGGCCTGTCTATGTTCTGAATTATTTCTGGTATTTTATCACGTTTATTGTTATTTTCAATGGATGCCACATATGATATCTATGAACATTATAATGTTTTATTGTATTTGCCCTTTTTGTTTGGAACATGCTTTGCCTGGTTAGAATAAAATCTCTCGCACGGTCCATATTGATGTACCTGGATTGTTTATTGACTGCAGACGCAGGCAGCAGACTCCGCTGACCGGTATACTGGCCAGTGTCATGTCGACACAGCCAAAGCCGTTAACCTGAAACGAACTGATTCATAAAAAAACCAACACGTTACGAGAGACGCTGCTGACCTCGCTACCTTGCTACTTCCCGCGATTTTAAATATCATAATAGCCCATTAAGATGCGTGAACCGTGAATAATGCCGTCTGTCAAATTTTCACTTTCTTTTAAAGTATCAAGAAATTGGTTTCGAAAAACAACGCGCGTCGCTCTTTTGCAGGAGTTTTATCTTCCGATTCATAATAATGTAGAAGTTATCCATGGAAAAATAATGCACCTGAGGAGCGCCTTTGAGAAGATTTTCGCAAAAACGGTGCGGTATAAATTATTCAAATATTACTAATGGTAAATATATTAGATTTTAAAATTCAGTGAAGTAATAATTTTCAAAAATATTAGTAAAACTCACTTTACAGAGAGAGAGGATGTGAAATGTCAATGGACAATTTTACGATTTTAAAGGGAACGGCCGTTAGTTGTCTACATATATTTCCTCTTACTACTTTAACAAATAATCGGCCGCACTTAAAGACTGTCAAAAGTCATCAGAGGTGAAAAAGGCACATTTATTAATATGACTTCATCGATGATAATTTACAATTACGTTACAAAATTTATAATTAATATAATGATTTAGTCAATCAGTTAATGTTAATTAAGTGTTAATCTCATCTGACCTACCAGGTAAATATGGTACTGTATATTATCTCCGTATATACTTAGTAATAACATAGATCATTGTAGAAATGTATTATATATTTGTACAGCGCCCTTGAGGTGATTTTGGACAAAAACGGCGCAATACGAATCATTGTTATTATTAGTATATGAATTGCAAAATTATCAACATTTCTATAATCGGAAATTACGATGAGATCCCAACTAAAATTGAAAATGTATTACACAAATTTTGTAATGCTAATATTGAAAATTTGGTGTATTCTATTCAGTGCGTTGGTATTTAATTTTATTGGGTGGCGCGTTTCAAAGTTATTATTTCATTTGAATTGATGAACCGATAGAATTTAGTTTGTGATTGGACCGTGATACCGAGTGGGATTCGCCAAATAAATGGATTAACAATTCAAAGCTCCAAGTCAAAGCTCCCATTTGACAAGTTCGCGCAGTGACGAACTACCCGTCCAATTCTACCTTCATTTTGATTGTTTTGTATTCTACGTAGGATGACAAAACAATATTATAGTTTGTGTGTACTAATGGCGGTCACCTGTAAAGTTTCCTGAGGTATATCATCGGTGTTTTTGGTTGAGCGATATGGTAAAATAATGCTTCGGTGCTTTTGACTGCAATCCATCTAAGTTATTTTTAGAGAATTTTCGTTCAGATGAAGAGGTTATGATTTATTTTCGGTCTCCGTGCAGTGGTAAGATATCTCTTCAACTTTTCTACCTGAAAATTTATATGTCATCACTACTATTTTTTTTGCTGGCATGTTCCACCGTGAGTTTTGAACATTTAGTTAGAATAGCATTGAAAAACTTGTTTGAAATTATAATAAAGGTTGTAAACGTAACTTATGTTATAATCTCCACGTTCACAGATGGCGTTATAGAATTATTTTTTGAAAATAATCTTTTTGCAAGTAATGAATAAATAGTTTTGTCAGTACACAAACTCTATTCTTTCAAGAAAGGCAAACAAATACAAGATTGATTGTGATTCTATCCATTCTATTTTTAAATATTAAAGTATATTTTAAATGCAAGAATCTAGATGGAAATTTAATCTAGTTTCTAAAAAGGTATTTGTTTTTACGATATATTCAAATTGAAGAAATATGCAGAACATTTAAAATTCCTCGGACAAAAATCTGAAATTCGGTGAGCAATTATTATTATTTCAAGTTTATGCAATAGATAAACAATCCTCTTTGGCTGGATAAGCAATGTATATATCTTTTCATTGATATTTTATTTTCGTTTGCATATTAGTAAGGTTTTCACATACACGATGGTTTATCAATTGAACATAATTTTCTCCACGTTTGTAAGCCTGTAAGAGCGCTCGCAGACTATTGACTTTAGTTGTGGCAATAGATTTTTTTTTTTAAATAAATTTTATTCCTTCAGATTTACACACAGTACAATATGATACAAGATATAATTAAAATATTTTTAGTGATTATAGATTATTGTACCTTATCAGGTCGAAATTATTGGTTCCTAACTAGGCAAATTGCCCGTTCCAAGGAACCAAAATATGTGAAAGTAAGTGTGTGATTTATAGATATATCTCATTAATGTTTTAATTTGTGATGTTTAATCGTTACAATCTTATGATAGAATCGAACTTGAGCTGTTGTGTATGTTTCAATTGTGTATGAGCAATAATTAGAATAGTGGAAGATACATATAGTGTGTGATTAGTCTATGTCTATTTATTATGTGACGTTTTTTAACATTTTCTCAGATTGCGTTGCAACAGTTGCTGACATAAATATCCGTTACGGTAGTTGGTGTTGCGTACACATGAGCGACGCGACACTAGGAAGCTTTTTTTGAATTTGTATGGATTTTGGAATAGTTTCAAACTGTCGCCGCTACAAAATCTTCTCGTCTGCGGATGCCCTGAATTGAGATCAATACCAGTGAGCCTCATAAAAACGTATCCCGAAAAAATATTTACAATGCGATTGGAAACATAAGAGTTAAAATTTTACCTTGCAATTCTGCAGAAACTAAAATCATTTGGAAAATATTTAATAATAATTACTTCTTTCTGATGTTTTCATTTGGGCCATTACGATAGGTACAATTAAACCTGTTTTTTCAACGAAGTTGGACGACCACATCTTGACATTTATGTTTATTGATTTAGCTTAGATTTGCGAACTGAGTTGTGAATATTTTTTGAACCACTGATGAGAAAACTGCGTAATTAATTGAGTTTTCCATATTAAATAGAAAAACAATATCGCGTGTTGCCTTTACGTCCAACAGATAGCGTTTTTTTTAAAGCATATTGGTCAAACAGATAGCGCTGTTTTTTTTTTTAAATATATATTTTTACGTTTCACAGGTAACATATATTAAAGGTATACTAAAATACAGGTGTATTCGAATGCAACGTTGTATCAATATTTCAAAGCAATCAGTGAAGAACTTTCGGAGATTTAAGATATTGAACAAACGAACATTTACATTGATAGATTTGATTGGTTTGTCTCACACCTGGCCGATATGTATCTTCCCCTCTGGAACGTGCCGCATATACAGTGTATATTAATTTAAATTAGTAATTTGTTACATAACACAAATTAATTCAAATTTACTTGCGCACGACGGAATTTGCTTTACCTTTTCCCCTCGACCACGGAAGCCGTCAAAAATCGGCCAAATCAAAAGCCGTCATGTATTGTTCCAGTTGGCACAAAATTGTATGCTACTCTCTCCTCGAGTTGTATTAGCTGTCCAAACGTTTTTTTGCTAATTTCCCCAAAAATGCAAAATCTATTTAATTCACAACATCTAGTCATATACTATTTACAGTATTACTTTTAACGTAATACATAGGTAATCTACGAATGCAGCGACATTACGTTAATACTTGTTGCGTTCACAAAGTTAAGCAATATCCGCTAAGTCCGCGTTGTTAATTGGCGACAACTTTCAATAAATTTTCTTTTAGTGATAATAATTATTGTTGTGTTTGATTGCTTTCATTAAACGTTTCACACTTACTTGAGTAGCTTAAACACGTGCACCGGTGCACTGGAGATAAATGCTGTTAGCTTCTTATAGCAGGATCCATTAATATTCCTGTAGAACAGACTATGCTATCATCAGACCATCGGTCTGTTAACAATAGATATTCAATTAGACGGACCGCTCGCCTGTGCACAGAATCACGTATGATGTTCACGTATTGGGCGGCTTGATCCCAGAAGTGGACCCCAAATTCAATAGTTGGGTTTAATTGCGATTTGTATAGGGTTAGCATCTGGTTACTATTGAAGAATTAGCCGGATTTACTCGGGCTTCCATGGAAAACCGATACTTGAGCCGGTCTGATATACTTACGTCAAGCATTTGAACGAAGTCTGGTTATGTCTTTACCTCTGACAATGGGGTGGGTGTTCCATTAAATTGAAAAAAAAATTGTCTCAAAACTTCCCGAGCTGTTTGGACATAATAAATATAAAGTAAAAATATAAAATACACCGGTTCTGTCGTCAGCGTGGCAATGAATTGGTGCATATTCAACAAAATCGACGAATCATTTGAAAAACAGCAGTACTGATGGTACCCCTGCATTGATTTGGTGCGGAGAGGAAGAAAAACCGTCAAGTCCGGTATGAATTCTTCTTCTCTTGAGAAAGTCCGTAATCCAACTACAAGGTTTTCCAATAAGAGGTGTTATTTTGATATTCAATCGTAAAACATCAATGGTTTCGTTGCTTGTGTGGCACGTAGCGCTGTCTTGTTGAAATTAAACATTGTCCAGATCAATATCATCCAATTCCGGCCATAAAATCTCTCGATAGCGCAATCCATTCACCGTAACTGTTGCTCCAGCCTCATTTTAAAAAAAGTAAGGTCCAATGAATCCGTCGGACCATAAACCGCACCAAACAGTCACACGTTGAAGAGAGGCTTTTCAACAATAACTCTTGGGTTTTCCGAGCCCCAGATGCGACAATTTTGCCTGTTGACGAAGCCACCGAGGTGGAAATTGGCCTCATCACTCAAGATGATTTGCATTTGATTCACTCAAGTGAATTTTAATAATTTCAATGCGTTGTTGAAGCGTGTATCGTTCCATTTTTATTAATGGGGTAGTTTCTACTTGTCAAATGTCAAAAAATGACAGCTTTAAAAGTAGCATCTACCGAAATAGCGGGCTATTCAAAATAACACCTCTTATTGGAAAACCCTGTATTTTATGTTCGTATCATGACAGCATAATAATGTTACTATGATATGGTAATATAATTTTATGGGTATAACGAAACTTAGGAAGAATGCTAACCTATCGGTTTAACTCTGTCTGGTTTGTGTATCTTTCTGGTACACTATTAAGAATTTACAGGGTCCCGAATATATCATCCCTCTGGCTGCAAAGTCGGTTTTGTGCACCAGTAGCCTAGATATGGAATAAACTCTATTAAATCTACCGTTTCACAGTCCGACATGACCAAATTCAACCTGTCGCGACAGGTTGAATTTGGTTACCGATAGCTGAAAGTGGGGCATGGAGTTTAAAGTTTGTTGTAAAAAGCTTTACAGTTAAAAAAAAAACAAAAAATACCAACATTTTTAACATCACGATTTTGCACTGCGTTCATCTGGAATTTCCTACAGATTTTAGTAACGACTCAAGTTGGTAAACTGAAAACTTTTTAAAATTTAAATTTTTTTTGTGAAATGGATTTTAAATTTATTTATTATGAAATACTCATCGATGGTTGGTTATTACTGCATATTTCATCAAAGGAAAATTATACTACATTTTGGTGTTCGGAATTAAAAAAAATGTTTAATTTGTTTTTATGGTAACGATAATGAGTTTTTTTGTTTAGTTTAATGTTTAGGTCTGTTGAGTAGTGCTGAAGAGTTTAGTCGAATTATTATTTATCTAAATATTAATGTTACGCCGCGCCGGGCAGTTCTTCAGGCGGACACCCAGGGTTGGACAACTGTTTTAAAGTGCCGCATGAAAGCTTAAAATTCTAATGAATATTTGATAATACACGTAGAATTTAATTTACGTTTTCCAACTGTATGCGGGTATCTTCGTTGTTATTTTGATTCGGTTGAATGGCTATCTTAAGAGAACATATATAGGGAGTATTATCTAAGAAATTTCTTTGTTACATAATCTTATCCTAAACATGGGTAACATTGGAAAGAAAACATGCATACTTACATCACCACACAAGCAATCAAAAGCACGCACTGAAATGAACCGCGGCAAGTGAAATTGAAAACACTGATTTCCGAAATTCCTGAGCACGAGTGCTAGTGCGAGAGGCGACAGGCGAGAGACGAGAGGCGGGCGAGTGTTCGAGACCGGGCGCGGTAGTGTTGTGTGTGAGTCGGTAGCCGGCGAGACTTGTTGTCCGTCGAGCGGCCCCCTCCGAACCGCGGCGTGCCACCACCACCGGGGGCTGGCCAACACTGTCTTCCTCCTGTCCAACATGATGCCTTGCCTACCCCTGCTGTATGTTATGGTCTATATATTATCATACAACTCTGAACTTCCCAATATTTCACTTCCACATCTGCTTAATCTCCCCATCACATTTTACCTGAAAACAATCCCAATATGGGATGTCTTTGTCCCACTGACTCGGTGCTGATCGGACCCTTTAAAAGACTAATCACCATAATAATAAGGTTTCCAGGCCTATTTTTTATTGATGTGAAACATCTTTTGGCGTGACTCGGGGGGTTAAACCAAAACCTCCTAGATAACAAGGCTGGGATACTCATTCAAAGCTGCCTCCTAACTTGTATGGGATTTACAAAAGTTTTATATTGTTTTCACAGAAGAAACCAGTAAATCGAATGTCATATATTATTCATTTATCCTTACGAAGAAACAATTAGTTCTGAAGCATGTCGATTTTACTGATTAAATATTGGTATTTACAAAGTTATTTATTTTATTAAAATTAAAATGACCCCACAAAGTAAAAATGCAATTGTCAATAACAATCTATTAGCGTTCAACAAATTTCTTGACACATGTTTGCCCACATATATTTCACGCGTCGCACGTTTCTCACGAGTTTCGCACGAGTCAGGACCAGCCTTTAGACCTTTATGTAAAGGTAACACAATAATTAGAGTTATGGCGACCAAAATATTCTTTGCATTGTATGTGTGTAGTTCTGAAGGTAATGTCTTTGCGAAACATCACTGAGAAACAGCCATTTGTCTTGCTTATGCCTATTTATTATTATTATTATCAGCTCCCTGATTTATTGTTCATAATTTTTAAATAGAGTTAGTACATACAGAGAAAATAGAAAAATATAAATAAAATTCATTTTGAATTGTAGATAACAAAATAATAAACCAGCTTTGAAATTGCAAATAATTAAGGAAATGAACAATTAATTGCTCCTCAACGATCTTTAAAATATGGTTAGCTTACATTAAAGATGTCAGAACTTGAAGTGAATTTGATGCAAGTGGTAGTTTGTTGTAGAATTATTGTTCCAGAATAATTAATACATTTTGGCATTTTGCCAAGCTTTCCGTTGGTATCTACTTTGCAGGTGATAAGGTTTGTAGCAAAAAAAGGGAAAACGTGTGTACGGTTAAGTATTGATTTGAAATATCCATTCAAAAAATTAAATTCTTCTGTAATAAGTTATGTTTTTTCATTAACTTCTTTCATCCAGATTTCAGTTCTTGAATTGTACTTTTCTATTCGTTTTATATCTGAGGAAAGAATGTTGCGGAGTTTTGTTGCAAAATAAATGTATTGCAATTTGAAAATATTTTTATGTAGTTTTGATTTGATCTTATGTGATGTATACGCGGTCTAGTAGAAGATTCCGTATTTTTGAATAGTTTCAATGGTATATTTTTGGGATTTATGTGTTGTACATTTGGTACGTCAAAACTTTTGAAAATTTCAATGGAAGGCGTTCTTATGGGTACTTTCTGTGTGGTCTTTATAATTCGTTTTTGAATTGTAATCAGGTTATGCATGCACTTTGATGCAACAATTCTCCTTCCTACACTTAAATAATCGATTCGAGAATGACATGATGCGTAGTAGACTTTTTCATAAGGTTTTTTAAATTTTTGCCTTCAGTGTGGATACGTCGGATAGGTAAAATATGTCGCTGCAAAACGTTCTGAGATTTTACTCTTTTAGAGGTTATGATGATTGATTTTGGGAGTAATAAGCCGTGTTGTGCAGACGTTCTGACCCGATGATGAACACTGCAAATGAGGAAATAGTACCCCGAAATCAATCATAATACTTTTTTACCTCACTAAATACTCTACTATTTGTGGTCGCTTGTTGGATATAAATCATATTTCCAACAATTGGAATATGAAAACCGACTATTTTCATTCGCTTGACGTAGGAATGTAAACATTTCAACATCTATGTATTTTCAAATATATGCAATCAATATCAACATATGCATTCAATATCAATATACGCAATAAATATCAATATATGCAATCAATATTAATATATGCTATCAATATCAATATATGCATTTGTTTTCAACGCCGTGTGAGTGGGTCCATGGTATTTAATTAAATTATTTTAAATTGGAAATAGATGTAAAAAGTTGTGAGGAAAATAAAAATTGTAACAGTTATGGTGAACACAATAATTGATAATATGTAAACGCAAAGCACTGTGACATATAATTGCAGTAGGTAGATTGTTTTCACTTATTTTGAAAATATAAAAGCAGTGAGTGGCGTGGCGTGTTGGATTCTATGGTGTGATCAATGTCCCTCCCGACCGCTGCTGCTCCTCGGGCACTGTACTCGTTCAAATAAAGTTTGTGGTCTTGTCAAGAAGACGTTTATTGAACTGTATTGGATTCTGTTGAAACCCTGAAGCGTTCACCGCATTGGAAACACTTAAAGATATTTATCAGTGCGAGCACCATCCTCGCCCTCGCCACGATAAAAGCCACTTTTCTTGGCTCAACGAAGTATTAAATTTATAATGCTATTTATATTTTGATATTTAATCTTTTCACGGTGATGCATGATGGTGCGAAATGTGTTTTTTTAATGTGAAAACCGCAGAAGAGTCCCAACTGCTCCCAACCGCCTGGAGCTAGTGAGACTATGGCATCCCCAATTGGGGTATGTTACCCTAAGGTAGCGGAGAGGGGAAGGAGGTGTGGGAGTACCAGGTCACAAAACACGGCTAAAGCCATTTCAAGCATTTTTTCTCAACTCAAATGGTGAACTGATACTTGGACGATACTAAGAGTATCTTCAACTCTGGAAGGTGCCGCAAGTATACTATAAAATATTTAAAATTAATAAATTTTGAAATAACACAAATCAATCAATATAATTTACTTGCGCACGCCGGGATTTGAACCCGCGACCTTCGGCCTTCTAGTCGAAAGAATTACCCCCTCAGATGTTAATATATTATATTTGCAATTTAGCAAATATTTGCACCATTTACTAATTACAATTTGCGTGGTCTTTATGAAATCGGATGAGAAATTAAACAATAGGTTTTGGTTATTTATTTCCATGCGTAATATGTTAATTCTTGCCAAAATAAAATTATAATTACATTAATGCTGTGTAATAATATTTGTATAATTGGTTTGTTCGTATATGTACCATTATTTGTACAGTTCTTTTTTTCGTGAAAATCGTTTCAATAGTGTTTTACATTGAAATACATACCCCTGAAAGAACCCTTAAACATAATGCTAAGTACCCAAATGCGTCGGGTTCCCACGTGAGTTCATTTCCTCAGCTGGCTAAGTCCTCCATCAACCCCGCACACGAGGCCCTGATGAAAATAATCTATGTCATCTTTGGGGAGCTGTGGGGATGGTATTTTAAGGAGAGGAAGTTATGGGAATCTAGGGATCAGTATGTGGGAGTGACGGACGAATGAATATATACCTCCGACTGCGGAGCAACGCGATGAGTCGAGATACCAGTTCGAGAGGTCAAAGGGTCACCCCAAACCAGCCTTTCCCGAATTTGCACGCAATGAATTCTGAACACACCACCCGTCTCCCAAATTAAAAAAATTAGTGGATGTAGTCATACTCATATATTTTGGTGAATAATTGAAAAAGTTGAAATGCGCACAAACATTTTTCTAGTATATTTATTCGTTTATGCATACAATATTTTTTCGGGAAAAATATGGAAAAATGTAGAATTGTGAACTAACATTTAGTTATTTATTTAAATTTAGTACAGATATTCAGGTGTGTAATTGTTTACAAGAATTTATATAATGTAACTCAATTTACCATATTAGGTACACATGTGCAAATAGATTGTAAATTTTAAGTAGCCATGAATGAAATGAATTTAAAAAAATGAACAAAAAAAATTGTTAAATGTTTTTTAGTGTTTGAAGTTATTTCCTCTTGGATAAACAAAACTGTAGTTCTTGCTCTTGGAACTAATTGATTCGATTAACTTCACCGTAAGAACTCGACCAAATACTCCTGTTTTCTTGTCCTTGGTTGACATTATTTCGTTATCATTTCGATTGAACCGATGGCCTTGCTTAAATAATGATCACCCGCAAATATGGCGATCCGTCAGAATGCGCCTAACTTTTTTTCCAAAGAATGCAATGAGAAGAATTGTTAAATTTATGAAAATATTGTTTTTAGTTTGATAAATGTATCAATAACAAATATTATAGATGCTTTAATTAAATACTGCGAGTAGAACGTATATTGGCCTCTGCTGTATTTGAGTATTTTTAAAGTATTTTTTAAGTAGTGTCAGGCCTATAATAAATGTCTTATAGTGCAAAATCTAGTAGTTAAAAAAACACTTAACGGATGCGTGATTTTGCCAGATTCCGAATGTTCCTTAGAAGACGGCTAATTTTGTAAAGTTCTCAAAGCCAAATATAATATTGGAAATTATATTTGAAATAATTGACAGGCATCTACAATATTGAAATGCGTTTAAATCTTCTAAAACCAAGCTTCATACACTGCACGTTGCAGTGCATCTGAAGATAGTCATGATTTCACTTAACTGCTATTGTAGTTGGTCGTATCTTAAGGGTTAAATAATTTATTAATTTACATTTACATGAAAAGGAACACGTCATATAGTAAACAGTGCTATATAAAAAGCTAAAAAACGGCATAAGAAAATGTTGCCCAGTAAGAAAATATTGTTATTTTTTTGAAACATCGTAGTAATATAAATATATCATATAAATAAAAATATTTCATCAAAAATAAGAAAAGTACGCCTTAAATAAGATCCTAGCTTATATCTGGTACATTTATATACACAAATACGATCGTAAAAACAAAAACACTAAGGGCCAGTTGTTTCACAGAATTTGAATAATTCACCAAATATTAAAGTTCTGTTATTATTTCAGTTCTATTTCATCTCACTGTATTTCATTACTTCTATTTCATATCATTATATCTATTTGTTACAAAAAAGTTGATAAAACAAAACAAAAAAGATATAATAACAGAACTTGAATAGGTTTTTTTACAGAACTTTAAAATTAACTTTGTAATTAGTAGAATTGTTAAAATGCTGTGGAACAACCCGTCTTAATAGCGCTTTGGATGTAACCTTCACTTTCGACAAAATAGTGATATTCTTTAAATCTTCGGATTATGCAAACGAGAAACCGCGAATTTAATATGAAGACAAAATTGCACAATTCTAGACTATCAAGACACGAAGAAAGAGAGAAAAAACTTTTTCTTTGTAACTGGCTGTTTAAATAATAAAGTCTTAACCGTAAGGAGGCCTGAGATTTCGGGGGTTTCGGGAAGCGACCGTCGGCGTCTTGCCGATATTACCTGATGGAATTCACTGTGAAGGGTTACACGATATCACCGATACACAAGTAAATACACCATACCCGTGCAAAACTACACGCTCGCTGGAATTCCCGTTGAACCGTAATAGGTACACAAACGTTTCCCGATGAGTTTCTCGCCTGAAAAAATAGTTTCGAAATACGTATATAGAGTGAGGACGTGCAAAGAAAAAAACCGAAGGAAGTGTTTTTTGACCGTGTCCGTGCGCCCTAAGTAAGATGTTCATTTTTCTTACTGAAATTAATCGAATATTTTTTAAATATCGTAAATCTCTAGAACATATAAACAATGTTACTGGCCTGTCTGGGACCTAGGAGTCGAAAAGTCGACTTGTTAACGGGCAACATCGGTTTTCGCATATTATCTAGTGATTATCGTTTCATTGTGCTAAATAATTGAATTTTGTGGTATTCTAACACAATAGTAGCAGACCTTGCGAGTGACAGTGTTCAGCACAGCGTACATATTAATTTTCAGAGCGGACATATCACTTCACTTGATCTCCTGCTTAATTAAATATTGTCTTATTGCAATTACTAAATAGAAATACGTGATGTATCACCGCGCTCGGTACCTTATTATACATAATTCTCCTTTTGTACTGTTTGCAAAAATATGTTTGGCCAATCATATTCAGCCATGACCTTCTAAAAAATAAAATGTTAGCAAAATAATAACAAAGTTGTTAATTATTATTTTTTGGGTAAACTAATGTTTAAGACAAGATTTTTTTTTGCATAGCACAAAGGGTAACAATTATTTTACAAGCAATAATTATTCGTCTGAAACACTCATGTAACAAGCAGTAATTGTTGAATGAAACACTAGTATATATTGAATCATTTCCCGGATAAGAGATAAGCCGCCATAGCTCAGTGGTCAGAGCTGTCGACCGGAAATCGAAGGGACACGGGTTCGAGTCCCGTTGGCGTCATGTATCTTTTATCAGGAGATTTTTCAATGTGGATGAGTGTTTCAGACGAATAATTATTGCTTGTAAAATAACAAAGTTGTTTCTCGAATAATTTTGTAATTGACGGAGTCGAGTAAATTTTATGGGAATCGCAGATGATACTTAAAAAGTTAATACTTTTTGCATCCAGCATTTAAGTTACTACAAGTTATTATCACGCTAATTCAAGGAATTAAGGATATACCACCCCACAACCCTCCCTTGCTTCATTTTATTTATGCACCGTCTCATACACACACTTATGTTATTTTGACCGTTGATATGACGCGACTGATAATTAAGTTGTTCGTGCGCGAAGAAAAATGTGCATTGCTTATTTATTAATATTTTTTTGTAACATATTTTGTTTAACTTTTGAAGGTTATAACCCATCAATGTACCATCTCGTCAAATTATTGGTAAACTGGTTAAAATAGGAATATCGGAACACGTGTTTTCAAGCACGTTTATTTGCATTGATAATATAAAATGAAGAAATACGGAAATATGTTCCGCAATCTAGATAATACATTCGTACATAAAAATAGTATTTTTTGTAGATATAAGGAGACGTACTATTTAATTGCGAAGATACGTCATGAAATTATTATTATTTTTTGAATAACTTAATGAGTAAAACCTCAAATTTCAATATTTAATTATTGAAGACAAAACTTAAACAAATATTTAAAGCGAAAAATCAGAAAAAATATACGGCCACATCTAGGAAATGAACCCGGAACCCTCGCCTTGCCGGGGCGCCGCTCTACCAACTGAGCTAATGGGACCCTATCTCCTTAGATCATATTTAACTGTATCATACTACGAATAAAAACTACCAACATTATCTTCATTTTCTTACCGCATATATTTATTTATTTATTGGACAATTTGTATAGCGCCGCTTTTGTGAGATATCACCGCAGGGGCGCTTTAAAGTTGATGCAGGTATTACAAAAAATATAAATATTACAATATTATATGTTGATTGGCTGCTATCTTTATGTATTCTCGCAAGATTTAACTCGAGCTAAATGCAATCAGCTATCGATTCCTTTGTTAATAGATCAGTATCATCTTCGATATAAATAAAAATATATTCTGTTAACGCCATTTATGTATTTGACATAAAAGTTATATTGTTCCGCAACAAAACATCCTATAGCTGGATTATTTTAAAAGTAAAATTAATTGGACATAAAAAAGCACTTTAGCACGGTACTTTAATTGAACATAACGACTTTTCACTAGATGGAAATAAATGCAGCTTATTAAATAATGATCGTCGGTCTAATTTCAAAGTCTGACTTCGGTAACACATTAGGAATTAGTCATACGCTATTTCGGATTTCTGGTTATCCCTTTTTAAATGCCCATGAAAAAACTTAAATTGGAAAGTTGTCTAGTTCAATCCAATTGCATAATTCATAACGGTCTTCATAATTTAAACAAATTCCGATGGCTGAGAATCAGTGCTTAGCGGGGACAATACAAAAGTTTCAAAATTGCGTTGAATGCCATTTTAATGAGTCAGGGGTTCGGACAGCTAGGCCTTAATATTCTTTTAGCGATTTAGAATTTGACGCTGACTCGTATCGTCGTTTTAGCGGCACACGTAGTCATTCCCTGAAGTATTCGCGGAGGGCGTCCGATGGACTAATTAATCGAATAGACACGGGTCAGATTGCCCAGTCTCCCGTTTGTGGGGGGGGATGCCGCTGTATCTGGTGTCCGAGTTATTGCGTTTAACACACGCGGTAATCAAATCCTAGGAGGGGGTGTATGATATCGTTTCCTATCTCAAAGGGTTCACATCTTAGTCCAATATTGTTTATAAATGATTTTACAAAAATATTTCATAATGTTTATTTTACCTTTTGCTGAAATATTCAGAATTATAAAATTGTTTAAAATAAGTATCATTGTAATAATCTTCTAGATAATATCAATAAATTACGAATTCGGCGCAATGAAAATAGACTTTACTTAAATATCTCAAAATGTCAAATATCAGATTTTTTCAAATAAAAAATCCTGTGTTTTTTAATAGCAACATCTATAACAATACATGTAATAAAGATACTATTATAAAATATTTCGTTCGCTCAATATTTGAATTTAGGTCAATAATATTATGGAATCCCCAAAATAAAACTAATATTGGAAGGTTAGAAAGAATTTAATTGTCTGACAGAAGGTTTTCACTGACTATAGATAGACTGACTAGAAATACTTTTCAATACAAAATTCTAAATTATGCATTTGACAGTCCATAATAGCTTGCATTGATAAGCTTTCGGATACCACTATGTAATACTATAATACCAGAAGTCGGGATTTGTTTCGGTGCTGAAATACTGGTACTAATTACCGTTTGTATTCCATATGTGGTAGTTATTGCCCAGAATACTTTTGGAGGGAAATAATCAGTGGACATCCTTGTCCACTGATTACGATGTCATTAAACATAATTAAACATACTTTTTAGATAAATTTATTAACTACTAATAATTCATGGTGATTAACTGAAAATTGTTTAGAAGTAAGAAACTTCGTGAGGAGAAAATGTTTTCGGGATTATTCTAAAAGTTTGAATATTTCCGTTTTGACATGATTCTCACCGAGGTAAGTTAATATTTATCCTGATATGATCTCGTGGCTTCGAAACTTGAGTGAATGGTGAGCATCTAGTTTCACTGAGTAGTTTGTTATTATTCGCCTGCTGTCTACAGGGGGAAGATTGATCTATTGATAGCCTACCTCCAGTAGATGAAGAATACGTTTTAACCCCTCTCCATTCTGCCTTAAAATATTCCCGATTACCGAAACCACAGTTTAACTGGCTCCGCGAAATTTAACTCGTGTACGGAAATCATTTTCACGAAACTTTTGCCTTCATTCGAAAATAGTGAATTAAGTATCTTCGAATCAGTCAGCCGAACGCAATATCGTGAATCCTTACGTATTTATTCATAAAAGTTTTAGTTTTCTGTTTATGTGTCCTATCACGGTACCTACGCTAAAAAAAAAGGAAAATGTATAACTCGTACATCGTTTAATTTATGTGTATGTATTGTTGTTCGCATGCTTTATATTATTATCCAATAAGGACTGCTGCACTGGCCTTTTGAGTGAATATTAGTGCCTGACACAACGGCCAATAAAAGAACCATGGAAAATTAAAACGCTGCCGATATGTGAAACTTATTTCATTTCTCCTATTGTTTGGAGGAACCTTAGTAATTTCGCATCGCATTGATTTCCATATTTTCCAATTAAAACTTTCACGGAAGTGTATTATTTCAACAAATTTTACTGTTCATAAAATCGCAGCAATGCTGACATGCTGTGCCGGGGGTATTCATTCAAATATGTAGCTATAATGAAAATAATATTTTTCAACATTCTCGCATTTCAATTGAATACAGATGATTTTTGCAAATAATTTTCAACGCATTTATTGGTCTTTAAATATATAAGGTCGTGTGTCGTGGGTATGTAGTAACACGTATTGATTATGTTTAAATGGTGCAGTGTTAGTATATTTGTTTATTATGATAATGAACTTCTATCACTTGTAACTTGTTAAGAGCAGCTCTGCATCTAATGTATGGTTATTATTTCGATCGGTATTTTTATGGTGCGGTTTGAGAAAATCATTATTTTAATCTAGAATATTCTACATTCTTCAGCATAAAACATCAGAGTTGACATCATCCTCACTAATCCCACCTTCCCCTCTATATTCTCCAAGGTTTGTGGGTAATTCCCTAACGATGCCTGAAAATATCCGTCCGTCTTAGAAAATGGGATCTACATCTGGCCCTAAATCTTAAATTAATTTTGTCATATTTGACAAAATATACATGTTTTCCTAATTTTTTTTTTTTTATTATTTTTATTCGGTGGTTTTTGTTTATAATTTTTATTTCCAAATTAATTAACAACAATATTAACATTCTAATATTTGGGGTGATTTTTCACAATAACGGCGCATTACAAATTATCCCATTATTATTACATAAAAATTTCACATAAATATAAAAAAAAAATTCAATATATTTTTGTAGGTAATTACAGAAATGGATTGATAGGATTTTGTTTTCATGTTCTACTTGACTTTTGTTTTTTTTTTATTTTTGAAATGGATGTATCTTTTTATATCCAGGTAAAGCGTTTAACATTTCGGGAATTGTCTTTGTTCTATCCACGAAGTCGGGCGGGCGGCTGGCTGAATGGCGGTGAGGATTTGAATTGTTTACACATCAACAATTTTATTTCGAGGTAGATTAGTGATGTAATTTTCACAATTGACCTTCAAAACAAGAAAAAGGTCGTTGTCACATAAGCTTTCGAAGAAACACCCGCACCCCCCTTTCCACATGAGCAGTATTATGATACTTTTTCAAAATATGACGAAAATTACCGTTTCATCTGATTTAAAAAAAAAATCTGCATAAAGACCGGGAAACGTCGTTATATTATCTATAAATATCTTCTACATATATAAATAAGAATCCCGGCATGGCTTTTTTTTTTTTTTATGTGACACCTCACAAGAGTGTCCTTGCCTGTGCAGTGCACAGACAGGGGAACTATGTCACCACCCGGTTGGGCGGCGTTGTGAGGCGGAGTAAGGTAGGGGCTGTAGGAAGGGATTTGTTAATGCGGGCCTTGAAGAGGCTCGGATTATAGGAGGGAGGAAAAACAGATGCCGGTAGCTCGTTCCACATACGAGCCGACTTACACAAAAACGAGTCGTAAAAACGGCCCGTTCTCATGAAGCCAACGTCAACCGTGAACGGGTGTTCAGTTCGTGTCCGTCGAGTTTCGCGCACGTGCACCGGTGCATCAGGAATCAATGCTGCTAGCTCCTTAGAGCAGGCTCCATTGAAATACCTGTAGAACAGACACAGCATGCCTACATTGCGTCTATGCATCAGAGAAGGCAATCGGTCTGTTAACAACGGATTGTCAATCAGACGGATCGCTCTCCTTTGCACAGACTCAAGCAGGTTTATCAAGTATTTTGGGGCACCAGCCCAAAGGTGGCTCCCAAATTCAATAGTTGGGCGGACTTGAGACTTGTACAGGGTCAGCAGCTGGTCACTGCTGAAGAATCTTCTAGCCCTGTACAAGACGCCCAACTTTTTGGAGGCCTGATTTACTCGGGCTTCTATGGATCCCCGATACTTGAGCTGGTCTGATATAGTAACTCCAAGCATTTCAATGGAGTCTTTATTGGGGAGAGTGCTCCCATCAAATTGCACCAGACAGTCATTGATCTCCCTCTTTGCCGAAATCAGACACGCTTGGGTTTTTGAGACGTTGAAACTGACCAAGTTGGCCTTACCCCAGGCACGAACCATCTCTAGGTGGTGGTCAATTTTTCGCTTCAAAACTTCCCGAGCTGTTCGGACATCATAGGTGGAAGGGGGCCTGTCAAAAAGATAACCCTCGTGAACGGTGCTGTCATCAGCGTAGCAGTGAATTGGTGCACATTCAACGAGATCGTTGATGTGCAATAAAAACAGCGTCGGAGACAGCACAGATCCTTGTGGCACCCCCGCATTGATTTGGTGCGGTGAGGAAGAAGAGCCGTCAACCACGGTTTGAATTGTTCTTCCCCTCAGAAAGTCCGCAATCCAACTATGCAGGGTTGGGTGGATCCCATACGATGGTAATTTCCCGATAAGCGCCCGATGCCAGACTCTGTCAAAGGCTTTGGAGATATCTAACCCAACGGTTTGGGTTTCACCAAAACGTTCCATGTACCGCCCCCAAATATGCGTTACATATCCGAGTAGATCGCCACACGATCGGTTTCGACGAAATCCATATTGCCGATCGCTTAGGATATTGTTATTCTCGAGATATGTGAGCAATTTGTTGTTAACCACCCTTTCTAATACCTTCGAGAGTATGGAAGTGATGGCTATGGGGCGGTAGTTAGAAGGGTCGGAACGGTCCCCCTTTTTTGGGATTGGGTGGACGATTGCCTTTTTCCAAAGATCTGGCACCTTTCCACCTTTGAGAGAGAGCCTAAATAATTTCGCTAGCACTGGAGTCATTTCTGCAGAACACCTCTTGAGGACCAAGGCAGGTATTCCGTCCGGCCCACTGGCTTTGTCGACTTTCAGCTCGTTCAAGACTTGGAGAACCACTCTGTTCCGGATCTTCGGTTCCTCCATTTGAAAACCGCAGTGCGGAATGGAAGGGGGAGTCTCTCCGTTATCTTGAAGAGTTGAGTTTTCCGCGAAAATTTTGCCTAATAATTCAGCTTTCTCGCGGGCCGAGTTAGCCAGCCGACCATCAGGCTTGGTCAGAGGTGGGAAAGTGGTTCTGCAGAAATTTCTTCCGATCGAGCTAGC
Organism: Hesperophylax magnus; assembly: GCA_026573805.1. Lineage (NCBI taxonomy): Eukaryota > Metazoa > Arthropoda > Insecta > Trichoptera > Limnephilidae > Hesperophylax > Hesperophylax magnus. Next base: position 3,695,559 of record JAIUSX010000071.1, read on the forward strand.
GAGTGACCAGAAAGCACGGCTACCAGTGGGGCAGTCAGCCAGCTTTTTCGCAATTCTCTGGTCGTGATCGCTCTTAGCTCTATTTAGAACTCTCTTACAATCCCTTGCCCGTTTTCGGTATTCCGAAAGGTTATTCATGGAGCTAATCTTCCGGAGTGCATTAAAAGCCGTATTTTTGAGTCTGACAGCTTCAGCACAGCGATGGTCAAACCACGGTTTTGTGCCCGCTCCAGAGGATTTGACGGAGAAGGGAATGTAGTAATCCATTGCTGATGTGATTACTTCTTCTACCTCGCGTGCACAAATTGATGGGTCCTCGGAGCTAAAGCATACAGTACTCCAAGGAAAGGCGCCGAAGAAAGACCGCATGCCGTCCCATTTTGCTGCCCTGTAGTGCCATACCTTCCTCTTTACCTGTTTGTCGGGTTGACGGTTCAAGGAGGATGGGACAGAGGTGGTAATCAGGCAGTGGTCAGAGGATCCTAAGGGCGCTGTCACCTCCACTCTGTACCCGAGTGGCTCACTAGTGAGAAACAAATCGAGTAGGTTGGCTCGATGTGATGGGATGTCTGGTATTCTGGTCGGAGATTCTACGAGTTGGCTTAGTCCATGGATAAGGGCAAAGGATTCCGCTGATCTACCGGCAGAGTTTGTTGGGCCCGAGAACTTCAGCCATTGTTCATTATGAACATTGAAGTCCCCCAGGATTACAAACTCGGCCGATGGGTAACGGGGCAAGAGAATATCTACAGTGTCACTCAAGTATTTAAACAACTCAACAGTGTCTGATTCGGCAAGGTTTGGTGAGCGATATAGGCACGCATAAATTCTCATCATACCGGTGAGATCCACACGTACCCATAACACTTCGTGTTTTGCGCTCTCGATATTTGCGAGACGAGCGCAGCTGATGTCAGCACGGCTGTAAAGGCAGACACCTCCTTTGGGCCTGAAAAGGCTTTCCAGATGATATCCTGGGCAGTTCAGATAGGAGGTATCTGGGGGCTCGGCAATCTGTGTTTCCGTAAGGAAGAGGAGATGGGGATTTTGTGAGAGAAGGTGGTGGTGGATGGGAGTTAGGTTGGTGTGCAGACCGCGAATGTTAGCGAAATTCACCTTCATCCTCGGTCCACACTGAGGACTCCTACTGTTCGCTGTCGCTGAGTTTATATTAATTTGTTGTGAGTTCATAGTTTTTAAGTTTGTTTTATTTGTTTGTGGGATTTAGGATGGGTTGGGAAGGATTAGGTTAAAAAGGTTGGGTGGGGAGTTGGAGAGTGGAGCAACTGGATACACCAAATGTAAGGTATGTTCTTCTGACTGCGGTTCTAGGCAATGGGCAGGAGAGTCCGGCTGTGGAGGTCGCCCAGTGCGCCCCAAACGCTAGATGCTGGGTCCTCACCGGTCACGAACCGGCACAACATCAGCGGCAGGGTTTTTTCGCTGGCTGATGGGGCAGCCCACCCTTGGTCGTGAGCCCAAGGGTCGGGCCCCTGTACTATCCAACGGCCCGGACAGCGATAACCGGTTTACTGGATCTCCCTCAACCGGCCTCTCCCAGTCCGGCCCGCCCCGCAGTGAGTAGGCCGACCCATTCATCAGTGTGATCCAGAACGCACAACCCTCCATGAGCCCGGGCACCCCTGCTAAGTCACCAAACGTAGCGAACCACTTCAGGTGACCTGTGGCAGAGGTGTTGGTAACCCATAGTATGGTTCCCGGGGCGGCGGTACCCATTGACCACCTTCCAAATTAAAATGGCTTTGATTTGTATACAAATCTACAGTTTTATTCCAAGTTTGATTTTGCACACTTAACATTCAAAACAAGAGGAACGTCGCTGTTTAAGTCTGTGTAAATCCCGAGCGACGCCGGGGAGTTCAGTTAGTTAATAAGCAACATTTTTGCCTAATTGGTTCATATTTATACCTGATTATCCAAGAAGTTGATTTACTTTTAATATGCTGTGAGAATAATAATTTAGATGATTTCATATTAAAAAAAAAAAACCGAAGCAAATTATTCGTAAATGAGTCTCTAGCAGTAGTTGTCCTTCTTTGGCCCATAACCGTTTGGCAGGACATTTATATGGGAGTTTAAATGGTAATTTTTGATGGAGGCCGGTATTTTATATTCATCAATCAACTTTAAAACGATGTCAAAACATTCCACATGGCCAATTAGTTTGTGGTGGAAGGCTTGAATAGGTGCTCTCGTAACCCCATGCCTGGATATTTGTACGCCAATTAATACCAAGTTGGTCATATATAGGTATACTAATTTAGGTTTGTCCAAATAAAAAAAAATACTAAACATAAATGGCAGATCTAGTTTTTAATGCTTAGACATGTGAAATATCTCAGCACCAGTGAATAAAATTAAATCAGATGTATTTGCCATTTAAGTTTCCATCTACCACTCATCGGTTTATTATTGCGCTGAGGCGTGCGATCATAGTGATCCACATTGATAGACTAGCCGTTCAGGGAAAGGGGAACAAACCAAGTTTGAAGGAGCGCCGAGGGGGCATGACCGTATCCCTTTCTGTAATTTGTTAATAAATTAATCAGATTCAGGCATTAAAATAACTTTATGCGTATTTCTAAATCCTTGTTATACAATGAGATCCCTGAGTTGTAAAATCATGTGGCCGAGTTGACATCGCGTTTGGGTCCCACCCAGGCGTAGTGTGTTCAATTCCTCGGCTGGCTAAGTCCTCCATCACAACACAAGCAACATTTTCAGCTTACTGTGGTGGTAGTAGGAGATTTTCAAATATTGTCAAGTTATTCGTAACCTGTGAATGTTTTACTTTCTTTTTAAAAATAAAAAAAATATATAAAATGTGTAGCCGTGTTTTCAAGTGTGGATATCAGAAAGAAAAGCGAGGATGATGTAAATTTAATTATTAAGGTTACGAAAGGGATGCTTGGATGGTTTAGACGTCTAGAGTTGAAGAATGAAAAAAAGGTGTGAAAGGATAATCATATGAGGCGAGATAGTGAATGATATAAGTCGGTGACATTCTAAAAATATGTAACACGATCAAGTGTCATGTCAAGTGTCAGAATAATAGTAGAGCACGCGATGATGACAGAACATTGTGGCGGTTTATTCTGTCTGCCTACCCCTGCGGAGAAACGACACGATGGTTGGTGAGGGTGAAGAAATAGAACGATTAGATATAATATCGAAATAACCACTTAAGAAAAGTAAGACCGCGTACTAATTCATTTTTTTCTTAAAAAAATAACTAATTATTTAAACGATAAGTGCAGAATTGGTGGAAGCAAACACATCGATCATGTAGTGCGCACTTGTGGTTTTTTTGTACTACGCGATCGAAATGGGTTCAATTAATATTAATTTACATTTACTAATTTCCAGAAGAAAACTGGACGGAAATATTTTATGTCGCTGAACAATGTCATCAAGTACACTTCAAAATTGGCTAAAAATTAACACCTCCCGTAATATAAGTAAAACTAAATATATAGCATTTTCCATGAACTCAAAAAGCCAACCAGTAAAATCACTCGAAATAAAATTACACGAATGCCATAGAAATAATGAGATAATCAGATATAATGAATAATAGAAAAATCACAAAGAATAAAATATCTCGGTATATATCGAGGGTATCATGAAAAAACCTACAAATTTTATATATTTCTTTAAATAAAAAGGACATGAACAAAAATCTATTACGCTTTATATCATTCTCGTATTGAATACGGAATTATATGATGAGGATCTGCTGAATCTAAGAATATATATAACCTGAACACAATTAAAAAAAGGAATCATAAAGACCATACTGAAAGTACCCATAAGAACGCCTTCGAATGAAATTTTCAATAGTTTGATGTACGGAATGTAAAACAAATACATGCTTAAAATATGCCATCGAAACTATTCAAAAATAATGAATTCTCTAAAATACCGCACATTCATCACACTAGGTCAAATCACAATGACATATAAAATATTCCATGTCATAAAACCACATTGGGACAAATTAATTACATTTATTTTGCGACAAAACTCCACAACATCCTCCCTCCGGATATAAAGCGATTAGATAATTTGAATGATTACAAATCAATATGGAGGAGCAACAAACTCGGCTATCAATTACATAGAAACCGCACAGAAAACGATCTTAAAGGTAATACTAAAAAAACATAGACTGACCGATACAGACCAAATATTCAACAGCTGTGACGTACTAGATATACGCCAATTATACATTAAAACACTACTAAACTACATTTTTAACAAAAAAAATAAATTTCAACACACACAAAATAACACTAACAGACCAGTTAGACAAGCGTACAAAGAAAACATTAAAACTCCAACAGTAAATTCAACCTTTGGACAAAGACACTACCAATACCATGCAATAAAAGCTTTCAACAGTCTAAAAATTGAAATTAAAATTGAGGAAAATAAAAATAAATTCACACACAAAATTACAAAATGGATTAAACAACAAAAAAGACAATATTACCAAAATGTCATAGCATAAAATAAAAATAAAACCTACACATAACACACAAAACCAACATAAACACACATCACTCACAAACACACAAGATTATTTTCATTGTATTATTTTTTAATTTTAAATGTATTATTATGTATTTTTATTTTTAATTTTAAATTTATTATTTTCTTTTCAAATTTACTATCTTAGATTTTCATATTATAAAATGAAGGCCTCAGCACGGGCAAGCCACCCAGTGAGGCCTACATTACTGGAAAATATAAATTGTAACAAAATAATGAACCAAATAAAAAAAATAAATAATAATAATAATAAAAATATGGCTAAAAGAGATTAGTGAAAAAACATTAAAAACGACTTAGAAAATGAATAACTCAACTTTACTCCGACTCAGCGCAGGTCATCCCAGTGATGATGACTGAAAAATACAATTTACTGTACATATATTCACTATCATATTTTGTATGTACATTGTTTAAGTAGTCGCTTTAATAAAACAATAAAATTAAAAAATCACTTCTACTACTAATTAACATAACTTCTACTACTTATTTAAATTAACTATTTTACATCACTTCTACTACTAATTTAAATCATACACGTTAAAAGTGTACGCATATCTAACCAACTTAACTTCAACAGTTTAACAGTTATTTTGTATGTACATTGTTTAAATAGTCGCTGTAATAAAAAAAATCACTTCTACTACTAATTAACATAACTTCTACTACTAATTTAAATTAACTATTTTACATCACTTCTACTACTAATTTAAATCATACATGTTAAAAGTGTACGCATATCTAACCAACTTAACTTCAACAGTTTAACAGTTATTTTGTATGTATATTGTTTAAATAGTCGCTGTAATAAAAAAAATCAAAAAATCTCTTTTACTACTAATTTACATTACTTCTATTACTAATTTACATCGCTTTTACTACTAATTTACATTGTACATGTTAAAAGTGTACGTATATCTAACCAACTCAACTTCAACAGTATAGTAACCTAGTACATAGTAACCTTACCAACAAAATAATATTCCAGTCATAAAGTTTTTGTTATGTGGACTCATGGTTAGCATTTACAACCTATGTATTATTTTGTAATCCTACCAAATTGTTGATTAATGCGAAATAAAACTCCCCACAAATATCTTACTACGCAATCGACATGTGAATACAGCGCTTCAAAGTAAGTTATTTTATTTTATAAGCAATAATTATTAGCCTGAAACACTCATCCACATTGAAAAATGTCCTGATAAAAATACATGACGCCAACGGGCGTTGTCGTCAACGGGCGTCCCATTGGCGTCATGTATCTTTTATCAGGAGATTTTTCAATGTGGATGAGTGTTTCAGGCTAATAATTATTGCTTATAAAATAATTGTTACCCTTTGTGCTATGCATAAAAAATCTTTTCTTAAACATTAGTTTACCAAAAAAATAATAAGTTATTTTATTACGTGAACCTTGCTCCATAATATAATATTATGTCCTCATAAGCCCATACTCTAATAATTCGTCGCCCGTTATACAAACACGTGTATCTCATATTTGGGAATTTATTAGGAGAGCCAAAATACATTTTTTGCCGGATTCTTAAACATGTGAATTAATTTTGCATTTATGATGTTGAATATAAAATAAACCAGTTAAGTCCCATTTTCAATAATTTCACGATTCGCTAATGTTGTTTTAATTATGATTTTTTAACCATTAGTGAAACATTTAATAAAATCCATAAGAATTCGGCAAAAAAAACATCGTGATTTAATTTTGCAATGTGCTGCAAACTCCTTATTTATCCAACATCGGTTAGCGTTACAGTGTCCATCATCAGAGCAGATATAATTTATTCGCTGACGATCGGCGCTGTAACGCTGTTATTCTGTGTGAAACATTGGAAAGGAGGAGGTAGAACATCACGACTTAACACCTTAAAAATAAATCACGACAATACTTTTGACCGTTAAAATCTCAAATCATTTTTACAAAGAGGCCTGTTTGTGATGTGGGCGACGAACACCCAATGATCAGTTCATGATCAGGTAAACCCTTGGATTAACTTTATCATTTAATTATAGGTACTTTTGCCTCCAAGCCTAAACTAAGTCGCACTTAAACTCCTATTACTCGATTTTTTAAAAATAATATCTTTCTCCAAAAGCCAAATTGCGATAAAAAATTACAAAGAAACTTTAAAATTTAATTCGTAATAAATGTGAAGTTGTGTTTTTTTGCAGCTTGAAACGCCTTAGATTTCTAAAGAAAGCTATATTTATTTACTGATTGGTCTCATAAAAACGTGAATATATTCAATTTATTTAGAAGTTTATGAAACACAGCCGGCTGCGCCTGATATTTTTTGTTAAAATTGAATTATTGTTTAAACAAAAGTTTAAAATTAATGCCGACTTTTTAAAAATTCAGTCTTTATTGTAATTTTTTCCAATGAACAAATGAAATTGTTTTTACCATATGTTTTCGCTTGATATGGTTGAATCAGAAATTAAATAATACTTTCATAACAAGTTGGAAGTGTTGAATAAATTATAAAAGAGTGCTTTTATAACCCGACTGTTGTATTTATTATTATAATGTTATAAATTAAAACAGGTATTTCGCTTAGTCAATAATCGATATTATCAATATTACATTTCAACGATGTCAAGCGTAAACATATAATAAAAATAATTAAATTTTTTTAACTGTAAAAAAATAACTAAAAACACAAATTTTAAAGAGTCGGCTTTAATTTGAAACTTTTGTTTACTTTCTTTGAAAATAATATTTTTTTTTACTATGGGACTGCGACACTCCCATTAAGGAATGCTTTGATGCCGAGGGAAGTGAGGAAGAGATGGTGAAAAGAGTGGGGAAGTACCTGACTGTTCAGGTCCGGTCAACAAACACAGCTAAGGTTTAAGCTAAGCAAAGCTTCAAATCTGAAAATTGGTCTTTCACCAGGTTTTTATAATTAATACTTTCAGTATCGCCCTGTGGAATCCTTCCCTTTCCGAATACCTCCATCCTCACAGCGTACTCTAATCGGGGGTATCATAGTTTCGCTGACTCTGGGGACAGATGCGACTTGTGCATTATTCATATAAAAGGACGATTCTTAGGCTGGCTACCACTCAAGACATCAATAATCCATCCTGTCTGTAAAAAATGGGAGTTACAGGTATGCAGCTCCCGTTATCATTTAATTTACCATTTTTAGTGAAATGCGCTGCTGTTAATTCACAGGCCGCCTCTGGTCGTTAGATTTCACGGGCTAAGTAACGAGCAACGTATCGGGTGGTTGTTGCCACGTTTTATTCCCGTCACACGTAACTCCATTACAGCCGACCCCCGATTCGCGGGTGCGGGTGGCCGGTGTTATCTCCTCTCTGCTAATGTCACCGCTCGCCATGGAGCTAATATTCTAAATGAATAAACCGGTTTTATCAACTAACTGAAAGTAATTTGTGATGTGTGCTGTCATGCATTATTATGTCACGATTGGTGGTAGGTAATTGAAATCGACGTAATGATAGTAGGCAAATATTAAATCACGGCAATTCCCATTTTATGTTGGGGTTATATTTCCCCCAACTAATGACAAAACGAAACCAATATTAGGACTCACAGCGAAATTCAGCCGAGATATAAATTGTCATTTTGATTGATAATGTAACGATAAATGGTAGTATCAATGTAGTCGTAAAGTACCTACCTACATACATGGCTTTGTGTGGTTCTTGGGGTTACTTTTCATCCAAACTGTAAATGTTAAAATAAATCTTATATTCTAAAATCGAAACAATTCGAAATAGCGAAGTGATTTATATTGTCTCTTGTGACATGTAACGATTCCGTTGAATTTTTATTCTGCCATTCGTTTTTTTCTCCTTGCCAATTTAGTGTACAAATAAACGTAGGCAAATTGATAATATTGTGGTATAAACGAGTAACTAATCGTAATCATGGGTTACATAATAATAAAATGATTTCCATGCTATTATTATCTTTTAATATCTGTTATTATTTTTTATTAGAAATTCGGGGGTGGATACCTAGTACGTTCTCTTGGACACACTGAAAGTTATTTGGGTTTTATTTTCTTTGAATCATTTTGTAATCATCTCACTATTTTACGTTCAGTGTCCCATATTCCTTATATACTTGCACTGAAATTTTCAATTAATAATACTGAAGTATGAATTAGGTTTGTGCATAAAGTATTCTAATATAACTAATTTGGTTCAAATTCGCATTAGAGTTGCTATAAAAACATAAATAATAACTTCGAATATTTTCTTCGGTATAAACAGATTAGCGTATGTCCCGCTGTGAAATGTGTCGGGCAAATTCTCGACTCAACAGTGAATAAGTTAAATTGAATAATCTACAAATGTAATAAATTTAATGAAAACATGTTATTGAAATTAAAGGCAAAGAGTGAATATATGTAGTAACCTACAAGTAGGATTATGGAATGGTAATATGAATTATCTAGTTATGTTTAAATATGACAACAATAGGTGAGAATAACAGAAAAAAATCAACCCAGAAATTTAATTAATAACGTACTACCCACAGACTGTAGCAATGGCGTTTGGTGTCTTGTTTCGCGTTACATGACTTATACAACCAACGTTACTTTTGCTCTTATTCTTCCCCTCCCCCCACTTCATTCCGCCTCACAACGTAACCCGATTGAAGATTACATAGTCCCACATCTTTGGGCGGAGTTGACATATAACAAAATATTATTTTAATGTCCGATGCTTTTCTTCTGATACCAGCATTGATTAAAGAAAAATAAATATCGGATACAATAATTTTTTATTTAGCTCTGCAGAAAACAAGCAGCTATTAGCTTAACAATACATTAAACTATAACATTAACAATTTAAAATTAAAACACGGCTAAGCAACCTTTCGATTCCTTATAGTAGTTTCACAGTAGGGATTTTATGAATGTTAATTCACTTTGGGACAAATATTCTTACATGTGTATAATGTTATGTAAAAACTATATTTTTTTGTTTTTTTAGTCCATTCGCTGTTCCGAACCCAAGTCAATAAGAGATCACCTCTCTGCCACGAAGGACGTCATTCAAAAGATGTAATTATATACATAGAGTTCTATTTAATTTTTCTCCTTCTTGGATAGGAACAAAAAATAGAAAATCACAAAAATTCATGCAATATTATACAAATGTACATTAATATGTATACAGTTTATTTCGTGTAATGCCTTGAGCTATGTATCCATACTCAATACACAAATTAAATTGCAAGTACGTTCGAGAACGAATGGTGGGTACACTATGAACAATATTTATAATACGGTAATTATTTTTATTTTTTTGCTTTATTACTCATGTGATTGAAACTGAAAAAAAATCGAAAGACACTCGTTATGTAAGACAAAACGAAAATCTCGTTCTTGAAAAGAAAGTCAAGATTAAAAAATGTAGTTCGAAACGTTGCTCTCACTCACTCTCCAAGTCCAAGTAGGCCGATACTGGTTGCATAACAGACTGACTGTATTGTATCTACATACAACATTTTACCTGTGCCTGCTACAGATGGAGGTGGGATGCAGCGGGCTTTTTCCTTGGTCGACTGTCGCCTGGCTTGTTTAATAAGTAATTGTTCTGTGATTGACTCTCTGTTCTCAATTTATGCATCGTTCTGTAGTGCTGATAGCAATATTGATAAAAGTTAAAAACAATGTATTGCCTGAAATTAATTCTTTATGTAGGTACCTCACCCATCAGGCTTTTAAATGTTTGTAAAAGTCCCAACGATGCGACGGCGAAATTTCTCATTGTATTTTAAATGCATCAAGTTGTCGTAAAAACAAATACAGTCTTAGAAACAAGATAGACGATATTTTAGATGACCGTTTCCTGAAAAAAAACTTTGATGTTTCTTAGTAATAAAATTTTAATATCAAACATGAAAATTGTTTTGTTCTATTTAATGTGGATGACTTTATATTAAAACACTGATTGTATTTTATGAGATAGACTTTTATTCTCGTGACGGTTATACAGAGAGCTTGTTAGCGTGACCACAGACGACAATACAATGTGTTACAATCACCTCTAGCACTAGTGATGTGCGACACCAATAGTGATGTTACATCCCCTTTCTTTATTTATAAAAACAATAAAAATTTAAATACACTGACATTAGACATTATACCTATCGGGTTGTTTGACCACTCTACCATATCTGGTAATGTAAGGGTTGTTCAAATTATTATATTCTCCCACCTGTCCCTCATCTCCAGCTTCTGCCTCTTCAAGTGCCGGATCAGATCGCATGGACAGATGGTCATTATTAACATTTGTATTATATCTCATTTTTAAGTGAATTCTATTTCGTCTGTACGTGTTACCATAATAATCTTCAACAATATAAGACCTGTTACATTTTAATTTTTCCTTGACCACAGCTGGTAACCAATTACTTTTAGGGTTTTTCTTAAAATACACATAATCTCCTGTTTTAAATATAGACATAGGTTTTGCATTGACATTATAATATTTAGAATTTTTTGAATTATTTTTTTCAACGCAGTTTTTGTACTCTGAGAATCTTACAACCTTTGGTTTTAATTTAATTTGAGTTGAAGGAATATTCATTCTTAAAGTTCTAGACATTAATAATTGAGCAGGTGACGGTAAATTGGCTTTAGGTGTGTTTCTATAATGTAATAGAGCTATATAAGGATCTGTATTTGTTTCTTTTGACTTTTTTAGAATATTTTTTATAATTTTAACAGAACTTTCTGCCTGACCATTAGATTGAGAATGATATGGACTAGTAACTACATGTTCTATATCCCAATCGTATAAAAATGATTTGAATTCAATAGCTTGAAAAGGCGGACCTCCATCAGAGACTAAAGACATTGGTATACCATGACGTGCAAAAATAGATTTTAAGTGAATTATGACATTTTTTGCAGTAGAATTATTATTTAGGAAAGCAGTTTCAATAAACTTTGAATAGTAATCTGTTACAATGAGGTACGTTTGATTATCAAAATACATTAAATCAATACCTACTTGTTGCCATGGAAACTTATTAATTTCATAATTTATCAGTGGTTCCTTCTGATTAGAAACTTTAAATTTATTACATATTTGACATTGCTCAATTAAATTTTTTATATCTACAGTGATACTAGGCCAATATAAAGTATCTCTAGCTAATCTTAAACATTTGTTTATTCCTTGATGTCCTTCATGTATTTTGTTTAACATTTCTTTTCTCATAGTTTGAGGTACTAGCAATTTATTACCCTTAAATATTAACTCATTAATGACATGAATTTCGTCTTGAATATTATAATAACATTTTAAAGTGTAATGAACTTTATCTTTGCTATTCGGCCAACCTTCATAATAATATTTTTTTAATATTTGCATAGTTTCATCCAAAGCAGTAGCATTACTCAATTTTTTACGATATTCTTCACTAATAGCTAAGTTCATATATATTGAATTTACATGACAATGTAGATCAGACTCATAATCGGGTATATAATGATCTTTTAAAGCTGCTCTAGATAAAGTATCTGATATATACATTTCTTTACCTGGGACATGTATAACATTTAAATCATAAGATTGAAGAGCTAACATCATACGTTGCAATCTAGCTGGTACATCATGTAAAGGTTTTTTAAATAAATAGACTAAAGGTTTGTGATCAGTTTGTACTGTCACTTTGTTACCATAAATATACTGATGAAACTTATTACAACCAAATTGTATGGCAAATAATTCTTTTTCAATTTGAGCATAATTTTCCTGCGACTGTGTCATTGTTTTTGAACTAAATGCAATTGGACGGTTATTTTGCATAATAACTGCTCCTATAGCTGATTTTGATGCATCGACTGATAAAGTTAGTGGTATTTTTGGATCATAATGACTTAAAACTGTTGCATTTGAAATAGCCTCTTTCAAAGTTTTAAAACATTTTTCACAATTTTCATCCCATGACCATATAACATTATTTTTTAATAAATTTCTCAAAATTTGTGACTTATTTGATAAGTTTTCAATGAATGGACCCAAATAATTTACCATTCCTAAAAATCTTTGTAAATCTTTGACATTTTTAGGAGACGGCAACTCTAAAATAGCTTTGACTTTCTCTTTGTCAACTTTTACTCCTTCCTTACTAAAAATATAACCTAGGAAACATACTTCCTTGACTAAAAATTTACATTTCGACTTATTTAATTTTAAGTTGACTTCTCTAGCCCTTTCCAAGACTTTTCTTAACCTAAAATTATGAATTTCTTCAGTTTCTCCATAAATTAAAAAATCGTCGACAAAAATTAATATACCTTCCAGATCTCCAAACAAATCTACCATAATCCTATAAAAAATTTCCGTTGCTGCGTTTATTCCAAACGGTAGTCTTAAATACCTGTACCTTCCAAATGGAGTTTGAAAAGTACATAAATCACTACTTTCTTCATCTAACTTCAATGACCAAAATCCAGAATAAGCATCTAGATGTGAAAAATATGCAGCACCTATAAGTTTTGATCTAATTTCATCGATGTTTTTTAATGGAAAATATTCTCTCATTATGCAGTTATTTAATTTTCTAGGATCAAGACAAATTCTTAATTTACCTGACTCCTTGACAGTTATGACAACAGAATTTACCCAAGAAGTAGGTTTAGTAACCTTTTCAATGACCTTCATCTTGTCCATGCGATCTAATTCCTCACGAAGTCTGTTTTGTAAGGCAAATGGGACTTTCCTCGGAGGATCAACGCACGGAACGGCATCTTGACGAAGTTTGAGATGAACGACAGGTGGTAAACATCCGAGACCCTGAAATATGTCATTATATTCAGTAAATAAGGTGTTATGATCATATTGAACATTAAATATTCTTTTTATAATTCCAAATTTCTGAATAGTTGGAAGACCTAAGACTGATTGACATTCTATATTTGTGACAAAAAATATTATTTTACTTATGACATTTCCATTGATTTGACATACAATATCACAATGACCAATAATAGGTATTTTATTACCTCCAAATCCTGACACTTTTGTAAAAACTTTTTGTAAAATTGTATTACATAAATTTAACTTTTTAAAGTTTGTCAATGACATTACATTTATATCAGCTCCTGTATCCAAGATACAGTCTAATGTTTTATTATTAATTATTATATCTATGTGCCATGCTTGACTTGAATAATTGTTATTATTAATATTTCTGATTGTTGCAATAAAATGACCCTCAGTGAAATTAGCACTGTCATCATTGGGTTTTGATGACTCTAAGTTTAAATTTCTGACTTTATTGTGACAATTATTTTTAAAACAATATTTAGCAAAATGACCAAAAGAATTACATGACCTGCATTTGACATTGACTGCTGGGCACTTGTAGCGATGATGCTGACCACATCTTCCACATGGATTGATATGACCACTTGACCTTGGCTGTGATGATGATGATGGTGACCCATGACGACTTGAAGATCCAAACTGACTTGATCTTCTTGAAGTTGACCCTCTTAGACTTGACTGACATGATGCTCTCGACTGTCTTGAAGTATTTTTATTATGACTGATTTGAAGAATATTTTCTGTGTGTGTTTGTTGGTTAATTTTCTCTGCATTGCTTTGTGACAATAAGATGGTTTTTGCAATTTCAATCGTTTTTTGTAATGACAATGTAGAATCTTGTAATAAGCGTTGACGGATATGATTTAAATTTGCACACATATTTGCAATAAATATGTCTCTTACCAGAGATTCTCTTAAATTTCCAAATTCACAATCCAAACTTAAATTTTCCAAGTCCAATAGAAAATTATTGATGTCTTCTGAATTATTTTGTTTTCGTGTAAAAAATGAATTTCTTATCATTGTTAAGTTTTTGTGAGGTGCAAAATATTCATCAAACTTTTTCTTGACTTGTCGTAGCGTGCTTGATTCCATATTCATGTTAAATGATTTGAAAATTTCCATACCTTTGGAGCCAATTGAATGAAGCAGAATTGCGATTTTTCTTTGTTCTGTAGCTTCTTCCAAACCTGACGCTACCAGGTATATTTCGTAGTCTTGCCACCAATTTTTCCATTTTGAATCATTATTCATATTATTTGACAACACTTGCAGATTTGACAGGGCATGAAAATCATGTTGTATGTGTGACTTTTGCGCGTCCTTCGCCATTTTTAATTATACTTAATATTTTTCAATTTATGTTATTAACATCCAACTTCCAGTATTATTATTATTTATTATCGAGATCGCACTTCTGACACCATGTTTTGTTCTATTTAATGTGGATGACTTTATATTAAAACACTGATTGTATTTTATGAGATAGACTTTTATTCTCGTGACGGTTATACAGAGAGCTTGTTAGCGTGACCACAGACGACAATACAATGTGTTACAATCACCTCTAGCACTAGTGATGTGCGACACCAATAGTGATGTTACAAAAATGTTAACAAAAAAACTTACCGGAACATTTTGACACGAAATGTTAATAATTTTGAAATAATTCGATGTTTATAAAAAACGCATTCTTTTGTGTAGGGCGGCGTCAATTTTTAAGCCGTTTGTACGTTAAACAAATATTTACTTTCAAGTGCGGACGAAAAAATCCCGCCAATTTGTATACATGCACTTTTACAATTTTAAAAATTTATTGATGGAATCAAATATAAATATTGGAGACAAACTGAGAAAAATAATCATTTCTCTTTCTACTACTCATATATCTCTGTGTTGTAGAAAAAATAACTTTTATGATTCGTGAATCGGATATGGGTCAGATATGTCTTTAGATAAATGAAAATAAAAATATGTGCAGATCCAAAATATATGAAGGTCGAAGCAAGTCTCAAAATTGAAAAAAATGGCGAAGTTTTTCGCTTTTGCTTGAAATGCCAATATATTGAATATGTTATAGAAGATATTGGTACAAATAATTAGATATTTTTTTTATTTTTCTTCTGAAATCTCATATTTGTGATGTCATTATTTATTACATTAAAACACAAATAACTTTGTTTACATCACTTTAATATATATATATAACCTCTACACGTTTCATGAACAAAGTTCACCTCATCAGGAGCTAGTATTTACAATAAATAATAATTAGATATTTTTATGTCATTTTCGTAAATTAAAGCAAACTTACTTCAAATAAGAACTCGCATTATTAATTTTCTGTCGTAAATTCACGAATCCTGGGTGAGAGGGTGAAGAATGCTCCGATGACAGCACACCTCCGATAGAAAATGGCACTAGAAGAAGAAAATTATTTACGACTTTTTTGTTAGAAATGGGTATAATAGTGTGTATAAAGCAGAAAAATATTTTTTCAAACAGCAAAAACTCCCCGAAACGGTGTGCTCTAGTGTCATTAAATTGAGTCCACGCAATTGTTTTCAGTTCGAAACTTTGTCTCCAAAATGTGTTACAAGTAATGAAATATATTTTTTTTGTTTGATAACTCTTAGAACTTCATTTAATTTAAATTAAGTTCCACCTAACCGTATAAACTGTAACCATAACT
Organism: Hesperophylax magnus; assembly: GCA_026573805.1. Classification (NCBI taxonomy): domain Eukaryota; kingdom Metazoa; phylum Arthropoda; class Insecta; order Trichoptera; family Limnephilidae; genus Hesperophylax; species Hesperophylax magnus. Next base: position 3,711,664 of record JAIUSX010000071.1, read on the forward strand.
TTTTTTAATTGGTATATTTTCTTCTCTGGTGGTAAGTTTAAATTACTCGCGGTATTCCAGATTTATTACAATACATAGGTGAAGTTATGAAAGAGCAAGCAATATTATTAGAGGTAATCTAAAAAAAAAATCACAAAGAAAACTTCACTTCCTCATAATATTTTACGGATTCGTTCATAAGTCCTAACCTCATAAACCAATAAGTTGAACATTTTATCAATTATTTTTAACTTAAATTTTTAATTAATAAAAATTCTATTCAGTCAGTCCAAATCATTCGACTGACCAGGGCCTAAAAAAACTAAAGGTTTTGCGTACCGTAGTGACATCATTTTTCTTTCAATGAGGTACAGATATGAATTGAAGGGATTTTCTATTTGGTGGTGTAATACTGTATGTAATAGAATGTAGGTTAAAGATATCAGATAATATTCCAGATAGATATTAGCGGAATGGTTGGCAATACTATCAATGGTGTTCCGTGTACCTATTCGCGGAATTACTTCACCTGCACAGTGTCCTTCTAAGGTGGGGCTTTTTTTTCTCCAATTGAATTCAATAGATTGCAACACGACCACTTTGAATTGACTTTTGAATTGAACTTATTATCGTTGGGCTACTTATAGTCACTTTGTTGTCCAACTGCGATGGAGTTGTCCGCATTCGTCCTATTTCTATATACATGTGGGGGCAGTCCAGTTTACATGCGTGGGAGGAACATAAAACGACTGCACTCCCACCAGGAAGAAGTTAAACTAGAATCTATGACATCAACTGATATCGTTAGCTAGTTCTCTAGCTGTGTGAAAAAATACAGTCGGGATCAAAATATTATATTAGGTCTAAACAAGGTCAACCCTACGCTTATTTGTGAGGTATGCTTTTAAATTTGTAAGTTTAGTGTAATCGCTATTTCTGTTCTATCGGAGATTGAACACCATCAGAATCTTACTTAAGTTAAGTTTACCTCAGTTTTAGGAGGGATGTCGTATTACTGCTGAGAAATTTCAAACTTCCCTGATGCAGAACTAACTTACCAATGCTGATGCCCCTGGAAGACTTACTAGGTTAATTAAGTGCCTGGCAGGAAATGTGGATATTTCTTACATGTTTTACAAAGAATTTGAGAAACATTATTTAACCTTTTAATCTGTGAAATTTATTAAAACAGTTCTCATTATAACCCTATTTATTTATTATGTCAACTATTTTTTTGTAATTTTCTTTATCGCTTTTGCTATGAATTGGATTTTGTATTTTAATTGCAAAATAAATAAAATTTAAAAACTTTTAAGAGCGCGGGAGGGAGGGCGGTGTGCGTTTGTTTTTTATACAAATCTTCAGTTATATTTCAATATTGATTAAATTAAGCACACTTGACAGTCTAAATAGGAGAAAGGTCACTATTTATATTAGATTTAGAAACACCACCCCTACCTTCTTTTCCACCCCAAGGCAGAATTTCGCTACTTCAAGTGGCAATTTTCCACACTTAAACTTTCGAAAAGCTTTATGTAATACCCGAGCAAAGCCGGGGACAACGGAATATAAACGATATTTGAAATAACTTTTCCATTTATTTCCATTCCAATAACATCTTCATCAAATAATATTATTTCGGATGTTTGTACATAATAATTTGAAATACAGAATTATTACATTTTTAGAAGATGTAATGAATTTAAGCCGCCGTTCTTTCTCGTTCTCACGCCGTTGGTGGTGTAATGGTCGTGGCGCTTTTTAAATTAAACTATTTTTATATATTTAATTATTACTTTTATTTAAAAAAAATATCTAATGTCCACAACACGACGTGATTGCGTCTGCCCTATTTACATACAATAAATTATATATATTCAATATAAATTATATTTTGATTTTCTTCGATGTCGATCCGCTAATCTTCACTACTAAAAAGTAAAAATAACTCCCAGATTACAACCTCTAACCTAGAGATAGTTTCGATTCGGTCGATCCAAGTGTGGTCGAGGTGTACGCAGACGTATGTGCCTGTCGGGTGCTTAGGGGCTTAGCTACTAAAACTGGTGTTTTGAGTTAAACTTGGTATCGGTAATGTCATAAACATATTTATTGGTGATACGATGCTCTAACTCGTACATGGAGCCGTTTAAAAGATACAGTTGGGCATATGAGCATTTAAATATTTAGTTGCGTTTATCTCAAAACATTGTTTTTGTAGATATACCCCTGTGATCCTAAACCCCCGATGTACAATCTTTACATAACTACCTAATATGTGTGAAACATACTGCTTTTCTCCTTGGCAATTTGAATCTGACGACTAAATTCGTATTTATATTATGAAACGAATTAAGTACACTCACTACTTTTACTGACATATTTACGGCAGGTTGAACTAACTTGTCACTTTAATTGCTTTTACTATAACACCACTATATATACTCGTATATATGTATCTACACACTTATATTATGATCGGTTAATTACATCAGTGGAACATTCCAACTTTCCATTTTGTTTTGAGAGTGTAAAAAGTGGAATACATTCGTATTTTGGTATGTTAATATATCCCAGATTCAGAGCGGCAATGTTACTGCTCCGAGAAAGCTGTATTTAACGTTTATAAACAGTTTAATACCGTTAAAAATTATTAAACCACAGTAATTATAAGAAATTTCTCACGGTTCTTTGAGAGATTTTTCACTGATGTTTTTATTAGTTGGAAGCTTATAGTTTGCTTAAAACATACCCAGTTTGTAGTATATGTAACTTCTTTTATAAATATTATTATTGATTTTGTAGTAAGTTTTGATAATATGTTGATAATATTTTAGTTCAAGTAAAAAATCGACAAAAAATGTATTGTTGTAATTTTTAGGATTTTGTCTATGGAATCAAATGTGTATAAATATTGGAGACTAACTGAAAGAAATATTTATGTCTTTTTCTATAGACGCACAAATCAAATATATTCACATTACAAACAAAAAAAACCTTTATGATGTATGGACGCCCCGATCTCATCTATACCTAAATTGCTGCAATGGAATATGATGTATGGACGCTCGCTAAGATCTATTCCTAAATTGCTGCAATGGAATATGATGTATAGACGTCCGCTAAGATCTATCCCTAAATTGCTGCAATGGAATATGATGTATGTATGCCCGCTAAGATCTATCCCTAAATTGCTGCAATGGAATATGATGTATTGACGCCCGCTAAGATCTATTCCTAAAATGCTGCAATGGAATATGATGTATGAACGCCCGCTAAGATCTATTCCTAAATTGCTGCAATGGAATATGATGTATGGACTTCCGCTAAGATCTATCCCTAAATTGCTGCAATAGAATATGATGTATGTATGACCGCTAAGATCTATCCCTAAATTGCTGCAATGGAATATGATGTATTGACGCCCGCTAAGATCTATTCCTAAATTGCTGCAATGGAATATGATGTATTGACGCCCGCTAAGATCTATTCCTAAATTGCTGCAATGGACTATGATGTACGAACGCCCGCTAAGATCCATCCCTAAATTGCTAAATTAAAAGGAATATGATGTTTGTGGCTAGTAATTTACCTCCGAGGCTTGAAGGCCAAGCAACTTTAAAGCAAATATCTGAAGGTCAAAGCAAGCTTCAAAACTGAAAAAATGGCATAGCTTTTACTTAATTTTCTTAAATTTGTGCAAAATTAATTCAATTAGAACTCTTATTATTAATTTCACGAATTCTGAAGGGTAATTAATGCCCTGATGACAGCCAACCCCCAATAGAAAAAGGCACTAGAAGAAGAAAATAAAACATTTTCGACTTATTGGTTGGAAATGGTTAATAGAAAAATTATTAAAAAAACGGTGAGTTCTAACGTCAATCAATAAAAAACTTATGCAATGTTAAGGAACTGTAGTATTGTAGGTAATTAGAATGAACGTAATAATATTTCTAATACATTTGCTAATAAATATATAATCCAGCAATAAAATTTCTACAAAACATTATTGCACCATAACATTAAATAGAGAACGGTTAAGAGTCGCAATACAAATAAGAGAGACCTAATATAGTAATTTTGCATCTGTGTATTAAATGAAGATGAAGCACAAATATTATTAAACAATAGGTGGCACGACCAGGTGAATCAAATAGTAGCTGGGTCATGTCAAGGATCAGAAGAATTGTAGAGTACGTTTGAAACGGTTTATTATTATGTACCGTCTCTGCCTACCCATCCGGAACCAGGTAATTCGTTAGGTTAGGTTAATCGTTTTTAAAATATGTTTTATTTAATTTTCATTTCTATCTTTAACCTAATGAATCTTTTCCTAATGGAGGGTATTTATTTGACGGTGACCGGATAAATCGTCAAAATGATAACTCATCACATCTTTAAAAAGTTATTTAAAGTCATGGAAAGTGATGAAACAATAACTTTATTAACTGGGTTAAGTAGGTTTGGTTAGGTTAAGTTAAGTTAAAAAAAAATTCATCGTTTTTAATGACTTTATATCACTTTTTGAATGTGTGTTGAATAATCACTGTGTTGAGTTAGCATGGAACCGAAATTTAATATTGTATGACAATTAATACGTATCTATTTATAATAACGACTCTCCTACTGCACAAGTAATTTTATTATTTCCAATCGTTGCCAAAAATTATTAATTGCTAATAAATATATATATAATTATGTTTAATAACACACACGAGATATATTCGTCATCGGATAATGGTTTTAAAGTTTAGTCGTGAATATTAATTTAGATAGTTCATTAGTACCTGTACCTATAGCTTTTTTAACACGATGTTAACAAAGTTGATGTTTAATAATTTCACTTGCGCCGAGTTTTTTTTCCTTCTGAACCAGATTAAACTATAATAAACCGCTTTCACCGATAAATAGAATGTAGGTATATTTAAAATAAATTTAGTGACATTCAATTCATGTCTTAATTTTTACATAATATTGATTAGTATTTTTTACATAATTTTTTTTTTCGTAAATTAACATCCAAGGCTACGTTGTTCGTAAGCCTAATGGTGATTAAGGGCCAATTCTCTTTCGAATAGAGAGAACAACACCCTTACGACCGCTGAGAGAGCTGATTTTCTACCTACATATTGTCATTGCCAACAGTGATGACAACCCGTCATTCAAAGCCATTTCCCTCCGCACAGCTTCCCCACATTTGAACACAAACCCTCAGCCCACACGTAGAAAAATGACCAATATTAAATACTGATAATTTATTAAAAATCTCTTAAAATTTTTCGTTAACTTTTTTAAAACGGGATTGCAGGCCCCTTAAAAAACTATTAGCAAAATACGAACGTATTATCATGATGTCGGAATACGTGTTCATAAAAATCCTAATATTTACCCATTTCGTCATTGTATATTATCAATGCAGGTGCAAGGACACCTATTCCGATAAATTGGGAATTTACTAAAAGTTTATATTTTTTACCGAATTACCAATAATATGAAGAGATTTTTAATAAATTAGCATTACTCATTTTTTTCCGTGTAGCTTACCTGTGTACCTATGTATATATTATATCCAAAAGTAAGTTAAATATTTTCTGTAACACTACACGTAGGTATGAATAACCTAACCTAACCAATTAACTGGTTTCGCCAGATGAATAGGCAAATAGGATGGCCACACAACTCCTTGCTTCATCCACAGTAATAAATCGTCTCATACCTACTATACAATTATTCTGATCCTTGACGCAACCTAATTATTTATACAACTATTTATTTATCGCACTATACATAAATCATATTTTTTCTCATAAAAATCAACCTCACTAAGACTAAGACTGTATCGAGGCTAACAATTTACATTTGAGTGAAGAAAACATAAAGTAATCACAAACATAAAGTTATACTACATACAAAAAGCAAAATGTTTCTCAAAAAAGAAAAAATATGTATTAGATGAGTTTTCGGGTGGATAACGAACAGATAATCAAGGGGGCCTAGGAGTCGAAAGTTATTTTATTAATAGACAACGTCTGTTTACTTTCAAATCGGAATAGATTGGAAATTTTAAAATTATTGGTTCCTAGTTCCTATTACATTTTATTCCGTAATTGCCGAACATTTTATGCTTTGAACATATATATTACCAGACACAAGTTATATAGTGTTTTTTTTTCTTTTTTAATGATATTACATTTTCCCAGAACGCTGAGTAATATACCTAGTAAGTAGGCACCTCTCGAGACTGATATTGAATATTGAAATCATTTATTTTAATGGGAAATATTATGTATGTAGGCTGTTACGTTTCAATCAAGGACGGATGATAAGTCACGGTTCAATGCGGAAGTCACTCTGAACAGTATTGTTTATTGAAAATACGTAGATTCCCGGATAATAAAGGAGTATTTTGAGTCGATGCGATGATTGCATTGTGGACAAAGCGAAAAAATTAGAGCCGACGTATTCCGCTTGATCAAAACTTAATATCAAGTAGTTTTATTTCTACAGATTCGAATTCTTCAATTTTCCGTATTCATTTCTACGTTTTATTTTGTTTTATTAAATTTGCTAGAAATAAAAAAAAAGTTTTGCTTGGATTGAATTTTGGAAATGTCGTACAAAATTATTGCCGCGATGATAATAGGAATTCGCGGAAGATGAAGAATTTAAATTAAATCATGCAGCACCTATATTTCGCGGGCGTGCAAGCAGAAATCACTCCTAATAACTAATTTTTTTTAAATACCAGATATTTTCTGTTATCGTTAACTCACAGTCAGAGAAATGTTTGACAAAGATTTATATTGTATATCCACGAGTATTATAATAATATGCTTCTAATTAACACTTCAAAAATATGCACTTCTTGGCTGCAAGAAATCAGTAACTCCATTTATTGTCTAAATGATATTTAGTTTGCCAAAAAGACCACAAATTAACACACACATAATAAAAACACAGGAGTCAGGTTATTTCATAAAAATGGAACAAGGATCAGGTGGATAACTTGGAAGCACTAGAGTTACGGAAATACAAAAACATCAATGGCAAAGCAATCACCTAAAGAAGAGCCTAATACTTAGGTTGTTCCCTATTGACGAAGAGCACCCTCTTCCCAACCCCCTACCTACTCCTGTTACCTCCTCCACTGGAACTCAGCCCAATTTTTGCAACCTTGTGTGTAAGTTTTTAATTGATAACACATATTACTTGTAGATTTTAGATTTGAATACAGTATTATACAGCCCCGAAGAAGCTACTGTTGTAGCGAAACCCAGTCGGCAGTAAACATATATATATTTACATATTTTTTTAAAGCGGTGTTTACTTAGTTTATTGTTTTATTTTAAATTACAATGTCACATCACAAAGTATCCGCTTGAAACTAACAAATAGAAAATAATAGTTAAAAAATGTGATCGTTTTGTTAAATTAAAAAAAATCTTTGTTACCATTGAGATTAAAATTTAATGAAATCAATGAAAAATAAAATAAATCTAGAAAAATAAGGTTTTATAGCTATTTTGCACATAAAAACACAAAACCGTGATTATCTCAGGAAAGTTTTTAGAATTGTGATTTCTGCTTGCACATTCACGATTTGTGCCTTTTCATTATCGTTTCAAAGAGGAAAATCTCTCGGTCACGGTAAGAGAATTGAAACATTGGCGTTGCATGAAATTTTACAATGTTTAGCGACTAAATCCGACGGATTACTCCCCAACCTTCTTTTTCCGTTCCTTAATTCCTTCAACCTCTCATTTACAAATTCCTGAATGGGGATGCCGTAGTTCTGTTAGTATCTCTGAGCCGTATCACTTAAAAATAAACGCTTCATTTACCGTAATCATTGAAAATAATCTTATTACACGAAAAAAGAAAAAGGGAACACCAAATATATTCTAGTAAGAACTTATAAATAATAATTGAAGATAATATTATTAAATTTCTTAGGTTGAAAATAAGATCGACAAAAATTGGCGAATTTAATTAGGTCTCGGTAGCTTAATTGGTATAGTTTTGGTCCTGGTTAGGTTAGATATCGATGATATAGGTTTCAGATTTTATTTTCAATGTTACTTACAGTATTTAAGCATAACAATGAACTACCAATTACAACTGTAATTAGGACGGGTTGTTTCGGAGAATTTGAACAATTCATCAAATTTCAACGTTCATTTACGGGTTCTGTGAAAGTCCTATTCAAATTCTGTTATTATATCTTTATAGGCTAGTTCCTTGACAGAACTGAAATAAAAACAGAACTTAAAAATATCTTTCACAGAACTTGGAAATTAACTTTGAAATTTGAAGAATTGTTCAAGTTCTCCGAAACAACCCGTCCTTCGTAAATCCTGATAATAAATTGATTTATTTACCTCATTTGCCGGGACGTGACATTTTTAATTCGCCTAATGCAACGATAGAGGTTACATGATGTTTCCTGCTACACACAATATTACCAGTTTGGGAGATGCTGTCAATATAGCTACATAGCAATATAACTTAACTATATATACTATATGTATAATAACCAGATCCCATTAATCGCATTAGGCAGCTTTCATCTCTTATTTACCCTTCCTTTTTATTTATGTTTCAAAATCCGTCTTTCAAATAAGCCCATCCCTTCCTACTTCTTCTGGTGCACTCTCCTGTCGAAGGTTTTCTGTCATAGAACAATATACCCCCTACAAGTTGCATCCCGACTTTACCAGTCACCTTTAAAAAAAAATTCTCATTTCTTTTTCTCGTTTCAGAGCCCCTTTCTGCATTCCCCAAATGCGTAAGACAGTGAGATGTTTATGCCATGTCACATTAAAAAATACGAAATCTGAAGAGAAATCGATTCTGTAAATTACTATACTTGCGGTGAAATACACTAATAACTGGTTGGCTCAGTATCAGTGCCCACTTAATTATTTCAACAGGTACTTATTGAATTCATGATAGGTGCCTAGCCAGAAATGCGTTCACATTCCACATTTCGAAGTGATTAACTTACTAATTTAAAATAGTCCCTCGCGAGCGGGGTATGCAAAACTATGCGTCGGGAAATGTTGATAACGCTAAAGTGTTCAATTAAGGGACGATATAAAGTATTGAATTAAGTAGCATATTGACATCAGAATGTACGGGAAATGTCAGAAGTTGGAGGTATTGTTAAAATTATAATTATATTTGCCATTATAAAGTTGATACTGACTCTCCACCGTGCTTACATATCTGCTTACATTTGACTTTTGATATTAATTAATATGTAACTAAGCCAATCTACTGTCAAACAAATTTACCGTGTATCTTCTAATCGACTCATCGTGACGTAATAATGTACAATGTGCTTCTTCTAAAATTATTATCGACCTAATTTATAATAATTACTGCACAGTTAGTTGAAGTATTCTAATGATTAAAAATAACAATAAAAATATTTTGATGAAACTCATCTAATTAGCTAAAAGTTGTGTGATTTTGCGATAAAATTGTATTTTTTTAATTCTTTAAAATACTCACTAAAATATACTATTGATCCATTTTATAAAATTTGCTTTAGTTTTTCGAGGATTATCCGTGGTTCTCTTGAAGGATCAATGTTATATTGTCACACACATTTATTATTTATAATATTTTACAGAATCCTACCAACTAAATAACGAATTGTATAAATGATGAATTTTAGTATGCTATTTATACACGGTTATAATGACCAAATTAAAACCATCTCCTTAAGGGTAAATCAGGATCTTAGAAATCATGTTTTTGAACTGGAACGGCGTTTCCTTAATGTTATTGGTTAACGTACCAACATAGATTCGACCGTTAATCCCGTATTATTTTTTGGTTCATATTTTTTTAATTTATAATAATAAAATTTTTACTCTGAACTTTTTTCTACCTATGTTTACTTTTTTGGTAGCTCAAAATTTTCACATGTCTATATTATGCTTGTTTTTGTTAATAAGGTACTATAGAGAGGTCTTTATGTGAGTGATTCCAACGGAACAATATCTGGGCTGTAACAGTGGCTACACGCAACAAATCACTGCAAATCAGTTGTTATTTTAGCAATCTCTGTGCGTGTGCAATCATTGGTTGCTTACATAATACGCTTCGCTTTTTGATTCTTCAGTTTCTTGTCCAATTAAAGAGTGAAAATTATTGAATGGTTTCTGGCCCGATTTATTTTGCCCACTGTGTATGTTTTATTTTTTTTAACATAAACGTGATTATTATGTTCGTCCGCCTTCTTCGAATTACAAAATTAAAATGGTCCACTTTTTTAAAAGCATTACCTTCTGGTTGTCTATTATGGAAGAGTTCATTATTTAATAAAACACATCTGCAGATTATGTTTTTTAATTGTTTCATTTATCCAGCATGTTATCAGTACTGAAAACGAAATAAATCTTGACCGAACTCGTTAATCTCATTTTTATTTTTAATAAAGGTTTTCCAAATAATATTTTTAACTCTACTCCAAAAAAACTAAAAATTGTTAAATTTTAAGATGCATCGAGTCGGAATAGCATTTTGAAACGAAAAGGTGTGAGAGGTATTTGACATTCACCAAGTTTTCTACGTTCCCTCTAAATGTTAGTTTTTTTTTTAAATTTAAATAAATTAATAACTTCATATACGCCACTATTTACTGTTTAAGAATGGGCAAACAAGTATAAACAAAAATATTACAATGAGCCATGATTGAGTGGTTACTTTTATTAAAAAAAAAAACACTGAAAAAAGTTAAATTATCATAAAATATGAAATTATTGCATTTATGTGTACATTCATAAAATACAAAAATCAATGATGTCCAAATAAAAAAAAAATTATCAATAATGGTATTTTAAAACATGTAGTTTTTTTTTTGTTTTAATAGTGGTGCGAACTAAATTTTTTGTTTAATTTAACTTAAAATGACGCCATAAAGTAAATTTGCAATTCTTGAAGATCTTTTTTTAAATGACGTTAAACACGGATAAAGAATTGCAATATTTTTACTTTTATTGGAATATTGGGGGATTTTTTTAATAGTAAAATCAAGATGGTTAAACTGAAAATAAAAATGATGACAAATGCCCATTCAGCGGTCCCAAAATTGGATGAAACCCAACGAACACACCACAAGTAGTTGCCTGGATGGAGGCATTTGAGCCGCTTATCATAATTTATTAGTATATATATTTACAACACAACATTACTTCAGAGTCCTGTAGCGAGACGTGCCTGATTTTATTGTTTGCGGATTTGCTGTCATTTTCTGTTCCTAAAATATACAATATTTAGCCGTGCTTCTCTGAGAATATCGGTTCTTATTGTTCAGATCTTTAGTTCGTGACGACGACTTACTTTATTAAAATCGAGTCAAAGATATAGAAATGTCAAAATATAAAGTTTTAAAAACAAAATAAAACTTTATTATTCAATAAAATTAATTAAATCTCAATAGCTAGCCCCAACTATTAAATAGGTAAATTTATTCTTATTATTAATATTTGTATCTACATCCATTTTCACTGTCTTATTATTATCTTATTATCTCCCTATCCCTTCTATTGGTTAGCATTTTTTTCTAATTTTCGTATATTGGATGTGGGTTCCTTTCTTTCAAATAAAATTAAAGAAATATGAGATGTACAGTTGACATATTTTATATACAATATCGGTTTTTTTTATTAGTTAGTCTTTCTTCTCACGGGTTACCTTTATTATTTATTTATAAATATTCCTTATGATAACTGCCGTAACAGTATTTGTAACTTTTGTATATATTGTGCGGCCATTTCTGTGAAGCCCTAAAACTGTCTTCAACAGAAAACTAAGCGACTAAACCATAATCTGTGTATGTATTATACCTAATAGATTGTCGACACTATAATTAGAACGATCCGCACATCGGATGCGCCAGTCTAAGTCTGGCGCCACCAAACATCTTGACAGGCGTGTTGGTCCAACTGACGAGACTAAGGCCGTCAAGTGCTAAAGGGGATCCTCGCTCGATGAGGCATTTTCGGTAACTAAGCTCTACCAGCTTATATCCGGTGGACTTCGTCTCCTGTCTGACTCCTCCGGACGAGACTTTCCTCTGCATCTTAGTAGGGACGAACCGCGAGTTTGTTCGATCTGGACGTTCGAAATTGATCCCTTCTCGGTTATCAATATCTGACCTGTAGTGGGCAATATCTGGCACTCTGTCATCACTGTTGACAAAGCTTGTTTCCCGGCTGTTCCCGTGTTCCTTAAAAATCTGATTTTCGTTCAGAGAATTTCCCAGTTTTACAGGTTTATCGAACTCTGCATGCTTTCCCTTGATCGACGCATCCATTAACATCGGGACGTAATCAGACTCACCGTTGTTAATTTTATCTCTGATATTTTCTGGAAATCTCGTGTTAATACTCGACCGAACCGACTCTTGCTCCAGTTGTTTATATGGATTTAAGCTGTTGATGTGTTGGTTTCCGTGATTGATTACTCGAACGTATTGAAAATTCTTTTTTGGCTCAAGTGGATTGTTAAACGGCTGACGAACAATATTAATTTCATCTCTCTGTACATGTAGATGACTGCGTGGTTCTTGGCGATTGAGCGTGAGTTTATTGTAACCAATATTATTTAATCTTTCACTTTCATCCGGTATTTCTTCTTCGGGTGTGGCTGACTTTTTAACACTGTAGTGCGGAGAAAAACTTTCCCCTTGACTGTAATGTCCGCTTTCTGAACTATTAAAATCGTATTTATAGTAATTACCGATTTTTGGGGGGATTTTTCTTTTGTTTTGTTGTTTGTTACCCGTGTAGTGAATCTGCGAGTATAATACTTCGTAACTGGGATTCGGAGAGTTATCCTCAGACGTTTTCTTGTTATTGTCTTTGTTATTCTTCGGGTCGTTTATATAGGGGTCAATAGACAATTCCGATTGAGCGCTGATTGGATCGTCGTAATTAAGTCTGTGATTTTGAAGCCTCTTGTTATTGTCGAGAGCAATAATGACCCTCGTGTATTCATTGTTATTTGTGTGGGGGACGTCGCTTCTTTGCAAAGAAGTGTCGTCATACTCTTCCTCAGCCGAGCTGCCACTTCTCGGGAATACTTCAACATTCACAACCTCATTTTTGGTGGGGTAAACAATAACAGACTCCGGGTTCAATATCTGGATATTTTTCTCACCTCCACTTAAATCTCGGCGGACCACGGTGTGGTTCGCTTCATGGCGTTTTTTCATAATTTGTATGCTGGAAGAGTATGGCCGGTAGACCTCGTGCTGCGAACTTGGATATGGGTATAGATCCGACGGGACGTAAGACGACCCTCTATGATGGTGGGAGTGAGCGTGCTTCTGCTGGTGGCCATTGGCGTGGGCGTGCGCATGATATTGGCGATTGCGCTTTTGCTGCTGATGATGGTAATGAGCTTTGACCGATTCTCTCTGAGGAACTCTGTATTTTAGATGTCTGAATAGTTCAGTAGGGAAATAATTGTTTTGGTCATACCATTCATTTCCCTTAAAATTATTCCTGGAATACAGAACCTCAAAGCTCGGTTTCATTGAAACGTCTGCAGGGGGCAAAGCTGGCGGGGTTTGATATATGGGCAGATTTGTAAGAGCCAACGTTTGTTGTTCATCTATTGCCTTGTTACTTTGAACATGCCTCCAGGAAGGAGCGGGAGGGCGGAGGAGATCTGAAGGGGGGTCTGATAAATAAACATCCTCTTCTTCTTCCTCTTCTTCTTCATCTTCGCTATCTTCGTCCTCTTCTTCCGAGAAGTCATCTGGTTCCGGTGCGTCTGGGAAATATTTTATCGCTATGATGTGATCGGTGTTTATGTCTCTTGTATCTTTATTTTTTTTTGCCTTATGAGCAACATACGGCGTATAGTCTTCGTCAATATTGTAATAATTATCTGTTACAATTCTCAGTTTGTTCGAGTCAAAGGACTTGGGTCGGTGTTCGCTGTTCGGAAGTTGCGGGAACACAATTGGCGGGAAGTTTAGTCTTGCGGTTTGGTTTTCAGGCTCCTCCTCGTCGTTCAAGTCCCCCAAGCGAATGTAGTCAGAATGGGTGATTTCTTCGTCATCTGGTCGTACGGCGCGGTAGTGATGTCTTGTCTCTTGCCTCTCGTTGTATCTGTGATTTCCGGCCTCAGTGGTGGAAGAAAGCACCATGTTAAAGCCGAATATTTCACCTTCAATGCCGTCATCCAATCCTGAAAAGAAATTCTTTATCAGGATACTGTCGGTAATTTGAGAATATATGTTTAATAAGTGCAATCTAAGTCGATAGCCTACCTTTATCAATGTCCGTATATTCCTGTCCCAGCACCAAGTCTCCTCCCCCGGGAATCGTTATATCTCTGAGCTAAAACCAACACGGAAAAACACGATGATTTATGTAATCGTTTTAAGAAACATAAAGACACGCGTGGAGCATCTCTATTACAGTTGGTACCACCTTTAATTAACTGCTTAATGTTAAGGCGTAGCACGAGTATTGAGTAGCTAATTAACACAATAAATCTATTACACGAGACTGGTATCTATACCCCCGAGAATTTTTAATTATTAATAAAGACACGAAGATATGGTTTTATTATGTTGTAGTTATGTAACTTCATTACAAGTAAAGTATTAGCACCTATCTAAAGGGGAAAATATTTTTTCCATGTTAAAACTGTTGATGAATAGACCAATGCCTTCTATTATTATTTATTTTAAATCTCCAGATAGTAATTCTGTGTTTATATTATTGGTATTTCATTAAAAGGAGCTCCGAAAAACCAGTATCATTAATATCTTTGGGACAGGAGAACAGTCAGGAGACACGCCAATTTTACTCCATCATGAAAAGACTTCCTCTTTATTAAAAGCTTATCCTCCCTCATACAATACGGGTATCTTCTAGATACAGTATCGCTATACCATTTCGCTACAAAAAGCCCTCAATAACGATAAACTAAAAAAATGTTTGAATGAAAAGAAGTTAACCTTGTCGTTAACCCCCTGCTCCCTGAGAGCGCCATCTATATAAACCTGCCAGCGGCCCGTGCGTGCGTGCCACGACTGGCACACGTGCACCCAGGAGCGCTCTCGCACCGGCACGCGCACGCGGCACAGCTCGTGCTCGAGCAGCCGCGTGCTCAGCCAACGCCCGCCCGGCAATATGGACGTGCGCAGGAGGCGGTCGCGCTCGTGCTCTGGAAATGAAACAATAATGATTTTTAATCTCTCTACTGCTACTACAAGCATGACAACTAAATACATCCAGGGACATTCGTTACATAATAAATGTAGAATCGTTTAACAACAGCACAAATTAGAGTCCTTGTGAGAACCCTGAAGGAGTAACTCTCTGTTACTTATACCAGGGCGGGTAAGCGGTGGATAACACCCAGTGTGTTGTACATTTTAAAACCAGTGGGACTGCTATGAGACCCGTAAATTTGGGGAAAGGAGTGAGAGAAGAGAAAAGTTTCAATTAAATGAATCCAAGAAATAGACAATTTCGGATGACGCCATTGTCAATATTTTGTATCGTTTTGAACAATGTTTTTCAATGTTATGAAACGTCATTATTCGGCTATAAGATGAGTTCCCGTGAATAAATGTTTTTAAATTATTTATTTTGAGAATCAACTACCGCAATTAGCTATTTGAAAAGGGTGTCAGTAAGCTAATCTCAATTTCGAAGAATAGTGTTTTATACATATTTTTAATGTTTATTCAAAAAATAATGTTACATAATTTACAGAGGATATAGTAATTATTTCACCTAATTTTATACATACGATGTACCACCATAATAAAGCTAGGCTTATGTGTATGGGGGAGGTTTAATTTAGTTCGTTATTTTTTATGCATATGCCAAAGTATTCAGTTTATATTTAAAGTGTATTTTTAACGAGAATGTGTATATCTTTGTTGTTATTTATATTTCGCATATTTCTATAAAACTCTTCAATAATTTCTGCGGATTGCTTCTAAAAACGCCAATGTCAGTTTATAAAATTCCATGAGGCTTATAAATATTTATTTTTATTTCGTTTGTCATTATTTTATTTGAATAGAAACGTTCTCGTTTATTGTTATTTAAGACCCCGCATTCTGACCTTCTACTGAGATATTTACATAACATCATCCCTTGAACAATTAAGATTTTACGCTTCTAAAAACATGTAATATGTTATTTTTGAAGATAATATCTATTCAGATGCCGAGTAAAAAAAATAATTACATGAAATTCCGTCGAAAAAAATGCTACACAAATAATAACGAAACTTATTTGGTTCTATTATTTATCATGCTAGTTGAGGAAAAAATATCAGTATTTCTTAAATGCTTCTCCCCACAGTAAACGATTAAATATGGTTTAAAAGGGAGATGTGTAAATACAAACGTTAGAGGGAAGGCGCCATATTAAATATTTTATAAAACATGACTCGTTTGAATTAGAGCAAAATCTCTCAAAAAATGTTTTAGTTGCATTTAAATGTGATTTGTATCATACATAGAACATAAACAAAACTTGTTTTTAATAATTTTTGGATCATACTTTGCGATTTTTTTTCTATCGAGGGAATTATAATTACCGTTTCGGCATAGTATAATAATGTTACTCTACTATAGAAGCTGGCACTTGTGTCAAGTATTGATATTATCTTAAAAAATAACACATATGTCGAGAGATTTTTGCTCTATTTTATGAAAGTCGTTTTGTATTAAATATTTTCTCAACTCTCTCTAACGCCTATTAATTATAAGTTTTTTTTTTTAAATATTAGCGCGCTCCACATGTTTTTCATATTTACGTATCTACCTTATTATTTATATTTTTAAAGCTCATCACAAAGGTTTAAAAGGGGAAAATAACCTCTCTTTCGAGAATACCCGATAATGATCGTTATATCGCATTTATTTTCTAGACCTAGGAATCTTCACATGCTTTCCATAACTGACTGAAGTTAATATGTATTTCTGATAATTTAATAAACGTTATAACATAATACATTGAGTGAAGGGTAAATGGACTGAACGCCATTGGCACTAACAGGAAGCAAAGCTAGCATTCCAAATGGAACAATGATACCAACCCTGAATTATGTCAGTGAGACGAGGAACTGACAAAGGAAGGTTGAAAGTAGATTAAATGCTTTAGAAATGAGCTCTCTGAAGCGCATGTAAAGTAAAATTTTACATGAGCATATGGAATTTGGTAATAATGCAAGGTTGATGTAAGCGTATTGATTAAGATTACGAAACACCAGGTAAAATATTATCTCATGTTGGAGAGAGTTCAGAAGAAATTCTTGAGATTTCTCTACATGAGTATGGCTACTACCCGTGGCTCTATCCCACTGACTTTCTTTTGGGTATGCTCGGAATGAACTATCTACGGGTCAGGAGGGATGTGCGCATTGCTACACATTTCTTTAAATTGATTCGTGGATGGTTTGAAAACTCGGTCATCATGGAGAGCATTCATTTCTATGTTCCCGATGGTTATCTCCGTCACCGACAACATAGACTATTCTATCTCCCGGCCTGCAGAACTAACTTGCCAATGGTCATGCCTGTGGGGAGAGCAATCTTGCTGTTGAAAGGAATCAATTCGATATCGACATTTTTAGCATCAATGAAGCTTCCTTTAAAGGCAAGCTCTCTTATTACTGGTATAGTTATACACACTTTTAATATTAATCAGAGAATTCTTATTACAAAAATATTTTAAAAACGCATTGAAATTAACAATTTTGTTATGTTTTTGAAATGAATAAACAGAATTGAATTGAAAAGGTTGCTTAGATCGGTCATGTGTGAGACGATTTATGAATGTGAATGAAGCAAAGAGTGTTAGCCGAGACAGAGTATTGTAGCAGTCTATCCTCTCTGCCTACTGTACTGCGTGATGGTTGGTTAGTTATTTAGTTAGTATAAATAGGGTAGTCACGGGAATAGCTGAGGATGGGGTGCGCCAGGCTGAGGTTGTAGCTCTTGAGCCAGAGGCAAAAAGTAAACTGGCTCAGCGGCGGCACCTCCACTCTGTACTTTAGGAACTGCAACAAACACAACAAATATTACAGATACAATGTCTTTTCAAAGTATACAAAACATGCGTTCCGGGCTGTAGCCTGAAGCCAGCAGAATGCCAGCAGATTGCTCTGATGATTGCCAAGATTCCCCCATTCTATTCCGCCTCGCAAAAACAACCTTAAAACATACCTAGATATAAAAAATAAATACAAGAAATATGACAAAAGTTTTTTTTTTGTTCATATTTGTAGAATATCTTGAATATAAAGCAGCGTTCGAAACAACAAAAACTCTCGGAAAATAAGCTCTTGTACGCTGTAATTGTAACATCTCATTAGACTAACGCATTTTTTCCGTACGCAACATGATTTAAATATTTAGCTCTGGGAGCCTAATTTTACCATCCAAAAATAAAAATAAACGAAAATAATTGTTGGTTCAATATTTGAAAAAAATAACTGTTCAGTTTGAAATACATATATTTCGTCAAAAAGCTAAAAACACAAATTTTATTTTTATTTATTTTTGAATTACACACCCAGCTGAGCTTTAACATATTTATTATTTTTTAACACAAAGAACATTGATTTATACATATTTAACATTGATCAATTGTGTATTGAATGTTATCCTTACCTGAACGTATCCCTTTTGCGATAATATTATCTTATGAATATTAACTGGAGTCGACTTGATGACCGGTTCCCCAATTGATCCGTTGGGGAACAAATAACATAATAATACTACAATTTCCACTAAACAATAATAGCTCGATGGTTGGTTCATTGTGATTTCATCAAGTTTATCGGCAGTATATTCAAATGGTTTTCAATCAGTAACCAATCTGTTTACTTTCCTTATTGCTTACCGCGTTCAATTCTGTGCATTTTTGAATAAAATTATTCTTATCTCACTTGGATTACGATCATTTTTAATAGTTTTGTATTTCACATTTGATTGCCGAATTAACAAACGTGAAAGTGAACTGCTAGTCTTATCGAATAATTTACTTTCGATGAATGGTAACCAAATTTACAAATAACGTCCGTAACACGGTGATGGGAGCTATTATTTTGTCATGCGTTAAAAAGCAATAAGTATTTCGCATATTAGAAGCGCTTAGAGAAATGTACAGGATTGTTAAATGCACGTGAAATGGAGAGATAAACCCACGAATACTACACAAGGACATAATACGTTATATTATGTTGCAAAATGATCATTCACTGTTATTGGTGTTGACTGTTTGCCTTTGCTTTCAGACGTTGACTGAACGTTGCCGTATCCGAGTCATCGTTGTTTTATCTTCATTGGGTATTTATGACTCCCTTTGAAATTGATTTTTCACTTACCTGCAACTGAGAGGTTATTATTTTGTCTTTGATGATTTGCACGACTGATTTTTTACTATATAAAGGGAATAAAACATTTCGCTATTCCTTTTTTCATAACGGTATCAATAGACATAACGGAAAGTAATGTTTTTTAAAATTGTGATGTAATATTATAATAATATTTTTAAAATAAATATTTACATAAATGCAAATCGAAATACAGGTCAATTATCAATTTTCATTTATCGATGGCAGTGAGGCATGTAAGTGGCAGAGGAAGGACGTAAGTAGATTGACTGCATATAAATGAGATCCCTGAGGCGTATATGTGGTAAAACCACGTATGATCGTATTAAAAAAATAATGCAATTCCAATAAAATAGTTTTGGACAAGATTAATAATGCTTTGATTGGTTAGATATTAAGAGATAGAACATATGGGCGCAAAAATAATGTATGACTAGAAAATGGACGGAAGAAGAAGTCAGAGGCGACCGAAAATCACATGTTCGTGTCAACTTAAGCTTTAAAGTACATATGTTTTCATTAAAGCCAATAATATCTCGTGCTGAAATGGGAATAAGTTGGTTACCCGCTGGTAGTACCAATTATGAATCTTACAACTGCTATCCGAACGTCTTGAAGGTGATACCTTGCTAATGACTACTTCCACCTCGCTAATTAAAGTGAACGAACACATGTATTGAAGACATATCCATTATTTCAGTCCGTAGGGAAAATGTGGTGGTAGTAAGTTAAATTTAACTCAATTTTATTTTTGTTACAATCCGGACATACCTTAGATTACGCGACCTAAATGCAATCTTTCGACTGCTAGGCCATTATATAAAAATCAAATCCACAACTCCCACCCGCCACAGACACACGGAGAAAAATGAGTACGGCTTTTTTTATCAAGATACTGTGATTAAAAATGTGACTGCATGATCATTTCCCAATAAAATATTAGTCATTCAGAATATATCTGAATTCGTGTTCACGCGTGTGCCCTTGTCCGAATAAGTATAATGGACGAGATGCAAAGCCATTATTATTTTGAAGAACACGTGTTCCGACTTTCTCATAACATATTCGAGTTTTACTGATACCTTGTTAGTAACTCTGTCAATTCTTTAAAGACCTGCAGTCCCATTTTGAACAGGAAAACGAATAATTTGACCATATTTTTAATAAATTAACAATATTTCATTTCAGTAAGTTTTCTCCGTGCACTCTCCTTTATACAGATAGATTGGTATGTAGTGTAATTTTACAGGACAGCGTTATCCTAAATTACCACCCGGGTTATTTCTATATTTATTTATTATTTGTCTTTCATACATATACAGGGTTTTCCAATAAGAGGTGTTATTTTGAATAGCCCGTTATTTCGGTAGATGTTACTTTTGAAGCTGTCATTTTTGGACATTTGACAAGTAGAAACTACGCCATTAATAAAAATGGAACGATATACGCTTCAACAACGCATTGAAATTATTAAAATTCACTTGAGTTAATCAAATGCAAATCATCTTGAGTGATGAGGCCAATTTCCACCTCGGTGGCTTCGTCAACAGGCAAAATTATCGCATCTGGGGCTTCGAAAACCTCAGAGTTTTTGTTGAAAAGCCTCTTTATCCTCAAAGTGTGACTGTTTGGTGCGGTTTATGGTCCGGCGGAGTCATTGGACCTTACTTTTTCGAAAATGAGGCTGGAGCAACAGTTACGGTGAATGGATTGCGCCATCGAGAGACGATTAATGATTTTTTATGGCCGTTATTGGATGGTATTGATCTGGACAACGTTTACTTTCAACAAGACGGCGCTACGTGCAACACAAGCAACGAAACCAATGATCTTTTACGATTGAAAATCAAAATAACACCTCTTATTGGAAAACCCTGTATATATTTTAAATATTTAAGCTTTCATCACAAGAGATCATCGGTAAAGCCAGTCAGTCCATCAAAACAATATAAAAACTAATCAATATCCTTATGTTTAGTAACATACTGTCTTTGGTAAAATATTTATAAACGAGGAAAATTGTTGTGGTTTGTTGTATCTAAAAAAAGTGTTCTATAAAGCGGTCTTCTCATGTGCCGCCATTATCAATAGACACAATAATAAATCATTTCTCTGAGCTATTCTGAGGAAACTACTTATGGGATATTATATCTGGAGATTAGGTAGCAGAAAGAACTTTAAAACACGGAGAAAAATGATACTGTTAAAAAACACTGATAAAATTTTATCAATTTCCTGATAAAATAATATAATATAGTCACTCAGAATATATCGAGAACATGTGTTCTTTTCCTAATAAATATCACGACGAAATGCGACAGTATCAGAATGTTAGTATCAATATCAGTATTTGTACGAACACGTGTTCCGCCTTTTTCATAAAACATTCGCTTTTAACTGATACCTTGTTAGGAACTCTGTCAATTTCTTCGTCAAAGGCACAGACATAGGAATTAATAGACGAGAAGCTAATGGCGAGGGGTAAAATCAACTGTTGAAGAACGAAGGGAGTAAGGCTGACTGTGATTCGTCAATAAATCAATCTGACAGTAAATAGGCATCTCGCATTATAATATCACCATTTAGTTCTTAAAAGTAAAATCTGCTTTTGAATGAATAGACATTTCTACATGGGAGCGCAAATTACTCGCCACGTTATGAACTAATTTGCGAAGTCCAAATTCGGCAAAGTAAGGCAGCTTCTATTTTCAGAGTCGTAGTTAGTTTCAGAGTATTTAGTTAAGACACTTTTACAAATGTCTCATAATTTACTTACCCCAGTAAACAACGATGAGCACACTTGAGAATCGCTACATTGTGATGTGATAGTATATGTTTCTAAAACTGATCCATATAATACGGTGTGAATAAGCTTAAAATAAAGTAAAATAATGCTTACTTATGGAATGTAATACGACAATTGGGTTTATTCTCTTTTTCACATCTATTTTTACAAGTTTTCATAGTACAAGTCAACATTTTGCCGTGTTATTTCGTAAAATGAACCGATGATGCCTCGACCATAGTTCGCACAAGAATGATGACGTCACGTTTTCAAATTTCACTTGAGGCCATATGCGAGCCCAGCCGGCTCAATTGAACCGGTATGGGGAGTGGGGATAATACGCTTTTAATCACTTAGGGCAGGTCTACTAATATTCATATGTCTATGGTCAAAGGCCTTTTTAACAGGAAGACGAATAATTTGACTAGTATTTTAATAAATTAACTGTATTTTATATCTGAAAGTTTTCTCCGTGTATATTACCTAGCGTGTGTGCTCAGAGAAAAATATTTTTTATAATATTTTTAACGCCAAGACACCAATAAACAATCTTCATTCCTTTTCGATTAACAAAATATGTAGGCTCGTCTAATTTTAAGCCCCAGATTAAATTTTGCATCGACACACAAAGAGTTAAACGTTAAAAAAATGTAGATGGGGCGTTTTTGTTCAACTTTCTACCTGAGATATATAATATGTATTAAGTTATAAAAATGCTGTCACGAACCTCCTAATCCAAGGTTTTTTATAAGGTGTATCTTAAATTGATTCCAATATGCAATTACCTTTTCTCTGTCTCCGAATGTTTGCTTAGCGTAGATTTCCAATCACGAATTGCTTTTTAGGTAGACGTTAATAATGTCGAGTTTTCAATCTGACCGCAAATCACTTTACGTAGTTTATAGCTTCATGTACCATGTATATGATTAATTTTCTATGTAAATTTCTACAACTTTCTCTCGCAACTATAAGCTTTAGAACAGTCGGTTACATAAGGTATTGTGATATCGATTAAATAATGTTTCTGTTCAATAATATATTTCACAAAATCGTTTTTGAAACATAACCGGTTTACTTTACGTTGATTAGGCAAACCTACATTTCAATGTTATAATATGTGGATGCATCGACCATTATAATATATATATATATATCGATGTTGTAAATCCATGAGATTAGTTTCGGACGTTTTTTTTTACGTACAGGGAACACTTTATTACTAACTACTTGACGTGTACCCAGCGTTGCCAATACATTTTTTGTTGACGATATGACAACAATTTGAAAGCACAGAAGATTTATAGATTTTTATAACATTCACGAATTGTTATTACCTACAGTGGCTTTAACTTATATATTATTTCTATTACTTTAATGAATTTTCCACTGCTGGAATAATAATATAATATTTCATGTCGCGGTCTCGTCACTTCTATGAGTCTAATTTTTTTTCGATGACCCGTGTTTCTGTTCCATTATTTTAATTTTTAGTACCTACATATAATACACAAAGAATATAATGCTAAAAGTGCCTTCCATACAAATTTGAATGGAAAAAATGTTCCGTTTAGCCCAACCGTCTAGCGTTCCGTCTCACTTACACTCGCCTGAAATCGTAGATATACATCCCATTTGAATGTCGAAAACACAGTTTAGTATGGAAATGTTAGCCCGAATTGGTCAAATATTTCTTCGTTTCTTCAAATCTCCTTATCGTATTTTTCTTTGTTCTATGCCTGCAGTAGCTTCCAACATGTTAAAGAAAAAAGGGTCTACTGTCAAATTCTAAACCTAATTTGAAATGATGGTCTAATAGTATTAGTTGTAAAGAGTTTCATTAGTATTGTTAGATGTTTATGTTCGATTTTTGTGCTAAAAGTGTGTTCTGTTTGTGTTGCAGGCCGCCGCAAAGCCCCCCGCCTACTACATGGGCAGCGCAGCCCCCAGCACGCTGCCCCGCGGGGGCTCCGCCATCCGGGCCTACTCGCCCGCCGGGGGCCCGCCCATCCCCGCCGATAGAATGAAGCCTATCCCCGGACCAGGTGCCTATTAACTATCCTAATATATTTATCAAACCCTTTGGTCTAACAATTTTCTTTATTTATCCCCTTTGCTTTGTTATTATTTTACAAGAGGTATTATTATTGTACATATTACTACGAGATACCATTTTTGTGCCATACGATCATGCAGAGTAAATCCCCACTCTTTTCGAGTTTGTGGGTTTGTTTTTCACGTGATGTATCTTTCTACAAGTGTGAAGACATTTTTGTTATTAGATATATATATAACTTATATTTAGATAATTATTTCATAAGCAACATGCTACAACGTTTTCCAATTTTCTCGATCAAAATATTCTATTTTTTTAATTCTCTAAGGAAATGCTCTGTTTTAAAGTTTATTTGGACAACGCGCCTTTGATTTTGATAAAATATTAGTGAACAAGTAAATGTATTTATAAAAATACAGGGTTTTCCAATAAGAGGTGTAAT
Organism: Hesperophylax magnus; assembly: GCA_026573805.1. Classification (NCBI taxonomy): domain Eukaryota; kingdom Metazoa; phylum Arthropoda; class Insecta; order Trichoptera; family Limnephilidae; genus Hesperophylax; species Hesperophylax magnus. The sequence continues at coordinate 3,736,315 of JAIUSX010000071.1, forward strand.
TTTGATATTCAATCGTAAAACATCAATGGTTTCGTTGCTTGTGTGGCACGTAGCGCTGTCTTGTTGAAAGTAAACATTGTCCAGATCAATATCATCCAATTCCGGCCATAAAAAAATCATTAATCATCTCTCGATAGCGCAATCCATTCACCGTAACTGTTGCTCCAGCCTCATTTTCAAAAAAGTAAGGTCCAATGAATCCGTCGGCCCATAAACCGCACCAAACAGTCACACGTTGAAGATAGAGAGGCTTTTCAACAATAACTCTTGGGTTTTCCGAGCCCCAGATGCGACAATTTTGCCAGTTGACGAAGCCACCGAGGTGGAAATTGGCCTCATCACTCAAGATGATTTGCATTTGATTCACTCAAGTGAATTTTAATAATTTCAATGCGTTGTTGAAGCGTGTATCGTTCCATTTTTATTAATGGCGTAGTTTCTACTTGTCAAATGTCCAAAAATGACAGCTTCAAAAGTAACATCTACCGAAATAGCGGGGTTATTGGAAAACCCTGTATATCTTAATGACCCATAACCTAGAAAATCATTTCGTGTATTAAAAATTCAAAATAAAGTGTCAGTGTAAAGAACATTGATCGATCGATCCAGCAAGCTAAAAGTCGCAGTATCTTTAGGCATTTGCGGGGTAAGAGGGGATTATGGGCGGGGTTTCCAAACTCGTTCAATTTGTTGTATGATGGCAGTTTTGTATTTTTTTTTAAATTACTTGAACACTAGTCATCCAAATTGATAAACTAGCCCATCGAGGAAAGAGGAACAACCAAGTTGTGCAGAGTGCGGAGGGGGCGTGACCTTATCTAATTTATCAATAAATTAATCTGACAGTATACAGGCAACTCGCATTGTAATATCACAATTTCATTATAATTAGCTATTACTAGTCCTTTTTACAATGATGCGCAAATTGCTGGCTGCGTAAAAACTTAACTATAAATCCCGAATCGGGTAAACAAAACTTCGGCCTTATTTCCAAAACGGAATATTTTGATACACTATTTAGTTAGACACTTTTACAAATGTGTTATAATTTACCCACCTCACTCATTTTTAGCGTCGCTACTCAACTCGATTTGAAGGCGGTTCTTGTTTTTTAACGGTTTTTACGAACATTCAGATCCTGCTCAGAAAAGTACCACAGTGGCCTGAGTTGCCATATTTTAGCGATCTTTACTTTTCTGCGCAGGGACTGCTTATTTAAATGTGCGTTCAACGTGCGACTGATGTCTTACGCTACGTATACATACGCGAGCCGAACTGCCGAACTGAACCTCAACTTATAAGAAAGGAACGAAGCAACCGCAAATGTCGCGAAATGACGCTAGCAGTTGCTTCGTTCCTTTCCCGTAATTCGTGACTCAGTTCGCGTTTAAGTTCGCAAATTTATACGTACCATTAGATTATTCAAAGCATTCTAGAACCCTCCTGCCGCCAAAATTATGGTCACGTGGTTTGCCTCCAGCTCGTCGAAATGATACCCGGATTTCAAGTTAATTTTTTTTTCTATAAGTAAAGGTCGTCGTTGTTGTCAAGTTGGAGGTGATTTTTCTCTAAAAGATGGGCTGCGAATTTTCAATAATTTTTATTATTGTATATGCAAAGCGTGTGTTCTTTGAATCTAGTTGCCCTTCCCGTCTGGCCGACGTAAAATGAAATAGCTGGCATTGTTAAAATACGTAATAAATTTTATAAAAAATATATATGTGTATCTTGTATTATACAATAATACACATGTTCAGATTTTTTAAACGTTTTATGAGTCTTTAGTATAGCTTTATTAGGGGTTCATTTAAATCTAATTTACTCAAAACTTCATGTTTTCACGTACATATTTGAAGATGTCGCGGGTTTTGAAAAAGTTCAAACCAATAAGAAAAACTGACCAGATTGATAAAGTGAATGTTTTGTAAGGAATGGTTGCCGTTTTCATTGAGAGTCAATTGTTTTGTTGTTTGTTAGGGGCACCTCCTAAGCCTTTGAGAGCTTATGGGAGTGCAGCGTCCATTGCTAGAGGCGGGTCGGACAGATGCTTCCCCTTAGACGCGATGAGGGTACCTGACCAACTGTACAGTTTACCAGGTGAGAGATCGACACACAGGGGAGCCAAGAAATTGTACTAGAATGAACTGCTTAAAGCATTGCTTGTTGAGGCATTATCGAACTGTGACTCCGTCACGTACAGTTAACCTATTTATATGCACCTTTTGTAATGGGTAGGTAAGTTTTTAATTATTTTTATTTAATTATTTAACGTACTTGGTTAAGTCACAGTATGATAATGCTGCGAAGGGGGAAACGGCTGTAACGCAACAATCAATGATATTAGCAATATATCATTACTTAACAATTGAACTTTTGTAAACATTCTACAAACTAAGAGCACAAACCGTAGATATGAGTTATATCTGGTAAACACACGAGTACATCAAGTCACGTTGTTTTCCTTCCTTCGCTTAAAAAACTTACTGATATCTTAATCAATAATTGCAAAATTACGTTGTGGCATCATTTTAAATTAAATGAAAATAACCAACTTTATAAAAATATTGGTGTTGACAAAGTTTGTTATTTTCGCTCTGTGTATTTATGAAAACACATGAACAACATATCTATGTGCTATACGTGTTGTGTGTGCATTTTTTTCTGGTTTACTCTCTAAGGCTTCAGCTATTAATAAATATGATGAAAACGTTGATTTTGACTCTTACCTGGTTTTAAAATAACATAACACTTATTTTCGCATATTTTGCTTTAATGTTTGTGCAACCCACTTTAAAACTTTAATGGTCAGAGTGCTCCTTAATTTGTAGCATAGATTTTTAAAGTTAGTTCGCATGTTTTTGTTGGATTTTTCCTTGGTTCTAATCCCCATTTCAATGTGAAGTTGTTTTCCAATCTTACGTGCCATAAATCTAACAACGCCTTCATTACACTAAGTTTGTGCTTCTACCACAAGCTGAGCTTTATTTTAATATTCCGTTCGCCTCTCGTTCGGATCGGTTCCAATTTCGCATGGCTGCAATCTAGAATTGATAGTTGTTTGCTTTTCTTTGAATATTATTAGCATTTATCTTTGTTACTCTGGGAGAAGTGCTTGCTGCATGTTGCGGACCTCTGTTAATGAAGAGATGTTTGAAGCATTCACTAAGGTATAGACTACCCAGATAAATTAAACATGATTGCGTCACTGAATTGCATACAAAAGTTTGCGCTTTTTGTAATCCAACTCGCAAGGTATCAAAGTGTATGTTCCGACATCGAAGCTATCATTACAAGTTATACTTAGGTGTAAGTTTTTAGTATCGTTCGTTAGTTAACATCTTCTTTCTTCTGCGTAGTGAAAATAAAACTAAGTTGACAAACTACTCGGAAATCTACATTGAAAATATTCTGAAAAATTAAGTTTCAACCTATTGCAAATAGTAAACACACATACTTGTAGATAAATAAAAATCAAGCAACATTTCTTATAGTGATTTATTATTGGGGTATTTTGCCGTGTTGCGCTACTTCCTTCTTTAGCCGACGTTTTGGACAGCATTACAGTGTCCATCATCAGGGCAGATGTTTTTTTTTTTTTTTTTTTTTTTTACAGTGAATACCTCACAAGAGTCCCAACTGCTCCCGTCTGGAGCCAGTGAGACTATGGCATCCCCAATTGGGGGATGTTGTGAGGCTGAAGGTAAGTGGGGAAGGGAAAGAGGAAGGTGGGGAAGTACCTGGCTATTCAGATCTAGTCACTAAACACGGCTAAAGCCATTTGGAGCAACGTTTCAATTCTGAATGGTGGTCTTACACCAGGGCGATACTGGTAGTATCTTCCACTCTGGTGTGTGCCAATGTTGTCCGAAACGAATACTTTTGACCGTGAAAAATCTCAAATCATATCTTGCAACATTTCCTTCCTCATCGACCTTCTTCAATCATGTTTGTTTGTAGTTTTTTCTTTGTGTATTAATTTAAATAATTTTTCTGCATTTGTGTTTATTTTATAAACGAATTCTTTTTCAAAGTGACGGCGATATTCCTAAAACACAATAATTTTTAAAAGCTGACGCAAAATTTTTTGTTCCGGACATCAACTAGGTATTTTTCCAACAGAAAGCTCGTGGAAATAATTCATTATTATACGATACGTATTCGGTGACATATTATTAATTATTGTTTGTTTATTTTCGCAGCTGATCGTATCCACAACGACGGGTACATGTCCTCTCCGGAGCGCGGTTCCCGGGGGGCCTATGAGGAGCCCTACTACACGCAGTACGTGGGGCCCCCGAGGGGTGGCATGACCCCTGTCATCGACGAGGAGGTTACTGGGTAAGAATTATATTTGAAAAACTCTTGAAGGAGCTGAATTTCAGAGTATCTTTACATGATTTTTAGCTAATTATTCTTAGGACGGATTGTTTCACAGAATTAACGCATAACAATTCATCATATCTCAACATTGATTTTTTAAGATCTTGAAAGTCCCATTCGAATTCTGTTATGTTGTATTTTTTATTTATTTTTTATTTTTTTATTATTTAATAAATGTTTACAAGTTACATTTTTAGATATTTTTTTTAACTACCATACTAGGCTAATGGCCGTGTTGTGGTAGTTATACATGAAGTAATAATAACAATGACATAAAAAAAAACTAAAAAATACTTATAGTAACATAAGTATGTAAGTATAAATCATAATGAAGTAATAATAAAAATAACTTAGAAGAACTAAAAAATACTATTTTATAGAAACATAAGAAAGAATTAGAGAAAAAAAAAAGAAAAAAACAAATTTAATGATAAATAAAACTAAAAACAAATATATTAAAATTAATAGTAAACTGAAAAATAAAGAAAAAGTATATGTATATTTAAAAAGATACAAATAAAAATTAAAAATATTAAAAATTAAGATTAAAATATAAACATTAGGTATTATCTATAAGACAACATGTTTATGTTCAACACTTAATTTTAATTTTCGTGATATGAGACAAGTTGGAAAAGAAGTTTTTAATAATTTTTTTTTTTTGTGTTAGGAACTCATATAATCTTTAAAGAAAGGTCGTCCCCTTTCAAATATCCATTGATGTACACGAGCAGTAAATATGGATATAGAATTACTTGACTTTAAGTCGGTACTCAATGCATTGTATATTTTAGGCGCGATGAACCAGAATTGCCGTTGAGCGAATGAGGTTTTAGTTTGAAGAACCACGCAACCCAGGTTTGATGAAAAGCGGGTGTGAGCTTGGTGTTGTGGAGCCAACAGTAGGTTATTTTTTCGTATGTAACAAATGCTTACCTTAGTAAATAACTGTCGTATATCTAAGACCCTGATTTTAGCAAAGAGTTCATTAGAGGGATGGGTAGGTTGGCATTTAAATATAATTCTCAAAATTAGTTTTTGAACTGTAATAATAGGATTAATAATAGATTCAGCACAACCACCCCATCCCACTATACCATACGTTGCTATAGATTGGAAAAGGGCAAAATATACGCTTCTTAAAGTCTGTAAATCAAGGATGGACCTAAGGGAGCAGAATACATGGCAGAGTTTACGAAGTTTGTTTACTGTGTCACTGATATGGGCTTCCCACCGTAGTTGGTTGTCTATGATTATTCCCAAATATTTAACTGCATTTGATGATTTTAGGGTAGAACACGTGCAATTTATATTAGGTGTGATTTCGTGAGTGTGTAAATTGAGTGAACACGAGTGAATAATAGGTTTAGGGCAGTTGTTGGGTACATTATGTTTGCGGATGGAAAATGTCATATATTGGGTTTTGTCGATCAATGTCATTATTCTGTTATCACTATGGGCCAGTTGCTTCATAGAGCTTAAATAATAACAGAATTTGAAAATAACTGTAATATATTAACTACGAACCATATTATACGGTATTCCAGCAATTATGTTGAACCAAAACACTCTGTTAAATTATATGAATATGCTCAAATTGTCAGATAGAAGAATTTTCTCTGTCTTGGTATTTATAGATAAAATTCTAAATGATTTAGTTGATAGTCCGGTATTGCTAGAATTGATAAGCTTCCGGATTCCACAAAGTAATACTAGAAGTCAGGATTTATTTCAGTGCAAAAATTCTGGGACTAACTACCATATGTATTACTATTTGCCCAGAATACTAATGGAGGAAAATAATTATACCAAGTCAGTGGTTATCTTCAATTTAACTTTAAACAAATATAAAATTTTGTTAATGAAGCAATTCAGTTATGTACAATAAATAATGTTTATTTCTTAATATTTATATGTAAAAACCCCGAAAAAGGGCGTTAATTAATAAATAAATATCTACATTAACTTTAAAATTTGATGAATTGTACAAATTCTGTGAAACAACCTTAGTAATCATTGTTTTTTTTTATTAGGTTTCAATTAAATCCTTTAAAAACTATCTCCGATGAAAATATCCATCTCCTGTTCTCCAAACACCAATGTCCTTTGAGGAAACGAATCTGGAGAATGCACGATATGCTTTTTATAGAAGTCTGATTAATTTCCGCGTCCGAGTTCTGAATGAATTATTTGTTTGTTGCAGCGACCATCCTTCCCTCCTGGATGACCAGTTCTCTCTATACGGCCTGAGACCAGCCGGCAGGGTGCCGCCCTACGATGGGCCAAGGTTGGTGCATCTATCAATTCATATTTGTTTCTGTTTACTAAATATGTGCTGCGAGCTACTGCGAGTTACTGCGACAGCGACTTATAATAATATGTGCGAATTCAAAAGCGTGCGAGGAAACGTTAAATAAATTGTACTTCTTTCCATATTTCAAAAAGCATTCTTCTTTTTTTGTATTTACGTCAGTCAGGTGGTAATTTTTAAAACATAATTGGAGGCCAAGTAAGACTAAAAACATTTATATTTTTGTTTTTTTTTTTTATTAATGAGCAATGAAAAAGGAAAAGAAAAACTATTTTCTCAAGAGGGGTTTTAGACCGAATCCTATTTGTCAATTAAAAAAATAACATACATAAAATGTATTAAAAAATAAACATTCATTAAGATGTATTGTGCCAACTCAGTTTTTTAAATATGGGTGAAATATATAATCATAAAGTGGACCTTTACCGTAAAACTGACCGTGGAAAAATTTGCAATATTTCTGATGCTAATAAGCACAGTGTAAAAAAGTGATACATGCCTACGAAATATTTTTATTACCTCAATACAATAATATAAAAAAGTGCCCTAAAAAAACTGTACAAATTCATTCACACGAGAGGTAATTAAAGGTCACCAACTCAGTTTTATACCGCTTTCCGATGAAGGCTCCTTGGACTAGATTGGACATTTTCCTATATTTGACTATAGACTATGTTATGTCGCTTGGCTAATTTACTAAACTTTCTATCTTCACAGTACCAGAGCACTGAAAACTTTTTCAAATATTTTGTATATATGTTCATAGGCATATGGCTTGAAGTACAATTACTCCGGATCCTGTTGGAGACATTTTAAATATGACATCTGTAGTAATTAATTGGCAATTGCACTCAAATTTAGGAATAAATACAGTGTGTCCGGGAGTAAATTTGTGCTAACTTCGGGAGGTGATTCTACATTATGGTAGAAGTAAAAAATATATAAATAACTTTTTTCGAAAATCAATTTTGTTTTCACATACAAAATATTTATCTAAAACAGAATATTTATTTTGCCATTCAATCTATCTTCAAAAGTTGGAATTTCGAAAAAAGTTATTTAATTTGTTTTTACTTATACTATCATGTCGATAGCGCCCAGAAGTTAGTGCACTTTACTCCCGGACACTATATGAGAAGAGCATAAACCCTAAAATTTTATTATTTGATGTTCAGATTGATTAGGCAAATAAATAAAATAAAATTAATAGATCATTTACATAGCAGCTGGCATTTAATCGGTGATTTTAAGTGATTCACATTATTTTAATTTTAATTTGAAAAAAAAATTACAATACAAACACACAAAAAGTGTAGTACTTAAATGAAAATGAATAACGAAGGGCCCAAATGGGGTATATTTCATACACTTTGTTTGGCCCTTTTGATTGCTTAATTATTTATTTGCTAGTTGGGAGTGGCACACATACCTTTTGTGGACCGTCTTTACGAAGCTGTAGATAATTTGTTTTTTAATTTAAGAAAATATATATGTATAAAATTTAAAAAAAAACTTATTCATCAACATAATTCTTTCATCAAAAAGCTAATAATCCAAAAGAAAAATTATTTGTGTTTTCAAAAGGTTCTTTTGTGATCATTATTCAATTAAATGTCATTTCAGGCTGAAAGTTGTTGCACCGCGTTTACAGAAAATCTGCACTAAATAATGTGTATGACATTTCAATGATCTAGAGTTTTTTTTTTACTAAGATAAAATGAGTCCTACTTCACCAATAATTACATTCTGCGAATATTTTGATTTGTGTTATTGACATACTATTTGTATTAACAATGCACCGGATCAAATTGTTAATGTTTTTTCTGCTTTATTTCCATTTCTGAACGGTTGCTCTGTTAACACGAATAATCTTTTTATATTGCTAAATAACATTTTTGATGTGTGTGTTTTATGAATAAGGTAACATAATATTGTTATAATAATGTTGGTATGTCCATAAGGTAACATAATATTGTTTTAATAATGTTGGTACGTCCATCAAAGTTGGATAAACATCATAACAAAACATTGGTGAAATGCATACCTACCTTACCATAATATTACTATGAACCATTTTATATTGTGTACCAAATTGTCTGTTGTAAACATGTTTTAAAATTTAATCTGCACTTTTCGATACTACACCAAATTGTATTAAAGGTAAAATTAACAAATCTAAATTTTGGTAGATATTATCATACTAGCCCCGGCTAATAAAATTAATCATAAAAATTAAATGGAGACGACGAAGATGTTTAATTTGGTTAGGCATCGAAGAGTGTATTTATAGATTCATTGGGACAAATAGAATAATTTTTTAAAACTTGCAAACAATTTGGTCTCCATAGACTCTGAAACACGCATTGCCGTGAGTTTTGAAGAGCTTTGATTCCTTTAATAATTTGGTGTAATGTTGATAATTGCAGATTAAATGCGCACAATGAAGAGGTTCAACAGCGAATGCGCGTAGAGCATATGGAGCGTCAACTAGCCAACCTTACGGGGCTGGTGCAGAAGGCCTTGCAAACCCCCTCCGCCCCTCCGCCCAGGGAGTTCATGCCCGTGGCCTCGCACTTCCGGACTACCCAAGGTTACCACTTACCTCTATCATAGACCACTTACCACCAACCAACCACTATTTCGACTCACTGTCACGCCTTCTCGCCTTCGAGATCCACAGATCTACTGAAGGTAGCATTCATCCTCGCCTTGCTGGCTGCAATGCATATAACACAAGTGGACAAGTAGACTTTAATCACCAACACTTATTATTGGCCCATTTTGGATTTTATGCAGCTCCACTGCCACTTCGCCTGGGTTTACAAATGAATCAGCTAACTTATTATATGATTTGAAACCCCTATTTTTGGCAACATGTTTATTTTGGTCAATGCTCCTGGTAAGATCTGTTAGTGGTCTTTTGTAAGCCGATGTGAAAACGCTACACCACTTATCACGTTCGTCAGTATCCCGAATAATCTTTACAAATCGTCATTATGTTTCTTGATATTCTAAAAATGTTCTGTCTCTGCCAAAAACTGGAGGCGAAGTGAAATTCAATAAACTTGTTAAATAATGCACCAAAAGTAACTTCTTAAGAATTGATATTGATGCGTATCGATCTATGAAGTCATTTAAACGTGTGATGGAATCGAGTAACTAATCTCCTCGATATATTTGATGGAAAGTGAAATACATGTTTATGAAAATAAAACTAGAAGCGATTGAAGAGCCTAAAATGTTATTAATGAACTTGCAAAGCTTCATCTTATATTAAATATCAATAAACTTAGTTGTGTTGCGTAATATTTCCAGTAAAGCGATTGTTATATATCTGTGGTGTTTTGGAAAAGGGAGACGAGTCAATAATAGTCAATTTTACAGGGGAGCCAATTTTGTATTCTCGATTTTTTGCCAGATCTGAGAATTGTAATTAGCAATATATTTTTATGCAATAATTAATGAAAATATTTATTCTACAGAAGAGTATTTGAAAAATTGGAAAAAACCTATTTTTAACAATTTTACGTGACTCATCCCTCTTTTCCGTGTCACGTTTGGACCTAATTTTGAATAAATCATGAGTTATGTCTTAAATGTTTCTTATTTTTTTCTGTTATTTTTCAACTTAATAAAGGAAAAATCATTTACTTATTTGAGAAGGTTGCATTTTTAATCATTGGCACAGAAATTTGTATTGGAATAATTTTATTTAGTTAAAAAACGACATTTTTAACATAAATTAACAATGATATTGCAAAGTAAAAAAAAAGTATCCTGTTATAATGACATGTAATACTCATCCAATATAAACAAAACATACAACAGATTTCTAATTGGTATAATTTGGGGGACTCATTCACCGGCATCTTCATATCCGTCTGGATCAACATTCGGAACGTTGCTAGCATCTGGTAATTTTTTATAAAAATCATGGCAATCAGGATCCACTAAATGAAAAACACTTAGTATGTCCTTTTTCTTTTCCTTGCTTATTGGAATAAGACCACTGTAGCATTTTCCAGGGCTCAAAATGGTGGTTGCATTACCCCTACGTTTAAAAGAAATAGTTTTAAATGGGTATTCAATATGCAAAGTCCTTTTAAAATGTATAGTTCCTGGGGTTCTGTTTTTATACATGAACCATTTTATATCGTGGAATAAAAATCGATTACCTTCATCATCAGTTTGTTTCAGCTGCAATGAACGCTTGCTCAGCAAAGTTTAAAAAATTTTCATGTGTCATGATTTTTACTGTAAACGCTTTCTTTTTTCCAGCAGCTCTTACAAGATTGTACCAATCTCTTGGTAAATGAATATTCATGTCGGTTGCTTTTTTTTTCCTCTCAATTATAGCATGAATGGAATCACATTCCATGTGAGTGTGGCCTGGGACTAAAAATTTATGATGTATGATTATGTTTGGTCTTGCTTGAAGAGCACATAAAAATATTGCAACAACATGGCTGTTTTTATTTTGCCCACCACAGGTATCTGAATAAAATGTTAATTCATTTATTTGAGGTGGAATCGCAAGAATGAAATCATACAAACATGACGCTATTTGATTAGCCCCTCGACCACCTTCACATTCATGCCACATGTAACACGTTGTTTCATTTGAGAAGCAGTCGTAAATGGTTAAATTAAACGTCCACAAGGAACGTTTATAAAAGGCAATGTTTGAACGTAGCAGGGGAGTTGGGAGGCACTGCTGCAAATCAAAGCAATAGGTCCTTCTGCTCTCTGACGACTCTTCTTTATTTTTTGCCTTGGCAGAATATGCATAATCTGCTTCCTGCTTGTGGGCTTCGTATTTGGCCTTCAGTACTGATAAATCAGGTTCCTGTACAAGTTTCATCTAAATCGAATACGAATCGCATGTACTGCATGTATCCAGAGAAGGTTTTTTAAATGATAAGCCCATTGTACGAAACACATTTGAGAACATTGATCAGGAAACCGGATCCTCTACTTTTTCCCTATACATAAAATACATTTTGGTTAAAGTGAGTCCAATGGGCAAATACTTCTTAGAGGTATCCCTTCTAAAGTAATGTGACTCGTAGGCAGGATACTCTCTTATGTGATTTTTTATTTGATGAATGCGGTCATCCGATATCTTGGTAGAAGGCACACTGCTTCCCCGTTTGTCAGAAACCGGGAGCCCAGAAACAGATTTACATCTCTTTTTAATGACGGTACATATGAATTTGTTTGTTTCACAAAAAATCTTTTTAAAGCAACCTTTGCACATTTCGATAATGGCCCCCTTAACTCGTATATGATATTTATGATTAATTTCCCTCTTCTTCGGTGGTACATTTCTAACCCGCATAGTTTTCTTAGGCTCATCGGTGATGAGGGATGAGATAAACGTCATTCTTTTGTCGAAGGTTCCTAGTGCCCAGTTAAATAATATACTTTGATATTCAAAAGACACTTTATCCGTGCATTTTTTACGGCAAGCACTTAAGCGTTCCGTTTCTTGACCCTTGACCAATTTCCCAGTTTTAGATTTGTATTTTAGACCTCGATTACGTTTTTCTTTAATCTCTTTCCTTAATAAATAAAGAGATTTTCCTCGGTTTCCAGGGTGCGTGTCTTCAGTTTCAGTAGTTGCTTCACCAAGGAGTGCATTGTTGAAGGGACTGGGTCCATCGTAGCTGGAATTACTGGAACTGGGGGGTTTATAGCTTTCATCCATATCACTGTTGCTAAAATCACTTGAATAATCTGGAACTATCGTCTGTAAGTCTTGGAGAGGATAACTGGAAGACGGACTTATAAAATAAAATCAGTATTTATAATATATACAGCTTTATATACTATAGCTTTAAGAAATACATGGCACGACCAAGTGAATCAGATACTTGAGTCAGGCCATGTCAAGAGTCAGAATAATAGAAGAGCATGTATGAGACATTGTATGAATGTGAACGAGGCAAGGAATGTGTGCCTGAAATTTAATAGGATTTCATAAATTAGTCAATAATTTAGTGAGATGAATCTAATACAAACATAATACCACAACAGAACATGAAGAAATAATATAAAAGATCTTACTATGCGATGAATTTGCATTAGAAAGCGCTATTATTGACCTCGTTCGCTTACTAAACATCTTTAAAACTCCTCAAAACACACGGTACCAAATACAAATATATAATAAACAACAGAAAATGATAATACGACCGAAAGAATGATTCAAATCGCCAAGCAAACTGTGAAACAACAACTGTCAAACGTAACAAGCCGCGGCGTCATGTAACCATAAAGCACAGAATGAACCATAGATAACACAGAAAACAGCGATTATTAAAGTTAACTCTGTTTTCCGTGTCAATATTTAAAAATATATGTTTCGTTATACAGAGACAACTTGAGTTATCTCCAAGTGCGTGTTAATTTATTTAAAATATGACTCGTCTCTGTATGACAATGGCTAATAACTCGGAAACTAATTTTTTGAGCGGTCTCATCTCTCTTTTCCGTGTAGAGAAAAAAATTAGGATTCTTCTGGCATATTTAACTCCATTTCGCAATTTTACTGACTCATCTCCCTTTTCCATAACACCACAGATATTTCCTCAGCTGGACAGATTTCATAAATATATTCCATCATGTTCTCACATACCAATTAACATATCCATGTTGGCACATAAATTCACATCTCCGTGAAGAGTTAATAATGTAAAAATAAAGTAAATTCCTTAACTCACGTTCAAACGAGGAAAGCATTGAATCAATAATGAGCTTTATCACTTTAAATAATTCGGTTTCAATGTCAAATTGGGAAAGCTTTTGAAATCACTGTTAAACATTACCTGCTATTATGAAATAAACCCACATTTTAAGTTTATAACATTCTCCAATTCAGGGCCAGTTGGTGTGCTAAAAACATCATCCAGTACCACGTCTTTAGTAGGTTTGTACATATTCTCACCAATGCTAATAATTTGTATTGCGCATAATATGAACATCGTACTTAACCCTTCGTGAAATACTCACGATCTGCTTGTACCAGAGTAATAATCCCATAACCCTTATTTGCGAGGTAAACACGCTTAGAGTTTAGCTCCCTACCGAGAATTAATCTTCCTCAGATCTTGTTGTATTTACCCAGTCCTTAAACTCTTATTAGAAATACAGGAAATGTCATAATCCAGTACTACTGCAGTATCCATTGAGCTGATTGACTGGATAGATAGCATTTCTAAGTAATATTTCGAATAGATTAGTCAAAATGAATTTTCATTTGAAGTACAAGTATTCTCCTAAATAATTGAAAAAACCTAAATACAATTCTTCGCTGATTACTGTCTCAATTGCATCTTTTACAGCTGATCTAACAAACATTTTAATTTTATAATTTTTTACAGTTTATGTATTATTATATCATATAAAAAATACTTTTATTCCTACTGTTACAATACTTAAAATTCTTATAAAATTAATTTAATTGGATCATTACAGATGTAATAAAGGGTCTGATACCCCCTGAATGTTTTTCTACCGCTTTGAGCTTTTTTAAAGAAGTAATATATTTACAAGCTATAGTTTGAAAATATTAACAGTTAAATTTTAATACAAAACACACATCACACATTATCATGCTGCTTTAGTTTTACCATATTATTCAACTGCTATGAAAGTCTCGTGTGAAAAACGTAAACAAATAAAACTATGTTTATTAGTTGCAATTTATTATGATATTATTACATAATATATTTCAGTTGCAATGATACTTAAATTACTCTATCATTAAATAATCCTAAGATATGACATTATTGTATCGTTTCTATAAATGGCATTACTGAGTAGGTTTATCCGTTTTGTTGTTGATATTCCCCAACATAATAATTTGAGTTTTTGTTATTGTTTGTCAGTTAAAGTTATGATTTGACATTGCCAGCATTTTGCAATGTTATTTAAGTAAAGATGTTGGCTTCTTATTACATAATGCCCATGCTTCAGTTGTTAACATTTTTGAAAGCTAAATTATTGAAAAACATTTACCTCGTGCTTAGAATCTGTGGATCCATTTCTGCGCACTGACCGACCTCCCAAGTTAGGCAAAGGTCGCTATCGTAAGTCCCTTTACCTATATTACCTACTTTATAACTTAATCGGTATTGTCTTGTTCAGTTCAGATATATGTAAAGTCGTGCTTTCTTTATGTGCTTCACTTATAGTCATTTGAATGCTTCATGTAAATATCAGAAATATCTAAATTCTATTGGCATGTAAAACGAGCTTTTTCAAAATTATTTTCTCATTCTGATATTTTGTACTCTGATACTTTTATGATAACAACTTCTTCAACAATTCTTTGATCATTATTATCATTCAATTGGCTCCTGCGGACCAACGGATTAAACAAACTATTTAAACTTTTCAATTCCTTTTCACACATTAATGTAGATATTTTATTTTTTCATCTGCGTACACGCAAGTACATAATAATATGATTTATTTGAGAATAAAACTTAAAGTTTCCAAAAGGTATTTCCTGTGGGGTGACTCAACATGATGTTGAAACAAAAACTTTAAATCAATCAATTATTACCAAACTATGCAGAACTAAAAATATGATTGTCATTGAGATAATATTATTCAACACAGTGTGTTGCAAGAACAACTGTAAAACCAAATTAATATGCAAATTCATTTTTGCAAACGTAATGGAAGTTGATTGAGGAATTAAAAACCACTTTTCATTAAAGTAGATTAATGACTTTTGTTCATTATTCAATCAAAACTTTGAATTTCTAAGTTAATTATAAAAGTTAGCATAACGCTAAACTTATTCTTCCCGATTCGATCACTCATTTCACTCTCCCCCCCCCCATTGCATGATAATCTCTTCATAGATGTATTGCCATTATATTGACTACTGAGTAGGTACTATTCTTATTTAATCAACAAACTATTGACATAAATCACAACAATCTATTTATTGAAATTTTTACTTTTGATGTTTGTGCTTTATTTCAGCATGCCCTTTGACTTTTACCTACAGTTTATTTTTATCTATATTTTTACTAATTGATTTTGCAGAGGAGAGACCAATAATTCCATAGCGTTAATACTATTATTTCAGTTATGTATTAGGATTAAAGCATTTTTCATTTTATTATTTTTATAATCTCCTCAAGTTAAATGTCATTACTATTGATTTTAAGGTTTTTTTTGTTTGACTCATTTATTGGTATTAATTGACGTCCAGGATAAACACCAATACCAACACTATTATAGTTATTTGATTACCACTAATACACACTTTAAGCTGATAATAATACTAACCCATTATCACTGGCGTAAACTTTTTAGATTCCAATTGTTTGGAAAACAAGTTGTATCATCATAAATTTATTGATTTTGTAGCCATCTTTTTAGCTGACACCAATCATTATTATTGTGAATTCGTGTGTAATTAGTTAATTCTTCAGGTAAGTTGGAGAACTAATGCGTTGTATTTTGAAATTATTCATACTTAGCTAAAAGTGATGTCCGGTGAAACCATAAATACTGCGATAAGAGCGCCCTTCCCCGAACGTGGTAACAATATTAAATGAAAGTAGAAAAGCGTGGAGTTGTTGGGAGCTTCGATCCTTATATTTTTGCCATAGACTTCATCTGCGGCTTACCAAAGTATTTACGATGATTAAATATATGTTTTCTATGCATTGTTCTAAAGTAGTTGAACCCGAATAATGTATAAATACTCAATTCTAATTTTTTTCCCGCTTTCAATCAGTTTTTCAACAGTAAAAACAGCTTCAATTATACATAACATTATATTACATAACACAGCTCTCAGCTTTCTTTTAAAAATATACTTTCTCAATTTTTTATTATCTTCTGCATTAGAGAATTTTTGTACTTGTGTTAATGTCAGTTCAAGGATTGATATAATTTCCAGATAAGTCGGTCTCATTCGAGAAGTCAGTCTCGTTTAGTGATGAACCGCCGGATATGAACTCCCCCAAACAACACTCACCTCAGAATTCTGGTAAGTTTCCATCGGATTTCGAATATTTGGCACCCACTGAACAGAAAATCACTAGAAGTGTGATCTATATTAATTTGTATGAAAACCAATGTCGCCAATTTACATAAGAACTTTAGGCTTCAGACAGGCCTGTGAAATTGATTATCTACACTCGGTGTCACAAAAATTGCCCCTATTGCAAAATCTTATGAGACAATAAAGCGGTTGTCTCTTTCGGATGTGCAGCATCGTTGCTCTGATCCAAGCCTCCATATGAAGCCACCAGTCTCTTGAAACTGTTGTAAAACCTGTCGAACGGCAAAACGTCTTAAGTTTAGTTGCCGAGCAACATCAACAAACTGTCGCATCCCCGATTGCAGTAGTGCCACCACTTGAGCGGCTTTGTCAGCAGTGGTGTCCATTTCAAGGGGTTGTTTTCTAGCGCTAATTATTCACGTGTATCCTCTTCAATATTCGGATAGTGAATGATCTACTTTTGACATAACCTGCTCCTTTTATATCCAAGGAAGTTGATACAAGTTGTGGCATATGTAAAGAGTATGAAAGCGGGAGTTTTTCAATATCCTGTACTCGGAAAATTTGTATTGTTTATGAAATGAAACTATTATCTGCGAAGAGATGGTTAAATGTACTTTCAATTGATATCAATATTGTTTGTGTTAGATGTAAGGAATTTCTCGGGGAAACTTACGCTTAAAACTTATTTTCGAAGATGTGCGATTTTTGTGATTCCGAGTGTATTAAAGAAATGTGATTTATGAAAAAGTTTGATTAATTCCATCCAAGGAAAAATAGTGCTTACTTTGAGTACACTAGACACGCCCACAGCACTCTTCCATTGGTTTACCTATTCTGCGTGACACCATTATGGCCTATGAATGTTTGTAGTGATGGAAATCAAATGTTACAGAATTCATGTTTTCAAATTAATAAATTATATTACTCCATTAAATTTTTATTATTGTTGCTTTCGAACTAGTGTCGGAAGTAAATTATTTAAAGTTCTGGAAATTTAATATTACATCTCGTGAAACAACACAGAGATGTGTTCTTGAAATTTACTGTCTGCTTTGCAAATCATTCAGGTGTTGTAACTGAAAACAATCATTATTATATAATTATGGTTGGAGGGAAAATATTTTGTATTCCAGATTGAAAGAGCAGTTTTGAACTAATGCTTAATTTTTTTGTATCGGGAATAATATTGTAAAGCTTTTCCTATTATTCTTCCAGTAGCAGTTTTTCTTTTCGGTTATTCCTTTCCACTTGACTGTAGGAAATTCATTCATTTGCAGTAAGAGTTGAACACAACTAGCGCTATCTACAAATGCTATTAAAAATCAGTGGTGAAAGACTTAATTAGTATGTTTTCGACTACTTGAATAAATTACTATGGATAAATTAATACTCTTGGGTGAGAAAGGACACTTGGGAGACACACAACAATTTGGGAGGCTGGTATGGGCCGCGGCGGGTATGGGCCGGAGGCGGGTATACCGCCGCCTCGCGAACCATTTGTTTGGTGACTTAGCAGGGGCGCACGGGTTCATGGGGTGAGATTTGTCTAGGTCTTGACGGCGGATGCATCTGCCCACCAACTGCGTGACAGGTGGGATCGGATGAGGCCAGCTGATGGAGACGCTTTTTGACGGCTTTATTCAGACTCTCTCGACCCGTTGCCTTTTATCGCAGTGGGAGGGATGTATTCAAACATCGCTCCTGGACATACTGACCTCCAGAATCATACCCTTTTCCTTCCCAGAACTTCCTATCCTTCCTTTCCTGAAAACGACCCTCCACACAGCAGCCACAAAGATGACATAGGCATGAGGGAAATTATTTTCCTCAGGGCCTCCTGTGTGGGGTTAATGTAAAAAATAGAACATAGTAATTATTTGTTATTCTCGTTGTTTCTTTCTCACTATAATTATTTTATTTTGAAAAGCTGAAACGCTGTCAGTTTTTAAAACAATTTAAAAATAATTTCTTACATAATTATGTTTTACTTGATTGATTCCTTATTTATTTTTAGTGCACTCTTTTGGGCTGGTTCTTGATACTAACATTAGGTATTATTTTGAAGTCTTCAATAAAACGGTTGGGGAACTTAATTAAAACTTGCATTATTATTTAATTACTTATTGTCTGGTTTTTTTTAGAGTCAAGACGGTATTATTTTTATTTTCGTGATATTATTGTATGAAATATTAGATTTTTTCAATTATAATAGTAGAAGTATAAAAGTACTAACAATAATATTTTGCTTCAATTAGCTGATACAAAACCACCGAAACCTGCTATCAAGTCTTCTACCCTTCCGCGGATGTCTTCACAAGGTAGGTTCACACTTTGAAATGCATTTTATTAAAAAAAAAATCACACAACAAGTAATGCTCTTTCTTGAGTAAAAATTTGTTAAAATCTGGACATGAATCAGGAAAATTCTTTAGTAATTGGGC
This sequence comes from Hesperophylax magnus, assembly GCA_026573805.1. Classification (NCBI taxonomy): domain Eukaryota; kingdom Metazoa; phylum Arthropoda; class Insecta; order Trichoptera; family Limnephilidae; genus Hesperophylax; species Hesperophylax magnus. The sequence continues at coordinate 3,755,480 of JAIUSX010000071.1, forward strand.
TGTTTTTCTGTCAAGTTAGTTTTTGATTACCATTTTATATAATAATCATTGTTATGTTATGACGATATTTTAATTGTTAAGCTATGGGCACACTATTATTAGGCACACTGCATGTGAGTGCAAAATGTTTCACTAAGAGGTGTCGGAATTAATTTTATTTACATAGCTATTAACAAATCCATTAAGACGGATCTATCATTTTTTAAATATATATTTTGTTGTAATATTATTATCCTTTTAGTATAATCACTACATGATCCTGGCTGTTATGTTTATCAGTATTCTCAATTAACGACAGGGGTATATATGTTTTTTGGATGAAAAAAGGGTATATTCACAATAAAACTTTTACACACCCTCACAAATTTACAGAAACAATCAATAAATTTTATCAAACAAACAATTGATTACTTTCTAATATTTTTTATGTACAGTGTTAACATGCATAAATCTAAAGATAACATAAAAAATAATAATGGATCTCGGTCCAAGCAAAACAGCCACTATGCAAAATATGGGACGATTTGTTTCACAAAATCAAGAGACATTGAATTTTTTCTCCATGTTCCTGACGAAGTACTCTATTGAAAGAGTTAACACAATCATTTTCTTTAACTTGACACGTAATAAACTCCACTTTGACTTATTCCCTGTCAACTTCTAGTACAATAATGTCAATGACTAAGTTATAAAATACTTCCCCAGAACGTGACCGCTTGAAGCCTGTCCCTCCGCCGAAGCCCAAAGCCCTAGTGACTGTCACGGGAGTGGTTCCTGCTGGCGTGGTCGCCATTCCGTCTCAACCCCTCGAGTACTTTGCTCATCTGAGACAACTGCATAGGAGATGCAAGGAGATTCGTTCTGAGGTGAGACTATTAATGTTACTACAGTATCTACAAGTTATCCCAAGCTAATGCCGAGTCACTTACGTCAACCTGGCATAAGATATTGGATTTTTTGATAGAAGGTTTCGTCTGGTGTCAACCTGGCATAAGATATTGGATTTTGATAGAAGGTTGCACAAAGAAACACTAAATCCTCAGTTAGGAATTCATCCCGCTCACCAATATGTATGTATATGGGAATCAATAGCAGCATGTCATGTCAACTTGTCATGTTGACGGAATGCGTGTCTGACACGGTGCGCCGCCAATGCACCACATCATTCCGGCCTGCTGTGCAGTGTGCTAGTTGACGCCTGGGTGTTGTGGTGAAAGCACCATTCAATGGATCCCCTATTATTCTAAGATTTGTTGATTGATGCTGTGCAGAATTTCAGCGCATTATACAATAATAATGAAAAATTCCCTTGTTGTTAGAGTGAATGGGATGAATTATGAACCATGGCTTAAGTTTTACGCACTTCGATTGATACTGGTTATTTTGGGCATATAACTCTATTCATACTGAGCGTTTTTTGACTATTTTATTTTATTTATAATTATTTGGAAAAATAATGTAATGTATTATCTTTGAAAGTTCACAGCATTTATGTTTCTAGTACCTTTTTCGTTTTTATGTAATATTTCAAGAACGTTTTATTATTTTCAGATGCGTAACCTGCGCCGGATGACTTTGGCCCAGGCCCACACTATGCGGGACCTGATTTGTGACACATTCGTAAAATTTAAAAATGCGACTATGAGCGGGGGGGACTTCAACTTTCATGAAGATTCTGTGAGTCCGGGATTGGTTAGCCGTCATCTTTTTTACCTAACGCAATACATTATATATAAAAACAATAGTTCACTTCAGGGGGGTTCACCATCTCTTGATAAGATGTCAAAAAGCTGTTCATAGGATAATGTGTATTTTTGATTTCACCATCACTCAATAATGCTATACTTTAAAATAAAGTTCAAGTTTACTGTACCTTATTCGAAACTATGAATTTTTAATATTTTGTAAAATAAATATGTATAAATATAACACATATTCTAATAAATTTTTTTTTTTTTAATTATCAGATAAGTTAGCTGAGTTTTCTACCTCTTGCACATATTTTGTCGAAACATTTTGACAGCAGAGCATAAGAGCATTACACATAAAATTTTTACTTTTTGTATTTTCGATTTCATTGAGGATTTTGCCATAATTGAAGAATAAAATAAAAGTATTGGAGAACCGAAAACTGCTGTACTATGCGAGAGTGTCGTTTTATTATTTTGACATCTCTGATTCCATGGAATTCACAGAAACAACGGAATTACACAGACAGGTTTTGCAGCAGACGGTATAAGGTTTGAAAAAAACAATGTTATCAAAAAAAGTCAATAACAATAACTATCTATAATATGGGAGATTGTAAACTGTGGTGAAATGTTCGCCGGTTTATCAATATATTACCTTAAGTTATAGAATAGTAGTTATGAATTGACAGCTTATCAAGAGGATGGTGAAATACCCCCTACACCTTCTGTACATTTATAAATAAATCAAATGGGACTTTTATATAATTACATAAAACCTATCATAGTAAATTGCTTTATTACATTTGAATATTTTAGGGAAAAATATTATGATCTAATCTTTTTATCTGCTAGCTCCGACTGGCTCAGGAGGAAGAAGACTACAAGCAAGAAATGCTGAAATTGGAAGCAGATCTGTGTGACTTGGAAAACACGGTTGAACATCTGAGGGGCAGCGTTATTCATAGGTATTATTCTGGATTAATGATTTATTGGAATTTTGCACAGTAATCATAATTTATCAACTGTATAACTATCAAACTTAATAAAAAAAATTATATCTGATTAACGTTTTCATGGAAAGCATATTTAGACAATGAGACGAATTAACTGAAAAGACTGAATAATAGAAAGAATTTTGGATTTAGATACTCATTAAAGTTTAAAAAAGCAATTTGTCATACGGTAAAGTTGATTATCGGAGAGTCAAGAAAAAAACTGACCCATATGCACCGTCTCTACCGAAGTTACTTGCTAAAATAGTGTTTCGGTAGTCAATTTAGTAAGAGGCAGACTTGATAACAGAAGAATATGATTTGTTGACCCTTTATTTAGCAATAATTATATTCTTATCTATAATACACTCCTTAGATGATGAGGTAAAAGGCAGATGAATTTACAAGAGTGAATTGGCATACAGCAAAAAATTCATAAAATTTTTATTTCCTTCATCCAAAAAAACACTCATATACAGATCGTAAGATCACAAAATGAAGAACATGCTCTTATTATGTTTGTACATATTTCTGTTTTGTTGGCCCGTGCACCGTAGTGAGTAATATTGAAGAATTTCGGTCTGACCTTGTTGATACTTTGTGAAATTATTATAATGTTTATTTTATTATTTTTTTACTGCCCTGGTTAATCCGCAACCTGATTAATGGGACCCTGGAAATTCTAGTGACTCTTCGGCGTGTGTATTGTGAGTGTTTTATGAACTTTGTAAAAACGGCTTCACGCATCGTAAGGTCACATTGATCACTTAAATAATTTTAGACTTTTTATATTTGAAAACTGAAGGACAAAGCTACATATATATGTACAAATAACTCAAAAATATTTTTATAATTCTGCGCTCAGTTCATTAAAAAGTTTTTTGTTGTTTACCGCCACTTTACATTAAGCATAGAACATTGCTATAGTGGGGACATAGCAAATGTGCAAACGAAAAAGTTCTATAATTGATGTTTAATCATCACGAAGATGGTGAAAAAGTTATGAAAAAAAACCATCATATTAGGATAGATAGCGTAATATTCTATTCATATTCTTTGACTGTGGCGTGCGATTAAAAGAACAATGTCGGGTTCATCCCTTCTCTTTCTTGCCATCAGAATTCTTCCATTTCAGATTCTGAAATCGCAATAACAGTTGTTGAAAATTTACAAATTAACTTTCTTTGCTCGCACGTACATATATGTCTCCTCTTCTACGCCCTTAAATATTTCGTAAAAATAGGTAATAGCGGCAAAATTATAACCAGTTTTTAAGTATGACGTGTAAAGTGATAATGAAGTTTGGCCAACAGCAACCGGAAGACTCGCGTGAACATGCTGGACGTGGAGCGGATGGCGCTCATTCTATCCAAGAGCAGCAAGACCGTGGCTGATCTGAAGGTTCGCTTCCCCTCACTGCATGAGGGCATGAAGGGCATGCTGGGAAACGAGATGGAAAAGGTAACAATACTGGAATATCTTAATATGTAATTACAAACAAAGTGCAATTTTATACTGAAGTTCCACTGGATGGACCCACTGATCCATGGTGTTCCAATGTTGGGAGAAAGGATGGTAGAAGAGAATGAGGAAGGTTAGAAAATATCTGACTATGACTAGACCTTCGCAACCTTTTTTCACCCATGGCATATTAAAGTTCTTCCCAGAATTAGATACATATACAATTTTTACATTATTTTATTTTATTTAATAAATATGCAGTACATAGTAACTAAAACTTTTCCTATACTTACCACAGGTTTTTCTCAAATTGGGACAATTTCTCCACACTGGAACAGGCATAGCAAAAACAATCATTATATTTCTTATCAAGATTAATAACGAAAAGAAAAAAATTTCATACCCACAGGGGAGAAAATCATTCTCATGTTCTAAATGCAGACAATTGAAACGATGAAAGATGATATTTGATTATTTTTATTCAATGAACAAAGTGAACCTTTTCTGATCAGTTTGAGATATTTCGTATTAATTTCATTCTCAAATATTTTAAGGTGGTGCGCGAGGAAAAGTTTCTGAAGGAAGAACCGGAGCGGCTAGAAATGGCTCTGCGCAGATGCAAAAAATTGACTGGGACTCTTGTCACATTGAAAAGGTAATTTATCCATGTTTTTGTATAATTTTAAGGCATTGAATTAATTTTGGAGGTAAACTGTTAATAACTATCCTAATATTATTAGCATACTTATACGGAGAAATTAGTAGTAATATTGTAGTCTAAATGCAAACACCGGTTGCAGCAATAATCATTATTTTTTTCTTTGCTGACAACATTGTGAGATTAATCTAGTCCTAGGAGGAGGACAAGAGTGGATAAAAAGTTTTGGCCATTTTTGAGGGGACGACCTTAAGACGAATCTTTCAAAGCAAGAAGAAAATATTCTTTGGCGGATGAAGTGATATTGTTGGCTGTATACGTTTGAAGAATAGAAAATAGTTGGCCATTGAAGAGGCTCCAATTAAATAAACCTCCAGGTTGAAGGACTGTTAGAAGGCCGGGGGAGGGGAAGGAGAAGGGAAAGGAGAAGATGGGGAAGTACCTGGCTATTCAGATCTTGTTACTTTTCATCCAATATTTCAATTCTGAATAGCGGTCTTACACCTGTGCAATACTAAGAATATTATTCTAAGAATTCTGGAACATGCTGCAAATGTACCTTATACTGGGTTTTCCAACAAGAGGTATTATTTTGATATTCAATCGTAAAAGATCAATGGTTTCGTTGCTTGTGTGGCACATACCGTCGTCTTGTTGAAAGTAAACGTTATCCAGATCAATACCATCCAATTCCGGCCATAACAAATCATTAATCATCTCTCGATAGCGCAATCTATTCACCGTAACTGTTGCTACAGCCTCTTTTTCTAAAAAGTAAGGTCCAATGACCCTGCTGGACCATAAACCGCACCAAAAAGTCACACGTTGAGGATAAAGAGGCTTTTCAACAATAATTCTTAGGTTTTCCGAGCCCCAGAATCGACAATTTTGTTTGTTGACGAAGCCACCGATGTGGAAATGGGCCTCATCACTCAAGATCATTTGCATTTGATTCACTCAAGTGAATTTTAATAATTTCAATGCGTTGTTGAAGCGTGTATTGTTCCATTTTTATTAATGGTGTAGTTTCTACTTGTCAAACGTCAAAAAATGACAGCTTCAAAAGTAACATCTACCGAAATAGCAGGGTATTCAAAATAACACCTCTTATTGGAAAATCCTGTATTATGTTAAATGATAGTAATATACATACAGTGAATCTCTCTTAAGAAGTGACAATCTTTCCAAGGGACCGGAAAAAAAAAACTTCTTAAGCGGGATCCATTTTTTTCCAGCATTATTTGTTATTATCTAACAGACCAAAACGTAAATCGGGAGAAATAGAACTTTAAAGTTTTTTTTATCTCATAATTGCATTGACGAGAAGTAGCCGGTGAATGCTATTTGTGCATCAAGTAGGTCATCAATCGTTAGTTATGAGATAGAGCCTATATATACATATATTAATACTCAGTTTCTTTGTTTTTTTTTCGTGGGGCATTTAGGCAAAAAGCGACCGCTCTCCCCCTCAAGTCGATACGACTCGAGGTTCGTTTTGGCGTGCGAGAAAAAAGTTGCCTTTCATTTGTTTCGGGCTTCAGGCGAAAAGCGACCGAGACGCCTTCCCGTCCGTATAGAAGCCGAGGTTCAATTCGGTCTGTAAAAACCAAAAAAACGAGTCAGTAAAAGTTTGTATGGAAATGTTTACTATTATATTCGTTCGGTGCAAGATGTCGACAAAAATTTGAGGAGCCTCTGGCGGCGGAAACTGGAAGCGCTCGCGGCGCGCCATACGAAAGCGTTTATTTTCTCACTTTTCGGCGGCAGGGATGGTAACACTCCAATAGGTTGATTTGTCGCCGATTAATTGGCACAGCTTCAAATCGACGTTTCCCCGCAAGTGTTGCAACACGCACGGTTTCGAAACGGCCAAATTTTGGTGCATTTTCTCAATGTTTCGTTTTCATCGATCGCCACCGATCTGTAAAACTTTTTCTCCTTCACCGTTTATATTCTTATTCAATTTCGAACGCACCCCGAACGCGAAATGATTAAATTTTTTTTTCGTGCGGTGAAAAATGATCAGTAAGCTCCTTGGCTCTTTTTTTTCTCAAAATATTCATTTCTTTCTAAACAAAAATATATTTTAATACATTTGTGGTCACACATTCATTGCTTCATTCACATGCAAACATACATATTACATTTTTAAAAGTTTTTAAATTTTGCGTGTTAATTGAGCAATTCTTTTTCCAAAATAACAACTTTTGAAGAATGTCGGTGACAAAAAACCATACGATATGGGTATCAAATTACGCATCTCGACCTACACAACACGAATGGCTCGGTGAAAAAATGATCAGTAAGCTCCTTGGCTCTTTTTTTTCTCAAAATATTCATTTATTTCTAAACACACATATATTTTAATACATTTGTGGTCACACATTCATTGCTTCATTCACATGCAAACATACATATTACATTTTAAAAGTTTTTAAATTTTGCATGTTTTTGAGGTTAGGTTAGGTTAGAACATGGGAATAGGTATTAGAATTAAATCACAAACCAGTCTATACAAACCTAGCGTAGCCCACAAACTACTTGAAAACTGGGATATAACTCTAAAGGGGACGCGAGCAGGCGTTATTAAAGGGGCAATTTTTCGTTACATAAAATAGGTATTAGAATTAAATCACAAACCAGTCTAAACAAACCTAGCATAGCCCACATACTATTTGAAAACTGGGATGTAACTCTAAAGGGGACGCGAGCAGGCGTTATTAAAGGGGCAATTTTTTGTTACAGAAAATAACATGGAAAATAGGTATTTAGAATTAAATCACAAACCAGTCTATACAAACCTAGCGTAGCCCACATACTATTTGAAAACTGGGATGTAACTCTAAAGGGGACGCGAGCAGGCGTTATTAAAGGGGCAATTTTTTGTTACAGAAAATTACATGGAAAATAGGTATTAGAATTAAATCTCAAACCAGTCTATACAAACTAAGCGTAGCCCACAAACTACTTGAAAACTGGGATATAACTCTAAAGGAGACGCGAGCAGGCGTTTTTAAAGGGGCAATTTTTTGTTACTTAAAAATTTGTAGTCCCACACCCTCGCCTCATCTACATTCAAATACTACACCACGCACCACATTTTTACCCATTAGTTGCCTGCAACGGGCAAAAAGCTAGTTCATACTTATTATGTGGCACCCTTGAAATTATTTTACGCTAAAACGGCGCTATGCAAAGTTTCCAAATATTAATATTTTTATCATACGGCACAGGGATCGGTTCTGTCTCCGACTTTGTTTTTGTTGCACATCAATGACCTTTTGACATGTGCACCGATTCATTGTTACGCGGATGACAGTACAGTTCATGATAGCTTTTTGTTTGACAAGTCCCCAAAGGGCACACAAACTCCAACGGCTCGGAGGGCTTTGAAGCAGAGAATGGACGGTTATCTCGAGAGTATTTCCTCCTGGGGTAAAAATAATCTCGTCGAATTTAATGTTTCAAAGACCCAATCCTGTCTGATTACGTCTAAAAGGGATCCAAATGTTAATCTAGTCTCCTTCAACATTGATATGCTTGGTGTAACTATAAGTGACCAGCTCAGGTACGGGGGCTCCATCGAAGCCAGAGTAAAGTTGGCCTCTCAGAAGCTGGGCGTACTGTACAGGGTCCGCAGATACTTTAATAGTACACAACTGCTGACCCTGTACAAATCGCAAGTGCGCCCTACTGTCGAATTTGGCAGCCATCTCTGGTCCGGAGCCCCTAAATACCTGAAAAAAACCCTTGACTCTGTGCAAAAACGGGCGGTCCGTTTGATAGATTCCCCAATCTTAACAAGCGGACTGCAATCTTTAGAGCACAGGCGTCAGGTAGGTATGCTGTCTTTGTTCTATCGGTATTACAATGGAAGATGCTCTGAGGAACTAGCGTCATTTATCCCTTCGGCACCGGTGCGTAGTCGGGATACACGCCAAACGCGCGCCCAAAATTTGTACACGGTTGACATTTGTCACATGAGAACGGGTCGCTTCTACGATTCGTTCTTAAGTTCAACAGCTCGGCTGTGGAACGAGCTGCCGGCCTCTGTGTTTCCTCCCTCCTACAACATGGGACTCTTCAAGACCCATGTTCACTCCTTCCTCTCCACAAAAAGACCCTCCACACAGCATCCCCAAAGATGACATAGGCCCTGAGGGATATTATTTTCTTCAGGGCCTCCTGTGTGGAGTTAATATAAAAAAAAAAAAAAATATATATATATATATATATAACAATGGCCTAAAGAACAAAAATTATGGAGTATATATGCTTTTTATCCATTCTAGATTTTTTAAATTTATTTATTAAATTGAATATAATTACATTTAATACAATATAAGATATGGGTAGTCCCACAAAGCTGTGACAAACAGCTTGTCTGAAGGTTCTACCATTTAATGTTATAACATAATACACATTAGCTTAAGTTTAAATATTAATACCAAATATAATGTTTAGGATAGATAAATGTTTTGTTCATTTATTAACCACTTTTTTGTCAGTTTAGGGCAATGGGCAGGGTTCCTCATTATTTTTTATGTTAAAGTTTTCGTTAAATTTGTTATAAATCACAGGTATCAAATAGTCAAGTGTTCTGCTACCATACTTATTTGATATTAGTGGAATTTTTAGGCCTTTTTTTTCAGTAAATCTTGTTTTGTGACTATGCACCAATGACTTTTGGCACGCATTTTCTCCCGCATTATCCATAATTATAATAAACCAGAGAAACCCTTTAATTAAAAGTAGGCCCTCAGAGCCATACAGTAATTTTAAGTTGTTTCTTTGTTTGTAAATGCTAGGTTTAACAATTTTTTTAATTATAGCAGTTTGTAAATTTTGAATGTATTTAATATTAATATTACTCGAGTGTACCCAAGTTCGAATTCCATATCTAAGTATTGATTCGACCATAGTAAGTTTGATATATAAGTTTGAGAGTGCATCGAGGCAACACCAATTTTAATTTATAAAAATAACTCGCCAAACATCGGAGCTGGTTACAAATTTTGGTCACACTTTTGTCCCATTTAAAGTTATTGTCTGCGATTATGCCAAGGTAAGTATATTCGTTTGCAAAATCAATTTTTTCACAGCAGCAAATATTATTCATTTTTTTATGTATACCTACATTCAAAATTATGTGCAGTTATTTTAAGTAAGTTCCACATTTTCAAGCTCGGTTATCTTATATACATGCATTTAGTTTTTTTGACATTTATAATTAGTCCTACATCATCAGACCATTTAAGTAGCTTGTTAAAGTCTATTTGTAATTCTTGAATAGCTATTTCAGGGTTTTCATTAGAGACAACTAGTGCAGTATCATCAGCAAAAATGAATCTACGGGCTATTTTAAAAAGTTTAGACATGGCAATTACATATATAATGTAAAATTTTGGTCCTGAAATTGGCGCTTGTGGCACTCCTGATTTAATAAATCTAAAATTACTCATTACATTCAAAATCTTTACATACATTTTTCTATTTGTTAAATAGTTTTTGAAAAATGATAGGAGTTTACCACGGATTCCTATGATTTCGAGTACCTTGATTAATTGTGTATGACTGAGTGTATCGAAAGCTTTTGAGAAATCAATAAATAATACTAGTACATGTTTTTTAGAGTTAAGCTCTGAATTTATATAATTGGAAAATTTTTCGAGCAGTTTATTACAGCTTTTTTGTTTTTGGAAGCCATACTCACATTCATCAATAATGCCCAAATTATTTAAATATCTATCCAAATTTATAGATATATATTTTTCTAATATTTTTTCTAACTAACTAATTAACCATCACGCCGTTTCGCCGCAGGGGTAGGCAGAGAGGACGGACCGCCAAACAACTCGGTCTTGGCACACACTCCTTGCCTCATTCACATTCATACATACTCTTCTATTATTCTGACTCTTGACATGGCCCGACTCGAGTATCTGATTCACTTGATCGTGCCATGTCTTCCTCGGGCATCCCCGACTTCTGCTACCATTCGCATTTGCATCATATATCCTCCTTACACTCCTATCTTCGCTCATTCGCTCTACTTGCCCAAACCATCTAAGCGTCCCTTTCTTAATATTACTCATTACTTACATCAGCCTTGCACTCTTTGCGGATCTCCACATTCCTCACACGATCAAACATGGTTTTACCACACATACGCCTCAGGGATCTCATTTCAACAGCATTCAATCTACTTTCATCCTTTCTTTGCCAGTTACATGCCTCACTTCCATACATCAAGGTAGGTACCAGCACTCCGTTGTGGACTGCTAACTTCGCTTCTTTGGACAATTTTTTGTTAGCGCCAACGGCGTTGAGTCCTCCATTAACGGAATTACCTGCATTTACCCTTCTTTCAATATCTCTGTCAGCCTTCCCATCTCTCGTAAACATACTTCCTAAATACACAAACTCATCCACCTGCTCCAAGTATTCCTCATTCACAATTATATTGCACACTGTTTTCGTACTCTCTCTTTCAAACACCATTACTTTAGACTTACTTACATTCATCATTAACTCATTCTTCATGCATACTTCGTTCATCCTAGACACGAGAGACTGTAGATCTTCTATACTATTAGCAATCAGCACCGCATCATCAGCATACAACAGGCAACATACTTTCAAATTATTCAAATTCGCGCCCAATCCCACCTCTTTCAATTCTTTTTTTTTTTTTTTTTTTTTTTTATTTCCTTTATTTTTTCCCAATTTACATATTTCACAATACAAGTTTTTTAATAATATGAAAGGGAACCCACTAAGGCGCAGCCTGTGCGTGGGTAATATAATTTAATACATTAGATTTTTGTACCTAAAAATACATAACAGTAAAAATAAAATAAAAAACAGTAAGCATAATAAAGAAAAACGGTAGGCTTATAATAAAAGTTATTCTAAAAGATTGTGCAAGAGGAGCATATTAAAAATAAATCAAAGTAAAAATAAAGATTGTAAGATAATATATATGAATTAAAAGAACACAAAATAAAATAATAATAACTATACAGAAACAAAATAGAAAAAAGTAAAAATTAAATGAATAATGCTTCAACATTTGCATTGTACAGCCACAACTTTAATTCTTTTTGGTATTGCGCTAGTTTAGTTGTTACTTGAATTTTTTTTGGTAGTAGATTAAAAGTGCGAGGTCCAATAAAGCTACTGTGAGTTTGCATTAGTTTGGTATTGGTTTGTGGGGTATAAAATACATGATTTCTTCTAAAGTTTATTTTGGGTTCATATTTTTGAAATTTATTTTGGTTTTTCATGACGTATTTCAGGCTTTGAAGTAGAAATAGTTTACGGAGATTGAATAGTTGAGATTCCTTGTACAATTGATCAGTCGAAAATGTCCTCTTTTTATTATATATAACCTTGATAATATGATTTTGTACTATTTGTAGTGGTTTTATAAATGTATCTAGTGCGCCACCCCATCCTAATATACCGTACATAATTGAGGATTGCACTAGAGAAAAATAAATCATTTTCAATTTGTCAACATTGAGTACTTCCTTAAGTCTATAAAATATGTACGTCAGATATCTTAATTTAGAAACGGTGTTATTAATTTGTGGTTGCCAGTTTAAATTTGTGTCAATATATATACCCAAATATTTGATCTTTTCAATTTTTCCAATTTCAAAGCAAGAGGTGCATGTTACTTTATTACAGTTAGCATTATGTAGTCTAATTTTAAGGTTATTGGGAGGTTTGTTTTTACTGTTTTTATAAAAAGTTAGGTAAAATGTTTTACTATAGTTTAAGAAAAGTCTATTACAAGTAAGCCATGATAAGACATATGAAATACATTTTGTTGCATTTAAAAAAGTTTCAGGCCAGGATTTTCCATTTACTATTATTGCTGTATCATCAGCGTAAGATACAATTTTACCAGGGATTACAACATTGCATAAATCATTAATATATATTAGAAACAGAATTGGGCCAAGCACAGTCCCCTGTGGTACTCCATTTTTTATCACTGTTTCTTTGCTATAAAAGTTCCCAATTTTTGTTTTTTGTAATCTGTCTTTGAGATAGTGAGTGAGAATTTTTAGTGCATCTTTTTTGAAACCTATTTGATTAATTTTCTTTATGAGTAGATTGTGATTTACAGTATCAAACGCTTTTCTTAAGTCTAAAAATATAGCTAGACTTTTTTTATTTTGATCAACAGATGTGTATAAATTTTTTGTCAGATCGAATATTGCATCTTCAGTGCTTAATTTACTTCTGAAGCCATATTGATTTTCGGACAGAATATTGTTTTGTTCTAGGTATTTCATAACTCTATTTTTGATACATTTTTCAAATATTTTTGAAAGGTTTGAAACTAAGGAGATAGGTCTGTAATTGTCTAATATGTGCGTGTCACCCGATTTGTGAACTGGTAATATAGTGGAGATTTTAAATTGTTCTGGGAAATACCCTTCTTTTAGGGATATATTATAAATATGTTGCAAAGGAGTTAAAATATATTGTTTTATTTTTTTTAGTGTATTACCTGATAAATTATCAATTCCTGAAGAATTTGTTGGTTTTAGGCTGTCAATGTGTTTTTCAATTTCATTAGTTGTGATAGGTGTAAAATAATCTAATGAGTTAATTGAATTGTTTGTTGGTACCAAAAGCAGAGATGAGTCAACGGGCGCTGTATTAGCAATCTTACTGGATGATTCAAGTACTTGGTCTACGACATTTGTGAAGAAGTTGTTAAAGTTATTTGCAATGTCAGATTTGTCAGTTATAATATTGTTATTTATTTTAATCTCCTTAACCTCAGTTGATGCTATTCTTTTTTTATTCGTTATTTCGTTAATAATATTCCACGTTTTTTTGGTATCATTATTTGCATTATCAATTTGTTCACCATAGTATTTTTTTTTACAACTTCTTATTAACCTATTTAGTAAATTTCTATACAGTAAATATTTTGTTTTCATGAAGGACATTGTTCTGACATTGTTTTTTTGACAGGCTCTTTGATAATTTAGCATCTCTCTATATAGTTTATCTCTTTGTTTAATGGAGACTATTATTCCTACAGTTATCCAAGGTTTAATTTTTTTATATTTTCTCTTAGATATAACAATTTTATTTGTACTTTTTGAAATATATTCTTGGAGAGTTTTATAAAACGATTCTAATGCTGAATATGGGTTTGAAATTGATAGAATTTGATCCCAATTTTCCAAAAAAAGTAGATTATTTAATGTGAGGTAATTAATATTATTTTTTTCAACTGTTTCAGAATTTTCTTTTGAATTTGCAGTTAAGATGTTGTGTCCGTAAAATGTTGGGTAATGATCAGTAATGTTTGTTATTAGAGTTGAAGATGTTGTTTTAAAGTGTTTGTGTGATTTAACAAATATGTGATCTAGAGTCGTGGAGTTATTCAAATTTTCTCTAGTTGGTGAGTTTATGTAAGACTGATATCCAGCACACGACAAACAATCTAAGTACTCATTTATACAATTTGTTCTTTTGTTATTTTCATTTATATTTATATTGATATCACCGGTTAATATTGCGAAGTTGAAGTTATTTCTGTTAGTCATTTTTAAAAGCGAATTAAGTTCGTTATTGAAGAGAGTTTCATTTAGTGAAGGTGATCTATAGATAGCTATTAGCAAATAATTATAATTGTTATGGTTAAATGTTAATTTAATAGCATTTGCTGTTTTAAAATCTAAAATCTCGAAAGCAGTTTTCATGAGACAATTATTCATAAATACCGTGACTCCATCGTGTCCAGTATGTTTGCATTTAGATGAAATGGTTATATATCCTGGCAGGTTAAAGGGTATTACCTCTTTCATCTGTGTCTCTGTTAATATAATAATACTAGGAGAAAAATCTAGACTTTCGATTAGGACACAGAGTTCATCAAAGTGCTTTCTTAAACTCCGTATGTTCATATTTAGAACTGAAAAATTAACATTTTTAAAATGATTATTTAGTTCACTTGTGTTTTTACATATAAAGTTTTCATGCAAAAAATTTTCATCAGACATTTTGAACAATGATGAAGTATTTATACATGTATTATGGTCACTTGTTTGTTTATTCGGAGGGAATGTCTTCCGGCTGCCTTATGTGGATGATTGGGGCTAATTCATCTTTTCTCATCATTATGTTACCATTTTTTGCCCAGATAAACTTGTAGCCTAGTCTTGATGATTTCGCCAGAAATAGGAGGTGTTTATTATTTTGTGACAATTGTTCATTAATGTAAACAATGTTTTTATAATCTTCAGAAAAATTTATATTTTTTGGGTACAAAGTACCATATTTTCTTTTCTGGGTTATAATATTGTCCTTACTTTCTTTGTTTTGAAAAGAAACTACTATCCCTGGATTTTTACTTAATGGGTTTCTGTTTTTAATTCTATATGTGTTTGTTATTTTAGGTAATTCAGTTTCGCATTTTATTGTTTCCAATTATTGTGAACTATTTTAGGTAAGTTTTCATTCTCTTTGAAAGGAACACCTTGTATTTCAATATTATTTTGTTTTTGAAATTGTTCCATTTTGTTCAATTGCATTTTGATTTCCTTATTATCTGATTGTAATTGTTTAATTAAATTATCTTTGATTTTATTTTTTTCTTCGTATTCGTCAATTTTATTACAACAGAATTCCACAGACTTTTTAAGTTCTCTGAGTTCATTTTTCAGTTGTTCGTTAAAAGATTTCATTAACTGTTCTGATAAGTCCTCAAATTTTTTTTCCATAAATTTCATCATTTTGTTAGTGTGATAGTCTTCTTCCGAATCGCTAGATGGCGCCTTTTTTGTGGTTTTCTTTTGCCTGTTCATCTTAATGTGTTTTTTGGCGTATTGCACCTAGATGGCGTTGTAATTTATGTAGAAGGTTGGTGTACTAAAATCGACTTATTTTAAAATAAAAAAAGCCGTTAGGTTAGGGCAGGGAGCGAACTCTGTTCCCTTGGGACTGCGCTTGAAGCAAGTGACGTTTGCCGCTCTAAACCGCTTAGCCACCACCGATATAGCGGGACCTGCGATTATACTGTTATATTAGTGCTGTGAGTCTTAGAAATGTTAGGTATTCTGATTTTGAGTGGTTATTACAGGCAACAACACTGTACAAGCTCACTTCACAGATTTTAAAATCACTTAAAAATGTATATAACGATGCCGTTATTATTTAAATAAAGTAAAGAAGTTCACTACTGTTACACAGTTATGCGATTATCAATGTCTTTTTTATTAAATTCGATGTATAAACTATTAATTTTGAATATTATTTGCGGAGCGATTTTTGGCGTGCACACTGTGGGTATTAGGTACGTTTTTTTGATTATTATATTTTAATTCTTGCATACAATTATCCATGTATAGATTGAATAACCACGGTGACATTACGCAGCCTTGTTTAACACCTTTTGTGATATCAAACCACCCCGTAAAATCACCGTTCACCCTAACACATGCAACGCTTCCCTCATACAGAGACGCAATTGCCTGAGTCAGATTTGTATTCACTCCATACTTGGACAACACCTTCCATAGCTTTTTCCTGTCGACTCGGTCGTATGCTATAATATTTTTTCTAATGCGGGTAATAAGGAAATAGGCCTATAATTATTTATTACGGTGTGATCTCCATTTTAAAAAATGGGCCTTATGATGTTGCATTTTAGTTCAGCTGGAATGTGACTTGTGTCAATAATTCTGTTAATTAGGAGAGTAATTATAGGACCAAATAATTTAACATATTTTTTTAGATCATACATGCGAATTAGATCCACGCCCGGTGTCTTTGAATTTTTCATTCTTCCGATAACGCATTCAGTTTGTTCTGCATTAGCTCTTGGTAGGTACATTGAATGTTGCAAATGTTCTTGCTTCAACTCAGACGCTCGAACATTGCATTCGTGCAATAACTGACTTACACCCTCGTCAAAGAATTTTGCAAAGTTTTCTGCCACCACATCCGCAGTTTGGGAATTTAAGAAATATTTAGATATGACTTCATCACAATCGGATTTATTTTTCCTACCCAATACTTGATTTACTTCATTCCAGGTTTTTTTAATTTCCTTGAAACAATGTTTAAATTTGTTATAGTATATTTTTTTTGTGTTTAATATTTTTTTATTTAATTTATTTCTGTATTTCTTGAATTCGATTTCATATAATTTATTGTTAGGCGTGTTTTTCCATTTTCTCCATAATGTGTCACGTAGTTGTAATAAATAATAGATGAAATAAATAATGTAAATTATGGAGAATATACGCTTTTTATCGATTCTAGATGAAATAAGTAATCTAAATTTTCCACAAAACATCTAATTACAATGTAAGTAATTTTGATAAATGCTTCACAAAACATGTAATTGTTTTTACTTAAAACTGCTCTTAACACATGTGTGTGCTAGGCCACCGATAAGCAGGTGCTTCAGTAATGGTTTTGCTGTAATAATAAAGCACTTTCTGATTTTGGGTGAGTTTGACCGATATAATGTTTTGCAGACTGGCCAGTGTACAAGAACAGCGCCTGCCCTGTGATGGGCGCATGTCCCCCGACCTGGACGATCTGGAGCTCGAGGACCTGCACCCCCATGAAAACACTCACAACAAGGTAAGACACCTTAGCCAGCTTACCTTATTAGTTACCACCAAAGTAATTAATCAACTAATTTTAAATTATAAACTAGATTTATGGAACCGATTAGTATGTAATAAAAATTGCAGGTAACTGAGATTTTGCCAAATAAAATTGATGCTTCTGTTTAATTTTGAAAAGAAGTTACGTAAAATCATAATTTCTAATAAATAAAAAGATATAATTTGTGTATTGAACGATAAATTACTTATATATGTGTTAGATTATACAAAAAAACATTGTTTTAGGGTTACAATATTCGAATAGGAGGCATTTCACTAAACATATTGGTTTCATGTGAATGATCAATATGAAGTTATTTATTAATGCTTTATTTCACATTTTTTCTGAGTGCATCACTGCTTCAACACAGCAAAGTATTTCTGCAGTGGCAATGTGGTTTGGGGAAATGTGTGCAAAAATTTAGCACAGTTTAGTATTATAATAGAAATGACAGGTTACTGGAAGTATTATTATTTATGTGTAAAGCAGTTTATCAATTACATTACTTATACAAATTTTCCAATTGAAATCTCTAATAAAACCGAGGAGATCTCAGGAAAGATTCTTCAATAGTGATATTTTGAACCTCCATCTTTGATTATATACCTACCTTCTATGAACCAAGGTTATTGTTATGTAGATATCTTTCTTAGATCGAAAATTCGCATTTTTTCATTGTGGAAAACCTTTACAAAATTTATTTAATTATCACTCCTCTCCATTAATTTTTAGTTGTGCTTTTATGACATTAAAATAATTGATTTAAATATTTTAACAATATTCATAAATTATGTTGAAATATAACAATATTTATAATTATTATTTTAAATATTGACCCAATATATTAATGTCATGAAACCAATTGCATGTCGTTTCTTGTTATTCATTTAAATAAATATTTTTTGTTGCTGTTTTACATTGATTCTTCAGAATATGTAATTTTTTATTAATTTTATTATTAAATATTATTACCTGTTTATTTATTTTTTACTTAAATTTTATATTACGTAGGAAGTAAATATTTTTATAAATAGCACAGTTTAATAAAAATAGGAGAAAATTAAATATACTGTGGTATATTTAGGAAATCAGGCATCTTTGGCACTTACGAAAAAATTCACGTAAACACACCACCATATCAGCACCTTAATGTTTTCATTATTACAAAAATGTTCAATATTGAAATACCTTACAAAAATTATTTAATGAATATTTTTTTACTAACATATTTAAAATAAACATTTCAAAAATGTGTCATACAATCTAAAATGCATGGTTAATCCACTCACAAGTACACTAAGGGCCAGTTGTTCCACAGAACAAATAATAAAAATTAAAAGTTCATATTCAAGTTCTGTGAAAGTTCTATTCAAATTCTGTGAAACAACTGGCCCATAATGGAATAGTAAAAGAACTTGAGTAAAACTTTCACAGAACTCGAATATTTATTAGCTTTGAAATTTCGATGAATAATTCTCAAAGTTCTGTGAAATAACTGACCCTATGCAATCTTAACCACGCCATTTGAAGGGAATGGTAGTTTCTCTGAATTCAAATAATAAAATAGTAACATTCACAGCATGGTACTTAATTTCCTAGTTATTTCACACTAAAGTAGTTAGAAAGCTTTTAAGATCCTACAACAAAACTAGCCCACTAAATTAGAGCCACTCACTCGCCCAGAAGTTACCCCAGTCCAGTCTCAAGAACTCATCCAAGGAAAAGTTGAACTAAGGGAGTCTTTATTTTATAGGCTTTTATATTATTTCCTTCATTTTTACTTTTCCTTATACCACCTTATTTTAAAACCAATTATATTTATTTCTGAATGATTCTACATATACAAATGTGTAGCATAATATTTTAAAACCCCTTAAACCCTGGCACTCTATTTATTGTACAATTAAAATGAACAAAATGCCAATTTTCGCTATGTACTATCCTTTTTTCTGGATTTTTTCATAGAATCCAGTCTACTAGGATTTTAAAATTTTATATTTAAAATATAAATTTAACTGAAAATGTATGTTTTTATTATTAGGTCCAGAGATTGTTTTACACTGAGTATCACATATTTACTTTGAAATATAAAAATGACTATGTTATGTAACATTGGCTAGGAACGAGCTATTATAAAAATATTCTTCTTCATTTTTCTAAGTACTTTTTTCATCATTTCTATTTATTCTCATTACATATTTGAGATAATATACCTCTGATACAGATCAAAATTAAATCATGTTCATGACAGGAACACAGAGATTTTTAAAAAGTCAGAAGAAATTTCATTTTAAAATGTATTGAAATAAAACAGACAGTACAACGTAGGTTAGTTTATATATAAATGTAAGTTTTAAAGATTAGGGATATTTTTAGGCCGCAGTCGCATGGCGTAACTTTGCACTTGTGGTGAGCTGAGAATGCTGATGGTTCAATTGCTGCCTCACCACTTACGCTTGCACTATTAATACTTAAAAGGATTCACCACTACTTTCACCTATTGGCATTAAGTTCGATTACTGTTTTATAGCATCTTGCTGATACTGATAAGCTGTTTCCTCCAATTCAGTAACAATTGAATTTGACATATTTTGTTCCTAACATGTAGAACAAGGTTTGTATACTCAGTACTCAGTGCTCACTCCAGTGCCTGAGAGCCCGGTGTTTGGGTGGAATGACCAAGCCGAGTGACCGATGTTCCCCGAGGCAAGATCCGCAGCTCGCCTTCTTGGCTCCCACCAAGAGCTACTTTATGCCATGTGATTGCGACTCATTCATTCAGAATTCTTGACTTGTGTGTTTGATGGATTCTGTTATCATGAAGAATATTTTTTAAACATTCCGTTTTTGTTTTTTTGTTTCCTGTTTCCATTTGTCACCAGTATGGCTGGAAGTGGAGTGCCAATTTCAAGGAAGCCATTTCGGTTCATGAGTATATAAAATCTATATAATAATATTAAATATTTCTATTCTTTTCATATAAACTTTTATTCATATCTATCACATTTTCATTTTTAAAGAACACCTTATAAAGCATATTATAAATATATTTGGTATGAAAAATGTTTTTTTTTCTCTATTCTGGGACAGCTGTTGTCCAAAGGGTGCCTTTTTGAAAGTAGTGCTCTTTTTACATATCTATTCAATTATTCTTGATAATCCTTTTCTTGCTTTTTCAAACTCATCATCTTCTTTCAAATTTTAATCCTTATTTTTATAACTTTATTTCTGTATTTATATTTTATAAAAATTGATATACAAATTTTTTAAAGCTTTCAAAAGACAATGGTCAAAATAAATGTGTAAAAAAATTGAGTGTATAAAAAAAAATAAACAAAAAAGTTTTCCTTTTTTTAAAATCAATCTATAATATTTAAAAAAAAACATTGAATGACCTTTACATTAAATAATTTCTGTTGAAGGGCATCTTTCGGTCACAACGCCAAAATATATTTTGTAAATGATCTTTATTTGTTTATAAGTGTGTACTTCTTTACCTCTTTTTTTCAAATTGGCTGTTCCTTTCGTCCTGCACAATTGCAATACTCATTTTATAGCTGTTCAGCTAATTGAAAGATGGACTTTGCTGACATTGATCAATCCCAGATATCCTAACACTCATTTTCACATCAGATGGATTTTACAATGCTGAATAATTATAGGTAAACTGGTATAGTACATAAAATTACATAACCCATATGATTGGTGGAACAAACACTTTGCAAGTCGAGGTAATTTCTTTGGCAGGGGAGAATAGTATGAAATAATGAGTGTACACCTACAAACAGAACAAGCACGGTATGATATATTCACGTCCAGTACTTTTATCAACACCCAATTTACAAAGAACATTCATTTTAGAAAATATGATTATATTAATTTTTTTTGTTTCCTTCTCTATTGGTATGGAAATCGATTAGAACCAATTGGGCTTTTAATAAATTAAACCTGCATTTATTAATTTAATTCTACATAGTGCACTATTAGAAAACCCATTAAAAATAATACAATTTGTTACTCTTATTTAGCTATACTGTAACCATTAAAGCTTTTAATTTAATCCTGAGTATTGAATATTTGTTGTTAAACCAGTCTTTTCTACGTTTACTTGAATGTACAATTTTATTTTACAATCTCTCTTTCAATTAGAACCTCTTATGAACGTTAAGACAGCTATAAAATAAAAATATTGCACAAATTTGGCTAAAAAGTATCCACTCAAAATTTACCCCTCGTGCTCCACTGACGGTAATTGGCAAATCCTAAATTATTATACACATCCGACATTTTCAACACTAATTGTTAGTGGTATGTTATATTATTATGTTTTTAAACATGATATTGACTCACACAAGAAAACAAAAAATCTCATCTTATTTGACTAAAATTGATATTTGTGAGAATGTTATCTGCCTTTACTTTAGTCATTATAACTTACCGCAGTTCCTGTAAGATGATGTTATGTGCCGTCAAAATCATTTTTAAGTGTATGAAAAACCTTTAGTGGACAGATACGATAATCAGCATTCTTCATATTTATTTTTGTTAACCGTTTCTCCTGCTTCAGTGCCATTAATTTATTAAAAAAAATCACAAGTTAACTGTTGTAACATTTGGTGATATGCATTGGTAAAAACTCATATCGTGTTCTACCATTAAAGGTTTTTAACTTTCTGACTCATGTTTAAGAGCTTTTGATATTTATTATAGGCATGATATGTATAACACATGGCATGATATGTATAACACATGGCATGGTATGTAATCTATGTAATTCCAGTTAATCTTTTATGTATAAAGCAGTGCTCGGCAACCTTTTTTGACCCACGATATAAATTAATCTAAAAAATATGAACATTTGATATTGTTTAATATACACATAATATATTAAACAATATCACTTTTTTCTACAATTGGGAATATTTCTCAAAAATAATCTACATCTGTCTCAACAAGGGAACCTCCCAATGACAAAGGCATAGCAAAACTATTTTAATATTAAAATAAAAACTTTGGTGTTCACACTGAAAAAAACCATTCTCAAATTTTTACTTCAGTTATTCAATTTCAAAATAGTTGTATTTGCAAAAGCACTTTCGAACCCACAGTGAAAAAAATTAACCCAGTATTCGTACTACGAGTGCATATTTGTGTAGGTACACAAAAGTCTTACTTATCATCAATAAACTAGGGTCACATTTGAAAAAAACATCCTAACTTTCCGAATGCAAACTATTTGTGTTAATTGCTATACAGTATTATGATTCTAGCATTATTTGGGCTCAGAACTTGTTCTGTAGTTTTGAGCAGTGGTGTTTTTTAAGACTTTTCTTCCTTCACGGTGCGATGCTGCGGCACACTTAGCATCGGCCCATGACAAACCAATGTGCCGAGGCACACCGGTTGCGGAGCACTTTTATAAAGCAATGGCTTTAATAACAATTATTATGTTTAGGTAGAATCAAGTTATGGATATTATTTAATACATTGTTATTTAACTAATATTCTTTGTGTCTGTAGTTTTGTATATTTAGTTTCATTTTAAATTACCTTTTAAAATTTATTTTATCTTTTTTGATTTAATTTAATCCCATATGTCCATTTTTTATTGAATTATATTACATTGAAATAGTTAACAAGACGATTCATTCACCTACCTTCTTCATTAAACTCAAGATTTTAATGTTATGTTCCCCGAATAAACAAATTAAATTTAAAAACATGGACTATTTGATTTTAATGTTGATATTTTCAGTCTTAATATGACCATTAAAATCTTATTTACGCTTCCTAGTTCACACATAATATGAGCCAATAAAATAATATTCAGCACAAAAACCAAATGAGAATAAATATTAACAAAGAAATCTAACATCACATTTGCTACAACTCAATCCACAGTTGGAATGACATGCGCTTTAGTTCCCCCGAGCCCTCGTAGCGCCTTTAGTTTGTTTTGGTGTTTCTTTCATTCTAACCCACTGCATGCATGTTTTTCTTTTTCTTTTGCATTTTGTTGTTTCAGTAAGCCCCTAACAACAGCTGCTGGCGAATCTCCGTACAAGAGTGGACGTAGCCACCAACTTGAGCTTTCCCTTTGCTAACTCTTCCCTTTCCACTTCCCACAAACTCCTCCCCCGCACAACAGACTTAACACTTTCATATACGTCAAAATTTCATTGTGAAGCTATAATAAAATTTTATTGTCGGTTTGTGACTCATTAGTACCTTTAAAACTATCATTTTTTGGTATTTACAAAGAATCTACCTTTGAATGCGTTTAACATTATTTGTCAAGTCAATCTGCCACATACATTCCATATGGTTTCTAGATGCTCAACATGGTATCCTTAATTTTAAAAACAATGGTAGCTACCTATTAGGCCTTTAAATATACATTGTTGTGCCTTTACATGTTGCCAAAAGCTTTAGGGTTATTTTTTTGTAATACTAGAGCACAATGCTATTTTTGCAGAATTATTATAATAAAACCTAATCTTAAGAGAATGAAGTTGGTTAATTATTGCCAGAGCTCAATGTTTGATTGAACCCTAATCTCGGCATCTCGCATTTATGAAAATCATATTTGTTTATCAGCCATATTTTATACATTTAAGTATTGTAAGTTTATAGTTTAAACTCTGACACCAAGAGAAACGTTTTCTAAATTGAATTAATGAAGACAATATAATACGTATCCTGCCTACCCTTCCTTCACACCGTATTTCACTGAAATATTAAGTTCATCTTTAAATTTCAGCCTGGAATAAAATGAGGTAACTTTTTTTCAAATAATTTCACTTATTCCTTGACTTCATCCATACTTAAAATCATCCCATCAACATAACATCAAAGTCATTGTAACATTTACACGAGCATTAAAAGGTTTATTGAAAGGTTTTAAACATTAAACATTATTGAAAGGTTTTAAACATTACAAATATTCCTTTAAAATAATGAAAGTAGTGCATCTAACTTCATTCTTAAAATAAGAGATTTGATTGAATATACAATATTATTAACTTTTCACCGAACATTATGTTTATCTTCATTATTTATGCTTATCGATTGATCGCAGCTGTTTTTTATGATTACATGTGCCGAGCAAAGATATAATTAACTATGTTTGATCCACAATCATAACTATCCCTGTAGATATTGGCAAATTATAGTAGAATTGGGTTATTTACTTCATTTTGAATTCGAGCGCTTTGTTAATTATATTTTAATGCCTTTTTGTTTTAATCTTGATAACATTGAAGCTTCAAAGCCTTTGGCTTTAAATACATAGCATACTGTTATAATCTTGGTACATACTTTTATTTGGTTGTTCAGATACTGATAAGTATAAGTTAGTACACAACATAATAATATAACACTTGTACAACACAACACTGATACAAAGCACTAAGAGTAGGTACTGACAAATATATTATACGAGTAGAATACTAACTGCCATTGTTCATCCCCTTGTGTTATCCTCTGTGTTAGTTTCTTTGGAGTTGGCCCTTCCCTTGGTGTTTCCTTTTTAAATTGATGTGATCTTCAATCTCAATAGTGCTCGACACTTAATGAATCCTTTGTCAATCTCTTCCTAGAAATTGATCATTTTGTAGGATATTATGTATCTAAATGTTTTTTGGAAATACCGTGCTGGCTGTACGCGAGAACCTAGGTACATATATCACAATAATGTTTTCTTTTCTAGATTGATTTTATATTGAAGCTGTGATGATTTGCTTATTTTTCCTCTGAATGCGTATGACAAATTATTAGGTATTTAATATATGTGTAACCCTTCCTTAAAATATGATATGTAACTGTGACGGAATGTTGACATGATCTATGTATAATATAATATACCTGGAGGCTGGCTGTAGGCACTACATGATGGTTGTTCCAGGGGAGCGGTATGCGCGGGGTGGGGGAGCCAGGAGAAGTCACCCCAGAGTCCGCCGAGCGCTCGGAGAACGCACTCGACGCTCTGCTAGACGAACTGCAGACCTTCGCACGGCCGCCAGAGGGAGACGGCGAGGCCAGTGAGGGCGAGGGCGAGACGGTGCTACTGCGGCGGCTTCGGGGGCCCACATCACCGGAGCCCTCGCCTGCGCCAGGCCCACGCGCCGCGGCGGCTGCTAAGCCTCCGGTGCCTGAGCGCAACCCCGAACTGCTGCAGCTGGCCGCTCGGCGCGCGCCCCCACCGCCGCCCCCGCGCACTTCTTCGCGCTCGCCGCTGGCCTCACCGGCCGCTGTCTACCCTGTGTCCCCCTCCAACTCCAGCTCCTGCGACTCGGTGGACTCACAGGAGGGTGCCTCCCGCGCGCGCGCCGCTGTACCCCGCCACGACCTATTGGAACTCCGGCACCAGGAGCTACTCAAGAAGCAGAAGGCGCTGCAAGAACAGTATGCGCGCCTGCAGCAGATACAGCGCGGCGGCAACTCTCTGACGGTGGTGCCCCCGCCGGATTTGAAGAAGACAGGCAGTGAGAGTAACCTGGTGAGCCGCATGGGCCTCAGCATGAGCCCCGCACAGCCCATGTCTGGCAGCCTCACACACTTGGCCTCACCGCGCCCCATGGAGGCCGAAGCTATCGACGGAGATTTGCCGCCCCTTGGGTCAACTACCAGTAAGATCTATGAGACTGATATCCTGTGACCCCCTTCTGACTCTGATCGTCACTCCGTAGCCTTTGATGCCTCCGATGCACAACTTATATTTTAAACATAAATATAATGTTAAATTGTGTAAACGTTATAATACTGGAACAATTTACTGAATCAAACACTTTAAAAAGCGCTTTAGATTAGTTATAAACATTAGACCCTGTATTATTAAATAAATATGACTTATTTATTGATTTACTTATGTGGAGTTATTGATTAACTTATCACTTATTAACCACAATAATACTGTTGAATATTTAAAAAGACTACAATGTATTCCATTGCTACCACAGAATCAAAGTCAAACTATTAGATGGTTAACAAAAAAAAATACTGGTTTATTTACTTTGTGGATTATTAAAACTGAATAATATTATTAAATAGCCAATTCCAATTATTTTATTTTTGGTTTTTGCTCTATGATTCAGAGTTAGAAATATGTATTATCGTTTTCACCCATCCTTACTATAGATAATAAAAGTTTATTAATATCTGATTTTTTTAATGACTTGCTCGTATTACAACGATTATAAAAATTCACATTATTTTATTGAAACACAATATTTCCTTTAATATCTATTTAATTATAAATGCAAGTATGTAATTTAAAGTTAGGCGATAATAATAATACATAGTTACTATTATTTAAGATGTTTTGACTCTGTGCAGAAGAACAGTTGTATTTCTACAGTGAAAAGCGTGAAAAGGTTTTACTTATTCATTGAACTCAATAATTGCTTGCAATTTGAGATTCTTTGAGATGTGAAAAAAGAAAAGTTAGTCTTTAATTAATTAATTATTGTAGGTGTGCTGGGCCTAATGTAAGGTGATTTAAGTCGCGACCGGTACAGTGGATTTGTATATTATGAGCATTCTGCAAAGCAGAATATTATTCTAGAATTTAATTTACTATACATTATATAATATCGACGCGCCGTATGAAAAGGGTTCATAATTTGACAGGAATCAGTGACAGTTTTGTCTTGAAACTATCTAACTATCTTTAAAAGATCTTCGATATTTTCTCCCACAGACAGACAACATTATTTAAGGTATGTCAATATTATAATATAAGGTACATATTTTCTTATTTTGGGTTATAATATTAGATAAGGGTTCAATGCATAAAACACCATTGACATGGTTCCTACCTACTAACATGTATGATAAGTTGATTTAATATGTTTTGGTAGGAAGGTTCCAAGAATCCATTTTGTGTAAAACTTGCTACACAATTATTTAAGCAGAATAATAAAATCTTATGATGTATTAAACAATAGTTGAAATGACTGTACATTATTAACAAATGAGTTTTCAAATGATTAGGTAATAATGATGCTTTACTTTGTGTTTCAAGATGCATTCATTATTTACCATTCGTCGTAAGGAAATCAATTATTTTCCTATTACATGGTAAATCATAGTAGTATATATGTACTTACATTTAGAAATCATCAAACAAGTCATATTAAACATTGCATTGAAACATAAATTCTGAAATAATTTGGAAATCCACAAAAATATTCAAAAATGCAACACTCGCTAACAATGTTTTAGAATATGTACACTGCACCATATTTTTTTATTAAAGTACACAATTGGAATATTTTTCACAATATATTTGGTTTCACAAAACATTCTTGAAATTTTGTAAACTTGTATTAAATGTATCATTTAAAATAGTAATTTTTATAACAAGTGAAGATTGGCCATCAAGTGTTGAATTGAAATGTTATTACATATTGCAAAAACATAAAACTTTGCCCTCTAGTATATTTTATACAATTATAATATATTGTTTTGTTAATTTTTTGATTTGCGTAGGCCTATTAATTATGAACGGATGTGATTGATTTGAATATTTTTGAAGGGATATTCAATTATGCACGTACTATCATGAAGATGGATTTTAAATCATTCAAGAGATGCTGTTTTCAAATAAATATCTTTTGCACTTTGATTTTTTAGTTCTTTCGCACATAGTGTTATTAATCAATTGTGCTTAATGTAAGTACTTAGTATTAAAACGTATATTACTATTAAAATTAATTGATTGTCTTGCCGGAGTAAAATGGAACATTAGAAACAGTTGCGAAAAGCTATTATAAATGACTTTCGCGATTGGTTTCAATGCTCACCACATTTATTTTGAATGAAGACTAATGTTGCCAAACTAAAAATAATTAAAACATTTGGAAACGAAAATGAATCATTTTAATGTAATGTAATCACTTAAATTAAGATACGAAATTTATTTAACTCAACTTTTTGCATTTTTCTTGGAAGTATATTTTTTGTTGAAATTAAATTGAATATGGAGCTTCTCTCAATTAAATATTAACCAAGTTTATTCATTGAAAATTGTAAAGATAGGCTCAGTTTGTTTTTACATATTCACTGGGGTAACGGGATATCAAGTTCATTAATTTAGAGACCTGGCAATTACTGCCTCCAGTTCTGAATCATCCTCCATGGAATTATATAATTTACATATTAAAATGTGTGGAATTCACAACCCTCGATTCTAAAAGAGGCTTGTCAGTTCTGGATTTAGGTTTCAATAAGTGTATTCCATTTTTGTTATTATTGATTCAGTTTTCAGAAACCAAAGCTTCACCACAATTAATTAACCCTTAACTGGTGAATTAGAAATGAAAGCTATATGAGAGAAAATAAGGGATATTCCTAGTAATTAATGAAAAGCCATGTTTTCATTGTTCAGGGGTCTAGCACAGTGAAATCGATAACTTTACTATATCGGATCGGTATCTAACCATGATATTGTGCCGATTTTCGGAGCACGGTCACACTGTCGATATCCAGACAGATGTTGATAATGGAATAAATAAGAATTCGGTAAATGCTGGCAACACTTGCGCATCTCTCTATGAATTGACATTCCTGAACGTCAGACGGCTAAGTAAAAATCTAAAATACTAATAAATTGACAACGCCGAATTTAAATATTAACATCAATATTTGTTGGCAGTTCGCATGTACTTTTTAACCCTAAAAAGGGAGTTGATTAGTTCATGGGGTCATTTGTCATAGCTAACAACTTTTGTTTCTCCAAGTTGGAAAGAATCAAGATTGGGTCTTAGATAAATTAATTAAGTCTATGAATCGTGTATACGATTTCTTGCAGTTCTGAGAGCTTATTAAGTTCACCACCATTAATAAAATATTAAAATCTAAATATATAAAATCCAGTTATTTTGCATAAAGAACTATATTATCTTAACAGTTGTGCATACTGACAGCTTATCTGACACCTTGGAGGTTGAGTTAAAAGCAGCGACTTTTGTCTACCGACTGTCAGAATCATATCTGACAGAGTTTGCAAATATCGCTAATTAACCATGTATGATAGATTTCATCAATATCATATTACATTGACATAGGCTTTTATCAATCGTCTGTGCTAGACCTCCAGGAAGAACAAAATTTCCATACAACAAAAAAAACTTGGAAATGGGAGCGTATTTTTTTTCTGAAATATAATATAACAAGTGTTCGCTTACAATCTTTATACATAAAACAAATATGTATTTCTAATTCAATGAATTCAGCACCGAGCACAAAACTTTTTCTGTAGGAATTTGTGTATCCTTAATATAGAAAAGTTTTCTTGAGTAGATACCATATAATATTATGAATATTGATGTTTACTGTATCGATGTTGAATAACATTAAAAAAAAAACAAAAAAATAAATTTCATTATCTAAATGTTCTCACTTAAATTTATCAGCTAAGGGTTGATTTTAATATTATAAACTCATGAATTATCTACGTCAATATAATGTAACCAAAATTGTAATGAAAATATCAAATACCGTTTAAATAAAAATAAAAATGCAAACAACTTCGTATCAATACCATTATCGGGTATAAAAAAAAATATGCTGCTTTATTTCACAGTATCTTAGAATGGGTTGTTTCACGGAATTTCAAAGCTGATTTTCAAGTTCTTTTATTAAATCTTTATTGGCCAGGAGCTTCACAAAACTGAAATAATAACAGAACTTGAAAATCAACTTTGAAATTTTGATGAATTTTTCAAATTCTGTGAAACGATCCGTCTTAAAATTCAAGAAAATACTTGAAAATTTTATAAAACAATCAATTTTGAATAAGCTTTATAATTTAAAGAATGTTGAGATTTTTAAATAGTTGGTGCACTTTGTGATGCAATTTGTAACTAAGGGGAGGGGGGACACCAGATGATGTCTTATTTATGAAATTGAAGGAATTTAAACATTAATAAGAATTTAAAGTTAGCATTTCTTTTAAAAAACCAAAGTTTCTCACAACAAAATACATTATAATATTATGTATTTGGTTTTCTATGTTCCCAAATTCTAATTGGATTAATTAGATTTTTAAAATAACTTCTATAATCTATATCAAAACATTAAATTTATTCTCAAAATGAAAGTTCAGGGATTGGAAATGCTTAAAATATAATATATAGGCGTTTGATTTGATTTTAAAATGCAAGGAATAGTACCAATCGGGGAGGTCCACTGGTTAGACCAGAAACTTACGATCCGAGATGGACAAGAAATAATATGTACGAGTAATTAACGTCACCGAACGTTGCGAATGCTCCAACTGAGTTCAGAATATAGTCAGAGTGCCGATCCCTGATGTAGTTTAACTGAAACACATGAAAATGCTGAAAACCCAAACTGGGGTTTATCATTTTCACCCACCTCTGAAATCTGATAAATTATTTTTGTAAGCAGCATATTTCTTTCAATATGGTATTAATATTATCATTGCAATTATAATTGTCTATATAAATAATCAAAATATCTTAATGGATAATAAACATGCAAAGAATATAACAGGTCTTTTTTTTAAACACTAACCTATCCCAAATCTTTATAAACTAATCCAATAATATGATGAAGATCATGTGAAAAAAAACGACGAATACATGTGTGGGTATACTGGTGAATACTAGTATGAATCAATACATTCGCGAAGATGCGACATGTGAGAAAGCGCCGCAGGTGAATATTTTTCAACGTGCAAGGTCAGTGATATATGTATTTATGTTTTTGTTTTTTGTCATTCGGGAAGCCAATTTCCAAAAAGATACTTTATTACAAAATCTTTTAGTACATCTTAAAACCGAAACGGAGTGGTATATGAATTATTACATCCAAGAAAACAAGTGAGATAGATCTCACCACAGCGCAGAATTATAAGATATATAAAAAAGTAAGTAAAGTAAAGCATGTCTATCGCCCAAATAATAAATATAAACTCGCCCTCACAGAGCAGTTATAACTCCTGATCGTCCACTGGTGGGCGATATCGCCCACGCTGGGAATCACTGATCTAGACAAAGCAAAATTATTGTCCTAATCGCATCAGAGATAAACTGAAAGAAGTATATTATGGGCGTCCAAAGTAAGCTCAGTTTTTCCCATACTTCTAATGAAATTTACCAAACATCGAAAGATTTTCTCGGGTAGCTTATCGATTTCATTGGTTGTCTGGGGCCTATGATTTCAATTTATTATGTTAATTCAGTTTGGTGATTTTCTCTTCCAGTGGGTTTCAAGTACCGTAGGATGAGGCGACTCCGTATGGAGCGAGTGACTCCGGACATATGCATTGTGCATGACATTCATGTGTCACGTGCTCTTGAGGAAAAAAGGCTTCTTGAGTTCGCTTAAAAAATCACTTTTATCGAGGTTTTAAAAGTGTGGTGAATAAACAATTTTGAAGAACATTATTATTATTTATCAATAAGATTTCTTATATGAAATTAATGTATAATTATTTTAGAACACTTTTAAATAAAGTTAGCATATCTACAATTTTATTTTATTTAGGAAACAAACAGTCATTTATATATTTGGCATAAACAGCAATTATTTACAATATTATACCAGTACTGTTCCATTAATTCTAGTCGTTGATTCAATATTTGCACCCATATAATATATTTATAAATGACAAAAAAATATAAAGAATAAACATTATCAGGAATTACAAAATGTTATAAAAATAATTAAAGACAGTTAGTTGTAATACAGTTTAGTTTTCGCATGATTATAATAAAAAAACAATAAAATAAACTAAGAAAATAGGATTATTTCACAATTT
This sequence comes from Hesperophylax magnus, assembly GCA_026573805.1. Classification (NCBI taxonomy): domain Eukaryota; kingdom Metazoa; phylum Arthropoda; class Insecta; order Trichoptera; family Limnephilidae; genus Hesperophylax; species Hesperophylax magnus. Next base: position 3,787,718 of record JAIUSX010000071.1, read on the forward strand.
TTTTTTTTTAAATAAATTTAATATAAATCAAATTTAATAATGTTATAATAATTATTAAGTTCTGCAAGTATTTCTGTTATTTTTACAGTTTTTAATGTGACAGCTGTTTCGGCTTTTGAGGCCATTATCAAACTGTGGATATGTCCACATGGCGACGGCTTATTTATATGATTTTATTTATCCCCACCCATTTAAATTTCTATAATGTTCAAAAATGATTCATTAATAATTGGAATAACCAAAATATTTGGAAATGCAGCAGTGTTTATACACCTGTTAGAATTAATGACCTAAGGGTTTTCTTAATTGTTGGTACGTGGGTGATTATGTTAAGGAATTATATTTTTTTTGGGTTTTTTGAAAATATTAAGGAGGGGAGAATTGATCATTTTTGTTTGATTATTAATTAGGGTTATGTTTGGATCATTAGTTCTTTTATTTATCTCTAATTGTTCTAGTAAATTTAGTCTAAAACCCTTCCTTTCTATGTGTAAAGGTTTAGGCTCGTTGTTGTCAAGCGGGACGTGGTTTTTCTCCAAGAGGTGAGCTGCGAATTTTGAATCAATTTTAATTAAATGGAGTTCTACAAATTAAACACCAAAACAATAAATAAATAAATAAAAAAATTATCAGTTTAGTAAGTTGCATTTTATATGTTTTCAAGTTACAGTTGAAAATGTCTACATCTCGTAATGCATTATGAGTTTTACAGATACGTTTTACATGGTGTTCTAAATAAGTCGTTCGATCTGGTGTTGTGTTCAGGGCAACGAAATGCAATTTTTTTCTAGCAGATATGATGAATCAACAAGACTGTTCACGATTTTGTATAAGAATAGGGCATCTGAAATTTTTCTAAGTTTATATAAAGCGGTAGGGTCAAACCGATGATCGCTAAAGCGATACGATAGGTGTTTAATAAATTTGAATTGGATAGTTTCAATACGATCAATGTATGTTTGATATTGAGAATTCCAAATGACTGAGGCAAACTCGAGTTGTGACCTTACATATGACATATACAGCAGAATTAGTGTGTTTGCTATAGTGAAAGGCTTTGTAATGCGTATATAATAAATCCCAATTGTTTGTAAGCTTTTTATGAAATATGTTCAATATGGTCCATAAATAACATTTTAGAATCTAGCAGTACTCCAAGATCTCTGATTGATTCTACTCGTTGGAGGGGTACATGGTTTAATTTGTAAGTATAATTAATCGGCTGCTTTGAATAAGGTAATGTTTTTATTACTAATTTTAAAATTAAACGTATTTTGTAGGGTAACATGGGACTGCCCACAAAAGTGTATAAAGAAGATTGGAGGAAGGTCTTATCGATGATATTCTCCAGAAAATTAAGGAAAGGCTGTGTAAGAAAATACCCACTAGAGGTGCGAGTGAGAAATATACCATACCTCAAAAATTTACAATATAAGATCGACTTTTAAATAGAGGTGTAAAAAAATTTCAAATTTATTAAATTAAATTTATAATATTTTATTTATATATATTTACTTTCTGCTAGTTTACCAGAAACATTAAAAAAAAATCGTGAAAAAATGTCTGGAGTCGCCTCATTCTACGGTACCAAACAGAAATCCAATTTACCGAACTTACCAGACCCCTGTGGCGAGTGTAAGTGTACCTTATTGGCCACAACAGTATTCTTTCATTCCACGCTTCTGGGGATTAGCTGTTCAGTGCAATCAGTTAAATTATAAAAATTAATAAACATGTATAATTGTTTCAAATTGAGATGTATTTTTTGCAGAATTGTGGTAATGAATAATAGTGCAGGTATATATTTGCACCAAAGTGGGCGGATCAAGCGGGGAGGAAGGCAATTAGTTTCCTGCGTTTCCTCCAAAATCGCACAATAACAAACAATAATGCAGGTAATTAACTCATTTATTTGGTGGCCATACAGCGCCAAGCACGATATATTTGAGTGAGACACGCGAATATGCATTCACGTTTCAAAGTGATATTGATGAGCAAACATGTTTATTTAGATTTTTATTCTTTTCAATGCAGTCGTTCTCAAATTGCCGGCTAGTGATTATTTGAAAAAGGGAAAATTATTATAATAGATTTTGTTACTGCTTCGGAATACGACAGACAAAAAAACATCCAAGCACTACCATAACAATTCATTATTGTTCATCCTGTCCGGACGCATTAGACAAAATGTGAAAGTGTTATAAAACCCCATCTCCTGTAATCCATTTAAATCATTAAACATAAGTATGTTATTTTACATGGAATCATCTTCTTCTTCTGGTCACTCAGGTTAGATATCGTCATGGCAATCTTCACCCTGCGAGCTGCAGCTTGGAACATCTCTGCTGAACTGCAATCGTACCAGTCACGTATGTAAATTAGCCATGAAGTGTGGAGTTTCCCATCAATCTTTCCCTGAATTGTCAATCTTAAAAATAATATGAATTCTCAAGCAATGGAGCTGGATTTTAATACGAAATAAATACTCAGCTTTATTGTTTATTTTGTATACAAGAGCAGATTTTTTACCGGCTTTCCATTAGTTATCAACTAATCGGATAAAATTAAAATAATTAAAATAAAATATCTGTCAACAAATAAATCATTTTATTAAAAGGGTATAGCGTAGTGCAATCAGTTAAGGATGGCCATGAGTCACCAGTTGAAATGGAAACAACGCTTATACCTATTATGTTTTAGTTACGGTTGCCTGAATTTCTAAAACCATTTTTTTAGGTGCCACGGACATTATCAAATTCGTTAGTTAAAATATTGAGGTCTTAAAAGCCACATTGAAGCCTGCTACGTGAAAAATGATTGCCAATAAACGTACAACTCCTTAATGGAATGAAAATCCGAGCGGAACGGAGTTAGAACTGTTTACAAACATCAGATCGTATGGTAGATACCAAACCCATCGGAAACCGTTAACAGTTGGAAAGTGTCTTAACAAGAACGGCTAAGTGGATTTTACTATGACGACGTGATTAATTAATAATTAAGATGGTCTTAAAGTGTTAATCACGGAAATAAATCATCACACATCGTTGGTCGATGGAAATAACATTTACTAGATTATCCACCATCTGATCTGATCCGGTTGAAACTCATCTGATATGAACTATAACCACACCATCTGCTTATTATTAATTTATTATTATTATTCAAGAAAGAACCAGTGAGGAAGGTCAGGAAATAATGCTAACCAGTCGATAGTAATCGAAGATATTTCTAACATAGTTCAAATTAACCGATCTCATGTTTATTTTCTTGATTGACCATATATACTCGTGCATTTTAGGTACTTACCCACATGAAATTTGATGCGTATACACTGAAAAATTATAAATAATATTTTACATTACGCATATATCTTCCTCACTATGAGGCCTTTTGCGTTCTAAATTAATTGTTATACGTAAAGTGTTCTTAGTATTTACACATATCCCAGTTAGCTTGGAATAAGTGTACTTAATATTTTTTTTATGTACTCCAAACTGGGCAAATGCCCGTATCATCGTGATAACAGAATACAAATAAGAAAATATAACATATATAATGATGTATATATTCGTAGTAAAACTAATAATTATAGTAGAAAAACAATAATAATATGTAAAATTTACATTATAGTGAAGCAAACATAAGAGTAATCACAAACATAAAGTAATTCTACATACAAACACAAAATATTTCAAAATTAAAGAAAAAATAAGTATTAGATGTGTTACCAGATGGGTAATTTGACAGTATATTGTAACAATATTTGAACCATAACTAATCATTAATCATTATTCAAAAGAAGAAGCAAAGTAGATAATAAAGACAGATAGGGTGACATTCAGTTTTTTGTAAATGGGACTTATATAAAATCTTATTATTTAAGAAAGGACAAGGATGAAAAAATATTAAGACAATTGTCTGTAAATACAAAAATCTTAATTAAATTTTTAAATTTAACTAAGGAATTAGTAGACTTAAGATGATTTGGAAGAATATTAAACATAAGTGGTGCCTGATATAAATAATTTCTTTGACCAAAAGAAGTTTTAGTATGTACAGCCACAAAGTTCAATGTAGAGCTAATTCTAGTTGTCCGCTCAGTCCTAGTGAGGTTGATTTTTATGAGAAAAAAATGTATTTTATGTATAGTGAGATGCAATAAATAAATAAAATAAATAATAACGGATTTGGGTGCAAATCCGGAGAAGTCATGTTGACTCAAATATCTGTTTCTCAAGTCCAGTCCTATCCAGTCCAATTCTCAATTCAGTCAGACAGTGATTTTATTCAGGAAGCTTTCCGATTCTGTTCTGCCACTTTCTATAAGCCATCCTGTAATTGGCTTTTTAATACGGTCTGTTTTACGCATACTGTATTGCTGTTTAATCCATTAAATAATAAAACACCATGATACTTTTGAGTCTATTTAATAGACTATTTTAATTCTCTGAAAAAAATACGGAAATAAAGGTATTTTTATATTGACAAATAAATTTTCCATGACGATTTAAAATGTGCCATTTTCATTTTTGCTTCGTTTTTACGCCACTGATGTCATGCGGGCAACGCCGGTGACCAGCCTGTGGCGTTTTCTACGTCATAATGACGTTTTAGCTATATTGGAACCGTTTAGTTTAATCATTAATTATGAATAAAAATATTCAATTCCACATTTATAATAAAACGATCACACTCGGAAAAATAAACCTTAAATCTTCCACCCATTCCTAGTTTGTTAAAATACTCATTTGACTAATATTTTTTAAGCCCTGCAATCTATGTATTTTGGATGAATTTTAATTTTAATTAATTGATGTCCTTTTTAAAATATATATTGTTTTACCATGTAATTTGAACCTTTTCGGTGTATGTCTCCGATAAAAAAATATTACTAGCATTTTTGACTTTCTCATTTATTTCGAGATTCAAAACATCGAAGGTAATATTTATCGTGATTAATGTTTGTGTTATTGTGCCGTGTTGCTCTTCCTTCTTATTTAGCCAACGTTTCCGAGATCGTTACAGTATTTTATAATAATTTTGGCCGTGGACACGTCGAATCATGTTATATATTTTGATACCCAAGACATTACATTCAATTTATTGGAATAACTTTTGAAGGTTAAACACATTAATGTAATATCATATTTTAAGAAGATAGTATTATATAGTAGAACAAAACACATAAAATAAAAAGTTGACGATCGCATCTGGGGATCGAATCTAGGATCTCTATCTCTATTTTACCGGAACAACGCTTTTAACTACTAAGCTACTGAGAACTTCTAATTTTAGAAAGGTGTCAGTTGCAACTGGAGAACGAACCCAGGATATCTGTCTTAGCGGGATAGGGAATAATATTGAGATCTAACTAATGCTCAATCAATAATTTCCAATCTAAGAAATTCTAGGTCTCAATAGATTAGTGGTTAAAACCACTGTCCCGGTAAAAGAGAGATCATGTGTTCAACCCCTAGTTTTTTTTTGGGATTTGAACCCGTGAACTTCAGCTTGCTAGTCGAGAGCCTTGCCTATCAATAACGAAGGCCGTTAAAGTTGCGACCGATTCTTTTTATCTCATTCGCTTTCATGTTTCGTTTAGATTTATTATTATTATCATTATTCTTCTTCAAATGATCAGGGCGTTGAAATTTTATCATTAGACCATCGCAATTAGGAACTCGATATATAGAACTAGAATAAGTAGTTATTATGAATGTTTTGCAATATCCGATACAAATTACTGTCGTTGTTATCTCATTAGTCCTTATAAAATGTGAAAGGAATCTTGTCACATTCTATATCACGTCCTTTGATGACAGGTATTCGAACATAATATAAAACTACAGATTTGCTTTGGTACTACGAATTTATAATAGAACACATAGGTACGGGTATAATAAATAATTAAAAAAATCCGCACTCGCTTCACCGCATATTAGTATTGAACTAGTTAATATGGAATAATATTCTCAGATCGCTAAAATCTTTAGCAATAATTCTACCAGCGTGTCATGGCAATACATGGCGTTTATAAAATTATTATAACCTTAGAGTTAGAAGTTAAAGCCAATTATATCCGTATGTAATAATTTATAATCCTCGCAAATTTATTCAAACGGAACTTTAATACGAGCACACATAAATTGAATATTACATTTGTACGCGCGTCCTTAAGGCGAGACTCTGAGGTTTGCTACACATTTTAATTAATTCCGATGAATTCATGACAATAATATTTTTTAAAGCAATCCCTAAGTTATTTGTATTTATTGAAATTAATAAAATACTTTGTTTTTAACACTTTTATTGTTTATAAATACCAACATGTTTCAAGAGCAACGCTCACTTCTTCAGGGTTTTAATAATGCTTAAAACCCTGAAGAAGTGAGCGTTGCTCATAAAACATGTTGGTATTTATAAACAATAAAAGTGGTAAAAACTAAGTATTTTATTAATTTCAATAAAAATGGTGCCACAAAATAAGTTTGCTGTGTTAGAAGTTATTTGTATTTAAGATTAATAAAAAAAGTACATCACCATTACAAGATTTTATGTTAAACCATTTGAAAATTTTATAAAACGTTTTTCAACTATAAAATTAGTAGATTTTTGCAATAAACTTTTCAGAAATAATATATTATTTTTTTAAATTTTATTAGGTACAATATTTTTTTTACAATTCAAGGTTTTCAGTAATGTAGGCCTCACTGGGTGGCTTGCCCGTGCTGAGGCCTTCATTTTATAATATACAAAAACTACATTATACATTTAATGAGAAAAATTATACATTTAAAATTAAAAATACATAATAATATATTTAAATTTTAAAAAAAAAAATAGTACATTGAAAATAATCTTGTGTGTTTGTGAGTGATGTGTGTTTATATTGGTTTTGTGTGTTACGTGTAGGTTTTATTTTTATTTTATGCTATGAAATTTTGGTAATATTTTCTTTTTTGTTCTTTAATCCATTTTTTAATTTTGTGTGTGAATTTATTTTTATTTTCCTCAATTTTAATGTCAAGTTTTAATCTGTTGAAAGCTTTTATTTCGTGGTATTGGTAGTGTCTTTGTCCAAAGCTTGAATTTACTGTCAGAGTTTTTATGTTTTCTTTGTACGTTTGTCTAACTGGTCTGTTAGTGTTATTTTGTGTATGTTGAAATTTATTTTTTTTTGTCAAAAATGTAGTTTAGTAGTGTTTTAACGTATAATTGGCGTATATCTAGTACGTCACAGCTGTTGAATATTTGGTCTGTATCAGTCAGTCTATGTTTTTTTAGTATTACCTTTAAGATCGTTTTCTGTGCGGTTTCATTGTAATTGATTGCCGAGTTTGTTGCTCCTCCCCAAGCAATAATTCCATATTCTAAATTATAATCAACGGAAAGATAAATTTTCTAGGCCTGAAAGTGTAATTTCGACCGTAGGTCCGTCCGTTACGCCGTGCCGCGCGCCGAATATTGTTATGTCGTTAATATTCCCACTATATTTTAAAGATTTGCTAGGGCAAATTCAACCGTAGGTCTGTCCAATAAACAGGGCCGAGCGTTTCATATTTTTGTGCAAGGTCCTCCACTTATGTCGTTAAGATTCTGACTTCATTTTAGGGTATTGTCTCGTCTTAATATGATCATTCGGTGTGATTATTTATATGTGCATGTAAATGAATATTTTACTTTATGAGTGATTTATTTTCTGCCTTCTGTATATTATTTTGCCATTGAACTCAGTTCAAGCGGAAACAGTACTAAGACCTAGTGTTCCTCGTCACATTTGAGGACGTCAGAAATTATGCAATAATTATTATTGTTGACCGTTAAAATAAAATAAGATAACGCGCTGATGAATCGAGCATCGGCGATTAACGGGGATCATAAAAATGGCGCATAAGACGACACAATACCCAAATACAAAGCCAGAATCTTAACGACGTCAGTGAAGCAGTCGTGCACAAAAATATGCGACGCGCGGCTCTGGTGCATTGGACAGACCTACTGTTGAATTTACCCTAACAAATCTTTAAAATAAAGCAGGAATCTTAACGACATAAGTAATGAAGTCGTGTAAAAACAATATTCGGCGCGCGGCCAGGCGTAATAGACGGACCTACGGTTGACTTTGCGCTGGCAGGCCTAGCAAATCTGGAGCTTTTATAGTTGAAAACCGTTTTGTAAAATTTTCAAACTGTTTTAAATAAAGTATTTTAATGGCAATGTCCTGTTTTTATTTAAATATAAATAACTTACATCCGTAGAGATTAATCATTAGAGATTTTAGTAATTCGTTCATCAGAAATAATTAAAATGTGAGCGTCCAGCAAACCCTCGCTATTAGAGTCTTATGTCGCCTCATAGCCGATTTGTCGATGTCAAATGTGACGGAAGGTAAAAATCTATTAATAAAAAAAATTAAGTTAAACCAATCCGTAATCTATAAATACATTTAAAATACTCATTTCAGTCCAAGTTTTTTTAATGTGTAATTAAACAAAAAAATGTACCAAACACAAACATTAAGACTAGATTGAGCTGGAAAACTATATTATTAAAAGGTACGAACACGACAAACTTAACTTACACCATGAATAATTAATAAATCACTCACACAAGTAGATACAAAGTATTATACAGAATATTTTATAATAATTATCTGTTACCTTAACTACAATAACCAAGGCACCGTAGGTAGGTTACTTAAAGATTTTGAATTAATGAATGAATTAACTTTTTATTCTGTATTATGAACTTGCCGCTAGTGGGTATCTAAGTATATTTTTTAACTAGTTCAACTTACTGCATATACCTACCTAATCTTCACACATCTTTAGAGTAACCTCCTTCCATAAAATATCAGCCTCACAACATACCCAATTGAGGATGCCATACTATGCAAATGGCTCCAGTGTTCGTGAAAAAAATTTCAAGTGTAGTCGCACATTATTCAGGAAAGGAAAAGATTTTTAAAAATCAATTGGAAAAACATTTTTTTTTTAATAGATGTTTTTATTGGTTTTTCTGGGATTGAACCTTGCTTCCCAGGGATTGACTCTTAACTGCAATGAACTTTAAAAAGTCTTTTAAAACCATTTTGTTTTGTTTTGATAGAGGATTGAACATTTCTTCCTGGGAACTATAGGACGGAGATTTATTTCGCATATTGACTGCTGTAATGATATACATCTTCAGAGAAATGCGTATATATCCGCGTGTGATTTCCAGTAAAAGTTGATAGAATACATTGTGATCGACAACGAGTCAATTTGCCTGCCATCTGGGTAATTTCCACTTCCAAAATTCTACATCATTTATATGTACATTCAACCAAGAAAACCAAAGTGAAAAGCACGCAGAAAAATGAATATTGCTAACTTATTAAGAATCTAATTATTTTTAATGATAAACTAATAAATAATATTTTAATGTTTAAGAGACAAGATTTTTTATGCATAGCACCAAAAAATAACTTTTTACGGTTAATTAAAAATTATTAGCCTGAAACACCTATATAAATTTTACACATCAGAAGCAATTCACCTATATATATTTTTTCTCGGAAGATTATTCTATTTATATAGGTGTTTCAGGCTTATAATTACCATAATAAATTATATTAAATTAAAATTGAGGAAAATAAAAATAAATTCACACACAAAATTACAAAATGGATTAAACAACAAAAAAGACAATATTACCAAAATGTCATAGCATCAAATAAAAATAAAACCTACACGTAACACACAAAACCAATATAAACACACATCACTCACAAACACACAAGATTATATATTAAATGTATTATTTTATCTTATATTGTAGATTGTATTTAGATTATTTTCATATTATAAAATGAAGGCCTCAGCACGGGCAAGCCACCCAGTGAGGCCAACATTACTGGAAAACTTTGAAATGTAAAAAAATATTGTACCAAATAAATAAATAAATAATATATTAAGAAATTATTCTCATATCTTTCAAAACGGGATTGCAAACCCTTAACGAATAAATTTATAGGTTTCCTGCTAAACTTTTAGTAAAATACGCATGTTTTTATTTATTTATTTACTAATGGACCAAGTCCAATTAACATATTAGATATCACACGAAGTTAATATATGGAGAAATGTTAGAATAAAATATGCTATTACAAAAGGTATGACAAAAATAGGACACAAAAACAATAGAGATAATGTCATGTCAAGACAGGAACGAGGTTTTGATGGAGTTCGCGACTTCTGCCATATCAATACAAAATATTACTTGCGTAATGACTGACAAAAATCATTTAGATCCAAGAACCACCAACAAATCCAAGAATTACCAAGATGTCGGAACACATGTTCGTAAAACTGCTAATGTTTTCGCATTTCGTCATTATATATTATCGCGGCAAATGCAGGTGCATGAATACGAGTTCCGATATATTAGGAATTTACTAAAAGTTTTTCAGGAAACGAAAACTTTATTAACCGGATAATCGTTAATTTGAAGAGATTCTTAATAAATTAGCAATACTCATTTTTCTCGTGTGTATTTAATAAAATTGTCCATAGTATTACAAACAACGTACATGATAGTTAAAAACTCAAATTAAGTCCTGCGTAGAATGATTGGTATGTACGTATTATGGTACACTAATTAAGTAATTTTTTTCAAAATAATTGATTTTTATCACTTTATGTGTTTGGAGAGCGAACCTTTATTAAATAATTAACCACGCACTTTTGTTGTGATTCACGCTCTTCTATCATACACAATTACTGAATTCATATTAATGCATGCGTCCCTTACGGTGTACTTGCAAAGTTCTGCGCGAATTATTAATTAGATATATAATTTACCATAGATGGTGTCTTCAAGGCACAGTTCTTATAAAAATACAACGATGGAAGCCATTCAAGGGTTTACAAAAATTCAAAATTGTAAATATTAGATAAATAATTAAATAAGAAATTAGACCCGAAATAAATGACAATATATTCATATAAACATAAATTATCCTCCCTACACCACCAACAGCAATAATCTCTAATATATACCTATAACTAAAGTGAACAAATATTAAATAAATGAATTAAAAATACTTGGTTTTAAGTCACTCTATTGATAAATAATATAATATAAATATTTTTTATAACTGTCCTGATGATGGTACGGAGGTACCGAAACCGGTAGACAGTAAAAATGATCAATAAAGTGATTTAAAACCAAGTATTTTCATTTCATTCATTTAAAATGTCAAGTCACAACGTCTTTCCTTCTTTTGAAAAAAAAATGAACAAATATTTATAAAATAAATGGTATGCAAAAATATAAATTATCCAGTAATAGATCGGATATATTTTTTTAATATTTTTCACTTCACATTAGTATACTAATGTGTAGTGTAAAATATAGGAGATAGGATATGTAACATATGTGACACCACATTACAGTCATCGTCAGCTTTTTTGTGAAAAACCCTTCAAATTCGAGTAACCATAAAATGTTATGTCCAGCGCTAATCAACAGCAATTGTTAGAACCTTAATTATTCGTACGGGTAAGTACAGTCTTTTCAAGCAAAACAATGATTCTGAATCATCACCTGAGAATATGTTTTTCTGTAGAACGAAGTACAAACTGCCGCTGCCAACCAGTCTGCCTCGGCGTTGTATCAAGGTACTAATCTTTGATTATCTCTTTCACGCCTTCACCTTCCTGGTTTCAAATCTGACTTTTCACAATTTAACCCAGAATCCCACCATCCACCACCCCCAAAAATTCTCTTCCACCAAACGACGAATAAAAATATTTCCAAAATGCAAACTTTACGTAGAAAACTTACTGATAAAAAATAATGCTAATTTATTAATTTCTTCAAATTATTTGTAATCCGGTTAAAACGGAATTGCAGACTATTAACGAATGAATTGATAGGTATCCTGATAAACCTTGAGTAAAACACCAATGATGTCGGAACACGTGTTCATAAAAATCCTAACATTTTCGCATTTCTTCATTATATATTTTTAAGACAAACTATTGAGGCAGGTGCATGAACATGTGTTCCGATGTTAATACAAATTTACTAAAAGTTTATCAGGAAGCGGCCTTCAGTCCAGTTTTTAACCAGAATAGCAATAATATGAAGAGATTTTTAATAAATCAACATTACTCATTTTTCTCCGTGTTGTGGTGCTATTTTTTTAATAGTTTTCACTGTAGTTAACTGCCTACCCAATGGTGTGGCGATCAGAGTGGAACCAGACGTCATTCAAAACTCAATACATCCGATGTTTGAATCTCACTTTTGTATAAAATCGGACACTTTTTAACATTACCGGTACTAATTCATGGCAGCACTTCCGTCATTTAATTTTCAATGAAATGAGCGTTACTGAAACCAGTGTTTTTATTATTGTTAAGTTGAAGGAAACAATAAAACATTGAAATAATAATATTTCTATGACTCATCCATATTTAAATAACCTTCGTATCTTCAACAAATAAGGCACGTTTTTCAATGGCCACCTTTGCGGGCAAGGCTGGAGGGCTGCAGTTCCGGGTCGTTTCACGGTCTTGTCTTAAGGTTATATTTTTAGAAAAGTACCGCTGATTCCGCTTCTGCGTTGGTCAATAATAGCACAATATGTTGTTTACAGATGTACGAGATAAAATCCGGGCGTATTTTTAAAAGTGTTAATGTCTTTAGGAACTTCGGCCCAACATAATATATTGTTTTTTGTGAGGGTCGTAGGGCGGGCAAATCATTGCATGAAACGCGGTGATTCCAAAGCCAGTCGTGGGCGTGTGCTTTAGGGCTCTACAGGTGTGTGTAACGAACGGTATTTATAGCATTGCGTAAGTAGGTACTGAAGTAAACACAAGTAAGTACTAGTGATAAGTGTCGCGGTGACAATAATTGCTGGGCGACTATTTTTTAAATTTATTATTTATTTTTATTTAACTGTTTGAATATTACATTTAATTATAAAAATGACGTATTGCCCATCTCACTAGGTGTGTAACGACTGTGTTGAGATGGCAATTTACAGAGTGGTATTTAACTAGGTTTTTGTTTACACAATATTATGAAAAAAATCAGTGTTTTTTAAATTATACAATTCAAGATTGAATATAGAAGATGAAGACGAAGAGATGATAATTTTAAGTAATTAATTAATAAAATTTCAGTTTGACCAAATGGCATAGTATACATATATATATACACAGAAGACACAATTTCTGTGGTGTTTTGGAAAAGGGAGACGAGTCAATAATATTTAATTTTACAGGGGAGCCAATTTTGTATTCTCGATTTTTTGCCAGATCTGAGAATTGTAATTAGGAATATATTTTTATGCAATAATTAATGAAAATATTTATTCTACAGAAGAGTATTTGAAAATTTGGAAAAAACCTATTTTTAACAATTTTACGTGACTCATCCCTCTTTTCCGTGTCACGTTTGGACCTAATTTTGAATAAATCATGAGTTATGTCTTAAATGTTTCTTATTTTTTTCTGTTATTTTTCAACTTAATAAAGGAAAAATCATTTACTTATTTGAGAAGGATGCATTTAAAATCATTGGCACAGAAATTTGTATTGGAATAATTTTATTTAGTTAAAAAACGACATTTTGAACATAAATTAACAATGATATTGCAAAGTAAAAAAAAAGTATCCTGTTATAATGACATGTAATACTCATCCAATATAAACAAAACATACAACAGATTTCTAATTGGTATAATTTGGGGGACTCATTCACCGGCATCTTCATATCCGTCTGGATCAACATTCGGAACGTTGCTAGCATCTGGTAATTTTTTATAAAAATCATGGCAATCAGGATCCACTAAATGAAAAACACTTAGTATGTCCTTTTTCTTTTCCTTGCTTATTGGAATAAGACCACTGTAGCATTTTCCAGGGCTCAAAATGGTGGTTGCATTACCCCTACGTTTAAAAGAAATAGTTTTAAATGGGTATTCAATATGCAAAGTCCTTTTAAAATGTATAGTTCCTGGGGTTGTGTTTTTATACATGAACCATTTTATATCGTGGAATAAAAATTGATTACCTTCATCATCAGTTTGTTTCAGCTGCAATGAACGCTTGCTCAGCAAAGTTTAAAAAATTTTCATGTGTCATGATTTTTACTGTAAACGCTTTCTTTTTTCCAGCAGCTCTTACAAGATTGTACCAATCTCTTGGTAAATGAATATTCATGTCGGTTGCTTTTTTTTTCCTCTCAATTATAGCATGAATGGAATCACATTCCATGTGAGTGTGGCCTGGGACTAAAAATTTATGATGTATGATTATGTTTGGTCTTGCTTGAAGAGCACATAAAAACATTGCAACAACATGGCTGTTTTTATTTTGCCCACCACAGGTATCTAAATAAAATGTTAATTCATTTATTTGAGGTGGAATCGCAAGAATGAAATCATACAAACATGACGCTATTTGATTAGCCCCTCGACCACCTTCACATTCATGCCACATGTAACACGTTGTTTCATTTGAGAAGCAGTCGTAAATGGTTAAATTAAACGTCCACAAGGAACGTTTATAAAAGGCAATGTTTGAACGTAGCAGGGGAGTTGGGAGGCACTGCTGCAAATCAAAGCAATAGGTCCTTCTGCTCTCTGACGACTCTTCTTTATTTTTTGCCTTGGCAGAATATGCATAATCTGCTTCCTGCTTGTGGGCTTCGTATTTGGCCTTCAGTACTGATAAATCAGGTTCCTGTACAAGTTTCATCTAAATCGAATACGAATCGCATGTACTGCATGTATCCAGAGAAGGTTTTTTAAATGATAAGCCCATTGTACGAAACACATTTGAGAACATTGATCAGGAAACCGGATCCTCTACTTTTTCCCTATACATAAAATACATTTTGGTTAAAGTGAGTCCAATGGGCAAATACTTCTTAGAGGTATCCCTTCTAAAGTAATGTGACTCGTAGGCAGGATACTCTCTTATGTGATTTTTTATTTGATGAATGCGGTCATCCGATATCTTGGTAGAAGGCACACTGCTTCCCCGTTTGTCAGAAACCGGGAGCCCAGAAACAGATTTACATCTCTTTTTAATGACGGTACATATGAATTTGTTTGTTTCACAAAAAATCTTTTTAAAGCAACCTTTGCACATTTCGATAATGGCCCCCTTAACTCGTATATGATATTTATGATTAATTTCCCTCTTCTTCGGTGGTACATTTCTAACCCGCATAGTTTTCTTAGGCTCATCGGTGATGAGGGATGAGATAAACGTCATTCTTTTGTCGAAGGTTCCTAGTGCCCAGTTAAATAATATCCTTTGATATTCAAAAGACACTTTATCCGTGCATTTTTTACGGCAAGCACTTAAGCGTTCCGTTTCTTGACCCTTGACCAATTTCTCAGTTTTAGATTTGTATTTTAGACCTCGATTACGTTTTTCTTTAATCTCTTTCCTTAATAAATAAAGAGATTTTCCTCGGTTTCCAGGGTGCGTGTCTTCAGTTTCAGTAGTTGCTTCACCAAGGAGTGCATTGTTGAAGGGACTGGGTCCATCGTAGCTGGAATTACTGGAACTGGGGGGTTTATAGCTTTCATCCATATCACTGTTACTAAAATCACTTGAATAATCTGGAACTATCGTCTGTAAGTCTTGGAGAGGATAACTGGAAGACGGACCTATAAAATAAAATCAGTATTTATAATATATACAGCTTTATATACTATAGCTTTAAGAAATACATGGCACGACCAAGTGAATCAGATACTTGAGTCAGGCCATGTCAAGAGTCAGAATAATAGAAGAGCATGTATGAGACATTGTATGAATGTGAACGAGGCAAGGAATGTGTGCCTGAAATTTAATAGGATTTCATAAATTAGTCAATAATTTAGTGAGATGAATCTAATACAAACATAATACCACAACAGAACATGAAGAAATAATATAAAAGATCTTACCATGCGATGAATTTGCATTAGAAAGCGCTATTATTGACCTCGTTCGCTTACTAAACATCTTTAAAACTCCTCAAAACACACGGTACCAAATATAAATATATAATAAACAACAGAAAATGATAATACGACCGAAAGAATGATTCAAATCGCCAAGCAAACTGTGAAACAACAACTGTCAAACGTAACAAGCCTCGGCGTCATGTAACCATAAAGCACAGAATGAACCATAGATAACACAGAAAACAGCGATTATTAAAGTTAACTCTGTTTTCCGTGTCAATATTTAAAAATATATGTTTCGTTATACAGAGACAACTTGAGTTATCTCCAAGTGCGTGTTAATTTATTTAAAATATGACTCGTCTCTGTATGACAACGGCTAATAACTCGGAAACTAATTTTTTGAGCGGACTCATCTCTCTTTTCCGTGTAGAGAAAAAAATTAGGATTCTTCTGGCATATTTAACTCCATTTCGCAATTTTACTGACTCATCTCCCTTTTCCATAACACCACAGATTTTTTAATATGTTATGAAATACTTCTAATGTATATGTTTATTGCAGGTAATCAATGATTTTACTTTTAAATGAAGTTTTGGTTTGCATGTTTCTAATGTCAGTAGGTAGAGAATTGAATAGCTTGATAGCTTTGTATTTAAGACTTTTTTTTGTCCATAGGAGGTTTGACAAACTGGGATGTTAAAATATTTTACGCGTGACTGTCTCAAGGCTCTAGTGCTTAATCGTTCTTCATACATATGGGTATTTTTAAATTGATGAAGCAGGATATTTTTTGAATATAATTTTTTCAGGTTGGGAACAGTGAGTTTTTTTTTTTTTTTTTTTTTTTTTCAGTAATACCGCACAAGAGTCCCAACTGCTCCCGTCTGGAGCCAGTGAGACTATGGAATTCCCAATTGGGGTATGTTGTGAGGCTGAGGGTATATTGGGGAGGGGAGGGAGATGGGGAATGAGTATCTTAAACATAAAATCAGTACTCGTTCTTAACGGGACTTTTAGAATAACCTTGAAAATATTTTTTTGAATCTTTGCTATAGATAAACTGATATTTAAAAAAAATTTAATTAAATATCAACATTTAAAATATATAATTTTACAGGGTGTTAATAGACGTGCCTGACTTAACTTTAAGCACTTATTCGTGACATTATTTGGAGTAAAAAAAATTAATATCGCAATGGAATTTTAAATAGTCACTCAACTCTCGCTGCTACATAAGTTACTCGTATGTGCCTGGCCTAAGGCTGAGTGATCCCGCGTATTCCGTAGATGAATTTATCAGTTAATTAATCATAGTTAATTAAGTTCGTTATTTATCTTGGCAGGTATGCGTAATAAGATAATTATGTACTAACGCGGTGAACAACTTTTTAAATGTCGTTAATGTTAACATTGTAAATGTTTAACATTTCAGTTTAATCTTTTAATTACGAATAAAATAGCATTTGATTTATTTAGATGCATACATTGTATCAATTGTACTAGCCAGCTTGCCACCGATACAAAAACTTGACTCCAGTTCGTCAATAATTTAATTCGAGCCAATTATAGTTATCTGTATATATTATATATTCTAATAATAAAGCTTTTTGAGAAATATAGTAATACTACCGCAAATGGGACAAATTTCGTCGGATTTGTGAAGCTGAATGTTTATAAAATATTTGCCTCCAATTAATAGGTATGCTTACATTTCCTATTAACAAATATTGCCTATTTTCTTTATGATATAATTATATTTTTTGCTGTCAAATTAGAGAGATGTCATAACCTTTCAAACTTGAAAAATCATCTTTCAAAAATTTAAATAAAAGAAATACACATTTCAATTATAATTAAATTAATTTAATAAAAAAATAGTATGGTTGTATGATTACAGCTAGGTATTAACTTTATCAATTTTATGAATTGTAATTTTTTTAAATGTTAATTTCAAAGCAAATTTGAGTTCACCACGCATTACCGACAACTGAAATAAGTACCTGCATTTATCATATTAGTATTATATAATCATCTACGTAATTATTTTTTGAGAGGTCTTCGGTGACCTTGTGGGTACAGTTTACATAACTCTTCTTCTTCTTCTTCTTCCTAGCACTATCCCAACTCATTGCCTAGGTAGGCTGTTGGGGTCGGCTCTTCTCGTTATCAGGTTATAGCTTCTTCGGTTCTGAGTGTCGCTTTCATCTAGGCCGTTTCTTTGTAGGATTTTGGAGCATTGGGTCATCCAGGAGTTCTTTGGTCTACCTCTGGATGACTGTCTTTGAAGCTCTATAGACATTTCCTGCTTCACTGTGTGGTCTGGTGGTCTCCGTCTTATGTGCCCATACCATCTTAACTGTCGTTCATCTAGCTTACTGTTTATGTCAGTGACACCCAGGCTACCACGAATGCGTGAGCTTTTAATTTTATCTTTTAATGATACTCCTGCCGTCCATCTAAGCATTCGCATTTCTGCTGATTCGAGTTGCCTAGAGTAGGAGTTGTACATAGTCCAGCATTCGGAGCCATACATTATCGCGGGTCTAACAATAGTCTGGTATGTCTTTCCTTTAAGTTTTATTGGCATTTTCGTGTCGCACAAAATTCCTGTTACGGATCTAAATTTCATCCATCCCACTCCTATCCTATGGTTGACATCCGCTGCACATCCTCCGTCTCTGTGGATGAGTGAGCAAATGGCAAATACAGTTTACATAACAATAGTATATAATCATCTACGTAATTATTTATTGAGAGGTCTTCGGTGACCTTGTGGGTACAGTTTACATAACAATATTATATAATCATCTACGTAATTATTTATTGAGAGATCTTCGGTGACCT
Organism: Hesperophylax magnus; assembly: GCA_026573805.1. NCBI lineage: Eukaryota > Metazoa > Arthropoda > Insecta > Trichoptera > Limnephilidae > Hesperophylax > Hesperophylax magnus. Next base: position 3,806,526 of record JAIUSX010000071.1, read on the forward strand.
TGTGGGTACAGTTTACATAACAATATTATATTATCATCTACGTAATTATCTATTGAGAGGTCTTCGCTGGCCTTGTGGGTACACTTTACATAACAGTACTATATATAAGCATCTACGTAATTATCTATTGAGAGGTCTTCGCTGGCCTTGTGGGTACACTTTACATAACAGTACTATATATAAGCATCTACGTAATTATCTATTGAGAGGTCTTCGCTGGCCTTGTGGGTACACTTTACATAACAGTACTATATATAAGCATCTGCGTAATTATTTATTAAGAGGTATTCGGTGGCCTTACGGGTACTGTTTTTAACCGAATTACAGTTTTTAAAATCCGTTTGCATTTTAATTTATTATTTAAAAAAAAATATCAATATTTACGAGGTTAGTTTGTATTTCAGATTAAAATAAAACATATATACCTTTACGAGAGTGTAGCCACAAGTTTGTAAATATCTAAAATTGTTTCCCAGTCGTTGAGTGACACAGGGAAAATCCAATTTATGTGGTGTAACATATTTTTTTGAATCTTGGAGTTTAAAAAAAATAATAATTTTCTACAAACTTATGAAAAATATAAATATTTTCTGTACATAAATTCAATAATTATTGTAAAATAACTTGTGGAATCGTTTATAAAAAAGTGATACATATTGAATTTGATTGTGGAGTTATGTTAATCTATATGTTGAATTAGGTGTGTAGTTATTTAATACGATCTTTAATGTTGTTTACACATCGCCCTTTAAGCATTATTTTCTTTTTGTATGTACTTACTCCTCCCATAAACACCAGCTCCAGGAGCTCAGCTTATGGAGTAGTAGAATAATTAGGAAAAAATGTTATTTTGCATACTTTTATGATTCGAAATCTTGTATTAATTTGTTATATATTCTTTATATTTTATACTCTAGTACTTATACTTGAATGAAGGAACAGGAAGGACCCATTGGTCCTGAAACATGTTGATATTTATTACTAATAATGTACCTAGTGGTTAAAACAAAAAATTATAAATGTTCACCAATTCTCTTCCATACATGTTATATAAACCATTTGTATATACATATATTCATTGCTCCTATTAAAGTATCGGTAGTATTGGTATTAATTTAAACAGAATTTTAAAATACATAATCACGTATCAGACTATTACCGTATCCGTATCCGGTATGTTTCTATTGAATGTATCTGACAGTTCAAGATCTGTATCAGTTCCTTTAACCCCCAAGATTGTCATGAGCTGATTTACGGTCACATGCCAGACATTATAACACACATTATTATCTACGTCGCTGGTAGATGTAGTATTGGGTAGGGCACGATTACAGAATGAGTTTTTAGGTAATCAATTATATATTGAAATGAAATGTTGAGATGTCACATGGTGTGTCATAAAGTGAGGTACCCACTGTCCAGGGTTGAGTTCAATGTGCGAAATATAGGATACAAAGTGCGCATGGACATCGAAAATAAATTATCAATCCCTGCGAAGAAACGGCTTGATGCTTAGCTAGTTAAAACGTTAGTTTAAACGGAGGAGTTAGAGTTATAAATAAGTAAGCTATGTAAAGTAAGCCTGTAAGCCATCTCACGGGTCGGTAAGCAATCAACATAAACCAAATGAGAGCCTGCGCAGAAAAAATCCACACTGAACTGCGCTGCATACAGTTACTTCACTATTGAGAACTTAATTTTCTGCGCAGGGTCTTACTGCATTCGGTTTATGTCGATTGCTTACCGACCCGTGCACGGAGAAAAATGAGTTATGCTGATTTATTAAAATACTCTTAAAAATGTGACAGCATGCCATTTCCCAATAAACTATCAGTACTTTCATAAAATATCGGAACACGTGTTCACACAGCTGTGCTTATCCTGTTGTCGCCAAAAGACAATCGTGTTTTACTGATATTTAACTAGGAAATTTATCAATTCACTCTTTTAAGGCCCGTAGTCCCGTTTTAAACATAAATACGAATAATTTGAAGAGATTTAAAAAAATAGCTATATTTATCAGTAAGTTTTCTCCGTGAGGACGACGGTCTAAGAGATATAAAAAAATCATGGTTGTGGAATCTCGCAATGTATCGGTACAATTAAATAAATCAACGCAAAATGATTAGAGGTGATTGTTTTCATGTTATAATCATTTTGAAGAGTAGTTTTTCCAAGATGCCTACGTCAAAAGGAAGATTTAGAGAAAAACGGCATTTTGTAAATTGTCCGTTTTTATTAGATCGTGTATTTTTTATGAGGCCCGTTAAATATTCCTAATACATATCAACTCCAAACTTTAAACAACGTGAAATTTTTTTTAATGATAATCGTATCAAAAAACTGTTTCCACATAAATTGATCTTTAAAATAACCTAAATGTCATTAATTTCCCAAAAGTTACAATTTTTTTCTCCAAATATACCTACATCACTGGCGTCAGTCTGTATTACTATTTACATTATTTTAAATACGTCTTAGCTACCTACATGTATATCACATTTCACAAACATGTAATTTAATATTTTTTAATTTCTTACTGCAACGTACTTATTTCAAAATACATATACCTACCATATTATTAATTACTTTATAAATAACTACAATAATCTTCTGTGCAAACTTTTTCCAAACACAAGCTAACGCTTACATGGAAAAGTAGAAATCAAATAGCACAATATGTCCAAACACAATCTAAGTACTATTTTATAATGTAACTATCGTATATCTTTAATAAATCTAATCAATATAGGCTCGAGTCATGTTATCAAATCATGTAGACCTATGTTTAAAAATCTGAAAATTCTGACAGTCACAGACATATATATAATGGAGTTATGCATGTTAGTGCGATCATCTACAGACAAGTTCCCACTAAAAAACTCAACACATAAATACGCTACAAGGCTCACAGAAAACTTACTAATACCAAAAGCAAACAAAACAATATTCCAAAAAGGGCCATACTACATGGCCATTAAAGTATATAACAACCTTCCACATAACATTAAACAAATACAAGATACACACAAATTCAAATCGTTACTAAACACTTTCCTTGTTAATAAATGTCACTACACGCTGAGTATACATACCTCACGTAAATGAAACGCCTATTTTTATTGGTATATATATTTGTATTTTTTTATTTTTTCATTGGTATATTGTTATTTTATCTGTATAAACATTGTAATTATTATAATAAAACAAATATTATTATATAAACATTGTAATTAAATAAATGTGGTTAGCTGGAAGAAATGGGGTCTACCCATAAGCTACACCTTTTGTAATTTTTATTTTACAATAAATAATTTTTGATTTGATTTGAAAAAAAATCAATTATACAATTTGGTTACTTGCCATATCCATTGTTTGAAAGAAAAAAACAGTTGAATAAGCGCATTGTGCGGAAAAATGACAAATTTTAATGCTTTGCAAAAAAATTAATCTTGCTGGTTTTGTAGCTTTATTACTTCCTCCTATATGAAAAATTCTTCAATTGTATTTTGCTATAGCGTAGTGGGAAATAATCATTAATACATATTTTTGATGTGAATTATAACCAATAGTAAGTACTACACGCCACACCTCGTATACCTATCTCGCTCCCCGAGTTCTCTGGACTTGACTGAAGCTAGACTGAGTGGCAAACGCGGTAGTCCTGACAGATACCCCACATTCATCAAAACTGGGTGGGATTTTCAACCCTCTTTATCAAAAGGGCAGAGAGCAAGTTTCGCACATGCCTCCGGTCAAATTAATATAGGTTTTATACACTATTCTACTGTTTATTACATGAAAAAAGCCTGAATTAGAATCAAATAACAGCCTCCGTGGTTGAGGAGTAAGGTTCTCGACTAGAAAGCTGAAGGTCGCGGGTTCAAATTCTGGCGTACGAAATTAAATTATATTTGATCAAATTGTGTTATTTCACAAATTACTCATTTAAAATAATTCATAGGCACTTTCCAGAGTGGAAAATATTCTCAGTATCGCCTTGGTGTAAGAATATCACTCAGTATTGCAACGTTGTTTGAAATGGTTTTGGCCTTGTTAGACGACCAGATCTGAATCCTCACCTGCACATTTCCTTCACCTTCCCACTACTTTCAGCCTCACAACATACCCCAATTGGGGATGCCATAGTTTCACTGGCTCCAGACGATTGGGAGCAGTTGGAATCTTGTGCGGTTTCACATAAAAAAAACACGTGAGTACTCACAACAGCAAGAAAACATTTTTTAATTTGAATTAGCGATAAGCCCAATCGATGAATCATCGATGATTTACTTGATCTTTATGACCATCAAAATATTGGGATTAATTGTTTTGGATTGTCACGATTCTGTCAAAAATCACTCGAAATCACAGACTGAGACAATCATTTAAACATCATTGAATGAAAGGAATCTATTTTGTCAAAAATCATCACACAGTCCGAGACAATCATTTTGAAACGTTATCGAACAAGGAATGGATTCTGTCAAAAATCATTCGAAACCACAGTCGTCTTGTCATTGGCCGGAATAAATCGATACCAAGCAGTCACGTCATTAGTCAGAATTCTTCAATTCCCAAATTCGAGATACGTTAAAAATATCACGGATTGCTTGACAAACGAGATATTCCCGTGGGTATATGTTACGAACTACCTAATATGATTACGAAAATATTCGTTGGCCAAATATTGGAATGAAAGGTATTAGATGCTGTTTAATTATGATATTATCTACTAATTGAAGAAGCTAAGAGTATGCCAGTGTAGTAATGGAACAATTTATTCATATTTTAGGTTGAGATTTACGACGCCCGTACATTTAGTGTATGTAAAAAATGGCATTCTGACTTATTATAAGTTGGGAAGGTTATTAATAATAATACATTGATCATTTGTGTGGCGCTGTTTTTGCGAAAAAGCAGCATTGTATTAATAATCTAAGGTTGACCTGTATTTTAAGGTAATGTCTGTTGTGAATCACTGCCAGTATGGAAACATTGGTTTCGCCCATTTATTGCAAATAAAGTACCTACGTATCAAAATGTTGTCACTCCTTTTGTCTATGCCCCTCCCCCCTCGAGACAAAAAACGCTGCCCATGTCCGCAGTTATTGCTCAATAAAAAAATACAAAAACAATCACATCTTCTTGAGACTGGCTAAAATACTTATTTTTGAAGTAAAAATTGGCTAAAAAAATTAAAATATAATAACAAAGAATTAAAAATGATTAATTCATTCTTAGAAATGCTGGAGACTTTAGGAACATTTCAACATAAACATATTATATAAGTATACCATTAACAAATTTAAAAATAAAAATCATGTAGGACACAGACTGTCTGAGAGTTTTATTATTATTTTAATGCTTTCATCGAGTAATTCTAACTTATGGTTTCAATGGGTAGACAGAGTTTATAGAAATTTATGTAGAACTTTTTCAATAGAATCGAAGATGATTTTTAAGTGAGGAAACAGATTGAAACGTTTATTATATTCTGCTTGACTTTGAAATAAAGAACAATTCCTAAAGATATTATATTTAATATGAGGATAAATTTGTCGAATTCCGCTGCACGTTTAATATGCAAAATATATAAATATCACTTGGTTTCAACTTAATTACTACATATATAACTAGGTAGATAGTGGGACATTTCTTTTTCTAAATCAAAGTTATGTTTGAAGGTTAATATTTGTACGCATAAAATATATAAAATAACCCAAACTAACACCCTAAGAACCTATTTTATGCATGTTTACTTAAACCTCCAACTTAAATAGTAGTCTCCATTAGATACATAAGTTGAAATCAAGTGTTGTTTTTTTAAACAGTTTTTGCATGCCTTCAGAGGGCGAAACAGCTGTCACGCGTAATAATAATTACACAGCAGAACTTGTTTAAAAATAAACTGTTTTTATAAACCCAATAACAATATTATTAATTATTATTTTTTGGTAAACTAATGTTGAAGACTAGATTTTTTATGCATAGCACAAAGGGTAACAATTATTTTTACCCTTTGTGCTATGCATAAAAAATTATGTCTTAAACATTAGTTTACCAAAAAATAATAATTAATATTTGACAAGTTCAAGTATTTCACCTAAAAATGTAGACAATTTGTCTCGACGCCATCTAGTGAGAGAGTTAGCACTTACAATGCCTTTCTCATATAAAATAAAGTTGGTTGTTTTCAGGTGAAAAAATGTAACAAGCAGTAATTGTTGAATGAAACACTAGTATATATCGAATTATTTCGCGGTTAAGAGATAAGCCGCCATAGCTCAGTGGTCAGAGCTGTCGACCGGAAATCGAAGGGACACGGGTTCGAGTCCCGTTGGCGTCATGTATCTTTTATCAGGAGATTTTTCAATGTGGATGAGTGTTTCAGGCGAATAATTATTGCTTGTAAAATAATTGTAACAATATTATTGAATATATAAAAAATTAAAATGGAGTTCTACAAATTAAACTTAACAACAATAAAAAAATTGTTACTTACTACTGGAGGCGAAGGAGATGGGAAGAGGAAAGTTATGAAGTACCTGGCTATTCAGATCTGGTCTTAAAAACACGGCTAAAGCCATTTCAAGCAACATTTTAATCATAAATTGTTGCCTTTAACTAGGACATATTGAGAGTGTCTACCACTCCGGAACGTGCAGCTACAATAATATTGGATTATATTAAATGAAATATTTGTGAAATAAAACAAAACTATTAGTACTAATAAAATTATTTGCGCCTCCCAGGATTTGAACCAGCTACGAAGGTCTTGAATTCTACTTTATTACTATCACAGATATCGTCAGTACCCGGAGTCAGTGGGAAGTTGGAATATTGAGCTCTTTATAGAAGAATCTTATTAGTTGATAAAAATTAGAAGAAGACAAGGAAAACCATAAGGTTTGTCAAAGTACCTGTGATTTGTGCTCTGTGCGGACTATGGACTGTATAGATAATAGTAAGGATTGGAGAAGTAACGTAAAAGCTTGCCGACTGTCGCCGAGCTACGACTAAAGCAAATCGATGATCTACTTGCATGTGCACCAAATACATCAGTGGCACCAAACTACTAATAAAACGCTAGGTTTACGAGGGTAATATTTTTGGTAAGCCCCCAATTTCGACGTCCCAACAGCTAGAGAAGGTTTGAGATAAAAAGTTGATCATCTCCTCGAGAAATTCGTGCCTGAGGTAAGGCAAACCTGGTCACTTTCGAAGTCAGATTTCGACAAAATGGAGATCAGTAGCTGTCTGGAACAATGTAATGGTAGCATTTTCCCCAATAAAGATTCAATTGAAATGCTTGGAATAAGTATGTCAGACCGGTGCAAGTCCTGGAACTTCATAAAGAATGCCGAGTAAATCTGCCTTTTAATAAAATAGCAGACTCTTCAATAAACTGCTAACATTACCTAAATCAAGTAGTCCAACAATTGAATTTGGGAGCTACCTTTGAGCCCGAACTACCTGATAAACCTATTTAATTCTGTGCAAAGGAGGGCGGTTCGTCTGATTGACACACTGGTAACATCTCTGAATTGCACAGATAAATAAATGTGGGCATTCTCTCTATCCTTACGTTGTCTGTTCTACAGGTATTAAAATTGAGCTTGCTCGAAGGAGACTTACGCAAAACTCGACAGGAATACTCGTTCACAGCTTATGTCGGCTTCATGAGGGCAGATCGTTTTTCCTACTCGTTTTTGTGTAAGCCGGCTCGCATGTGGAACGAACTACCCGCATCTGTTTGTCCTCCTTCGTATAATCCGAGTCTCTTCAAGACAGGCATTAATAAATCCCTTCCTACAGTCGCCTCACAACGCTGCCCAACTAGGTGGCGATAAATTTCTACTGCCTTTACACCGTACAGAAAGCGGCACTCTTAAAAAAAACTGACTCATGGTTCATCTCCGTTGTTTCTATAATCTATAGTGCACTGTGTGTAATGTGCGCACTGTGCATTGCGCACTGTGTACGTGCCAGCCTTGAGCCCTGCAGCTGGCTCCCGACTCGCCGCAGCGGAAGATTGGCCTCGCTAATATATTTTCCAAACAATCGATGTCATTTTTTATGTCGCGTTTTTTTCCATAAATTTAATTAAATGAACGGAATCAGGTCAAATGACTCAATTTGCAAGTGACGTATATCTTACTATATCAACTTTTGTTCCTTGACAAAACAAAACTAAACATTAAAGAAAAGTGTTCTTTTTTATCATGTTCTATTTTACATGGTTATCAACTACCTTCTTCCCTTATACGTGCGCTATTTAAGACAATGAGCTTACTAACTAAGCACCCAATTCGAAATTTCCTCACAGACAGACAGGATGGAAAGCAATATAAGTTTGCCCCGCTACTTACATACACATACAAACCAAATTTATTTCAGTTTTCAGTTTCACTGTAGATAAATTGGAGTTTATTAAAATATTGTTAACAGTGTCATACAATGTAACATAACTATCTGCAATAATTCACTACAAAATTTAATTTTCGTCAGTAGGTGTAACGTGTTAGGAGGTATTTATATTAACATTTTATTACTTTTTTGTTGTTATTACATTTTATTATATTTCTCTACTTGCTACGCAAGATTGCGCCGTATTATAGCAAGTAGTCTACGACTTCATTTTGATTTTTGTGAAAATAAATAAAAAAATGAATTATTTGTTTATTTAATTATATATTTCATGTAGGATTACGAAAGATTTTTTAAATATTTATGTTGGGGATTAGTAGGATTTATAGGCCCTGTTAGGAGTTCTACTGAGCCGAACCCTCTGATATGAAAATATCTGGAGTCGGTGAATTATTTTCCCGTTTGATCTATGGTGAGTTGACGTGTTGTTCTTGTATTTATTTTGCTTATATAATGCACTTGCATAAAGTGGATTGAATAGACGATGATTTGTGGAAAAGTGTGTGGAAGGGTTTAGTTTTTCCCTATGGGGAAGATTTAAGCCGGACATAGAGTCGGAAACGATATAAAACAATACAGGAATAATTTTGAATAAATCAAAACAATAGAAGTAATAAAATAAAAAACAGGTAAAATATTTATTAAATCGATATGTTATATCTAGTGATTATAAATAATATTTGATTGCCAACTATAAAATTAATTTGAGTATAATTGTGAAAATAAATGTAAAAGAAAAGTTGAATAAAAATATTGAATACTTCGCTTCGTACAATCTATTTATTTCATACCATATTACACTATCCACGTGGCATCTTCCACCTTCCTTATCAATTTTCATTCTCTACCAGCTCTCCCTGCGGAGAAACGAGATAGCTAGTTTTAGTTCTGTGAACAATAGTTGTGTAAAAATTAGACTCCGCGTAATGCTGATTAATAATAAAATAGGAATAAAAAGTTATTATCAAATATGGCAACTATCTTGACAGGATTGACCGGATCTCGAACAGACGAACAAATTTACAGTAAGACGAAATGCAATGTGGTTGAATTGAAACAGGTCTTCGCCAAGTTCAGTAAAAAACTACTATATTTTCATTCTTATACTAACTTAGAGGTCATTCTATACAATAGTATATAGGAAAAGTAATATTTTTTCTAAATTCTAACTTTTTCCGTTAAAAAAAGTTTAATTGGTCGCCCAATTGCTTAAATATTTTTCCAAGACATCTGGAGTAAATTTTCCCACAATTACGATTAAACCATAAATAGTCGGTAATGCAAATTACCCATCTCATATTATGTCCGTTGCTTACTCGTAAGTGAGTTATTAGGCTCTGCACTTCGGAGCGGCGGTACCACACGCCACTATAGGCTCCGTGCAGATAATGCGCGTGGTACCGAAATGTACGCGTGGCTAAGCCCATTGACCAGTCTGTACTATTTACCTGCTCGAGCAGTTTGCACACAAATATGTATATGGTGACCGTCTTACATAAGTATTAGAAACAAATATTGTTTTATGCATTCATTCAAACATTTGCGAATTGTTAAATTATTATCACATTTGTTTTCATAAACCGCACTCTTTGTCTTGAATTCTCGTTGAAAAAACAAAACTACTAGCGTTGACAGGTAAAAATAGTAATTAAAAATTAATTATTCAGTACCTAAAAGTAATTCTGATCAAAAGTTCAGTTTTTCATGTAAAATATATGACTACATAAATTATAAAACACTGTTTATGTATAGAATACATTTCACCTCAATGAAACTAAATCCATTTATCTTTGGAATAACTAATGAGTAAAACCTAAAATTGTAATGTTTAATTATTGAAAACAATATAAACGATTTTTAAACAGAAATTAAAACAGAAAAGTCAAAAATAAAGCAGAAATGTCAATAGATGTAGCACATTAAAATAAACATATAATATATTTAACCAAGACACTATCTAGATTGCATTCAGTTCAAGTTAAATCTTGCGATCATACATAAAGATAGCAGCCAATAGGGAGAAAATTAAGATAATGTTGATAGTCTCTCTTTCAAATCCCATATATCTGATATTGTCTCCCGTGCCAACAAAATGCTTGGATTTGTTCTTCGTAATTCAAGATCATTTACCAACGGAATCGCAATCCGAAGAACGTATGAAGCACTTGTTCGCAGTATCTTGGAATATAGCTCCATTATTTGGGCCCCTTCTGAGCAAAACCATATTCTCGAAATAGAAAAAGTACAAAAGAGATTCATGCGTTACCTATATATGAGGGAATATATGTACTACCCTTTCCTGTATCCATCCTTATTCTTAGCAGGAATGCTCGATCTTAATACATTAGAAGCCCGCCGAAAAATATTTTTAGGAAAACATTTTTTTAAGATAATCTCTGGAACTATACATAATCCACCTATTTTGAAAGAGATTAACTTATATGTTCCAGACAAGTATACTCGTGGAAGGTCCCATACCCTTTTTTATGCTCCAAAAGCGAGGACTTCTGCCTATCAGAACGCCCCAGTCAACAGAGCGACTGAACTGCTCAACGAGTCTGCATTGACCATCGACATTTTTAACGTAACCTACAGGCAGTTTAACAATTATCTTTTGACGTATGTCACAAAGTAGTGAAACTGACCTTTTTATGTGTTTTGCTATACTTTTTGTCTAATTTGTAATCTTCTCCATAATGTATTGGTGAATAACCGTTTTACGGAGAACATGGAAAAATAAATAAATAAATAAATAAATAAATAAATAGTTCTTATTCAAAGAACGATACAGAAAAAATAGGGTCCCATTATCTAAGTTGGTAGAACAGTGCCCCGGCAACGAAGGTACTGTATTCAAGTACTAGATGCTACCGTTTTTTTCTGATTCTTCTATTTCAAATTTTCGAAAATAATGTTGTCTTAAATAATCCAAGGAAATATCTCCTTTAAAAAGTATTCGTGTTTCTTTTCTAACAAAATAATAATGTGGTCACCCTAAAGGCATTGCGAGCAACACAGTGAACAAAAAGAAGTGGTGTTCAAATGTGTATGAAAACTGTAATAATCGCCACAATTTAAAGTCTCAGGTTGCTGAAAAATATTACGACCAATCTAACAACATATATAGAATACACCACAACCCCAAAAGGTTCTCTCGAAGTTAGTTCACTTTACCCCCGTTGTTTACAATTGTAGAGTTTTAAATTTAATACCGGTTATAAGCATATTTTTTTTTGCAATACGCCAATTGGCATGTAGCGTTATTTACTTATAAATATGTTATTGGCGAGCTGTGACTTTTTTTTTAAATTCCTCATAGAAAAAAGCACAGAGTAGGTGTTTTTAATCAAATTGAATTAAAATCAATATCTGTTCTTTGGCAAACTGAAATCAGGTCACAAACAGTATAATCATATTCTATATTTATAACATCAATTTAATGTTTTTATATGACAGATTATTATCTTTATTTTACATCCGCATTAAAACATGATTTTACATATTTTAGAGACCAGTGCACAAAAATAACTACATTATGAATTCAAAACATTACAGTGAAAAATCTCATTGATGTTTAAAAAATTTCATAACCAGATTTGTTGTTAATAGATTTGTTACATAACGCGTTTAAATATTTACAACTGTAGTATGTAAATGAAAGTGAAATAAATAAAAAAAAATAGAACAAAAAATCTCCTTATTCATTTTTCATAAACTTTATTGGTTACTAGCCGAGTTAAAAAAATGGAATAGTTCAAACAAATTATGTAAATTATTAAAAGTAGCGTTTTTATTACGCCTAATAAATTAATCAATCGAAGGTCAGCGAATGTCCAATATTCGTACCATTGGCGATGATTGGCCAATAACTTTATATTCGTATGTGCCGAACGAATTTCTCGTGAGTTAATTCCAAGTACCATTTGTTGTATGAAACATACAACTTATATAACATATGAACATATTATAATATATGTGTTGCGAAACCTGCAACAACTAAATCTCATATGGTATATAATGAGCCACTAGCTTGCTTTGTGTATTCTCAATTTGTGACTCACTGAACGAAAAATATCACTTTTATAACAATTTTTTAAACTTTTATTGATATGATTACTATACGAAAACTGATTTAAAATTTTAGCAAGTTTGCACGTCTTTTAACGAAATTTTAAAATAATCTTTAATTTGTTATTTTTCTTAATTCTACCATCATAACGCTGTAATATGTATATTTGATCTAAAATATATTATTTAATCTGAAATGTCATGTACTAGCTCAATATTTTAGTTGTAGAATTTGTGAAATGAATATTTAAAAAATATTTTCCTAGGGATAGTTGCCTATTGATCGTTGTCAATTTTCTTTTCTTTAAAGTATACTTACGTTTATATTTTTTTGTTGACAAATAATTATTTGACAGACGATCATAATTACCCTTAAAAATATTTGTCTCGGGATAAAATATACTTAATTTTATATTTTTTGTTATCAAATAATTATTAGAGAGACAATCATAATTACCCTTTAAAATTACGCTTAAAAAATATTTGCCTCGGAGTCATTGCCTATCAAAAACAAATAAAGTCAATTTTCTTTAAAGTATACTCACGTTTATATTTTTGTGTTGTTATAATTACCCTTTGAAAATTAAAAATCATTAGCAATTAAGATTTAGATCTGTGAATTACTGATAAATGCATTATTTAAATAAAATTGCTGCGAAAACATGATTTTTTTTTTTTTTAAATACGGATTTTCTTGGAAATTATCGTGCAAGAGGCTCATTTGTACTTTATACAATGTTTTATTTTGATTCAGGTGTCAGTTAATTCGGGCAAACCGATTGCTTAAAATATTTATGGCATTGTTTTTTTATAACCCAATTTTTTCGTTGTAATTTACGGCTTTGTGGCACAACAACTTGTTCCCTCGACTGTAATGCGGGATATTGAGTTGAATCGGTCGGTTTTGGAGAATGGGTAAAACGAAAGCAATAGTTAGATAAGCTTCGCGCAAAGGACACCATGGCGCATTTAAAGTCTGCCCGTGGTCTGATGCAAAAGTGATATGTCTTAAAGTCTGGCCAAGGCTAAACAAATCTAAGATCATTAAACCTTTTATGCAGGACTAAAAAATAAATATTCATTGGATTTGTTTTCGTGAATGAATGAATGAATGCAAATCTTTGAAGCGAAAGTAAACCCACTTACCGACGTCCGATCGAGCTGAAACTCTTGGTTCTGATATTGGATGACTTTAGAGCAGTTAATTTACGGAATAAATGTCGGTCCTACCCAATCCGGATTTGGCTCAGTTGTTAGCGTGGTTGCCTCCAGTCCCTGTCCGCATTACAAACATGTGAGATACATAATAATTGAATGGAAAAGTAAATTTTGCTGTTTAAATTATATAGAATTCACGCAGAAGAATATTGTTATGCTAACATTAATTATTATTATTCTTACAAATATATTCTTGCATCTTCTTACTCGTGAAAACTTACTGATATGAAATATTGTTAGTTAATTAAAAATCTGGTCAAATTATTATTTGTTTTGGTATTTTTATTTCAATATTTTTTTAGGTAGAAGGGGAAAGCATACTTAAAGTGCCGTGGGAACTGATTTTGTCAAATGTGTGCATTATATTGTCAACATTAAATAAATGTTTAATTTTTACAAAGCTGGGAATGGACTCTATGATAATTACATGACATTGTTCAATTATAACATTAAGATTGCTGAATTATGCAGTTGGCAGTTAGTAATAGCAATAAAATTGCAAATTATAATGCTATTATTTTAACATAAAGGATCTGCACAATCGGTCGCACATCTGCTCGATATCACTGGATATGTGTCACGAATAGATAAGAATATGCACGTAGGTACCTATACATTTGTAAACTTACGACACACCGTCTGTTGGAACAGTTGTAATCAGTTGGAAACTGACTCATACTCGTATATCAGCTTATAGAGAACAGAATTAAATTAATTAAAATGCCTAAGGAAACATTGTCCTTCAATAATAATTTACAATATTGCAGGGCTATACCTACTTTTATACCCAGCGGAAAATTAGCAGTTACTTTATTGAATAATATTGTAAAATAAAATATCTTGTACAAAAATGTAGACAATTATTTTATTAATATTGGTCCAATATTTAATATACAATTATAACAATACATCTTAAAATCTACCAGCACATACTTAGACAAAAGTTTTTTTTGAGTTGACAAACAATAGTTCACGTCGAATAATTCTGATTAAAACTTGTCGATGTGAACTGTTGTTTGTTGCAGGAAACGTTGACAAAGTGCCGACATTGTTGGTAAAACCTTCATCAATGTGATTGTGCTAAGGAGCTGGAAAGCTCCCGAGTCTTATTGAATCCATAAAAATTATCTATCAAAATTCAATATTTTTGGCGGGTTTCTCTTACACAGAAACTAGTTAAGACGATACAATACCCTAAACTAAATCCTGATTCTTGACACCGTAAGTGAAGCAGTCGTGCATAAAAATATGGGACATGTGACCTAGGTGTATTGAATTTGCCCTGTCAAATCTTTAAGATAAAGTTGGAATCTTAACGACTTAAGTAATGAAGTCAACAATATTCGGAGAGACCTACGATCGACTTTGCCTTAGCACCCCTAGAAAATCGATCTTTCCGTGGGGTTTATTTTAATTATTTCTGATAAACGTATTACTAATATCTCAAATGTTTCTAAGGGATCCCTTGTGATATTACTAATCCATCGTCTAGAAAAAATAAATTTGGTGTTTACCGCTAATTTTATAGTTGAATAGTTACGAACAACTTCTACGTTCTCCAAAATAGCAAGTAAATTAATTTATGCGTAATCATTGATAGGAAGATCCGAATACAATATTGTATGGTCACAATAGATGTTGTACACTTTATTTGTCCATTTTAAGTGCTTAATTATTTATTTGCTAGTTGAGAGGGCTCAGTACCTTGTCATGTGGACGGAATTATTAGAGCAAAGAACAAACATTATGACGTATTTTCTTACGGTTAATTCAAAGCTACGCACTTTATGGTTGAGTTGATGTTGCAAGTTGGAAAGACCGAGTCATTCCAGACAGAAAAATCTGAACAACTGTCATTATACTAATTATAAAAGGTTTTATTGTTAGATATTTTTTACTAGATCAGAAGAAAATTATTCTATTATAGTAAATATTAATTAAAAATGATTCTTCAAATTTAAATGTTTTTCAAGCCCTACGATAGTGGGACTGAACTAATTAACTGTTTGGTTTCTCACGATCATATTATTACAATCCCACATAGGAGACCTTAAGGAAAATTTTCCTTAAGGTCTATATCATCTCTTGGGATGGTGAACAAAGATGATGTTCTTACAAAAAAAAATGTATTCAAAATTTTCGATTGAAAGATTTTTGAGTTTAGGGATATTAAACTTCCCCAAAATGAAAGAACCCTGAAAACCTTCTCATAAAAAATTGTAATTTTAAATAAAAAATCTTTTAGTTATGACAATATCATTATTGTCTTATTTCTTACAACTCAAGCTCACTGAAAAGTCACTGACCGCCACTGATAGGTACCAATGTACCTACTTTACCCACGTACTGCAAAAATTGCGAAGTTAATTTTTTTATAATTGTTATTCAAACCTATTAGCGTTTCCATTTTAAAAATGTACGTACTAACCAGACCTAATAATCAATACAAAATTCTATCGTTAAATTACTAGATAAAAAAATATTTTTTCGCAGAGACGAAACATTTCACTTTTGTATCAAAATTTAACAGTTTTGCCGGTGCAGGCCTTATTGTGGTATAAAATATTGATTCAGCACATATCTGACTCTGAGTATAAGAGGAAAGTTGAACATGGGCACAATACTAGGTTCACAAAGAATGAATGCATGCTTGTACCTAAACATAATAATAAATACGAACAGCGAACCCTTGAGTATAATGTGCCTAAAATATATAATATGCTACCTGATAATATTAAGAAATGCGAATTTCCAAATAGAGTCAGATATTTGCTGAAAACATGGCTACTAGGTAGAAATAATTTGTATTAGGTGATTTAATGTGTAAGTTTATTGTTATTATATAAATTAAGGTCTAAGTTGTAATAAAAATCCTGTTTGACAAACTACTTAACTGTAGTTTAACGGGATATATATGAAATAAAAAAAAAATAAAAAAATTATTACTTATTTTTTGACCTTTGCCCATGCATACCTTTTACTTATGTAATATAAAGTAGTTTAATATTTATCTGATACCATATTCATTCATTGGTCACTGATTCACCTGGTGATGATCTGAATGGCCAGGTATTCCTAACCCCCTTTTCTCCACCCATCTCAAGCTCAAAAGATTGGCAAATAGGTGTACAATTCCAATAAAATAATAACAATAGTATAATTTTTACAGCGTTGTTTTTGTGAAAAAAAAAATACCCCAATGGCGCTAAATTACCCATCGTCGCCGGGCAATAGAACTCCAGCAAGACAAGAAAAATAAGAACTTTAATTAAGTGATAAAAAAATTAATAAAAATATGGAATAGAGACAGTGTTGTGAATTTAATCATAAATAAATGCAATGTATCCAGTCAATAATCGGCGAACTTATTAAATGCATCAGATATCACGAATACGAATAAATTATGAACATAATTAGTAATAATATTAATTAGCAGACATTGTTGTTCTACAACTATCAAAACACGACCTCATGATACTATAAACACGTGGAATGAATCAGAATAGATTAGGTAAGAATTCGTCAAGAGGTAACCATAGACAAAAAAACTACAGAAGCAGTTTTTTTTTTGTGTTAGTAAAAGATAATATATTTTTTTTGTGTTAGTAAAAATTAAGTATTAATTAATTAACATAATACAATAGATACATAAAACAATTCTTATACATTGTTAAATATCACAATTGGGTGGTTGTCACGATGAATTTTATTTTAGTTAGTTCGTAGATTGCGGGTAGGTACTATTCTAGGAAATGGATCCAAACGACAGATTTTTCATTTCTCGAATACAGTGGCTCAGCATCGCCCCGTTCGGGCCGGGCCGTTCCAATTATATTATTGCACCTGCGTAAGACCGGATAGAATACATAACATTTAATTTGATTTCACTCAATGTAAAAAAAATGAAGAAAATGCAAGACCGTTTATTTTCAATGTTTTTTACTCACCGCTATGAAGAGACAGGTTAGATGTCAGGCTGCGTCCGGGAGGACAGCATCTGAACAGATCTCCGGACATACGCCAGATTATCAATATAAACATAAACCACAATAAATCTTCCGGTGATAATTCTTCCCGCTAACCTTACTTCATTTAAACTAGATGGCGTGCTTTCCGGAAACATGTTGATCAACTCACCAACTTGCTAACAACTCACTCGGTTCATTGACCTTGACTGGATTGATAGGTGGGTACTTAATTTGCAAGGTGAACGATATGTAAAACTATCATATCCTTCTCTCGTTACTCCACAGTTAGACTCCTTCCCCAATGCATAAATGAATATATAGGTTGGTCCAATGGGTACGCCGGATTTAAAATTTCCTTACATTTTTTTTTATTTCTGTTTGCAACTTTAATGTTTGACAGTTGTCATCTGCTGTTATTGAGGTTATTAAAAATGAGTCGCTTTGCAAAAGAATAATGTCTTGTTATTGTTAAAACTTCAAAACAAATTTTATTTCAACATTAAATCCGGCTTATCCGATGGACCACTCTTTACATAAAATATAATACTATTTTGACACCAAAAATTTGTTGTTATGACACGAATGAACAGAACTAAATTATATTCTACGCTCTTGTTAAATTCAGACGGTAGGCTAAATCTAGATTTAAACGATACTTATTTTTACGCCGATCCCCACAGTGGAACCCATATCCAGATAAATATGGAAAAATTTTGATTTACCAACCTATGATTTCGTACAGATTTGCAGTTGCCATAAAAAAAACAGGAATACATATTTGGAACGGTTATTAAAATTGTATGGCCGATGGCCATTATTACTCGACCTGGATCCATAAAAGGAGGAAGTTCAAGGACTAGACAGTGGATGTGACCCTGGGAAGACATGAATCAAGATACTATCTACAAATGAATTTTAATTAAAATCCCTTTTGTGTTCACATATGCTTGAGGAACGAGGAACGTTATTCCGCACCTCCGTTCTTGGGCATGACGCTGCAAATTTTGGAAATGACGCGGCGAGTTGTGGATGAACTCTGAACTGACCCTTGAGATTCACACAGGAGAAAACCGAGGATTGAGAGAGCGAGATTCAAGATTATAAGCACTCTCTCTTACTTTTTGTAGTTACAAATAGGTCAGTTTTACTCATGTATTTCAATCTAATTAAATACCACAGTTGTATTATTTCAGGGCAAGTGAATAATTCTTTTATTCATGAATTCACTCCCCCACAATCCCTTTGAATGATATTATCACGCTCTTCACCTACTATACCAAAGTACCCGTGACAACCTTTAAAATAACCATAGATCATTTGGAAGTATCGGCCACAAAATGTCAAAAATATGCTTACGTGATATTCACAATACTGAACAGAAACACGCGTTTAAAATCAGTAATAAACACAGAATATGCTACTTATAATCTTAACAACAACATTTCAAATAAATTCCGTAAATACACGCAACACTTAATATTATGCTACGTATAAACACGACAAAATTTCTGCGAGCGAAAACGCCACTTGATTGAAAAACGCGGTTGATTTGTTTCTTTTCGGTAATTTGTGGCTCGGCTCTGGGAAATTTGGCTCTGTTTGTACGGACCCTAATAGTTGACCCTAACAATGACAGCACCTGTCAAATATAACGAGTTATATTTTCCATATCGAATTCACAAGAATAGTCCCGCATCTGTACGAAAAAATGGATCGTATAAAGGTTCCATTAGTCTGGTCTGCATACGAGCCAAACTGGTCGATAAAATGTTGACACCGAGAGCTCAGTTGAAACGTACCGATCTTCCCAGGTCATTTACGAAAAAGATCAACTGATTGAAAAACTCCCGTCACATTTGATGTGAATTTTAAATTATTGACAAATGATTGTCAAAAAAATGTGGTTGTGTTTTGATATCATTGCCATTATGTAATTATGTAAATAAAATTCAATATTAATCAATTTTATAATCTGCTCTCATTCAGCCAGTAAGAACAATTTATATGGAGGTATGTTAATAATATACGGTATTATTAACATACGGTATTTATATTAATTTATGTAGGAGTTCCCAAGAACAGTGTAAATACCTATGTAAAATAACATAGTAATAATAATAATATGTCATTTCTTAGCTCCACTTTTGTGAATCTATCTCTTGGTGTGCTTTATTAATCTAGAAAAACAGATTATAGCTTTGGATTTTCTAAATTTATTTTATTGATTCATTTGAAATATTTTTTCTTATAAAATATTATTTCGTAATATGAGTCCAACTGGGTGCTTACCCGTCCTGAGGCCCCCATTAAATAATCATGATTCAAATATTTAAAAGAATAATGAAAATTACATATGATAATATAATTTGTATTATGTCGCAAAGTGTAATTTTGTGGAAAGGTTTTTTGTCTTTTTGTGAACAACTGTTAAGACGAAGATTGACAACTGATAAGTTATATGGTTACAGATGATTGTGGTCGTTGATACATAACAGTAAAGTTGGCAAAAATACCATATTCTTAATTGAGATTCCTGAAAATAAATACATGTAGGTATGTGGATATTTTTATAATATTTTTGAAAGAATTGCTTTTCAAGATATTTATCTTATTTATTTGCTAATATGTATTTAAAAAAAAATAGTGCGATCACTGAAGATCGAATAATTAAAAAAATAATGTTCCGATGACTTTATAAGAATTTAAGTACCATAAAAGAACAAGCGCAAAAACAAAATCATTTTTTATGTAAGACAAAGTAGCTTTTATAATGTCTACCTGCATAAAAAAACCATTTGGCAATTTATAGAAAGTTTCATTAATGTGATTGATAACCACAATGATGAAATAATTGATGTCAATGACTCAGATTTTTCTTCACATGTTATGCATTTGATTGATGTATAATAATGATAATTGTATTATAAATATAAATCTTTTTCTACATACATAAGCATAAAGATAAGTAGGTTGCTGCCTTTTGATTTTAAATAGATATTTAAATACATGACATTATGAACTACGCATTTATAATAAGTGTATTTAAATTAGAGGTTATTGTGAAATAACTGTTATTATTATCGTTTATGCTATAACAATTATGAAACCATAATTTTATAGGTATTATTTGCAATAGTTTTCAAACGTTAATCTAACTAGTATCCGACTAAATTATTCTCGTATACTCAATTTAATGTTTGCAAATAAAACAATAAAAAATTATTATTATTTGTTTAATGGATTCTTAATCGGCTAGTAAATGTTTCTCAATGCAAATCGCAAATTCTTGCACAGTTTAGAATTCGACCTCCATTGTGCTCTGAATTAATTGATAAAGATAAGAATTACACAATAGTATATTCTGTATCATATATTATGTATTTATCTGGTTATATAGGTATTCAACTAAACTGTATATCTACAATTAGAATATTTGCTCAAAACTTGCCAGAAACCAACGAAAATATGAATATTTTAATTATTGAAACAATAAACTTATTCATTGTAAGAAAGAAAATTGTTTAAAAAATATATAAACCGTTAACTATAAAAGACAAGTACATTAATATTTATGAACAAATCTCATTAAATATTCTTAGATATAATAGATTAATTATGTAGATCACACATAAATATAAACATGTGAATGGTCGGTATGGAGTGTAATCAATCAGCCGAGCCCCCAGAGGGCAGTCAGAGAAGACAGAGTGTACTGCACATACCAGTCTCGACACCTGGACACCTGGACAGGACATGTGGACACACACAGTGCAGTGCGTCCCCGTTACGCATCAATTAGCAGTTATCCATGGCAGTTGTGACAGCTTTTTATTTATTTATTTTTTAACATGTCATTCATTAGTAATACTTTTATACTGCAATAGTGCAGTAGATAAAAATATATAAAATTTACAAAATAATGGTCATATTTAATATTTATTTATACTGGGTTCTTAAAGATGTTCTTAGTTGCTTGAGAAAAATTCAGCTATAAAATCTCGGTAAAATAAAATTATAAAACGTAGGTACTATGTCAAAGGATACATAATATAACTAACTAACTAACCATCACGCCGTTTCCCCGCAGGGGTAGGCAGAGAGGACGGACCGCCAAACAACTCGGTCTTGGCACACACTCCTTGCCTCCCATTCATACATCGTCTCATACATACTCTTCTATTATTCTGACTCTTGACATGGCCCGATTCAAGTATCTGATTCACTTGATCGTGCCATGTCTTCCTCGGGCGTCTTCGACTTCTGCTACCATTCGCATTTGCATCATATATCCTCCTTACACTCCTTTCTTCGCTCATTCGCTCTATATGCCCAAACCATCTAAGCTTTCCTTTCTTAATCTTACTCATTACGCTTACATCCGCATTGCACTCTTTGCGGATATCCACATTCCTCACATGATCATACATGGTCTTACCACACATACGCCTCAGGGATCTCATTTCAACAGCGTTCAATCTACTTTTATCTTTTCTTTGCCAGTTCCATGCCTCACTTCTATACATCAGGGTATGTACCAGCACTCCATTGTGACATTTTTTTGTTAGCGCCAACTGCGTTCAGTCCTCCATTAATGGAGTTACCTGCATTTATCCTTCTTTCAATATCTCTGTCAGCCTTCCCATCTCTCTAGAACATACTTCCTAAATACACAAACTCATCCACCTGCTCCAAGTATTCCTCATTCACAGCTATATTTATATCTATATAAAATTAAAATATTATAAATATCTTAGAAATAAGAAAAGTGTTAATAGTCAATATTGTTAATAAACATATATTTGTTAAATATATCCATCTTTTATATGAATTTCCCAATTAATACCTATATAGATGATCATTTATTGATTGTTAATTAGACATCTTAGTTTCTTCTTGATTCTGATGTGTTGATGCGGGAGTGGACATTATTTAACCGCTCGTGTTTCTTTAATAGTTTTAGAAGGTTTCCCTTGCTGAGACATTGCTAAAAAGTGTTCTACGTACGTATTTTAAATAGTACTTACCTTCCCACGTCGCGAAATTCGCATGACTTTTATCGTTTAGCCGGAATTTGCAATTGTCATTATATTTTTAACTGATACAATTTGCAGCCGGAGATTGTATACACGGTCCTTCAAGTGTCTAGTGGTAGTTTGAGACAACATATTGTTTACATAACATTGATAAAAAGATATGGGACAAATAGGACAACTTTTATTTAATATTTATATTAATGAACTATGTAATAGTTCCTTTGCCGACCACATTATCACCTTTGCTGATGATACAGTTTTATTATATGAAGGCAAAAGCTGAAGTTCATTGTAAAGCAGAAGTTGGTATAAATAACGATAAACAATGGCTAGACAATAATCTTCTTACACTCAACTCCGATAAAACTAAATTCGTCCGCTTCAGAGCAACTCAAGCAGGACAACTAAAATAAATACACAACATTATTATAGACCATCGAAATGACCTAACTACACGTGAATTTAATACCTTGGAATGTGTTGATATCGATGATCTAGAAATTATCGTATAAAAATTTCTTAGGCGAACATATATTGTATATACTGATATATTGTACCCCTAATTTTCTTACACTTACTCAATTTGTACAAAAATATATATATATTAATTTAATTGTCTAAAAACTATTTTTCTAATTTGTTTACCTGATATATTGTACCCTTAATTTCCTCACGCTTTCTTAATCTGTAAGAAGATATATTTTTTAATTATCTTTAAAAAGACACTTTTCTAATTTGTATACCTATGTTAATATTATGTTTGTATTTATATCAAAAGTTTTTGATTATTGTTTAAAAAATCATTAGAACTAAATGTAAATACTCCTCCCATAAACACGAGCTCCTGGAGCTCAACTTATGGAGTAGTAGAATAAAAAACGAAAAATCTATATATCTGTCTGCATATTGTTATCATTTATAATGTTAAATAATTTACAAGTAACAAATAAAAAAATGAAAATATACACTTTTAAATAAATTCCACAAATATCAGAAAACTTACTCATCTATTCATGGGTAATTAGAAATATTCTCTGCGTAAAAGATCTGAAACAAATGTACTATGCGACGTGTAACTTTTTGCAAGAATATGTATCCTTAGGTTTGGCGGATTTACCAAAACAATATTAAATCCCATAACAAAAGCTCAAAAATCACTTCTAAGGGTCATCCTTGAAAAACCATTTACGTACCTCAGTGATGTGTTATTCGAAGAGATACGAGTTCTTGATGTAAGGCTATAGGTACTATACTACACATAAGAAAAATTAAAACAAAAAAAAAATTACACAAAAACATCGTCACCCCTACCCTTCCATCGACTATCCTCGCCACACCCGTTATGCTGGGAGGAATACAGTAGTTCCACCCACTACTAAGACATCCCTTGCTCAAAGACAATAATACTCTTACTTGGCCAAAAATATTTAACCTCATACCCGATACATTGAAATCGAAATCGACTTTGACTCTGGGGAGAGTCGATTGCGAACAAAGCTAACTTACAGATAAATAACAAATGTTAAGTACGTTCATATAATTATTTAATATTTTTGGCATCTAGGCCTAAATTCTCACCACACTTCACAAACTCAAATAATATGTTATATTTTGTTTATTTGTTTATTTATTTATTTATACGCCCATTGGGCTTTTACATACATAGTTCATAAAAAAATAATATTCTGAAGATTTGTAAGTTCACAAAAGTAATAGTAAAAATACAAATAACCATATCCATTTGACATATTATAACAGGAAGTAAATAGTAAATGCATACATACAGTAAATGCATATAATTTTAATTAATAATTCTTACAAATATATTATTTTACATCATAAAAAAAAATTAAGTTGCTGACCTGACTTATCCGTTGCCTATCAAAAGCAAATATGGTCAATTTTCTTCATAACATATTTTTATTGACAAATTAGAGAGAAGCTATAAGTTTTTTTTTCAGATGAACACCGTTAGTAAATTTGAAAAATAATCCATTAATTAACAAAATAAATACAATTTGTTAACAAATTAGGTAATGTAAGGTAATGGTAGGCACCTATTTATCGCTTGTCTGAATTCACACAATAATCAGTTCCAATTTTGAATATTTCGAAGCAAATTTGAGTACATTACGCTGGAATATTTCACATCACGTATGTTACCTCCCTTTTATTCTTTAATTATATTAAAAAATATATACATTTATTGGTATGTATGTCAAAATGACAATTTTACGGAAGAGGCACACGTTCGATCAAATTCATATACATCTTTGTATTATGGTAATTTTTTTATGAAATAGGTCAGTTTAATAAATTATTCTCCGTATTCGCCTTTTTGTTTGGGTATCAATTTAATAATCTCAAGCAAATACATTTAATGCAGGCTAACATGTCTGGGGTCTTTTTGTATTTAATAGTTGAAAGAGATTTCAATGGTTGGTCATTAACTCAAGGACTGTGGTTTATAAAATATACACATTTGTGTAATGTCATACGTATAATAGGTACAAATAATTATAATAAAATCAAAATAGGTTGGTTATGGACTACAATAAGCCTACTACTACCAATATAAGTATCTGGGAGAAACCAAGCTTGGAGCTATACTTTCAAATACCCCCACTTGAGAGTGAGAGAACCATTGTATTTTTTTAAATATCCAGAAAAAACTTTTTATGTAATCATGTAACATTATGACATAATTGTTTGCAAGCAGTTGTAGTTGACTGCCATATGTTATTATAATCAATGTGCGAAGTTGAAGTAAAAATAATCAAAATCACTGCTTACGATATTGGTAAATCAACGTACGTATGTAGGTAACGTACATTTAAATAGAAAGAGATAAGAAGCGGTTTTAAATATAAGTATTTATTTTAATATATTATAAGCGTTATTTTATTTATACGCATAAAAGTTTATTTTGCACTCAAATTGTACAAATACGTGAATAACTGGTGGTCCTTTATCGTTTAAAAAGATTCATTAAAATTTAAAAAAAAAATTAACTTTAAATCAATTTAGTTTAGTTTAGTTCAACTTTAAAACTTAAAATTTTAATAAATGTTACGATTTTTTCAATAAAGGGTAAATTCAATGACATCTGAAATCATTATTTTATTGTAGCTAGGTATTCTCTCGACTAGGTTAAGGAGTGTTTAATGTTAAATATTTACTATATAACAAAGTTGTGGCATTGCTTTAGAACTAACTTATGTGGACTGATTCCAAAAATCACATCTGTGGATGACAAAATATTGATTATTTCGGAAAGCTTAAAAGAATTTTAAATAAAACTTTAAAATTAGTTAGTTATTTAGCAATGCCACAACTTAAAACAAATAATATAGTATAGTGAGCACGGCTCATAACCGGGGTTTCTAAATATTCGCACATTTGAAAACACCTTCGTAACCTTCACTGGTTCAAGTGCCCTGAAAGAATCCAGTACAAATTGTGCTAGATGGTACATAAACACATCAACAA
Source organism: Hesperophylax magnus (assembly GCA_026573805.1). Classification (NCBI taxonomy): domain Eukaryota; kingdom Metazoa; phylum Arthropoda; class Insecta; order Trichoptera; family Limnephilidae; genus Hesperophylax; species Hesperophylax magnus. The sequence continues at coordinate 3,832,732 of JAIUSX010000071.1, forward strand.
AATTGTCCCACCCTACATCTCTGAACTATGCATCCCGGAAAACACTGGTCTGAGGCAGTCAACTCTCAGATCAGTAACATAATCAGCTGTAGGCAGACTGATGGAACCTAAGCGCAAGCCAAATACTAAGTTTGGTTTTTTCACGCTTTCGAAGCATGTGGGCCAAAGGCTTAGAGTATACTACCTCCAGAACCAAGATCCATAACCAGTCCAACAGAATTCAGGTCTAAACTAAAAACTTACTTTTTTAAGCTGTCACACTCTTAAATTAAATATTCCATTCATGGGAGAAAGTCCAATTATATCTTATTTTCCTATTATGTCCTAAATCTTGTATCTAAGTTTCGCTAATAAACAATGAGTTAATATTAATTAAGTGTTAATCTTAAGTGACCTACCAGGTAAGTATGTGAGTATTATCTTCATATACAGTTAGTAATAACAAAGATCATTAAAGAAATGTATCATATATTTGTACAGCGCCCTTGAGGTGATTTTGCACAAAAACGGCGCTATACAAATCATTCAAATATTATTATAAATATTTAAAATGAAAATCGCGCGATCACTTTTTTACATGCTCGGGGAAACGGCCCAGGTAAACAAAGCCGTCGATGGATTATAACAATAATATTTTTTTGGGATATTTTGAATCCCTGTTTCTGTTAGCTGTCTGTGGCACTTCTATCTATCGCATAATGTGATTACTTTTCAGTATTGATTTTCACGCTTTAACGACTAAAATAATGAATGCTTTTTATTTATAGTATACATAGAATTCATTATTTTATTGCCCTCGAAGAGACTTGGTTTTGTCCGAAACCATAATAATGTATGTTTAACAACTCAAATAAAGTAGTGAATTCAAGGATACATTTAAATACATATAAAATAAATTGCCAAAATAAAATGTATGGTATCAGTTTGCTCATTGTGAATTGGTTACACTAAACAAATATTTGCAATTATTATTTTAAACCTAATTGATAGTTGGAAAAAGTTTTGCAAGGTAAGTGATTATGAATGCGCAAGGCTCTTGTAACGTGAAGCCTTGCGGAGAGCCGAAATGACACCAGTTTCCCATTAGTAGAACTTTAATTGTATCGAGTTTGATGACATAACTACCGACCTTGTTATATATTAACCGACTGTTTGTCAATCAAACGTTATTCGCCAATAAAATAATTTGCTGAATCAATGGCACGTGCTTTGTATGTGAGTAATACTTCTGCTTGATCTGTCTGCAGTGTAAACATTTAATTTACATTAGTAAGTTACTCAACCTATTGGCAGTCTAGGTGCAGATCATCGAAAGCAAGGCATCAGTTCTTCTAATAACTAGAAAAGAAGAGTAAGAAGCAGTTGCGGTTGATGACCCTTTTTTGTCATTGAGGGCAGAGATTGCATGTCTGAAGAATTCAGCATTAGATTGCCGTTAAATTCTTCTTCAGTCGGTGCCATTCTCTGAGGATCGTGACTCTAATTCCAACTACCCCGATGAACAAAACCGCGACACTCCTCATGGTTTTGCCTTTCTTGGAAGGCTATAGTTACCGATGTTTTAGAATATATATTTACAAATCCGGCATAATATCCACTGTAGATAATTGAGATACATGCTATTTAACTCTTGAATCTTAGCCCCAAAGCAAAATCAAAATTATTGCCAAACGGAAATTTTAGAAAATAGGTGAATAAAATCAAATAGTAGATCTACATTACTGGAGATTGTAACTCCTAGTTTAACTAGCTATGCACGTTATGTTGATTATACAATTAATCAATGCCAATTACAGTCAATTTATAAATCATCGTTGGATTATCATTATCACTATTTTCACATTTAGTTTAGAGTTTAAAATTATTCAAATTAACTAAATATTTTTTTAAATTCTTTTTGTATGCTTAGTGATTTATTGTGCAAAATCGTTCCGGCGTTCAAAACCATTTTCAACGTGCTTTTAAACTCTGTAATAAACAAAATCCAAGTGACGTAATGAACAAAATGAACATTCCAAATAAATTGTCAACATTAAATGTACCTACAACATCAGTTGACAAAATGAATTATTGCTTGAACCAATTTAATGGGTAGGTATTACTTATTCTAATAATTAAATTATTTCACATCGACATTAGCACTTATTCTTTTAAATCCAATGATCCGATTACGACCTGGGAACCACTTAGAGCCATTAGGCGCGTGGGCAGACTTGGGTAGACTGGGCACCGATGATTGCAACATAGAACTGAATCCACAAAATCTGACAGCTGTAATGTCTACCGTTCAAGAATGAGACCACTTGCCAACTCCCTTTCCATATAGACTTAAATAAAGGTGATTGCATTTAATGAAAAATAAATACATCTTAAAACAGTACACATTATTTGTCTTGTTACTGTCATTACGATACGAACTAATTTCGTTTCATTATTTTCTCGTTTGCGTGTTACAGGATATCGTTTGTGCAAAAAGCGGAAAAAAGATAATGAAAACATAAACGGTTGTTCTTGGACGGGCAATATATTATTTCGCGATAAATGATTGTAAAGTATGGTAATGTATAAATATTTCCAATGCCAGTTTTCATTCGTTTCTGCCATCGGGGATTTTTAACCAACCGACAAAGAAAACGCGTTACTGCAGTGTGTGATAGGTCATCCACTGCCAAACAACTGACTAACAGGGTGGATTTTCTTAGAAATTCTAGACGGAAAAGGCATTGCTCCAGGGCTTCCTGATCGAGTGTTTGGGAAATTTCATGTTTTACAAAGAAATGGTTTTTGTGGCGTTTGAAAATAATATTTAGTGATAAACTTATTTATTTTAAAAAGTAATAAGGAACTGTGCATTAATTAATTAACTTCACAATTTGATATTGACTGATTATAATACTTTTATACATTTTCAACTTACAATATGTAAATATTTTACATGTATTAAATATAGTTGAAATGATGACACTCCGATAACTGATAAGCAAGGAAAAGATAACCAGGACATAAATATGTTATAGAATTATGGAGTCCTGTGCCGGCAGTCATTAAAACCATGGCGCCTCCAGTGTTAGGAAACTTTATGAAAATTAATGGGAGAAAGGACATACAATATTTCGAAAGAGACACGTCATTCGAATCTGGTCTCTAAACATAGTCAAGACAAATATATAAATTCAAGCCGCAGTGAGTCACTGGTAAAGATTGCAGTCATGATAAATTCTTACTTACTTCTCTTCTGACACAAATGTTTTTTTCTGAAATGATTTGCAGTACTTTTGTTTCTCTCTGAGATGTATTTTTTATCATTATTTTGTTGAAATTGTATTTTTTTTCAAACTCTTTGGGTTTATCCATCAATGGTGCTCTTGGCCATCGTTTCAATAAATGGAGAAAAGGAAGGCAATTGTATACTGTAATATGGAAAATGGGAATGATAAAGTAATATACATTTTAGATGATTAATGATCAAATGGTAAAATAATAAAAAAAAACATACATTGTTAATGAGATTGAAAAGCAAAAAAAAAAATTACACATTCATTCTAAGAAACACTAATGAAAAACAAATAAAAAAAAATAAAAAAAGTATACAAACATATAAGATTAAACCAAAGTATAAAACAAATATCAAACAATAAAATAATGCAAGAAGAGTAATAAATGTAAATATAATAAAATAAAACTAATTATAACAAAAATAACTTACTTAAACATCTATAACACACTAGTGTTGAGTCACTAATACAATATGCACCACAAATGCCCGTACAAAAATGTAACCAAAACTATTTTTATTTGTATTACACACTAAAAAAAGGTTTTGTATTAATACAAATATTTTGTCTTACTTCCGGTGTTTGTCATAATACAAATTTGTACTACTCAAGGTGGTTGTATTATCGTGTACATTTAAAATTTCGACCAAGACTAATTCATGGGAATTAATTAATATTGTTTTGAATATTATTTATGTAGTAGGTAACCTACACTTGAATTTTCTAATTTACCGATAACAATGCGCTTCCCGTTTGCGCTGATGACCACTGAACTATTGTCTTACCTACGCTAAGCTATTCGAATCCTCTGAAAATGTCGTAAATATGGTTATCGTTAGTTTAGTTGATATAGGCTTGGCAGTTGAGACACAGATTTTTCAGCATAAGTTGATGTAAGCTTGGCGGCGATTGGGTTAACATGGCTAAATACTTTCGTCTAGTACACTCTGGGCGATTATGCAAATGCATCAACAAGCTGCCGACAATCAAAACATTTTGGCCAAAAATACTGTGTTTTTTTCTTCATTATACCCAAATATAGGTATACTGTTGTTTAGGATAAAAAAAACTCTCACGACGTACTTACGTTATTTAAATTTAGCATTAAAAATATTTTTTCGTAACAATTATTTGTGTAGGCGACGCATTTTTAATTTTGTAATCGTCTAAAAATAATCTCTCATTGGGTTCATTATATTGGTATCATTTTATTTTCATTTAAATTGATTCAGTATGACAATTTCCTATAAGAACCACTTTAATATTTACCCACTTATCTTTTGCTTAACGTTAAAATTTTATATTTTTGCAAATAATAATATTGAGAAACCTGATATTAAAATTCTGAAAACCTATACAAATTATTAATTGATATGAAATTAGTTTTTGGTTCCATTTAATAGTATCTGTACCTTTTTCACAGTAACCCCACACAAGACGCCTTATTTTCCTCAGGGCCTATGTCATTTTTAGGGATGCTGTGTGGGAGTCTTTTTAAAGGAAAGTAAGGAAAATAAGTTCTAGGAAGGAAAAAAGATACGAAGGGTGGGTAGGAATCTAGGGTTCAGTGTATCCAGGAGTGACGGACGTACGAATATATCCCTCCCACTGCGGCGCAAGGTGATAAGTCTAGAGACCAGTGGAGAGGTCAAAGGGTCTCCCCAATCCAGCCTCTGCGGATCTGACACCCCACGCAGCTGGCGGGCAGGCGCATCCTGAACACACCTCACCCGATGAACCCGGGCACCTCTGCTATATCACCCGCAGTAGCGAACCACTTGGGGTGACCTGTGGCAGATGTGTTGGTTACTTATCTTTATTAAATTTCAGTATTTAAATCATTTTCGACCAAAATTGGAGATACAATATATTAACACTAAGCCTTTGATATTTTTAATAGTTTGCATGAAAGCTGCAAAATGTTGCAATAAGTGAGCAAAATGAAATAATATTAGTTATGTATTTATAATTCATTCCACAAGAAGTAAACGACAATAAGTCGGTAGTTAACCTGACGAACTATTATCCCTTTCCTTTTTGTTATTTTGTCACGTAGGCCTGGCCCCAGGTCGGCCAAAACTACACTTATTAGCATAATAAGCCGTCACCGAAGCCCATAACAGCAACAAAGTAACCACAACGTATTGAAAGAATTAAATAAACTTTTTTGTTGTTGTTGGTTGTTGATTTATTCTCCACAAGAAATCAATCAACTCGTGGAGAGATATGCTAAACTATTCCTAGTTTAAAAGTTTTAATATATTGTCAAGTTATTTTTACGTATGAGTTATAAATAAATATTGTGCTGTAGACGTGTTTACTCATGTCAATGGTAAATCTTTTAAATAATGTAATATTTGATTTGTATTGCGCCGTTTCTTTAAAAATCATCACAAGAACCCTGAGGATCTATCTAATATAACAGATGAAATTGGATGCACTGGTTTATCAGTCAACAATAATAAAACTATAATATGTACATCTTACAACACCTTCCGCCTTGATAGAAATGAAGCCACTAGTACCAAAGAAAGAGGAGGAGGAGTTCTCAGATACATTTCAAAATCATTGTAATCTACTAGATCACTCAGTAATCATCTAGACGTGCAACAATATACGTATAACTAAACATTAAATCAGGCAATATTCTCCTGGGATTGATCCACATTATCCTTGAATCCTTTATCACGGTCTACAGAAAACAACAAACCAATCGAAACCGATAAAAATAAATACCCTTATGCCAGAACATTTTTTTACATTAACCCCACACAAAAGGCCCTGAGGAAAATAATTTCCTTCAGGGCCTATAACAAATTTTAGGATGCTTTGTGGAGGGTTTTTTTAAGGAAAGGAAAGAGATCAAGTTCTAGGAAGGTAAAATGTACGAGGGTAGTGTTGTTGTGATCTAGGGATCCAGGATCTTGGTCTTGCAGTTTTTCGTGGGTTTTGTCTCAATGTTGTGAAGTTTAAATATTATTACGTAGGTAATGGAATATTTTTATAGTAGTCTTAGAATAGATGTAAACTAGATATAAAATGTAAAATTTTATAAATAAAATAAAAAAATATGCATTGTTTATTTTATATATATACTAGATATAAAATTTGACATTTTATATCTAGTTTATTTTATATATATCTTCAACCCTGAGATGCTTCATTCAAAGTTTCATATTTTATTTATCACTGAGCGTGGCGAAGTCCTGTTTAGACACGACCATTTTACATTTCATCTGTCTGCAAATTTGTGATTATGCTCCGTGTCCGGTCAATCCTAACAAGAGCACACGATCTTTTAAATCGGAGTAATCAACATTAGGCAAAGTCCTGTTCACAGAACTACCAGTGAATGTTTAGACAAAATCATCAAGTTTTTTTTAAATGTATTTAAATTTTTACAGAACACCCAATCGTATTTGCGTATTGTGTTTTGTTGAATAAAAAATATCTTTATAAAGCAGCTTTATTAGTAAAATATTTGATATTAATATTATGTTGGGATTCGAACGAAAAACACAAAAAACTTATAATATAATCATTAGATGGTAAAATCATTTCTAATATACTCTTTCAGAAAATGTCGTAATTTCTATTTATTGCATTGATGTATGGTATTTTAAATTTTTTACAAATCTATCAAATCGTTGAAAAGGATCCAACTAAGATCCAATAATGCTCGATCAATAAAATACCTCTAATAACCAATTGCAATGTTATGTACCGTAATCACATACTTGCTTATTTGATGTATGTATAGATTTACTCAATATGTAATAAACTGATACTAATGTGACATCGGCAACATGTTGTATTGCCAAAACAATTATTATACAACATGGCTGGCGGGTTGGTACTGCATCAGCTTCTAATTAGATACGTTTGACATTTGTATCATAAACTAAAATATTTTAAAAGCAAATTTGATGTCTAAAGGCCTGTAAAATATTTATACATGACGGACGTTTAACTTTCTATAAAGTACATAAATATAACCATATAATACTATTACGAGTATAAATGCGAAAGTGTATTTAGTTATTTGTTTCTTTGCCCTTCTTTCACGATCTACCTAATTTATTAAAGGCAGGTAGGTACTTCTCATCCCGGAAAAACATTTCGCTATCGTGGTAAAATTCTTATACAGTAATTTATGCTCATACCGAGCGAGTAAAGTCGCTGGTAAAAAACTAGTATTTATATAAAATTTTAAAATAACATATTATTTTTTTAATTTTGGGAAAAATCGATTTACCAATAATTAAATCGATATATCATGTAATCTAGGTACTTGTAATTACTGGTAAATTTTATCATTCCACGATTACCTTAACTTGCAACTGGCTAGAACACTCCTTTGGGGCGCAAAACCATAAAAAACAATTCTACGATAATACGTTTTATTTAGGTTAATCCAGGCACTGGTCCTTGAATGTTGGTAGCCACTAACGTAACTTCATACTTACAAAATAGACAAGTATTAACACAATAGTACTAGATTTACAACTCGCACATACAATGCAAACACTGCTTTAATATTTAAATTATTCCTTGATTACGTATTTTTTTAAAGTTTTTATAAAGTTCATTCTCTCTTCACCAAGAAGTGAACTATTAGTTAATTATTTACAAACCAAAATACTTAATTGGATACCTATCAAGCGCTTCACAGCATTGTTAGTCAAAAATAACTTCTATTTGTATTTTGCAACTAAAATGTTTAAAAATTATTACGTTTTTAATGGCCATATTTTTATAACCAATTATTATTTGTTACCGTCTCTTGGAGGCGGTAACAAATCGAACTTAATACTTGAAACTAACTTCATTCAATATCATAAAAGAAAAACATTTCGTTAGTGGTTCCTTATTTGAAATGCATTTTTTAAAATAACTTGTTCCACTAAAAACCATGTAGGAGATCAGATTTATCTCTATATTTATAGGTAGTTATAGTATTAGATTTTTTGTCTCAATATATTATGTAGGTACATTAATTATGTATATGGTCGCCACATTATAAACAAAATATAATTGCATTGGTGGCAGACGTGGGTAAGATAAAAATATTATGTATTTAACCAAGTGTAAGAGAAGCACTTTTGCATTGAATAGATTAAATAGATTATCCAGTATTTTTTATACAATATAAAACAGCATGACCTGTGGTTTTTGCAGACATTCACGGAAAGTAAAAAGAAAGTAATATTTATGTATAAATGATGTAAATTCGGTAATAATTCGAAGTCGTCCGTCTTAAGGCGATGCACTACGTAGTAATGCAAAATCATGTGTTTTTGGTTTGGTTTGGTTTAAAATTTGGTCGCCTACAAATGTTTTAGATGCTTTAATTAAATAATGCGAGTAGAATACATCTTGGCCTTTGAAATAATCGCGTATTTTTACTATTTATTTTTATTATTTAATCGCATAAGCCTAGAAAAAAATAATGTATAAGGCCTATAAAAATTGCTTTAAAGTTCAAAATCTCCTACTTACGAACCCATTTTCGGTTATAATTTTATTGCATAATGTGGCAAATTAAGTAATTTATAAAATGATTGGAAAAAAATCAAATATTTATGCCTGAACATCAACAAAATAAAATAAAAGGCACTTTTTGGCCATGTTTTTTTCTTGCATAAATCAAAACAGGCGGATGGTGTTAAGCGGGAATTTAAACCTTATCGCCATCTACGTAAGGGGTGTTATTGATAGCGGCTAGATTTAAAATATTACACGACGTAGTGCATCGCCTTAAATCTATGCTTGGATTTTTTGTTCTTATTCTGTCTTCATCGCTGTAATATTACTCGCTTTAATCTTTGCGATGAATGTGCTCACCTAGCGACAGCAAACACCTGTTAAAACCTATAAATGTATGTGCGTATATATATATACGAGTTGGTTATTATTAATGTAACTTTATCACAACCCAATGTCGTTCCTTTGACCTAGGCAGAAATAGTTTATTACAGAAAAGCAACAAGCAAGACGGGTTATTCCTTACAAAGCTAGTTTTTATAGTTGCGATTATTATATAAATCTTACGCAGCTATTTTAGTAATCCATCTGACTCTATTGCAATGCAACCAACTAACAATTAATAAACGTTTTAATTATTTTGCTGGTAAAAAAGGTTTGGTTAAATGCGATTTTTTTCTAGTATTACCTTCTAGTGTTTCGTGCAGTGTTGAGATTATTAATCAAGTTACTGTTCGTAGTAGCGTTTAATATTATTTTGTTCGCGCACCACTCAAGAGTACCAACTGCCAGTGGGACTGTGGCATTCCCAAAATGTTGTGAGATTGAAGGGAGGTGAGAGGGGAGGCTGAGGTTGGGACAGAAAGGTTGAAAATTACCTAGCTATTCAGCTCTGGTTTATTCAAGGAAAGTTTTGCTTCTCAATTGTTTTCATTCACCTGGGCGAAAACAAGAATATCTACCACTTGGCAATGGTGAGATCATTAGCCAGAACTTTTCCGGTTCAGAATTTTTCCATTTCATCGTCTTCCTTATTCCCATTCTTCTTGTCATCTCCAGGTCAGACCACATTTTAACCTCCATATATACCCCAAATAAGATTATTATATTCCGACTGGATTCGGACCATAAGTAGCAGGTATTCATATCCAAGTACGTATAATCTACCTACACATTTACCAAATGCATGTGAGTTCGCTTTGTCTTACCAATGGCCACATATCTACATTCTGCACGTAGGTAACTGGCGAACAATTCGAGTAGCAACCTCGAAATTCTTTTGCAATTTTCCCAATGATACGAAAGAAATAGAGGTAAAGACCTTAACAATAACACAAGGTCAAAGAACCCGCATAACAACACTACTTGATGGTAAGCACCAAACAGTGTATCTGCCTACACAGCAAGTAGTGCAGCCATACTCGAGACAAAAAAAACAGGCGTTACTGGGGAAAATGTAAGTTTCTAATAGAGTTGTATTTCAGCTGTTCGATCTAACTCCATTAGAAATGTTAGATAGATATTCCCATAGTTGCTTGGAAAAGAAGTAGACTCAGTTTGACATAATGAATCATAGTTTCATGTTTGTAATATACACGCTGATAAACCTTTTAAACACAGGTTCTCTTATTCAAATTATTCACGTTTGTATAAGTCACTCTGACAAACCCTTTAAACACAGATTATCTCATACAAATTATTCACGTTTGTATTAGAAACGTTGACAGACCCTTTAAACATAGGTTATCTAATACAAATTATTCACATAAATATAAGATAAATCCTTTAAACATAGGTTCTCTAAAACAAATTATTAACTAATTTTATGTATTAAGAAAATATTAATATGCAGTTTTTAATGAATATCCGTGAAACCAAAATACGTATTTTATTACTATCCAGAAGGGTTGAAGCAGAAAAATTACAAATTATGGTTTACTCGACTCCTACATTCATCTATTATCCCTTCAGTACTTTCATCACTTTTGTTCAGTTTGCAATGTATTGTGTGTTTTTCTTATTTGTTTTAATATTCCGTAAAATCAAATACTGCTTTAGAAACTCGAAACAATAATCTTTCCGGTGTATGCATTTAAAGTAAACATTACTTTTTCTTTTATAAGCAATAATTATTAGCCTGAAACACTCATCCACATTGAAAAATCTCCTGATAAAAGATACATGACGCCAACGGGACTTGAACCCGTGTCCTTTCGATTTAAAAGAAATTCCAAATCGAAAGGACACGGGTTCAAGTCCCGTTGGCGTCATGTATCTTTTATCAGGAGATTTTTCAATGTGGATGAGTGTTTCAGGCTAATAATTATTGCTTATAAAATAATGGCTACCCTTTGTGCTATGCATAAAAAATCTTGTCTTAAACATTAGTTTACCAAAAAAAAAAAATTACTTTTTCTAAAAAAAAAAAATAATATCAAAGTGAAAAATGCTGTCATAAACGCTAACCACATTTTTACTTAATTTTTTACTCCAATTTGAATTTGTAAGAAAACTCATAACTTCATTTTTATAACATTCATATAATAAAAAAAATATTGTTAAACCGATTGTTACGATAGCTTTGCGAAATATGAATTATTCAATTGGGATATTTTTAGAATTTTGTTATAAATATTTGAGCCAATCTGGAAAGAATTATTATTTCATTTAAAAAAAATACTTATTGCCGCTTAATATAAATAAATATTAAATTACCTTTTTAAAATAAGGACGCCCGGTTATATATGGCCCTAAAGCGCTGAAGGGGATAATTAAAATGTGCTGTACTAAATACAAACCTTTTCAAAAACACCATTTCTGCATCAGTTTTCCATTCTAATGCAACACAAGATTTGTGGAAAACCTAGTTACCAAAACGAACTACACAATAAACTCACCGAAAAACAAAACACAAATGAAGATTCCATCATATTTAAAATTATTTCACCCACAGACGAAAGACTTTAGTCGTTGCTACAGTTGTGTTACAACTGTGACTTCTCAGTGACAAATCGTGACTTTTCAGTGTTGAAGAGTGCCAAATATGAAAAATTCAACATTATTAATGTTTTTTAGTTCAAAACGATTTTTTTTTCGAATTTCGATTTTTTGCACGAAGTTTTCAGGAATTTTCAGTTTTGCAGTGAATCAATTTCCTGAAAATCTTGACACCAAACACAGAATTTAAAAAAAGGGTTTTTGGCTGCAACAACATCAATAATACCATTTTTTAATATTAGCACTCTAGAGCACCCAAAAGTCACGAACCGCCACTGGTTGCAATATTTGCGGGCACACAATTTATTCCATTACGGTGATTACGATATAATAGTATGGAGGTGCGCGCACAAGCGACGCGACACTAGGGAGACTTTGAGGCCGTGACTAAAGTGTCTCGTCTGTGGGCGCCCTTACTAAACACAATATTGATTATATCTTCACCTTACCGCCACTTCTCGCAATATCCACGAAAACCGCCGTGTTTTTTTATCCCCTTTTTCTGAGATTTTTATTATAAGTTCGTAAAAATTACAAATATTTTCTATTCACGCAATATAAATTAGAAAAAATACATGGAAGAAAAAAACACACTGTTGCTGCTCGTAATCATCCGTTGCCGGGAATCAAAATTTAGGTGTTTACGAGATGATTTGATCCGAACTAATCGCAAATTGAGGTTGGAAATGCCTCTAACGAGTAACAATGGTTCAATTCTAGCGGTTTTCAGGAAATATGTGATTTAATAGGAACTGTAAAAGGTTGATGTATGAATAATAATTATGAGAAGTACGCGAATGATTCCGTTTAGCCGGCAAGGGCGAGTGGCCAACGTAATAAATAATAATGCCCAAGAATCTGCAATGAAACGTGCTTTATAAATAAATAATTATTGCCTAATCCGTACTCAAGGTGCTTAATAATATCATTACGGAAGTAATTAAGATGATAAATCATAATCCTGATACTGTTTACTTGTATACTAACCGTTTATATAAAACGTTCACACAAAAAAATAAATTATTACTGTTATACTACCTCCGTTATCATCTCTCAGATGTTGGTCATTTACATTTATGCCTATTGCAGCCAGTCTCGAAAATTTTGAATAGCGTAAGACGTTGAATACGAATGATTTCTCACTGAATTTTCATCTTGAGATCTTTAAGGCAGTCTGGCTTCTCAAAATATACTCATTGTATTAACAATTCTGTGATTAATATTAATTTCAAATGCAAAACGAAAATTCTATGCTATTGTCTCCCTTAAAAAACATAAAAAATACATGTTCGAATTAAGGCGAAGCCATACGTAGTAATGCAAAATCATGTGTTTTTGGTTTAAAAATTTGGTCGCCTAGAAACGTTTCAGATGCTTTACTTAAATACTGCGAGTAGAATACATCTTGGCCTTTGATATAATCGAGTATTTTTTAGATAAGTATTTTTATAAGCCCAGAAAAAAATAATGTATAAGGCCTATGAAAACTGCTTTAAAGTTCAAAATCTCCTACTTACGAACCCATTTTCGGTTATTATTTTATTGTATAATGTGGCAAATTAAGTTATTTATAAAATGATCGAAAAAAAAAAATAATATTTATGCCTGAACATCCACAAAATAAAATAAAAGGCACTTTTTGGCCATTTTTTTCTCTTGCATAAATCAAAACAGGCGGATGGTGTTAAGCGGGAATTTAAACCTTATCGCCGTCTACGTAAGGGTTGTTATTGGTAGCAGCTCAATTTAAAATATTACACGACGTAGGGCATCGCCTTAATAAAATAGTGGTTTCGGTTGTTGCTCAGTGTCTCCGTAACTAAGGTTCAACTTACTCTAGAATTTTTGATTTGAATTTAAAATTAATTTTCAAAAGCGGAAATGTTTGTTTGAAGTATTGAACAGAAAAAATCTAATAAGAATATCAATTGCCATAATAATAAACGTCAAAAATGAACCTGTCTATAGGAACAAAATACCAGGAGTACAGAAACGTCATAGGGTAAATTGGGTTAATTTCCGCAGTGGATCACAAATTACTCATAAACAATAATAAAAAAAACATCAATACTGATGAATCTGCCGACAAGAACCGAATATCGAAATATTTTTATTTATTTTATCTTAAATCAATCGTTTACAATATGGTTTATTTCTACATATTGTGCAATTTATTTAACTGAGAAACCAATTATAGATTTCCTCATTATACTGAAAGACACCCTCTTACTAATAAACGCATTTAAAATTTTGCACAACTGATCTAATTTTTGAACAAAAATCTACGACACATTAAAGGTTGTTTATCAGTCGTGAAAAATTTTAAAACATGTTTGTTAATAAGACTATACGTTTTAAACAATAAAACGGCGTATGTGTAAAATATAATTATGATATGCTTTCAACAAAAGATACTCCATAATGTTTTTATTTTTATTTTTTATTATTTTAATATACATCATATGGGTTACATTAATACATACATATTTTGCAAAATATAATATTAAGGTTCATAATTGGTCATGTATACCTTATCAGAAAAGAGGAGCTCTTGTGCCTGATAAGGGAGCCACGATTCTTACTTAGATTCAATGTTATAATATTATGTTATGTGTAAAATATATAATAATAATATATATATATATATATATATATATATTTTTAATATAAGTTTTTTTGGAAAAAAAGTTTGATTTTATTTATTTGTTCTTGTTGGTTCGTAATACAGCGCAATTCGGAAGGGAGATTATTGTAGTTTTTTATGGCTTGGTAAATGTAATGGTTTTGCATTTGAGTTGTTTAAAGATTGGCGTAATAAATTGATTTCCATTTCTCATGAGTTTGTAAAATTCTTGATATTCTGTGTTATTTTTTTCTTTACACATTTTTATAATGGAAGTTTGCTTAAATATATCATCAATATTTGGTACTGGAAACAATTTAAAAAGCAATTTTGTTGGGAAAGTAGAGTTTTTTTTAAGTATTACTTTTATAATAATTTTTTGCGAGACTTTAACTGAGTTTTGGTTGTTTTTATAAGATCCTCCCCAACCTATGATTCCGTAAATAAGCAGGGAGTGGACAAGAGCATAATATATATTTTTTAGTATTTTCACATTTAAAATATTTCTTAACCTAACAAATATATACATACATTTCCTTATTCTCTTTACTAACTCCCTAATATGGCTTTTCCATTTCAGATTTTCATCGATGATCACACCAAGATATTTAATTTCAGAAGAAGAGTTGATTACAGTACAAATAGGATTAAGTAGTTTACAGTCGACATTGTCATAATTTTCATCATGGATATTTATTTTGTGTTTAGGTATTTTTTTGTAGTGAAAATAATACATATGTTGTTTTTTTAGCATTAAGTGTGAGTAGGTTATTATCAAATCATAATTTTAAGATATTAATATATTCATTTGCAAGTTTTTTAACTAGTTCCCATGTTTGACCTTTTATTAATAAAACAGTATCATCAGCATAAGAGATTAATTCACCTTTGATTTTCTGTTGGAAAATGTCATTTACATACATTAAAAATAGTAATGGTCCGAGGACCGTGCCTTGAGGAATGCCAAATGTACTTGTTAGTGGTGTACTAAAAGTTTGGTTTAATTTTACAATTTGAGGTCTCTCTGTTAAGTAGCTTTCTATCCATTTAAGGGCTAAGTGGTCAATGCCATTTTCTTTTAATTTTAATATAAGTCTTTCATGGGAAATGCTGTCAAAAGCTTTATTTAAGTCAATAAAAATTCTTATACATTTATTTGATTTGTCCAGGGTACTCTGAATACTAGATGAAATTTTTGCAATGGCATCTTGGGTACTTTTTCCCTCTGTGAAACCGAATTGATTTTCATTTATAATCGAGTTAAAATATAATGTATCATTATATTTTATATAGTTTGGTTGAGCCTGGATGAATACATTTTAAATAAAGATTTTATATTAAGTTTCCTTACAAAATAGAAAATTAGAATATGATTGGGTATTTTCATTTGAAAACTATTATAAATATTTATTGCTTAGTGACAGTAAGAGGAAACCATCGTTTAACATTTAAAAATAAATATGAATTACCTTTTAATATGACGCAGAACCATCTCTTTTCGGATAGTAGGTTGGTACCTACCAATAATTTCTGTTCCACGTGTACATTATGTGAAAAACATATCTTTTTTGTGAGTGTATCCGAAAAAATCATAGAATGCTAATAACCAAGCTACTAACACGGTTGTTTTCAAGGCCGCGGCCATTTGAGAGAATTCTCCACAACCCGATGTGCTCACTTGCCCATAATCCGGTAGTTATGTAAATAGTAGCTGCCTGTGATGGGTTGGTTGACCACTGCGGAAATCAATTAAGCTATTACATAATTCCTCTGTTAAAGACCTCCATAATTATTTCCAATTATATAAAACTAGCTGACGTGTACCCGGCGTTGCTAAAAGTTTTCTTAATAATATATACATACACCACCACGGATATTTCTGTAGGCCTTTTTAAGATGTCAATTCCTTAGGACATTATTTTGATGTAAATGACGTTAGAAATGTAATGCTCGGAAAAATATTTTTACGACTTGATTATAAAACGTGGACTTTTCTCTATTTTCAATAATTACAATATGCATGTATTATATTTGTAAACCTTCCAGAAGAAATTTTCTATATAGTAGTTGAAACTCTATCAATACCCGTTGCGTGGTTTAGAAGAAATAAGCGCTCAAATAGACTTTATTTTATACTATTAAGAAATGACTAAATCATTTTTTTAACCAGTTCCTTCTTAAGGGCAAAATATAGTAACTTAACACTAGCAGTTAAAAACCCGCTCCGCGGGTTTTTTTCTGCCAGGCCTTTCGGGCGGCACTTGCTTGGGCTTCGCCCAGTTTAAGGGATACCAACAAAAGTTACATTTAATAGGTAGATATTAGGTCATTCACAGAGAGAGGGTGAGTACATATTGTTAAAACACGGAACAGGAAGGAGTTTATGCATAATAAGAATGACAGTTGTTCGGGTAAAACTTTACCTTTCCCGAATAATTGCCTAAATGGCCAAAGGTAAATTAATATAGGTAAATATTCGGAATCGCTGGACACGGAAAAAACGAAATATTTTTTAATAATACCTTCTGATTTACCTTAATTACTATAAAAGGAATCGAACAGCAATTGGGAAATGTTAAATTTTAGCTTTTTAAATTTTAATTACGTAAAATAAAAATTCGCTTTCGCTGTATGGGATGACAGCCTGAATAATTTCTGTTGACAACATTTTCTTTTGTCGGTATTCCTGAAATGAGCGGCTAGAGACAATTGTAAAACGTAAATTAAAAAAATATAATGTAATACAATATTCCGGCAAAATAGTGCCTACTTAAAAAGCACAAATGATTTATTTGGCTATTATTATCATTATTATTTTATTTGACCTCACCTATAATAACCTAACCTAACCTATAATAATCCAGCCTAACCTATAATAATCCAACCTAACCTATGTCCTACCCTAACCTATAATAATCCAACCTAACCTATATCCTATCCTAACCTATAATAATCTAACCTGACCTAACCTAACCTCACCTATAATAATCCAACCTAACCTAACCTATATCCTAACCTAATCTATAATATAATAATCCAATCTAACCTAACCCAACCTAACCTAACCGAACCAATCCTAACCTAACCTATCCTAACCTATAAAAATCCAACCTAACCTATAATAACCCAACCTTACCTAACCCATAATAACCCAAACTAACTTTACCTAACCTAACATAACCTGACTTATCCTAACCTATAATAATCCAAATTAATCTAACCTAACCTATAAACTAACTTGAACTATACTAATCCAACCTAACCTAACCTAACGTAGCATAACCCAACCCAACCTATCCTAACCTATAATAACCTTTTTTTAATATTTCCTTACTTGTAAAACAAACCAAAATATGTTTATTTTATTTTTCGAGCTTGGCTAAAATAGTACCACCTACCTAGTATTTGCATAGAGTAAATGGTAAAAATTCTAGCCACTCATATCAGGAATACCAAAAAAAGAAAATGTCATCAATAGAAATTATTCCGGCTGTCATCCAATACAACGAAAGCGAATTTTAATTTTACGTAATTAAAAATTAAATTCCTAAAATTAAAAAATTCCCAAATGCATTCAGATTCCTTTTATATTAATTAAGGTAAATCCGAAGGTTTTATTTAAAAATATTTCGTATTATCCTTGTCCAGCGATTCCGAATAATACCTTAATATATATTATATACCTGGCAAAATGATTGTTTTATTATACATATAAGTACATGTCAGATTAGAGATTTGTTGGCTAATTTTACAATCAACGAAGCGTTTCTATCTTCCGATTGTCTTTCATGTTATTTTATTGGGTTGGAAGTGCCTATACTTCCGCGTATTGTTATCTTCAAGTCGTTGTTCTATCAAATAGTGCGAAATTATTATTTACGTAAATAATATTAAATATCAATATTTTTCAAAATCGTACATGCAAAGAGTTGTTGTTTATTGTCATTAAGTTGAATCAAATGTTTGTTTTATTTGTAAATGCGTATTAAAACGGTAGTTTCACGTAAATAATAACCGTTGTTTGAATAAATGAAATTGTACGTATTTGTACATCGCTCTGTCGGCCAATAGCGAAACTACTCCAGCGGCCGGTAAAGGAGGGATTGACATTTTTAAGGAACCTTGGAATGTTTGATTCTTGACAGACGTCAAATATATAAAACGTAATTGTGGATATTTTTTACTGTAATGTAATTAATCCAATGGATTGTGAACTTTCTAAAACATATTTTCTTCGATATTGTCCAAAAATTATATGAGCAGAAACGATGGTTTTGAAGAAATCTGGTGATCCTATTTTAGTATTAAATCGTGTCTTAATTTTCAAGTTAGCGGAATTTAACCGAAACAGACAATTTTAATTTGACCAATCAGAGGGCCTACATCGTCCAGACGCAAGCGTATTAATACTATCAGATGAGTGAACATAACATATTACTAAGTGTTCAAATGGGGGGTGGTGGAGGCATGGCTAGGGATTAATGATGAGTGGGGGGGAAGAGGTTTACTAAATAAATTTCAGGTAGGTAGTTAGGTACCAATGTATGTAGATATTCAATATATATATATTTTATTTTATTTTTTTTTTTAAAAAGAAAGACAAATATTCCCGGGTTACGAATAACCTGACAATATTTGAAAATCTCCTACTACCACCACAGTAAGCTGAAAATGTTGCTTGTGTTGTGATGGAGGACTTAGCCAGCCGAGGAATTGAACACACTACGCCTGGGTGGGACCCAAACGCGATGTCAACTCGGCCACCGACCGGTCGAATATTATATTTTGATCTTTCTTGATTTGTTCGCTATATATTTTAAATTTTTTCCATTTATTTCATGTAGAAAAAAGATTTTTTTTTAATAGAAGGATTACTTTTTAGCATTCCAAAGGACCTCATTTACCTACATATTTGCAGGGTTTGCAGGCAAAAAAAATATTCGAATTTTCTAGATAATAAATACCTAATAACTCCTTTAGTCACTCAATGCTGACAATATTTTTTTACACGGAGATAAAAGAGGGTGGATGATTTATTATAATATTGTTAAAAACCTTTCCTAATAAAATATAAGTTATATTAAATGGAAAAAAAATTGTAATACACCACTTTTTATTTGAATTAATAATGACAGCCATCCGGGTTTCACTTATCTCAAGCTTCGTCAAAAAAAAAAAACGAGTATATATCGGAGCACGTGTTCATTGTTTATGCAGCTACTCTTTTCCTGATAAACTCCAACTTTCTAATAACATCTATCGTGTTTTACCGACAGTTAGGAAACCTGTCAATTCCTTCATTGAAGGCCTGCAGTTCCGTTTTTATCAGGAATACTAATTATTTGACTAGATTTTTAATGAATTAGCAATATTTATTTATTATGGTAAATCGAGTTTTTAATGTACATGCGTTTGATAATGTTACAATTCGCGGCCAATGGTTAATTACTTGCATGTTCGAAGGTTTTGAGAAAACTATGCGATTCGTGTTTCATGAGAGAACAATAACACCCTGCACTTTTAACCCCTTCAAAGACGACGATCACACAAACAACATGAAACATACAAACAGAAGTAAGTCTTGTTAAGATCATGAATGAATTATCGTCATGCAAAGGAGTAGTTATGATTACAGTCCAAAAGATCTCGAACCATTCACCCTTTTTTCAATTACAAATCTAAAGAAAAACCGAGAAAACCAGTTTTACAAAATGACAAATAAGAAAAAAAATTAAATTACTTATTACAGTTCCCAAAGAATGTTCTTGATTTGAAGGAAACAAGTCAAAAAACTGCACATCACTGTGAACCAACCAGTTCGTTTTGCTTTTAAGCATTTCGATAGATTAAATCAAGATAATTACTAACCTTGCAAAAATCATTATTTCTGCTTGATTTCCCATCAAGTATTTTACTACCACTGAATGAAAATGTTAAATCATTCACTCCCTATGAAGTTCCGTTTTTTTATGTAGTGCCCATCAAACTGATTCAGTAAGCTTAAGTTGAAGTTCTTATTTTTGTGTATTGCAAAAAGTATTGGTGCTAAAGTAAACTCTAGTTTTTTAGGAGTTTCTTGTGGTTTACCGCAATGATTAATATGAGCGGATATGGAAGCCTGAAGGCTTTCTTGCAATCAAAACAAAGGAAACAGTTTTATGTATAGGTACTTCCCATTGAGTCCTTGAATTATTTTGCTTTATACACCAGCAGTCAAAGTTAATTTATCGTATAACTACTTACAATCAAAATAATTTACCAAACATTTATGGTTAACTAGTCAAAAGACGTTGCCTGGGTTTTGCGAAGTCTCATTTAGACAGTGACCATTTATCTAATTTTGAAGGTCAAGTTTGCAAAATTCATGCAATCTCTGAATAAAACTGCTGATATGTACGAAAATCAAAGCTACGCCGTTAACTCTGACTTTATTTGAATAGATTTCTTATAATTTATTACACTTTATCATGTAATATTAATTGAAGTGTGGAAGTCAGAAAGGTCTAGCCTAACTAAGCGTAATTACAAAAACGATCTGTATTTCTGTTTAATGTGAAATGTTTAAGCTTCATTTAGTTAGTGAATATGTTTAATTAAATAGATGTAACGTAACTAATAATTAAAATGTAACGTAAAGAAAATTCCGTTTCTTAAATCTTTTTTATATGGTTAATGCTAAAAATAAAATAAAATTGTGGTTCCGTGATTTATAAGCAATAATAATAAAAAAATACATGCCTATACTAAATAAAATGACATCCCCGAGGCGTGCCTACGTGTTGCTAACTTGAGAGATTACCTATAACTTTGAGAGATTCGAAAATAATGGTAGGTATGCCGATGAAAAAACGATTAAAATGGACTAAGAAGTGATGGATATATTTGTTTGGACATGTAGAACAAAGAAAAGAGCAGGACGGAACATATTTTATCACATGCACTTGGAAACATGGAAAAAGTTGTCGGGGTAGATTGCGTAGGTACCTAAAGATTAAAAGTATGACGTATGCTGTCTGTCTAACCTGAAATGAGCAAAATTTTATACAAAATACTTTTTAATAATTGTATAGGTACAGTACATAACATAATTACAATACGTTAAAATAAATAAGTGGTGCTATACATAAGCACTTATTGCGCACTAAAGGGTACGCACATGTAGTTTCATTATTACAGTTAAATATACAGATTATAATAAGTGTACAGGTACAGTACATAACATAATAACAATACTATAAAACAAATAAGTGGTGCTATAAATTAGCACTTATTGCGCACCGAAGGGTACGCACATGTAGTTACATTATTACAGTTATATATACAGATTATAATAAGTGTACAGGTACAGTACCTAACATAATAACAACACTAGAAATAAATAAGTGGTGTTTTACATAAGCACTTATTGCTTACTGAGTTTCATATTATGTTCATTATTATTATAACTTAAAACACGAACAGTTGTAAAGCATGTATACAATACAATACAGTCAACCTTATTACGCCCGTTTTGGTGTTTGGAAGATCATAATAAATAAAAGTTAAAAAGGTGCACATAAATAAATTTACAAATCTACGAACATTCTAACAACACTGAAATAATGGTTAAAATTAATAAAATTAAACACTGCCTTTTTTATTTTTTTATTGTATAAATAGTTAATACATATCAACAAACAAGTCCTGCTAAGCCAATTGAATTGGCTTGTCAACAGGTGCTTAAAGTTTAGTTACATATACATTTTTATAAGTTATAATTTACAACTTATATCTACAGAATCAACAATTTTTTCATACAATTTTTCATACATATTAAAGTAAATATTTTTTTTCCGATAGCCAATTTTTCACCATATATTTAACCTTATTCATAGACTTACATTGCTTTATAGTGTCAGGTAATAAATTAAATATCTTCGGTATGTTGTATTCAAACGTTCTCTATCCGTATTTATTATTAAATTTTGGAACTATTAACCCGTCATTGCGCGTGAATCTAGTACTGTATTTATGTTCTAATTTTTCTTTATGCTGCGGGGTAAATATATACTGAATTATGATTTTTTGCCATAGAATAGCTTTAACAGGTAACATTTTGGCACTCTGAAACAGCAACGGTGTATTATGTCTCTGTTTAAAAATATTAGGGACGACTAGTAATTTTACAATTGCGTTTTGTACGACTTGGACTTGTTTCAGATTGGTTATAGTAGTATTTCCCCATATGGTTAATCCATATCTTATAATAGATTCTGCCATTGGCATATAAATTATTTTTTATTAACCAAGCTATGTGCATCACTCGAAAAAGCGATTTTTTATTGTGATTCTGGTACACACTCCTGTCTGAGATTATTTAGTATAAGGGCACGACGTTTACTACGACTTCCATTCTTTCACCAATATTGGTCTGGATAGTGGATAGTCTGTTTAATCGTGCATTGGTCGTGGCTATGTCGTCAGTGTATAGCACCTTTTGGGATTGGTTGTTATCGGCCAAAGTATGTCATGTGTATAGCAAGGAGCCCTGTGTCTCACCGCTGTCATAAATCTAGTGGAATGATTAAATGAATGAATGAGGTAGAATATTGGAGGTGGAAACTAACCCACTTCTCGACATCCGATCGGGTTGAAATTTGGCAGATAGACTCGTTGGCGATGACAATGATTTTTTTCCATTTTGGTGGCACTTATGAACATACACGCCAGCACACCATTTTTTCAGAATATGGATGACATTATATTTAATAGATAATACGAAGTAAGAGTCTTAAATGTCTCATTAGAATTTGGTTTAGGTGTTAGTGTTGTCGACTCCAGTTCTTTGGAAGAAGGTCTATTCATCGGTCAAAACAAAAACAAAAAGTTTTAAAATTTATTTTTATAGTTCACAGCAGTTAATAGCCAGTCCCTGGGAAGGAGGGTTCAGTCCTCAGTCAAACCATTCGTTTAAAGTTTTTAAAATTAATTCTCTTTGAATACAACCATTCATATATTTTTTTAAATTATGAACATATGTGTACAGAATAACAGATATGCTAAATTTTGCAAACAATTAAATATATCTGTAAATATATATGTATATTTATATACAAAATATTCCTGTGTGTATATGTAAATATACATATATTTTCATTACAATAACATACCACACAACCAAATTAGTTTGAGGTAAAGTCTATTTTAAGTTTATTCTTAAGGATATCTAAATTTTTTCAGCTTTTATTTCTTTAGGGAGTTTGTTAAAACAAACTTGTGTTTGTTTGTGTTGTGTCGTTGTTGTATTGACTTTTGGTATTATTAAAATATGTGAACTTTATTTACGATCTGTATGTATGTGTTAAGCTTTTTGCAAGCATACCTACGCATTTGTAGGTAGTCAAATATGCCTTATAGTTTGTAGGTACGTACTATATATTTTTTTTAAATATTTACGTACCTGTACGTATTTATGTTTTTAGTCGGACGGTAAAATAATTTTATAAGAAGGTATTGATCTTATCGCTAAATGGGACAGTTTTAATATCATCCATTTAATCTCTTGTAATAAGCATATGAAGAAGACAATTATATCGATCAAAGCTGAAACGAAGTGGCGCTCACCAAAAATTAACGTCTTTTAATACAGTAACTTTTACACAGTGTTTATAAAATAAAGTCATGCTGAGCTTTTAAATCAGTCCAAAAACTTGATAGCAAACTTTAAAATCTTTGTCACATAAGAGGAGCGACAAAGGTGGATTGGGAAGATTGACGACCGTGTAGATGATGACTTCTGATGATGCCTAGCTTTAAAACCTATGTGACTGGTATGGATACAGTTACGCGAAGTTCTCAGGGCTGAAAACTAAAGGGTGAAAACTATCCTCACAGGAACTAACTTTCGGCACGAGACCATGTTTTGCAGTATTAGTTACTTATTTCCAGTGGACCTAATCCCCTCTCATATCGAAGTTTGGCTTTACCAGAATAGTCAGCCTGGAACAAGACTGCATGTATCTAATCTCTGGTCTTTAACTAGTAAATTCAGTGAAAGCATTTAAATTTGCTTGCTAAGGTCGCAGTAAAAAATCTAATACAGTCATAGAGATATATATCTCGTCGAAACTTGTTCCCTTTGTTAGAACGCGATAAGCGGTGCGCGTATACCGGATTTGATAGTTTTAGTTAGATTTTTTCGCTTCATGTATATAGTAGGGTTTCGCTGCCTCTCTAAAAACCCAGCACCTGTTGATGTATTGTATGTAGTGTATTAAAGTTCGTCTAGTATTGTTGAAACATCACAACCGATAAAGGTGAATAATTAAATAAGTTCGCACAACGTACTTGAAGTGTTCCGTTTGGACTTGATGTGTAAAATGTTAGTACTTACAAACCTGAGTTAACTCAGCCGATGGTAAAATAAAATCGTGTTTTTATTAGCGTTAACAAAAATGGACGCAATTTATTATAAATGAAAAATTTAAATAGAAATTTGACATGTCCATCATTATTATTGCCATTATTAAATGTTTCATTTGATTTAGCGGCCTTTAAAATCCCCAAATACCTCGTAAAAATTACAAATAAGATAAGTAGTAAAAATCCATTATTAAATGTACATTATTTTCTCTCTTTATTATCGCACTCGTATCCAATGTATAAATTACCAAAATTATCCTGAATGTGTTGTGTTCTCGAAAATCGAGACGAAGGTTCTCGGTTCAAAGGAATTCGATTCAAATTTGGAAACGGTATTTTTTATCTAATCTTTTGTTTCTTTTTCTGTTGAACTTAAAAATAGAAATATCTTCTCTGATAATGATGGAGAGCTTAAGAAATAGCCAGAAGTCCTTTTCTTTAATTCATTCAATCAATTTTAATATTAATTTTCCTATATCCTGAATCGGTTGGGATCAGCGTAGCTAGGGGCAGCTGCCATTTACAGTGTCGTCTCACCTCACCCCTCTCCAATCCATTCTACGTGTGACTAAAATCAAAGCAGTTTAAAAATCGAACGATTTTAATATCCATTGCTCGAATTCAACAACATAGTTTGATAATGTTATAATTTATTTGAAATAATATTTTTTAAAGTTGTTTTTCTAATATATCTATGATTCTATGACATTTTTTGAATAAAGTTTTAATTTTATGTTTTTTGGATGAAGTACGCATTTATAATGTACAAATACAAAGTGAGATAAATAACATACATCAAAATAGGTGGTAGGTACTTACAAACTTACTTACTTACACACAAAAGATACAGTTTCATATATTATTACGTCAGTGTAAAAAGGCAACATCTTAGGTATTTATATTTTTGATAGTGAAATTTTATAATGAAACGTTTTTCAAAAGGGTTACATGGCATAAAAATTGATTTTCACTTACACCCGATAGGTGAAAAAAATTCACTGAAAATACTACGATTCCAGTCGAAAACTAATATTTTTTACAATATTAGGTAAATAAATAAAATCAGCTTATTTGCGAAGTCTTTGTTTTAATTTTCACTAATACATTTCTTTGTTGTGTGACTCAAAACCGGTTTTTAACTGTTACATAAAAAATATAAACGTCGACAGCCACTATGTTATTTACTTGTTAGACTTATTAGGTACCAACTTTATATGTAAACACTATTAATTAATTTTAATTATCCTGACGAAGAAGCCATTGCCTTTGAAAGATGTAGATTTTTATTAATTAAAAGTTGAGCAAATAAATTGTTTTACTTATATATAAACACCACTAAATGTATAACAACACGTTAACTTATTTTCCTCAGGGATCCCTGTGTGGAGCTGATGTAAAAAACACACTACTTTTATTCTTTCATAATTATGCATCTACCTACAACCAAAATTTGGATATGATAATTAATTTAACAACATGTAACAACTTGAATATGGAAACTGATTTCTTTATCTCGTATTGAAATAAGTGTACGTGCGAAATCGCTAAGCCACAATGGAATATTTGCTGGTTTGAACTGTTCGTTGTTTGGACCGAGGTGTCTGAATATAGACCGATTTGATCATTCTTGCATCCGGGTCCATTGGTCCGGCATGTCGACTACTGCCGGAACTAAGCCAATATCCTTTACTGCGAGATAAGAACTTGTACAGCTCTTAGGATTATCCGTTGGCCGCTGGCGTTGGTAAATATACGGAGATACGACAACGCGGATTTCGCGAGTTTGAACTTTTTTGTGATACCACGCAAAAAGCAGTTATATGTGTACATAGCAGTAATTTATAATATTTAGAAGTATATCTCCCCTTTCTTGGTGCTCCATCTATCTTAGATTGACTTCCATCATGGGAATCTTTCATTTACTCGTAAACAAAGAATGAGCACATCATAAAGATGAATTTTATTTACTTTATTAGCGCCCTTTTTGGGGTTTTTACACGTGGATAGTAAAAAATTATGTATTAATTCATTACGTATTTATTATACATAACTTAAATGTTTTAGTAACAATCTTTTGTATTTGTTAAACGATAAATCAAAGATGTTCACAGACTCGGTACAATTATTTCCCTCCATAAGTATTCTGTGCAATGAGTAATACATGCGGTAGTTAGTAGCAAAATTTCCGCAATGAAATAAATCCCGACTTATATTATTTGGTGAAATCCGAAAGCTTGTCAATGCAGCAATTCTGGACTATTAAATAGACTATTAAAGTCAGTGAAAAAGCCATCTGTTTGATAATTTAAGCATATTTATTAGATTTAAAAAAAGTTTAGTATTTCTACAAAATTGCCGGAATACCCATTTTAATACTTTATGTTACCGTTATGTGAATATTGTAATGTGGATTCCTGGTGGGAGAATTGTACTCAAGTAGACTTTTAACAAAGGCAAAATATAATACTTATATACACTTAACATTGTTGAAATTTCTAGGTAACCTAGTTACAAATCCCAACATTTGTAAACCAGTGTTGGAGATTTTCGTTATGTGGTTGACAAAATAAAGATTTGATTAGAAGTATACAATGTATATATGAATTACACAAATTAGAGAATAAGTCCTAAAGTTGTGTTAATGTCTCAAAAGTATTGTTATTTATGTTGTAATTAAAGATCACTTTTGAGATATTTAAGTAAAGTCTGTTTTCATTGAACCAAATTAAAAATTTGTTATTATCTTGAAGAATAATACGATGATAAATTCTCTGAACAATTCTAAAAATTTTGAGGTCATCAGCAAAAAGTAAGATGGATCATGAAATATTTTTGTAAAATCATTTATATACAAGATAAACAATATTGGATCAAGGTTTATAAGTGCATTTATAATTATCACAGTACAACTTTCAAACGGAAATAGTTAAACATCATATTAACGCAATACTGGGCATAGGTATGGAATGAAAAATAAATAAATATTTAACAAATTAAAATCATTAATTTGGGACTCAGATATTTAAAAAAAATATAATGTTTCGATAAAAAAATTATAATATATTTGATATCAATTAATGTGCTGTATATCAATGATCAATTTACACAAAATGCACTATTCCACCAATTAAACAATCGCGTCGAAATATTTCGAATTGAAATCTAGTTAACAGATTTCATTAATTCACATATATGTTTTTTGCATGGTCTGAACTAACAGTTTTAGTATTATATTTTAAAAAGCTTTATTTGTTAAGACAATTCTTCACTTTTCAAATCAAAATGCTTTAAATTAACATAAATAAAAGGATTTACAAAAAAATGTCAAGCGTATCATGTATACAGAACACCCCTAGGGGTACCCAAATCATCCCCATGTACTCGTATGTTCCGCGATTTTTTGTAGTTTTCAAATCATGTTTTTTTTTGTGAATTCTTGAAATAAAAGAGATTATTGGTCACAGAGACCTGAATTATTGAGATAACAAAAAAATTAGTAACTAAAATTGAGACAGGCAAAATAAACAATAAAAACAAAACTTTTTAAGATGACGTAGAGTTTGTATTGAGCGCGAAGGTCAACATTTTGAAAACGCTTTGTGAATCAATAATAAATGACAATTATAATTTAGTTTTATTTAGCTCACCATTTCAAACAGGTTTTATGGGACTTTCCAACAAATTTTAAGAATGACGCCGTAGATATAGACGAATGAAATTTAAAGAGTTAACAGATGATGAAATTGGCATGTTTTTAAAAAATGTCTGGGCGGAATTTTATTTTAAAAATCGTCCTTGTAAATTTTTATTTTCGACTATCTTTCGGTTGCAACATTTTTTTATAGCGCAATGGTATAAGATCTGCCCACAATTGTTTTTGTGTCTCCAAAGCGTACGTAAGGCTTGTTTGGAAACCTAATGTATAATAATAAAAAATATAAACTAAAAAACTAAACTAACCATCACGCCGTTTCCCCGCTGGGGTAGGCAGAGAGGACGGACCGCCAAACAACTCGGTCTTGGCACACACTCCTTGCCTCATTCACATTCATACATCGTCTCATACATACTCTTCTATTATTCTGACTCTCGACATGGCCCGAATAAAATCAATAAAAAATATACTTCATAAATATATGTTTTGACTTATATTTTTGGAAAATAAGGGTTGTTTGTGAAAAATGTTAATTTAAAAGCATGCTATGGAATTGAAATTGAAAGTTGAAAATAGCTTTAGTCTAAAAAATCCAGACAGAAAAATACTGAGTACGAATAAACAGATTACACTATTCTTAGTTAAGGTCAGTTCTGCAGAAATATTGAGCCGTTATACTCAATTTCAAGGTTATATCATACCAAACGTTATGTATGCATTTTTACTGTGTTTTTGTTAAATTTACACAATAAGTATTTATAATATCGATACGATCGTGAGTGCTCCGGTGTTTTTTAATTGGAAAGGAAGGAAGTAATTAAGTCTTAAGTAATAAATTATCCTTTTATTTTAACTTTGTACATAAATTTAAATTGATAATTTTATTGGTAACGATGAAACCTTGACTCGACGACACGTGTGCACATAAAGAAGTGTTATTTTATTAATATTATTTACAGATAATTATTTCTTTCAATACAAACATTATTGTGACTTCCGTATTTAGGTTAGCACTAAACTCCTTATTTGTAACACACACACATACAAACAATGTAGGCTACAGTATAAATAATTATGCAGGCACATTTTATTTTAAACATAAAATAAAAATTATTACATGGTGAATACACGAAAACATATTGTGATTCCGCTTAATAATCAAATCTGCCCTATTCCAATGGAACTATAGTATCGCCATTGGAGAAGTATTAAAGTTGAGGGAAGTATTGAGGTGT
Organism: Hesperophylax magnus; assembly: GCA_026573805.1. Classification (NCBI taxonomy): domain Eukaryota; kingdom Metazoa; phylum Arthropoda; class Insecta; order Trichoptera; family Limnephilidae; genus Hesperophylax; species Hesperophylax magnus. The sequence goes on from JAIUSX010000071.1 coordinate 3,862,402, forward strand.
AGAAGAAGGTTGGTAGTTGGTAGGTACCCGCTTATTCATCTGCGATCGCGAACAAAGTTAGTGCGACTCGATTTATATAGATATTATTATTTATTCCAATTGTTATTCTAAATAAAAAAAAAAACAAAATTGACCGTCGATATCTGGGCCGAGAGCCAAAGAGCTTATCACTTTGTCAAAATCATTAGAATTACCACAAATAAGAAACATCGTTGATTTTAATACCTAAAATCTAATCATATTATGCAAAGATGATTCGAGGTTATACGTACTCCTACGTGGTATGAAAACAAGCTGGTACTTGCCGTACGGAACCCATGAAACAGTGTAAGACAAAATATGAATTTATGTACCCCAGATTTTATAGATTAGAGGAGCCTGTTTCATTTTTCCTTTTTTTCTCGTGCGTTTTGTCTCGCGCCATTGCGTGGTACTAGGTGCACAAACAAGCCGTCCAGAAAAGCACCCAGCAAATAACGACTCGCGCATAAATTGCAAACACTCGCCGGACTCACCTATCGCTCGTGTTATGCGCGAGTCTAGGTACTATGGCAATCAATATTGCGTCCATCACAAGCGCGATCGTCAACGAAGGTGAACGTCTCCGTTGCTATAACTCAGCATGAGGATTAATCTCCCCTAATTAGTTCAAACAAGTTACTGTTCTTATTGTAATCCTTAGGAAAAGAATTTGGGATCATGCTACCTCAACTTTGGAAATAAAGTTACGATACTGTGAGTAACTCTTGACGGTAAGAATTGGGTGCACTCTGTATTGTCTATTTGTTCTTTGTTTACGTCGTTTCCGTCGACGGTACGCGAGCCACAAAAAACTACCTCGGCGGCCGCATCCACACTCGCGCGCTACGAAAGCCACGAAAATGCAGCATATATCCTGCCCGCGCGTAAATCGCAGAGAGAATCACGCTATCTGGACAGGCTCTTAGATACCAGGAAAAAAGCTGCAAAAGATAACGAACAAAATACCCAATAATATTTCTCAAAGACTTAACATAATATTATTCCCGCGTGTGAGAAATTACAAGTGTCCCAAGCCACCTAGAAATATAGGTAGTTACAGATCAAATCCCAAATATAATGTATAGTATCGTGGTCTTCAAAATACGCGATACTGCTAGCGAGCCGCCTCGCCAAGATACTGCGCGCTACATCATAGAAACCCAAGAACCTACAAATTAATTTTTAATTCATGCATACAATCAAGTTTTGGGTTCAATAATCTGAGTGAAAAAAAATCTACTTTTGGAGCACGAACGTAGGCTACTGATGCTCCGTAAAAACTGGCCTAAAAGCTTTAAACTCAAGGTGTTCCACTGGAACTTGAAAATATAGCGCAAGTATCTACTAGGTACCTGTTGTAGTCTCTGAAAGTTCTTAGAATATACATAGTTTAGGTGAGGGTGTATCATGCGTACCCACATTTTGTGGGTAGGATATCAATCTTCGTTAAATAATTGATTAGATATTAGAGCCTACGAAGGCATTTACATAGGTATGAATAATGCCTCAAGAAATTGATCTAAACATTATTTTTTTCTGTACATCTTTACAAATAAACAAAATGCAATGTTTATTTATGAAACTACACCCAGTTTTCCGGTAAACTAGAATTCTCAACTAATAGTAACCTATATTTTCGATGTTTAATGAGGATATTAAAAAAGTCTATCAATTTATTTTTCATGTTTAAAATGGCAAACATTTATCGCGCAATTCTTGAAGCGTTTCACAGCACAGCTATCTCTATTTTCTGCACATTTTTTGTCTCTTATTGACTTTTCTGTTTTGCATTATTTTACACGAGTATTTAGATTTAGGTACCTAATATATGCATTAGGTATAGTTTTACTATCAAGAAAGCAGAAGAGCTTCAATAGTAGAAATAGAGATAGTACCTATGTTTTATCCAAAATTATTCGAGAATGTTTCAATTTTATTTGTTTGACTTTGTTGTGATACAAATAGGTTCAAACAAAATTTATGTTTTAAAAATATAGTTGGAAAATAATTTTTTGTCAGTTTGTCACGCCAGGGTTTCTCTGGAAACCCGGAGATTTCCATAAACATCATAAAAGATTTTAGTCACTTAGTGGTATTGACCATCAACAAATGTTGCATCATCTTGCGGTTTTGAAAAAAATGTGACTAGGTACCTACTCTTATGTTGGTTAGAAACTAGTTTCTTTGAATATCATACCTACGCCCCGTGGAAATCCTGTGGCTCTTCAATCTTAATCTGGCGCCGCTAAAAAGTACCTACTTTACAGTAGTTAGGTACGGCTACCATTTTAGGAATTGGGTGGCAAATCTTTGCTAAATATGAAGTTGTTTACGATTTTATATTATAATATATGCCAACTGTTTACGTACACTCAAGGAATCAAATTTTGAAAAACAGATTTGCAACAAGATAATTAATTATAAAATCGATTGTACGATTTGTAAGGAATGTACCTACTTGAATTATTTTCTGATAAGATTCAATTTTATTTATGTAATATATTATATTTTTTTAATATTATATATTATAGTAAGTAATGCATACAATAATAATGTAAAACATGACAATGTGAGCTAACTTAATATTAATAAATAAATAAAATAAAATAATTAAATAAATGAAACCCACATAGTCGATGAAAACTCTTAATTCATGCATATGCTAAGTATAGTTGTTTGATGTGACAATGTTTGTAAAACCTTTTGTATTTCTTGTTTATGATCCAGGTGTTTTAAGTGCCTTGTTCATTATCTGATATTGTTACATTTATACTGTCCCTTACTAAAGTTCTACCTTAAGAGATTAATGATTTTCTTAAAATTATTTCTTTTTTTTTTCTTGAACCATAAAACATAAGTGGTTATTCTGACAACAAACAGTCAGCTTCGCTACCTAAGTCACCTATAATTTGATGATAACGATTATTTATGGTTTTGTACAGATTGGTATCACTGGAAAATAATTTATTATATTTTATTAATACATCACTTAAAAAATAAATCTTTTGTATTTTTACATTTTCTTATACTTTATACTTTGTACTTGTACCTTTATACCTAAGTTAATGGTACATGTTGTGCCGTATGTTTTTTTAAATATATAATTTTAAATTTTTGCTTCTGTTCTTGTTTTACGCTGCCTATAGAAGCTTCGTTTAAAAAAATGTTTTCATACTCTTACTCAAGTTGAATGTGGTTCCATTTGGTTTCTTATCCACTATCATGCAAAGATATTTAATTTCCGTTATTCTTTCTAAATCTATTTAATTTATTGAATAGTTAAAAATAACAAAGAGTGTGGGGTCAAAGTTCTATCTTTTTCTACATTTTAAAACATAAATTTTTTTGTGAGCACCTGTTATTTAGCACGCCTTTATGAGACGAAAGAAATTCGCTGTAATTTTTTTATAATAATTTAATTTCTTCGGCTAATGTCAATATTTTCGTTTATACAAACAAGAAGTAGTGTTTGGTATATATAATTATAATAACAATTGACATCTGACAGGAGAATTATTTCAGACCTGGTTTTGTTACACAGAGTCATTAACAACTTAATTGATAGTCCTGCCATCCTTGCCACTATTAAACTGCATGTGCCGACTAGGAATACAAGACAAAATATAACATTCTTCTGTAATACACACTCGACCAACTATCAGACACACTCACTGACCAATAGGATGCATGATCTGGGCAACAAGTATGGGGGCGCTATTGGTTTATTTATTGACTCCATATATAGAATTAAGCATAATCTACACCAACACTTTGTTGAATCCTACAAATTAGAGTAGCGTTGGTAAATTAGTTTTAATGATTTGTCTTATATGTAGTGTTATTGTAATTTCTTTTTTACTTTATGTTACTCTTACGTTTTACTAATATTGTCTCATATTTTTTAATATTTTCTCATTATACTTGTAATCACAATTTTACAAGTGCGTATTTTGTACCTTCTTTAAAATGGATTATATCTATTTACTGTCAATATCTCCTGTATAATACATATTCTCCTATGTACACTGCATCATGTATCACTTCTATGTAAAAGCCTTTTTAGGCGTATATATATAAATAAATAAATTCAATAACTCAAGTCTGAAATTATCTCAAAATTAAGGATGTCATAATTCCACTGGCTCAGTACAGTTAGATCTCTTGTTATGTGATCACATAAATATATTTTTTTAGACTAATTTTTGCAGGTAGCTCTAATGCCAGTAGCACGTTGTGGTTGTTTGAGGTCTGCGAATCAATAACTTAAAAACAAATAATGACAACATTTGATGTAATAAAAAAAACATATCCCACTCCTCGGAAAGACCCAAATCTATTTCGCGGAAAAGAACATGGACGTCACATGGCACTATGACCATAGGGAATCCAAGCTAAAATTTAGCATTACTCGCGTTCTGGGAAAGACGCTAAACCGGTTTGGTCGGATGGTATTTCGGAAACATTTACTAACAGCACCACCGTCATAACCCGTTACCTAATTAACAGTTGGTTTTTAGAACTTGACGTCAGAGACCTTACGTCATGACACACATAACAAGACTGATATTTTTTTATTGTTATTGATCAAATTTCTACAAAAATTTGCACCGATCTTACTAGCGTTTCATTACCTGGTAGGCTTTAATGTTCTATAAATATAATAATATTATATGGTTCATAACAATACAGAACATTGAATACATGTGAAGAAAATCACAAACAAAAAACTACATAATCTAACCTAACGCAATCTATTTTTTTCATTTAATTATTGAAGACAATATTAGCGATTCCTAAACGAAAATTTGAAACAGAAAATCAGAAAAATATACGGTCACATTTAGGACTCGAACCCAGGAACCTTGCCATGCCGGGGCAATTGATTTTTCTATTTAAGAATTGAAAATATTGTCTTCAATAATTAAATATTACAATATGAGGTTTTACTCATTAAGTTATTCCAAAAATAAAATATTTTTTCATTGTTTTTTTATCCGGTTACCAATAATTTTTGGCTGCCATATAATAATATTGTTCAATTTATTTTTTGCTCATCGACATAAATAGAGTTGATTACGCCTGTCTCAAGGGATTTAGTGGATTTGAGTGGATTTAGGAATTATTGAAATATAGCTATGTCGAGACTGGCTGGTTAACCAATATTTTATTTTAACAATAGTTACCTACATTTAAGGTAAATTTAGAGAGGTACCTTTTTTTTGTTTAAGTTGTATTTAAAAATATTAAATACAGTTATGTAATTTGGTGAATATGGGTTTTGGTGACAATAATGGTATTAGAGAAATTCTAATTTAGATTCGTGTGTATTGGCTGATTATTACACAACCTTTTTTGACGATCCAATGTTTAAGCCATGATTTATTAAATCTGTTTTGTGTTTTTGCTATCCTTTTTTTGTAAGATTGTTTATTGCACATTTTAGTCTCAATGTACATGAAATTTCTTTGTTTATTAATTAATTTGTTGAACATCTAGTACTTGAAATTTGTTGAAATATCTACGGTGTTTTTTTATTATGGGGACTATGATAACTTTAATGATATATTTTTGAGCTTTCTTTAATGAACCCATGACCGATAGTGTACTGGATGTGAATCCGCATAAGACTGTAGATTAAGGCACTAGTCTCAAACCGTGTCTTCAACCGACGAGAATACTGTTTTACGATGATGATGATGATGATAGTAGGTAATGTTCTGCCTCCCGCATCCAGCACTTTGTAGGGCACTGAATGTGCTTTGCCTCTACTTGCTTCTGGTGGCCTAATAGGGACGGCTGATCTTGATGAGGTAGCACCAGAAAGGTCCAAGCAGAGACAAGGCGAGGTGAGGAAGCTGATGGTCAGGAGTAACTTTTTTGGGTGGGTAAAAAATTTAATGAGTGGTAAAGTTGAACTGATTTATTTGTAAATAATGTGCTGTTTATATCTAATTTGGCCGACGCGACGGGAATTTGTTCCCGTTAGAGGGTGCTTTAAAAGCCGACAAAAAATGAAATTTTATGTTTTTTTCAGATTACTTGAAGAACGCAGTCAGAAATGATTTTTTTGAAAAATTATACAGATTCACCTGTATAACATATACATTGTTTGATTAGAATACAAATGCTAAAAGATGTAACTTGCAACTAGATTTTTTTTTCAAGATACAAGAGAAAATAACAAATGTTTAAAATATCTCATCCTCAGTCGATCAAATTTGTAAAGTTATTATTTTTCGATGTTTTCCGTATGGTAGCGCTCTGAAATATATTTATTTCACTACACTACGAGGTTCCTGGAATTTTTACAGGCAGAAATGTAAATTTTATTACAGAAAATAATTAAATTTATAACATGAATGTTATCAATTTTTTTAGAATTCAATACTTCGCCATTGGCAGTGTATCCCAAATAGTTTTTTTTTGCTGCCGCTGGGGAGACGTACACAATATAAAGGAAATATAAGAAAATTGATTAATAATCTCAACTGTTTGAAAAAATTCCATAAATAAAATGACTGGCCGTAGTGTGCTGGTGGCCCGGTATCTGAGCATTTTGGGGTCAGAAATTTCGGCTGATTCTTGCTAGAACATGAGGTTTTTAATCGAGTTAAGAATTTTCCTCATATAACTCATTAATGTAACATAAAATCAGTCAATTAAATACAACCGTCAGATGGTAATAGTAATAAGGCCAAATGAGCCGCAGTACTAGTCAGCTAGAAACATGAAAGGGTATTCCTATAAGCCCTAGCTAGTTAGAGGATTACGAAAGAATAAAAAAAAATCCATAAAATCAAAAAAAAAAATTCTTGCTAGAATCTGCCTAGGATTGGCCGGTGGCAGGGAGTGAGGTTCTGTCAGTGGCGTGGAGTTGGCACATTCTATATAAAATATGAATTTTATGAAAAATGTCTAAATAGAAAAGATGCTCTATTCTCCGCTTATTTGGTTTGAATAAAATATATGATTCTATCTTTACTCTAAAATTACATTACGTACTTTTCTCCTAAAAAACTCCTTTTATCCCTTTAAAATTCAAAACCCCTGTATCTGGGGTCTTGTAATGTTTTTAAAGTTCTGCTATAATTATCCAGCAATATAATTTCTTCCGTAGGCTCCTGGCCACGGCAGCCACTGAAATGATTTTAATGTTTTACTCGTGTATGATTTGGGTAAGTACCCCTCTCCCGCGCAAAACGAATCGCTGATCTGCTCAGTTCTTACTTCGTTAAAACGTAATGATTTCTCCCGTCTGATTTGCAACTTCTCGCGGAACATCAACCCTTCAATCTTATCGAATTAATATGTCACGTTGTGTCAATTTTTTGTTTCGACAGTGATTAATTCATTGAAGGATCCTTCTAATTGGTTGTGGTAACTTTGGTTCTTTTTAGATGAGGCATGTTACAATCTGTATGGTTTTAAAATAAGACGATGACCGACTACCCTTATTTTGAGTACCTTTTCCCTACCTTGTCTGCTCGCCCAAAACGTTTCCGGTTACTGCAGTCGATGATGTGCTAATACAATGGGACAATTAAATGCAAGTACATGAAATTCTCAATAGACAAATTCAATTCAAGATGCACAAGATTCTAGGTTAATGATTTGACTATAGATTGTTAATTTTGTGAGTTATTTCTACGAGTAGGTATTTTTAGGAATGGCTAGAGACAAAACATGTGTTGCTTTCGGTTGGTCTCCGTCCAAATCCCATCCATCAACGTGGCCAGCTCGAGAGCAGCCAAATTGATTTTCTAACCCCAGCTCCTCCAGAGATTAATTGAATATCGCTCAGCGACAGGTGAAATAATGACATGTTTTGCCTCCTGCCGGAGGGTGATGAAGGTGGGATTCCTTTGAATTCTGATATGCGGGTCCTTGGTGGTAATGGTTTATGGTGATGTTGTTGATGATGATGATTGATGAAGATTCATCTTATACCGTTAGGTACAAGGAGCTGCTCCGGTTCGGTGGCATGATAGCCTGATGTCAGGAACCATTTGAGGCACGTGGGTGGCGCGAGGTTTAGGTCGCGTCAACCTCCCCCAAATCAATGATGAGTTAAGCTCCGCCAGCATGCCGAAAATTAGGAGTCCACTCTACTAACCTCAAACATAAACATATACTGGAGTGGTTTGTATCAGCAACGTCAGGAGTTCGGGAGTCCCGTGAACACCCCTCTGGTTTGCGCTTGTAAGAATAAGTTAGATCCAGCTCCAGTTTGTTCGCCTTCGCCTCTGCATTCACGTTACTCCAAATAGCTCCTGGCTCCAGTCTATACAGCTTCTCATTCCAGTAGAGGTAATGACACATGTTTATCATATGTGCAATACAGAACATACTTCAAGTCTTTCGTCCACACTCAAAATAGTCATATCAATATTTAATTTGAATGAGGGCATCCATCCGACATAACGAATGTTTCCGGGGCGGGAGGTCTTACTCCACTTTCAAGTCATGGTCACTCGCTCTATCGTTTATTACCCTCCGTTCACTTCAAATACCAAAGAATGGTAGAAAATGGTATCCTCGACTTCCGGCGCTAAGAATCAGGGATACAGGAATTATCAGGTCGTGAATCTGAAATCTTCCGATCTCCGTCACCTCAAACGGTTTCAGTCAGAGTCGATTCCCAACCTAATTCTAGATGACTTCTCCTCCTATAGTGGGGTAAATATTTATTGGATGTGACAGAAGGGCTGTCGGAAGATCGTCGAAACAACTTCATATTCGTCACGATCCCCTCATTCTGCCGACGAGAAAATCTCCCCCATACGTCAGAAAAGGATAGCATAGCCAATATCCGCTTTGTTCCTTCGTCTACCAAGCTAACTCAAGTAGGAAAGCCCATTGGCAATCTTCGTTTCCTTCGATTGGAACTCCGTGAAAGCTTCCTCTCACCAGCTGAAAATACTCGAAACAGGGGTCTATCCAGGGTAACCATCTTAGGCTGGTCCTCCAACACCTTCGACAGAAACCGATGCTTTAACGGGATAACTCAACCACATCAAGAGCACGGGAAAGGCCGGCGCTGCTCTACTGGAATAGGCGCTATCTCGGTATCCAGGGTTCCGATTTTGCTAACACAAAAAAGTCCCTATTAGGCAAGCCAATTACCAATTTCGATTCCTTCGCTTTTGTCGCTTCGGCAAGATAGGATAGCCTACGGAAAAGTCGTACACTTCGTCCCAAGCCAAACTTATGTGAATGAAAATCTCAACTGATAGAATAGGGAAGCCAGACAGATGTACTCTCTCGGCGACTACCTTCAATCCGCTGTGTTAATTCCGTGAATAAATTTGGCAATACCAAATATATTGAATGTCCAAGGAGGGTACGAGAACTTATAGTTAAATAACAGGTGCTAAAGCATATAATTAATCGTTCTATCCGTCACTATTCCGCCTATAGGTATCTGATTGTTTCGACTAATAACCGTTCGCCGGATTATAAAAACATCGCATAAATACAATGGTTTATATTTTATAAATTTTTGACGCTAAATATAACTACTGGAGAATTATTTTAAATCATGTTAAATTACGAAAGATACCTAACTCGTAACCCAAATAATGTCTATTGTTCAATAATCTAAACGTGTTTAGAGTAGCCGCTCGTCGTCCCTTTTTTGTTTTGAAATGTTCAAGTCTTATAATTTATGACCTCCTTTGCTAAAGGGTCCGGACTCTATTGTCACGAATTCTTCCGTTCAAGATTTTAACATAATTAACTATAGTATTCAAGTTAAATACTCTTACTTCAAAATACAATTGAATTATTTGGTTTACTTAAGGGAAATAAGGGTTAGTAATTAGTTTATAATAAGACTTACCAATTCATCATCTTAGTGCACTCCAAATAATTATAAGAAACAACCACAGTCAGATGCAGTAAAATACTCATGCTGTTAGAAAACCACACTTTCTACACTAAATGATTTTAGCCGCGTTCGTGTCCTGACGATAAATTCTTTGTTGACGCGTCTCCTGCTTTTAATCGCCTTGACTATATTACAACGCTGACCGATCCTGGCTATGCTTGACCGACTTTGAATTCCCCCTGATCTTCACTATCTGAATCTCCTTGCCCGTCTTCCAACACTTTCAAACCCTGACTATCTTGACTCTATTTGACCGTCTCCCAACGCTTTAAAACTGACTATCTTGATTATATTTGCCCGTCTCCCAACGCTTTCAAAAACTGACTATCTGCTCGTTTCCTCGCGCTCCTGAATCTAGACTCCCCCGTCTCCTTTCCCAAATCAACTCCGCCTTTCTCCATATGGCGATATCTAATTTATGTTTTTCGAAATCTGAAACTTTTTGTGTGTTCAAGGACAGAATTGCACTAAAAGCAACCGTCCCAAACCTAATAAATTGTTACTTCTTAAATAACCTGTCAAATTATTTGTCCCAAGGAATGAAACTCGATCCCTACAGTTCAGTGGCGTGTTGGTCTACCAGCTTACTAGCCCCCCTGTTCAAATTATCAACACGGTCTAGGATGTAGTAAATAATTATGATGTAATAGTTTTATTTTTAAATCTTCTTGCGAGATTTTAATTTAATTAGGCAACTTCCAAACTCGTCCTGTTAAAATGTTATTTTCCTCGCTAGTCATAATTATAATTCATCCAAATCCTTAGAAAAATTACGTAACTATATTTAACGGCGTATTTCCTACTTAATAAGTCATTTAATAGCATTGCCTAGCGGAGTTTAATTGTATCTTATTGACTTTGTTAGGGTTTTTTTTCTATCCGCCCCAACCTGCCAAATTCGCTGCTACTGCACTGAACTAAATCTGAGAATTCAAAATGCCATCCCGGAGGTCTCTGATAAACACAGTGCATGTTTCTAGTTTTTGCTAGCACCATAAATTTAAGCACTTGTTTTTAATAGCTATAACTCCAACATCTGGCATCGTCCTATTTCGTGAAATCATCTCAAAATTCTCTCTCACCATAATAAATCAATAAGGTAGGTGTTGCCGGTGTATTTCGAACTTTCATTAGGCCTCTCTGATTGGTTGCATCTTATCTTTTGGCGTAGATCAAAAAAAAAACGACACGCCCCGGTTCCCTCTAGTTCTCAGCATTTTTAACTAGATGTCACCCCTGACCACGTTTTGATTGGAGAAACCAGAATTAATTAATTCCTACAATAAACGGAAAAAAAATTTATCCCAGGGCAAGTTCATCACAGTCTTCTCCCCAGACATAGCATTACTGCCGGAGACAATTCTTGACGGCAACTAATCACGATGGCATGTTTTATTTTGTATCGAAGAAAGCTGTGAGAGCTTGGCTGAAAAAGAGAAGAAGTTAAATTGAATACACAAAATTCCTATTCAACGTGATACTTCAAACTGTTTCTTCCAATGCACGAAAAGCAAGAACGGTTCCCGTGATAATGCTAATATACGCTAATGTACCCACATCTTATTCACAGATTATCCAAACAACGTAATATGGATCGCAATCGAAAACGAACTGCTATGAACGCAAAATTTTGTTAGCATTTATTAACTGGCCGCTATTGATCTGGAAATGAAAAATTTTATGAATTTCGCCGGTGCAACCGGTTTATAAAGGAGGTGTTCATTTTCTCATGTTTACTGATTTTCTTGTGTTTTAACGTGTTGATAATCTTTTGAATTATTTGTTAGAATTTTCCAGGTTGCTGCAAGGTGCCTACTGCGAGCTGGCAGCTACAGTGTCTAAGAAAAGGATGTAGGTATGTCTGCTTCCCCCAAATGATAAATTTTATCGTTATCTATATATTATATTTATATATTCATATATACACCTTTATTTTACATTTATCCTTTGCTGTAGGTAAGTTGTACAGGAGCACAATAATATGTGCGTACGTAACACAATAAACTTACAGTAAACGATATACTCGTAAGCAGGTACTATATAATTTATTATATAGAGTTCTATTGTAAAAAGGAGTTCTATAATTGTAAATAGTAACACGAGTACAAAAAATACATGAAAATATGATCTTTACAATTTGGGAGGCGGTTAAGGGTACCGCCGCCCCAGGTACCATTTATTGGGTAACCAACACTTCTGCCATAGATTTCTTGAAGTTTGGTGACTTAGCAGGGGTGCCCGGGTTTATGGGGTGAGGTTTGTTCAGGTCTTTACGGTGAATGCATCTGCCTACCAACTACGTGATAGGTGGGATTATGTGAGGTCGGTTGAGAGAGACCTTTCTTGACGTCTTCATTCGGACTCTCTCGACCGGGTGGGATGGGTGCATATTGTCACTCCTGGAGATACTGACCCCCAGATTCCTACCCAACCTTTATACCCTTTTCCTTCCCCAGAAGGACCTATCCTTCCTTTCTTTAAAAAAAAACCCTCCACACATCATCCCCAAAGACGACATAGACCCTGAGCAATGATAGCAATTTTAAACAGCGTCTCCTATGTGGGGTTTATGCAAAGAAAATAAAATAAATAAACAATAACATTTTATCGTAAAACGTATTTGATTGTATTTAGAAAACTTTATTACGAAAGATTGGGTGTTTTACAGTTTTGTTTTAAATTAATACAGCGATAAAGGGTGCACTTAAAGAAATATTAATGATATGTATATAGAAAGTAGTACAATAGAGTTTAACAAGTATATTATAGTAATTTGATAACGTAGTTAAAGTAAGCTTGTTAACATAATTATAATGATAAACAAACATGAACAGTTTGTTGTTAAGCACTTTTGTAATTAGAAAACTTTTATTATTAACGATAAGAAATGGTGTTGGCGCTGTCATTGTAGAAATAATGAAAGCGCCCAAGGCGACATAAGACTCAAATAATGGGGGTTTGCTCGACGCACACATTTTAAGTATATCTGCTGAACGTATTACTAAAATCTCTAATGTTTCTAGAGAGATCCCTACGGATATAAACTATTTATATTTAAAATGAATTAAAACAGGGCCTTAACATTAAAATATTTTATGAAAAACCTTTTGTAAATTTTATAAAACATTTTTCAACTCTAAAATTAGCCGTTAATATCAGATTTTGTTTTTCTAGGCGAGTAACTTCATAAGAGATTTTGGTAATACGTTCATCAGAAATAATTAAAATAAACCCCACGGAGAGATCGATTTTCTAGGCCTGCAAAGGAAAAGCGACCGTATGTCCGCCCATTATGCCGGGCCGTGGGCCGAAAATTATTTTTACACAACTTCATTGTGTCAACAACATTTACACTTGTGTCGTTAAGTTTCCCATTTTATTTTAGAGATTTGATAGGGCAAGTTCAACCGAAGGTTCGTCAATACACCAGGGCCGCACGTCGCATATTTTTGTGCACGGCGGCTTCACTTACGTCGTTAAGATTCTGGCTTTATTTTAGGATATTGTCTCGTCTTCGGTTTATTGTACTGATTTTTAGTCAACAAAAAGTTATCAAAATAGTATTATTATTTAAGGTTCTTACACCGGACAATCTGTGCGCTAAAACCACATCTCTCGAACGATGACCTCTAGCGTCATGAAATTAATCGTTTTTTTATGTCTGGCATTTCTAGGTCAACAAAAATATTTTTAGCTGGTATCGAAATTTCCATAATGAGTTAATCGTTTATCTTTGAAATATACATTCGACTGACCCACATTAAAAAAAACTAGAGCGTAGCCGGTTAGTAAAGCAAACAAAACATAACACAAAATGTATAAAATATGTTTTTCTACAAGTTGATTAGGTGTTATTCAAATAAAGATCATTTTTGACATTTCTCACTAAAAGTGTATTAGTGATCGACAAATCGCCACTCGACATTCAAAGGATGATTAAGGCGATGCACTACGTCGTGTAATATTTTAAATTGAGCCGCTATTAATAAGAAACCCTTACGTAGATGGCGATAAGGTTTAGATTCCCGCTTAAACCATCCGCCTGCTTTCATTTATGCAAGAAAAAAACATGGCCAAAAGTGCCTTTTATTTTATTTTGTGGATGTTCAGGCATAAGTATTAAATTTTTTTCCGATCATTTTATAAATAACTTAATTTTTTACACTATACAATAAAATCATAAACGAAAATGGGTTCGCAAGTAGGAGATTTTGAACTTTAAAGCAGTTTTCATAGTCCTATACATTATTTTTTCTGGGCTTATAAAAAGACTTAAATAAAAAAATAATCTATTATTTCAATGGCCAAGATGTATTCAACTCGCAGTATTTAATTAAAGCATCTGAAACATTTCTAGGCGACCAAATTTTCAAACCAAAAACACATGATTTTGCATTACTACGTATGGCATCGCCTTAATAAAAAAAGCTATGATGACCAACCTTTTTTATGCGGCGGACCAAAGCTAAATCTTTCGTACGGGCCGCTGTTCTCATAAAAGGGGTACGATTTAAAAGAAAACAGGGCGTTTTAAAAGAAAAGAAAATAAATAAATTTTTAAAGTCCTGGTAAACCTTTAATACGTAAAGTTTTCTTACATGAAAATTAAAACATACACGAATTATTTATAATATTTTTAACATTAGTTACTGGTCCTGAGGAAAATAATTTCCCTCGGGGTCTTAGTCATCTTTGGGGATAGATCTGGGTCATCTCTGAGTATAGGGTCTTTTTGTGAAGGGGAAGAAGTGAACACGTGTCTTGAAGAGACCTATGTTGTAGGAGGGAAGAAACACAGAGGCCTGCAAATCATTTCAAAGCCGAGCTGTTGATCTCAAGAACGAGTCGTAGAAAAGACCTGTTCTCATGTGTCAAATCAACTGTGTACAACATGTTGGTCCAATACTAAGCAGGCCAAAAACAGAAATCAATTTACAATGATATTTATATTTGTCTCTTATAATTCTATATAATTGTGTCCTTTCTTGATTAAACTCACTATTTTGGTCCAAAACTTTTCGTTTATTAGATATCGGCAAAAAACAAAGGGTTTTAAGTTATTTACACATTGTAGAATAAAAAAACACCAATAACCCGAAAATACACACTGTAGAATTAGAAATATTTTTGGGTAAACTCTCACCGAATTTAATAACACAATTTGATAAATGTTGGTGTACATACATGGGAGCCAAACTCTCAGCTATCTGTCGCCTAAGTTCAAAAAATTTGCGAATTGTTTTTATGAACCGATTGCAATAAGGGATTAAAATCGTAAGACAAATGAGGAGTACCTATTTAACCAAATTCCAACACAAATTTTTTAAATTAAAAATTGCGTTTGTGAAAAAAATATTAAAATTGGAAAATAAACACTTGGAAATAAACACAAAATGGACGTCTGCAGCGTGTTAGTCGTCACTTATATTTATCAATTCTATTCCACCTGATCATAACATCCTAGGACTATAAACTGGTACATAGTGCATAACCCTGTATTGAGTTAGATTGTTATTATTTATTGCCACTTTTGAGTGAACACCGATGAGTCATTCAACTGAAACGGACAAAAATAAGCGTATATTTATTATTTCATATAGTTTATTACGTATTTACAACGGCCGGTCACGCCAAGTACCGAGTACGTGCACGCAATTACAGCGATTACTGATTACAATAGCTGTGAGGATGTGGATAATAATTGTTAAGCTCATGCTAATAATCTAGTTACCAATATAACACGAATCCTGAACCGAGTCAAGGACTATGACATTATCAAATTTACAAATCAATTTTAATTTAATATCGAATATTTTTCTTAGAAATTAATTTAATAATCATTAATTAATCTGGCTCTGTTTAATCCTACCTAAACTAACCCAACCTAAACTTTTTTTAGTAGCTATACTATCCGGTGACTGGATAACTCATCAAAATGATAATTCATCACATTTTTAAAAAGTCATGGAAAGTGATGAAACAAAAACTTTATTAACTGGGATAAGTAGGTTAGGTTAGGTTAGGTTTAAATTTATTTTTTCATCGTTTCTAATGACTTTATATCACTTTTTATAAGTGTGTTGAATTGTCACTGTGTTGAGTTATCATGGAACCGTATCAGTCAGTCTATGTTTTTTTAGTATTACCTTTAAGATCGTTTTCTGTGCGGTTTCTATGTAATTGATAGCCGAGTTTGTTGCTCCTCCCCAAGCAATAATTCCATATTCTATTATTGATTGGCAGAGTGCAAAATATATTGTTTTCAATTGTTTTATTTTATATATGTTTAGGAAAATGTGTATTGTTTTGAGAAGTTTATTTGTGATTTGTTTGATGTGAGGTATCCATCTAAGGTTATGGTCAATTACGATTCCTAGATACTTTATTTGTTCTGTTTTTTCTAGAGGAGGGCAATCGCAGATGTTGGTGTTTAAACATTCGTGCATTTTTATAGTGTTTGTGTTGTTTTTTGGCTGTCCCGTGCTATTTATACTGTATGTTATGAATTTTGTCTTAAATATGTTAAGTGTAAGTATGTTTGAGTGTAGCCATGTTTTCACTTGCGAGATTCCCAAATTCGCTATGTTATATACATTATTCCAATCCTTAGATTTGAAGAGTAAAACTGTGTCGTCAGCATAACTAACTATTTCACCGTCTATTTTCTTGCTGCAAAGTTCATTTATGTAAATAGTAAAATGAATGGGCCCTAGTATGCTTCTTTGTGGACCTCCATATGTAATCGGCAGTGGTTTACTAGTATGGTTGTTAATTTTGACTTGTTGTGTTCTGGTACTCATATAACTTTTTAATAGTTGGATTTCCTTGCCTTTGATACCCATGTTTTCTAATTTTTTAAAAGGTGAATTGTGGCAGATCGAGTCAAAGGCTTTAGCTTAATCTAGATATATCGCTATGCATTTGTACCCTTGATCTAAGTTGCTATGTATATAATCTATTGTACATGCCAAAGCTTCTTTTGTGCCTATTTTTTCTCTAAACCAATTAATTTATTTTCTTCTAGGTATTTTATAATTTGGTTTTTTAATACTCTTTCGAAAATCTTTGAAAGCGAGTTTAACAATAATTTTCGCAGAACTTTAAAAAAACCTTTTTAAAATTGATTTACAAAAATAGTAAATCTAAAATAGTTTTTAACATATTTTAAATCCATTATTGAATGTTCCAGGGGGTTACAAAGAGCGTACGGATCTCGCGAGGAACCTGGAACGGTTAGATCAAAACAGATGGCCATGAATACAAGAAGACTGACATAAATAGATACATAAGGTTTATTATGTCTTTGAATTGTCACGTAGACGGTCAACCGCAGATTGTAATAGCTTAAAGCTCCCTCCGGCGTCCTTGACCGAGGTCTGTTCGTGTCGTGAAAAGTATGAGAAACTAATGGAGGCGATCAATTAAAGTGAGTCGAGGACTGACTAGTGACTAGGCCATAGACAATAAAGCGTTACAGATTACAGAGCAGAGCACGAAGCCCGGTGCACGGTAGCTGCCTCACTACCTCGTGCAGACCTCAACGCTCAACACTCCGTGGCCGCGGTAAGGCGGCGAAGCAATACAACTGAGAGGTTACTGTTACTATCACCCAGAGCAGGAAAAAAATTTATCACACTACTTCTCAGTAAAATAAAGAGAAAGGTTAAAAAAATAAAACTGTTGAAAGTTGTACAGTAGAAACCGATAGAGTTAGAGTAGGAGTAAAATAAGGGTTAATATTGACAGCAAAACCTTTGTGTTTAATACAATATTATGAATTATTATGCACACGTATAGTCGGCTTACTGCCAGAAGTCATTAAGTTAAATTTTTGTCAAAACTGAGTTTCTAAAGTCACATTCTACCTACTCTGTCACGCGTTCATAAAGTAAATAAGTCACTATGTCGAATAACACGTTGTTTATAACCAATTGATAATCTTTATAGTCTTCTTCTTAGTATCTACATAAAATATCAATAATTTTAAATACAAAATAACAAATATTTTAATGACTTGATAATAGAATAGTGTGCAAAAATTTAAAAAAAAATACGACTAAAAATCATAGCTAAATATCACTTTTTTTTAAACTTCTTGTTAGAAAAAAATATTAAAATTGGTTGTCACACGATGTTTGCAAAAGTCACTAAATGCAATTTTTATTATTTTTATTGTTATAAATATGAAAAAATATATAAAAAACTGCACTATTTCATATTACGAATAAAACAAAAACCTTACCTTCCACAACATTGGTAACAAAGACCCAGTTTCACTGAATTCTTATTTACTAGTTTGGAATTTGTATAAATTATTTTGGAAACGTTGCGTAGGTACTTATACAAGTACAAGAAAGGGAATTGTGCCGAATGTAGTGTAATATGTATCCATGTAAGAGTAATGCAGTATCTATGTAGAGTTATTATTGCAAAAGTAGATACTTTCCCAGCCGCAGCCCAATAAGGTTAAGGTTGAAATCTAGTTCATACTTTGGACGTCAACTACTGCTGGCGGTTTGCAAGCGCTAAAGGCCAGGGCAACTAGTAAGCTAATCGCAGATACCGCAAACAAAACAATATTCATGGACTTATGGATTCTGAACGTTGGAGTTACGCCACTGCGTGATGCAACGGCCCCGAGGGGAGCGGCTAACAAATTACTAACGAGATTAATCAATTTTTTAATTAAACTAGGGTCAGTGCGATTTTTTTGCGGCTTTTTCGATATGCAAATATAATTATTGATAAAATAAAATAAAAAATCGATTACAGGTTATGAAATATTAATTTAATATAGTAATATCATTCCCTGGGACGCCTACAAATGACATCACTAACTTATAAAAATGTACCTTACTTTAAATGAGGCTAAGTATGTATTACAGACATTCACTAACAATCTTTTTCTTGTTGTTTTCTTGTAATCTTTTAAAAAAATAAAGCATTTCCTCACTCGAAATTAAAAATGGCTTGCAACGTTTCAATGACTTTAAATGTACCAATATTATGTTTTTTTTTTTCAGAAAATCTGTTTGATTATGAATTGTTTTTTTTTTCTGAAAATTTTTCTGAAAGATAGAACAATCTTTCGACCCGTAGTTAAAATTTACAATATCTAAATGTTGTCCATAAAAGCTTTGCAAATGTTGAGCTTGAGTATCTAATGACTTTTGTAATACATGTATTACCCTGGGGTAAAGTGCGCTAACTTCTGGGGGTGATTCTACGCAATAGTAAAATAGTAAATGACTTTTTCCAAACTCCAACGTTTTAAGGTGGTTTTTAGGCAAAATGTATGGGAAAATAAAATTGGAATTTCAAAATAAGTTACTTTTCGTTTTAACTTATACCATTTTGTAGAATCACCTCCCGAAGTTAGCGCACTATACCCCCGGACACCCTGCATAAACACTATCGAAAAATTGCATGTATCACTAGTAAGGAGCCAAACCGATTATAATTCCACAGTTTTGTCTCCAAATGATGAAGTTCGTTCACAAACGAATGAAAGAATCCAAAATAAATTAAATATATATATAATTTCGACCAATCTTCTTCTTCTTTTCGCACACAATTATTTGCAATATTTTCAACCTTCTTGTATTGCGTAATGTTTCACTTTAATTTTTTTTAAACGTTTATATAAAACATTTTAATTAAATCACCAAATGCCTATGTTTTAAGAATCAATTGAAAAAGTAAACATAGTTATTAGCATCATTTAAAAAATGCAATAGGTTAATTGATAAAAATTAAGATACGAAACTCAAAACAATTAAGTTAATGAAAAAAAAATGGAATAATTATTGTGATCAACGTTTTTAAATGTTCATTAAAATGTTTGGATTGATTGCCTTCGAGCGACAAGAAATGCCTATTAAATTAATTACGAACATTGTGAACAAATCATGTTTACTCTCTGATATCTATCAATTTCACGACCGCCTTAAACCATTATAATATTACGTATTTTGATTCCACGAATAAAACCATAAAATTTTTCATCGATGATTAAAAAATATCCTTCTATTGTTTTACAATGACCTTATTTTATTCGTACAAGATTAAAAAATATGATAACTTTTACTGGTATTTATAAAAAGATCCTGTATCCCACTTTTGTTTAGCTTTGACCTTCATTGTTTTAAAACGAAAGATATATTAGTAAAATGCCTAAGTGGATTATGGCACATAAATATCGCAGCGTACTACGGGCCCATTTTACAACAGGAACGGTGGAATTTCCAAAAAAAAAAACGTAATAGCGTAGCATTAGACATGTACACCAATGAATGTGTCAAGAAAGAAAACTAATGTTACTAATTTAAATTAAACATTTTGATTCCTAGGATGATTTTTTTAAAATAATTAATTCCCTTATTGACAGCCCTGCATTTTCGCAACTGATTTTATTTCATGTTCGTAATAGAGTCATACGAACTAAAAACTTAATAAATAACCTACTCAATGCAACAGATATGCAGAAGTAGCAGACAATTTTAATAGCACCGAAAGAACTGGCAAAAAAGCATTTCACTTACATTCTTTAAAATACATAGTTATAAGTTAACATGTAGCTTCGTTAACACGTAATTGTTGATTGAGGTACTAGTACATATTGAATTAGTTGGCGGGTTGGAAATAAGACGACATAACTCAGTGGTTTCAGAGCACCTGACCGGACATCAGAAGGCACGGGTTCAATTCCTGTTGGCGGCGTTTATTTTTACTCGGGAGATATTTTCAAATTGTATTGATATTTCAGGCGACTAATTATTGCTTATAATTATTTCTGTATTTATTCCCTGAAATTCGCTGAGAAATTGACTTAGAAAAGTGTAGACGACAATGCTACGGAAGTCGTAGAAACCTTATTACAGCATATTTGTTTTATTATCTAAATCATATGCTACATTCTCCCAACTTTCTGGAGGGCTATGGCATCCTCAGTTGGAGTGTGTTACGATGAGTGATTAAAATGGAGGAGGATAAGGAGTTGAGGTAGGGAAGGTTGGGAAATACCTGGCCAT
This sequence comes from Hesperophylax magnus, assembly GCA_026573805.1. NCBI lineage: Eukaryota > Metazoa > Arthropoda > Insecta > Trichoptera > Limnephilidae > Hesperophylax > Hesperophylax magnus. The sequence continues at coordinate 3,883,339 of JAIUSX010000071.1, forward strand.
TCAGATCTGGTTTCTTAACACGGCTAAACTTTTCAATTGAGATTTGTGGTCTTTCGCCAGGGTGAAACTGAAAGTATCTACAACCTGTAACCTATGCCATGTCTCTAAAAGAGGTGTCGTGTTGTTGAGTACTTAATGGAGTTGACAACTCGACTGTTACTACGCTGTTTTTTTTATCAACCTGCACGACTAACTTGCCAATGTTTTTACAGTCAATGGTCATGCCAGTGTGGAGGGCGATCTTGTTGTTCAACGGAATCATTTAGGACACTGACATATTTAGCAGCGATGAAGCTGCTCTAAAACGGCAAGAGTTATTGCTGCAAGTGAATTGTAGGTACAGGTCTATCAAACTTAGTTAACTTCATCACAAAACTCACACAGATGCAGGATTTACATACAGCGTGTTTCGTTTTAGACTTTAATAAGAAACATAACAATTAATAATACACAATTCAGAGTTTGAAGTCAAAGCGTGCTGAAGTCGGTTATTTGTAATGTATTTTGACATGCCGAATATTGTTTTATCTCTATTAAATTATTTTTGATATCAGTTTCATTGTTATTAAAATACTGAAGGTTATTAAGATAATTAATCTGAATGTGGTAATCTGAGTTAAAATTCATAATGAACAATGACACGGCACCTAAGCGCTATTAGAATAATCTAACACAGTGAACGAAATATACAAACTTGCTGTCCCTTTTCCGCTAGTCACAATAAGTAAGCGTAGACGAGCGTAAAGTACATCGCGCATAACTGCATAGGTAAAATATATTAGTTAATGGAAAAATGCATTATCGGCTTCAGTCATTGTCGTGATCTTATATGTACCTATTAGTAGTATACGTAGTCTAATGCATAAATGAAGTTAAATATAAATAGGACAAGTTGTAAACTTCCCAATAATATTGTTTTACAAGCGATGTATGCACTTGCTGTCTCTCTTCCGCTAGTAACACTAAGAAGCCGTAAACAAAATAAAAGGCTGTTCGTATACCGATGCATAAAGTCGTTCAATGCAAAGTTTTTTTTATTGCAGTCGAATCTCGCTGCGTTGCCATACAACTGCTTTACAATATGTTCATTAATGTGATTTATGTAAAAACGCTATTAAATGAAGAAATTGTAATGCTTAAAAAATGAATTGTAGTTAATTGACCTCAAAATGGATTTCGCTTAGGTTTTTGAGAAGGAAAATCAACTTACACAAAGTCAGTTGCGTTCTAATGAATTTACAATATTTATTAGGTACATATAATACGGTGATCGGATAAATCATCACAATGATAATTCATCACATCTTTAAAAAGTCATGGAAAGTGATGAAACAAACACTTTATTAACGGGGTTAAGTAGGTTAGGTTAAGTTAGGTTAAAAATAATAATTTCATCGTTTCTAATGACTTTATATCACGTAATTGTAAAAAGCATTCACTTTGTGGCTCATCATAATTTATAATAAAAGCACATAAATTTGTTTTTATTATACTTTATATCACTTTTAAAAAATATGTTGAATTGTCACTGTGTTATCATAGAGCCATATAATACATTACCATCGGACAATTTTCTGTGATGATTAACTCAGAATAAGCTCGCTTATGATAAATATGGCATAAATATGAAAGACAAATATGGAAGAAAAATATGGAAGACAAGCTCAATACAGAGGACTCTCAAATGGGCTTCAAAGCTGGATGCTCTACTGATACGGCCATATATAGCATGAAACAAACAATCGAATACTATAAAGCCAGAAAAACAACGGTGTACGCATGCTTCCTAGACTTAAGCAAAGCCTTTGACAGGGTTTGTCATAATGCGTTGTGGAAAAAACTGACCGAACGACAAGTTCCACCACAAATTGTCAATATATTGAGAACATGGTACAACCAACAGGAAAACTTTGTCAGATGGAATGAAAGCCTATCAGAAGCAGCCAAATTAAAGTGCGGCGTTAGACAAGGAGGCTCAATGTCCCCAGTGCTTTTCAACGTATATATGGATGAACTTAGTAAAACACTGAATACAACAAGAATCGGATGCCATATTGCCGGGGTATGTATGAACAATATTAGCTATGCAGACGACATGGTCATACTAGCTCCATCGATAAGAGCGATGAGAAAACTTCTGGCAATATGCGAAGCATACGTTGATAGTCACGGGCTGATGTACAATGCTAAAAAGTCATCCCTGCTGATATTTAAAGCAAATACTGGTCCCACTGTCATTCCATCCATACGTCTCGACGGGGCCAACCTGACAATTTGCAGCGAAATCAAATATTTGGGGCATGTCATTACCGATGACCTAAATGATAAAAAAGACATAGAACGTCAAAGAAGAGTACTGAGTGTGCGAGCTAACATGCTTGCCAGGAGATTCAACAAATGCAGTCCTCCGGTGAAGAAGCAACTTTTCCAAACATATTGTATGAGCTTCTACACTAGCGATCTATGGACGACATACACACAAGGCGTCATGAACACACTCCGAGTACAGTACAACCACGCATACAGAGCCCTATTTGGCCTCCCCTGGCGATGCAGCGCCTCACAGATGTTCACCGAAGGAAGGGTGCATGGGTTCGCTGCTTTGATGCGCCACAGAATAGCCGGGACGAGGCAGCGCTACCAGAGATCGGACAACACTCTTGTCCAGGCCGTTGCCCAGTGGCAGGGAGCGCCTCTACACCGGAGATGGAGAATTTCTCTAAAGCCACCATAAAGACCTAATGTGCACATCAATGTATTGATTTTTTATTTATTTTTTATTATTTTTATTTATTTCTTTAATGATTTTCTTTTTATGTATGTATTAACTTAAATGTAAACTTTTATGGCTGGCAGAGCATCGCACACACCGCTCTGTCCAGCTGAAATAAACATTATTATTATTATTATTATTATTATAAAGAGAATACCAGTGTATATGATGGGTGGGCGGCGTGGATTTCATTATTATATTAATTTAGAGTTTTAGATTTTATGACAATAAAACCATTTTCACTATCGAAATGGAGTGTGGCACATTCTAAAATGCTTTACTAAAGTATGTATATATTGAGTTAACTTGATTTCTAGTAGCGAGTGACTCAGGTATATAGTTGTGATAAATGCTTAGGTTAGTAAGGTCTAATCTGGCAGTGATAAAACCATGTTGGTTATGCACAATTAAGAGATTAATATGGTCTATTAAATTGACTAACACCTAAGACTTGAAAAGTTTGGGTGTTGTTAACAGCTTACAAATGGGTCTATACATATTATGCTTCTTTTTTACCCTTCTTATTGATGAACTGAATATATGACACTGCAAAATACCACCCCTTCCCACCCCATAAATCATTATGTTGATTGACTTGACGTTCAAACGAGAAAAAATTTTCCACACTTGATTTTGAAAAACTCTGCGTAAAGCAGAGGAAGACTATCATATTATAAATGTTGCAAATTATTTCGTGGCCATAACCGTAGTGCCATCAATGATTTATGACATTTACCTGTAATGCGAGTTAGAATGTTAATTAACGCTAATCTGACCGATTTGCCCCTTAGATGGTGAACATGTCAATATTGACTGAAACAAATATGACTAGGTACCTTCCAGTGGCATTCAGCGATTTTTTTACGATAGTCGTGATTTTGCGGAATAAACTTTTTGTACAGAAAAAAAAAGAAAAAAGAAAAGAAGTAACGCAAAGTTTTTGTAGAACTGCATTACTTTTTAGTAATTTTCGGCACTTCTAATAATCCTTTCAGCTTTAACCTACCTACAAGTTTAAAAACTTTAGCATGTTTTTCTTCTGTGTTTTAACAAAAGCTAAAGTGTTGTCCGACACCACTGGTAACTGTTGAGCATGAACGCGTTCTCCAAAGGATCACACGAACCACATCTTACATTCGAAACATACATTATTATGCCACATATTATATACACACTACACTGGTAAAACTTGTTAGAAGAATGACCTTTTTTGTAAGGTTTTTCCAAGAACATTAATTATTTTTAAACGTAGGTCAAACACTGAGATTCTATCATCATAGTTATCGTTGTTTGGACATAACCAGAGTTTACCGCAATAAATATGGTGAAGTTAATTAGCTATTTTTTTCTCGCAATCACAGAGCACCAGTGCACTCTGCAAGTCATTTTAATGATTTGTTTTGAAGTCGTGCTTCAATAGTAGGTACGAGAAAAAGAGGATAGCGTCACCATGGATTATTCAGTTATATCACTAATCTGGCGACGTCGGCTGAATTATTTGAGTAAAATTTTTTATCAGTATTCCTATAACAGCTTTTTTGGTAATTTTTTTTTAAAGTAGACTTACATTAGCCATTTGATATTACAAAACGTACATAGGCATACCTTTTTATCAGATGAGAAGATAAATGTCGGTTCAAAAACCAGAATTATAATATAAGCACTTAGTTACGCGGCAGAATACCGGTTTTAAAAATTCGATTAATTCAAAAATACCGAAGAGTTATTTAAGTGGTGGCTGCCAACCCTACATTTTGAATTGGATTTGAGGATAAGAAAAATAATGATTTACGAATAATACTATAATAAACTTTTTACATCTCTTACCAGACTAAAATTTATGTTAGTTCACTTCTCTAAATAGTTTAAAACAAAGATTGTGCGGTTGGTTCATGTAAACTAAGCAAACGGATTTTGATAGGGTCTTCGCTATCATTTACAGAATTTCTCCCCATAGGTTTAATGCATACAATATTTTTGTATATTATATACATAGAAAGCAGAGAAAAGTCGATGTTTTGTAATAAAGTCGTAAAAATATTGTTAACGCTGGCTAAACCTTATTAGATACATCAAAATAATGAACTACGGATTTGTATATCTTAAAAAGGCCTCATAACCTTAAAGTTTTACCCCAAACGATGTATGTCTCCTATTCAACGCCGGGTACACTTCGGCTAGTCTTCAATAATTGCAAATTCACTTTACGTACATATAAATAACGGTAAAAGTAAATTATACGTTTAACCTGACGAAGAAACCATTGGTTTTGAAACATTTAAATATTTTTTAAATATTGAAGACAATATTAGTGATTTCTAAACGAAAATCTGAAACAGAAAAATCAGAAAAGGAAACGGTCACATCTGGGACTCGAACCCAGGACCCCTGTCTTTCCGGGACAGTGCTCTACCAACTGCGCTAATGGGACCCTATTCTCCTCGGTCACTTTTAACTGTATCATACTTCGAATAAGAACTACTAACATTGTCTTCATTTTTTCACCGCACATTTTTATTGGCAACTATCTTTATGTATGATCGCAAGATTCAACCCGAACTAAATGCAATCCAGACAGCGTCTTTTTTTAGATAAACCTATCTTATTTTTTATTTAATGTGCGACATCTGTTGACTTTTCTGCAAGTCTAGAATGAATAAATAAAATAAATAAATATTTTTTTATTAATTAGGGGTGTATACAAAGTTATTTTTTTATTATAATTAATTTTAGAGCTTTGAAATGACTTTGGCACTGGGTTCCTTGTTCTTAACCATCTGAAGTGTAAAAAATGATGAAATTTGAACTTGGTAAGACTATATCTGTGCGTTTTGTCCATTTTTTAGGCAATAGTAGAAAACAATTTAATGCAGAATTTAAAAAGGCGATAATTATCTGTATAGTTATACACAATTCTTAATTAATGTAAACAAAGATGAAATTTGAACATGGGAAAACTATGTCTGTACGTTTTGTTCCTTTTTGAGGAAACAGGAGAATAAAATTAAAATCTGTTTTTAAAACGCATTTTTAAAAAGACGATAAATTATCTGTATAAATAATTTCCGTACAGTTATATCCAATTCTTAATAAATTTAAACAATTATGAAATTTGAACTTAGTAAGACTATGTCTGTGCGGTTTGTTCCTTTTTGAGGAAACAGCATTTTTTTATATACATATTTTTAAATAATTTTGGTACAGTTATATACGATTCTTAAAAAATAAATTATTAAACACTAAGCCCAAAAATATTTCCATTAGATTAAATTTAGATGGGAGTCGGCAATCAAAGTAGGCAATCCTATAGTTAATATTAGCATAATTACAATTTATAGTGTCAATCATTAGCATTTTTTTTAAAAAGAAAGACAAACATTCCCGGGTAACGAATAACCTGACAATATTTGAAAATCTACTACTACCACCACAGTAAGCTGAAAATGTTGCTTGTATTGTGATGGAGGACTTAGCCAGCCGAGGAATTGAACACACTACGCCTGGGTGGGACCTAAACGCGATGTCAACTCGGCCACCGACCAGGCATTGAACATATAATAAGCACTACATTGTAGGTAATATTAATAAAATACCGAGGTGTCTAATTTAATTATACAAACAATTCGCACGTAATATTACGGGGCACACGGCACATGAATACTTACGAATTGGCATATTTAATAGGTATTCATTACCATAATTATTTATATACGAAGTTTATATTCGTTAGAATTTTTTTTCATTCGACTTATTTTGTATTAGCATATTTCAATGTATTCTGCTCACTCCAAGTATTTTATTTTTTGTTAATGTAGTTTGTTTGCTTTTTATTTAATATTATGCACGGAATTCTGGTAAAGGTGATTAAAAACGGTATAATGTTTAGTTTCTCTCCATGTCTTTACCCTCTCTCAATCCCCTAGCAACATGTGCATAGAGCAGAATTCTCGTTTAATCTCATTTATAAAAAAATATATGTTATCCTACCGATTTAGGGTTTCCTTTCCACAGGGTTTCATAAAAAAAAACTAAAATAATTACAGAATACAATGCAAAGGAAATATTAAGGAAGAAGAGGAACGTCAATTTTGTGAGACTGAAAATGATGGTGATTGAACACACGAGATGCCTAAACAATACAAGTTTCCAGAGTTTGGAACCCATTTATACACAATACTTTACAGTAATCTTCGGGTATTAGTTGAGAAATAGTTCATAGAAATTGTATACGTCTACTGAATAATATAGAAGCGCAAAAAATAAATAAATAAACGTATTAAATAAGCAATTAGATTTACCAAATAACCCAGTTTTAAACATGTTCCCTTACATTTTCTATACAACCACTATCTTTTACGTTTTTTATGAAACCCCGAGGAAGGTTCAGGCGGTACCAAAGCCGGTTGTTTTATACATTAAGTTATTCACTCAAATGGTGTCCAAACAAAGTGTTTTTGTTCTGATTATAAAAATATATTGACAGTATTATATAGTACCATCAATTATCATTACTCAAGGCTTCTAATATCGATCCAAGAAAATGCACGACAAGAAATGGGTTTAGTTAATGAATATGGATTGCGAAGTAATTATTCAACAAACTTTAAATTAGCAGAATTTATTATCTAATTAAGACGGCATTCCAGGTTAGCAACTTTTTTAAAGCTGAAGGGCAAAACTGGAAAAAACCATAAAAATGTATGTTCATTTTGTGACTTGAATGTTCAATCTATCATGACAAGTAAACAAAAACATACTACCCATAAGAATCCAGTTTAAGAGGACAATTAATATCGCTGAAAAAATACGATTATCATGTGTTTAGGTTGAGAGTATAACAAGACACTCATGGCCAAAAAAATTACGACAAAAGACGCAGATCCCTTTTTTGTAAGATAATCTGTTAAAGTGGAGTTTTAGATGTTTAGACTTAAAAAATATTTTGTAAACACTTTTAAACTTTTTTTTCTGTCAAAAGATTATCAGCTGTCTCTTTTAGACCACATTTTCGTTATTTGATTAAATTAAGAAAACGACCTTAAGGAATGAGATTTCTTTATTTCTCTAGTTTTAACGCCGATCCAACTTGTATTACCGCTCCTCGCCAATTCATTAACTCCGAATGGGCCATTTGCATAAATTTCGAAAAAATCGTGTGCCTTACAAATTAATCCGTTTTTTCAGCTCGTGACGTCAATACAAAAAATGTCTAATATTCCACACTGATTTTTTTTATGTAGCAACACTGAGATTTCCATTGACGTTGACGTTTTGCATTTCTGACTTGAGCTTCATTTCTTGGCATAACAAAAAAATCTTTTTACTTTGGCGTTTTTGCACAAACAAACCAAATAATATTTTTTTGTTATTCTTACGATCTCTACGGTAGTTAATGAATCCGTATTTGAACAATAAGGGTGGAGACACATTACGCTATACGCATCAAAGAGTTTTATACAACGAAATATCGCTCGCCATACGATCCCATAAAGACCTGTCTCACCTGACAGATGATGTGTTATAAGTGGCGATGATGATACGCTGTGATCTGCTAGCCAGGCGATATTTGAAAATGATGCGACCCCCTCTCCTGCCGTAAGAAAAAATATTAATTTAGGCAGCGCCTTGATCACGCGGCTGTCATCTGTCAAGGTGACAGATCCCATACAAATAAATTATATTCCGCGGCAGCTCAATATATAATCTGCATAGGCCACTCCCAAATAAGCGTTGATACGCATAGTGTAATGTTTCTGGGGCTTAAAACACAACACAGTCAGAATTTTGATAAATACGAAATCCGTACGGTTCATTTGGCTTCTGACTTAGCCAAAATGCGACGTGCAAGTTCTTTCGCAGTAGAATTAAACACATTTTTATTAGTAAGAATTCAAAACAGAGCTTGTACGTTATTAATTAAATGTGTAACTAAAACACCATTTAATGGTTGGAAAGTGTTTTTGGATTGTGCAAACATTGTTTTTTTTTAGTATAAATATTCCATAAATTATTTTCATCAGATTGAATTTGTTCAGATTTTGGTAGCCGTGTTTATATGCCCAAAAGTGTTCAAATATTATTATGGAGATCGTCCATTTGGTCTGGCCTACAATATACTTTGTCACATCCAGAAGGTAGTTTATAAACTCTAGATTCAAGAAGAAACTTGGTTTTTGCAGGCCTCAGTGAGTCTTGTATTTTTGTCGTGGTACCGAAGACAGTCTTTATGCTTTCTTTTCTCAGCATCTCATAAGGCAAGAAAGCGCTGTCTTTTGTCTCTTGTTCAATCCATACATACATTTCATATTTCCATTCTCTATACACACTTCACCATAATCTTTCCACCTCTGCTCTGATGATGGTCACTGTAATGCTGTCCAAAACGTTGGCTAAAAAAGGAGGTAGCACAACTCGGCATAATAATGTCACTATAATACTTTTGGACGAGAAAATCTGAAATCACATCTGTATTTTTTACTGACTTTTTACCTAGGAGGTTAAACCGAAGCGTGTTAAGACAACGATCCTTCATTCGGCCAGCTTCGTGACGCGTTGGCTCTTACCACCCGGCTGCCAAAACCCTATGGAGTTTATTTGAAAGCAATGAAATAATTGTTATATTTGAAAAAACTCTCTAATAATACACTCATTTTCACTTCCTTCAATAGAAATCAATTTCGATGTTTCAGACCTGCCAGGCAACCTGTGAAGGATTTAAAAAAAAGATAGCTACAATTTTTTTTACATGGAAATGTTAAAAAAAATTTGGTTGGAAAAATTATTTTACACATATTTTCATTAAATACACAAAATTGCCTGGGATTGGAGAATTTATCTCTACACCAATGTACGCTTTAAATCATGGTTTAATTGACCTTTTGGAAAATTAATTTTTAAATCGCTATCACGGATTATCAAAAAATAATGTGTTTAAAAAAATTCAAATGGCTTCATTTAAGCAATAATATAGGAATGTGCTCAGTTTTATCTGAATTTATTTTTTAGTTTTACTGACCGTGTAAATGCAGTTTAAACTAATGTGTGTAATAAAAAAGCTAAAAATAAATTCATTATAGCCATGTAATAAAAATCTGTTAAATTAATGTTTATGAATTTTAGAAATATTTGAATATGTTGTAATTAATTTTAGATAATAACCATTTTCTTGGAAGCACTGATACAAGAGTTATATATTTTCTTATTTCACAACGAATTCTGGGTGGAAAATACTCTCAGTATCGCTCTGGTGAAGACCACCATCCAGAAATGCTTTAGCCGTACAGTTAGTTGTTTTACGATTAGTCAGCTACTTTCACACCTTTCTCTCCCCTACATCCTTCCCCTCCCACAACCTTCACACCATATCCCAATTATTAAGGATACTATAGTCTCACTTGCTACAGCAGTTGGGATAATTATGCTAATCTAAAAAAACAAATAAGTACATATATTGCGCACGACACAGGACTACCCTAGTGATATGGATGGCCTATTTCTTGAATATTTTTGTTTGCTTTAGAGAATAAATAGTTAAATGAATGCATCAAAATATTCTAACTTTATTTCTTATCCACTAAATTTATACAAACCGATCGGTTTCACCCAACACAACTGTTAGTCAGTTAGTTCAATTTGTACCCTACTATGCTTGAGTTAAGCGAAACTGTTCGGCCTTAATAAATGAAACAAAATTTCTTATTTATAAACAAAAGTTATGGTTTTAGTTAATCGATATGTGAAGCAACAAAGTTTTAGTTCGAACGCATATTGAAGTTAGATGTGATATAATATATGTATGTGAATATATTTACTGTTATTTTCACTAATCACTGTTGAAAACTCTCCGCTTATTAAGTTTGAACAATTTTAATTATTTTTTAAATATTATGTATGTCTTAAATTGAGTTTTCCAAATTACTTATCCTAGATTGAGTCAAAATTCAGCTTTTCTTGTCCCTCGAACATGTTTTAAAAGTTGTATTTCATTTCAGCCAAAGAAACTATTTTTGATGCCTGTTTCAGCGGCCAAGCAGCTGCCATGTGCTCAATGTTCAACGAAGAATAAGAAGTTTAAAAAATAAGATTTTACTGTAAATACAATACATATATATTAGACTAGCTGACGTATACCCGGCGTTGATGGGGGCTACCCTTAGGAGATAGACATATGCCATCGTAAACTTTTCTGTATGCCTTTTAAAGATATATATTTCCCGTAGCACATTATTTTGATGTATCTCACACGGTTTAGTCAGCGTTAGCAATGTAGTGCACGAAAATATATTTTTACGACTTCATTATAAAACATCGAATTTTCTCAACTTTTTAAAAATATGATATGCATGCGTTAAATATGTAAATCTTTCGCAAGAAATTCTCTAAAGGAAGAACTAAGCGCACAAACAGACATACGCGGATAGCGACTTTATTTTTTACTATTTAGAGATATTGTTTTTTTTTTTTTAATTTTATGAATATTTTATACAATTTACATATACATTATTTTTTTAAATGTTGCACAGTGCTATAAAGGAAAAAATAAATAAAAATAGCCTTTCCTCACCACGTAGAGACAAAGATTTTGTGTTTGGTGAAGTAGTTCTGATTATATAATATCATCTAAGTAATAATTAATAAAATATTGTAAATAATAAATAGATTATTAAGAAAAACTTAACAATAACAGATTTTAAGATAAAATATTATTAGTAACAGATTTCAAGATAAAAAAATAGTACTTTAACAGATATTTATAGATACTTGCAACAGTTTTAGATAAATTTTCAATTTAATCTGAAATTATTGGTGAATATTTTCGATAATTTTTAGATTTAATGGGAGGTCGTAAAAGTAAGTTATACGTAGATAGAGATAGGTATTTTGAATGTATTTGGTATCAGATATTGGAATTTTAATCCTATTCTGATATACTGAAACAAGTTATTTCACTGTATTTCTTAAAAAAATAAAGTATTATTTGCACATTTTGTCTATAATAGCTACATTAAATATTAGCCAAAAATACCAAAAACAATTCCTAATTCTTTTGACCGTTTCACAAATATGTGTTTTTAAGTGTCGATCTGTATATAACGAAGATGTTGGTAATTCTGATATTTAATATTATTTACGTAAATAATAATTTACGAGAAAATTTGCCAACCAACGCACCATTTTGACAAAACACCGATATGAAGTTCGCGCATAGATGACGTTTTTTTTTTGTAGGCAGTGTAGAAAACATGAAACTCATAATCGGCATAATAGACAATTATTCGGGATCGCTGGCCACGCACCCGTTTTTTATATGTGTTCGTTATTGTATACTATTATTTCGTTTAGTTTTTTATGAATATGTCATTTAAATAGATGATAAACAGTAAAGTTACTAGGACTGTTATTTGAAACGAAATCATCGAATCATCTCTTATTTTTGGCAGACCAAACACGTCGTTTATTTGAACGACTTGAGGGCGTTTGAAAAGGTAGTTTTCTATCCATTCTAGAGCTGTAAAATGTAATCCTATGTTTCTTAATTTACTTATAAGTTTGTCATGCGATGTGCTGTCAAACGTTTTTTCTTGTTAATTATTTAATTTATAATAGTCCATACTTTTTTACCATAACTTATCATTTTCAGCTTGATCCAACTTCTGTTTACACTAACATTCTCTTGTATGTTTTATAATACAAGAGAGTTTTGTTTTAATTGCTTGAATGATTGAATAATTTTTTGTTATATATCTGTTGAGTACTTAATTTGAAAGTGCTTGGAATAGAAAATGATACATTCATTATCTTAGGGTTGAACGCAATGTTATTGGACACAATAAAATTAATCTCGTAATTAGGTAGGTACATCAATATAGTATGTGAGTTGGTTGGATTAGCATGATTAAATGCTTTTTGCAAAGCAAAAAGGAATGTCAAAAAGCCAGCACCCACGTAGACGATAAAACTGGCTTCAAAATCCGTATTGAAAAAAGTGGTAATTCCTGGGTTAAAAAGAGACCAGATACCGTCACTTAAACTACTTATGCTCCAACAAACTTCCAAGAGGCTGATCAATATTCACGTATTGGAATACACACTACACTTAAATAATGCGGGCGACCATCAATCAGGTTGCAAGGAAAACCCCAGCGGACGGATTCCTCGCAAACAGTTTAGTCTCATGTATAGGTGGAGCTAGAGCCTTAAGAGCAACTGTTGCGCGGCCTTTTTCATGCAAAATTTAAAATTGGATTTTACCAATAAATAAACCAAGCAGGTTGCGCATTGTTTTTGAACTTGCTAATATAATTACCCGTTCGTGTAAAAGAATAGCGCCCTTTTCACTAAAACGGCGCTTTACAAATCATCCAAATATCATTATTATTGTTAAGAATTAATAATTTGATTCCACGCACACACATCAACAACTGTTAATTTTGTCAAAACACCCGAAACAAGAATGTACCTCAGTCCAAAATTACTTATTATATCCACTCTGCATTTTTCAATCAAGTTTTAATAATTATTAGTTGCACTGACTTTGCAACCGTTTACGATTTCCGAATACGTAAGATCAACGGTCGTACATGTTTTTACTACACAATAAGTAGGATAGTAAAACAAATTCAGTAGACAGTTTCTAACTTTGTATCATTACGGTCTCTTAAGTTTCTAACCTTGTATCAGTACGGTCTCTTAAGTTTCTAACTTTGTATCATTAGTGGTGATTTAAAGCAATTTCTAAAATCTCTTTTTATTTATGTGATTTTAATTTATAAAACTGAAAAAAAAAATCTTTTAATAATAATATGATTTCAGACCGTAATGGTGGCCAAGTTAATAATAATGGTGTGAGCATAATATTATAAAATATATAAATGAATTTATTTATTTTAAGTTTAATTGTAGAAATCAACTTTTATATAAAGTTTTGTTTCAATATTCTATAATATTACTATTCAATTTATAAACCACTGTTTTTTTAAGTTCTGTTATGGTATTATTATTATTACACGTGGCGTGGCTGTTTCGCCTTCTGAAGGCATTATCAAACTGAACTTGCTTACAAATACTTAAACATAGCTTTTTTATTAATTAATTACCATTTTTTTATGAATAGAATAGTAATATTTTTTAAACTGAAATTATAAAATAAATTAATTTAATTAAATAATGAAACTACGATTAGGACATAATAAGGAAAACTGAACACAACATCGTGTGGTTGTATTAAATAAGTGCACAATAGTTTAATTAATTTTGGTTCAGGAAACTGCTTAGCTTTACTAATGTTTTATTTAAATTAATTAATTAATGAATAGTAATAGGTATTATTTAAACTAAAAACTTAAAATATTTTTATTTAATTAAATATTAAAACTCCGATCAGGATTAAGGAAAACATAAAATCATGTGGGTGTATTGAAAAAGTTCACAAATAGTTCAATTAAGTTTGGTTCAGGGAACCGATTATCTTTAGTAATGTTTTATTTAAATTTATCATAAGTCTGACTAGTGTTTAGGATCGAATACACCCATAATTCTGAGAGTTGATGTTGATCCATTCTTTGGCCTTGAAGAGGTAAGACTCTCACTTCATTCTTTTAAATTCAATGCATTCAATAATCACGGTGCACCTGATTCCGATAAAGTACAATTAAACCGAACAGTTAAAGCAATAATGATTTAAAAGAAAATTAAGATTTTTGTTTTATTTAATGCATCGTAGGAACATTTTAAAGAAAATTATTTGAATAAAGTAGATTTATTTGAATAATTTCATCATTATATGGCCAAATTCTATGATTGATTTTGGGGTTCTTGTTTTGAAATTGTATTTCCTTAAAAATAAATTATTTTATATATATTTTAATCACAAACTTAGGACGTGAACCTTAACGTAACTTGTTAAAAGGTTCTCGCACGTGACGAAGTTTAAAAAAAGTGGTATATTTTCATTAAAAAAATAATGTATTCCGTCACTGGTGGCGTTTGTTTTGTGTGGTGTGCGTTGGGTTGCCATTCGTCCCGATATCCCAGAGGACGCTTCAATCCTCAATCAATGAAAAAAAAACCTTAATACTTGTTTTTTAAGGTTGAAATATTATATAACTAAGTTGAAATACTAATAATTATAGCATCCAAGAACATGCATGAATAACGCATGACAATATATGCCAGGATATATATTTACTAATTAGGCGTTCATTATCTATGCTTACGGTTGGCCGTTGGTGGTCATTTGCCTTATGGTAAGCATAAGATTTAATTAATAGTTATGTATCAATCATGCTACCTATCATTGAAGGTTATTTTATTATTAGTAAGTTTCAGTTGCAGGTGATTCCTGCTATATTCATAACTACGACACAGAATAACGGATCGTCCATGACATAATATATGTATATATATTTTTTTAAATATATGTCATCACGTGCGTGAACATTTTAACCTGTTTTGTTAAGGTTCGCATCCTACGTTTGTGCTAAACATATGTATATATATACCCCCTGCAATGTTTCGCTATTGCAAATATTTTATTCTTATTTATTTCTCGGGCGTCTCCAACTTATTATACCATTTATCTCTAAACACTCCTAGTACTAATAATAAAAACTAAATTTATTTAACTATAATTTTCAGCGATATTGGTCGACAACTTTTCGAGTTTTGCGAGCACAAACATACGCAGACTGATTTTTTATATACATACTAAGATTAGAAAAAGATTTTTTATATACATACTAAGATTAGAAAAAGAATTTTTATATACATACTAAGATTATAAAAAGATTTTTTATATACATACTAAGATTAGAAAAAGATTTTTTTATATACATACTAAGATTAGAAAAAGACTTTTTATATACATACTAAGATTAGAAAAAGATTTTTTATATACATAATAAGATTAGAAACCAGTTTATATTATAATATAAGACGTTGTCCTGCCACAGACCGCCTTCTATGTAGGGAAGTTAAAATTTGTGGTTGTATGTATTTGTGGATGAGAAATATGAAAAAAAAATTGATTCTTAAATTTTTTTTAGATATCGACAGCAGTGCCATCTATCGGGTTCAAAACTATCCTATATTTCAATCTGGAACCAACCATAAATATTAAAAAAAATTATTTGTCTGTTCCCAACATTCAGTTACTTGTCGATGTTTCATCTCTATACACTATGCACTATACCGTTAATATTGTCTATTCGCAAGTTTAAGTTGTTCGTCAATAGACGAGTCCAACATAAATTTTTACGTTATAATAATTTTAAATTGGGAATATTCATCGAAAACATTAATTACCCCTCTCTGTTACAATTATTGGGACTCGATAAATTAAAAGAAAGAAGAATTTGTTCAGACCTATTTTATTTATTTAAAATCGTTACCAACCTGTTGAACTCCCCTGAACTTCTTTCGTTAATATGTTTCCATGTACCTAGTCGATCAGTTCGTTTCAAATTACCCTATCATTGCAACAATACAGGATCTAACGCTGAACTCAATTCCATAATGAATCGCCTGCATGTACTTGGAAATAAATATGTTTTGGATGAACCTACAAACATTTCTAGTTTAACCTCATACAAACACTACTTAATTAAAACTGTCTGTCAGCGCTTCTCAGATTGACTATAATCAAATACAGTTTTAAAGTATTAATTTCTTAACACTCATTAAATAATATCCGGGATTTATAATATGTTGTATTGTATTTATAATAACCTACTCATTGTACTTTTTATGTTGATACTACTATTTCTATTGTTCTCTTTTATGTATTTTGTATTTATTTTTTTTTATCTATTATATATTCTTTTTATATATTCTGTATTCATATGTAAAACAATTGTTATTCTTTTGTAAAAGCCGCTATAATCGGCGTTAATAAATAAATAAATAAATATTTTACTTTAGTCTGTCCTAAATTTGCTTATTCTTTTGTTTTAGTTGCAGCTCCTTTAGGATAAATTTGTCCATCCTTACTATCCTGCTGACCTCTCAAAATACACTGATAAGTTGCTGACCACTTACTAAACTTACATTGGTAAGCTGAATTATTCAGTACATTCCATTATCGACGGAGGTTAAAAAAATATATTTATATTAAAGCCATTCAGAGCTCGGTTTACGACTGGCCCCTGAGTTTGGTTTTATTGTATCTCTAGAGTTGAACGAAACTTTAATTTCTCATTACAGAACATGGTGATAAAGATATGGAGCATTAATTTAAGATATTTGCGAATAGGTGTGTATGTATTATGTACTAGTTCACTCTGTCGGGTTGCTCATGTTACGGCACATTGACCAACCGGTTGTGAGTAGTAAGAAACGCTGGCAAAAAATGTTAATATATTCTTAACGAAACACAAAGGTTACGATTTTTGTTTCATTATTGAGAAAAAATATGATAATTAGTAAGTAATGAAAATAGTTTTTCGGTTACCAACCTGATATTATTGAATCAATTTTCTTATCTAGTTACAAACTTCACACGCTGAGTACTTTTTTGGAAATAAAATTTTGGTCATAATGTAGCCATTTTTATGTTGACAAGTTGTATGGTACAAGTATGCACTGGTTTGCAGAAAACAAAGAGTAAAAAAGTACGCTTAACAACAAGGCGGCTATACTCATACATGCGTGCATGTGGATAATGTTACTCCTAGGATTTGAAAGTTTTCTTATTATTGAATGAACAAATAATATTTATTTATTTGAGGAACATAAACAGTCTTAGTAATACAATATGCATAAGAGGATAACAAAAAACAGACCAATTATTAATGTTCACAGATTCAGAAACATAAAAATAACCTGTAAAAATATAATAATATAATATAATATAATATAAAAACAGAAAAAAAACAGAATAAAGCAGCAAATAAGAAAAATAATAATACGAATGTAAATTCAACAAACGATAAACCTATAATATGCCTAGAATAAACAGCAATAAAATAAATGTGATTATAACTATACTTAAATAGACTTGGGTTGGAACGGGAAAGGGGAGGAGAGGGATAAGGAAAAGTTGCCACGCAAGTAATATTAAAGTACAATCAATTTAACAATCGTGAATATGAGTTAGAATGTGATAAAATGAAATTCTGTAGTGATAGTAACTAGCAGTGAATATGTCAGCACGAGTGTCTATATTTGAAAATTAATTGTTATAGTAGTTACATGTTCTTTGCATAAATTCATTTTGATTGGAATTGGTATTATTATTTTTTAATATTACGCCCCGCTCCTCAAATCAACATAGAGAGAATTCACGGGTTAAGGATCTCTACTAGCAACCTGGAGGTCGCAGGTTCAAATCCCAGCGTGCGCAAGTAAATTTTGTTTCTATAATATGTGTTATTTCACAAATTACTCATTAAAAATAATATTTAGTATATTTGCGGCACGTTACTGAGTTGAAGATACTCTCACTATCGCTGAGGTGTAAGACTACCATTCAGAATTGAAACGTTGCTTTAAATGGCTTTGGCCGTGTTTGGTTTGTTGACCAGATCT
This sequence comes from Hesperophylax magnus, assembly GCA_026573805.1. Classification (NCBI taxonomy): domain Eukaryota; kingdom Metazoa; phylum Arthropoda; class Insecta; order Trichoptera; family Limnephilidae; genus Hesperophylax; species Hesperophylax magnus. The sequence continues at coordinate 3,901,634 of JAIUSX010000071.1, forward strand.
GAATAGACAGGTACTTCCCAACCCTCCTCTCCCCAATTTCTTCCACCTATCTACTATCTTCAGCCTCAGAACATACCTACTTCAATTGGAGATGCCAGAGTCTCACTGGCTCTTAGGAGCAGTTGGGACTCCTGTGCGGTTTCACAAAAAAACAAAAAAGACAGCCAAAAACAGTATTAATTGTAGTGATGACCTAGAGAACATCTACATAGCGTTGTATAGGTAGGTAGGTATTCACTGTTCACAAACGCTGTGGAATGTTGATTATCTACCTATAGAGCGATAAGCAAAGTTTTTTGTTAATATTTTCCCATAAATCCAAGAAACACGTGTGTGCGTGGAATTTAATAATATTATCAATCAGTAATAAATCAAATGAAGTCATTATTGTCATATTTTGATAAATAATGATCAAAGTATGATTCGCTATCAGATGAACACATAAGAAAGTAAAGATCGCAACACACGAGTCCTTGAAAAACCCAACATCTGTCACAACGAATCGTTGAACTTTCAGAACGATTTAAACGGCTTACAGGTATCCCCCGAGACATTAGCATGAGCATTCACGAAACCCGAGAAATTAATCTACCGACTAACAGCCAGGTAAATCGAATAAAGCTCTGCATTTTCCTGGAGTTATTTTTGGATTACGCTAAATTGAAAGTGACACCAATTCAGTTTGCAGAAACTCTTAAGCAATGGAAATTTGTTTTATTTAACCGAGGAGTTTATCCTTAACATGTTTTAAATAATGTAGAATCTCGTTTTAGGTAGTTACCTACCTATCTTCATACTTAAGGCGAAATTAGATTTTCTTTAGAAACCTTGGTTTTTTTATAATTTAATAGCATAAAATTCATAATTTTATAAAAGATTTTATTGTAATAAATATAAGTTTTTACGTCTTTAAGTTTTAAGTCACTAATAATAAGACTGTTTTAAATATTGTTATTCTCGTTTAACTAAGAAACAACAAGCAGCACCATATAATAATGGAAAACCAAAACTTGTTGTTGACAACAACCTTTTGAAGACCAAATTAAAGGAGGAATCCTGGGATACAGTACTATCAATTAACGACGTCAATCTGGCAACAGATAATTTCATTAAATGTTTGAAAACTCATGTGCAAAGTTGTACTTCAGTACAAATTGAGAAACATTACAGAAAATATCTAAAACCATGGATAAATGTTGGAATAATCAAATGCCTCAGAACACGTGATAAATTGCACAATAAATGTAGAAGAGAAATCTATAACAAAGAACTGTTGGAATACTATAAAAGATATCGGAATTGGTGTACAAAGATAATACGAACAACAAAACAAGCATACTACAGAAGAAAATTGGATGAAGTCAATGGAAACATTAAACAACAGTGGAAGATTATAAAGGAGGCTATCAACCTACAAAAGGAACAAACTACCATAAACAAATTGAAAATTAATAATATTATTACTTCAATGGAAGAGAGTCCAAATATAGTTACTAATCATGTAAATAATTTCTTCAGTGACATTGGTCCAAGCTTCGCTAATAAATTGTGCAGTGCTAATAAAACTAGTGAGATGTGTCTTGTGAATGATTTTAAATCTGAACTTCACGTTACAGGGGACAATTTTTATTTTAAACCAACTAGCATTTCTGAAGTCACAAATGTGATAAATGATTTAAAAATGTCTTTCTCGTGCGGTATTGATTCTTTAAGTGTTATGGTGTATAAAATGCATGTATCTGAATTAGCTGGTCCCATATCTCACCTTGTAAATATTAGCTTCAAGAGCGGGATGTTCCCTTCTCATTGTAAGAAAGCTAAAGTAATTCCCCTTTTTAAAGGTGGAGATCGTCTAGATGTAAATAATTACAGACCTATATCCTTACTCAATACTCTTTCAAAAGTAATAGAGAGATTGGCTAAGTCGAGATTGGTATCATTCTTAGAAACATATAATATACTCTCTAGCAATCAGTTTGGTTTCAGAGAGAATATAGGAACAAGTGATGCAGTGTTGAGGGTATTGTCCAAAGTCACTAGTGCGTTAGACTATGGAAACAAAGCTTTGGCTGTGTTCTTAGATCTATCAAAGGCATTTGACACGGTGTCCCATGGATTACTCCTCAAAAAATTATCCTCTCTTGGCATTCATAGTACAGCACTAGGCTGGTTCACATCCTATCTAAGTGATAGAACGCAACAAGTAGAGATAAATAATCATTTAAGCAATAGCAAACCAATCTCTTTTGGGGTTCCGCAAGGTAGTGTGCTTGGACCAATATTGTTTTTAATCTACATTAATGATTTGTGTAATTTATATATTCCAGGTAACATTGTTAGTTTCGCAGACGATACTGCTTTAATATTTGAGGGTAAAACCTGGAGAGATGCTTTTAACAAATGTGACTTAGGATTAAGAGCAGTAAAGAGTTGGCTGAATAATAACATCTTAACTTTGAATACAATAAAAACTAAATATGTGACATTCAGTATATCATCAAAAAGTCAGCCTTCTGACTCTCATAATCTAATTATACATAATTGTCTGCTAAATTGTAATTGCCACCCCTTGGAAAGTGTAGATTGTATCATGTATCTAGGTGTAAAGATTGATAAATTTTTAAGATGGAATGATCATATCGATATGTTAACAAAGAATATCAGGAGACTTACATTTATTTTTAAAGAACTTCGACACATATTGGACAAAGAGAAATTAAAAACTGTCTATTTTGCCTTAGTCCAATCTCGACTTTCTTATAACATAGTATGCTGGGGATCATGTCTAAAGTCCAATGTTGAACCACTAAATATTACTCAAAAATTGATCCTTAAAGTGATGTACAAAAAAAAATTCTGTTATCCATCCAACCTACTTTATAAGGAATGTAATGTTATGTGCATAAAACAGCTATATATCACTCAAATACTTTGTCGATTTTTTATCAATATTAAATTTGCTGAAAGAACACAACAAATGCGTACAACTAGAATTAGCTCTACATTGAACTTTGTGGCGGTACATACTAAAACTTCTTTTGGTCAAAGAAATTATTTATATCAGGCACCACTTATGTTTAATATTCTTCCAAATCATATTAAATCTACCAATTCCTTAGTTAAATTTAAAAAGTTAATTAAGGTTTATGTATTGACAGACAATTGTCTTAATATTTTTTCATCCTTGTCCTTTCTTAAATAATAAGATTTTATATAAGTCCCATTTGCTAAAAACTGAATGTCACCCTATCTGTCTTTATTATCTACTTTGCTTCTTCTTTTGAATAATGATTAGTTATGGTTCAAATATTGTTACAATATACTGTCAAATTACCCATCTGGTAACACATCTAATACTCATTTTTTCTTTAATTTTGAAATATTTTGTATTTTTATGTAAAATTACTTTATGTTTGTGATACTCTTATGTTTGCTTCACTCATATGTAAATTGTTAACCTCGATACAGGCTTAGTCCTAGTGAGGTTGATTATTATGTGAAAAAAAGTGTTTTATGTATAGTGAGATGCAATAAATAAATAAATAAATAAATATAAAACACGGTATTAGATATTAAGCAATCCGAAAAAAATTTAAGTATAATCCACTTTTTTCAGTGTACCTAATTCAAGTTTTGATTGTTGTTGCAGAAACAAAATTGGTATTTCCAACGTAAACACGACCCATAATTATAAACATATTACAATCTATAAAAGGATTCCTTGGTAACACTCTTCCGAACTCACCAAATTGAAACCGGTATAACCCAAATAACCGCGTTGCGTAATTCTTAGTATTTAACTTTATGCTGTCAGCGAAAACTGCGGTAGTAAAATTACCAAAAGTAATTAAAAAATAGATAATAATTTTTATGTAAATAATAACGAGCGTCTAATCAGTGGATAGTAAAACTTTAATTACTTAAATTTATAAAATACATCTTAACATAACATTAATTATAATGAGTGCATTAACCATATTATTGCAAAACTAATTTAAATTAGCCACAAGTTTAAAAAACTCTATGGTTAAATTACTTGTTTAAAAAAAAAAAAATTCATAGAGACGTAACATTTCATTGTTGTATTGAAACTTATATATCTTTCCTGTGCAGGCCTTACTATGGGATTCAGCGTACATCTGACTCTGAATATAATAATCAATTCGAACATGAACACGACACTGGGTTCACAAAGAATGAAGGTTTGTTCCAAAACATAGCAATAAATACGGACAGCGAACCCTAGAATATAACGTGTCCAAAATGTTGACAAGTAACGTAAAACAATGTAAATTCCCAAATAGATTCAGATATTTGCTGAAAGCATGGCTCATAAGTAGAAATACTTTATTTCATTTATTTATTTATTAACGGACATCGTCCAAATTACAAAATAATAACACGAATACAGTAAAATGAAAAATACTGGAGTAGACAAAGGTACATGAAAGCAAAGAAATATGGCAGATATAATATAAGAAAATAAAGTGACAAGTCGAATCAAGTCAAGACTACGCCGTGGACCACAGGACACTTATAATATTCCGTCACTTGTTTAGCGACTGGCAAAAATCATTCAGGCTTATCCCAAAAAAGTTGAGGTTTTGACTTGAGTTGACCAGTCTACACATTCTGGACAATGGTGAATAATATCCATAATTTGTCGAATGATGGTTGAGGAAGAGCAGTTCATATTATACTAGTCATCACTATTAATCAATAGTTGTTATTTATTAGCATATAGATTTGGTGTTATTTTAGATTATGTGTGCCAATAATAATAATGAATGAATGAATATCTTATAAGTAGTAAAAATATTATGTATATGTATAATTAGTCAAAATATATGTGGGATTCATAGGGATATTAGATTGATAAGCTCAGTTGGTAAGCTGTTTGGTAGAATTTTGATTGAAAGGGTAAGAAAGGAAACAAAACATAAAACATGGGATGTGTATGGTGCTTTTATGAGTGGAAGGGGTGCATGGACCAGATCTTCACATTGCGTATGCTCACTGAGAAGTTTCTTTGAAGAAGAAGAAAAACCAGAAACTTTTCTCTGACTTTGTAGATCTACAAAAAACATACGACCGAGTCGACAGGAAAAAGCTATGGAAGGTATTGACCAAGTATGGAGTGAATACGAATCTCACTCAGGCAATTGCGTCTCTGTATGAGGGAATCGTTGCATGTGCTAGGGTAAGCGGTGGTTTTACGGGGTGGTTTGATATCACAAAAGGTGTTAAACAAGGCTGAGTAATCTCACCGTGTTTATTCAAGCTGTACATGGATGCAATTGTATGCGAGAATTGAAAGAGGTGGGAATGGGCGCGATTTTTAGTAATCTGAAAGTATATAGTTGTGAATGAGGAATACTTTGAGCAGGTGGATTGTGTATTTAGGAAGTATGTTTACGAGAGATGAGAAGGCTGACAGAGATTTTGAAAGAAGGGTAAATGCAGGTAACTCCATTAATAGAGGACTGAACGCAGTTGGCGCTAGCAAAAAATATCCAAAGAAGCGAAGTTAGCAGCCCACAATGGAGTGATGGTACCTACTCTGATGTATGGAATTGAGGCATGGAACTGGCAGAGAAAACATGAAGATAGACTGAATGCTGTATAATTGAGATTCCTGAGGCGTATGTGTGGTAAAACCATTTATGATCATCTGAGAAATGTGGAGATCTGCAAAGAATGCAAAGCTGATGTAAGCGTAATGAGTAAGATTAAGAAGGGGACACTTAGATGGTTTGGGCATGTAGAGCGAATAAGCGAAGAAAGGAGTGTAAGAAGAATATATGAAATAAATGTGAATGGTAGCAGAAGTCGGGAATGCCCGATGAAGCCATGGCACGATCAAGTGAATCAGATACTTGAGTCGGGCCATGTATAGAGTGAGAATAATGTATGAGACGATGTACGAATGAGAATAAGGCAAGGAGTATGTGAGTTATCTGCCTACCCCCGCGGAAAATGGCGTGATGGTTAGTTAGTTAGTTAGTCATAGTATTATGTATACATTGTAATTGACCATGTAAATCCTGTTGATTTAAAGAACAATAAAAAAGGGACATTGAAATTCAATTAAGGAACATAATTGCTTAAATTTTTATCAATGGTTGCTTATCTCTAAATTTAAGACAAAATAGTTCTTTCAAGTATTTAGGTATACAAAATAATTTATTTTTTTCCTCTACTGCTCATCTCACTAGTGAATTCCTGTGTCGGCAGAGGAGCTTTACAATTATATTCAATCAAATAAGTAAATCAAATAACACATGCATACATGAATCACATCAAATCTGGGGCTTCTTAGGTGATTCATGCCAGAAGCCACGATATGTGCAATCCAAAATCACCACTCTCAGGTCAGTGTGGAATTTTTTACCATTTTCTTAAATAGATTCAACGAACCGATAGTTTTGATATTTGCAAAGCAACGGAGCTTTATAAGAAAAACTTCTTTTGTCTAAAAGATGTTCTGGTATTCACCGGCTGATAAATTAAAGAAGAACCCAATCTAGTGTTACGAACTTGTGGTGATATTTTGGCAGTGTGTTGTTGAAAATTTTACAGAGAGCCTTATTATGTACAACTGCCTTATTGACATAATTTTACTTTCGATATATAATAAATGTGTCGAATACAAAAAAAAATTCTTAAGAGGTATAAGTCATTTTTATATTGATCTTTGTGCAACATTTAAAGGCTCTTTAAAGGCTTTTAAGGTAGTCTTGTGACTAGAATCCCAACATACAAAATTATTTGAAAGCTTAGCGCTTAGTATACAGTTTTTAATGTAACTTGTCCAATATATTTCCGAGAGTCTTGAAGATGTAGGCTAGCTTTCGTATTTCGTTTGTTAATATAGTAACATGATTGTTTCATTTTAGATATCTATTAATTATTAAGCCAAGATATTTGATATTGTCTACTCTTTCCAAAGGTTAACAATTACACTCTTACACACAACAATGTAGTTTTAAGGAACGGTTTAACATTAAAAATGTAAACAAAACAATAAAACAGATGAAAATAATATTAAAATAAGGGTAGGCGGTAAGGACAATACCTAAAGAGTATTTTAATAAAACTGGTCATGGAGAAAACTGAACTGAATAAAATCAGAGATGCGGTGAAATTTTTGAATTCAGTTTATGAAAAATATAAAAAAGTTTTTAATTAATTTCAATGGAGTGCCCGAGTATAAGTCCCAGTTATTACTGCGTGAGTGATTATGTACGTTTCCGAATTACGATGATTAATAATTATATGTGCTTTTTTCCACATTCATATAGATTTGACGGCCTCCGTGGTCGAGGGGTAAGACTCTCGTCTAGCAATCTGATGGTTGTGAGTTCAAATCCCGGGGTGCGCAAGTAAATTTTATTTGATGAATTTGTGTTATTTCACATTTTGTTAATTTAAATATCACCCTGGTGTACGATCACTAAGCAGAAAAGTTGCTTGAAATGGCCAGGCACTTTCCCAACTTCCTCTTCTCCCATCCGCTACCTTCAGCATCACAACATATCCCAATTAAGGACGTTATGGTCTTACTGGCTCCAGACGGTTGTGAGCAGTTGGAACTCTTGTGCGGTATTCACATTAAAAAAGAAGTTGAAATGGCCAACGCAGAATAGGGTATCTTCATTGTTTTCTTTTATTTAAAAAAAAGTTAATGAAGAAATATTCAATTTATTTGTATGTTGACGAATAATTTTTTCAAAAGGATTTGAAATGTGCCATTCAACTTTCATAGTTGGCATTAGTTGTGAGCAAGTTATGTTAATTATGTATCATATATGTTTTCGTACAATCCCTTTGAGGTGATTTTTCATGAACATGGCGCTATACAAATCAGCTTAAAATTATTATTATTAACTATGTGAGACATGTTTTGAGATTTTTACTACAAAAAGTATCATAGTGTTTATTTTTTGGATATTGTGCCGTGCTGCGTTCCCTCCTTATGAAGCCAACTTTTACTGACAGCGTTACACTGTCCATCTGCCCTGATGAAGGTAACCAAAAAAGTAATCACAAAGAATGTTGTTAAAATTAAAATTTGTGTCTTCATTTCGTGGAAATTCAATTAATAATTTTAACAATGTAACATGAATTAATTTTAATTAATGGTTTTAGCGAGTTCTGCCACTTCATTAAATGATTCACCGTGACAGTTGTTTCGGAGTTCAAAACCTTTTTCAAACCGTGGTGCTATTTGACAGATGCAAAAAATAACAACACACAATAATCTCTCCTAAAACTTACGTCAAATGCTTATACTAGGTAATAAACCGTCATTAAAATACGCATCTTTAAAATATCTTATTCTATTCTTCATTATAATACGCATTGTACTCTGCAGTACGTATTATTAAAAATATATTACTGAAAAAATACACACACTGTTTATGGTTGCTATTGTATTAAAACTGACAAAATTATTATTATCTTTGAGCAACCAGCAAAAAATATTATTTCACGTTAGAATTTGAGCTCAACCGTTTTCAAATCAATTTTTGACAGGTTTGTAATATTATATTATTAAATTTAATCGATAAAATTGTGTCGTGTGCGGGTCCGTGTGCCCGTAGTTAACTAAATTATTTAAATAATTAATTTAGTTTGCTTGTATGGGACCTAGGAGTGGAATGGTTACGTCAATAAACATTGTTACAAATTAGTACATAAGCGTAATAGCGCAAACCCCTCTAAAATCACGGTAGGATTTGTAAAGTATTTGTTTTTTAAAGGAAAAAATTACATTTTGAATGTTAAAAAAATTACAACATCTGCCAAACATTGAAACAAACGAAATACAAATTTCTAATAAAGAATTAATAACATAATTGATCCATTAAATAATATGAATTATACTTACATATTTTTGAATATTAAAAGTTCATTGAACTTAAATAATTTTGCGCATTACGCATATACGCAGGAATACTAAATAATATGTGAAATTTTTACATCACGTAATGCGTGCACATATTCACCGAAAACCGAAATAAGTATGTTTAACATCACTCGGGATTATATGTTCAGTGATATGGTAGATTTTTTTCACAATGGGTTTTGGTACACCAGGAAAAGGATCTCTATTTTGTAGAATATCACGTTTCAGAATATAGATATCAGTATATAATACATGTACTCCTACAGGCATGTATCTTAATCCATGTTTCATGTAGGTACCTATACATTCTATGTGTGACATTTATATATGTAAATATAACATTCTTTGAAAGCATGTATATTATATTATATGGGATTGCTAATATGAGCTCCATTTTGATCTACCATTATAGATTTCTTAGTGGTGTACCTTCATCATAGATACGTTTTTCCTTTTGTCATTAGACCATTAACAAATGAATCATTCTCTTTATTACAATACAACATGACGGGTTTGTTTTGGATACGTTGCACAACAAACATGTTTGTAATGGAAGCAACCGCATACAGAAGCAATTAATAAAAAAATCCACGGTATTTCCTAGTTGCGTTTTTGTCATTTATTAGTATAATGTTCTTAAACCATATCAAGTGCAAAAATTAAATGTCCGTTGCTTTCTGTCAAGCGGATAGCGTTTTTTTTGCGGAATGCTCTTTGTAGTAATGCACAGGAAAAATACATAATATAAAACTTTTTTCCGTACGTAAATGTTTACCAATTCGTACAGATATACCTGTAATATAAAATTTTCCTAGCAAGCCACGTAAGTTAATTTAAGGTAGAGTAGAGTAAAATTGGGTTAGCAAGGTTATTTTGTTACATTCAAAGTATATATATTGATGGGTAGCTATATCATTCAATCTGAAAGATGAAGTATTATTTGAAGACTTTAGCTTAGGTGGTTGGATAGTAAGGAGTAAATTACCGCAGCCTTAAGCATATGGGACTGAAGAGAAACAGCAGGACACCGGCAAAAGTCGTAGCGCCGCAAAAACCCACTGTAATAATAAAATCAAATATTACGGTAAATACAAAGGATAATTTAAACAAACATTTCGTCACAGTGTGTACATTTTTAATTTGAGTAAAATGAATTATTTTTATAATAAATTACTTAATAAGATTTTTGGAAAATTATGAAGAAAAAAAATTAATCATCTATATACAATTGTACCTTTTCCTCAAAGAAATAAAAACATGCCAACAATAATAATAGAAAAAAACAAACCTCATTTTCATTCTTTAAATCTAAAATTTATAGAAAATGTTTATTACTTAAATTGAAAAATAACCTGAAACGACACTGAAAGAATTCATCATTGTTATAATTTTTTTAAATCTTTTTTATTTTACATTTAATATTATTGTATTATTTTTTCAATTATATTAATTTATAGGTTGATCTAAAATTCCCCAAAAAAATCATGGTTGCTCTGAACCATGATTTCTCTATATGGTGAGGAATAGCTATTAAAATTGTTTAACTTGTGAAAATATCATTTTTGTATGTAAATATTTGATGATGAAATTCATTAATAACAAAAGAAGGTCTAGATTTTAAAATTACCATACAATTAAGTTTGGCCTATTTCAGCGTGTCGCTCGCCATACACTATCAATGGGAATGTATGGCGAGCGATATGCTGAAATATTTTAATGATGAAGCAATGATTCGTTGTGTTTCGTTGTGTATCGTCTGAGAATCTTGCGCTCACCTCTCCCAGGTGACCCTGCGCCCTCCAGTAGAGCGGAGACACGACAAACTAAAGAATGTTTCAAATTTCTTGAATAATCTTTCACATCAGATGATTTTTAGTTAAAAATTTCAGCGTACCACAAGTATCCCAAAGTGCCCCCGTTCATCCAGATTTACTTAGCCAGTTTTATATTACACGCATTACGTTATCATTTTTTTATAGATAACCTATGCCTTGTTTTGGTTGGAGCAAGGCGATAGAACCGAACACACCCGCTCATTGGACCAGTATTATATAACTTTTAAGTGTTTTTTTGTACTTTACATTCGATTGAATTATTGAATACATAATTATTAACATTTTTTGCGTCCGTACTTCAATCAAGGCCATTCGAGATACAATGGCGTTTGGGATACCTGGTTTCATTCGCATATTAATAACAAACCAAAGCTTTAACATACAAGTGTACTAATTTGCTCTCTTCCAGAGATTTGAGAGACTGTTTATTAACTACTATGAAAATTATATGAAATAATATAATCCTCATTATTTTTTAATTATTATGAAAGCTAAAAATTGAGAGTTACCTATTTAATACTAAATGTTTATGATACGTATCATAATTTAACATAGCGAATTGATTAACTTTACAGTCGCGAATATCTCGCTCAGAGTTAAATCGTTATGTATACAAGGTCAAATAGCGCGAGACAAAACCGCTACATAATTTTTTGTTTGACAAAACCGGATATCAAAAATAACTACAGAGAACAAACTTGTTACGTCTCAGTAACCATTCTAGCCCAAGTAAACTCATCGCATTCTGGCTCCGTGTTATAGTTTTTCAGACCTTGAAAATTAATTTAAATAATGAAGTCTATTGTAAATTACATGCTTTAAACGAGAAAAAAAGCTTGATACTAGATCTTTGTTTGGATGTAATGTCTTGAACGAACTTTTTAACACCAAACAATCAGGTAATCAAAATAATAATGATCACTTATTAAGTATAGTTTGAACGACATAAATAAGCCGACAGAATAATACTAATTGTGTACAATTAATTAATGCTTATCATATTCTCTTTCAATACTTCTGACCTCCTTCACATATATAAAAAACTCTTATAAAAAACATCGAAAAATATCCATCGATTTTAGATGAGTAGTTCACAATCCGTAATATATGCAGATTGCCCATGCAACATGGAGTAAAAAAATTTAATTCTAAATAAAAAAATAAGTGGTGATCTTCCGTGCCGATCATCCAGATTTCTTTATAATAAAAGAATGTGGGTACTCTCTTACTATTTGGTTTTATTCAGGTAGCTACAAGTATTGATACAATGGACAATATAAGAGTTTGCTATTGAAGAGAGGACGAGTTACAACAGACATGCCTTTTTATACGTCTCGGTCGTGCTCATGTCTCACTCAGAAATGCCTGTCTCTTTCATACTGACAGACATACGTTCACCACAGAAAGTATCTAAAATATGAATAACAACAAAGATTTTAAATTTCACGTTAAAAAATACACTTAAAACATAAACTGAATATTTTGGCATACACACAAGCCTTGCTTTATTGTGGTGGTACATCTTATGTTTAAAATTAGATGAAATAATTACTATATTTTCTTTAAATTATGTAACATTATTTTTTGTGAATAAATATTTAAACAAAAAAATAACACGTAAATGGTTTCAAGCCATGCACGCGGCTCATTTATATTTACACTAGTACCATTTTTTTTATATGTTTTTTAAAATTCACGAATGCAAACCAAACAATGGTTGTCCTTTCGCCAAAGAAAATGGTTGCTTTGATCTGGAACAGAGTGAATAAGCAGTGGGAAGTTTATAATACAGGTTTTCCCCACTGTAGAAAAGATAATGTACTGTGGATGGTAAGAGCGAAAAGGGTTTATAAAAAATGTGTCGTTTTTAACTCGTGGCTTTATATAGGTATTTGTTTAAAAAAACTAAATGCTATTAAGAAGGTTGCATATGCATTTACATCTGATCATAAAGTTCATTATATACAAAAGCGCTTTTTTATATTGTTTTGTTGATTGGCTGTTTCTTGCCGAATATCTCTATATTATTAGGTATAATAAGTTTTTTAAATTTTGCAAATCATAATCGTGGAAGTTAGCACGTTAACTATAAAAACATATTTCATCTGCTTTGGTATGATTATAATATTACATTAATTTAAACTTTAACGGAGTTGACTTCTAACCGTCTACCGAATTATCAGGAAATCAATGAATACCAAACGGCCTTGATTGAAATATTTACGAAGAAGAAAAATAAGTTAAGATTTCCCGAGAATAAAAACATTTTGAACATACTTAATTACGTTACCAAAAAAACCCTTGATGATAAAACATATATAACTATCAAAGAATGAATCATATTATTTTTTGTGAAGTATTTTCCTCGAAAAGCGCATAAGGTAATGGTGTTTTTGATGTTTAGTTTGTGATTTAAAGTTCCCCCTTCAGAGAAGCATCCATATTATTATAGACAATGACACTTGTCTTGCCTATGAGAGATTTTTATTTTATTTGGTCGTATGCATATACACATAGTTTATGTACATATGTGTATATATTTTTATAATTAAGTTTTCAGGGTTTTTTTTACTGTTTTAAAGAGTTATTGTTTTTATAACGTTGGTAGTCATTTTTATAATAAGCGAATGTAACAAAAGAGATACAATTATTTGTTCTGAAATTTGGTCTAGAGAAAAGAAGTAAGTCTAAATTTTTACGTTGTGTTTTATTTTCAGACGATAATTAAAATTAAAACCTCTTTCACGATAAAAAAAAAAAAAAATTTATGTACTATCAGGTGTACATAAATTTTTTTTATTTTTATGTACACCTGCTAGTATTTATGGATAATCAACATTTGGTTTCTAGCGTTAAAATTTACAGTGAAGTATGTATTTATTTATTTTTGGAATAACTTAGTGAGTAAAATGTAATATTTAATTATTGAAGACAATATTAACGAATCCTAAACGAAAATATGAAACAGAAATATCAGAAAAGGATACAGTCACTTCTAGGAATCGAACCCAGGATCCTTGCCTTGCCGGGCACCGCTCTACCAACTGAGCTAATGGAACGCTATCTTCTTCGGTCATATTTAACTGTATCATACTTCGAATAAGAACTACCAACACTGTCTTAATTTTTCTCACCGTACATTTTTATTTATTTATTGTTGTGAAGTTTAATTTGTAGAACTCCAATTTAATTTTAAGTTTTCCTTTTATGTGTTCAATTACATTATTATTAAATTATTTTATTTATTAATAGTTTCTGCTGTTTTTTATTAATTGAGTGAAAAAAATAAATGCTTTAAAAATTTAATGTTGTATCATGGTTTGCCAATTAACTTTGGGATAGAATTTAGTTGAATTACAAAATAAGCATTTTCTGTTTGAATAAAGATTTGGATGATCCTTCAAAATATTACCTTGGCTATCGATTTATATAAATGACAGTGTCTGTGGGTCAGTGGGGATCGCGCGACAGGTTGCGAACCCACGGAGGGCGGTAGATTTTATACAAATCTACAGTTTTATCACGAGACTGATGAAATCTTACACTGAAAGGTCTCTGTATATATTAATGGTCGGGTGACGCCAGGGGCTTCAGCTAGTTACATTATAATGATGTTATTAATAATTCAGAGATTTAGGTAAAAATACCTTCTTTTAAAATTTTATTTATAAACCTTATATTTTTTTGCGTGCATGGGCCACATGTGCTATCTTTAAGACTCTTGCACATTTGCCAAACAAGTATTGTAATAAGATTTCCAGTGATACGAACAAAGAACTCGATATTGAATACACATTGTCTACATCCTACCAGGTAATATAAATAGCAAGTTCAACGCAATAATTCAGTTATCTGTGTGAAGCAACCACTAATGTATGAAAAGAGGAGAAAAATCTTTACAATTTTATTTTTACGTTCGGAAAAATGTCTTTCTTTGCAAAAACAACTTTTATTTTTTATAAAACTCTATTAATGTCAACCAGGTTTCACAATAAACTGCAGCTTCTTCAGGGCATCATCTTTTTGGAAAATACATTAATGGTGTTTTTGATGAGAGGAAGGAATGAACTTGTTCCTAGAAGTTTATGTTGAAATGCCTTTAGAACAAAAGCTGCATCCTCACCTGACGCCAGTGTTCTGAAGTAAAGAGTCTGAAAAGTACTACTGCACATCTAAAAATATATACAAGGTGCCTAGGGGTAAAGTGCGCTAACTTCGCGAGGTGATTCTACGATATGGTAGAAGTAAAAAGACAAATAATTGTAATGTTTATTTTCAAATAAAATATGTTTCCATACAAGAATATTTATTTTCCCAGATAAACAATTTAATTCTCTTGCCTAAAACCTACTTAATTTTTTTACTTGGACTATCATGTAGAATTACCTCCTCGAAGTTAGTGCACTTAACCCTTGAACATCCTATATATATTGAAATGAGTATTGCACATATAAAAATTGAAAAGAATAAAATGAAAATAATTATCTTGTTTTAGTAATTCTAGAAAGTTTTTATCCAGATAAATATTTATTCTGAAGGTATTTATTTTAATTGTCAAAAATGGATTCAATAATAATCGTTGCAGATAAAAATCCGTTCTGGAATATACAGGTTTAAAAACGGATTGAAACCTCTCAACTTGGTGCTACTGCAATAATTAATTGACCTGTTGGGAATCTCCAAGCTACCTTTCGTTTTGCGATGCAAATTTACCCAGCTTTCTGATTCAATGCAATGAACTTGAACTTTGAAGGATTTTTTGGATATAAAAGCTTTGCCCATCTCATGCGCGATTATGATATGTACTTATTTAAAAGATGCATATGTGTATATAATTTATTTGTATGCCCTGCTTTTCCACTAACATTTGAATATCATACATTAATTTTATTTTTTCTCACAAATATCATACTTCTTAATGCACGCGATAATGGGTCTTAAAGAAAGTTGTTATCATTGCCGTCTCACATAAAATCTAGTTTTTTCTAGTGATCATAATCATATAACTATGTGTGCATCTGTTATTGGTTTGTGCAAAATGACTGATATTCCTGAACACATTAAATAATTTATCTCAAAATATCACAAAAGCTTTTAGTTTTCACATTGGCTATCTTGAACAATTAAGAGCTGGAAGTTAGCTTAATTCAATTTTGAGAACACTCAAAGTGCTCTTTGCTTGCACATAATAGAGTTAATGTGGAGTCAAAGCCAAAAGACAATATTTCTGATACAGTAATTTAATGCATCGGTAGTATATTTAAATAATATGAGCATGGGTAAGTTTTTAGATTCTCACGGCCAAAAGCATTTTTGTTGTTTGTTTTTGGGGTGTTATGCCGTGTTGCGCTAACTCCTTCTTTAGCCGACGTTTCGGACAGCGTTGCAGTGTCCATCATCAGGGCAGATCCGGTACACACACATCTTCGGATCTACCGGATCTGCCCTGATGATGGACACTGCAACGCTGTCCGAAACGTCGGCTAAAGAAGGAGTTAGCGCAACACGGCATAACACCCCAAAAACAAACAACAAAAATATGAGCATGGTGCTATGTAGCCAACCTGAAAGTGATTGAAACTTTTCTTTCAACCTCACGATGATTAATCATCCGTAAGAAAGAAGAAATAATCCTCAGGAAACATTAAAAGGCAGTTAAAGAGAAAATAACTCAGCTAAACATAGTGGACCTCAGTGGTTTCTTATACGATAGTTTAGGACTTGTTAGTCCAACCGAGTATTTACAAATAATGATAACAGTGGTGTGCAGCCAATCAAGGTTGAAAAGCTGTGCCTACCTTAAGAAAAACTAACCATAAAATAAAAAATAAAAGAATTTCGGAAAATTCCTGTACAAATTTTTGTGCGATAAATATATATTTTTTGTATTATTTAATAAAGAAATTTTGCGCTGTTTTATTTATCATTGTATTCATTTGGCAACTAAAATCAGCAGAAAATGAAAATACAATGGCAATTTTCAAATATTCAATCCTTAATTATTATTCATATCTGAACTTCAAAACTACACACAGCACAACTTTGATCAAGAGGTACGATAGATTGGTCAGAAGTTAAATGATGATTTCAATAATACAATAACAACGTAACACCAAATACAATACTTACGATTTTTATTTATTACAGGCCTTTTTAGGGGATTTAAACAGGAATAGTAAAAAATATACACTACTTAACTAAACTACCTGGGTAACAATATTTTGTGTTTGTTTAGTAATACATTTAAGATGTCCACTCACTCGGCTTAATTTTTTCCCTCCATTAGTACTAAGTGCATTTAGGAATACATCATGGAAGTTAGTCCCAGATTTTCTGAATTGAAATAAATCACGACTTCTATTATTACGCAGTAGAAACCGAAAGCGTATCAACGCAATCAATTCTTGACTATCAAATGCAATTGTTAGAATTATACTTTATTGCGCTTATACCTTACCATGAATACCGTGTTTTGTTAAGTAGGTTTCTTTTTCTCTCCTTTTCTAACCCCTTTATTTGTAATCAAGCATACTCAATTATAATAAGCAACCTTTTGTAAATTTCTACCTTCGGTTTTTGCTTATGTTTATATCCCTATTTGATTCTTTTTTGTTATTCTTGTTTTTTCTACTTAACCTCTCTTTTACTATTTTTGTACTGTTATGTATGTGAAACTTATAATTTTGGTATCAAAATACCAATTTAAATTGTACGTATTAACCAATCAACTAATGTATTGTAAGTATCTCCCGTTCTAAAATGAGTTTTCTAACTCGTCGGATTGCTCCAGCACCAAAAAACGTTGATAAAAAAATACACAACAACTCACCGGGTTTTCTTTCTAGTAATTCTTTAACGATTATTTACAGAACGCATTGTTCAATATCTAACTGTCATGTTTTTTTTTAATGATAAATAAACATTTTTAGTTTTTTTTTCCTTATTTTATACAGTAACATGATTGCCCTGAGCTGATGTACGATAAACTTGTAATGGGAAATACCCACCCTTGAAGTATCTCGATATAATTTAACTCGCGGAGGTAGTTTGTGATAAATTTGGAATGTGCATACACAAGGAGTATAACACCATTACAAAAAATGGTCTATTTATGGTTATTTATAAATGTATCAATGCTTACTTCACTTAATTTTCACACAAAATAATCATAATTCCCAACTTAACTAGAAAATAGTAACTGGCATTCTTTCCATTTAGTCAGAACTGTGACTCATTGCCAATAATTTCCCCTTTCCTTGTCGAAAATAGTTCAGTAATTAGTATTTAGTAATATATCTAATATCCGGAAAAAATAGCGAATTTAAGAGATGTGTCAATGCGGTCAGTAGTTGCGGTTTGATCGTCTGCTGGGAAAAAAAGATTGAAATTTATATTTTATTTTTGATTCATTCATCTTTATAAAGTATATTCGTACTTCAGCGACTTTGGTATTGTGCTTATCTTATCTTATCTACAACCCAACATTACAATAACAAATTTAAAAAAGGTTAAAAGTAAATCAACTTTACAACACAATATAACAATCAAAATAAAAGTTAGTCAAAATCGTACCATTTGGTAATACTCATAAACAGGTTCGAACAATCGTTGACGTTTCCTCTGTCTTGGCTTGTGACATAATACATAAAACAAATTATGCATATGTATGTACCTGTTATTATTTTATTTATATATATATATATGGCTCACATGAATGTATGTATTTGTAAATAAATTGCAACTTGCCCCGAAGAACTCCGTGGTTCAGCGCTAAGATCTTCGCCCAGATGCCGCAGGTTTAGAAAATTTGCTAAGAAAATAAAACTTAAAACAAAACAAAAATACTATAACTTGCCAGTTATATAAATTGATTAAATTTACTTATTTTTACGACTCTTCTATTTCTTTGTCTAAAACAATCTTCTCAAAAGGAGGGCGCCATTAACGCTATGGATAAACTTGCTCCTAGTACGTTTTATAAGAGAAAGAGAAATAATGAATTGCTTTTCCTCAATCAAGGATACCATAGATCAATATCCAGATTGGCGAGACTTGTCAACTCGAGTCAGGACGTTGAATTTTTTGGTGTAATTCTTAATGATTTTTGTCAGTCATTACGCAAGTAATATTTTGTATTGATGAAGCAGACGTCGTGAACTCCATAAAAACCGTATTCCTGACTTGACTTGACAATATCTTTATTGTTTTTATGCCTTATTTTGCCATTGCTGTAATTTTAAAACTATCCTTTGTTGTAAAATTTTTCCTTGTGTAATATGTGTTGTAATTGGACATGGCCCGTTAATAAATAAATAAGAGAAAAGTTCGTACTCAACGTAATGTAAATTCTTGACACCCATTCTTCGCCACTCAATATTTGTACACGGCATATCGTAACATAAAGTCAGGCATGGTCAAAAATCTATGTATTTAAAAATATTGTTGACTTTCAAACAGAATGAATTAATCTAATTTAACGTCTATGTGCACAATTGTTAAGAATGATTCACAGCAAAAAAATAAATTTGAAGACACATTTTAAATTTACAATTAAAATAAAGCCTTGATGAAAACGCTCCAAAGCTGGGTGTTTAGTTTTTTATAATAAATCCGCCGTTACTTCAATGACGCCAGACTTCCTACAATTAATTGGTCCATAACTACTGTTGCAGTTAAGGTGAATCATACAACTAACCATATGGTGTTCATTATATTTACATTATATTTTCGGTTCTAGATAGCTGTATTTCATTATATTTAATATTAGTTGTTGAGAAATCACTGGATTTAACTTGACTTGCCCGTATGAAAACTGAAACATTTTGTTTATACACAATAATTTTTTTTTCAAATATCTAAATAGTATAAAATAAAGTCGCTATCCGCATCTGTCTGTTTGTGCACTAAGTTCTTCTAAACCATACAAAGGATTTTGATAAAGTTTTCATTATCATTAAGAGAATTTATTCCATGTGGTATTATAATTACATGCATATTATAGTTGTAGTAAGTAGAGAAGAGTCGATGTTTTGTGATCAAGTAGTAAAAAAAACATTTCACAACCTCAAAACATTACTCCAAACCATTCAAAACCCTGAGCAAAAATACATAACATAAAATAAATAGTAAAATATACATATAATTAAATGTGATTAAACTTAACTTAAATTTTTAACTTATTTTAAAATTTGAACTTAATGCTTGCTTTGTAAAATGCTTCTACAGAATATTCTTTGTAATTTACTTCGTCTTAATGAATAGGTAAATGATTATTCCAACTTCAAGTTATCTAATTGTCTTGATAACGGAAAAGTTAATCCTGTACCGGTAAAGCAATGTTAACTAAAAAATATTACTTACTCTCAATGCAATTGCATTTTAGGAACATCCTTTAATTTAAGCAGATTTCAGAAAAAATCACCACTTATTTTATTAAACTTCCGTTAAAATAATAAATGTATGATGAAATATTGAGAAGAATTTCCAACATATTTTTTTGGAAATGCATTTAATCCCCATTGTATTGCAATACACACGATTTGCCGGTAATCAGGTAGGTGCCGGGGTTAAAAAAATTATTGCGTGGAAAAAATGTTTAAACAAATTTCAATTATTTATGTAAGGTAGTTGAAAAGTAATGCAACGATTGCAAACAATAAAATAAATACACTTAGAAGGAAAATAAGATAAGTACAACCTTTTTTTAATATTATGTACCTACGTTAGCTGCTACCTACTATATAGCATGGATATTATTTTTGATTATTAATTAAAATTATTTTAAAACTACCCATGCTTAATTTTGTTATAAAATAAATTATTAAGGCCCAGTTTTTCGCAGATATTCACGTGTGACAAAGTCATCAAATGCCCATTCAGCGCTATTTTTGTTTTTGACATTTCAAAGGTCCCTGTTAAACGCCAATTCTAGAAACGTTTCAACTTTCTATCAAATTACAATCAAGTGACAAACTTAATAACACGATAGTTATCCTCTTCTGCTAATCCCAATTTGTTTAAAAGCTGAAACGGATTTAGAATCTGTTATTAACAGGGGACCTTTTAATTGTCAACAAAACAAAATGGCGCTTAATGGCTATTTGGTGACAATGTTACATTTGAAACAAGCAGTCCTTACAGTCAACTACTCGTAAATCTCTATTTTAAATTTTTCTTTATCTCTTCTAACACTTTCTAACTTTTTATCATTACTAATCATACTTATTATTAGTTAAGATTAAGAACCCTTCATCACGGGTGAAATTACTAAGATATTGTTTGGACACACGTAATAGTTACTTTAACCAAGTATAATACAAAATACATTTGACAAAATACAACCGACCATTTTTGTATTTTTTATTTTAATTATTTTAAGTTTGATAAAATGTTGGAAAAATTAAACAAATAAAAATACAGTGTAGTTTGTAGTAAAAAATCCCACAAAGGCAAAGCCTGTGCGTGGGTATTGTAAAAGTTATTATAACATTTCTATGGTTTTAAGAATAAAGCTTAAATTAAAGTGAACAATTTCCTTTGCAAGTAAAATATATAAAGTTAGGTTTTTTAGCAAAAAAATACAACGATTAATGAAATTTAAACAAAAAATAACGTGAAACGTTGATATTATCTGTAGAAATTTTATAATAAACATAACAATATGGTACCTACTATTATTTTAGAAAGAAGAAGTTTGTCGTATAGTATGTATTGTGCAATCAAAAACTAAATCAAGAGCATGAATGTATAGCATTGCAAAACCGATGAAAGTAAATGACTATCAACTTATAAGAAAAATGTATCTATTTCGGTGTATTTTAGCCAAGATTTAATGTGTGTTTTTTTAAAAATAATAGCTAAAAAAATTTAGAATGATGAGACATTATGATAATACTACTTAAAGACTATTTCTAAAAGTAATCTTTATCTGAAGTTTCACTGAATCTTTATCTGAATCAATTGAAATCCGTCAACACTAGTAGGTACTAAGGTAAATATGGATTGCTAACTGAAATGGACCAACCATATAGAATAAAAAACCGCAAATAAACTAAGATACTTAATGTTTACATTTAAACGAATAAATAACATAGTAAATATAAAAACCATGAAACTTGCCTACGATGCACCAGTTCATACATCCCTTTCATGTGGAATAATTGGTTGGGGTGGAAGTGCAATAATCACATAAAACCCCTGGAAAAAAAATCCAAAATTCAATTATCAAGAGTATGTACAGTAAAATCGAAACTCACCTCTCTAAACAATTGATATAAAAAGTGATATTTTGGACCAAAGACAAATCTATAGCATTCAATTTATAAAGATTATTTGCACGTGCCTAGCCAAAGACACGGTTCTATATATATATATATACGAAACGAGATTAGCCCAAAGACATAAATTTTATTGCCCCTAAAATGTACAACCCACTAATTACAATTTTGGATGAGACCATGTTGCATCAATGTAACTGTAATAATAATATTTTTTTTATCAAAAAATGTATTAAACGTTAATATTTTTCAGTTGCGCATTGCCCCCAAAATATTCAAATCGACCCCCGGTGGGGCATGCGCCCCACGTTAAGAAACATTGACCTAAACTATGATACCTTGACGTTTCAATTAAAAGCAATTAAATTATTCACTGATTATTTTTAATACATGTCATTGGGGCAGTAATAAAAAATATATATAAGGTTATGTGAAGCTAAAAAATTCTACAAAGGACAAGCCCGGGCTTTCGATTTATTAACACATTTACATGATTTACGAATTACACATAAAATAAAGGCATTTATTTTCTCTGTAAAAGGATAAATGATATAAAATGAAGTAATAAAGAAACAGTGTGTGAAATAAATAAATTAATGACATTTTCAGTTGAAGTTTTAAACCAAGCATACAAAATACGGTACTGATCTGTGGTACTAATGTTTTAAAAATAAGAGATTTTATAAAAGTACTCGTGTATAAATATTATGTTATTGACGCAATCAAAAACAAAAACAAGGGCACAGATGTATAGCATTGCAAAATGTTAAATAATTAAAATGTGGAAGTTTAAATATCAAGAGTTTTTAAATAAAAAGAAAAAAGGGTAGAATTCTTTCTTGGAGTAAATAATTATGATGACTGTTAAGGGGAATGTATCTATTTCATTGTATTTTAGTTCGCTAATCTCTGTAATCGCCCAACCGATTTCAATGAAATTTTGTGAAATGTGTATGGTTGGTTCCAGCTTGAATCAGAGACTTGTTTTGGACTAGATAGGTGGCGCTGTTGTCGAGATCAAAATATATTTTTAAAATTTTAACGAATTTGATTTTTTTTTTCAATATTATCATCCAATAATACATTCAACCACAAATTTTAACTTCTCTACACCACCCTCAATATTTTTAATGCGATTTTAATATTTTTTTTTAAGGAGAAAGAGTCTTAATTTAATCTGTCACACTGTGAAAGACATATACAGGATTTTTCCAATAAGAGGTGTTATTTTGATATTCAATCGTAAAAGATCAATGGTTTCGTTGCTTGTGTGGCACGTAGCGCCGTCTTGTTGAAAGTAAGCGTTGTCCAGATCAATACCATCCAATTCCGGCCATAAACAAAATATTAATCATCTCTCGATAGCGCAATCCATTCAAAGTAACTGTTGCTCCAGCCTCATTTTAGAAAAAGTAAGGTCCAATGACTCTGCCGGACCATAAACCGCACCAAAAAGTCACACGTTGAGGAAACCACCGAGGTGGAAATGGGCCTCATCACTCAAGATGATTTGCATTTGATTCACTCAAGTGAATTTTAATAATTTAAATGCGTTGTTGAAGCGTGTATCGTTCCATTTGTATTAATGGCGTAGTTTCTAATTGTCAAATATCAAAAAATGACAGCTTCAAAAGTAACATCTACCGAAATAGCGGGCTATTCAAAATAACACCTCTTATTGGAAAACCCTGTACTTTAAGGCAGTTTTAAGGGTATAGAACGGTACCGGTCGCAATTTTACTTATTTTATATTTTATATGTATAATGAACAATAATCAAAATCTGCTGAAATAATCAATATAAAATGAAACGTCAAAACAATATCTAAAAATGGATGTGACTTGCGCATGCATTCTATGTATGTCAAATGCATAAAATTTCCGACAACAGATAAAAGGCGGTCTACATCAAATGAGGTCCATATAAAATGCGTTCTACGTAGAAGGCAGGACAACGTCTACCTGGCACACTAGTTTTTTTAATAAAAGTTAATGTTTTTACGCAACACGGTCTCTTCAAAGGTTGTAAATAGAGAATTGTTCATTTTAGGAGCAATAAAATTAATAATATGCCTTTAGGCAAATCTGATTTTGCAATTCATGGAGTATTAATTTTTAAAATGATTTGATTTTCGTAAATCTAATATTTTGTAAGGAACAATATCACACAATCTAAGTAAAAAAATCATTAACTTTGTGTGGGTTATTCAATTAATTTTTGGTAGGTAGCTACAAGGAATGGATTTATGAAATATGAGTGCTTCCTATATAAAAGCACTAGATATCTAAACAGTCGTAGATGTATTCTTTTGAATGAAAATTCATTTTTAACTTATGGCACCTTAGGTTTTAAATTACGTGAAGAAAAAACCATTTTAAATCATTCAGTTTAAAAATAAAAGAGAAGTCTGCTCCCAAAATATCGTTTTACGTGTTACAGGTCATGTCATTTGGATATTCTAGTTAAGTGTGCATATCTAATTCACAATTTGCAGTTGACTATAGTAATTACTCATTCGAATACGCAATTTATTTCTTATGGTAAGAAATGTAATGAAGGCACGGGGAAAAAATGACTTACGAGGTTTTTCCAACCAACAGCTCAAGAAAATTACTTCCTTGTCTGAATAGCAATGAAAAATTAGTGACATAATTAATAATATGACTTATCTCAAATAGTTAATCCAATAAGATACGAGAAAAACCGACGGCTAAGGTTTGTGCAAATCGAATGAGTTGTCAGGGAATACCGAACTTTGCTACCGCTAATTTGTGGGCAAATAACGCGCAAAACTTTTTAGTGTTCTCTGAAATCCTTTTGAGCAAAATAAACTCTTAAGATTATAATAATTGTACTGGAAAGGGATGTCGTATGACCACATACCTTTACATTCTTCGTATTGAACTTGGATCGTTGCCTCATGCAAACTTTGTAATGGTTCGAAACCAACCAAATCAAATAATGTGGTTATAACAGACATGTTTTTATATTGGTTTGAATTGGGAAAACTTCTGTGGCTCAAAAATATTTTATAATAATGCTGATGAAGGTAGGAAACTACTGAAACTAAGTTGACATTGTATGCATATAAATAGAGTGGTTTTAAACTAAGATTTATTTCATAAAAATATTTTATAATAACTTGTCTAATTTTGAATTCGCGATCTTTGGATCCGGAGAGTGCAAATGTCTACGCAAAAATTTAATATATTGGTTTTCCAAAACCACGTGTTTGTATATTTTACAATAAACATAAATAAAAATAATAATAGACATTTCTCACCGTAAAGTGATAAAGATCTTGTATTTGGTGAGGGATTTTTGTTAATTTGTTCATAATAATAAAATCATTTAAAAGGGAAAGTAAGTCATACTTAAATATATACAAGGAAATATATAAGAAAAACGCAATATTCATGTATTACAGAAAAAATGGAATTTAAAAAAATTATAAGAGATGGATTCTAATAGTAGTTAATTTTCAATTTCAACTGAAATTCATAATTTGTTTCGTTAATTTTTAGATTTGAAGAAAGGCTAGAAAAAGTTTTTCCTAGATACAAGTAGATATTTTGAATGAGCCCGGTTTTTTAGGATTTTAATTTTATTCTAATATTTTGCTCATTATGATATTGCACTGTAAGCTATTTAACTGTTTTTCCTAAAACAAAATTATTATAACATTATATAATATATCATTGAAGAAAAAGACAATACTAATACATTTAACAGAAACATGAAACAGAACAAGACGCTGAAACTTAAAAAAGTTACGGTCTCAACTAGGAATCGAACCCAGGATCTGTCTTTCCAGGACAACGTCTCTAACTTCTAAACATAATATAATGTTTTGTTTAGTTATTGAAGACAATATTAGCGATTTCTAAACGAAAATCTGAAACAGAAAAATCAGAAAAGGATACGGTCACATCTAGGACTCGAACCCAGGACCCTTGTCTTGCCGGGACACCGCTCTACCACTGAGGTAATGGGACCCTATCCCCCTCGGTCACTTTTAACTGTATCATATATCGAGTCCTAGATGTGACCGTATCCTTTTCTGATTTTTTCGTTTCAGATTTTCGTTTAGAAATCGCTATTAATTAAATATTACAATTTGAGGTTTTACTCAATAAAGTTATTCCAAAAAATAAATAATGTTTTGTCCCCACGAAATACGAAGGACTCCTGAAATTGTCAACGAATTAGTAAATTTTAGATCTATAATAAAATAAATCTTAGTGTTAATTAAATTTCTTAATTTATTTAATTAATCTTACTGTAGATCTGACATTAACTACATTAGTTAAAATGTAATAGAAAATAACGCTTAAGTTCTATTTTGGTTTTGATAAATTAAATGCGCAACATCGTATCAAGTGATTCATAGAACTTTCAATATGTTTCCCAATATAATTTTAAATGGAAATTCATTATAACTCTTCTTAATGTTACCTCATTAGTAAAATATCGTTAAATTGTTAAATAATATGCTAAATACCTATGCTTTCTGACATAGTAAAATAACATATTATATCACGTTTGGAGAAATCACACCACTGCCATTTTTATCACGTAATTATATTATAATTTAAATATTTATATAGCATGGATAATCATTCTAAAATATCCTCGGAGAATGTTTAATTTTTTAATGTTTAATTAAAGCAACTTTTCTCCAACACTATTTGAGAATTTCTGGAAAATTTTCCTTTTCTTATAAAATAAATCATTTTATAATAATAACCTAAACATTCTTTGAAATTCATCGAGTTGTGGAGATGTAAAAAATATTAAACTTCATAGGAACCATTGCAAATAAAATCAAAACAAAAAAGCAGCAATGAGATGACGATGCACGCCGAGATTTAAGTAAAAAAGTACAATCTTTTACGAGAATCATGCAAAACAACCGGTATTTAGTCAGGTTGCTGTTTTAGGCTTATCAAACTTGGTGAGTCATCGAATGTTTATTATGATTCTGCTGGTTTATCCATCAGTTTTGCCAGAAGTCGGGCCAGCTGGAACTGCGTCACGTCAACGCAACGGACCGACTTTAAAGGCAGAATTCCCCGTAACAAACATCTCCACCTCCACTCACCCGAGAGTTATTATAATATCTGCCTTATGTTATGACGTAGGTTCATTACTTTCACATGCAATAAATAATAAAATTCTTTGATCCCATTTCATCTCCGTAATAATTATAGTTGTCTAATATATAAAATATAGGATATGATGCTCGTAGGTATTGGAAACAATGTACTTTCGGATGGGCAAATATGACATGATTGCAACTTTCGTGAAAGATTTTAGCATTCTGTGACTTCGATTTAATGAAACGTCCTTTGTATATATACAAATAAATTCTTCAATAATTGCAAAATCACTTTGGCGGCCATTTTAATTTAAATAAAATAAATAATTTTGTAACACCACTATTTAATCAAAACAATCGACTTGTTTAAAAACCAATGGTTTCTTCGTCTTATTT
This sequence comes from Hesperophylax magnus, assembly GCA_026573805.1. Lineage (NCBI taxonomy): Eukaryota > Metazoa > Arthropoda > Insecta > Trichoptera > Limnephilidae > Hesperophylax > Hesperophylax magnus. The sequence goes on from JAIUSX010000071.1 coordinate 3,929,147, forward strand.
ACAAGATTTTATTAATTACTTATATGATTTTTTTTAATTGGGCCAGAATTCCTTCACCTAACACACGAGTCTCCTTATGGTGGGGAAAGGTTATTTTTTGTTTTACATTGTATACTGTATGAGATATAAACATTTTATATTTTTTGTAAAAAACAACAAATATGTAATAATAAAAAAATATATATATTTTAAGCTGTTCAAAGAAATAAAACTTGAACACCTCAGCACAGGTTCTCCTGGTGATGTATTAGCGATTGTTTTTATTTTTTATTTCTTATAATCTAAAGAAGGGTTGTGTCGGGCGGCGTGTATAATAGTACGTTTATGCAACAGTTTTATAAAGACATTGATGAAATTTAAGACACGACCTTCAAAGTCAATTCTTCCCTTTTTCCCAACTTCTAAAGCAGAATTTTTTATACTCTTTGATGAAATTTTGGACACTTCGACGTTCAAACTAAACGGAAAATGAATGTCTTCACCTGATTACGCGAAGCTCTGCAAAAAACGGGCAACGCCTAGGTTTTCAGCTAGTATTTTGTAATATTTTTTAATCAATTCACCACAAATTCAAAAAAAAAACATGACACCTTAGCATTGGTTATCCTAATGAAGTCTTCATGAAACACAAAAAATATTATTTAAATCATATACGTTTTTTTTACTTTGCACTATTTAGTAGTATACACAATCACTGTATACATATGAGGAAATGTTTGTTTTCATTTAAATAATTATATTGTAATAAAAGATATTAAAGACAACTTCAATAATAATATTGTGTCTACCGATGCACCAAATTTACATATTTGGTGCATCAATGTATATTTGGTAATTCGTAATCATACTAAAAAATAATCTTCTTCGGATTTACGAAAACTAGAGCTAAAGCTTTTTTTAATAAAAGCAATAATTTTTTTGATTTATGTCCAATTTTGTATCGATACTAAGATGGCGTTTATCTGTATAAACATAAAGATATCTGCCTTCTAGCTCTAAATTTCAGTTAAATATATTTTTGCAAACCGGCTTCCAGAATAAAAACTTACAATTATTTACTTCTGAGGCGCTTAGTTATCATGCTATACATCTTCACTTTAAACACTAATTTTATCAGACTCATGCACGCAAAGGTTTTAATTCAACCTTCCCAAAATTGGAATGGCAATTAAAATTATGGCAACGAGTGTAAAAACATCACACAATCACGTTCGCAGTCATGGACCGTATTTATTTTCTTGTTGTTTGAAATACTTATCCTTTTCAAAAGAAACACTAATTTTTTACCTAAATCATAGAAAATTTCTTCTAGATTTGAACATTAAACGTTGTTTTTGTTGTTGGGTTTTAGATAATTACCAAAAAAAGATAAGTTTTATCTTCTTTTGATAATAAAGTAAAACCCAAAGTTGTTAAATAATCACATTCACAATCCATTGATCGTAGAATTATAAAATATCTGGTTTTCCGTAAAAAAAGTAAATTGATAATGACGTGAAATAAAATCATGAATTATTACAAAAAAACCCTAATTGGATTGAATGAAAGATGATGCAATGTTTTGCGGTGAGTGGTAAGGAAGGGAGGGGGGTGGCCTTGAAAACCAACGGATGAAGTGCATTAATGCGTAAACATTTAAATTATGATGATTAATATTATAATAATTCAAAGACTGTTTCCGAATCTAGGTCTGAAGATATACTTTGTGTCTTAAATATTAACATAAAATTATTAAGACCACCGCTGTCTTCAATACCTACATTTGAACGCATGGCTTAATACATCTTTTGTTGTCAAGATCAACTGATTTCTGAGAAAGGAAACATTTGTACAACAAAAATTGTTGATCTAAGAATTTCTCGGAAAAATAAAAATGTGTTATTTTATGCTATGCATAGATAAATAGATACGTTTTGCGAGTTTCTTTGTTTTTTCAATATTAGGATAACCTATAAAATTAAATTAATATAGGAATATTTTCATGAACCTTTCTAATACCCAAATATTAAGTTCAATTTTAAAAACAAGTTTATTTAATTTACAGTCCAGGGTTTGCGAGTTTTTGCATAATAAAACTTCTAATGTTTCTTCGCACTATTGTTTACTAAAATAGTTATTTTCGCACTTTAAACATTTGGTTATTTTCCTAAATTGGGTAGTTTTAACAAAAATACTGCATTGTACTAAATAAACAATCACTCTCCAATGAAGTCTCATATTTTAGAACTATTAATGAGCTTGTTTATTTCTGTTCTCATTGCGCATTTCTCACAAAACCAGACAGAAAAAAAGACCAGAAGTAAAATAGTTCAGACTTTTTAATTGTTTGCCAAAAGACTCTTTTGAAAAAAATAATAAAAGCAAATTAATGTTATAATAACCCATATCTAATATTTAGTTAGATATCAAAACCTGTACAAATCAACATTTTTGAACAAAAATCAACATATAATCAATTAATTTTATTTTATTACTAGGGCTTTAAACCAACAGCACATTCAATGATCTAACGACAACTACATAAATCCTCACCAACCTTAATTCATAAAAAAATGGATCTATAGAATACACTATTGAAATAAAATAAACAAAACACACTATGGAGTTACAAAACACAAAAAGGACTATCATCTTTTTACCCTATCTTAATATCATAATCAATGTAAAATGTGTTCCTCAGCATGAGAAATTCCAATCAGAAAGACCTTAAAATTTAAAAACCAGTCAAATTCGAAGCAGAATAAATAAATGCTGAACTAGTTTAATTTTTTTTAATACTCGCCCATAGTTCAGTGGTAAAATGAGACATGGATTGATAAAGGTCAGTTAAAACAAATAACAATTAGATGAAACTTTATTAAAAAAGATTAAATACAAAAAATAGCACTAACGAGTTTTAAATAATGGTAGGTAATGAGAAAAAAATTAATTTTTTAGCAATATCATTAATCAAATGTAATAGTTGTATAAGAAAATTTGTCGTGCTAACTGCAATATGGATACCTTTCTTTGTTTTGAGTTGTCTTTGTTTACGGTTTACTTGTTGCTAATAATTGTTTCACGATCGCCATTCTTTCCGACAAAAAACCTGATCTAAATTAGTTTGAAAACGGATTATTTGCCGCCTTGGAATATCCCGAGGATTGTCGCCCTCGCGGTGGCCCCGCACCGCGAGGCGGTTGTGTGGCGAGTGCGTGGGGAGTGGGCGCGCTACCCGAGAGTCCCCTTGCCGCGCGGGGCCGCCCGCTCGCTACCGGTTCCGTACGGGAGAGGGGCGCTGTGACGCACGCGCGCTCGCCTCAGCCAACCCGCTGGGGGTGGGGCCGACACCGCCACTATTTAAACTGATCACACAGACCGAATGCACTCATTGATTTGTTTGCGATCTTATAGATCAGTTAGCAATAGGTAATCCGTTCGCTTTTATCGCAGTTCGACAGACAGGCAACAGTCACAGCCCGTGGTCGTTATTCGTAAAGCTTTCGAAGACTTGCTAATCTAATCCCTATTGTACCAGCAGTGGAAGCCACCGTGTTCCAGGCTAGTTTCAGTAATCCCACAAGATCGTAATAGTTCAAGGGTAGATACCCCAGTGTTATTAATCCGCGAAAGTTCCCCACAAGCAACAAATCAAGATGATGGCCGTAGCAGCAGCACAGAAGAACCGTGAGATGTTCGCCATCAAGAAGAGTTACAGCATTGAGGTAAGTGATCCTGGCGAATATCCTCTATGATCCAGTCAATCTAACCAACCAACAGAAGACAGCCACATCCACTCCACTGATTATTCCATATCGCTTTATTATTTAATTAAATATCCTGAAAATTAGAGCCAAAAGCTCCAAACAAATACATTTTAAATCTATATGGCATTGTTGTAGTTATTTGTTAAAACATGCGTAGAGTACAATTATATTAAATCGAATCATTCAGCAATTCGAAACAGACGAGAACTAACGATTACACTCTCTATCTACTGTTACACCTACATAACAAAAAAGCATACTGCAAAGACTTCCCTGAAAACTGAAAATTTCCTTTTGTTTTCTCGTATAATCTAGACCTTATACTAATTATCGGGAAGATAATCAAACGACAACAAACAAACACCCATTGTTCTCTTAATTACATCGATGTCAAAGAGTAATTAAAAATATTCTCGGATCTCATAGTTCTACATAAATTAAGTAGCGTCTTACGTTTTCCTTAAACATGAAATACCTATTACAGCACAGCTCTTATCATTGCGCTGTAATAGGTTTGTTTAGAAGCACCGACTACTAAGTAGGCTCAGCGTTGCCTTGCCCTTGGTGAACGTATATTTTACGCTCTATTTCCAAATGAACTTGATCATATAATATTACAAATTACGTTTGTAAATGACCGTAAAAACAGAAAAACGAGACTAGACCGTCATTGGTTGGGCATGGCGAGAAATCACCTCCATCGACTGACGGATGGTACTTCATCTGATCGAGGGTTAAATGGAGGCTTCGAGTAGCTCAGAATGGGGCTTGCAATTGACTAAGGCTTGTCAGATCAAGTGAGGCATGCGAGAAATCAATGGACGTCGCACCAAGATTCCGTGTTAAGGCTTCCAATGTGGTGCCTGTCAAATCTAGACGCAATAAATCGTGTGCAGATCAATCTGTCAAGTATTCAAATCAATGTTAGATGATTTGATAGTTAACAGCGCGATGTAGATTCATTTGCAAGTTGATAATAATAGTATTTCGCTTTAAACACATTTTATACACACCAACTAATTGTTATTGTTCCTTTGGTAATCAAGTCACTGTAACTTGAAAAAATCCTAAAACAAGATTTAAGAAATTTTTACCTTCTCAGCGGTGAATTTAATAATTTATTTAGATGAATAAATAATTATATTGATCATTTTAAAATAAATATTTTCAAGTCGATAAATAAAACATAGAAATAAAAAAAATTGGCAAAGTTACGTGAGAAGCATTAATTATTATTGAAAACTTGATAATAATATTTTGCGTTTATGTAAGAACTTTTTAAATTTACGATATACAAGTAGATCTGATATAAACGATATAACAACAGGTCGACCTTGTTCAAAATCCACAAACTTTTGTAAGCAATAACCTGATAATACACACACACGCGGGAAGCAAAAGAAAGTAACGACGTGATCTTTCGTTCATTCTTAATAATAATTGATATAATCAGTTCATACGTACGTAAAACTGGAATGCAATAATATCAGCGCGTCGACGACATTGAACTTGTCAAAATACTTTAGCAAACATGTTTATATATGTAACAATATATTTATATAGACGCTGGATCGCCGATTTCGATTCACATTTCAAAAAAAGTGCTAAAAAGTTATCACTCAGAAAATATTTTTTTTACTTGATATTAATTAATATGCCAACTATAACAAATGACGACGATTGATTTCCAATCGAAGGCTTAAATTCCAAGTTTCTTTGTTTGAAGTGGGAAGAAAAACTCTGCTTAAAGGTCTTTAATTTCTTAAGTTATCTATTTTAATCGGTAAAAAACGGCTAATAAATGCTTTAACAATCTTTGTGGCAATTTATAGCGACAACTGCATAATACGTCTCAAGGTTAACCACTTGTAGTAATAATAATAATAATCAGTGTAGGTCGTTGTTACGATGCACTGGCTCCACTAACTGTAACGGAATTTTGAGTTTACCAACAATAAAATTTATGACCAATTACAAAAAGATATTTTTTTAATTTCTAGAATTCAGCATTCATTATTAATACATTTATTACCTGTCCGAGATGGTTGTTTTTATCAAAAAAAATGTTGTTAAATTTATAAGCAAATCTTTTGCTAAGAATCTCGTTAGCTGTCAAACAATCAGTTTCTTTAATGACGATATCAAGAACATGATGTAATTCAGGGTCATGCATTAATAACTCGTTCACGCTTTTATATCAAAGTTTGTAATCAAATACCTACACTAAACGTTTATGCAGCAAACCATGGTTGGATTATCAATATAGAAGCCAAATAAATTAAATTCGCAATGTCTAATTAATGAAAATTGACAATCTCCAAGTTAAACAGTAATAGAAGGTTGCAAGTAAACACAAACGCGATCACCTGCGGAACCTTCCTTGTTTTTAAACCGGGAATGTCATATTTCAAGCGTTGCTTATGTAAGAGGACGATAACGAGAAGTTACCGCGGAGGAGATACCAAGTGGCGAGTGGCGAGTGCGTATCTGATTGCAAGTGGGAGATAAAATGATCAACACGCAGCCCCAAGGCTGAGTGACAAGACCTGACCAAGCCGACATGCCTACAGGTGGACAGGCGAGTCCTAATTCCCCCTGTAAGTGATTGATTCAACTATTCTTTATGCAAATTCATATTGTTACTTAAGCGAATGCAATCGTTTCGAGAAGCTTAAGATCTTGCTAAATCAGAAAATATACGACATCACAGAGGAAACATATTTTTACCCGGAGAATGTATGCACGATAAAAAATAATTTGAAGAAAAAGTGAATTACTTTGTGACAAAGATAGAAACTGAAAATTTTGATATTACCTTACTTAATAACATTATTACTTACTTATGTCATGTTATGTTATTATGCAGGGAATTTATTTTCCTTACAATTATGAAATGCCTTGCATAATATTGCACTTAATTTTGCAATTGAATAAAGTTAAGCAATCATTAAGTAAGTGTAGAATCGCAAGAGAATGAAGTGCAAAAACATCGAGTATAAATAATAATGGAGGGCGCCGAGGTTCAAACAATGATTAAGCGGTCCGCGTACAGGTGCACACCGCAGGTGAACTTCGTTATACACTACAAAGATCCCGTATAGGTGAACGACATTGCGGGATGTAGAGGACCTTGCATCGTGACGCCCGTCGCTCGGCGGAGACCGTAACCCAGCGCCAGTGCTGAATGACAAACCCGTTCTACTGAATAATGCCCCAAGACGCTCGATCTCCCAAATTACCCTATATAATAACGAAAGAAATGCGTGAATCACTTCAATATACAACCTTCTTATGAATTGAATAAAATCAGTCACGTTTACCCACATTTTATTAATCAGACGCGTTTGAAGCGTCACGTCAACCTGGCTTGAATTGTTTTTGCTGGTTTGAAATATGCAAACATTGTAAAGGTTTTGCAACCATCCGCTGGGCAATCTTCCAATCTTGATCGTGAAACACTTATAGTAATGTGACGCAACAGTTCTATGACCTGGCTGATATTAGCTTGAAGCATTGCGGTTTCACATTAAAATAATATATTCAAATGAAGACTCGGAAACATATTTTTAAATGCAAATGTTATGTACTTAAATAAGGATTAAATATTATTATGTGTTATGTTAGTGTCAATATTGCTAATTCATAACAAGTTTCAACAGTTAGTCAACAAATTGTGTAGATGCGTATTATATTAGGAAGCGATGACAAAAAAATACTACATATATTATGTATCTAGGTATAAGAAACGATCTGTAATTAAATTTATAATTATATACCTTCTTACATGATAATTCAAATGATACTGTTAAAGATATAAAGCCGAAGGCTTTGGCAAAATTATGCTTAAATTTCCGTCCCAAAACGGATGTACGCAACAAATAGTACCCAACGGAAAGGATCCTTAAATGAAAGGGAAATTGGTTTACGAAGTCCTCTCTCTCAATCTATTTTCAGACCTTTCTTAAAATGGTGTAGTGTTATTAATTTAACGCTAGTAGTTTTAATATCCAATGGAGAAATAGACTTTTACAACCAAAAGACTAGAAGTTTATTTTATAACTATCGAATTAAATAATATTGTTTTGTCCTGTTAATTTTATCAAGTTAACACGAACGTGTCTTGGTCAAAGATATATGCACATTCTATAAATGGTAATTTTGATTACAAAATGATTAAATGCATTAGACAATAAGACTATTTAATCCACAATCGACTCGCATTCATTCAAGCCTTGAACTAAAAACTAGCTACAATCTTTGTAAATTTATCTTCATAACGTTGGACATTGGCATTTGTGTAGCCATCAACTACAGACAAAATTGCAACATTTAAAAAGAAATGCCAGTTTCGATTAATGAATAACTACATTTTAACGCCGATTTAAACATTCGCAAAATTCTTACATCCACACATTTAATTAAAAATCGAATTGAATATTTGGACAGTGACCTCTATAAAACCTACATTGTTTAAAATTTTGCTATGGAAATATCCATAATGAAATACCACTCCCCGACAAAAAAACGTATCAAGACTGGATTTAAGTCTGCTGGTTAAAACCGGTTATTTGTTACCCTGTCTAGTTATGCAGTTAATAATATAATATAGAAAACCAAGACATAAATGGTTTAGATTATCAATACGAAAATACTAAATATCTATCTCCTCTACATCCCATATAGATTAAAGATAAAATTAGTATGGTGACTTTATTTCCTTCCTATATAACTATTATAGAAATATGATATAATCCGAAAGTAAAAAAAAATATTGTCTTATTGACATGACTTTTCATTATAACTGGTTTATGGAATGTGGGTCATGGTGTTTGCTACCATTTACCAGTTTATTAAATTGCTTTGTAGTCTACATTCGGAAAATGAAAACATCGTATAAAACCTAACTGTAGCGAACGGATTTGCATTCATTTTGCAGTGTGGCGCAAACCTGTCTGCGGTTCTAAAGGTCGAGGGTTATATTCCGACCTCTTCGACAACTGTCAAATAAAACAGCACACACAAGTAAATATGGATTAACATGTACAAACTTTTTACTGTGTTTGCACGTACGTTTGTATTTTATGACATGTGTGGTACACAATTATAATAAAACTTTTTCAATTTTATCGTATCATAAAACGTTTGGTGATAAATTATTAGCGTCGGTAGATTGAGTTAACAGAAAACGGTAAAAAGCCAACAGGCAGATCGGAAATGAAAAGAGGAGAAGAATCAGTAGTGAGTAGCACGGGGAAGTCGCAGTCCTTTTATAGCGCAAAGTCCAATGTTAATGGCGCGAATAATAGAAAGCACTTACGACAACTGCGCGCGAAAATGCGCTCCAACAAGTAAAAAGGAAAGAACGATTTATCCCCGGTCCACTGGCTATATAAATCCGGCTTTAGACCGAGTCTGGCGAGTTAGACCCGCGCTACGTGTAAAGCGGGCTTCGGTAATGGCGCGGGCCGGACGTGTCTGGGTCCCTAATGATATCCCGGCTTTTGGGAACTTTATGGAATTTCATTCTAACTCTAACTGTGAGGGCTAAAAGGAATACTCCGGCCTGAGCTAATTTGGTAATCAGACTTGTTCATGTGTGAATATCATAGCATAGAGATGGATGGAAAGGGCACTCGCATTATATTATGTATATTCAAAGTTTTTGATTCATTAGATAAGTTATAAAGTAAGGGGTAATATTAATGTGTATTTTCCAGTAAGCATATTATTATAGAATCTATTGAGAAAAAATGTACACTACGTTAAAGTCACTGTACAAAATGTTTAACATTAAGTCGAAGCGCATAACTTTATCTTTGGAATAAAGTAACTAAAGAAATAGGATTAAAATAATGTTAGCCGAAGCGAGGGAATAGCGAGGAGAGCACAAAGAGCTTCCTAAAGGCTTTTGTACTTTACCCAGGAGGCATCGTGAGTTCTAATATGAACGGAAAGCTTTTAGGTCGCTTTTGCCGCCGATAAAAGCACTACTATTAAAGTATAAAATTTATATTTGCTGAAGAAAATGTTTATGTCGTTCTATATATAATATATGTATAGGCGCATGAATTTAATCGCATTAATTGTTTCTTTAACTTCTCTTTGTGCGAAGAACAAGTTGAAATGGAAATTAGATTCCCGGACTTGAGATGTATGTGAAGGCTTCGGGGCGAATATGCTTTTGACATTCACTTACTACTTCTGAACTTACCATAGTCGACGCTTTCCGGATACGGTCGCTTGCCTCGTGTCCTGAGCTATTTCCATTTATCTACCCACTTACCATCGAGTCCTTTGAAAGGATGTTGTCTGATATATTACTTGTTGTTTTGTTTCAGAACGGCTATCCATCTCGCCGTCGTTCGCTCGTAGACGATGCGAGGTTCGAAACCTTGGTCGTCAAGCAGACCAAGCAATGCGTGCTAGAGGAAGCCCGTCACAGGGCTAATGGTTAGTACCCTGCAATGCAATTAACTCAAACAACATATTTAATGTCGTTACTATAGTCTGGAATTCTATAAAAACTACCTGATTTAAACAATCAAGACGTTGTTTTATAAGCATGATTGAATCTTAACTTATGGAATTCCGATTTTTATTTTATGTTTATGCATGACTATTACATTTGTTTTTCGTAGTTTTAGTTTTTATTTTTTTGTGTTTTCTTATTATTATTTTCAACGTAGATTCGAGTTTGGAATGTGAAATTCATGCACACGCTCAGGAACAACTCGAGAACAAACCGACAGTCGAGGATTGTATCGCACAGGATGACGTCAGCAATGGTGGACTAGGTAAGTTTGCTTGCATCCTCATTCTCAATTTTACACGGGAAAACTATCTAAAATGAACCAAAAGATTGGCAGGAATTCAAAGCATACAAGTAAAATGAACGTCCTTCTCAAAATTCAGTTTTTAAATCAATCGGTGAATAGATATATTTCCCCAGTTAGCTTTGAACAGAACATGCACATAATGTATTAGAAATTAGAACCAAATGCCTTTCAATGTTGCCACTGCGTATTTAATCTACAAAACACCGCTAGTTGCCGGTTTGCAGATTTCCAGCAATTCCTTTCAAATCAATATAAAGGTTGTTTCAGATCTATTATTTTCGAGCACGCTATGATTTTAAATCTTGCTTGCCAAGTGTTGTAATTATACGTATGTGTCTAGTTGTTAGGTTGCCATTATTCATTTTTGCACGATTGTTCATATGTATTATGTTTTATAAATGCACGCTTTATGTTTGTTTTGTATATTATTTTAGCCGATGTACCAGTCAATGGAGATTGTGGCGGGAAACTTGACGGTAAGAACACCTTGCACTTTGTCGCATTTAAAAAAACATATTCATTAAAAAAATCGTCTCCTAAAAATGTATTCTTTATTACTAGCCAAGCAGGATAGAAAGCATAATATTATAATTAATTTAAAACAGACTTTGAAGGTTAACTCGTAATAGATATGCAATGTTTTTTTATATCCCACACTTTAATCAATCGCCAAGGTTTCGTGTGACAGGCTAACATAGAAAAGCAAACCATTAATTATTTATTTCCCTACTCTACATTCAACAAGTTTTAACGCATAAGATCAGCAATGATCGAAGTAATAACAGTTATTATGGCGAGTTACACCGGAGGAAACGGAACGCGATTGCGCCAATAAATACGTACTACTAGAATCATAAATCAAATGGAACATTAACCTTTAAAAACAGCTGCAGTATTCTGTGCATAGTTTTGATCTGACACTGGTCACGAAATGGAAAACACTTACTATGACATTTCACGTTGACCTACCTGCTTATCATTATTTTATTTTTCTCAAACTATCTCTCTATTTTACTCAATATCTCTATCTAAAGATAACGCTATGTTTCACACAATTCACACGAGCACTAAAAGAGCTTTGCGATCTTATCCGCAGTTCAAACGATGATCTTTTCTTAAATCCCCCATGAGAAAATGCCAAGTGAATCAAAGATTAAGCCAGTGAAAGGAAGCTGGCTTGTGCGGGTAGAAATAAAATATATTATTGCCTTTTTTTGTGCAAGCGATAATCCGAGAATCATGACCTTATTTTTGTAGGGTGTGCAGTTTAATAGCGCGCATTACACGGTAATCAGGAATAAAAGCCAAGAGCCACTTTAAAACGGCTCAGCTTCGTACAAAGCATTAAACGGCACTCATTTAATTTTAAATCCACTTTGAGTCACACAAGGGAACATTATTCTCTTCACTCACTCACACCCTTCTCTGCTGCTTCTCACTCTAGGTACTTGGCACAGCCATTCTTCTACCCCTTACTTGTAATTTCCATCGGAATTTTTTATTGACATATTACAATTTTATGATATAACAGACGCTGGCCTGACTGAAGAGGAAGTCTTGCTGCAAAATGCCATCGCCGAGTCTCCCGAGGCAGACCAAGCCAGTCAACACGCCGCTCTGCTCCTGCGCATGCGCGACGGAATGGGCTCTCTGGGACGCATCTTGAAGACCGTAGACAACTACAAGGGCACCGTCAGTCACCTGGAGACCAGGTCTTCCAAGACCGATGGAATCCAGTTCGATGTCCTCGTGACCGTCGACATGTCTCGCACCAACCTTTTGCAGCTCATCCGCGCCCTCAGGCAGTCTTCCGCCTTCGTGGGAGTCAACCTCCTCAACGAAAACAACACGTCCATCAAGGACCCTTGGTTCCCCAAGCACGCTTCAGACCTCGACAGGTGCAACCATTTGATGACTAAGTACGAGCCTGAATTGGATATGAACCACCCCGGATTCGCCGATAAGCTTTACCGCGAGAGGAGAAAGGACATTGCTGAAATCGCATTCGCTTACAAGTACGGAGATGCCATCCCCCACATTGAGTATACCGAGAGCGAGAACCAGACCTGGGCTAGGGTGTTCAACACCGTGCTCGACCTGATGCCCAAGCACGCATGCCTCGAGTACAGGCGCGTGTTCGCCATGCTGCAGGCGGACGAAATCTTCGTGTCGCACCGCATTCCCCAGCTGCAGGAGATCAGTGACTTCCTGAGGAAGAGCACCGGATTTTCCCTGCGCCCCGCGGCCGGTCTGCTTACCGCCAGAGACTTCCTCGCCTCTCTCGCCTTCAGAATATTCCAGTCCACACAGTACGTCAGGCACGCCAACTCCCCCTACCACACCCCCGAGCCGTAAGTACATTTTCACTTCGTGATTATTCTAAACTACCAATCTATTCAATGAAACTAAATTAATCTTTCTACCAAATCGTATCCGCAAAGTACAATATTAAATAAATCTTTTTTCCGTCAACCGACGACAATGAATTATATTATAATAAAATGTCTAATTCAAGTAAGCGCGCCTTGATCGCGTCTCCCCGGGGAAATCGGAACAAAAGATCCAATGGAGCTTATATTACATTCCGACCTCCCACACTTTATTTCTTTTTACCTGAAATATGATTTTTATTACTCGGAGAGCATACCTTGAGAGCGATGAAAAAGAAATAGCAATTTGCGATACCCTCGGCATATTCTGATCGCAAGGCCAATTACGTTGCTGATAGAGTGACACGACTAAAAGCGATTGTACTAAAATGGCTACGGCTGTGACATAATGGGTTAGTAATTAAATTACAACTAGAGGCGCGCAGAGCTTCAGTGTATATGAATCAATTTAAACTTTGTGTCCGTGGCTAATGGACCAGTTCTCCGTCTCCTGTATCTCTCGCCATTCAACAAGACTACAATTTTATATTTTAAATTTGATGCTTACTAATTATTTAATAATCCGCTAAACTTTGTCTCTGAATTAAGAGATTTAAATTAGAAGGAGGATCTGCAAAGCGCTTTCTGATCCGATGGTAGATTAGTTAATGACAGCTTATCATCGTTGTTATTTTTTGTTTTTATTTGAAATTGTATACGAGAAAACGGATGTTTGATAAGTTCTAGTAATTAATAAGATCTTTTTTATTGCAGCGATTGCATCCACGAGCTCCTTGGTCACATTCCCCTCCTGGCCGACCCCGGATTCGCCCAGTTCTCTCAGGAAATAGGACTCGCCTCCCTTGGTGCGTCCGACTCTGAGATTGAAAAACTTTCCACCGTAAGTCGCCTTCATTGGTCCACAAAGCGAAATAAGAAACTTACCCATTATTATTTTTTGATTTCTGATAATATACATCTAACCCTGAAACATACTTACCTACATGTAAAAATATATTACAACATTCTTTCATTACAAATGCCAACTCATGTGTAATATTATTATGTTCTTATTATGTGCGGAATATATGTAATTGCGAAATACTGGTATCTACACTACAGATTACTATTCTTTGTTTGGTTAATATAATTGACTTCTTGCGTATGTGTGCTGAAAAATCAATGTGCAATAGATTTGCGAAAAGTACCTCGAAATATATGTGATAATTTTTTTTTTTAGGATCATCAACCATTTTTAAAGGACTAGCATGTTCGTGTACGGTTTATACTGTTTTTGTTGTTGTCCTGCTTTATGTTAATAAATTAACGTTTTCAACAAAATTAGGAGCGAACCAATCATCTACGTGTGCATTTAGTATTCTTTTGCAAGAATGCTACAGCGTCTGTATTCAATGTAAATGTTTTGATTATAATCACAGCTACTTAATGGCAGCAACTTCTTTTAATTCACGTGCTTGTGAATACTGACAACTTTGTATGGCGATATAAAAACTAACCCATCATCAGTAAAAGTTATGCGTTATGCAACAAGCAGCAAGGAACTTATAATAATTGTTCTCTAGGTCTACTGGTTCACCGTTGAGTTCGGCCTCTGCAAGGAAGACAGCAAGATCAAGGCGTACGGAGCGGCCCTGCTGTCCTCATATGGAGAGCTGTTGCACGCCATCAGCGACAAGCCGGAGCTCCGCCCCTTCGAGCCCGCTTCCACCTCCATACAGCCCTACCAGGACCAGGAGTACCAGCCCATCTATTACGTGGCTGAGAGCTTCGAGGATGCCAAAGAGAAGTTCAGGTAAGAATTACACCACGTTGTGCCACTTATCGAGTGATAAACAAGAGGTCAATATATTTGTCTGCTCGTGTGTCTGTGCTAATTGGTTGCGTGTATTTGTTTATCTAGGCGCTGGGTGTCCATGATGTCCCGCCCATTCGAGGTCCGCTTTAACCCGCACACAGAGCGCGTTGAAGTCCTGGACTCCGTATCCAGCCTGGAGACCCTCGTGACGCAGCTGAACACCGAGCTGCTCCACCTGAACAACGCTCTCAACAAGCTGAAGAACAAGACCTTCTCTTAAATCGATCCGGCACCTAACGTTAAACACCCATTACTGTATTTTAGCACCATTTGATTCAATCAGGGGGATCAACTTTGTTTTGAGTTTCCTAGTAGGAAAAACGTCGCTTCGTTTAGAGCAAGTTGCACCAACTATATCCTATTTCTGTAAAGCGCGCCAGTGGAGTCACACTCTGCTGTGACTGGTGGATTGACGCCACTTGACGCGTGATCCCCGCTCGACTGTCGCATCTTATCATTGTATAAAGTTCTCATCTATTTTATTTTATTTAGTAATTTTAATTTTATCGCATTTTTTTAACACTTCTTGTAATATTTATATTATGG
Organism: Hesperophylax magnus; assembly: GCA_026573805.1. Classification (NCBI taxonomy): domain Eukaryota; kingdom Metazoa; phylum Arthropoda; class Insecta; order Trichoptera; family Limnephilidae; genus Hesperophylax; species Hesperophylax magnus. The sequence goes on from JAIUSX010000071.1 coordinate 3,944,520, forward strand.
CTATCCATAAACCGCTGCGTTCCTGGGCGGGCGGGAGAGCCGCGACCGCCCCATAGCTTTGTTTGCTATTTGCTATCAAATAATTTGTGGTTAATTTAGTCAGATCGTATTATTTTGAAAGTATTAAAAATAACTTGAGAAAGAAATCAAAGAACGCAGCTGTCCGGAACCGCTGTGCATGAATGGAGTGAGAATGGAAGTATCAATTTCTCAAGGTTAACTATTTATTTTTGCGATCCGCAAGAAGAAAAAACGTTGTGAATATTGTACAGCGATTTAAATTGCCCTTAACATCGTTGTACAGAATTTGCATCGATTCTTTATTCCGTGATATGTCAAATGTAATCAATGTTTTATTTGAAATCACGCCGTGTTTATAGAGAATGACTGGAGGCACGTGTGTTATGTGAATAAATTTAAATTGAATATTTAATAGCGTATTTATTTCAATATGCCTCACCAATCGTTCCTTCCCCTGTACCCCTTCCAAAATCCTTGAAAACTAGCGATTTGCTTCATTAGGTTGCTGATTAATAAGAAATGTTAAAAGGCGATTATTATAAATCTAGCTGCGTTATTTAGATTTAAACTGCCAATTATTTTAATAAAGTTGTATCCACTTATTTCTTAAAAATGAAATAATATTATAGGAACCATCACGCGCCTTGTTGTTCCTCTTCGACCCATTCACTCTACCAATTTCTCCCAATGTCTCCCACTTACATTGTTGGTCGTAACATGTGTTTCGAATATTAATATAGATTTATTAATACCAACAGAGGTGGGAATATGATTGCCAAAAAACAACCTGACACTAGGGACGGGTTTCTTCACTAAATTTGAACGATTCATCAAATTACAATGTTCAAATTCTGTGAGTGTCCTGTACAAGTCTTATACTCGTTACTATTCAAGTACTGTGAAAAAATTGGCCCTTGTTGAAATAATAACAGAACTTTAACTTTTTACTTAATTGGAGCTATGCATGAAATGACGCGTTTTGCTCTTTTGAGTTAAAAAATGAGTATTGCTGATCTATTAAAATCCTTTTTATTAATAAACTTTTAGTACATTCATAATATATCGGAACAAGTGTTCGTACACCTGGGTTTATCTTGTTAATACACAATGACAAAATGCGAAAATATTAGAGTTTTTAAGTGTTCCGACATCGCCTTAACACATTCGTGTTTTATTGATAGTGTATTAAACCTTTCAATTTATTCTTTAAAGGCCTACAGTCCCTTTTTTAACCGGATTAAAAATAATTTGAAGAAATTCTGAAAAAATTAGCAATATTTTATGTCAGTAAGTTTTTTCGTGTATATTTGCGGTACGTTCCATATTGGTAAATACTTTCAGTTAATACTAGATACCAACGGTTGAGAGCTGTTGGGACTCTTGTGCGGCACTTATAAATATGTAAAACCATAATAAAAAAAACGATACTCGAGCTGGTCGATGATTGACGTAACGTTGAATAAAAAGTGAGAATGAGACCAAGGATCTTGCTGAACGTCTCAGACGCAAACGCTAGTTGCGCTCCTGCTATAATAAAAGTCGTTACAGTGACCTCAAAATTAAAATTATTTTATCAAAACCGCACTACTTTCATTATTTCAATGCGTAAAATATTGTTTTATGATATATATTCTTATTTAACTACTACATGAAATGAAATATAGAAAAAACTAAGCAGAAAAACGTATTTGTAAACTCTTGTAATAAGCGCTAACGAGATAATATGCGCAAATACTATGAAATATCCTATCCTTATGTATTTTTTTGGTGCTTATTTTTTGTGAAAAAAGTATCCGAACACATAATAAATATAAGCATTAGTTGTTCTGTTTAGAAAGACCGTATAATAACTTATCATACCTAACAGGCAATTCTAATTAAAGAAAATGCAATTATAAAAATACCAATCCCGAAAATAATAATATTTATTTTTTTACATTAACTCCACGCAGGAGGCTCTGAAGGAAATTATTTTCCTATTATTTTTTTGTCATCTTTGGGTATGCTGTATGACTTTTTGTGGAAAGAAAGGAAGTTTTGGGAAGGAATATGGTAAGAGGGGGGAATGTGGGGGTTAAGGTGTCCTAGAGTGACGGACGTATGAATCTATGAATCTATCCCTCCTATTTCGGTTAAAGGCGATGGGTTGGTAGTCCGGTTGGAGGGGTCAAGCAGTCAAGCGGTCAACCAGTCTCTCCCGCTCCAAACGTATCTGGCGCTAAGACCTAGAAAAAACATTATTCCTTGAACCTGGGCACCCCTGCTAAATCACTAAACGTAGCAAACCACTTGGGGTGAGCTGTGGCAGGCGGTATTGGTTATCCAATGAAATTTACCGGAGCGGCGGAACCCGCCTCCCAAACTACGCACTAACTGAATACCTACAGAATAAAAATTTCCAGAACAAAACTGATGCGAAGCGTAGTTTTTACAAGTGAGCCGCTTTACATCTTTTTACTTGAATATAGAGTTTTAGTTATTAAAGGACTTTTTGGTATGGTTCGATATGGACGATGAACTTTTAATTTGTTATCTATTAATTTTTGTATATTTTAATAATTAGAAAATAATTTGATTTACAATACACACTTTTAAAGGGATTTTTTTTTCATTACTATTCATTGTTATATACAGGGTTTTCCAATAAGAGGTGTTATTTTGATATTCAATCGTAAAAGATCAATGGTTTCGTTGCTTGTGTGGCACGTAGCGCCGTCTTGTTGAAAGTAAACGTTGTCCAGATCAATACCATCCAATTCCGGCAAAAAAAATCATTAATCATCTTCAGCCTCATTTACGAAAAAGTAAGGTCCAATGACTCCGCCGGACCATAAACCGCACCAAACAGTCACACGTTTAGGATAGAGAGGCTTTTCAACAATAACTCTTGGGTTTTCCGAGCCTCAGATGCGACAATTTTGCTTGTTGACGAAACCACCGAGGTGGAAATGGGTCTCATCACTCAAGATGATTTGCATTTGATTCACTCAAGTGAATTTTAATAATTTCAATGCGTTGTTGAAGCGTGTATCGTTCCATTTTTATTAACGGCGTAGTTTTTACTTGTATGATATATTTATATATTTTACTTGACAATGACAGCTTAAAAGTTACATCTACCGAAATAGCGGGCTATTCAAAATAACACCTCTTATTGGAAAACCCTGTATTATTTTCATATAATTAATTGTTAAAATGGGATCGTCAGCAAGATAAAAATACTCAGTGGAGCCCAACTTGTCATATAATGTTAAATACTTAATATCATCAGTAAAAAAAATATATTGTTTTATTATCAAAAATATGAAGTCCTGTTTACTTTCATTTTCATTTCCTTCACATATAACTGGGATGAGAAACAAGCTGCCGTAGCCTGCACGATGAAGATTTCTCCAATGATAGTCATCATCTGCTAGCCTTCTTTATAAAGAAGACGACAATTATGTAATAAATAATACGCTTATATCCATCGATATGCCTAAAAATGTCGTTGCCTATAAATTCTCATTGGATGCCAAACAGCATTCTGTGGATAAACCCGCTGTTAATCGTGAAAATTTTTGCTGACTTACAAGAGACATGCAAGCAATAATTAGCTGACTTACGGAGTGAACTCGAGAAGAGGATACTAAATGGTTAACTCATCAATACAAATGGCGACAAGTGATTTATTTATAATCCCGGGAATATTTGCAGTTTTACTTGTGCAATAATTTGGGGATGCTGTGTGGAGGGTCTTTTTAGGAAAGGAAGGGGATGAATTTCTGGGAAGGAAAAAGGTATGAGAGGTGGGTAGGAATCTAGGGGTCAGTGTGATAAATCCAGCCCTCCCACTGCGGTGCAAGGCGATGTTCTGAGAGAGTCCTGATGGAGAGGTCAAAAGGTCTCCCTAACCAGTCTCTCCCAAGAGGCAGACAAACCTCACCCCATGAACCCTGGCACTCCTGCTTACTCACAAAACGTGACACTTGGGGTGACCCATGGCAGTTTCCCCTCCCCATATCGAAATAGCCCAAACTCTTTTCAACACAGCTAAAAAAACAATTTATTTACAATACAACTTAACAAATTGAAATAGGCCAAATTTCAACATGGATTTAAACAAGTATTTTTTTATCTTCAACTCCACACAAGATAATAATAAAAAATTTAAATCCCCATAAAAGCCCGAAAATAAATTGCTGTGCGGAGGATCTTTTTGAAAACACAAATTGTGAAAATGGATATTGAAAAACTCATGTTGTAGGACGGAGAAAACTCGAAAAAGCTTTCCACAGCCGAACTGTTGAACTCAAGAACAAACGCAGAAACGACCACGTTCTCGTAAGACGAATAATGTCAACCAAGTATTAATGTTGGGAGTGCGTAAGTCATGTTTTCCGACGGGGTAAAAAGGAATAAATTATACTAATTCCTCATAGCATCTTCCATTTCAATACCGGTAGAAAAAGGACAGCGTTCCCACCTGAAGTATTATTGTGGTGGCTGTCAATTCCAACAGTGGTTAAAATTATGTGATGGTTATGTGTTAAAAGTATGTAGTGGAAAATATATATATAAAGATATACCAAAATTATATTTAATAGCCGATATATGGTTTGGATTAAAATTTTGAGGTTGTGAATTCTAGTGAACCTTAAAACTGGGCGAAGTGGAAAATAAAAAAATAAAAATAAAAAAACTGGTGGAATTACATAATATTATTAAGTATTTGTTTCAATTGATTGCGCCACAGACATAGGAATTAATAGACGAGAAGATAATGGCGAGGGGTAAAATCAACTGTTGAAGAACGAAGGGAGTAAGGCTGACTGTGATTCGTCAATAAATCAATCTGACAGTAAATAGGCATCTCGCATTATAATATCACCATTTACTTCTTAAAAGTAAAATCTGCTTTTGAATGAATAGACATTTTTACATGGGAGCGCAAATTACTCGCCACGTTATGAACAAATTTGCGAAGTCCAAATTCGGCAAAAAAATTCGGTTCTATTTTCAGAGTCGAATATTTCGTTTAAGTATTTAGTTAAGACACTTTTATAAATGTTCATAATTTACTTCCCAGCAACCAACCAGTTTTGTGTTTCGCGTCCAGACGTTTCTCGATGTGATAGTATAATATGTTTCTAAAACTGATCTATATTATACGATGTGAATATGCTTAAAATAAAGTAAAATAATGCTTATATGTGGAATGTAATACGACAATTGGGTTTATTCTCTTTTTCACATCTATTTTTACAAGTTTTCATAGTACAAGTCAACATTTTGCCGTGTTATTTCGTAAAATGAACCGATGATGCCTCGACAATAGTTCGCACAAGAATGATGACGTCACGTTTTCAAATTTCACTTGAGGCCATACGCGAGCACAGCCGGCTCCAATGGAACCGGTATGGGGAGTGGGGATAATACGCTTTTAATCACTTAGGGCAGGTCTACTAATATTCATATGTCTATGGATTGCGCCATGTTTTCATCTTTCGTCGTCGACTTTTTCTTATTTTCACTAATATTTGTTTTTGTAAAAAAAACATTATTATCGACTTTAATTCGACTCCGTATATCATTCCAGTGCAGAGGGGCGTCCCCGACTTTTTCTACCATTCATTATCTAAATCATATTATCTGTCTCCATTAGATATTTAATTTAAAATCATGCTTTGCATGCAGCGGAATGTGATAAGTTTACCTTTTTTTTCTTAAGTAAGAGAAACATTTTAGGGTTACGAATAACCTGACAATATTTGAAAATCCCTACTACCACCACAATAAGCGGAAATATTGCTTGTATTGTGATGGAGGATTTAGCCAGCCTGCGCGGCGACGAGTGGCGGGTAGTACCACGGCTCCAAAGTGTACTGATATATGAGTAGATGAACTCACGACGGAGTGATTGCGCTTGTTATTATTTGGTACCACTGAATTTTTCATTCTTTGTTCTTCATGTACCAAAAAAAAATTGGGAGTTAAGGGTTGCCTTAATGTACTTATTCTATGTACTTATGGTTATGATTTATGTTACAAAAATAATATTTGGATCGGTTTTAGTCAAGTACTATAAGCATAGGGTTCGCATTCAGGCAACATGATTAAATCATCTGCAAGCTAAGCCCTTCATCTTATCTATAATAACACTTAAATTCTTAAATTAAAAAATGTTTCACGAAATTTGAAAAAAGGGATCAATAATTTCTTAAACTTATCAGTATAGAGTCATCTATCGGAAATATTTGGAAACACTTTTTGTAGTACAACAGGAGCTGGAAGCGATATACCAGCTGCTGTTGTACTTTGTTGAAAAAGATGAAAATAACTTTGGTAAAAATAAAAAAATAAAATTTTACTATTCACAGTATGAATTGTTGACAAAAAGTTTGTTTTAATAATTATTAATAAAATGATAATTAAATATTATCTATGATAATAATAATATGGAAGTCCGTTCCAATGTTGAAAAATTTTCTTTAATTTGAAGAAAAATGAGTTCACTCAACCACTCAGGACATATAGACAAACGTAAGGATTATTTTTGATGGTTTTGATGTTGTTGTATTATTGGAGACGACATTAAATAAGAAAGTCATCTATGATTTATTTTAAGAAACATTGAAACTTCGAGAACTGAATTTATTTAACTAATAGCTTCGACAAAATCCAAACAGAGGTCTCTCATAATCATATTGATAAAATGTTAACCTATCTGGTAGTGAGTTTCTGGAAAGAAAATGGTCCCGCTGGAGGGAGTTTTTTAAACAATCAAAATATAGAAAAAAATAAATGCCACCTCGAAGAGTATAAAAAAAAAAAAAATCCCTAGAAATTAGCACGAAAAACAAATACTAAGCTATTTAAAGGGAAAAAATAAAAACAATTTTGCAGAAATCGCCAACCATCGGAATCGGAGCAGATTTTTTTTTTTACTTAATAAAAATCAGATTCACTTACCACAATTTGAATGATGCCAAGGGGATCAAGAGGGGAAGAACAAATTTTTTCACACACTTACATATACGTATTATTATATCCACTAACACTATAGTATTTTCATTATAAAAATTCAACATAGGTATTTACATACACAATGTATATGCAGTCAATAATTAATAATAATTTTTCGGTTGTCGTAGTATCATTATCAGAAAAATGAAGAGCTCGGAGCAAAAGAAAAAAATCTATCTTGCGAAAATAATACTTTGAAAAAAAGGTGTTTCAATTTTTAGATTATTTGTTCAGTATTTCTTCAGCGAATTTTTTCCCACAAGTCCCATAAGCATAATCGTGGCTAAAAAATTATATATTTCAGCCTCCGTGGTGTCTTTTCACTTCATAATTTTAGACTTCAGAGAAATGTCTAAAGAAATTTTTGCAGCGTATTTATTTGTTTCGCTGACAATTATTTTTACTATATCAAGTGTGAAGAATAACTCAAAAAAGTGTATTTCCAATAAATTTTCACTAACTATATATTTGCTCTTTTACCTGAGTTAGTTGAATCGAATTCATGAATAATGGGCGTAAACTTACAGTGATCCCATTTACGATGATTAACTTTTCTCTTTTTGGATGTTGCACAACTAGGGAGACTTTCATCCTCATCAGATGTATCAGATTCGTCGGATGAACTATACGAATGTATTGGCAAATCATGAAGATCCTCGTAAACATCTTCTTCACTTTCAATTAAAATATCAGCAATGTCTTGTACATTCAAATGGTTAACCATTTTTTATAAAAAATAAACGTAAAATATATAAATTGAACAAGTTATCAATACGAAACACAAAGTCAAATCACAGTAAAATACTGTCCAAATTATGAATAACCTAAAATAATAAAATGTCAATGATAATAACAGTATAACGAATAATATTTCAAATAGTTCATAGCACTAAGATTCACTATTGAATTTTGTTCAAACTGTCAAAAACTGTATTCAAACTGAAAACAAACACTGTTGGTACAATATATGTAATGAATATTCAACATCCAAACACGTGAGGTAATTTTTAATACAAGATAATTAGGTTATTCAGTGTAATAACAAACAAAAACCACAAATTTCAAGACGTCGCTCGCAATAAAAATGTTGTTTACCACCAACTGCCAGACGGTGACGTCACGGAATATTTTAATTGTGAATAACTCCGTTGGTAACATACCTAAATCGCTAAAAACTTTTGCAAGTTATGACAAATTTTTCCTAGATGGCAGTAACTATCGGTTTTCCGGAAGAAATTCAATAATTAATTAATTTCAGGCGCAACCGTACGGGTACGGTCATACTCCTTACGAGGAATTTTTGTCATACTGCTGGAAAGGTTAATCAAATATTATTTATGATAAAGGTGGGTTTGTTCAAATTTCGTAAAAAAACTCTTCAATGCTGGACATGACAACAAAAACAGCTGCGTAGCTTCGTAAAATAATAGTGGAGTAATCAAATAGAATATTCATTTCGCCGGAGCTCAATAATATTTTTTTTGTGTTTATTGGTAAACAAGTATCGAAAGAATGAAGCATTTAAAAATTGTATAAACATCTGTCGGGATTTCGTCAAAGCTATTAGTTAGAAAATCCAGTACACGAAGTTTTAATGTATCTAAAAATAAATCATAGATGTCATTCTTATTTAAAATAATTTCCAATATTGCAGCTGAAATAATATCAATACCATCAAAAATAATCCTTTCATTTGTCTGTTTGTCCTGAGTAACTTTGCTTAAGTGAACCCATTTTGCTTCGATTTTGAAGAGTATTTTTCAAAATCTTTATCATAGACAATGGCTAATTTATTAAAAAGAATTATAGGAAATATTTTTTTGTCAACAATTAACCGACTATAAATAGAATTAAAATAATGTTTAATTTATTATAACTAACATCATTTTCTTCTGTTTTCATACGGTTTCTAGAAAATATGTTCAAACAAAGTACAACGCCAGCTGGTAGATTGCTCCCAGCAATGCTACAAAATATGTTTCCCAATTTTTCCGATAGATAACTCTATACAGTCAAGTTTAAGAAAATATGCCTCCCGTATTTAAAATTTCGTGAAGCATTTTTTGAATTTGAGAAAGCAGTGAGAAAGCATAATACATGCCAGGATACGCAATAAGTGCGAGCAGGACTTGGATGACACTCAGTTTGGCTTCAGAAATGCGTTTGGGACGCGTGAGGCATTATTGTCTATCGATGTACTATTGCAAAAGTGTCGTGACCAAAGAAAGTAAGTTTTTGCCTGTTTTATTGACTACGAAAAGGCATTTGACAGGGTAAAACATGCTGACCTAATGAAAATGCTTGCGGATTGTAACGTTGACACCAAAGACCAGAATTTCATAAAAAAACCTGTATTGGTTCCAAACAGCAGAAATAAGACATGGGAATGAGAGATCTAATGCAATTGCCATTCAGCGTGGAGTGCGACAAGGCTGTATCCTGTCGCCACTATTGTTTAATCTCTATTCCAACTATGTCTTTAAAAGAGCCCTAAGTAATACTGAGAAGGGTCTTAAGATCAACGGAGTTGTCATTAATAACATAAGATACGCAGATGATACTGTATTACTAGCTGACTATATCGATGACCTCCAAGACCTATTAAATCTTGTTAATAATGCTGGTGAGCAACTGGGCCTAACAATCAACGTCAATAAAACAAAATGGATGACATTTGGACGACTACATCACTCTGAATCAGTGATACAGTTAAATGGTTGCAATGTCGAAAAGGTCGAAAGATTTAGATACCTCGGCAGTATTCTCACGGAGACTCTTAACCCAGATGTAGAGGTTAGGTGCAGAATTGAAGCAGCAAGAACTGCGTTCATTAAAATGAAATCCCTCTTCTGCAATGATAATATCAGCTTAAAACTAAGGCAGAGAATTTTATTTTTATTTTTTTTATTTTATTTAATGTTATTGAAACAAACAGTACATAATTTACAGAGATGAAACAATATACAGGAATAACATACTTCATGTTGTGTACCTATGATATGTTTCCTTGTAATGTCTGCTAAGTGGTATGTTTATTCCTTAATTACCAGGTGACTTGTGTAGTTTATAGGTGTGTGTGTGTGACGTGTGTAATGTGTGTGTGAGTGTTTGTATATGTGTGTGTCTGTATGTATGCGCATTGAATTCTTTAAATTATTGACATGATGCCACGTTTGAATTTGGGCAGTGAATGCTAAAATGCTAAAATGTTATGTATGGTCGGTCTTGTTGTATGGATGTGAAACATGGACCTTGAAAGTAAATACCGTGAACAGGTTAGAGGCTTTTGAAATGTGGCTTCACCGGAGAATACCTACTCAAAGTCCCATGGACCGACATGATCACCAACACAGAAATTCTCAGGCGGGCTAGAGCAGAGAGAGAACTGCTTAGATTAATAAAAATCAGGAAAATTTCATATCTGGATCATGTACTTCGAGGGGAGAAGTATCACTTGCTCCAGTTAATATTGAAAGGCAAGATAGAGGGTCGCAGAGGGCCTGGTAGGAGACAAATGTCTTGGCTGCGAAATATACGAGAGTGGACCGGCATTAGAAGTGTGGAGGAGCTATTCCGGGCAGCGCAAGACAAAGAGACATTTTCCAGAGTGATCGCCAACGTCGAGGGGACCTGATACGGCACATAAAGAAGAAGAAGAAGAAAGCAGTGGTGCCGCATTGACACGGCAAAATCAGTGTCGTACTCTAGGGAAAAATATCTTATTTTTAAACACAAGAAAACGCATACCTATTAAACACATATTTTTTATCGCTTCCCGGTTTTAGCACGCGAGGAGTGAAGTATCTTATCAACAATAAAATTTTATTGACTTATTATAATTGACATGCATACTAAGTTTTATTTAAAATGATATATCGTATACTTGCGGCCCGTTCCAGAGTGGAAGATACCATATAAGGTATCGCCCTGGTGTAAGACCACCATTCAGAATCGAAACGTTGCTTGAAATGTATTTAGCCCCAGATCTGAATAGTCAGATACTCCCCCTTTCATAACTCCTTCACCTCCCACTACCTTCAGCCTTAAAACAATAGGAGATGCCATAGTCTCCAGACGATTGTTGATGTTGTTGTGGTCTGTTTAATAGCTTCCTCGATTTTAACAAACGGATCAATAGAGCACCGACGTCAGGTGGGAATGCTGTCCGTGTTCCACCGGTATTTCAATGGATAATGCTCTGAGGAATTATTGTCTGCCATTCCTTCGGCATCGGTGCATAGTTGGGAAACACGCCAAATAAGCGCCAAACATTTATACACCGTTAAAATATGTGTCACATGAGAATGGGACGTTTGTACGGTTTCTAGTTAACTTGAGTTCAACCGAGGGAAAATTATTTTGTGGAGAGCTAATGTAAAACTAAAAAAACAAAAAAATTTAGTGAAAACCGTACAGGAGTCCCAATTGCTACCAACCGTCTGAGCTAGTGAGACTATGGCGTCCCGAATTGAGGTGTGTTGTGAGGCTGACGGTAGCATGGAGGGAAAGGAGATGGGAAAGAGGAAGGTGTGGGAGTTCATTGCTATTGTAGTTTTTAAATGATTGTTTCGATTAAAGACATCTGAATCACGTGTCTCTTTTCTTTTCCATATATATTCCATTAAAGAAAGAGGGAAGAAAATAACTTTGTATAAACGTCTAGATAATATGATAAACAAACACATCATATTTCATATTACCTGAAGTATTTTTAACACTAAAAGGGCAAAGAGGAGTGTACGAAATTAGGTTATTTTAGTAAGAATGATTTTAGCCTTATGATGAAAACTCACGGTTGTATCACTTACATTGGTCACCTGCAACAACTACACTGTGATTAAAACGAATTTAACACATTAATTAATGACAATTTAATTGTTTTACTTTAATAATGTGTGGCTTTGGAATTCCTCATTTTGCCATAACTTTACCGTGTACTAAGGCATCATACATACACTATCATCATACATTAGTTTGGAACGACTGTCAAATCGTATACGTTTTCTACGCCATTTGAGACCAATGTATAATATTCAATGTCGAACATGTGTTTTCAAAAGATAAAGATTTGAATGTGATATATTGGATTAATTCCACCAAACGTTTGAAGTGTGCAACCACCTTAGATAAATTGTAACCACTGGTCTTTTGTAGACCATAAATCTCATATTCAGTCATTTAATGTACTATCTTCTTAAACTTTTCATAATTCAATCCCTTATATTATGAAGAAATCGTATAAAATTGTAAAAAACGCAAATAAATATTTTACGTAGGCGCAATAAAATTGTCATTGGGAATGTATCTTGTCAATATTTGTCGAGTTTTATCGCCGTAACAAATATTTGTTAGAAACATTTATTTCAGACAATTCTTTATTGTTTTATCGCCGTAACAAATTGTGTAAAACTGTCTTTCAATATTTCCCTGGACAAAAGTAAATAATTTTGAAGTAATAAATACACGGAAAATTAAAGAGTTATTCATTTAAAATTTTATGGAGTTCTTCTTGTGTCAGTGTTGGAATATTTGAAACTACTCGTATGTTGATATCTTGAAGAATTCCTGCCTCGGTAAAATATTCACAGCGGGGTTACCAACGCATATGTTCTAAAATACCAACAATAGATGTTCAAATCACATCCAAAATGAAAAAAAAATTCTTTTGAAATGAACGTTTATTATTTGATCATTTTTGGGATTTCTCTTTCTTTCAGGATTAAAAAAATCAAAATAGGTTTAAAAATTTCTCACTTGTAATTGTAAATATTATTTTTTCAGTATGGTTGGGTAATCAGGAAATGATCTTTTAATCTACAGTACCTACTCTGTGTTCTCATAATATTGTAGAATTAACGCATTTCAAAACACCCATTCGTTTTAAATTCTTAGAATTTCCCCGCGTTTCTGGAATTCACCACGAATTGGTAACCCATAGATACACCGCTTAGATTGATGACAGGTGGACCACTTTCCATCTAGCGGATATTTTGAAACTACTCAGAAAACGGCTATTTGTTTTTAAATATACAGTCTAAAATTGAATCCTTTGGTAAATGTAGAGAGAATAGGGACACGAAATACGCACCGTAAAAAATACGCTTTGTGGTAATTAGATAATAATAAGAAATAAGTATTTCAGTTTCGGACTTTTTTCGGACTTTTTCGTAATTTAGTTAAAATTAAATGTACTTATTAGCTTGTCTCTATTTTCTGTATATTTACCAAATCCTTATACTGCCCTACACGACTTTATTGTTTTGACAGGATATTCCACTGATACTAAATATGCAAAGTTCATAATTATACTCAGATAAGATTTCCGTTAATAAAATGTCCCTTGCCAGGACTATTTTTTTGAGCCGTGACCAATTATCATCACATAAAAGAACGCAATCACAGCAGTGCCATGGAACTTCCGAACCCAGTGACTTTTACCATCAGGATGGAACCAGGCTCCCAGGGAAAAGGCTCAGGTGATTTCATTTATTTTTAAAGGCATACAGCCATTGGTGTAATTTGAACTATGCATACCGCACAAGAGTCCCAACTGCTATCAACCATCTGAAGCCAGTGAGGCTATGTGGTATGTTATGAGACATTGGAGGGGGAGGAGATGGGGAAGAGTGAGGTAAGGAAGATACCCGGCTATTCAGATCTGGTCATCAAAGACGGCTAAAGCCATTTCAAGCAACGTTTCAATTTTTTTTTTTTAATGCGAAGCGGCACAAGAGTCCCAATTGCTCCAGAGCCAGTGAGACTATGACATCCCTGGGGTATGTAATGAGGCTGAAGGTGGCGGAGAAGGGAAGTATATGAGGAGGAGGAAGGTTTGAAAGTACCTGGATATACAGATCTGGTCACCAAGCACGGCCAAAGTCATTTCAAGCAACGTTTCGATTCTGATTGTTGGTCTTATACCAGGGCGATACTGAGAGTATAATCCACTCTGGAACGTGCCGCAAATATACTATATATTATTTTTAATAGTATTATAGAGTAATTTGTGAAAAAACACAAATTGTTAAAATAAACTTTACTTGCGAACGCCAGAATTCGAACCCCCGACCTCCAGATAGATAGTCGAGAGCCTTACCCCTCGACCACGGAGGCCGTCAAAATACAAAAATTTTACGTGTCGTAAATATGTCTTATCTTATTGTAAAATTGATTAAATTGTGAAACAACACAAATTAATCAAAAATTATTTACTTACAAACGCCGCGCCGGGACTCTCAACCCTCGACTTTTGGATTGCTAGTCGAAAGCCTTACCCTTCGACCACTGAAGCCGTCATACCGTCTACTTCAAAATGTGACTTTACAGGAAACTGTCAAACTTTTAACTAATATTGCTCACAAACAGTTCACGATTCCTCAAGTCAACAACTCATGTTATTTGGAACGATATAAGTAACAAGTAATACAATAAGGAAGTTGAGTCCATTTTTTTATTTTCTTTTATCAATGTTCGCATTCAAACTTAAATACTGGTATTTTTTTTTTTTTAAAGTCTGTTTTCATAATTAAATTAATTCTCAAAGTTTAAATTTTACTAAGCCCGCCAAAACGAGCGGAATCCGAGCGGTAAGAGGGGGGGTGTGGGTGTGACGTCATTCAAACTGTGAGAACCACGTCGCCTAAACATTTTGTATGGAAAAAAAATTAATTCTTCAATAAGGATTCCAGTAATTTTTTTACCAATGTTAACCGTCTATTAGAATTGATGTTATTAAAAAAAAAGAAAATTGATTAAGATTTCATAGTTAAGGCGATCCAATACCAAGTAATGCAAAATCAGATGTTTTTGGTTTGAAAATTTGATTGCTTAGAAATACTACAGATGCTTTAATTAAATACTGCAAGTAGAACACATCTTGGACTTGTCAGCAATCGATCATTTTTTTGATAAGACCTTTTATAAGCCTAGAAAAAAATAAAGTATCAGGCCTAAAAAAAACTGTCTAGTGCAAAATATCCCATTTACAAACCCATTTTCGGATATATTTTTTATTGTATAATGTGGGAAATTCATTTTTTTATTTGATAATCGAAGGAAATTTTCATATTTGTACCAGAACTTCACAAAATAAAACAAAATATGCATTTTCGCGTTGTTTATTTTTACACGAATATCTATCGATTTTCGGGGAGGTAAGCATGGAATTTGCCATTGTGAAATAAACTCTATGTCGTCTGCGTAAGGGTTCCACGCTTTTGTATTTAGTTACCGCCCGGCGCTGACGGGGTAAAGACGTTCTTTATCTTAGTGCCGCTCTGTTCTGTGAAATTTTTCCAACTAAAATCAGTTTACGTGTAATCGTTTTTTTTTTAATTCCTAGTTTTATACAATGGGGAGAAAAGATAATAAAAAAAATTGGGTACGCTCAGTGGCCTAAAACAAAATACAAAAATATGCTTGAATATTTGGGTTAGTTCAAATATTTTTTTTCATAATTAGGTACGTAGAAACAATAACGCAAGAAATATTTGTTTATTTTATGTTATTATGTTTAGAAATAATAATAACAAATATACATTGCAAAATGAACGCACAATAAAATAAATTACAATCATTATTTAAATATACAAAAAAAATATTATAAATCTGTCATCATCGATTATATTTATCGAACACGATTAGACTATTAGGTAAGATATACTCATGGAGTAGGAATTAATTTTTAATTTTCGATGCATGCAATGTCTTTTGTAATATACTTATCTAAATGTTTTTTACAGGCCTCTACGCAATCTTTCCTTAAAAAAGATTAAAAAATACTGCTGTTTCAATAATTCCTAATTATAATTAGGTATTGTAATTTATTTAATTTAGTCGATTTATATGATAATACTATTTAAAAAACAACCATGCAATAATTTATTATTACTTCTTTCTGCCAAAAATATGTAAATAACGCACCTGAACAAAACAAAGAGTGTAGAGTGTAAAACCAATTTCAAATTTCGCGCGCTTTTGCGTACCGAAGCGACGCACAGTGGTAAAATTTAACCAAATTTGGGACGTATTTAGTGTTAAAAGGTTCCAAGGGTTAAGTTTATTACTAGGATTGTTATAAAGTGGTCAATTATTGTCAGTTCACGCATTACAGATTGCTTGTGTTTTATGTTTTATTCTAAATAGTGAATGCAGGTTTTGGAATTGTTCATTTTTCGAGTGAGTTCATTTATAAGGCTTAAAATGACCATGAGAGTCCTTAGATACTTTTTTAGGGATCACAATTATCCAGAATAATGATGTAAATCTCCAATAAGACAAACTTTTGATCGATAAATTGATACCATAGTTGATTCCTTTCCAAATAAAATTTTGAGACAATTGGCATTTATTATTGTGATTTACTTCACCTCGGCTTTTATTTCATTTTTATGTTTATAATTTGTCTTTGCGTAGCATTTGGTTTATTTTAAATTAAATTTTAAAGTAAATTTATGCCTGAACATCCACAAAATAAAATAAAAGGCACTTTTTGGCCATGTTTTTTTCTTGCATAAATCAAAACATGCGGATGGTGTTAAACGGGAATTTAAACCTTATCGCCATCTAAGTAAGGGTTGTTATTGGTAGCGGCTCAATT
Organism: Hesperophylax magnus; assembly: GCA_026573805.1. Lineage (NCBI taxonomy): Eukaryota > Metazoa > Arthropoda > Insecta > Trichoptera > Limnephilidae > Hesperophylax > Hesperophylax magnus. The sequence continues at coordinate 3,961,144 of JAIUSX010000071.1, forward strand.
TAAAATATTACACGACGTAGTGCATCTCCTTAAAACACGGCTTCGCTACATTCCGTCCATTATAGTCCAGTGGTAACGCATTGGACTGCCATTCCGAAGGTCGCGGGTTCGAACCCGGCGTGCGCAAATAAATTTTATTTGATTATTTTGTGTTATTTCACAATTAATTAATTAAAATAATATATAGTATATTTGCGGCACGTTCCAGAGTGGAAGATACTACCAGTATCGCCCTGGTGTAAGACCACCATTCAGAATTGAAACGTTGCTCCAAATGGCTTTAGCCGTGTTTAGTGACTAGATCTGAATAGCCAGGTACTTCCCCACCTTCCTCTTTCCCTTCCCCACTTACCTTCAGCCTCACAACATCCCCCAATTGGGGATGCCATAGTCACACTGGCTCCAGACGGGAGCAGTTGGGACTCTTGTGAGGTATTCACTATAAAAAATAAAAAAAAATAAATTATTTAACTGCTAACAAAATGTTTGCATTAATGAACACTTCTCCTCCAACTAAAGCGAATGATGATTCTAATTCTGTATTGTAAAACATTACTGTGATGTTATTGGAATGTTATTCCTATTATGTTGGTATAGATAACCTACCTTATATACTAGGACCCACCTAAGAATTTACTTAATAAAAAATGATTTAAAAATTGTTGCATAATTTTATTACACAAACTGTACAAATTTTAAGTACATTTCTTTCTTCAAGACCCGCATTAATAAAACCCTTCCTTGAACCTCTTCCTTAATCCGCCCCGCAACCCTGCCCAACCAGTGGCGATATAAATATATATATATATACTATACAACATATATACCATACAACATATATATATATATATATATATATATATATATATATATATATATATATATATATATATATATATACAGACAAAAACGCTTTTGTGAGATGTCACATAAAAAAAACGAAGAGTTTAAAAAACAGTTTTTTGTGCCTCCTGTAAAATTTGATAAATGGAAGAGTTATGCATTATGCCGATATTATATTATACCGGATTTTTGACAAATTTTACCAGTGTGCGTTTATGGGCGTAATTATTACTCTAAGGGGTAAATATAAGTCTGGGGTTCGGCTTTCTCTTATTGGTTCTCAAGTTTTTTATAACCCATGCCAATAGGCCGCGCCCCTTCCGAATTCGAAGGACATCTGGAATATGAGATCGTCTTAAATTAATATTTTAAGTTAGAATATTTGCTTTTCCCGCTCAGCACGGTAATGAATACGCTATTTGTTGACCGCCGCGCAGATTGTTGTATTACATGTTGATCACATGTAATGTGACATGTATAATAATAAAAACTTCTAAGCGATGCAATAAACAACATATTATTATAAAGCACTATACGAATATGTATCTTTAGAAATCCATTTCATATAATAATAACAACAAATACCTACATATATTTGACAATAGATGGGAACTATTTTTTTCACATAGATCCTATTGATAAAGCGGTTTCTCCGGGAATGCAGCTGGTTTTCATCAGTGCCTTATTATATGGTAACCAAAAGATGAAATATTTAAAAGCCATCACCACATTATAATATATACTAGCAGTTAAAAACCCGCTCCGCGGGTTTTTACTGCTAGGCCCTGCGGGCGGCACTTAGTTGGGCTTCGCCCAGTTTACTAACAACAGTTACATTTAATAAGTAGATATTAGATCAATCCGAGCGCGGACAATGAGAGGAACACCCTTCACCCCAACATAAATCTCGTCAATGAGAAAAATGTTTCCTCTCCCATACCACCGAAATGATTTCATTTTTAAATCGAAGTTAAATTGAAAAAAAAAAAAAAAAATATATATATATATATATAATATATGTAATTCGGAAATAAAAAATATCAACATATTACAATATAAAATATAACTTTGCTGAAATAATAAACTCTTACCAAAAGATTGTCAAAGTAAATAATTTTTTTTTTTAAATATAAAGGATTATTTTATTGGGATAATTCCTAAAAATCTACATATTTGGGTGAAATAGTATTACGTTCTTACCAAAAGATTGTCAAAGTAAATACTCATACAACAAAACTCTCTTAAAAATTTTTCAAAGAAAAAATTCTTAGGCAGAAAAACCTTACATGTGGGATAAATTGACCTGAAAAACCAAACTATTGTAAGCAAGTACCTACAATTTATTATACTTTTATTTTTTACAATTTACAACTTAATATTATATACTTTCATTAGGAAAAAATCTCTTTATAAACAATATTGTCCGTATACCAATCAGTCAGAATTTGCCCTTGTCTGGAACCGTCAATAATCTGTATAAATAACGATGACTGCGTTCGTACTCTGGAACAGGCAACGTACAACTGTCCATGAGAAAATACTGGTTCAGGAAGTAACAGTCCAACCCGTTCAAAAGTTTGTCCTTGAGATTTATTAATGGTCATTGCATAAGCTAATTTAACTGGAAACTGTTTCCTGCACATATTGAATTGTATTGTAACATCAGACAAAGTGTTTAATTAAATTCTAGGAATGAAATGTACTGTACCTTTTCTGTTCCCCGTAATGATTTCGGCTTGAATTAAGTTACAGCTGAAATTTTTAATAACCATTCTTGTTCCATTGCAAAGGCCATCACCAACAGATAAATTTCTAAGTAACATAATGATGGCACCAATTTTAAGATTTAATATGTGTGGTGGGAAGCCATTTGGGTTTATAGAATTTAAATATTCAACAGGAAAGTTAGCCTGCTCGTTATAATCTAAATTTCCTTCTTCATTAATGATGGTATCAACAGAATGAAAAGTCTTCATTTGTCCTTCTAATCGTTGAAGTACATCCTCATTGATTGCACAAACATGACTATTTTTGGGGCACAAAATGGTACGTTGACTCATCACTAAGGCATCAGCAGTGGTATGTGTCTTACCATATATACATTGAATAATATCTTGGCAAATATTTACATTGGGAATAAGCACAGAGGACTCTAATGTTCCTTCTACGGGAGGAAGTTTTCCATCTCCCAAGTCCAAAAGCCATTTAGAAAATATGTTTTCACTTTCTAAAGCTCTGACATTTGTTTTTAATTGAAAAGTTTTGAAATGGTACCAGTATGCTGCTTTTTATGCAAGCGGCAATTAATTGTCCTCGTGAAGCACGTCGACACACTGGAAGGATCTGACGAAAGTCTCCGCCCAAAACAATAACTTTGTTACCAAAGACAGAATCACTTCCCATGATATCACGTATAGTACGCTCAATTACTTCTAAAGCTACACCTGGAGCCATTGGTGCTTCATCCCATATTATAATATCTGCTTCTGTTATAATTTTCCGGTTCTTTGATGTGACCTTACATGTTATATTGTCCTGTAAACTGAGGGGTAAATTAAAAGCAGTATGACACGTTACCCCACCTGGAAGCAAGATAGCTGCAATGCCTGTCCAAGCGACTGATAAAACTTTTTTACCTTTTCCTCTTAGAGTGTGAATTAAAGTTTCGTAAAGGTATGTTTTCCCTGTTCCTCCTGGGCCATCAATGAAGAAACATTTATTGTCATCATTTTCATCTGAAAAAAACTTATTCAAAATAGAATTATATGCTTGAAGTTGTTCGTCATTGAGTTTGGCAGCCATCAATTCACCTAAAGTGTTTTCAGAAATTACATTAAAATCAGTCACTTGTCCAAAACTGCAACTTTCATCAGGTTCAGGTAAGCCCTGCATTCTGCAAGATGAATTCTCCTTCATAAGCATATCCTGTATGTTTAAAAGACAAAGATTAATAGCTGTTTCTTCAGCAACACCATGATGAAAAAAATCTTCAGACATACATTTGTTGAAATCATTCCACAGCTGCAACGGGTCCGAAGGGATACATTGTATTAAAATTAAAACAAATAGATGTCGAAGAGTTTTAGGTATCAAATACAATGAAGCCTCCGTCATGCACTGCGTCCATTCTCCGATGTCATCAATGAGCTTCAGTTCACGCGCCGCAGCACGAAAAGTAGCTAGTAAATTACCATCAACAGTTCGCAAAGATTCAAAGGATGTAGCTCCAGCCACCTTTATAAGAATCAGCCGTAAATGATACAGTTCTATATTTCTAGGAGAAATTGAAGGTATTCGTCCAATGATTTTGCCACTTCCCCGCTGTCGTCTCGTCCACTTTTTACCAGCTGAAAAGACATAATTATTTGGTACATCTTGATACAGAATAGAGCGTCCCTCAATATCTTGAAGATTCAATTGGAACCACGCTGTTAAAGAGGTGTTCCTTGTAGATGCTTCCCTGAGAGCCTGTTCCTCCCGCCCCTCTACAAAATACACAGATTGGCTGTCGGGTAAATGTAAAGCCAGAAGTAAAATTGAGTGAGATTGATCATGTATAGGATTTTCCATAATTTTCCAGACAGCTTCAGGGGCACTTACATATCGACAATTGATATATTGCTTAATTTCATCATATTGAATAACCGCACTCTCCAAATTTCCAGCTTCTTGTCTTATTTCGATTCTAGCACAATCAAAACCTTTAGATATATATTTATGAATATATTTAATACTGGCCACTGAGGAACAAATTTCAACATTAATATGAGCATCATATTTTTTGCTAAGGTATGCATTATATGGAACAACAAATCGATTGTCGATACGTATATCCCGAACAACGTGATTTTCAGAAAAATTATCACGTCTCCTGTACTCTGGGTAGCCTGCGGAATTATTATCAGTAGAATCTTTAAATGATTTGGGGAATTTTTTAGAGCACTTACCGTTTACCATGCAGACTGACCTTGGATTAAGTATGCCACATGGTCCATGAATGTTATTTTTTAAAATAGTATGGTACAAAGCCGAATTCTTCGGATGGGGTAGTTCTGCAGATACGGCATTATCAATATCAGAAGCTGTATACAACTTATCTTGGCTGCAAAGTGTAAACACGCCATGTAGATGAGGGAGTCCTCTTTTTTGCTGTTCAATTGTATAAACCCAACAAATTACCTTTCCAAAAACATGTTTCTCAGTCATATCATGAATAAATTCCTTGACTTTTAGATGGAAAACCTTGGCTACTATATCAGGCCTGTCCGCGGCCGATTGATAATGTTCCAATTCGGTTTGTATTTCTGGCCATTTGGGATTGCATGTAAACGTTATGAATAGATCAGGACGACCAAATTTACGTACCATTGCCATTGAATCTTGATAAAGTTTATTCATATGGCGTGGTCCACCAGTAAATGAAGATGGAAGAATGACTATATTACCTGCACGTACTCCTCTATCAGTGGCTAAATTTCTTACATGGTCTTGCAAACCTTGGTAGCATTCCACTCTGAGTTGTCGTTGGTTTTTCCTTATGTAATCTAGGCGACCAGATTCATAAATAATGTAAGCATGAATTAAATACTGTTGAAAAAGTTTACCCGCATAATGGATTGGATTAAATATGTTTCTTCGCACTGCTAATTTACTTGCATAAAACTGCATGGCAGTTACAGTATGACGTTGAGCAGTACAGAAATCAGCATGATGCTGAAAGCCTGGGGTCCAACCACATTCACCTGATGGAAATAGTAGTGGGAAAACCATAGGATCTAAATGCTTTGATAAAGTTGCCACCTTTTGAAGTCCTTCAACATTTTTAGGATAAACAGCGATATCTATACCCGATGGTAAATTCCCGTCTCTGTCTGCTACATATACCATGGCGATATCGTGAGAACTGGTTGGAGCATTGTACCTCCGTTGGTCATCAGCTGATGAACGTGTAAATAATAGACGTATATCTCTCACCTGCCCACCGTCAGCCGCAATGCGTAATTCTTCTTCCTCGACAGCTTCTTTTAGTTTCTTATACTGATGAGCATAAGGGCTTATTTGGCGTATTTCGCTATCAATTATTTGCATTATATTTTGATAGCAATCGGCATTAGATGGATGACTCATACGCACTCTAACAGCCTCATCAGGATCATATACATAAAGCTGAGCATAGGAAGGTATTTCTCCTTCAACATGTATACTTCTGGAAGTCAAATGATAAACCTCACCAGAAATTTTTAAACAATATGGACCATTACCTGGGATATTAGCTATTTGCGCTCCAAATGAGGCAAATCCATTAGCACTGTTATATTGACGAATAAAATTCCTAAAGTTTTTAGATTGACTACAATCTCCTGTCAATAATGCGTTAAGTGCTGGAGGATAAGCTAAAATTTGTGGTATTATTTTTCCATTATGACAGCAAGAATGTAACAGTTTACCTTTTTCAACTTCAAAATGAAGCGCCTTGCAATGCTCGATTGTACATTCTTTTGACATGACGCCGAAATAATTCTGTTCTGGAAGCACATAATTTGGATTATTGATTAAAGCACACTTCAAAAATACATTACATCTATTTGCTGTGGAAAACCGCCTTCTGGAATTATTGTGTTCAATTTGATTATCAGTCATATATTCTATTCGTCTTCTGGCACTTCGATCGCTCGGTAAACGTCCCTCTCTCATTCGAACATTCCGAAATTCGGCTAATTCTGGTAAAATATTGTCCACATTCCTTTTAGCCATAGTTATTAAATTGAAATAATAATCTGAAAACAAAATATTTATTTTTAGTGACTCACAGGAACTTTTTAAAACAAATTTCTAGGTTAGCACGTCAATAATTATGTAATTACCTAGATATTAAACATGATAGCACATGGGGTCGGTGTTGTAATATCAAAAAATAATTAATTACGTAAAGTATCGAGTGGAGCTGGTTATTTTTGCAGCCGGCTTTAAATGGTGGTAATGGTGGATTTATAATTATATTTATTATTTATAATTATAATATATCTCACATTAACATACATTGCTTGACACTAACTGGCTATAAAAGTTTTTTACAATGATTGGAAATCCATATACGCTGGCAACACTGGACAATCTGTCTTTCGCGTGAATATGGCGTGAATAATGATAAACGTCAAATTTTAATACGTAATTGTGGATAATTTTTACTGTAATGTAATGAATCCAATGGATTTTCAACTTTCTAAAACATATTTTCTTCGATATTATCCAAAAATTATATGAGCATCGTGTCATTTTCAAATCGTGCCTTAATTTTCAAGTTAGCGGAATTTAACTGAAACAGACAATTTAAATTTGACCAATCAGAGGGCCTACACCGTCCAGACGCTAGAGTATTAATAATATCAGATTATAATGAGTAGAGAATAATTATCATGTCATGCGAAATCAATAAATATACCTGCACAAAACTAGTTAGTTATGGCGAAATGTCAGATGGTTAGAATACGCAATTATTATTATACTGTAAAAATGTATTATATTTATCGTAACGTACAAATGAACACAATTAGGTAATAATTTGATATACTTACTTGGAAGCTTTAACTTGATTTGACCCAAACAAACGTTTGGCCTATACACCTCTCTCATCTAAACCGACCATCTCTCATGTAATAGAAAGAGATGCACCATACACACAGCGGTGACCCGTTCTACGAGCAACGACACATGTGACGTCAGAATTCTTTCGACCAATCGTGGAGCGTATTCAGTTTATTGCTATTTAATGGTTTTTCAAGAACGTTTAACTAATTCTAAGAATAATAATATAGAAATATATTTATATATTTAGAATCGATATTTTTTGATCTACATGAACATATTTTTTATCAGTCAAAATATTTTTCACTCAACTTCCTTATTGGAATACCTTTAGCCACGGATCTAAATTGATTCAGAAAAACATTAAACATTTAGCCATTAACAACAAAACGACGCGACGTTCCGGAGGTGCTCAAACGTAAAGTATTTTTATTTCTTGAATCATCGGTCCTTGAAAAGACTTCTGCGCTCCATTTTATTTCTCATATAAGTATTTCAGTATCTTATAGATTTCCTTCTTCTACTTAAATGGCGTGTCCGTGTAATATTTAATTTGAAGGTTTTAAAAACTAAATTAGTTTTATTACACCACTGTCTAGGAGAGAGACAACCGTAAATTTTAACGTAATACACTGTTCCTCTCAACATTTCAATGTACAGGCAAATCCTCAAAGAGCACACGTTTGAATGTATATGTATACCGTTCTAATTAGTAAAATAGTTTGAAGCACCCGCCCGCAGTCCCTTCTTACCTCGCAGTAGTCCTACCTTAAAGTACAGCACTAATTTTGGCAAGATTTTCTATAAAGTGGTTCTACTTAATGTATTGTTGTTTTTATTTCCCAGGGAGCATTAATGTGGAGACTGTTTCTTTAAAGACAGAATTAGGAATCCAAAAAGTAGATGAGTGAAGAATTCCTACGTTAATTATCTTAGAAATCATTGATGTTGAAAAGGAGAAAAACCCTTTTCATGTTCCAACTACAACTACTGATGTTCTCAAAAAAGACATCTATAAAATCACTTGCTTACTCACATCCGAGAAAAACTTTTTTCATGTTCCAGCTGCCAGTATTCCAGCTATAGCAAAGGACAAAATCAGGTATCCAAGTAGTAGATGAGTGAGGAATTCTTTATACGTTGATTGACTTAAATATCATTGATATTAAAAAGGAGAAAAACCCTTTCATGTTCCAACTGCTACTACTGATGTTCTCAAAAGAGACATATAAAAACACACTTGCTTACTCACTCCTAAAAAAAACCCTTTCATGTTCCAGCTGCCAGTATTCCAGCTATAGCAACAACAAATGAAGGTATTAAATCAGGAATCCGAGAAGTAGATGAGTGACGAATTCTTTATACGTTAATTGACTTAGACATCATTGATGTTAAAAAGGAGGAAAACCTTTTTCATGTCCCAACTGAAACTATTAATGTTCTCAAAAAGGACAACTAAAAAGAAACTTGCTGACTCACAGTGAATAATTTTTTTTACGTTCAATCTGCAACTGTTCATGTTTTCAAAAGGGAATTGTGTATGACTATCGTATGTTTAGTATATATTGCTTGTTTGATAAGAAATGTTTAGGTAATTAAGTGTAATAACATATATGTAAAATAGTAAGTTCGTGAATAGGATAACAAAATAAACTGAAATATTATAAATGTATCAAGTTGTAATTTTTATTTACAAATAAGAATGTTTACCGGATTTTTAAAAAAACAGTCTTAAATTTTGTGCGATTCCAAGGATACAATTTAAATAAAGTAACTGGATACAAAAAAAAAACTAAAAATTGCTGAAACGATCCAACCTTCAAAATAGCAAGCAGAGATAATCTCATTTGAATGTTTGTTGAACTAAAATAAATACTGGGTTAATGCTTTAAATCGTAATAGTTACATTTTTTTACAAATAAAAAAATATGGTTCATTGTTTGCCGTATTCAACATATCGATTACTTTGCCAATACGGTTACATTTTATAGGATTGAAGTTTTCAGCAAAGTAAAATTTTTTTTTTTTGCATTTTCACATAACTATTGTGAAAAAAATGTGTAGGTATATCTTTATGGGACGTGTGGGATTGCAGTAACCTCCCCACATCCTGGAAAAAATATTATTTTCAAGACCTTTTTTTTGATTTGCATGGTTTCAAGGAGACATTTAAAATAAAATTATTTCAAAATTAAATACGTCCATATGACGTGGATTTTCTTTGATATATTTTATGTATGAAAATATTTTTTTATAGTGAAATTGCTGAACTTTTGGATTGGTTGTAAACGAAAATATTTCTATTGATGGAGAAGATTTCCTCAAAAAATAAATTTTTGCATATAATGGGTTGGATGGTTTCTGTATAACATGGTCCATTTACATTCACTCGAATAGTCTCCATTATTTCCTATATTTATAAATACAGGATATCTTTAAAATTATAAGAATTATAAAAAGGCACTTAAATATTCCGTAAAAAAAAATTAAAAAGCTTTACGGATAATATTCAATCATACGAGAGGACGTTAAGTAGATTTTGCTGCAAAAAAGTTTCGTAAACATGTAGGCAAAAACGAAAAAATAGTCATGGTAACGGTTAGCCGTCATGTTATTATGCATCATCGCTTAACCGAGTTAATTTTTTTGCAATATCCCTTGAGTCGCCTGGCGAAAGCCTTCAAACAACTGTATAAAATATTATAGAGTTCACCTACACCGGAATGGTATTCCTATGAGCTTTTTACACGATACGTTTTTTCCGTCTTTCCATACTTTTTCGGTACGGAAAATAGGATTCGTTCTTTTTTTGATACCGATTTTCGTTCAGTTTGGGCGCAATGCTCCGAAGCCATTTTAGAATATATAAATATAATGTTAAAAAAATTATGCGTTGATGAGACTGTTTTTTTTTAATACTGGTTTGAAATGGTGTTTCTGTTCAGTATTGATATTTCGCGTACATTTTTGATTATTTTTTGACATTTTGTGATAGATAATTTTATAAATATGATCTATGTTTCTATAAGTTACGTTCTAAAATTTTATTTCTTCTTTGATGGCAACCACATCTCCAAATCTGTATAAAATCTTAGGCATGAACACAAAGATTGTGTAAAGCAAACATTTTCCATAGGGATCGGTATGGAAATAAATGTGTATATTGGCATGATTTAAGATTTACTGAAAGTGTCACATTTAATACTGTTGTTTTTTTTAAAGTCAAGTGATTTTTATATTCAAATTATTTTTGGATAGCCTCTATAAATATAGATCTGTCTCGTTTCGTCTCACTAAAGAAAAAATAAAGATATGGGTGCAGCCCGTTTAGCGCTGTGACTTTTTGTAAAATATTCAAAACCACCAGTAACAGGTCGTCGAGGCAGGGCCTGCCCTGTGCAGGCGCAATTGGAGCAGTCTACTCCGGGCGCCGACTTACCAGGCGCCAAGCACCTGATAATATCTAACACAGCGACTTTGAGGTTTTTACTACCGTTTATCCCAGGGCCGGCCCAGAATAAGGTGCACGAAATAAGGTTAATAATAATAATAATAATAATAATTGGATAATTTGTAGAGCGCCGTTTTTGTGAAAAATCACCTCAAGGTTCCATGATAACTCAACACAGTGACTATTCAACACACCTTTAAAAAGTGATATAAAGTCATTAAAAACGATGAAAAAAAATAAAATTTAAGCCTAACCTAACCTAACCTAGTTAACCCAGTTAATAAAGTTTTTGTTTCATCACTTTCCATGCTTAATATAACTTTTTAAAGATGTGATCAATTATCATTTTGATGATTTATACCGTCACCTTTTGCTATATATGTGTGCGTGGTGCTCCTTGGTGAAATAGGTTATGTTCCTTTGGAGACGGTGGAATTCACCAATGGATCAAGTGGAACATCGTATCCTAGATTCGCGATATATTTGTGCATGGTGCTCCTTGGTGAAATAGGTTATGTTCCTTTGGAAACTGAGGAATTCCCCAATCAATGAAGTGGTCTACCGCTTCTGAGATTCGTCACATATTTGTGCGTCGTGCTCCTTGGTGAAATAGGTAAAGTTCCTTTAGTGACGGTGGAATTCACCAATGAATGAAGTGGTCCACCACTTCCGAGATTGGTCACATATTTGTGCGTCGTGCGTCTTGATGAAATAGGTAAAGTTCCTTTAAAGAAGGTTGAATTTACCAACCGTTGATGAAGGTATTTTATTTAGCCATTGTCACCAACAGATCAAGTGATCCACCGCTACCCAGATTCGCCACATATTTGTCTGTCGTGCTCCTTGGTGAAATATGTGGCGTTCCTTTGGAGACGGTGGAATTCACCGATAGATCAAGTGGTACACCGCTTACTAGATTCGCGATATAATTGTGCGTGGTGCTCTTTGGTGAAATAGGTTATGTTCCTTTGGAAACTGAGGAATTCTCCAATCAATGAAGTGGTCCACTGCTTCCGAGATTCGTCACATATTTGTGCGTCGTGCTCCTTGGTGAAATTGGTAAAGTTCCTTTAGTGACGGTGGAATTCACCAATGGATCAAGTGGACCACCGCTTCCTAGATTCACCACATTTTTGTGCGTCGTTCTCTGTATTTTTAGACATCGGCGCTAGGCGTCTCGACGGACCAAGCCAGTCAGTAGACAGTTCGCTAGCGAAGCGGTAGGATTGCGCGTGCGCTTACACGTCACAAAACATCTCGCGCATTCGAAACTTTAAAACCCGACCTAGCTTTGATTTAAATTTTGAATAATGAGTTCTCATCAGTGTTAAAAACTTTGTATTATTAAAAAAGATGAACTATTTGTCTTACATTTTAAAATGACCGCTGTGTAAACAGAAAACTTGCATTTAAAGTAAGAATGTGTTTTGCCAAATATATTGCATTGTTTTATAAGTGTTTTGTTTACCTTTCGTATCTCCAGCTGGGTAGATAAATAATCGGATTTCGGAAAAGAGAATTTGTTTTTACTCAATCTTTTGAGATGGTGTATGAAGTATAATATATTGTTTACTAAGGACGGGTTGTTTCGGAGAATTTGAACAATTCATCAAATTTCAACGTTCATTTTCGGGTTCTGTGAAAGTCCTATTCAAGTTCTGTTATTATATCATTGTAGGCTAGTTGCTTGACAAAACTGAAATGAAAACAGAACTTGAAAAAATCTTTCACAGAACTTGAAAATGAACGTTGAAATTTGATGAATTGTTCAAATTCTCCGAAACAACCCGTCCTAAATCTTACCGCACATAATTAACGGTAGTGTCTTTTCCAACTGAATGGATGGTGATAACCATTTGAAAAAAAATAATCGCATTGATGTCGTTGAGATTTCTTTTTTAAATATTGTTTATTAAAAGATGTAAAAATACGTCTCTTAACATACAAAAATATATACGAAAATATCCCTGAGAAATATGTCGACGAAGGTGTACAGTAAGTTTTTCCAATACCCTTCACTCTATTTACATGTTATTATTTAAAATTATACGATACTTTGATAAAAGACGCAAATATAAATACTTTTTTCCCTACAAAACTTTAAGTTTGATTTACTCTGGAAATCGAGAAAATCTCTCCATGTGAGTAGGTACACTTCAAAATAATTAAATTCATTTTTAAAGTAATGTGATTTTTTTTTAAATTACGTTATAATCTAGTATATAATATATATTGGAACACGTATTCATGCAGAGGTTCTTTTCCTAATATATAAGGATGAAATATTACAAAATTAGATTTTTTATGAACATGTACTCCGACATACTGATATCATATTAGTGTTTTACCGACAGTTTGTTAAGAAACCTGTCAATTCATTTGCTGAAGGCCTACAGTCCCGTTTTTAACAGAATTACGAATAAATTGACCAGATTTTTAATAAATTAGCAATATTTTATATCTGTAAGTTTTCTTTGTGCATTCTTCAAACAAATCAATGTTAATATAAAAATAATGACTAAGTAGCCTGTAGAACTACTTCCCAGTCTCTGCAGTCAGGATTCAAAAAATATTTAGCTAGTTTAGTTTTTCTTTTATTTATTTATTTCCGGTACTTTATAAAAATAATATTACAAAACAACTAAAAACAGGGTAAACATACTAATTTGATTAAATATAACTAAAATTAAATTAATTAAAATTAGATAAAAAAACTTTATAACTGGCGCTAAAACCACAAATATGTTATTTTTGTGATAAAGTTTAGTATCAGATACAGACTTAACGTTTCATCGTCAGGGCCGGACTTCCGCCTAGGTCCGAGTGGTCCCGGCCTAGAGTTCCAACCTTGGAGTTGGGGCCCCGGCTATGAGCCGATTTTTAATTTATTTTTTACATTAACTTCACATAGGTGGCTCCTTTTAAGGCAGAATATGGAATCTTTGGGAACGCTATGAAAATGGAACACGTTGAGGACACAGGACTCGATAAATAATACATCATATTTTCCATAAGGTCCCAACGCAGGAAGGGGCTCCGGCTAGGTGCTAAAATGATACACTTTGAAGACACAGAATTAAAAATATTTCACATTATTATGTGAAAATGTTTTATTACAAGTGAAAAATGTTACTTGTGCATTGTTGTAGTGGTTTGAACTCGGTACGCTTGGGTGAGAATCCGACGCATGTTTACATTCGGTTACTTTTCGATTTAGCTATTATGATTTTAAGGATTCATTTTACTGAAAAAGTTCAAAATTAGTTCCGCTTATGAAAATTCTAAAGGATTTTCGTCAAAGTATTGTAGGGATTCTGACTATCCGAAAACAGATCCAAAGTATTTGTTGGTTTGTCTTTGTAAATGCAATTGTTCATATTCCACTCACATATTCACTCACACCACATACCTAATATCTTCCCCGATTGGGGATACTATTGAAAATAATTCGCGGTCTTCGGAGTCTTTGTTAGCGATGTAACTAATTTTGCACTGCCTTCGCTCTCTTCATTTACGCCAGTTGGGATGCCATAGTTCCACAGGATCCGATTTTATTGATACATTTTTATATAATTTAATTGTGTAACACACAATTCAAAATTATATTAGCGGTATTTAGAATCTTTTAAATTTATTTTATGATCTTATATCTCAGTATTACGATTTAGTGATATAAGTGTCTTGCACAAACCCCTTCAACAAAATTATCCTAAAAATGAGCATTGGTGTTTTTCTGTAGGTTTACGAGTTTCAATATGGATTTTAAGATGGCTCTGTGCGCCGGGTAAAGCTCGTATGTAAACATTTCTAGTTTATTCTGACTACTTCATTGTTCCTTCATTTTAAACTCTATAAAAAGTTAAGCTTCCTCTCCTTACTCGAGAATTGGCAACGCTTTTGGAGGCTGTAGAAAACAACATGTAAACTAATAAATGTTTTCAAAAAATGTGTAAAATATAGAACTCCTAAACACACTGACCCCCAGATTCCTACCCAACCCTCATACCTTTTTCCTTCCCAGAATTTCCTCCCCTTTTTTTCTTAATACATTCATTATAATATGAGTGAATCTTATAATGATGTAACCCAGTAGTTATTATTTATTTAAGGTACAAAAATATATTAAATCATGTTTGCATACGGTACAAACGGTGACCGGATAACATCACATCTTTAAAAATTCATAAAAAGTGATGAAACAAAAACTTTATTAACTGGGTTAAGTAGGTTAGGTTAGGTTAAATTTTTTTTTCATCGTTTCTAATAACTTTATATCACTTGTTGAGTCATCATGGAACCAGTACAAACATATGATTTAAATTAACTGAAATTTAAAATGAAGCTACCGAAATAAAACAAGTTCGGCAATATGTAACTTTTAAGAAATGGTTCTCTTCTCGAACGCATGCAAAAATAAGTGTCTTATGTTGTGTACTTTGTAAAAAAAAATGAAAAAGACCTAATTAAATGATCAAATTTTCCATTTTTTATGTGGAAGAGATATAAAAAAAAGTGCTTGTCGTAATGAATGATTTAAAAGTCGGTGTTTACGGACACTGAGGGCCCTACACGTACACCGGGACAGTAGCACACACGCCGGGACCTGGGCAGTACACAGCACACACCGCGCAGGCTGTGCGGGGCGTGACGGTCACGCTCTCTGCGGAAATTGTATGGAGAACAGGGATTTCCCTCCGAACTTGTCCCATTGTTGTGAAACATTTTTGCAACACCCGACACCCTCCGTGATGCCGAATTATGTGATGAATATATACATTTCATGCCCCTGGCTTCGTTATGACGGTCGAAAACTTTTTTTTGCAGTTTTTTTTAAGACTGTGTAATGCGAAAGCAAAGCTTGCAGTCGGCTTTCTATTATGCTGCGCTCCACTCTATTTTTTGCTGAATTTTTGATTGTGAAATTATCTGGCAGTGGTAGTAGCTTTGCGCAAAAAAATACGGAAAAGTTATTGTACTCAAACTAAAAAAATATTAATAGTGCTTATTTTTCTGCACGCTCGAAAATACTTCTATAATGGGCGGATTATTATTCAGGGTGTAGGTACCTACCAACATCCAAATACTTGTTGTTTTTACTTATGCTTCGCAACATGCTGAAAATGTGAGATATTTTTGTTATTTAGAGATAGTACCTATAGCAGTCCCAGAGAAAGGTAGTAAATAACATGAAAGTTATAGTCTCTTCTGTCTTTTTCGTTTTAGTACGACTCGTGTGAGAAGGCAGAGGACGATTGTCGATGACCACTCTTTGGGACTACTTTACCCACCCATAAACTCAAAGCGTTCAAATTTTCTAAGCGTCCGGGGTTAATTGCATTACGTGTTGTACTATATTCGAATTTCATAACTCGCCACTTATACATGACTTGATATTATAATGTGGCGCAAAAGTAATGTCATATTGTAAATGTGGCATAATTTTTGCAGATGATGTCAAATGTCATTATGCTTTGACATTTATGCTGAACATAGATAGAGAATTAATTGACAACAAGTAATGGAGCAATACATTTCCGAAGAACGCGGAATTATTGTTACTGCTTATTTGACCAATTTCCAAGTTGTTTTAACTTAGGTGTGGCAAAAGTAATGTCAAAATGAAAATTGGCTGCCATTTGGTTAGAAAAGGTTTTTACGAGATACAAACGCTTAATTGTTGTGCAGGACGACAGTGAAATAGAAGAAAAATCACGCTGCGTTTAAACAATAGACTGTAAATAGGTCAAATAAACAGTAACAATAGTTCCGTGTTCTTCAGGTGTATATAGCTCCATTGCTTGTTGTCAACTAATATTCTATTTGTCTACAACATAAACGTCAACGACATTAGCAAAAATTATGGCATTACTTTTGCCCTAGCTTTTGTAATTAATAACAACTTATTTATCTACATTGCATTAAGTGCTCCATACAAGCTAACTTTCAAAGGGTTGAAAAGTACTATTTTATCTTCATCGCTCTTCCAAAACAAATCAGACGTATACTCCACCTTGTTTCGAACTCTTGATTTAAAAACCATAATTAAGTATGTGTATCTTTACACAATCTTTGTTAAGTTAAGATTCCATAAGACTGTCACTAACTATCGCATAAATAATAATATATCAAATCAATTATAGCGCATTTTTGACATTTAAACGGACCTCATTAAAAGCCGCATAGCTTTCATGCGATTTTAATACATAGATGGTAAACTTTAAATAGTGTTGTTTTGTGAAAAAAAATCACCCCAAGGGCGCTTATACGCTTGATGTCTTGTCAAACATCACCTCGAGGGCGATTACATGCTTGACGGCTTATCAAAAATCACCTCAAGGGCGCTTCATGCTTGATGGTTCATCAAAACTCACCTCGAGGGCGCTTCATGCTTGATGGTTCATCAAAACTCACCTCAAGGGCGCTTCATGCTTGATGGTTCATCAAAACTCACCTCAAGGGCGCTTCATGCTTGATGGTTCATCAAAACTCACCTCAAGGGCGCTTCATGCTTGATGGTTCATCAAAACTCACCTCAAGGGCGCTTCATGCTTGATGGTTCATCAAAACTCACCTCAAGGGCGCTTCATGCTTGATGGTTCATCAAAACTCACCTCAAGGGCGCTTCATGCTTGATGGTTCATCAAAACTCACCTCAAGGGCGCTTCATGCTTGATGGTTCATCAAAACTCACCTCAAGGGCGCTTCATGCTTGATGGTTCATCAAAACTCACCTCAAGGGCGCTTCATGCTTGATGGTTCATCAAAACTCACCTCAAGGGCGCTTCATGCTTTATGGTTCATCAAAACTCTAAACTCACCTCAAGGTCGCTTACGTGCTTGATAACTAATCAAAAATTAATCAATTGCTGAAACGAGTCTAAAGTTTCAGCTACATTCCTGAGTTACGGACTAAATAAATCTAATGTATAAATAAGAATACAAAATGACGGTGAGCGCCGACTTGATGATCAATCAAATGAGAAAGAGTTTCAAAAGTAGCAAAAATAGGAAATAACGTAAAATACATTTAGGTAATGTTTTTAAATACATCTATTTGAATTTCACTATTGTTTTCGGTAATGAACCAATGCAAATCTTGGAGGCGGAAATTAACTCACTTACCGACAACCGATTTAGTTGAAACTCGGTAGATAGAGTCGTAATCGAGGACAATTCATTCTGTCAATCATTCGTTGCAATTGTTTTTTTTTTAAATCACCTACACACACATGGCATACGCGCATTTATCTGAAATCGGTTGACATTACCGCAGTTAATATTCGAAATAAATGTCGGTCCTATACGATCGGCATTTGGCGAGGTTGTTAGCGCGATTGAATCCAGTCCCTGGGGACGAAGGTTCAATCCATAGTCACACCAATATAAATATAAAACACACTTTAAAACGAAAACGAAAAAACTTTTTTTTACTAGTTGATTTTTTTTAACTTTAATATTGTTTAATGGTTATTTAGTATTCCTTTAATTTTGAAATTTTCATTTTTCTTTCGAAATTTTAGTCAACTCAGATTTTTTAGGAAGTGTATTATTAGCTGTGTAACCCTTACCATTACGTTAGTTACCCTTTTCATTACGTTCAAAATATATTGCTCTCCATTAGGAAATCTAAAGTGCTTCACTGTGAAGAGATGATACAAACCCGGTGAACGGTATTTAGTTTGAACGAGTGATGATTCTGAGCATCAAAGAGTGCCAGACCGTTTAGTGTCCAGTGCCAGTGTCCAGGGGGCCAGTTCCCCAGCTAGCGACAGCTATTCCGCCAGCAGTGCAGGCGAGGTGGACTCGGCAGGCAGCAGCATGACTTCGCGGGGGATCCGGCGGAAGAAGTCCTCCCTCTCGGAGGTGAAGGTGGCCGTCATTGGCGCGCCGGCCGTCGGGAAAAGCGGTAAATACAATCATTTTTATTTAATACTAGAGCACATTCTTAAAATTTATTAAAAAATATATTTGATTCAGGTTTAACGCCATTCAAAAACAAACATTCGTTTTAAATTAACACGCATCTAAGCTTACTATAAGGAATCCGACAAAGAAAAACCGTTTAAAATAAAGAATTATTAATAAATTTTGGTACCTAATTTATCGCTTATTTGAATCGTTCCCACCATCAGTCCCAATTTTGAAAATCAACGCAAATCAAAGTTCCGGAGTTCACTGAGCTGGAGTTACACACAGACACATGGATACACCACCGATATTATTATTTTTAATTATTAGTATTGCCAGTGAGGGCTTATTTTATTCTGTATATTTCCACATCTTTCGATTATGCTAAAGGGGTATGGAATTAAACAAAGCTACCAGCCTTATGCCTAAGGCTGGAGTTTTACAACCTCCATCACAATATTTGATGGTCATCAAATCATGTTGTTATGTTTTCCAACTAATCACATTTCTACCAGAATCAATGTCGAAAACTGTTCAAGTGTCAAAACCTCAAAATGGCGATGAACATTGATTTGATTGTCATCAAATTCAAGGGAGATTGAAACAACCCAACCCAAAACAATATTTTTTAATACGTCTCATTATCTTTATTACTGTATAGTTTAGGATTTTTGTATACGGAAATGGTGACCTCAATTATTTTCATTTTAATTAAATCTAAATTATTTCTTTTCATTTTCCTGTCGTCTTTATTTTGGAATTTTTGGGATTTGAAAATTTTTTCAACCATTTTTGGGAAGCTCAAAACGGCTTATTATAAAACGCGAACCGAGCCTCGAATTATGATAATGGAACGAAGCGACCACAAGCGGCTCGCGTTTCGGCTCGCAAATGTATATGCAGCATTAGGTTCTCACAAATTTGCACTTTATACTTTGTTGGAGTTCAGAAAATAAAATTTCTGTAGAAATGTTTATTGTTGATTTTTATAAATCATAAAAAATACTGATTTCGGTTTAAGGACTCTTTATTTGTGTTACTCTAGATTCTCTTTCAATTTGAGGTTCATTTTAAAAATTGCAACTGGTTGTTTGAAGAAATCAGAATAAAGATAAATTATCTATAACATAATATTCAAACCGAAAATAATTTCATTTGTCTTTTTCAAGATTGTAACTGATGTGGAAAGGATTCAGACAAGCGATAGTACCTACGTGCAATATAATATTTTTTTTACTACAAAATTATTTTAATTTTGTGTTTGAATTTCTTGTGGTTAATCTTCACAAGTTTGCAATTATTATAAATTCTGAAATCATAATATCTCTAGATTTTTATTGGTCTGCGCACCAGCGCATATACTAATATGCTATAAAACACACTATAATTTTTCTTTTGAATATTCGATTTGATCAATGTACAATTGTTTTCCCTTTCTCGCTAATAGCCATTATTAGTAGGTGTAAGCAAGATACAAGGCTGTTTCTCAGGTACGCTTCGCAAAGTCATCGCTGTACAAAGCTGGACATTGCGGTGTAAACACGGACAAAGGTTTCCTAAAACACTTTTGGTAAAATACAAATATGTAATATTAATTAATATTATAATATAACATGTGTTCATAAAATACTTCGCATTTCGTCATTATATATTATCAAGGAAAATGCAGGTACATGAATGAATACGTTTTCCCATATATATGTTAAGAGTTTACTAAAAGTTTTTCAGGAAACGGCCTGCAATCCCGTTTTTAGTTGGAATACGAACAGTTTGAAGAGATTCTAAGGATGGGTTGTTTCGTAGAATTTGAACCATTCATCCAATTTCAACGTTCATTTTCGGGTTCTGTGAAAATCCTAATCAAGTTTTGTTATTATATGATTATAGGCTAGTTGCTTTAAAAAACTAAAGTAATAACAGAACTTAAAAAAATCTTTCACAGAACTTTGAAAATTGAAGAATTGTTCAAATTCTACGAAACAACCCATCCTTAGAATCTCCGAAATAACTTGTCCTTAATAAATTAGGAATATTCATTTTTCTCCGTGCACCATATGCAGCAATACAAAAAATTCAGTATGTTTTGTGTATCTCATATTACGCGCTATTAATTTGCCAATAGTGTGCCATTAAGTTCAGGTCCATTTCTAAATGATCTTTAAATTTTAGAGGTGAGAGCTTAAAGACTCCCAGTGTTTGCACAAAGGCAAACATGCTAATCCTAATGGACATGCATCGCCCGTGCACCGCGAGGCATTATACTACACTTTACGAGCTTCATTCCGGATTTATTAGATACAATTCGGATACAAGTTAATTAACGGATCGAGAAGCAAAACGGAATAACGATTCTAGTTATTACCTGCTTGGCGCCTGTAAACATTACGAGAGCTCGTAAAACAGAATATAAGTAAGTTAAGCATATTAATACGCTTGGAATCTATTGTGCAAACAACCAACTATGGAATCTGGAGAAATGTAACACAATATCATTCACCAAAAGCATTAACCGCCTCATATTCCCGAATAAAATTATTTGTGTAGAACTGAAAACATAAAATGAAGTAGAGAAATAATAGAATCCAAACTATATTTGTGTGCCTGTATATATGTGACTGGGCAATTTTTAAATAATGCAAACTAAATATAAATAATAAGTAATTAAATATCAACACATACCTGCTATGTGTTGATATTTAATTTGTTTTTAATTTTAATTTTGTTTACATTTATCATATTCACAATATTTTGTGATGTATTATTTTTTATGTAGTTTGATTATATATTTTTAATCTGTTTCAATTATTGTTTGTAAGAAACAAGTTGACAAATCTTATAAATTTTAAATATTATTTTCTGTCTCAATTAGTTATAATAACTTTTTTTCTCATGTAGTTTTTTCCATAATTTTGTAAAAAAATGTTATTGGCGGGAACTTCACTGATTAAAGCATCCCAGTAAACAATCAATACGACAAAATAATTTTGTATGTTTTTCACGTAAAATAAAAAAAGTTTATTAGCGTATTTCATGTTTTGGCAGTCCGCCACATGATTATCTACTGTTATTATAGTCGCAATAAATAAATAAATACGACTTTCATTGTGTAAAAACGAAGTTTCAACTTTAATGTCAGTTTTTCGCAGCACACGTTATCAACACGAGACAGGAAAATATCCTTCTAATTATTATCGTGCAGTGGAAATACATACAACTGAAAAAATTATCCCTTAATGTGACGTGTATGATGATCCATACCGGCTTGAATGAAGACTTCAATGAAATTGATCGGTTCCAATTATCTGTTCAAGAAATATTTTGAGATTTTAAAAGGTGAAGGGATAATTAAACTGAAAGACCAAACATACACTTCTACAACACACTTCCATAGCTTTATCTATTCAGTGGTAAGTACATACCATGAAATATGCTTTGAGGCACATAAAATTAGAAATTGAGTGTTGGTGGTAATTTCAAAGTATGTACAACTTTTCGGGGACACACTATCAGTAATAATAATTATGTTTTTAAAGTAGTTGTTTATGTCAACAAATGTTTAATAGTTAAAGCAATTAGGGCCAAAAATATATACAACTATTCGGGGACACACTGTCAGTAATGATAATTAAGTGTTTGAAGTAGTTGTTTATGTCAACATATGTTTAATAGTTAAAGCAATTAGGGCCAAAAATATATACAACTATTCGGAGACACACTGTCAGTAATAATAATTATGTTTTTGAAGTAGTTGTTTATGTCAACAAATGCTTAATAGTCAAAGCAATTAGGGGCAAAAAAGTCAAAAATAACAATGTCCACAAATCACAATAATTATTTTTTAAATTTAAATCTTTTTTTTTTAAAATTATAATTTTAAAATATATTCCTTCGAATCGAATATTACTTCCTTTTGAATTTGAAGGAATTGTTTTAAGCTGTTATTTTATTTCTAATAGCGAATTCCCTCTAATATTAATAATACCTACCTCCAACTTTTGACGTTTCCCATATATTCTGATGACAACATGCTACACTAGCGCCACCTAGCGGGATGAGTTGTGCGCCTTGCTTTGCTCTCATGCATTTTAATGGATTATTTGTGAAATTTCATTTAATATATATTTGATATTTTCGGTAAGCCAAAACACATGAAAATTTCTGTTTTTCCTCCTTCACATAATCTGGGCCTCTTCAAGACATTAATGAAACCTTACGAATTAATACACAGTATTCTATTTATTGGTAGATAATAGGTAATGTCAAACGGTACCTACTTGGGAAAGGTCGATTTACGTGTTAGCATGTTATTATATATATATAATATACGGTTACCGGATAAATCATCACAATGATAATTGATCACATCTTTAAAAAGTTAAATAAAGTCATGGAAAGTGATGAAAAAAAAACTTTATTAACTGGGTTAAGTACGTTAGGTTAGGTAAGGTTAAAAAAAATTTTTTTTCATCGTTCCTAATGACTTTATATCACTTTTTAAAAGTGTGTTGAATTGTCACTGTGTTGAGTAATCATGGAACCATAATATACATATATTACAAAATTACATAATGTCATAATACCGTATTGAACAACTGAGCGTGGGTGATGGTTTTGAATAAATACGGGAGTTCCTAAGTAAGCAAGAAATGTATGCGTCATGTCAAGACAAGTTCTTTACATAATAACGTACGAGCCCGTGTCTCTGCCTCACGCTACGGAGAAACGACGAGAATGTAAATAAGTAACTCGAATAACGTTGAATGTTACTCCAGATTGATAAACCGCATAATTTATTACAGTGCTTATTACCCACTGTTTATTTTCCCACGCGTAATTAAATCGCGGATAATTAAAAGTTCAAGAGTCAATAAATCAACTGGGACATTAATGTTCGCTTTTCACGTGTTTTCACAAAAAAACTAGTGTTTACACAGTTAACGTTGAAATAGTAATAAGCTTCTCCGATGTAAAATGGCAATGACGATTATTTTTATATTAGTGCAGTCGCGGGCCAAAGTAGCGCAATTACTTCTTATTAAAGGTGAGAGTTACAGTAAAGTCTGCCCAGTCTCAGGCCAGGGAAATGAAGAATTCATCTGCACCAAAGAAAACAACCTGTCCAATAAATCCAGAGAATTGACGCGAGATTTAGAGAATACAGCCGCAAAAAAACAACAATGTTTTTTCTTATGGCAGTCTAAAAATTCATTTTATTTGTTTCTTGCATCTCGAGAGGAGTGTTTGTCGATGTTACTTGCATATATAGGCGGCTACTTGACCAAGCTCGTACCGGAGTGTTGAAGCGCGTTTGCAGAAATATATAACAGGATTGGATAAATCCATAGGGAATGTCGGATGGTTTAACAAGCGAGCAGATTTTTGTTCTTTTCTGGTTTATTGCAAATCATACTACAACAAGAGTGTGGATTTGTTGTATGATTGTATCATTTTTTTCCGACTTTATGTCCGTGTTAAATCTGTGGCGTCGAATTATCCAGATTAAATAATTAATAATAAACTGCTACTTGCTACTTAGGTACGTACTTGATACTTGCATCGTTAAATCGTAAACAAAGTAATTTACGTACTACGGTACCTACCTGTCTACCAGGTGACAAAACGTCACGGGCCGTCTTACACATTACGAGAACTCGCCAGAAGGAACGAGTCTGCCGCCTATGCATAATTGCCACGCTATCGAAGGTTCCTGAAACATCCAGTCTGTGCGAGTGCCTAGAATTTAGTTGCCATCCAACTACCCACTGCTACCGTCGGCCGTCTAGTATAAATAAGCCCGACGCAGCGAGTCAGTCAGTCAGTCATAATTTTGCCGCCAGTCTACAAGGCTCAACGAGTGATCACCCGCGCTAATCTTACTAGCGCGAGGGACAACGTACCCGGCTTCGCCCCTATCATCATGGACTCTATCGGGACATCATCATAGCGCCTCGGCCACGTCCGCGGCCAGCGCTACTCGGATTACAAGCGCCCTGGTTCCAGCGTCTCTGACCAGCGCTTCTTCCACGCTACCATGACCACCACGAGGACACGCAGCATCCTCACTGGTCACGCCGTTCCCGTTCAACTGCCCACAAGGTCCGTCGCACCTTCGGCCGTCTCGTCAGCACTGGAGTGCCTGAAGACCTACGTTCTTCGCTAGTGCCTGACCTACATCGAGTCCCGGTCACCAGCGCCCGGCGTCGACTCACTGACCCGCGCTTGACCAGCACATCATCAGCCAGCATCCGGAATATTCTACATCTGTCCAGCGTCAACTCTTGTTACGGCTACACTGACTCACCAATAAACACATGTGACCTTCACAACCTTCTTTCATTTCGTGCCTCACCATTGATCCCCAAAAATCTTCCCCACATGAATAACTAAACCCTTCCACACACTTTTCCACAAATGATCATCTAGTCAATCCACATTGTGCAAGTGCAATGATTTTATTATTATTATCAGGATTATTTTTATTATTGCTTTATGTGTTTTAACAAGCTACTTCATGTGTTTTTGTGATGCCAATCCCCCATCCAAAATTTCGATATTCTATACGTGATTAGCAAAGAGCGCAATAGACTTTATACAAATAGTTTTATCTTAGTATATTGCGAATGTTTATAAAGTAGTACATGAGGTTTGTGAGTTTTTTCGTCATGCTATGTAAGTGTCCCATTGAAGATTTTTATCAATTTCAATGCTTAGATATCTTATGCTTTTGGAGTGTCTTATTAGCAGTGGCATGATTGCGTTTTTCCATTGACACTTAAGTAATTTAATAGAATTATCATCAGTTGGCTGTCCCCTGGCCGTGTTACATGTATTATCGTGTTGCTTATAATTTCAGGATTTAACCCTCATTGTGATCAAAATTACGACCTTAAAATGATCACTTTTAATTTTGCACATTATCTTAAATAAAACCTCCCCGCGAGGGGTAGTCAGTGAAGCGGTTTGGGAATAATTTTTACCCCCTAGTTAGTCCCCTCCCACGGGCACCCGCGGCGTTATGAAGTTAAAACAGTTAAGCCACTTCACTTAAAATAATTACTTTGCCAACAAAGGGATGTAAAAGCTACTGTGAGATGTGTCGTGAGAACCTCTCAAGTGACAATCTGGGAATATGTTATACGGAATCGCCGCTTAGGTTCTCTAGTTTAACCTTCCGTCAACAGTTTAAAAACAAAGACATGGCGAGCGTCGCACGGCCCATATTCATGATCACAAGGCTGGAACACGGAGCAAACGAGGTCATACAGGACTTTTAACTGTTTTGTAAAATCTGTGTCTCTAGATGACAATATAACTCTACGACAAACGAATGACGTTAAAATAACATTGCATTGTAATTAAACTTATCCACATAGTTGCACTAATTTTAGTAATATGTGAAACAAAAATACTCGAAATCGTTTAGGAACATAATACAAATCGATTTAACACGATAAAAAATCTATCTTTTAATGTAGGTACCAACATGTTTTGTTGTTTTAATTTTTTTTAGAAAGAGCTTGTGTGCTTGCCAATCAAGTTTTTTTGTCTAAAACCATCTAACGAGAATAAATTATAGCCACAAATATTTAGGACAATTATCTATTAATGTGTCTCCATATTTTTGGAAGCAAATTCAAATCACACTACGGTATACCCAAGCACATATAATGTGTTGTATTATATATAGATATACATCTTATTATTGGTATAAGGGGAAGTCTCTCGGTCTCGACTAGTAAGCCGGAGGTTGCGAGTTTAAATCCTGGCGTGCAAAACACAATTTTATTTGATTAATTTATGTCATTTCACAATAGTCTTAAGCCAGGGCGATACTGAGAGTATCTTTCACTCGACAAGTTCCAGAGTAGAAGATACTCTCAGTATAGCTCTGGTGTACACTATCCAGATTTAAAAAGTTCTTTGGCCGTGTTTAGTGAACAAATCTGAAGGTACTTCCCCACCTTATTTTTCCCCATCTCCTTTTCCCCTCCTCTACCTTCAGTTTCACAAAATATCCCAATTCAGGGTGCCATAGTCTCACTGACTCAAGACGGCTGGGAGCGGTTGGGACTCTTGTACGGTTTCATATATATATATTTTTTTCTAGAGTGCCTCATAGTACAAAACACAAAACACAGTTACTTATCATAATTTATAACCAAACTAAAAATGGTGGCTCCCATATCAGGCATAGGAGTTATTATTTTCTGGTAAGGTATATACGAAAAATAATTACCATAAATCCAATATTATGTAAAATATATATGTACAATGTAATTTGTATTACAATTTATTTTTTGACATGATTTAATGCACATAAACAAGAGTCGTGTAGTAATTAGTTGTAATTAGGAATGCAGTCTAAGCAAAAGTGGTACCAATAAAATATCTAAAACTGTTCCTGATGAAAGTGTAGTCGCACATCGCATTCAAATCAATTCTGTAATCAATATGTTTTGGAAACCTTATAAGAAGACACAAGCGAGGCGGGTTAAAATTTAGTTACAATTGGGAACTGACTTACCCTTGGTCCTTTGAAACACGTCTTTTGAGAGCACATATGTAATCTTTCGAGGTTCTTTTGGCAGACTCAAAATTAATACACTCCGAGGGTCACTCAAAACGTGAACACTGCACGGCTTGTCTCAGAAGAGCACATACAAACATTATTGGTTTTCTTAGCAGATTCGATATTAGTACACCCCGAGTGTCACTCAAAACGTGGACACTGCACGACTTGTCTCAGAAGAGCACATACAAACCTTATTGGTTTTCTTAGCAGATTCGATATTAATACACTCCGAGTGTCACTCAAAACGTGGACACTGCGCGGTTTGTCTCAGTAGAGCACATACAAACCTTATTGGTTTTCTTAGCAGATTCGATATCAGTACACCCCGAGTGTCACTCAAAACGTGGACACTGCACGGCTTGACTTAATAGATAAATTGCCACTGAGGTAGGTAGGTACTCCACAGTTTTAAGATTGTTGTTATCAGATTAGGATAGGTAATTGGGTAAGGGAATGAGGTGAGGGAATGCAGGAACATATGTTAGTGGGTATGCATAGATGCGTCAACAGCGAGTTTTTCAAGCAAATTAAAAATATTAGTTTGAGCAGTAATAGAGCAAAAAAATTAAAATATTGATCTCTAATACAATATGGTAAATTTGAATAAAAAAAAACCATACCCAAAGCAAAATAATAAAATGTAAATTGAAGGGAACATTGGAGAATACCTTGTTTATAAATTGCTGGAGATATCATGAGACGGATGCGCTACAGTTAAGGTTTAATGGAATAGAAACCACTTTAAAAGAGATTTATAGAGGACAGGTGCGGAAAAAATTGTCGGAAAACGTTTTTATTAAGTCCGGGTCGGATTTTAAAATTTTATCATCATAAATCTCTCACCAGTAACACGGTTTGATTGAAAATTCACTTCGCGGCTGCGCGAGCGGCGAGCCCGGCTTGCTACTACTCGATCTGTCAGCGCTCCCAAAATTATCAGCCATTGAAAGGTCATGAATGTTTGCCAATGAGAACATACATATAAAAAATATGTTTTATCTAATATGTTGATATGCTTGAATCTATACATTATGATGAAAGTATTACTTGTAGGAATATCTAGATCTCCAACCGTCCGCGTCGGTAGCCAGAAGAATTATTGTAGCACCCCCAATACCACACAACATGCTATCAAATTATTATAAGCAATAATTAGTCGCGTGAAATATCCATACAAATTAAAAAAATCTCCCGAGTAAAAATTAATGTCGCCAACGGGAATTGAACTCGCTCCTCCTGATGTCCGGTCAGGTGCTCTGGACCACTGAGCTACGTCGGCTTATTCCAAGCCCGCCAAACAATGCAATATCTATTAGTACTTTAATCAACAATTAATTCTTATTATATTTTTTCACCTGTAAACAGCCAACTTTATCCGGGTTCTATTCCCGTCGGCAGAATATATTTTTACTCGGGAGATATTTTCAATTTATGCATGGATATTTCACGCGTCTAATTATTGCTTATAATAATTTGTTATCCTTTGTGCTATGCATACAAAATCTTGTCTTATAAACATTAGTTTTTCATTAAAAGATAACATAACATGCTAATAATATTAGTGATTTCACCAAATTAAGACTATTCATAAATTAATTTTATTGGATAATAGATACAGAAAATAATTTCTCTCTTATTTTGATCGTAATTTTCATAATTTCAGCAAAATTATCAGTATTTGCGTTAAGGGATAGGAAACGGGCTGATTTTCGAAGACTCATGTAGACAGTAACACTACATAAATTTACGTTAATTTGAAGGTTAAGTGTGCAAAATTTCAATAATTTCGGAATAAAACTGTAGATTTGTATGAAAAACAAAGCCACGCCACCACTCCGTCGAGAACGTCGCGAAAGTTAACGCGTCAATGCGAGAAGATCTTGGCTTATCGTTACCCAGATCAACACAACTTTGCGTTGAAAATTCTATATACAATAACAGTACTTGGATGCAATAAAATGGGGCAAACTGCTAAAACCAATGATCGGGAGAGAAGAGAAAGAAGATTAAATTAGGTCAGACTTGGGTTTTTTTAAGCCCCGGTAGGTATTTCACAGCTTTTCAAATTAAATATCTCTAAATTTGCTAAAAATGCCAAAATATGAATAACTCGGGTAATTTTGAACAGTTATATCTCAAACAATATAAAATTCATTATTTTATAAGCAATAATTATTAGCCTGAAACACTCATCCACATTGAAAAATCTCCTGATAAAAGATACATGACGCCAACGGGACTTGAACCCGTGTCCTTTCGATTTCCGGTCGACAGCTCTGACCACCGAGCTATGGCGGCTTATCTCTTATCAGCGAAATAATTCAATATATACTAGTGTTTCATTCAACAATTACTGCTTGTTACATTTTTTCACCTGAAAACAACCAACTTTATTTTATATGAGAAAGGCATTGTAAGTGCTAACTCTCTCACTAGATGGCGTCGAGACAAATTGTCTACATTTTTTGGTGAAGATACTAGAACTTGTCAAATATTAATTATTATTTTTTGGTATGCATAAAAAATCTTGACTTAATCATTAGTTTACTAAAAAATAATAATAAAATTCATTGATTTTTTATTATAAATTATAGTAAATATAGTAATTATTTTAACACGAATGACTTATATTATAGCAAATATAGTCTACTTTAAAAAAATGTTGAACATTTTTAGCTAAAAAATTATTCATTCGTGTTAAAAATTTAGAAAAATTGAAAAAAAAGGTAAAAAATTTCGCTTTTTTGGATTTTGCCGAGGTCAATTTTTGGTTCCATGTTAACTCGACACAGTGACCAATCAACACAATTTTAAAAAGTGATTTAAAGTCATTACAAACGATGAAAAAATAAATAAATTAAACCTAATCTAACTTAACGTAACCTACTTAACCCAGTTAATAAAGTTTTTGTTTCATCACTTTCCATGACTTTATATAACTTTTTAAAGATGTGATGAATTATCATTTTGATGATTTATCTGGTCACCATATTTAAGATATGAATTTCGTGACGGTTTACTCCTTTAAAAATATAAATACATTTTCATTTTATGACTTTTAGTTTTCTTTTACTGAGTATTCAAAAATTCATGGCGCCCCATTATAATAATTTATATTATGATATTTGTTCTTTCTATTAAATCAAGGATTATTATTTTGATCTGTTGGCTGTTGGTGTTTTCGAATTATTTCACTATTAATTACAGTTATTTATCCATTTATTCTACCATGTAATATTTGATTTCGCTGCGTTCTGTTTACGCTCTGTGTTAAAAAATCATTTATCTGTACTTAAGTATTTTTATCTACTCCATTAGAATGATAAGAACAAATATTATAAGTATAGTGTTTGCTGCTCGTTCCAGAATAGTAGATACTTTCAGTATCGCCCTGGTAAAAGACCACGATTTACTAATGAAACCTCATATTAGCCATGTTTGGTGAACAGATCTGATTAGCTAGGTAATTTCCAACCTTTCTCTTCCCTATTTCTTTCCCTTCCACAGTATCTCCAGCCTCACAACATACCCAAACAATTGGGTAATAGTTCGGTGTTCTCATAAATAAATAGTTAAATCCATTGAAATATCTACATGGTATAGTTTTTATATTGCGTAAAAGTGCAATTTTTTTACTTAGCTTCATAAAACTATCCGCTTAAGAACAGCGATACAACGTTGAATACCAAATTATAATAATAACATTGGCGGCGTTTGAGGGGAAGTTTACGCTTTCTGACCGGCCGCGAATCGCCGTATAAAAAATATCTCGAAGATTGCGTAACAACTTGACCCCAAATTTATTCGTTCGGTATATTTTTAGTATTTTATACACCATTTCGCTGGAGATGAAATTAATAACGGAGCTTATGTGATGGATGCGGGTAGAGGGTATTCAGGGAATATTGTTCTATCCGCTTAATCCGGAGCTGATCTCCTCTTATTGATGTCTTAACAGCCCGTTATTTATTTGTCCCAAAAAGGGCAGCGGGCTCCCCGATAAAGGAAAAATGAATATTTTTTTTTTATATTCAAGTTACATACTTATTAGTCTTTGAGATGATGTTTCATAAATAGATTTTAATAATATATTGTGAGTATCGCACAATAACTGTTTTGATTTTCTGGAAAGGATAACAGTCTTCCCCATAAAGAAAAATATTATGTTGATCTTTTAATCAATTTTTATATATTATTTACTTATTTTACTAGCCTACGAAGGTTACATGACAACACTGAACAGTGACATAATAGAGCATTGAAGAAATGTATTAAAAAATAATATTCGAAAGAATAATCTTTCGTAATCTGTCTTACACCGAGGGACAAATCACATTAATGAGTTCCAGCCGCCCGGAGCCAGTGAGACTATAACATCATCCCTAATTGTTGTATTTTGTAAGATTGAAAGAAAGGTTGGTAGGTAGATACCTGAGTAATGCTAAGCAACCTTAATTTCTGACTTAGGAACTTGGTTATAACGGAATTATCCGAAAAAAACTTCCTTTTGAACTTTTCCTTGTAAATTTTACTTGAATGTCAATTTAGTAAGTAATAATATATCTTTTATCGAAGGTTGGCTATAATATTATAAATCTTACCTTTCAGACTGTTGTCACGAGCAACTCAATAAATTTCTTTAAAAAAAAGCTTTGGATAAAGATTTAACTGGAATTGATTGATATGTATTGATAGAATAAAACTCAAAATTTAGCCGAAAAATGCATTTTTAATAAGAAATAGTATCATTTTCCGCTACTATTACCCTGTAAAATATATCTAACTACCTACCAACTCATAAACTAAAATATTATAAAATGTATCAACAGTGGCGGGCATCTATAAGCTAAGGTGTGTATAGTTTTTAAAGTTCAGGAATATAGTTAAATATTTGAAAAATGAACATTAAATACTCATCTTCAGCTGATTTTGTGGCCAACTGAATAAATGAGCTTAAACGTTCTTACTAACGTCAAATACATTCTTAACATTTGAACAATTATATTTTCTTCTTACGGTGCGTTGTTTCTCTTATCAGCTCTTTATGGCTTTCCAGCCTTTATGGACTGCAAGTCACTGTCTCTCACCAATAATTCAATACTCTCTTTAAATGCCACACCTAACATTTTTGACTCGGTGATCGTAAACGAAACATAAAAAATCACCTCTAAATTTCAAAGTTATTTATTTGTTCGAAAACAGCCCACTGTCATGCGACACTAGCACCAGAGCGGGGAGCGGGAGCACCCAATACTGGGACACTTGGGTTTCTTTATTTCCGCACCACTGAATAGATAAACCTATAGAAGTGTGCGTTCGGCGTCAGATTGTGCCCGAATTAAAGGATTTTTTCCTTACTTCAGATGAAACTGACAAACAATAAAATTAAAAAAATTGAAATTCTTTCTTAAACAGATAACATTTTCATCGACCTGTCTGAGGACAAATAGTCGAAATAGTTGACGTGGGAAAATGCTACAGTCACTAAAATAATGGTCCAAATAAATGTGAACCGATTTTAAATCGATTTAAAAAAATAACATTGCTTATTTTCAAATTGAATTTGATTATCTGTTCAAAAACGAATTTAGTGGTACTAAAATGTATGATGAATTTTACCAGAAGTAAGGCAAAATGAGCCGCACTTTGGGCACACAGACATGCCCACAAGACATTTTTATTAATATATATATGTATATGACACTTCCAAGAAGTGCCGTTCTGTGTTCCGCACACTTATTATTATGAAATACAGCGGTATAAGTTGGACAGTTTCCATAACTTTCTTAAATGAACTAAACTTGGAGCCATGCCCAACGTGTTTGGTGTTCAAACACTCAGCGACAAGTGAATTTTTTTGAATGGTGTAACTCGATGCATCTTCACAGCATAATGAAAATACTCAGCCATTGAAGTTGTAATACCGAGCAGCGAGCATCGGACTTTTGAGGAGGAAACATTTATCGACTATCTAGTAACGTAGCAAAAACATTGGGTTATATTGGATTTTATTTAATATCATTTGCTTTCACCATTTCTGCAAAATCGTACACAATGCTGAACGACCACAAGACTTTGTTGTTTTCTTCAAAAAGCCACTGCGAATGTTCTTGAATTCCAATAAATCTTTCGCGATTCTCTTCAAGAACTTGATCTAGTTTTCAAATAATAAATAATTCAATATTTCTAAGAAATTACAGTGTTATTTACATTTGTTTTTAAGGTGCACAAACGTTTTGTGTAGTAAAAAAAATCTAGTAAGATGACACTACTGTGTAATTTTAAAATGAGTCGCAACCGCCCGTAACCAGTGGAAAGTTTTCATTATCAATTTGTGAAATGCTGCGAGGCTTGATAAGATATTTATTAAAATCAATAAAATCACGAAGCTCGCGAATTTAATTGACTATCAATAAAAGTTTAATTAAAAACTCAGTGTAAAGAGTTTTATGATGATTTATCACGCCAAAAATTTTAATAAATTAGTTTACAATCATGAAAAATATCCGGGTGTAAATTATGAATCTTAGTTAGATGTATGAAAGACGTGCTAGTTAGATCTGTTGATCAAACATAATTTAAGCCATTTGAAGCAAACATTGATTTACCACGGCTATTTTTTTTATGGGTTTCTCTTATTTTTATTTTTTTCTAACTCTGAAACGTACACATATTCTTAGGGCCAGTTGTTTCACACAATATGAACAGTTCCCTGAAAGTTCTGTTATTATTTAAGTTTTGTTAAACAACTGGCCCATAATATATTAAAAAAACAGAACTTAAGTAGAACTTGATTATAAACATTGTATTTTTTATTATATGTTTAAATTCTGTGAAATTCATTATGCGGCTGTAAACTTTTTTTTTATTTTTCGTTCTTACTTCACTAATCCACATAGACAATTCATCAAATTTCAAAGTTGATTTTCTTGTTCTGTGAAGGTTTCAAACAAGTTATGATATTATTTAAGTTTTGTGAAACAACTGGCCAATAATGTTATAATAACAGAACTTGAATAAAACTTTCACTGAATTTGAAAATCAGCTTCGAAATTTGATGAATTATTCAAATTCTCTGAAACAACCGATCTTTGTAAATAAAAATTAAATACCTACTACCAACTCGAAATAATTCGCGTGCTTTTATTTATTGGATAATAAAATTATAATGTATACACTCTTATTATTACATCGAAAACGTACGTTTATTTGTGATGATGAATTAAAACGTTATATTCTTAACGAAACGACAGCTGCTAGTAAACTATTCTCGCGACGCTACCTCAGACACAACAAAACCCGAAATAACAAATAAAATTCTTCGGAGTCAAATTAAATTTTAAAAGCCATCGCGATTTGGTAGGTATATGTTTCCAAACCTGACCAGCTTATCACTTTAGACACAGAGGGTTCTTTGTTTAGTTTTATTCCACAATTTTTATTTTATTTCTGCGTGCATAATAATTTATTTTTTCAAACATCTGGGCACACGGTTCACCGATGCAGGTGGTGATTGAAAATGATTTACTTTTATTACTGATTATTTGGAATAAAAGATCGAATGAAGTTAATATAAAATAGTTGGGAACAGTATTATAACTATATTAAATGAAAAATAAACTTTGTAATACACCATTTTTTATATGAATTAATAATGACAGCCAACCGGGTTTCGCTTATCTTAAGCTTCGTCATGGCTTATTATATTAACTAAAGATAATTACATACAGAGAGATATATATAAGAAAATGAAATAATGAGTGAAAGAGATACAAATAGAAAAGAAGGCACCTTATTGGTGACAGAAAGAGATTGAAATAGAATAAAGAGAGACAAGAATATTAGAAAGGATGGAATAGAGGGAGAAAAAATATTATGGGATGGGTAGGTAGGGGGTGGGAGTAAACAGTTTTAGCTGTAGTTTCAGCAATAGTTTAGATATTTTACAGTTTGTAAAAAAGTGGACTACCAGAACCGATTTATCCCAATTTCATAAAAATAATTTGTGCAAAAATGCAAAATATTTTTTTTAAATAAGTAACCCTGCATAGCCTGTCACACTGATGGCTGCTTGATTTTTAAATTTTATTTATCTGCTAGAAAATAGCAAACGATAAAATACGCATTTTAGTTATTCTATGAGTTACCGCCGTCTCTGATCTCTGAATGCACAAAACCTACACTTGACGATTGTCGAGAACAAGCCAAACCTCAATAAAGATATATTATTTGGTGTTTCTTTTTTACTCCTTCTACTCTATTTGCCACAAAACACAAACGGGCATTGTTGGTGCAAGGAAACTGTGAATTTGGCAAGAAATACTTTTATAAAATAAGAATCCAAGTGCAATAAACTTTTGAATGGAAAAATCCAGCCTACCTATTAGAGCGTGTGCTAAATTTGCGGCATATTTCAGAATGGTACATACTCTCAATAACGCCTTGGTGAAAGACCACCATTCCAAGAGTCCAAGAGTTGCTTGAAATGATTAAAGTTTTTATGCTAAGATCTGAAAAGTACCATGTGACCAAAATTAAAGCTTTCGAACAGAAATAATACTCCCTGTAATCTGCTTCGAATGCTGGTCAATGTGGTTGTGTACGTTTGATTTACTTTCATTGTGTTTATTTTGCACTTACCTCACAAGGTTATCGCAAAACAACAGGGAAAAATAATATGTATAATAAGGAAAAAATAAAAAAATAATTTTATCATATATTTGTGGAAATTTTTTTCTCCCTTTATATCTCTGATCGAACTCCCAATAAGATAGACCACAAACCGCCAATGTACGGGAATATATATGATAGAAATAGTCGCAGACGACGCCCGAGAGAGGTATGGAACGATCAAGTGAAACAAATTCATTACTCAGGCCATCTCAAGAATGAGAATAACAGAAGGGTATGTATGAGAAAATAAATAAACGTTAATAAAGCAAGGAGTATGTGCCAAGACTGAGTTGTTTTTGCGGTCCGTCCTCTTTGCCTACCTGTGGGGAAAATGTGTGAAAGATAGCTTAAAACTTTCACATCGACTAGGGCAGTAGTCGGCAGACCGCCGCTCGCGAGCGACATGTGGCTCTTTGCCCAGGCGTTTTGCATTCTAAGCACCGGTTATTTCTATTTAAATCATTGTTTTTATCAAACAACTAACTGAAGTCCCCGTCGTTGCCCAGTTTTTACGCAAAGTTTTTTTATAAATCACACATAGAAAAGAAATTTTTTCTTATTTTGAAGGTCAAGTGTGAAATATTTCATTTAACTTAGAATAAAACTGTAAATTAGTATAAATATCAAATCTACGCTGCCCGCCACAGGCACTCTTCTTTGTATATATTTTTTCCCCGAAACTCT
The DNA here is from genome assembly GCA_026573805.1 of Hesperophylax magnus. NCBI lineage: Eukaryota > Metazoa > Arthropoda > Insecta > Trichoptera > Limnephilidae > Hesperophylax > Hesperophylax magnus. The sequence continues at coordinate 3,997,860 of JAIUSX010000071.1, forward strand.
CTATCCACCCACCTCTCACCCCTCCAGATGGATCGCTGACATGTTTTCTTATCCAGTTTCCTTGAAAAAATGGAAATTTTTTCTCACTTTCTTCAAAGTCTGCCGACCCCTGGAGTAGAGCAACGCGCTTGGTGCCCCTACTCCCCACACAACGGCTAAATTTTGCATACCGACAAGTTAAACACTTTATTGCTTGGCGCTCACAAAATACATAAATCATTATGAGTTAGTTCACTGAAATATAGGACGAGCTTTCAGACAGCGCATTTACGCGGTGTAAACAAATACAGTGTGTCGCGCTTCGGTCCAGTAATAAAATAGTTGCATATTGTATTATTACGGAAACTAATATTAAACGAAACATTGTGTAATTTTATTTGATCTACTCCCCTCAAATACCATAATGGTAAATCAGTATTAAAATATTATAAGCGAAATGAAAATGTGATATAAAAAGGCATAAAAGTAAATTTAAAAGTGTTAAATATTTGTGTCTAAATAATACACTTCTGGCGAAGTTTTTTCTTGAATATAAACCTTATCGCCATCTACATATGGAGTGTTATTGTTAGCGGCCCGATAACAAATATTGCACTACGTGGTACATCACCTGTAGCAAGTTTAGCAAGTTTTTGTATGTTTATGACAAATGACAATTACTGAAAGTTTTATATACAATGTATATTAATCAATAAGTAAGTAAATAGCTCAAGCATGAGCAGTAAGAATAAGAATAAATTTTATTGTTTCTTTACATTGTATTTTTTTTTTACGTTAGAAATTTTAACCTCACTAGGACAAGCCTGTGTCGTAGTATTGTTTATAACTGATCTCAAAACTGATTTTATTTATTTATTTTTTATTTAAATTTTTAAATGAATTAATTACCTTCTCTCATCGCATTTAAAAAAAAAATCCGAAATAAATTCTTATAAACATGTCATGATCTTCAGTACACTTGTTGTCGTAGTCCCACCTTTAGGTTCTGAAACCTGTAGTTTAAAAAAATAAAATAGGTGTTTTAACAATGAACTATTTTCATTTCATTGATATGACGCCGCAGAATGATAAATAATATTGCCCATTGACATTATCAATTATGTAGAAAAACAGGCCCGATTTCAAACGATCGGAATGATGAAGGGAAAAACAATGGTGACATTACGAGTATGTTGGAATTAACAATTTATTGTTATTATTGCGTTGGCGGAAATCAAACGCGCAACCTCCAGACTTCGAGTACCACTTCGGAAGAAGAGATTCGCGTACCACTTGGGAGGCCACCGAGGTGTTAAAATTCACCTCAAATGAGAAACTATAAACGAACACATAAATAATAAATATTGCCCGTAACACAGTTGGCACGTTTCTAGCATATGTATTATGACCACTGCACAGATAAATAAGTAGAAGTACGATTTAAACCGATTTGAAAGAGGAAAACAGACTAATTAGCTAATCGTAATTAACTTAAAAAAAAACCTTTGAACCGCTTGAATACGAATTTGAAAATTTACTCAAAAACAATTTCGATATACGAAATAATGTTTGATAAATTTCAGCAGCAATAGGAAGAATAATAATTGTGATTTCTTCGGGCCACTTGAAGAGAAAACTTATTTTATTTATTTATTTATTATTAGTTATTATTAGTACCTACCCCAAACTAGGCAAATGCCCGTATTATAGAAATATATTGTGAAGTTTGTCCATCGGTGTGCCTGAATATAGGTATATTCCTCCTTACTTATTAAGAAATTGATCAAATTTTTTCAACTGTCGAATTTTTTTCTTGACAAACTACTTGGAGTAGGTAGCTTATCAGGTACAAATTTAAATTCCCACTGTACAAAAAATAATATAATACTAACGCAGACCCGTAAAAATCAAGGGATAATATATTTAATTGCAGAAATTATAATTATTGCAAGCTAGCTAAAAAGCCCAAGCCATTAAAGCTCATAAAATTTGAAAAGTTATTGCGCTAGTACAAAAAAAATCGATAAGCCAATAATACAAACGTTCTTATGCTAATTGGCGACAAAAGTAATTTTTTTCTTTTTCTTTTTATCTAAGCCCTTTTCTACCTGATCGGAACAGGCATTGTCTAGTGAGGCTGGTAAAATACCTATTTATGAACAATATGAACATGTACAAGGAGAAACTTAAATAATAAACGCTGGGGCAACGGTCATTGAAATAAAATTAAAGAATTATTTGTTCTGTGTTTCAGCCTCACAAATTACACTTCTATCGATTTATTTGATCAGTGGACATGACCCACCTAGCTATAAGTATAAATCTAGAGCGTATGTCGGGAAAGCGTGTTCGCCGCTAACTTGACACTGATTCCAGGCGGCTGATGGGACGGCCCATGTTATGACGCTCCAAATATCCAGTGGCTTAGGGTGTACTTTGCGGCAGGCGAGTCTCAAGCAGTTAGCAGTTACCAGTTGTTAGCCGTTAGCTGCTGGCTGTTAGCTGCCAGCGGCTCGCTGTTAGCCGGGAGATGTTAGCTGCTTTGCAGCTTCTTCACTCATGCATTTTGCGCAATAAGTTGCTACTTTCATACCACTTAGCAGCGAGCTAAGCCAACTGGCATCAACAAAAATAGGATTACTTTGACGGCGGTGCTTAAGTTGTAGGCTAGAAGCTTGTAATAGGAAATAGTATTCGCATGAGTATACAGGGTTTTCCAATAAGAGGTGTTATTTTGAAATTCAATCGTAAAAGATCAATGGTTTCGTTGTTTGTGTGGCACGTAACGCCATCTTATTGAAATTAAACGTTGTCTAGATCAATACCATCCAATTCTGGCCATAAAAATATCATTAATAATCTCTCGATAGCGCAATCCATTCACCGTAACTGTTGCTCCAGCCTCATTTTCGAAAAAGTAAGGTCCAATGACTCCCCCGGACCATAAACCGCACCAAACAGTCACACGATGAGGACAAAGAGGCTTTTCAACATTAACTTGAGCCCCAGATGCGACAATTTTGCTTTTTGACGAAGCCACCGAGGTGGAAATGTGCCTCATCACTCAAAATGATTTGAATTTGATTCACTCAAGTGAATTTTAATAATTTCATTGCGTTTTTGAAGTGTATATCGTTCCATTTTTATTAATGACGTAGTTTTTACTTGTCAAATGTCAAAAAATGACAGCTTCAAAAGTAACATCTACCGAAATAGCGGGCTATTAAAAATAACACCTCTTATTGGAAAACCCTGTGTTATAATATCTTAAAATAGTATTGTGGTACTAGTTTCACAACATTAAAAAGCATTTTTCTTAAGGAAACAGATTAATGAGATAAGTCATAATAACAAGGTCATAAAGATATAGTTTTTAATGTAAACACCGGACATGAGTTACAACTGCTCCCAACGGTCCGTAGCAAGTGGGACTATATCTAGCATTCCCGATCGAAGTATTTTTTGTTATGCTGAAGCGAGTGGGAAGAGGAATGAGATGGGGATAAGATGTTTGGGAAGTCCTTGGATATTCAGATCTATTCACTAAATACAGCTTAAACAAAGCAATTTTTCGATTCGATGGTGACCTTTCACTAGGGTAATACTAAGAGAGTCAACCGCAGTGGTTATGTATTATATACAACCCAAGTTATTGTACTTTTCGTACTGTTTAAATGGCTGAAACGTATCGAAAATATTTTGATGCAACATAAATACATTCTACCTATCTGATATGATTTGTGATTTGATTGTAACGCAGTCCAAAGCGTTGGCTAAAGAAATAGGAAGTATTATATATATATAAGCATTAATTATCAAATATTAATCACCATAATACAAACACACTTACGAATTTCTGTTTTTGATCTTTTCATTTATGTTATTATTGGGCAACGCTGCCTTCATAACACGTGTGTCATTTGCAAAACTATTTATAAATTATGTTGTCAACAAATAGTACTATTCTACTTTCATCTTAAGTCTGTAATATCGAACTTCAGCAGGAGAGGCTGAATAATTTGGCTTGTTATAAATTCACATTATGATAGTTTTTGATGTGGGAACATTTTCCGTTTACTGTGATCGTAATTGGAGATTTTTTTTAAATGGTGTCAGGTTATTCGTAAACCTAAAATGTTCCTACTTCCAAAAAATTCATATTGTACTGCCGACTGATTTTACCCAAACGATCACGTGGAGGCCAAAAGAAACGCTTGAAAAAGCTCCTAAAGGTTAACCCACAAAAAGTAAATATAAATACCACTTGGTAATAAATTGCAACAGATAGGGCCAACAAGAGGACTACAGAACTTTTCTAGAAGAGTGGTTTTCTGGTCTATGCAATACCTAAAGATAAATAAGATAAGAGTGTCAGGATGAAGCTTGATTCTTGCCTGCACGTATTAAGGTCATGCGTTGCACGCTTCGCAGTGTCAGGATGAAGCTTGATACTTGCCTGCACGTGTTAAGGTCATGCGTTGCACGTTACGCAGTGTCAGGATGAAGCCTGATACTTGCCTGCACAAGTTAAGGTCTTGGGTCAGGATGAAAGTTTTATTAAGGTTATGAGCAAAAGGTTTGAATAATGATTCTGAAAGTATTTTCTTCTGTGCACAAGCCGAACAAAAATGTTTTTTTTTTTTTTAATTTTAAAACTCGGTTAAAACTTGTGGTTGTCATGCCAGGCCTGACCGTTTTTTTCTGAAGTCTCTGTCTCAGTACCCACACCTGAACTAACACGGGTTTTTTTTTTGCCCTTTTGTTGTATTTGTTTTTTTAATTAAGAAAGACAAACATTCCGGGGTTACGAATAACCTGACAATATTTGAAAATCTACTACCACCACAGTAAGCTGAAGTGTTGTGATGGAGGACACACTACGCTTGGGTGGGACCCAAACGCGATGTCAACTCAGCCACCGACTGTATCGATAATAATTATTCTTGTCACGGCCCAACTCAAGTGATCGTGTCCTGACTCCTAGTTGTTATCAATTCTATAAACACTTAGGACGGGTTGTTTCGGAGAATCTGAACAATTCATCAAATTTAAACGTTCATTTTCGAGTTCTGTGAAAGTCCTATTCAAGTTCTGTTATTACATCATTGTAGGCTAGTTGCTTGACAAAACTGAAATAAAAACAGAACTTGAAAAAATCTTTCACAGAACTTGAAAATGAACGTTGAAATTTGATGAATTGTTCAAATTCTCCGAAACAACCCGTCCTTAGTGTGATTAAAAAGAAATATTTTATCTTCGTGCTTTTTTATGAATTTTAAAAATGTATTAGAACATGTTCGCGAGTTCTCGAGCGAGCAGGGAGCACCCCGTTGGATTTTCTTTCACTGGACAGGAATAGACAGAAGCGAATAGCTACCCATAGCAACTAACAACCTATAGCCACCTATTACATCATTAGTTATAGCCACCTATGAGCGCTTGGGCGGGCGCACCAGATTTGCGAGTAAAATATGGGTTTATTTATCCTATGGTGTGTGAGGTCTTAAGTCTGAGTTTTGAGTACTTTATTTTCTTGCAATCAACATGTTGATGTGTTTAATACACTCACCACACTTTTATTTTATGCAACCAGTAAAATGATATGATTGATTCTACCGCAAGATATACACGTTCTCCGTTCATGTTATGTCTGTCAACTGCAAAATTTACTGATACTCTTACTGTACAATGCAGATGGTGTTTTATTTTATTACAAGTAGGTATGTTTTTTTCATTGAAACATTGTTTTCACTTTAATAATAATGCCTAAAAGGCTGATAGGATAGAGGACCACAAAATATGTGCAAGAAACAGAAACTATCTGTCCAAAATGTAGTGCTGTTACTTACCCATATACCCTGGCAGTATGGTATAAAACTGGCAGAGGAAATATTAAAGTAGACAGATGCTGTAGAAATGAGATCGTTGAGGCGTACGTGTGATAAAACGATGTGTGATCGTGAGTGGAATTTGGAGATTCGCAATGAGTAAAACTAGCGTAATGAGTAAAACTAAGAAAGAGACACGTAAATGGTTTGGACATGCAGAGCTAATGAACGAAGAAAATAAAAAAAATCTAGCTTCCAAATGAAAAGCTATCGTACGTACCTACCGTGGGTCACTTTAAATTTTGTCCCAAACCGATCTCCTTTCTTTCTCTTTGCTATAGAGACAAAGGAGGTAAACACTATCAGGTCTGACGTATGCTTATTATCATACGAAATTTATTTTTATTGTGTTTTCGGACATGACCGCGGTGAGATAAAGATACCTACGACCTAGGATTAAGGAAGATGTGAAAAAATGTCAGTCGAAAGTTTTTGTGTATTAAACGATAGCCATCTTAAACATGGATATTAGTTCGCGAAATTATGTTTATTATTGTTGACGTTATTTGCGTGGAATAATTTAAAATGTCAATTCTGTGAATATCGTAAAGAAATCGCAAACATTTCATTGAATCACGACAAACGTATTTAAATAAAGTGACAATTAGTTTATGTTACAAGAAAGAAAAATAAAGAGGTTATAAATGGTATTTTAAAATAAAAATTTATAATTTTTGTCAGTGGTTTTGTGGGTAGGTACAATAAATGAACGTGTAGGTACTTTTAATTTTATTGATATTTTTTAAATCTACTTATAAACAATGAATTGAGGTTGGTGATTTAAAAACTTTTACCAGACAAAGATTTTTCAAAAATTAATTAGTTAAATGTGTAAATAATTAGATAAATAATTTTAAATTAAACAATATTGTACAACCGGCTTCAGAATATGTGAGCGCCGGCAAAATAGTTACATACATTGGCGTTTTTATAATATTCACTACGCATTAGCAATATGTATTAACATTTCATGTTCTTTTTTTTTCGATTGAACTTCCATTTCTAGACTCCTAGTGCCGTCTCTGAGTACGATGAATGAGGCAAGGAGTGTATACACTCTGCCTAGGTCTGAGGGGAAACGGCGTGATGATTATTTAGCAAAAACGGTCATCTTAATACATCGTGAGGTATTTCTTTTCATAAGTTGTAGAATACATGTACCTGTACAATACAATGTTGTTAGAAGCCAGATAGAACATAACTCCATAGTTTGGTCGCCCTTCTACAATGTACATATTCATAATGTTGAAAGAATTCAAAGAAAATTTCTACGCTTCGTCCATTTTAAACATAACATCCCTTTAGAACACATAAATTACCAGTCATTATTGAATCTTTTAAATATTCCGACATTAGAAAACAGAAGAAAAATAAACGACCTAACCTTTTTAGTAAAATTATTGAACTCTAAATTTGATTGTTGTGAACTCCTGCATTTAATAAATTTACACATACCTACACGAACAACTAGGCAAATATCAACATTTTACATACATACATCTCATTCCAACTATAGTTTTCATTCTCCAATACAACGTTTACACAGTCTTGGTAACAAATACTTAAACAATATAAATGTATTTGACAATAATTTGAACTTGGCAAACTTTAAACGGAGTATGTGCGAACTATTTTTACCTAATTTGTAAACCATTGTTATACTTTCTTACTATCATTATGGTTGATTTGGAGGATTTTGGCAGATTTTCTATTTTTCGTCTCACTTATTTGTACTCTATCCATACCTATATTTTTTAAAGTCTTATATTTTATGTAACTAATTTTGTCAACTCTGATATTTTTTTTTATGTAACCTGTATTTTGTTAACACTGATTTTTTTAAATGTAATCTGTATAACTAAAAAATAAAGATGTACATTATTATAGGTAAAAGCCCTATGGGCGTTTAAATAAAATATAATAAATACCTAGATATTTTTATATACGATATTTATATAGTAAAATACGAAGTTCTTTAAACCGTTGACTTCTCCGACATTTTCCAGCGATCGTTTTGACTGTATCTGCTTTCGACTTATGCCACCGAATTAGATTTTAGATGCTTCAATATGAACTAACGAGCCGACAAGTGGACGTTATCTAGCCGCGGACAGCACCGCCTTTCGCGGCCGACATTCGCAGTGACCACTGGAGAGATAGACCGATAGGAGCGTAATGTGGGCGTTCGCAAGAAGTAAACTTAAATTTTCCTTACTCCTGCCGAAATCGATCAAACGTTTTGAAGTATCAAAATCTATTCTTGAACAGATTGTGGAGTCAAGAACTGTCAAACAACTTTAAATAATATTTTTAAATGGAAACACTGTTTTAGGGATTGCCACCCGAAAACAGAGCACTGGCCAGTTACGGTCAACGGCCACCATTCCTGTTTCTCGAGTCCGGCCTGACAGTTGACATTTCTTGGCTCCTATAAAATCCTTCTGATATTAATTTCGTGTTATAGTGTAACGTATTTTCATTAAACTTTAATTATTAATTTACATCTTTTTACTTTACCACAATCTACACAACACACATTAAATGGTCGGCACTGTAAAGGTAAGTTATAGCCCCCATAAGATAATCACTTTCATTGATTTGTCCTGGGCCTAGGAGTAGACAGGTCTTATGTATTAAACTTAATCCAAAAAAATAAACTTAGTATTGTGTGTATTGATGTATATTTATATATACTTCCGAGGGTGATATCATTGCCAAACTTTAAGAAACAGCCTGCTTACAGTGCTTACCTACCTTGTCTTTCTTAGGCCTACTATATTGTTATTAGTAAGAAAGGGACAACAAGTACAAGCGGTCGTCGAACGTCAACAGTGGAAAATATTCAGCGTCCGTTGACATTCAAATTGAAAGACTAGCCATTCAGGGAAAGGGCAATAAACCAAGTAACCGTCTCCTTTTCTGAGACTTGTCAATAAATGAATCTGACAGTATACAGGCAACTCGCATTTCAATATCACTATTCAGTCCTCGAAAATAAATGTGCTTACGAATTACTAGACCATTTTATAAAGGCCCACAAATTCCTAGCTGCTTAAAAAAATACATACTACAAATCCCAAATCGGGTAAACAAAAGGTCGGTCTTAATTGAAAATATTGTTACACTCTTTAGATACTTTAATTCTTTTACAAGTGCGTTATAATTTACTCACCTCACTTATTTATAGCGTCGCTAATTCAGGCGGTTCGTATAAAAATGAACAATCAAATCCTGCGTTGAAAAACTCCACAATGTACTGCAGTGCAAACCTTTGCCTCATTTTAGCAAATTTTATTAGATTAGTTATTTCAATATACGCTCTTCGAACGACTGATGTCGTAGTTTAATTAAAATATTTTTTAACCCTCCTGGTGCCAAAAATATAATCATGTGGCTTGCCTGCAGCTCGTCGAAATGGTACCTTGATTTCGTGTTATATTTATTAAAAATTTACTTTTTTCATTATCACTGAAATTTTCAATCCTGCTGCGTTACCTAAAAAATCGGCAGTTTTATTTCAGATTAGTAGAAATGGAGTATTATGCATCACACTTCTAGAGATTGTTCGTTCGGTGGTGGTGACCGGCAACACCGTTGACAGATGCAACACGCTCACAAATACCTCCACCCCTGAAAACCCAAACAAACGCGTTCCAATTACCAAAAGACGAAACTATAAGCTCCACGGCGGCCGTGAAGATACGCCGTGCATATTTTATGAACATGTATTTTTAAAACGAACACAAGCACTTCTTGTTAGCCAGAAAGTTACTGCTGATTTAATGCGAGCCAGTTTTTCAAGGCGTAATAAATTTGTTTATTTTATTTCTAGCGGTTATTATTCGATAATTAAGCAGTTATTTATACCTAATAAGCCACCGTTACGATTATGCATGTTTTTAATGGCCCCCGTGGTTGAGTGGTTATGATCCTTGGCTACAAATATATAGTTCACGGGTTTAAGCCCCAACTTGTTCTAATAAATTTTAAGTGATTAATTTACATTACAATTACAATTCATTTATTCAAAGTAATGTAATAATGTACACTGGTAAAAGACCATCATTCAGAATTGAAAAGTTGCTTGCTTTATCTGTGTTTTTCCACTTTCCTCTTCCCCATCTCACAACTTACCCCATTTTAAGATGCCATAGTCTCATTGCCTCAAGACGGTTGAGAGCAGTTGGGAATCTTATAGTGTACTAACAAAAAAAATGGTAAAAATATTCTGCTAACATCCCACCAGAAACGCTGATCTTTTGTAATGAAATTTGCATTGATATTTCTGTCCGGATTTTCTACTTAATTTTTAGAATATTAAACTTGTCAAATCAAGTCAATTATTACGAAACTTATTTTATTTGTAAAAGGTGGTCTCTCATCAGGGTGAATCAAGATAAAAGTGTAAAAAGATCACTCACCAGATCAATAGCAATTGAAAGCAAAGTGTTCTATTTGATGTAACATTTGTTAAGCCCCCGCATATCTAATTTCTACCGATTTATAACAAGATTCTCGTTTACTCGTTATGTTTTTAACTTTACAAAAAAAGTTATTTTTGAAGATAATATCTATACATTCGTTAGGCCGGTACGTTAATTATATGAAAATTCCTTGATAGAAAAAAATGGCAAAGTAATCTGCGAAAATTATTTAAAACACGTTTTTTTTATATTATTTAATAAGTATGTTACAGGCATGAAAACAATCACATTCTATCTTTAAATGCAACTAAAGCATTTGTCAAGAGATTTTTGTTCTATTTCAAACGAGTCGTGTTTTATTAAATATTTTCGCTTAATTATTATCGTTTTTTAATACTAGCGCGCTCCCTCTAACATTCGTATTTACATATCTGGCTTTCAAACCATCTTTGAACGCTTTCTACGGGGCCTTAAGAGAGAAACATATTTTCAGTTTCACCCCAGTGAAAGATATAATAAGCAAGTACTGAAAACTTATTTAATCGCTTGCAAATGTTGTTTTAATGCTGCTGTATCCGCCGTTAAGTTTTTTAGAAGCTTCAACGAATAGTCACAGAAATATAAAATAGCAATACCTACCTATATTTTTTTTAATGCCTAAGTAATATAAAACGCGTCTTGGAAAATACGTAGAACAGTATTATGTGAAGCTGAGAATGTCGGTATAAAATTACGTTTGATAGCTTGAGTTTGAAATAAGCGATAAACAACTTCCGTACTATTCCAGATCACGTGGGAGTATCTGACTAATCTCTTGGAATTTTTATAGTGGAAGGAAAGAACCATCAAAACAAAACGCAATAATAACACTGAGCGTAGCACAAAAAATCTACTCGGTTTTTCAGTGAAAAAATAGTGGTCACCACATCATAAAAACCAGGCGATCCCGGTTGCACTAACTATCACACTAAACTGATTTACTATCTTCAAAAGAGCCGTTAAAGAGAGCAGTTAAAATTTTAAATATGCCAAACACACGTAAAATATTATTTTACGTAACTTGAAAAAGGGTTATGCGAGTTTCGCGGAACGTGCACTATTTTCAAAAACTGATATCTGACTGGTGCAAGTGGTCAATTATTTCAGTATTTTAACGACCTATCAGTAACATTGTTCATTGTAAAATTTGTGTAAGGTTTTAATTGAGCTTAAAGCCAACCCTTTTTAACGAAAGCGTCAATTTTTATAGGAAAGTTTCGAAAATTCCGTTACATTCATATAAAAAAATACTTTATAACAAATTTCAATATACTTAAAACTTCATAATGATTATATTTTTTAAATTTGTTAAAAACAAATATTTTTTATTTTAAGGTATTTTAGAACACGGCTGAGTAAATAAAATGTTTAAACTAGTTTTACAAAACTTCTCTGAGTCTGATCACAATTTGAAAATCCCACATTTTGAAAGCAACCTTGACACATTTTAGTATTCTTGTATTGTGAGAAAGTTTCCAGCGGAGTGAGTAAATATTTTATTGAAAATGTTTTCTCAGATTAAAATGAAATCTGATTTTTTAGGAAACTAACATGAATTATGACCACTAAATAATTAACTCTTTTGTCTCAATGTTTGCCCGAAGGTTTGGCCCAAAGTAAGTAATGGCCAGCAAACGTATATTTAGAATAAAATGATATTCTTTGCAAAATGAATCCTCATAATTCCTATTATTTTATGAAGGTCAATACATAAAACCTGGAGATTCAGAAATAACAAAATACAAATGTACTTATGTATATCTTTCTACTTTTGGGATTGATTAACTATTTTCTGAAAATTAACTTTAATGATACGTGATATTTTTGTTATTTAGCGTCATTATAGAAGGGCTCTAACTTTTTTCTCCTTACGCGGCACAATAAACTTCCTATGCGTTGTCAAGCATTGCTTCACTCATGTCTATTCTTCTTTCTCTGTGCATACGTCTTTTCTTACACGAATTCATATGATTTTATGGCAACCCGGAACAGTGGAAATTCAACACACTTTTGAAACGTTATATAAAGTCATTAAAAGTGACCTACAAACATAACCCTAGTTTTTTCATTACTTCTCAAGATTGTGTTAAATTGCCCGGTTACATGTTTATATCTACACACCAGTCCAATTATTTACAGATCTTCCCTAAAGTATGCGCGTTTAGAATCTCGTTTCCAAAAAAGCTTTTCCTTAAATTCTCAAATAAAAATTCTTGTATTCATGAATGTGAAAGATTATTTTTATTTTGCGACCTTGTCTCGTTTTTTATTTTGCGACCTATTTTCCATTTTGAGCTTTGGAGTGATGATGTTTGATCAAACTTACCCATATAATGATTGATTTGTGAAATCTTTTATTGAGCCAACTTTTGTGACTACTTTGCGCTGTCGCCATTGGTGCAGAACGGGACACTGCGAGGCTATCCAAAGCGTTGGCCAAGAACACAAATCAATCTATATTATACTGTATATATTTTTCAATTATACAAGTAGAAGATAATTAAAATTTTTGGCGAATAGGTTAGCGAAACCATAAGAATACGCACATAGATCCTAAATGATCGTTTTAATAAAACGATTATTGTCGTAATTAATCAACTCCATTGATGCGCGCAGTGTTCTACTTCTGTTTCGGTAAAAACAAACCTAAAGCTATTTATTAAAACGATTAAAATAAATAATAATAATGGCCGAACACAAACTGAGCGGGTTTGGGTGGCTGCGGACATATAAATGAATAATAATGTCAATTATTTATATTATGATTTTCCTTGTCGAGCAGTCGACAAAACAAACGATTTTGGCAATGGGCCCAAGCACTTCATTCCTACGTTTCTGTACACAAAAAATACTGTCTTTCTTTGGATTATCGCTATTAATATTATTTTTTTATGAAAAAAATACATTTGTTAGAATTACGGTAGGAAATATATTATTCTAGACAGAAACGTAAAAAATCATGGGAAATTATGTTTTTAGTACCGCTTTCTTTAAAATGGAAAAATATCGTAAACACTTTACAAAAAAATACGAATGTGACTTTACTTTAAACAATTGTTCTCTGAACATTATATATTAATTATAAAAGATTAACCCTAAAAGCCATGTAAACTAACGAAATCCATAATTAAAACCTATTTACTATGACAATAATGTCTGTGGCGGGCAGACAAATACCGGGCGGGCTGTGTGGATTTGATTTTTATACAAATCTACAGTTATATTCCGAGGTTGATGAAACTTTGCAAACCTGACCTACAAAACAAGAAGATGGTCACTGGCTACATGAAAGTAAGCTAGTATAGAATAAAAATAATTTTCTCGTTAAAAGATATAATACTTAGGTATAATAATATAATACTGCGCGTTAAACACGCTCTTGTGTCCTGTTCAGGGTTGATCAAAGCAAAACGAACTCTAAGCAGAATTCTTGCCTGAACAGACTATGTAATAATTACAATGGCGTATTATCCAAAGTTGATATTTTCAGTTGCGAACTTACCAAATACAAGAGGTCCATAAAATAATATTTCTCTGATGGTTTGTGAATAATGTTTATGTCTCTATTGTTTATATCTCTATTATGATTTGATTTATGTCTACAACCTCTCTCCATGGCTCCTATTCCATATTATGCTGTCTCAGTTAAAGTCACAAGGAGGAAATCCATAATTGGTTTTATTTTACTATATAATACTAATGTACAAACTGATTAAATGTAAATTGTCAATTTCCCGAAAATGAATAAATAAATAAATACTAAATGTATGTACTTTATAGCTTTTCTGATTTTTTGATAATTTGATTACCATTATTTAAATGAAGCTTAAATGCAAAACAAATCAGAGTTCATTGGGCCAGAGTTACAACACACATTACCGAAATTTGTAAGTTTGATGATGATGGTGTGTCCATTAAATTAAGAAACAAGAAGAAGGATTTTGGGGTTCATAAATTAAAAACTAGAACTATTTCGAGGAAGATGACTATTTTTTAAGTAGTAGATGCCCACATTATCCCCCCGACGAAAAAAATTGCTTCAGAATCAAAACGTTGCTTGAAATGGCAATAACTGCATTTGGTGACATAATCTCACTGGCTTCAGTATAACAAACCAAATGCAGAATAAAATGCAATATTGACAAACCGTTGTGATACGAGTAGTTTAGCGAGTGCATATCCACTCGAGTGATATATTATGATTTCGGAATATTATGCTGAGTTTACAAAACGTCTTGAGTGATCACACGCCATAATATGCCATTTTCGATTCGCAGAACTGCACATATTCGATTTTTAATAATTTTTATTATAAATCTTAATAATATAGTAAAAGCGGTAAAATATAGTTTAAGTCAATGCTACTTAGTACTATAATCAGTTTATATGTCTCCCTATTAAAATTCAGAGGTATGTTGAAGTGAAACTTCTTTACGCACGTCATGCATTTTCGAGGACCGGAGTAAAACCGACTCATGACCGTCACGAAAAACCGTGATCATTTGGTGGTGGGGGTACGGGACCCCCACCACCGCTCACCGTCCACTGTCGCTCTCTCACCGTAGTCGCTTACTGAGGTGAGGGAGCCACTGACGAACGTTCTCTCTCTCTCTTCTCTCTTTTCTTCTCTCTCTAGCCAACGACGCCACGCCAGGCATCAGCTGCTTGCTTCGTGTACTGCGCGGTGAGTGTAATACGAGTGAAATACGTAATTGATTGAGGTTTATTTGATTTGGAACATAGTTTTAGTGTCAAAAATGAGTAGTGACGAGATAGAAGTGAGAAAAAAGAGAGAATGAAATGAAAAGAGAGAGTGAAGAATACTAAAAGTTTCACTTCCGTCGTGCGTAGGCTTGAAACACACTGTATTTTTTTTTAAATGAAGGCTAGGAATTTCCAAATCGAACGTCAATCACTTAACGCATATTCCAGTTATTGATTTAGTGGATATAATGAAGAATAAAAATGCTGGCAACATAAATAAAAACGCCCTTCCCACAATCAACAAACATCGACCCTGATGATGGATACGGCAAGGTTGTCTGAAATGTTGGCTAAAGAAAGAGGAAGCTAAACATGGCATAATAAACATAAAATCTAAGAACTTTAATTAAAATTATAATGAACGCAAGTTATGGTCTCGTCATTTTTAATATCTCCAGGTTTTGAACCCGCCATCTTTTGGCAACAGATTATACCGCTCTGCGGACGGAGGTCATTGAATAAATTATTATTATTTCTAAAATGTTATTCAGATATCAGAATCTCTAAATAGAACATCTAAAAATGGAATAAAGATATCGCAGTTTTTAATGCGAATACACCTATTTTTGAAATTTTTAAGATAAATTTTTTTTTTATATATCTTTTTCGTTGTTAAGTTATTAATTTATAAAATAGTGGAAAAAAGTTTAAAAATTGTTTATAAAAGAAATCGATTTTGTGTCCATGAGCAATAGTAAGCTAGAAGAATAAATATTCAAAAGAATTTGCAGAAAGCAAAAAAATGCACGAAGAAGGAAGAAAATAGAAATAATGATCCATTCTGAAATTCCTCTTCATCCTATATTTCTATATCGGATCTATGCTGCTTTCTATACCGGCTGCCTAAACTCCAGCCCACACTCCGGGTCCTAAATCAGGGCTCTTGTAATTACAGTCGCACCGGGACAGAAGTACTCTTGGCTGGGATGGTAAACTCGTATTGTATAGTAACCTGTGCCTGTACAAGTACTTATGCATAGAACCATCGTTTTGACCAACGATTATAGGTATCGCAACCAGAGTTGAGTCGAACACAGTAGATAATAGCTACTGACACATGAATATTTTATGCACTTACCGTCTTACTTATAAAGTTTCACTTATACGCCGGTGCAGCGCTGGTATAGCTATACGGTGAAGAGGGCCGTATACTGCTCGGGTTAATATATATTTATTTTTTATTATTTTTATTTCTGCTAGAGCAATCCCGATGAGTTAAAAATCTCATAATCATATTAATGCAAGATTATTTTAGACTGGCACCACTTTGTTCCAATCCTAAAAACCCGGTCATTTTCGCATTTCACGTTTCTTCAGATGATATTTGCGATGCCATTGACCAGGCATGCTTTCAATTGCTTCGGAGTTTGGCCAATTTGATTATGCGTTCTATATTTGCTTTTGTAAATTGATATTTCCATTTAAAAGTTCCCCTAAAAGTGCTGCAAATGGGTATTACTCCATTTTGACATTTCGATATTTGTCAAATCAACCAGATTGTTAACAAAGTCTGCGACCTCCGTCTTAATTCGTATTATCAAAAAATATTGGATAACGACATTGGCGCCAAAAAATTTCAATTGCGATGGACCAATAACGTATATAAGTGCTCAATCAATATTTCTTACAAAATAGTGGTTTTATTTTCAAAAATATAAGGACTTATTAACTTTCATTTTCATTTCCTTCAATAACAATCAATTTCGATGTTACTCATGTGCCAGGCGTTCCATGATGGTAATTTTTTATTTTTTTATTTTAATTTATTTATAACTTAACGTGTTATTACTTGAATCTTTGTCTGTATGTATTTATACTCACTGTGGTATGTGTGGGATAAGCTCACAACATTCCGGTTTAAAAACCATTATAATATTCAACATACTAATTTCAGCTATCAGTGACATGTGTACGTTGGTTAGTAATGTGCAATGTTCCTACGTAATGCGTAACATTATTCAAGTTCATGGAACATTTTTAATCCACAAAGGGAACTACAGGGTTTTCCAATAAGAGGTGTTATTTTGAATAGCCCGCTATTTCAGTAGATGTTACATTTGAAGCTGTCATTTTTTGATATTTACAAGTAAAAAATAACGCCATTAACTTGAGTGAATCAAATGCAAATCATCTTGAGTGATGAGGCCCATTTCCACCTCGGTGGCATCGTCAACAAGCAAAATGACGCATCTGGGGCTCGGAAAACCCAAGAGTTATTGTTGAATAGCCTCTGTTTGGTGCGGTTTATGGTCCAGCGGAGTCATTGGACCTTACTTTTTCGAAAATGAGGCTGGAGCAACAGTTACGGTGAATGGATTGCGCTATCGAGAGATGATTGATGATTTTTATGGGCGGAATTGAATGGTATTGATCTGAACAACGTTTACTTTTAACAAGACGGCGTTACGTGCCACACAAGCAACGAAACCATTGATCTTTTACGATTGAATATCAAAATAACACCTCTTATTGGAAAACCCTGTATTTATCATATAAGACAAGCGATAAATTACATACCAAAATAATTGTTTTTTAAATTTTGTTAAATTCGGAACGCGTATTTTTTTGACAAATGGTTATATGATATATGAATTTACCCAACGTATGCCGCAGTAGCCGACATGTACATGTACACATTATCTGGTAAGACGGAATAATTTACAAACACGTAATTTTGCAAAAAAAAAAGTTTTGTTGATCCTTGGCATTCTTATAATTTTTTTCAGCTTCACGAATTCTACAATTATAAAATCTTGTGATTTTCAGTATGCGAAATTATTTGTTAACTTTGAATTTATCTATAACTTATTGAAGTGAAGCAACTTTTGACACGCCTGAGAGGGTAAAGCCGACTCTTGCGTAGCAAGCGTGGCAAGACGGAACGACGCTCTTGCACCGAAACGGTACGAACCTCTTGCACTGAACGATGCCTCATTCGGCCAGCCTCGGGAATCGTCGAATCTTTCGGCCCGGCCGCCAAAACTCAGTGCGGTATATTTGCTTCTAATCTCACTAAAATAATTGTTAAAGAAACTGTTCTAAATAATGATGAATTCTTAATTTACAATATATTTTTGTATACATAGTTTAATAATAAAATAACTGTTTTATTATTACAAAAAAAAATAAGAGAAGACTTGTTTACAAACATTTTCATTTACTGTCATTAAAATTAATTTTGATATTTCACATCTGCCCTGATGGCTATTATTTTATTTTTGTCCTATTACGCTTATAGTCGGATGATGGAAAACGCTGAATTATTTATAAGATTGTTAGATTTTTAATGGGGTTGTAAGCCTTTGTGCTTCCTCTGTCTTCGGGAGTGAACGTTTCTGACAGCAAGTAATAAGAGGAGGACTGTACCATATTCAGAATATACACATATTAAAGAATTAATTCTTCCTTATAATATTATTATATACACGCTTAAGATATGTATTTAAAACAAATAATTAAAATTATTATTATTATTATTTTTTTCTTTTTTAAAAAGAAAGACAAACATTCCCGCGTTACGAATAACCTGACACTATTTGAAAATCTCCTACTACCACCACAGTAAGCTGAAAATGTTGCTTGTGTTCTGATGGAGGACTTACCCAGCCGAGGAATCGAACACACTACGCCCGAGTGAGACCCAAGCGCGATGTCAACTCGGCCACCGACCAGTCAATTATGATGATCAACAGTCATTATGATGATTACTATTACGGACAAACTAGACAAGTATTATAATATAGAAGAAAAAATATGTAATAATGTTGATCACTGCAACCTTATTTTTAAAAACGTAAAAAACTCATTAGAAACTAAGCACTTAAATAAAAAAAAGCACAAACAAAAACATTACTGAATTATTATGCACTCTTAGGACGGGTTGTTTCAGTAAATTTTAACAGTTCTTCAAATTTCAAAGTTAATTTTCACGTTCTGTGAAAATTCTTTTCAAGGTCTGTTATTATTTCAGTTCTGTCAAGTAACTGGCATTTAATGGTATAATAACTAAACTTGAACAGGACATTCACAGAACCCAAAAATGAACGTTGAAATTTAAATAATTCATAAAATTTCAACGTTCATTTTCGGGTTCTGTGAAAGTCCTATTCAAGTTCTGTTATTATATCATTATAGGCTAATTGTTTGACATAACTGAAATAATAACAGAACTTGAAGAAATCTTTCACAGAAATTGAACATTGACTTTGAAATTTGAAGAATTGTTCAAATTCTTTGAAACAACCCGTCCTAAGTCTTTTAAAAACTAAACTCGACGGTGTAGTTCTAACTGAGGCCCATCTTAATTCAATACATTTAGATAATATAAAATAATTATCGACCTTTACATGTGTTACCACTAAAACACATTAACATACTCCTTGGTTCACCCACATTGCTATATCGCCCCATACACAGTCTTCTTATTATAATAATATTTGGCTTATTTATATAGCGCCGTTTTCATAAAAAATCACCTCAAGGGCGCTATAAATATTTATTAAATAATTAATACTAGAACTACTGACTTAAAACTAGTGACTTACGACTAAGGCCTATAACTACTTTCTTACGACTAAGACCTATAACTACTATCTTATGACATAAATATTTACATATGTAGAAACTAACACATTGATCAAGATCAACAACCTTTGCTAAGCACGCATCCTTGTTAAAGCTTAATTAAAAAAAAAAGATTTATGTACAGTGACCCAAAATAAATCGCTGTACTTTTTGTCGTTTCTTTAATTTAAGGTAGGTATCCAATATTCAAAAGTTATTTAAAAGTGCAATTTATAAATACCTACAACGAAAATTAAACACATTAATAACAACCACATTCGAGTGGGCAGGTCGCTCGGATGTCAGTCGAATTGATCAACTTTGAATGTAAAGGGTGTACCAACTTTTTATGTCCCGATTTCCTTCGCTTCTCCACTTACTTCAGTCTTACAACGTACCCATGTATGTACAGTAAGTATGTCATAATCTCACCGGCTCCGGATATTTGGTAGCAGTTAAGACTCTTGCGAGACGCGGTGTAACACTAAAAAACACATTAAAAAAATCGTAGCACAATCATAACACTACCATGTATTTTATGTGAATACCATAGAAAAGTCCCTGTTCCTGACTAACCTGACCTAGTGAGACTATATCATCCCCAATTTGGGTATGTGATGAAGTTGAAAGGAAAAGGGAGGGAAGCACATGGGGAAGAAGGATATGGAAAAGTGCCTAGCTATTCTGATCTGGCCACCTTAAGCCATTTCAAGACACTGAGCCATTATAAAATTCTGAGTGGTGGTCTTTCACCGGGGTGATTCTTTGTATACACTGTATATTGTGTATATAATTTAATTCAAATTTACCGGGATTTGAGCTCATCCCTTCGATCACGGAGGTCGTCATATTCGTTGATTAATAATTTCATTGCGTGGCAAGAGGGCACGACGCTCTTCTAGGAACGAAGGTTCATTTGAGTAGCTTCATGAATCGACGGCTACACCCGACTGCCAAAAACCTGATTTTAAATATGTGCGTCAGTGACAGTGAAAATCTTCACAAGTAAATGAACTGCTCCCTGTTAAAAACATCAATCAATTTTGATGTTTCGTATCTGCCAGGCATATCATATGTTTTTCAATAAATATTAAGAAAAAATTATATCACCAATTAAAAACAGACCTTGGTCACACGATTTAGCGGAATGTCATGAGGTGAGACAAGTAAAAATTCTTTATTAAAATTAGTGCGATTTTTATAGGGCCACGGCGTTAATTTATATCAATAGATAGGGCATGTCTTTTGAACCGACGCCAAGAAAGCCGAGAAAGAATGGAGTCCACAAAATACTGCGAGGAATTTCACCCGCGGAATGCGACGCGAATACTTCCTATATCATACAAGATCATAATGTCACATTGCTGGAGGAATTTTTAAAATAGACCTTGGGAGACACTCAATTACAACCAGATAGATAATGTTTTAAGATTTTCACGGCCAAAAGTATTTTTGTTATTTGTTTTTGGGGTGTTATGTATTGCCACATCTGCCCTGATGATGGACACTGCAATGCTGTCCGAAACGTTGGCTAAAAAAGGAGTTAGCGCAACACGGCATAACACCCCAAAAACAAATAACAAAAAAAGATAGATAATGTGCCGAAAGTGTTTAAACTATTTAAACAGTAACTTGATGTAAGATCCCGAAAGATTTAAATTGTTATTATTTTGTTCATTATTTGATCCCTTCAAAACATACGTGAATGGTACAAATGAAGATAAAATGAAGAAAATGAATAATGGACTATAATACATATATAGTATATATAGTATAATTCAATACTGAATACATGCTGAACAACCATATCCCCTAGTTCAAATCTTTCTCCCTTCATTTAAAATAAGCCAACAATTGTGATTCAAAATTTTAGAAAGTAATCTATAGATATTCAGTCCATTTTATCTGGTATTGGATGAGACCCGCCAATTTTCCGACGGCGTTTTAAGGTAACATGGTTAACTTCAAATCAAGACTCTAATTTTTTGTAAAATAACATAATAACTCCAGACCCCTAAATGTCCCAGCGCAGCGAATCGCTTGGAAGGGGTTATTAGTAACAATTACATTTCAGTAGGGTTAGTAGGTACCTATAGGCCAAATCAAACATGAAAGAGGCTGCGGCTATTATTCTTTCTCTTATTAGTTACTTATCTTTTCCTGAGTTATTGAAAACCTATATCAATGTGAAGAAAGCGTTCCCCAATCCGAAATGCTAATCATAGCGGATAAATTAACACAAGAAAATTATAGCTAACTAACCGGTTATAGCTACCAAACGTAGAAAATGTCTTTTATTTTCCCAATAGGTATCCTACCAGGGCAATACTGAGAGTGTCTCATGTTGTATAAAACTGAAGGAAAGAGGAAACGACACATTGAACTTTTATGATTATTAATCGCGATTAGTTATTTAATTAGTACTGTGATATATAAATTATTTCATCTGGTAGTGCAATTTATAATGTAATCGGTGATTCAAGTCATCTAATGCAACCCTGCATTTTTTAAAAAGAGCTCGTTTATCGTTTAATCAAGCTCTTAAGCATTTACCATGTAACAAACAGAAAGGAAAAATTAATTATCTCTTAAAGTATTCTTAAAGTTCGAAAATCAGAGTTCAAAGCTCAAAACTAATTTTGTCATCTAATGCCACCCTGCACATTTTAAAAAGAGCTCGTTTATCGTTTAATCAAGCTCTTAAGCATTTACCATGTAACAAAAAGAAAGAAAAAATAATTTACTCTAAAAGTATTGCAAAAAAGCATTACAAGTCAAAAATTAATTTTCGCATTACATGTTTAAGAGAATACGATTTTTTAGGAGAGTTCCCGTTCGAGAATGCAAGAAATCTTCCGCTGACAAAAATAAATTAATTTACTTAATAAAACAGAACTTTGTGAAGGAACCATAGAGATCTGAGTAGATTGGTAAAGTTGTACGTAGGGTGTGCTTTTAGTGACCATAAAGACAGAAAGTGAAATGAGGTGGAGTGGGAGGGAGTGGAAATTTAGAGCCGCGAGTTTGCCAGAAAGAAATAAAAAATGAAAGACTCTCGTAAATTACTTATCCAAGTCCGTGTGCGATAGCAGAGATCTTTGATAAATTGGAAAAATCGCTATTTTAAAGCGTAGTTTGCAGTCGTAAATCTAACTCTCGGCGGAGATGTATTGCAGCACTTCAACGGAGATTAAACAATCATGTTAGGTTCAAATATTATTCATTAAGATCTTGTAAAAGCGTGTTAAAAATATTTCTGCCTCGTAAAAAAAAGTTATATTTATTAATGCGTCTTAACTGAATATGTAAACTTATAAAGAATTAACTATACGAATTTGAATTTTTTGTTTCGTTTTGATGGACATCGATCCAGCAACCTCAGAATCAAATTTAAATGCGCATTTCTGTCATTCAGAATTGTGCTTAGGTGCATTAAAAACTGTTCTAAAATGGGAATTGCTCTTAGTTGGATAGTCAAAACATTTTACAAATGTGTAATATGTAATCATGTACTAAATAAATAAATAAAATAATTCAGATGATTATTTCATACATCAATCATTTTTATTATGGCAAACTACTCGTAACCTATAAAAAATAAATTATCTGTTTGTACTCGTGACAAAGTTACCAAGTAAAAAAATATTATCTTTCATTTCGGCCATTATTCTCGGCAATGTATAGCCATCTTCTTCTTGTGGTGTCATCTACAAGCAGAAGCCAGAAACTCATCGTTTTAAATCATATAATCATTTTGGTATATGTCTTTTGCAGCATGTAGAATTCACGGCATTCTCATTCAATTAGTTCCTCTATCACGATAATTGTTTTCTTCCATGTATCTCAAACTAGGATAAGGTAGATTTTTTTCTCAGGTTGGGGACAACCGACAAAACGACATTTTATTTTTCCTTCTAAGGAGTTTCTTCTCATGCTGCATTATAATATAGTAATCCTTACCGATTCCATGACATGAACAGGCTAGGTCGACTTATTCTTTCATGGTCAAAGACTAGATGTCATAGTTCGGTATGCTAAAAGGGATATTCAATATCAAAGCGAGACTTTCCGTGGCCGGGAGATCATTGTTATCACAGTATGTGTTAATAAAAGTACAAATTTACGATAGGCAACCATTTTGTTAGAGTTTCTTGAATCCTTCCATGTACAACAGATAGTCAGCAAAAATCATTTTTTTTATTTTTTTATATTAACTCCACACAGGAGGCCCTGAAGAAAATAATTTCCCTCAGGGCCTATGTCATCTTTGGGGATGCTGTGTGGAGGGTCTTTTTGTGGAGAGGAAGGAGTGAACATGGGTCTTGAAGAGTCCCATGTTGTAGGAGGGAGGAAACACAGAGGCCGGCAGTTCGTTCCACAGCCGAGCTGTTGAACTTAAGAACGAATCGTAGAAGCGACCCGTTCTCATGTGACAAATGTCAACCGTGTACAAATTTTGGGCGCGCGTTTGGCGTGTATCCCGACTACGCACCGGTGCCGAAGGGATCAATGACGCTAGTTCCTCAGAGCATCTTCCATTGTAATACCGATAGAACAAGGACAGCATACCTACCTGACGCCTGTGCTCTAAAGATTGCCCGCCCGTTTTTGCACAGAGTCTAGGGTTTTTTCAGGTATTTAGGGGCTCCGGACCAGAGATGGCTGCCAAATTCGACAGTAGGGCGCACTTGCGATTTGTACAGGGTCAGCAGTTGTGTACTATTAAACTATCTGCGGGCCCTGTACAGTACGCCCAGCTTCTGAGAGGCCAGCTTTACTCTGGCTTCGATGGAGCCCCCATACCTGAGCTGGTCACTTATAGTTACACCAAGCATATTAATGGAAGGCCTGTTCGGAAGATTGCTTCCGTTGAAGGAGACTAGATTATTGCCCTGGTCGCGCTAACAATAGACTGACTCTACCGTTCTACTATAATAACACACACACATTATCACATTATTACTCACCAATCAGTCGATTACACATTTTGGGAAATGAACATGCCAACATCGGCGACATTTATTTTTTAAAATTAGCGCAATATAAACATGCACTCAAAAATTATTTTTCCATAATGTCACTTTATATACGCAATATGGACATGTTGAAATGAAATGATGATATTTCTCATTGTTTTTTTTTGTTGTTATTTTTGGTAGTGATACACAAAATAATTGCATGTTATTTTTAAGTTTAAAACTATTATTATGTAATTTTATTATTTTTCTTACATTTGTACTCTGTTATATGTTTATTATTAAAAGGCAGTATAGCCGTTTATGTATTTAAAATAAAAAAAAAAAAAAAAAAAAAAAAACAAAAAAATTATCATTTAGATCCCTTTTAGACGTAATCAGACAGGATTGGGTCTTTGAAACATTAAATTCGACCAGATTATTTTTACCCCAGGAGGAAATACTCTCGAGATAACCGTCCATTCTCTGCTTCAAAGC
Source organism: Hesperophylax magnus (assembly GCA_026573805.1). Taxonomy (NCBI): domain Eukaryota; kingdom Metazoa; phylum Arthropoda; class Insecta; order Trichoptera; family Limnephilidae; genus Hesperophylax; species Hesperophylax magnus. The sequence continues at coordinate 4,022,970 of JAIUSX010000071.1, forward strand.
CCTCCGAGCCGTTGGAGTTTGTGTGCCCTTTGGGGGCTTGTCAAACAAAAAGCTATCATGAACTGTACTATCACCCGCGTAACAATGAATCGGTGCACATGTCAAAAGGTCATTGATGTGCAACAAAAACAAAGTCGGAGACAGAACCGACCCCTGTGGGACGCCAGCATTTATAGAGTGTAAGGATGAGGTGAAACCGTCAGCAACTGCCTGAATCGACCTATCCCTTAAAAAGTCAGCAATTCACGTACACAGGGATGCGGAAAGTCCGTAAGAAGGCAATTTGTTGACAAGTCCTCGGTGCCAGACCCGGTCAAAGGCCTTGGATATGTCTAGTGCGACCGTTTGGGTCTCACCGTGACGTTCCAGGCACCGCCCCCAAACATGCGACACATACGCGAGAAGATCACCGCACGAGCGGTTCCGCCGGAATCCGTATTGACGGTCGTTGATAATTTTGTTCTTCTCGAGGTATGTGAGCAGTTTGTCGTTGATCACACGTTCCATCACTTTGGACAGAACTGATGTGATCGCTATGGGGCGGTAGTTGGCCGGGTTGGAGCGGTCACCTTTCTTGGGAATAGGGTGAATGACCGCTTTTTTCCAACCAGAGGGCACAGTGCCACACTTCAGGGACATTTTGAAGAGGTTTGTCAAAACTGGAACTATTTCCGCAGCACACCTCTGCAATACCAGGGCAGGTATTCCATCAGGTCCACTAGCTTTGTTAACATCGAGCCCCCGTATAACGTGGAGTACATCCCGATGCCGGATCCTCAGCTTTTTCATATAGAACCGCAGTGAGGAACCGACGGCGGAACAGCACCTCCGTCATCGAGGGTCGAGTTTTTCGCAAACATTTTCCCTAATAGGTTAGCCTTTTCGGTGGCGGTGTTTGCTAGTGAGCCGTCAGGTCTGGTAAGAGGTGGCAAACTGGGTTTGCAAAAATTCCGACCTATTGAGCCCGCAAGCGACCAGCATGCTCTGCTGCCATGCGGGCAGGCAGCCAGCTTTTTGCTGATCTGCAGTTCGTGTTCGAATTTTGACCTATTAATGATTCTCTTGCATTCCTTTGCCGATTTGTTGTATGCTGATCTGCTTTCGGGCGTTCGAGATGTATTTTAGGCTCGGTAAGCCACGTTTTTCACTGCTTCGGAGCATTGTCGACTGAACCACGGCTTTGAGCCCACACCAGTTTCTTTAGTAGTCGATTGTATGAAGCCATTCATCGCCGATTTGATGACTTCACCAATCTCCTGGGCACATCTTGAAGGGTCCGAAGTCCGAAAACAAACAGCTGACCACGGAAAAGCGTTGAAATGGGCCCGCATACCGAACAAATCTGCTGACCTATAGTGCCACACTTTTCTCCTCAGCCTCTCATTGGTTGGTCTGAAGCTAACGGGGATTGATGTCGTCACTAGGCAGTGGTCAGATTATCCCAGAGGCGCTGTGACGTCAATCTTATAACCGTGTGGCACAGTAGTTAAAAATAGGTCTAACAGATTGGAACGGTGAGTCTGGCCATCAGGAACCCTTGTAGGCTCCTGAACCAGTTGCTCTAATCCTTAACAAATGGCAAAGGATTCCGCCTGTCGGCCAGCCGAGTCCGTTGGGCCTGAGAACTTCAACCATGGTTCGTTATGAACATTGAAGTCCCCCAGAATCAATGCCCTAATTGTACTATATGATGATATGGAAAATCCCTATTCTATATCTTAACTCAATCATAAATATTTCGTGCTCATGATAGAATTCACCGAAATTCTGGAAACTATCTAATTAATTAAATTTTGGCCGTCCGTTTTCACAACCAGATATAATTATTACATAATATAATTAGGTATTTCATGGTTATTACCCGTGCAGAGACAATGAGGCAATACCACAAATGCGTGCATAGTTTCCATAGGCTTTTTATTCAATCTATATGTCGGAATTCGCGATATTTTTATTCAATTTCCACACATTTATTGACCGTTGCTAGTTTGGAGTGGATTCAAGTTGACATTGCATGAAAATAACATTAAAACCAATATATTATCATTGTTTTTACTGGCTATTTACTACAGAATATTTATAGCCCATTCCACTTATACTATGCAACTACAAAGTTAATGTTAATGTTACATATTGGGTGACACTATTTTTCTCTTTCCCTTTTGTGCAATGGATGCAAATTAATAACCTTAAATTCTTGAATATATTTCAAAACTTTTTTGAACGTTGATTTTCAAAACTGATTCACTAAACTAGACCCTGCGTACGATGGCATAAACCCTTGAACAAATATGAATTCATACCGTATATTTCTTAATCTTATTCTTATGAAGTACTCCTTGATTTTAATCTGGTGTTTAATGGTATAAGTGCCTATGTCGCACAGAATTGAAGATTTTTGATCGATTTCAATTGTTCAAAATTTTAATTTCTACGTTAGAAATAATATAATTTCATCAATCTGGAACACCTAAAGAGGTATTAATTCCATTCTAATAAAATACGTTTTACAATATTTTGTGGCAGTTTAATCAATTTAAATAAACTGATATGGGCACTACTAGCATTAGCCCCCAGAAATATAAAACTCACACTTAAATTACATGCCCGTCTGCACGAACAAGCGAGAGTATTTCTAACAAATACGCAATGTACAAAATAAATAAAAATATTTTAAAAAACACCGTAACATTGACGTTGATTTTGGCGTCAGACGTAGATTAGGTGGCTGAGTAGTGAGCACCACCTACACGACTACATAATATTTTAAATTGAAAGACGTCATATTCGACGGATGACCTTTCAAATCGTAAGCACTTATTTGTCAACATGTCTTGATGTCGAAATGTTTCGCGCCGGGAGATGATTGTTTGGCTTTCTTCCTAGGTCCCCGCTTTGAACACTACTATAATAGTTTTATGATTCATTAAGGAAGTCTTTTGTGAGCATCGTAAATGCCGCATATTTAATTATAATTCTGCATGGTCCAGGAACTGGCAAAGGGCTAAATTCTTTACTCTTAATATGAAGTTTTCAGTGGCTCGACGAAAGACCAAATAGCTTCTTATAATATATAAAAGTAAGTGTCTGTTTGTGGCGGGTAGGCGGGATGGATTTGGTTTGTTTACAAATCTATAGTTGTTTTCCAAAGTTGATACAATTTTGCCCTCTTGACCTTTAGAACGAGATGAAGGGCATTTATTACTGTATATTTAGAAAAACTAACCCCATTCTCTTTTCCCAGCTCTTAAAACAGAATGTTGACACCACTCGATGAAATTTTGCACAATTTTTTTAAACTATCGAAATTACCTTAGTTATTCGTCTATATCTATTTTTGAAAAATTCTGCACAAAGCCCGGACAACGTCGGGGAATTCAGCTAATTATATATGAATATAAGGAAAAGTGTTATGGTGTGACCTTGCCCTTTATACAAGTATGCGGTTTTATTCCGAGATTAATTAATTTTGACCTGAAGAGGTAGATCATATACCTAAGATTTAAAAAAATACATACCACCTTTCACACCCCCAAAAGGAGTATTTTGATGAAATTTTGCACACTTGAAGTTCAAAATGAGAGGACTATGACTATCTCCATCTGAGATCGAAGAATTATACGTAAACAAGTCGTTGGGGATACCAAATATTTGGTCAACTTCAAAGCTTTACACTCAAAGATAAAATGCATAATCTTGACCAAAAGTTTAAAGACCAAATTCAAATCTGAAAAAAGCTCAAAAAAACAAATTTCAATTCTTAAAGTTCGAAAATCAGAGTTCAAAGCTCAAAACTAATTTTGTCATTTATTTTGTGAATTTGGTACTAGTATTTTACGTTAAAAATAATATTGTGTAATGAAATAAAATGAACATATAATTTCAAGCTATTTGTTTACTTTCCGCACCTAGAAATTAATACATATTGTCATTCCATTTGTTTACTTGCCCCACCACGAAATGAATTCTAGCGCTTTATGAACCTTCTGATTCCAAATCATATTTCCCTAGTTCACCCACAGCATTAAATACATGTAGGTGAGCAGTGGCGTAATAACAAACTTGTCAGTCCCTGGCTATTTATAGTGGACTCCAAAAACGGAAATAGAAAATCATTTATTATTATGACCTATCACCAAAGATAATTATTAAACAATGAATTATTATTTTAATGGTAGTAAAAGAATGAGTGTTTGTAAATATCTGTGGCTTTATATTTTACGTAACCATATTAACAGAGCAAATATCATATTCCCAATTTTCATTTTGTAATTGGTTTTTCAATCATAGCCAATGTCGTTACAATATATATAGGCGCGCTGTACAAATCTCAAAGTGGCATGAAAAAAGTACGGCAATTGTAGTGTTTTAGATTTCGTAGTTTCAGTACTAAACTGTTATCCGTCGCGTAAGCTCGAAAACTATCTCTAAGTAAATTACGTTAAAAAGTGCTAAAATGCCCTTGTTTGTTATGAGAAAGTATATTAATTATATGTATCACTTCTCTAAAAGCCAAGAAAAAACATTTCAATTGTAAATACAAGCAAATAACTTTTTTCGATTATTCAGTACAGTAGTTTCCGGCCCAAAGATTTTAAGCGTCGCTAGCTGATGTGTACCCTGCTTTGCTGGGAGTTATCCATAGAAGATAGACATATACGATATAAGATAGACGACTTTTCTGTAGGCCTTTTTAAGATCGTTAATTTTTTAAGATTCCGTAGTACGTTATTTAAATGACAGTGAAAACTCTATTAAAATCCATTGCGTAGTTTTGAAAAACTAAGTTTAGTGAACAAACAGACTGACTCAAAAAGTGATTATATTTTATACTATTTAGAGATGCAGCAAATGCAAGACCGACAAGAGTAGAGGTCTGGGCTCGCAACACCAAAATAACGAAGTCAGTGGTGTCGCCAACTAAACATCACAGTTTAAAATGGTGTAGTCACTAATATATTTAAATACTTGCGGCAAAACAACACAAACATTAGCAGCAACTACGAGGATCAACAAGAATCGCCGCCATTAGCAAACTGTCGTTGACCTATTATGGCACTGCACATCAATTGACACCTTAAAATCCGTCAAGCGCTCAGACTTGTACCTCTCGTCGGCCTCGAGGTAGCATTCAACGCAACTTTTGAATACGAAAACGCCGCCCAGTCTAATCGTTTATTTCATTCCTAAACATATAATTTTTGAATATCCATCTTTGTCATACACGAACAATGTTTTAATTAATAAATTTAATGTAAACATAATAATATATAATCATAATTTTTGTCAAATAATAATTAGTCCAGATCTATCGTTACGTCATTGATTAATAATTTAAAATAAACTACAAATTTGCTGATCAAAAATATTAGGTCATAGAAAACTTAAAATTCAACGTAAAGCGGTGATTGGCTAAAAAGTCATGACGTAGCTAGAAGCCCATTATCAACTGGGAGATTTGAATTTACTGCAATACAAAAGGCGGCAAATCGGCTCACTGTGCATTTGAAATGATTTATTTATAATGGTTTGGTAATGTATTGCAGAATCGAGGTTACGAGTATTTACTAACCTTCTTATACATATTGAATTTGAAGTTATCCAAATATTCAAATTTAAAGTCTCATTTAGCAACAAAAAAAAGTCCACTATAAGTCAACCAAACCAATAATTTCAAGGTTTTTTTTTCAAGTATTTTGGGGCTCCAGACTAGAAGTGGCTGCCAAATTCAACAGTGGTTAAACTTATGTAATGGTGATGTATTTAAAGTATGTAGTGGTATGTAAAATAACCAACATAAAAGCGTTTTGAAGATATACCAAAAATTATATTTAATTGCTGAAGTGTACCCGGTATTGCTCAGGTTATTTTTTATTTTTTTTTTATTTTAGTTTATTTAGGAAACATACAGTTTTACAAAAAAAATAATTGAACATAAAATATAGAACATGATTTAAACCAGTTAAGTTCCATTTATAATATTTATAAAAGCTAGAAATTAATTAAAGTAATAAAGTACATAGTGTGTGTGAAAAATGATTAAAAAGAGAATATTAAACAATACAGAAGTAATATTTTTAACTTAGGTACATAGTAAGGTTAATTTTATTTTAAACGATTTAAGGGTACAGTGGAAAATGTCAATATCGCTTAAGACATTATAAGATTTGCAGATACGCCCGAGCAAGGAGTTTTGTGCGTATTTCGATTTGAAATGTTGAATATAAAATAAGGTATTTGATCTGGTATTGCGTTCAGGACAATGAAATGCAATCCTTTCTAACAGGGCTGGGGAGTCAATAAGGCAGTTCACAATTTTTTACAGAAGCAGTACGTCAAAAATTTTTCTTCGTTTGTAAAGAGTAATAGGATTAAATTGATGATTTTAAAAACGATACGACAGGTATCAAGGAATTTTGTTTGAATATTTTCAATTCGGTTAATATAAGTTTGGTATTGTGGATTCCAAATGACAGATGAAAATTCGAGATGAGATCGTACGTATGCCATATAAAGTAGTTCAAGTGTAAAAGGTTTATTGAATGGTTTTGTGATTCGTAGAATGAAGCCCATTTGTTTGTAGGCTTTTTCTAAAATGTTTTCAATATGATCTTTAAAAAGTAATTTAGAGTCAAGTAATACTCCAAGGTCTCTGATTTTTTTTATTCGTTGGAGAGGAACATGGTTTAGATGGTAAGTATGGATGATTGGGTGACATTTACGTGAAAATATTATTGGATTACATTTAGGATCTATGTTTAGGAATAATTGGTTTTCTTTGCAATATTCATTAATTCCATTAATATCTTCTTGCAATTTATTGCAATCATGTGTTGAGCTTATGCATTTGTATATTTTCATATCGTCAGCGTAAAGAATGAAATCAGAATATCTGATGACATGTTTGATGTCATTAACAGTCATTAATTTACACAATAAAGATAATATACTGACATGTTCTTCTTTATGTGTAACATATGTATGGTGTTCTTATACATATACATTCCACATATATACATATACAGGGTGTCCGGTGGTAAAGTGCAGTAACTTCGGGAGGTGATTCTACGTGATCGTAGGAGTCAAAAAGATAAATAACTTTTTCTGAAATTCCAACTTTTAGATGTACTTTTAAGCTAATAACGAAAAATTTCTCCGACGTACCTAGACGGCATTATTTTTTTCGTCGTTGCCAAATCTACATCCCGCGCCCCCCGGTAACTAATCCCCGCTACCCCCGGCACCCGAATTCAGTCGGTCAGCTGGTAAACTGTCCCCCGCACCCCCTCCTGCACCCCCCGCTATTAGTAAATTGTGCTTTAAATGTAATGTGTCACAAAATTTGACGGGCGGAGTAAACAACTTTGAAAATTTAATTTATCTAAGAATTTTTGAATTCGTTCACTAGATTTATTGTTTGTTCTCTGCGAACTTTTCATTTGGTTTGAATTTTTGACAGATGTGAAGAGAACCCCGTACAATTTAGATGTCGGTAGGTGTTTTAGAGGTATAATGGTTATGGTGCTGATTTTATCAAAATCAAATTTTATAATATTCTTATTATTATTATAATTTACAAGTACAAGTATATTACATTGGATTTATTAATATAGACGTTGTACATTATAATGATTTATGATCAATAAGATGGATCAAGGAAAAAAATATTTATGAGATGTAATATTTTTGGTATGCCTCGTTATTCTGCTGTGTCATTCGTGTGGAAAACGTTCTTTTTTTTTAAATGATTTTCGGCTATGTAATCATTGTTTTTTCTCACCTATAAAATTATGTCCCGTCTTTCCGGTTTATAAAAAAAGGTCTGATTTTTCGGATTGAAATTTTCAAAAAATCCCCAGGGTTTCAAAAATACGATTAAAAAAATAATAATAATACAGAATGTCTTAGAATATTTTCCTTAACCGAAAAAAAAAATTAAAATATATGATGCAAGTGGCCTATTAGTAAAAAGCGATGAAATTAGTTAAGTGTTCAATGAGTTATTAATATTTTTTATAATAAAAAGTGTAACGTGATTTTAGTGCAGTTCTCTTTTTGAATTTGGTAAAATATCAAAACATACGGCGAACTCTGTGTTGTTATTGTTTACAATTCACATGCGGTTTCCATGGATACGCGCCACTCACAAATATGCAACGTTGCCACGTTCACACTTGCGAATTTATCGGGTAAGTTTGCACCTACACTATGGCTTTTTAGCAGGTATGTCTTTTTGTATGAAAAATAAAAAATTGGAATTTCGGAAAAAGTTATTTATCTTTTTTACTCCTACGATCATGTAGAATCCCCCCACGAAGTTACTGCACTTTACCCCCGGACACCCTGTATGTGAAATGTATACGTATAGCATCAATATACGTAAGCATACTCAGACAGAAGAGTGTTATATACTTAATCAAAACTATATTTTTTCCCAAAATTGTTATGAGATGTCTTACTGACAGCCCTGATTCAATAGAGCTAACTCTTAGTTCTCAGCAAATTCAACCAAATTCAATATTGAAGGTAACAATAACCTCAATACTAAATTACTGTACGGATTGAAAATAAAAATGCTATTGTACCTATGTATACCAGATGTTATTCTTGTTTAATTTTCAACATAAATTCTCAGTAATTATTCTGTTTAACATAATACTGTTTCGTTCCTGTGAACTACTGTAAACATAAATCATGTATATTGTAAAAGCCTTTTACGGCGTCTAAATAAATAAATAAATAAATAAATAAATAAATAAATAAAATTTTAACTGCTTGCTTCAGATGTCTTATAGTGTTGGCTAACGGATGTATTATTTTAATGAAACATGTTATTTTTGATTGTCAAGTCTCTGACAGCCCTGAATTGTTGAAGCTACTTTGCCATACACTCCGGCCATAGTGGCCAAGTGGAGATAAATTTGATTGTAACAATAAAGTCACTACTATTTGCGCTATTATAATATTTAGCTAGATTATATCTGTTGGCAAGTCACCTTTTCTGTATATTTTATCCTGTTTAAATGAAGTGCTTTCTATTATTGTAGCATTCTATGCCTTAAGAAAATTTCAGCTGTATCACATTCAATGTCGTTTTGTAAACATATTGTTGTGTTCTTAAATGTAATACTAATATTCGCTTATGTACCACTGTGTACTTATAATCTCATGTATCACATTATTGTAAAAGTCTTTTATGGCGTTTAATAAATAATAAATAAAAAAATGTATAAAATATTTACCTAGAAGAAATACGCGTCATGTCTTTGAATTGTCATTGAAAATATGGTGTAGGTATACGCCATGCGACTTGGTCTTCGCTCAATTATGTCAAAATCAGATTAAAATTAGTTTAAAAAGGGAAGTATGGAGTTTCTATGAATGATTTAGATTTACGTGATTATTTAGGTACAGGTAAATTATTTTATAGAGCCCACGAGTGAATGTATTTGTGCACACCGATGATGGTTAAAATTGATTCTGAATAGTTTGGAACACCCGCCCGCAGTAATCCCACTAAACAAGCAAAATACTCTAATAATTATATACGCCTAGGCAGTAATTGACTTTATTGAGCTTCACACCCAGCTGCCTGTGGCGCGCTACGCCACTGAGGTCTGGAGCACTAAAGCCATCCCGACTATTGCTAAAGTTCCATCAACCCACGGGCAAAGTAGTATTGTTGTGTGTACTAGGCCTGAATTAGACTGGTAAACAAATGTCATTCCTCTGATTTTGTGTATATGAAATAATTAAAAACAAATAAATTACTTCTTAACTAAACAAAAATGTAAATATTGTTATTCTGATAATTAAGGATCCATGTAATAAAATACATAATATAAATAACAATATTATTCAATTTTATTACATGAACCTTTTTTTCAGTTGACACCGTTAACTTTTTTAAATTTTTCTGTGTCTTGTTCTGTTTCGTGTTTCCTTTGGATTTATTTTATTTTTCAATAAAAAAATAAATGAATACATCAAAAACAAAAACTAACAAACGTGGTGTAACTATTACGCGGAGCGTAAGTCAGAATTTTAAAAATTTGGAAAAACTTGACTTGTTACCATGGTTAAAACGGTATTAAGGCGATGCACTACGTCGTGTAGTATTTTAAATTGAGCCGCTATCAATAACAACCCTTACATAGATGGCGATAAGGTTTAAATTCCCGCTTAACACCATCCGCCTGTTTTGATTTATGCAAGAAAAAAACATGGCCAAAAAGTGCTTTTTATTTTATTTTGTGGATGTTCAGGTACAATTATTTAATTTTTTTCCGATCATTTTATAAATAACTTAATTTGCCACATTATACAATAAAATAATAACCGAAAATGGGTTCGTAAGTAGGAGATTTTGAACTTTAAAGCAGTTTTCATAGGCCAATACATTATTATTTTCTGGGCCTATAACAAGAGTTATATAAAAATTACTCGAATATTTCAAAGGTATTTAAGGCAGTATTTAATTAAAGCATCTGAAACATTTCTAGGCGACCAAATTTTCAAACCAAAAACACGCGATTTTACATTACTAAGTGTGGCATCGCCTTAAACCAGTCTTCAGGCCGGCTTCACCACACCAACATTGAACGGGCGTGTAAGAATCTAACTAGTAACACGAATAATGTTCTTTCTTCTTTTAACCATTTATTTGTTTTCTTCCTCAATGGTTTTGTGCTCAAATTATATACGCACAAAAAAATTACGTCTCCATTTAATTAATACTGAAAAAAACATTTTGTTTACTCGTGCAATTAAGATTAATACATGATGTTATAAATACTGTTTTTTGTTGAATTGAGAATAATATTTTGAACCTTCTGCTTTTGATCGTGCATTGTTAATTTCTTCCAGCTTCTGAAGATTGAAAGAGCGAAGTTCGTGAATAATTATTAAGTTTTAATACAATTATTTTTGGTCCTTTGTGCAAGAATATGAAAAACACCAGAATTCTATTTTAATTTGTTTCAGGAAATCTAGTTTTTAGGTTCTACAAATAGGGAACCTCAATTATTTTGATTTCCAAATTGAGATGAAATGTTAAAGATGAACGCTATTATTTTGATCTCTAAAATGTAAAATATTGATTTCAGATGATTTCTACGGCTTATAATAAAATGCCTTAAAATAATAAAGGAGGTTAGGAAATACGCACAAATCATTCACAAAACCTATTTTGTGAATGCTCAATTAAACCCCCGACTTAATTAGTTGTCTCCATTCGATAATTAAATTTAAATCAACTGTTGTGTTTTTAAAGAGACTTTGAATACGGCGGAATTCGACAAAACCAACTTATTTATTACAAGAAATAACTAATTATATGGTGGGAGGTAGTAAAAGAAGCATTAAAGAAAAAAAAATTCTAAAAGTTAAGTTCGAAGGTTAGGAAATACGCACAAATTATTAAAATAACCCAAAATGATCCCTAAAAACCCATTTGGCGCATGTTTGCTTAAACAACCAACTTAAATTGTTGATTATTTCTATGGCTTACAATAAAAGGCCTTAAAATAATGAAGAAGGTTAGGAAATACGCACAAATCATTCAAAAACCTATTTCGTGCATGCTAATTTTTTTTAATTTTTTTTTTTATTTTTTTTTACATTATTTTCTCTTACTTAGATCTTACAAAACTGATCAATCAGTTTAATTGTAAGAAATCTCTCACTTTTTCTATTTATTAGCTTATAACAATATATTTAATTTCAACTTGATATCTTGGTACCACAATATTAATTGTTTTTATGTTTGACGGAGGTAGAACGATCTAATTTTCGTTTTTATTTTTGAATGACATGTCTCATGTTTAATATCTTCTGGTAATGAGTTAAACAATTCCGGAATTTTATGTAAATTAAACCCCCCACTTAATTAGTTGTCTCCGTTAGATATTTCAACTGAAATCAAGTGTTGTTTTTTTAAAGAGCCTTTGCATGCAGCGGAATTCAACAAGTTTATTAAATATTTAATCGGTCAAAATAAATTGGATACCTCAATGGCGAAATAAAGTACTACTGTCTTATCAACATGTCCATAATATACATAGTAAAAACCTTATGGGCGTTCATAAATTACTATCCTTTTTTTAATGCTTTTTATGTAATGTCAAATATATTTACGTAATTGCCAAAAGCAACGGAACGAAGTGTTGCTATATTTAAAAATGAAATCAGTGTCGAATTTTATAAAAAAATATATCGAAGACGGATCATTTTGACGTCACAAGGTAAAATCCACATGATTTTTATCAAGTCATTATAAACTTCATGTAAGTGGCCTTCTCCAATGTGCAAAGAATCATCAAACTCGAACCATATACATTAATTTTGTCTATTGCTTTGAAAATCATCCAATTTGATTTGATGATATGTATTTCGATTATTGGAATTGTCCGATCGGAATTATTACTGACCAAATACTAAACAAAATTAATTTCTATGGTTTTGATTTGACGATACTCTGCATATTCCAATAACTTTACAACAATAACTTTCAACCAATCCAATAATTTCGTCAACAATACAATTTCACCAAATTTGTCCATTGGAACATTTTTTTATTCAACTGGTCAATTCCATCGCGCTGAATACATACAATCAGTCCAGTCAGTAAAGTCATAAAGTCCATTTGGAGAATTTACGAACGTTTACAGATATTTATGGATATTTTTTTGGATTTTAAATAATATTTTGAATATTATTTGATATTATCATTAAATTGTAAAATTATGTTTATGGATGTTTAAGGATTTAATGAGTAAAAAAATGGTATTGTATAGATATTTATAGATTTTTATTGATATTTGTTTATATTTATTAAAAATGTGTAAGAAATATTATGAATCATTGAAAAATTGATTTTTATGGATATTAAATGGAGCAAGTAAATATTTTCCAAAATAATTTTCCAAGTTTGTCTATTTGGACTAAAAGCTCACTTTGAAAATTAAAGATGGCAACTCTTTGTTTGTAGCTAGCGGGCTGAGCGTGTGTACAACTGTACCCGGACAGACTTAAGTACCGCCCTCACAGCCTTACATGGCGACTGTAAGGAGCATTTACGTATGAAATTAAGGTGATGATACTGTCAGATTATGATAAACTCAACAAGGAATTTGTCATGTTTTAAAAATTTCTGAATTTTGAAAATTCTTTTGTGGATATCCATGAAAATACCATACCTGAAAAGTGATTGCGTAAATTCTCGTGTTTGCAACTGGTGACTTTTGCTTGGAAAATTATATATGTACAATGTATATTATTAGGAGACCAGGTCTATGTGTGGGTTAATTTATTTGGTATGTTCTCTGATGTTTATACAACTGGCCTCAAACGGCTTGGAGCGCTGGCGCTACTAGTGTGATTTTTTTCATTGCGGAACTCCCCGATTGATGATTTTCGTATATTCCACGTTTAGGTTGAGATTTAAAATAGAAAAAAACACCACATTGACTATTGCGTTTTTATGTTTTTGTGTACTCGCAGTCTAGACGGAATCCAGTACAGCCTTTTATAGTTTTTCCGAGAGTTGAGAGTTCCGAGAACATGTGAATGGTGCTATTATCGGGGGTAGGCTGTTTTATCCGACTTTATGAATAAATATGGTTTTCAGGTGAATAAAACCACCGGGTTGAAAATATATTTAAATCAGTGCGTGGGTAACCTTTCTTCGAAAATTGAAACATTTGAACATTTTTAAATCATATATCCTGATATACTCCTTCATCTAAAATATGAATTCGGAAAACTAATACGGTTTCTAAAACAACCACTTCTTTCTTTCATATAACATTTTCTATAAATAACTGTTTAACTACGTAGAAAAATATTTATGTGAACAAACCATAAAAAAGCTTGATCTTATAATGTGAATCTTCTACAGATATTTCTGAACGGTATGTATAGGTAAATGAAATAACTTCGGCGAGTAACGTAATGATCTGAGGGGCTGCGGGCTGGTATTTCAGTTGCGTTTTAAACTCGGCTTGAGAGATATTGACGTTCGTCTCGTTTTTTCCTGGTAGGTAGCCTGACAACCCAACCCGACTGATAACATTCCAAAGTATACTGAAATACCGGCCCTTAAGTCTATTTAACTGTAAAATACCGGACGCTTTATTACTTCATCAATATCTTTCAATTCGAAATTCCATGAAAGCCGGACAGGGAAACTAATTATGCATAGTAAAGTTTCGAAGAAATCGCGCTGAGTCATTTATTTTCTCCAAGTTTTCCGTGCTCTTTAATCAAAAATAGTATGGCAATATATTATATATATTGCAAATGCAGCACAGTGCTGTGAAGTTCCAGTAGTCCACTGGGAACGGACCCGCCGGCTGACGCGGAAGCCTGAGAGCTTGAGTGATGGCATTGTCAGCAGGAGCGATCCTGCGCAGTATTTACAAGTGGTCTGCGCACCGTTAATCCCACTCGAGTTATAATATCTGTGTTTTTTTCCCGCCCCTTTTCCCCCTTTCGACCTGTTTGTCCTATTCTAAACCCTGCTCTGACAGTTAACGCGTGGTTAATAAATACGCTCCATACGGGATCTCCCCACAGGCATAACAATAACTATTTCAAATTAAAATTGGTAAAAAATACAATTGATAACAATTGAGACGCAAATTAAAGACATATGAACCACTTTTCAATCAAATCTTTCTTTTGTTAACAACATAACGAAAATTTCCAATATGGGTTTACAAAATTACAGACATTTTAAAAATATTAATTTAATAAACTGTAGGATTTATCCTTTGTTAGAAGTCAACCTGAGTATCATTCTCCCATCTGGAACACACATTACAATATTCATGTACAAGCTTGAAAGAATACAAAATTTGCAATGTTTTATAATGGATATTCCAGCAATTTTAACGGCACAGCAGCAACTACAACAGATCTGGCAGAAAATTTTTCATTGACTTATGATGCGTTTGATAGTCCAGAAAAAAGGGACGTTAATAAAGTAATAAATAAATAAATGAAAAATACCAAATTTTTAAAAAATATATTTTAATGTCGTTATTGGTATTGTAGTTATTCAAGTAAAGATAATTTACTTGAATAACTTCAACACTTTGACTTCTCCAAGTGGTCTCTCTTAAGCCATCGCCTTGCGTCACAGCGGGAGGAATAAATCATTCGTCCGTCACTCCTGGACCCACCGATCCCTTGATTCCGGCCCACCCCTCATACCTTTGTCCCTTTGAATTCTTCTCATTCCTTTTCTTAAAAAGTTCCTCCACACAGCATACGCAAAGATGACTCAAATCCAGGGGTAAATAATTTGCCTCAATTTTATTGGTGTTGGGTTAATGTAAAAAAATATTTTTGTATGTATCCATAGCAAAGTTATAACCGCCCATTGTTGCCAAGAAAATAAAAGATATTCTAAACTGTTGCCGTACCGCCTATATATAAGCCCTTACTCAGAGTTGAGAATAAGGCCCCAGGTTATTATTTACTGTAGAGGAGTGCGCGGGAGGGTCTGGCAAACTTCTGAAACGTGTGGGGTATGTTCACGCGACACAGGGCTGGAAACAGACGGTGCGGTTGCTACTGTGATTGGAAAACAACTATACAAGTGCACCAGGGCAAATTGCATCACATGAATCTTTCTCATAGGTAAATATATCCGTTAATCCTAAACCCCTTCGTGGCAGATCAAATTGCCCTTTTCAGGTTCCAGATTATGACAAGCGGTAGAATTACAATTCTAATAAACGTTTAGTAATTATAATTTTTTTAATACAGTCTGTCTGTCCGTGTATGTGATAACAAACATCTGAAAGCTTCATTTGCTGCAGATGGGTTTCCATTAAAGCACTTGTGGATAATGTATGTAGATTACAAATCATTCAAATTACAAACCATTCTAAAATACACAGTACCTGATAACCTTAAGTGTAAGACTCCATCAAAAGTGAAACAATCTCACTTAACCCCCAAAGCCTCTGACATTTTGCAATTTACATCTCACACGGGAACTGTCAGAATGCAGAGGGTGTGGAAAATATTTTCACATTACATTCGATTTCAGATAAATTCGCTGTTTTTGATCAGTCTTTCATGTACTTTCAAGAATATCGAGTATTAAACATATATTAAGTTTACAGGGTGTATATCAACTATACAAGTGATAATAGAGCTTGCCTTTTAAAGGAAGCTTCATTAATGCAAAACATGTCGATATCCGAATTGATTGTGTTCAACAGCAAGATTGCTCTCCCCACAGGCATGACCATTGGCAAGTTAGTTCTGCAGGCCGGGAGATAAAATAGTCTATGTTGTCGGTGACGTAGATAAGAATGCTCTCCATGATGACCGAGTTTTCAAACCATCCACGAATCAGTCTAAATAAATGTGTAGCAATGCGCACATCTCTCCTGAACCGTAGATAGTTCATTCCGAGCATACCCAAAAGAAATGTTATCTATTTCTAACACTGTTTAAATTATATATCTTACTATAAAATGAGATAGCACGACTTTTATGAGTGCTTGTTAAAGGTGGTTCTGACTGATGGTCTATTAACGGGGTTACACTGAGGGTACCTACCTATTTTCCGCCTTTAAATGATATAAAAATAAATTATATGTGTTAAAAATCAATGTAAATAATTATAAAAAAAACCATAACTGTATCGGCATTGAACGTTGACCTCTGGTTTCAAAGCTCAAGACTTTGTCGAAGAAATCTTAATATATTGATAGTATTCATAAGTGTGAATGAGGCAAGAAGTATGTGCCAAGACCGAGTTGTTTGGCGGTTCGTCCTTTCTGCCTGCCCCCTGGTAAACGGCATGATGGTTAGTAATTAAGTTTTTAATTCTCAAATTTAAAAGAAAATATTTATTTAAACTAGAAATCACTATGTTCCTCGTACTCTTGAACGGTCAGCTATTGCTATTTACTTATTAACTTTCCTGATTATGCAGCATATTACAATATTTAGTTGCTTAAATATTCGACAGTTATTGTTATTGTAAGTGCGCTGCGCATAATGTGCAAGTTTTGCTGATCGGAGTTAATTCAAGCTTTGATGATTTTCACCTAACAAATAATATTCCTCGTTGGCGAATCTACAACTAGACCAATAGTATGTGTAATAGACATGTCGTATGTAAATGTACAATATATGTAAGTATACATGACATGTAGCGCCGGCATCGGCGGAGAATCATCGCGAGAGTTATGTTTTTGTTTACGTATGCCAGACTTGCAGACAACATCATCAAACGACTGAGAACAGCAGGCTCTCGATACAATTTCCGTGGTCGGCTTAGCTGGAAAATAGGTTATTCGTAAAACCAAAATACATCTGTTTGAGACCCAAGGGTTTCAAAATACTACATTGGCCATAGGTAGGTAGTTTTATATTAATATCGTAAACTTACCATCAAAGAAGAGCGTTGAAAACGATTTTTTTTTTAAATAAGGAAAAAAAATACGAGTAAATATTTTTAGTTCAATTTGGATGGGACATCTGGAGGAGACGAGTAAAGAGAATTGAAAGTTTAGAAGTAACTGGATATTCAAATCTGTTAACAAAAAAATTCTGCAACGCATCCCATTCTGTTTGTTGTTATTTCACCAGGATACTGGGAGCGTCTTCTCCGCGGAATGTTTCAAATATCTAAAAGTACTTACCAATTAAAATACTATTTTCTTCTTAATTATATGCATCATAAAGAAAATTCACAAAACTTATTTGTTCTTGAAAAAAATATATTTTTAAAAATTCTCTTTACTTTACGAATCCTATACTAACAATATCAATAATAATTTTGTAAGTAAGTGAGCTTCTTCTTGTGTTCTAATTATCATTGTGTTAGGTATCAGGGGCAGCCTTTAACCTAAACTATACAAGGTTACTATTTACTGCGATCTTTCTCCAAATTACCAGGTTAAACAGTTTTTTTTTTAATATTTTCCGAACATTTCCACAGTATGCGGTCATTCGATAACTGTTTAGTACGGACAATTTGTACTTGGAATGTACTGTATTTTAACCACTAGATAGTATTAAGCAACCGTGTTTATTTACCACAAGGAATATAAGGAGTGAGAAAGGGGTCTTTAACTTGTGAATGCTGATGTTTCTTTTGGAATTCTATTGGTTTTTGAAAGATTCCGTGGGCACTATAGTTCATATATGTACATCTTATAAGTACCGTTAATGTTAAAGATTTCCATAATACCAACTCTTTTGCAATTACCATGCGCAACTATTTAATGTATATAACCTGTGTTTGATTATATGCCCTATTATTATGAGATTAATTGTTACGAAGGAGATAACTGAAAATAACAAGCATTTTCGGTGATGACGAAAATTCGAACTTAAAATAATTGGTACTGGGTAGGACTTCTTTTTCAAATCTTCTTCATTTCAAGGTAAGACAGAAATAGAACAAAAAATAAGGGAAATGGCAATTTTAGTAGTAACTGGGATTTGCATAAAATCATTAAACTGTTTCAATACTAAACAATAATTAAGAGGCAATTCAGAATGTAACAAATTAAATCATATACCTTCTTACCTGACTTAATTTACGACATTTTTTTGTAAATGTTTGTAATCAACCTGGAATTTTTAGAACATTTATACTGGTAATACAGAGTCTACTGTATTCAGTTTGTAATAGGTAGGTACCTATCGCTATTTGGTACGGTTCGCAGAAGCGGGCAAGGTATTATTACTGTGAAAGCGGCCATGTGTGTTTAGTTAAACCTGTGGATGTTAAACTCAGAGAAATAAAACTAAATAAATCATTGATCTTTGATTGAAAGAGCTTGTTTTTGTAATTGCATGATTGATTTATCAATACTTAATGTTCGTGAACTTACTAATACATGGTCTAAACTGTCGTTAGAAAAAAAAAAGTTTCTTGAAAATAAAATATATTATTTATTGAAACATCTTGCACAGTTCTGTTTAAAAGGGGTTCTTACCATATTTAATTTATTCTAACACAATAATAATATTATTTGTAATATATTTAAGAATGGAAGATAGGAACCTCTCATTATCGCGCATGTAAACACCATCCAGATGCTAAAATGATTTTCGTAACTCATCGGTGTTGCTCTAGCAAGAAATACAAATAATTAAATAATACATTGCAAAAGTAAAAGTTATTTTATTCAATTTTCAGATAAGAATGGCTATGAACTTTATCAAACTTCATTTTCCTTCCTTTCCCACCCCCTATTGATACAGACATAACATTATTTCTCAAAAAGATAGACCATTTAAAGAAATAATATATGATTGTATTTTGAGTATATTTCAGAGTAGAAGTAACGCTTAGAATAGCCCAGGTGAATGCTAACCTTTTAGATCCGAAACCTTGCTTAGAATTGGTTTAGGCATGTTATAATTTTTTTTGTTAATAGGTGTCTGGGTATACGGTAGCTTTGAGAGGTTATCGATTTGATGAACTTTGAAATGCCCCCCTTTAATTTTTAGTAAGAAACAGATTGGGTCTTAAAAATAACTAATAATTTAAATTTAATAAAGAACATATAAGTTTACCTAACACCAGAAAAGTTGACGGTAAGCTGGAATTCTGCAGAAGTTGCGAGCAGCAGAGCAGTTTTAATCCAGTTATCCAGACGCGATTAGCGAGTGCGGCAATAAAACCTGCAACCAGCTCGCAGTCCGCAGAACACCTGTTACAGGAGAGCGGGGTGCGGAGAGCCGCGCACGCGATTATCCGCTATTCCCCGCTTTACTGGATTGTATATCACTGAAGGCCGGTTTACACTTAAATTAGTAAGCAAGTGATAGTGATTAGTGATAGAGTAAAACCAGGTGGCAAGCCACTAAATTATAATGTTTTATTTCTATTTTACAGACTGATTTACACTTTGATAAGCAGCAAGTGCTAGTGAAGTGATTAGTGCACTGTAAAATGTCTTGTGTAGTAGAAGAAGATTCAGTGTTGCCGTGGTGTAAGACCACCATTCAGAATTGAAACGTTTCTTGAAATAACTTTGGCCGTGTTTGGTGACCAGATCTAAATAAGCAGGTACTTCCCCACCTTCCTCTTTCCAATCTCCTTCCCGTCCTCACTACCTTCAGCCTTACAATATACGTCAATTGGGGATGCCAACGATGCCATAGTCTCACTGGCTCCAGATGTTTAGAAATATATATATATATATATATATATATAAATATAGTATTCTTGCGGCAAGTTCCAGAGTGGAAGGTATTCTCAGTATCGCCCTGGTGTAAGACCATCATTCGGAATCGAAACGTTGCTTGAAATAGCTTTGGCCGTGTTCGGTGACCAGATCTGAATAGCCTCCACATTTCCTTCCCGTCCCCACTACCTTCAGCCTCACAGCATATAGGGGATTGGGGATGCCATAGTCTCACTGGCTCCAGACGATTTCGAGCAGTTGGGACTCTTGTGGAGCTTCACATAAAAAAAATTAGTTTATTGACAAATGCGAGTGATTAGAACCGCGCTCTACCTTTGCTGGTTAGTAGACTACGTACCTACTAAAACACAGACGCATTCAATAGAATAATTATGATATCCAAAAACTGAAATGCAAAACCAACGTACAATCCGATATTTAATAATTCATTAATTTAAACGCTCTGAGGGGCTTTTACATCATACATATTTTACATGGTTTACTGCATAGTAAAGTGCCAACAGAAGGTTTTTGTTTTTAAAACAACAAAAACAACAAAATAAACAAACCAAATATTAAAAAATGAACATAAATGCATGGTACACATAAGTTTCCCTTTAAGTGATAATGTAAGAAAAGAGAAAAAACATAAACCACTTTTAAGATGGCATAAAAATAATATTAATTAATAGAACAATTGATAATACGTAATTTACAAGAAGAAGTAAATGAAAAAAAAAATTTAATGCTTCCTACGCGATACTCCGTAATATAAATATAAAACTACATAAAAAAAAATCATTCAGGTATGTAATCCTCTATAACGATGCGCGTATATTAAACGGTGACCGGATAAATCATCAAAATGATAATTCATCATATCTTTAAAAAGTTATATAAAGTCATGGAAAGTAAAGAAACAAAAACTTTATTAACTGGGTTAAGTAGGTTAGGTTATAAAAATTTTTTTTCATCGTTTTTAATTACTTTATATAACTTTTTTAAAGGTGTATTGAGTTAGCATAGAACCATGTTAAACATTATTATTATATTATGGAAAAAGAACGAAGCAACCGCAAGCAGAGTTCCACATCATTTGGTTTTTTCTCGGGTGTATAAGCAGAATTATAGATAAAATTATGATTAAAACATGAAATGGTTGGTCTCAAATTATGATTTCAATTTAAGGAGAGATTTACATATTTTACATGAAAGGATTTATGTCTGTGCTAAATAAATTTAAAATTTTGAAAAAAGGAAAACTTTGTTAGTTTTTCTCCGACGTGTGTAATTTCTGTAATAGTAATTTTTAAACGTGTAATTTCCTTGAAATTTTAGTAAAACTTTTTCAGTGAAATTCGTTCAGTCAACTGCGTAATTTCGCCGTGTAATGTGTAAGAGTTGTGAATGTAGGAAGTCCGTGCTATTGTCGAAAGTGATTGAAGAAAGATTTTTCGATTAGCGGAGGACTTAATCCAGCAGTTAAGGCGATGCCATACGTAGTAAAGCAAAATCATGTGTTTTTGGTTAAAAAATTTGGTTGCCTAGAAATGTTTCAGATTCTATAATTAAATACTTCTAGTAGAATAGATTTTGGCCTTTGAAATAATCGAGTATTTTTTAGATAAGTCTTTTTATAATCCCAGAAAAAAATAATGTAAAGGCCTATGAAAACTGCTTCTAAGTTCAAAATCTCCTACTTACGAACCCATTTTCGGTTATGATTTTATTGTATAATGCGGAAAATTAAGTAATTTATAAAATGATCGAAAAAAATTAAATATTTATGCCTGAACATCCACTAAATAAAATAAAATGCAGTTTTTGGCCATGTTTTTTCTTGCATAAATCAAAAGATGGTGTTAAGCGGGAATTTAAACCTTATCGCCATCTACGTAAGGGTTGTTATTGATAGCCGCTCAATTTAAAATATTATAAATATTAAATAAAACGGCTGATAATGACTACCCTGATGTAATATAAAGATAAGATACGACAAATCGACCTAAACCCAACCATGTTTTTTAATAGATCCGGCTAGCAATATCGTTTAAAAGTGTGATGAAACGGAAAATTAAATGCAGAAGAAATCGTTTGGTGGATCGTGGCTTAAGGATTTTTGTCTTACTCTCTGCTCGACAGGAGGAAATCCTTGGGATTACATCCGCAAAACATAAGTGCTGACTCACAATACTCTGCTTAAGCACACGGCCCTTACACAACAGAGAACTCGTAAAAAAGTAAATCTTAAAATCACGTGTCAACACGTATTTCTTTATGTAAGTTTGTCCCTTTTGATGTGTGAGTTTCGTTTTTCTCTTGCGCTTTTACCCAGACAAATTGTGGAGTAGGCTTAACTCCAAGTCTGGCTTACCAAGAGATAGTAGTTTCTCATACGCTGGTGAAGAAGAAAACAGAACCTCGTAGGTCCGATGTTTATAATTTATTCAAAGATTCTAATTTAAATTCTCTAAAGGAAAATGTGAAATTTTTTTTTTTTGAAACGTAGGATTGAATCGCAAAAACAGTATACTATGCAAGTCATTATCATTTTTCTGTTTTGATGTAAGACTATCATCATTTTTCTAGACTCTAGACAAATATGGTATGCTAGCAATTTATGAGTTTTTCATCAAATAGCCAAAAAAATAGTCGTCACGTAAAGCCTGGCAGATGTGAAACATCGAAATTGATTTTCATTGAAGGAAGTGAAAATGAAAGTAAGCAAAACTTTTTATTTTTACAATACAAGCATTGCCAATTTTAGTGAGAATAGAAGAAAATATACCGCACAGAGTTTTGGCGGCCGGGCGGAAAAAGCCGACGAGTCACGTGAGGCTGGCCGAATGAAGGGTCGTACCGTGCAAGAGCGTCGTACCGTTTCCTTTCAAAAGCGTCGTCCTGTTTTGCCACGATTTAACAAGCGCAAGAGACAGATTTACCCCTCATGTAAAGATTTTTCACGTAAAAAAGTAGAAATCGCAATAGTTCTTTTACTTTCTTTGTCACATTGAAATGAGCGTTGAATTCATAATACACAACTGAAAATTGAATAAGTTTGATGGTATTATTGGCTTCGATACAAACGTTATTGGGTCAATTTAGTCTACAGGAGGAATATTGCCGAGACGATTGCCAACCTCCGATAGTAGAAAGCGCTAGAAGAAGAATTTTCTTTTGTGTTTCTGATTTTGTCCGAGTCCTAGAAAAAGCATTTTCATTTGCCAGGTTTTGCTTCTTAATATCTATCTCGATTACTCTTCCAAGTAGCTGGCCCGTGAGACTTTTATGACGCGGCTGAGTCGTTAAGTGACCATAAAATGGTGATTTTTACAAACGATGTCTGCTAAGTGATAAACTGCCCGCGGCACTTTCTCCCCGTGGCGCATCGGTAGCGGGCAGGAACCTTTGTTCGGCGGTTCTTTGGCGGGAAGTGAGAAAAGCGCCAGGTACAAGGTTAATAACAAATGCCAACTTTGAGACTCGAAGCCACCGGTTTATTATGGTACTTTATGTAGAAATTGCAGGCGGCAATGCGGGACGGACCGTTAAATGCATTGCATTAAGTACGAGATACTTGGTCATACAAATCAAATATTCACCGTGCATTTAGGTAGGTGGATTACGAAATTTATCAGATTTTTTAAAAATCCTCAAATGTCTGGCTTTAATAAGTGAATTGTGTCTAAATGTCCTGGATGACTTAGGAATAATTTTTTTTGTTGCTTTTATTATGTCTATATTTTTTTTATTTTTATACATAAACATTAAATAAAATTAATATTGGTACGCATCTATGACTTCTTCGAATAGATAATTTAACAAATTTGTTTTCGTTTTGAAATATTAATTCCATATCTTGAAAATGTTATCATTTGCCTCAATGCATTTATGCAGTCACTAATCAAATCAGGCAACGTCTCTGAGATATGGAAATTCATTTGCGATTCCCGTACGCATAGGATATTTTGAGCAGTAGTAAAATTTATTACATTAAAATTATTTACGAACATTGACTAGTTTTGTAACTGTTGAAAATTATTTATGTGCCTTGTTAACAGTATTTTTAAACTAATGCATTTGTAGTTTTTCCGTGTAAAGTATAAACACACACGGTTTATTTCACCATCCGCAGTGCGTAATCATATAAATAACTAATTAAAATTATAAACGCTTGCTTTAACGACAGTTATTCACAGTTTAAGAAATAATCTCAGCTGTAAAGCCGGGGTTAATCTGAGCCCAGAAGATCATAAATTTTATATGGCCCTATCCGCAGCGGCCGGGCGCGGTCTATTTCCGGGTCCCTGAACAATGGGTCTGTGATGTCCGGTTTAGCTAGTTTAACATCTTTATTATCTCATTTCACATTTCCTTCGCTTTGCTCCTTGCGAGCTGCTCGGCACGATCATTATCATTTTGACATCAACAAACAACACACATACCGTACAACATGAGCATGTGCAAATAGACTATGAACTATGAAACAGTAAACAAAGTATTCAACTCTCGATCCTGATGAATTGAATGTAAGCAAATATAATACCGACCTAACATACCGCACAAGTCCCAACTTCTCCTAACCGGCTGATTCTAGTATAACTATGACATCCCCAATTGGGATATGTTGTACAGCTGAAAGTGGTGAAGAGGAGAAGAAGATGAGAACTAGGTAAGAGCGGAATTTCTGGACGGTGGTCTTTCACCTGAAAGACACTCAGAATATTTTCCACTCTTAAAAGTCACTTCATCCAGGAAGGAGTTTTCTCATGGCCATTGTCATATTCAGGGTATGTGGTTTTGAGAGTTTTTTTTTAAATAAGATAAGTAAATAAAGTTCTTGTAACGATCTGTGTTGAAGGAGGGAGGGTACGTAAAAGCTAACATATTTTCCATTGCTGAGTCGTTGAATGAGCGGTAAAAATAACCCTTTTCATACAGAATATCTAGTGACCGTGTTCATGTCATAGATAAAAGGACTAGACGAATCTTTTGGCTTAAGCTTTGGCGTAAAGAATTAGCTGACAAGCCGTGAAGGTTGGCCAAAAATTATCAAAATATGTAACCATTTAATCTGGAGTACCTCAGGGGTCCATTCTGGATCCACTACTCTTCATCCTCTTCACAAATCCGCTAAAATAATTTAATAATTTGATCCTCTATCCCACTCAGCAGTGGGGGTAGCGTAGCCGCTGACGACCACCAAGTTTATTTTTACTACTTACCAGAAGAAATAGTCCGAAAACTTGCATAAATGAGTATCTGAATACATTACAACTACAATACCCATTCATTCTACACTCTATCGATTTAATCACCTTTCAGACAAAATATAATAAATCTTTTTTCCCTAACTTAGCGGTGTAGTATGTGCATAATTAATTATTGTGATCTATTTACTAATAATTTCTCAAATTTTTCATCTTCTTATAATTTTCTAACTTCTCCATCTTCTTCTTGCAAACCAAACTAGCTACACATATGTTTTTTTATATTATGGTAATGTATAGATTATATGTCCGCAAACTGGAAAATTCACCCTATCATGGAGGGTGAAATATCACAAAAAACCTCATGTACTCTATAAATCATGTATCAATAATATAAATTTAGAAGCAATTACTCGTTGGATGACCTCATACAGATTAAAGCTGAATCTTGACTGGGTTTCTCTGGACGGCTACAAGCAGATGTCAGCATAACATTGATAACTCCCTAATAAACTACACTCCAAAAACATGCATCAAACTACTTGGTGTCAATCTGGACGCCGATTTTCCCTAAAAACTCAAGTGAACAGAACGTCACGCACGGGGTTCTATCAATTGAGGCAAATTAAATCAGTGAAGAGAAACCCGCCAACAGAGGCGACTAAATTGGTAGTCAATTTTTATACTGTCTCACTTATAGATTATTGCAATGCAATATATATATAAAAGTCTCCCCAAATATAAAATTCATAAATTGCAATCCGTTTACAATCCTGCGGCAATATTTAACACCAGCGTATCTAAATATTCCCACATTTCAGAGCACCTCAAGAATATTCAGTGGCTCAAATGTCCGGAAAGAATTAACTTCGAGTTCTGCTGGATGGTATTTAAATCACTTAACGGAATGGCTCCGTCCTATTTATTGAAAATGTGTATTTCCGAAAATACCAAATTACGACAGTTAACCCTTAGGTCAGCAGCGTCATCAGCTATAGGTAAGGTTGAAGGAACCAAAAGGCAGACCGTATACCGAATAAGTTCGGAGAGCGTGCTTTTGGAGGATAAGAACCTAAAGCCTGGAATGACTGCCACATCATTTAAGAATGATGATACACAGGTCTGCAAATTGACATTTTAAATTTTTTTTAATGATAATTGGTTAATTATATGTATTTCGGTATGCTGAATTCGAGAATGCCATCCATTTTGACTCATCACATAAGGATTTTCCGCAAAGTGAAAATTAAAATATAAGCAAAACCCGCCTTAAACTACTTCTGTAGGGAATGTTCAAAAGAAAAAAAATAAAATTATTCAAATTTAATTACTTTTAAGTCATAAAATATTTTATTTACACTATATACAATTATTATAAATCTGCTTTTTTTTAGTTTCGAAGCTTCGTTTTGTGCTTTTTCTTTTGTGGGATGTTATATTTTCACTATGCAGCATCCAGCAGTAGTCGCCCATCATATTTGTATCCAATCGACCTTGATACCTTCTCCATTTTCTTGATATCTTGGTGAAACCTCTCACCTTGTTCTTCACTAACTGCACCAAGATTTTCCGGGAAGTAATCCAAATGTAAGTTCCAAAAATGTAGTTTTAAACTCATTGAGCATCCCAGGTTTTTAAAATTGCACAACATATTTTCTACGATATTTTCAAAGTCCGGGTCCTTCTGATTCCCTAGAAACTTTGTAACTACATCTTTAAAAGAATTCCAAGCTGACCTCTGAACATCGTTCATCACATTTTCAAAGTTGGTATCTTTCATCAGCTTACGAATATCAGGACCAACAAAAAGTCCCTCCTTCAGCTTTGTTTCAGACAGACCATGAAAAATGCTTGAAAGGCATTTAAATGTCTCGCCATCTTTTGGCAATGCCTTCACAAACTGCTTCATCATGCCAAGTTTGATATAGAGCGGTGGTAGAAGAACTTTTTTAAAATCAACCAAAGATTCAAAGTGCACGTTTTTCTCTCCGACCTGCAATGTTATTTTCGGCAACACTTTATGGTTCCAGTGTTGAACTTTAGCACGACTATCCCATTCACAAAGAAAACTGGGAAATTTGTGTAACTACCTTGCTGTCCAAGTATCATAGAAATTACTTTAAGATCCCCACAAACTGTCCACTCGAATTCCTTGTACTTTAACTTATCAAAGATCAATGCTAAGTTACCATAAGTTTCCTTCAAATGCACTGAGTGTCTAACGGGTATTGATGCGTACTTATTCCCGTAGTGAAATAAAACAGCTTTTATACTTCTTTTCGAGGAATCAATAAATAGTCTCCAATTTTCAGCTTTATATTGAACTTTGAACGTGGACATTAAACCATTATTATTGGAACAATAGACTAGCTCATCATCTTGAGAAGAATAAGGCTCAAAATGTTTTTCTATTTTTCTATACCAAGAAAAAAAACTTCCAGGTGTCAATAAATTCTTCTCTTGCAGTCTGGATCCTAGTAACTCAGCAGATTCTTTTGGGAGTCCCAAATCTCGGATAAGGTCATTTAATTCAGCTTGAGAAAATTATTGAGGTCCACTGGAGTCGCCTATTTGAAACTCGTCAGTAGAACTTTCTTCTGATTCACTTTCTGATGATGGCAAATCGTCTAGGCTTTGAAGTGCTTGTGGTGTAGGAATGCCAGGTCCGTGAGGGACTGTGCGCAGTTCCAAATCCATGTTTGGGTAACCCTTGCACATTGCACCAACAAAAGTAGCAGTCATTGCTGTGGTTTCGAGGCTCTCTCCAGATCATGGGAAAACCAAAATGAAAAGATTTAACTTTTCCTTTTGACCACATTCTAAGTCCTTCAACACACCTTTTACAAACTCCATGCTGGGCCCCAGATTTGTCCTGGTCCCCTATCTTCACACCAAAATAAGCAAAATACAATTTTTTAACAAAATCAGACATATTTATTTGTTTTTTTTCACTACAAATACACAAATATAAAAAAAAATTCAGAAGAATTTACACAACCTCTTGAAGCCATTTTCGAAACGCATGTTGGAACAGAAATAAATAAATGAAAAGGTATGGAAGTGAGTGGGCACCTTGGGAATTCCGGCATTCTTTCATCATACTTACTATGGAAAATCCCGATATATACGATTCAAGGCTTACTAATTTTATCGTCATGAGTCACTTTTTTAAAATTATTTGTTACATGCATTGAGGAATTTTTCGACCACCATGCTAGGCACATGCCCGTGTTATGGTGGTCGTTTATATATACTAAATGTTTTGTTTCAGTCTTTAAAATAAAACATTATCTTATAGTAAGTTGGAATTAATACAAAATATATATTTCGGCATTAAACCCCGTTTTGCGCCTCAAGATAGTCAATCCCACAGTATTTTGCGTTTTGCGGAAAAACCTTATGTGATGGAATTTTTTTGATAATTTTCCCGAATTCAGCAACAAAAAATACATGGAAATTACTTCTTATTTTAAAGAAAAAGGGGGAAGACCTGGGTTACAGACACCACACAGTTCAGAACTCATCTCAAAAATTACATTTTTATACAATCGTATCATAAATTCAGAGACTTGTCGCCTTCACAGTCCGCGTCATTATAAATAACTAAATGTGTAAAAAATGATTTTTTTTGTATCCTTTGTAAGCTTTTAAGGTCATTTCATTAAAATTCTCCGGTCCTAAATTATTCAGTCTTTTAAAAGAAATATCAAGTGAAGTGAAATACTCTTGCCACTAATCTTCTAATAAATGTAATATCAATAGTAATGGAGGGTACAATCGCAAATTTAAAATCAATGTCCAGTGTTTTTCCTATAGTGTCCTCTGTGTTCAAAGTCGTTAATTTTTATTAAAAGTGTGTTTATCTGAAGTGACCAGCCAGGTAAATATGTTTTTATGTATCTGTTTGTAAATAATATGTATGTTTTTCTGAATCTGTTTGTAAATAATAGAAGAGACTTGGAATTCGTAATAAAATGCGCATCGCCTTTGGGGTGATTTTTCACTAAAACGGCGCTATACAAGTTATCCAATTTTTTTTTTTTTTTTTTTTTAATGCTTCCGATTTTGTTGTCCGGGTTAAATCTTCCCCATAGGAAAAACTAAACCCTTCCACTCACTTTTCCACAAATGATCAGCTAGTCAATCAACACTATGCAAGTGCATTATATAAGTAAAATAAATACAAAACAATACAAGAACAACAACACGTCAACTCACCAGAGATCAAATGGGAAAAAAAATTCACCGACTCCAGATATTTTCATATCAGAGGGTTCGGCTCGGTAGTACTTAATTTTATTTATTATTATAATTATTATAATTATTTTACTTTACTTATTATTATTATTTTTTTATGCTTCCGATTTTGTTGTCCGGGTTAAATCTTCCCCATAGGAAAAACTAAACCCTTCCACTCACTTTTCCACAAATGATCAGCTAGTCAATCAACACTATGCAAGTGCATTATATAAGTAAAATAAATACAAAACAATACAAAAACAACAACACGTCAACTCACCAGAGATCAAATGGGAAAAAAAATTCACCGACTCCAGATATTTTCATATCAGAGGGTTCGGCTCGGTAGTACTTAATTTTATTTATTATTATAATTATTATAATTATTTTACTTTACTTATTATTATTATTTTTTTATGCTTCCGATTTTGTTGTCCGGGTTAAATCTTCCCCATAGGAAAAACTAAACCCTTCCACTCACTTTTCCACAAATGATCAGCTAGTCAATCAACACTATGCAAGTGCATTATATAAGTAAAATAAATACAAAACAATACAAGAACAACAACACGTCAACTCACCAGAGATCAAATGGGAAAAAAAATTCACCGACTCCAGATATTTTCATATCAGAGGGTTCGGCTCGGTAGTACTTAATTTTATTTATTATTATAATTATTATAATTATTTTACTTTACTTATTATTATTATTTTTTTATGCTTCCGATTTTGTTGTCCGGGTTAAATCTTCCCCATAGGAAAAACTAAACCCTTCCACTCACTTTTCCACAAATGATCAGCTAGTCAATCAACACTATGCAAGTGCATTATTTAAGTAAAATAAATACAAAACAATACAAGAACAACAACACGTCAACTCACCAGAGATCAAATGGGAAAAAAAAAAACTCACCGACTCCAGATATTTTCATATCAGAGGGTTCGGCTCGGTAGAACTTCTAACAGGGCCTATAAATCCTACTGATCCCTCAACATAAATATTTAAAAAATCTTTCGTTATCCTACATGTATTCAAAATGACCGACTTTTGCATCTTTATATATAAATATTTAATTATTATTATTATTATGTGCAGTGAATCACGCTAGTTCTTCGATTGTCCCACGAGCTTCGGGTTTTGTGCGGAATATTGTTTATTATACATTGTGCGCCCTTGTGGCGACTTTTTGCTGTGACAAGTTGCTGTGAAATTTAGTAGAAAGTCGAATTATTATTAAATAATAATATGATATTCATTAGTTTGGCTTAAATATTTCTGAAGCAAAAAAATTATCACTAATAATATTGCGTTGAAATTAAAAACATAAACTAAATTTTCTTTGTTACACAAATCAAAATAATTATTTATCTACTCATTACTTCTAAAATTCTTATAATTTATTTATAAACCTTTTTCAGGTGTCTTAAAACAATAATTACTCGCTATTAATTATTGCATATCACACAAAAATTCTGTCAAGCATAACAGATAAATTATAAATGTCATGGTATGAATAATGCAGCGGAATGCTATAATTTTGTGCAATGCTGATGGCAATGCAATCTACTGAAGTCTAAAATGTTGAGATGTTAGAACATTCAGGAATATACAAATAAAAATATAAAATTTTATCCATAGAACATTTCGTGTTAATTATATTTGTTGACCAGTTAATAATTAAAAGTAGAAGTTGTAATGGTTCTAATTTTGGTTCCATGATAACTCAACCCAGTGATTATTTAACACACATTTAAAAAGTGATACAAAGTCATTAAAAACGATGAAATTTTTTTTTTTCAACCTAACCTTAACTAACCTAACCTAACCTACTTAACCAAGTTTAAAAAAAATGTTTTATCACTTTCCATGACTTTATATAACTTTTTAAAGATGTGATGAATTATCATTTTGATGATTTATCCGGTCACCTAACAGATAGACGTAATGCAAAACGATCGAGCGAAATAGGACTTATTACTCGGAAAAAAGTGTTAATGCGTTTAGCATAATGCGTCTTAGGCTTTAAGATCAGCCAATAAAATCCTACATTTAATAACTGTGACAAAAACTAAAACACAGAATTTATGAAGCTAGGTTCATGATAGGTGGGGTCAACGAATGCCCGCTTCATTCATTCCCATGAGGTTTACATGGCGACGCCTGACGCCCTAGAATGGCCCGCAGACCTAGATGTCCCCCTCTAACCCCCACACCATACGAAAGAAGAATGATAGGTAATATTATGTTGATACCATCCCACTTCCAAAAAATATTATTAAGATGGTAAAAGTTATAAAATATTGAAATTCGATAGCTTATTGAAAAAAAATCATAATTTAACTTAGATACGTGTACCTACGTAATTTTAGCAAATTGATTCAAAATAACGTACCTACTCACTAACTCACAAAAAAACAGATTGATTTAACTATGAATCATTGCAATAAATCGATGATTCGGATATGAAATCATTGAAAACAATTTAAATATTGATTCGTTAAGCCAATCAACCATTAACCAATAGGATAGATAGGTGTCAAGATACTTCCTCGGCAAGATTCTTTTTTCTCTCCCGTCATAACCTCAATATAAAAATATCTATGAGCTCATAAATAATGCCGACTCCACGCTTCATGAAATAAACATTTTCCTTTTGGGTAAACTTCTTTTTATACGGTATTTATTGCCCCATCACGGGCGAAAGTTTTACACAAATATTTTCCGTATTGATAAAAAAACACCTGCTCCTATTTAAAAACATGTTTGTTGGTACAATATTTTACCAAGAAAATATTTTTAAAATAGAGCGTGGTATAGAGTCGAAGGAAGATGTCAGGAATACACTAGGAAGACATGGCACGAACATTTGAATCAAATTCATATAATAGCCGGGTCTTTTGAAAAAATAGAAAAAAAACAAAGCAAGTATTTACGAGACGATGTATGCAAGCTCATAAAGAAAGAAGTTTGGGTCAGGACAGAGTTTCTGTCCGGCGAGGCGGCTGTTCAACTTATCAAACGGCGAGTCCTTATTTTATAATATTCAAAAACCAAATATTTGTTTTTTCAAAAATTGTCCAAAGAAGCGAAGCTAGCAGTCCACAATGGAGTGCTGGTACCTACCCTGATGTACGGAAGTGAGGCATGGAACTGACAGAAGTTGTAGAATTAATAGAATTGTTGACTGGAGTAAACGGAATCGGATCGAATTCAATGTTTCATTCTTTCTTTCACACGGGCACGTCATATTTGGTTTTACCGGTATACCATGAATGCCCGAAGTTTAAAACGTGTCTCCACTATGAAAGATCTTGGCATCATGTTTGATAGTAGGCTGACATTTCATACTCATATCGAAATGACGTGTAGTGCTTCACTGAAAATGCTGGGTTTCGTCCTACGCACTGCGAGGAATTTTAGACACCCGGGTTCTCCAAGTGCTATACATTGCGTTGGTTAGGAGTAGGCTTGAGAGTGGGTCGGTGGTTTGGAGCCCACATCAGGTGAAGTATTCCCTCATGTTGGAGAGAGTTCAGAAGAAATTTCTGAGATTCCTCCACCTGAGGGAGTATGGCTACTACCCGTGGCTCTATCCTACTGACTTTCTCTTGGGCATGCTCGGTATGAACCATCTACGGGTCAGAAGAGATGTGCATATTGTATCACACTTCTTCAAACTGATTCGTGGATGGTTTGAAAATCCGACTATCATGGAGAGTATTAGTCTCTATGTTCCTGATGGTTATCTCCGTCACCGACAGCATAGACTGGGCCATCTCCCAGCCTGCAGGACTAACTTGCCAATGGTCATGCCGGTGGGGAGAGCAGTCTTGCTGTTGAAAAGAATCAATTCGGATATCGACATATTTAGCTGAAGGTGAAGCTGCCTTTTTTTTTTTTTTTTTTTTTTTTTTATTTGGTACATTATTTTGTTACAATTTATGTTTTCCAGTAATCTAGGCCTCACTGGGTGGCTTGCCCGTGCTGAGGCCTTCATTTTATAATATGAAAATCTAAGATAGTAAATTTGAAAAGAAAATAATAAATTTAAAATTAAAAATAAAAATACATAATAATACATTTAAAATTAAAAAATAATACAATGAAAATAATCTTGTGTGTTTGTGAGTGATGTGTGTTTATGTTGGTTTTGTGTGTTACGTGTAGGTTTTATTTTTATTTTATGCTATGACATTTTGGTAATATTGTCTTTTTTGTTGTTTAATCCATTTTGTAATTTTGTGTGTGAATTTATTTTTATTTTCCTCAATTTTAATTTCAATTTTTAGACTGTTGAAAGCTTTTATTGCATGGTATTGGTAGTGTCTTTGTCCAAAGGTTGAATTTACTGTAGGAGTTTTAATGTTTTCTTTGTACGCTTGTCTAACTGGTCTGTTAGTGTTATTTTGTGTGTGTTGAAATTTATTTTTTTTGTTAAAAATGTAGTTTAGTAGTGTTTTAATGTATAATTGGCGTATATCTAGTACGTCACAGCTGTTGAATATTTGGTCTGTATCGGTCAGTCTATGTTTTTTTAGTATTACCTTTAAGATCGTTTTCTGTGCGGTTTCTATGTAATTGATAGCCGAGTTTGTTGCTCCTCCCCAAGCAATAATTCCATATTCTATTATTGATTGGCAGAGTGCAAAATATATTGTTTTCAATTGTTTTATTTTATATATGTTTCTTATGTTAAGGAAAATGTGTATTGTTTTGAGAAGTTTATTTGTGATTTGTTTGATGTGAGGTATCCATCTAAGGTTATGGTCAATTACGATTCCTAGATACTTTATTTGATCTGTTTTTTCTAGAGGAGGGCAATCGCAGATGTTGGTGTTTAAACATTCGTGTATTTTTATGGTGTTTGTATTGTTTTTTGGCTGTCCCGTGCTATTTATACTGTATGTTGTGAATTTTGTCTTTGATATGTTAAGTGTAAGTATGTTTGAGTGTAGCCATGTTTTGACTTGCGAGATTCCCAAATTCGCTATGTTATATACATTATTCCAATCCTTAGATTTGAAAAGTAAAATTTAAAAAAAAGGCAAGCTCTATTGATGCTGGTATAGTTGATACACCGCTTACTTATTATGTAATATCATTTTACAAATGTACGTAAAAACGAAATAAAATGTAATTTTGTAATGTTTTTAAAGGAATAAACTAATTGAATTGAATTGAATTGAATTGAATTGACAGAGAAAGGATGAAAATATACAGAATGCTGTAGAAATAAGATCTCCGAGACGTATGTCTTGTAAAACCATGAATGATCGTGTGAGTAATGTGGAGTTCCGCAAAGAGTGCAAGGCTGATGTAAGTGTAATGAGTAAGATCAAGAAAGGGACGCTTATATGGTTTGGACATGTAGAGCGAATGAGCAAAGAAAGGAGTGTA
Source organism: Hesperophylax magnus (assembly GCA_026573805.1). NCBI lineage: Eukaryota > Metazoa > Arthropoda > Insecta > Trichoptera > Limnephilidae > Hesperophylax > Hesperophylax magnus. The sequence continues at coordinate 4,057,985 of JAIUSX010000071.1, forward strand.
AGGAGAATATACGATGCCAATGTGAATGGTAGCAGAAGTCGGGGACGCCCGAGGAAGACACGGCACGATCAAGTGAATCGGATGATTGAGTCGGGCCATGTCAATAGTCAGAATAATAGAAGAGTATGTACAAGACGATGTATGAATGTGAATGAGGCAAGGAGTGTGTGCCAAGACCGAGTTGTTTCGCGGTTCGTCCTCTCTGCCTACCCCTGCGGAGAAACGGCCTGATGGTTAGTTAGTTAGTTAAAAACCTTGTACCGTATTAATATTCTAGTTCAAAGCAATTGTTTAAAATATCAATTCATCACGAAGTAAATAAGCTATGTAGATTCTTAAAATTTGCACAATATTTTTGATCGAAGCAAGTCATTTTTTTTTCAAAAATATTAATAATCTAGTTGAAAACTCTGTCGCGTATGGTAAAACAATTTGAAAATTTACAATAAATAGTAATAATGTATTGCACCAATGCGCAGCCAAATCACATAATCAAAATTAGTTGAAACCAATTGGCTTTATTCGATTAAATATTTCCTTCCCGACTGTGGGTATGTAATAACAATCACAATAATTAATAGTTGTTGTTGAATACGTTTCTGACTTAAATAGCTTCTTATTTCAAATGAAACACTTTGAATAATATACAGGTACTTGTCATACAATTCATTCGTGAAAACATTTATGTGTAGATATTATTCATTTTTCATTGAATATAATAATTACTCCCTGGGAAAAGGCACTACAAAAAATTATAATTTAATTATTCGAATACATATATTGATTCTGCACATGAACAAGTAGAACTCGAAGTTCGACACGAAGTTCCTTGATTTCGCAAAAATAATATGTACCTTCTTCTTAAGTTGGTTCCTCATTGCTGAGGGTCGCGACCTCCACTACAATATCCATAGTTCATAAAGGTAGAAACATACTGGGTTGACGTACTCTACGTAAGCAACTCATTAAGATATCTGGACCTATCACAGACCATATTTTTTCCATTGAAATATATGCTTCAGAAACAAACTTGTCCTACGCAACACAAACCTACGCTTCTGGGACGGCCAGACCGGCGTGGGACGTTTAACGATGGAAAGAGTGTCGTCACGCGTTAAGGCTCCTCCAACCCTCGCGGTTCACCGCTGCGTGGAGATCCAACGATATTGACATACCGGATGCCAGTGATACTTGGAAACCTATCTTATATCAAAAAAGTGTAATATTTATTCTTCTAAGGTTAATTTATTTTTATGTGAACACCGCCCAAGCGTCCGCTCCATCGATCCCATGATGGCATACCCAATTATGGGGGTACGTTGTGAGGCTGAAGGTGGTGGGGAGGAGAAGGAAATGGGGTAGATAAATATAGTTAAGTTCATTAGAAGTTTATATTGAAATAATTTTCTGTTGATATGCAGGATATTTTGAGATCGCAATTAGAAAACTACGCAATAATCTGTGCCTGGACAAATAATGTGCACAAAAAATCTTATTCCTGGTCGTAACTATAAATCTGTGGTCGTAATAATGTAGTAGTCGTGGTCAGAATAATATCCTCACACTCAATATGGACAAAAAAAAACACATGAAGTTTTCTATACGCAAACATAATGCTTCCAATATCTGTCTTAAACCAATCAAACCCTCGTGTTCACTCAATCTAAACACTAAAATATTTGGGAATAATCATAGACGACTAGCTACGCTGGGAGGTCCATATACACGACACAGTAAAAAGACTACCTAAACTCTGCCATATATTCTGCTCTCTTAGGTCCAACTTAGACTCTAAGAAGCATCTATTTTGCCTCTTTCCAATCCGTAGCAACATGTGGTATTGTGGGAGGGGTGGTTATGCTGAATGTAATATAGATCCAGTTATTATAGTACAAAAACTCATCTTGAGAATTATGTTTAAATAATTCCCCTATCCACCAGGGTCATAGATATTCACCATTTATTTACAAAGATAAGGGTATGCTACATACAGAAAAAAATAACCTGCTGGTGTCTCCACAACATTAAGGACACACCTGCTTTTTATCAAACCTGGGATGCGTGCTCTCTAAAACTAGAACCACATTCCTAAACTAAATTCATCACCGATACAAAGTCAAGTAATTCTATATCCCTTTTTACTATCTGTGTTCAACATTAGCTACTTGAAAAGGGACAAGTTTTATTTAAAGAATACATGAGTTCCTGTTTCAAATATTAGCACTGTTTAAAAACAAAAGTTTTTACTCTATCGTTTATTTTTGATGTCGCTAAATTCATGTGTCAGTGTGACCGTAAATAGGTAAATTTTTAGATAAGTACGTACCACGATTACCTGTGTTAAAGAAAAAAAAAATTATATAAAAAACTTTGGTGTAATTTTGCATGCATTTTAATTTTACTTTAATTATTTTTTATCTATTTTCTTCGAAATATTATTTTATCAATAAGTTCAATCTTTGTTTTTATTTCTAATATGATTTCTATAATAATATGTATTTTTAAAATTTTGTTTTACCATAACTTGTCCTTTGACCTTACGTTTTACTATCTGTTATACAAATTATTATTTAGCTATTTATACATAAATCATGTTTGACTGCCATAATTCGGGCACGACTTTAGTATGGTAGTTGAGAAAATGACCAAAATTGTAACCTTTTAAAATTTATTAAATATATTTTTTTAAGAAAATTCAATTACCCAAGTATGTCTCACGTTTTAAATTTTTTTTATAACAAATGTTTTCAATAAAAAAAATATGTTAAAATAATTGGGTGTAACACAAAGAATATTCTAGAGTGGCTTATATTAGTTTACTGTTCCTTGTTCGATAGGATCTGATTAAGTGACGATTGTACCACAGCTAATGGAATTGCTTCGTGATTCCCATCTTATCAATACCACGGTAATCTGTGTGGTCTGCAGACCTAATTGGGATACTCCGTCATTGATTTCTGATATGATCATCAATAATTAATTAGTTGCATTTAATTAATTTCATAAAAACCTAAATCCACAGTACATGCCCAAAATACACAGGTACAGAACGTACTACGATATAACTTTTTAAGCAATTGATTTCATAAAAACCTAAATCCACAGTATAAGCCCAAAATACACAGGTACAGAACGTACTACGATATAACTTTTTAAGCAATAACCTGAAAGTTACCTGTTAGCCTGAAACACCTACATAATATGAAAAAATCTTCCGAGAAGAAAAATTATCCTTTGTGCTATGCAAAATAAACTTTTCACTTAAATATTGGCTTATCATCAATATATTTAAAACAGTTCTCTAAATTCCATGACAAAGTCTATTTTCCAATTTCATTAACAGATGTCGTATTTTAAAAGTTTTTTTAATAATTTTTGACAGAATTACTTTTCTGGGTATTCACTGAACAGATATAAGATAAGATTTAATAAATTCCTCACATTTTTATGTTTTACGGATAAGAGAGTTGATTTTATTTTTAATACGGGAATAATTTGATTAAATAATTTTTCAACGCTTAAAACGTTGGACTAAATGAAAGTCTACATAATTAAATAAAACATGTTTTAACGATATTTCAATGAAGTATTTAAGTCTGCAACAACTCTTCAAGCAAACGTAAAGCATTCGATAATATTTTTTATATAGGTTTCGTTTTACTAAAAAGTTCGAGCAGCTCCTAGAAAACGATCGTTTAACGGGGTTCCAAGTTAGAGAGTAGAATTTCAAAATGTTCTTGGGTTACTTCCCTTACTTGTAGTACTTTTATAACAGGATCTAAAGGATCAATTATATTAAACATATTGTTATATACATTAGGTATGTATGTGATTGAAATATCATTCTAATTGATACTACAAATATAGGGCTTTATGAACTTTATTTACTATATAATGTTCGTTAAAACAATGCAGCATGGTAACAACATTATATTGTTGGTAAGGTCCAATGACTCCGCCAGACAATAAACCGCACTAAACAGTCACACGTTGAGGAAAGAGAGGCTTTTCAACAATAACTCTTGGGTTTTCCGAACCCCAAATGCGACAATTTTGCTTGTTGACGAAGCCACCGAGGTGGAAATGGGCCTCATCACTCAAGATGATTTGTATTTGATTAACTCAAGTGAATTTTAATTATTTCAATGTGTTGTTGAAGGGCGTATCATTCCATTTTAATTAATGGCGTAGTTTCTACTTGTCAAATGTCAAAAAATGACAGCTTCAAAAATAACATCTACCAAAATAGCGGGCTATTCAAAATAACACCTCTTATTGGAAAACCCTTTATTTATTTTTTTTTACTTTTCCTACTTTATGTCCGGGTTAAATCTTCCCCACAGGAAAAATCAAGCTCTTCCACACACTTTTCCACAAATGATCATCTAGTCAATCCACATTATGCAAGTGCATTATATAAGCATAATAAATACAAAATATTACAAAAAACAACATGTCAAATCACTAGAGATCAAATGGGAAAATGTAAATAGTATTTTTTTCAATCTTTCCGATTTTATGTACGGGTTAAAACTTCCCAATAGGAAAAACTAAACCTTTCCACACACTTTTCCACAAATGATCATCTAGTCAATCAACATTATGCAAGTGCATTATATAAGCAAAATAAATACAAAACAATACAAGAACAACACTTCAAGTCACCAGAGATCAAATGGGAAAATAATTCACTGACTCCAGATATTTATTTTGTTCGGCTCGGTAGAACTCCTAACAGGGCCTATAAATCCTACTGATCCCTCAACATAAATATTTAAAAAATCTTTCGTTATCCTACATGTATTTAAAATGACTTAATAAATATATAACAATATAATGACTATTATTTTTTTGATAAATTAATGTTTTTAAGACAAGATTTTATTTATGCATAGCACAAAGGATAACAATTATTTTTATAAGCAATAATTGTTCGCCTGAAACACTCTCCTGATAAAAAATACATGAAGCCAGCGGGACTCGAACCCGTGTCCATTCTAAGCCTCCATAGCTCAGTGGTCAGAGCTTTCGACCGGAAATCGAATGGACACGGGTTCGAGTCCCGTTGGCGTCATGTATTTTTTATCAGGAGATTTTTTCAATGTGGATGAGTGTTTCAGGCCAACAATTATTGCTTATAAAAATAATATAATTACTATTTTTTAAGTATTTATTATTATTCAAGTATTTATTACCTTACTTCTTGGTTGAGAGTGGGTTTCCGCCTGTTGTGCTGCCCGCCTGGAGATTGACAAAAAATATAAATCAGCAAATGCATTGGCGAAGAAAGTGATTTAGTGCTTTGCCCCGCCAAGGAAGATCTCGATAGTGAGCCGACGATATGTTGCAAAGCGAAAGACACGCTGTTATTCCAACCTGCATTGCACTTTTGATGTCCATCCCCTTTACAGTTGCGAATCGTTACAACCCAACCAACAGAAAATGTCTAGAATCATTTTTACATATAAGTAAACTGATACAGCCAATTTGCATAATTCTTGGCAGCTGTCAGACCTCAGAAAGCCGAGTTCAATTGTTCATCAGCTCGAGATAATAATTCGAATCGAAAATGTTTAATTAATTTTAGAAGACACCCAGAATAAATAGCTTACGCAGACATGCCCACAAACTTAGAAGTATCGGTCTGTATTAATTAAATTTTAATTTTGACCCCTCGGTCGCAGACAGGCCAATGAAAAGATAATCTTTCAAAAACGCATATTCGACGTTCCAAAACGTTTGATACAGAAGAAACCTAAAGTTAACATACGCGGGCACACGGACACTCCGAATACACATCTCCATCTGTTGGTCTCCACTTTGTTGCAACCATATCACGCCTCCGATATTAGCGCTGTAGAGGCAGAGAGGTTGGGGTAGGTAACAAGAGCCGCATACAACTTTAAATCACTCTGCGCTGACTAATAGTTTGGGAATGATTCCGGCATCTTATAACTTGGCCTGTACGACGTTCGATAACATTAATTTAATGTATGTTTGTTTATTGATTTTCAAACCACTTTTTTGTGATGATGAAAAATCAGAAAAACTGACAAAAAGAATGTCAAAAATGTATTTTTTTAAAGGATTTAAATATGTATATCAGGCTTAGCTTGATGATGTCATCATTTTTTTCGGACTACGATAATGGATGGATACTGAACCAAAAAAGTCACTTTGTAACATGAATGACATTCTATGAGGTTGTACTTAATAATGATGATAATCATGATAAATATGACTACAGGGGTGCATGACATAGCTGTAAAATACTTAAATAATATATTTTATTCATTTTCCTCCAAACCTAAACCTTGATTTTGAAAATCATATACAACTTTCAATGAAAGAGGGCCATTGACAGAATAAAAAGTCACCTACTGATATTAACGATGATTGTTGTTCATTTGTCGAAGACTGTGAAATAGTTCAGAATTGTGAGAAAAAAATCCAAAATTATTTCAATAGAAGGGCGTTGTAAAAAGATAATACGATTTTCGAGTTTATTTCTATTTTAGTGGACATTATTTTGACAGAGGTTTAAAACTGGCTTTTATTAAGTGCTTCTCATACAAGAAAATGAGCACAGTCCAATAATCACATCACATAACCATAATAATATTATACTAGTGGGACAGACAATATATTTGAACTATTAATTGGTGAAACAAAACAAGGCACAGAAAATAAAAAAAAATGGTTATGGTCGCAAATGGGAATCGACTCCAGGATCTCCGTCTTACCGGCACAACTCTCAATGACCTATTTTTTTGTCGACCGAATTTCAATTTCAGAAATAACAATATTATTTTTAATAACTCATTATTTTTAATCCTGTATTTGAAGACGAAAAGAAATTGGTCACAATGGCTGAGTGGATTGAGGCGTTGTCGGAAATCCTGGGTTCGATCCCTCTTGCGACCGTTACCTTTTTTATATTCCATGTCTAGTTCTGATTGATGTTTAATTTAGATTAATTTTAGAGTATTGATGATTTATTGAAATTCCATTTAAAACGGGAAAGCAGGCCGTTTCCTACTAATAGTACTTTCTGAATATATTGGAACATATGTTCATGCAACTGCGTTTGCCCTGTTAAAATACAATGACGCTATGCGAAAAAAAAAGATTTATATTCCGACATTGCGATGACATATTCCTTTTTTAATAAAAGTTTAACTCGAAACTATAAATTCATTCATTATGGGAAGGCAGTCCCGTTTTTAACAGAATTACGAATAATTTGAAGAGATTATTATTAAATTAGCAATATTTAGTATCAGAAAGTTTTCTCCGTGTTTCTTCGTCTTCTACGATTAATATTAAATTGATGGGTATGATTAACTTTAAAACATTTATTCCAATAAAATTGAATGTTTATTTATTGTATATTCTATACACAGAGATGATCGCAGTCAAATAAACACTCATTAATAAGTGAGTCGATGCATTTCCATGATTGGTGCAACCACACGTTTGTATATTAAAATACTGATATTTGTTACTTGGAAAGTTTTAGAAAACCCCCTTTCATGTTTAGTTACGTTCGCAAACTACACAAATCTTCGTCAAAAATACCTCACAAGAGAATGGCACCGTGATAGCGAGCAGGTTCGAGAGGGATTGCTAAACTTACCCCTGTATATTAGTTAAGTAAGCGTTGGAAAATACTACCCAGCCTTCTGTCGTTTAAATAAGTCTAGGATGAAAGGGTCAGATTTTTTTTTGTTTATTCTGGAGATTGATAGTTACTGCGGTTGGTATTTCTTAACCGGAAGACTCTTGCTTGGCTTACATTATTTTTATATAAGTAAATCTCTATAAAAAAAATATAAACCAGGAAATCAATTTTTCATGATTTTTGAGTTTTTAAGGAAGTTATTACAAAATTAAAATAAAGGCGTTTTTTGGAGTCGATATTTGATTTTAACTTTTAGGTACGACAAATTTGTATTTCAGAGTAAATAGGTCATTTTTAATTGAGCTCTTCATAATACTTTTAGAAATTTTATCATTACTCACCAATAATAATAGCCGAAGTTGCTACTAAAAAAATGAGATATATTTTTTGTAGTCAGTTTATTGTAAATTAAAAAAAATAAACATTTAAAATATTTCTGAGCAGTGCTGGTTATTTGATTTTTTTTATTTATTTTAAAACTATAGTTTTTGTTTGTTTGGAGGCAGGTTTGGGTGCCACCGCCCCGGGAACCATTATTTTAAATAACCAAAAGCTCTGTCATAGGTCACCCTAAGTGGTTCGCTACCTTTAGTGATTTAGCAGGGGTGAGAGGGTTCATCGGGTGAGGTGTGTTCAGGATGCGCCTGCCCACCAGCTGCGTGGCTTGCCAGATCGGGAGATGGTTTGGGGAGACCCTTCGACCTCTGCGACTGGTTTTTTGACCCATAACTTTGTGCTGCAGTGGGAGAGATATATTCGTATGTCCGTCAATCCAGGACACACTGATCCCTAGATACCTAACCCTCATTTTATTTTTTGTTTTTGTTTTTAAGTTTCTTTATTCAATAATATTATTAGTTACATGCATTGAGGAATTTTTCGACCACCATGCTAGGCACATGCCCGTGTTATGGTGGTCGATTTTCTATACATTAACATAAAGAATGTGCGGGAATATAAAATAAAATAACATATTATTAAAGAATATTTACGAACATAAAATAATGTAAATGACTATAAATAGTATTATAAGGAAGTATGGAAGAATACAGTAGAATATAAAAATATAATAGCATAATATTAATGTAATATAATAGTATAATATAATAATATATATAATAATATAATATAGTTAATAATATAATAGTATAATAATATAATATTTTTTAGTTGTTGTAAGTGTTATTTTTAGATACATAATACAATAGTATATTGAGGAAATCTGCAATTGGTTTCTCAGTTAGGTAAATTACATATGTATTTATGAACCACATTGTAAACTGTTGATTTCCCTAAAGTAAAATAGATACATAAAAAATAATATAATAAGTATATAGTTATAAAATCAAACATAGTACTATAGAGTAGGCAAATGAGAAAGGATTATTTTTACTATGGAAATCTATATGTGCTTGATTAAATTGGTAGGTACATTATTTTGCAGCAATTTTGTACAAATAAATCAAAGTAAGAATTCATGTTTCAAGTCCGGCTTTACCTGCCAAGTACTTTTTTTCCTCCTTTTCCTTGAAAACGACCCTCCACAAAGCATCCCAAAAGATGACATAGATTATTTTCCTCACGGCTTCCTGTGTGAAATTAACGTGAAAAATTGTTACTTTTTAATATGATCCAACATTTGAAGAAAATTTGCAGAATTTCCCTCGATAAAAAAAAGTTGAAATCTTCTCCGAAAAGTATGAAAAAACATCTGGTTCTGTTATTTAATATGTTTTAGGTATGAAAAAAATCACATTATTTCTTTATATGCTACTTAAGAGATTTATCCAGAGATTATTGATCTATTTTAAATAATAATAACATGGCATTTATATAGTGTCACATAAATATTATGTGACTAGTGCAGTTCTTGCCTATTTGGATATTTTGTCTATGGTGTTTTTTTTTGGAGATTGGCAATTTTTTGGGGAAGACAAATGGTTTTATGTTTATGGGCACTTCCTCCCGAACAGCGATGGGCGACCTGTTCGTGAATTAGTCACTCGCCAATGAGGTGTTTTAATCACTGTAAATCATGTGAATCCAAGTTGATTTCATCTTAAAAAAGACGCCGGCTGTTTTTTCATAACACGAGTAGTTCGTGTACGCTATTATTTTTAGTGGATCATATGTGAATCCCACTTTTTTCCGGTGCTGGCAGTCGGCTATTTTGTGGAAATTGTTTTTTGGACATGAAATTGTAAAGTGATTGGTCCTTGTTGTGGCTAGAATAATATGCCTTTTTGACCCAGCGTCGCGAAGTCACGGATCGCTGAAAGTTCTTCCGAAATCCGTAAGTCTTGGAGACTGGTTGGGCCACGTGCCTTTCGGATGGAGATTGTTGAGACAGCCTGAGGCTGGAGACGCTCCTTGGAGGTGTAGCGCCCTTCTTCCCAAATAGAAGGAAGACCAAGGCTCCCTGGATTCCGCGCCGTCTCCGGATGATGAGGTCGGAAGTCCCGTCCCGGGTCCGTTCCTCTCTACGAACCAAGATTTCGTTCGTCATCCGGGGTTTTCCTTCAATATTCGGCTTTGTTTAGTTAGCTTAGTGTGTCCAGGAGTCCATCTGGTATGTTTATGTATTATATTCTTAATATTACATTGTTCCTTGAGGTGTTTTTGAACAAAAACGGCGCTATACAAGTCATCCAAGTATTATTATTTATTATTATTATGAATTTAATCCTAACCTTTCATTCTATAAATTTGCACTCCCATGTTTTGATGGCTACAACATAATTTTATAAAGTTCATCTTCTTTTATTTACTGATTTCCTACCTACTAGACAGAAAACTAGTCCCATAATCCTGAGCTGTGGTCTCTGCTGTGCCGTATAAATTACACTACTTTGAACCTGAACATGATTCCATTTCAATAGCGCAGTATAGTGTCATTTTACTTCAAGTGCGCTTAAAATAAGTTATGCTTTATTAAATATTTGCGCTTAAACCCATACATTTTATACTGTTTTACAATAGCGCACTCCTCTAACATTCATATTATTTACATACCTCCCTTTGAAAACATCTTCTTCTTCCTTTTTAACGCTTATTACGGAGGCTCAATGGGCCTGTACAATTATTAATAGAAATGAACTAAAATTGTATAAAAAAAGAGTGTTCAGCCGAACAACGTTGGTATTTTCAAAAATATTATTTGTCCTCTAATAATAAACACAAGTTATATGTACACATTTTTCAAAGACTCGATTAAAATAATTGTCACTTCCTTGAAGAAATTTATTTTGAAAGCGCGCGTCCCTGGCGACCGGAAAGATTTTTTTCATCTCGCAATAAAGTCGCTGTATATCTTTATCGGCTTTTGTAATATTCTTTTCATATCTTGTTTTGCATACGGACGCTTATTTTTGCGTGAAAGGGTGAAACAGGAATGGGCGGTAAAAACGTCATTTATTATTCATTGGATGGCGCGTGCTATTTCAATAGTAAAATATTAGTTGTGCAATACTAACAATTGCATTTTTATGAATTAATTGGAAACCTGTTTTGCTGTAGAAGTTATGACCACATTGATGATTTATTTTTTGTGTTTCTTCAAAGAAAATAATTAAATCTACTCTCAATATTTTAATATAATATCAAATATTTGATTTGAGTCCATTTCATGAATCATAATAACTTAAGAGTATATATGAGACGATGTATGGATGTGAACAAAGCAAGGAGTGTTTGCTAATACCGAGTTGTTGGAAGGTTCTGTCCTCTTTGCTTACCCCACGTAGTTAAATAGAATGTATTAATTACATTATACGCCCATATAGGCTTTTACAATCGTGTGGTGGAATTCATTACAAATGTGATTTGCAATTTATTTGCCGTAAAGACAACACAAATTAAAAACCAGATAAAAACTGCATTTAATTCACTTGTAAAATTTATATAACAGGTTACTTAACGTAAGCATGCATTTTAAGTTTTCTAGAAGAAACAAATAGAAATTTTATTTCTGCAAGATATCCTCATATCTACACTTACGAATAGATCTCATTCCTTCATTACTTTAAAAAAATTTAAATAATCATTTTTGTTTATTACTATCAAAGATAATTTTTAGTTTTTCGTTTAAATATTCAATAATATTTCGATTACATTGGAAAAAAACAGTATAAACAAGTTTTACTGGGTAATTATTCACCTTCTGAAGGAATTATTAAAATATGGTTAGGCCACATACAGACGACAGCCACTTTTAGATATGTTTAAGCCGAGTTCCATTATTAAAGAACACAAATATAAAACAAATTATAATGTAAAAACATACATTTGTTTTAGACCACATTAATTATATTAAACCCACAATTCGCCAGGAGAATATTACAAGTAACTTAAGATATACAATAGTGACAGATACATATAATTATTAAACGGTTGTAATACGAAAAAACAATCGTGTTTTTGATAAATTAAAACAATAATTCTTGGGAAATAGTTAATAGTTTTAAATTCGAAATTTCATACAAATTTATAGATCTGTCGCAGGCTGTACTGTGTGTTAATGAACAAAACTCCATTAAACTAGTTAACGAAATAATGGTCGATTCCCGTGAAATGAAAACGTATTATTGAACGTTCATCAATCACTTTTAAACGTCGATGGAACAATATTTCCCGCACATCATCGCAGCAATTACCAGTAGTTATTAGTGGCGTGTTTAAATAACGCGGTGGCGCTATTCATCAGCTCTCTGCGAGGCGTGGAGAAACAATCCGCGTCTTGGGAAGCTTTCTGAACACCACAGCTGCCCCAATAATCTCTGCTTCTTCCCATCTTACATTAGATCTTACAATCTCACTCTTCCCTTTCCTCGCTGTTCCTTTTGGCACATCCCCCTCTATAACTGGTCTAATCCATCACGTGTTGTTTGTTTCAGCCCTCACAGTGCGGTTTCTTACGCGGAGATACATCGGCGAGTACGACCATCAGCAAGGTATGAAGACGGAGTGATGCTATAACTCCAACTCCCAGATAACATTTACTTACCTTACTGACGCATCTCACCGAGCGGGCAGGCCGGGTTGCTTCGCCTAAAGCCGCCGTCAAGCCAAAATATCAAAATATATTATTTTTAATACAGTTTTGTAACAAGAATAAATTAAGCAATGATTAAACAGTTCAAAATATTAGATTTTAATGATAGTACTGTGTAAAATACGATGTTTTGGATATAGAACATTCTCGACAGTATGAAACCAGTTGGCCTACACCACCGTACTACACCTCTTGATTTCAACAAACTTTGCTTTAAATAATGTAATATAATAAATTGATGAAGAAAAACGTTGGAGTAACATTCTGGAATACTTTCATTAATTATTAGCCTATGTAAGTTATTTTAAAAATAAAATATGTGCATGCTTATTTTTAACAAGCTTTAAAATATAATTACGATTCGAGCTGAGAAGCTTTGTTCTTCAAGAATTTTTTTGTAGATTTATCTTAATATATAAAAATTAGAATAATTTTTTTTACGGTACACGCAAATGGGTTATTTGTTTTATTTTACAAAACGTTCGAATAGTGGATCAAAACGAATTTATTTCCTTCATAAGTGTGGATTTGCAACAAAACAAAGTGCCTATTTTAAACTACAAGCTCGTGTAAGCTTATTTACTGTAGGAAAATTGTAAAAGCGTTTTCAAATTCTAAATAAATAGACTGCACTTCGCAGTATTCATCTAACATCAATCAATGGAAGCTCTAAATATTTATTTGTCGAGTATTTTTTCGAAACAATTATAACTAACGAGTTGGCACACTGAGAAGGCAAATATTTGATAGCTAGCACGGAAGTTAATGTCTCACTCGAATCTGATGACGTACATTATTTTTCAAAATTTAAATATTCAAAATGCATCTGTTTGTCTTAGTAATGAAATGCGAACACAATACAAGCTATACGCGCGCTTCCCTCCTCGCCGAGTTCCGCCAGTAAATCAAATCACTGCAGGAATGTTATTGTGGTTACTATGTAACTTCAGACAATTTGGTTGTATTTCACTTGCGAACACGGCTCATAGATGGCGCTGGAGGTAATGTAACTAGAGTATACTGTTGACAATGCCACGCCATGCCCCTGAGAAGTGACACCACAACTCCGTTGTGATGTGACAAACGGTAGAGTCGCGTAGGGTAACCTATGCAGACGGTAAAAAATCTCGGCGATGTTTGCGACAAATTCTTGCATCTTCACCTTTGTTCTTCCCCAATCTAGCGAAATAAACAGCAAAGTTTTTTTTTGGTTTTGGATTGCTAATTTGTTTCGCCACTGTTACTCATTAGTAATGGCGCAGCCAGTTATATCGGAACGGTGTGGTCTATGACAATTATCGGTAAAATAATATTAGTTGCAATTATTAATTAGTTAATGCAATTTTCATACAGATTTTTTATAATGGGTTAAGTGTGCGCGGTTATGTAGGTGCGCAAACTTACCGTTAGAAACCGTATTTATGTTTTATGAAATATTCCACATGTTTTTTTAGCAGCGTACGCGCGTTTCCGGATTCGTACCTATGATTTTTATTTTTTTTTAAATTTGGAGTCTTGTTTTCGGGCTAATAAACACTTTGAGTAATAAATGAATAAATTAAAATAAAAACAGCACAGCTGTTGTCAGATACAAACAATATGAACCTTTTACTTTGTTCTGGATTATTGAGAACATAAATTATATTATAATTGTGAGAGTTTTGGTTAAAGTATATGTTTACTAAGCTTAATGTAAAGATGTTTTAAAATATCTTTTATATGTAACTTTCAAAATTGTAAAGAACATTGGAGCAACGGAGAAAAATTGAAACATTTATTAAAAAAACAGTAGGTACCGATAACAAGTGGCTAGTTTGACAATGTTTTTGAAAAGCGATATAGTTCTCACATGTGAATAATCAATAAAAATACTTGAAATATTACAAATAATAATAAGTGGGGAGATAATTGAACTCAATATTTTGCAAAAAATATATGATATAATCGCACAAAGTTGGTATTTATTGCTTTTACTGATCGAGGGATAAGGTTCTCGACTAGAAATCTGAAAGTCGCGGAATCAATTACCGGCGTGCGCAAGTAAATTTTATTTTATTAAGTTGTGTTATATCACAATTTATGCATTATAAATAATGCAAAGTAAATTTGCGGAACTTTCCAGAGTTGAATATACTGTCAGTATCGCCCTGGTGTAATACCACCAATGAGAATTGAAACGTTGCTTGAAATGGCTTTAGTCGTGTTTAGTGACCAGTTCTAAATGGACAGGTACTTCTCCACCATCTTCTCCCCCATCACCTACCCCTCCCTACTATTTTCAGCCATACAACGTACCTATTCAGATAATTAAGATATTACTACATTTAATTAAGATATTACTATAATGGTGATATGCTGTACCCGAATCGTTAGGAAATACTGTTTTGGGAGCAGATGAAGTTTAAAACACAAACATACAATGAGTATAACATCGACTGAATAGAACTTCTGTTATTAATTTTAACATACCTTTGAGACAAACACGACATACAGTGCTATTCCACACGCTTAATTATAAAACAAACGCAGCTTCTAATTCGCCAATTAACCGAGCTCTTCACACTCTAAATGACATTTGCCTAAACTCAAATAATGACATTCTTTAGGATTTACTGCCTAAATTCAAACTTTGCATCATGTCAATAAAATCAATTCTTCAATGTGCACACACACACACACACACCCTCACACAAACATACACCTACACACTTACTCATACATTACACACACCAATATACTACAAACGTCATCTGGTAATTAAGGAATAAATACACCACTTAACAGACATTACGATGAAACATATCAAAGGTACTCAAAATGAAATATCTGTTTCATCACTGTAACTCAGGTACTGTTTGTTTCTGAAATATAAAATAAATAAATATGAAAAAGGCAATCAAAATCATTATTTAAAAAATTTAAGTATAATTCGTGGTCGACAACTAGAAAATTAAACAATGTTTGGGAACGGAAAACAGCTGTCACGCATAATAACTACACACATAAAAGAAAATTTGCACTTTTTGTTTTTGTTTTGGGTTCTTCTAAAAGAAACCCAAAAATAAAAATTAAAGAAATCAGTTTTTCCATTGTTGTTTAAAGCAAAGTATTCCCTCTACCCATTTAGTCCGAATTAAATAACGAGAACGATTTCAATATGCTAATAGAGGTGTATTTGCATTTCAAACCCAAACTTTCCCATTATTTTCGTATATTCTGACGTAAAAGAAAATAGGTACCTACATACATACTTCTGGCTGACCCTATAAATATACAAAGTTTAACCAGCAACAAGAACCTAATATACAGTAAGTTTTTTTGTTTTAAATTAGCTTTTGATTTTAAACATTTGTTATTGTCTGAGAGTCCTGTTTTTACTCGACCATTTTATTTTACAAAAATTATTGCTCTTCTCAAAACTCGTTGTAAATTTGATTAGTTTGAATGACCAAGCTTTTGTTTGAATTGTGATTATTTGCTGAAAAACCAGATACGAACCAGGTGATTGATGTGAACGGTGACCAGATAAATCATCAAAATGATAATTCATCACATCTTTAAAAAGTTATATAAAGTCATGGAAAGTGATGAAACAAAAACTTTATTAACTGGGTTAAGTAGGTTAGGTAAGGTTTAATTTTTAATGACTTTGTATCACTTTTTAAAAGTGTATTGAGTTATCATGAAACCGATGTGAACATAACACTCAAAAGCAGTGCATGCGTACATCACTTTTCAAAGTTCTTATTTATTCGCATAAGAAAGAAGCTCTAATAAATTTTCAGTAAGACAGTATTCGAAACCATTTCATATTTTGTACCGCACGTTATGTTCGATGAAATTATTGCTTGTTCAAAAATTCAAGTGATAATTTATTACATTATGGGTAAACTTCCCGAAAGCAGTTCTTTTTCTCTTTTATCAATAATTGCTTACATATGTTAAGCAAATTAAAAATGAATTAAATATTTTTTGATGAACGAAAACATTGTTGAAAGCTAATTGAATTGATATTTGGCACGCGTATTGACATGCTTTCTTATGTTACTCGCTCAAATTATTGTGAGAGGAGAGGAATATTTGGAATTGGTCCAAATACCACATAATCTACAGCGGCGTATAAAAAACACATTCGCATAAACCATTATTGCTGTAACCTAATGCTAGCGACAATCATCATTAATACATATACTTGATATGTTGCTCCAAAAACTATTTAGAATTCAGAAAATTCATTCGATTCGAGTATTCCATAAAAATAATATACATCAAATTTATTGTTATTTTTATTTTTATTCCTTTAGATTTACAAACAGTACCATATGATACAAGATATTATTAAAATATTTTTAGTGCTTATAGATTATTGTACCTTATCAGGTCGAAATTATTGGTTCCTAACTAGGCAAATTGCCCGTTCCAAGGAACCAAAAATATGTGAAAGTAAGTGTGTGATTTGTCTATGTCTATAATATATCTCATTAATGTTTTAATTTGTGATGTTTAATCGTTACAATCTTATGATAGAATCGAACTTGAGCTGTTGTGTATGTTTCAATTGTGTATTAAAATTAAAATGGTACATTCATTCATGGCTTAATTTAGAATTAATAATATTATTTTGTGATCTTTCCGTTCTATTTGGGGACCGTGTTTCAGGGTGAAAATATAAAAAAGAATCTGAGCAATTATTTATAATTTTAAAATTTGAAAAAATAAAGATGTTGTGTGTTTACAACACTACTCGAATTTTTAATAATTACTTTTACGTTTACGCATAGCAAATCAGTCGTTAGGGTACGGGCGGTCAAACAAATTACGCATTCAGCGCCAGTAGCGGTTAGTAGTGGGCGTTGTAATATTTACTTTAAATTAGGGATTAGATACACAAACCTTTATTTACCTAAAATATAAAGTACTTTATTCGGACCATCTTAGAAAAAAAAAAACTTACAATTTTTCATTAAAGTTTCGCTTTATTACCCTGAAGCAAGGCGGTAAAAGAGAACGAGAAAAATAATGATAATTTATAATTTAAAATGCCAATGATATTAGACTGAGCGTAGCGAAATCAAGTTTTAACTCAACCGTTTTACATTTCGTCTTTGTTCGTTCATATGTACGTTCCGTTTTCTGTTCAAAATGGTGGCTGTTATGTTTCGGTAAAGATTATTTTTACAAATGTGAAATCGTATTTATTTTGACTTTCTTATTCGCATTTTTTTAAATATTATTGTAGGTACCTAGTTCCTACCTGCCCGAAGAATATTTGGAAAAAGAATTGTCCATGAGATGGTGATTTCATTGTACAAATTGAATAATTTATTCCTCAGTTGAAATAATAAATAAAAAAAATAAGTAATAATAGAAAAAAACTATGTAAAACCTGAATTGTAATATTATATTCAAAAGTTTAATTAATAAAAAAAAATATATGATTTTTTTTTTCAATAATCGTAAATTCACTTTGTTGCGATGCGTCATTTAATTTAATGAAAATTAGTAACTTTGTACACCACATTTTAAATATAAAATTAAAAAAGTTGTGTGTGCAAATTTATTTGGTGATTATATTTAAGAAGGTGATGATTTATATTTAAACTATTGATTTATTGCAAGAGAAAATAAAAAAAAAATATTACTTTTTACATTACGTTCACAGAAATGCTAGTTATTGGACCTGTTGGTCAGGCAGCATTTTTCAAATGACACGTAACAGGAAGCGGTATCAATATAGACAAGTAATAGCATTGACCATTGACAATGTAGAGTGATCAAAACACAGCGGCAGTGATAGACAATCTTACCAACAATTTTGTATCTATATAACATTCTGCCAACATTGGCTATGGGTTTCCATGTAGTTTGAATTATACTACCTTCCCAGAATCTGAATCTGCCTCACAGAGTCCGCACATAATATAATAATACACCATTACAATTTTCTTATCCTAATGTTATCAGCCACCTTTGGTTTGGGGATATTTCTAGAATCGAAATAGCCTAACCATTGATTTTAAAGTTGATAATAATGAAACCTGTTGCATGTTTATATACCAAGGATAAACCTTCGAAATTAAAGTTAAACAGAACAAGTTTTTCATACATTTAACAACTACAATACATTATTATAATAGGCGATGCGTGTTATATTTTTAAATGCAACAACGTTAATTTTTTAAAACCACTTTATATATATTATTTTTGATAAACGCCGATCGGTTTCGGAACAACCGATCCTTCTTCACGGAAAATATTTACTGAGATATACTATTGTCGATATCGATTTTGTCAATTTACCAATAACTTCCTCTGGAAGTACCATATCAGCCATATATAAATGAGTTCGTGATTATATGATGATACATGGAATATTGTATGCATCAGCGATACAATATTCCATATATCTGTGTGCCGTGCGTACATTATTACCTAGAATTGGATTCTATTTAGTGAAGTGTTAATTTGTGCTGTCGTCGCATTATTGTTATAATAGTATAGTAATGATCATCTTGTATTTCTGGCCGGTAAATCAGGGCTGTCAATTTTATCGTATCAAAATTTTAAATTAAAATGATGGATCGGAAACAAATCTTCTGTCAATGTTATACAACAAAACAATTTTTTACCACTTCTTATTTACTGTAAATTTGTGTGTCCTAAATCTGAAATGTCTGTATTATTATATTGGTATAAAAATGTTTTCTGGGGTGTATGAAAAATAAATTATTCAGCTGTTCATTATTTTGGTCGCCATAGATTTTAATTGATACATCGTTTTTAGAAAGAAAGTTGTAAAACTAAAGCAAATAATGTTTAAATCCTGCCAAACCAAGTTTAAAACACATTTAATTTAAAAGCGTGCATAGGAATACTTCAAAATAAAATTTTCCTTCAACGTCATTTTTTTATATTCCAGCTGCAGCGCGATCGTAACCACCCTCTCGCCGAGACCGTATTATGATCTTCGTACAATAGTTGTGTTTAACAGGAATGCTGAAATGAGAGGCGGCATTTGTGGGATGAAAAAAAAACGCGTCTAATTTAGCGTTCCCGCTGCAGCTTAGTACGTGAGACCCACGCTTTATGTCCCGCGCTGCTTCTCGGGGAAAAGTGTACGCGCTGCTTTATGCCCCGAGTGTTTACGTGTTGGCCGGGAACGTCGTTATAAAGAGGGTTCACACACTAACTCACAATAAAGGGGACGGTTTCGCGTCTGCATTATTTATAATCTCTCGTAAGAGATTATTTAAAAAAATCTACTGTTCGCAGTGGTCTCTATTACAAGATAAAATATTTGAAAATAATATTATTTGTTTGAAAATCTCCAGACTGTAAAATGTTTTTTGCGCTCCCAGATTTTAACTAGTATTAAATTTTTTGTTTTTATAACCTTCTTTATTGGGGTAAATAATGAACACGATTTTTGTTTAATAATATCCACATTGTTATAATTATTATTGTTGTAATAATACATCCCGATGAGTAGGAGTAAGACCTTTCCAGGAATGAAAATCAGAAAATTATGTTCATATCAAATGGATACAATATTGATGTATTGTAGAACATCAACATGAAACATCAGAAGACATTCGCATTTAATATTAATGTCTTGATTTATAAACATTTTATTTCAGTCTCACACATTTGAATGTAGGGGAGAATCGGGTGACGGTGAACACCTAACGAAAAAACAAATTGCAAAAATATAATCTTTTTTATAACATTTCGAATGTTGGTATCTTGTTTTTGAAAATAATTAAACATTTTAATGAAAAAATAAATGTGATAAAAATTATTTAAACATAATGCTTTACCTTAAGGCCTGAATTACATCTGCCTAGGAACTTATTGGACAGTGGGTGAGTCAATTTATTGAGATTAGTTTAAAATGCTGTTACTTCAAATACTCTAAACATTTTTTTTAAAATTACACCGAATGTCTTGGCTGATTCGACTAACTGAGTGGAGAGCGAGTGAAGTGCCTAGTTAGTACACAGGTGGAGGGGTACTTACTTGACTGAGTAATTGGACTTTGCTTCTATCTGTCTCGCCTGAATCACTCGCCCGCCACTAGGCCGAGTATTGACTGTACGGATCACACCAGCCGAGCACTCGGCCGAATGCACTGTCTTGGCCGAGTACTCGGCAGATGTACTTCAGGCATAAGCACACGGGGTACTATGATATAATACATATAACGATAGGTAGTTAAGTCATGTGTGTTAAGGTAGTTAAGGCAGACTTTTTTTTTATTTTTTTTTTTATATTTACTCCACACAGGAGGCCCTGAAGAAAATAATTTCCCTCAGGGCCTATGTCATCTTTGGGGATGCTGTGTGGAGGGTCTTTTTGTGGAGAGGAAGGAGTGAACATGGGTCTTGAAGAGTCCCATGTTGTAGGAGGGAGGAAACACAGAGGCCGGCAGTTCGTTCCACAGCCGAGCTGTTGAACTTAAGAACGAATCGTAGAAGCGACCCGTTCTCATGTGACAAGTGTCAACTGTGTACAAATGTTGGGCGCGCGTTTGGCGTGTATCCCGACTACGCACCGGCGCCGAAGGGATCAATGACGCTAGTTCCTCAGAGCATCTTCCATTGTAATACCGATAGAACAAGGACAGCATACCTACCCGACGTCTGTGCTCTAAAGATTGCAGTCCGTTTGTTAAGATTGGGGAATCTATCAAACGGACCGCCCGTTTCTGCACAGAGTCAAGGGTTTTTTTCAGGTATTTTGGGGCTCCAGACCAGAGATGGCTGCCAAATTCGACAGTAGGGCGCACTTGCGATTTGTACAGGGTGAGCAGTTGTGTACTATTAAAGTATCTGCGGGCCCTGTACAGTACGCCCAGCTTCTGAGAGGCCAACTTTACTCTGGCTTCGATGGAGCCCCCGTACCTGAGCTGGTCACTTATAGTTACACCAAGCATATCAATGGAAGGCCTGTTCGGAAGATTGCTTCCGTTGAAGGAGACTAGATTATCATTTGGATCCCTTTTAGACGTAATCAGACAGGATTGGGTCTTTGAAACATTAAATTCGACGAGATTATTTTTACCCCAGGAGGAAATACTCTCGAGATAACCGTCCATTCTCTGCTTCAAAGCCCTCCGAGCCGTTGGAGTTTGTGTGCCCTTTGGGGGCTTGTCAAACAGAAAGCTATCATGAACTGTACTGTCATCCGCGTAACAATGAATCGGTGCACATGTCAAAAGGTCATTGATGTGCAACAAAAACAAAGTCGGAGACAGAACCGATCCCTGTGGGACGCCAGCATTTATGGAGTACGAGGAAGAGGTGAAACCGTCAGCAACCGCCTGAATCGACCTATCCCTTAAAAAGTCAGCAATCCACGTACACAGGGATGCGGGAAGTCCGTAAGAATGCAATTTGTTGACAAGTCCTCGGTGCCAGACCCGGTGAAAGGCCTTGGATATGTCTAGTGCGACCGTTTGGGTCTCACCGTGACGTTCCAGGCACCGCCCCCAAACATGCGTCACATACGCGAGAAGATCACCGCACGAGCGGTTCCGCCGGAATCCGTATTGACGGTCGTTGATAATTTTGTTCTTCTCGAGGTATGTGAGCAGTTTGTCGTTGATCACACGTTCCATCACTTTGGACAGAACTGATGTGATCGCTATGGGGCGGTAGTTGGCCGGGTTGGAGCGGTCACCTTTCTTGGGAATAGGGTGAATTACCGCTTTTTTCCAACCAGAGGGCACAGTGCCACACTTCAGGGACATTTTGAAGAGCTTTGTCAAAACTGGAACTATTTCCGCAGCACACCTCTGCAATACCAAGGCAGGTATTCCATCAGGTCCACTAGCTTTGTTAACATCGAGCCCCCGTATGACGTGGAGTACATCCCGATGCCGGATCCTCAGCTTTTTCATATAGAAGCCGCAGTGAGGAACCGACGGCGGAACAGCACCCCCGTCGTCGAGGGTCGAGTTTTCCGCAAACATTTTCCCTAAAAGGTTTGCCTTTTCGATGGCGGTGTTTGCTAGTGAGCCGTCAGGTCTGGTAAGAGGTGGCAAACTGGGTTTGCAAAAATTTCGACCTATTGAGCCCGCAAGCGACCAGAATGCTCTGCTGCCATGCGGGCAGGCAGCCAGCTTTTTGCTGATCTGCAGGTCGTGTTCGAATTTTGATCTATTGATGATTCTCTTGCATTCCTTTGCCGATTCGTTGTATGCTGATCTGCTTTCGGGCGTTCGAGATGTGTTGTAGGCTCGGTAAGCCGCGTTTTTTCGTCGAACTGCTTCGGAGCATTGTCGACTGAACCACGGCTTTGAGCCCACACCAGTTTCTTTAGTAGTCGATTGTATGAAGCCATCCATCGCCGATTTGATGACTTCACCAATCTCCTGGGCACATCTTGAAGGGTCCGAAGTCCGAAAACAAACAGCTGACCACGGAAAAGCATTGAAATGGGCCCGCATACCGAACCAATCTGCTGACCTATAGTGCCACACTTTTCTCCTCAGCCTCTCATTGGTTGGTCTGAGGCTAACGGGGATTGATGTCGTCACTAGGCAGTGGTCAGATGATCCCAGAGGCGCTGTGACGTCAATCTTATAACCGTGTGGCACAGTAGTTAAGAATAGGTCTAACAGATTGGAGCGGTGAGTCTGGACATCAGGAACCCTTGTAGGCTCCTGAACCAATTGCTCTAATCCGTAGCAAATGGCAAAGGATTCCGCCTGTCGGCCAGCCGAGTCCGTTGGGCCTGAGAACTTCAACCATGGTTCGTTATGAACGTTGAAGTCCCCCAGAACAACAAACTCGGCCGAAGGGTAGCGGGGCAAGAGATCATCAATAGTATCGCTCAAATGTTTGAAGAGCTCGGAAGTGTCTGATTCGCTATGGTTCGGTGAGCGGTATAGACATGCGTAGAATCTTGCCGTACTGGCAAGATTGACGCGCACCCACATTACGTCGAATCTGGAGTTTTCCAGACTCAATAGTCGCACAGACTGGCGATAAACAACGGATAGCCTGGATTCTCGTCGAATCAGTTCAGATATTGAAAATAAAAATACAAATAATTTCTGTTTTAAACATCATATAAGGAACTTTATAGATTCTTTGAATTCTCCAAACAAACTCCGAATTTTAAAAATAACACTTAAGGCGATGCACTACGTCGTGTAATATTTTAAATTGAGCCGCTATTAATAACAACCCTTACGTAGATGGCGATAAGGTTTAAATTCCCCCTTAACACCATCCGCCTGTTTTGATTTATGCAAGAAAAAAACATGGCCAAAAAGTGCCTTTTATTTTATTGTGTGAATGTTCAGGCATAAATATTTAATTTTTTTTCGATCATTTTATAAATAACTTAATTTGCCACATTATACAATAAAATCATAACCGAAAATGGATTCGTAACTAGGAGATTTTGAACTTTAATGCAGTTTTCATAGGCCTTTACATTATTTTTTTCTGGGCTTATAAAAAGACTTATCTAAAAAATACTCGATTATTTCAAAGGCCAAGATGTATTCTACTCGCAGTATTTAATTAAAGCATCTGAAACATTTCTAGGCGACCAAATTTTCAAACCAAAAACACATGATTTTGCATTACTACGTTTGGCATCGCCTTAATTACAAATCAAATTCGAGTTCTAGTGTTCATTGAACTGAAGTTACGGACAGATCCAGATTCACACAAACGAAATAAGTATTTTTAATAATTAATGATTCTGGAACGACGTGCTTAACTTTCTAGCTCGGTGCTGACCGAGCGGTATGGGTGTGGAAGGATCGCAATCTTATAGAACTCGATTAATCGGAGTTATGCAATGTTCGTAAATACCCCACCATCCCCTAGAGTTTTTTTTGCTTCATTAATTCGACTATCCGATCATGTTTTTGTTGTGAGTAAGTACCTTAAAACGTAAAAACCCATTAAATAACTTTCTCTTGGTACAGCAGGTTTACATTGCATTTATGAGAAAAACATATTTCGTTGGAGCTTTGTTAATCTCGCATAATTTAACGCTGTTTTGAAATTTATTATAATAAAGTTGTTTGTTTGCCCCATGGCTTTCAAAACAAATGCATAAGCTCTGCGAGGATTTTATCAGGCGTCAATGGACCTAGGCATTATGCATCCTGGTCACCAGAGTGGTTCTGGATATTTATGCATTATTGCAGGCTAGGTCCACAGCCAGACTAGTAAACTGCGAGGATACAATAAGTCCTAATTGCAATATTTCATTAAATTTTACGCAAGTTTTTTTTCTGTAACGACTTTGACTAATCGTATTTTAATTTTATTTTTATTTTCACGCTACTCATCACAAGAACACCCACATATGTACAGTGTAAACAAAGGGGGACTATGTCGCCACCCGGTTGAGCAGCGTTGTAAGGCGGGTTAAGGTAGGGGCTGTATAGAGGGATTTAAAGGATGAAAATTAGATGCCGGTACAAAAACGAGTCGAATAAACGACCCGTTCTTATGAAGCTAACATCAACTGTAAAAGGTGTACACTCGTACACTCGTGTAGTATCACGTTGGTTCACTGGTGCACCGGGGATCAACGCTGCTAGCTAGTTAGAGCTGGCTCTAATAAAATAGTTATAGAATAGACTGAGCACGCTAATAAAATAGTTATAGAATAGACTGAGCACGCCTAAATTGCATTAGATATTGCAATCGGTCTGTTAACAATGGATTGCCAATCGGACGGATCGCAAACTTTGCTCAAACTTTGACGGCCGGCGTGGTCTAGTGGTATACGCTTTTGACTACAGATCCGAAGGTCGCGGGTTCGAACCCGGCGTGCGCAAATAAATTTTATTTGATTAATTTGTGTTATTTCACAATTAATTAATTTAAAATAATATATAGTATATTTGCGGCACGTTCCAGAGTGGAAGATACTCTCAGTATCGCCCTGGTGTAAGACCACCATTCAGAATTGAAAAGTTGCTTGAAATGGCTTTAGCCGTGTTTGGTAACCAGATCTGAATAATCAGGTACTTCCCCACCTTCCTCTTCCCCATCTCCCTCCCCTCCCCAATACCCTCAGCCTCACAACATACCCCAATTGGGGATGGATGCCATAGTCTCACTGGCTCCAGACGGGAGCAGTTGGGACTCTTGTGCGGTAATACTGTAAAAAAAAAAAAAAAGAACCACAGGTTTTGTTTCTACTATCGTGTTACGAGAACACCCAATGGTAGGCAGGAATATATTTTCATGGATTTTTCTTCGCATCAATTTATTTTAATAAACTACAAATACAAAGAGTCCTGATTATGAAAGGTACTGTGATCTCCAAAATCAACTCAAACTAAGGGTCTTATTTACCTTAGTCTGTAGGTATTCAACTACCTATCGCCCCATAAATAAAATTAAATAAATATTTTAATAAGACATGACATAACAATATAAATATATTTACAGTGTGTACTAGAAATGCATTTGAAATTTGTAATTTTTATTTGGGTCTGGTGATGATCTGGCTGATAAGTCACACAGACCACCAGGGAAATTAATTCCCTATGAAAAAAAATGGTTGATTATTAAATTCACTCTGCAGGAGAAGTAACAACTTATAATCCAGCCACCAAATACATAAAAAAAGAAGACTCACCAGAAATATCACTCGCATTGAGTTTAGCTCCTTAATCTTCAAATTCGGCAGCGGACTGGTGATCGGCACAATAATATTTGCATTCGCAGTATGAAATTATAATCTGTCACCACCAGCTCTCAAGAGAGTGGAATTTAGAATAATAATGAATTAGCAATTCCAAAAGTACTGCCACATTATTGTGACAAAAAATATTTTAATCCTTTAGTCTTAAATCGACCTCTTTTGACAAACGATATAATTCGGATGAATCTATCTGATTAATGCAAAGATGACTGTAATTCATTATCATTCACCTGCAGAGCAAAATCTATACAAAACTGACCAGAGATGTCTCTTCTGTCCACTATTTTTAATTTTAAAATTTTATTTCAAACTAATTTTAAGTCTACTGCTTCTCCAGGGTCTATATTATGGGTCAAAAATTATTACATGCCCGGTGAAACATAAAGTCGGACCATTTCTTTAGAGCTGAATCAAGTGCTATTGAATGTATGTACTTAAAAGTATTGGTTAATGCAAACTAACCAACACTTAAACATATATTTTACAGTGAGAAATAATGTTTAGTCCTATAATTCATGACATCGTTGAAGGACATTGTGTTTATAAGATACCAGGCTTTTGGATAAATTATTTTATTTAGAATTTTACCTGTTTTTAAATGTAAGGAAAAAATAGTTATGATCATAGACTAATAGTATAAAACATCAATGGTTATGATAATGTATAATTCCAATATATATTTGAATGTGAGTCTAGACTTCAAATGAAGCGAACAACAAGGGCAATTAAATATTTTATTACAGGACGTTAATATAATCATTTGTTGTTCTGTAACATTGCATTTAGTTTCAAATTGTAATTGTGACATTGACCATATCTACAGATTAAAATTCTTAATATTTGTGTGATTTAATTTTGTGCACGAACAAGAAAATGAATTCTATCTTTTGACGGAAAAATTACTTTATTTCTTGTTAGTTGGTCTCATCGAAATATTTCAATTTTCAGATTCCGTTTCGCGACAAGTTGAGAGTATAACATTAACGATGTCTATGTATTTATGTGGTTTGCGTGTTTGGTGACCAAATGAAGCTGTGGACTAGGGAAAGTAAATATGGCTTTCATAAAGAATAGTGTTTATCGGCGTGTGGATTAGCCTTGTCAGTAGGATCAGTTGGACACTTGCCCACATTCTCAAAAGTGCGACTAATTACCGGCCAAATTACAGCGCAAACCTTGACTTGCGGAAATTTCGAAGCTGTGACTCAACGTGGACAAAGAATTGAGTGGTAATTTGCAAGTTATTTTAAGGAGATTGTTTGATAAAGCACTGTTATTGATTTCCAGCTCGTAATACTGCCACACTAAATGATGTTTTGCCAAACTGAACAGCACGCGCTTCGAATAGATTTTGACATTAAATTATAATTATTTTGGCCATATGACTTTCATCGGTGGCGTAACAAGACTATTCTAGAAAACTTTAAGATATTTAAACGGGGTTTAGAATGCAAATCGGTGACAGTCAAAGATGAACAAACGACAAACACTATAAAATTACGTGAAAAAGCCAACAGAACAGAATGATGGGTTTCAGTGATCAGTATGCAATTATTGTTTATTGGGGCTGAATCTTGTTACGCTTACTGCTCCGTTCTTTAGCCGAAGCCAACGGTTCCGACAGCTTCCAACTTTAGGACTTGTTCTGTCTTTACCCCAAGGGCACGCGGGGCACGAGCCCAGGGTCCAGCCTGAGGGGGCCCTGGAACTCATACACTCATTAGTTGACAATTAAACTTACGATCATAAGATTAATTAATACCATTTTTTTATAAGAAAGTTTTCATTCATTTGTAATGCTGATCACCAATTGGTGTGCACGTTGCTACTGCCAAAAAAATAAGAATAGAAAGAAAACGCATTTTTACAAAATAAGTTATTTTCATCATAACTAATTTAAATAACCCAACATGAAATGAAATCTAACATATTATGTAATATATTGTAAATTTCTCACCATTATTATTTTTTTCAACCGCAGCAAAATGTGGTTTAGATTTGTGTACCTTTGCTATTTAGGATATTTGCTTGGTTCAGCAGAAGCGTTCAATTCATTTTTCAACGATGATGGAACGTGTCACTCGTATGCCGGTGGAAATGTTTTTTTTTTCTAGGGTATTTTTCGCAGCTCAATTTTCAATACTTAGCTAATTACTCTAACCGGTACCCCTATTGTATTATGGCGTCCGTGGTCGAGGGGTACCTAAGGCTCTCGACTATCAAACCGTAGGGCGCGGGTGTAATACAATAATGTATCGCCCTGGTGCAATACCACCATTCGGAATTGAAACGTTGCTTGAAATGGTTTATCCCTGTTTTCGGTGACCAGATCTGTATAGACAGGTACTCCCCCACCTTCCTCTCCCCAATCTCCTTTTCCTCTCCCCACTAACTACAGCCTCACAATTAAAGATGCCTCAGTCTCACTGGCTCCAGATGGGAGCAGTTGAGACCCTTGTGTGAAATTCACAATAATTGCGTACAAAGGCTTTCTAAAATATAACGGAGTGGTGTTTTTAATACGCCATTACCAAACTTAGCCATGTCAACTTCAATTATAATATAATATAAAGGGATATAAACATATAATTATTATATGTTTATATCCCTAAATAATTGACTTTTTTGATCTTCTTCAGTACCTAACTTCTTTAGTGTACTAGCATTTTTATGTAGTATAATAAATTATATTATTTGTTGCAGTTAAAATTTTTTTTTTTTAATAATAATGATCCAAAAAAACTATGTGCAAAATCATACTACATGAATAAAAAAAGGAGAAAGGCAAATGTTAACGTAAATTCTGGTAGATTTAGTAACTATTGGAGAATATCTTGTGTGCCCATAATGTTGGAACAATCTCCTTCAGACATTTTGTCCTACTGGTATCCAGCTACCATGTGACATGTCACCGTCTTCTGTATCAGCTTTATGAAAATGTGCTTTTTGGGTAGACAAGTGTCATGGACTTGTTCTTAGTAATCTTGCACATATTTTCTTGGATCATTATTATAATGCGCGCCCAACATTTGTACACAGTTGACATTTGTCACATGAGAACGGGTCGCTTCTACGATTCGTTCTTAAGTTCAACAGCTCAGCTGTGGAACGAACTGCCGGCCTCTGTGTTTTCTCCCTCCTACAACATGGGACTCTTCAAGACCCATGTTCACTCCTTCCTCTCCACAAAAAGACCCTCCACACAGCATCCCCAAAGATGACATAGGCCCTGAGGGAAATTATTTTCTTCAGGGCCTCCTGTGTGGAGTTAATATAAAAAAAATAAAAATAAATAAAACTTACTTTATTTTATTACAACAAACAATATGTTTTATTATACTACATAAAAAAATGATGATACCTACACTAAATAAGGTATAGATACTGAAGAAGATCAATTATTAAGGGATAAAGATTTTTTTTAAATTATTGTTTGATTAATGACTAAAGCATTTTATGGCGAATAACTGTGGATAAGAACAAAAATCGCTGTACGAGTTTAAGAATATCGTAAACGGCCAATAGTTGTATCATGTACCCTGTTTAGATTTTAAGATAATCCTAAACGGCCAATAGCTGTATCATATACCCTGTATTGAATTAATAATATCTTAAAAAACCAATAGCTGTGTCATATACCCTAATCAGATTAAAGAATATCCTTAACAGACAATGGCTGTATCATATACCCTATATCGATTTTGAGAATATGTTAAACTGCCAACAGCTGTATCATATACCCTTATCAGATTAACGAATATCTTGAAAAAACAAATTGCTGTATCATATACCCTACTTATATTTTTAGATTATCTTAAACGGCCAACAGCTGTATCATATACCCTCATCAGATTAAAGAATATCTTAAACAGCAAATTGCTGTATCATATACCCTATTTATATTTTTAGAATATCCTAACGGACAACAACTGTATCATACACCCTATTAAGATTTTGAGAATATTCTAAACAGCCAATAGCTGTATCATATACCCTATTTAGATTTTTAGAATATCTTAAACCACAAATGGCTGTATCATATACCCTATTTAGATTTTAACAATTTCTAAAACTACCGATGGCTGTATCATATACTCTTATCAGATTAAAGAATATCTTAAACAGCAAATTGCGGTTTCATATACCATATATAGATTTTGAAAATATCTTAAATGATCAACAGCTGTATCATATACTCTTATCAGATTAAAGAATATCTTAAACAGCTAATAGCTGAATCATATTACCTACTCAGATTAAAGAATATCTTAAACAGCCAATGGCTGTATCTTATACCCTATTCCGATTAAATAATATCTTATACAGCCAATTGCAATATCATATACCCTAATTAGATTTTAAGAATATATTAAACGGCCAATAGCTGTATCATATATACCCTTGATAGAGAACCCAGTAAATTGGTCGCTATTAAAATTGAGAACAATATTAATATTCTTTCAGAAATCCAGTTGGTATTGCCTGGCCACATTGAAGATTTATGTGTTCTTTGTTTCCAGTGTGCTCAAGATTTTTCGCTATTGATCAAACCCACTGTTTGGTTTAACTGAAAATAGATGTCCTTGCAATACTGCTACATGTTTTCTGACGGAGAGTAACGTGCCTCGTGCCAACAAATCCATACAGTGTTCCAGTTTTGTCTTAAATCTTTAAGGATTGTGGTCGAAATTAAAAATATAACAAATAATAATAACAACTGTCGTGAACAAGTTGTAAAATGAAAGCTATGATTAGGGTAAACACAGCTGTAAAGCACAAGTAAACCGAATTTACCAATCATCACGTCGAAAATGTTTCCCAGCTACATTCAAAGTAGCCAATGAAACTTTTATAATAACAATAATATGAATTTTTTTATCACCTCAAGGACACTGTTTAAATTATTTCTTACTAGTTTTTATTTCTTGTTAGGTCTTGGGAAAACATTGTGATTTTGCACGCACTGTAGCAGATCTGCCTAGTGCCTACACAATATTAAAAACAGTGCACATTCATGCAGGTATTACAAATATTAGTGTTCACAATGTTCACATATGAAAATAAATGTTGATTTTTAAATATATAATTACACTATCTAAGTATACCTACACATTACATTTTTTAATGTTTTGGTATTTTTCAAAATAGTGAGATTTGTAGTAGATGTGATGCAGAGGAAATAAGCGTCATGTGATGTGATTATAATTTGACTGTCAATTTTTTCATAATTGCCTTTTTTTTCAGCTATTCAAATCCATGCTTACAAATGTCTAAATTATTATTAATTACATACGGAATAAAACCCTATTTCTGACACATATAGAATTTTTTTGAGGATTTTTTTTTCAAAATCTCACTCTATTAATGACAGAAATTAGAAAAATGTGAGTTATACTGTATTTTATTTCGTGCACACCTTAATAGGACAACTTGAATTGAAGTGTGTTGTGTTAAAACATATATACCTATCTATTTACTAAATAGTCACAGGTCACAGATTCGAGTTAACAGTTAGCTATAGGTTGACGATGTGTGTATTAAAAATAGCAGCCATTGCGTAACAACAGAAGAATAATAAAATAATCACTTAACTGTAATTCATTTCCACATTTCAGATTTAAACAATTTGCCCCCAATGCAGCATAATGTGTGGGATTATTTCTACGCGGCTGATCGTTTATTTATTTTTTATTCCGCGGCTTAAAATTTTTCAATTCCCACTTGTTCCGTAATCGCAGCGCTTTTAAAATATCAGGAGAATTTCATTTTATATTATATCCGGAGAGAACGCTTTACACGATGAAGCCATTGGCGCATGATCGATTAATCGGCTGCTATATTGTATTTGCATGTTCACAGGCCTCGGCGTTGGCTTATAAATAATACGTATGAAGTTGAGAGGAATTTTAAGTGATACGTTTCATTATACCTAATGTTCATTTCCAGACTCAAGAATCTACTTTGAACTCTCGGTAAACAAAGCAATTGATGAATTTATCACGGTATTTGAAATTCAGGCAAATGTTTAGTTCACAATATTTACATGCACGGGTTCAACGTACAACATTATCAAATACATTTATCTTAACTATAAAGTGGAAGATGTGGGTATTGGAGCAGCTAAATCTTTCTATTGGTGGTATCTGGCGTCATGCGATTTGCACACCCTTTCTTGTTTTGAATTTTATGGCTAATATTTTCAGCTAGTAACTTAATTTCCATAATAAGTTATGAAGCTTTGCATTTCTCAATTAAAAAAGACAAAGGTCTTATTGTTGGTTCTACATATAAAAGTATTTTTGATTGGTTTTCAACATCGTATCAAAGTGCTGCTATTTGTCATTTAAAAATTGCAGATTAGGTGCTGTAGATATCCCCTCGATGTAAGCAAGGCATTTAAACAACACGCTATCGGCAATTTCAGAGGGAAGATAATTGTTCATACAAATTTTTGCAATGTAAACGCAAAAGCTATGCTAACACAGACTTGGTCTACAATAAAATAAGGAATAATACAATAAACTAAACAGTCGCTTGTTGGGTTCCCGACCGACTAGGAAAAGGAACTGAGATGACGATGAAAGGTCTTGCGGTGCGCTCTATAAGCTCTATTGATATTTGGTACACTTTTGATGTCGACTCAATATTATAATCCAAGACATATTTTTATATCTTCCTAGTTTTGAGTAAATTTATTTGATATATTTCACTTTTCACCAAATTTCAGGTCGATTAGCTTTTCTTACGATTTCTCAGTTTATCTGGAATAAATTTCTTAGCATGGTTAACGATAGTGTTATATATATTTCTAAATTGAGTTTACTCTGTGGCTACAATTATTTGTATGTGCTAAGTTAAACACATGTAATTGTAAATGTTGTTGCATTTTGCAGGAAACCGTAAGAAATTCAGGAATATATTTAAAAGTACACGGTTTAATAATCAGCAGCTTACGCATTACGCCAAAGCTATTGATAAATCAAGGCGAATATTATTTAATTTAGAGCAGTTACAGGACATATATTTTATAAAATCGATATTACGTAATTTAAAATGAACAATATTCTACCAGTAACAGTATCATGACAAGAAATGAGAATTGTGTCAATAATTTTAATGCACACAATTGGTTAAAAAACCTAAATTTGAGTTCGATTTCAGCCAAGTACACACGCCAAACTAATCGTTAAAAATCTGAGTTCTGGTTAACTGAATGTGTCCAATGAAAGCGTATCCCGTTGGCTGTGGGAATTAAATTGACGGGAAAATTAAAACATGACCGCGAAAACCTGATTTTTCAGATTAAAAAATACCAGAGAATCGAGGGCGGCATCCCTTACTTAGGGAAAATGTTTTCACCGGAGTACTCATTATCCGGCATGTGGTATGCCAGCCACAGCGGAGATTCACGCGGATGAAATAACCAAGTGATTTTCATTTACAAAGCATTTTTTGTAATATTCGAAATTTTCGGTATCTTCTCTTTCGATCCCGTTGAAATAAACGTTTTTCATCTCATTCATGAGTCTTTTTCTTCCATGAAAGATTTAAGGTATGAGTAAACGCGAACGTTTAAAACACGAATGATGGAATTATTCGTAACCATCGACACCTAATAATTGTTTTCATTCAAGCTTTTACGCTATTCAATTTTCCACAAATACAATTTAAATATGTGTTGGTAAATACCTACAAACAAAATATCACCACATATTTTTAAGGTATAAGTTACGGATGATATCTAGTCACATTAATTCATATTCGAAGGAGATTTCCTTGTGCCACCATGATTTTGATGGGAGACTACACTATACCTAATGTTGTATGGGACATAGAAATAACTTATTTCACGGACAACATCAATCACGGTTTCACGACATAATCGAGTTGTCAAGTTTTTAAGTATTACCCAGTTAAACTATGTATACAACGTTAACTCTCGTCTTCTCGATTTAGTATTTACCAATTCTTCTTCTGTAAAAGTATCCGCATCTGCTGATACTATTCTTAAAATCGATAAGTATAATTCAATATTAGAGTTGAATCACAATAAAAAAGACATCAGCATAAAAAAAATAAACTTTTTCAAAGCAGATTTTAATCAAATTACTAATTCTGCTGATTGGAGCTTTTTGGATCTTGGAGAAAACTTCAATGAAATAGTGCATCAATTTTACTTAATTCTAAATAATGCTATTGATATGTTTGTACCCGTTTCTAAAATAATAAATGATAGTTACCTAAAATGGTTCAGAAAACATCTTATCAAAATAATTAGAGAAATTGCTCATAAAGTGTACAAATCATCACGTGATCCTAAAGATTACGCCAAATTTTGTGAACTAAGAACGACTACTAAAAAAATGTCGAAGTTATGTCTAATGTCGAAGTTAAATGTTTAATGTCGAAGTTAAAGCGCATTGATAACTGCGAAGAAATGACTGATGCTTACCTCAGAACATTTATAAAATTTAGATAACGCTCAATAATAATGAATCTGGCATTCTCTCTAACATATATTTAAATAATAAAATGGGCGATAATCCCCCAGAAGTCATTGATCTATTCGCCGAATTCTTCAGTAAAGTCGATGAAACTGCAAACGGCTCTCCATTGTTAGTCACTCTATCAACTAATGATGATGACAAGATCGATTTTAATCAATGCATATTCAAAGAAAGTGATATTAGAACTAAATTAAAATCCCTTGATCTTAACAAATCGGCTGGTTTCGATACAATTCCTCCAATCCTCTTATCAAAATGTTTATCAGTCTTGACTTTTCCTCTCACTAAACTTTTAAACTTGTAGCGATGCTACTGGAATATTGTCAAATGTTCGCCCATGCAAAACGTACATTGTAGGTACGGCGCATCCACCTACACCCCAAATATTCTTGACGAACCGGGCGCTTATAAAAGGGGTCGCATCGAGACGTGGTCAGTCAATCATCAATCAGCAGTTACAACAGTGCCGGCCCTCATTATAGGATTAAGGCGATGCCATACGTAGTAATGCAAAATCGTGTGTTTTTGGTTTGAAAATTTGGTCGCCTAGAAATGTTTCAGATGCTTTAATTAAAAACTGCGAGTAGAATACATATTGGCCTTTGAAATAATCAAGTATTTTTAAGATAAGTATTTTTATAAGCCCAGAAAAAAATAATGTATAAGGCCTATGAAAACTGCTTAAAGTTCAAAATCTCCTACTTACGATCCCATTTTCGGTTATGATTTTATTGTATAATATGGAAAATTAATGTATTTATAAAATGATCGAAATTTTTTTAAATATTTATGCCTGAACATCCACAAAATAAAATAAAAGGCACTTTTTGGCCATGTTTTTTTCTTGCATAAATCAAAACATGCGGATGGTGTTAAGCGGGAATTTAAACCTTATCGCCATCTACGTACGGGTTATTATTGATGGCGGCTCAATAAAAAATATTCCCCAACGTAGTGCATCGCCTTAATACATTACATTATTATTACATTAGGATTATCAAGGACTCGGGACAGGATTACATCAGACCCTGGCCCTGCATATCATCCCAGGCCTCCGCTCCCCACGCGCATAGATCCTGCGATACCTTCGCCCCGCGACATCGTCGCCGGCCAGAATCTTCCGCTCATCTGCCGACCAGGTCAATATCATGTTTCACACTGGAGTACCTGGAAGACTCCACGTCATCCCCAGTGCTGAACACATCCTCAAGTCCGGTCTCCACTAACGCGGTGTCGAGCTACCGACTTTACAGCCTCGACTTCTCCACCGCCGTCATCGCCACTTACTCCTAGTATCGTCGTCATCTCACAACTGCACTGATTCAAATAAACGCTGTGACCTCATAACTTACCTATCATTCATTGTCTTCTTACCAATACCCAAAAACTTTTTTTTTTTAATTGGCACCTTTCCGAAAAAACGGAAAACAGGCTTCTCGTCTCCAATCTTTAAGAAAGGTAATATATCCGATATCTCTAACTATAGACCTATATAAATGCAGTCGTCGATCTAGAAATTATTTGAATTTGCTCTGCTCTCTGAACTCCCGCCTGAGATCAATAAAATAATCTCGCATCATCAACATGGTTTCATGGCAAATAGATCTACTCCATAGACATATGAATATTAGTAGACCTGCCCTAAGTGATTAAAAGCGTATTATCCCCACTCCCCATACCGGTTCCATTGGAGCCGGCTGGGCTCGCGTATGGCCTCAAGTGAAATTTGAAAACGTGACGTCATCATTCTTGTGCGAACTATGGTCGAGGCATCATCGGTTCATTTTACGAAATAACACGGCAAAATGTTGACTTGTACTATGAAAACTTGTAAAAATAGATGTGAAAAAGAGAATAAACCCAATTGTCGTATTACATTCCATATATAAGCATTATTTTACTTTATTTTAAGCATATTCACATCGTATGATAAAGATCAGTTTTAGAAACATATACTATCACATCGAGAAACGTCTGGACGCGAAACACAAAGCTGGTTGGTTGCTGGGAAGTAAATTATGAACATTTATAAAAGTGTCTTAACTAAATACTTAAACGAAATATTCGACTCTGAAAATAGAACCGAATTTTTTTGCCGAATTTGGACTTCGCAAATTTGTTCATAACGTGGCGAGTAATTTGCGCTCCCATGTAAAAATGTCTATTCATTCAAAAGCAGATTTTACTTTTAAGAAGTAAATGGTGATATTATAATGCGAGATGCCTATTTACTGTCAGATTGATTTATTGACGAATCACAGTCAGCCTTACGCCCTTCGTTCTTCAACACTTGATTTTACCCCTCGCCATTATCTTCTCGTCTATTAATTCCTATGTCTGTGATCTACTCCAACAAACTTAATGATTTATCAGGAATATTTATTTAATACTATGAACTTTAGTAAGGCTTTTGAAAAAGTCTCAGATAAAATTTTAATAAAAAAATTAAGAATATTTTGAGATGGTTTGAAAGTTATCTGCACAAAAAAAAATTAGTTAAGCTATATTGACTTTATTTCACACCAGTTTGAAGTCTTCACCGGCGTTTCACAGATGCAATGACTGTTGAGCTGCATTTCATGTTCATATTGAGACGGCAAGTAGCACTTCATTGAGAATTCTGGGCTTTTTATTTTATTATTATTTTATAGATACCTGGGTTCTAATAGATTTATATAATTCCTTAGTGAGGAGAAGACTAGAAAGCGGGTCGGTAATTTGGAGTCCACACCAGGTAAAGTATTTTCTCATGTTGGAGATGAACTATCTACGGGTCAGTAGGGATGTGCGCATTGCTACACATTTCTTCAGACTGATTCGTGGATGGTTTTAAAACTCGGTCATCATGGAGAGCATTCATTTCTATGTTCCCGATGGTTATCTACGTCACCAATAAAATAGACTATTCTATCTCCCAGCCTGCAGGACTAACTTGCCGATGGTCATGCCTGTGGGGAGACCAATCTTGCTGTTGAACAAAATCAATTCGGATATTCGATATTCGACATTTTTAGCATCAATGAAGCTTCCCTTAAAATGCAATATCTATTATTACTAATATAGTTGATATACCCACTGTTTATATTAATGAAAGAATTTTTATGAACAAATGTATTTTAAAAACGCATTAAAATTAAGAATTTCGTAATGTTGTAAAAATGAATAAACTGAATTGAATTCAATTATGTTTTACAGTTAAATCTTTGAAGGTTACAAGAGTGGTGCACCCGTAATGAACTATTCCTTCATATTAAAAAAATATCAAACGTTAACTTTTGCCCGTATAAAAAATTCTATCATTCATCAATATACAATCGAGCAAATTAAGGATCATGGTGTTATATTTGAGATTAAATTAACTTTTGTTCCTCACATAAATGAAATAACAAACAAGGCCATGAAATGTTTGAGGTGTATTTTGAGGACGCCAAATTATTTAAAATTAAATTATTAATTAAAATTACTATTCACTGGGTTTAATGAGAAGTAATCTAGAGTACAATTCGACAATCTGGGCTCCATTGTATAAGATTCATGAAATAAACATCGAGAGAGTGCAGCATATATTTCTGAGATTTATTAATTATAAATAAGCATTTCCAGTCAAAGATCTTAACTACACCTTTTTAATGGATCACCAAGGTGCACAATGATTAATTTAGTTTGTCTTTTCAAAATAGCGAATAGAAGATTGGACGCCATGAATTTAACGAAACTTATTACTTTTCGTATGCTAGTAAAGCTAGTGAATGTATTGCATCTTTTGACAGTTACTCACCAAAGTTTCGGTCATTTTGGGCGCGCAGTTTATAGTTGACAGTCGTTTGAGTGAGTTGTTGAAAATGGAAAAAATTGAATATCGAGACAAAAAAGACAAAACGACTACGCAAATCAAAGATGAGTTGGACTCTGTGTATGGGGACTCTGCACCATCATTTACCACAGTGAAATTTTGGGCATCTGAATTTAAACGTGGCCGTAGGAGCTTGGGAGACGATGAACGTTTGAGACGTCCAAAAACTGCAACTACTGACGATAGCATTGCTAAACTTGAGGGAACCGGCTCCAAAAAAAGCAAAAACTCTTTTCTCGTCTGGGAAAGTGATGGCGTCTGTTTTTTGGGATAGTCATGAATTCATCTTAATTGATTATCTTCAAAAAGGAAAAACTATTACAGGAGCATACTACGCATCATTATTTGACATGCTGTCGGCAGAAATTGTGGAAAAAACGGCCACATTTGCAGAAAAAGAAAATCCTGTTTCATCAATACAACGCGCCGTCTCATACCTCAGTGGTTGCCATGACAAAAATCCACGAATTACGGTTTGAACTGCTTGACCATCCGCCTTACTCACCAGATCAAGCCCCAAGCGACTTCTTTTTGTTCCCTTATCTAAAAACTGCGCTCGAAGGACAGAGATTTTCGTGAAATAAGGAGGTAATCACCTTTGTGAACAATTATTTTGCAGAGAAAAACGCCGAGTACTATTTGGACGGGTTAGAGAGATGGGAGCATCACTGAGAACAGTGTATAGAGTTACAAGGAGACTTTGTAGAAAAGTAAATAAAAAAATCTTGTTTCATTGTTAGGTCGGAAACTTTTCAGACGACCCTCGTACTTATTTTAAATTTTTAGATGAATGTATGTTTTCTGTTTTGGGTAAACTACATATTTTTCTGTAAATGAGATACTTTACCGAATACACACAATATGCAAAAATAAATATAAAAGTTTTATGGCTGACTGATGGTAGCAATTCGTTTTAAAACTGATCGCAACAAACTTGATATTGATAATTAGTGCGTTTTGAGAAAATAATTTGCTGATATCGGCAGAATTTCGACGAATTATACGCTTTATCGGTTCAGTGCCAACTATTCCAATATGATAGATTGTATGTAATTTTAATGGTAACAAAAACTCCTGGCGGCGAATGTGTTGAAATTAAAATGATTATCATTCCCCGTGCATTTCAATATATTGTCAAATAAACCTCAAAATTGATTCATGGGCTTCACCAGGTTATAATAATTGTTGAATCTATCTTTGTGATTTTGATTTTGGCCATGTCACGGTATTATATAATCAATAACACAGTATTTCATGCCGAATTTCTGGCAGTTGAAAATATTGTGAAAAAACAACTAGCCCATTTGTACTGGTCTTGTTGAAATAATGTTAAGCTTGACAGAAAATAACTTTGTAAAACATAAAAAAGTGTAAGATGGTTTCAAAATACATTCATTTGTTTCACGCAAGCCTGTGACTTCTATTATTTAACCCCTCGGGTCACACGTTTCACAGAAGGAGTTAAGTCGAGCCATCTGTAGTATATCTGATCTGATTAATATCTGATCAAATATTTTTATACGAAATTCTGTATAACGGCCTGGACTTTCCTGAACTAGTAAATTATTTAAGAATTCACATACCTACAAGGCCAACCAGACAAAACCATTTTTTTCATTTGCCCGCGTGCAGAACCAACCTTAGAAAAAATTCTCCAATCCCCCGTATATGCGCGCAATATAACACGCAATTTAACAATATCGATATTCTTGTGAAATACCGAAACGAAGTCAAGCGTACGACCACAAATGTTAATTAAATTAATGCACAGTTATAGAAAAGTTACAACATGAGCATCTCCTGTCCCCATCCCATCTTCCTCTGCCTCTTGCCCTTTCCTATTCCTTCTTCCTTCTAATATATTTATATGATTTTTTTTTTTTTTTTTTTGTTAATTTCATTTTCAGTTAATGGTTATAACAAATTACAATTTTGTATTATATCATATCAACCAACATTAGCATGAGAAACTATTTTGGCTTACCTCATATTTAACCTCCTGTATAAAATTGCTGTTTGTCTCGTACAATAAATAAATAAAATGATTATAAAAAAATGAAACATGTCATATCGTCAGAAGTACCATATAATCGGTTAAGTAAAAGATAACACTAAGCTTTCTGTTTTCATTTAAAAGTTTACCATGAACACGGTTTTCGGAAACGTGGTAAAAGGGGGAAACTAGTGTATATATATATATATATTATAGAGAACCCAAAAAAAATATTTCTTCGATCCGAGCATTTCAATTTATAAAACTTTATATATATTTTTCAGCAACTGGGTATATAAACATTTTTTGGAGCCAGGACTACGAATCGATGCATTAAAAGAAATTAAACTAAATGCCTGATAGTAACCCTGAAACGATCTATTTTTTTCAAATACCATATTTAAAAAATCCAACTTTGGACTGGATGTACTCGAAAACGAAAGCTCAAATCAAAATAATTTATAGATAGAATAAAATCCACTGTGAAAGTGATGAAATTCACCCATTTTCCGCATGTACCTAACACAAATTTCCGATTGAAATTGAATGTCTAGGGGGAATGTATCTAAATAAATCTCGAATCTCAAAGATTTTTAACTAACATTAAACTATAATATTGTTTATACTAGATGGGTTTTAACATCTTTATTATTTTTCTGTTTCAGACAACCGTTACAAACATGAAGTCCTGGTGGATGGTGAACCGGTACTTTTTGAAATCCTGGATACATGTCCGAAGGTAATCATCATCTTACACAAACTATTTCCGAACGGGGGACAATTACGAATGCAAACGAAAACATAAAGGCGCTGATTGCCCATTTTTTGACAATGCGTCGGCTTACTGCCAGAAGTCATTAACTAACAAAATGTTCATTCTGAAAAATAGTCGATATATTTTTATTTAACCAGTTATATTTTATATCCAAGCTAAAAAAACAAAGTAATCTTTTGACAGCTCTTTTTTCATCAATTACATGTTCTTTTATGATTGAATTCAACTTTTTTTGCTTTATTCAAATTAATAAAAAAATAATATTATAAGCACTGCGCTTAGTGACATCGTGTAACAACGGATGGTAATGTTTTTTTTCTTCGAAGACGTTACCAAAATAATATAGTGATTTTTATGCGCATTATTTTATGTGCCCTTGCACTCACCATCGCACATTAAAAAGTCATTAAAAATATTATTAATAAATTGTTTTGTATTAATAATTATTCCTATTACATGCACTTAGTGACTATTACTAAATTAGCTAGAAACTAAGTATTAATCGACATAATGACTATTTTACTGGTTGAAGCATGATACAATAAGTAAATTGTGACATCTAACTAAGTTTTGACAATAATGTCATTGTAAGACTACTGGAAGTAAACCGACGAATGTTTAATTTGAATATTTGCGAAACTCTCCTTAAATTCATCCAATTTGTTGGGTTACTTTGTGCAGAACATCGAGGACCTGCCCTCTGCAGAGGTGCTGCAGTGGGCCGACGGTCTGTTCCTGGTGTACTCCATCACAGACCGCGCCTCTTTCAACTTTATCCGCCGCGCCAAGCAGCAGCTGCAGCCCGACGTGCCATTGGGTCTGGTGGGCAACAAGGGGGACATGGTGCACCTGCGCCAGGTAAATCTAACCACTAACCGCTACAGGGCTAAATAGAACAGTAAAACCTAACCTCACCTCACCTAACTTAATCCAATCCAACCTTAATCAATGCCAGGAGCGCACCGACGA
Source organism: Hesperophylax magnus (assembly GCA_026573805.1). Taxonomy (NCBI): domain Eukaryota; kingdom Metazoa; phylum Arthropoda; class Insecta; order Trichoptera; family Limnephilidae; genus Hesperophylax; species Hesperophylax magnus. The sequence goes on from JAIUSX010000071.1 coordinate 4,100,496, forward strand.
CTTTTCATTGTATCAAAATGTTACAATATTCGTAACTGTATCACAATGAATACTAAAAATTAAATAGTCATACTAATGTCACGTGGGTCGCTACGTGCGCGCACTTTTAAAATATTTATGATTTATATTGCATTGTATTTTGGAACGGTGACGAAACCGTTGTCGTGACAATAGTCATCCGAGTCCGCCTAATCTTATCTTTTATCATGTTTTGTCTGGTAATTATTCTGATTTATCCTGTTACCAAATCCAGCACAAGTTAAGGACAAAACTTTATATTACAGACAATCGGATATTTCACACACACCTACAAAAATAATATTTCATTTGGTCCTGGCGCTGAGAAATCCGTTGTAGGAACTCTTTAAGCGTGTGGCAATGAGGTGATTTTGAACGCACATTTGTAAAATACTCTGTATACAGTCTATAGAGTATATAATATATAGTATACAGTCGTCCAGTTCAGAAGCGCATTCAATTCAAATTCATTCAAAAAGGTCTCGTGTGTATCAGTTCTTTCTGTTTAATGAATTTTGGTATCACGAATTTCGTAATTTTTTGCGAAATTCGCAATTTTCGGGAAAATAACGCGGATTTTCATGTTTTTCACGCGATTTATAAGATATTTTAAATGTGTTCCATATATTTCTTGTTCTATGGTTTTGACAAACTTGAATAGCTATTAATTATTTAGGAAAAGCTAACGTCATGTCGAAAACGCCGTGTAGTTTCATTATTTATAGACAAAAAAAAATATCAAAAAGGAAACATCACTTTTGTAGCAAAATACCACCACTTTAGCTGAAATATAACGCCTTTTTCAAAAATTAACGCATATTTTTCCCTAAAATAACACGAATTTTACAAAAACATAACAAAATATATTCAGGTTCCTAGAGATTGGTTCAATTGTTCTACAATTATGGTTCAACAATTCAGCGTACATATATTTGCAGGCGATTGCATACAATTCAAATCGTTCCGACTTTCGCTGATATCTCTGGTGATAAAATTCCATGGAAAAAAAACTATGTTTTGTACTTTATAAAAAAACAATCAGCGTTATGTATTTAAATGCCATGCCTGCCGCTGAAAGCTCCGTTGTAAACATTCTCTGTTTTATGGGATACAGCGATAAAACGGAGCTATCAGCGGCTTCGCTTGTATGTGTGAATATTTCAAATAATAGATCTCCACACAGATACCGAGGATTATCAAAAATATATTAAATATTAATAGTGGTTTCGGCGTATGAATTAATTAATATAATATTATTGGTAGGTATACAAACGCAGATATTACACATTCGTATGAATTTTTATGGCCTCCGTCATCGAGGGGAAAGTAAGTTTTGTTTGATTAATTTGTGCTTTTTTCACAAATTAATCATTGATATTATGTAGTATATTTGCGACACGTTTCTGAGTGGAAGATACTCTCAGTATTGTCCTGGTGTAAGACCACCACCAAGCATTAAAAGGTTGCTTGAAATGGCTTTGGCCGTATTTGGTGACCAGATTTGAATATCTTCCTTACCTTCTACTTCTTATCTCCTGCCCTTTGCCACTTCCTTCAGCTTCACAACATACCACAATCGCGGATGGCATTGTCTCACTGGCTCCAGACAGGGAGAAGTTGGGACTCTTGTTTCGGTTCACATAAAAAATAAAATTTACCCACTACAGTAAAAAAACGCAAAACATTAATAAGATAATATTGAATAGAAATTCTAAAAGAGCTTTTAGAATATTTAATATAACGGCGTCAGCTGATTTCAATAAACGCGCACGATGTGGTGGAATAAATAATAATCACTTCGTATTTTCATATTTGTTCTGCTCATGTGTTAATATTGATAATACCGGATTAAATATTCGCGCAGATATTTCCGACGTGAATCGTGGCATTTATTAATCATTGGTTCGTTGCGAGTGATGTCAGGGATGGCTCTATATTAACACAATAAAAATGAGAGTCGAATCTAAAATTGTTCCGAATTAATAATTTACCTCAACGATTTAAAAATACATTGCTTGAATAAAATATTTGTGCAAAGTGGTTCATTGCCAGTAGTGCCAACCCAAAAATTGGTAAATAGAAAGTGAAGGGAGGAAAATGGAAATAAAAATAACAAAATACATTTGATTTCTATTTATTGCGACGTTTTGAAGTTTGAATTGGCTACGTCAAAAGTAAGCCACGCATCGCAGATAGTTAAATTAAGCTGTCAAAAAGGAAAAATAAAGTGTAAGGAATCAATTGTGACCATAAAAGAATTAATTCCCATTTAAAGGACTAGCTTTTTTGACCGGATCACTTAAAAAAAAATTCCATCCTTCAAGCTTTTACTTGCTCATTTATTAAAAAGAATAATGATTTTAAGTAAAAAATCATTTCATATATTCTTTTGACGTTTTGCTGTAAACTCATGTGGCTATTTTTACAAAAGCAATGCTTCGCTCTTTCCAGGAGGCTAACCTCAAACCGCTCTTCCCGGCTTAGAGTCAGATTTGATTTCACACAATTAATTTTGTCCTTTTTACTGCTCAATTATGTATTTTCAAGTTAACCCCTTCAGCGTTTTAAGGTTATACATGACCAGGCGTCCATATTTAAAAAAAAATATTTTCATAATTTTTTCTGTCTTGCAGAAATACATAATTTTTTGATGTTAGAAAGAAAAATAATCATTCTTTTCAGTTTGCCTCAAATATTTATACTGGAATCCATTAACAAAATCCTAAAGTCAAAATGGATAATTCATATTTCGTACCGATATCGTAACAATTGGTTCAACTTTAAAAATTATTTCTTAATTTTTGTTATATGAACGAGGTAAATGTGAAGGTAGAGTTTTCTTATAAATTCTCCAAAAAATGATTGGAAGAAAAAAAATAATTTAAAATGTGATTAGCGTTTTTGACATAATTTTTCAAGTTTGATATTAAAATTTTAATATTTAGAAATAATAATGTTTATTTTAAATACATACACCGTTAATATAATTTTATCTAGTTTGTAAAACAGTTTTTTTTTACGGACAATTAAAAAATAAGATGTATATAGCTCATTTGAAATACACAGAAAACAATGCAAAACTGAACAAATGTGATGAAAGTACTGAATGGTTAAGAGAGGCTTAAGGTTAAAATATTTCTTATAAAATAATATTTGGCTTTCTGGTTTATCAAATAATTAGTAAGAGAAGGAGGGTTAGTGGTTTTAAAAACATTATAAAATTTATGCTGAATGGCTTCAAAGAGTCTCTACTTCCGGGAGCTAGTGGAACTATGGCATATTCCAAGTGGGAAGTATATATGTATATATATGCCAGTGATAAAATATTGTGTAGTTTTGTAACCAATAAATTAAATAAAAACATTTTACGGTGAACACAAAAAGTATATATTTTGGGTCTGATCTATTTGCAAATATGACAAGAATGACTACCAGGGACGTTGCCATAATTTAGTTTATTGTCGAGGTAGTTGTTCGAAAATTTGTGTCTAATTTCGCCCAGTGACCTGATATTTGAACAGTATATGACAAATTAGACATCTTTGGCAACAAATTTGGTAATGTTATATAATATGTAATGTTGTAATATTATGACTACGATGGTTAAAAAAACTAGTTATTATTTGAATGCCGTTTTTTTTACATTAGTTCCACACAAGATGCCCTGATGAAAATATTCTTGCTGTGTGGAAGGTCTTTTTACAAAAGGAAGGTGAGGAAGTTCTGGAAATGAAAAGGTATGAAGGTTGGGTAGGAATCTAGAGTTCAGTGTACTCCCATTGAAGTGCAAGGCGATGGGTCTAGAGAGTTCTTCTGGAGAGGTCGAAGGGTCTCCCTCAACCAGTCTCTCCCGATCCGGTCTGCCACGCAGTTGGTGTGCAGACGCATTCATCGTTAAGAACCAGAAAAAACTCACACAATGAATCCATTCATGAAATATTATTGAGACAGAATAGAATTTAAGTTGATTTATTATTCACTTAAACACGAAAGAGATAAATCATAATGAGTGATTGGATCATTTGATTTTTGCCCGCCTCAAAGTTACTTGTCGGGTGTCCATATTATTATAAACCACCTGACTTAACCCCGTGCTGTTAAAATAAAACTGCTATGAACTGTTACGTATTCATTTATGTTATATGTATAATTTTTTTTGTTAGTCCACCTCAGGAGTAAAGAGTAAGTGAACTAGGTACAAGGTAGGTATGTACCAAATTTATATGCGTATGTACCTTTATGTAACACACCTAATGATGAGTGAAAATGAATAAGAAGAAGCCCGTACCTTTGAACTGAGAGGGAACATTGTAGTAATACACACACACTGCATGACAAATTGACATCGTTTACAAAGTTGGGTAGAAAACAATCACTCAGCTGCTCGGGCATTTTAAATCACGGTTTCCTTGAGAATCCTTCGAGGGAACGAATATAGTGAGTAATATATGGAAAAAGCGCTTAAGATGGATACGTTCTCTCGAAAAAGATAAAATTGTTAGCAATTTAGTTCTTCGTAGTGTGATCTCGGATAGAGATGGGAACATTTGGCTAGATTTTCGAGAATTTAGCGAATATTCAAGAAATCTGCGAAGAATTTACAGCCTTAACTTATGTCGACGGTAAATGTGAGGCACTATAAAGAATCGGTTATTTAAGTTGCGATATAAGATTGTAGCTAGGCACAATATAACAACAGAGGAGGTGGCGTTTCATTCAAATAATACCTACAATACACAGAACCTATTACCTACTTGATGGAAATGGAAAATATGTATATTTAAATTTGGCGAAAATTAGATTTTATTGCACTTATGTTAAGCGAATACGAATATATTTGGTAAATGCTGGATTTTATTTTGAATAACCAAATACTCGTTCATTAAGTACCTACTGAAATTTAAAACAAGTTATGGTGTAGTATTAATATTATGCGCCACGAATAATATTTAGAAGGAATATTTTACAACCAGGCCAAATTTAAAACTTTTGCTGGTAAAATGCAGCTTTTATTACCGCATCAGTAAACGCGAGCAGAATGCTTTAGGAAAAAACGACAGCTTTTGTAAATGCAATTATTAAACATCAAAACAAAGTTTTGTCAAAATATTCAAGCAAAAACACAAAGTACCGTTTGTAAATGATGCATTGCACTTCTGTTTTAGTTCGAAGCATCTATCAATTGTCTCATATTTTATTATACACTCTTATGATAATTCGAATCTTTGCAAAGCCTGACTCCTGTAAATCTTCTTGATCTATGTGTTCATTTCTTAAACCTGTGCGTTAGGTTAAATAATTTATTATAATATGTTATTGCGATGACGTTTCTTCTTTAGACTGGCGCGTTATGTATTATATTGTCAGCTTAAAAGCAGGATAATTCCTGCTTTCGTCATGTATTATTCTGTACTGTATTATCAACATTGTATCATGTGTGTACTGTCCTGTTGGATCATTTTTTTATGTCCTGTATTTTCATCTTTGCACTTTGAATCGGTTCATGGAAACTCACGATGGTGGTAATTCAACCAATTTTTTTAAAGTAATATTAAAACATTGTGATATGGAAAAAAGGCCTATAATTCTAAAGTAATGTAACCTTTTTAACCTAGTTTCTTACACCACTGTTCTTGATTTTCACCATGAACTCTTTTCTTTGAGGTTTTTTGAATTGCCACAGTCCTGAGTTGCCAGGTTACCCTTTGCATCATATATGTATTATTATGTTCTTCATTATCCCTGTTTGCATCATATATTCTGCAGTAGTCCTGTATTATCATCTTCGTTTTGTGCACATATAGGCCAGTGCAATTAGCGTTCCGCGATCGTAATTATTCCGGAAGTCACAATTTTTTTTATATGTTCTATAGACTGGTCCTATAATGTAAAATCCAAGTTTTCGACCTTAGAGTGCCTGGGCTAACGCCGCCATTTTGAAAAAAACCTGCCTAAATTGCGCCAAAACCTAGTTTTTCCGAAATACCTCGTTACCAGCTAAAGTAAAAAAAATAGTACAACATAAAATTAGCTATAGCTTTTATGCAAATAATTTTACTATAAATGTAATATGTAATAAGAAATAAAGTCGTAAAAATCTGTATATGTTGACAAAAACAAGAAATTTGCTCTAATAAGTTTAGTTTTTTGTGAGTATCTCGTTTCGAGTGCAATTTTGTGAAATAATATTAATTCTTGATAAAATATAACATAGTTTGTATTTGTCTTGACCGAACGGAGCACCAGTTTTATTGCAGCCACGTGAAAGAATACAATGTTTTGAACTATTTCAATGTGTTTTAAACATTTGTTGGATGATTAACCTTTTCCAACTTTTTGGTAATATACGTTGGGAGGTGAGAGAGTTGTGATGAGTAGCAGGTCGATATCCTGATAAATTACTGCATCATGTTGAAAAGACAACGACTTTACTATGAGAATGTCAGAATCTTATTTAGCTTGTATTGTCATTATATGTGATCTTTTAAATGCGGTTCTGATCAGGGAAATAAAATTAGACTTGCTCTCTTCTTTTCCCAGAAACTTTTCCTGTGACACTTGTGGGCGCAGGTTTTCAAAAAACAAAACTTCAGCAGAAGTTGTAACTCTGGCAAGCCGTGCTCTTTCTACTCATTTAGTGCTTTTGTACTCTACCAAATTTTGGTATACATCGAAGACCACTATTGCATTAGCATAATGATTTTGTACATACGTGACATGTTGCTAGAAAATGGCAGAAAAAGGTTGAGCGCGATACCATACAAGTTTGGGCAGTAAATATTCTCCATCAACTACGCGTATTTTGCTGCTTCCTCTGTGTTATTTGGTAGAGGATTGAAAGATGAGTAAAATTTGAACTTCGTTTCTTGGCGCATGCCTTCCGCTGAGAAAGTTGACAATGTGATAGGAGAGAGTTATACTGGAAATATTTCTTATGTTCACTTTCAGACGTTTTGGCAATACATATACGATGTTACAGCATTATTGGTCACTGCCACAAGAGAAACCAACGCATCCTTACATTTTAATCAGGACTCAAAAGTTCTGGTTGTTAGTTCTGTGCGTACCATGATTTGTTTGTTATTTATATCAGCAAAAAAACATAAAAACATCAAAAGCATACATCTCTTTGTATATTATGTGTTTTACAAAAATAGTATTTATTTATCTACTGGAAAAGAGATATTCATGAAAAACCAAACCTAGTAGCTCAATTTTCTTGATTTTTTCGTACATATACGCATTTTTACGACTTTATATCTCAGTGTTTATTAAATATAAAATAAAATTGTTTAAGAAAAGTTGTAGATAATTGAAAGTTTTACTAAATTTGTTAAATTAGTTCAGCCCAAATTTGGAAACGAGATATTACGGATTGACTAGATTTTGGCGCGATTTCGGCTGGTTTTTTGAAAATGGCGGCGATGGCACAAGTGTGCCAAGGTAAAATATATTCAAAAATTGAAATACCGGAATAATTACGATCGCGACCCAAATAATATTATTCCTTTTGCATCATGAATTAATTCTCCTGTCATTTTTTAAGCATGTATTGTCCTGTTTTCGTCATGTACTCTTCTCTTCTTTATCATCCGATTTGTATAGTGTATTCTGCTCTTCTGTTACATCATGTTTTTTCCCGTGAAAATTTGTTTCAAATGTGATCTATGCCACCCTTTTAAAATAAGTTAGAACTTTTAGCATGATTGTGTTGTCCGCAGGTGAGCCAAGAGGAAGGCGAGATCCTGGCCAAGGATTTTGAGTGCAACTTCACGGAGGTGGCAGCGGCTGAGCAGGTGACGCAGGTAGGCGACGCCTTCCAGGACTTGTGCCGCGAAGTGATGGCCGTGCGCAGGAAAAGCAAGCAGAGCCTGCTGGATCGCATGCTAGGCGGCAAGTCAGCCGCCGTTAGAGCATACAGCCGTGGGAAGAGCGACAGCGCGCTGCCCAAAGATTGACGCTCTCCCGCACTAGTCACAATGCTTATCTAGATTTAATAAAGGCTGGGCGATTATGTCAAACTTTGACATGTGTACATGTTTATTTTTTGTGTATACATATTTTTATATTTGTTTCTACAAACAACACAGGCCACTGAAGACATAAACATTGTTAGTAATTCTTTCGAATGACGATCATCATTTCAATGGCCTGTCAGGGAATCAAAAGGTCCCATGTAAATTGGCTACCGTAGTTTTTTTTAAATCGATATTTATAGGTCATTCTTGAACGAATTCTTTATGTAATTGACAAGGCAGATCCAACATAGTTTGAAAGCAGTATTGCATCTTATGTAAATAATAATGTTGATATGTATTACATAAATAAATTAGGATAAATGTTTTTTTTTTTAATTTGTTACTTTTAAATGAGTTTGATTTATATATATATGTCTCTTTTTTCCTAAAAAAAATTATTTGACAAGGAATGCCTTATGAACTGGAAAGTATTTCAATGAATATTTTATCATTTTCATGTACTTATGTTCAGGTCTAATTCTTATATTTTTAGAGTGTGAAAAAAATGAAAAGTTTACTTACAATATTTATTGAATGAAGAAAAATTGATATTTTTAAACTTACAGTTTATAAACTTATACTTTAGGAATAAGGACAGGGTTATTAGCCACGAATTTTGAAATATTAAGCATTAATCAAATTATTTTTTTTTTAATATATGAAATAATGTGCTGCACACATTTTAATATCCAAAAACTAGTTATTAAAATATAACAGCATGGACACAAAAATTAACAGGGCCTCATCGAAGTGACAGGTCACATCGTCCTGGCGACATTGGGTGTTATTTTAATGATTTATAATCTTTAATAAAACAATAAATAAGTGCCTTTTTATCTGACGTCTGTCAGTACTTACTTAAGAAATATTTGTATGAAATGAAAACCAATTTAGAAATGTAATTCATTAGTTGAACTAACTACCTTACGAATTAAAAAAAATGTTATTTTACAAAAGAAGTTACACTTCGTGAACGAATTATTAGAATAAAAAATGTGGTAGATCTGAATAATTTTTTTAAAGAAATTATAATTTTAATGGCTTATAAATGTTTTTATAATAGTATACGAAATTTTGTTTGGTTATTAAAGATCTGCAAAGAATCATTGATGATGGTGAAGGTTGGCAATACTTGTATACATTAAAACTAAATAGGCGTAAATAATTTTGTCATTGTTTATACATTTCGTAAATAAAAGTAATTTTAAAATAGAAAAGCATTATATTACCACCAAAAATAACATCTGCAATATTTTAAAAACAAGAGTTTGATAATTTTCCTGTGTTTTAATTTTTAAGTGATACCGCCCAAACTGCTGCGGTCTCTGGAACAATCATCCTCCCAATATTGTATGACCCGAAAATTACTGGAAGAAGTAGGGACACCCGAGGAAAACATGAATAAAATATGCCGATTGGGTCATGCCAGGTTTCAGTGCATCCGAAAAGTATTACGAGACGACTAATTATTAACGTAAATGGAGCAATGTGTGCAACTGATCAGTGTAGCGGTTCATCTATTTTGTCAGCTATTGCCGAACAATTACTAGCAATGGAGTTATCTAGAAATGGATTGACGGTTATCGATTAGGTTATGTAGGAATTACTTGATGGTTAGCTTTCAAGTTATGTAGAAATGACTTGATGGTTAACTATAAAGTTATGTGGAAATGGCTTGATGGTTAGCTATTAAGTTATGTAAATATTTTATAATTTTATTTCTTGTAGAAGTAATATTTTGACGTATTTAAATGTGTCTGTATAATTTATTACGCGGGTTTAAATCCCACATAGAATATTATATCTTCTGCTCAAAAAAATACTAGATTTTCTTTTGGAGAACTAGTCGACGTTGACATTTTTTGAATTTCATAAAGATGAATTTGGGAAGCTTGTATCTCGCGTCTCTATATAATCCGACTATGCTGATGTAAATTGGGGCTTACATCGAAGACACAACCTTTTCAAGAATTCCGTTTCCCCCCGTAGAAACCAAGAAAAGCTTAATTATATAATGTTGAATACATAAAAAAGCTTTTTTCTTAGGTTTAAAAAAAATTTAAATGTTTTTTAAAATTAAATTCCATAAAATTCTCCAGTTTTATGATCTCGCCCGATAAAAAACCGAGTCATAAAAAATAGAGAAGATTTGTCCAGAACGAAGAAAAAGAACTGTGGCGCATTAAATAAAACAGAATCTAAATCCGTCTGAGATCGTTCTAAGGTGGTAATCCACTTAATTATAGAAGAAAACATCCACAGATTCTGTAACTCTCCGGGTATTATATGCTCCTGGCTCTACAGCGGGTATTACGGAGGTTAGGAAGAATGGTAGTCCCTTGGTACAGTTATGTTGTTTAATTTCCTGCAAAACAAATTTCTATTTTATTGATGAATAAGTTTCCTACACAAAAAATAAAATTTATTGTCTTTCCACTGGTCGTCTCTCCTATCGGAGGTTGGCAATCATTAGAGGTTGGAAATGTCGCCAATGTCCTACAATGGATTTTTTTTAAATTCTTTTAAAAGTTTTGAACAATGGTTATTGTTACAGCAGTTTCGGCTTTCACGGCCATTTTTAAACTGTGACACAGTTTGAAAATGGCCTTTTAAAAACATTAAATGGAGTTCTACGAATTAAACACAAAAACAATAAATATCTATAAGGGTGGATCCTGCAGACAAGCTGGCATGTGACAGCTTTGTTGGTCTACCTATTTTGTTAAATAAAAAAAGTGTTATACATATTTTTTAAATAAAAAAAAAAATAAAATAAAAAAATCCCATAATGGAGGTTGGAAATGTTATTAATGTCCTGTGAATGTTCTACAATGGAGGTTGGAAATGTCCTATCGGAGGTTGGCAAAGTTGGCAGCAGTCCGTAGCTACTCAGAGAAACTGTAAGTACACACCCACTTTAAAAATAATTCCAACCATCATATATAACTAAAGGCTTCTGAATTCGTACACATATATCGCAATACTAATTGAACAAATAGTTGGCTTAGTAAAATAGAGAAACATAATATTATATTTATTTGCTTCATAATGTCTCTTATAAGATATCTTACGCGATTTATCATTATTGAGTTTAAGTATTTTTTAAGCACTAGTTAAAACTATTTTAAAAGTATTGGTTTTAAAGTAAGTTTCAATTATGATGGGTAAGTATATTTAGTTTGTTATTTAAATATGAATACCGCTTAAATAAGAGTCCCAACTTACCAAAGCAGTGGGATTATGACTCATATACTATTTAAAATGATGTGAGGCTGAATTTAGTATGAGGAAGGAGATGAGCAAGAGGAAGATAGGGAAGAATCTTGCTATTCCGATTAAAAAGAGATAAATAGAGTAACTTCCAATAGTAACAGTAACCTCTACCTAAACTTGCTTTTGACCAATATAAGTAATTTAAATTTTAATTATAATTTTTTTGGCAAACTAATGTTTTAAGAGAAGTTTTTTATGCATAGCACAAAGGGTAACAATTCTGTGGTGTTTTGGAAAAGGGAGACGAGTCAATAATAGTCAATTTTACAGGGGAGCCAATTTTGTACTCTCGATTTTTTGCCAGATCTGAGAATTGTAATTAGGAATATATTTTTATGCAATAATTAATGAAAATATTTATTCTACAGAAGAGTATTTGAAAATTTGGAAAAAACCTATTTTTAACAATTTTACGTGACTCATCCCTCTTTTCCGTGTCACGTTTGGACCTAATTTTGAATAAATCATGAGTTATGTCTTAAATGTTTCTTATTTTTTTCTGTTATTTTTCAACTTAATAAAGGAAAAATCATTTACTTATTTGAGAAGGATGCATTTAAAATCATTGGCACGGAAATTTGTATTGGAATAATTTTATTTAGTTAAAAAACGACATTTTTAACATAAATTAACAATGATATTGAAAAGTAAAAAAAAAAGTATCCTGTTATAATGACATGTAATACTCATCCAATATAAACAAAACATACAACAGATTTCTAATTGGTATAATTTGGGGGACTCATTCACCGGCATCTTCATATCCGTCTGGATCAACATTCGGAACGTTGCTAGCATCTGGTAATTTTTTATAAAAATCATGGCAATCAGGATCCACTAAATGAAAAACACTTAGTATGTCCTTTTTCTTTTCCTTGCTTATTGGAATAAGACCACTGTAGCATTTTCCAGGGCTCAAAATGGTGGTTGCATTACCCCTACGTTTAAAAGAAATAGTTTTAAATGGGTATTCAATATGCAAAGTCCTTTTAAAATGTATAGTTCCTGGGGTTGTGTTTATATACATGAACCATTTTATATCGTGGAATAAAAATCGATTACCTTCATCATCAGTTTGTTTCAGCTGCAATGAACGCTTGCTCAGCAAAGTTTAAAAAATTTTCATGTGTCATGAATTTTACTGTAAACGCTTTCTTTTTTCCAGCAGCTCTTACAAGATTGTACCAATCTCTTGGTAAATGAATATTCATGTCGGTTGCTTTTTTTTTCCTCTCAATTATAGCATGAATGGAATCACATTCCATGTGAGTGTGGCCTTGGACTAAAAATTTATGATGTATGATTATGTTTGGTCTTGCTTGAAGAGCACATAAAAACATTGCAACAACATGGCTGTTTTTATTTTGCCCACCACAGGTATCTGAATAAAATGTTAATTCATTTATTTGAGGTGGAATCGCAAGAATGAAATCATACAAACATGACGCTATTTGATTAGCCCCTCGACCACCTTCACATTCATGCCACATGTAACACGTTGTTTCATTTGAGAAGCAGTCGTAAATGGTTAAATTAAACGTCCACAAGGAACGTTTATAAAAGGCAATGTTTGAACGTAGCAGGGGAGTTGGGAGGCACTGCTGCAAATCAAAGCAATAGGTCCTTCTGCTCTCTGACGACTCTTCTTTATTTTTTGCCTTGGCAGAATATGCATAATCTGCTTCCTGCTTGTGGGCTTCGTATTTGGCCTTCAGTACTGATAAATCAGGTTCCTGTACAAGTTTCATCTAAATCGAATACGAATCGCATGTACTGCATGTATCCAGAGAAGGTTTTTTAAATGATAAGCCCATTGTACGAAACACATTTGAGAACATTGATCAGGAAACCGGATCCTCTACTTTTTCCCTATACATAAAATACATTTTGGTTAAAGTGAGTCCAATGGGCAAATACTTCTTAGAGGTATCCCCTCTAAAGTAATGTGACTCGTAGGCAGGATACTCTTTTATGTGATTTTTTATTTGATGAATGCGGTCATCCGATATCTTGGTAGAAGGCACACTGCTTCCCCGTTTGTCAGAAACCGGGAGCCCAGAAACAGATTTACATCTCTTTTTAATGACGGTACATATGAATTTGTTTGTTTCACAAAAAATCTTTTTAAAGCAACCTTTGCACATTTCGATAATGGCCCCCTTAACTCGTATATGATATTTATGATTAATTTCCCTCTTCTTCGGTGGTACATTTCTAACCCGCATAGTTTTCTTAGGCTCATCGGTGATGAGGGATGAGATAAACGTCATTCTTTTGTCGAAGGTTCCTAGTGCCCAGTTAAATAATATACTTTGATATTCAAAAGACACTTTATCCGTGCATTTTTTACGGCAAGCACTTAAGCGTTCCGTTTCTTGACCCTTGACCAATTTCCCAGTTTTAGATTTGTATTTTAGACCTCGATTACGTTTTTCTTTAATCTCTTTCCTTAATAAATAAAGAGATTTTCCTCGGTTTCCAGGGTGCGTGTCTTCAGTTTCAGTAGTTGCTTCACCAAGGAGTGCATTGTTGAAGGGACTGGGTCCATCGTAGCTGGAATTACTGGAACTGGGGGTTTATAGCTTTCATCCATATCACTGTTGCTAAAATCACTTGAATAATCTGGAACTATCGTCTGTAAGTCTTGGAAAGGATAACTGGAAGACGGACCTATAAAATAAAATCAGTATTTATAGTATATACAGCTTTATATACTATAGCTTTAAGGGGTGAAATGCAGATCACGCCAAACTCTGGGAATTGAATAAAAATGCACTTTCTAGATGAGAAAAGTGTGTAGAAATTCATTAAAAAAAGAATTAAGGCGCGGAAGAATTAATTGAGGGAGATACAGCCGATCAAAGTTTAATAAATTGCACTTCGCGATCTGATATTATTACCACATTATAATTTAGTTTCTTAATATTTAAAGGTTTACTACGATTTTTTTAAAATAAAACGTTTTCATTTTAGGTAAGGTTGGGTTATTATAGGTGATTACAGGTTAGATTAGGTTATGTTGGATTATTATATGTTAGATTAGGATAGGTTAGGTTGGATTATTATATGTTAGATTAGGTTAGGTTAGGTTGGATTATTATAGGTTAGATTAGGATAGGTTAGGTTAGGTTAGGTTGGATTATTATATGTTAGATTAGGATAGGTTAGGTTAGGTTGGATTATTATATGTTAGATTAGGATAGGTTAGGTTGGATTAATATATATGTTAGATTAGGATAGGTTAGGTTAGGTTAGGTTGGGTTATTTTAGGATAGTTTAGGTTGGATTATTATAGGATAGGTTAGGTTAGGTTAGGTTGGATTAGGTAGAATTAAATCACAAACCAATCTATACAAACCTAGCGTAGCCCACAAACTACTTGAAAACTGGGATATAACTCTAAAGGGGACGCGAGCAGGCGTTATTAAAGGGTCAATTTTTTGTCACAGAAAATAACATGGAAAATAGGTATTAGAATTAAATCACAAACCAGTCTATACAAACCTAGCGTAGCCCACAAACTACTTGAAAACTGGGATATAACTTTAAAGGGGACGCGAGCAGGCGTTATTAAAGGGTCAATTTTTTGTTACAGAAGAGTGAGCGATTTTAAGGTAGTATTTTGATTTTCTCCATTCCAGTGCCTGATTACATTATATTATTAATTCTGTTTTTTCATAATTACGCGCCTTATGAATTTACCCCACGAAGTCGGCTACAACCGCATGTAGCTGATGCTAGTATTAGGTCTACCAACACAACAGTGACAAATATGGCGGCGGACTGTCATAATGTGGTAATAATATCAGATCGCGAAGTGCAATTTAATAAACTTTAATCGGCTGTATCTTCCTCAATTTATTCTTCCGCGCCTTAATTCTTTTTTTAATGAATTTCTACACACTTTTCTCATCTAGAAAGTGCATTTTTATTCAATTCCCAGAGTTTGGCGTGATCTGCATTCCTCCCGCTTTAAGAAATACATGGCACGACCA
Organism: Hesperophylax magnus; assembly: GCA_026573805.1. Classification (NCBI taxonomy): domain Eukaryota; kingdom Metazoa; phylum Arthropoda; class Insecta; order Trichoptera; family Limnephilidae; genus Hesperophylax; species Hesperophylax magnus. The sequence goes on from JAIUSX010000071.1 coordinate 4,115,800, forward strand.
AGTGAATCAGATACTTGAGTCAGGCCATGTCAAGAGTTAGAATAATAGAAGAGCATGTATGAGACATTGTATGAATGTGAACGAGGCAAGGAATGTGTGCCTGAAATTTAATAGGATTTCATAAATTAGTCAATAATTTAGTGAGATGAATCTAATACAAACATAATACCACAACAGAACATGAAGAAATAATATAAAAGATCTTACCATGCGATGAATTTGCATTAGAAAGCGCTATTATTGACCTCGTTCGCTTACTAAACATCTTTAAAACTCCTCAAAACACACGGTACCAAATATAAATATATAATAAACAACAGAAAATGATAATACGACCGAAAGAATGATTCAAATCGCCAAGCAAACGGTGAAACACTGTGAAACAACAACTGTCAAACGTAACAAGCCGCGGCGTCATGTAACCATAAAGCACAGAATGAACCATAGATAACACAGAAAACAGCGATTATTAAAGTTAACTCTGTTTTCCGTGTCAATATTTAAAAATATATGTTTCGTTATACAGAGACAACTTGAGTTATCTCCAAGTGCGTGTTAATTTATTTAAAATATGACTCGTCTCTGTATGACAACGGCTAATAACTCGGAAACTAATTTTTTGAGCGGACTCATCTCTCTTTTCCGTGTAGAGAAAAAAATTAGGATTCTTCTGGCATATTTAACTCCATTTCGCAATTTTACTGACTCATCTCCCTTTTCCATAACACCACAGAATTATTTTTACAAGCAATAATTATTAGCCTGAAACACTCATCCACATTGAAAAATCTCCTGATAAAAGATACATGACGCCAACGGGACGTGAACCCGTGTCCTTTCCGTGTCCTTTCCGTGTCCGTCCCGTTGGCGTCATGTATCTTTTATCAGGAGATTTTTCAATGTGGATGAGTGTTTCAGGCTAATAATTATTGCTTATAAAAATAATTGAAATTTTGTTTAAATCAACAACCTTAAAATGTTTCAAAAGTAAATCAAGAAAAAATAAAAATTTAGAGCCAAATCCAATGAAAGAAGAAGTCCATTGTCTTCCAGAGGCAAACGTCTTCTACACAATAATTAACCGTGACACCTTAAGTGATGGTAGCAAGGTGGGTTGACAAAACCTCCAGGATGTTTTGAAACAACAAATAGATTTAGGCGAGGCGGAAAAGTGGGTGTAGGTACCCAGCATCATACTTACGGTTACACGGCTGAGTGAAAGATTTTTTTTTAAGTACATCAAAAATATCACCGGAGACCAAAATATATTTATTTACCATTTTACTACAAATAATTTCAGCGATCATTTGTTAAAGTAAAATACGTCCCTTTATATCCTGTACACTTATTACTTTTTAATTATTTATCTATTTTAAGTGTTACATTTTATTTGAGTTTTCTCTACCACTATATAAGGCTCGTGCCCGAATCATGGTACAATGAATATAATGCAATGCAATATGGAAATAAAATGTGATTTAAATAATTATAAAACTGGAGGGAGTATGTTGTAGACATGAGATCACAGAGGCGAGAATGCAAGGAAGATGTAAGCATAGTAAGTAAGATTAAAAAAGGGATGATGAGGGATGAACAGCTGGTAGTGCTCTCCAGACCAAAGGCATACAGAGCGAATGATCAAAGAAAGGAATGAGGAGAATATATAATTCAAATGTGAATGGTAGCCGGGGACGCCCGAAGAAGACATGGCACGACCAAGTGAATCAGTTACTTGAGTCGGGCCATGTCAAGAGTCAGAATAATAAAAGAGTATTTATGACTGTGAATGAGGCAATGAGCGTGTGTCAAGGCCGAATTTGCAGTCCGTCCTGTCTGCTTACAGTTACCGGAAAACGGCGTGATGGTTAGATAATTATTCAAGATTGGATAGGAGTAAAATTAAATGAAAACAGATATTTCATAGAAAATAAAACCAAAGAAATATCATATGACATCAGGTACATAAGAAGAAAATTATGAAAAAGCAAAATTAATAACGTAGATTAATCATTAATAAGACCTACCTAGAAAAGTACCTAGTAGTTTATTAGGTGATATGTAAAAAAATGGATTAAGAGGAAAAGGTAGAAAGAATTACTATAGGCATGCAGAGATCTTCTCTGCAATATATTGGCGCAATACCGTTTTATGGAGAACATAATTTAAAAAAATTACATTGTTTGGAATTCATGTAATCTTAAGACAGTTCGTCTTTCAAATTTCCAATGCTGAACACCGATAGTAAAAAGTAATATTACTCAACGCATTCAACCAGACTTTATTGTTAATGCTGAATGTGGTTATGGTACAATGAACCCCAGGTTTGATTAAAAACTGATATGGTGCTTGACGTTGTGAAGCTAAGTAATATCATTTGGACGATAAGTTGTATTTTACAATAATGTGAGCGATACCCAAAATATATTTTTTTATATTTATTTTACCATTACCAAATTACCATCTATCAACACAGCTTACATTAGATATGATTTTAGATTTTAACGGCGAAAAGCGATTATAATGATTTAATTTAGGACTACTATGCCGTGTTGCGTTACCTCTTCTTTAGCCAACGTTTCGGACAGCATTACTTAGGTTCTGTATAATGCGCCAATAATATGAATTAAACGATGATATAACAGTAAGTTGCGGGAATGGACGACGGGGCGGTCGGCCACTTAAAGATATCAATGAAGTTTATGTTCGATCATTTAGTGCTTCTGGTGAGGACGCTTATTACCTACTAGATATAAAATAGAAAATCCGGGGTGAGGCTAGATGTGTGCTGCGTAGACTGACTTCATCAAATATTTTATATAGAGATTTGGAACGTTAGCACACAAAAGTAACATTTTTGTTTTGTTTCTTATAAATATGTCACTTCGATATTCTCTGATGTTAACATATTATTATTTACTGATGAGATGAAAATACTTAAAAATATCAATGACTCTTTGTCCCTACAATCGAATTTTATAAACTTTTCAGAGTGATGTAGCATTAACACACTCATATTAAATATAAAAAATGTTAAATCATCAGTTTTTCATTATAAAAAACCTTATTGAATATAATTAAATGCTAAAAAACCAAAGATTATTTCTGAAATAAGGAACCTCGAAATAACTTTTGATAATAAAATAATATTTACTAATCACATTAATATCATTACTAGTAAAGCAATTAAAATATTGGGTTTCATTCTAAGGATTTCAAAAATATCCATATATTCAAAATATTTTATACAACTTTTGTTAGAAGCCACGTAGTCTTCTCTCTGTTATCATTTATAAAAGATAAATAAATTGTATCCAAGTGTCATGTATCTAAAGTTGTAGCAAAAATCAGTAGCTTTTCTTTTGTTCTAGGCACCCTTAAAAATATCTTAAACATCGAGTCAGTAATCACCGCATTCTATGGATACGTATACTCAATGATAAAATATGGAATAGTTTTTTGAGGAAACTCAGTAAACGCTAAAGATGTTTTTATCATCCAAAAGATGTGCATACGAAAAATTACAAACTCTGATCACTGGGATTCATGCAGACCAATTTTTAAAAATCCTAAACTTCTGACAGTGAGGGATATATATTTATATATATATATATATATATATATATATATATATATATATATATATATATATATATATACATATATATATATATATATATATATATATATATATATATATATATATATATATATATATACATATATATATATATATATATATATATATATAATGGAGTTATGCCCGTTAGTTCGATCATCTCCAGAAAAGTTCCCACAAAAAAACTCAACACATAAACACGCCTCAAGGTTCACAGAAAACTTATTAATCCCAAAAGCAAACAAAACTACATATATTTCAAAAAGGACCACACTACATGGCCATTAAAGTATGCTTAATTAAATAAATACTTAAATACTTAATATATAAAGCCATACTTAATATATAAAGCCATACTTAAAATATACTAACTCCAACAAGAATCAAAATAGAAAATCTACAAAACGATAATGAGAGAAGTAAGTATGTGAATTGTGCAGAGATGAGATTGAATGAGAAAAAAATGGATGGTCTAAGCATAGACGAAACATGGAATCACATAAAAGTGAGTCTTTGTGAATCTGCTAGAGAGGTGTGTGGAATAAGTACGCAAGGTAGAAAGAAAGGTGATGCATGGTGGGATGATGATATTAAAGCACTGGTCTCAGAGAAGAAGAAAGCATGGTTATGTCTGATTGCGGCTGGCAGTGCTTCCAGCGAAGATAAGGATCGAGCGAAAGAAGTATATAAGGAATGTAAGAAAAAAGTAAGAGTTGGAGTGAAAGAACGAAAGAAACGCCTGGAAGAGGAAGAAGGAATGAAAATGACAAACCATTTCCAAGAAAACATTAAGTTGTTTTGGAAGGAAGTCAAAAGGTCCCGGTGTGGCCCAGAAACCGGAAGCATGAAAGTAATAAAATCGAAAGATGGAAAAATGTTGACGAATGAGGAAAAAATAAAAGAGAGATGGATGAAGTATTTCGAGGAAGTCTTTGAAAGCGAAGTGAGTGACAGTGATTCTAGCGGCGAATCAGATATGAATGATGATGGACTGAATGTTACTGAAATTAGCATGGATGAGAAGATCAATTAAGTGTATGAAGAATGGTAAGGCTGTCGGTTTCGACAATATTGCTGCTGAATATTTTAAAGGAGGTAGCCCTATAATTCTCACATGGTTGTGCAATCTTTTTAACCAATGTTTAAAGGAAGGTTACACGCCCTTAGATTGGAGAAGGGCAGTGATCATGCCATTATACAAAGGTAAAGGGTCACGTATGGAATGTGGGAATCATAGGGCTATTAGCCTGCTAAGTTCAGTTGGCAAGCTGTATGGTAGAATTTTGATTGAAAGGGTAAGAAAGGAAACAGAGGATAAAATATGGGATGTGCAAGGTGCTTTTATGAGTGGAAGGGGGTGCATGGACCAGATCTTCTCATTGCGTATGCTCACCGAGAAGTTACTGGCAAAAAACCAGAAACTTTTCTGTGCCTTTGTAGATCTACAAAAAGCATACGACCGAGTCGACAGGAAAAAGCTATGGAAGGTGTTTTCCAAGTATGGAGTGAATGCGAATCTGACTCAGGCAATTGCTTCTCTATATGAGGGAAGCGTTGCATGTGTTAGAGTGAACGGTGGTTTTACGGGGTGGTTTGATATCACAAAAGGTGTTAAACAAGGCTGCGTAATGTCACCGTGGTTATTCAATCTATACATGGATAATTGTATGCAAGAATTGAAAGATGTGGGATTGGGCGCGAATTTTAGTAATCTGAAAGTATGTTGCCTGTTGTATGCTGATGATGCGGTGCTGATTGCTAATAGTATGGATGATCTGCAGTCTCTCGTGTCTAGGATGAACGAAGTATGCGTGAAGAATGAGTTATTGATGAATGTAAGTAAGTCTAAAGTAATGGTGTTTGAAAGAGAAAGTACGAAAACAGTGTGCAATATAGCTGTGAATGGGGAATACTTGGAGCAGGTGGATGAATTTGTGTATTTAGGAAGCATGTTTACGAGAGATGGGAAGGCGGACAGAGATATTGAAAGAAGAGTAAATGCAGGTAACTCCATTAATGGAGGACTAAACGCAGTTGGCGCTAACAAAAAATTGTCCAAAGAAGCGAAGTTAGCAGTCCACAATGGAGTGCTGGTACCTACCCTGATGTATGGAAGTGAGGCATGGAACTGGCAAAGAAAGGATGAAAGTAGATTGAATGCTGTTGAAATGAGATCCCTGAGGCGTATGAGTGGTAAAACCATGTGTGATCGTGTGAGGAATGTGGATATCCGCAAAGAGTGCAAGGCTGATGTAAGCGTAATGAGTAAGATCAAGAAAGGGACGCTTAGATGGTTTGGGCATGTAGAGCGAATGAGCGAAGAAAGGAGTGTAAGGAGAATATACGATGCAAATGTGAATGGTAGCAGAAGTCGGGGACGCCCGAGGAAGACATGGCACGACCAAGTGAATCAGATACTTGAGTCGGGCCATGTCAAGAGTCAGAACAATAGAAGAGTATGTATGAGACGAAGTATGAATGTGAATGAGGCAAGGAGTGTGTGCCAAGACCGAGTTGTTTGGCGGTCCGTCCTCTCTGCCTACCCCTGCGGGGAAACGGCGTGATGGTTAGTTAGTTAGTTAGTTACTTAAATTTCGATTATCACTAAAAACATTTCTTTTAAACAAATGTCACTACATCTTAAATTAATTTTAAATTAACCTTACATAAGTTAAATACCTCTGTTTTTTTTATTTTTTATATAGATACATTTGTTAACATGTAATTATTGGGTTATGTAATATAATGTGTATTTGTTTGGTTAGCTGGAAGAAATAGGATGTAACCTATAAGCTGTACCTTTTGTAGGTACTCTGTATTTTTGTGCAGTAAATATTTTTTTGAATTTGAATTTGAATAAATTAAGTAATTAAGCACACTATATTCACTAGCTGTATTTTTATGATGTTGTGGATAAAATTTTCGTAACCTTTTTTATTTAATTTGAATGAAACGCAAAAAATGATTTTTTTCAGAATCCATTTAATTTTGTAATACATAAATGGGATCACATAATCGACGCAAACTCTAAATGTCTACATGTATATGCAAGGTATAGTTTGACATGACAATGTTCGTTAAGTATTTTCTATTTCATGTTATTGATGCAGACATTTTGGCTGCTTTGTTTATTATTTGAAAATGTGACATTTATACTGTAACTTACTATAGTTTTCATTTAACAGATAATTGATTTACAATTATTATATTTCGAATAATAAAAAATAAGTGGTTTTTAAGAAAGCTGAGCTATTAAAATCACCTGTAATTTATAATCATTTTTGTTATGTATGGTTTGCAAAGATTGGCATGGTTGGCAAATAATTATTTCATTTTATTAATACATTATTAATAAAAAAAATCTTAACTTTTGCACTTATTTTGGAACGTTGGAACACAAAATTAACAGTTTGTTCGTTGATTGTAAGTAAGTTGGTACACTATTTAAAAATTTGATAAATAGATTTGGAACATTAGAACACAAAAGTAATAGTTTATTTGTTTCTTTCACTGGAGCGTTCTGATATATAATCAATTTCATCCTTGAGCAGTTTGGAAATTTTCCGTTCTCTTTCAAAAAATTATGTCTCCAAATTTTAATATGGAGACATATAAAGTGCATATAGTGCTAAAGAGCCATTAAATACACCTACATTTGTTCGTTCATTGAATATTTTTAGGATTCATGAACAAATATTTAAAAAATCGTTAAATTTATATAACAAAGCTAAATTATGCTTATTATTTACTTTAAAAAATTTGTTGTACCAATGTTAAATATCATGATTTTTTGTGTTTCACAAGCACTGCTATAAATTAAAATTCAAACATTTTTTTAAATATGTAAACACGTGATCAATGTGATATTTAAGAACAAAAATATTTCAATAATTTTGGTTCATGGAATGTCAATAACAAATAATTCGAAGGAGATGCGAGACATTTTTTATTAGAGTGTGAAATTAGTAAGTAATCTTCGATTAAATTAATCGATGATTTTAACGCGCTGGATATTATGAAATTATTCCAATAAATCTTTTAAAAATTTCTCATAAAATTGTCCACATATTGGCCAGCGAGAGCTCGCGGGCGTTTGCAGATTGGACAAAATGTGGCCAAATAAGTTCCAGTGGATAAGTAAGTGGATATACTATTTAAATATTTTAATTAGAGTTTTGGTACATTAGAACACAAAATAAACAGTTTTATTATTTCTTATAATATAAATACTAGGTGAGCCCACTATTTATTTACATGAAATACAGATTAGGAAGGGCCCGTTCCCACTTCCGTTTTAAAAACGGAGGCGGGTCCCGTTTTAAAAACGGATGCCCTAGTGGCTGTAGTGGATGTATGGAGCTGTTCACACTTGTCCGATTTGAAAACGACACGATTTGAAAACGGATGTCCGATTATATATCCGATTATACGGATGTACGGATGTCCGATTACGATGTCAGATTGTCCGATTATCGAAACGATTTGAAAACGGATCCGACATTTTTTGTCGGATGGATCGCAGCGCAGCGCGTCCGTTTTCAAATCGTGTCGGAACACGCTCGCTCATAGTGTTGTATGGAGCTGTTCACACTTGTCGTCTAGTCGTTCCGGCAGAGTCCCCGCCACACCCCGACCCCTCCCCGCCCGCTCCCAGTCGCAAGGAAGCAGGCACGCTGCGTGCTTGTATTTGGATATACTTAAATCAAAACTACAATAATGGATAAGGAAATAAATCCCGAAAATTTAATACCACTGGTCGAAGAAAGAGTATAGTAATATTTTATTTTTAACTAAATAAAAACAAAACACTTGGTGTACACAACTTTTGTATATCAAAATTTATATTTAAATTTTTTAAAGTTTACTTTTTTTTAAAATTTAAAGCTTTAATGAGATGCACGATGAACGGAAGAGCGTATTAGTTTAATAAACACATAATAAAAAATATTTGAGTTGTTATTGTTTTCTTACTTTAAAATATCGATAGTCTTTCTTGAGGACAAATGCACTCTCTCAATTTTGTATTTTGATATTTTAAGCTCTCTGAAACTCATTTCAGTAGATGGTTAAAGGAAGTGATAGACATTCTCTTAAGCCATTAAGCACCCTTGAGGTGATTTTCTCATGGTGAAAACGGCGCTATATAAATAATCCAATCATTATTATTCTAAAATAATTAAAGAACTTTAGTTCATCATTTCTCAACTCACCAATTAACACTTGGAAAATTCCTACAGAAAATCTTTCAGCTATGATTGGTGTACCCAAAATTTTCTTTTCCTTTTTTTTTTCAAGTACCACATGACAACAAGAGCTTCATCGTCGTCCATTGCGCACCAGTACTGAAGAATGAGCAAATAAAATGTTTTGGTTGAATCGATAATTATTTGTTTTCGTAGAGTATGATCCGGTTTTAAAGCGGATCCGTTTTTAAAATGGATGTGTGAACAGGGCCGTAAAGCATCCGTTTTAAAACGGGACCGCCTCCGATTTGAAAACGGAAGTGGGAACGGGCCCTAACGTTAGAAGACCAAATAACAGTTAATTTGTTTGCTGTAAGTAAATAGGTACACTATTTAAATATTTGAAATAAAAATTTGAAAAGTTAGAACACAACGTTACAAATGCTACAATAAACATACATTTGTTTTTTTTTCTAATAATTAGGTACACTATTTAAATATTTGAAATAGAGATTTGGAACGAAAGAACGTTTTTTTCGTTTCTTACAGTAAAGTCACTAATATGAAAAACCGACACAAGTGTGTGTGTGGGTGGTTTTTTCCAGAAGAGATAATCTATTAAATTAGCTGGTCTGGGGTCTTGGAATTGAAATGTTTTATGTTAATTGTTTATTTACTATCAAATCGGTATGGATGACACTTTCTGGGACTATGTATCTGTTCAGTGGTGTGAACATTAAAATACAAAATGATGTGAATAAATGAATAAATAAATACATCATCAAAAATAGTGATTTTGGTGGTATGTGCATTTGATCTGCGTGAAATCAGATTTGATTTGAATTTTAGTGAAGTTTTCATAATTGGAACTGATTGTGTAAAGTGATAAATAATACCAATATAAATTATGACTTCCACAACACGGGCACTTAGCCTAGTGTGATATTCTAAAAAATGTACTGCATAATCCTGTAAATATTTATTAAATAAAAAATAAAATATATAAATAATTTAATATTTCTTGAACAAAATTATTTGATTTGCCTTTTCAAAATTGAAACTGATTTGTCGAGAGTTCAGACTAGACTGTGAATTTTCCCGGGTCTGGGCTAGTGTATTAATAATCGACTTCCAGTTGGAAGGGTTACTTTTTCAAACTTTTTAGTAATCATTGTAACTGCATCTTAAAACTCTATGGAAGTTACACACGCAATATTTGAAAATAATAAAGAACATTATTTGTATCTAATGACGTGTACTTTTGCTATCTTATACTTCAAAACAAGAGGAAGGTCACTGTTTATATGAGAAAAAGAAAAAAACAACTGTCGTTCATTTTTTCCACCCAGAAAAGAATTTTTATACTTCTTGATGAAATATTTGCCCACACACAAAATAAGAGGTAAATTACTATCTACATCTCGTATCAAGAAACTCCGCGTAAAACCCGGGCAATGCCAGGGACTTCAGCCACGTGGTTCCTGTACTTTGTTTAAAAAATGGTTGTTTGTCAGTTGTGGAACAAACATGTTTCTTTTTATATTTTTCAGATAAATTATAATTTTTTTTTAATAAATATTAAGATGATGCAGTTTTTTACATTACATTACATTTTCTTTTAACTATCACACTAGGCTAATGCCCGTGTTGTGGTAGTCATACATAATACATTTCATCAATAAAATATAATAACAAACAGATAAGAAGAAGGTGTGATAGAGTAAGTACTTTTTTTTATACATATATATTATTTTTTTGCAAAGTTTTATGAGTCTTAGTCTAAGTCTTTGTAGAAAGTCTTCGTCCCCTTGCAAATAACCAATGTTTTACTCGGGCAGTTAAAAGGGAGTTAGAATTATACGACTTTATGTCGGTACTCAGTGTATTATTTATTTTCGGAGATATGTACCAGAATTGGCGTGGAGCGAATGAGGTATTTGTTTTAGGAACCAAGCAACCCAGGTTTGACGAAAAACGAGTATTTACTACGTGTTGGAGCCACTAGTAGGTTATTTTTCCGTATATAACATAAGCTTATCTTAGTAAATAACTATCGAATATCTAAGATCCTGATTTTAGCAAAGATTTCATTTGAGGGGTGGGTAGGTTGGCATTTAAAATAATTGTTTTGTAATAGATCCAAACTCAAACGAGACGGATATGACGATGCAAGGAGGAGACATAAAATACATCGTTAATAATAAATAATCAATTAAATAACACCAGAAATTACCGTTCAAGAGTTTAATAAATCAGCAGACCACTTTTGTGGTTCATCGTTTTAGGATTACGATTAACTGGTACGTAGTACTATTTGAATTTGATTTTAAACTTTAAAATGTTCTATTTCATTAAAACTCCATCACCAATAAAAATGATAAATTAACTTTTTATCATTGTAATTTAATAATGAAAATGATTATTGCGTTTTAATTAATTTAATACTAAAAAAAACATAGACTGACTGACGGATACAGACCAAATATTCAACAGCTGTAACGTACTAAATATACGGCAATTATACGTTAAAACACTACTAAACTACATTTTTGACAAAAAAAACTAATTTCAACATACAAAAAATATTACTAACAGACCATATTAATTTATTTATTGTTTTTGTGTTTAGTTGGTAGAACTCCATTTAATTTTTTAAAAAAATTTAATTAAAATCAAATTTAATAATATAATTATTAAGTTCTGCAAGTATTTGCAGAACATATACATAATATATACGCAGAAATATTTATATTCTGCAAGTTCTGCAAATACTTGCAGAACTTAATAATTATATTATTAAATTTGATTTTAATTAATTTTTTTTTAAAAACTAACAGACCAGTTAGACAAGCGTACAAAGAAAACATAAAAACTCCGACAGTAAATTCAAGCTTTCAACAAAGACACTACCAATACCATGCTATAAAAGCATTCAACAGTTTAACACTTCAAATTAAAATTGAGGAAAACAAAAATAAATTCAGACAAAAAATTACAACGAGGATTAAGGAACAAAAAATACAATATTACCAAAGTTTCATAGCATAAAATAATAAAAAAAACCTACACGTAACACACAAAACCAATATAAAACAAACATCACTCACAAACACACAAGATTATATTTTGAATGTATTATTTTCTCTTTAAATGTATTATGTAAATTATATTTTTATATTATAAAATGAAGTCCTCAGCATGGGTAAGCCACCCAGTAAGGCTAAAATTACTGGATAACTTTGAAATGTAAAAAATATTGTATCAAAATAAAAAAAATAAAAATTACTTTTTAATCGATGATGAAAAATTATACGTTCTTAAAATGTCGAACGAAATTAACATGAAATCCGTTTAAAAAATTCTACGATTCTCATAAATGTACACAAAACAGTTATTTTTGGTTCTTTCTTTTTCTGAAATCGATACTCTGCTTGCGCATTATATATCTTCCCAGAAGTAATCTGACCCTTTCTCTTATCTCCACCCCCGTGGATTTTTCGCCGAGATTCAAAGTGTTATTATTTTTTAAATGTAAATTGTTATTTGGATCGTGGGTATTAATTTAAAATTACTAGAACGGGGGAAACCATCGAATTCTTAGATTATATAGCTGGAGAAGGGGAGGAGGTGGTGTGGCTAGGGTCCATTAAACAGAATTTGTTTTGAGAGATTTATTTTAGACGGCTCAACGTTGTCCGTAAAAGATGAGAAGAAAAACGAGCAACCATGTAAGGATGTAAGTATGCATTATATGTTTCATTGACACTATTTCTTGAGTTTTCGAGATGCATGCTGTGGTGCATGACGCGTTGACTTTTATATTTACTAAACAACGACAAGTAGCGGTGCATGTTAATCCGGAGCTAGCGTAGTTTCCATACTGACCATATCAGATACAAGCAAATGAAAACCCCGTTATTGTAATAGCTGATATCGTAATTTCTGGAAATATGATCTCTAACGGTTTGAAAGTAAACGCCTATCGCCAATTTACGTAAGATCCTTAGACTCAAAGGTTTCGGACGAATCAAAAAAAAAAAACATTTGTTCAAAGGAATTTTTTTTATCAATTTCACCAGAAGCAAGAAAAAAAAGTTTTTTTCGGGCACACGGACACGTCCACAACACACTTTTATCGATTTATCTATTCAGTGATCAAATTCTGCTAAAAAGATCTGATCCCCGCCGGCAAAATTGCAAAATTAAAGCTTTTTTCAAATATTGCTACTTGCTACTTTTTTTAAAAATTCATTTATTTCTATATTTAAACTTACGGTTTATAAGTAAATTGATGATAGGTACAAATATAGAATGAAGAAGATAATAAGAAATGCCTTTTTGGTGTGTTTCGTGATTCAAACATTTGGCCAAACGAGGCTTAAATTTACGACAGTGTTTACGAAATACAAATGGGATAGGATCTAACATGTCTGCCCAAGTTCTCCTTGGAAGGTGTGTAAGTGAGTCAAAGAGCAGGGCTTTTGGACTAAGTGTTATTACTAAGTTTCTATAAAAGTGTGATCGGAAGGGACTTCTAGTTATCTTTTTTGCTCTACGGTTTGTTTTTAATGTGTTACCACATAAGAGTCTTAACTGCTCCCAACCGTCTGTAGCCAGTGTGACTGTGTGCACCCCTAATCGGGTTATGTTGAGAGATTGAAGGTAGTAGGGAGGGGAAGGATATGGAAAATAAGAAGACGGGGAAGAACCTGGCTATTCAGATCTAGTCGTCTACAGCTATTTCAAGCAACGATTCAATTGTAAATGGTGGTCCTACACCAGGGCGATACTGATAGTATCTTCCACTCTGGAACGTGCCGCAAATATACTATGTATTATTCTAAATGAGTAAATTGTGAAAAAACAAACAAAATTAACTTGCACACGCCGGGATTCGAACGCGCTATCTCGAGCTTTCTAGTCAAGAGCCTTACTCATCGACCACGGAGGCCGCCAATAGTACGGTGTAGGTAATACAAAAAAATGTTCCTAATTTAAAACATGGTATGCAGTAGAGTTTGAAGTAATCAGTGCATGTAAATGGTTTAAAGTAGTCATGTTTTGTGATCACCTCACTGGGAGATTCTGAGAATAGTAAACTGAAGTGTTCGCATTTTTTTGATATTTGAGTGTTATTTTATAAATTAATAGCAGTTAAAGCAAAACATAATACAAGGTATCCGGGGCTAAAATTCACTAACTTCGGGAGGTAATTCTATACGACAACACAAGTAGCCTGATCCCGAGAACACTCGTTCTTCAAAACATCATCACTTTTGTGCACTGTTAGGCTCGCTGACGTACCTACATAATTAAACTGAAAAAGATCTACCTAAATACAGGAACAGAAAATTGTTGGAAAAAATAAATTATGGAATAGTTAATTATAAATAATATTAATTAATATTAACAGACTATGCAATAATTACAATAGCGTATTATCCAAGGTTAATATTTTCAGTTGCAAACTTACCAAATACAAGAGGTCCATAAAAGAATATTTCTCTGATGGTTTTTGAATAATGTTTATGTCTCTATTGTTAATATCTCTATTATGATTTGATTTATATCTACAACTTCTCTCTATGGCTATAAATGTATTGTTTTGTAAATTTTTCGTTTTTTATTATCTTTTGTTTTGTATAAATTTTTTAATTCATATTCCTTTCTCACAAATTTAAATAACTTATTCCATATTATGCTGTCTCATTTAAAGTCACAAGGAGGAAATCCATAATTGGTTTTATTTTACTATATAATACGTATGTACAAACTGATTAAATGTAAACTGTCGATTTCCCGAAAATGAATAAATAAATAAATTATCAAATAGAATATAAGCCCATACTAAAATTTAATTTCATGTGGCGAAAAAATTGTGCACTTTTTTTAGATTATAGTAATGTTCCACCACAAACTTTGATTTATTTTATTATTTGCTATTTCATATACATCATCGACAAACAAACTTGTAGTTAGAGGAGAAGTACGACGTCTCAGTGCAAAGGAATTATTTAACAAAGAGAATTCAAACAAACTTTTCTACTGACATTAATGCGGATTCTCTTTCCTGAGAGTTTATCGGGAATTTCTACTTTATTAAAAATTTATTTTATATGATTTCAGTACCGTTATGGGCATTATTTATACGCTTATTACTTCTTATTGTAAATTACTTGCATTCACTTTTAAATTGCGTATAAAACTTGCATTTTTATGCCATCTGCACTTTTAAAACTAGTTTATTTTTTTTTTCTTTTTATATTTTGCACATTCAAATTGAAAAGTATGTGTACCATGTATTATGTTTGTAAGTATTTGATTATTTATTTTGTTGTTGTTTAAAAATAACAACCTACTGTTTTTTACATTATGAAAGATTTTATATTTACTTGTTTCGTCTATCGCTGCTACTTTATATATATTAAGTTTTTAATTTTGCTATAGTTAAACGCACTTGAATTGAAATTACACTAAACTGCGCTAAATAAATGCAATGTTGTTATTATTATTATTATATAGATGGATAAAACCGATAAATTAGGTTAGGTAACGTTAGCAATTATGTAACTCGGTTTCGTTTAGGATTTCAACAATCTATTTAAAAACGTTACTGACTGAAAAATATGGATCATGCAATATGAGACATATTTTTTGGAATCGGTCAGGTTTAACTGTTCAGGTGTACCCAGTAGTGTGTTCAATTCCTCGGCTCGCTAAGTCCTCCGTCACAACACAAGAAACATTTTCCGCTTACCGTGGTGGCAGTAGGAGATTTTCAAATATTTTGAGGTTATTCGTAACCAGTGAATGTTTGTTTTTCTTTACAAAGAAATAATGTAAATAATTTCTTTAGGTTTGTTGGAAATACTGTTCGAAGCTTAAAATAGTTGAGTTGAGCAAAGAATTTCTGACAGCAAACGCAGTACGAAGTTCTTATTGTCTGAGCTCACCAAATTTGAGGTTATGATACTTCGAATAAAACAATGAAAATGATAAGATTCAAAATAAGTAATGACAAAGAGTTTTGTCTTTTATAGAAGTTTTTTTAATGACAATACCAACTAATATACAGAGGTAGCACATATTTTTAATAACACGGAAAAAACTTTTTCAAAAAAGCTTTTAAATTTTTTTTTAAAAACGGTTTTTATTTAACGTTTAGTTTTCTATAGCTTAATTGTAAATTTGATTTAATTTGAATCATATTAGTATGTTTACACCGTTTATAATTTATTGCTTAGTATTTTAAAACAATGAATTAATCTGCATTCTTACAGGTAGTTTTACTTGTACCGTAAATACATAATTAAAGAAATACCTCATATTTTATTGATAAAATGGTTCATTTTACGAAATATCTTTATTAATGTATTATTATTGTTTTTGAAGAAACCGCCATAAAGGATCGTTAGAAAGACTCTTTTATTGGTTTTATGTAGCAAATAGTCGTTATAATATCATTTAAACTTAATATTTTTTATGATTAACACTAATCTTTTGCAAATAATAAACAAAATTTTACGCAACTGACAAAAGAACATTAATTGCTGTTTATAAGTTTTATCAAATTTTAAAACACCTTTATTAGTTAGGCCCTAGGTTTTTAATACTCGAAAAACTTTTAAATCACCACAAAAATAATACGTCATACTTTCTAATGTTTAAAAAAGAATTAATGTTATTTACTGTGAATCTATTGTTTAAAAACCACAACTGATGAAAAAATCGCGAAAATATGTTAATTCAATGTTACTTCACATGTTTTATGAATATATAAAAAAATAAAACTTATCAATTGTTTTCGCTGGGTGAAAATTTTGATTTGGTTGTGCAAGTGATATTGATTATTTCCACAGAGTAAACTTGTCACTTCCCGGAGACTGGGAGGACTGTTCTCTCGTCATTTTTAGCATTCACCCACCTCTTCCAACTATAAGGATAGCCCCACCTCACCAGTAAAGCGACCTATAATGATAATATGACCATCTCGATTAGACGATTAGCCAAATATAAATATTGTTAAATGTAACTATTACAAATACAATAAATAATAATAGAAAAAAATTCGAAGTAAAACATCGAATTTTGTATTATTTAATGAAGTAAAAATGAAAAAAAAGAGTATTTTTGTTTTTGATAATAATACAATGATATAAGATATATTTAAATATATACACAGAAAAATATATAAAATATAAGTAATCATTATTTTCAATAGACCCGTTCTAGTTTTAGTGAGAACGGAAGAAAATCACCGCACAGAGTTTTGGTGGAAGGAGCACGGAACTTGCCGAATGAAGCGTGGCTCCTTGCAAGAGCGTCTTCCCGTCTTGCCATGCTTGCTACGTAAAAATTGGTTTTACCCCCGTAGGCGCGCCAGAAGATTAAATTAAATTGATTAAATGAAATAAAAAATTAAAAATCCTGTATACCTATACGCAGGACGACTTTGTTTTCTCCATTCCACAACAGAGATTAAATCTTCAATAAATAGTATGAAAATTCAAAATTTAAAGTGGAACTGTGTTCAGTGTCTCAGTGTGGCAAATCTGTTCAGTGTTCACGTGCTGACTGCTGACCCCCGCCGCAAGATAATACGGCATTAAGTAAGAAGACTCCTTCGTGAATAGGTATTCCCAACGTGCACGCCCGAGGTCAGAGTGCATCGCACTTGATAGAGGACTTCCAAGGACCCCGGTGATCCCCCGGAGGACTAGACAAGTAGACAAGACTAATAGAGGAGTGAGGGCGGCAGGCTTCTAGTTTTGTCGCCAGGTGATTGTATGGAGATCGCTGGCGGTGGCAAACTTAACTAGTTTTGAGTTACTAGTTGAAATGTAATGCTTACTGCTAAGAAGCGCAAATTGATTAATTTGATTTGGTTTTACGCCCAGTTTATCTCTTACATGGATTATAAGAACAAAATATACCTAGTGAGCTATCGAAAAATATACACAAGAATTTTTAAACCATAAATTAATATTAAACTGATGAATTAAATATGAAAATAAAAATTATACATGTAACATTAACATAAAATAAATATATTGACTAGAACAATAATACGTATGAGACAAATCACTAAAACTACATAACAAACGCTACCATAATTTTTAGGTATATATTACGATTGTTTCTATAAATGTTGTAAGTAAATCAAATATATTATCAAACATGCAGTAAATATGTCAATAGTACAATGATCGAATGGGTTAGTGAGTGTGTCTGATAGTTTATTGTGTATGAATTGCAGAATAATGTTATAATTTGTCTTGTGTTCCTAGTTGGTACATGGAATTTAATAGTGGCAACGATTGCAGGGTTGTCAATTGAGTTGCTAATGACTGTGTGTAAAACAACCAGGTTTGAAATTTATCGTTATTTTGTAAAATATCATATATTTACTTTTGAATTTTTTTCAATTAATTTTTAATACGAATAATTTTAAGAACATGACCACTGATACTAAATTACTATTTTTAAGTTTGTTGTGGTAAAGCGCACTTGAAGTGAAATGACTCAGAACTTCTGAATTGAATGCTATGTTATTAATAATAACCGTTATTCAATGAATATTTAATATACGGCTTTCCTGTGTAAGATTTTAAACGATGCTTAGTTACAGAAAAAAAGTAACAATTTGGAATTTTTTTTTGACTGCTAAATCAACAGATGATGATCAAACAGTCCGATATAAAAATGGACAAACGGTTTTTGTACCGATAAATAATCGTCGGTTAACGGAGACCATTCACGTGTGAACATATAAAAAATGGCACTAATGTTCGATTTGTTACAATATTAAACACGACGACGGTCTGTCGATCCGAACTTGCGGCTCTGAATGACGAAAGGTTGAAATTCATTTTTTTAAATTTACTTTAGTATTTGGCTGAAAATCATACCAGCGTCATATACCAGCGAGATAGCTGGAAAATATTGTAGCCGAGAGAAACAAAATGTTGGATATTGACATGTTGAAATATTGATACGACTAAAAGGAAAATATTCTATAAATAATTTAATCCCTGAGAAGACGAGAATGTAATAACGCTCATATTGACTGAAGATTGATGTCGATTTTCATTACTCAAAAAACACCTGAACCCTTTCCAGCGAGGATAGGATAGGTAGAATAGGTTGAAGGGTGTAGGTTTCATATTAAAAATTTCGTGAATATTATTCTCTTCTCAAAGATTAATAATCACGATTTTATTGTAGAGCGGTGATATCGTTGACTCTAAGCCCACTGAGTCACAGATCGGATGAAATGCAGATTACATTTTTTGTGTTGGATCAAATACTCTCCTAAATTTATTTTATTTTTTATCACATTGAAGAAACAAAGTAGTACATTGGTTACAGTGTTTAAACTATATTACTCGTTTTAAATATTTCATGGTGTGAATCAGTAATATTATGATTCCTTGTAATGTCTTGTGTGTGGATGGTATGTATTGAGTGATTTCAGAGTGACGTGGGTGGTGTATATGATGTGTATTATTGAGTTTTTTTGTAGGTGTGGGAAGTGGAAGTCTATAATAGAAGTGAAACGATATAATGCGCAATTTCGTCTTTTCTTTGTAGCCTATTAATAACTAACTAGCTTTTTGCCCGTTGCAGGCAACTGATGGGTAAAAATAATCGACCCAGTGGGTGTGAAAAATAAAAAATAATTTGTGATTTGGTGTTGATGTGGATGAAGCGAAGAGTGTGTTTCGACACTTGTGCTTTTTGCCCGAAACTAATGGGTAAAAATTATTCGAGTAAGTGGATGTGAAAAATAAAAATTATATGTATCTCGGTGTTGCTGTGCATGAAGCGAAGAGTGTGTTTCGACACTTTTGCTTTTTGCCCGAAACAAATGGGTAAAAATTATTCGAGTAAGTGGATGTGAAAAATAAAAAAATAATTTGTAATTTGGTGTTGATTGTGGATGAAGCAAAGAGTGTGTTTCGACACTTTTGCTTTTTGCCCGAAACTAATGGGTAAAAATGTGGTGCGTGGTGTAGTATTTGAATGTAGATGAGGCGAGGGTGTGGGACTACAAAATTTTATCAAAAGAAATGAATATTTTGAGAAAAAAAAGAGCCAAGGAGCTTACTGATCATTTTTTCACCGAGCTATTCGGGTTGTGTAGGTCGAGACGCGTAATTTGATACCCATATCGTATGTACGGTTTTTGTCAACGACATTCTTCAAAAGTTGTTATTTTGGAAAAAGAATTGCTCAATTAACACGCAAAATTTAAAAACTTTTAAAAATGTAGTATGTATTTTGGCATATAAATGAAAGTATGTGTGTGTGTGACCACAAATATATTAAAATATATGTATGGATAGAAAGAAATGGATATTTTGAGAAAAAAAAGTGCCAAGGAGCTTTCTGATCCTTTTTTCACTGAGCCATTCGGATTTTGTAAGTCGAGACGCGTAATTTGATACCCATATCGTATGTACGGTTTTTGTCACCGACACTCGTCAAAAGTCCCAGCGAGTTTTATTTTGGAAAAAAATATTGCTACTACTACTACCACTACCACTACCATACCACTACCACTACCATACCACTACCATACCACGACCACGACCACTACCACTACCACTACCATACCACTACCACTACCACTACCCGTACCACTACCACTACCACAACCACTACCACTACCATACCACTACCACTACTACTACCACTACCACTACCACTACCATACCACTACCACTACCATACCACTACCACTACCACTACCACTACCACAACCACTACCACTACCATACCACTACCACTACTACTACCACTACCACTACCACTACCATACCACTACCACTACCATACCACTACCACTACCACTACCACTACCACTACCACTACCACTACCACTACCACTACCACTACCACTACCACTACCATACCACTACCACTACCATACCACTACCACTACCATACCACTACGACTACCATACCACTACCACTACCATACCACTACAACTACCATACCACTACCATACCAGTACCACTACCACTATCACTACCATACCACTACCACTACCATACCACTACCATACCACTACCACTACCATACCACTACCACTACCATACCTCTACCACTACCATACCAGTACCACTACCACTACCACTCACACTTCCAGTACCACTACCAGTACCACTACCACTACCATACCACTACCACGACCACTTCCATACAACTACCACTACCACAACCACTACCACTACCACTTCCATACCACTACCATACCACTACCATACCATTACCACTACCATACCACTACCATACCACTACCACTACCACTTCCATACCACTACCACTACCATACCACTACCACTACCCTACTACTACTACTTGGTACAATTTATAAATTTGCGTGACGCTAATGATGTAGTTTTTCACTACGGGGCGACGGTACCCGTGCCAAATTATTTTTACCAAACTTCATTTTATTTCGTTCAAAAGCATTATCGATTTTAATAATATGAACTACCAAAGTAGGTACTTGAACAGATTTGATCGTTTTTTTAAATTTTAAATCCATAGGTTATATAACAACACTACGGACCTAACCTAGAAAACGGGCTAAAACACGCTCTCAGTACCTGCCTACCTAGGACCTCTACCCGGTACCATCTGTGTAGGTACCTGCACCTACTATCAAAAATTTACCGAAAAAATATAAGCATTAGGCAATTAGGCACCTACTCGTTAAAAAATAAACACATGAAAACTATAAATATGAATGGATCCCAGGCTAACCTCTTCCAATTTCTGCGCTCCTGGTAGAAATGAAAAATTTGCGTGACGCTATTGATGTAGTTTTTCACTACGGGGCGACGGTATCCGTGTCAAATTATTTTTACCGAACTTTATTTTATTTCGTTCAAAGGCATTAGCGATATAAAAAAAAATAAACTGCCAAAGTAAGTACCTCTACAAATTTTATCGTTTCTTTGAGATCACATCCCTAAAATAAAAGCACATCACTTCGGTGTGTCTATGATTGGCTGATTTCTGACTGACCAAAAATCCCGATTGTTGGCATTTTTTGTTAAAATGGCAAATGTCAAAACTTTCGCCGGTTACTGTGACACATTTTGAACCGAACGCCATCTGTGGGACGGCCGAATAACGTTCCTTAACCTTCGGAGGATGAATTTTTTCGATAATATTAAAGGCAGACGGCGTGTTTGCTGCGGATTGCAATCATCAAGTTGAGCGCGTAGATTTTATAAAAAAACATACCACGTGGTTTCGTCTTGACCACGAAACGGAAGTAAAACGTCGATTACCAATCGAGAAGCTCCGACAATTATACGGCCGCAAATCGCTGTTCGCCAGAGTGGGGCCGTCCTGGCGGCGGAAGCGTGAACTTCCTTACTTTAGTATGGCGCGCCTCGAGCGCTTCCAGTTTCTGCCGCCAATTTTTGTCTACGTCTTCTTCCGTACGAATCCGGTTGAATTTCCGGAAATGGAGGATACCTCGGTTTTTCGGGTTTTCCACGCAAAATTGAACTCGAATTCTTTTCCCGCAGAGAGGCGTCTCGGTCTACTTTCGCGTGAAGCCTGAAACAAAAGAAAGGCAACTTTTTTCAAGCACACGAAAACGAACCTAGTGTCCTATGTGACTTTAGGGGCGAGTGGTCGATTTTCGCCTAATTTTAAGCGACCAAATAAAACAAAGAAACTGAGTATTAATATATGTACTAGCTTTTTGCCCGTTGCAGGCAACTAATGGGTAAAAATAATTCGAGTAAGTGGATGTAAAAAATAAAAAATAATTTGTATTTTGGTGTTGAATGTGGATGAAGCAAAGAGTGTGTTTCGACACTTTTGCTTTTTGCCCGAAACTAATGGGTAAATATTTGGTGCGTGGTGTAGTATTTGAATGTAGATGAGGCGAGGGTGTGGGACTACAAATTTTTAAGTAATATAAATTTCCCCTTAAATAACGCCTGCTCGCGTCCCCTTTAGAGTTACATCCCAGTTTTCAAATGGTATGTGGGCTACGCTAGGTTTGTATAGACTGGTTTGTGATTTAATTCTAATACATATTTTCGATGTTATTTTGTGTAACAGAAAATTGCCCCTTTAATAACGCCTGCTCGCGTCCCCTTTAGAGTTATATCCCAGTTTTCAAGTGGTTTGTGGGCTACGCTAGGTTTGTATAGTATTTGTGATTTAATTCTAATACCTTTTCCCATGTTCTAACCTAACCTTACCTCAAAAACACGCAAGATTTAAAAACTTTTAAAAATGTAATATGAATGTTTGCATGTGAATGAAGCAATGAATGTGTGACCACAAATTTATTCAAATGTATGTACGTTTGAATGTATCTGCCTAAAATTAGCTTTTTGCCTATTTTTACATTTATAATGTGATGTTTGAATGGAATCTTTGTGTATGTGGGCACACACAAATGTATTTAAATATATGTATGTTAAAGTGAATGCTTACATTTAAATCAAATTCAATAATAAAGTATATAATATTATTCGGTTATTTTAATTATTATTGATTGTGATAACGTTTATGCATGGCGACTTTACATTGCCAAGTGTGATTAGCCTTAAATATTTTTTCAAAACACTGATTGTTCATCGATCATCGATCTATTTTATCATTGATCTGTGGTTTCCAAATGTCATGTGGTTTTCATCAAATGTCATTTGTACTCAATATTTATGTTTGAATTTTTTGCAGGTTAATAATAATTATTTCATAACACTTCGATTTATTTTATAGTTTCTGTGAGGCTGTGCGTGTTAATGTTTATTATACCATAATTTGCAGCAAAAGCTTACGGGAAATGCACTTTGTTTCAATAAACTTTTTGATACAAAACGTCAAATTCGTGCTTTAGATATAATGAAGTCTTTTTAAACTTTAATTTATTAAAAATAGAATTGAAATGCATCTTTTACAATGTATTCAAAATTAATTTGTCGTTTCGTGTCATAATTACGTTTTAACGTAGTGTGTATTCCAAAATCTGAGCCATTTAAAGGTGGACAATATTTACGAATAATAATAATCCTTGTTTCTCCCAGGGTATTTTCATAAGCATTTGCAGGGAGAATAATCTACCATAATACATACGTAATTTTTTTTTATAACTACCACAATATCAAATAAAGCTGAAACTGAAATCAGCGTTCAACGGGGCCAAAACTGCTTGAACGGCTCTCTGATGGCAATTGAATGTTATATTAGAATTTCTGTGAAACAACTGGCTTTTAATAATAAAAAAATAATATATGGATGATTTGCATAGCGTTGAACAGACTTGTAATATATTTCTACCATCTGTCTTACCGATTGTATTCACCGACTTGTCGATGATTAATACTAAACTATATGTAGGTACAATGTATTTGACCGACAAATCTATGCCGTGTTAAGATTTAAATAATAATACTTGGATGACTTGTATAGCGCCGTTTTTGTGCAAAAACACCTCAAGGGCGCTGTACAAACTTATAATACATTTCTACAGTTATTACTTAACTATTTATGGAGAAAATATACAGTACAATACTTACCTGGTAGGTCACTTGAGATTAACACTTAATTAACATTATCTAATTGTTTATTGGCGAAATTTAGATACAGGATTTAGGACTTAATTGAAAAATTGAATATAACTGGTTTTTCTCTTAGGATTGGTATATTTAATTTAAGGGTACGACAGCTTAAAAAGGTAAGTTTTTAGCTTAGACCTGAATTCTGTTGGACTTGTTATGGATCTTAGTTCCGGAGGGAGTTTATTCCAAGCCTTCGGCCCAGATACTCCGAAAGCGCGATCACCAAACTTAGTATTTGGCTTGCGCATAGGTTCTATCAGTCTGCCTACAGCTGCTGATGTTGCTGATCTAAGCGTTGACTGCCTCAGACCAGTGTTTTCCGGGAAGCATAGTTTAGAGATGTAGGGTGGGGCCATTTCATTGATGGATTTAAACACCATCCAGCACAGTTTGTACTGGATTCTTTCAGGGCACTTGAGCCAGTGAAGGTTACGAAGGTGTTCTGAAATATGCGAATATTTTGAAACCCCGGTTATGAGCCGTGCTGCTGCATTAAACACTGATTGAAGTTTGTCAATTTGATATTTTGGAAGGCTGGCATAAATGCCGTTGCAGTAATCGAGACGTGAGACTACGTAAGAGTTGATAAGTAGTTTTGTTGCTTCTAAAGGAAGGTTTCTTCGGACAGACTTGAGTTGTCTTAGGTGAAAAAAACCGGTGCTTACAGTCCTATTTATTTGACTTTTAAACGAAAAGACTGAATCTAAATTACACGCTACTTGTAAAAGTATGGATTGTTTCACAGGACTCGAACAATTCATCGAATGTAATCTTTTTTATTATTTCACTGGGAGAACTGTACGCAGTACTTAAATAATAACATAATTTGAATATTATCTTTGAAATTCTTCAAATTGTAATTAAAATAATGGGTCGCTTTTCCTCCCTCCTACAACATGAGTCTCTTCAAGGCCTGTAATCACTCTTTTATTTCCTCAAAAGACCCTCCTCACTGCATCCCCAAAGATGCCATAAGCCCCGAGGGAAATTATTTTCATTCAGGCCTCCTATGCATTTAGTGTAAAAAGGGGGAAAATAAAATAACAGATTTTGGAAATAAGTAAAAATCAAACAACGTTTTAATTTCATTAAAGTGTATTTATTTTTTTTAAATCTGATTCGATATAAGTAATATGGGAAGAACCAGAAAGAAACCCATGGAGCATATTAATTGCGTTTCATATATTCATATTTCATGTCAAATATCAACCAGAATAATAATATATAATATAATATGTAATCTTATATCAACTTATTTTTATATTTATTGATCATTGTAAAAAAAACAGTTCATTTAATTACATTTTACAAATTATATATTCACCATATTTCATTACATTGATTAAGTTACTAATTATATCAGTTTGCGATGCATTTGTGTGGTAAAAAATATATTTGTCTATAAAATGATTTACAGGACATAATGTCGACAAAGAGATACAGTTGATATTAGAAGAACAATTATATTGAAAGAAACTATGCACTTGATGCAGTTAGTACCTACTTGAATAATAAACTGTGTTTATATATTTTAAAATCCAACATAAGATAGCGTAATACACAAACATAATGTCCACAAAGAGATTCAGTTGATATTAGAAGAACAATTATATTGAAAGAAACTATGCACTTGATGTAGTTAGTGCCGAATAATAAACTGTGTTTATATATTTTACAGTACTTGAATAATAAACTGTGTTTATATATTTTAAAATCCAACATAAGATAGCGTAATACACAAACATAATGTCCACAAAGAGATACAGTTGATATTAGAAGAACAATTATATTGAAAGAAACTATGCACTTGATGTAGTTAATGCCTACTTGAATAATAAACTGTGTTTATATATTTTAAAATCCAACATAAGATAGCGTAATACATACATTGATAAAAAAATTTGTATGGCGCCGCTTTTGTGAGATATCACCTCAGGGGCGCTTTACAGTTGATGCAGGTATTACAGAAAATATAAATATTACAAAAATAGAGTGAAGTTAAGTAAAATGAAGTATAGGAACAGGTGACACGAATATAAAAGATGGAGACTCTGCAGCAAGAATCTATTATATCTATATATACAGTATTATGTCATATTGAAACTGAAAACTGGCGCCCGTAAAGATTAAAGGAACCGTTGTGTCTGCGAATGTATCCGGCATTATTCTAGGCAAAAAATGAACGCTTTCTCTTTTATCATTTCACGTGACTGTCTTGTAAAACATTATCTGAAAATTCCCAAATATCATACTTGTGCAATTGTATATACCTGTTCAAGAATCGCTTACAGCCGGTTGCGATTGCAAAGAATGAGCCTTCAAAATCAACGATGAATTAGCGCCTAGGTGTAATTTTAATCGTATCCAAAGAGCTTGAAGAACGGAATGAAACACTTCTCAGGTCACGTTCGTGGAAGAACGACCTGCAAAATAGAAAAGAGACGATTGATTAGAAGAAATGAGCAAAATTTTCAGACTCGGCGATAATGGCGATTGTCAAAGTTTCAAATGTTAATTTTTCACTTGTAGCAAACACTTTGTGGGTATACATAATTATAATAATTAAAATAAAATAACTTTGTTCGAATACCACTTTATTGTATATATTTATAACCAACCGGTTTCAGTTCAACCCGAACCTTCATCAGGGCTAATAAAAACATATTATGTATAAATATGTTTTTATTAGCCCTGATGAAGGTTCGGGTTGAACTGAAACCGGTTGGTTATAAATATATACAATAAAGTGGTATTCAAACAAAGTTATTTTATTTTAATTATTTCAAATGTTATGTCAAATAAAAGCCAGAACTAACTACACATAATATGCAGATGTCTTATGTCAATACTAATATGTAATAATTTATAACACTGCCGCTCGTGTCAAGAGAAGTTGCGTTACTTTTCAAATATCGCTTCAATAATTATCTAGAAAGAAGAAACATTTCAATAATTGTGCTAGAAATTTATAAATCTATAAATAATAATATTTACCTCGAGAAAGCATCAAAATTCTGCGCTGTCCTTTGTTCAGAATGTCGAGGCTAAATAAATTAAAGTAAATTTGACGGTTTGACGTCCTGTAAACGACAAAAATTATATTAATATATAGTATTATAATTTTAGATTCACATTTAACTTGGTACAACAAAAAGATCTGCAGAGAAACGCTCGTTTAATGATTAATTTTGTGAAGATATCCATCGTCAATTACATCGTCAATTACAGGCTGCGTTTTCAAAGAATGCTCTCGGGCGATGATTAAACGTTTGACGTTGCGATTTATTTAACGTCAGCCAGCGAGCAAATTCAACTGAAAACTTGTAAAACATTCTGAAAAATTCCCAACTATCATACGTGTACATACCTGTCCAAGAAACTCCATCAAAAACCATCGATGAAATCGCCTAGGAGTATTTTTAACCGAATTTGGAAAAGCGTAGAGACGACATTTTTTTAGATTTTAAGATCCACTTGACCACAACGTCCCGTGAAAGTATCCATTGACAATCGCATACAGTAGAATCCTGCAAATAACGAATGTAATAACATTAGAATATAATTTAGAATATCATTAAGAAAGGGACGCTAGTTTTCTTTTTAATGAATCTACTATATTTCATTTTAAAAGTAATTAAGTTTATTTATAATTTTTAAAGTTGGTAGGTTAGTCGAGCCATTTTTTCAGCAATATAAAAACCAACTATTTAATAATCTTTTATTAATATATGTATAACGTTATATTCATTTTCAACTCGGTACAGCAAAAAGATAAACGAAAAAGTCAAAAGGTTATGCGTCACGATTTTTGTGACGTTTGTGAATGCGTATTTTTTAAAGTATCCCATGATCACACTCGCCGATGACACACAGAACTTCATTATACAGAATAACATCGACTAATATCATTTTCAACTCGGTACAGCAAAAAGATAACATTAAATAAGAATATATACCTTAGGAAAATTTAATCCACCATTTTTTTTCGTTACGTTATGAATCCATATTTCTTAAAGAATCCCATGATGAAACTTGATCCGAGTCGTCGAAGACACGCGGAAATTCATAAAGAATAACATCCACTAATATCGTGTCCATTTCAGCGGACTTGACAATATTTAAAACACAACAGCGACGCGAGATGCGAGATACGAAAGCAGTCCGCCATTTGCCAAAAATTCCACGTGACTTGGCGTCCTAAAATAATGATACCATTAGGCAAAAAAAAACATTTCCGCTTAAATTCAACCACTTACCCTATAAATGGGGATATTTCGTACAACTTTTCGTGAAATTTAAAAAAAAAAATCAACGTTACCTGATTAATTCACAGCCGACGCTCGATCAAAATTAATCGTCTTTTTAATTTACGTTCGAGTAATGCGAAAACCGCATAATTTTCGAGCAAAAAGGCGGAAGAAATTTTTTTTTAATGATTTCGCGTTCGGGGTGCGTTCGAAATTGAATAAAAATATAAACTGTAAAGGAGAAAAAGTTTTACACTTCATCCCGATCTATAAAAACGAAACGTTGCGAAAATGCACCGAAATTTGGCCGTTTCGAAACCGCGCGGGTGGCAACACTCGTCATTTCTGGCAGGGAAAAGTCGATTACCAATCGAGAAGCTCCGACAATTATGCGGCCGCAATTGACTTTTTGAGAGAGCGGGGCAGTCCTGGCGGCGGAAGTGTGAACCTCGGTATTTTAGTATGGAGCGCCTCGAGCGCTTCCGGTTTTTTGCCGCCAGAGTTACTCAAATTTTTGTCTACGTCTTCTTCCGTACGAATCCGGCCGAGCTTCCGGCTAAAATCACTGACTCGAATTTTCAGTTTTGCCACGCAAAATTCAACTCGAATTCTCTGCCGCCAGAGAGGCGTTTCGGTCGACTTTCGCCTGAAGATCGAAACAAATGAAAGGCAAATTTTTCGCTACTTTCACGCCAAAACGAACCTTGAGTTGTTTGAACTTAAGGGGGAGAGTGGTCGATTTTCGCCTAATTTTAAGCGACCAAATAAAAACAAAGAAACTGAGTATTAATATTAATACTAGCTTTTTGCCCGTTGCAGGCAACTAATGGGTAAAAATTAATTGCGTGGTGTAGTATTTGAATGTAGATGAGGCGAGGGTGTGGGACTACAAATTTTCAAGTAATATAAATTTCCCCTTAAATAACGCCTGCTCGCGTCCCCTTTAGAGTTACATCCCAGTTTTCAAATGGTATGTGGGCTACGCTAGGTTTGTATAGACTGGTTTGTGATTTAATTCTAATACATATTTTCGATGTTATTTTGTGTAACAGAAAATTGCCCCTTTAATAACGCCTGCTCGCGTCCCCTTTAGAGTTATATCCCAGTTTTCAAGTGGTTTGTGGGCTACGCTAGGTTTGTATAGTATTTGTGATTTAATTCTAATACCTTTTCCCATGTTCTAACCTAACCTTACCTCAAAAACACGCAAAATTTAAAAACTTTTAAAAATGTAATATGAATGTTTGCATGTGAATGAAGCAATGAATGTGTGACCACAAATTTATTCAAATGTATGTACGTTTGAATGTATCTGCCTAAAATTAGCTTTTTGCCTATTTTTACATTTATAATGTGATGTTTGAATGGAATCTTTGTGTATGTGGGCACACACAAATGTATTTAAATATATGTATGTTAAAGTGAATGCTTACATTTAAATCAAATTCAATAATAAAGTATATAATATTATTCGGTTATTTTAATTATTATTGATTGTGATAACGTTTATGCATGGCGACTTTACATTGCCAAATTATATAAGTTTGATTAGCCTTAAATATATTTCTCAAAACATTGGTTGTTCATCGATCATCGATCTACTTTTTTATCGATCTGTGGTTTCCATATGTCATTGGAACTCAATATTTATGTTTCATCTGTTGTATGCGCATTTTTTGCAGATTATGCTAATTATTTCATAACACTTTGATTTATTTTATAGTTTCTATGAGGCTGTGCAGGTTAATGTTTATTTTACCATAATTTGCAGCAAAAGCTTACGGGAAATGCACTTCGTTTCAATAAACTCTGACACAAAACGTCAAATTCATGCTTTAGATATAATGAAGTCTTTTTAAACTTTAATTTAATAAAAATAAAATGGAAATGCATCTTTTACAATGTATTCAAAATTAATTTGTCGTTTCGTGTCATAATTACGTTTTAACGTAGTGTGTATTCCAAAATCTGAGCCATTTAAAGGTGGACAATATTTACGAATAATAATAATCCTTGTTTCTCCCAGGGTATTTTCATAAGCATTTGCAGGGAGAATAATCTACCATAATACATACGTAATTTTTTTTTATAACTACCACAATATCAAATTATAGCTGAAACTGAAATCAGCGTTCAACGGGGCCAAAACTGCTTGAACGGCTCTCTGATGGCAATTGAATGTTATATTAGAATTTCTGTGAAACAACTGGCTTTTAATAATAAAAAAATAATATATGGATGATTTGCATAGCGTTGAACAGACTTGTAATATATTTCTACCATCTGTCTTACCGATTGTATTCACCGACTTGTCGATGATTAATACAAAACTATATGTAGGTACAATGTATTTGACCGACAAATCTATGCCGTGTTAAGATTTAAATAATAATACTTGGATGACCTGTATAGCGCCGTTTTTGTGCAAAAACACCTCAAGGGCGCTGTACAAACTTATAATACATTTCTACAGTTATTACTTAACTATTTATGGAGAAAATATACAGTACAATACTTACCTGGTAGGTCACTTGAGATTAACACTTAATTAACATTATCTAATTGTTTATTGGCGAAATTTAGATACAGGATTTAGGACTTAATTGAAAAATTGAATATAACTGGTTTTTCTCTTAGGATTGTTATATTTAATTTAAGGGTACGACAGCTTAAAAAGGTAAGTTTTTAGCTTAGACCTGAATTCTGTTGGACTTGTTATGGATCTTAGTTCCGGAGGGAGTTTATTCCAAGCCTTCGGCCCAGATACTCCGAAAGCGCGATCACCAAACTTAGTATTTGGCTTGCGCATAGGTTCTATCAGTCTGCCTACAGCTGCTGATGTTGCTGATCTAAGCGTTGACTGCCTCAGACCAGTGTTTTCCGGGAAGCATAGTTTAGAGATGTAGGGTGGGGCCATTTCATTGATGGATTTAAACACCATCCAGCACAGTTTGTACTGGATTCTTTCAGGGCACTTGAGCCAGTGAAGGTTACGAAGGTGTTCTGAAATATGCGAATATTTTGAAACCCCGGTTATGAGCAGTGCTGCTGCATTAAACACTGATTGAAGTTTGTCAATTTGATATTTTGGAAGGCTGGCATAAATGCCGTTGCAGTAATCGAGACGTGAGACTACGTAAGAGTTGATAAGTAGTTTTGTTGCTTCTAAAGGAAGGTTTCTTCGGACAGACTTGAGTTGTCTTAGGTGAAAAAAACCGGTGCTTACAGTCCTATTTATTTGACTTTTAAACGAAAAGTCTGAATCTAAATTACACGCTACTTGTAAAAGTATGGATTGTTTCACAGGACTCGAACAATTCATCGAATGTAATTTTTTTTATTATTTCACTGGGAGAACTGTACGCAGTACTTAAATAATAAAAAAGTATTAATATATTATATATTTATTAATATTAATAAATATATAAAAGTGTATTTATTTTTTTTAAATCTGATTCGATATAAGTAATATGGGAAGAACCAGAAAGAAACCCATGGAGCATATTAATTGCGTTTCATATATTCATATTTCATGTCAAATATCAACCAGAATAATAATATATAATATAATATGTAATCTTATATCAACTTATTTTTATATTTATTGATCATTGTAAAAAAAACAGTTCATTTAATTACATTTTACAAATTATATATTCACCATATTTCATTACATTGATTATGTTACTAATTATATCAGTTTGCGATGCATTTGTGTGGTAAAAAATATATTTGTCTATAAAATGATTTACAGGACATAATGTCGACAAAGAGATACAGTTGATATTAGAAGAACAATTATATTGAAAGAAACTATGCACTTGATGCAGTTAGTACCTACTTGAATAATAAACTGTGTTTATATATTTTAAAATCCAACATAAGATAGCGTAATACACAAACATAATGTCCACAAAGAGATTCAGTTGATATTAGAAGAACAATTATATTGAAAGAAACCATGCACTTGATGTAGTTAGTGCCGAATAATAAACTGTGTTTATATATTTTACAGTACTTGAATAATAAACTGTGTTTATATATTTTAAAATCCAACATAAGATAGCGTAATACACAAACATAATGTCCACAAAGAGATACAGTTGATATTAGAAGAACAATTATATTGAAAGAAACTATGCACTTGATGTAGTTAATGCCTACTTGAATAATAAACTGTGTTTATATATTTTAAAATCCAACATAAGATGGCGTAATACATACATTGATAAAAAAAATTGTATAGCGCCGCTTTTGTGAGATATCACCTCAGGGGCGCTTTACAGTTGATGCAGGTATTACAGAAAATATAAATATTACAAAAATAGAGTGAAGTTAAGTAAAATGAAGTATAGGAACAGGTGACACGAATATAAAAGATGGAGACTCTGCAGCAAGAATCTATTATATCTATATATACAGTATTATGTCATATTGAAACTGAAAACTGGCGCCCGTAAAGATTAAAGGAACCGTTGTGTCTGCGAATGTATCCGGCATTATTCTAGGCAAAAAATGAACGCTTTCTCTTTTATCATTTCACGTGACTGTCTTGTAAAACATTATCTGAAAATTCCCAAATATCATACTTGTGCAATTGTATATACCTGTTCAAGAATCGCTTAAAGCCGGTTGCGATTGCAAAGAATGAGCCTTCAAAATCAACGATGAATTAGCGCCTAGGTGTAATTTTAATCGTATCCAAAGAGCTTGAAGAACGGAATCAAACACTTCTCAGGTCACGTTCGTGGAAGAACGACCTGCAAAATAGAAAAGAGACGATTGATTAGAAGAAATGAGCAAAATTTTCAGACTCGGCGATAATGGCGATTGTCAAAGTTTCAAATGTTAATTTTTCACTTGTAGCAAACACTTTGTGGGTATACATAATTATAATAATTAAAATAAAATAACTTTGCTTGAATACCACTTTATTGTATATATTTATAACCAACCGGTTTCAGTTCAACCCGAACCTTCATCAGGGCTAATAAAAACATATTATGTATAAATATGTTTTTATTAGCCCTGATGAAGGTTCGGGTTGAACTGAAACCGGTTGGTTATAAATATATACAATAAAGTGGTATTCAAACAATGTTATTTTATTTTAATTATTTCAAATGTTATGTCAAATAGCAGCCAGAACAAACTACACGTAATATGCAGACGTCTTATGTCATAATACTAATAATCATTTATAACACTGAGGCTAAAACATTCTGAAAAATTCCCAACTATCATACGTGTACATACCTGTCCAAGAAACTCCATCAAAAACCATCGATGAAATCGCCTAGGAGTATTTTTAACCGAATTTGGAAAAGCGTAGACGACATTTTTTTAGAAGATCCACTTGACCACAACGTCCCGTGAAAGTATCCATTGACAATCGCATACAGTAGAATCCTGCAAATAACGAATGTAATAACATTAGAATATAATTTAGAATATCATTAAGAAAGGGACGCTAGTTTTCTTTTTAATGAAACTACTATATTTCATTTTAAAAGTAATCAAGTTTATTTATAATTTTTAAAGTTGGTAGGTTACTCGGGCCATTTTTTCAGCAATATAAAAAGCAACTGTTTAATAATCTTTTATTAATATATATTGTAACGTTATATTCATTTTCAACTCGGTACAGCAAAAATATAACATTAAATAAGAATATTTACCTTACAAAAAAGTCAAAAGTTTATTGCGTCACCATTTTTGTGACGTTCGTGAATGCATATTTTTTTAAAGTATCCCATGACCACACTCTTTGATGACACGCAGAACTTCATTATACAGAATAACATCGACTAACATCCACTAATATCGTATACATTTCAGCGGACTTGATAATATTTAAAACACAAACCGATAATGGGTTTTCAAAAGCAGTCCGCCATTTGCCAAATTTACCACGTGACGTGGCGTCCTAAAATAATGATACCATTATGCAAAAAAAACATTTCCGCTTAAATTCAACCACTTACCCTATAAATGGGGATATTTCGTACAACTTTTCGTGAAATTTAAAAAAAAAAATCAACGTTACCTGATTAATTCAATCATTTCGCGTTCGGGGTGCGTTCGATATTGAATAAAAATATAAACTGTAAAGGAGAAAAAGTTTTACACATCATCCCGATCTATGAAAACGAAACGTTGCGAAAATGCACCAAAATTTGGCCGTTTCGAAACCGCGCGGGTGGCAACACTCGTCATTTCTGGCAGGGAAAAGTCGATTACCAATCGAGAAGCTCCGACAATTATGCGGCCGCAATCGGCTTTTCGCCAGAGTGGGGCCGTCCCGGTTCCGGATGAGTGAACTGCGGTACTTTAGTATCGCGCGCCTCGAGCGCTTCCGGTTTTTGCCGCCAGAGTTACTCAAATTTTTGTCTACGTCTTCTTCCGTACGAATCCGGCCGAGCTTCCGGCTAAAATCACTGACTCGAATTTTCAGTTTTGCCACGCAAAATTGAACTCGAATTCTCTGCCGCCAGAGAGGCGTTTCGGTCGACTTTCGCCTGAAGATCGAAACAAATGAAAGGCGACTTTTTCGCTACTTTCACGCCAAAACGAACCTTGAGTTGTTTGAACTTAAGGGGGAGAGTGGTCGATTTTCGCCTAATTTTAAGCGACCAAATAAAAACAAAGAAACTGAGTATTAATATTAATATAACAGCAGCGAATTGACTATCAGATCTATGACAATCGCTTGTTACGTTTTGTTAATCTATGTGTAAAGACAAAATAAACTTTTTTCATATTTAAATCGGTAGGTAACTAACACAGAAATAAAAAAAAATATCGTAACAAAGATTTTTGTTATTTTGATATTTAATAATTGAGCTAGAATTTCCTCACCAAACATAAGAGGCTTGTTTACGGCGAGGATAGGCTATTTTTTTATTTTATACGATAATACTGTATGACATGTAAACATTGAATATTTATTTTAATAAATACAAATATTAAATACTAATACAATAATAATACACTCACACTAAACAATTTCAATACTTCTAAGAACAAAAATCACAGCAGCCACCTTAAGTGATCTTATTGTGTTTGCTTTCATTATTTTAGGCTTGTTCAATTGCAAACAGTTAGTAAACAATTAAATTCAATGTAAATATGCTACGTTGCAATAATACTCGTTCTATTTGAAGTAACCGGCCACCATAAATGGGAAAATTCTCTCCTGTTTAGTTAAAAAAACAACATGATAAAAATGAACTATTGTATGTAAAGTAGTGGTCTAGTATATAAATTCAATACATTATACAGGAATAAATGAAAAAAAATCCTAATCCTATTGGCTATTGAATATATTACTAAGTATATTCAAAAGGTTGTGATATACAAATGATGATACAAATTGAATACATTTTGTGTCGTGTTTAACCTTTGACCTTTGGGTCAGGAGTCAAAGAGGCTTACCACAATCTACTACGAAGGATATAACGCTCTCCTTTGAATATCATCCAGTCCAAAACTGTGCTTAGTATAATACAATATGTCCGTATGTATTTGGAACATTAACGTGTACCTAGAGCTTTTACCAGGAAGGAGTGTGACTAGATATTTTTTTCAAATATTTCATCTAAAAGTGTACAGATTTAAAATAAAATTATGAATTTTTTTCAAAGAAATTAGACATGTGCATAAATAGAACTTAAATGAGAATATGAAAAAAATAATTTGTGTTCTTCACATTGCGACGGACTTCCAGTGTCGTCTAGAGAAATCTAGTGCCGATTGTAAATTAACAATGCAAACATAGGATTTTGTATAGGACTTTCAATGGACATTTCAGATTCTAACTAATTGCCTCGACCCAGCGATGAATTAATGAAAACTCAACATTATTTATTGAAGCATTTCCCGAATTGGCAATATGTGTGAAAGCTTGAAGCTGTCCTACATAATTGAAATGAACTTTGGCGCTAAATAACGGAAGTTTCTACTGATTTTGGATTTGATTCGGATGTTCTACTTCATATTAATTTAAAGCAGAGCCGAACAGCCTTTCACGTGTTGTGGGGGGTTGAGTCAAATTCAAATCAGAGAATTCGTCATATAAACGCAGCACTTTGCAGAAATGATTTAGTGCCTAACTAATGATTTACCCTTCGATAAGAAAGGGTGATAAAATTTCATTGGTTGAGAAGGTGGAGGGTAGGAGGGGGGGGGGGGGATCCTACATATTATTGTGGCGATTCATCCAAAGGTAAGAAAAATCTTCGTTTAATTTATTTAAACCAATATTGTTTTTGTACACTTATTACAGGTTTTCATACTTATATTTTATTCATTAGGTTACTAAGATTATTCATTAGGTCCTGTGGTGTGCCAGGAAATTCCAAGCTCAATTTAATTCCAAAATCAAACGACAAGTGTCCACTTAATTTTTTTTTGTGTCGCATTAAATAAGTATATGATAACAATTTTTCCAGATTTCGGTAGTTTATACAACTGTTGTTACTAATAATATTATTTTGTACAAGAAACCTGTAAATAAATAACGCTAAAAATATAATTATTCATTATGACGTAAAAATTTTGACATTTCTTACGAAGTTAATTTTTATCACTTTTCTTGGGTGAAATATTATAAAAATTACATCAAAATAATGTAGATAAAACTATCTTTCTGATGATACCTCAAATCTATTATTTCCACAATCAATTTATATCAAAAATAATGAAAGAAGACGCTTTGACACTAAAAACGCGTCAAATATTTCGTTGGCATTCCACGGAAAAATTCTTTGTAAAAAATCTGAAAAGCTAGAAGTCATTCCGGTATTTGCTGCGTAAAGAACGAGAATAGCCCAAGCGATTGTGACCTTGTTCTTCATACAAATTCCTTATACATAAGGGTCAGAATCGCACATAAATATATATATTTTTTTAAATTTGTAGATAATGTGCAGCACTCACATATGCGGTCCCGGCATATGACGAGAACGTATTTGAAAACGCGGAGGTGATAGGACATAAATCATATCATATTAGAAACTTCCTTTGTTTATGTAATATCACAATTCATAAACCGTTGGAGCCATGGACATTCTAACACGCAATGAGAGACATTTTCAAGAAGCGTGATGAATCTATACAAATTACAAAAACATACTGATGTCGCTAGTTTACGTAAGACTTATGAATGTAATTTCAACAAGACTCCCCTGTGTTCAATTTCACCGGAAATAAGGAAAAAATAAATTTTATTGAATTAAATTCAGACACATGGATAAACCCGAGACACTTTATCTCTTTAATACCTACAAATACACAAGTGTGTCAATGTTAAAGACTTTCCAAATCATAAAACAAAGTAGGGTTAATAATGTTACATAATGTTTTTATGACGTTAAAAGTCTAATAATTGCGTAATGCCAACAATAATTTAACGCAAAATAATCAAATCAAAACTTTGACATTAGAGCAGCATTGGAAAACAATGGACAGAATTTGTATTAATATTCTCTTGTTCTAAATTTACCATCGTAATAATATTATAACGTAGGCAGGTTAGTGGTTTGCTCCCACAACATTTCCAGCAAGTTATACCCCTCCCTCCCCAACAGAAGCAAGAAATAATATTCATATTGTGTTCCCAAATGCATCTGATTACTAGTTGTTTATGAATAACTAAATATCGTAAGTTTCGGGAAACTTGCAGTTTGTTGAATAAGCGATACAACTATTGTCACGTTTACTCGAAATAATAATATTTATCTATATTATTTATACATTTGATTAAAAGAACTGAACTCAGTCTTAATACTGAGTTCTGACATCCCGTGATTTTTCACGGTTAGCTGTAACTAATCTTAATCTATAAAAATGACGTGTCGCTGTGTTCGTACCCGCTAATCTCCGAAACCGCCCAACTGATTTCCATGAAATATTGTATATTTGTATGGCTGGTTCCAGATTGAAATATAGGATAGTTTTGGACCCGATATTGTAAGGATAATATTTTTTTTTTAAATTTTAACGAATTAAGTTTTTTTCGGTTTCTAAAATAACATACAACCAACTATTTTAATTTTTCTAAACCGCCCCCTCAATATTTTTTAGTCCGATATTAAGAATTTTTTGTAGCTAAAAAGGATCGTTATTTATTTTTAAGTTATGTAAGCCTTATCTATTAATATTGGCAAAAGATGGATTGACAAAAATATTGTTCACCATATCGCACTACATTAAATTAAAATTCATTGCTATAATTTAATACAACAATTTTGTTTAGACTAAGAATCGATCTTTATTTGCCTCATTTATAACATTTAATTTTTAGCATGATAATTTTCTTTTTATTTATTATTTTTGAATATGTGTAATAAATAAATAGATTAATACAAATGTATTTCAAAAGTGTATTCTATTGATTGTATTCGTATGGCAATCTGTCACACTTTGAAAGACATATACGACAACAGATAAAAGGCGGTCCACATAAAATGATGTCTATATAAAATGCGGTCTACATAGAAGGCGGTCTGTGGCAGAAATATGTCTGCCCGGGCAGTAGTGTATAAATCAAACTTAATAATGTTATAATAATTATTAACACACAAATGAAAGAATATCTTTGTTTTAAACCACTTTATTACATTTATATACGTCGACCGTCATCTTTAAAGATGTTTCCTTTCTCCCTGGGTAATCCCCACCCCTCCCCGACCCCACTACCTACTCCGCTGCCCTGATGCTCTCTCCCTCACATTTATATACTTTCTCTTTCTTTATTGTTTACTTAATAATCTTCCTCTGTATTATATTTTAGTTTATATTTGTACTGTCCTGATGAAGGTTGAGTTCAACCGAAACCGGTCGACGTATATAAATGTAATAAAGTGGCTTAAAACAAAGATATTCTTTCATTTGTGTAATAATGTCAAGCCACAAAGTGTTTGCTTCCTTCGATAATTTGATAATTATTAAGTTCTGCAAGTATTTCTGTTATTTTTACAGTTTTTAATGTGACAGCTGTTTCGGCTTTTGAGGCCATTATCAAACATTAAAAACTGTAAAAATAACAGAAATACTTGCAGAACTTAATAATTATTATAACATTATTAAATTTGATTTATTTTAAATTTATTTAAAAAAATTAAATGGAGTTCTACGAATGAAACACCTAAACAATAAATAAGTAGTGTATAAGTTTAAAAATCTGCCTAAATTCAAATCATTGGAAATAACCTCGCGTTCCCCTCGTATGCAATAACGCTTGGTATAAACAGACTGCGTGCTGAATGTTGATCTAGATTAAAAAAATATGACATTAATTATTTTAAAAACGCTCTTTTTAACACAAACAGTTTAAATTTTAGAATTTTTAATATCTAATAAGCAGGCAGCATTCTGCTGATGTAGTAATTCAGTTATTTTAATTTAAGATAAGTTAATACTTTCTTCTCTCGAAATAGCTTTAAATTGGTTTATATTAGTAAAATCGATGACAGATTGTGGAAGTTTGTTCCATGCATTCACTAATCTATTTGAAAATATTCATTTTTTTAGTGTCCACGGAGATTTATAATTTTGTTGGTGGTGAAGATTTCTTGGATGCCAGGGCAACTATAATGTCCAGATAAAATTTTGAAAGTCTTAATCAAGTCACACCTTTCTCTTCCTTTTTTAATGCTGGTAATCTTAATTCCTCGAGTCTATCTTTGTATTTCCGGTCTTTTAAAGGTCTTGATATTTTTGTAAATCGTCTTTGTTCTATCTTTATTAGATCTATATTTCTCGAAAATTATGGACTCCGGTGACCGGATAAATCATCACAATGATAATTCATCACATCTTTAAAAAGTTATATAAAGTCATGGAAAGTGATAAAACAAAAACTTTATTACCTGTGTTAAGTAGGTTAGGTTAGGTTAGGTTAGGTTAGAATTAAAAAAAAAATTCATCGTTTTTAATGACTTTATATCACTTTTTAAAAGTCTGTTGAATTTTCACTGTGTTGAGTTATCATGGAACCATGGTCTCCATATTTAAATGTTACACATTATCAGGTCAGTAACCTATCTTATACGGAATAATACTCTTTTCTATTTATTTACCCATCCCTTTGGGTATGCAATGGTTCCACTTGTTTCGATCAGTTTGTTCTCTTACGCGATAATGAAAAATTTGACTGTGAATTATATTAAGGTGTTCGAAACTCCATCACATTTTAAATGACAGCCAAATCGGTCTTTACATGGAACATTTGATGCTAAAGATTTGTATTTGATAGCATAATAACATACCCAGGGCTGGTCCTGTGCAGGTGCAAGTGGAGCAGTCCGCTCGGTGCCAAGGCACCAAGGAACCAAGGCGTTTATAAAACCAAATACTAATAAAACCTAATACCTAAGAGCTCTTGAGGTTTTACTAGCGCCTGGCGTTGTACGGCCCAGGGCCGGCAGTGAACATACCTAACCTTTTACATAAGCAAAACGAAAGGTTTCTAGGAGTTCATACCAAAAAATAGTATGTATAAATAATTTCATAGTAAAAATAACGTTGAGATCAGAATACACGTTGTAAGATGTGAGATGGGAGTACTTACGAGAGTTTTATCAATGTTGACGTTCCGCGATGAAATTGGAAACTCAGCGTCGCGTTGAATTTTTTAATGTAATTTCTTGGAAACGAGCATTTACGGAATATTCATAGCTTATACTTGTTTATTTCTCAATTCACTAAATGAATTAATGGTTTTCTTATCCTCTTTCGGTTCACAATATATTTATTACGATTTTTACAAATAATACAATTATCTTAAAGGTAGGTACTTCTATAAGTTCACTTACTTGACGTTTATTTTGTTACATACCAGTAAATAATATATCTAAAGCGGTGAACTGTATATTATAACGCCGTTTATTCAATTAGTCACCCAAAAGGCGCTTAAAATGACGCAAAACAAAGATGGACAAAATTTTTGTATAGACAATTGAGGTTTGTTGATTAGATCTGATTAGCTAGTTACTTTCCAACCCTTCTCTCCACCATATATTTTCTGTCCCCAATTCCTTCAGTCTCGCAACTGGGATTACTTAATACTCACTGGCTTCGAGGTTCACTTTCATGGTGTTCATAATACTCACTGGCTTTGAGGGTCGCTTCTGCGATGTTCATAATACTCACTGGCTTTGAGGGTCGCTTCTGCGGTGTTCATAATACTCACTGGCTTCGAGGGTCGCTTCGGCGGTGTTCATAATATTCAATGTCTTTGAGGGTTGCTTCTGCGGTGTTTATAATACTCACTGGTTGTGAGGGTTACTTCTGCGGTATTCATAATACTCACTGGCTTCGAGGGTCACTTCGGCGGTATTCATAGTGCTCACTGGCTTCGAGGGACACTTCGTCGGTGTTCATAGCATTCAATGTCTTTGAGGGTCGCTTCTGCGGTGTTCACAATACTCACTGGCTTTAAGGATCACTTTTGCGGTGTTCATAATATTCAATAGTTTTGAAGGTCGCTTCTGCGGTTTTCATAATTCTAACTGGTTTCAAGGGTCGCTCTAGCGGTGTTCACAATACCAATACAAAACTGTTTTTTTTTGCTATTTACTTTTTAAATACGCATATCTTCGCCGAATAAAGTTAAGCACCCCGTTAAGCAGAATATAATATTATTAGAACTTATGTTTCAGATGCTTGAGGAGTAACGAGTGAGATTAATAAGGGTGCAGCGGGGAGGAACCTGATACTATTAGTTTTTACTTGGAATTTCATGCTTGTGGTCAGTACGATTACCAATTACACGCTTAACTTTACAATGGTGAATAATTAATGATTTTCCAGTAGCCTTTCTCTTCTGTTGGACGAATATCGTGAAATTTATGGAGTCTTAATAAGGTCCTAAAATATGGAGTATAAGGAACAAAAATTCGAAGTTCAGTTACAAAAAAATATTACTTAAAAAAAAAGTAATTACCGGAAGTCATAACCTAATTTTTGATCCTATCTAGAATGTTTTTTTCGAGCAGTTTCGAGTCAGTTATCTAAGATGAAAAGAAAACTAAAAAAACACAACATAAAAATAAATATAACACGCATTTCTCATGGAGAATAATATTTTTCAAAAATTAAATCTATTTTAGCTTTTACAACATTATCATGTTAAAAAAAAATCTTTTTTTTAACCAGTTGGTTTTTTCATGCCTCTCTTTTGTCGCCAAATTTTCCCGAGCACTAAGACACAAAAAGGTTTTCATTTGTTTCCAGAGGATGTAAATGACAAAGCCTATATTGAGTTTGATATAAAGTTAGGTCCCTCTTTGCTAAATACTTAAGACCTGTAGGACTGATTAACCTAAATTAAGTTCTTGACATTTTCCCAACATTCCCGAAATAAGACAAACAAAGGTACGAGTAGTTCGCTGGCTCCGCCACATTTTGGGAGGAGACATTTAATCTTATACATTTTTTGTCCTCTTCAAAGATACTGTTTTCTCAAAGCAAAAGTACCACAA
Organism: Hesperophylax magnus; assembly: GCA_026573805.1. NCBI lineage: Eukaryota > Metazoa > Arthropoda > Insecta > Trichoptera > Limnephilidae > Hesperophylax > Hesperophylax magnus. Next base: position 4,158,929 of record JAIUSX010000071.1, read on the forward strand.
GGGACTCGAGTTGCGGACGGAAACAAAGAGTGCTTAACTTAACTTTAATATTATCAATGAAAAACTTTGAGGGGTTTCATGTTTGCAATATCTATCCAGTCAAACTTGTTTTCCGAATGATATCTCAGGATGTAGCAACAATCATTTTAACGGCTAAAAAAGTGTACAAATAACTTCAATTGATAACGAAAAGTTTTGAAGGCACCTCTCAGGTATAAAAATGTTGTAATAAACAAAATTGTTTATACGAATTTAAAAAAAAAAAGAAACGAAGAATGAATAGCTACGTTCACACGACGTCAGTACAACTCCCCAAGCCGCTCCCCACTAGGAACTAAGTTAACAAATCGCACCCAAAATTCACTAGTGTAGTGAGTAAAAAAAATGGCATAGTGTAATTCTGCATGGATGTTATCTAGCGTATTAAGTCAAATTCATGAAATAAGTCACCAAACTGCACCAAAAAATGACAAATTAGATAAAAAAACTTATTAGATTTTTACGTAATTGAATTATTGCATTTTGTTTCTGACTGAATCATGAATGATATGTATATCAAATATTTTAAAATGGCATATGCCAAAAATAATGTAGTGAATTCGAGATGTGAAATATTTTAACATTGACCCCGCATGCCTTCCGCAGCGTATGGTATGACAAATTGCGATGGGATACTTTGAATCTATCTTTGATCTATATCTTTACCTGCAATTATAAGACAGTGATAGTTTAAAGTTACCGTTGTGACGAATATAATGTTATTTCACTGTAACGGTGGGAGGGGAAGGAATTAGAAGGTTGATACCTACCAACCGGGATATTTAGCTAATGGCACTAAATATATGTTTCAACCAAATACTGGATATTAGGGTGCTTCAAAATATAAAAGTAATATTAATAAGTCGTAGATAAGGTGAGCATACCCTCCACTCGACCCCGACTGATATTTTATTAACTGGAAAAAGTTAAAAAGACACAAAGAAAATAAAGCAAAACGTTCTGCTGTCATGTAAAATAAGTAAGAAAAGTTTGGAAATCTTTCTACTCACTCAGAGGTAAAAAAGACAACCAGGTCAGATAGGTGGTTTAGAGGGTTTGAACAGTGAGAACGACAAGAAACAAGCTATGAAGTTACAAGAGTTGGCGAAAAATAGAAAGTAGAAAAAGGCGAGATAAGAAAACACAAAAAGTTTCACTGAAAAACATTCTAAAAACCATTATCTACAAATAATATAAGAGGGCTTAACAATGGACGGTGGATTCCAACCCAGAGAAATCAATGTATGTTGAAAATGTAACCATGACAATGATTTATCTTGCTGCACATCATCATTATTATATTTTTGGGGGGAACACTTAAAAAGGTTGTGTCCTTTAAAGCGTCTGCTGGACTACACCGAGCGATATGGATGGCTAAAATTTACAATGAGAGTACTACAAGGCATTAAAAATGTTAGTATTTATAACTAACTAGTTTCAAGCACATGGTCGGCGCGAAATAATGATTTACAGCTTTTGAAGGACTCGGTGGCCTTCAAACACATGCAGAGGTGTTTAAAAAAAAATTGGATATCTTTGGTGTCGGTCCGGAAAGTTTGTTGCTTCTGCATTCTTCGATGATGAAGTTTCCTTGAAAATTAAACAGAAGACCATCCTTCGAAAGGCAAGACAATCGTGATTTTTTTACAAAAGATCCTAAGGCCTAGAAGGATGATGATGACTTTGAAATGGAAGTTGTTAATGACATGGTGGAGAGAGGAGTAGCGTTCAAGGAAGAGTACAATTGTCTTAACACCACTGATGAAGAGCAGAAGCAATATTTACTATTGGCGGAGATTATCGACCAAAATTTGCCCGCTCAAAGAAGTCACGTTGACTAACTGAATAATTATGTTTATTTTTGTAATATTTCACGTAATTAATTCATTACTTTCTCTTTTACATTTAAATACATTTTGTAAAAAATTGCTTACAATAATTACTCAGTTAACATACAAACTATTTATGTTTTTCATTATACTCTATACTTTTACACCTAGTAGCACCTTTAAAACAGCTTTGAAAAATCTGAAAAAAAGTGTAAGTTATTGTACGTATGGAAACATAGAAAAGGGTGCCCCGTAGAAAATTATTTAAAAAAATCGAACATTTTTGAATCACCCTCATTTAATTATACATACCTATATATATATATATATATATATATATATATATATATATATAATTAAAATGGAATTATACCTGTATGTATAAAGATATGATTTCGCTATTTTTACAATAACTTGAGTAAATGGTAAATTCTCAGTAATTTTTTATTTTCAGATGGCAAAGTAAGAATTTTCCCTTATCCAGCTTTGTAATATTATATTTATATATATATATATATATATATATATATATATATATATATATATATATTTATATATAAATATAATATTACAAAGCTGGATAAGGGAAAATTCTTACTTAAATAAAATGGAATAATACCTGTATGTATATATATATACATAAATAAAGATATAATTCCAATATTTTTACAATGATTTGAGTAGATGGTAAATTCCCAGTAGTTTGTATTTTCAGATGGCAGAGTAAGAATTTTCCTATTTCCAGCTTTGTAATTATGACAGTTACCATATTATATTGATGCAAATGTTGTGCTTGGGATTTTCAGTAACTCTACAAAAAGTGGAGAAGAATCCATATTGAAATTCAATAAAGGACAAAGTAAAAAACCTTTGTACTAAAATTCCAACAAAAGTATTATGTTGAACACAGTAACAGATATGAAGTTTAAATAAAAATAAAGAAAACTAGTGTTCATCGGTCCGCAGTATCCCCTTAGTATAATACTATAAGTATTGAAGTTCTCTCGTTGCGGTGCTGAAATTATTTTCATCACGAACAATGCAGTTCAAAACTAAAAACATATTCTAGCCAAAACATAGGCGATGCATTCATTTCAAGTTTTACAATTTTACTGTACACTCCGGTTATTTCTGACATTAATAAAAACCTCTCTTTTGTTCTTTGGAAGCTGCATTTCAAAGCTCTCATTTGTTTCCAGGATGTAGTTCCGGTTTTCCTCGAGGGAACCGGAACCCGAGCATACTATCCACCTGTTTCGGTAAAACTTGCAACCGGGATAATCAAACATTATAGTTACGTATTTTAAATAGCCTTTGAAGCGATCAACAACAAAAACACTTGGACTGAATTTCCGTTATTGTTTTTCCGCGTTCATCAAACCTCAAATGAAATCCCCGACTGACAGAGAGTTTGAGGGTGGAAACTTCACGCTTACCTCAAAGCAAACAACAATAATCATTATTATTTTAATTCAAACGCATTCCAGGCAAGCCATTAAGTTTTTCGGAGAACTGAATCATGTGCACTGTTAAACGTGGAATAACTACCAAAAGTGCGCTGCAATGATTCTTTCTGATATCGTATGCAACTGTGAGGAGCTTAAAACCAATGAAGCTCCGTAATTGAACAAAGTTATTTCTAGCAATATGATATATTTTTGTCTAGTCTCAAGAAAAACATTTATTTACAATATTTAATTACAATTTCATGATATCTCAGTTGAAACTGAAAATTCATAACCTACATATTGTCGAAAATGAATACAATGTACTCTCCTAACGTATATATAAAATATTGGAAGGATGCGGTAATACGAGACTGAAGGAAGGCGTTGGGAAATGTATAGAGACCCGGCTCCTTTGTTAATTTAGGCAGCAAGGGCGCTAGCTGATGCTACCAGGGTAATTCTCGGTCTACTTAAAGATAAGGAATTGTCCTCCACCTTAAAATTAACGATTTTATCGTTCTTGGTGAAAAAGTTGTTCATTTAAGGTTAATGACCACTCCTCATCCTTAAGAAGAACCGAAATCGCCCCTTTATTTCTAATCCTTAAGTAGAACTGGAATCACCCCTAGTTAACGAAAAAGTATTTTATTTTAGGTTAAGAACAAATTTTTTTATTTTTTTTATATAGTGAGATAAACATTCCCAGATTACGAATAACCTGACAATATTTGATACTCTTCTACTAGCACAAAAGTATGCCTCAACATATTGCTTTTGTCGTGACGGAATACTTGAAGTCTAGACCTAGATGAGGAACTGAACTCATGACGACTGGGTGGGGCCCAGACGCAATGAGAACCAAGCTACTGACAGGTCACTTTCCCTTTAATAGAACCAGAGTTGCCGCTAAGGGCGTCGATTATAGATTGTATTTAGGAACCGCCGAACCCCTCAATATATTATAATGAGGAATTCCAGTCAATTTGACTTATTTTGTATGAATGCCACCTTCCGAGTTAAATACAGGAAATTGTTTTTACCAATGTCGATCACAGAGTAAATTATTTTTTTAAATTCCCTTCGCGTGAAGTCATACTTACCTCAGTTTTGTCGAATAACGGTAAGGTTAATCCCACTCAGGTCGCCATGAAAACTAAATTTTTTTTAATTATTTTGAAATAATTTGTAAACTGTAGTAGTGACCCGTTTGCAAATACAGGGAGCGCAATTCAGCACAAAAATGTCCGCATAATTATTGCACGCGGCCGGTCAACCCGTAAGGTAGCTGTCAGAACCCGCCGGCCAGTTACAGGGAGTTTGAGTATCTCAAGGTTATAATCGTTTTTAAATTACGATTTACTATATTTAATAAAACTTGATTGATAATTATTAAAACGTTGATCTATAAGAATATATGTTTTTTTTCCATTTTTTTTTCATTCAAGTTCCTTATTGCGACGAGCCACAGAGTGAATGCTTTTTTATATCTTGTTCGATATGGAATAATGTCATTACTAACTACGTAGATATATTACTGTGCTGTCCCGTATTCACAAATAAATTAATTATAATATTACAATTTAAATTTATGAATGTCAAAAATACGGATTTCACCAATATGTTTAAGACGTATAGGCTCCTAGGCCCCAGACAAGCCAATGTAATTGATTCACTGTTCTATAAAGATTTTATGTACCCGTTATTTTTTTGTCAATTTCACCCGAAGTTGGATATAATTATTATATTCAAATTATCTTAGCTGATGTTTTGAATATGCTTCTATTGAAGTATAAAGCTGCACCAATTAAACATTTTAGCTTGTATATTTTAACGAGGTCACAGCATAACAGGTTTTTGTTTATGTTATTCTTTAATTTCCTTAAAATTTTTACTTTTGTTTTTTTTTTTTATGTAATCATATATTTTTGTTTTCATTCTTCTTTTCAGATTGTACTATGGCTGTCAATAACTATTGTGTATATAAATGGTACTGGTGCCTTTAATTTTGAATAAATAAACAATATTTTATGAAGTGCTCTACAATGTCTGGTTTAGGAAATTTATTTTTTTGTTTTAAAATTAAAGCAAACATTAGAATTCATTCTAAACGCTTAAATTTTTCTTGCCAGGAAATCGTATGCATAGTAAGCCTAGAAAAATGTAATTACTATCAATAGTGCTCCGTAAAGTCCCTTTTCGGAAATGAAGATAGCTCCGTGTCCCGAAGGAGGAAATTCAAAAGGAAATAAGTAATATTGGGAAATTGGACACAGTTCCACGATTCTTATTGTAACCCCATTCCGCATGAATAGAACTTAAATATCATTTATGATTCTGCGCACAAATAACCAGTCGAAAAATCATTATTAATATCAATTATGAAAACATTAAATAGTTCTGTTGAAATCATATTATTATAGAAAATTACTGTTCCCAATGTGAAACATTGCTTAAAATGGCTTTAGACGTTTTTGGTGACTAGAACTGAATAGCCAGGTGATGTATCTATGAGACCTTTCTCTTCCCCAGGTCGGTAGCAGTTGCAAATCTTATGCGGTAATCAAAAAAAACAAAACAAAAAAATAAAATATAAGACTTTTATGAAAAATCAATAAAAAATATTGTAAAATTTGTAAAGCATGTAATATTTATGGTTTATTTAGATAAAACAACATAGTTTTTGGTAAACCTTTCTAACACTGATAGTGTATATTTTACGATGACAGAGCTCATGGCAAACGAATTTTAGCTATTCAATCAACCAGTAATTCTTTTGTATAGTTAAGTTTGTAAACACAGTAATTAGGTGGGTTGGTACATATGAAATCTTAGTTCAGGGTTTTATCTGTCCGACACAAAATGTAATATCTTTTTAATCACGTAAGATTCTCCACAGCCAAACTGTTAGGTATATAAGTAGAATAAAATCGTTAACGCAAACCGGAACATATCATGAAAGTCTCTACAAAATAATAGTCTTTATTTCTAAATGAAAAATAAGTCACAAAGGAAAACGTAAATCATATTTTTCTTTCCAACAGTTCGCATTTTAGTGACGTTTCCATTCTATTGGGGATGTTGAGCACTTGTATTACGTCTCTGTAATACGGGATTTATAGCTTTAAAAAGTGAACTTTATAACTGAACGCCGCTTGAGAAAAGCCTGTTGAATTTGAATTTTTCAACAGCGTTTTATTATCAAGATTTATCTTTTTACTTATCTCTACCCACACATTTCTAAATCGTTTACAGAAATATATACAAATTTTACTAACCTTTCAGGTTTTTTTAAAGGTATTTTGTGACTTTATATAGTGAAAGAGTAAAAAAAAGTTTTGATTTGAACATTTTATTTGAAGAAGTGCAGTTCTATATTGCGCAAATGGGTTATGAAGTCATGATGTGTATAGTCTTCCACAAATCATATATGTTTAGCTAACAACATCTTAGAGCGGGAGCACACAGAGAGCGGTTAGAGTTCTGCGTTCTAGTGACCGTTGAACGCTCAAGAGTTCCAAAGCACACAAGGGGCGTTCAAATTCTCGCGTTCTAGTTTCGTTTGGGTCTTTGCATATGCAACATGTCACTAGAAAGTTCATCATCCGATGAAGAATTATTGCTCTTGTGGAGCTTAGCAGCTTCTAAAAAGATAAGGAAGTATTGGGTGCACCCAATCAACACAACGCGAGAAGAACAAGGCGAATTTACTAATAATAAAATTTAAATTTACTAGTAGCAATTTCAAACCAAGCTTCGGCTTTTTTGTCGCGGTTTTTATAATTTACATCACTTAAATCGTATAATAAACTCCTTTCCCTACCAATTCAATTAACTTTTCCGTGTTTGTAACCTCAGACATCGCGGCGTTCTGGCGTTCTCGGCCTCGGCGGCAAAAGAACTCTTAGAACGCGGCGTTCCGTTTTGACCGCCGCGGTCTGACTGCCCGCTGTGTGCGTTGTTGTTATAGTATCAGTACATTCTAATGAACGCCGAACGCGGAACTCGAAACTCCTGACCGCTCTCTGTGTGCTCACGCTCTTAGAACGCGACGTTCGGTTTTGACCGCCGCGGTCTGAATGCCCGCTGTATGCGTTGTTGTTATAGTATCAGTACATTCTAATGAACGCCGAACTCGAAACTCGGAACTCCTGACCGCTCTCTGAGTGCTCCCGCTCTTAACTCCAATAATACAACGCGTGTTGATTGTAGATTTCATTTTAGAAGATAACTTTATCTTTATAGTGATTTATTTTTGCGGTAATATGCTTTGTTTCATTACCTTCTTCTTTAGCCAAGGTCAGCCAACATTTCGGACAGCATTAAAGTGTCCATCATCAGGGCAGATGTTTCCGATATCTGACCTGATCATGGACGCTGTAATGCTGTCCGGAACGTTGGCTAAAGAAGGAGATAGTGTAATAATACCCAACAATAATTACTCCAATACTTTTGGCTTTGAAAATCTCAAATCATATCATTTATGTAAACTAATTAAAAAGTATTGCAATAAAATATAGCATTTTGGCCTTGAACTTTTTTTAATACTGGACACCCCAAGAAAGACTAAGAAATTTTCCATAATTTTGTGAACATCTGTTATACTAGTGCTCTTAAAATTCTTTTGTATATTGCAAAACTTCAAGATGACAAAATATTTGAAAACCCACACAATGTTTCCAAAATTTTAAGAATTGTTCTCAAGAAAATATGATTTACATTGTATTATAAAGAGTATCAGTGAGGTATCATCACACTTTTTGGGTTGAAAAAAAGGTATTTAAATCCGTCTTTGCTTTATTTGTTACAACCTTTTCTGATGATTTTCATATATATTTAAAAAAATTCTTTTTGAACTAGAGAACATTTTTTTCTAAAAATGCTGATCTTCGTGTTGAAGTCACTATTTGAGGGCAAAAATCTTCAACAGAGTATTACATTTTATTAATGTTGTATTAAAATTTGGAGGGTTTATTTATATGGATCCAGGTATTTTGACTTCCACCTTTTAAAATTGAATAGAATAATTTACACGATTGTCAGAAATGTTTTGTTTCCACGAGAACAAGAAAGTGACTTGATTTTGAGTTCTTATCATAAATTACAATTATGCGTGTTATATCTCAAGTACTCTTTGGCATTGGGGCTTTCATACCGCCCGCCAGTTGCCTTTGACGAGCTCCGGCCGTGGCCGAAGCTAATATAATAAAAAAGTTTATAATTTATGGAAAACGCCGGTGAAAAGTTTTGTCTCGCCCGAGAACGCTCCGCTCTTTTTAATAATTCCATTCCGTTGATGGCAATGTGAGGAACTGAGAGGGGGAGGGGAATCTGCTCTTAGCTACCCTGAGTCTGCTTACACCCCTGAAGAAATATCCGCACCAGTCGCTGGCCCGCCCGAGTGCAAAGGCGGATTCCAAAAGCTCCAATATTGCAATTGGCTGCAGAACCCTGTATCCAACAACTGGCTGTTCCTTTCTCTGAAGTGGAGGCGTATTGCTTGCCGGTGTCTCCCCGGCCCCAGAGAGTCGGGGGCTTAAACTCTCTTCCGTGTGGAAGGCTCATTTTATTTACTTACCTTTCGCATTCCCAACGTAGACTCGTCTCAACGTCACCTCTTACCAGAAGCTTTTAACTTTCTCACCGTCTTATTTTCTCGCATTTCTGTTGGGTTCGAGATAAAACGTAGAACGTAAATTAAAATAAGTTTTAACGCAAATGTACAAATAGTGTCGGGGAAGTTGGAACTGTTGTATAATACAGTGATTAAAAGATAAACTGTATATTTTATTAAATTTCTTTGTTAAGTACTTTTGACAAAGGGATGGTGTTTACTGAACATTAATTCATACCTATCTATGTACATGTCGACCGGTAGCTGGTGGGGACAAAATTCTACTACGATAATTAATATTTCAAACAACTTTTTTAATGAGATCATTTACCATTATTTTAAAAGTAAACGGTGAAAATATCCAGTAAAGAGCTTTTTTTATTCTTTACTACTTAAGAGTTCCAACAGCTCAGAACCACTGGGTCAAAGGCATCCTGAGTTAAGTAAAAGGGTTTGAAGGATTATGAGGAGAAGTAACAAGAGTTGAACAAAGTACAACCCAACTATTCAAATCTGGTAACTTAGCTTGATTATTTACGATTTTCGAGTTTGATACAGATTGTCGAAATCCCTGTCCTGCAAAATTAACGTTCATGCATAATAATAATAATACTTGGATGACTTGTATAGCGCCTAGTAGCATAGTAGTAGAAGCTCAAAAAAATATATTGCTCAACTTTAAATATAAAAAAGTTTATTGCTCAACATTAAATACAAAAAAAATATGATGCTCAAAATTGATATAAAAGATATTTTACTCAATATTAAATATAAAAAATATATTGCTCAACATTTCATATAAAAAAGCTTAAATCAGTTTTCACATGGTCCTAAGTTTTGATAACTTTAGAGTGGTAAGTAACTATTGAGAGCACTTTTGACTTTTCAGTTCAATATTGAAATATTTATGATAGATATGTTGATGTTTACCAAAAAACAAAATTCAGATATTTTATTCAAATGCAAGCAAAATATAATTTCAATGCAGATGAAAAAGATATCCGAAAATATATGTCACTAAAAATGATGTTTGTGACAAGCAGCATTCCTGTTCACATTTTTGGCGAATAATTATTATCAATTTCCAGGAGATTTTTTGATGTTTTTAAATTTTTCATTTTCGCAATACTATTTCAGAAAATAACTTCAATACTGCAGTGAGAAATTGTTAACCCACAAAACAGAGAAAATTTTCAGAAAAAAATAATAAAGAATATTGAATTGATGAACAACGAAAGTTTGAAATCATTTGGCTTGAAATTTAATGGTGTTTTAGTCGCTACTGAATAATTAAATGTGGTATTACATAAAAGAGACAAAGTTTTAAACAGGTAATGAGTGCGAGACTTGATCAACTTTGATCTGAAAACCGTAAAGGATTTGGTAGACGAGTAACTTATTTCAGTCGCGATTTCCATATTATTGGTCAGAAGCGGAAGATTGTCGTGTATTGCCTATTCTTGTCAACGTAATATTACCCTGTCTTAAAGGCGAAATCATTGCCGGGTCATATATATTTCCCTATCCACGTGCGTCTGTTTGCCACCTACCCTCTACCAAAAGTGTCATGATATTAAACGAGATTAATATAACCTAAAAAATCGTTTTTTTTTCAAGTTCATGCTATTTTGGTGCAGTTTTTGTAAGAATGGGTTGTTTCATAGAATTTGAACAATTCGTCAAATTTCAAAGTTCATTTGCGAGTTCTGTGAATGTCTTATTCAAGTTCTGTTATCATATAGTTATTGGCTAGTTACTTTACAGAATTGAAATAATAACACAACGTGAAAGGAAATTTCCCAGAACTTGAAAATTAACTTGGAAATTCGAAGAATCTTAACGGGATACAAACAACAACATTGATGGTCAACACCCTGCTCTGCAAGTTTATCTACGGCCATGACAATTGTTCGACAAAAGACAATAATAAGCAAATTATTTATTTTTCTCTTTTACCGGCACCTAGAACTCACCCCTTACTACTGGGAGTAGTGTAGCGAGTAACTCGCGGACACTGAAGATATAAACCGTTAGAGGGTGCTTTGGGCGTGTCAAGTTCAATTTTTATATGTAATCTATATGTATGTAAGGAAGAGTGTTTGCGTTGTAAATTTTATTTTATACAAATATACAGCTTTATCCGAAAATGATAAAATTTTGCACATCTGACCTTAGAAATAAGAGAAAGGTCAATGTCTACGTGAGATTTCGAAAAACTCGAAAAGCAAAGGGAATTTCAACTAGTGAAAAATTGTAATGTATTTTACCTACTTTGCATGCATTACTATCAGATAATCGATTTTATACATTTGCGTGGCGTTAAAGAGTCTAAAGGTCTTGTGTAAATAGGCGACATCGGGATTCTTTCAATTCGACGTGCATTACACCTCCAGGGATTATCCGTTCATTGCTCACGGAGGTGCCGTTTGTCCGCCAAAGAGGCAAATTTAAATTGAAGCTCTCGAAAAGTTTTCCCAGCGGTGTTTATAATACAGAAAAAAAGCTTGGAGCAAGAAGCGAGGTGTAACGGTATTCTTGGCGAGGTGAGGCTAGGCGAGGCAAGGAGGAAGGTAACTCGCACCCTCCCTTTGTACACTAACCGATCCTGCTCGCTTTCATTAAGTCTCGCTCGCCGCATTCTTAATTAGAATTACACCTTGTTTGGTGTAATTAGGCCTTGCGTCGAACATTTCATTTGCACAGCTCAGTTTTGAATGTGCCATGTTTCATCTATCGGGACGTGCTTCAATTCGGCGGCGGGGGTATATGGATTTCATCGGGAACTACTGCTAATTGTAATGGAGTAGTTAAATTAGTGGTAAAATCATTTAATTTAGCCGGCAAACGTTGATTTAATTTGCCAAGCGAATTGAATGAAGGGGCTGATTTATGAAATGATAATAATTTAATAACATGTGACATTTACATTTTATATTAACAATATCAATACAAAGAAAAAGCTTTATTTTATTATTATTTTTTATTGTAACGGACGCCAGGCAGATGTGAAATATAGAATTTGAAAGTAAAAAGTTAACAAGTCTTTATATTTTTGATAGTAAAAAAAACTCTCTCTAAAAAAAATTAAATGAAGTTCTACGATTTTAACACAAAACAATAAATAAAAAAATCTCTAATAATTAAAAAAATACCATAATAAATATATTACAAATAAAAAAAACATGATAACTTTGAATAGTTCCATTGCCAAATTTAGTGAGAATAGAACCAATTGCAAAGCACAGAGTTTTGGCGGCCGGGCGGAAAGAGCCTACAAGTCAGCAGGCTGCGAGTCGTTCCGTGCAAGATCGTCGTCCTGTCTTTCCACGCTTGCTACTCAAGAGTCAGTTTTTCCCTTCTAGGTGCGCTAAAAGATATTTCACATCAAAAACAGTGATGTTTTTACAGAAGAGTAGGTATTATCAGTCGGGTATACTGGGATGTTTCACTGTAACTGCATGTAGTATCATTTGTATCACTTTATATGTAATATGTAAATAATAACCCTGTGGTGGGATCAATTGAAACAGCACGTGGGGTGGAATGAAACAGTCAAATATATTTGGAATAATTTAAGTAATTTAAATCTGTGTTGAGCATTTTTGTTGTAATAACAGTGCCCAATGAAATCGTTAATAGTTATTAAAAATAATATCTTGACATTAAACTAAAAACATGTTTTTTATTTGTTATACTAACTATGAGAATATTGGGTATAATCAACATAGTTTTACTGCGATTCACTCTGGAACAGAATAGAATAAGTAATAAATAAAATAAGATTTTTTAGTCATACACCAAAGCGCTAGTTTCAATAATGAAAAAAAAATTGTAGTTACCGCTGACCTGTGCGTAATGTTATGCTTTTCTGTGTAAAATTCCAAGTAAAGTAAGTGGTCCAAGGTAAGGAAAGTATTGAAGTTTTATATCCCCGCATACCCGACAACCAGTATATTTGCCAAGTTTTGAGAAGATCAGATGTCAGGAAGTGGGTTAGTTTCCAATTCCGAGATTGCATTAATTTATTTTAGAATTTCAAAGTGAAATTCAAATAGATGTATTTCAAAATAAAGATATGACGATCTTGGTCAGGTTATGGAGTGTGAAAACTCCAAGATGAGATATCTGACAATGTAAAACATAGTAAAAGGCTTCGCAGTCCGCACCTCATGGCTTTAAAATCTAAGGGACTAGTATGAGCGTAGTTTGCACAAAGTTATATGGGCTCTAGCGACTACCAAATTAGGTTTACGAGAAAAAAAACTAAAACATTTTTTTAATGTGCCTACTCGATAGTTATTAGAAATATCTATTGAAATGTGTTTACTTTTTAATATAAGTGTGTTTGTCGGAAGTGATTGCCAGGTAAGTATGTTTTGGTATCTTTTCTAAATAACAAATGTAGATCCTAGGAAATAAATTGTACAGCGCCCTTGAGGTGATTTTTCACAAAAACGGCGCTCTACAAATTGTCCAATTATTATTATTATTATTACTCGATAGTTATTAGTAATATCTATTTAAATGTGCCTACTCGTTAGTTATTAGTAATATCTATTTAAAAGTGCCTACTCGGTAGTTATTAGTAATATCTATTTAAATGTGTTTACTCGATAGTTATTAGTAATATCTGTTTAAATGTGCTTTTCGATAGTTATTAGTAATATCTATTTACTGCAAGTTATTTTGAGCATTTAAAGACTCTTACTGTCGTAAATAAAAAAAATAAAAATATATTTTTTTAGCTCACTGAGCGCACCACATTCCTATACAATCTCCCATCGCTGAAAGGTAAAGTATTCTCCTCCGGCTGCGGGCCCCGAGAGCCGATTACAAGATCCTGCAAATGGCGAGCACTCTTATTGTTTCCAGTGGCATAGCTTCTCCAGCAGTGCCTATTGTGCACAACGATTGTCTGATTTTTCCATCCATTTTTCGTACATAAGGGAAAGAAACAAACATGTTCTGCACAATGCCCACCGAGTACATAGATACCATGTAAATGTGTACACACGACTGTACATTTAAAACATTCTGCTCAAGGTACGTGCGATGCGCTCAGCAAATGTGAATGTGCGAACTAGATAATGAATGAGCTTTTTTTACTTTGATACGCATTGTGTGCTATCTCATTGTTCTGATTGAACTACGGAATTTCAAAGTGATGCGGGGTGGCATTTATTTTCCTGAAAACATTCACATGCTCGCTGGTACAAATGAAAATCCGTGTATCCTGGCCTCGAGATAATCGACAAAAAAACAAAGCGTATATGATATATACATGTAGGTACGTACGATATACATAGATGTAAATAGACGCAGGTACGTCGGTATATAGGATGTATGTAGGAGTATTCTTGCCCGCGGCTTGCAGGATAAAGATTGTCTTGATGATATACACCCTCCGAGAGAAAAGGGTATGTACTAGAAAAATAAGTATTTATTTCCGCCGATCTTCATTGAATTTACTTTCGAAACCTGTGCGTTATGTGAAATACAAATATATTTAATGGGTTTTCGTGAAACAATCATAATAATAATAATAATAATAATCATAATATCTTAGTTAATTTAAAAAAAAACCTTTTCATCCATCAACCAACAAAGCCTTCAGCCGACGGTCGCGGTTTTGACTTACCGCATAAGATGCGAGTAATTACCTTACCTCCTCTTGCAGCTATGGTAATAGCGTGAGCGAGAGATGGCGCGCATCATACACAAGGGAATTGAAGAGCAAATAGAATGGCGGATAGAGTTGTGATACTGTTCTAGCAAAAATATTATTTGTGATTAAAGGAATAGTACCTACATACAAAAAATATACAGAATACATAGTAATTTCAGAGATTTTGTTTACTCTTATTGGCGACGGAAAGGTTAAGAAAGAAAATGCTATCACATCACGGGGCCGAAGATTCGTATTCAATGTCTTACTTGTGTCAATAAACATTTTCACAAAATATTATGACAGTTGTTATGTGTGTCAGTTGATGATTACAGATTATCAAACAGCTGGAAAGCACTTCAAATCGGCGTTTTACTGGGACCTTTAAGATTGTTGCACACATCACCCCGGCACCAGATCAACATCTCCTCAGCTCAGAGTGTTCAGTATTCTTTGTAAGAAACTCCATATTGCAATGCACACTAATCAGCATCGTAACGGCGTCGCCTCGCCTCTCTAGTGAAATGAGGCGAGGTGGTGCCGATACGATGCCGAGTTCACCAGATAAAGTACTTGTATTATCCACCAGATATGAAGCTTATATAATTATATAACAGATAAAATACTTACCTACTTATTTAATCAAATTATCTGTCAGATAAGGTGCAGTAAGCGGCCAAAAGTTTAAACAATTAGGAGATGTTGAGTTGCAAGTTCTTCGCATGAAAGGTAGGATGGGATTGTGGAGGGAGGGGGGGTCTCATAAAATTGTATTGTTGCAAGTTAGACGGAGAGGGTGAAGAGTGCAGACACTAAGCTCACAGTCTTAATAAACTTGTAACTATTTCTCGTTCGTGCATACTACATACCTGGGCTAAACTAATTAATTAACTAACCATCGCACCATTTACCCGCGGGGGGAGGTGAGAGAATTAGAGGCTGAACAACTCTGTCTTGGCACATGCTTCTAGTTTTATCCACATTTAAACATCATCTAATATTCCAAATTTACTAATTAAATAGTCTGTGAGTAATAATTGGCTCACCATTCTGGCATTTTGCTAGAGAGGTAGATACTCTTAGTATTGCTCTGGTGAAAGATAACCATTGAGAATTGAAACGTTGCTCGAAATAGCAAGCCATGTTTAGTAACCAAATCGGAATAGCCCAGGACTTCATAATCGTCCTCGTCCTTTCTCTCTTTTGCAATATGGAATATTTACTGTTCTATTTTATTTTCAAAAAAAGGAGATTGCGATGATGAAAGTGTTTTTTTCATTTAATTTGAGGTTTTACTCAATAAAATTATTCCGAAAAATAAATATTTTTTTCATGCTGACGGATAATTTTCTATGACGATTTAAAATGCGCCGTTTTGTATTTGTCGCCAAAACGACATGCTCGTTTTTATTCTTGAATTCGGCGACGTTGACGTCACGCCAGGTGACGTTGGTGACAGCCGTCTTACAAGACATTGGCGTTTTCTATCTTACAATGACGTTGTAGCCAGTTGGAACCGTTTTCGAATGTGCGGTTTTAGATAGGTTATTTAAATCAATAATTATGAACGAAAATATAAAAATTGCAAATCACAAAAATAAACTCAATTACCAATTCTTCCATGCGTTTTTAACGGTATTCTAAAATCTTCAATTTTTATCTATAGCACTACAGCACGCAGGCCTTAGGTGCCAGTTTAAAGAATAAGAAACACACAACAGGGTTGGTATAAGTTCTCAATAAAAAAAATATTCTCGTGTATTCTAATCTTCGTTTTATAGGGTAAGATAGGTTTTTCATCAACTGTATCAGATCTGTAAACTATATTTCATCTGTAAAAAGGAATTATCTGCAAATTACTCAAGGAATGTTTATCCGTCTTGAATAGCTGGATATTTCGTAAAAAAATCCTTTTTATCATTCCCGCCCCCTCTCCTACTAGATTTAAATCCACCTCACAATATTTCCTAACTAAAGATGTCATTCCCCTAACTCAGAGCAATACTAATTGGTTTATTATAATATAATAATTCTAAAACCAATTATAAAATAAATTGCAGAAATCGATTAATTTGTAGTACCTCAAGTGCTAAATTACCTTGAAAAATAAGATATTATATTCTCATTTATTTTTTTAATTAGCAGCGATCTTAGGTCAAATATTTTCAGTTTCTCAAATTCGACAACATTATTTATAGTTCACACACACCTAACGAAACAATGAGGTTCCTGTCAACAAGTATTTTTTTTAACAATCAAGGACATAAAACTATGTAATATTCAAATAATCAATTTTGTATTACAACTTTGAGTTTCGAACGCACTTCCGCGATGCTCTCTCCATAATTGTTTCTTGAATTTTAAAATATAAAATATTTAAAATTTTCGAAGAAAGCGAAAAAGTATTAACTGGTCCCATAATTACTTTATCTCTACCAATTAATTTCAATTAAAAAATACCGTCTCTCCAACAAATATATTTGCTTTATTTTCATAAATTTTAAAAAATTTTCGGTGACCTTTTGTCAAATAATCGAAAGAACAATAAAAAGTTTCGAGAATAATTAATTGAAACCGGGTCGTGGAATAATTAAGATAAGGCACCAAGAAAGGTACGGACACTGCACCCTTCCGGCTACAGTGAGGCGAGGCCAGTCAGCAATAAATTCTGCAGAAATAAGTAAAATCGGATATCATTTTCAATTCGCTGACTCTCGCCATTTATTTAACGGCCATCGGAGAACACGTGCCTCATATATTTTGTTTCATTTGCTGCATTAATCGCTCGATTCACCTCGAACCGTAATAGGTCAGTACAAATTGTGATTAAATTCATAAACGGTGATAAATTATATCCGTGCAACTATTTAGCCACCTGCAGGAAAGTTGCAGTTCTAAAATACAAGCACGCTGACTTATTAATATTTCATTAAAACTTTACGGGTGGCTTTGCTTTTGTTTTGCGTTTTTGGTCAGTGGTGACAAATTGTTGATAATGAACTGAAAATAAAAATAAAACATAGATAAAAATTGTACAGACTAATCTTTATGCAATACTGTGAAAAGTCTTAATTCTCGAGGCATAGTTCCAAGTTTAAAAACAGCAATTAAAATAATTTTCTGTTAAAAATTTATATTATTATTTATAATAAAAGTTTTAGAGTTAATTGAACTGGAGTAACACTTGATAGTGTCACAATCAAAATTAGTGATTTTGGATGGTAGATATTTCTTTGCTACATGCGAGGTTTGTGTGGCAAAGAGATTACAACTGAACTTTCTATCAGCATCTTAACTGAACGGAACTAACGTGAATCAATGAAGAATCGGGTGTGAACGCATATTATCAGTTTCGGGCAACCTTCGAAGCTCGGGGATTACAGAAATGTTAAAATGCGGCGTTTTTTCTTATAATGTATACACATTGGAGGTGGGTCCTGTGAGTCCCTTTCGTTACTGGGTACAATGAGTACAGATACAAAAAAATACCGGTTACAAAATAGTCAAAAGTATTTTATACGACCTTGAGGATTGAATGAGAATAAGTATGTTGTAAACTGTACTCACATAATTTCTACTCACAGATTCGAATAAGTGGTACGTAATTCCCTGTCGAAAAATTGCCCACATTTTTCAAAAATGCTAGTTCAAAATATCTATTAAAAGTACCTATTAAAAATACTCATCCAAATACCTATCAAAAATATCTGGTTAATGTACCTATTAAAATTGCCTATCAAATATACCTGGTAAAAGTACCTATTAAAAATACCCATCAAGAGTACTTATTCAAAGTACCTATTGAAAATACCCATCAAAAGAATTTTCGATTAGTTAATGTAGAATTTCTAAGGAAAGGTACAATTTATATTTTTTAGTGTGGACCGGTAAAAAAACACGAGATAAATCGGTTCAAATTTTGAAAATGACATTTAATTTCCAATAAAATTTGAGTAGCACAAGATTTCACACAGAAATAACTAAAACACAGCACAGAGAACCGAAATAAGTGTCTTTGATTATATAATATGTAAGTATGTAATTAATGAATGTTAAAGTTTAATATTTAAGTGCATATATTATGGAGCAAGCGCATTTAAAATGTGAGGGTAGAGGCCATTTCTCGGAAAGAGCAAGAGAGTGTTCGGAGAATGGACCAGCCGGAAATGCGGAATTCTGAACAACTTGGCTTTTGCGGAATAAATTCATTACCATTTACATAATAAAGCGCAATTCATTTAAATAAAAGGTTGCAGAAACATGATGTAGGGGCTTAACCATAACAAGCCGCGCTGATTACATATGCCATATTAATGTCTGCTATTTACATAACCCCGTGATATTTTAAAAACGTTTTTCATACTAACTTAATAACACTAATTTTGGTTCCAACCTACTATACAAACTACAACCAGTAATTTTTTACAAGAAATACAACGTTTTAGAATAAAAAACGATAAAACGGGTAACAATTATAAAATCTTTGGAGAACTTTTTGGTAACATCATACTCCACAGCATACTCCTTTTTAGTTTAGTTTGTTTAAACACAAATATACTGTATGCATGTACGAACATGCTTCTAACTAACTAACTAACGTAGGCAGAGAGGACGGACCGCCAAACAACTCGGTCTTGGCACACACTTCTTGCCTCATTCACATTCATACATCGTATCAAACATACTCTTCTATTATTATGACTATTGACATGACCCGACTAAAGAATCTGATTAAATAGATCGTGCCATGTCTTCCTCGGGCGTCCTCGACTTCTTCTACCATTCACATTTGCGTTATATTTTCTCTTTACACTCCTTTTTCGTGCATTCGCTCTACATGCTCAAACTATCTAAGCGTCCCTTTCTTAATATTACTCATTACGCTTACATCAGCCATGCAATATTTGTGGAACTCCACATTTCTCGCACGATCATACATGGTTTTACTACACATACCCCTCAGGTATCTCATTTCTACAGCATTCAGTCTGTGTAAACCTAGACTGAATTATATATATTTAAAAAAAAATGAGGCCCCTGAGGCGTACGTGCGATAAAACCGTACAAGATAACATAATGAACAAGATAAAGACTGGGACGTCTGAGAAAGATATGGAACGTTCACTGAATCACATAAGTGTAGATTATAACGGCAAGAAACATGTGCCTCTCCACATTCCTCACACGATCAAACAACGTTTTACAAACATACGCCTCAGGGATCTCATTTCAACAGCATTCAATCTACTTTCATCCTTTCTTTGCCAGTTCCATTCCTCACTTCCATACATCAGGGTAGGTACCAGCACTCCATTGTGGACTGCTAACTTCGCTTCTTTGGACAATTTTTTGTTAGCGCCAACTGCGTTCAGTCCTCCATTAATGGAGTTACCTGCATTTACCCTTCTTTCAAAATCTCTGTCAGCCTTCCCATCTCTCGTAAACATACTTCCTAAATACACCGACTCATCCATCTGCTCCAAGTATTCCTCATTCACAGCTATATTGCACACTGTTTTCATACTCTCTCTTTCAAACACCATTACTTTAGACTTACATTCATCAAGCATACTTTGTTCTTCCTAGACACGAGAGACTGTCGATCATCCATAATTTTAGCAATCAGCTCCGCATCACCAGCATACAACAGGCAACATACTTTCAGATTACTCAAATTCGCGCCCAATCCCACCTCGTTCAATTCTTGCATACAATTATCAATGTATAGATTGAATAACCACGGTGACATTACGTAGCCTTGTTTAACACCTTTTGTGATATCAAACCACCCCGTTAAACCACCGTTTACCCTAACACATCCAAAGCTTCCCTCATACAGAGACGAACATACTTGATTTATTTATTATAATTTGATTTATTTACCATTTCAGGTCCCATTATTTAAATTCGATATTAATTACAGCATTGGTATTTTTTCATTACTTGTTGTTTAGTTTTTTTTCTACAGATACAACTGATATTATTTTTCTTTTTTTTTAAGTCATCTCTTTATTATATAAGTATATACCTTACGAGTAAATTATTTTCCTGTTTTCAGTTTTATTGGTTTGCAATAAACATGAATAATTCTATACAATGTATTTACTTGCTTTAAATTTAATGCTTTGCTTTATTTACAATATCAGGTGTTATTATTTGGATTGATGTTAATCATAGTGTTAGTATTTGATTATATATATATTTTTTATATAGTTGTGTTACTATCCATGTATCCTGTTATACTTACATACACAAATTGTTAATTTTCTTTTGAAAAAGCTCGATAGGGCGTTAGTGAATAGTAAAAAGATAAATTGTTTGCTATTTGTAAACATTTACATAGCATTGCATTTGAACTATGGTTACATATTTTCCAACAAAAGTTAATAACTAATTTTCCTTGGAGAGTTGATTTGTTTTGATTTTTCAGAAAACATAACGTAAGCATGTTATTATGCCGATCGTGCATAACGAAGTTTTTTCTTTTACATATTCAATAACATTACTATTCAATAAAAAAAGTTTATTTGTAAACAAGTCTTGCTATGTGAATTAAATTAATATAAACTAGTAATAATAATAACACAACAAACTTGTTTAGTAAAAAACTATTTTTTTTTGTGAATAATATAATAATACCACCGAATATATAAAATAAAAACTTGTTCTACAGATTCTTGATAACAATAAAAAAATTATATCATTTACTTATTTTATAATACTACTAGCTGGACCACGGCCCGCGTTGTTGTCTCTCAGTCTGTCTGTGAAGATAGATAAACAATAGCATGTGTTGCTTTTAGGTCCAACAGATGGCGCTCTTTTAAAAAAATAGCATGTTTGTCTAAAAGATGGCGCTGTTTTTTTTAAATAAAAATGTTTTTACCTGTAACAGGTGACATCTGCAAACATCATGCATGTATACAGGGTGTCCGGGGGTAAAGTGCAGTAACTTCGTGGGGGAATTCTACATGATCGTAGGAGTAAAAAAGATAAATAACTTTTTCCGAAATTCCAATTTTTTATTTTTCATACAAAAAGACATACCTGCTAAAAAGCCATAGTGTAGGTGCAAACTTACCCGATAAATTCGCAAGTGTGAACGTGGCAACGTTGCATATTTGTGAGTGGCGCGTATCCATGGAAACCGCATGTGAATTGTAAACAATAACAACACAGAGTTCGCCGTATGTTTTGATATTTAACCAAATTCAAAAAGAGAACTGCACTAAAATCACGTTACACTTTTTATTATAAAAAAATATTAATAACTCATTGAACACTTAACTAATTTCATCGCTTTTTACTAATAGGCCACTTGCATCATATTTTTTAATTTTTTTTTTCGGTTAAGGAAAATATTCTAAGACATTCTGTATTATTATTATTTTTTTAATCGTATTTTTGAAACCCTGGGGATTTTTTGAAAATTTCAATCCGAAAAATCAGACCTTTTTTTATAAACCGGAAAGACGGGACATAATTTTATAGGTGAGAAAAAACAATGATTACATAGCCGAAAATCATTTAAAAAAAAAGAACGTTTTCCACACGAATGACACAGCAGAATAACGAGGCATACCAAAAATATTACATCTCATAAATATTTTTTTCCTTGATCCATCTTATTGATCATAAATCATTATAATGTACAACGTCTATATTAATAAATCCAATGTAATATACTTGTACTTGTAAATTATAGTAATAATAAGAATATTATAAAATTTGATTTTGATAAAATCAGCACCATAACCATTATACCTCTAAAACACGTACCGACATCTAAATTGTACGGGGTTCTCTTCACATCTGTCAAAAATTCAAACCAAATGAAAAGTTCGCAGAGAACAAACAATAAATCTAGTGAACGAATTCAAAAATTCTTAGATAAATTAAATTTTCAAAGTTGTTTACTCCGCCCGTCAAATTTTGTGACACATTACATTTAAAGCACAATTTACTAATAGCGGGGGGTGCAGGAGGGGGTGCGGGGGACAGTTTACCAGCTGACCGACTGAATTCGGGTGCCGGGGGTAGCGGGGATTAGTTACCGGGGGGGCGCGGGATGTAGATTTGGCAACGACGAAAAAAATAATGCCGTCTAGGTACGTCGGAGAAATTTTTCGTTATTAGCTTAAAAGTACATCTAAAAGTTGGAATTTCAGAAAAAGTTATTTATCTTTTTTACTCCTACGATCACGTAGAATCACCTCCCGAAGTTACTGCACTTTACCACCGGACACCCTGTATAAAAACACTCGAGTATTCGATTGCAACGTTGTAACAAAATTTCAAACCAATCGGTGAAGAACTTTCGGAGATTTTAGATTTTCAATAAACGAACATTTTCATTTCTATTTATACAGATTAGAACACAAGCAGCGCCTGTGTGGTTTCCCTTTTCAAATTACCTACTATGTAAACATGGTACCTACCTATTATATAATATTAATAATTATTAGAAAACAATTATTCCGCGCTCGGAGTAACGCGAATTCTGTCAATTCTGTGTCTGTTTACTTTGGAAATGTCAAAGACGTGATGACATAAAATCGTTTAACAAATGAGACGTCTTCCTAAAGCGTGATTAGTGATGAGTCGTTGAAACACCTGGAATGTAAAAATAACTTATATTATATAATTTCTTTTGTAGTAACTACAAGAAAAAATAAAAACAAAACATGAATACGAAGTTCCCTCTTAAGCCCCGATACTATACATGTTGTTAGTCGCGTTAACCAAACTTCTCAAGTTACGAAGGCAAGAATGTCATTTAGCATATCAAGGCAGACGCGTCGAAAGAAGAAATCCCACGTTGACGTAACAACCGGGACTTGTGCATCAGGACGGACCAACTAACTAACTAACTAACTAACTAACCATCACGCCGTTTCCCCGCAGGGGTAGGCAGAGAGGACGGACCGTCAAACAACTCGGTCTTGGCGCACACTCCTTGCCTCATTCACATTCATACATCGTCTCATACATACTCTTCTATTGTTCTGACTCTTGACATGGCCCGACTCAAGTATCTGATTCACTTGGTCATGCCATGTCTTCCTCGGGCGTCCCCGACTTCTGCTACCATTCACATTTGCATCGTATATTCTCCTTACACTCATTTCTTCGCTCATTCGCTCTACATGCCCAAACCATCTAAGCGTCCCTTTCTTGATCTTACTCATTACGCTTACATCAGCCTTGCACTCTTTGCGGATATCCACATTCCTCACACGATCATACATGGTTTTACAACACATACGCCTCAGGGATCTCATTTCAACAGCATTCAATCTACTTTCATCCTTTCTTTGCCAGTTCCATGCCTCACTTCCATACATCAGGGTAGGTACCAGCACTCCATTGTGGACTGCTAACTTCGCTTCTTTGGACAATTTTTTGTTAGCGCCAACTGCGTTCAGTCCTCCCTTAATGGAGTTACCTGCATTTACTCTTCTTTCAATATCTCTGTCAGCCTTCCCATCTCTCGTAAACATGCTTCCTAAATACACAAATTCATCCACCTGCTCCAAGTATTCCTCATTCACAGCTATATTGCACACTGTTTTCGTACTTTCTCTTTCAAACACCATTACTTTAGACTTACTTACATTCATCATTAACTCATTCTTCACGCATACTTCGTTCATCCTAGACACGAGAGACTGCAGATCATCCATACTTAGAAAATTAATAGTGTTAGAAGTTATAAGTTTGAAGATTTGATTTTGGAAGAAAACTAATATTGAAAATATACAGATTTTAACCATTTGACTGCTAGGCTATAGACAGACTATTAATTATTATTATTATTTTTTTTAATTATTGTATTGAGTACATGTAAGTAATAATGTTTACAATTTACAATGAAAATATTTAGTACTACTCTTCCAGAGAAGTATTCGCTTGAGGTTGGAAGAGGAGTGTACATTATATTATTGTAGATATACATATAGAATCAAGAGGAGTAAGAAAAAAAATATTGTAAGTAAAATGTACTACTAGTAGCTATAATATATAAATAAAAACATGATGTTATTAGTTTCTGTGATAAAGACAATTATTTTTTTATTTTTTATTAATATGTGTACTATATTTGGAGAAGAAGTTGCTTCTTAAGTAGAATATTAACTATTCATTTTTTTGATAATTTATCTTTAAAATATTTTTTTTAAATGCTCAAAGCTTGGTTTTTGTCGTTTATGATTCTTATTTCCTCAGGGAGTTGATTGAAAAAGGTTCTTCCTTGGTATGTATAGTAATTTTGTGCAAAGGAAGTGTTTAATTTTGGACATGGAAAAATGTATTTATTGGTTTAGAAATTTTTGAAGACGTTCACCCAAACGAATTGATCATATTTCGTGAACATAAATACGCCCTCAACTCTACCGGGCAGTGGGGTGGACTGACGTTAAGTTGTATATGAGAAAAAAAAACTGTGGATAAGGATAGGTCGGTAAAAACAAATGTATTTACTTATTTACTTTAACGCCTATTGGCTTTTACATACATATATACAATTTTACATACATACTAGTAATAATAATCTTATAATCGTAAGAAAAACTTTTGCGGTTAAGGATTATTGCATATCCGCATGAATGTTTACTTTATAATTAAAGCAATATTAAATATGTCGACAGAACAACTTTCATTCCCCACACAATGAAATCTCCGAGAAAAAGAATTGTTCATCAAATGAGTGCGAGAAGCAACTCAATTAAATAGATCATGGTGCCTAGTGATATGCTTGTTCGGTACGCGATAATTAATTATACTAGGTAAGCGCTGTTTAAACGCCCGGTAATAATTTTTGAAAAATCCTGTAGTGAGTTAATGCATTAAATCACAATTATTTTTTGTTAACAATTAGAATATGCAATTTAGAAATTATGTGCCTTAAAAAATATGCTGTATTCTTAAAATGTTATGTTAATCTTTGTTGTATAAAAATGACCAGAGATAGTACTTTAACGATTGTAAGAAAATATGTAAAAGTGTAAAACTATTCAACATTTCCCATTTTTGCGAAAACTATAGGAAACATCTACATACGGTGTGTAACTTAGTACAAACTACAGAAACCACAGTTTTTAATCAAAAATCTTTAAGAAAAATCATTTTTTGTTATAGCCCTCCCATCAAATATTAAGTATTTGTATTTATCCAATGAGCCCACCCTGTTGTCATATATCGTCATGTACACACATAGCAAAGTATAAAATGGGCTTTTTATGACTTCTTGATATAATTATATATATATATATATATAAATAGCCCACCCTAATGACATGTAAGTGCAAGTAACCTCACCGCGAGAGCTCCTTTGTCACCACGCGCAGCCATAGAAGGCAGTGGCGTAAGCTCTTGTCTCTCGGCGAGATGATGTTGTGTGTCCGTGATTTATATCCGTTCTTCCGTTCCGAGGGGGGCCTACCCCTAACAGAATTACACCGGGGGCGCGCCGTTACCCCTCTACATGTCCATGACTTCTTACTGTTGGGTCGGGGGTCTAATTAATATAATGTGTTGAAAATGATTACAATTTTTGTTGTTGCATGACACATCGCAAACACCCTTGAATTACGACAAATCAGTGGCATCAAACATCGGTTGCTATGTACTCGTAGTGACGATTATTGTATGTTACCATACAATAATCGTCACTCAATGGTCTGGTATCTGGGAGAGGATAGTGTGTCAGCGCTCTATTAGCAGCACACACATACCTGGACGGATGACGAACCTCGTGCTGGCACTGTTGGTGGACGCGGTGGACTCTTTCGCTGCAGCAGCTGGTCCAGTTTCTTCACCACCTAGGATTCTTGCTGCAGAGTCTCCATCTTCTATTTTCGTGTCACCTGTTCCTATACTTCATTTAACTTAACTTTATTTTTGTAATATTTATATTTTTTGTAATACCTGCATTAACTGTAAAGCGCCCCTGAGGTGATATCTCACAAAAGCGGTGCTATACAAATTATCCAATAAATAATAATAATAATTTTGGTCAGAGGTCTAAAATATGCGATGTTATTGTTAAATGTATTGAGGTGAAACATGCTATAACGTCTTAAAATATGGGAATTGGAAACATTTATTTCAAATATTGCTAAGACATACTGCAGTATCAATATGACTGAAATATTTTGTGTTGCTTTCTAATTTTATGTGTATTATTAATCTTGAAGTATTGAAGATGTACGTCGTATGCTCTAAGATGGATATGTAGACAACAATTGAAATATAACAGTCTTACCATTTTTATCCCAATTCTACGATGTTTTCATATTTACAGTAATATGGATTTCAAATAGTGCATCATTATTCAAGTATATTTAGATTAAGGCTATAATGAAAACTAAATTTTATTTCAAAATCAAAGACCTTTTTTATGCAAGGTGTCCGGGTGTAAAGTACACTACTTTCAGGAGGTGATTCTACATGATAGTAATTATTTCGAAATTCCATTGTATAATGGTAGTTTTCAGAATAAAAAAATGTCTTCGTAAAAAATAAATATTCTTGTTTGAAATAATTTTTTTGATTCATCAATTTGAATTTAGATTTTATTTTCGTTAATGAATGGATGCAAATCTTGCAAGTAACCAATTCGCGAGCTGACACTCGGCAGATAGACTCGTTGTCGATGACAATGTATTCTATCAACTTTTAGTGATAATCGGATGGCATTACAGCAGTTAATATAAGAAATAAATGTCGGTCCTACCGGATCTGATTTTGGCAAAGTTATTAGAGTTATAAACTGCAGTTCCTGGATAGGAATGTTCAGTACTCAGTCAAACCATTTATTTTAAAGTTTTAAAGTCATTTTAAAAGTTAACAGCAGTGGGGAAGAAGCAGTCCACAGTCAAACATTTTTTTTAAAACATTTAATAAAAATAGTATTATAGTAAAAAAACCTTTTTTTATATTTCTATTTTCATGTAGAATCACTATATCATGCAGTATAAGTTTTTTAAAGTTTAGGTAGTATATTTTTTAATACAATTATTGTTTTTTTAATTTTTACATAATAATTTTATTAATTTTTTAAATACCGGTAACTATTTTTCAATAACAAAATATTCAGTTTTTTGTAAAAAAATGTGTACCTACTAGTTGCTACTACTAGGTAACAACAACTAGTAATACATACAAAACCTCTTTATGGATGGAAGGGAGGATAAGGCAAAGCAGACCGTGTATAAAGACGAGCATTATTTGTTGACGAGAGAAAAGTTATTTGATGTTTTTTTATGAGTTTGACCCACTTTGTGTAGCAGAGGCATTGTAGCACCGACGATTTGAAAATCACGAGGCAGTTTCCATTATTCTCATATTTTTATACTTCCATTCGCATTTACCATAAAAACAGTTCTTGTGACAGTGCCGCCATGATGACATCGTAATATCGTATGAATAATGATTTATGATATGTCAACATCGTTGCTTTATAATAAATATAGCGGACATTGTGCATTTATGGAATGGTACACACCAACATATATGTTATACATTATGTGTATTAATAATGATCATAATAATTTGTATTTCAAGATGTGTGGAGGTTAGTGCAATCCCACACGTCTCATAAAGATATACACATTTATTTTACAATGGATATGTGAAAATGTAAAAATATTTCAAGAAAAATTAACGACAACTTAGTAGGGCGCGGTCTTGAGTGAGCTTGGGTCCAGCGCTCACTCAGGAGTGGCGTTTGGTGTTGGTAGGCTGCGGTCACCACGGCGGAGGGCATAAGCCGCATCCTTTGACCTGGTGTCTCATAAGGCCGGAAAATCCATTTAGTCCTTATTCCGTGAACATTGTCGATGCGCTGCTGCATCTTCTGTATCCAAATATGATTCTACAGGCGTCATTATATTGAATTCGGAGTCGTTCCGTCGAGCAAGTTCGGTAGTGACACCATGTCTCACACGTATTCAGTCTGGTACAGAATGCGTTGAGCAGTGTTTTTTTAACAGTGATGCTGCATTTGCAAAATCTGCGGGCAATAATATTAGACACTATACTTAGGCTTCTCCTTTGTCAGTCGATATCGCCATCGTCCAATATGTATTGATTAATTATGTGCCACAAGTATTTTACGTTCGTACATGCATTTATTCTTGCCTCGTTAAGGTGTACGGGGAGCATTATAATACATTATTTTCCAACACTTTTAGTCTAGGACTAACTAACACCGAAATACCCTATAATATTAATTAAGCCCCGCATTCGCACTTTTTACCGATTTATAACAAGTTTCTCTTTAACTCTTAATTTTTTTAGTTCTAAAAATCAAATGTTATTTTTGAAGATATACATTTGTTATGTCAAGACGTTAATTATTTGAAATTCCCTCGATAGAAAAAAAATCGCCAAGTAACATCTAAAAACTATTAAAAACAGGTTTTTTTCTGTTATTTAATATGTTATAGCCATGAAAAAAATCACAGTGTTTCTTTAAATGCAACTTAATAATTCGCCGATAGATTTTTGTTCTGTTTCAAACGAGCCTTGTTATATTAAATATGTTCATCTTTTCGATTAATTGTTATCGTTTTTTAATATTAGCGCGCTCCCTCTAACATTTACATTTACATATCTCCCTTTCAAACTTCAACTTCTGAATTTTTTCGTACATTCTGATGGCAGCATGCTACACTAGCGCCTCCTAGCGGCGTGAGTTGAGCTCCTTGGTTCTCTTTCATACATTTTAATGGATTTTATATGATATATTTTTTTATTTTACGTTAACAAATACTAGAAATCGAAAAAAAAAAATTATAATTATTATTTTTTTTGGTAAACTAATGTTTAAGACAAGATTTTTTATGCATAGCACAAAGGGTAACAATTATTTTACAAGCAATAATTATTCGCCTGAAACACTCATCCACATTGAAAATCTCCTGATAAAGGATACATGACGCCAACGGGACTCGAACCCGTGTCCCTTCGATTTCCGGTCGACAGCTCTGACCACTGAGCTATGGCGGCTTATCTCTTATCCGCGAAAATCATTCAATATATACTAGTGTTTCATTCAACACTTACCGCTTGTTACATTTTTTCACCTGAAAACAACCAACTTTATTTTATATGAGAAAGGCATTGTAAGTGCTAACTCTCTCACTAGATGACGTCGATATATTGAATTATTTCGCGGATAAGAGATAAGCCGCCATAGCTCAGTGGTCAGAGCTGTCGACCGGAAATCGAAGGGACACGGGTTCGAGTCCCGTTGGCGTCATGTATCTTTTATCAGGAGATTTTTCAATGTGGATGAGTGTTTCAGGCGAATAATTATTGCTTGTAAAATAATTTTATAACCTACACACGATCCTAAATTAAAAAGGACTTATTAATATTATTGGGTATTAATTCAATTCAATTACCATAAATAATAAATCTAACCAGCCTAATAATATATCTCAAAACTACGTGTAAAAAGGTACTATTCCCAGAGAGAGCTCGTACGCACGTTATTGACGGTCTACCTCTTCCTCCTAACACGACTTGTATGAAAACGAAAAAGACAGAAAATACAAGAATGACGGCATCACCTACGACCTCTCTCTCTGAGACTAATATATCTATAATAATATGCCGTTGAGCATAACGCAATAAAAAAAATCATTTGTCATAATCATTAAGTAATACTACCAATAACGTTTAACAGTTGATAAGCATTTGTCTCTGTAATTATTGTGATTATCAATAAAATAAGTTTTTTTGTTTTAAACCACTTTATTTTATTATATACGTCGACCGGTTTCTGTTGTTCCCAACCTTCTTCAGGACAATAAATATATAAACTAGTTTATATATAATAAAATAAAGTGGTTTAAAACTAAAAATCTTTTTCCTTTTGTATAATGTCAAGCCACAAAGTGTTTGCTTTCTTCGATAATAAAATAAGTATCCTAATCTAAAACTCCGGTACTAAATCGATACAGTTTTATTCAACCTACTAAGTGAAATTATTTATCTGTTCTACAAGCGCTGATAAAAATCAATAACCAAATAAATCTCCAATTAATCCTTGTTACCATTCTGTACTAAATAATAATATTGAAGTAAGAAAATAGTGTCGTCACCGCGGAGATCTCTCATTGGTTATCAAAATAGTGTCGTCACTGCGGAGATCTCTCATGGGTTATTAAATCTTCATCCGTACTGTTATTAACTGAGTGTTTGAAATTAAACCAATCACGTTGACTATTATTATTTCTTAATTAACAAGTGATATTCTAATTTAAACAACAACATGAAAAATAATACGAGGGCAAACAAACAAAATAATGACGATAATCCTATAAATTTAAATGAAATCCTTAACCAGCTCTCAAAAACCCTTAATGAAAAACTTAAAGAGATGGAAAAAAAAACATTGTTTGTAAGCTAGACGCAAGATTCAAGGACTTTACAAATTAATTAGAATCTATAATAAAATCACTGGAATTTTTATCTTCACAAATGGAAACTTTAAACACCAAAATGTTAACTTCAAATAGTAAAACCGCTAAAATTGATTCTCTGGAATGCGAATTTATTCATTTGAAGGAAGTTATAAAGGACGTTAATATGAAAATGAACCAACGAGAACAACGTGATAGACTACGTAATGTTGAAATTTGCGGAGTTCGATGTCAAATAGTGAAAACCTCCAGGATATTATAATGAATATATCCCAGAAAGTTGGGTACCAACTACAAAAAGAGGACATTGACTTTATCCATAGAGTGCGACCATGGCTAACGGCAGCTTCTAAAATCACAACCACACCCACATCTACATCAACTACAATCATACGTCTTCTTCGGCGAGATTGCAAGGACGCTTTGTTGGTAGCTGCTCGTCGCCACCGGACCTTGACTTCAGCAGATATCGGCCTTCCAGGAGTAGTAAGCCGTATATTCCTCAATGATCACCTCACGCCTTCTAACAAGTTACTAATGAAAAAAGCCAGGGAATTTAAACATTAAAAATACCTTTGGACAAAAACAGTTATATATTTATTAGAAAAAAATACGGTTCTCCGGTTATTCGAATTTCCTCTGAGG
This sequence comes from Hesperophylax magnus, assembly GCA_026573805.1. Taxonomy (NCBI): domain Eukaryota; kingdom Metazoa; phylum Arthropoda; class Insecta; order Trichoptera; family Limnephilidae; genus Hesperophylax; species Hesperophylax magnus. The sequence goes on from JAIUSX010000071.1 coordinate 4,190,596, forward strand.
CAGATATAAACAAAATAGCATGACTCCTTTCAAATACTCCAATGATTTTTCTTTTCATTTCTATTCGCATTTGGCATATGTAGCATACACAATTTAAAACTATTATTTAACTTCCAGTAGACAAATTACTTTTTATCAAGTTATGGCATATCATACGTCTCATAAGAGGTTAAATTTACATCCACACCTTTTCTCCACGTTAATCGAACTCGCATGACTACTTTACCATACCTTTATTTTTATTATTATTAAAATGAAATTTTGGTAATATCTATTTATATTTTACAATATGGCTTTTGTAAGATATTTTCCACTGTACCCTAAAAACTTTTAAAAACTAATTTACCTTACAATGTAAGTTAATCACAACGATTATTTTTTATTGTTCGCCTATTCTTTTAATTATTTTTTTTACCAAATTCTTTAAATCTATTTTCTTCCTACTCTGTAACTATAAAAAAGATTGTAAATGGAACTTAACTGGTTTATTTTATATTCAACTAAAATGTAAAATTTATTCACATGTACAACTGTCTGTTTCCTAAATAAACTAAAATAAATAAAAAATTACGACATTAAAATGTCTTTGTCTGAGAGGTTAAAATACATAGATAAATATAATAAAATTGAACATTATGTCCGAATTGTGACCTGTGCAGTTATGAGAATGGGCAGCTCTGTTGTACTGGGCGTATTTTTAACGCATTACTGTGAGTGCAGTAAAATACCCTGTTCAAAACATATATCGTGTTCAAGAGACATTTTCTTCCGAAAACCTTAATACATTTTAGATTATTTTACAATTATTACTAAAAACATCCAAATTTCATTAAAATTGTATTGCAATAATTACATTTAAATAAAAAAAATATATTATCTTAAATATTTTATTTTCATTTCTCTGCTACTAGCTAAAGTATCAAAACAAAGTGTAAATTAACTCGAGAGAAGTCTCGTAAACACTTTCCAGCAAAGAGTGATAAAAAAATGATAATGCAAAAGCTGGCTCTGAGCAGCTTGTCAGCTAATAACACCCGAAGTTAGCGGCAGCGGGAAGTTCGCGTTACGATACAAGTTTTCTCACTGTGCGCCGGTAGGTAGCTGGTAGTGGGTACCTTTGACGCTTCATCGGAGCTTTGACCCGCACCAATCTTTCCAACTTAGTGCGCTGTTATGGCTGGATAATAGTTGCTGGCAGATGTTATTTGATCGATCTTCGTAATGAAAAAATCTATGGTAGCTATGAAACTTATTCGTAAGTATGATGAGCTCAGTGGCTAGCCGGTCCTGGGTTCTGCATTATGAAATTATATGTTCAAGATGTAAATAAGTATGGATCTAGTGAAAAACCGAGGACAGTTTCAAATCATTGCTTTATATAGTACTCTCTCATCTTCTCATTCTTCTGACTCCAGGCGGTCGGAACACACGTTATCATTTCAGATTTTTTATCATTATGCCCATACATGAGTCCCTGAGGAAAATAATTCTCCTTAGGGCCTATGTTATCTTTGGGGATGCTCATGGATATCTTTTTAAGGAAAGGAAGGATAGGAAATTCTAGGAAGAAAAATAAATAGAGGAATTCGTAGGAATCTGGGGTTCTGTATGTCCAGGAGTCCATCCCTCCCAATGCAGACTTCAAAAAGTGTCCCCTCAAAAGATCTCACCTCTAACGCAGTTGGTGGGCAAATGCATTTGATATCAAGATCTAGACAAACCTTACCCCATGAACCCGTATACCCCTGCTAAGCCACGAAACGTAGCGTTCACGACCAATGGCAGAGGTGTTGGTTATCTAATAAATGGTTCCCGGAGGGGGGGGTACCTATATCCGCCTCCCAAATTTACAGAAATAAATCCAAACAATCACTGTTGCCAAGAGAAGCACAATTTTTCACGAATAAGCAAGGAAATTGCTATTTTCATCTGGATTAGGTTCCATGCTGTATGGTAGATACTATATGTAAGACTTAATCCAAACATTGCTTTAAATTGCTTTAGACGTGCGTATTGAGTAAATCTGATTAGACTACTCCTAGTTTTATTTGACCTCACAACTTACTTACTCCATTTGAGAATAATATGAAATTTATATCAAAATCGATTCCTTCGATCTCAGGTAGGATAAAAAAGATTGAGGAAGTAAAGACAAAAGGCTACGACTGCTATCAGCCGAACTCGAGTTAAACAATACAGTTTACGATTGCTACTAGCCGAACTCAATGTATGCAATAAAATCTACAATTGTTATCAGCCGAACTCAAGGTATACAATCTACGACTGACATCAGCCAAACTCAAGGTATACAATAAAATACACGATTGCTATTAGCCGAAATCAAGGTATACAATTCAATCTACGACTGATATCAGCCGAACTCAAGGTATGCAATTCAATCTACGACTGCTATCAGCCAAACTCGAGGTATTCAATACAATCTACACCCACTATCAGTCTAAATCAAGGTATAAAATACAATCTACGACTGTTAGCCGAAGTCAAGGTATAAAATACGATTGCTATCAGCCAAATTCAAGGTACACCTTAGATAATTCGACTTCCATCAGCCGAACTCAGGTTAACAGGTACATATGGGATGAGTGCTGATCACTTTTGAAATATCTTCTGGATGCAAAGCTCCCTGTTTTTTGGAATTCAGGCTTATTCAGGTTTAAATAGAGCCTGCATATTTGAGCTAGTGAGAGAGACACTCGGGAATCTCAATGGAATCTTTGAGCAGGATAGTTGGTAGCTCCCATAAAATTAAACTAAACACTCAAAAATCTTCCATTTTGAACAAATTTTTTCACATTTTCTTTTTTACTGGAAATACGTCAAGAAAACAATAGAACAGAAGCTCCAATAGCACCTGAATTGCTCACATTGCGTCTGATTATTAAACTTTGATACGAACATAAGTAATGCAAAATTTTAAAATTTGTGCCAATTTGTATTGCCGGAGATAATATCAGATTTATAAATCTCATAACTTAAGCAGTAACTTTCGGATTGCTTTGTATATATAACACTATATTTGCATAAGAAAGCAGAAACGATGCCAGGATTCATAACGTCTAAAATATGATGCTCCTTTCAGAGGAGATGTAATTAAAATTTTAGAACAAAAGCCTTATCCATAGCATGGCCTCCGGATTAAATAAAAACGATATAGGTAAGTACCATGATATTATAAATATGTTACAGTGAAGATGGGGTTTGGACACTATAACACTTGCATATTAATATCTTTAAAAAGTATTTATGATGTGCACCTTCGTTTTCGAAGAAAGCAATCACTTCGTGGTTAATTTATATGGCGTATTAATATTAGTAAATGTAACAAACGTTTTATTTTCAAACACTAATTTATTAAAATGTATTCACCATCCGGCTTAGCTTAAATCTAAATCAATGGAATCAATCTTGACAACAATCTTGGATATGCTTTAGGTAACTCTAAGTGACCAGCTCTGCCACGGGGGCTCCATCGTAGTCCCAGTCAAGATAGCCACTCAAAAGCTGAGAGAATTGTAAAGTGTCCGCAGGTATTGTTTAGGATTCTTTAATGGTGCGTAACAGCGGACCCTGTACAAATTGCAAGTTCGCCACAGTCTTGAATTTGGCAGAAACCTCTGTACAGCCCAAAATACTTGACTGTAAAAATGGGCGGTACGTTTGATATATTCCCCTATCTTAACTAATAGAATGCAATCTTTAGAGCACAGTAAGAATGCTGTACTTGTTCTAAGTATATTTTAATGGAAGATTCTCCGAGGAACTAGCGTAGTCGTAGCATAGTCGGGAAACAAGCGCCCAATATTTGTGCATGGGTAAATTTTTCGAGAACGGGTCGTTTTTACAACTGGTTCTCGAGATCTAAAAACCCTTAGGGAATTTATTTTCCTCTGTGCTTCCTGTGTGGTGGTAATGTAAAAAAGATCATTTTATTTTTTTCAAAGAGCTAAACGAAACAAGTAAGTGGATAAGTTCAAAATAATTAAAGTTAAAAACAAAGTGCTTCATTTAAAAAAAATAAACAATAATGAAAACATTAGTCAAATTAGTCAAAAACTTTGAAAATATTAAGCTAATATTATTATAATGCCTGCACAACATCGTCGTAACATAAATATTAGTGTCATAAAATCTCAATTTTCGTGAATTCCAGGTTAGTACGAATTATGACAAATATTTATAGCCGGTATTTATTCGCAATAATATGTAGGTACATTCCTTTGAATTCCAACTGATTTTCATTTTGACAAGATGATACGTGGGTATGTAATGTTGGTCTACACTGTACAATGATAGGCGGCTTGTAAAGGGGGCGTAGAATGTTGACAATTTGTATAATGGTTTGTGTGTTGGTCGTCACATGAGTCCAACGCGTCTCGTAGGCCCCCAACAGCTTTACTGGGCTGCAGGCTTAAATAACTCAAATTTATTGTAAAAAAAGACGGCGCAACTGGTGGACCTTCAGTAGAATAGTAAAGTCCTAGATTCATCGTCAGGGCCCGAGCACCATTTGAAAGGTATATTGTTAGGGAAAAATATAAAAAAAATGTCCCTCATGGGTAAGCACTGCTATTAGTTACGATAATACAGCTTACTTGAGGACCATCTAAAAATATTGTTCTATACTAGCTCTGCCGGGCCTGCGTTTCTGGAAGGCAAAGTGCGAGTCCGGAAGGTCTACACCCGGAGTAGTAGGGTAGACGAGCCGATCATACGATGAATTGGCAGAAGCCAATGGTGAAGCTCTGATTGGCGTGGATCCTGTTGCCACAAATGTATCCTAAGACAGCAAATAGCTTCAGATACTACGCATTTCAAATTCATAATAAGACGTCGGTACTTTCTAAATTTTGATTCCAGAATTCAAAAAATGAAGTCACACATAGCCGGGAATGGCGATCAACTCACAGTTATGGTAGAAAAGTATCCCTGTGGTTGAGATAAGCATAGCTAACACGATTAACTTAGCTGTCCATATGGCGTTTCCCATCCGCCAATCCCATACACGCCACAAGCCAGCTAAACCACTGAATTAAGCAAAAATATGGATGACTTATAACCGTACATTTCAAACTGAGACGACCATTATTGCCCCTATTGTTCCAACTGACGTGAAATCACATTTTAAAGATTTAAGCAGTGACTCACCCTGTGACACTTTGTGCTTGTTCATAAAGTGACACAATCGGAATCGGAAACTTTGGACCTGTTTTTCTAAATGTTGCTAACCCATTCAAAAGGCAATTAGTGAAAAAATGTCTTATATTAGGTTATTTATGTGATGACGGGGCAAGATAAAACAAGTTGGAACCAGTTAAATAATGTTTATGCAACAAAGAGTAGAAATGAGAGGTAGATATCTGTTCTAGATAAAGACGATATTTCAGAATCGAAATGTTGCTTGAAATGGCTTAAGCCGTGTTTCTTGACCCAATCTAAATACCCATGTACTTCCTAACCCTCATTTTCACTTCATTCTGGTTTATAAAATACCCCGATTAGGGTCCCTGATGGATACGAAATGTTAGTAGCAGTTGGAACTATTAAAATATATTGAAACTAGGTATACGAGTATACTATTAATTTTTTATTTTAGGAATTGAAATATTTTGTATGAATTTGAAACCTCTTTAATAGAAGTGATCGATGTTTTTTTTATTTATTTATAATGAATACCTCGATTATGAATTGTATGTAGTGACGTTCACTCCGAAAAGTTCCAAAAAAACTAGATAATTCCAGAGAAAAGAAGGATATGGTAGATTTCCGAGTTTGTGCGGGGCAGCAGTAGTAATTTACTCAGCAAGTGTCGCTGAAGAGTCCGGGCGATCATAGGTTAAGCTCAGCCCGCCGTATATCCAGCGAGGTATTATTTTATTATTGTCACCCGGCGGGCGATAGGGAATGGCTCGATAACTGCCGCAGCAGACCGGTCTCACTAGCCGAACGGACGCACGTAACACCCTATTTGTTTTAAATTTATTTAAGGAGAAAAGACAGATACAGACAGTAATTAAAAGATAATTTTGTAAAACACTAACTTGAGAATTCGCCTGTATCCCAACTATTTCTCAAAAATTGACTGGTAGATAATAATTTTAATATTTTTTTTTCATGTAAATAAGGAAAAAGTATAAAAGAAAATTATTTTCTATATAGATAATGCTCAGTGTCAAATAAAAGTGTACAAATATTTTTTATACAAGTTTAGAGATAAATAATAAAAAAGTACTTAAAGAGTATAGTGAATGAAGTAAGTACACATTTTCTTTTTTTTTATAGGAAAACAGACTTCAATTTCCTACCAAAAGTACCATATGTATCAAAAAATATGTCGGAATCCTTCAGGTTTTGGTTTTTATTATACAATTCGCATATTGGAGGATGATGTGATTAAATAAATACATATTCTCGTAATTATAGCTAAATATTAACAAATCTCAATATAATATGACACGGAAAATAGAAAAAATAATTTAACACAGATCCTCGTGAGGATTAGTGTTCAAATTCCAGTTGCGAAATTTACCTTCACTGAACTTCATTCTGCCAAAATTCTGTGCCATAAACTTTTTAAATTTTTCGTTTGTAATGTCTTTGTTGTGTAGATATGTTTTAATAATAATATATTAATTATTTTACCATCTTTAATATAATATAAAGACTAATCTACTTTAATTTGCACTCTCTTCTACTATAATCAATTTCTATATATTACACTATTTTAGGATCTAAGACACAAAAGTGAAAAATTAATAATTTAATTCATATTTTGAAAATAATAAGAAGGGAGCTACGACAGTTTAACTCATTTTTACAGGGCTGTCCCATCGCAAATATGCATTATAATTAGCCTAGTTATGAACAGACCATACGCCTACTTCCTAAAAAGAGTTCACAGATAGGTTTTTTTAAGAAATCTAAATTGATGAAGACGGGAGAAACTCCTGAAGACTCTAGGGGAAATATAATGATTATCGGTTTACTAGAAAGCGGAGTATAAAGTTGGGGGAGGCGCCAGTCAGTGGGTTATGATGACTGCTCTAGATTGTCTTAGCCTGACTGATTGCAGGGTCAGGGTCTTTCCATCCCCTTGAGGGGAGAATTAGAAATTAAAAAAAAAAAAAAACAGAAAAGCTACCACGCAGTTAATACAAATAAACGAGAAAACAAAAAAAATATGAAAAATAAATAATATAATGAAAGGATAAGTAGGTAGTCATTAGTAATAATTGAATTTGAACTAAAAACCATTTAAAAAAAATACAGTAGATAAAAATTAAAATACACGTTCCAAGGTTTTAAATTTTCCACTCACCTTAAGCTTATGAATTAAGAGAATAAGATATTTAATCAGTCAACACACAGTCACGTCAGATTTTTGTAATCGATGTAATTTTTTTGAGCCTTACATACAAAGGAACTGTATGAAGAATAAGTTCAGAATCGCTTGGCCTAATTATTATTTTATAAAATTAGTTACATTTGATTTATGCAGCTTCTCTGACGGCTTTGAAATAAATTATTTACGATATTCAGGCATGTCAGACGTCCCCATAGTTGAAATTTCCTACCAAAAGTATGTTTTTTTTTTTTTTTTTTTTCATTTCCTACCATATGTATCAAAAATATATATGTCGGAATCCTCCAGGTTTTGGTTTTTATAATACAATTCGCTCATTCTTCTGATTGGATCCCTTACACCAACATAAGTGCGCGTCCGGCTAATATGGAATAAGTCGTTAAGCCTAGTCGTTCTGGATGGTATTTTAAAGTTTATAAGATTGAGTAAGCCGTGACAGTCTATAAAGTTGTGGCAGATTTTGTACAAGGTTATTAGGTCAATGTATGTTCGCCGGTTGGTAAGAGTGGAGACGTTATATTTCGAGAGCATATTTGTGTAGCCCCGTTTAGGTGCGCTCATTCTGTGGTTGAGGTAACGTAGAAAATTCTTCTGGATACTTTCAATATTTTCTTTATAAATACCGTAAAGTGGAGTCCATATGGAGGTGCAGTATTCAAGTTGAGAACGGACCAGCGTATAGTATAGCAGAAGGTTATCCAATCCTATTTGAATTGAAAATGATGTCGCCAATTACATAAGACCTTTTAACTTCTAGACCACAGAGAGGACATTTATATTGATTATCTCTTTGAGAAGATCATAAACATTTAGAAATTAAAAAAACACTTTGATCAATTTCACCGAAAACAAGATAAAAATTAGCTAACTTCGGGCTCTCAGACACGCCCACATCAAAATTCTATGGGTTTGCGTAAATCTTCGATGCAAATATGAACAGCTGTCAGAAAAAAATGATTGATGGTAAAAATACTTTAGTAGATTAAATTTAAACGCCTCTTGATGCAGTTTTGAGTATGTGTAAGGTAAGGAAAAGAGGAAGAAAAAGGCCCGTTTTGTCTAACCACGAAGCAACAGACTCAACCTACAACTACGGTTTCTCCTACTTCTTGTCGTATATCTTTATAACCATCATAATTTCTTTACTTTCATTTTGTTTTTACTTGTCTAAGCCTCCACCCGCAACTCTTGACTCGAACAAATATAAAATTTGACGTAATTTGGAAGGGAATGTTTACTTGAGCATATTTGAATAAAAAAAATGTTATACAGGTCAGAGAAATATTAAAATATAAGCTACGAAACTATACAATGCTTTCCAAATCAAACAAAAAGTAACGGAAATTAATATATTTAAAATAAAAGTAAAAACATGTTTTACTTACAAACATTATGATGTCGATGTAAAGACAACTTAAACGAACTGCAAAAGTTTAAAAAAACTGCATGCCGTCCCTGAATAGAAAACTCTAGTGAGGCGGACTGCGAAAAGAGTTGAATTTATACTTATATTATAATTTTTATCTACACCACGTACAAACTTTGACAATAAAATTTATAATTTTATTTCTTAAAATTGTTTTTTTATGCAGAATAAACTTGCAATCGTTTTTGGTATTTCGTTCGTCTACCGTGCACACAATGCGGAAGGATCAGCAAATTTGGAGGAGCATTTTCAGGATCACAAAACTGACCATACGGGTCAGTCTAAGCCATCCAGGCTGGTATTATTCGTTAAATATGGCCCGGGCTTAGAAACTTACTACACAACTTCACGAATCGAACTAGAAAACCAAAATTGTGAAATGGATTTTGGATTGCCCTACAAGCCTCAATATTTGGGGGATAAAACAAAAATAATGCTTTAGGATAATTAATTCAAAAGTTATTCACGTAACAAAGGAAGTTGCATATATTATGTAAGTAAAACAAAAATAGTGATACGTTCATAGAGTAGTGGGTATAACATCTGTGAGAAGGTAGAAGGGAAAAATCAACATTTACCAAACTTTTTTTTTTACAAGGTATAAATCATTTTGTAGTCCTCGCGAATAGATACCTAATTTACTCATACAAAGTAATGCTCCCGTTTCATAGTTTTAAAATATTTGTAAGTTTGTTCAGATTACGTGATGGTTATAAGTGATAATAATGTTTCTAGGTAGGTTAATTTTTCTATCAATATTCAATAGCAATTTAAATTCCATTACAAAAAACAAAAGAGGTTGGCTGTCAATAAGAAAAAAAAAAGTTCCATATAGAAACATCATTGTATAACAAAAATTAGATTCTGTATTATTTGATCTTGTGATCAGATCTGAATATCCAAACCCTTCCCACTCTACCTCTTCCCCTCTCCCGCCACTCCTCAATCCCTTCAGCCTCACAACATACCCTGTTTTGGGTTGTCATAGTCGCTCATGCTCCGGAAAATTCGAAACCTTGGTTGAACAGCATTGTAATTTTTTATTTTTTTTATTTTATTTTCTTAGAAACATTAACAGGTTTATAACATAACATGCATAGAGAGAGAGAAAAAATAAGTAAAAGAATTAGGTTACAACCCAATAACCAATGTTCACATCATGCAATAAAGATAAAGAAGGTTAAAAAGTAATAAAGAAACAAAGAAAACAAAGAAAGGTTAAAAACAAAGAAATGTCAAAAACAAGGAAATAATAAGAGAAAATGTATATATATATACACGTATAAACACATACATACATATATATATACATACACATGCATATACACATATAAATATATACGTACACACATACATATACATACATGCATACATACATACACACACACACGTACATTTGATATTAAATACAAATAATATGTAAGAGTGATAATGAATAAATGATGAATGTAATATATTAAATTTAGAAAAGTGTTAATTATTACAATACTCTGTTAAATTTTTTTTTTAATGCTCCTAATGTACACGACAGGATATCAGCATCAAAATAAGTTTTATTATAATGATTGCAAGTTCTTAGTAAGAAAGAATTTTGCCTGAGACTCGTTGAAGCAATTTCGATATGAATCAATGATTTGTCTCTAGATTTCTTACTTGGGACTCTAATATTGATTGATGACAAAAGGGCTGGACAGTCAATATGACCACTCAAGACTTTGTGAGAGTAAATCATGTCCGATTAAAATATTAAGTAATTTACTTTAAAGAATTATACCACATCTAGATTTCTTAACTGCAGAAATAATGTATAAGCATCCGGGGTTAGGTAGCTACCTTTTACTTACCCTTTCAAGGATTAAAATATATACGCGGCAGTCCCGCTGGCTTCAGATGGTTGGGAATCTTGTGCGGTGTTCAAAATAAAAAAAATAAAAACATATTAAATGTGAATACCGCAACTGCTCCCAACCGTCTTGAGCCATGGCATGGGAGGCTAAAGATAGTGGATAGTGAAATTAGATGGGGAAGAGGAAGGTGGGGAGGGTTACCTGGCTATTCAGATATAGTCACCAAATATGGCTAAAGCCATTTCAAGCAACGTTTCAATTCTGAATAGTAGTCTTACACCAAGGCGATACTGAGAGTAACTTACGCTCTGGAACTTGCCGCAAGTATACTGTATATTATTTTTAATTAATAAACTCTGATATACCACAATTTCATAGAACAAACTTTACATACACACGCCGGGGTTAGAACCTGCGACCTTCGGCTTGTAAGTCGAGAGCCTTACTCTTGAAACATTTTATTTTATTTTATTATTGTAGCGAGTAGGACTAGTAGTGGGGAGTGGAAATAGTTGGTGTTGAGGAAGGTGGAGAAGTACCTGGCTATTCAAATCTGGTCATCAAACACGCCGAAAGCCGTTTCAAGCAACGCTTCAATTAATGGAGGCCGTGCGTCGGTCGACCATGGACGCCGTCATACAATGTGTTTTTAATAATATATTATTATTATCTATCACTTGTGGAAAATTTCTGATTAATGCTGAGAATCCTGTGGCCTCGATCCTTGGACAGTAAAAAACTTTGCCCCATAAATAATATCCTGCGGAAAAAGTTCCCAGCAATGAGAAAACATAATCACAACTGCCCACCCTACCCGGGCCCGGGCCACCCTATCCTACCTGGAGTGAAACAGGCAGCTGTAATCATACACCAAATTTAAATTTCTCAATAATTAATTCCTATACAATCCCTAAATATGGATATATATACACGAAGTAATAATTAACAAGGTTGTATAAACGATAAGAAGGGAATATCAAAAACAAAATTAAATTAAATTAAAACTAAAGTTTTTAACACGGTTTGTTTCAAGAAACTTTGACATTAAAATATATTGTTATCCGAAAGTTAATTTTCCACTATGAAACTATTTCTTTAAATTGCACGTTGATTGCTATGAGTGTGTGTTTATTAAATACAATCTTTTCAATTTCAGGGCTACAGTCAGTTTAAAGGACAATCATGGCCCTTGTTGATAGCCTATATAACATATTCTCATATGTGTGTGGGTACAAAAAGAGATTTAAAAATATTTATGAAGTCTCCTGAAGGCACACTAGTAATTTATCTACTGAAAGTGGATTATAATACGATTATTAAATTAACCAAACCCGAACTCTTGCGATTCAAAATCAAATGTTTAGACCAATGTACAAGTTTCTCTAAACACAATGCCTACGTTTTTAAAAATTTAATTATTTCAGTCTCGGGCTATCGGTAACCGGTAACCCGCTACAGAGACCTGACCTGAGACCCGATGCGCGCTAGCCAGCAACCTAAACAGTCACCTTCCCTCCACCCCTTCACCGGGGCACCCGGCTATCCTCACCCCACCCCCCGCAAGTGGAGGGGAGGGGGGTGCACCTCACACCAAGCGAGTGCAAGCATTGTTGTAAATAAAAGAGACAAACTACACAAGTTTGCTTTCTCCCCAAGGTGATTATTTACAATTTTCTGTCTGTCAAAAATAAATTGCATGAAGGTTCGCGCGGAATTCATTGGATTTAGTGAGCTTTTGCCTTACACTAGGTGGGGGGCCGGGCGACGGAGGCCAACCAAGGTGGCGTGTGGCACCATGAGGCGAAGTGTGGCAAACTATGGCAAAATGAGGAAACTGTGGCAAAGTAAGCCATTCTGTGCGCTATGCGGGTCATTAATCCCAATTCCTTTACCCTGTTACAACGGCGCCTGCTCACTGTTCATATTAGGTGCATATTATTTTTAACATCTCATAACCTGTGAATGGGAAAATTTGTCACGCCGAGTTCGAGCCTGTAGAATATTAGTGCCTAGGATTGGAAACCCAATAACAATTATATGTATCTTTTGCCAAAATAATAGCGGAAGAAAGATATTTTTATTTTTAGTACTTAAAATTAGGTTTCTTAAAATCTTAATAGAAATACAAATCTACATCTACAATGCACCAATAGCACACTTTCCATTCTTAAATCTAGCATAAATAATTAACAAAAACCACTTCTTTTTACATTAATACTTCACAGGAGGCCATAAGAAAAATAATTTCCGTCAGGCCCTATTTCATCTTTTAGGGATGCTGTGTGAAGGGACTTTTTTTAAGGAAAGGAAGGAGAAAAACTTCTGGGAGGGAAAAAGGTATGAGGGTTGGGTTGGAATCTAGGGATCAGTGTGTCCAGGAGTGACGGATGTCTGAAAATATCCCCCCCTCTGCGTCGCAAGGCAATTGGTCTAGAGACCAGTTGGAGAAGTTAGAGGTCAAAGGGTCTCCCTAAACCCGCCTCTCCAGATTTGGCACACCATGTAGCTGGTAGGCTGTCGCATCTTGAACACACTTCACCCGATGAACCCGGGCACTCCTGCTATCACCAAACGTAGCCAACCACTTGCGGTGACATATGGCAGAGGTTTTGATTTTCCAATAAATGTTTCCCGTGGCGGCAATACCCAAACCCACCTCCCAAATCTTATGCTTTTGAGAAAAAATGATTTTATGAGTGACACTGTTTTAAACCTCTTTATTTAATTAAATTTGCTGACCAGCTTTAGAAGCACCCTTCCTTCCTTAGGAAAAAATTGAAATGAACAATTAAATACAACAACAATATATAAAACAAATGGAATACGAAAATAATATATTTTTTTTTTTTTACAATAGTAAAATGATTACTTGATCCATATATATTAAATATTTCTTAGTGGGTACCTATTAGATATTTCCTTGTAATGTCATATGTGTGGTATATGTAAAAAAATACGGTAAACAGAACTACAAATACCTCAGAAGCAAATTCTATAAGATAACAATAACTTAGTAAACACAACTTTTATTTTTAATTCTTAATGCCAACCGGGTTTCGCTACAACTTAGCTTTGGATTCCTTAAACCAGGTCGGTATTAAGAAAAAAAAATCTTTTTTAAATTATTATTATTTTATGTTATAATTTTTTTTATTGAATATAGTGTTATTGGATTTACTTAAAAGAAAAACTTGTAATTTTAATCTAATCAAGTTGTTCAGACAAGTCCTCTTGAATTTATGATTGTGGCTATTGTGGTTATGCTGTACAGTGTCAGGAAAAAAATATAAGATATTGGTGACGACTACTTTGATTACCTTCAAAGAGATGGGTTCTGTATCCCCAACTTAATCAGTTAAATGTATTCGTTTTCATTTGTGTTTATTGTTTGAACAATACTTATTAATTTATGCCTAAATAAAAAGTCAAATTTTAATAATAAAAACATGTTACCGATATTCTTTGACACCCACATTTTAAGCTTAGACTTTTGAGGATTTTATATACTTGATGAGGATTGTCTGTTGTCTGTGTGGACAACCTAATAGAAAAATGTTGGACTTATTTGTTCACTACAGTAACTTTGCAAGTAGGTACAGTCGATAGTGTATCTTATTAAATAAATTTTCACAGCAGGTAAATGACATACATAATATTTCAAAGTAATTAGAGAAAATTAGAGATTTATTTTTTTGAAAAGCAATTTGGTAGAATTTTAATTATTTTTGCTGCTGTATTATGATTATTTTATTGTTTCATTCATTATTCCTAATGGATAATTTTTAGATAAAAAATAATTAGTATAAACCGATATTCAGTAATTATTTCTACAATCTGATACATATGCAAGCGCCTTTTTGGGTAATTTTAGACCAAATCGTTGTTTCATTGTATTCAGCCTTAGAAACATAATTACTTGACAACAAATTAACAAACCGTGACCATCTACCATATCCATTTCAAATCAAGATCCGATAATGCATTATTTTTTTATAATAAAATTACTTTAATATCTCTGTTTACCAGTTTGAGTTCCGTAGCACTGCGCATCGTCCCCGCGGCGACGGCGAGACGTAAGCGCGACGACAGTGTGACGAAAGCACGGTGACTGCGAGTTGAAGCACCACATGCCTTTTACTAGCTTATCCCAAGGCGAGGCGATGCCGTGACGATGCAGATATGTGTGCGTTGCAGTTTAGAGTTTGTAGGTCGGGGTGAGGAGATGATGATCTGTTGCCGGAGTGCGATAACCTTAAAGTTCTTAATTTTTTTTTTAAATTTTGATCTCTTTCATATGTGAAGCTAATTCAACGCCTTTATGTTGATGTTCAACTGGTAGCCTCTTATTCAATTTAATTTTATTTGGTGTTACTTATACTGTACTTATACAGTACCAATATAATTTAAGATTTTCACGGCCAAAAGTATTTTTGTTATTTGTTTTTGGGGTGTTATGCCGTGTTGCGCTAACTCCTTCTTTAGCCAACGTTTCGGACAGCATTGCAGTGTCCATCATCAGGGCAGATGTGTTATTTGAAAATTGAAACGTTGGCTAAAGAAGGAGTTAGCGCAACACGGCATAACACCCCAAAAACAAATAACAAAAAAGTACCAATATAATTTCCTACCTTCTTTCAAAATATAATGTCACATTTTTTAAATTTTTAAAATCAACTAAATTGATGAGAGAATCAGGAACGCTACTGAAAAATAATGGTATTTTCTATCCTGATATTCCTAATAATGCAAATTGAATTCATAACATTGAAAAGTTTTGTGACCTCACTGAAAAGTGCCAGAATTTATTGCGACGTTCATAACATCAACATTTAAATAATCTGCTCATAGATCCGGTAATGTGTTCGGGATGTATCCTCATTTCCATTTTATTCGTACAGCTTGTTCAATGCTACAGTCATCATCATCATCCACTTTCTGATGAATTTTAAAAGTAATCTTATGGAGTCTTTCCATTAGTCCGCACCCGGCTACGAGTGGAAACAAAAAGACACCGGCCAAAAAACACATAAAAAAACACATGATTTACGCCTTTTTAGGGGAGAGGGATTGACTTTTTGGTGAGTTGTCCTCATTTTGACGGGAGGATTTACAATGCAAGATTTACGATTGGTAGGACAGGGGTTTATAACTTGTATGGATAGGGTGGAATTATGGGGAGGGGATGGGGCGGAAGAGGGAGACTAAAAAAGGAAAATAGGAAATTGGCCTTTTCGGCATTATTAATGTTACGGATCTTGCTTCATGAAAGCCATTCGAGTCGTGCAAAAACGTAGTTTCAATTATCTTCGACTGAAAATCAAATCGCATATTGAACAGTGGGTGGATTCGTAAAAAGGGCAAGTTATGTCAGGAGCAGCAGGATACAGCTGAAGCGGCAAAAGTGTATTTCAAACTATTTTACATATAAATCGAGATATTTATTCAGAATGGAAACTTTTTACGATATGTGGGATATTATTTTTTATGCAATTATCATAAATTAGTTTTCAAAACATGATCGCATCCCTAACACAATCGCACCTAAACAACTTTCATATAATTAATAAATAATAAAAAGTGTTTTAATGATGCTCCTTTAATTAAAAATCTTTTTTATTTATTTATACTTATTTTTTTATAGATGTTCATAATACAATCATTACTAGCCCATTATTATTACATAGTTTTAAGAAGAAGCCGTATAATTTTATAAGCTGTACAAATATTTTTTTACACTGTATAAATTTTTGACAAAATGTCTACATTGGCACACTCAATCTTATCATATAGTCGACATATTTGAGATAGAGTGCAAATATACGTAAACTTATTTATAAAATTTACATAGGTATGATGTCTAGGGAACTCAAAAGAAAAATAAATAACAATCCAAGAAACACGGATATGGGAAGAGATTTGCACACCAAATTAGATTGCCAACAAGGAAAAAATCAAGCACACAGAAATATCTTGTGTACCAGGCCGTTCTCTAAAATATTCCCAGGGAGAGCTCGTATCACGTCATCATGAAGCATTTCAATCGCACGTATATACGTTGTACCTTGCTTATTATAACATGGACCATTCTTGTTTAATTAAGGAAACCATTATATATATTTAAGACGTAGCATTAAAAGACGGATTAAAGAACAACAAATGAAATATTACAAAAATATTTTGAAGAAATATAATATTTTAATTTTGGTTTTATTTCAATTTATTAATTTGTTTTAACTTTTTTAATTTAATATTATTTTATTGTAAAATGGGGGGCTCAGCTTAAATCTCCTAGATTACAAGACCGGGACAATGAATCGGCCTCCTTACTTGTATAAAAACCTCTAAAAAACTATTTTTTTCTTAAATCAACTGAAATATTTAAAAATATTTTAATAAATCTAAGAAGTTTTGCCTCAGCAATCGTAAAGCACCCACGGAGGTATATATTATTAAATAATATTTTTTAATATGTAAAATTATTAAATCTATTAAAAAAGTACCTACTTACATACTTTTAATTTATATTTAAAAAACCATGAAGAATCGAAATGAACTAGGGAGTTTAGTTTAAACAAGACTTTTGTTTATTTACTCGGATGATTTGTTTAGTCGAAAACATGAAATATGTGACGAAATATTTATCAATTTAACCCAAAAACTATAGTATACACAATGATGTGAGCTAAATCACTAGTAATAATTAAATTAATAACTCCTCAACAGCCTAAGAAGTTTAGTTGTTAGTACGATAAAGATTTTTTTAATATCAATGTAAAAAGAAATAAAAAAGATTTTTTCCCAGTTGCGACCGTTACCTTTTAATTTTCAGTATATGTCTGTTTCATAATATTAGTAATATTTTCATAATGTTGGTATTATCTTTTTCAATGTGCGATAATTCACGAGAGGACCAGATTATACAATGTGACTCCAATACACTTATTATCAGTGAGTTGTAAAAATAAAATAAGTTGTGTAAAGTTGACATGGTTTGGTCACAACAAATTGCGCTATACAAATCGTCCAAATATTATTATACTGTGCTGGGCTGTTCAAAAAGTTGGAGGTAGCTAAACACGGCATAATACCTCAAAAATAAATCACGACAACATATTGAGAGGTTATGAAATGTCCCCTTAAATGTAGATGGTACCGATAACTTTAAGCCAAGTCACGATAGATTATTCTTGTAGTACTCATTGAGTTTTCGATCATTTCATAAATACTTTGTAATACATATATATATATATATAGTAAATCCAGAAGTTTCAATAGTTACTATTATATATATATATATATATATATATATATATATATATATATATACTTACCTATTGCATAATGTTATTCTATTTTCCTTAAAATTAGTGTAACTCGCTCACCAATCACAAGAATCAGTTTCTTTATTGGTGAGATTGCGAATATAAATATATTTTGCAACCATATGTACTTATATAACTTCACTGTACCCACTTATATATATTAAATTAAAAAAATAAAATAACAATACCCATACTAATAATGTATTCTTCACAAAATGAACGGTATTGGACTTAATAATCGTAAAAAATAAATTCCACAGAATTTAAAAAGTCTTCAATTTACAGGTATCTATTGCAACACATATTGCCTCACGATTTATTAATAGTTTAATCCATTTGCTGTTTCAAATCATTTGAAATTTTCGCGTCTTTTTTAGTATTATGGTGATTTATTTTGGGGTATGCTGTTTTGCGCTACCGACTTCTTTAGCCAACGTCAAAACGTTGAAAAAAAACGTCAAAAACCTGAGTCTTTTTTCTGAGTAAAAAACACAGTCTTTGGACTGTGTCCATTTTCAGGGCAGATGTGTAGAGTTTGTGGTGATATGAGTGTTTATGTTTGTAAATGTGAGACCATGTTGCCAACTCCAACCTCTAAGAGCTGCTGATACATTATAATTAAGAATAGCCGCCAATTATCGAATATTAAGATCCCGTCGTCTTTATTAATATTAATGGGATTTTGTTGAAATTTCAATTGCATTCGTAAATGGCATGATCTATGTATTTTTGGTCTTCCCATATTTCAGAAACAAATCCAAAGTAATGGCCGGCTTTAAATAAATTTTGCTCGGCAATTGCCGATTTGTCAGGGTGGCCGAGTTTACATGCTCGAAAGTATTATGATATTTTTTCTGCTCTTGGAGCTCTTGATCTGGCTCTTGTTCAATTCATTCTTCGTTTGGGGTAGATTTGGCTCTTATGATATGTCTTATCTGTTTTGCGGGATAATCGTTCCGCTCTAATGTACCGGTTAGCTTTATGAGTTTAGACACGATTTTGGTTCTTCACAATTTCTCGTTGCTCGGATCACCAACGTATGGATACCGATTCTTTGGTTTTCTATACACAGTGTTCTTTTTCCATCACCTCCACGTCTAGAAATAACAAGATTCTATCTTGGTTTTCCAGCTCCATTCTGAACTTACTTTTGCTATCAAATGAATTAAGATGGTCCAAGAATTCATTCAGTTTCTCTGCTCCTTGAGGCCAAATGGCGAAGATATTATTTTATCAGAAACTGTATCGAGTGCAACTTCTCGAAACTTCTCCATAAAGAATTTGGCTAGTACTGATGATAATGGACTGCCCATCGCAACTGCTTTCACTTTCTCCAAAAACTCACATTGGAATGCAAAATTACTTGTTACCTTCCTCTCTGATGTAATGCTTATTCTTCAGGACTTGCAGGAAAACAGTCTTGCTAAAAATATTTTGCATATATTTCAGGACTTGCAGGAAAACAGTCTTGCTAAAAATATTTTGCATATATTTCATTAGAGCCGGATCAACAATACGTATTGATTGTTTGAAAATCTTCTTACCTATTCCGTACTTCCGGTGAAGATGATGAAAAGCACTCAACTACCTTAGTACTTACCTAAGTCAGAGCGAGCAGGAATACTAAGGGAATCACAAACCTTAGTTTTAATCTACCATCAAAATAATTTTAGGTTATGTAAACGAAATTATATTTATTATTGTAGAAAGCAATCACTTTGTGGTTTGACATATTTAATAAAATACTTTTTGTTTTAAAACAACGAGTTTTTAATAATTTTTATAACCGACCGGTTTCGCATTACTCAAGCATCTTCAGGGTACAAATTATTACTCAATCAGCAATAATTTGTACCCTGAAGATGCTTGAGTAACGCGAAACCGGTCGGTTCAAATAATTATTAAAAACTCGTGGTTTTCAAACAAAAAGTATTTTATTTCATTTTGAAATTATATTTGATTTCCCATTCCATTTACATTAAATGAAAACAATTATTTAGTTTAATTCAGTTTTGAATCTGAGTGCTAGATGTCGTCTAAACATTCCCCGGCACGCTCTCATCCGAATGAAGGCGGCAGAGGCTGATGAGAAAACTGTCATTCACTTGCAAAATAAATTGCGTTCTGCCAGATTAACTGTAAAACTCTCCCAGCTGACTCAGAAGCCATATTCGATTTTCAGAATTTTTCCAATATCCCCTGCCATCAAGAGTTTAATTCCAGAATTAGGCTCTGGAAACAAAATAGATTTAAATACCTGGAGAATGTAATCTCAAGGTAAAGTTACCTTACAATCCACGGTAATATTGTCTGTATCTGATACACCTGATTATAAGGTCGGGAACTTAAGTAAGTATTATACAGAGTTAACAGAGTGCTGAAGTAAACATTAAATTAAGTCAGTGACCTCGACAGATGATCGCAGATTTTCAAATAATCGAATTCTATTATCGATCCACCTTGAACAACCAAATTTAGAAAATTGAGCTATAAGGTCGAGAACTTTAAGTTACAAGTTGTAAGGTTAGTGCTGAATAGTGTAACAATACAAAAACAGAAAAATAACAAAAAAATATGCAATGCAAACACCAGTAGCCTTTTTTGTTTTAATCCTTAATATTAAGGGTGTGTTCTTTCTCTTCTTCCATTTTGCTTCTTTCTTTTTTTTGTATAACATATGTATGCTTATTCATCCAAATTTTGAATGTCCTAAAACTGGAATTATTCCTCCTAGTGGGACAGTCAAAACATTTTACAAATGTATAGTGCGTATATCCTGTACTAAATAAATATGTAGTACCTACTTACACAATGTCACAAATAGGTCGATGTTACGAGTGAGAGTAAGATTGGTAACTTGTTTGATTCAAATATAATATGCTATTTAACCATCTATTTTCAAGATCCACTTAAACACAAAAATAATCCAAAACGAACCCTAATAAAGGTTTGAGAAAACAGGTAAAATTTAACTATCTTCATGAACTCCGGGTCAGTAAAATCTTTGATATTTAACGACTGCCTCCGCTTTCGGTCTCCTGGGAGGGTCCCAAAGGTCAAATTCACTTTTATATTATTGAAGACATAAATATAAACGAGAAAATAACATCATACATACGTCAATACGCGGTCATGTTCTTGGAATATTATTTTTGATGTAATTATATAATCATATCTTCTTTCAAGTACGAGTCATAATGCGAATGGCAGAATTGGTTGGTCTACGCACTGAACACTGGTGATTTGATTGATATCTACGAATCGTTATTACATTTTGATCGTTATTTTTTTATTTCGGTGATAGTACACGGAGAAAAATGAGTACGGCTTTTTTATAAAGATACTGTTAAACATGTGACTGCATGACCATTTCCTATTAAAGTATTAGTCATTCAGAATACATCTGACCACTTGTTGTACGCGGGTAACCTTGTCCAAATAAATATAATAGACGGGAAGCAATAATATAATTATTTTTAAGAACACGTGTTCCTACTTCCTCATAACATTTCGTGCTTTACTAATATGTTATGAAATTTGTCAAATCATTATATGCCTCCAGTCCAGTATTAGAATAATTTGACCAGATTTTTAATAAATTAACAATATTTCAGTAAGTTTTCTCCGTGTAACTACCTAACTGTATACTGTGTTCGCGATACTTTGATCGATAACTTGCTGTCAGTTACGGAACGGAAAATCCCTAAAAGTGCGATCTTTTCGGCTCCTGGCCAGTCAAATTATTTAGTTATTAGAGTATTTGTTCAAAAAAGTACTTAATTATAATTCTATCGGTTCATCTTTAAAATTAAAATATATTCTTAATTTAAAATAAAACTGGTTAAACTGCCAAAACATTTCTTAGCAGGTTAATACCCAATAAGTATAAAATAGAAGTAGAAGACTATTTTGTACTTCAAAAAGATATGGAAATAAAACTCAAATAAACAATTGAGGAGCTGAATGAAATAGCAACTTAAACGTACGCAAGCTGTTTTTATTCCCATATTTCTCCAACCCCTTCTTTTTCTATTGTGTAGGTAAATGTTACTTCTGTAGGTATTACACAGATGGAGCTACAAGCTAATGTTTCAACACTCAAGTCTATAATTTTCAATAAAAGTGTTATTGCATTCAGCTGCTCAATTACAAAACTAAGATATCTGTTTTTTCACGTTCTCCATAAAACGGTTTTACACCAATGTACTATGGGGAAGATTAAAAATTTGAGATACATGTGAGTATAGGTCATGTGGGAATTTTCACTATTATCTGACATGTGTCAAAAGATCTTTGCTGAACTGTACAGGGCCGGTCCTGTGAAGGAGAAATTGAAACAGTACGCCCCGGGCGCCGACTTTCTATGGCCTTGATAATACCTAAAGCCCAATACAGCTCCCTTGAGATTTTTACTAGGGCCATGCGCCTTTTGGCTCAGGTTCAGAATTGTTTAGCAGTTGAGTCACTCTGTTGATTGATGTCTTCTGATAGGTAGAAGTCTTCGCTTTTGGAGCAAAAAAAAGTGCATGGGATATGCCACGAGTGTACTGGTTAGGCCCATATATATGATAACCTCTTTTAAAATTGGTGCATTAAGTACAGTTTCAGAGATTTTTTCAGTAGTACCTTTATTTCTTTAGTATCTTGTGTGATGGCGTGAAGTGATCGATTAGGTAGGTATGTTAGTTACCCCTGGAAGGACGGTACTTTCTGAAGAATAAATTCTGTGACGACGTGCAGTTGCCAGAAATGCATCTTTGCAGTCACGCATAATAAGGCCGGCAATAATAATTAACGTGGATTCGTTGTTACTAATAGCTGCATGGGTCTTCGGACCTACTCTGTGAATGAAGTCTTAAAGTATATATATTGGGCGTGTACAAATAAATAAATATATAAAAGAAACTCAATACTCAAATATTATTTTCATTGAAACGGCATATATGTACACTTTCAAAATTTATTAAATTGTATACATAATGTTGTAATGTTATTATTTACACACAATAAAAAAGGAATACAAAAATAAATAAATTTATCAAAATTCAAAGAAATATCATGGACATAGATTCTTGGTTTTCCGGTCAATGAAATAAAATATAATGTTTTGTTTGTGACTTGATGATGAGATGCGCAAGTGGGCCACCTACATGTTTTTTTTTAATATTACCTACATAACCTATTTTAAACCATGATATGCGTAATCTTGCACCAACCTTCCCAAATTCTGGAATATATTATTAAATTCTTATCTGATAGTATTATTACGCTAGCGTATGGACGATCTAGGCCCTCTGATTGGTCGAATTCAAATAGTAAGTTTCGGGTAAATCCCGAATAGGGGGTCTGCAGGCAAAATTCGTC
This sequence comes from Hesperophylax magnus, assembly GCA_026573805.1. Lineage (NCBI taxonomy): Eukaryota > Metazoa > Arthropoda > Insecta > Trichoptera > Limnephilidae > Hesperophylax > Hesperophylax magnus. Next base: position 4,213,936 of record JAIUSX010000071.1, read on the forward strand.
CACTCTGCCCTCTGGCGGTATAAGAACGAACCAAATGACTGGGGCGAATATTTAAATATGCAGCTAACAATACGCTAGTTTGCTAGTTACGCAAAATTACTTGACCATTAACAAGCGTTTAATAAAACGATTTCTTCTGGAAGCTTATCACTTTGTGATGGCATTATTTACTTAATTAAAACATAAATAACTTTGTTTACATCACTTAATTACATATAACCCCTACATGTTTCATGAACGAAGTATACACTAAAGTAAAAAATTAAATATAGATTACAATAGGAAAGAAGAAGTGGAAGGAGGGGGGAGGGGTAAGAGTGGGCGGAGTTTTTCAGAGTTAAGAATTACAATATCGTTAGACGGGAAATACCAGTTGAGTGGGAGAAAAATTTAAAAGAGAGTTTATAAAAGATTTACATGTCTAAAATAGATTAACATGTCTAAAAATATAAATTATTTATTTGCGATGCTTTATATCCTGTGTATACTTACTCCTCATGATGTGAACTTCGTTCATGAAACATATAGTGGTTGTATATAACAAAGTGATGTAAACAAAGTTATTTGTGTTTTAATGAAATAAAGTTTAATAAGATTACATTATTTTATCTATTTCCGTTGTATATCAATGCATATGTACGCAATAAAATGTAAACATTATATTTATTTATTTATTGGACAATTTGTATAGCGCCGCTTTTGTGAGATATCACCTCAGGGGCGCTATATTGTAATAATCTATTACCAATATATACTCACCCTCTCTCTGTGGATGACCTAATATTTACCTATTTAATGTAACTGTTGTTAGGATCACTTAAACTGGGCGAAGCCCAACCAAGTGCCGCCCGCAGGGCCCAGCAACAAAAATCACGCGGAGCGGGTTTTTAACTGCTAGTCTTTATTTTTATTATTTCATTTTGTTTTAAGAGAAAGTAAATATCACTGTATTGATTATCGCAATCAGAAAGAATGTGTATGGCCATAACTCAAGACAAGTTATTCTCACACTAAGGACGAGTTGTTTCGGAGAATTTGAACAATTCATCAAATTTCAACGTTCATTTTCGGGTTATGTGAAAGACTTATTCAAGTTCTGTTATTATATCATTGTAAGCTAGTTGCTTGATTAAACTGAAATAAAAACAGAACTTGAAAAAATCTTTCACAGAACTTGAAAATGAACGCCGAAATTTGATGAATTGTTCAAATTCTCCGAAATAACCCGTCCTTAGTATTGATTTAACTATAGTGAGCCACGTTCAGAAGTACTTGAGCCAAGCGGTAAGAAAACTTCGTGTCTACAATCATAACTCGGTGAAGCGTGCTAGGGAACAATAAACCCTCTACCACTTCGTAAACCATCTCGCCTTACCGCCTGCGACTGCTTGTCATCTTTGCCTTTGCACCTTTTTTTTATTTCTAAAATTTAACAGAATATTTTTTAATTTTTTTTTTTTTTTTTTTTTTTTTAAATAAGCTTTATTGACTGAAAATTTTACATTTTTTTTTTTTTTAGACAATGTATAGATAGTCCCACGAAGCTGCCACATGGCTGCTTGTCTGCAGGTTCTATCTCAATTTACAATTATAATATAATATAAGTCTCCCGTTATATAAAATAAATAACAGACTCTTACATACAACTACACTAACACTTTGAATGACAATACGATAACGTACATTCATAAGTACAAGACAATATAGCACACAGATAACACATATTCAAAAATAATACAAATACGATAAAACACATTGAAAGTGAATAACATCGTACTGTAACACAATGTAATAGAATTAAAATTCTAGTTAACTAATTGAAAAATGTTATTTTAATTTTTTTTTTTTTCTGGAAATAAAAAGCTTGTTAGTGAAAAAAAAAATAAAAAATAAAATAAATACATTAATTTATATTAGAATTTAAACTTTCAAATAATGCTTTCCTTTTCTTCTTTGTTTGCTCTATTTTTATAGATATACAGATTAATCCTCATCTTTCGTATTGTCTTTCAGCTTTATCATGATGCCCGCTCATCCAATTCCGTTGAATCCATCGAGGTCACCAAATAAAACAACAATATCGTGCTAAAAACGAAGAGATCCGGAAATAATGCAAGACGTGATATACGCGTATTGAATAGGATTAAAAAAGGGACTCTTATTTAGATGGGTAGTGGAATAGATTAAAAAATGAATTTAAGAAAAAATATTGTGTAACAAGGAAGTTAAAATCAAATATTTAAGTCGGGCCAAACCAAAAGTCAAAATAACATTTAAGAGTATTTAAAAAAAGGGAATACCGCACAATAGTCCAAACCATCTGGAGCCAGTAAAATTATGGCATCCCCAATTGGAGTATTTTGTGAAGCTGGCGGTAGAGGGGTGGGGAAGGATACGGAGAGTAAGAAGGTAGAGAAGTACCTGGCTATTCAGACCTGTTCACCAAACACGGCTAAAGGCATTTCAAGCAATGTTTCAATTCTGAATGGCGGTTTTGCATCTGGGCGGTATTAAGAGTATCTTCCACATGTATGGTACGATATGTGATTGTAAATGAAGAGTCAGTCTATCCAATCTGACTACCACTACGGTGAGAGGGCATGGCGGTTATTTTGCTAGTTAATTCATAATAATAGACCTACGTAACTAATTTACAAAGAGCCACTCTTTGCAAGAACAAGATATTGCCCTTCGATATTTTGAATACCAACTGAAAATAATCACTTACCCAACACTTGCAAATAACAATAACAGAAATGAAAAAATTAATAAATGTTTTTTAGATGGTCTTTTAAACAAAAATAAAGTTTTAATAGAATAAAAACATAAAGTAAAAACAAAACTAATAGCTTCTATAGTCACCGACCAATAAAACATTGATAATTTTTTTGATCTACAAACCCATGTTAATATTTATTTATTTCTCTACATAATAATTACAACATTGGAAAAAATATCCTTAAATACAAATTTTATTACGTAGTACAAAAATTAATATTAAAAACAATACTGTTTATGCCAACATATAAAACCAGATTCATCAGAACTTTTGTTTAATGAATTTAAAGTCAGAAAACTACGTAAATTATACTCTTCCATGTGACATCACAAATTTAAAAAGATAATATTTTAAATAAAAATTGCACCATTTATAAACAATCCACAGACAAACATCAACACTCCCAACTCCAAAATGTTAAAACACAATGTGGCAATTCAATTATACAAATCTGGAATGGAGTATCTTTTTTAATTCATTACCAGATATATCCAAAAAATAAATAACAACAAAGATTTTAAAGTTCGCATAAAAAAATAAATATATATGTTACATAATTTACAGAAGTCAAAGTAATTATTTCACCTAATTTTATGCATAACATGTACCACCATAATAAAGCTAGGCTTGTGTGTATAGGGAATGCGTCATTATATATGTATATATATATATATATATATATAATAAAATTCATTGCTAAAGTACCGCTGGTTTAGTGAGTATAAGTGGTAGGATTGATGCGTACTAATCTTTATACTTTTCTTTTTGAATATGTACATGGAATCAAAACGGCTTTTGTACTGTTACATAATTTAATTCTTCAATTATAATTAAATTCTTAATTGATAAAACAACGTGGTCATTAGTGTTGTACGTGTCTGTCTTGGGACTAAACATGTTCGGTGTCGTTAGTAACACAGTATGTGTTACTATAGTAATATGTATTTTTTTATAAATAGACTATTAGGCCCAGGCAGGCGTTGTCCTGCCACAGACCGCCTTCTATATAGAGAAGTTAAAAATTGTGGTTTTATGTGTTTTCGAATGAGAAATCTCAAAAAAAACTTTCTTTGAAATTTAAATTTATTTACAAAACTATCCTGTTCCCTGAAACCAATCATATACTTTCAAAAAATTTCATTGTTATCACGGGCGGTTTCGGAGATTAGGTTTTACAAACACTGTGACGCGTGATTTTTATATATTAAGATTTAATACATTCAAAATTACAAAATCTCATAAAAAAAACAGTAATAATCCAATCTATTTTGTTTTTTTTCTATAGAAAGTTAACTTTTTTTTGGTTCCAGGTAAAGCGTTAAAATTAAAAAAAAATGTTTTTCTAAAATAAAGTTTATATTATGATGCTTCAAAATTATTTGAATCTATTTGCACAGCAAAAGAAGCGTTTGTACTATACGGACGCAAAAGTTGTGATATATGGAGGGATGTGGATTACTTCTTGGCGTACATCTTTATTTTGAAATATATTCTTTTCCCGCCCCACGTTCGCTTAATCTTTTCTCTGCGTCTCTTATACGGAATCATAGAAGGTTTTTTACTCCTGCCCCTTGCGCTAACCTCGCAGGCGAGTAAATGGGAAACCAATGGCGCAACGAAAACTTTCCGGCCCCGGGGAAACCATTTTGTTGGTTCTTCGCTCCTTCGAAAGCGGTGCACTTTAATTGCAAGGAAAGTAAAATGAGATATTACGTTTAAATAAATGATGACCAGCTTAATTCGAGAATAAACCTCGAAGGTTTTGTTGGTAGAGTAGAGCCCGTTCTTTCAGATAAATTATTGCCATGGAGAAAGGTCTCCGGTTGTGCAATGAAGCTTCTTGTTCAAAGTTCGTAGAAAAAAGGAGGTATGACTCTTGCTCTGCAGCCGCGAGCAAAACTTATAGCGTGGCCCGGTGGTTGTTGTCATACTTACATAATAATATATTATCTCGTCTCTGCCTATAACAAAAAAATTTTAATTGAAGAAAAAGATAATATTAATAAATCTAAGACACAGAAAATTAAAAAAGGATCAAACATAGGATATTTGTCTTACTTGCAGTTTCGTTTGGATTTATCAATCATATTATTTGCTTCTTCCACGGCTAAACAATTGAGATATACACCATTCAAAAGTAATTCCAACAAATTAAAATGTAACATTCTATACTCGTATAACAGCTTTACTAATAAAAAAAGCATGTCCCGGCCGTTAAATGGTGTTTTAGTTTCACAACTAATAAATACTGTTTTTAACTATGCTCCGAAAGAGCGGATTAGATCGCATTTCGGCATTCTTGGTTGTACAGGTGAAGCAAAAGTAATCACCCGATGTTCTTTTGCTGTAATTTTTTTATGATAAACTTTGGTACTGCTTGTTTTTCCGCGTTCTTGCGGAGTAAACCGATTCATGTCTTGTCGATTTGTATTCTGCGTTTGCTTACTTTACACAGGTTAAAACCGAATTGACATTTGGCGCCATTTGCCAAAGTTATAGCGTTTTCCAATAGGGTGATTACTTTTGTCCCACTCTGTATAAACAATAAATATCTTTCCGTGAACTATTTTATGGCTGTTTAATGTCAGTTTCTATTAGTAAGGTTTTTAGGTACACGATGGTTTATCAAATGTAAAAAATTTTCACCACAAGGCTGTTTGTATATTAGGTACAATTAAGTTTAATGGTTCGAATTATTTACAATTGGTTAAAAAGTTGTTAATAGTTGCACCATAGGTAACGGGCTATCGAACTTTATCGGTAATTTAAGGAGGGAGTATACTTTACCAGGAAGGTTGGCAATGGCCATGCCCTAGCCGCATGGTTGGTAGTTACGCCCCTCGGAAACACTATGTGTGGTAGGGAGCCGGGAGGTGTACGTTGTAGGTGGGAGATACGTGTAGACGTAGTCGGAGTAGTAAATGAAGGTTCCGTGGGTTAAGGGAAGAGAGTGTAAGTATAGTCAACAGAACACGAAACCGCTGTGACTTTTATGACGTTCACAAAAGAGCTCGGAATGAGAATAATACATGAGATTTTTCAGCGTTTACAGTTTTATTCACAGGCAATGTGGGGGTTAATTAAATGTACCCAGCATCGACTCACTGCGCTGCGGTAACCTGACTTTTATTTGATAGAAGCAAAGTGCAATGAAATGACTTTCGTTTATTTGGTTTTAGTGAGCTTTATATTCGTTTTGGTAACACATGTTAAGTGTATCCACCGAAAAGAGCTATTTGCACAGTAATTCAGTTAGCCTTATAAAATATTCCAATCGAAATAAAGCCCAAATTAATAAGTGTTCTGGAGGAAAAAAGCTTTTTGTCATTTCATCTTCGAAACACATAAAAAAATCGATAAGTTTGTCAGTTTTATGGTGCTAAGCTTGTAACAAACTGTTTGTTTTAATAAGCACGTACGAGCTGCAAAGTACCTGGCATGTAGGTAAGGCGAACCTACTTACTACCTATTTTCCCAACCTACCAGCGTAGGGAACTAACATTTTATTCAACACACAAAAAGCAAACATAAAACCTTGTGATGACTTCTTTGTTTTGTAATTCTATAAAAATCCAGCTTACACGGCTGCTTTTGTATGGATACCTTTATCGTATAAAAAATAGCGATAAGATGAGCTCTATTTATCTCTTGGCTCGCATCGCTTGCCATTCTACGCGGTTCCTATCATTTATATCACTAAGGCAAGGAGATACGTAGAGCAATACTTATTTTATGGTTCATGACTGGACGCTTTTCAGCCTTTCCTCTGTTATGGATTGAAATGAACGTGTCCTGAATAAACCATCTTTTGGCTTGAAAATTTAATGTCTTATTTATTTCCAGACGTAGAAGCTTTTTCTGCTTCTTTAACTTATTTTTTATAATCTGCCGGCAATGGATATTGGGAAGTTATTATTTTTGTGAAATTTTTTCCGATATGTATATTAATTATGACGTTCAAGAATAACTACTTTTTCACACAGTACTAAGAGTACTACGTAAAACGTTTAGGCTAAAGTTGAGTACTTAAGCTGTATATCAGATCACCGCAAGTAATATTTGTATATTTCGCTTTTGAAGTGATTTATCACAAAACACGGCTTTATAGATACGATCCACATATTAATATTCTTATGATTTCTTTGATAATTTTTTTTTATTGTGACCACTTTTACAAATCATATATTATATGTATAATCAGAAAACACCGTATTTTAAATATCGTTTACCGATATAATCAGCATGTTTCTGGATGATCGCGTCCTCGGAATATAATATTATAGGTTTACTAAAATTAAATTAAAAGTATATACCAAAATTGAGGAAGAAGTGGAGTACCTACTGGAACACTAGAGAGAAAACAAATTTAAAAGACTCTTTACGAAAAAACGATTTTTTTAAAATATTAATTAACTGTTAGCTGTTTTTCTAATCTCTAAAATTTTCTACATTATTAACTGCACACTCCTGGTATGAGAGAGTAAAATATTGAATCCTACATTTGTATCAAAAGATTAGCTGGTTTCCAAAAAGTGGTTAGCATATTTTGAAGAGTTGTTCTTATTCAAACATCCCAAATGCTCCTTAAATCTAATATCGAAATTTCAAGACACAAGTCTTTTCTACTTATTTATTTTAATTCTTCTGCTGGAAAAATCCAAGGTGAGAAAAAATTCACCATCATTGTAAATTAATTACTAATTAAAGATTTAAATGAAATTTGTGAAAAGGTATTAAATTAATTTTAATAAAAAATATATAAAAAAGTATTATTTACCTACAGAAGTACCTACCTAATTCTGCTACACCTAAGTTTTTTATTATCTTTTTATGTTGTCGTGCAAGTCATTAGCAGGGCACGCATACACTTATGCAAAATCTAAAGCGGTCCGGTTACTGTATAAAAACTAATTACGCTTCTTCGATTTAAAAGTGTACGTTTGTTTATTTGACGTTGTAGCTTCCTAGCATGCCGCCGCTTTTCTGGGTATGTTTTTACTGCCTTTGTTTATTCGGCAAGTACCTCCCCTCCCCGCGCACTCCCGCCCGTTCCTCACTTCCCCTTAAGGCTTTCTGTCTAACGTTATCCCACTCTATTTCCTTTGGCTCCCATGAGCCTGTAAGAATAAAATACATGAGATAAATGCATGAAATTCGATACTCGCATTAAAGTACTCAAAGCGCCTGGAAGCGAAGTGAAACAAATCACCCAAATTTCCAAGACTTGGCCATTGTTTATAAAACACATAATATGTAGCATAATTACGTTTGTTCCAGTATTTGATTATGTGCAAAGGAGTAGTTGTTAACATACCGATCGCTAACTCTAATGCACAGATGAAATATGGGCATGCTGAGTCCGTTATACAGATATTTTATTGGAGCCTGCTCGGAGCTAGCAGCGTTGATCCCCGGTACACACGAGTGGAACACCCGTTAACAGTCGATATTTGTTCGCGAGAACGGGTCGTTTCTTCGACTCGTTCTTTTGTATAAGTCGGCTCTTATATCACACTTACCTCACCATACTGCCCAACCAGGTGGCGATAGAGTTCCTCTGTCTTTACATTACAGTCGCTTTTGTGAGGTGTCACATAAAAAAAAATGTGCTAGTATGTTAGACTAACGATATGAGTACTTTTCACAATTTCCTATTACGTTATGATTCTGTTCCGGGAAGATTAAAACCACTGAACATTTTTTTAATTAGTTTTTATCTTAGTTTGTGACAGTCCTACATTTGGTACATAAAGCATAATATAAGTACAAAATCAAATTTTTTCACAGTCCTCCTCAAAAGGGTTTCCTATTCTGAGGCGGCCTGTAGTTCTTAAACTTTTGTATTTATTTTCAAGTTGTCTTTAAATTGTCTTCATAATGTTTGTAGGTCGAATATCACTTTGTTCTTGCAGCCATGTTTTAACTTTGGATTAAATCCATTCATTTCCGTTATTTTTTGTATCATTTAGTAGAACATAGAGCATTTAGTATTTATAAATATTAAATTGTATGCTGCGAAATTATACAATTCGTAGCATACAATTTAATATTTCTCTGTCCAAAAGATGTATTCAAACTGGGAATAACCAGTATTTGTTTGGCTTATTGCTCTGGTTGAGTATTTATGTTGGGCAGTGGAGTATTCAGATATGTTTTTTAAAAGTTTAATTTTTTTTTGTGCATTGTTGACTTGGAAGTTTTTAAATATTTTTTATCCTAGTTCTAAACGGAACTTTTAGAATTATCTTAGATACTCCTTTTTGTGATATGTTGAGCCGTTCTGTGTGAGTGCTCAAGGCAGACCCCCAATCAAGTATCCCGTACTCTATTAGTGATCCACACAAAGTGTACTACACTTTTTTAATGCCGTTTATGTTGAGGATATTATAGAAGTACCTATATGTACTTGGTGAGTTTTTATGTAATTACGACAATGTGTGAGTTCCATCGGAGATTATCATCGATTTCTATTTCAAGATATTTGATGCTATGTGCCATAGTGGGACAGAGGCATGATAAACCTTAATTTTGTTAATAGATTCATTGGCATGTGTGTAATTTGAGAATAGAATCATCCGACAGCTGTCCTCTGGCTATTTTAGAAAATGACAGATATTTTGTTTTATTTTACCAAAAAGTTTGATCAATCAATATTTTAAATAAAACTGAAGTCGCCAGTTTGCAGAAGTCTTTTAACTTGGGGCTCCAGAGAAGTTAGTATAATAGATCGGTCCAAGAAAGATTATTTTAGATTTTTGAAAATATTTATTCAATCTCCAAAAGTTTGGAAATGTTGTGCATACTCTGGAAATCTGGACATGCTTACAACATGTTCTGTAATGTACGTCTATGTTCTTAAAACTAAGGATTTAGCAACATAATGAAAGTTGTTTTTTGTTAAACATACCCAATATAAAAGTAAATTTAAAAATAAATCGGTGTTTTTAAATAAATTAAAAAATATTTGTAATTTTTTTCAACGTCTATAAAAAGAGTCTTTACGAGACGTCTGGCAGATGTGAAACATCGAAATTGTATTTTATTGGATGATGTGATAACGAAAGCAAACAACTATTTATATTTTTGACAATAAAACCATTAATTTATTGTTATTAAAAAATACACAAAGAAATACATCAAAAATTAAATTAAAATTCATCATCATTTAGAATAGATTCATAGCCAATTTTAGTGAGAATAGAAGCAAATATACCGTACTGCAAAGCTTCGCGGCCGGGCGGAAAGAGCCGACGAGTCACGAGGCTGGCCGAATGAAGCGTCGTTTTGTGAAAGAGCATCGTCCAGTGTTGCCACGTGTAACATAAAGAATTTGTAACAAGGTGTGTGGATCCTTCTACTTAATTTATATTTTTGGTTTCGGTGTGTGCATCTCCAGTATTTACTCAATTAACCATTGTTCATTGGTTATATTGTCAACCCTGGAATTTTTGACAACCTTCGGTTGCCGTACTTGCGCTCAGAAGACGAAACCCTTGCAGTTCAAAATCAAGATGCTGGCATTCAACAGCCAAGAGCAGGGGGTATTTGGCTGACCGATGAATCCGGCTCGCAAATCTCGTTATTATTTGAAATCTGGAGACTTCATCCGGGGAGATCGGAAATTGGAAGACATCTGCTCATTCTGCGTCAAATGAAATCTGGCATTTCACACGCAAAAAGCTGATGAGGATCTATTGAGGAAGCAATACTTTTGGAATATTCTAGTTCCAACTGCCGAGTCCTTCATACCACGGAGTTTGATTTCAACATCGCTACGGAACTGCACGGTATCGCACAACAATTATTACCTAAACAAGCTCTTTTTAACAAAATTAACTTACGATGCAATTGTAATTTCATACATTTTTAAAATATTATAACTCGCTCTTTCTAAGACACCCCACCTGTTTCAGAGAAGTAGATAAGTATTATACAAATCAATTTATTTGCCATCTAATCCGCGGTAAGAAACGAAATTTTATAAACAATCTCTAAAAAATAATAACAAAAATGTAACTATTTTTTAAAACATTGTTGCACCGTAAATATTGAAACATTAATTGTGTAGTTTAACAATATCGCTGCATAGAACCAAAACACCTCCAGAACTGAAATCAATTTCCGCACAGCAGCTGCAAAATTACATTTACCATTCAGGAACTTCAGAGGATTCCATAATTTGGATACTGCATTGTCTCTTTGCATAACGTGGCATTGTGCCTACTAACAGCTCTAGGTGAACAGTATGCAGTTAAAACTACCTAATCACAATAACAAATTCAACATGGTGATAACAATGTGAAATAAACATCAGGGCTTAATAGTGGTAGATTCTCTCTGAATCACCCTTATGAAAAGATCACCATAATTGAAATATTATTTGAAATGGTATTCCATGTTTGGTGACCAGATTTGAATGGCCAGGATCTCCTTCAAATTCTTTTTCCCCATTAATTTCTTATTTCTGCTCCTTTCAGCATTATAACATACCCCACCACTGAGAATTCTATAGTCCTACTCGCTACAATAATGAAAGAAAAAAACGTTTCTTTATCTTACTGTCAAACAGTTTGATGATGGGATTGAACGCTAAAACAGCGGTCGTAATAATAATAACTAAAAAATGTGTAAATTAAATAACATTAAAAAAAATTCTTCAGTTAAAAAAAAAATCTACTAACAACACAATAACAACAAATAAAAATATGTTTCACTTGCAAAATTAAAGAAAACAATAATAATAAATATTTTATCAAGATGTAGATGTGTTCATCTGAACGGGATATAGTTACAAGAAGGTTATAGTATAAATGAATCTGGGAATCTCGCAAGTGAAAACATGGCTAGACTCAAACATACTTACACTTAACATATCAAAGACAAAATTCACAACATACAGTATAAATAGCACGGGACAGCCAAAAAACAATACAAACACCATAAAAATACACGAATGTTTAAACACCAACATCTGCGATTGCCCTCCTCTAGAAAAAACAGAACAAATAAAGTATCTAGGAATCGTAATTGACCATAACCTTAGATGGATACCTCACATCAAACAAATCACAAATAAACTTCTCAAAACAATACACATTTTCCTTAACATAAGAAACATATATAAAATAAAACAATTGAAAACAATATATTTTGCACTCTGCCAATCAATAATAGAATATGGAATTATTGCTTGGGGAGGAGCAACAAACTCGGCTATCAATTACATAGAAACCGCACAGAAAACGATCTTAAAGGTAATACTAAAAAAACATAGACTGACCGATACAGACCAAATATTCAACAGCTGTGACGTACTAGATATACGCCAATTATACGTTAAAACACTACTAAACTACATTTTTAACAAAAAAAAATAATTTCAACATACACAAAATAACACTAACAGACCAGTTAGACAAGCGTACAAAGAAAACATTAAAACTCCAACAGTAAATTCAACCTTTGGACAAAGACACTACCAATACCATGCTATAAAAGCTTTCAACAGTCTAAAAATTGAAATTAAAATTGAGGAAAATAAAAATAAATTCACACACAAAATTACAAAATGGATCAAACAACAAAAAAGACAATATTACCAAAATGTCATAGCATAAAATAAAAATAAAACCTACACGTAACACACAAAACCAACATAAACACAAATCACTCACAAACACACAAGATTATTTTTTAATTTTAAATGTATTATTATGTATTTTTATTTTTAATTTTAAATTTATTATTTTCTTTTCAAATTTACTATCTTCTCTTTAAATGTAATATGTAGACTAGATTTTCATATTATAAAATGAAGGCCTCAGCACGGGCAAGCCACCCAGTGAGGCCTACATTACTGGAAAACATAAATTGTAACAAAATAATGTACCAAATAAAATAAAATAAATAAAAAACCTCAACAATATTAAAAACTAATCTGAGGGTAATTCTTCTGCATTGAATTTTAGTTTTAATGATTTGTTTTATATGTAGTGTTGTTGTAATTTATTTTTTACTTTATGTTACTCTTACGTTTAACTAATATTGCTTCATATTTTTTAATATTTTCTCATTATACTTGTAATCACAATTTTACAAGTGTGTATTTTTTACCTTCTTTAAAATGGATTACATCTATTTACTGTCAATATCTCCTGTATAATACATATTCTCTTATTGTACTGCATCATGTATCACTTATATGTAAAAGCCTTTTTAGGCGTATATATATATAAATAAATAAATAAACTAATAGTAATTTTTTTATTTCTTGATTACTGTTGCACTAAACATATATTTAATTTATAAATTTTAATAAAATACACGTTTGGTGAATTTCTCAACTACCATACTAGTTTCATGCCCGTTTATGGTAGTCGTACATGATTTATGTAAGAATAACCAAATTATATTTTGTGGAACAAATAATAAAACACATGAGAAAAGGACAAAAATGAAAAAAACAAAATAAAACAAAAATGTAAAACAAATAAAAAAATACATTTTATTGAAACCACATTAGAAATAAAAATAAAGATTAAACTGATTAATAAAAAGATATTTTAAAGAAAATAGAACTAAAACATTTTTAAAGTAAGATTGAAATACACGCAAAATTATACCAAATTTTTTATATCAATATATATATATTTTTAACAAAGTTTAATCGTGAAACGTACTTATCTAAAAATGCAACTATTTACGATCACATTGTTACATTTGAATTTAGTGATTTATTGAAAAAATATTAAATGATAGAGTGAACATTTTTGTTAAACAGTGTTTTGACTCGGATAGTAACTGAACACGGATAGTAAAAAGGGGTATATAATTTTTTGACTTTATATCGGTGTTCAATGCATTGTATATTTTAGAAGCGATAACCAGAATTGTCGTTGAGCGAATGTGGCTCTAGTTTTAGAGACCATGCATCCAAATATATCAAATGCATAGAATAATCAAGGATAAGAATATATAAATAAAAAAATACTTCAGTAAAAATCACTAATATCATTGGGGTAATAATCATCAAAACATACTCATCACTTTAAAAAAATTAAGTACCGCACAAAATCTCGATTATCTGATTTTCTTTTTATCATTTTAACATCACTAAACATAATCAAGCTAACATCGACAAGAAAATCTACCATATCTCTTTCCTTAGCGGGATGTTCGGAAAACCGATTTATATTGCACATCTAATTGCCTGTAAAAGTGTTTTTTCTTCGCGAAACTAAAAGTCTCCTGGCAGCTTCGAAATCAAAGATTGGGAGCGGGGATCTTGCTATTCGCTACGTGCCACCCACGTGGGGTATGTGCTACACGTGTGTATGTATGTTACTACTGTTCTTAACTACCCCATTGTACAAGGGGATGAACCTCACAGGGTGACCTGAGTAACGCCGATGCAAGTAGATAACAAATAGTGTTCAGTGTAATCGCCACCTAATATCGGCTCCGGTTGGGGCTGGACTGGACAACACTCGTTACTTTTGTTATTTCTATTTTATCAGTTATTTGGTTTCTCTCTCGATGAATGCTTGCAACTCTTCTTTCCACGATGGATTTGGGTGCCTGTGGTACAACATCAAACATTTGTTTCAAAATACCAAATGTGAAACAATGAGCGATTTTTGTCACAATTCCCTAAATTATGTTTGTGTGTGTTTGTGACAAAATACCAAATATATGTTATAATGCCCAAACCGACATCCTAATTTAATTATTATTATACTTTTTATTTGTGAATTAAATCACAACGATGTAATAAAAACACTTTATTACAATATTATACACATTACAACTACAATACCCATTCACTCTACACTCTATCAATTTAATCACCTTTCAGCCAAAATATAATATATCCTTATTCCCTAACTTATCGGTAAAGTATGTACATATTTAATTAGTGTTATCTATTTACTAATAATTTATCAAATTTTTCATCTTCTTATAATTCTTTAAATTTTCCATCCTCTTCTTGCAACCCAAACTAGCTATACATAATTTTTCTTATTTTTCTTTTTTATAGTAATGCAAAGATTCTATGTCCGTAGACTGTAAAATTTACCCGCCATAACACAGGGTCATCCCTAGCATGGAGGGTGAAATATCACAAAAAACACATGTACTCTATAAATCTCACATAAATAAAATAAATAAATAAATGTTTTGCGATATTTAAAATGTGTGTCAAAAACAAACACTGCAACACTTTATCAACTTTTATTAAAGGAAAATGGATTTTTCAAGGATTTTCAACATATAATTTGAATGACGCTGTGAACTGAAAATCAAGGCCTTGTTCTAGAGATTCAAGAAATAAAAAGATAGCACAATTTTTATGATGCTACAGGTCACCGTTCATGAGTTTTTGTGATATAATTGTACAAATACATATGTGTATATAAATTTATATTACAGTTTTTATGTGGATTTTGAAAGTATGTGTATATAAATATATATTACAGCTTTTTTGTAGATTTTGAAAGTATGTGTATATTTATTGCAGCTTTTTTGTGGATTTTGATTTTGTGGATATACAATTTATTTTATTTTATTTATTTGCGTTACAAACAGTCTTTATACATTAATGTTTTACAGTATTAGGAATTGATTATATCATTGATAAATAAAACTACGACATTAACAATTAATAGCAAATTTTAAAAAAAGGAAAATACAAACCAGTATAATATAAACAGTTCTAATAAAGTGCAACTACTTAAAGATACGATTAGTGTATTTTTTAAAATCTTAATTTTACATTTAAACATAGAGAGGGATATTTAAACATCAATAATGATAGTCAGATAGAGTAATTTTATTCAATTAAAACTGCTGTTATTCTGCTATTCAAACATATTTTTTTCAATTCAAACTGAAAGCATAACAGGAGAAACATGAATAAAAAAAACTATAAAATTATAAGTTTTCTGACATTTATATTTATGTACAGTTAAGATTAGTAATTACGTGTGCTTTACTGTATATATTAGATTGAGTCTCTACTGAAGAAGCAGGTTTATTTTAACAAAACAAACCCGATTAAACTGAACGAGGCTTTGTCATTTCGGACCTGCTTTATAGCATCCGCAAGCTTTTACCTTAAATTTACGCCGTCTTTTTGTCCCCTTTCTTTCCCGATTAGCCAATGTACTATTTCTTTTCTACTTTCTTGCATTGTCTAAGGAAAAGCTTAGAGCTTGAATTGGTTTTATATCTTAAGAACAAAAGACATTGCACACATGTGGCGAATCGCACCGTATTTAATCAAATTCATTTGGAGCGACTGATGATGCTTTCAGAAAGATCTTCAGTTGAAAAACTTCTTAATAAAGTGGGAAAGACGTTTCTTTAATAATAACTGATCTGTTTTATATAGCAACGTTTGCAGAGCTTTTTCTTGCAGGATTATATACTAGGTAAAATGGTTATAATAAAGTTTCATTATTTGACGATCTCCGTGGCTGAGGTATTATGATTATGGACAACGAATCTAGATCGTGCACAAAAGAGGTTTCACTTCACTTGTCAAATATTACGGAGTTTCTTCAGCACATTCCACTGTGCTAGATATTCAAGAATCGCTCTAAAGAAAGTCAGCTATTCAAAACGCAAACATCTGTATGTTCTGTAATTCGATTGTACCAGGTACTTACGAAAACTTCCTCTTCTACATCTCCTTGCCCCTCATACTCTCTTCAGTCTCACAAAATTCCAAAATGGGCATGCCATAATCTCATTGCCATTTATTAATGCTTGTACAGTAGATATTCAGATATAAATCATTTTGTGTACTTTATCATGCTACCAGTTTCCAAAAATAAAAAGGAGACGAAGTATCGTAAGTGAACTACAAGCTTTCGTAGCCAGTTTTCTTGGAAGGTAGATAAACACCGTTCCACGGAATACTTTATTTCCCTTTTCATAAATCTGTTCAACCTCCTTTACACCTTAAAGTAAAGTAACAAGGGGCACCTATCCAAGGAAGCAAACGAACCTGTCAAAAAATCTTAAAATATCTAAAAGTTTATTTACTCGTGTATATTGTATGTTGGGACGTGCAATTTGTGTTGGTAAAACATCCCAAAATGGATATTCACATCAGCCCCAGGCGGGTGAGGGTGAACTGAGATATTATATATTACACTCGTATTGAACTTAAATAAAAGTTCTTGGCTGAGGTTGGGTTATTTGTTCCCAAAAGTGGTCTCGGTCGATCCACTATGCGCTAGGAAGATGCTTTATTTATTTATTTCAATAAATTTATGCAGTCGAAAAAGGCACTGAAAACGTGCAGTGCTGATATTATACTAACCAGTTTATTTAAACTATTAAATAATGGGAATAATATATTTTATTTACTCAAAAGAATATAATATTACAACAGTCAAAAGTAGAACAAGAAAGATGGTATTTCATGTACACAATTTCAACAGCGTAAAAGTAATTGAGATTGAAATTACTGACAGACAGTGCTATCAGCGTTTCGTGTGCCTAAAGTAGGTACAATTAAAAAAAAAAGTGTTTGTCCCAACTACTCCCAACTTTCTAGAGCCAGTGAGACTATGGCATCTCCAAATATTGGGGTATGTTTTAAAGCCATTTTTAAGAAACGTTTCAATTCTGAATAGTGGTCTTACACCAGGGCAATACTGGGAGTATCTTCAGCACTGGTACGTGCCGCAAGTATGGAATAAATTAATTAAAATGCACTAATCGTAAAACAACATAAAGTAATTAAACAAAATTTACTGAACTTTTTCAAGATTTGAAACCGCGACCTCTGAATTCGTAGACAAGAGACTTACGCTTTGACCATGGAGGCCGAGGTGTTAGATTATCTACCCCCAAAATTCTAATGTGTTTTAAAAATCATAACATTATCGACCTTTTCTCATTAGATTTAAATTCGAGATTCGTTATCACACCCAAAGGGCTACGAATTTCTAGCGATCAGATCAATTTAAATCTCGCATTGTTTTAAGTATTCATTCTCTCGCCGAATTAAGGCACTTAATCACCCGCCGGAGACACCAGTTTGATTCAGTGATTTCCCCGGCCGTGGTGCGTTAAAAACACTTACCCGGAGTTGTTCCGGGCATGGAAAGTTTTATCTTCAGACCTCTCACCTAATCACAATAAATTAGCCAGGATCTGCCGGAGGATATCCAGACGGGGAGACCGGCACACGGGCTGGGACGCGCACTGAGCGAAGGATCCATTGATTTAAGGCTTCCTGCTAGTTACAATAATTAGTTATGTAATTACGTTTTCTTTACGCTCATCAAATGGCCCCTTCAAACATCATTTCAATACACGATATTTCTTCAAAAATGTATTGCTGACTTTGCTCTTTAAAAATGTCTTGACTCTTGACGATTTTGCTGACTTTGATCTTTAAAAATGTCTTGACTTTTGACAACTTTACTGACTTTGATCGTTGAAAATATGAGTGTTGACGACTTTTCGCACTATTTATTTTTTCAACGTAAAATTGAAAAACTACACGGACCAAACTTACTGATCTGAAATATTGTTAATTGGACAAGAATTCAGTTATCCAGTGCAAACATTGTATAGGTTTTTTTTTACGTTTGTATTTAAACATATTGTAATTTAAAATTTTACAAATGGTGTTAAAATTTTCCAATAACCAAAAGATTCATGTATGTGAATGTTAATATTACTGTTATGTAAAACACAGGAGTTCAAGAAGACACACTTTAATTGATATCATATATTTATTATTTTTCTAATTGAATCTTTTAAACTAAAAATAACTTCTCCTCTAAACTAAAATTAACATATAAAATCGTTTAATTTTCATAGAAAATAGATATACAAAAATAAATAAAAATCATAATTTTTCTAGTTTTTTTTAAGTATTTATTTATTAAAGGCCCGTATTGCTTTACAGACGTCTAATTAAAAAAATATATAAATAATCCCTCGCTCAGCTGGTCGTGGCGGTTATTAGCACAACGTCAACAATAACAGACTCACTCGTCGTCTAACATTTTTCTAATATTGTGTTCATCTGACAAGCATGAAAAAAAAATTGTGATTTTCTGCTGATAACAATTTTTACAAAAGCTGAAATAGTCCTAGAATGGGTGTTTAACGGGGACCTTTCACATAATAAATAACCAAATAAAGGCTCTGTTTGTCCATTTTTGTGCAATCTGAGATTGATTTGGTGGTTTAGTCATGCCTGAAAGAAGTTAATAAAAGTATTAGAATAAAATCATAGGGTTAGGAGTGTACAAATTGTCGCTAGTTTTCGTTTATCGTTGTTGTTATTTTTGATGATTTTTGTTGTTGTTGTTCGGTGTTCTTCCAAAACCAATTGTATTGTAATGAACTTGGAGGAGAGGTGAGGATTTTTATAAAAGGGTCAATCGGACCAAGTCTTATATGAAAATTTAGAGGAGCCAATATATTTATTGTGAATATCTAGTTTTATTATTTATTTATAAAATACCTTCATTATATTATTTTACCAATTCACTTATGCCCTTTGGAACCTTTCCATAACAATATTTTACCCACTAACATGATAGAGATTTTTTTATTTGAATTGATTTAATGGATTATTTTGTGATCCTCTAAATAGCTAGGGCTTATAACAGTACCCTTTCATGTGTCTAACTAACTAGTACCACGACTCATTTGGCCTTATTACTATTACCATCTGATGGTTGTATTTACTTGACTAATTTTATGTTAAATTAATGTGTTTTATGAGGAAAAAAATTTTAACTACATAAAAAATGACAGGGAAAAGAAAAACTATAAGTTCTGAACTTTTTACTCTATTTAGCCATTATGATTTATTGAATGTAAATATTTTATTTTTTCATCTTTGGGCTACATCCTTTTCGCTTCGGTGGTCCTGCTGCACCTGCATATTTAATACTATTTATCATTTTTAATACTATTTATTTCTTTTCTGTAGGAGGGGAGTGAAAATCATCATGATAATTAGTGCTTTCCTATAATTTTAATCTTACTTGGGTTTGTAAGAAAATATGCATATTTAAATTTTGTGTTCAAATTTATAAGATAAATAATTTATTTTTCAATCAATTTTAAAACTTACAACTTTATATTTATATTAGAAACATTCAACAGAAATAAAGCATTTTCAACCATTTCCCTCGCATGTGTCAGCTGCATAACAAAAATGGTATAATCAATTACATCGAGCATTACTTACATACATATAAAATTTAAAAAAAATCATAAATTGGATCCTTAATTTGCACTGGTTACCAATATTTTTTTCTTTTCTGAGAGGTGATTTTTGTGTAACTCAACCATATTTGTTCTCCCGATTTTTTGCGATGTTAGTTGAGATAGAAGTTATTTAGTGTTTAATTTTTACGTATTTAAGAAATGTTTAATTTTTGGTTGGATTTTTCATTTTTCGTGAAACACGCCCTCTGAGACATGTATATTGTTTTGGCGCTATTATATTATATTATATATTGCGCTTGTTATAAGATAGTACAATTATGTGATGGGGAATACAAACGAATAAATTTTAGTGGTTTTATCTTTTGCCTTTATTATTTCATGAAAAGTTTTTGTTTTTGTTTACAATAACTTAAGATTTTGCACACACAAATTTTGTGGAGACGTGTTGTGTCGAGTCGTGTCGCGTCGGGTCGAGTCATGTCGCTTCGGGTCTGGTCGCCTAGCGTCGAGTTGCGTCGCGATAAACGCGTCTGTGTGCAAAGTCGTTAGTGTGAACTGTGGATGTTTACCGGGCTGTGTGCGTGTTTCTTCGTGTGGGAGTAATCGTGTGGGTTCAAATATAGAAAATAATATAAGCGTTATCTTTCCTCTGTCAACAACGGAATCATCGAAATAAAATAAGGTCTTGCACAACTTATGAAAGTTGGTAATGTTGTCATAAACGTCACGGAGCACCCAAGATTAACATAATTTTATCTAAATAAGCCAAAAGGTGGTCTCAACGGGAAGCGTTGAGTTAGGTGCTATATTTTTTATAAGGAGATTTGAATTAAATATGTCTGTACCGCACCATGGAGTGGACTTTGGCTCCTCATTTCGTAATAAATCGTACCTAGCTTCCTTGGAGGTCTTTACTAGGGAGATATTAAGAGTATCTGCCACTATGGAAAATTGGATAAATATTTTTTTTTACATTAACTCCAAAAAGGAGGAACTGATTTCTTCTAAATCCTATGTCATCTTTGGGGATGCAGTGTTCTATTTAGAAGTTTTTTTTAAAGAGAGGCAGGAAAGAATTTTCTGGAAAGGAAAAAAAGGTATGAGGGGTGGTTAGGAATTTTAGGATCAGTGAGTTCAGGAGTGACGGACAGGAGTGAAACCATCCATCCTACAGCGATGCACGGAGATTAAGACCTTTAAAAACTGTTATGCTGTTTTAGAAAATATTACTGGGAAATTTGTTTGGCATACGGTTGCTGTGCTTTGGTTTTGCAAAAGTGTTGTATTTGTGATTATTCTTTCTAAAGCGTGAGTTTATTGTTTTCTGTGAAAACATAATAATTACTAGTTAGTAATATTACCCGCAAAAAAATAATTACTTAACATCGCTGGATACAACTTGATACATCAAGGTGTTTTTACAGTTTAAAAATAATTGTCGTTAAAAAATAAAATTATTATTGGCAAGTAGGTATTTTATCGGATTTCTGAATTGAAAATATCCTTTTCACAAATTTCTTAAAACAAAAATATCATTTCCACTTTTGAAAATATCACTCTCGTGTGCACAAGGAAAATAATACATTCTTAAATAAGCCGGTAAAGTATCGTCACCTCTGCAGCCGGAGCCGGCGGCGTGATAAGTACATGAAGCATTTTGAATAAAAAGGCGGGTCTATTTTATTTTGACACACTGCTTAGGGGCTTTCGCGGGCTTTTTATTAACTATCGCCGAGATTTTCCGGCAACCCTTTCAGAGCGAGGGGGAAGATCTCCCGCCGCACCCCTCCCGCTTGCGCCCTTAGCGCCAACGGCCCGGCCGGAATTTTAAATTATTATTATTGTCAAAGCACCCCACTTCTTTTTACACCATTCATCCAACAAACGATTTGATGAAAATATCTTTCTTTGTATTTACATTATAAGTTGCCTTCAGTTACGCCCTGGTGAAAGAACATCATAATCAAAGCATCGCATGAAGTGTCAAAAGCCGTATTTAGTTAACACTTAGATGGTATGCATATTTTCAATTACGTACACGGTATACATGGGTCTGATTGTACCCGAATTTATATAATGTAAACATTGTATTGGGTAATTTGTTCTTTTTTGTATTTGTTTTTAAATTTATTGTAATATTTTATTTTACACCAAGTTATAAAATTATCCAATTATAAGTTTATTCGCACAATAAAAAACAGGTGTACAAGAAGTCCCAATTTTATTGATTGACTAAAGAATTTGTTTTTTTAAATAATTTCTCCCTTAAATTAAAATTAAGACATCTCGAAACATAAAATCACTCAATTTTTTGTAGCAAACAGCAATCATTCTTTTCGTATTTTTATTTTATTTTACTAGATATAAGAAAATATTGTTTGAATATGAGCCCAAACATAAAAAATAGGAATTTGCTAACATTGTTTACATGTTACATATTGCAGTGAACTTTATATAAAATATTTCGCTTTTTATGAAGATAATGTTAGTTTTATCGTCACTTTTTTCAAATTATGTTAAATCTGACCGGAGAGGGGACGTAACTCAAAACATGGTAAAAACAACAAATGTTTTAACAAATTTTTGGATAAAAAAACATAATAAATTAGCTTATATAATGTTGCTTTTAAATGTTTGTAATATACAATAAAAGAGAAAGAAAAAAACCAGAAACCAGTGGTTAAATTGCAGATTGCATGAAAATGATATTATATTTTCAAGATATATAATAAGTGAACAATAATAAGGTGAATAGAAAAACACGGCAATCGCTGCTATGCTATCCTCATCTAATATTTTGATGACACATAAACATATCATTCAGGTATCTCTTAAATATTGGTAAACATAAAATAAATATGTCATCATTTGAGATATAATGAATAAGGTGATGTCACTCAGCTAGACGCTAAAAGACTATATGAAGATGAATAAAAGTTGGTTTTAATTTTATTAAAGCAACCTCTTAGAGTCAATGGTACACGTTATGGAAATCTGATAATGTATAACGTGTTAGCACTGTCACATTTATTAAAATTCACTCAAGGCCGAGGGAGTCCTTAACTCTCACTTCCTTACGAAAGGTACAATCTCGACGTAACGAAATTGTAGCTAACGAAGTTACCCGGAGCTCTTTTCGGCTTTCATGTGGCTTCGGGGACGTGGCGGAGTCAAATATAAATAATAATATGATGTTTGGAATTGGCTGAAAGCAGAGGCCAAAGAAAACACCACAGGGCAAAGGTATCTCCAAATAAATGTAATTCAACACGATTATATTTATGTCAAGGACTCAAAAAAAAACAAAAATAGGTACTTTATAACTTCTTCAATAGTTGTAAAATTACTTTGTGGCGTCATTTTGATCATATATAAATGAAACACTTTGTTTTCACAATTAGATAATTAATTTTTTTTTGAAGTTAGAAAAAGTGTTAATAGTCCATAAAATATTAATAATAACCAAATATATGTTTTTTAAATAGACATATCTCAAACTTACTTTTGCATTGATAGCCACATTGGTAATATTTTTAATATTATATTTTATTTTTATTATTTATACATCTAAGTTACGCTTTGATTATTTTATGTTAAATAATAATAGTTTTCGATTTGTATGATGTGTTATTTTATAAAAACGTGCTATATACATGAATGTAATAATTAACTATTTTATGACAATTCAATTTATTTTATATAATTAATTTTTAAAATTATACATAATCAATCATGGTTCATTATATTATTTTTAATTATATGTACTTATTTGTGTACACTTTTATATTTTTAAATTCGTTTATTTTAATTATCCTCACGAAGAAACCATTGGCTTTGAAACATAAATATTGTTATTTAAAATTATTGTAAAGAAACTGTTTAATTACATATAAGTTATTATAACATTTATTATGTAGACCGTGTTTTTGGTAGAAACGGAAATGAGATTTTGATCTCCGATGAAACAAAAATCATGGTGTGTATTGTACAGTTAGGGTGTGGATGTAGGTTTAGGCGGTTAGTAGGCTGAGTGACGAAATTTGAAAGTTTTTTGTTGTTGTTTGTTTTAGTCTGCTAGCCTTTTTCGGTTCCAGGCTCCCTTATTTGCTTCCAAACGCGTTTCACTCTGAATAACACTGTCATTTTAAATCAACTGCAATCCTTCTTAATCTGATAGATTGAAACCCTTAGGAGCTGGAACCCTGTAATTGCAGTGTTGAAGAATTGTGCCCACGCACGTCACGAAGCGCTGCAATTGCAGTGTCGACCTTGTACATTCATATTGCCTTTAGATATTACTTATCCTGGGTTCGCAAAACACAAAAATTAAAATGTTACTTTATCAATTAAGGCATTGTCATCTTGTTGACCATACCAAATATGTACTTTTATTTATTGAATGTTCTTGCCGTCTCCTAAAAAATATCTTATAATTTTGGGTGATTGTATTATGTATAATATATCTGTTAAATACATATAGAGTTTATTTATATGAACCGCAAGATTCAGAGGGAAGGACTCATATTGGAAATTGAAACCACGAACACCTTTCACGAAGACCTTTCATTCAGTATATTATCCCATGTTGAATTGAACCGAGTCGTTCTAGTCGCAGCGACAGCCTCTAAGGCCCAATGCCTTGCGCTATCATAGACGCAAGGTAATCTTTATTGAATCAGATGTAAGACATATCGTAAACGAATGCCTACGAGCGCTGAAATTAAATTTTGCAGTAAATCTAACTGCGAAATATAACTTTTCTCATCGGTTTCTGGATGCTAGAGGTGGGAATAGATGGAAATGTATGACATTAATTTTCTTTTAAATCGGAATTTAAGTAAAGCTTGTACCAAAATATTTAGGTTGTTTTAGTAAAAAAGGATCTATATACAGGCGCTGTTGATACGCCAAAAAACATTTTACAGCTAATCGTATTCCTACATACATTTTTAATTACAAAATTTCATATAATCTAAAAAAAAAATAAAATGAAATCAATCTAAATATATTAATTTGGATGACAATAATTTATTGCCGACACAAGCGTTGCTTCCGGCACGCCAGCTATGATGGCTACAAACCAAGGTACGTAACATTCATGGAGATATAGTTTAACACCCCGCTTGGGGTAAACCGTCATACCACACAAAATGTAGCAAAAAAATTGCCGCTGAACGGGCGGTGTGCGTCGCGAAGATGACACGAAGAGGATCGAAAGTATCCGAAGATTTCCGAAGAAAGGGCTGTAGTGAAGTAATTATTCTTGACCCACGGTTTGAACCAGATAGTAATAATATTTCTCTTGTAAAATGCAATCATGAGTCAACGGGTCAGCTATGCGTCTGGTGTAATATTATTATCTTGTAATTACAGCCCTTGATGTATGTCTGTCTTAGTCAATAAATACAGCCCTTGGATTAGGGACCTATTTGACCTTGACATTATTAATTTTATGTTTGTTTTACAGTAAAAATGTAACCTTTTATTACGTGCGTTTTTTTGTCACTTATTGCAAAACTTCACACCAAAGCTCATTATCTCAGTAAACACCCGCGCCGCAAAGTGATATATTTGTTTATTATTGTGTTATTATCAGATCTGATATACAAAATTATTCTGTTATATATATTTTTATATTACTTTAATAATTTCTTCATATAATTGAATAAAAATCTTTTAAAATGATTGGCGTAATAATAAATGCGGAGTATAAAATAAAAGGGTCTAAGATTTGATCTTCTCATTAAATAGGTAAGATGGCCAAACTTATATAAATAATATATATATATTACGTTTTTGATGAATTGCTCGGTGAACCACCAAACATTTAAGGCAACTATATATATGGTAAAAAAATTATATTTATCATCGGTGTGACAAAAAACACATGGGATAAGTGGCTTCGAGAAGAACAACATTTTTTTTCTCAGTATTATTTACGTTAAGCCTTATTTTTATTTGATAAATCCTCAAATTATTATAAAAAAATATTCTTGAATTATTTGAAAGACTGTTGTTCTGTTGGTTGTTGCCGTTATCCCAAATAATATTTTTAACTTAGTATACCAGGTATCTTTTGATTATTAGTTTACCGAGTACTCGTAAGTTTCCAAAAATCTAAAAAATTAAATTACCTTCTAAAAATGTGTTTATCTTTTTCTAAGCCGTCGGTAATAATCATATTGTGTTTAAACACATTTTCTTTTTAGGCTTCTAAGCCGAAGAGGGACACCATGAAAAAAACTGATCGTCCAGATAGTTTACTTTTAATTGAATTATTTTTCAGAATTTTTATTTATTTGTTCATTCATTATTTTATTGTTTTACAGATATGAGAGAACTTGTCTGTTCAGCTAGTAAGAATTCCCATTTTAAGACAGTCGAACTGAGAAATCATGTTCACTTTATAAGTGCAAATGAAATATAATAAATTCAGAAAGCAAGAAGCCAGCTAAATATTTAACAATGCTAAAAAATAAAAATATATCATTGCCTCGAATATAGGTATATTTGACTTACCTCTGAGCTTTTATTAAGATTCGTGAATCATAAATAATGCCTTGTTTAATTTTAATACTTCAACAGTAATGAATAACGCATTTTGTAAAGTCTCAACAATATCCAGAATATTCCCGAATTTCGAAGGTATTACGATTCTAAGCTTAGTCTTCAACTGGTGGGGCAAATTTGAAATATCTTTTAATTCAGAAGCTTTAGTTGTACAACGCTAAAATTGCAATATTATTCGATGTTGATTTTGCTAATACCATTGGTTCCATGGTAAATATGCAAACAAGCTAATAGTAAAAATTAAATTGGGAAAATTTTTGGTGCCGTCTCGAGAACCATTATTGGATAACCAATACCTCCACCATATGTCACCGCAAGTGGTTCGCTACATTTAGTGACTTAGTATAATAGGGGTGCCTGGGTTTATGGGGAGAGGTTTGTCTAGATCTTGGCGGCGGATGTGCACCAACTGCATGGCAGGACGGATCGGGAGACAGATGGTTAAGGGAAACCTTTTGACCTCTAACAGGACTCTATCGATCCATCACCCTGCACAGGGAGCAGTATAAGAAATGTATTTATACGTCCGTCACTTCTGGACACACTGACCCCATGATTCCTAACCACCTGTTATACCTGTTTCCTTCCCAGAACTCCCTATCATTTATTTCCTCTAAAATACCCCCCACACAGCATCCACAAAGATAACATAGGTCACGAGGGAAATTATTTTCCTCAGGGTTTTAAAAATATAAGTAAATTTTAAAACCTTTTATTAAAAGTGGAAAATGTTTATTGTGCTATGATGGAGGACTTAGTTTGCAGAGGTTTAAATCCTCGTCATATTAAACATGAAACAATATAATTTTGGATGTATGTGACATTCTAAAATGTGCACGTAATTCTAGAATTCAAAAATATATACCTATGACCCTAAAGTTTAAGAATATACGTAGTCATTTGGCCCCAGAGAGGTTAATTAATCAATCGATAATCTCTTCTTCAATAACTGCAAAATCATGTTTGTCGGTTTATTTAAATTTATATAAATTAAATAACTTTCTATACACCAAAATTTCAATAAAAATAATCGCCATATTTCAAAACCAACGATTTTTTCGTCAAGAAACAATATATATTTAATTTGATGAAGGTACCATTCGTTTTGACTAATTATTTATTTACTCCCGTACATATGCAATATTTTCATCCGCAAAAAAACTCAATTCTTTCAAGAAAGGCATACAAATAAATTATTTGATTGAATCACGGATAAAATATATTTAAATGCCTTTCTCGAAAAAATTGAGTTTTTACAAATGTAAATATTTATTTATATTCATATTACGTATGCATTTAGGGAGCAAAAAAATAATTCTTCTTGATATTTTACAGAATATCTTGCAAAAAGTGTATTGTAATAAAATAATTAAAAATTAAAGCAATCGTCTAGATTATAACGCACGTTATGTTTACGTGAATTACTTCTTGATTTTTTTATATCTTGACTTCTCTTGTTTAATTTAAGAAATATGGCATTGGTAATGAGAATATTCGATTTGATTTATTTATAGCACGACCAGTTTGTGGCTAAGTTGACAGGTGCGTCTAATTTTAAATTTTTAAATTTTATTTATTAATCTTTCTTTTTCAAAATATAACATGTTAAAGCATATTTTATACACTCTCCTACAAAAGCTGACGCTTGTGGTTAGGAGAGGACAACATATTAATAACTATAAATTAAAAATTAATAATAACTATAAAAAAAAATTACTATCCAGGGATTGTGCATTCAGTTCTTTCAGTAGATTTTTTAAAAGCATAACTTTCAAAAAATGTAATTTCATAAACTTATTAAATTAAAACCATCTATGAACGCGTAGATTATATAATTTATTTAAATTTGAATTTGATTATAGCGTACCTTACGTTTAACTTTCAATTTATAATTTGTTGAGAATACCGATATTCGAAAAAGCTTCATTCATTTCACAACAAGCGAGGAAACATTGAGTTTTTTTTAACTACATTACATATAATGTACAAACATATACGTCAGTTTATAACTTTATACTGAAGAGTATATAAGTATAGCTACTAAGATAACAGTAAACACAATAATCACAAAAAAGCAAATGTGTGCAACCATAAATGAACATAAATAAAAAGCACTCTTAAGGTTCACAGTAAAAAGTTGAATGTGATAAAATCATAAAGCGTTTCCCCTTTCTTAAGCAGTAAGCGACCGAAACCAAAAGTTGTCCCTCTATTGAACATTAGGGGATAGCGAGTTTTTTCCATTTTCTTATTTGATTTTTTTATCTCTTATTTAAGGGGTTTTCCTCGCGAAGCTTTCCATGGCCCTGGCTCCCTAAATGGTGATAAGTATGTATTTTCATCTTTCATACAATCTTGGCTCATGTGGTATGGCTTTCTTTTTCATTAAGTACAAAAAATTACCATCGTTAAGACTAAATATGCATGTTAACTTTGTAGCTGAAATGCATTCGCATATGCATAAACATATTATGAATATTAAATTTTACTAGAATAACTTTTGAAGCGTATACTCATCAATTTAATATAGCATTTTTTTTATTTTTTTTATTAACGACAATTATAATTACAAAGTTAAGTATATTATTCGCAGTCCTCCTCACTAGGTATTCCTGTTCCGAGGTGGACTGTAGGTTTTTGTATAGGTGTAGATCGTGATTTCCTTGTTAATTTCTACAAAAATTTCTATTAAAGAAGAGTTTCACATAATTAGACTCTAATTTATAAAAATTGGATATTTATCTGAGTCACTATCTAGATTACAAACAAACTCTTTAGAACTTTGTAATCAGTCAAAATATTAGCAGCCAAAAATGTGGGCAAAATTAATTTGAGATAATATTGTTAATTGTGAATTATGAATCTACAATAATAATGTTAAATAATCAAAGTCCTAATGGCCGAGTGGTTAGAGGCATTCTATCGGTAAGGCAGATATCATGAGTTCGAATCCCAGTCGAGACCGTTAACTTTTTATTTTTCTGTGTCTTGTTCCGTTTTAATGTTTTCGTTTACATTTTTTTTTTTTTAAAGAAAGACAAACATTCCCAAGTTACGAATAATCTGACAATGTTTGAAAATCTCCTACTACCACCACAGTAAGCTGAAAATGTTGCTTGTTTTGTGATGGAGGACTTACCCAGCCGAGGAATTGAACACACTACGCCTGGGTGGAACCCAAACGCGATGTCAACTCGGCCACCGACCGGTCAATTAATATTTGTTTAATATTCTTCAATAATATACTACGTATAGTAAAAATACTGTCCAAGTATGCTTTTTACAAATTCTCGACATGTTTGTAACTTATACATTGACAAAATTACTGTTGTCAAGTTTAATTTGTAGAACTCAATTTAAATTTTTTCTTTTATATATTCAATAAAATTATTAATTGATTTCCAATTTTTTTTTTATACTGAAACTTATTTCCGCTGTGTAATTATTATTAGTATTATGCGTGACAGCTGTTTCGCCTTCTGAAGGCTATCAAACTGAGATACACGCCCTGAGAGCACGCCGCTGCTAAGAGCGTACATAATTATTATAATTGAGAACTAATCACGAGAAGGTATTAATTATATAATATTGCTAGCCTGTTGTAAACAATGATTACACCCGTCAGAATGTGCCGTGTCCGATGGTGTCGGGTAGCGTACAATATGCAACGGTGCTCTAGAATAATATCACATTAATCTAGATCAGCTGCAAACTAATCAAATTAAATTAAATTATATCACCAAACAGATAATACCTAGAAGTGTAATCTAATATAATTTCACGAATATACATAAGACTTTTTTATTCCTAAGCCCCAGTCAGGCCAATGAAATTAAAATGGAAGAATTTCTTAAAGTGATTTGTTTTGGGTTATTTTTTATTTATTTTTTATTATTATTTTAATATAGATCATATGGGTAATGGGTTACATTAATACATACATATTTTGCAAAATATAATATTTTGGTTCATAATTGGTCATGAATACCTTATCAGAAAAGAGAAGCTCTTGTGCCTGATCAGGGAGCCAGAATTCTTACTTAGATTCTTAAATGTAAACTTTATATAATAATATATATATATTATTTTACTATAATTTTTTTACTATAGGTAATAATTTTTTTACTATAAATAATTTTTTTTTTTTTTATAAATTTTTTTGGAAAAAAAGGTTGATTTTATTTATTTGTTCTTGTTGGTTCGTAATACAGCGCAATTCGGAAGGGAGATTATTGTAGTTTTTTATGGCTTGGTAAATATAATGGTTTTGCATTTGAGTTGTTTTAAAGATTGGCGTAATAAATTGATTTCCATTTCTCATCAGTTTGTAAAATTCTTCATATTCTTTGTTATTTTTTTCTTTACACATTTTTATAATGGAAGTTTGATTAAATATATCATCAATATTTGGTACTGGAAACAATTTAAAAAGCAATTTTGTTGGAAAAGTAGAGTTTTTTTTAAGTATTACCTTTACAATAATTTTTTGCGAGACTTTTAGTGAGTTTAGGTTGTTTTTATATGATCCTCCCCAACCTATGATTCCGTAGATAAGCAGGGAGTGGACAAGAGCATAATACACATTTTTTAGTATTTTCACGTGTATTTATTATGCCGTGTTTCGCTACCTCATTATTTAGCCAACAATTCGAAATTCTTCCTGATATGATTTGTATCCAGGGTATTATGCCATGTTTTGCTACCTTCTTTAGCCAACGTTTGGAACAGCATTGCAGTGTCCATCATCAGGGCAGATGTGTAAACTCCAGATCAGATTATCATTTCTGCCCTGATGATGGACACTTCAATGCTGTCCGAAACATTGGCTAAAGAAGGTAGCGAAACTTGGCATAATACCCTGGATACAAATCATATCTGGAAGAATTTCGTTCGAATTTTTGATATTGGTTTTACTCCTGGTATTCGGGCACGCCTTCAACATACTATCGGTTTAATGCTTTAGTGCATTATATTAATATAGCGACGAATTCTGCCCGTCAGGAGAAGCGACGAAAGTACCTCATCTACTACCAACGCCATATTGTTTGCTGCTTCCTTCCTTTGCATTTTCTAAAGGAAGGCCTTTCAAAAATAAATGGCCTTTAGGATTGCAACACTGGACTTAGCCATTCACAAGCATCCGCATTTTCATAAATGAATTATCTAATTGATGACTTATATTATATTGGTCTCACCACCATGTATTACGGTAAGTACAAGATATTAGTTTATTTTATTGCAAAATTCATGTGCTTCAATATGCTTCATTAAACATTCTCCAAGCTAAAATAAATCGCAATTAGTCACAAGTTAATTTTTGTATTATTAGTTCTGAGCAAAGTTGGGAAACCGTATAGGATGGATGATTTATTTTTGCTTCAAATGTAGATCAGTTTAATAATGATTTTATTCCTTGAGATATAAATTGACGGTATAAATTAGAATTATATCGTTAACAATAACGAACTTTGTGTTTTAGCTTTTTGTAAAATAATGTATAATTTTTCTATTAATTAATATCGTCTGCCAGCAATTTTACTATAGTTTGTGCAATATCTTTAGAAGGCAAAACAGTTGTCACGTTTAATATCAATAAATGTAACTGATTAATTTGTTTAAATCATAGCGTGTATACGAAGCAAAACCATGTTTATCGTACTTTTGTTAAAAAAATATTTAAACGTTTTCAAATATCAAAATTCTCACATGGAGAGATGAACAATTATTTCATTGACCTGTCTTTAAAGAAACTTATCATTGTCAATGGCCTCGGTGCTCTCGTCTAGCGATCCGGAGGTAATGGGTTCGAATCCCAGCGTGGGCAAGTAAATTTTATTAAATTATTTATATTGTTCATTCCAAATAATATAGCATATTGTATTAAATGGCTTTAGCCATGTTGGTAATAACCTAAGTTCCTCATCCCTCCCTCCCATCTCCACCACCTCACTCCCTGACTCCAGACAGTTGGAAGCAGTTGAGACTATTGTTTTTTTTTATTTATTTTTTTTTATTTTTTATAGTGAATACCTCACAAGAGTCCCAACTGCTCCCGTCTGGAGCCAGTGAGACTATGGCATCCCCAATTGGGGGACGTTGTGAGGCTGAAGGTAAGTGGGGAAGGGAAAGAGGAAGGTGGGGAAGTACCTGGCTATTCAGATCTAGTCACTAAACACGGCTAAAGCCATTTGGAGCAACGTTTCAATTCTGAATGGTGGTCTTACACCAGGGCGATACTGGTAGTATCTTTCACTCTGGAACGTGCCGCAAATATACTATATATTATTTTAATTAATTGATTGTGCGGTATTCCCATTGTAAAAGCAGTTTTGAATTGATTGAATTGAAGCATCCGCTTAAGACAGGATAAGAAAAATAGAATCATCATTAAATAATTTAAAAAAAATCATTCTGTCCGTTTATCACCTTTTTCAGTAGGTAACGAAAACAAAGAGACCGAGAAAAGGGAAAGCCAAAATTAGTCGAAATAATAAATTAACCGGAGCATATTATTTGGCTCGCGCCCCCCGCATCTGGGACGGTAAGTTTTATAGCGAAACTGTGTGGCTGCGAGTTGCCACCACGGCCAGGGCTGTTTCTTCCCGACCCGCACCGGTTCTCTCCCCCCCGGCCTGCGCTCGGGCCCAGGGGCTCGGCCAGAATAACCCGTCCCCAGGGCGGGCTTGTACCCCAAACCTGCAAGATTGTGCAGACGAAAGAAATATCTGAAATATCCATGTTGGTAAATTCAAACACCTGTAATATTTTCATAAATTGGCAATCTGTGCGATTTTGTTTTCCTTTTATACCTAAGATCCCCGTTAAATACCGTTTCTATGTAAAATTCAGCTTTTTAGCAAATAATAATCAGCTGATAGTCATAAAAATATGCATCATCAAACTGTCAATTTAAAAAATGCCTTTGGATGGTGAAACCGCTATCGCGCGCAGTAATAATTTCAAATATTATAATAATGACCGGACCTGTTATACAGATAGACAGAATAAAATAACTTGTCATTTTTAAGCAGGGTGTAATTAAATTGGATTCTCATTAGGTCAGATAAATTTATAAAAAAATATCTTGAGATTAAAGCGGACAATCAGTTGTATGCATCATTGCGTAATCATTGGATTTTACATATTAACTGGTGATTTATCATCAATGCAACTACTTACCTACTGCAAATTTGAAATGTCTATTTACAAAAAAAATTAAATATCATATTTTCTATATTATTGAGAATTGAAACCCGAACTTAACTGAGTAGAAGCTGTAATTGGAACGAATAAGCTCCTTACTCAAAAATCCAAAAATGAATATTTTTCTATGACCAGCCCAAGACTTCAAAGCATTCAGCCCAGAAAACAGTAACACCACTGCATATACCCCTTCACCCCTACAGAAGTGTTATAAGGGAAAAATAAATATGACCTCCCAGATAAGCTCCTTAAGTCCGGACCAGGCGCACAATGGATGCTAAATTATCACCGCTCCAAATATGGAAAGGGTCTTTTTTGTTTGTTTATTGGCCAGAGGCTTGGCCTTTATTTTAGATGAACTAACTAAATTAAATGTTTAGCTTTAAAAATGTTGCTCGTTAATGCGCGTATAATAATATATCAAGAAAGGTTAGGTTAGATACGTTTAAGTAAGGTAAAGTTAGGTAAGGTTTGCTGAGTGATCCAGAGCATCCAGTTCACAACCAGACGTTGCAGGTTTAACTCCTGCAAGTTTGGTTCTCCATCATTGCACTAGCAACATGTTCCACTTTTATTTGTGTA
Source organism: Hesperophylax magnus (assembly GCA_026573805.1). Classification (NCBI taxonomy): domain Eukaryota; kingdom Metazoa; phylum Arthropoda; class Insecta; order Trichoptera; family Limnephilidae; genus Hesperophylax; species Hesperophylax magnus. Next base: position 4,248,278 of record JAIUSX010000071.1, read on the forward strand.
TTGGATTTTCTTACTATCGCACTGTTATAACCCCACTATCTAAAATCGAAACGTTGCTTTTAAAGGCTTCAGTCTAATTTAGTGACCAGATCTGAATAGCCAGGTGCTTGTTTAACTTACTCTTCACCAAATATTACCCCTCCCCAATATATTACGCCTCACCACATTTCAAGCAAGGAATGCCGTAGTCCCACTAGCTTCCTGCTGTTGGGCTGTAATGTTGCCTTGAGGCCACATATCGAGTACATAATATTATGTTTTCATCATCGAAGACAATATATTATTTTTAATAGTTTATTTTGTTTAGCCAAAAATTTTACATTTTATATCTAGTCTATACCAATACTAAAACTACTACCATAATATTCTCATACCTACTTACTAATATTTTATATCTAGTATATACCAATTCTAAAACTACAACCATCATTTTCTATTACCTACGTTAAAATTTGGACTTCACAATATTGGTTTTAGGCCCAGTCAGGCTTTTCCATGGATTTTAAGAAGAGAATCCCAGTAAGCTATGGAAAATAATACAAAAAAATTACATTTATTAATTATACATATAACAGTAAACTGAATATGAAAAAATATTTGTAGAACATGTAACACTAACATACAATTATAAAGAAACTATAAGAATACTACATATAAGATAAATAACTAAGACTACATTACCAACGCTACTATAATTTGTCGGATCCAACATAGTGCTGCTATAGATTACGCTTAGTTCAATAAATAGAGTCAACAAATATATCAATAGTACTCCCAAACTTGTTGTCCTATTGGTTGGTGAGTGTGTCTGATAGTTGGTTGTGTATGTATTGCAGAAGAATGTTACACATTGTCTCTAGCCGGCAAATGGAATTTAATAGTGGCAACAATGACAGGACTCAATTAAGTTGTTAGTGACTCTGTGTAATACAACCAGGTCTGACATAATTCTCCTGTCGGAAAGCATTAGATGCAATTGATTAATCAAATTGACATAATTAATGTGTTCAGTTGGAATGTTGAGTTTACAAAATTTGTGCTGAACTCTTTCTGTATTGTTAAAGTGAACTTTATACAATGGGGACCGTATAGGTGAATTATAGGCCACTTGACTTCTTACTAACAATATATAGAGGAGTATTATACAATCTAAGGACTTCAAATAAGTTAAAGTTCTGCAAAGGAAGCCAAGCTTCTATAAAGCCTAATTAGTTATATCGTTAATCTGAGCAATGAATCTCAAGTTTCTATCGAATATTACACCCAGGTCACGAATTTGTAACACGGGTATTAATTTAATATTATTTAATGTACGAGTATATTCATGTAAAATATTATAATTAGTTTTGGAAAATCTTATTATTTGAAATTTCTGATTGTTGTGAAATAAAGCATTTTGTTCACACCTTTGATGAAGTTGATTAAACTAAGGTTAGGCTTAAAAATTTGGCAACCGCATACATTTCACATTCTTTTATATATTTTTAAGTCGTCAGCAGATAGCAGGACATCGTCACATTCTACATCATTAAATTGGTCAACAATGAAAAAATAAAAAAAAATATTGGGCCGAAGTGTGACCCTTGAGGAACCCCACTTGTTGTCACAAATGTATAAGAAAGTACAGAATAAATCTTTACGCTAAGCACCTTATTGCTAAGATAACTAACAATGCAACTCAATAATTTGCCCTTGATGCCCAACAATCGGAGTTTATATATAAGTATGTAATGTCGAACTTTGTCAAAAGCTTTACTAATATCAGTGTATATTCTATCCACTTGTTGTACGAGACCAAAGGATTCAGATATGTAATTTTCATAAATCATTTGATTACTTAAGGTAGAGCGATGAAGCCATGTTGGTTAGGAACAATAATGTTGTTGATAGGTTTTGCAATGATATCTAGCACTGATTTTTCCAAAAGTTTTGGTAAAGCAGACATTGTACAAATTAGTCTGTTGCTTGATATATCGCTTTTATCGCCTTTTTTATGAAAATGTGTTAAATAATTATTTATCAACTGAGCTGGAAAAGACCCAGAAGAAATAGACACAAAAGTTTATATCGAGGAAATATCAGAAATACAAGTAGTGAACCATATTGGAGAAATACCATAGGGTCCAGGAGATTTATTGCTACCTATTATTGTATGCTTTTTTTCTACGGTTTCTTTTTTGATCAAACATTGCATTTCACTGAATTATCAGGAACAGTATTGACAGGAGTATCTGTGTCGTAGACACTTTTAAATGAATCAGCCAAGAGAAACTATACCTTCTAAACTGTCGGCACATTTTTCTTTTAGGTACATGCTATTGTAAAATCCATAATTTTTTTTTGTGTTGAAAGTTGTTAATATTGTCTTTAATGATTAAAATATTATAATTTAAGGTTTTACTCATTGAGGAATCAAAAAAAAAAACAAATATTTATAAAATAGTAAAACAGGGAAATCTAACATTTTTTATTATCACCCTTAACAAAACTGTGTTTCAAGATTTTGCTTCTTATACGATCATTACTCGAGTACTACTTTATCTTACAACTACAACTGTGCAATTAAGCTCTATCCCTTCTACAGTTATTTAATTTTTAAGTGTTTCGAATTTTTTAAATTATTTTCCCAAGGAGTATGCAGATATGATAGACTGCCAAATAACTCGGTTTTGGCACACACACTTCTTGCCTCATTCACATTCATACATCGTCTTATACATATTCTTCTATTATCTGACTCTTGACATGTCCCAACTCAAGTATCTGATTCAATTGATTATGCCGTGTCTTCCTCGGGCGTCCCCGACTTTTTCTACCATTCACATTTGCATCATATATTCTCCTTACACTTTCTTAGTTCATTAACTCTACTTGCCCAAACGATCTGAGCATCCATTTCTTAATCTTACTCATTATGCTTACATCAGCCTTACATTTCTTGTGGATCACCACATTTGTCACACGATCATATATGGTTTTAATTCACATACGCCTCAGGGATTTCTTTAATACAGCATTCAGTCTTTCATTCTTCCTCTGCAGGTTCCATGCCTTACTGCCACAAATCAGGGTATGTACCAGCACTCCATTGTGGACTGCTAGCTTCGCTTCTTTGAACAGTTTTTTTGTAAACGCCAACCGCGTTCAGTCCTCCATTAATGCATTAACATCAGCCTTCCCATCTCTCGTAAATATACTATATTGAACACTTTTTTCGTACTCTCTCTTTCAAACAACTTGACTTTAGACTTACTTACATTCATCATCAACTGATTTTTCATATAAACTTCGTACATTCTAAACATGAGAGACTGTAGATCTTCCATACCGTTAGCAATCATCACCGCATTGTCAGCGTACAACAGGCAGTGTTTTCACGCCCAATCCCACCTCTTCCAATTCTTTCATTTAATTTTCCATGAGTAGATGCAAGATTTAAATTCAATCATTCCCGAAAAAAAATGTAATTCAAATAAAAGTATTCAAAAAATTAAATCTATTCAATATTTCTCATATCTCGATGTAACTTTTCATAGAAAATTCAAAAGACATGTTATTTCCCAAAAGGCAAAATCCTTCTTCCCCGGCAATCGAGAATCGGTTTTTAAACTACCGCGGGTCGTTTTATAGCCTCAAAGCCGATTCGATTTCAGAAATCTATTATTTTTAAGAGTAAAATCGAATTCTTATCTATTATATGCATTCTGCATTTCCTGCCATGGTTTGAACTAGCCATTAGCTGAATAGATAATTAGAGAAATGATTTGACTTTAAATAAGACTTTTTAACCACTAGGCCTCCAGCAGTCGAAACAGGTGCATTTTTTTTATTTCTAATTACATTAACCCACATAGGAAGTAACGCACCAGAGATTTTCGCGAAGAGCAAAGAACAATTATTAAATTTGTCTTGAGCGCAATAGAAGAGGTTCCCCCGAGTAACATATGCAAATAAAGAACAAGTCAAAGGAAACTGAGAGATATAAAAGATTACGTGATGTGAATAAGCCAGAGCAAACACGCCACTAGAATTAGACGACACGAGTCATTCCCGTCGGAAACACAATTATTTTTTGAAAACAAGGTTTTTGAAGTCCGATATCACAAGTAAGATATTATAATATGTCAGATATTATAAGATATCACAAGAAAAGGATTTACATTTTTTGAAACATTGTATTTTGAATGCGCATTTTTATTTTTAACTATCTGAAGTTCCAAGCGTTGCCTGCACTTTTCACAGTTTTTTTCGAAATCTGATACAGATTTCTCTTGTTTTGAAGGTTCAGTGAGAAAAATATCATCAATCTCGAAAAAAAAGATTTGTATAAAAATTGAAATCCACGCCGCCCGCCCGCCACTGACACTCTTTTCATATAAATAGATTTACACGTAAGAGTGATGGGGGAGTAGTGGGGGTGTGAATCTCAGAGTGTTGGTAACTATTGAAATCTGGAAAGTTTTCGTAATTATTATAATATTTTTTTTATTACGGGAGGGCAAAAGAGAAAGAGGAAGGGCTCAGTAAGCTAAAAACTTCATTTTGCATTGCATTCAAGCAAGTTATGCATACAATTCGATTTCTAAATTTATGACATGCTCCCAGAAAAGGAAATAGTGTTAACCGCCTTCAAGATTTGACCGGGTTTTATTTATTTATCTTATAATAATCAACAACAGCAATTGCTCGTGGTTCAGTTTATCATCCAACAAGTATCGTTTTATGTTAACTTAAACACCTGACTTATGGTAAAATGTTTTGTCGTGTTAGACTTAAAATTAATTATTTTTATGCATCTGACTTTCTTATATTGTTTATATTTAAATGGAAAATTATATTCAAGTACCAAGCTTTACGTTCATTTTTTAAGTTTTTTCGTTGTTTTTGTTATTTTTCTTTTGATAAATATGTACCACGTTCATCAGGGCATTTATATTTAATAAATAAATAATTGAATAAACATTAAATGTGCTTTTTCGATCATTCAATTTAAGTCATCCTTCTAAGAGTTAAATAATATTTATTTTTTTGTTCTTAATTTTTTCCCAATAATTTAACAACGAACATTTTCAGAAAAAAATATTACATACGTTTAATTATAAAAAAAAGGTAAGGGAATCCACTAAGATATTGCCTATGAGTGGGTAATAAAAAAAAACTTATTAAATAGTAATAGAAATGCACTTTTAAATCAAATAAAATTCTAAAATGCATTTATTTATTTATTTGTTTGTTCACGCCTTGACGGCTTTTACATGCAAGGTAAATCATACAGGAGGATTATAACAAGTATATAGCATCATAAGAAGTATAACATAGTAAATAAAATAATAAGCTGAGCATGAAAGACATAAGTAGGCACAACACAGGTAGGTATTAGTATACGATAAGTAAATTGTATATTGTATAAAGGAGTTCAACCAGCAAATACTTATTTGGGCTCAGGCTACATTACATTCAGTAATTATAATTATCACAATATTACACAAAACAAAATTACAAACATACTCGAAGCATACCGGTTGGCAGTGGTGTAAAACATTTTCTAGCGATTTATAAAAGTAGGTTATATTCTTGTAATTTAAATTTTCAAGATTCAATGAAAAATTTAATGTTAAGTTATAATGATGTAATATCGTTGTGAATAAGTAAAACAAATTTCGATGGGAGCATGTAATGTAAATTTTCAAGTTATGGTTATACTTTATTTTGTCCTGTATAGCTACTTTTGATTGTCTATCTGTACTGAGCTGATTATACACGTGCTTGATGTGTCTATGTCCGAGAACTTTTCTGCATATTTATGTTATATCCTGGCGCTCACTTGAAGTTTTACTGGCGTATTGTTTGATTTTAATTATTAATTAAATTTTATGTTTTTTTAAATTTTCATTTTATTAAACGTAACAACACCCGAGGGTGTTGTCATAGTTCTTAAACAAAACCTTCCTTTGATAGAATACATGAAATACTTTTTTGTTTGTTACAGGTTGACCGGGGGTAAAGTAGTGCATTAACTTCGTGGGGGTGATTCTTCATGACGGTAGAAGTTAAAAGGATTTTAAAAATAATCGAATTTGCATTGTTTTTTTATTCAGCGTAATTTTTTTTCCCTGGATGAATTTTTTCCATGCAAACGACTCAACTTTTTAACTAAAAAGTAATAAATATTTTTTACTTGTATCATCATATAGAATGACGTTCCAAAGTTGGTGCACTTTAACCCAGACACCTTGTAGATATATCGTATAATAATGAAATTAATCATTTTGTTTTGTAAAGGTAAATTGTTATTGTTTATTTTATGTGCATAAACGTTCATTATTCAAATGTTCAATATTCATAATTCATTCGATACAACACGATAATATAAAGCCGTGTATACGTCTGCGAGCTCTATTTGTAAGCATCGCAGACTCAGTAACCAGGCGGTACTATGTACGAGATGTCCACACCAATGTAACCGTAACGGCGAGCCAGCGTAGAGCACCCTTGATTCGCGGCAAAAACCAACGTGGATCACCGCGGACCATGTGCACACTTTGAATTATAACAAAATGTTAACGATTACGGTTAAATGCCGCAGGCGAGTAAGAGATATAAGTTAAAAATAGTTTTTAAATTAACATTTATAGTTAATTTACGCAATGGTAATGAAAAATAATTATTTCATGAACCAACATTCTGTGTATGTATTCCACGTACCTACACTATTCTGTGTATGTATTCCACGTATTTAATACAAGTGGACCCCGAACTGCTTCTCTATTGCTACTGTCTCTTTGTCTCTTACTGTCAATTTCTTCCACCATTCACTACTGTATATCACAATGTTAGTGCTTAAAAATTACATTACTTTGACCTTAATTCGACTCCTTGAATAAAAATATTCCTCGGGCGTACCCGACTTTTTCTACCATTCAACAAATTTTCAGCGATATCGGTCGACAGGCTTATTTTTCATATATATCAAAATTTTCCATAATAATAATAATAATATTTTGATGACTTGCATAGCGCTGTTTTTGTGCCAAATTACCTCAAGGGCGCTGAGAATGTGTGAATAGGTTTGCTTTATTAAAACTATTGAAGAGATAAACCAATAGAAGTGTGTGAAGTGATGTCCGTGGGTCCAGTAAGCATTTTTTTCTCAAATGTCTACCGAAATTATTTCTTTAATAATTTCATGATGGATTTCATTGGTCTATCAGGGGGCCTATGAATCGAAAGTTTTTTTGTACATTTACAACTTTCAAATCGGTAAAGACAACATTTCGAGAGATGATCTGCTCAGTGGTCAAATATAATCTTAACCACACGGAGAAAACTAGCTGACAAAAAATATTGTCTAATTTATTTTGATCTCTTCAAATTGTTATATGGTTATCCGGCAAAAAACTGGAATTTAGGCCCTTAATAAATGAATTGATAGATTTCGTGAAAAACTATTAGTAAAATACCAATGAATTGTAATGATGTCGGAACAGGTGTTCATAAAAATCTTAACATTTTTGCATATTGTCACCATATATTATTAAGACAGCAGGTGAATGAAAGTTCCGATAATATTACGAATTTACTAAAAGTTTATAAGGAAGCGGCCTGCAGTCCCGTTTTTATCCGGATTCTCAATAGAGATTTTTAATAAATCAGTATTACATTTGAAAGATTTATTTTGAATATAATTTGTTTTAAGGTAGTCACCTAGTTTCTGAAAAAAAAACAGTTTTTATATTCTGACAGCAATGTATAATAAGGGATTGTGAATAAAAACACGATAATTTTATAAATAATTATTTATTTATACATAAAGAATAGTTTTTTTTATTTTACAGATTCTGTGTTTTATCGTATAGCAACGTGTTTAAAATAAATTTTAAATGAATTAAGATTATAAAATAACTAAAATTTTATAAGTTTAATGGATTAGAATATCTTGGTAAACATGTTTGGTGGCTACACTATTAAAGTATGTATGAGCTGAAGTCACACAGTGTGATCATTGTTAGAACGAAATTATACAAGCTTGAATTTCACGTACAAACTATACACGGACGGAATTATACATGGAAGGGAATACATCTACTCAAATTACATCTCATGAAATTATTACACACGTTTGAAAAATCTGTTTTTTTAATATGTTATAATTTTAAAGCATTTATTATAGAGTGTGCTGAAAAAATTTACAATAAAAATGACATTTTTTACGTGTAAATTAGAATAATAATATTAATACATTTTCTCGATGTATAAACTTGCTCATGTGTATTTGTGTAACTCCGTCCGTGTGTCATACGGCAGTAATTTCGTAATGTTACCGCGCGACATAGGATCGTCTGAAGGCACTTTACTTTATTGAGGCGATGGGTCTCCGACCCGAATAAAACAGGAACAGGCAAGAAAACATTAAATTAGAAAACATTTTTGGAAATACCAATATATTATAATTTTCACACATTATTGTTATAATTATTTCCCTCCATAAGTGTTCTGGGCAATAAGGAATACATATGGTAGTTAGTACTAGAATTTATGTATTCACCTATACATGAAGTAAATCGGGTAAAGTTTTTGAAATTATAAAAATGTATAAAAATGCCTCAGTTAATGAAGGAAGGGAAAATAGTTAGGTATCACACAATTATGGTTTATTTATTTTATGGAGTAACTTAATGAGTAAAACCTCAGATTGTAATTTAATGTTCGAGTACAATATAAGCGATTTTAAAATGAAAATTTTAAACAGAAATATTATTAAAATGCAGGGTCGCACCTATCTTCCAACATTATCTTCATCAGCTCTACCAACTGAGCGAATGGAACCATTTTGAACTGTATCATACTTCGAATAAGATCATTATCTTCATCAGCTCTACCAACTGAGCGAATGGAACCCTTTTGAACTGTATCATACTTCGAATTAGAACATTATCTTCATCAGCTCTACCAACTGAGTGAATGGAACCCTTTTGAACTGTATCATACTTCGAATAAGAACATTGTCTTCATCAGCTCTACCAACTGAGCGAATGGAACCATTTTGAACTGTATCATACTTCGAATAAGAACTATCAACAATATCTTCATTTTCTTAATGCATATTTTATATTAGTTCTTATTCGAAGTACGATACAGTTTAAATATCACCAAAATAAGAGAGTCCCATTAGGTCAGTTGGGGGAACAACGCCCTGGCAAGGCAATGGTTCTGGTTTTAAGTCTAAGTATCTTTGATTGAATTGTTTGTTTCGAAATTTCAACTTTTAACAACAAATTTAACAATTATTTATAAGCAATAATTATTAGCCTGAAACACTCATCCACATTGAAAAATCTCCTGGAAAAAGATACACGACGCCAATGGGACTTGAACCCGTATCCTTTCGATTTCCGGTTGACAGCTCTGACCACTGAGCTATGGCGGCTTATCTCTTATCCGCGAAATAATTCAATATATACTAGTTTTTTTTTCAAAAATGTAACAAGCAGTAATAGTTGAATGAAACACTAGTATATATTGAATTATTTCGCGGATAAGAGATAAGCCGCCATAGCTCAGTGGTCAGAGCTGTCGACCGGAAATCGAAAGGACACGCGTTCTAGTCCCGTTGGCGTCATGTATCTTTTATCAGGAGATTTTTCAATTTGGATGAGTGTTTCAGGCTAATAATTATTGCTTATAAATAATTGTTACCCTTTGTGGTATGCATAAAAAATCTTGTCTTAAACATTAGTTTACCAGAAAAATAATAACAAATTTAACTTTTAATATTTAAACGGAGGAATGTAAAGCAGAATTTAATCTATTTAAACCAAGAACCAAGCATTTAAAGTATTTCTATCCTATAGTCTTCTATAAGTTATTAAAAATATTATGAGTAAAACGATGACTTTGACAATAAAACAATATGGGAATGCTATGAGTATTAGAAATAATAAAAAAATCAAGAACATTTTTCGAAATACGACAAATTTTATGAATATTTTAAAATAATCACCAACCTTTTTTTAGTAAATTAAAAAATATATGATGAGTTCCAGTATTATATAAATAGTTCTAGTATTATATAATATAAATAAGATGAAACACGACAAATAAATTACACAGAGAAAATAATAACATCAATTATTTGTAACACGGTAAATCGTAAATAAGACAAAATTCTAAACTTCAAATAAATTTAATAATGAGGTAAACCTTTTGAAAACCATTTGAAATATTAAAACATAGCAAATACTCTACACTAATAACTAGTTATGAAGATTGTATGGGTATCACGCAATATGCAATGATAACATGAACAAATTAACAAAATTTCAAAAGAATATTTTAAAAATACAATTTTAAAACCAAAGATAGATTATTATTGAGTTAGTACGTACAAAAGTTGGATAAGCTCACCATCATCTTAAAAAAGTATTTATTGCTATATTATTGATGTTAATGGTCAATGAGCAAGCACGAATTTAGCCAATTGGATAATATGGGAGAGTGATCAGCCAACTAGTGGTGTGGATTTTCTTTGTTCTTGAAGATCTGCAGATCGGATTATTCGGGAGCTTCGTGTAGTTATTAAGTGGATGCGATGTTGGATAAATCGCCAATCATCAACCTTGAACAAAAAAAAAGTTTATAACATCATTCTTTATGTGAGCATGTTCACGATAGTCCTAACTGCTCCCCACTATCCGGAGCCGGTGGGAGTATGGCATCTCCAATATTTTGAGGCTGGAGGGATTGGAAAAGAAAGAAGAAAGTTGGAAAGTACCCATCTATGAATTTAGGGGAGTTTTGAGTTTCAGTTTTTACACCAAGCACGGTTAAAGACGTATCATGCAACGTTTCGGTCCTGAATGGTGTTCTTTTGCCACAACGATAAATAATAATCGCAGTATTTTTTGTTCATTTTAATTAAATGTTGCGATTCATTTGCCGTTTATGCACGGAGAAAAATGATCATATTAAAAAAGTGACAGCAATGCAACTTCCTGATAAAATATCAGTCATTTAGAATATAAGGTGTTCTTTTCATAATATATAACATGACAAAAAACGACAATATCAGTATGTCAATATCAGTATTTGTATAAACACGTGTTCCATCGTCCTTAAAAAACATTCGCTGTTGACTGATACTTTGTTAAGAACTCTTTCAATTCATTCAATATAAGCCTGCAATCCCATTTTTAACATGAAAACGATGAATTTGACCAGATTTTCAATAAATTATAAGTAATTAATATCAGTAAGTTTTCTCTGTGTGCAGTTAATGTATTATGATACTATTCGTAAAATACAGCATTATTCAGTTAATCAAAATTAAAAAATAAGTGTTTTTAGGTATTCTAGTCCAAATGAATCAAGCCAGTTAAACTGGAAGTTTTTTTAGTTTCGGCAGCTGGGAACTGTTGTGAAAACAGTATTCCTCACAGACTTTATGATAACTCGGGACCTTACTATTCCCGGAAGAATCCATTGTTCCACGATAAAAGAAGAATTTCTCGGAGTAAGAATTTCTTGTCCCGAATTTATTCAAGGCTTTTATTTGGCTCTAGATAGTCTTCCTGATTTTATCAAAGCTGTCTTCTTTGTGTAATGTTTCGCAGTCTTTACTTAGATTTAAAAAAGGTTAATTTATACGAAGCTACAAAATACAAGTGTACTATCAGCGAACGCAAAAGTAATTGACGGCACACGGTTTAAGTTAAACATTTTTATCCATTAATTTGTAAGTAGGTAGGTTGTATTTGTACGGATATTTGCAATGAAATAAATATTACAAAAAATTTCAATAGTTTTCATTCCCAATCGGTGCGCTGTTCGTGCACACAGCAACGTATACACCACGGTAATTTGTTGCAACCTTTATTGCATTGCATATTGGGTTGTTAATGTATGAAAGCAGTTCTATACCGTCTATTTTTTGCATCTAGTTTGCATGCCCAATCGGAGCGCAGCTCGTGCATACAGCAACGAATAAACTATTTTAATTTGTTGCAACTTTTGTTGCATTGCATGTGCGTTGTTAAGGTATGCAAGCGGCTCTATACCGTCTAGTTTAAACTATTCAGAATTGAAGAAACATGCGTAGTTCACATTTTATATATTTCAAATATTATGTAGTTTACTAGCGAAACATTGCAGAGTCAAAAATACTCTCAGTATCGCCCTGATGCATGACTACCATCCAGGATTGAAACGTTTAGTGGCCAGATCTGAATAGCCAGGTGCTTATTAGCCTTACCGTCCCCAATACTTTCAGCCTTACAACATACCCCAAACGGGGATGCCATGGTCTAACTGGTTCCAGACTGTTGGGATGAGTTGGGACTCTTGGGCCGTATTAAATAAATAATTCTACCTACGTACGGAACTCGCAAAATGAATTTTCACTCTGGTTTTCCAAAACTATAAATGATACTACCTACATAAGAACTCGTAGAAAGCATTTTTACTGTGGTTTTACAAAACTATAAATAATACTACCTACATAGGAACTCGTAGAAAGAATTTTTACTCCGGTTTTAGAAAACTATAAATAATACTATCTACAAAGGAACTCGTAGAAAGTATTTTTATTGTGGTTTTCCAAAACTATAAATAATACTACCTACATTGGAACGCGTAGAAAGCATTTTTTATGTGGTTTTCCAAAACTATAAATAATACTATCTACATAAGAACTCGTAGAAAGCATTTTTACTCTGGTTTCAAAAAACTATAAATAATACTACCTGCATTGGAACGCGTAGAAAACATTTTTTTCTGTGGTTTTCCAAAACTAAAAATACTACTACCTACATTGGAACGCGTAGAAAGAATTTTTTCTGTGGTTTTCCAAAACTATAAATAAAACTACCTACATAGGAACTCGTCGAAAGCATTTTTACTCTGGTTTTCCAAAACTATAAATAATACTACCTACATAGGAACTTGTAGAGAGCATTTTTACAGTGGTTTTCCAAAACTATAAATAATACTACCTACATAAGAACACGTAGAAAGCAATTTTACTCTGGTTTCAAAAAACTATAAATAATACTACCTGCATTGGAACGCGTAGAAAACATTTTTTTCTGTGGTTTTCCAAAACTAAAAATACTACTACCTACATAGGAACTCGTCGAAAGCATTTTTACTGTGGTTTTCCAAAACTATAAATAATACTACTAACATAGGAACTCGTAGAAAGCATTTTTACTCTGGTTTTCCAAAACTATAAATAATACTACCTACATAGGAACTTGTAGAGAGCATTTTTACAGTGGTTTTCCAAAACCATAAATAATACTACCTAAATAAGAACACGTAGAAAGCATTTTTAATCTGGTTTCAAAACACTATAAATAATACTACCTACATTGGAACGCGTAGAAAACATTTTTTCTGTGGTTTTCCAAAACTATAAATAATACTACCTGCATAGGAACTCGTAGTAAGAATTTTACTCTGGTTTTACAAAACTATAATGTTATAATATAATATAACTAGAGAAAGAATTATTAGGTTAAAAATATGTGATCCGTAGTTATAAGTTCGTATTTTCAGTTATATGACTTATAAATACAAACGCACGTAACTTGTTACCTTTAATTAGTCGCAAGCGAAGCATGTCAGGATACAGCGGTGTCCACTTTCAGGAAACAGGGGTGTCCACTTCTAGCAAACAGCAGTGTCCACTTCTAGGAAACTAAATCGATGACGACATGGAAGCAGGAACCAGCCTTAACTGAAACAAAAATAATAACTGTGTCATCAAATCGATTAAATAATAAACCACAAGGAAACGATAAGATCTCCACAATATTGCGTATAAAAATAATTATGGTAGAAAGAAAGAATGGTTGTTTTTAAAATAAATAAATAAGATTTCCTTGGGTAGGTGGATAGGCCAAAAAAAAGATTTGACCGTTAAAGATATAGGTATTAAGACAAAAATGTTGTACTGTTGAATTATTTTATGCATTTAACCCCTTGAATCCTTTTGTGCTCTTTAATATACGGCACATTAATAATACATATTTTTGTGCACTTAACGGCACAAACCATTGCGAACACATGAAAGTTGTTCTATTTATTTTCGTATTACTGTGAAATATTTGATTTAAGCAGTGTTATAAAATGGAAAAACAAAGCTTTATATTTGCATTTACACTTCCACATAATTATTATACTATTTTCAAAAAAGATTTCAACCGCCATTGACCACGTATTTGCAAATGACTTGTTTGCTGTATTTAAATAATTATTTTATGTGAGACGAAACGAGGGAATTAACGGTAACTTTTATTACGCTTATGTAATGGATCGTTTAACGTTGTATTTTTACAGTTTACAAGAGAAAACATTCAATAGGAAAAACCACAACACAAATTTTAAAAAATCTTCTCGATCTGCAATAAATAAAAAAAAATATTTGCAGTACATATGTCTATTTATTATATATATAATACATCATACGTATTCAAATCTGAAAGAGTCCTCCATGTCCTTTCAGAAACAGTATTTCATTATGAGATATGTTCAAACATAGTGATTATATTGATGTCAACCAGGAGTTCATTTCTTAATTAATCATAAATATCACAGATCCTTAGAAGTAATTTGACTACCTTATCTAACCACACCCCACGAACTTAAGCATTTTTACATGATTTCGATGATCATAGTAAGACAGAACACTCGTATGTACGGTTGATATTTTTTATGTGAAGTGGTAGAGATGTTACGCGTGCGCCCATTGACATATAACAGATAATCCAAGATTTTGAGCTCCGACAAGATACTTCTTTCAGATCAGCTGAGGTTATTTAAAAATAACGTTCGTACATAGAAGATGACCACACTTCATTAAAGAGGCGCAAACTCAACTCGTCACATAATCCACAAAACGGAGGCTTTAACGTGGAGTAACGAAGTTTAGCAAGTACATTTCATACTTTTTATGGAGTTTATACCAACCTTAATCTAAACGAACCTCACTTTACCGAACCTAACCTAAACAATCATTAACCTAACGTAACCTAACCTAACCTATACTAACCGAACCTATCGTAACCTAACGTAGTATAACCTAACCTCACATATACTTATTTAACCTAACCTGAACTATACAAGCCTAACCCATACTAACTTAACCTTACCTATCTTAACCTAACCTATACTAACCTAACCTAACCAAATATATAGTAACCTAGCATAACCTAAAAAAAAAAAAAAAAAAAAAAAAACGCCCTCAGATCGATGGACCCGAAGAAGTGCCCTGGGGCAGATGGGATCACTTCTGATATTCTAACCTGCTTCAATGATAGCTTCTACAGCAGTCTTGAAAACTACAGGCCGATTGGACTTCTCCCGGTTCTAGGGAAATTATTTGAAAAAATCCTGGTTGACAGAATAAAATGGAACCTTGGCAAAGGGAAGAAACTAAGCCCAAAACAATACGGATTCACCTCACAAAAGTCAGCAGAAGACGCAATGTACGATGCAGTGGAAGTCATTAAAAGTAAAATGGAAAGAAAGACTGACGAAGTAATCGTCATATCGCTCGATATTAAAGGAGCTTTCGATAATGCATGGTGGCCACAATTGTTAAAACAACTCATAGAAGAAAAATGTCCTTCCAGCCTGGTTGCCTTAGTAAGAAGCTATACAGAAGACAGGAAAGTTAGAATAAGGCACGGAAACCACTCAAGTGAGAAATGTGTTTCCAAAGGTTGTATTCAAGGATCGATTGGCGGGCCAATCTTCTGGAATGTTTCGCTGGACGAACTCCTTCAAATGGACCTCGGTCCAGATGTCTACATCCAAGCCTACGCTGATGATGTACTTTTAATTGTGAAGGGAAAAATATACAAACCGCAAAAGAAACGGCGGAAAAAGCTTTAGAAAAAGTGAGCAATTGGGGGAAAAAAGTAAAATTAGAATTCTCGGAAAAAAAAACACAAATCATGGTAATGAGCAAGTCTCAGGAAAAAAGCATAAACGTCAACATGAACGGAAAGGAGATAAATCCAGTAAAGGAAATAAAAATTTTGGGTATGGTAATCGATAACAAGCTTAGATGGGACAAACACATAGAATATATTTGCGGTAAAACCTCGACCATCTTTAATGCCTTATGCAGAGCGGCAAAACCGACGTGGGGACTATCACCAGAAATTGTAAAGACAATATACGACGGGGCAATCGTGCCGTTATTTACGTACGGATCAGGGGTCTAGGGAGATACGTGTAAAAGAGTAAAAAATAGGAAAAAACTATAAAGTATTCAACGTCAATACGCAATGAGAATTTGTAAGGGGTATAGAACAATCTCCACCACCTCAGCTTTAGCCTTAGCAGGAACACCACCAATAGATCTAAAAATATCCGAAATTAAAAATATCTACAGAATAAACAGAAGAGGAATACCCGCTCACTTCTTACCAGCTGACAGGGAAATAATGACCACATGCTGTATAAATGAACTACCACATCCAGGGAAAATAGTGAAAGAAAATATAAAAATCGAGTTAGAAAATGGAAATAAAATTAACGAGGATCCCATACAAATTTATACAGACGGAAGCAAACAGGACGGTAAAGTGGGCGCAGGAGTAGTCATAAAAGTAAATGGGAAAGATTGGGTGTCAAAATCATTTAAATTAGAAGACTACTGCACCGTTTACCAAGCAGAAATGTTAGCAATTCAAAAAGCCGTAGAATGGGTTCAAAGGAAGGAAATAATAGATAAAGATATAACTATAAACTCAGACAGCAAATCATCACTAGAAACATTAAGGGACGAGAGAACTACGAACGATATAGCAAGAGAGTGCTTGGGAAAATTAGAAACATGCCGTGAAAATAACAACCGGGTAAAATTTCAATGGGTTAGAGCCCACAAAGGCTTAGAGGGAAATGAAAAAGCAGATGCGGCAGCAAAGAAGGGAAGATTACTGAAAAAGTGTCCAGACTACAGTAAGGTACCTCCAAGTTTCACTAAAATAACATTAAAGAAAGAGACGGAAGAAAAATGGAATATCAGATATATGGAAGAAAGCACGGGCAGAATAACTAAGAAATACTTCCCAGATATTTACGCAGCAATTCAAAAGAGAAAACACGCGGAAACTAGCTTCCATGCGACACAGATGCTGACAGGACATGGATGCTTCAAAGAATACCTGAAACGCTTCAAGATAATAGACGATGACAAATGTCCGTGTGACAAAACTTCTATTCAGGACAGTACCCATCTTTTAGAAAAATGTACAATTTTTGATGTAGACAGATTTAAATTAAATTACAAACTAGAAAACCATGGAATCACTGAAGAGAATAGGACCGACATATGGAAACGGAAAAAAACAAGCGAAATATACATAGCGTACTTAGAAAAAATCAACAAAAGAATTAAAGAAATAAATGAAATAGATGGAAATTAAAGAAATCCTGTGAAGGATAAGGAATATTTATAAAAAAAGAATTAGGAGAAACCTTGTGTGTAACAAGCAAGGTACCCACGGCAGATACTACAAATCCATACAACCTCTACCAACCTTACCTCTACTAACCTTACCTAAACTAACCTTACCTAAACTAACCAATACTCAAATATCCTATCCCAACCTTTTTAAAAAAAACATGCATAACTACCCACAAGTAGTTTTACTTTATTAAATTTTTATTTTCATGTGCTGGTATTCCTGACTTTACACGACGGGCTAAAATAAACGTTATTGCCATTTAATGCATGCATATTATGTCAATATTTGGGAGTAAAAGAAAATTATATTAGAATATTTAGGCACGTTTTAAATTTAAAAATATAATATTGCATGTTGAAAAACCTAAACCAACCTAACCTACCCTTGCCTAACCTATTATAACCTAATCTTACCTAACCAAACCTGACCTAACCCATACTTATCTAACTTATACGAACACATACTAACCTAATCTAACCTGATCTAGCCTAACCTAACCAACACTAACCTAACCGAACCTATACGACCTTACACATTCTAACATAACTTAACCAAATTTATACTAACCTAACCTATTCTAACCTTTAATAACCGACCTTATTTTTTTTTAATATTATTAGGTATTCATACTAGACGAGGCGCTAGAAAAAAAGTAAGTACCATTTAATTCATGCATATTCGGTAGGCACTATTTTGGTGGCAATTAAAGAAAATTAAATTAGGGTATTTAGGCAAGTTTTTTTACCGTTTTATAATAATTTTCTATGTATAAAAACCAAACCTAACATACCCTTAGTACACCTGACTTAATTTACTTAAACTAACCAAACTAATGCTAAACTATACTAACCTAACCCAACCAAACTAATGCTAAACTATACTAACCTAACCCAACCTGTACTAACCTAACCTAACCTAATCTTTACCAACCGAACCGAACCTGTTATAACTTAACCTAACCTATACTTACCTGACCTAATCTTACCAAACCTAACCTAACCTAACAAAACCTAACCTTACCTAACCTAATTTAACCTATTCTAATATCTAATATAATCTAACCTATACTAACCTCAAACGTTTTATGTTAACACTAGAAAGACCGGGTACTGCTCCATACCTATAAAGACCACAACGGTCATTTTGACCGTTGATAACATAGAGTTTATTATTATTGTAATTGTGTAATATTTGGCATAATATTAAATTGAAAAAAAACAATAATTATGTAATGAAATAATTTACTTTAATAAATTAGGTGCACATTTAGTACAAACTATTGTAATTTTTTATAATATCCTAGGCACTTTCCGCAAACAGATTTCTTACAATTATCACATATGTCAGTTGTTTTATTTTGCTTACATGTTTTATTAATTTGACACTGTCGTCTTTTAGAAGTTTTATTTTCCGGTTCCCTTTCTGTCAATTCTTCAGGAGCAAACACAACTGGACCAGCTCTGGTATTTGTATATGCTGACCTTAGTTCTCTAACAAGCTGTAGAATAAAATTGTGACGAGATATATTTATTTTTGTTATCTTTTTATAAATTATCCATGCATTTATAGCGGCTAGATCAAGTATGTTACAGAAAACGTGCACAGGCCACCTTCTACTTCCAGCTCTTACGGAATATTTACGAGCCATTTGGTCGATTATATCGACACCATATTTTGTAGAATTGTAAAATTCAATTGTTTCGGGAATTTTCTTTGTTCCATCGCCAAATCGAACATCTGGATGTACTGTACTTAATATCATTACATTTTTCTTCGGTTTTCCTTGATAAACAGTTAGTGTAGTACCATTGTTAGCCTTCAAAATAAATGATTCATAACGTGGAGTACAAATGGTTTTGCAAACTGCTTATTTCTCTCCTGGCCCTTTTCATCGTTCCGACAATACTTGTTTGTTCAGCTCGTAATTTCTCTGCCAGCTTCATCGAAGTAAAAAAATAGTCAGTTGTGATGTTTCGTCCCTTTTTGAGATACGGTTGTAATAGTTTCATTATTACATATTCTGGTAATGATTCATTAGAACGTTCTTCAGTTTTACCTAAATATGGAAATCCATTACATAGGTATTTAGTATCTACGTCCACCAGAAGCAAATACTTTATTCCAAATTTGTCAGGCTTATTTGCTATATACTGAGTAAATGGACATCGAGTTTGGCTAGGAAATATCTGTTCATCGCCCGTCAAATTTTCACCAGGAACGTAACACAGTTTACAATGAACTTGTTCCAAATTGCCGATGCTATTGCAAATTTATCAGTTGCCAGTCGTGAAGATCTCGTAGTTCGCAAATCAAAACGCAAATATTTCATAATTTCTTTGAACCTGTTCATACTCATAGTTTCTTTGAATATGGGGGGTCCCCATAATGACGACCATAATAAGTCAATATCCAGGTGGCTAGCATTATAAGCCCCGTGAGCATAAACAACAGCAATAAATGCATCAAGCTCATCCAAAGATATGATATGCTCCAATTATCATTGTTTGTCTGACGACGAGCTTCTGTCTCGGTGCACATTTTTATATGTCGAAGGGTCGGTTCATCGATGAATAATCGCCAAGCAGTTAGAACTTTGTTGTTTTCAACATATCGTTTCGCATAAGGTGTTGGGCCTGCAACTTCTCTAAGTATATTTTCTCGATTACGTCGTGCTTGCTGGCTGGAAGTACTCTGAGTATGTGATGTACACGTCCATTCTGTTCCGTCAACTGCAACCTGAATATCTCCAATTTCCGGAAGTTCTGTTACTCTTGCAGAAAAACGTCCTCCAAGTTGTGTAGATCTCCCTCCACGGCTGCCTATCATTCTAACCCCTCGACCACGACGATTTGAAATAGAATTTCTAGGAAAAGATGTCGATGTCATCTGAAGATCTTCATCTGATTCTGTAGCGTCCGATGAAGAAATATTGGGCTACAAAACAAAAACGGTGTCATCAATTTCACTGTCACAACATTCTTCATCTGACTGATCCTCTGCAATGTTTTGAAGTCTTGCTAGTTCTTTCATTATATCCAACTCGGTAAGATTTCTACGAGCACTCATATCGATATGATATTATGTTCCAAAGTTTCAATAAAACTATAGCAAAAATAATTAGAACACAATCTAAAAAAAAAAAAAAGAAATTTTCGGTGACTTGAAATACGTACGCACAGACCAACATGCAGTAGAATACTAACAACCAACACCCACAGTACAGATCGAGTAAGAATGATAACGAAAGAAATAGAAAGGTAAATTTGTACTAACATGTGTAAGGTGGAATGGGTATATTTAAACTTGGATAAAGAAGATCATAAACGAACCCAGCTTAAAATGGCCCTAACGGTCACAATGTCTTTGTAGGTATAAATTAAACGGTCTTTGTAGGTATAAATCATTATATTTCGATAAATAAATAAGGTACATACCTGTTTTTTTAACCATAGTCGTTAAATTATGAATCATGAAAAGTAAGAAAAAATCAGATCATTACCATAAATTTTAAGCAAAATATCGTCATATTACATCGAGAAATGGTCAAAATGACCGCTTCGGTCTTTCTAGTGGTAATAGATGATGACAAATGCCCGTGCGACTAAACATCAAAACATTACGAGTAGGTGCTCTGCCCTCAACCAAAAATTATTTTTGTCTCTAGTACAATCACGTTCTGCTAAAACAGGGGAAAACAAAGTTAATGAAGTATTTACTGTTCTTATTATCATTACAAGATCTGATCAAGTGAACAAGGAAACACACGAGAATTGCAGATAAACAACGTCACTGAATCCCATTATCATTGTGACTTCAATCAGCTGCAAATCATGCATTTGTTTTCAAACACAAAATGTAGGAGAGCTAATTATGTTCACGTACAGCAACAAAAAATTGATAGGTGGAGAGATACACGTTTAGATTTATATGTTTGGTTTAGATTTAATAGAATTTTCTCTTTCTTCAATGATAGAGAGATAAATGCTTAAATGTATATTTTTCGTTTTTAATAACAGCATCCTTGTTTGATGGTTTACAAACCAATTATTTACAAATAGATAATTATTTCTACATGCTCTTAAAATAAAAGAAATAACAGTTATTTAGTGGTAAGTTATGGTTTTGGTAGATTAAAATATTTTATATTATAACAGAACACCACGCTAATAATATTTTGAGTCATTTTTTGAGTTAGTATTTCTTGATGGAGATCTACAAAACAGATTTTAAAACAAACAAATATGGCGCCAGTTAGCGTTATCAAGGATGTTGACGTTTCTCCTGGTAAAGAAGAAACAGTTTTCATAAATGTGTGGTATAAAAGCAAAACCGTCAGTTTCCGCACATTGTCCCTTTTGACTCAATGATGTAACAGTTATGTTTACATATTATGTCATACAGTACAATCTACAACCAAAGCAACTCAAAAACGGCATTAAAAACAGTGTTCAAATGCATAACTGCCTCTCTTCCACATTCACTGAAGTTCAGAAATATCAATAACGAGGCAGAAAGAATAAGTTCTTGGCAAATCAAATGTGGCCACCGGTGCTGCGTTGTCATAAAAATAAATTCACATTAATGGCCCGGCAAATAATATCAATATTCTTTTAAAAAATGTTTTTAAAGCGTCTCCTGTTCACAAAACAGTGCAAGAAAGCATATTGTAGTGCTCATATATATGTAGAAACATACAATTCAAAAGAATTATAATACTTAATTAGCTAAGAAATATTCATTTAATGGAACGACTTGTGATTGTCAATTCTTACAACCAGGAGGACCGTACGACTGGAGTGATTATTCCTAATGTTTTTTTCTCATGAATGCTCCGAAAAATTATGAGAATGAAGAAGTTATTAGAAATTTTAATGACGATATATGTAAATATTAAATGCGACGAAAGTGGACCACTAGATATAAGAAAATTTCATTCAGCATTCTTCTCACTTCGCATGAGAATAAATATTGTAATGCATTTATCATTTATTTTAAAAGCAAACCAGCCATTTTTGCCTATTTTTGCCTTTGCCGTTGATTTATGAAAATTTTAATCGTAGTTTGACAATAGGCAAATTAGGGGTTTTCTTCATTTTTTGTTCGCCAATCTTTGGCGGCTGTAAAGATAAATGAAAATGGTTGACCGTTTTAATGGTAAGAGAAAGAGGAAATGTGAAGTTTAGACACATTTAAAAATACAAAGAGAAAAACGTATATTGATAATTCATTAATAATATCTTCGAAGTATTCGTTATTCGGTTAAAACATGACTGCAGGCCAAACCAAATGAATTGTTAGGTTTTAAATACTATGTGTCAAACTGCTTCGAAAGAGCTTGAAACATTTGCTCGTAGTCATTTTTTACCCCTTAATAACCCTCTGATTTTGGGTGCGTAGTGACGTTTCTCATAATATTCGAATAACATAAAATTTAAAAGTCGAGTTAGTTAAGTTAGTCTCGGTGTAGATAAGTTGTGATTCGTAAATGAAGTTAAATAATATAATCTGGTCATGGTGATCATTGCCCATCCAAATGTATCTTTTCAGGTAAAGTGAATTGGTAAAATTGAGTGGGTGCAGTTTCTCAACTAGTGATGAGTGAAAATAAGTGTTTTCCAGACAGGCTTAAGACAAAAAATATATATTATGGCTATTTTCCTGTTTTTTAATTTTTTTTAAAAGTCGGAGGCGGTTTACTTACGTTACCCGCTAGCATTTAGGCCATAGGCCCATTGTACTATCTCCCATTTTACCTCATTCCCTTACCAGTAACCCGGTCCCTTTTATGAAGTTCACCAGGGCTGTCATTGGATATGTGGCGATGTCTTTTGGTTCCACACTGTGTCTTCCCAGGTATCTGAGCCTTATTCACAGCAGAGCGGGATATTGGCACCATAGGTGAATTGGAGTCTCTTCTTCCTCTTCACATTTCCTACAGATGTTGGTGTTTTCCACTCCCAACAGTTGCATGTGTCTCCTGAGATGGCAGTGTCCCGTTAATAGTCCTACCAGTTCCATCAGTGAGTTTCTGTCCATATCGAGTAGTTGCCTGGTTCGGTTAGGGTCTGGTCCGTTTATGAGTACTTTAGATTGCCTCATTCCGGGTGCCTTCTTCCATTCCTTCCAGTATTGGGATTTGACCCACCTCTTGATATGTAGTTTGGTGTGGCAAGCTGCTACTCCTACGGCCGGCTCGGATCCCGCAAGTGGTGCTTTCGCCCCTTTCCTTGTTAGTTCGTCAGCCCGCTCGTTGCCGTCAATACCTTTATGTCCTGGTACCCAGAGCAGGGTTACTTTATTGATGGTCGCCAGTTCTATAAGGATAGTCCTGCATTCCATCACCAGTCTGGAGTCGCATCGGTTACTTTCCAGTGCCATTAAGACCGCCTGGCTATCCGAACATATATTTATGTTCTTATTTCTGTACCCGATACTCATATTCTCCTGTGCGCAGGCTAAGATGGCTATCATCTCAGCTTGAAACACAATGCAGTGCATTCCTAGAGGTATACTGAGTTCCCTCTTAGATCCCTGTAGACAGACCCCTGCCCCTGTTCCTTCCTCCATCTTGGACCCGTCTGTGAACCAGATTAGTTCCTTTTGGAATTTGGACCTGGGACCGTGTCCCATTCCTCCCTTGTGGGGTACGTCACTTTAAACAGCTGTCTGAAGAAGTATTCGGCTTGTTTGCCGTCGTGCTTCATCCCAGCCGTCGGACTAATTGCCCTCAGTCTTACTCCTATCTCCTATTTACCTGTTAATAGTCAACTCTTTTTCCGGAAGGTTCAGCGCGAAAATTTTTTTTTGATCCATAAATACATACCTATACCTACCACTACGAAAGCAAGAATCCAGTTTATTTGATTTGTCTGTAGGTAAATGATGAATTTTGTACATGGCGAATCCTTCGGTGGTGATGAAAACCCAATATTTTGTACACCAGTATCGTGATAAAATTTGTATTTATTATTTGAATTATGACTTACAGCCAATCTGCTAATAAAATACGTTCAAAAATATTATTTAGTATTCCAACAGGAGCATGAGGTTTGTGTTTATAAGCAATTTGTTGCAATGGTTACCTCTCTGATGAATTAAAACATGACAAAAGCAGCCAGCGCAGCACATGACCTATGGTGTGGATTAACACTTATTTCGGAAAAAAGGTTAAGTTTTCTGGAACATAATTAATACAATTACCCAAATATCATACCTGAATAGAATCCGGGATATTAAAATACCCACTCAAGTATCCTACCTGAATAGAATCCGTGATATTCATACACTCACTCAAGTATCCTACCTGAATATAATCCGTTATAATAAGTTACGTCACTGAAGTATGTGATATGCACGTTCCTACTGGTAAGTAAACATTTGAAAGTGCTAAAAATAAATTGTTTAACAAAAAACACGCAGGTCAGGTCAAAAATACATTTTAATGGAAATGTATTAAGTGGTTATTGATGTGGTAAGGATTTTTATCGTAGGCCCTTCTACTCTCGAATGGAACTACGACAAGATACTCACGGTTAAGCTTAGAATAATCTGAATTATGATAATATGATCGATGTCTGGTATTGAAGATATTCGCAATTAAATTTATTGTGGAGATACATACTCAGAGATACATAGAAGGTTTCTTGGAACGTTTATTTGAATATTCCTTGAAAAATACCTGATGCTGCAATAATCCATTAAACCGTACAAGCATAAAAACTATATGAGACAGCGAGAATGTTTAAAACATTCCTACGAATTAATTTCCCAAGCCGCACATAACCAATACATCAGGAGCCCCGATTTAATAACACTGTGCAGAAAACTGTGAATAAAGTTCGAAAGACCACAGACAAAGGCTGGAACTATGGAACTTTAAACAACTCCCTTTCACTCGCTAAAAGTAGAAACTCAGTGGGATGGCTGGTATATAACTAATGAAAGAAATATCAGGTCCAACTTACTCAACGAACTGAAAGATAGCTGTGAAAATATGAGGATAAAAAAAATTTTAAAAATTCTGAAATGCGTTTTTCGTCGACAGTTGTGTTTAGAATATTTATGAAAATTTTAACACGTTCGTGAAAATGTCTCTTAATATAATTCTTGTACAACTACACATATTTTTTTAAAATTATTAACACCATGTGAATTTATTTGTATAATGCAGAAAATAAAGCACTTTTAATTTTATTTTTCATGCCTGAAAATACATACCAAGCTGTTTTTAACTCTTGAATAAAATTCGTGATAGTGTTTTTAAAGTTTTTTTTAATTTGAAAAGCTATTTTCCTGGGTGCGGCTTTTTTCAGAAAACGCATTTTTATGGATAAAGTCTGCCACTTAATAAAACATTAACAGTAACAAACAACATACGATGAAATTTTCTGTCATACTGCAGGGGAAGACTTGTTGACATCCATCCATTGGTTTTATGTTTACCAAAAATATTTTGTATTGCAATTATCTGTATATTACCAATTTAATGATAAAGGAAAGAAGAAAGATTTATTTCAAACTAATATATGGCAAAACGAACATTGCTATTTTATTGAGAATATCTTCAAACGATTCATAATCCGGTATAAGTCAGATTTTCGCCAAAACGAATAAATTAATAGGTTTTCTGATAGACTTTTACGAATAAATCAAACGAATAAAATATTTTTTTCCCGACAAACTCTAAAAAAAATCTAAAAGCAAGATAGCAAAAAATTTTACCAGACTTAAAAAAAATTCGTAACATAGCGCAATGATGAATTTAATAATATACCTCTTTGCTGAAGGCGTTCAGAAAAACGCATTTTTTCGCATGAAGCTCGTAACTTAATAAAATGTTCACAGTTACGAATGACATGCGAAACAATGCATTACCCTGTGGTTCTGTAAACAAAGACTTGATTTTTATGATTTTTTCCGGGTGATTTAAAATTTTAATCACGTCATTTGGATGTGATGTAGTGTTTCTTCAGTTTTAAATTCGAATGGCTATTTTCCCAGGTGTGGCTATCAGAAAACGCATTTTTATATATACATTATACTGTGGTTAGATATGGGATTAAAAATTATAATTTTTTGCCTAAGATTGAATATGTGCATATTCTGATTCATCTGCCAATTAGAAACACATCATTATAAGGAATATGATTCCCTTTTCTTATGAAGTAGATCAGTTCTATGTGCATTAGATGACAAAAAAACCAGTGGAAAATTTTTATCAAACAAGTCACATAAGTTGAAATCACTGAGACGCGTCACATGAACAAATTACACAAATTGTTAGTATGCAACATAACAATAATCTGTGTTGGCAATCAACTCTTAGAACGAAAACAATAATATTTAATATTATATACCTACATTCACTTGTGTCTTTAAACTAAGTAAAAAAGAGAATATAATGTTTTGAGACGTTGATTTTCACTTAATAAATTTACATTAAATCTTCACGTCGATAAAACGTTACTGTGTTGAAAATTTATTGAATGAATGGAATGGTAGGAACGTTATTTGTGAGCCCATCAACTCACGCATTCCACGATTCGAGCTGCGACAGATATTTACCATACAGCTTTGAAAAATCCGAATAACTTAAATGGTGTTAAATTGAAATTGTAACAGTTGTTAACTTTTTTTAATTTCCGTAGCTAGATGGCCAGTTAGCGTTACCCAGGAAACACCACAAGGAGGTCGGCCATATTATTTATATGTTCAGAAGATGATTGTTAAGTAATAAATATTAAAGTAAAAACAAATTATATAAAATAGTAAGGTTGCATTTCGGGTATCACTGTATACCTACAGCAGTAGCATTTTTACTTGCAAATAAACAAAACATATAAATAATTGTTTCCCACCTAACTAGAAAAATTATATTTCACAAAATAAAGAGTATTTCATAATATTGTGTTAAAGCTGATGAATTTTTATAACATGCCACTTTTTTGGAGGCGTTCATGAAAAACACATTTGATAACAATTTGGTAAATTAAAAAAAATTCTGTTGTGTGAATTAAACGCAATATTTTGAAGAGGTACAAATTAATAAAAAAAATCATTCTCTAAAATTATACTCAACATCAACCGAATGATTATTTCTATCGACGTGCTGAGGTGAAAGTTATAAACCTTGTCCGGTGGGGTGAAGCAGCTCTATAACGTAAAACATTGATAGGCAATCACCGGACATAACTCACAAGGCCAACTCCAATAATACCGTCATAGGAATTAGAAAGAATTTAAGGCATTACATGTCCATAGAGCAACTATAGAAACCAAAATCTTATCTTTTAATTTAAAATTAAACAATAACTTTGTAAACATCACTTATAGGTAAATACTTAATGCCGACCGGGTTTCGCTACAACACGTAGCCTCATCAGGGCAGTAGTATTATATTGCCCTGATGAGGCTACGTGTTGTAGCGAAACCCGGTCGGCATTAAGTATTTACCTATAAGTGATGTTTACAAAGTTATTGTTTAATTTTAAATTATAATGTCACATCACAAAGTAACCGCTTCATATGAAGAAACAAAATCTTATCGTTTCTCTTGGAAACAAAAAAGATAAAATTAGTTAATTTTCATGTTTTGCGGATGCAATATTTATTTTGAGCATTCCTTAAATAATACATATGGAAAACTTCAAAATTCCAGTTTAACATTAAAAAACAGATATTTTTTTATTCGTGTGGTCGCAAGAATATTTATTATGAGGATATACAGGGTTTTCCAATAAGAGGTGTTATTTTGAATAGCCCGCTATTTCAGTAAATGATACTTTTGAAACTGTCATTTTTTGACATTTGACAAGTAAAAATTACGTCATTAATAAAAATGGAACGATACACCCTTCAACAACGCATTGAAATTACTTAAATTCACTTGAGTGAATCAAATGCAAATCATCTTGAGTGATGAGGCCCATTTTCTTCTCGGTGTCTTCGTTAACAAGCAAAATTGTCGCATCTGGGGCTGGAAAAACCCAAAAATTATTGTTGAAAAGCCTCTCTTTCCTCAACGTGTGACTGTTTGGTGCGGTTTATGGTCCGGCGGAGTCATTGGAGTTTACTTTTTCGAAAATGAGGCGGCAGCAACAGTTACGGTGAATGGATTGCGCTATCGAGAGATAATTAATGATTTTTTCTGGCCGAAATTGGATAGTATTGATCTGGACAACGTTTACTTTCAACAAAACGGCGCTACGTGCCACACAAGCAACGGAACCATTGATCTTTTACGATTGAATATCAAAATAACACCTCTTATTGGAAAATAATGTATATATAATATATTTTCGCTCCCGGTTATGACAACATATATGTAAACATATTAAAAACAATGAAATAATATCTGATTTACCCCTCAACTCATATAATTAATAGAAGCCTCATAAAAGTCGTATTTAACACCGATATATAAAGCAGACTGCCCACACCCACAAAATTAACGCCAAATATCCCTTTTATCAAATATATCTAAAATATTCTAAAAAAATGTAAAAAATCATATCTGGTCCATCCTAGAACAACATCACATTATAAATCAAGTTTGGTTTAAAAAAAACACCATCACGCACGATGCTATTGCAAAAAAAACTAATTATATATATACCGCCCAAGACTCCTGAAAAATACCTTGGAATATTTATTGACCTTAAAGCATTTGATAGTATATTACATACTAACTTAATAAAATCAATTGGAATAAATAGAATGGTACTATCCTGGATTATAAGCTTTTTATGAAAATAGACCACAACAAGTAAAATTATTAAATGAACAAAGTGATTCCGAAAGTAATAACTTCTCGATACCACAGGGCACAGTTTTTGGACCACTATTGTTTATATTATATGTAAATGATATATTTGAAGTTGTTAAATACGGGAAAATTGTCTCATATGCAGATGACACAGTTCTTTTTCAAAAAGCAAACACGTGTTTATAACTTATATCATTGATATCGGTATTCCAAATTCCTGTAATATTCAAAAATCTGTTCATGAAAAATTAAGAAAATACACAGATTTAGGAAAAGAGATAAAAATAATTTGGCATTCTCAGACAAGAGAAATATTACTATTTGTTATTTCGGCTACTGGCTTATATTTAGCTCACTCATTAAAAATTTAGGCGTATTAGATCTATCAAAAAATTTATATATAAAAATGCAAAAATCAGTCATTTTAAATATACGTAGAATTACGAAAGATTTTTCAAATACTTATATTGAGGGATCAATACGATTTATAGGCCCTGTTGGGAGTTTTACCGAGCCGAACCCTCTGATATGAAAATATCTGTAGTCGGTGAATTATTTTCCCATTTGATCTCTGGTGAGTTGACGTGTTGTTCTTGTATTGTTTTATATTTATTTTGCATATATTATGCACTTGCATAATGTACATTGACTAGATGATAATTTGTGGAAAAGTATGTGGAAGGGTTTAGTTTTTTCCTATGGGAAAGATTTAACCCGGACAAACAGTCGGAAATTATAATAATAAAATTAATGGGAATTTGACTAACTACCCAGTTAGACTCGAGAACAATTCTCCACTAACCGGGAATTGTAATTAGTTAATTAAGATTGTTATGTATTATTTTATCGTATTGTATCTTCTATTATTAAAATAAAAATAAATATATATACACGACACCGCAAAAAACCAATAAATCAGTAGCATAGAATAAATAATGCAATGAAGGGAACTGAATAAAGTTCATAATGTCACAAACGCATGGTAGAACTGCCGTGTCCATTCATGAAATTATTGCGCTTCGTTATTTGGTAGAAAGGTAGAAAGTTATTGGCTAAGTGAGGTGGTCGGAATGAGTAAAATGAAATAAACGTTTGGCCCAAACCGAACCCCTTACTTAATCAATAATGCTCGTTCACCGAAGAAATCTGTAAAAATACATATTATGAGTAAAATATCAATTTAATTTAACGTTCATTGACCTTGTGGACATAACTCCGAAAGCTAATATTGGCATAATTTATAACAGGTTATGGACGCGAGCTCTGCTAATGGAATTGATCTCCAGGCTCACGCTAGTACGAAAGGTGCTCTGCCCTCAATCAGAAATATTTTTCGTTTCGAAAAAAGTTATGAAATATTTTCTTTTATTATCATTATTAAAGGATCAGATCCAATTAACAAGGAAACACGCAATTGCAGGTGAACAACTTCACTGAATTCCAATTAAAAGGAATATCTCCTTTTCAATGATAGAGAGATGAACGTTTAAATTTGTTTTCTGTTTCAATAATAGCATCTTTGTTTGATGGTTTACAAACCATTCTAAGAAGATAATTTACTTAACTCAATGAATTTGATAAGCCATGTTCCCTGGATGTGTTAATCCAAAAAACGCATTTGTATGGAACGGAGTGACTGACTAAGTATAAAATCACAGTAAGTAACCACATACCACACGATGCATTTCACTTTTATCCCGGATTAGGAGGCTTGACGGCTTCCGTCCGTCAATTCTGTAAGGATGCGTTCCTTTATATAACATACTTCATAACTTTTTGTTATTTTATTTTATTATTAGTTATTGGCAAACAGAATTATTTATTTATTATTATTTTATTTATTGGAATATTGCCTGAATGATACATAAAGCTGCAACATTTCATTTTCATTTGGAAAAACAAACTTTATGACCATGTAAGATGGCGAGAATGATTCCTATGAAAGGGTATATAATACACATAGGGCCCAAACCCGACACCGCACATAATCAATTTTTCAGGAGCACAGAAGAATAAGTACAGCGATAATGACTGTGAATTATGAACAAAATTATGTTGCAACATATTTATTTGATTAAAAACATTCCAGTTAAAGTAGCTGATCGTTGTTGTTAATCAATATGGTCACCTTATTTTGTATTTACAAACATGTTAATAACAAATAGCAAATATATTTTTTTGAAGAGTGTTACGTAATACAAGTCACCCTATAAAAAAGATGCATAATTTAGCCTCGCTTTCCCCATGCAAACGATCGTGGCGTACGTGACAAAACGCAGCTAGCCGCCGCGTGATGGCACAGACCACCCAGGGAGCGTTCTCGGCTCAACACTGCCCGCCACCGCCGAGCCCCGCCAGTCGAGAGCGGACCTCGGGCATTGCAACAGTGTGTTTCTCGCAGAGCGAACCACAAACGCTCACAATGTTCGAGCGCGCGGAATTACGTAATAATAGAAACAGACGCGATCTCGTGCCAGTTTCCTACTAGATGCATTTCGCCATCAAACTTACAATCATGTTTATTATTACGGTTCGGGCTTACTCAATGGAGTCCCGTTCCCGCGTAAAATCCCGAGTGCACTTCACCGCCTCAACTGACCCGCCGCCTGTGAGCGCGGGTACCTCTGGCTCAACATGATGCCCCTTACCACATCGAGACGATTCGTAAGCTTTCAACCTTCCCCCTTTTTCTTGTGTTCAATTCTCGTAAATTTCATGTAGAATCCACGCTTTATCTGGTCGTCATAAATTAGTAGAGAGAGTTAGTAGGGAGATCCATGTTAACCTGTATTTCTCGAGACATTTAATATACCTTGTGCCTATTACTATTGTGTTATGTATTGTGTTTATTATCTTAGCACTGGCGCAAACGTGGTTTTTTCTCTGATTATTAATCGTCCATCGGGAGGTCAAATTGGAAATAATCTTGAACTCTTTCACTGTGTTTTATGTCTTGCTTTGTATTAACAATTGAATAACTATGTTTTCTTCCAATAAATCATAGCTGTTCTACAAACCATCGCGTCAAATCTAAAACAACCGTGTCACATTAAAACTATTCTGTGTTAAATTACAAGTTCTACGAATCGTCACTCGACAAAATTTAATTACCGGTATTCTATCACAAGGTGCGCAACCAACATTTACTTCTTTTCGGACATCTCAAACATCACATAGTGATCTTTAACCATGAAGGTTTACTTTCCGAGTACAACTATTAGAGGAAACGAGCTACATTAAACTACAATTCAACAATTTCAAATCTTGTACATGATACAAAATAAATTCCTTGTTAGTGGAGCCATAAGCCAGCATCGTTCTGCAAAATTCATAGACAAGGAAAACTAACGCCCTTCTGTCATCTGATAATTTCGCTTTATATGTAATAAAGGTGGGTAGAGTATCCTTTTTGAAAGAAAAGTCTTGAAAGCCGACTTACCCTTTACATATAATTGAGATTCGCGATTGACGTAAATCCCCGACTCTCGGCCCTTCTCCGCCTCGAGCCTGTCGTGTCCAGGGAAAGGGATGCTTGCGTGTAAATAACCAAAAGCTGGTTCTGCCTAAATTCAGACAATTGGTCACGAATCACAAACAACCCTCCATTAATTGTTGAAAGAAAAAACAATACTTCCTCGAAATCTGTATTCGGAAATTTTTCGGAATTTTGAAAATTTTTTCGGAAATTTGGTTTTTTCGGAAATTTTTCAAAAACGCACAATCTCAGGAACTTTTCCATCAAAATTGCAAGGAGACCCCTGGCCGTTTTTTTTTCTCAAATCAAAGACTTGGAAATTTTTCAAAAAAATTTCCTTCACTCATCTAGGACTTTGAAATTTTTCGAAAATTTTTTTCAAAACGCACAATCTCAGGGACTTTTCCACTAAAATTGCAAGGAGACCCCTGGCCGTTTTTTTTCTCAAATCAAAGACTTGGAAATTTTTCAAAAAATTTCCTTCACTCATCTAGGACTTTGAAATTTTTCGAAATTTTTTTTCAAAACGCACAATCTCAGGGACTTTTCCACTAAAATTGCAAGGAGACCCCTGGCCGTTTTTTTTTTTTCAAATCAAAGACTTGGAAATTTTTCAAAAATTTCCTTCACTCATCTAGGACTTTGAAATTTTTCGAAAATTTTTTTCAAAACGCACAATCTCAGGGACTTTTCCACTAAAATTGCAAGGAGACCCCTGGCCGTTTTTTTTTTTTTCAAATCAAAGACTTGGAAATTTTTCAAAAATTTCCTTCACTCATCTAGGACTTTGAAATTTTTCGAAAATTTTTTTCAAAACGCACAATCTCAGGGACTTTTCCACTAAAATTGCAAGGAGACCCCTGGCCGTTTTTTTTCTCAAATCAAAGACTTGGAAATTTTTCAAAAAATTTCCTTCACTCATCTAGGACTTTGAAATTTTTTTTCAAAACGCACAATCTCAGGGACCTTCCCATTAAAAACACAAGGAGACCGCTGGCCATTTTTTTTTTTCCATACTGGGACTTCAAAAATTTCACAAAATTCTTCACCTACCATCACAAGTAAACCCCTGGTTTTTTTTTGAAAAACAACCAGCCACAACACTCTGACAATTCTTTTTTCTTTTCACAATGTCTAACTCAACTAGCCACAAAATGAATCCTCGAAACAACACCTTAGGCATAATAGCCAACATCTGCTCTCGAAGTACTCAAAGCTTAGAAAAGGAATTGAAAGACAGGAATATTTCTCCTTTCAACAAAACCAAAAACGTCCTGATCAAACACGCAACATTTTACAACAGGAAATACATAAAAGGGCTGCAATTTCAACCCGGCAGTATAATCTCTGTCGCAAACAGACACAATTTACGCAGGAAACATGTTACCTTTAAGGAAAACGACATAGTTTGGAGACGCAACAACACACTCTCACAAGGTGCTCTGTATTTCTCTGCAAAACTAGCTCCTCGCTTTGTTAAAGCAAAAGTCCTGAGAAAAATCTCCGATGTAGTGTACACCCTATCGGATGCCTCTGGGAAACACATCGGCAACTATCACGTAAAAGATATTGTCAAACTAGGAAGTGTGGACACAATAGACACCACCTTCACTAGGTCACACTCACATAACTAACAAACTTTTGGCTCTACCTTTGTCCCACGAGACTTGGCCCTCGTGCAGACAAATAGCATGTCTTAATGCGTTAGTTTCATATAAAAACTCGCTTTTTTTCGACCTCTGCAAGGTAACCTTTTTTTCTAAAAACACAGAAGTGTCAACTGTGGTTTTAAATCATTTCTCACCAATACTTGTACTATTATGCTCTTTTGTATAAACCCTTTGTTATTTTTGTTTCTTTGTCACACCTCACCGTGTAATGTTTATAATTGTACTAATATTTTGTACGTATCTTCTCTAGAACTGATCATTCTAGTCAAGAGACTTTTTCCACTTCCCGAACAATTTATGCTCCCGGAGTCGACCCTGGACATCATTTGTTAGTCGTTACCATTCTGACACTTACGACACTAAATACATAACTATTTTTTGTCATAAATACCACAAAAAGTCACGTACAACATTGTTTTGTAAATATTTTTTATGTTCTTTGTTCTTCACATTGTTCTTTCACTTTGTTCTTCACATTGTTCTTTACATTGTTCTTTCACATTTGTTCTTCACATTTGTTCCAATGGGTTCCATCGTACATAAAACAATGGCCCCTTTGCAACATACACCCAATTGAGGTGAATATTCTACCCCTGTAACTTGTAATCATAATGCGTGTGTAAATTCCAGTTTGGTATCGTCATTTGATTCAAGTTTACATAGGTGTAACAAATAAAAAGTTACAATTAACTTTGTTTTAAAGTTTTTTCAGTTTTTTCTAAAAAATTGAATGGCGCTCAACATTCCCATTTGCTCTATTTGTTGTGTTTTCAGAATTTGATATTGACACGTCAATTCTGAAAAAGGTTGTTGTAAAGGAGAACAAACACCGATTTGTCCTCCTCATCAATAACATTGTATAATACATAACACCTTTCGGTCACATTGAGTTTGTAAAATCTTAAGATCTCAACTTCCTGACCCCAATTTGTTATATTATGTACTATATTTTGACTTAAATAAGCATTAATTTGTCTTGTCAAATACACCGAGCCAGGTCACTCATATTAAGTCATCCTGTGTCTCTAGGTGCCTTTTGTATCAAATTTGTAACATAAAGTTCACAACATTCGTGTTTGTGGCAATTTTGGCAACACCAAGTGTGTTTCCTTGTTTTTGTTTGGTCATTTTAAGTAAGTAAAACCCTAAAAGGTCTTAAATAAACCACTACAAACCTTTTTTGTAAGCAAAGAGTAAGTAAAACCGATAAGGTCTCTTTCGCTATATGTGTGTCTTGTTTAAGACATCCTTGTTGGCATATGTCTTGTATTATTGCCAACTTAAAGCATAAACCCAACCAAAGGTTATGCCATCACAACATTTTGTGAGCAAAGAGTTAGTAAAACCAAATAGGTCTCTTTTGCTATGTATTGGTGTCTTGTTTAAGACATCCTTGTTGGCATATGTCTTGTATTATTGCCAACTTAACGCATAAACCCAACCAAAGGTTATGCCGTCGTCATTTTTTGATAATACCAATAGCCACTACTTGATTGTTTTTGACATTGTGTATGTATCTTTTTTTTCCGGTATTGAAATGGTACTTTTTTATTATTGAACGTTGATATGTTATTTTCATGATACATGAGAATGTTACAATATCCACCATGAGACGAGGGATCGTTATAAAATCTAACACTATACATGAGAATGTTATAATATCTACCATGATACGAGAAGTTCGTTATAATTACTTTTTTTACTGGCTTACATACACTGTGGCCAAAGAGATAATTTGTCCCATTAAATGGTTATAAATATCTATGTTGTACCTTTCCTTTCAATACTAGGGTTCTTTCGTAATTCGTTCTATTTCTACATGAGACGTGGAGACGTTATAATACTTACCATGATTCGTGCGAACGATACAATATCTTGTTGTTGTTTTCTTTAAATAAGTTGACACTATGTACTTGTTCTACATGAGACGTGGAGACGTTATAATACTTACCATGATTCGTGCGAACGATACAATATCTTGTTGTTGTCTTCTTTAAATAAGTTGACACTTTGTACTTGTTCTACCGGACGTAGATCATTTTACCCTGACTTGTCACCCTTAATTGGGACCCTTTTTGTATAACTCATGACACTGAGGGAAATGTCCTTCACTGTAGTGAGAATTTTTTGTTCTCTTCAAACAAACATGAAGCTGTGCATTCAGCAATTTTTTACGCTAACTGATACCTGTGGACTTCTTGTCAGCGGACCCAAGAACCATCCACTATCCATTGACCATGGACTAGCCATCAGCTTCACTGTTGGTTATGAGGTATCGTGTCGTGGGAGTTAATTGAGACAGTGACACAAAACCACCTAACTCGTTGTCTGGGAGACGAATAAGAAAAACTCCCAGGTTTGTGAAGCTTGAGCAAGGGTCTGTCATGTTCTCACAAACTGTAGAAGATTAAATACGACCCCTAATCTTTCACCAAATACACGTGAAAGATTAGATTGTTATTACTGTGTATTCTCCTTCACCTTTTCATCAAATTCATGCATATTTGTGTAAAGAGTTAGGAAATTTGCTGGTTGATATATTTCGTCCTCACATAGAGATCGAATTGGGAATTAGCTCAGTCACTATCAATTTTCGCTACTCAATCCTCCATCCTTCTCCCCTCCATCAAACTCTTGTACATTTGTAAAAGTTAGGAAATCTGCTGGTTGACCACATTTCGTTCTCTGAAAGAGATCGAACGGAGAATCAGCTCCATCACCAGCAGACCTTCTCGCTCATCGCCATTTTTTTTTTCTCCCTCATTATCCTTGAGGTTAATTTCATGAATCTGGAAGGTGTACCCTACGCACATAGCGTATCGTCTGTCTATAAGACAATCTTTATCCATGAAATTTGCTTCAAATCTCTCCTTTTCACCCCATACCTAGGTAATCAACACATTTCTTGTAATTTTGAAAGTCGTAAGTTGTTATCGCTCAAGCGCTAACACCGGCCATGGAAGGCCAACTTCTTTCAGAAACTTGGTGTTACTACTGTACAACCACCTACCTATACCTTGTATATCAAATAGGTAACCTCACGCCAGTCGTGATAGTTTTTTGTCTCCCCAATCTCGGGATACTCATGGTATAGTCAGCATATTGGATCTCTCTCTACTCTCTCTCTACTCTCTCTCTACTCTCTCTAACCAACGACGTTTTTTTGTCTTTTTGTCTTTTCTCTTGAACACAATTTGTTTCTCTCCAAACGTTTTGCATCATTGGTCTACTAGGCAGGTAAACCTCAAGAATTTTGGCTCTAATAATAACCTGTCCCTGGATTAAAAAGAAGACCAGCAGCCCTCCTCATCACCTGCAAGCTGAGCTTCTCTTCTTCGCCACCTTCACTTCCATCACTCACATCTCTCCAATCTCTGCGTACCAAAAACACCCGACCGCACCCAAATTAGGTGTGAGTCGTGCGTGCAGTTGCAAATCAAGTTGTCTCATCATTCAAACCACATTCAAAAGAACCAACCTCAGAGCATGCCAGCTCAAGGTTAATTATGTTCCTGCAATCAACCACCTGCCGTTTGTGCAATCAACCACCTGCCGTTTGTGCAAATCAACCACCTGCCGTTTGTGCAAATTAACCACTTGCCGTTTGTGCAAATCAACCACTTGCCGTTGTGCAATCAACCACTTGCCGTTGTGCAATCAACCACTTGCCGTTTGTGCAAATCAACTACTGGCTGTCGTACAAATCAACCACTTGCCATTTGTACAAACCAACCACTTGCCGATGCGCAAACTCAACATAATAGCCATTACACGCAACAACCATCAATCAACTTACTGGTATTACTCCATGTTAATACCAACTTCATTTCACCTTGACAACCACTGCTCCACCACATCAGCATAATGGAATTCACGCTGGTACAACAACAAAACCCGGATACTTCTGGCCCTCCGCATCACCATCCCTCAACCACAACCAAGAAGCACAGTTCAATTTCTATGGCCCTAGTGATACTTGAGTGCAATCTCAAATGGGTCAAGTTACAGTGAAAATGTAACTTTATAACTTCAGTGAAATTACGTCTACTTGGTACTCTACGAAAACACTACGCTCTTCAAACTTAGCTTACAGACCAATGAAATTTTAGAGTCAGGTTGTTGTCTTTTCATCACTGCATAAACTTGTATGTTTGTTCTTTTCATCACTGCATAACCTTGTATGTTGTTCTTTTCATCACTGCATTACCTTGTATGTTTGTTTTTTCATCACTGCATAACCTTGTATGTTGTTCTTGTCATCACTGCATAACCTTGTATGTTGTTCTTGTCATCACTGCATAACCTTGTATGTTGTCTTTTCACCATTGCATAACCATGTATTTTTTTCTTTGTTTTTTTTGTAAATCAACACTGTTTTTTCTTCTCTCTCTACTTCCCTCACGACAAGGTGAAGAGGATTTTTAGCGCCTAAAGCTTCATTACCACGTCGCCTTTTACTGGCGGAGGGGGAATGTGTTACGTAATACAAGTCACCCTATAAAAAAGATGCATAATTTAGCCTCGCTTTCCCCATGCAAACGATCGTGGCGTACGTGACAAAACGCAGCTAGCCGCCGCGTGATGGCACAGACCACCCAGGGAGCGTTCTCGGCTCAACACTGCCCGCCACCGCCGAGCCCCGCCAGTCGAGAGCGGACCTCGGTCATGGCAACAGTGTGTTTCTCGCAGAGCGAACCACAAACGCTCACAATGTTCGAGCGCGCGGAATTACGTAATAATAGAAACAGACGCGATCTCGTGCCAGTTTCCTACTAGATGCATTTCGCCATCAAACTTACAATCATGTTTATTATTACGGTTCGGGCTTACTCAATGGAGTCCCGTTCCCGCGTAAAATCCCGAGTGCACTTCACCGCCTCAACTGACCCGCCGCCTGTGAGCGCGGGTACCTCTGGCTCAACATGATGCCCCTTACCACATCGAGACGATTCGTAAGCTTTCAACCTTCCCCCTTTTCTTGTGTTCAATTCTCGTAAATTTCATGTAGAATCCACGCTTTATCTGGTCGTCATAAATTAGTAGAGAGAGTTAGTAGGGAGATCCATGTTAACCTGTATTTCTCGAGACATTTAATATACCTTGTGCCTTTTACTTATGTGTTATTATTGTGATGTCCTTTTCCAACCTCCTGACCGATGGACGAGCTGAATTATATACTAGAATTCATAACCCCAAAACTTTACTTTAAACAATCAAAATCCCGAGCAACGTCGTGTTCACTTCAGGACGAGCTTATCCATATCTTAGCAAGAGACATAACGAAAATATATATGCAGAGCCAGTTAGCATTACCAAGGAAACACCACGAAGAGATCGGCTCTATTCATACCTGTGTATTAATTATTTCACTGTGTTTTTAAGTAATACTTTGCATTATTAAATATTTCCCTTTCAAAGTTTCAAAAAATGCTTAATTTTAAATCATTAAAAAATCAAACAGAAGGACCACTCAACTGGAGAGATTATTCACAAGGTTTTTTTCTCAGAAATGACAAAACTTACTTACCTGAATCAAATCCGTAACATGGTGCTGCACCAGTAAATGATTTGATAAGCCATGTTCCCTGGTTGAGTTAATCCGAAAAACGCATTATTACGGTATGGAGTTCCTGACTTAATATTAAATTCACAGTAAGTAACCACATAACGTATGATGCAATTATTTTTCACAATTAATTTGAGTTTTCGAAGTCCATCTATCAGTTTTGGTGAATATACATCATGACGAAACAGGTTTCGTAGCCCTTGTTTATTTAATTTTCAAACAGCTTTACTTTAAATCAAAGTGGTAACATGAATACTACACACGATTTTGTTTATCTGAAAAAAATTCATTATGTGGGATGGAGGTATTGACTTTATTTAAGAAATCACTGTTAGTAATTACTGCATACCATATAATGCAATTCTCTGTCACACTGCATACAAAGTCTTATCAAATTTCATCTGACAGTACTTGGCGTACATGTTTCATGATGAAACAGATTCCGTAGCACTTTGTCATTAAATTTCTTTATCTAAAAAAATTAATTATTGTGGCATGGAGGGAAATGAATAGTACACAGTAAATAACCACCTACGAAATGATGCTATTCTCGGTCATACTGCAAACGAAGGCTTATCTGCTAGTTCTTGGAGGACTGATCTGATTAAATTTCTTAGTAACGGAAAGTTCATAAATGTGAACTTGAGAAATATAAATATTTAATCAAAACATATGCTGAAAAAATTTATAACACATAAATGTGTTGCAATGTTATTGAATATATGGAGTTATTGGGTTGTTCCTCATTTGCCCAAATTCCAACTCACACATCCCACGATTGACAAGTAACTCAACGTTCAGCATTGAATGATATGAATGATGTCCGTGTTGGGGATAATCTCAACATTTTTAATTATAGAGACATTAACCCAACACCGGACATCACCCACAATTAGACAATTTCCTGGAATATTTATTTGAATATTACGTGAGTGATATATGAAGCTCGAACATTCCATTTCACCATAAAAATGTGAAAATAAAACTTTATGACAATGTGAAGTGGCGACAATATTTCCTATGAAATCGTATATAATATACATACGGCCCAAACCCGACACCGCACATAATCAGTAAATCAGGAGCACCAAAGAATAAGTACAGCGAAGATGACTGTGAATTATGGACAAAATTAAGATGCGACAATTTATTAAATTGAAAACGTAGAAGTTATAGTAACAATTAACAAATTTCCTCCAAATGTTTATACCAATACGCAAAACAGTAAAATATTATTCCGGAACTTTCATGCGCGAAACATAATGCGTGATTTATTTTATTATTGTACCATGTGAACCGTACGAATAGAGTAAATTTTATTTTTACTATTTTCTGAAATGCTTAGAAGAACTTAAGAAATTCAAAGGTTTTTGTAATTTAAATATTAAAAAAATTATATTAAAATAAAAAATTGCAATTGTTCTTCTTAATTTGCCCATCCTTAAATGTCTAACCTCAGACAGGTAGGATTGATGTATAATATAACCACAACCGCGGAATACAATTTGTACAGTATAAATACAATTCGACATACTAACTTGGAGGGTTTTCAGGAAAATAAACTAAAGTGATAACTATTTCATGATTTCCGTACCAAGATGGCCAGTTAGCATTACCCAGGAAACACCACGTGGAGGTCGGCCATATTATTTATATGTTTAGGATATGATTGTTAAGTAATGCATATTAAAGTGAAAACATATTATATAATAGAGCATGTTTGCATTTCAGGTTTAACTGAATACCTACAGCAGCAGCATTTTTACTAGCAAATAAACTAAACATATAAATAAATGTTTCCCACCTAACTAAAAAAAATCTTTATATTATATAAACAGCCCTTTATATTTTACCCAACGAATAATAAAAAAATGATATTTAATTTCAAACTATATTAAAATTGTAAAAAAAATTACATCTTCGTTGTATCGGGAAAATGAAATATATTACAGAAGATCCATACTTGGAATATTTGATCGCAACAAGGAACTTTGCTGCAATGCCGAGATACTCTATAATCTTTTTGTGTCTTTCTGTTTTGCATTTTTTATTTAAAAGTGGTAACTATTGTATTCAATGATCAAAAAATAAACATTTGTTAAGATTACACAAATTTATTTTATTATAGCTAAACAATAGATCCTCGGTAGCAAAATTACATAAAAAAACTACTATCATTATATACGCTCTTTAAAATGACGTATTTTCATAGCTCAGTCTTAAATATATCAATATATTACAAAATATATCTCAGCTGAAATATATTACAGAAGATCCATACTTGGAATATTTGATCGCAACAAGGAACTTTGCTGCAATACCGAGATACTCTATAATCTTTTTGTATCTTTCTGTTTTGCATTTTTTATTTAAAAGTGGTAACTATTGTATTCAATGATAAAAAAATAAACATTTGTTTATTACACAAATTTATTTTATTATAGCTAAACAATAGATCCTCGGTAGCAAAATTACATAAAAAACTAGTATCATTTTATATGCTCTTTAAAATTACGTATTTTCATAGCTCAGTCAGTCTGATGAATCAATGAAACCCTCTTGTCATGATCCAATTTGTGATATCATAATTTATTTATTTATTTATTAACGGAAATCGTCCAAATTACAAAATAATAACAAGAATATAGTAAAATGAAAAATACAGGAGTAGACAAAGGTACATGAAAGCAAAGACATAAGGCAAATATAATATAAGAACATAAAGTGACAAGTCGAATCAAGTCAAGACTACGCCGTGGGTCAGGACCACGGGATACTTATAATATTCCGTCACTTGTTTAGCGACCGGCAAAAATCATTTAGATTTATCCCAAAATAGTTAAGGTTTTGACTTGAGTTGACCAGTTTACACATTCTGGACAATGGTGAATAATATCCAAAATTTGTCGAATGATGGTTGAGGAAGAGCAGTTCATTATTTCTGAGTCTGTGCGAGGGGATATTGAAGGGAATGAGTCGCAGTAGAGTAGGTGAATCAATAATACCTTTTATAATTTTAAAGAAGCAAATGAGGTCATTTCTTTCCCGACGGACTTCCAAAGGAGAGAGTTTTATAGTTAGTTGAATTTCATCATATGAGTATTTGCCTTTTTCTAATCCTAGCCTCCTATCAATCCCTCTTGAACCGATGTTGAACAGATTCAATGGGTCGAATGTGGACAGCATAAAAAGGAAACCAGACATTCTACTTTAAAAAAAAATCTCCACACAATCAAAAACTAAAAAATAAAACTACTCTTAAAAAACTTGCCAGTGTGTTTCTCCGTTATTTAATTCGCAAATCGAGTTTTAATTAATATGTCCTGTTAGTTTGTATTGGATCTGACCTAACTAAATTTATACTGCAAAACCCAACAATTCCAGAGAGACAAAGGTTATTCTATGAAGATCTGTATTGTGTTAGGCAAAATAGATTCTCGTCAACTGTAAAACTTACTTACCTGAATCAAATCCGTAACATGGTGCTGCACCAGTAAATGATTTGATAAGCCATGTTTCCGGGTTGTGTTAATCCGAAAAACGCATTATTATGGTATGGAGTTAGTAATTTAATATTGAATTCACAGTAAGTAACCACATACCACACGATGCATTTCTCTTTTATCTCGGATGAGGAGGTTTGACGGCTTCCATCCGTCAGTTTTTTGAGGATACTTTCCTTGATTCGTTCCGGATTAGAAGACTTGTCAACATCCATCGGTAAGTTATTTTGTGTGTAAGTTTTTAGGAGCCAGTAGTTTTGAGTTTTTCAGTAAATACCTATAATTGTTTAAAATTCATCAAAAGAA
Organism: Hesperophylax magnus; assembly: GCA_026573805.1. Lineage (NCBI taxonomy): Eukaryota > Metazoa > Arthropoda > Insecta > Trichoptera > Limnephilidae > Hesperophylax > Hesperophylax magnus. Next base: position 4,292,036 of record JAIUSX010000071.1, read on the forward strand.
AAACATTACCTTGATCACAAGCAGTAATCCGTTTTCTAGAAGATTTTGTTTCTCTACCATCAAAACATGATTCAAAATACATTGTATTGTGGTTAGATTATTGATTAAAAATTATAATTTTTTTCCTAAGATTAAATATGTGCATATTCTTATTCATCTGGCAATTATAAACACATCCTTATAAGAAATATGATTCCCTCTTTTGGTGAAGTCGATCAGTTATAAGCGCATCTGATGACAAAAAAACCCGCGAAAATTGTCAATGAAACAAGTCTCATAAGTTGAAATCACTGAGACGTGTCACACGAACAAATTACACAAATTTTTAGTATGCAACATAACAATGATCTGTGTTGGCAATCAACTCTTAGAACGAAAACAATAATATTTAATATTATATACCTACATTCACTTGTGTCTTTAAACTAAGTAAAAAAATAGCAATAAACTTGTAGCACAAAAACAATCATATTCAATATTATATATATTCACTTGCGTCTATTATCTATGAAAAAAGTGAATATTATGTTTTTAGTCGTAGCATTTCAGGCAACGTTGAGAACCACTGTAGAAATTCCAATTAAGTAAAATTGTTTTTTATTGAAAATAATAAACCTGAATAGTTTTCTTCAAAAATTAATTTACGTTATCGTGATACAGGCATATATCATTTTAATGAGCGCTCTGCGTGTTACAATGGCTCTCTCTAGTTTGAATCAGTTGCTTGCAGTCCCCTCTTTTCCCCAAGTAGCCCTACGATATTGCGTGCTTAGTGATATTCCTCTTAATACGTGGAACGTGATACAATCTGTATTTAGAACCTCGTGCTATTAACTTATGTTATTTTCATGCAGATTATATCTATACCAAAACAAATAAATGAGGTCGGCCATATTATTTACATGATCGGGATTTGATTGTTGAGTAAGGCATGTTAAAGCAAAAAAAATTATAAGGAAACTGCTTATGGTAGATTATGTTCTATTCTTATAAATACGTTAACATTTTTATCACTTTCGAAAAAGAAAAAGTTCTAAACGTGAGGAAAGTAACGCCGGGGACCTTCGCTAATCGTTAATATATATATATATATATAGATTCCGTAATAATAACTCTTGTGAAGCTGCAATAAACATTGTGATTGATACATGGAAGAAAGAAACAGATAATAAAAAAATCACCATTGCAACATTCTTAGATTTTAAAAGAGCATTTGAAACGATAGAAAGGAAAAAACTTTTGGAAAAATTTGATGATATAGGTCTTTCTGAAGTAGCTCTAAATCTTTTCAAAGAATATCTCTATGAAAGAAAACAGGTAACAAAAGTGGAAAGCTCAGAATCAGAACCGATAGAAAACAACCTCGGTGTTCCACAAGGGTCGGTATTAGGTCCAATTCTATTCATTATTTACATTAATGATATAATTAAAACCATAAAACATTGCAAAATTATATTATTTGCAGACGATACATTAATCTATATTTCATGTGAAGAGTACATAGATGCAATCAATAAATTAAATGAAGACCTACAAAATATAGCGAAATGGCTGAAATTAAACAAATTAAAACTGAATGTCAACAAAACAAAATATATGGAAATAGGCAACAAAACGCATAACACAGAGTTAAAATTGACAATTAATAACGAAAAAATTGAAAAAGTAAATGAAATTAAGTACCTGGGTGTGATACTAGATTCAAAACTAACTTTCGCAGCAAATTTTGAATATGTGCTAAAGAAGGTATCTAAAAAAGTCAATTTTCTTAGAAGATTAAGAAATAAACTAAATGGAAACACTACAGAGCTGATTTATAAAACTATAGTTGCTCCACATTTAGATTATTGCTCTACTATGTTGTATTTGGCCAATGATGGAAACTTGAACAAGCTAGATGTTATACAGAATAGAGCTATGAGATGTATACTAGGAAAAGGAAAATACGCAAGCATGGATCAAATGAGAGAACAGCTAAATTGGATTTCTATAAAAAAGAGACTATTATTTAATGTGTTAATTTTTGTACATAAAATCATGAACAACCAAATGCCAAAATATTTTAAGGATGAAATTGTTTTTAATAGAGATGTTCATAATTACGAAACCAGAAATGTAAATTGGATTAGATTGCCACATATGAAAAAAACAAAATCACAGAACTGCCTAATGTACAAAGGACTAAAAATGTATGATGAAATGCCTGAAAGTCTGAAGAATGAATGTATTTAAAAAGAAATGTTATATTTATTGTAAAAATATGTAAAATTACAAAATGAAATACGATTTTGTTTATATTCAAATGTATAAACTAACTCAATAAATAATAAAAAAAAATATATATATATATATATATATATATATATATATATATATATGTATATTCCTTACAATAACAACTCTCAAACATATCATTCCCATTGAATTGCGGTGGAAGGATTCTCCATACTTGTAATAAAGGTCATAAACTGAAAGACTTTAATCTTTAGAAATTAGCCGCTTGACTAAAAAATAAACAATAACTTTGTAATAATAAGCAATGAAAATCAATCGTTAAGTGTCCGCTTTTGTATCCATTATAATTTTCATAATAATTTCAAAATTATAATATGTATTTAGTTTATATAATGACCATCTCCACTCCAATGTACACATATCCCTTCAAAAAACAATATAATAATATTTTTTAAAAAATTCCATACATCGTAATAACGATCAATAAGAAAAGGCAAATAATTAAATGAAGTGTATATTTAACGGAGTTCAATAAAATATTTGATAAGACATGTTCCCCGGTTGTGTTAATTAGAAAAACGCATTATACCTAATTGTTTGGAGTTCCTGACTCAATATAAAATTCACAGTAATTAACAACAAACCACACAATGCATTTCACTTTTATTCCGGATTATAAGGCTTGACGGCTTCCATCCGTCAATTCTTGGAGCATATTTTCCTTGATACGACAGACTCCAAAAACCTTAATTATTAAATTTGACAGCCACGGAATGTTTATATCTGTTAATGTGTTTACTTTGTTGTGTACCAGAAAAATATAGTCTTTATCTTTAAAACGTACTTAACTCAATAAAATCAGTAAAATGGTGCAGCATCAGTTAAGGATTAGATAAGCCATGTTCCGCGGTTGTGTTTCTCCGAAAAACGCATTATGATGGCATGAAGTCAGACACTCAATATAAAATTCACAGTAGCAGTAGTATTGAGTAACAACATGATGCAATTTTTTGTCATGCTGCAGGAAAAGACTTGTCCACATCCATCCGTCAGTTATTTTGTGTGAAAGTTTACCGACACCAGAAGTTATGATTTTTCGGTTAGAATCTGAAATTGTTTAAAAAAAAATTTATCCATCAGTACGTACCTATATTGTTCTACTATAAAAGCAAGAATCTAATTTAATTTAATTTGTCTGTACATAACCGATGAATTTTTTATACAATGGATCCCTCGGTGGTGTCAAAAACCTAATATTTTGATAAGAATGTACACCAGTATCGTGATAAACTTTTTTTATATTATCATTTGTTTTTGAACTCACGCCTTATGACTTATTACGCCAACCTGTTATCAATAGGCGTTCAAAGCAATTATTATTTCGTATTCCAGCAGGAGCATTTTTTTAGTGTTAATAAGCCAAATGATGCAATGGTTGCCTCTCAGATGAATTTAAACATTTGAGAAACATCCAGCGCATCACATGATCTATGGTCATGATTTGCACTTATTCCGGAAAGAGGTGAAGTTTTCTGGAACATAATTAAGACACTCAACCATATATCCTACCTGAATCGAGGTGGTGACATTATGTTACGCCACTGAAGAATGTTGTTCGTTTTCATAATCTATGTGTTGCAATGATTGCATCTCTAGTTAATAAAAAACACGAGAGAAACAGCCACCACAGCAGAAGCGAGCTCTGCTAATGGAATTGATCAACAAACTCACGCCAGTACGAGAGGTGCTCTGCCCTCAAACAGAAATATTTTTCGATTCTAGAACCATCACCGTTATGTGAAAACAGGTGAAAAAAGGTAATGAAATATTCACTATTATTATTATTACAAGACGTGATCTAATGTACAAGGAATTAAATTAAATATTTCATTATCAAAGTTTCAAAAAATGCTTTATTTTAAATCATTAAAGAATCAACCAGAAGGACCGCTCGACTGGAGAGATTATTCTTAAGGTTTATTTTCTCAGAAATGATCCCAAGAATGTACAGGAGTTAGAAATAAGTTATTAGAAATTGAAATCATGAAAATATGTAAAAATTAAATGCGACAAAAGTGGATAATAGGATATTAGGAAATTTCATAAAGCATTCTTCTCACTTATGTTTGTCACAAATAGTTGAATTATATATCATTCACAATGATAACCCAATTGCTACGCACTCAAAATCGTATTTTACGGCATGGGGCTACGTACTTCAACAAAAATCACATACCGTATGATGCAATTCTCTTTCACAATTAATTTGAGTTTTCGAAGACCATCTATCAGTTCTTGCTGGATATACATCATGATGGAACAGATTTCGTAGCCCTTGTTTATTTAATTCGCCAACAGCTTTACTTGAAATCAATGTGGTAACTTAAATACTACACACGATTTTGTTTATGTGAAAAAAATGCATTTTTGTGGGATGGAGGTACTGACTTTATTAAAAAAATGGCAGTTAGTACCCACATACCACATGATGCAATTCTCTGTCATACTGCATACAAAGTCTTGCCCATATTCATCTGTTGGTTCTTGGCGTAAATGTTTCATGATGAAACAGATTCCGTAGCACTTTGTCATTTAATTTCTTTCTCCGAAACAGTGCATTTATGTGGCATTGAGGTAAATGAATAGTACAAAGTAAATAATCATCTTCGAAATGGTGCTATTATTCGCTTCGAATAATCCGAATAACTTGAATGATGTGTAGTGTTGAGGATTATCTCAATCATTTTAATTATAGAGACACAAACGCGACACCAAATATAACCCACAAGGTTGAGACTGCAACGTGGAATGACGTACGCCGTCAACATCGTGGAATATTTATTTCAATGGAGCTGCAACATTTTATTACACAATAGAAAGGTTAAAACTTTATGACTATGTGAGATGCCAAGAATGTAACTTATGAAAATTTATTTAATACACATTAAGCCCAAACCTGACATCACACATAATCAATAAATGAAGAACACAGAAGATTTATAAGAATTTTAACTTTTTTTAATGAAATTGTAACTCTTAAAGTATATGGTTATAGTTTGTCGTCATTCAATTATTTTGTACAAATTTTCTTCAAAAGTTTCGATTTATTCCAATATGCAATCAGTAAAATATTATTATTTCAGAAACTTCATGCGCGAAACATTATACGTGAGTAAATATATTATAGTACTATGTGGACCGTACGAATAGAGCGAATTTTATTTTATATGTTCTCTGAAGAACTTACCGAATATCCAATCTTTTAGGAATTTAATAATAAACAAAAATATATTTTAAAATAAAATTTATAGAAACTGTTCACGCAATATTTATGCGATTGAATGGGATTGCTAAGAATGCATTCTCAAATACTTGGTGGATAGGAAAACACATAATTGTGTTGGAATGTTATTGAATGGAGTGGTCGGGATGTTCCTCATGTTCCTAAATTTCAAGTCACACATTTCACGACTGTGAAGTTACTCACCGTTCAGCATTGAATTATATTAATAACATGAACGATGTCTGATGTTGAGGACAATTTCAATCTATTTAATTATAGAGACATAAACTGATCACCGGACATCACCCACAATTAAAGATTGCAACGTGGAATAACGTATGCCGACAATTTAATGAAATATATATTTGAATATTCCCTGAATTAGACATGAAGCTCCAACATTCCATTAAACTACAGAAAATAAAATTTGATGACCATGTGAGGTGGCGAGAATGAATCCTATGAAAGGGTATATAGTACATATAGGGCCCGAACCCGACACCGCACATACTCAATTATTCAGGAGCACAGAAGAATGAGTACAGTGAATATAACTCTGAATTAAGATGCAACTAAATATTACATAAAAAAATCACAATAAGTTACCACATACCACATGATGCAATTCTCTGTCATTCTGCAAATGGATGCTTGTTGAATTTCATTTACCAGTTCTTGGCGGATATGGTTCGTGATGGAACAGCTTCTGTAGTCCTTGTTTATTTAATTCACCGACAGTTTTACTTTAAATCCGTCAAAGACTTTATTAAAAATCACAGTTAGTGCCCACATACCACATGATTCAATTCTCTGTATCACACTGCATACGAAGTCTTGTCAAATTTCATCTGTCAGTTCTTGGCGTACATAGATCATGATAGAACAGATTCCGTTTCACTTCACTGTCATTTATTTAGACAATACCTTAACATTGTTGACATTCATTAGTCATTTCTTGGCGGACATTTTTCATGAAAAAATCAATACTAAAAATCACGTGATATTGAATGATCTAACTAACTTGCAGGCTTTCCAGGAAAAGGAAATAATTTTTAACTATTTCATGATTTCCGTACCTAAATGGCCAGTTAGCGTTACCCAGGAAACACCACGTGGAGGTCGGCCATATTATTTATATGTTTAGGATATGATTGTTAAGTAATGAATATTTAAGTGAAAAATTATTGAACATAATAACATGGTTGCGTTTCAGGTATCACTGAATACCCACAATTCTGCAGCATTTTTACTTGCAAATAAACTTAACATATAAATAATTGTTTCCAACCTAACTAAAAAACTATATTTCACAAACTAAAGAGGATTTCATAATATTGTGTTACAAGCTCATGAATTTTTATAACCCACCACTTTTCAAGATTCAAGATAACTAGTCAATTAAGATTTTATGTATTATTTTATTATATTTTATCTTCTATTATTAAAATTAAAAAATATATATATACACGAGATCATAAAAAACCAATAAATCAGGAGCATAGAATAAATAATACAGTCAAGGGAACTAAATAAAGTTTAAAATGTCACAAACGCAAGATTTAACTGAAGTGTCCATTCTTGAAACTGTTGCGTTTTGTTATTTGGTAGAAAGGTAGAAAGTTATTGGCTTAGTGAGGTGGTTGGAATAAGCCAAATGAAATAAACATTTGGCCCAAACCGAACACCTCGCTTAATCAATAATGCTCGATCACCGAAGAAAACTGCAAAAATACATAATATGAGCAAAATATCAATTTAATTTAACGTTAATTGAACTTGTGGGCATATCTCGGAAAGCTTTCATTGGCATATATTATAACAGGTTATATTTGCGATCTCTGCTAATGGAATTGATCAACAGACTCACGCCGGTAGGAGAGGTGCTCTACCCTCAAACAGAAATATTTTTCGTTTCTAGAACCATCACGTTATGTGAAAAAAGGTAATGAAATATTTTTTATTATTATCATCATTACAAGATTAGATCTAATGAAAAAGGAAACACGCGAGAATTGTAAGTAAAAAAATTCACTGAATTTCAACTAAAAATAGTATCTCCTTATTCAATGGTAGAGAGATGACGGTTTAATTTTGTTTTTATGTTTCAAAAATACAATCTCTGTTTGATGGTTTATAAACCATTCTTTTACAAATAAATAATTGTTATAGTAATGTTCTGTTTAAGGTAAAAAAAGTTATTTGCGATAAACGTAGTTTGAAGATAGTTAAATGTAGGTTTTCCTTTATTTTTTGCATATTTTTAAGAGAGCAAATAATTTACATACCACAATAAAATCTGTCAGATGAGTAAAAGATTTGATAGGTAATTCATGTTCCCTTTTTGTGTTAATCCGTAAAACGCATTTGTATAGAACGGAGTGACTGACTTAGTACAAAGTCACAGTAAGTAACCACATACCACACGATGCATTTCACTTTTATCCCTGATTAGGAGGCTTGACGACTCCCGTCCATCAATTCTGAGAGGAAGCGTTCCTTTATAAAACAGACTCCATAAACTTTTGTTATTTTATTTTGTCGTTAGGTATTGTGGCAAACATAATTATTTATTTATTAATAATTGATTTATTTTATTTATTGGAATATTGCCTGATTGATACATAAGGCTGCAACATTTCATTTTAATTTAGAAAAACAAACTTTATGACCATGTGAGATGGCGAGAATGATTCCTATGAAAGGGTATATAATACACATAGGGCCCAAACCCGACACCGCACATAATTAACCGTACAATTATTCTGGAGCACAGAAAAATAACTACCGCGATGATGACTGAGAATAATGAACAAAATTATGTTGCGACATATTTATTTGATTAAAAACATTCCAGTTAAAGTAGCTGATCGTTGTGGTCAATCTATATGCTCACCTTATTATGTTTTTACAAACATGTTAATAACAAAAAGCAAAAATATATATTTTTTGAAGAGACATTTCCAAAATAACAACAAAACCAAAATATATATGTAGAGCCAGTTAGCATTACCAAGGAAACACCACGAAGAGATCGGCTCTATTCGTACCTGTGTTTTAAATAAAGTATTAATTTGCGTTATTATATATATATTATTTTCAATGTTGCAAAAAATACTTGCTTCTAAATCAACATATAAAGCAATAAAATATAGTTTTGTTGGAAACTTATAAAAATTAAAATAACCTCATGACGCTTTATATTCACACAAGTCTCAATTCATATTATATATGATTCGTTATCTAGTAACTTCAGGATTGCGGGCCAAAACGAATGAATCTATTTTATTAAATTATCGAAGGAAGCAAACACTTTGTGGCTTGACATTATTACACAAATGAAAGAATATCTTTGTTTTAAACCACTTTATTACATTTATATACGTCGACCGGTTTTGGTTGAACTCAACCTTCATCAGGACAGTACAAATATAAACTAAAATATAATACAGAGGAAGATTATTAAGTAAACAATAAAGAAAGAGAAAGTATATAAATGTGAAGGATAGAGCATCAGGGCAGCGGAGTAGGTAGTGGGGTCGGGGAGGGGTGGGGATTACCCAGGGAGAAAGGAAACATCTTTAAAATAGGGCTTTTAGTAAGTTTTATCTGTTTGTTTAAAATTGGGTAATTATTTTTATTTTTATTTGCTTTTGAGATTTCCAATGATCCTAAATTATTGAGACGTATTCCTATTTTATTTTCATGTAGTATTTGAACTCCTGACGTTCTATTAAATGAATGATTAGTATGAAATAGGTGTTCGGCAAATTCTGAATTCTGATCTATTTTAGTAATAAATAAATCGGATGAAATATTTTTTTTCCCGACAATCTCTAAAAAAAATATTTACCAGCAAGATCGCAGAAAATTTTACCAAACTACCAAGAATTTTGTAACATGTCGCACTGATGAATTTTATTAAATAAGACTTTGCTGAAGGCGTTCAGAAAATCGCATTCTTTTGCAAGAAGCTCGGAACTTAATAAAATGTTCACAGCACGAAAGACATACAAAAATACTTTACCCCGTGGTTCTGTATACGAAGACCTTATGATGTTAAATTTTAATCATTCTCTTGGATGTAACAAAGTATTTCTTCAGTTTTAAATTCCAAAAGCGATTTTCCCGGGTGTTGATATCAGAAAACGCATTTGTATGGCATGAAGTCTGTCACTTAATAAAACATTCCCAGTAACAAACAACATACCAAACGATGCAATTGTCTGTCATACTGCAGAGAAAACCTTGTCAAAATATTTTTTTTTCAGTTGTAAATGTTTTATAAATTATCGAGGAACATCACGCTAAAAATATTTTGTCATTTTTTTTAGTTAGTATTTTTTCATTGAAACCTAAAAAATATATTCTTAAAAAATGAGGGGAATTAAAGCAAAACCGCAGTTATGTACACATAATATTTCACTCTATACACAGTACAATCTACAACCAAAGCAAATAGCACTTAAGCAAGAAAATACGTAATAATAATATCTTAAAGATATATGTATTTAACGAAACTACATTTGACTGTCGATTCTTTCAACCAGAAGGATCGCTCGACTTGAGAGTTTATTCTTAAGAATTTTTTCTCAGAAATGATCCGAAAAATGCACAGAAGTTAGAAATAAGTTATTAGAAATTGAAATCATGAAAATATATACATATCAAATGCGACAAAAGTGGATAATAGGAAATTTCATATAGCATTCTTCTCACTTATGTTTGTCACAAATAGTTGAATTATATATCATTCACAATGATAACCCATTTGCTACGCACGCAAAATCATATTTTACTGCATGGGGCTACGTACTTCAAAAGGAATCACATTCTTGTCATTTATTCTTGTCCGCTTTTTTACTAATAATAACTTAGGTAAATACTTAATTAACCCTAAAGATATTTTTTATTTTTTTATTTATTTATTTAACGCCCAGAGGGCTTATACATGGTTGGTAGTATAATTTTAATTTGACAGATATTTTGAAACATAAAAAATAAGAATAAAATTACATTCGATAAAAGCTATGCAACAAGTCATACAAACACAAGAAACAAAAACAGAAAATTACAGCTATTTGTAGGTTTACATGATGTGTTTAGGAGTATTGTTGAAATAAATGTTTTAAATGATCCACAAAACTTGCCAAGTTGGTATTGAATATGTCAACATCACCCAAGTAATAATTTCCCATGGTGTGAAGTCGTTGTATCGGAGAGTGGGCAATGTAGTTACGCTTATGTGTGCTGCTGAAGAATATTGTATTTTGTCGTGTTGTTACTGTGGGTGTGTGTATGTTTATAAGTTGCAGGAGTTCACAACAGTCAAATTTAGAGTTAAGTATTTTGATGAATTATATTGATGATAAACTTAGCCACTCGGGCATATATAAACTTAATTGTAATGATTGTTTCTGCTTTTTATATCGGAAAAACGGCCCGGAACGTAAACATAAGAATAAAAGTACACCTGAGGTGTTTAAATAAAAATGCTTTTTCAGAATTCGCGAATCATCTACTAGAAACTAACCATTCATTTGATAAAACCTCTGGGATTACAATATGACATAAAAATGGAATTGGAAGTAGGTTAAACAATTTAGAAGCCCTCGAAATTAAAAAAGCCGTCAATAATAAATCAAATATAATCAACAATCAAATCAATTAAACTAATAGTCAGATATTTTATTTATTCCGTTAACCTCTGATAAAACTGTTTCCTCCCTTCCCCCTCCCTTCCTACCCATCCTGTAATCAGTATACATCCTTTCTCGTTCTAGCACTAATAAGGTGTCTGCTCTTTTATTTCTATCTCTTTCACTCGTGTATTTTATTTCTATCTCTTTCAATCATTGTTTTATTTTTTTTCTATATATATGTGTCTGTATGAAAAAAACTTTAGTTGATATAATAAGCCCTGATGAAGCTTGAGCTAAGCGAAAACTGGTTGGCTGTTAATATTAATTCAAAATAAAAGTGGTGTTTTACAAAGTGTATTTTTCATTTAATATATAATGTCACATCACAAAGTGTTTGCTTCCTTCGATAAAAAAAAAGATATATTTGAAGTTGCTAAACATGGGAAAATTTTCTCATATGCAGATGTCACAATGCTTCTTCTAAAAGCAAACACATGATATGATCTGAACAAAAAGCGTAACACCGACATCAATAAATTGAAAACATGGTTTGACAATAACCCTCTAACGTTAAACTCTAAAAAAACACGCAACGTACGATTTTTCCTAAAAAACCAAATACGCCGCATGAAATAAACATTAAGTTTCACAAAGCACCAAACACTCAACACCACTGTAACTTACTATATACATGACACCGCAAAAAACCAATAAATCTGGAGCATAGAATAAATAATGCAGTGAAGGGAACTGAATAAAGTTCAAAATGTGACAAACGCATGGTAGAACTGCCGTTTCCATTCATGAAATTGTTGCGTTTCGTTATTTGGTAGAAAGGTTTTTTTTAAAGTTATTGGCTAAGTGAAGTGGTCGGAATAAGTCAAAAGAAATGAAATAAACATGTGGCCCAAACAGAACCCCTTGCTTAATCAATAATGATCGTTCACCGAACAAAACTCCAGAAACACATACTATGAGCAAAATATCAATTAAATTAAACGTTCATAAAACTTGTGGGCACAACTCCGAAACGTAAAATTGGCATAATATTAAGCAGGTTATTGTTGAAGACCCGAGCTCTGCTAATGGAATTAAATTCCTTAATAACGGAAAGTTCATAAATGTGAACTTAAGAAAAATAAATATTTAATGAAATATGTGCTGAAAAAATTTATAACATATACATGGAGTTATCGGGATGTTCCTCATATGCCCAAATTTCAACTCACACATCTCACGATTGACAAGTAACTCAACGTTCAGCATTGAATTATCTGAAGGAAATGAACGATGTCCGATGTTGAGGAAAATCTCAATCTTTTTAAATATAGAGACATTCACTCAACACCAGACATCACCCACAATTAGACGATTTCCTGGAATATTTATTTGAATATTACATGAGTGATATATGAAGCTCGAACATTCCATTTCACCGTAGAAATGTGAAAATAAAACTTTATGACCATGTGAAGTGGCGAGAATGTTTCCTATGAAAGGTTATATAATACACATAGGGCCCAAACCCGACACCTCACATAATCAATAATTCAGGAGCACCGAAGAATAAGTACATCGAAGATGACTGTGAATTAAAGACTAAATTAAGATGCGACAATTTATTTAATTGAAAACGTTATAGAAACAATTAACAAATTTCCTCCAAATGTTTATACCAATACTCAAAACAGTAAAATATTATTCCGTTACCTTCATGCGCGAAACATAATGCGTGATTTATTTTATTATTGTGCTTTGTGATCCGTACGAATAGAGCAAATTTTATATTTACTGTTTTCAGAAATGCTCAGAACGACTTACCGAAACTCAAAGGATTTTGGCATTTAAATATTAAAAAAAAATATATTTAATAAAATATTGCAATTGTTCTTCTTAATTTGCCCATCATTTAATGACTAACCTCAGACAGGTAGGATTGATGTATAATATAACCAAAACCGTGGTATACAATTTGTACAGTATATACACAATTCGACATACTAATTTGGAGGTTTTTCAGGAAAAGGAAGTAATTTGTTAACTGTTTCATGAATTCCGTACCTCGATGGCCAGTTAGCGTTACCCAGGAAACACTACGAGGAGGTCAGCCATATTATTTATATGTTCAGGATATGATGTTAAGTAATTAATATTAAAATAAAAACAAATTATATAAAATACCATGCTTGCATTTCAGGTTTCACTGAATACTTACAGCAGCAGCATTTTTATTTGCAAATTAACTAAACATATAAATAAATGTTTCACCAAAAATAAAAATTTGGCGTAAAAACAGCCATTTATATTTTGCCCAACGAATAATAAAGAAAATAATATTTAATTTTTAACTAAATTAAAATTATAAAAAAAATCCACCTTCGATGCATCGGGAAAATGAAGTATATAACAGAAGATCGATACTTGGAAAAGACAGAAAAATATTTGATCGCAACAAGGAAGATTTTGCTGCAATGCCGAGATACTCTGTAATCTTTTTGTGTCTATCTGTTTTGCATTTTTCATTTAAAAGTGGTAACTATTTTCTTCAATTATCAAAAAATAAACATTTGTTAATATAACACAAATTAATTTTATTATAGATAAACAATAGATTCTTGGTAGCAAAATTACAAAAAAAATCTACTATCATTACAATGACGTATTTTCAAAGCTCAGTCAGTCGATGAACAATGAAACTCTCTTGTCATGACCCAATTTTTGACATGCTCCTTTTAAAAAAAATCTTTTAAAAAACAATTAAAACTAAAAATTGAAACTACTCTTTCATTATTTGCAAGTGTGTTTCTCGCCGTATTTAATTAACAAGTCAAGTTTTCATCCAAATGTCCTGTTAGTTTTTTATTGGATCTGACCTAACTAAATTTATTCAGCAACACCCAAAAATTCAAGAGCGATTCTGCGAATATCTGCATTGTGTTCTACAAAATAGATTTTCTTTAACTGTAAAACTTACTTACCTCAATCGAATCCGTAACATGGTGCTGCACCAGTAAAGTATTTGATAAGCCATGTTCCTGGGTTGTGTTTATCCGAAAAACGCATTATTACGGTATGTAGTTCCTGACTTAATATTAAATTCACAGTAAGTAACCACATACCACACGATGCATTTCTCTTTTATCCCGGATGAGGAGATTTGACGGCTTCCATCCGTCAATTTTTTGAGGAAACTTTTCTCGATACATTTCGGATTAGAAGACTTGTCAACATCCATCCGTTAATTTCATTTGTGAGTAAGTTTTTTGGAGCCAATAGTTATGATTTTTTCTGTAAATACCTATAATTGTTTAAAATTCAACAAAAGAAAAACATTAACTTGATCACAAGCAGTGATCCGTTTTCAAGAAGATTTTGTTTCTCTACCATCAAAACATGATTCAAAATACATTGTATTGTGGTTAGATTATTGATTAAAAAGTATAATTTTTTTCCCAAGATTAAATATGTGCATATTCTGATTCATCTGGCAATTATAAACACATCATTATAAGAAATATGATTCCCTCTTCTGGTGAAGTAGATCAGTTATAAGTGCATCAGATGACAAAAAAACCCTTGAAAATTGTCCATGAAACAAGTTGAAATCACTGAGACGTGTCACATGAACAAATTACAGAAATTTTTAGTATGCAACATAACAATTATCTGCATTAGCAATAAACTCGTAGCATAAAAACAATCATATTCAATATTATATATATTCACTTGATTTATTTATCCTATTCATCAATATCGTGACGAGCATTTTCTACAATGTCGAATTTCTACTTTTTGCTGACTATGTGAAGTGTTTTAGGGTTATTTTTGATGTGTACGACTGCATAATCTTGCAAAAAAACCTTAACAACTTTTACAAATGGTGTTCTAGTAATAAACTGCAACTAAATATTAACAAATGCCAAGTTATGAAGTTCCACAAAATCAAACACCCAATATTGTATATTTATTCATTGTGTAATGTTGACTTGATCAGTGTAATCGAAATACTTGACCTAGGCATAATTTTTGATCAGAAACTCTGTTTTGTATCTCACATAACTTCCATCGCTAACAGGGCTATGAAAATGTTAGGTTTTATAGTAAAAATTTCCAAGGATTTTAAAAATATCAACACATTAAAAATTCTGTTCACATCTATCGTTAGAAGTATTCTAGAATACATCTCTACAATTTATTCACCTGTCTTTAATAATCACATTAATACCATTGAAAGAGTGCAACGCAAATTTTTGAGGTTTATTAATTTTAGGCTTGGAATTCCTTTAGAAACAATAGATTATGATTTCTTATTACATTCATTGAAATTGCTTAAGTTAAGTGATAGAAGAAAATTTTTTTATCTTATATTTTTATACAAAATTATAAATTATCAGTTGGATAGCCCTGACATATTAATGTTGATTCTATTTCATGTACCTACCATTAGATCAAGGTCCTCTAGTATGTATTATTGTGAAAATTATACCACAATCTCAGGATATAACTTAGTTATAAATAGATTGCACAAACTTGGGAACTTTTATAAGGCTAAATTCGCAGATGCTTTTAATATTCCCCTTGTAAAGTATAAAGCTGAACTTAATACACATTTTAACGCCACTTATTTTCATGAGGTCACTACATAACAGGCTATTGTCATTGCTTCTTTTTTTACTGTTATTTGATTTGTTATGTTTTAACTTAATTTAATTCTTTTATTTTTCTCAACAAAATTTAATACAGCACTATGTATATGTAAAAAAATAAAATAAAAACTTTGTATGTAAATGGCACTTGTGCCATAAATTCTAAATAAATTACAGGACATACACCTAAAACATACAAATAATTTATTTAATAGTATTTCTTTGTGGCGTCATTCATATTACGTAAAAACTCAATATAATATCCTGCAATTGTCAGCCAGCTTTTTGCTGACCTGCAGATCAGCAAAAAGCTGGCTGCCTGCCCGCATGGCAGCAGAGCATTCTGGTCGCTTGCGGGCTCAATAGGTCGGAATTTTCGCAAACCCAGTTTGCCACCTCTTACCAGACCTGACGGCTCACTAGCAAACACCGCCACCGAAAAGGCTAACTTATAAGGGAAAATGTTTGCGGAAAACTCGACCCTCGATGACGGAGGTGCTTTTCCGCCGTCGGTTCCTTACTGCGGCTTCTTTATGAAAAAGCTGAGGATCCGGCATCGGGATGTACTCCACGTTATACGGGGGCTCGATGTTAACAAAGCTAGTGGACCTGATGGAATACCTGCCCTGGTATTGCAGAGGTGTGCTGCGGAAATAGTTCCAGTTTTGACAAAGCTCTTCAAAATGTCCCTGAAGTGTGGCACTGTGCCCTCTGGTTGGAAAAAAGCGGTCATTCACCCTATTCCCAAGAAAGGTGACCGCTCCAACCCGGCCAACTACCGCCCCATAGCGATCACATCAGTTCTGTCCAAAGTGATGGAACGTGTGATCAACGACAAACTGCTCACATACCTCGAGAAGAACAAAATTATCAACGACCGTCAATACGGATTCCGGCGGAACCGCTCGTGCGGTGATCTTCTCGCGTATGAGACGCATGTTTGGGGGCGGTGCCTGGAACGTCACGGTGAGACCCAAACGGTCGCACTAGACATATCCAAGGCCTTTGACCGGGTCTGGCACCGAGGACTTGTCAACAAATTGCCTTCTTACAAACTTCCTGCATCCCTGTGTACGTGGATTGCTGACTTTTTAAGGGATAGGTCGATTCAGGCGGTTGCTGACGGTTTCACCTCTTCCTTACACTCCATAAATGCTGGCGTCCCACAGGGATCGGTTCTGTCTCCGACTTTGTTTTTGTTGCACATCAATGATCTTTTGACATGTGCACCAATTCATTGTTACGCGGATGACAGTACAGTTCATGATAGCTTTTTGTTTGACAAGCCCCCAAAGGGCACACAAACTCCAACGGCTCGGAGGGCTTTGAAGCAGAGAATGGCAGTTATCTCGAGAGTATTTCCTCCTGGGGTAAAAATAATCTCGTCGAATTTAATGTTTCAAAGACCCAATCCTGTCTGATTACGTCTAAAAGGGATCCAAATGACAATCTAGTCTCCTTCAACGGAAGCAATCTTCCGAAAAGGCCTTCCATTGATATGCTTGGTGTAACTATAAGTGACCAGCTCAGGTACGGGGGCTCCATTGAAGCCAGAGTAATGTTGGCCTCTCAGAAGCTGGGCGTACTGTACAGGGCCCGCAGATACTTTAATAGTACACAACTGCTGACCCTGTACAAATCGCAAGTGCGCCCTACTCTCGAATTTGGTAGCCGTCTCTGGTCCGGAGCCCCTAAATACCTGAAAAAAACCCTTGACTCTGTGCAAAAACGGGCGGTCCGTTTGATAGATTCCCCAATCTTAACAAGCGGACTGCAATCTTTAGAGCACAGGCGTCAGGTAGGTATGCTGTCCTTGTTCTATCGGTATTACAATGGAAGATGCTCTGACGCTAGTGTCATTGATCCCTTCGGCACCGGTGCATAGTCGGGATACACGCCATACGCGCGCCCAACATTTGTACACGGTTGACATTTGTCACATGAGAACGGGTCGCTTCTACGATTCGTTCTTAAGTTCAACAGCTCGGCTGTGGAACGAACTGCCGGCCTCTGTGTTTCCTCCCTCCTACAACATGGGACTCTTCAAAACCCATGTTCACTCCTTCCTCTCCACAAAAAGACCCTCCACACAGCATCCCCAAAGATGACATAGGCCCTGAGGGAAATTATTTTCTTCAGGGCCTCCTGTGTGGAGTTAATATAAATTTATCCACTTTGCCCTTCCTAAAATGTCATCATGACCGGTATAGTTATTGCAAGATGTCAAAAAGTGACAGTATGCTTAAATGGAGCTTTACAGAAGTCAGTGTAAAATAAAACCTCAGAAAGGGAGGATTGATGTATAATATAACCACAACCGCGGAACATAATTTGTACAGAATACGTACAGTTTAAGATTCTAATTTGGTGGCATTTCAGAAAAAGAAAGTAAATAGTTAACTATTTTATGATTTCCGTTCCTAGATGGCCAGTTAGCGTTACCCAGGAAACACCACGTGGAGGTCGGCCATATTATTTATATGTTCAGGATATGATTGTTAAGTAATGAATATTTAAGTGAAAAATTATTGAACAAAATAACATGGTTGCATTTCAGATATCACTAAATACCTTCAATTCTGCAAAATTTTTACTTGCAAATAAACTAAACATATAAATAATTGTTTCCCACCTAACAAAATAATTATATTTCACAAACTAAAGAGGATTTCATTATATTGAGTTACAAGCTCATGAATTTTTATAACCTGCCACTTTTCTGGAGGCGTTCATGAAAAACACATTTGATAATATTACGGTAAAGAAAAAAAGAATACTTTTTGTGAGTTGACCGCAATATTTTGAAAATTTACAAATTATTAAAAAAATACATTCTCTAAAATTATTCTCAACATCAATCAAGTAAAATTATTCAGTTCAATGAACTCAAGCTTTTTGGTAAATAGACCACAACAAGTAAAATTATTAAATGAACTAATTGATTCTGAAAGTGATAACTTCTTGATACACCAAGGTACAGGTTTAGAACCAGTATTGTTAATATTATATGTAAATGATATATTTGAAGTTGCTAAACACGGGATAATTGTCTCATTTGCAGATGACACAATGCTTCTACTAAAAGCAAACACATGGACTGAAAAACTCAACAAAAAGCATAACACGGACATCAATGAATTGAAAACATGGTTTGACAATAACCTTCTAACGTTTAACTCTAAAAAAACACACTACGAACCATTTTTCATAAAAAAACCAAATAAGGGGCATTAAATAAACACTAGGCTTCACTCTGCACCAAACACTCAACACCACTGTAACTTACTATTTACGTATTTTGAAATCAAAACTCCAAAATTCAATATGGTATAATAGGATGAAGGGCGCCAATAAAACTCAAACACAACCTTGCGCAGTAACTAATAATTTAAATAATATTAAAAAATCGTTTTTATATTCATCTGAACTCATATTCAACTAATTTAAAGTCAGAAAATAAAATACTCTATTCCTGTGTCACTCAACCTTACAAGTTCACAAAGAGGATATCCTAAACAAAACCGTACCATTAAAAAACACAGCAAATCTAAGACAAAATACATTTTACCAATTCCGATTTGTAAAAAAACTTTGGGTCAACAAAACTACAAATATTTAGGAACAAATTTTTCAATAAATTGTTAGAAAATATAAGATCACTTAATGATAGATTCAGATAATTAAAAACACAATTTAAAAATTTCTGAAAACCTTATCTTTTAAAAAAAAATAATAATAAGTAAAAAAATCTAAACAAATAGTGCCTCATAAAAAGAAGAAATATTAATAATAAAAAAATAATTTGAAATTGACTCGAAAACAATTCTCCACTAACAGGGAATTGTAACTAGTTAATTAAGATTTTATGTATTATTTTATTATATTTTATCTTCTATTATTAAAATAAAAAAATATATATATACACGACACCATAAGAAACCAATAAATCAGGAGCATAGAATAAATAATACAGTCAAGGGAACTAAATAAAGTTTAAAATGTCACAAACGCAAGATTTAACTGATGTGTCCATTCTTGAAACTGTTGTGTTTTGTTATTTGGTAGAAAGGTAGAAAGTTATTGGCTAAGTGAGGTGTTTGGAATAAGCCAAATGAAATAAACATTTGGCCCAAACCGAACCCCTTGCTTAATCAATAATGCTCGTTCACCGAAGAAAACTGCAAAAACACATACTATGAGCAAAATATTAATTAAATTTAACGTTCATTGAACTTGTGGGCATAACTCGGAAAGCTTTTATTGGCATATATTATAACAGGTTATATTTGCGTTGATCAACAGACTCACGCTGGTAGGAGAGGTACTCTGCCCTCATGTGAAAAAAGCTGAAAAAAGGTAATGAAATATTTTCTATTATTATCATCATTACAAGATCAGATCTAGTGAACAAGGAAACACGCGAGAATTGCAGGTGAACAACTTCACTGAATTCCAATTGAAATAGTATCTCCTTATTCAATGATAGAGAGATAAACGTTAAAATTTATTTTTATGTTTCCATAATAGCATATTTGTTTGATGGTTTATAAACCATTCTTTTACAAATAAATAATTTTTATTTATTTATTTATTCTTAAATATATTTATATTACAATGGTATAGTTTATTGTCCTCCACGCTAGGAGTTCACCTATGTTGTGGAGGACTTTTGTTATAGTTATTTACTGTTGAAGGTAAAAAGAAATTCTTTGGTTTTCCTTTAATTTTTACATGTTTTTAAGAGAGCAGATAATTTACTTACATCAATAAAATCTGTCAGATGAGTAAAATATTTGATAATCCATGTTCCCTTTTGCTGTTAATCCGAAAAACGCATTTGTATGGAACGGAGTGACTGACTAAGTATAAAATCACAGCAAGTAACCACATACCACACGATGCATTTCTCTTTTATCCTGGATTAGGAGGCTTGACGGCTTCCGTCCGTCAATTCGGAGAGGAAGCGCTCCTTTATAAAACAGACTCCATAAATTTTGTTATTTTATTTTATCAATATGTATTGGCAAACAGAATTATTTATTTATTATTATTTTATTTTATTTTATTTATTGTAAAATTCCCTGAATGATACATGAAGTTGCAACATTCATATCAATTTTGAAAAACAAACTTTATGACCATGTGAGATGGCTAGAATGATTCCTATAAAAGGGTAAATAATACTCATAGGGCCCAAACCCGAAAAAAACGCACATATTAAACCGCATAATTATTCAGGAGCAGAGAAAAATAAGTACAGCGAAGAGGACTGTGAATTATACCAAATTATGCCATATATTTATTTGATTAAAAACATTCCAGTTTAAGTAGCTGATCGTTGTTATTAATCGGTACGCTCACCTTATCGTGTATTTACAAACATGTTAATAACAAAAACAAGGCGTTCAGAAAAACGTATTCTTTTGCAAGAAGCTTGGAACTCAATAAAATGTTCACAGCACGAAAGACTTACAAAAATGCTTTACCCCGTGGTTCTGTATACCAAGACCTTATGGTTTTTTGCCGAGGAATGTTAAATTTAAATCATTTCTCTTGGATGTGACAAAGTATTTCTGTTGTTGTTAATTCCAAAAGCGATTTTCCCGGGTGTTGATATCAGAAAACGCATTTGTATGGCATGAAGTCTGTCACTTAATAAAACATTCACAGTAACAAGCAACATACCATACGATGCAATTTTCTGTCATACTGTAGGAAAAACCTTGACAAAATATTTTGTTTTTCAGTTGTCAATGTTTTATAAATTATCTAGAAACATCACGCTTAAAATATTTTGTAATTTTTTTGAGTCAGTATTTTTTCATTGAGATCAAAAAAATATATTCTTAAACACATGAGGGGAATTAAAGCAAAATCGCTTGTTTTGAATAGATGATTAACAGTTATGTACACTATTCTTTCACTCTATACACAGTACAATCTACAACCAAAGCAAATAGCACTTAAGCAAGAAAATACATAAGAATAATAGCTTAAAGAAATATGTATATAACGAAACCATATTTAACTGTCTATTCTTTCAACCAGAAGGACCGCTCGACTAGAGAGATTATTCTTCGATTTTTACTCAGAAATGATTTGAAAAATGTACAGAAGTTAGAAATAAGTTATCTGAAATTGAAATCATGAAAATATGTACATATCAAATGCGACAAAAGTGGATAATAGGAAATTTCATATAGCATTCTTCTCACTTATGTTTGTCACAAATAGTTAAATTATATATCATTCATAATGATAACCCATTTGCTATGCACGCAAAATCGCATTTTACGGCATGGGGCTCCGTACTTCAAAAAAATCACAGAAAGTAACCACATACGATGCAATTCTCTTTCACAATTAATTTGTGTTTTTGAAGTCCATCTTTCAGTTTTTGGTGAATAAACATCTATAAAAACTTTACTTTAAATCAAAGTGGTCTCTTGAATACTACACACGATTTTGTTTATCTGAAAAAAATGCATTATTGTGGGATGCAGGTACTGACTTTATTTAAAATTCACAGTTAGTACCCACTTACCACATGATGCAATTCTCTGTCAAACTGCATACAAAGTCTTGCCAAATTTCGTCTGTCGGTTTATGGCGTAAATGTTTCATGATGAAACAGATTTCGTAGCACTTGGACATTTAATTTCTCTCTCTGAAAAACAGCATTCGTGTGGCATGGAGGTTACTTAATAGTTCACAGTAAATAACCACCTTCGAAATGATGCTATTCTCGGTCATACTGCAAACTAAGTCGAATCTGCTTCTTTCTGCTAGTTCTTGCCGGACCGATCTGATAAAATTCGTTTATAACGGAAAGTTTATAAATTTGAACTTGACAAAAATAAATATTTAATCAAAACAAATGCTGAAAAAATTTTAAACACATAAATGTGTTGGAATTTTATTGAATGTATGGAGTTATCGGGATGTTTCTCATATGCCCAAATTCCAACTCACACATCCCACGATTGACAAGTAACTCAACGTTCGGCATTGGATTGGATAAGGATATGAACGATGTCCGGTGTTGAGGATAATCTTATTCTTTTTAATTATAGAGACATTAACTCAACACCAGACATCATCCACAATTAGAAAATTTCCTGGAATATTTATTTAAATATTACGTGGGTGATATATGAAGTTCGAACATTCCATTTCACCGAAGAAATGTGAAAATAAAACTTTATGACCATGTAAAGTGGCGAGAATGTTTCCTATGAAAGGGTATATAATACACATAGGGCCCAAACCCGACACCTCACATAATCGATAATTCAGGAGCATCGAAGAATAAGTACAGCGAAGATGACTGTGAATTAAGGACAAAATTAAGATGCGACAATTCATTAAATTAAAAATGTAGAAGATATAGTTACAATTAACAAATTTCCTACAAATGTTTTACCAATACGTAAAACCGTAAAATATTAATCCGTTACCTTCATGCGCGAAACATAATGCGTGATTTATTTTATTATAGTACTTTGTGAACCGTACGAATAGAGTAGATTTTATTTTTTCTATTTTCTGATATGCTCAGAACGACTTACAGAAACTCAAAGGTTTTTGGAATTTAAATATTAAAAAAATATCTATTAAATAAAATATTGCAATTGTTCTTCTTAATTTGCCCATCCTTAAATGTCTAACCTCAGACAGGTAGGATTGATGAATAATATAACCACAACCGCTGTATACAATTTGTACAGTATATATACAATTCGACATACTAACTTGGAGGCTTTTCAGGAAACGGAAGTAATTTGTTAACTGTTTCAAGATTTTCGTACCTAGATGGCCAGTTAGCGTTACCCAGGAAACACCACGTGGAGGTCGGCCATATTATTTATATGTTCAGGATATGATTGTTAAGTAATAATTATTAAAGTGAAAACAAATTATGTAAAATAGCATGGTTACATTTCAGGTATCACTGAATACCTACAGCAGCAGCATTTTTGCTGGCAAATAAACTAAACATATAAATAATTGTTTCCCACCTAAAAAAAAAAAATATCAAAAATAATAATAAAAATAATATAAATATATACAATAAAGTGGTATTCAAATTAAGTTATTTTATTTTAATTATGTATACCCACAAAGTGTTTGCTACAAGTGAAAAAAAAATATAACAGAAAATAAAAACTCGGCTAAGACAAGCCCTTTGTATTTCAACTAACTGAAAAGGATTTCATAATATTGTGTTACGAGCTGATGAATTTTATCACTTGCCACTTTTCTCGAGGCGTTCATGAAAAACAAATTATTTTGGGTAAAGCTGGTAACTTAATGAAATATTCGATGTCTGAAATCGATGACTTTAGTGAATTTACTTTTTTTATAATAATTTAATTTTAACATCTTCATTTGTTGTACCGGGCAAAACGCTTCATTTTGCAGTCCATTATAAGTTTTGAAAAGCATACCGACGGTATACGGTAAAGTTACTGACATGAAAATATTAATTGAAAATTTTTTTTAAATATTAGTTTTAAGGATTTTTTTTAGATTTTCAAGATGTTTCACCTAGCTGATAACAATTTGTTAAAGTTAAAAATTATTGCTGTTTGTGAGTTTAACGCAATATTTTGAAGATGAAAACTTTAATAAAAAAGTTCACAATCTCGAATTGTACTTAACATCACATTGAGATGCAGATCACCCGACATAACTCACAATGCTGCAGTCAATTACACAGTCATAGGGATTACAAACTGTAACCTTTAAGGCAATACGTGTCCACAGAGAAACGTATAATAATTAAATAATTCTCTTGGAAACCAAAATAATATCGTCGTCAAATTTGTTTATTTTCATGATTTGCGGATTCATTATTTATTTAGAGCAATCCTCGATTAATACCTTTGTGAAACTACAACATTACAGTTCAACATTTAAAAGAAGATATTTTAAAACAAAACTAAAATATTTATATAAATAAATATATATTGAGCCAGTTAGCGTTACCCAGGAAACACTACGAAGAGTTCGGTTCTATTCGTTCGTTGAGGATTTAAAAATTATCACTTTGCTAAATTAAGTATTTCGTTTTCAAAAAATGATTTGTTTTAAATATAACGCAGTTATATATAGCTTAATCGAAACTTCTCGCGCATGATAATTATAATAATAATAAAATGATGATTTGTATAGCGCCGTTTTTGTGCACGGCGCTCTATATACACACTAGTGATTGGACATCTTTTACTTTTAATTTAAGAAATTATAAATTCGACAACTGATAATTTGCATGAATAAAACACTGAATTAGCTTTTAAATTTTTTTGTTAATTTAAGATTTCTTAAAGACTGTAACTTTTTGAAGATTAAAAATTAACTCCAAATTTCAAACTCAACAACCCTTTGTTATTAGTACATTCTACTAATGATTATTTTGTCCACGTGCTGATGAGAGTGTTATGAACGATGTCCGGTGGGGTGAACAGCTCAAGAACGTAACACATAACGCAAAGAGATACATCACCAGACATAATCCACAAGGCTGCAGTGCAATGACAGGTATTATGAATACGAATGTGAGTCCATATTTGTCCATGACGCAACTCATAAATATGGTACAATTCTGCGACGTTATCCTATGGAAACCAAAATAAAATTCTCCAATAATGTAATATTAATATCTGTAACAGGGTTTACATTTAATACTTAAATAATCGAATGGGTGGAATGGTAAGAACGTTATTCGTGAACCCATCAACTCACACATCCCACGATTTGAGCTGCGACAGATATTTACCATTCAGCTTCGAATAATCCGAATAACTTGAATGCTGTGTATAGTAAAGTATATGGTTATAGTTTGTCGTCATTCAATTATTTTCTACAAATTTTCTTCAAAAGTTTCGATTTATTCCAATATGCAATCAGAAAAATATTATTATTTCAGAACCTTCATGCGCGAAACATTATACGTGAGTAAATATATTATTGTACTATGTGGATCGTACGAATAGAGTGAATTTTAATTTATATGTTCTCTGAAGAACTTACCGAATATCCAATCTTTTAGGAATTTAATAATCAACAAAATATATTTTAAAATAAAATTTATAGAAACTGTTCACGCAATATATATGCGATTGAATGAGATTGCTAAGAATGCATTCTCAAATACTTGGTGGATAGGAAAACACATAATTGTATTGGAATATTATTGAATGGAGTGGTCGGGATGTTCCTCATGTTCCTAAATTTCAAGTCACACATTCCACGACTGTCAAGTTACTCACCGTTCAGCATTGAATAATATTAATAACATGAACGATGTCTGATGTTGAGGACCATCTCAATCTATTTAATTATAGAGACATAAACTCAACACCGGACATCACCCACAATTAAAGATGGCAACGTGGAATAACGTATGCCGACAATTTAAGGAAATATTTATTTGAATATTCCCTGAATGAGACATGAAGCTCCAACATTCCATTACACTACAGAAAATAAAATTTGATGACCATGTGAGGTGGCGAGAATGAATCCTATGAAAGGGTATATAATACATATAGGGCCCAAACCCGACACCGCACATACTCAATTATTCAGGAGCACAGAAGAATGAGTACAGTGAATATAACTCTGAATTAAGATGCAACTAAATATTACATAAAAAAATCACAATAAGTTACCACATACCACATGATGCAATTCTCTGTCATTCTGCAAATGGATGCTTGTCGACTTTCATTTACCAGTTCTTGGCGGATATGGTTCATGATGGAACAGATTCTGTAGTCCTTGTTTATTTAATTCGCCGACAGTTTTACTTTAAATCCGTCAAAGAAGTTATTTGAAAAATGCACTTTTGTGGGATGTAGGTACTGACTTTATTAAAAATCACAGTTAGTACCCACATACCACATGATGCAATTCTCTGTATCACACTGCATACGAAGTCTTGTCAAATTTCATCTGTCAGTTCTTGGCGTACATAGATCGTGATAGAACAGATTCCGTTTCACTTCACTGTCATTTATTTAGTTAGACAATACCTTAACATTGTTGACATTCATTAGTCATTTCTTGGCGTACATTTTTCATGAAAAAATCAATACTAAAAATCACGTGATATTGAATGATCTAACTAACTTGCAGGCTTTCCAGAAAAAGGAAGTAACTTTTTAACTATTTCATGATTTCCGTACCTAGATGGCCAGTTAGCGTTACCCAGGAAACACCACGTGGAGGTCGGCCATATTATTTATATGTTTAGAATATGATTGTTAAGTAATGAATATTTAAGTGAAAAATTATTGAACAATATAATAACATGGTTGCGTTTCAGGTAAAACTGAATACCTACAATTCTGCAGCATTTTTACTTGCAAATAAACTTAACATATAAATAATTGTTTCCCACCTAACAAAAAAATTATATTTCACAAACTAAAGAGGATTTCATTATATTGAGTTACAAGCTCATGAATTCTTATAACCTGCCACTTTTCTGGAGGCGTTCATGAAAAACACATTTGATAATATTCCGGTAAAGAAAAATGAATCTTTTTTGTGAGTTGACCGCAATATTTTGAAAATTTACAAATTAATAAAAAAATACATTCTCTAAAATTATTCTCAACATCAATCAAGTAAAATTATTAAATGAACTCAAGCTTTTTGGAAAATAGACCAAAACAAGTAAATTATTAAATAAACTAAGTGATTCTGAAAGTGATAACTTCTTGATACACCAAGGCACAGGTTTAGAACTACTATTGTTAATATTATATGTAAATGATATATTTGAAGTTGCTAAACACGGGATAATTGTCTCATTTGCAGATGACACAATGCTTGTACTAAAAGCAAACACATGGACTGAACAAATGAACAAGATAACTAGTCAATTAAGATGTTATGTATTATTTTATTATATTTTGTCTTCTACTATTAAAATAAAAAAAAATACATATACACGACATCATAAAAAACCAATAAATCAGGAGCATAGAATAAATAATACAGTCAAGGGAACTAAATACAGTTTTAAATGTCACAAACGCAAGATTTAACTGATGTGTCCATTCTTGAAACTGTTGCGTTTCGTTATTTGGTAGAAAGGAAGAAAGTTATTGGCTAAGTGAGGTGGTTGGAATAAGCCAAATGAAATAAACATTTGGCCCAAACCGAACCCCTTGCTTAATCAATAATGCTCGATCACCGAAGAAAACTGCAAAAATACATAATATGAGCAAAATATCAATTTAATTTAACGTTAATTGAACTTGTGGGCATAACTCGGAAAGCTTTCATTGGCATTTATTATAACAGGTTATATTTGTGAGCTCTGCTTATGGAATTGATCACCAGACTCACGCCGGTAGGAGAGGTGCTCTGCCCTCAAACAGAAATATTTTTCGTTTCTAGAACCATCACGTTATGTGAAAAAAGGTATTGAAATATTTTCTATTATTATCATTATTACAAGATTAGATCTAATGAAAAAGGAAACACGCGAAATTTTAGGTACAAAATTACACTGAATTTCAATTAAAAATAGAATCCCGTAATTCAATGATAGAGAGATGACGGTTTAAATTTGTTTTTATAATTCAAAAATACAATCTCTGTTTGATGGTTTATAAACCATTCTTTTACAAATAAAATAATTGTTATAGTAATGTTCAAGGTAAGGTAGGTTTTAAGGTAAAAAAAAGTTTTTTGCCATAAACGTAGTTTGAAGATAGTTAAATGCAGGTTTTCCTTTATTTTTTGCATATTTTTAATAGAGCAAATAATTAACATACCACAATTAAATCTGTCAGATGAGTAAAAGATTTGATAGGTATATCATGTTCCCTTTTTGTGTTAATCCGTAAAACGCATTTGTATGGAACGGAGTGACTGACTAAGTATAAAATCACAGTAAGTAACCACATACCACACGATGCATTTCACTTTTATCCCTGATTAGGAGGCTTGACGGCTTCCGTCCGTCAATTCTGTAAGGATGCGTTCCTTTATATAACAGACTCCATAAACTTTTGTTATTTTATTTTGTCGTTAGGTAATGGCAAACATAATTATTTATTTATTACTAATTGATTTATTTTATTTATTGGAATATCTCCTGATTGATACATAAGGCTGCAACATTTCATTTTAATTTCGAAAAACAAACTTTATGACCATGTGAGATGGCGAGAATGATTCCTATGAAAGGGTATATAATACACATAGGGCCCAAACCCGACACCGCACATAATTAACCGAACAATTATTCAGGAGCACAGAAAAATAACTACAGCGATGATGACTTTGAAATTATGAACAAAATTATGTTGCGACATATTTATTTGATTAAAAACATTCCAGTTAAAGTAGTTGATCGTTGTGGTCAATCTATATGCTCACCTTATTATGTTTTAACAAACATGTTAATTACAAAAAGCAAAAATATATATTTTTTGAAGAGACATTTCCAAAATAATAACAAAAACAAAATATATATGTAGAGCCTGTTAGCATTACCAAGGAAACACCACGAAGAGATCGGCTCTATTCGTACCTGTGTTTTAAATAAAGTATTAATTTGCGTTATTATATATATTTTATTTTCAATGTTGCAAAAAATGCTTCCTTCTTAATCATCATATAAATCTTTAAAATATAGTTTTGTTGGAAACTTCTCGTGCCTGATAAAAAATAAAATAACCTCACGACTCTTTATATTCACACAAGTCTCAATTCATATTATATATGATTCGTTATCTAGTAACTTCAGGATTGCGGGCCAAAACGAATGAATCTATTTTAGTAATAAATAAATCGAATGAAATATTTTTTTTCCCGACAATCTCTAAAAAAAATATTTACCAGCAAGATCGCAGACAATTTTACCAGACTACCAAGAATTTTGTAACATGTCGCACTGATGAATTTTATTAAATAAGATTTTGCTAAAGGCGTTCAGAAAAACGCATTATTTTGCAAGAAGCTCGGAACTTAATAAAATGTTCACAGCACGAAAGACATACAAACAATACTTTACCCCGTGGTTCTGTATACGAAGACCTTATGATGTTAAATTTTAATCATTCTCTTGGATGTGACAAAGTATTTCTTCAGTTATTATTTCCAAAAGCGATTTTCCCGGGTGTTGATATCAGAAAACGCATTTGTATGGCATGAAGTCTGTCACTTAATAAAACATTCACAGTAACAAACAACATACCAAACGATGCAATTGTCTGTCATGCTGCAGGGAAAACCTTGTCAAAATATTTATTTTTCAGTTGTAAATGTTTTATAAATTATCGAGGACATCACGCTAAAATTATTTTGTCATTTTTTTGAGTTAGTATTTTTCTGTTGTAAATGTTTTATAAATTATCGAGGAACATCACGCTAAAAATATTTTGTCATTTTTTTGAGTTAGTATTTTTATGTTGTAAATGTTTTATAAATTATCGAGGAACATCACGCTAAAAATATTTTGTCATTTTTTTGAGTTAGTATTTTTCTGTTGTAAATGTTTTATAAATTATCGAGGAACATCGCGCTAAAAATATTTTTTCATTTTTTTGAGTTAGTATTTTTTCATTGAAACCTAAAAAATATATTCTTAAAAAAATGAGGGGAATTAAAGCAAAACCGCTGTTATGTACACATAATATTTCACTCTATACACAGTACAATCTACAACCAAAGCAAATAGCACTTATGCAAGAAAATACATAAGAATAATAGCTTAAAGATATATGTATTTAGCGAAACTACATTTGACTGTCGATTCTTTCAACCAGAAGGACCGCTCGACTGGAGAGATTATTCTTAAGGATTTTTTCTCAGAAATGATCCGAAAAATGCACAGAAGTTAGAAATAAGTTATTAGAAATTGAAATCATGAAAAAATATACATATCAAATGCGACAAAAGTGGATAATAGGAAATTTTATATAGCATTCTTCTCACTTATGTTTGTCACAAATAGTTGAATTATATATCATTCACAATGATAACCCATTTGCTACGCACGCAAAATCGCATTTTACGGCATGGGGCTACGTACTTCAAAAAGAATCACAGTAAGTAACCACATACCGTATGAAGCAATTCCCTTTCACAATTAATTTGAGTTTTATAAGTCCATCTATCAGGTCTTGGTTGATATACATCATGATGAAACAGGTTTCGTAGCCCTTGTTAATTTTATTCGCAAACAGCTTTACTTTAAATCAAAGTGGTAACTTGAGTTCTAAACACGATTTTGTTTATCTGAAAAAAAATGCATTACTGTGGGATGGAAGTAATGACTTTTTAAAAAAAATCACAGTTAGTACCCACATACCACATGATGAAATTCTCTGACACACTGCTTACGAAGCCTTGTCAATCTTCATTTGTCAGTTCTTGGCGTACATGTATAACATAACCACAACCGCGGAATACAATTTGTACAGTATATATACAATTCGACATACTAACTTGGAGGCTTTAAAGGAAAAGGAAGTAATTTGTTAACCGTTTTATGATTTCCGTACCTAGATGGCCAGTTAGCGTTACCCAGGAAACACCACGAGGAGGTCGGCCATATTATTTTTATGTTCAGAATATGATTGTTAAATAATGAATATTAAAGTAAAAACAAATTATATTAAATAGCAAGGTTGCATTTAAGGTATCACTGTATACCTACAGCAGTAGCATTTTTACTTGCAAATAAACTAAACATATAAATAATTGTTTCCCACCTAACTAGAAAAATTATATTTCACAAACTAAGGAGGATTTGATAATATTGTGTTACGAGCTCATGAATTTTCATAACATGCCACTTTTCTGGAGGCGTTCATGAAAAACACATTTGATAACAATACGGTTAAGTAAAACAAATTATGTTGTGTGAGTTGAACGCTATATTTTGAAGATTTAAAAACTATTAAAAAAATTTATTCTCTCAAATTATACTCAACATCAAACGAACTATTATTTCTATCAACGTGCTGAGGTGAAAGTTATAAACTATGTCCAGTGGTTTGAAGCAGCTCAACAACGTAACATACTTAGATGCATTCACTGGACATAATTCGCCCTATATCCCTTTTATCAAATATATATAAAATATTCAAAAAATTGTAAAAAATCTGGTCCTTCCTAGAACAACATATCATAAATCTTAAACCGTTTGATTTAAAAAAAAACACCTTCACCCACGATGCTATTGCAAAAATAACAAATAATATATATACCGCCCTAGACTCTATGAAAAATTTATTGGAATATTTATTGACCTTAAAAATCATTAGATAATATATATTACATACTTACTAAATAAAAAAAATAAAATCAATTGGAATAAATTGAATGGTACTATCCTGGATTATAAGCTGTTTGGAAAATAGGCCAAAACAAGTAAAATTATTAAATGAACTTAGTGATTCCGAAAGTGATAACTTCTTGATACCACAAGGCACAGGTTTAGAACCACTTTGGTTCATATTATATGTAAATGATATATTTGAATATTAAATGAAAAATACACTTTGTAAAACACCACTTTTATTTTGAATTAATATTAACAGTCAACCGGTTTTCGCTTAGCTCAAGCTTCATCAGGGCTTATTATATCAACTAAAGTTATTTTCATACAGACACATATATATAGAAAAAAAAATAAAACAATGTGTGAAAGAGATAGAAATAAAATACACGAGTGAAAGAGATAAAAATAAAAGAGCAGACACCTTATAAGTGCTAGAAGGAGAAAGGATGTATACTGATTTCATGATGGGTAGGAAGGGAGGGGGAAGGGAGGAAACAGAAAGAGATAGAAATAAAATACACGAGTGAAAGAGATAAAAATAAAAGAGCAGACACCTTATAAGTGCTAGAAGGAGAAAGGATGTATGCTGATTTCATGATGGGTAGGAAGGGAGGGGGAAGGGAGGAAACAGTTTTACCAGAGGTTACCGTAATAAATTAAATATTGGACTATTAGTTAAATTGATTTGATTGTTGATTATATTTGATTTATTATTGACGGCTTTTTTAATTTTGAGGGCATTATTATTTATACACCTCAGGTGTTCTTTTATTCTTATATTTACGTTCCGGGCCATTTTTCCGATATAAAAAGCAGAACAATCATTACAATCAAGTTTATACATGCCTGAGTGGCTATGTTTATCATTAATATCTTTAGTGTTAATTAAGTATTTACTTAACTTATTATTAGTATAAAAAGCGGGCTTTATTTCTAAAATGGAATTGGAATTAGGTTAAACAATTTAGAAGCCCTCGAAATTAAAAAAGCCGTCAGTAATAAATCAAATATAATCAACAATCAAATCAATTTAACTAATAGTCCAATATTTAATTTATTCCGTTAACCTCTGATAAAACTGTTTCCTCCCTACCCCCTCCCTTCCTACCCATCCTGTAATCAGTATACTTCCGTTCTTGTTCTAGCACTAATAAGGTGTCTGCTCTTTTATTTCTATCTCTTTCACTCGTGTATTTCATTTCTATCTCTTTCACTCGTTGTTTTTTTTTTTGTTTTTCTATATATATGTGTCTGTATGAAAATAACTTGAGTTGATATAATAAGCCCTGATGAAGCTTGAGCTAAGCGAAACCTGGTAGGCTGTTAATATTAATTCAAAATAAAAGTGGTGTTTTACAAAGTGTATTTTTTCATTTAATATATAATGTTACATCACAAAGTGTTTGCTTCCTTCGATAAAAAAAGGATATATTTGAAATTGCTAAACATGGGAAAATTGTCTCATATGCAGATGACACAATGCTTCTTCTAAAAGCAAACACATGATAAGATCTGAACAAAAAGCGTAACACCGACATCAATAAATTGAAAACATGGTTTGACAATAACCCTCTTACGTTAAACTCTAAAAAAACACGCAACGTACGATTTATCCTAAAAAACCAAATACGCCGCATGAAATAAACATTAAGTTTCACAAAGCACCAAACACTCAAAACCACTGTTACTTACTATATACTTCTTCTTCTTCAATGGCGCTACAGCCCATTTCGAGCCTTGGCCTCCTTTAACATGAGCCTCCACCGCCATCTGTCCTCGGCCGTCGTCTTCCAATCTGCAACATGAAGTAGTCCTCTGGCATCTTTCCTGACATCGTCCTCCCATCTCAGCCTAGGTCTGCCCGCCTTTCGTTTGCCTCCCGGGTGTCCTGTTAGAACCTTCTTTGGTACAAGTGTGCTTGGCATTCGGTGCACATGTCCGGCCCATCTTAGTCTTTGGAGCCGTAAATGAGTAGTGAGTCTGGGAGCTTGGTAGATGTCATATAGCTCCTTATTATGGCGGATTCTCCATGCCTCTCCCTCTCGCACTGCTCCTAAGATTCTTCGAAGTACCTTTCTTTCGAAGGTGTCCAGCCGTTCCGCAGACTTTGCTGTCAGTGTTCCCGCCTCACATCCATAGGCCAAGACCGTTCTAATAATTGTTTTATACAGGGTTATTTTGGCTTTCCTATAGACGTTTCGGGATTTGAACACTGGCAGCAAAGCGAAGTAAGTGTTGTTAGCGGCTGTGATGCGCTTTCTTACTTCTACTGGGTCTTCCTTGTCCTGCGTTATGATGGAGCCCAGGTAGGCAAACTCTTCGACCACTTCAAAGTTATAGGAGTTTTTAAAATTCACTTTATCTTTTATTCTGCGGTGTGGGGTTCTGGTTTGCATCATGATTTTAGTTTTTTTCTCATTGATTTGAAAGCCCACCTCTCTTGCTGCAGTCTCCAAAGGGTCAAACACTTATCTTACAGCCTGTAAGGATCTTCCGACAATGTTAAGGTCGTCTGCATATCCAACTATTTGATTGCTTTTGTAGCAAATGTTTGAGTCGGTAGCAATAGTGGTCTTCCTCACGACGTGCTCCAGAACAATATTGAAAAGAAAGGGAGCTAAGCCATCACCTTGTTTCAGCCCCTGGGAGACGTTAAAATCCTCCGTTGTTTCACCTCCTATCCTTACTCGACATCGTGAACCAACCATCGTTGCTTTTACAAGCTTGACTATTTTGGGCGATATACCAAAATTTAGGAGTATTTCATATATTTTCTCCCTATCTATACTGTCATATGCCTGTTTGAAGTCAACAAATAGTTGATATATGTCTATATCGAATTCCCAGCATTTTGTCAGGATTTGTCGAGTGGTAAAGAGTTTATCAGTGGTGGATCTCCCCCACTTACTTACTATATACACGACACCGCAAAAAACCAATAAATCAGGAGCATAGAATAAATAATGCAGTGAAGGGAACTGAATAAAGTTCAAAATGTGACAAACGCATGGTAGAACTGCCGTTTCCATTCATGAAATCTTTGCGTTTCGTTATTTGGTAGAAAGGTTATTGTTAAAGTTATTGGCTAAGTGAAGTGGTCGGAATAAGTCAAAAGAAATGAAATAAACATTTGGCCTAAACCGAACCCCTTGCTTAATCAATAATGATCGTTCACCGAACAAAACTCCAGAAACACATACTATGAGCAAAATATCAATTAAATTTAACGTTCATTAAACTTGTGGGCACAACTCCGAATGGTAAAATTGGCATAATATTAAGCAGGTTATTGTTGAAGACCCGAGCTCTGCTAATGGAATTAAATTCCTTAATAACGGAAAGTTCATAAATGTGAACTGGAGAAAAATAAATATTTAATGAAATATGTGCTGAAAAAATTTATAACATATACATGGAGTTATCGGGATGTTCCTCATATGCCCAAATTTCAACTCACACATCTCACGATTGAAAAGTAA
The DNA here is from genome assembly GCA_026573805.1 of Hesperophylax magnus. Lineage (NCBI taxonomy): Eukaryota > Metazoa > Arthropoda > Insecta > Trichoptera > Limnephilidae > Hesperophylax > Hesperophylax magnus. The sequence continues at coordinate 4,327,627 of JAIUSX010000071.1, forward strand.
CTCAACGTTCAGCATTGAATGATCTGAAGGAAATGAACGATGTCCGATGTTGAGGAAAATCTCAATCTTTTTAAATAAAGAGACATTCACTCAACACCAGACATCACCCACAATTAGACATTTTCCTGGAATATTTATTTGAATATTGCGTGAGTGATATATGAAGCTCGAACATTCCATTTCACCGTAGAAATGTGAAAATAAAATTTTATGACCATGTGAAGTGGCGAGAATGTTTCCTATGAAAGGGTATATAATACACATAGGGCCCAAACCCAACACCTCACATAATCAATAATTCAGGAACACCGAAGAATAAGTACATCGAATATGTCTGTGAATTAAAGACAAAATTAAGATGCGACAATTTATTTAATTGAAAACGTTATAGAAACAATTAACGAATTTCCTCCAAATGTTTATACCAATACGCAAAACAGTCAAATATTATTCCGTAACCTTCATGCGCGAAACATAATGCGTGATTTATTTTATTATTGTGCTTTGTGATCCGTACGAATAGAGCAAATATCTTTTTTTCTGTTTTCGGAAATGCTCAGAACGACTTGCCGAAACTCAAAGGTTTTTGGAATTTAAATATAAAAAAAATATATATTTAATAAAATATTGCAATTGTTCTTCTTAATTAGCCCATCCTTAAATGTCTAACCTCAGACAGGTAGGATTGATGTATAATATAACCAAAACCGTGGTATACAATTTGTACAGTATTTACACAATTCGACATACTAACTTGGAGGTTTTTTAGGAAAAGGAAGTAATTTGTAAACTGTTTCATGATTTCCGTACCTCGATGGCCAGTTAGCGTTACCCAGGAAACACCACGTGGAGGTCGGCCATATTATTTATATGTTCAGGATATGATTGTTAAGTAATCAATATTAAATGGAAAACAAATTATATAAAATAGCATGGTTGCATTTCAGGTTTCACTGAATACCTACAGCAGCAGCATTTTTATTTGCAAATAAACTAAACATTTAAATAAATGTTTCACCGAAAATAAAAATTTGTCGTAAAAACAGCCATTTATATTTTACCCAACGAATAATAAAGAAAATAATATTTAATTTTTAACTATATTAAAATTTTTAAAAAAAATCCACCTTCGTTGCATTGGGAAAATGAAGTATATAACAGAAGATCCATACTTGGAAAATACAGAAAAATATTTGATCGCAACAAGGAACTTTGCTGCAATGCCGAGATATTCTGTAATCTTTTTGTGTCTATATGTTTTGCATTTTTCATTTAAAAGTGGTAACTATTGTCTTCATTGATCAAAAAATAAACATTTTTTAATATTACACAGATTAATATTATTATAGATAAACAATAGATCCTTGGTAGCAAAATTACATATAAAACTACTATCATTACAATGACGTATTTTCAAAGCTCAGTCAGTCGATGAATCAATAAAACTCTCTTGTTATGACCCAATTTTGGACATGCTCCTTTTAAAAAACAATCAAAAACTAAAAATTTAATCTACTCTTACATTATTAGCTAGTGTGTTTCTCGCCGTATTTAATTAGCAAGTCGAGTTTTAATCCAAATTTCCTGTTAGTTTTTATTACGAAAAACGCATTATTACGGTATCTAGTTCCTGACTTAATATTAAATTCACAGTAAGTAACCACATACCACACGATGCATTTCTCTTTTATCCCGGATGAGGAGATTTGACGGCTTCCATCCGTCAATTTTTTGGGGAAACTTTTCTCGATACATTCCGGATTAGAAGACTTGTCATCCATCCGTTAATTTCATTTGTGTGTAAGTGTTTTGGAGCCAGTAGTTATGATTTTTTCAGTAAATACCTATAATTGTTTAAAATTCATAAAAAGAAAAACATTACCTTGATCACAAGCAGTGATCCGTTTTCTAGAAGATTTTGTTTCTCTACCATCAAAACATTATTTAAAATTCATTGTATTGTGGTTAGATTATTGATTAAAAAGTATAATTTTTTTCCTAAGATTAAATATGTGCATATTCTGATTCATCTGACACATCATTATAAGAAATATGATTCCCTCTTCTGGTGAAGTAGATCAGTTATAAGTGCATCAGATGACAAAAAAACCCTTGAAAATTGTCCATGAAACAAGTCTCATAAGTTGAAATCACTGAGACGTGTCACATGAACAAATTACAGAAATTTTTAGTATGCAACATAACAATGATCTGCATTAGCAATAAACTCGTAGCACAAAAACAATGATATTCAATATTATATATATTCACTTGATTTATTTATCCCATTCATCAATGACGTTACCAGCATTTTCTACAATGTCAAAGTTTTACTTTTTGCTGACTATATGAAGTTTTTTAGGGTCATTATAGATGTATACGACTGCATAATCTTGCAAGAGAACCTTAACAACTTTTTCAAATGGTGTTCTAGTAATATACTGCAACTAAATATTAACAAATGCCAAGTTATGAAGTTCCACAAAATCAAACACCCAATATTGTATATTTATTCATTGTGTAATGTTGACTTGATCAGTGTAATCGAAATACTTGACCTAGGCATAATTTTTGATCAAAAACTCTGCTTTGTATCTCACATAACTTCCATCGCTAACAGGGCTATGAAAATGTTAGGTTTTATAGTAAAAATTTCCAAGGATTTTAAAAATATCAACACATTAAAAATTCTGTTCACGTCTATCGTTAGAAGTATTCATGAATACAATTCTACAATTTAGTCACCTATCTTTAATAATCACATTAATACCATTGAAAGAGTGCAACGCAAATTTTTGAGGTTTATTAATTTTAGGTTTGGAATTCCTTTAGAAACAATAGATTACGATTTCTTATTACATTCATTGAAATTGCTTAAGTTAAGTGATAGAAGAAAAATTTTTGATCCTATATTTTTATACAAAATTATAAATTATCAGTTGGATAGCCCTGACATATTAATGTTGATTCAATTTCATGTACCTACCATTAGATCAAGGTGCTCTAGTATAAATTATTGTGACAATTATACCACAGTCTCAGGATATAACTCAGTTATAAATAGATTTCACAAACTTTGGAACTTTTATGCTGCTAAATTTGAAGATACTTTTAACATTCCCCTTGTAAAGTATAAAGCTGCACTTATAACACATTTTAACGCCACTTATTTTCTTGAGGTCACTACATAACAGGCTATTGTCATTGCTTCTTTCTTTACTGTTATTTTATTTGTTATGTTTTAACTTAATTTGATTCTTTAATTTTTCTAAACAAAATTTAATACATCACTATGTATATCTAAAAATATAAAATAGAAACTTTGTATGTAGAATTTATGGCACTTGTGCCATAAATTCTAAATAAATAAATTAGAGGACATACATTTAAAACATGTAAATAATTTATCCAATAGTAGTACTTTGTGGCGTCAATCATATTACGAAAAAACTCAATAGAAAATCCTGCAATTGTCCTATTTATCCACTTTGCCCTTCCTAAAATGTCATCATGACCGGTATAGTTATTGCAAGATGTCAAAAAGTGACAGTATGCTTAAATGGAGCTCTACAGAAGTCAGTGTAAAATAAAACCTCAGAAAGGGAGGATTGATGTATAATATAACCACAACCGCGGAACATAATTTGTACAGAATATATACAGTTTACATTACAAATTTGGAGGCATTTCAGAAAAAAGAAAGTAAATAGTTAACTATTTCATGATTTCCGTTCCTAGATGGCCAGTTAGCGTTACCCAGGAAACACCACGTGGAGGTCGGCCATATTATTTATATGTTCAGGATATGATTGTTAAGTAATAAATATTTAAGTGAAAAATTATTGAACAAAATAACATGGTTGCATTTCAGGCATCACTGAATACCTACAATTCTCCAACATTTTTACTTGCAATTAAACTAAACATATAAATAATTGTTTCCCACCTAACTAGAAAAATTATATTTCACAAACTAAAGAGGATTTCATAATATTGTGTTACAAACTCGTGAATTATTATATCCTGCCACTTTTCTGGAGGCGTTCATAAAAAACACATTTGATAATAATACGGTAAAGAAAAAAAGAATGTGTTTTTTGAGTTGAACGCAATATTTTGAAGATGTACAAATTATTAAAAAAATACATTCTCTAAAATTATACTCAACATCAACCGAATGATTACTTCTGTCAACGTGCTGAGGTGAAAGTTATAAACCATGTCCTGTGGGGTGAAGCAGCTCAACAACGTCATACAGTGAGATGCATTCACCGTACTTAACTAACAAGGCTGCAGTCCAATAAGACCGCCATAGGAATTATTAACAAGAATTTAAGGCAATACATTTCCATAGAGAAACTATGAAAACGAAAATCATATCACCGTCATATTAGTTTGTTTACATGTTTTGCGGATTCTGTATTTATTTTGAACATTTCTTGAATAATACAGATGAGAAACTGCAACATTCCAGTTAAATGTTGAAAAACAGATATTTTTTATTCGTTTTGTGGATAGTATGTTTATTATGAGAATATATTTAAATATAATAAATATTATATATATATATATATATATATATATATATATATATATATATATATATATATATATATATATATATATATATATATTTTTTTTTTTTTTTTTGCTGACGGTTATGACAGCATAGATGTATACAATAAGAGATTTAACCCTTAAGGCTGGCCGCATACATACGTTTTCCGTATTCGATTTCCGAATTCGTTTTCCGTATTCGGACATCCGAATGCACGGAATCAGTAGAAAATACATTAACTGCCGCACACGTTCGTTTTAGTTCCGAACGGAACAAATTCCTTACGCACGTTCCGAATGCAAGCCGGCGCGTTCGGCGCGGCTCTTGCATACATTTTGTTTGTGTCGACGCAAACGTTCGGAAATTTCCTGTCAGTAATTCAGTGTTGCCAACGGGTTTTGACCTAATATCGCCGTTTCTCATACATAAGGTAGCGTAAAGTAGCTGAATTTGCTGTTAGGTGGGACATGTTTAAAATTGATTTTTTTTCGTGAAAATAAAAATTTCGTGGGGGGGTGGCTAGAGAATTTCAAGAAAATATAAAATTTGTCCCCGGAAAAATAAAATTTCATGGGGGGGGGGGGTGGCTAGAGAATTTCGGGACCGATTCTCGCTCTGAGTAGCCTAAATGGCGATATATCGCCCTTGTTGGAAATACTGGTTCTAATTTTTATACATTCCGAATGAAGAAAAACGAACGTTCGCGCTAGTCTCACGGAATTCCGAATACGGAAAACGAATTCGGAAATCGAATACGGAAAACGTATGTATGCGGCCAGCCTTAACTCATATAATAAATACAAGCCTTATGTTAATTGTATTTTCTGATAATAACAAAAGAACAATAATAACACCGATATATAAAGCAGACTGCCCAAACCAGCCACAAACTTACCGAGCTATATCCCTTTTATCAAATATATATAAAACATACGAAAAAATTGTAAAAAATCTTGTCCTTCCTAAAACATTATCATATGAAAAATTAATTGGAATATTTATTGACCTTCAAAATCATTAGATAATATATAACATACTTACTTAATAAATAAAAAAAATCAATTGGAATAAATGGAATGGTACTATCCTGGATTATAAGCATTTGGAAAATAGACCAAAACAAGTAAAATTATTAATTGAACTAAGTGCTTCCGAAAGTGATAACTTCTTGATACCACAAGGCACAGCTTTAGAACAACTATTGTTCATATTTTATGTAAATGACATATTTGAAGTTGCTTAACATGGGAAAATTGTCTCATATGCAAATGACACAATGCTTCTTCTGGTAGCAAACACATGATAAGATCTGAACAAAAAGTGTAACGTCGATATCAATAAATTGAAAACATCGTTTTTACAATAACCCTCTATCGTTAAACTATAAAAAAACACGCTACGTACGATTTTTCATAAAAATCAAATACGCCGCATGAATTAAACGATAAGCTTCACTCTGCACCAAACACTTAACACCACTTACTATGTACTTATATTGAAATCAAAACTTCAAAATCAAATATGGTATAATAGGATGGGGTGCGCCTATAAAACTCACACACAACCTTGCAAAATAACTAATAATTAAAATAATATTAAAAAATCGTTTTTATATTTATCTGAACTCATATTCAAATAATTTTAAGTCAGAGAATTAAATACTCTATTCCTGTATCACTCAACCTTACAAGTTAACAAAGAGGATGCCCTTAACAAAACCGTACCATTCAAAAACACAGCAAATCTAAGACAAAATACATGTTACTCATTCCGATTTGTAAAAAAACTTTGGGTCACCAAAACTACAAATATTTAGGAACGAATTTCTTCAATAAATTGTCAGAAAATTTATGATCACTTAATGATAGATTCAAAGAACTAAAAACAAAATTAAAAATATGTTAAACTGTGTTATAATGTACTTAATTTAAAAAAATAAATAATGTTTAATAAATAATATCTCATCCCATACACACAAGCAATTGCTTATTATGGGCGAACATTAAAAAAAATATATAATAAATTTAATAAAAAAAATAGTATAAAATTGACTAACTACCCAGTTAGACTCGAGAACAATTCTCCACTAACCGGGAATTGTAATTAGTTAATTAAGATTGTTATGTATTATTTTAATGTATTGTATCTTCTATTATTAAAATAAAAAATTATACATACACTACACCGCAAAAAACCAATAAATCAGGAGCATAGAATAAATAATGCAGTGAAGGGAACTGAATAAAGTTCATAATGTAACAAACGCATGGTAGAACTGCCGTGTCCATTCATGAAACTGTTGCGTTTCGTTATTTGGTAGATAGGTAGAAAGTTATTGGCTAAGTAAGGTGGTTGGAATAAGCCAAATGAAATAAACATTTGGCCCAAACCGAACACCTTGCTTAATCAATAATGCTCGTTCACCAAAGAAAACTGCAAAAACACATACTATGAGCAAAATATTAATTAAATTTAACGTTCATTGAACTTTTGGGCATAACTCGGAAAGCTTTTATTGGCATATATTATAACAGGTTATATTTGCGTTGATCACCAGACTCACGCCGGTAGGAGAGGTGCTCTGCCCTCAAACAGAAATATTTTTCGTTTCTAGAACCATCACGTTATGTGAAATCAGCTGAAAAAAGGTAATGAAATATTTTCTATTATTATCATTATTACACGATCAGATCAGGTATAAAAAAGTTATTTGCAATAAACGTAGTTTAAAGATAGTTAAATGCAGGTATTTCTTTTATTTTTACATGTTTTTAAGAGAGCAGATAGTTTACTTACCTCAATCAAATCTGTCAAATGAGTAAAAGATTTGATAAACCGTGTTCCCTGGTTGTGTTAAACCGAAAAACGCATTTGTATGGAACGGAGTGACTGACTAAGTATAAAATCACAGTAAGTAACCACATACCACACGATGCTTTTCACTTTTATCTCTGATTAGGAGGCTTGACGGCTTCCGTCCGTCAATTCTATTCAATTTATTCCCATAAACTTTTGTTATTTTATTTTATCGTTATGTTATGGCAAAACAGAATAATTTATTTATAATTATTTTATTTTTTGGAATATTCCCTAAATGATGCATTAAGCTGCAACATTTTATTTTAATTCTTAAAAAAAAAATATAATGACCATGTGAGATGGCGAAAATGATTCCTATGAAATGGTATATAATACACATAGTGCCCAAACCCGACACCGCACATAATCATTTATTCAGGAGCACAGAAAAATAAGTACAGCGATGATGACTGTGAATTATGAACAAAATTATGTTGTGACATATTTATTTGATTAAAAACATTCCAGTTAAAGTAGCTAATCGTTGATGTTAATCTTTATGCTCACCTTATCATTTATACAGAAACATGTTCATAACAAAATCTCAATTTATTTTTTTGGAGAGACATTTCCAAAATAATAACAAAACCAAAATATATATGTAGAGCATTACCAAGGAAACACCACGAAGAGATCGGCTCTATTCGTACATGTGTTTTAAATAAAGTGTTAATTTGCTTTAATATATATTTTATTTTCAAAGTTGCAAAAAATGCTTCCTTCTTAATTAACATGTAAGGCAGTAAAACATAGTTTTGTTGGAAACTTCTCGTGCCTGATAAAAATAAAAATAATCTCAGGACGATAGTATTTCTGATATACTTTTAGTAATAAATAAATCGGATGATATATTTTTTTTGCCGACAAACTCTAAAAAAAATATTTAACAGCAAAATCGCAGAAAATTTTACCAGACTAAAATGAATTTCGTTACATGTCGCACTGATGAATTTTATAATATACGACTTTGCTGAAGGCTTTCAGAAAAACGCATTCTTTTGCAAGAAGCTCGGAACTTAATAAAATGTTCACAGCACGAAAGATATACAAAAAATGCTCTACCCCGTGGTTCTGTATACGAGGACTTTAAGATTTTCTTCCGAGGAATATTAAATTTTAATCATTTCTCTTGGATATGACAAAGTATTTCTTCAGTTATTATTTCCAAAAGCGATTTTCCCGGGTGTTGATATTAGAAAACGCATTTGTATGGCATGAAGTCTGTCACTTAATAAAACATTCACAGTAACAAACAACATACCATACAATGCAATTTTCTTTCACACTGCTGGGAAAACCTAGTCAAAATACATCCTTCAGCTTTTTTGTTTGTCAGTTGTCAATGTTTTATAAATTATCGAAAAAAATCACGCAAAAAATATTTTGTCATTTTTTTTGATTTAGTAGAGATTTCATAGAGTTCATAGAGATCTTAAAAATATATTCTAAAACAAATGAGGGGAATTAAAGTGAAAACGCTAGTTTTTGAACTTCTACCCTTTTGACTCGAAGATTTAAAGTTATGTTTACATATTATTTCACTCTATACACAATACAATCTACAGCAAAAGCAAATAGCAGCTGAGCAAGAAAATGCAAAATAATAATAGCTTAGAGAAATATTTATATAAGGAAACCACATTTGACTGTTCATTCTTACAACCGGAAGGACTGTTTGACTGGAGAGATTATTCTTATGGTTTTTTTCTCAGAAATGATCCGAAGAATGTACAGAAGTTAGTTAAAAGTTATTGGAAATTGAAATCATGAAAATATGTAAATATTAAACGCGACAAATGTGGACAATAGGATATTTCATAAAGCATTCTTCTCACTTATGTTTGTCACAAATAGTTGAATTATATATTAATCACAATGATAACCCAATTGCTAACCACATACCGTATGATGCAATTGCCTTTCACAATTAATTTGAGTTTTCGAAGTCCATCTATCAGTTCATGGTGGATATACATGATGATGGAATAGATTTCGTAGTTCTTGTTTATTTAATTCGCCAACAGCTTTACTTTTAATCAAAGTGGTAACATGAATACTACACAGGATTTTGTTTATCTGAAAAAATGCATTATTGTGGGATGGAGGTACTGACTTTATTTAAAAATCACAGTTAGTACCCACATACCACATGATGCAATTCTCTGTCACACTGCATACAATGTCTATCCAAATTTCATCTGTCGGTTCATGGTGTAAATGTTTCATGATGAAACAGATTTCGTAGCACTTGGTCATTTAATTTTTCGATCTGAAAAAGTGCAATTGTGTTGCATGGAGGTAAATTCCCAAAAATTATTCTCAACATCAGCCGAGTGATTATTTCTATCAACGTGCTGAGGTGAAAGTTATAAACCATGTCCGGTGGGGTGAAGCAGCTCAACAACATAATACAGTGAGATGCAATCACCGGACATATCTCACAAGGCTGCAGTCCAATAATACCGTCATAGGAACAAGAATTTAAGGCAATACATTTCCATAGAGCAACTGTGGAAACCAAAATCATATCGCCGTCAATTTTGTGTGTCTAAAAACAAATATTTTTTGATTCGTGTCGTGGCGAGAATTTTTATTATTGGAATTTATATATTTTTATATATATATACATAATATATATATTTTATATATATATAATATATATGTAAAAATGCATATATGACACCGCAAGTAACCAACAAATCAGGAGCATAGAAAAAATAATGCAGTGAAGGGAACCGAATAAAGTTCAAAGTTTCACAAACGAAAGATAGAACTGCCGTATCCATTCTGGAAACAGTTGCTTTTCGTTATTTGGTAGAAAGCTAGAAAGTTATTTGCTAAGTAAAGTGGTCGGAATATGTCTAAAGAAATAAATACTTGGCCCAAACCGAACCCCGTACATAATCAATAATGCTTGTTCACCGAAGAAAACAACAAAAATACATATACTAATATAATAATTACAAGATCAGATCTTACGAACAAGGAAACACGCGAGAATAGCAGGTGAACAACTTCACTGAATTCCAACTAAAAGTAGTATCTCCTTCTTCAATGATAGAGAGATGAACGATGATTTTTTTTTCAATTTCAATCATGGCATCTATGTTTGATGGTTCAAAAACCATGTCGTTAAATTGACGTACAAAAAAGTTGTTTGCAATAATCGTAGTTTGACTATAGTTGAATGCAGGTTTTCTTTTAATTTTTACTTTTTTTAAAAGATCAGTTATTCTACTTACCTCAATGAAATCCGTCACATGAGTAAAAGATTTGATAATCCATGTTCCCTTTTGTGTTAATCTGGAATGGAGTGACTGACGAAGTATAAAATCACAGCAAGTAACCACACGATACATTTCTCCTTTATCCCGGATTAGGAGACTTGACGGCTTCCGTCCGTCAATTCTGTGAGGATGCGTTTAATAATAATACTTGGATGACTTGTATAGCGCCGTTTTTGTGCAAAAACACCTCAAGGGCGCTGGCGCTTTCTTTCCAGACTCCAAAAACTTTTGTTATTTTATTTTATTATTAATAGTAAATAGAAGTATTTATTTTATTTTATTTTTTTATTTTAATTATTTGAATTATCCCTGAACGATACATGAAGCTGCAACATTTCATTTCACTGTATAGCATAAAATTTTTTTTTTTTAACTATTTAAAATGGCGAGAATGGTTCCTATGAAAGGGTATATAAAATACATAGGGCCCAAACCCGACACCGCACATCATTAATTAATCAGGAGCACAGAAGAATATGTACAGATATGATGACTGGGAATAATGAAAAAAATTATGTTCCGACAATTTCTTTGATTGAAAACTTTCCAGTTGAAGAAGCTGGTCGTTGTTGTTAATCAATTTTCTCAACTAATAGTGTATTTACATACATGTTAATAACAAAATGCAAATATGTATTTTTGAATAGACATTTCAAAAATAATAACAAAACCAAAATATGTATGTGGAGCCAATTAGCGTTACCCAGGAATTACCCACAAAGAGGTCGGCTCTATTCGTACCTGTGTTTTAAATAAAGTATAACTTTGCATTATTAAATATTTCATTTTCATATTTTCAAAAAATGCTTTGTTTTCAATCGGCATATAAAGCAGATAAAAATAACCGCAAGGCGCTCTATATTAACACAAGTCTCTATACATATTATTTGTGATTCGTAATCTATAATTTTAATCACCTCCTTTGAGTGCAACGGTTGAAATGTTATAGTATTTGCAGTCATACATTTCATACGTTTCAGTACACTTCTCACGACTTCAAATTTTTAGAATAAAAATAAATTAAAAGTTAATTATAACAATATTGAAATTGTGAATTTATGTTACAATATGTGAAAAACAATTTCCATCTCCGTCGCAAAGGAGGTATAGAACAATACAGAAGGTCCATTCTTCGAAAAAACACTCTTTTTGTGAAGAAAACTGGAAAATAAAAAAATTTAAGCTATGTACTAATAAAATCCTCGCTGTATTTAATTTGCAAGTTGAGTTACAATAACAATACAATATATACTATTATTTTATATTGAATATGACCTAACAAAATTTATTCAGCAACACGAAACTGCAAAATAGATTCTCATTAACTATACTCACTTACTTCAACAATAAAATCTGTAACATTGTGCTGCACCACTAAAGGATTTGATAAGTAATGTTACCCGCTTGTGTTTATCCGAAAAACGCATTAGAATGGTATGGAGTTCCTGACTTAATAAAAAATTCACAGTAAGTAACCACATACCACACGATGCATTTCGCTTTTTTCCCGGTTTAGAAGGCTTGACGGCTTCCATCCGTCAATTTTTGAGCACACGTTCCTTGATATAACAGACTCCAAAAACTTTTGTTATTTGATTTGACCGCCTCGGTATATATATATCTGTCAATGTGCTTACTCTTTTGTGTAACCGAAAAATAAACTTGTTAACTATAAAATTTACTTGCTTCAATTCAATCCGTACCTGCACCGGTAAAGGGTTTGATAAGTCATACAAAAATGCTCGTTGATTCTTCTTAATAAAACTTTCAAAATTTACATGGAATGTGGGATTCAATTCTATTCTAACAGTAATTTAACTTATTTTAAAATTCAAATTCAACAAAGTAATGACATTTTGTTTTTAAATACTAATCGTTTAGAATGCTTTCAATAAACTGTATAAATTTCATTCAAATCCGTTTAGTTGTTTTTAAATTACAGTGGTTAATGACTTTGAAATCATAGTCCCGCAAATATGTCGATTACTTCTTCGGTCAACAATAATTATAAGTGTTTTTTTAAATACTTATTATTCGCGCGCTACTAACCCCTTACGCCTTCGCAAAGCATTTATATTTACTAACCACATAAGAATTCTTGTCGACTTCCATCTGTCAGTTTTAGGCAGATTTAATTATGTTTTTAACCAACTCTATACACATTTGTTAGATTTGTCACAAATAGTTGAATTATTTATCCTTCACAATGATAACATTATTGCAAAATCGCATTTTACGGCATTGGGCTACGTACTTCAAAAAAAATCACAGTAAGTAACCACATACCGTATGATGCAATTCTCTTTCACAATTAATTTGAAGTCTTTTCGAAGTCCATCTATCGGTTCTTGGCGGATATACATCATGATGAAACAGATTTGGTAACCCTTGTTTATTTAATTCGCCAACAGCTTAACTTTAAATCAAAGTGGTATCTTGAATACTACACACGATTTTGTTTATCTGAAAAAAATGCATTATTGTGAGATGGAGGTACTGACTTTATTAAAAAAATCACAGTTAGTAACTACATACCACATAATGCAATTCTCTGTCACACGAGATGTGTCTATCTGTTTTGCATTTATCATTTAAAAGTGGTAACTATTCTCTTCGATGATCAAAAAATAAACATTTGTTAATATTACACAAATTAATTTTATTACAGATATACAATAGATCCTTGGTAGTAAAATTACAGAAAAAAACTACTATCATTACAATGACGTATTTTCAAAGCTCAGTCAGTCGATGAATCAATGAAATTCTCTTGTCATGACCCAATGTTTGACATGCTCCTTTTAAAAAAAAATCTTTTAAAAAACAATCAAAAACTAAAAATTTAAACTACTCTTACATTGTTTGCTAGTGTGTTTCTCGCCGTATTTAATTAGCAAGTCGAGTTTTAATCTAAATGTCATGTTAGTTTTTATTGGATCTGACCTAACTAAATTTATTCAGCAACACCCAAAAACTCACGAGAGATTCTGCGAATATCTGCATTGTGTTCTTCAAAATAGATTATCTTTAACTGTAAAACTTACTTACCTCAATCGAATCCGTAACATGGTGCTGCACCAGTAAAGTATTTGATAAGCCATGTTCCTGGGTTGTGTTTATCCGAAAAACGCATTATTACGGTATGTAGTTCCTGACTTAATATTAAATTCACAGTAAGTAACCACATACCACACGATGCATTTCTCTTTTATCCCGGATGAGGAGATTTGACGGCTTCCATCAATCAATTTTTTGAGTAAACTTTTCTCGATACATTCCGGATAAGAAGACTTGTTAACATCCATCCGTTAATTTAATTTGTGTGTAAGTTTTTTTAGCCAGTAGTTATGATTTTTTCAGTAAATACCTATAATTGTTTAAAATTCATCAAAAGAAAAACATTACCTTGATCAGAAGCAATGATCCGTTTTCTAGAAGATTTTGTTTCTCAACCATCAAAACATGATTCAAAATACATTGTATTGTGGTTAGATTATTGATTAAAAAGGATAATTTTTAGGCTATTATAAACACATCATTATAAGAAATATGATTCCCTCTTCTGGTGAAGTAGATCAGTTATAAGTGCATCAGATGACAAAAAAACCCTTGAAAATTGTCCATGAAACAAGTCTCATAAGTTGAAATCACTGAGACGTGTCACATGAACAAATTACACAAATTTTTAGTATGCAACATAACAATGATCTGCATTAGCAATAAACTCGTAGCACAAAAACAATCATATTCAATATTATATATATTCACTTGATATATTTATCCTATTCATCAATGACGTGACCAGCATTTTCTACAATGTCGAATTTCTACTTTTTGCTGACTATATGAAGTTGTTTAGGGTCATTAATGATGTGTACGACTGCATAATCTTGCAAGAGAACCTTATCAACTTTTTCAAATGGTGTTCTAGTAATAAACTGCAACTAAACATTAACAAATGCCAAGTTATGAGGTTCCAAAAAATCAAACACCCAATAATGTATAATTTTTCATTGTGTTATGTTAACTTGATCAGTGTAATCGAAATACTTGACCTAGGCATAATGTTTGATCAGAAACTCTGCTTTGTATCTCACATAACTTCCATTGCTAACAGGGCTATGAAAATGAAAGGTTTTATAGTAAGAATTTCCAAGGATTTTAAAAATATCAACACATTAAAAATTCTGTTCACATCTCTCGTTAGAAGTATTCTAGAATAAAACTCTACAATTTAGTCACCTGTCTTTAATAATCACATTAATACCATTGAAATAGTCCAACGCAAATTTTTGATGTTTATTAATTTTAGGCTTGGAATTCCTTTAGAAACAATAGATTATAATTTCTTATTACATTCATTGAAATTGTTTAAGATAGAAGAAAAATTCTTGATCTTCGTCCTCTAGTATATATTATTGTGAAAATTATACCACAATCTCAGGATATAACTCAGTTATAAATAGATTGCACACACTTGGGAACATTTATGCTGCTAAATTCGCAGATACTTTTAATATTCCCCCTGTAAAGTATAAAGCTGCACTTATTACACATTTTAACGCCACTTATTTTCATGAGGTCACTACATAACAGGCTATTGTCATTGCTTCTTTTTTTACTGTTATTTTATTTGTTATGTTTTAACTTAATTAAATTCTTTTATTTTTCTCAAAAAAATTTAATACAGCACTAAGTATATGTAAAAAAATAAAATAAAAAACTTTGTATGTAAATGGCACTTGTGCCATAAATTCTAAATAAATTACAGGACATACACCTAAAACATATAAATAATTTATTTAGAAGTATTACTTTGTGGCGTCATTCATATTACGTAAAAACTCAATATAAAATCCTGCAATTGTCCTATTTATCCACTTTGCCCTTCCTAAAATGTCATCATGACCGGTATAGTTATTGCAAGATGTCAAAAAGTGACAGTATGCTTAAATGGAGCTCTACAGAAGTCAGTGTAAAATAAAACCTCAGAAAGGGAGGATTGATGTATAATATAACCACAACCGCGGAAGATAATTTGTACAGAATATATACAGTTTACAATACTTATTTGGTAGCATTTCAGAAAAAGAAAGTAAATAGTTAACTATTCTATGATTTCCGTTCCTAGATGACCAGTTAGCGTTACCCAGGAAACACCACGTGGAGGTCGGCCATATTATTTATATGTTCAGGATATGATTGTTAAGTAATGAATATTTAGGTGAAAAATTATTGAACAAAATAACATGGTTGCATTTCAGGTATCACTAAATACCTTCAATTTTGCAAAATTTTTACTTGCAAATAAACTAAACATATAAATGATTAATTCCCACCTAACTAGAAAAATTATATTTCACAAACTAAAGAGGATTTCATAATATTGTGTTACAAGCTCATGAATTTTTATAACCTGCCACTTTTCTGGAGGCGTTCATGAAAAACACATTTGATAATATTACGGTAAAGTAAAAAAGAATCTGTTTTGTGAGTTGACCGCAATATTTTGAAAATTTACAAATTATTAAAAAAATACATTCTCTAAAATTATTTTCAACATCAATCAAGTAAAATTATTAAAGAACTCAAGCTTTTTGGAAAATAGACCACAACAAGTAAAATTATTAAATGAACTAAGTGATTCTGAAAGTGATAACTTCTTGATACACCAAGGCACAGGTTTAGAACCACTATTGTTAATATTATATGTTAATGATATACCTATTTGAAGTTGCTAAACACGGGATAATTGTCTAATTTGCAGATAACACAATGCTTCTACTAAAAGCAAACACATGGACTGAACAACTCAACAAATCGTTTTTATATTCATCTGAACTCATATTCAACTAATTTAAAGTCAGAAAATAAAATACTCTATTCCTGTATCACTCAATCTTACAAGTTCACAAAGAAAATATCCTAAACAAAACCGTACCATTAAAATACACAGCAAATCTAAGACAAAACACATTTTACCAATTCCGATTTGTAAGAAAACTTTGGGTCAACAAAACTACAAATATTTAAGAACAATTTTCTACAAAAAATTGTTAGAAAATATAAGATCACTTAATGATAGATTCAGATAATTAAAAACACATTTTAAAAATTTCTGAAAACCTTATCTTTTAAAAAAAAAATAATAATAAGTAAAAAAATCTAAACAAATAGTGCCTCATGAAAAGAATAAATATTAATAATAAAAAATAATTTGAAATTGACTCGAGAACAATTCTCCACTAACAGGGAATTGTAACTAGTTAATTAAGATTTTATGTATTATTTTATTATATTTTATCTTCTATTATTAAAATAAAAAAAATATATATACACGACACCATAAGAAACCAATAAATCAGGAGCATAGAATAAATAATACAGTCAAGGGAACTAAATAAAGTTTAAAATGTCACAAACGCAAGATTTAACTGATGTGTCCATTCTTGAAACAGTTGCGTTTCGTTATTTGGTAGAAAGGAAGAAAGTTATTGGCTAAGTGAGGTGGTTGGAATAAGCCAAATGAAATAAACATTTGGCCCAAACCGAACCCCTTGCTTAATCAATAATGCTCGTTCACCGAAGAAAACTGCAAAAATACATACTATGAGCAAAATATTAATTAAATTTAACGTTCATTGAACTTGTGGGCATAACTCGGAAAGCTTTTATTGGCATATATTATAACAGGTTATATTTGCGTTGATCAACAGACTCACGATGGTACGAGAGGTGCTCTGCCCTAAAAAAAAAATATTTTTCGTTTCTAGAACCATCACGTTATGTGAAAAAAGCTGAAAAAAGGTAATGAAATATTTTCTATTATTATCATAATTACAAGATCAGATCTAATGAACAAGGAAACACGCGAGAATTGCAGGTGTTGAAGGTGCAGAAGTTGTTTCAATGAATTACAATTGAAATAGTATCTCCTTATTCAATGATAGAGAGATAAACGTAAAACTTTATTTTTATGTTTCCATAATAGCATCTTTGTTTGATGGTTTATAAACCATTCTTTTACAAATAAATAATTTTTATTTATTTATTTATTCTTAAATATATTTATATTACAATGGTATAGTTTATTGTCCTCCACGATAGGAGTTCACCTGTGTTGTGGAGGAATTTTGTTATAGTAAATTACTGTTCAAGGTAAAAAAAATTTCTTTTGTTTTCCTTTAATTTTTACATATTTTTAAGAGAGCAGATAATTTACTAACATCAATAAAATCTGTCAGATGAGTAAAATGTTTGATAATCTATGTTCCCTTTTGCTGTTAATCCGAAAAACGCATTTGTATGGAACGGAGTGACTGACTAAGTATAAAATCACAGCAAGTAACCACATACCACACGATGCATTTCTCTTTTGTCCTGGATAAGAAGGCTCGACGGTTTCCGTCCGTCAATTCTGAGAGGAAGCGCTGCTTTATAAAATAGACTCCATAAATTTTTGTTATTTTATTTTATTAATAGGTATTGGCAAATAGAATTATTTATTTATTATTATTTTATTTTATTTATTGGAAAATTCCCTGAATGATACATGAAGTTGCAACATTCATTTTAATTTTGAAAAACAAACTTTATGACCATGTGAGATGGCTAGAATGATTCCTATAAAAGGGTAAATAACACACATAGGGCCCAAACCCGACACCGCACATATTAAACCGCACAATTATTCAGGAGCACAGAAAAATAAGTACAGCGAAGAGGACTGTGAATTATACAAAATTATGCCATATATTTATTTGATTAAAAACATTCCAGTTAAAGTAGCTGATCGTTGTTATTAATCAGTACGCTCACCTTATCGTGTATTTACAAACATGTTAATAACAAAAAGCAAGAATATTTTTTTGGAGAGACATTTCCAAAATAACCTTGTCAAAATATTTTGTTTTTCTGTTGTCAATGTTTTATAAATTATCGAGAAACAACACGCTTAAAATATTTTGTAATTTTTTTGAGTTAGTATTTTTTCATTGAAATCTTAAAAATATATTGATAAAAAAATGAGGGGAATTAAAGCAAAACCGCAGTTATGTACACATAATATTTCACTCTATACACAGTATAATCTAAATCCAAAGCAAATAGCACTTAAGCAAGAAAATACATACGAATAATAGCTTAAAGAAATATGTATATAACGAAACCATATTTAACTGTCTATTCTTTCAACCAGAAGGACCGCTCGACTAGAGAGATTATTCTAAACGATTTTTTCTCAGAAATGATCCGAAAAATGTACAGAAGTTAGAAATAAGATATTAGAAATTGAATCATGAAAATATGTACATATCAAATGCGACAAAAGTGGATAATACGAAATTTCATATAGCATTCTTCTCACTTATATTTGTCACAAATTGTTAAATTATATATCGTTCACAATGATAACCCATTTGCTACGCACGCAAAATCGCATTTTACGGCATGGGGCTACGTACTTCAAAAAAATCACAGAAAGTTACCACATATGATGCAATTCTCTTTTACAATTAATTTGAGTTTTTGAAGTCCATCTATCAGTTTTTGGTGAATAAAAATCTATAACAGCTTTACTTTAAATCAAAGTGGTCTCTTGAATACTACACACGATTTTGTTTATCTGAAAAAAATGCATTATTGTGGGATGCAGGTACTGACTTTATTTAAAATTCACAGTTAGTACCCACTTACCACATGATGCAATTCTCTGTCAAACTGCATACAAAGTCTTGCCAAAATTCGTCTGTCGGTTTATGGCGTAAATGTTTCATGATGAAACAGATATCGTAGCACTTAGACATTTAATTTATTTCTCTGAAAAACAGCATTCGTGTGGCATGGAGGTAACTTAATAGTTCACAGTAAATAACCATCTTCGAAATGATGCTATTCTCGGTCATACTGCAAACAAAGTCTAATCTGCTTCTTTCTGCTAGTTCTTGCCGGACCGATCTGATAAAATTCCTTTATAACGGAAAGTTTATAAATTTGAACTTGACAAAAATAAATATTTAATCAAAACATATGCTGAAAAAATTTTAAACACATAAATGTGTTGCAATGTTATTGAATATATGGAATTATCGGGATGTTTCTCATATGCCCAAATCCAACTCACACATCCCACGATTGACAAGTAACTCAACGTTCGGTATTGGATTGTATAAGGACATGAACGATGTCCGATGTTGAGGATAATGTTAATCTTTTTTAATTATAGAGACATTAACTCAACACCAGACATCACCCACAATTAGACAATTTCCTGGAATATTTATTTAAATATAACGTGAGTGATATATGAAGCTCGAACATTCTATTTCACCGTAGAAATGTGAAAATAAAACTTTATGACCATGTGAAGTGGCGAGAATGTTTCCTATGAAAGGTTATATAATACACATAGGGCCCAAACCCGACACCTCACATAATCGATAATTCAGGAGCATCGAAGAATAAGAGCAGCGAAGATGACTGTGAATTAAGGACAAAATTAAGATGCGACAATTTATTAAATTAAAAATGTAGAAGTTATAGTTACAATTAACAAATTTCCTACAAATGTTTTACCAATACGTAAAACCGTAAAATTTTAATCCGTTACCATCATGCGCCAAACATAATGCGTGATTTATTTTATTATAGTACTTTGTGAACCGTACGAATAGAGTAGATTTTATTTTTACTATTTTCTGATATGCTCAGAACGACTTATAGAAACTCAAAGGTTTTTGGAATTTAAATATTAAAAAAATATGTATTTAATAAAATATTGCAATTGTTCTTCTTAATTTGCCCATCCTTAAATGTCTTACCTCAGACAGGTAGGATTTATGAATAATATAACCACAACCGCTGTATACAATTTGTACAGTATATATACAATTCGACATACTAACTTGGAGGCTTTTCAGGAAACGGAAGTAATTTGTTAACTGTTTCATGATTTCCGTACCTAGATGGCCAGTTAGCGTTACCCAGGAAACACCACGTGGAGGTCGGTGATATTATTTATATGTTCTGGATATGATTGATAAGTTATGATTATTAAAGTGAAAACAAATAAATAAACTAAACATATAAATAATTTTTATATAATAAATAATTGTTTCCCACCTAAATAAAAAAATATGTCATAAATAATAACACAAATTTTATAAATATATACAATAAACTGGTATTTTAACAAAGTTATTTTATTTTAATTATTATTATTATGTATACCCACAAAATGTTTGCTACAAGTAAAAAAAATAACTTATATATATATATATTCTAAGAGAAAATTAAAACTCGGCGTAAGAACAGCCCTTTGTATTTTAACTAACTATAAAGGATTTCATAATATTGTGTTACGATTTGATGAATTTTATAACATGTCACTTTTCTGGAGGCGTTCATGAAAAACAAAATATTTTTGGTAAAGCTGGTAACATAATGAAATATTCGATGCGACACAAAAATAACATACGGAAAATAACAGTTGTCTAATAATCTGAAAACGATGACTTTAATGAATTTACTTTTTGTATAATAATTTACTTTTACCATCTTCATTTGTTGTACCGGGCAAAACGTTTCATTTTTCAGTCCTTTATAAGTAGTTTTGAAAAGAATACCAACGGTATACGGTAAAATTACTTTTATGAAAATATTAATTGACAAAATTTTTAAAATATTAGTTTAGGGAATTTTTTTAAATTTTCAAGATGTTTCACATATCTGATAACAATTTGTTAAAGTTAAAAATTATTGCTGTTTGTGAGTTGAACGCAATATTTTGAATATGAAAACTTTAATAAAAAAATTCACACTCTTTAATTATACTTAATATCACAAAATATAAGGCAATACATATCCATAGAGAATCTTACAATTATTAAATAATTCTCTTGGAAACCAAAATCATATCGTCGTCAAAGTTGTTTATTTTCATGATTTGCGGATTCATTATTTATTTAGAGCATTCCTCGGTTAATACCTTTGTGAAACTACAACATTACAGTTCAACATTTAAAAGAAGATATTTTAGAATAAAACTAAAATATATATAGAGCCCATTAACACTAAGAAGAGTTCGGCTCTATTCGTTCGTTGATGATTTAAAAATTATTACTTTTCAAAATTAAATACTTCATTTTCAAAAAATGATTTGTCTTAAATATAATGCAGTTAAATTTGGTTTTTTTGGAAACTTCTCGTGCATGATAATTATAATAATCATAAAATGATGATTTGTATATCGCCGATTTTTCGGACGGCGCTCTATATATACACTAGTGATTGCACATCTTTTACTATTAATTTAAGAAATTATAAATTTGACAACCGATGATTTGCATGAATAAAACACTGAATTAGCTTTTAAATTTCTTCTTCAATTTGAGATTTCTCAAAGACTAAACGTAACTTTTTGAAGATTAAAAATTAACTCCAAAATAAAAACTCAACAACCCTTTGTTATTAGTATATTCGACTAATGTTTATTTTGTTCACGTGCTGATATGAGTGTTATGAACGATGTCCGGTGGGGTGAGCAGCTCAAGAACTTAACACATAACGCAAAGAGATACATCACCAGACATAATCCACAAGGCTGCAGTGCAATGACTGGTATTATGAAAACGAATGTGAGGCCATATTTGTCCATGACGCAACTCATAAATATGGAAAATTTCTGCGACGTTATCCTTTGGAAACCAAAATAAAATTTTCCAATAATGTAATATTAATATCTGTAATAGGGTTTATATTTAATACTTAAATAATCGAACGGGTGGAATGGTAAGAACGTTATTCATGAACCCATCAACTCACACATCCCACGATTCGAGCTGCGACAGATATTTACCATTCAGCTTCGAATAATCCGAATATCTTGAATGATGTGTGGTGTTGAGGATGATCTCAATCATTTTAATTATAGAGACACAAACGCAACACCAAACATAACCCACAAGGTTTAGACTGCAACGTGGAATGACGTACGCCATCATGGAATATTTATTTCAATGGAGCTGTAACATTTTATTACACAATAGAAAGGTTAAAACTTTATGACTATGTGAGATGCCAAGAATGTAACTTATGAAAATTTATTTAATACACATAAAGCCCAAACCTGACATCACACTTAATCAATAAATGAAGAACACAAAAGATTTATAAGAATTTTAACTTTTTTTAATGGAATTGTAACTCTTAAAGTATATGGTTATAGTTTGTCGTCATTCAATTATTTTGTACAAATTTTCTTCAAAAGTTTCGATTTATTCCAATATGCAATCAGTAAAATATTATTATTTCAGAAACTTCATGCGCGAAACATTATACGTGAGTAAATATATTATTGTACTATGTGGACCGTACGAATAGAGCGAATTTTATTTCATATGTTCTCTGAAGAACTTACCGAATATCCAATCTTTTAGGAATTTAATAATTAACAAAAATATATTTTAAAATAAAATATATAGAAACTGTTCACGCAATATTTATGCGATTGAATGGGATTGATAAGTATGCATTCTCAAATACTTGGTGGATAGGAAAACACATAATTGTGTTGGAATGTTATTGAATGGAGTGGTCGGGATGTTCCTCATGTTCCTAAATTTCAAGTCACACATTCCACGACTGTGAAGTTACTCACCGTTCAGCATTGAATTATATTAATAACATGAACGATGTCTGATGTTGAGGACAATTTCAATCTATTTTATTATAGAGACATAAACTGAACACCGGACATCACCCACAATTAAAGATTGCAACGTGGAATAACGTATGCCGACAATTTAATGAAATATGTATTTGAATATTCCCTGAATGAGACATGAAGCTCGAACACTCCATTATACTACAGAAAATAAAATTTGATGACCATGTGAGGTGGCGAGAATGAATCCTATGAAAGGGTATATAATACATATAGGGCCCAAACCCGACACCGCACATACTCAATCATTCAGGAGCACAGAAGAATGAGTACATTGAATATAACTCTGAATTAAGAACAAAATTAAGATGCAACTAAATATTACATAAAAAAAATCACAATAAGTTACCACATACCACATGATGCAATTCTCTGTCATTCTGCAAATGGATGCTTGTGGACTTTCATTTACCAGTTCTTGGCGGATATGGTTCACGATGGAAAAGGTTCTGTAGTCCTTTTTTATTTAATTCACCGACAGTTTTACTTTAAATCCGTCAAAGAAGTTATTTGAAAAATGCATTTTTGTGGGATGGAGGTACTGACTTTATTAAAAATCACAGTTAGTACCCACATACCACATGATGCAATTCTCTGTATCACACTACATTTCATCTGTCAGTTCTTGGCGTACATAGATCATGATAGAACAGATTCCGTTTCACTTCACTGTCATTTATTTAGACAATACCTAAACATTGTTGACATTCATTAGTCATTTCTTGGCGGACATTTTTCATGAAAAAATCAATACTAAAAATCACGTGATATTGAATGATCTAACTAACTTGCAGGCTTTCCAGGAGAAGGAAGTAATTTTTAACTATTTCATGATTTCCGTACCTAAATGGCCAGTTAGCGATACCCAGGAAACACCACGTGGAGGTCGGCCATATTATTTATATGTTTAGGATATGATTGTTAAGTAATTAATATTTAAGTGAAAAATTATTGAACATAATAACATACTTGCTTTTCAGGTATCACTGAATACCTTCAATTCTGCAGCATTTTTAATTGCAAATAAACTTAACATATAAATAATTGTTTCCCACCTAACTAAAAAATTATATTTCACAAACTAAAGAGGATTTCATAATATTGTGTTACAAGCTTGTGAATTTTTATAACCTGCCACTTTTCAAGATTCAAGATAACTAGTCAATTAAGATTTTATGTATTATTTTATTATATTTTCTCTTCTATTATTAAAATAAAAAAAAATAAATATACACGACATCGTAAAAAACCAATAAATCAGGAGCATAGAATAAATTATATTTACAAGGGAACTAAATAAAGTTTAAAATGTCACAAACGCAATATTTAACTGATGTGTCCATTCTTGAAACTGTTGTGTTTTGTTATTTCGTAGAAAGGTAGAAAGTTATTGGCTAAGTGAGGTGTTTGGAATAAGCCAAATGAAATAAACATTTGGCCCAAACCGAACCCCTTGCTTAATCAATAATGCTCGATCACCGAAGAAAACTGCAAAAATACATAATATGAGCAAAATATCAATTTAATTTAACGTTAATTGAACTTGTGGGCATAACTCGGAAAGCTTTCACTGGCATATATTATAACAGGTTATATTTGTGAGCTCTGCTAATGGAATTGATCACCAGACTCACGCCGGTAGGAGAGGTGCTCTGCCCTCAAACAGAAATATTTTTCGTTTCTAGAACCATCACGTTATGTGAAAAAAGGTAATGAAATATTTTCTATTATTATCATAATTACAAGATTAGATCTAATGAAAAAGGAAACACGCGAGAAATGAAGGTAAAAAATTTCACTTAATTTC
This sequence comes from Hesperophylax magnus, assembly GCA_026573805.1. Taxonomy (NCBI): domain Eukaryota; kingdom Metazoa; phylum Arthropoda; class Insecta; order Trichoptera; family Limnephilidae; genus Hesperophylax; species Hesperophylax magnus. Next base: position 4,352,859 of record JAIUSX010000071.1, read on the forward strand.
AATTAAAAATAGTATCTCCTTATTCAATGATAGAGAGATGAAGGTTTAAATTTGTTTTTATGTTTCAAAAATACCATCTCTGTTTGATGGTTTATAAACCATTCTTTTCCAAATAAATAAATGTTGTAGTAATGTTCTGTTTAAGGTAAAAAAAAAGTTATTTCCAATAAACGTAGTTTGAAGATAGTTAAATGCAGGTTTTCCTTTATTTTTCACACATTTTTAAGAGAGCAAATAATTTGCATACCACAATAAAATCTGTCAGATGAGTAAAAGATTGGATAATTCATGTTCCCTTTTTGTGTTAATCCGAAAAACGCATTTGTATGGAACGGAGTGACTAACTTAGTATAAAATCACAGTAAGTAACCACATACCTCACGATGCATTTCACTTTTATCCCTGATTAGGAGGCTTGACGGCTCCCGTCCGTCAATTCTGAGAGGAATCGTTCCTTTATAAAACAGACTCCATAAGCTTTTGTTATTTTATTATGTCGTTAGGTAATGGCAAACATAATTATTTATTTATAATAAATTGTTTTATTTTATTTATTTGAATATTGCCTGATTGATACATAAGGCTGCAGCCTTAAATGTTGCAACATTTCTTTTTAATTTGGAAAAACAAACTTTATGAAAATGTGAGATGGCGAGAATGATTCCTATGAAAGGGTATATAATACACATAGAGCCCAAACCCGACACGGCACAAAATTATTCGTACAATTATTCAGGAGCACAGAAAAATAAGTACAGCGAAGATGACTGTGAATTATGAACAAAATTATGTTGCGACATATTTATTTGATTAAAAACATTCCAGTTAAAGTAGCTGATCGTTGTGGTCAGTCTTTATGCTCACCTTATTATGTTTTTACAAACATGTTTATAACAAAAAGCAAAAATATATATTTTTTGAAGAGTCATTTCTAGAATAACATCAAAACCAAAATATATATGTAGTGCCAGTTAGCATTACCAAGGAAACACCGCGAAGAGATCGGCTCTATTCGTACCTGTGTTTTAAATTAAGTATTAATTTGCGTTATTATATATATTTTATTTTCAATGTTGCAAAAAATGCTTCCTTCTAAATCAACATATAAAGCAGTAAAATATAGTTTTGTTGGAAACTTCTCGTGCCTGATAAAAATAAAAATAATCTCACGACGCTCTATATTCACACAAGTCTTAATTCATATTATATATGATTCGATGCAATTCTCCGTCACACTGCATACAAAGTCTTGCCAAATTTCATCTGTCGGTTCATGGCGTAAATGTTTCATGATGAATCAGATTTCATAGCACTTGGTCATTTAATTTCTCTCTCCGAAAACGTTCATTTGTGTGCCATGAAGGTAAATGAATCGTATACAGTAAATAACCACCTTCGAAATGATGCTATTCTCGTTCATACTGCAAACGAAGTCTAATCTGCTTCTTTCTGCTAGTTTTTGGCGGACTGATCTGATTCAATTCCTTAATAACGGAATGTGAACTTGAGAACAATAAATATTTAATGCAATGTTATTGAATATATGGAGTTATCGAGATGTTCCCCATCTGCCAAAATTCCAACTCATACATCCCATGATTGACAAGTAGTTCACAAATAGTTCAATTATACATCACTCACAATAATAACATTATTGCAAAATCTCATTTAACGGCATGGGTCTACGTACTTAAAAAAAAATCACAGTTAGTAACCATATACCGTATGATGCAATTCTCGGAGAGATTAATCTTAAGGTTTTTTATTCTCACAAATGTTCCGAAGAATGTACAGAAATAAGTTATTAGAAATTGAAATCATGAAAATTTGTAAATATTAAACGCGACAAAAGTAGATAATAGGATATTAGGAAATTTCATAAAGTATTCTTCTCACTTATGTTTGTCACAAATAGTTGAATTATATATCAATCACAATGATAACCCAATTGCTAACCATATACCGTATGATGCAATTCTCTTTCACAATCAATTTGAGTTTTCGAAGTCCATCTATCAGGTCTTGGTTGATATACATCATGATGAAACAGGTTTCGTAGCCCTTGTTAATTTAATTCGCAAACAGCTTTACTTTAAATCAAAGTGGTAACTTGAGTTCTACACACGATTTTGTTTATCTGAAAAAAAAGCATTACTGTTGGATGGAGGTAATGACTTTAAAAAAAAAATCACAGTTAGTACCCACATACCACATGATGAAATTCTCTGACACACTGCTTACGAAGCCTTGTCAATCTTCATTTTTCAGTTCTTGGCGTACATGTATAATATAACCACAACCGCGGAATACAATTTGTACAGTATATATACAATTCGACATACTAACTTGGAGGCTTTTAAGGAAAAGGAAGTAATTTGTTAAAAGTTTTATGATTTCCGTACCTAGATGGCCAGTTAGCGTTACCCAGGAAACACCACGAGGAGGTCGGCCATATTATTTATATGTTCAGAATATGATTGTTAAGTAATGTATATTAAAGTAAAAACAAATTATATAAAATAGCAAGGTTGCATTTAAGGTATCACTGTATACCTACAGCAGTAGCATTTTTTTGCAAATAAACAAAACATATAAATAATTGTTTCCCACCTAACTAGAAAAATTATATTTCACAAACTAAAGAGGAATTCATAATATTGTGTTACGAGCTAATGAATTTTCATAACATGCCACTTTTCTGGAGGCGTTCATGAAAAACACACTTTATAGCAATACAGTAAAGTAAAACAAATTCTGTTGTGTGAGTTTAACGCTATATTTTGAAGATTTATAAACTATTAAAAAAAATTATTCTCTCAAATTATACTCAACATCAATCGAACTATTATTTCTATCAACGTGCTGAGGTGAAAGTTATAAACCATGTCCAGTGGTTTGAAGCAGCTCAACAACGTAACAAACTAAGATGCATTCACTGTTCATAATTCGCCCTATATCCCTTTTATCAAATATATATAAAATATTCAAAAAATTGTAAAAAATCTGGTCCTTCCTAGAACAACATATCATAAATCTAAAACCGTTTGATTAAAAAAAAATACCTTCACCCACGATGCTAATGCAAAAATAACAAATAATATATATACCGCCCTAGACTCTATAAGAAAATTTATTGGAATATTTATTGACCTTAAAAATCATTAGATAATATATATTACATACATACTTAAAAAAAATAAAATCAATTGGAATAAATGGAATGGTACTATCCTGGATTATAAGCTTTTTGGAAAATAGACCAAAACATGTAAAATTATTAAATGAACTAAGTGATTCCGAAAGTGATTACTTCTTGATACCACAAGGCACAGGTTTAGAACCACTTTTGTTCATATTATATGTAAATGATATATTTGAATATTAAATGAAAAATACACTTTGTAAAACACCACTTTTATTTTGAATTAATATTAACAGTCAACCAGGTTTCGCTTAGCTCAAGCTTCATCAGGGCTTATTATATCAACTATAGTTATTTTCATACAGACACATATATATAGAAAGAAAAACAATGAGTGAAAGAGATAGAAATAAAATACACGATGAAAGAGATAGAAATAAAAGAGCAGACACCTTATTAGTGCTAGAAAGAGAAAGAATGTATACTGATTACAGGATGGGTAGGAAGGGAGGGGGAAGGGAGGAAACAGTTTTATGAGAGGTTAACGGAATAAATTAAATATTGGACTATTAGTTAAATTGATTTGATTGTTGATTATATTTGATTTATTATTGACGGCTTTTTTAATTTCGAGGGCTTCTTAGTTGTTTAACCTAATTCCAATTCCATTTTTATGTAATATTGTAATCCCAGAGGTTTTATCAAATGAATGGTTAATTTCTAGTAGATGATTCGCGAATTCTGAAAAAGTATTATTATTTATACACCTCAGGTGTTCTTTTATTCTTATGTTTACGTTCCGGGCAATTTTTCCGATATAAAAAGCAGAACAATCATTACAATTAAGTTTATACATGCCCGAGTGGCTAAGTTTATCATTAATATCTTTAGTGTTAATTAAGTATTTACTTAACTTATAATTAGTATAAAAAGCGGGATTTATTTCTAAAATAGAATTGGAATCTCAAAAAACACGCTGCGTACGATTTTTCCTAAAAAACCAAATACGCCGCATGAAATAAACATTTAGTTTCACAAAGCACCACACACTCAACACCACTGTAACTTACTATATACACGACACCGCAAAAAAACAATAAATCAGGAGCATAGAATAAATAATGCAGTGAAGGGAACTGAATAAAGTTAAAAATGTGACAAACGCATGGTAAAACTGCTGTTACCATTCATGAAATTGTTGCTCTTCGTTATTCGGTAGAAAGGTTATTGTTAAAGTTATTGGCTAAGTGAAGTGGTCGGAATAAGTCAAAAGAAATGAAATAAACATTTGACCCAAACCGAACCCCTTGCTTAATCAATAATGCTCGTTCACCGAACAAAACTCCAGAAACACATACTATGAGCAAAATATCAATTAAATTTAACGTTCAAAACTTGTGGGCACAACTCCGAAAGGTAAAATTGGCATAATATTAAGCAGGTTATTGTTGAAGACCCGCGCTCTGCTAATGGAAATAAATTCCTTAATAACGGAATGTTTATAAATGTGAACTTGAGAAAAATAAATATTTAATGAAATATGTGCTGAAAAAATTTCTAAACATATACATGGAGTTATCGGGATGTTCCTCATATGACCAAATTTCAAGTCACACATCTCACGATTGACAAGTAACTCAACGATCAGCATTGAATGATCTGAAGGAAATGAACGATGTCCGATGTTGAGGAAAATCTCAATCTTTTTAATTATAGAGATATTCACTCAACACCAGACATCACCCAGAATTAGACAATTTCCTGGAATATTTATTTGAATATTACGTGAGTGATATATGAAGCTCGAACATTCCATTTCACCGTAGAAATGTGAAAATAAAACTTTATGACCATGTGAAGTGGCGAGAATGTTTCCTATGAAAGGTTATATAATACACATAGGGCCCAAACCCGACACCTCACATAATCATTAATTCAGGAGCACTGAAGAATAAATACATCGACGATGACTGTGAAATAAAGACAAAATTAAGATGCGACTATTTATTTAATTGAAAACGTTATAGAAACAATTAACGAATTTCCTCCAAATGTTTATACCAATACGCAAAACAGTAAAATATTATTCCGTAACCTTTATGCGCGAAACATAATGCGTGATTAATTGTATTATTAGACTTTGTGATCCGTACGAATAGAGCAAATTTTATTTTTACTTCTTTCGGAAATGCTCAGAACGACTTACCGAAACTCAAAGGTTTTTGGAATTCAAATATTAAAAAAATATATATTTAATAAAATATTGCAATTGTTCTTCTTATATAAATGTCTAACCTCAGACAGGTAGGATTGATGTATAATATAACCGAAACCGTGGTATACAATTTGTACAGTATATACACAATTCGACATACTAACTTGGAGGTTTTTCAGGAAACGGAAGTAATTTGTTAACTGTTTAATGAATTTCGTACCTCGATGGCCAGTTAGCGTTACCCAGGAAACACCACGTGGAGGTCGACCATATTATTTATATGTTCAGGATATGATTGTTAAGTTTGAATATTAAAATGAAAACAAATTATATAAAATAGCATGGTTGCATTTCAGGTTTCACTGAATACCTACAGCAGCAGCATTTTTATTTGCAATTAAACTAAACATATAAATAAATGTTTCACCAAAATTAAAAATTTGGCGTAAAAACAGCCATTTTTATTTTACCCAACGAATAATAAAGATAATAATATTTAATTTATAACTATATTAAAATTATAAAAGAAATCCACCTTCGATGCATCGGGAAAATGAAGTATATAACAGAAGATCCATACTTGGAAAAGACAGAAAAATATTTGATCGCAACAAGAAACTTTGCTGCAATGCCGAGATACTCTGTAATCTTTTAGTGTCTATCTGTTTTGCATATTTCATTTAAAATTGGTAACTATTGTCTTCAATGATCAAAAAATAAACATTTGTTAATATTACACAAATTAATATTATTATAGATAAACAATAGATCCTTGGTAGCAAAATTACAACAAAACTACTATCATTACAATGACGTATTTTCAAAGCTCAGTCAGTCGATGAATCAATGAAACTCTCTTGTCATGACCCAATTTTTGACAATCTCCTTTTAAAAAAAATCTTTTAAAAAACAATTAAAAACTTAAAATTGAAACTACTCTTTCATTATTTGCTAGTGTGTTTCTCGCCGTATTTAATTAACAAGTCAAATTTTAATCCAAATGTCCTGTTTGTTTTTATTGGATCTGACCTAACTAAATTTATTCAGCAACACCCAAAATTTCAAGAGCGATTCTCCGAATATCTGCATTGTGTTCTACAAAAGAGATTCTCTTTAACTGTAAAACTTACTTACCTCAATCGAATCTGTAACATGGTGCTGCACCAGTAAAGTATTTGATAAGCCACGTTCCCGGGTTGTGTTTATCTGAAAAACGCATTATTACGGTATGTAGTTCCTGACTTAATATTAAATTCACAGTAAGTAACCACATACCACACGATGCATTTCTCTTTTATCCCGGATGAGGAGATTTGACGGCTTCCATCCGTCAATTTTTTGAGGAAACTTTTCTCGATACATTCTTGTCAACATCCATCCATTAATTTCATTTGTGTGTAAGTTTTTTTAAGCCAGTAGTTATGATTTTTTCAGTAAATACCTATAATTGTTTAAAAATTCATCAAAAGAAAAACATGACCTTGATCACAAGCAGTGATCCGTTTTTTAGAAGATTTTGGTTCTCTTCCATCAAAAAATGATTTAAAATACATTATATTGTGGTTAGATTATTGATTAAAAATTATAATTTTTTTCCTAAGATTAAATATGTGCATATTCTGATTCATCTGGCAATTATAAACACATCATTATAAGAAATATGATTCCCTCTTCTGGTGAAGTAGATCAGTTATAAGTGCATCAGATGACAAAAAACCCGTGAAAATTGTCCATGAAACAAGTCTCATAAGTTGAAATCACTGAGACGTGTCACATGAACAAATTACAGAAATTTTTAGTATTCAACATAACAATGATCTGCATTAGCAATAAACTCGTAGCACAAAAACAATGATATTCAATATTATATATATTCACTTGATTAATTTATCATATTCATCAATGACGTTACCAGCATTTTCTACAATGTCGAATTTCTACTTTTTGCTGACTATATGAAGTTGTTAAGGGTCATTAATGATGTGTACGACTGCATAATCTTGCAAGAGAACCTTAACAACTTTTTCAAATGGTGTTCTAGTAATAAACTGAAACTAAATATTAACAAATGCCAAGTTACGAGGTTCCACAAAATCAAACACCCAATAATGTATAATTATTCATTGTGTAATGTTGACTTGATCAGTGTAATCGAAATACTTGACCTAGGCATAATGTTTGATCAGAAACTCTGCTTTGTATCTCACATAACTTCCATCGCTAACAGGGATATGAAAATGTTAGGTTTTATAGTTAGAATTTCCAAAGATTTTAAAAATATCAAGACATTAAAAAGTCTGTTCACATCTCTCGTTAAAAGTATTCTAGAATACAACTCTACAATTTGGTGACCTGTCTTTAATAATCACATTAATACCATTGAAAGAGTCGAACGAAAATTGTTGATGTTTATTAATTTTAGGCTTGGAATTCCTTAAGAAACAATAGAGTATGATTTCTTATTACATTCATTGAAATTGCTTAAGTTAAATGATAGAAGAAAATTTCTTGATCTTCGTCCTCTAGTATGTTTTATTGTGAAAATTATACCACAGTCTCAGGACATAACTCAGCTATAAATAGATTGCACACACTTGGGAACTTTTATGCTGCTAAATTCGCAGATACTTTTAATATTCCCCTTGTAAAGTATAAAGCTGCACTAATAACACATTTAAACGCCACTTATTTTCTTGAGGTCACTACAAAATAGGCTATTGTCATTGCTTCTGTTTTTACTGTTATTTTATTTGTTATGTTTTAACTTAAATTAATTCTTTAATTTTTCTCAAAAAAAATTAATACTGCACTATGTATATGTAAAAAAATAAAATAAAAATTTTGTTTGTTAATGGCTTTTGTGCCATAAATTCTAAATAAATAAATAAATAAATTACAGGACATACACCTAAAGCATATAAATAATTTATTCAATAGTAGTACTTTGTGGGGTCATTCATATTACGTAAAAACTCAATATAAAATCCTGCAATTGTCCTATTTATCCACTTTGCCCTTCCTAAAATGTCATCATGACCGGTATAGTTATTGCAGGATGTCAAAAGGTGACAGTATGCTTAAATGGAGCTCTTCAGAAGTCAGTGTAAAATAAAACCTCAGAAAGGAAGGATTGATGTATAATATAACCACAACCGCGGAACATAATTTGTACAGAATATATACAGTTTACAATACTAATTTGTAGGCATTTCAGAAAGAAAAAAGTAAATAGTTAATTATTTCATGATTTCCGTTTCTAGATGGCCAGTTTGCGTTACCCAGGAAACACCACGTGGAGGTCGGCCATATTATTTATATGTTCAGGATATGATTGTTAAGTAATGAATATTTAAGTGAAAAATTATTGAACAAAATAACATGGTTGCATTTCAGGCATCACTGAATACCTACAATTCTCCAACATTTTTACTTGCAATTAAACTAAACATATAAATAATTGTTTCCCACCTAACTAGAAAAATTATATTTCACAAACTAAAGAGGATTTCATAATATTGTGTTACAAGCTCTTGAATTTTTATAACCTGCCTTTTTTCTGGAGGCGTTCATGAAAAACACATTTGATAATAATACGGTAAAGAAAAAAAGAATCTGTTTTGTGAGTTGAACGCAATATTTTGAAGATGTTCAAATTATTAAAAAAATACATTCTCTAAAATTATACTCAACATCAACCGAATGATTACTTCTGTCAAAGTGGTGAGGTGAAAGTTATAAACCATGTCCGTTGGGGTGAAGCAGCTTAACAACGTAATACAGTGAGATGCAATCACCGTACTTAACTAACAAGGCTGCAGTCCAATAAGACCGCCATAGGAATTATTAACAAGAATTTAAGGCAATACATTTCCATATAGAAACTATGAAAACGAAAATCATATCGCCGTCATATTAGTTTGTTTACATGTTTTGCGGATTCTGTATTTATTTTGAACATTTCTTGAATAATACAGATGAGAAACTGCAACATTTCAGTTAAATGTTGAAAAACAGATATTTTTTTATTCGTTTTGTGGAGAGAATGTTTATTATGAGAATATATTTAAATATAATAAACATAATATATATATATATATATATATATATATATATATATATATTTCTGCTGACGGTTATGACAGCATAGATGTATACAATAAAAGATTTAACCCTTAACTCATATAATAAATACAAGCCTTATGAAAATTGTATTTCCTGATAATAACAAAAGAACAATAATAATATCGATATATAAAGCAGACTCCCCAAACCAGCCACAAAATTACCGAGCTATATCCCTTTTAACAAATATATATAAAATATTGGAAAAAATTGTAAAAAATATTCTCCTTCCTAAAACATTATCATATTATATATCCTAAACAGTTTGATTTAAAAAAAAAACACCTTCACCCACGATGCTATTGCAAAAATAACAAATTATATATATACCGCCCTAGAATCTATGAAAAATTAATTGGAATATTTATTGACCTTAAAAATCATTAGATAATATATTACATACTTACTTAATAAAAAAAAAAAAAATCAATTAGAGTAAATGGAATGGAACTATCTTGGATTATAAGCTTTTTGGAAAATAGACCAAAACAAGTAAAATTATTGATTGAACTAAGTGCTTCCGAAAGTGATAACTTCTTGATACCATAAGGCACAGGTTTAGAACCACTATTGTTCATATTATATGTAAATGACATATTTGAAGTTGCTAAACATGGGAAAATTGTCTAATATGCAGATGACACAATGTTTCTTCTGGTAGCAAACACATGATTAAATCTGAACAAAAAGCGTAACACCGACATAAATAAATTAAAAACATCGTTTTAACAATAACCCTCTATCGTTAAGCTATAAAAAATACGCTACGTACGATTTTTCATAAAAAACCAAATACGCCGCATGGAATAAACGATAAGCTTCACTCTGCACCAAACACTTAACACCACTTACTATTTTCTTATATTGAAATCAAGACTTCAAAATCAAATATGGTATAATAGGATGGGGTGCGCCTATAAAACACACACACAACCTTGCGAAATAACTAATAATTAATATAATATTAAAAAATCGTTTTTATATTTATCTGAACTCATCTTCAAATAATTTTAAGTCAGAGAATTAAATACTGTATTCCTGTATCACTCAACCTTACAAGTTCACAAAGAGGATGTCCTCTACAAAACCGTACTATTCAAAAACACAGCAAATCTATGACAAAATACATTTTACTCATTCCGATTTTTAAAAAAACTTTGGGTCACCAAAACTACAAATATTTAGGAACGAATTTCTTCATTAAATTGACAGAAAATTTAAGATCACTTAATGATAGATTCAAAGAACTAAAAACAAAATTAAAAATATGTACTGAAAACCTTAATTTAAAAAAATAATAATGATTAATAAATAATATCTCATCCCATACACACAAGCAATTGCTTATTATGGGAGAACATTAAAAAAAATTAATATAAATTTAATACAAAAATTAGTATGAAATCGACTAACTACCCAGTTCGACTCGAGAACAATTCTCCACTAACCGGGAATTGTAATTAGTTAATTAAGATTGTTATGTATTATTTTATTATATTGTATCTTCTATTATTAAAATAAAAAATATATATATACACGTCACTGCAAAAAACCAATAAATCAGGAGCATAGAATAAATAATGCAGTGAAGGGAACTGAATAAAGTTCAAAATGTAACAAACGCATGGTAGAACTGCCATGTCCAATCATGAAATTGTTGCGTTTCGTTATTTGGTAGAAAGGTAGAAAGTTATTGGCTAAGTGAGGTGTTTGGAATAAGCCAAATGAAATAAACATTTGGCCCAAACCGAACACCTTGCTTAATCAATAATGCTCGTTCACCGAAGAAAACTGCAAAAACACATAATATGAGCAAAATATTAATTAAATTTAACGTTCATTAAACTTGTGGCCATAACTCGGAAAGCTTTTATTGGCATATATTATAACAGGTTATATTTGCGTTTATCACCAGACTCACGCCGGTAGGAGAAGTGCTCTGCCCTCAAACAGAAATATTTTTCGTTTCTAAAACCATCACGTTATGTGAAATCAGCTGAAAAAATGTAATGAAATATTATCTATTATTATCATTATTACACGATCAGATCAGGTATAAAAAAGTTATTTGCAATAAACGTAGTTCAAATATAGTTAAATGCAGGTTTTTCTTTTATTTTAACATGTTTTTAAGAGAGCAGATAATTTACTTACCTCAATCAAATCTGTCAAATGAGTAAAAGATTTGATAAAGCATGTTCCTTCGTTGTGTTAAATCGAAAAACGCATTTGTATGGAACGGAGTGACTGACTAAGTATAAAATCACAGCAAGTAACCACATACCACACGATGCATTTCTCTTTTATCCTGGATTAGGAGGCTTGACGGCTTCCTTCGTCAATTCTGAGAGGAAGCGCTCCTTTATAAAACAGACTCCATAAATTTTTGTTATTTTATTTTATCAATAGGTATTGGCAAATAGAATTATTTATTTATTATTATTTTATTATTTTTTATTTATTGGAAAATTCCCTGAATGATACATGAAGTTGCAACATTCATTTTAATTTTGAAAAACAAACTTTATGACCATGTGAGATGGCTAGAATGATTCCTATAAAAGGGTAAATAACACACATAGGGCCCAAACCCGACACCGCACATATTAAACCGCACAATTATTCAGGAGCACAGAAAAATAAGTACAGCGAAGAGGACTGTGAATTATACAAAATTATGCCATATATTTATTTGATTAAAAACATTCCAGTTAAAGTAGCTGATCGTTGTTATTAATCAGTACGCTCACCTTATCGTGTATTTACAAACATGTTAATAACAAAAAGCAAGAATATTTTTTTGGAGAGACATTTCCAAAATAAACTTGTCAAAATATTTTGTTTTTCAGTTGTCAATGTTTTATAAATTATCGAGAAACAACACGCTTAAAATATTTTGTAATTTTTTTGAGTTAGTATTTTTTCATTGAAATCTTTAAAATATATTGATAAAAAAATGAGGGGAATTAAAGCAAAACCGCAGTTATGTACACATAATATTTCACTCTATACACAGTATAATCTAAATCCAAAGCAAATAGCACTTAAGCAAGAAAATACATACGAATAATAGCTTAAAGAAATATGTACATAACGAAACCATATTTAACGGTCTATTCTTTCAACCAGAAGGACCGCTCGACTAGAGAGATTATTCTAAACGATTTTTTCTCTATTTATTGGAATATTCCCTAAATGATGCACGCAGCTGCAACATTTCATTTTAATTTAAAAAAAATATATATTTATGACTATGTGAGATGGCGAGAATGATTCCTATGAAAGGGTATATAATACACATAGGGCCCAAACCCGACACCGCACATAATCATTTGTTCAGGAGCACAGAAAAATAAGTACATCGAAGATGACTGTGAATTATGAACAAAATTATTTTGCGATATATTTACTTGATTAAAAACATTACAGTTAAAGTAGCTAATCGTTGATGATAATCTATATGCTCACCTTATCATTTATTTAGAAACATGTTCTAAAAAAAATATAAATTTTATTTTTTTGGAGAGACATTTCCAAAATAATCACAAAACCAAAATATATATATAGAGCATTACCAAGGAAACACCACGAAGAGATCGGCTCTATTCGTACATGTGTTTTAAATAAAGTATTAATTTGCTTTATTATATATTTCATTTTCAATGTTGCAAAAAATGCTTCCTTCTTAATCAACATATAAGTTAGTAAAATATAGTTTTGTTGGAAACTGCTCGTGCTTGATAAAAATAAAAATAACCTCACGATGCTCTACATACACATACTCTACACAAAAGTCTCTATTCATATTATAAATGATTCGTTATCTAGTAACTTCAGGATTGCGGGCCAAAACGAATGAATTGATAGGATTTCTGATATACTTTTAGTAATAAATAAATCGGATGATATTTTTTTTTTCCCGACAAACTCATAAAAAAATATTTAACAGCAAAATCGCAGAAAATTTTACCAGACTAATATGAATTTCGTAACATGTCGCACTGATGAATTTTATAATATAAGACTTTGCCTAAGGCGTTTAGATAAACGCATTCTTTTGCAAGAAGCTCGGCACTTAATAAAATGTTCACAGCACGAAAGACATACAAAAAATGCTTTACCCCGTATTTCTATATAGGAGGACTTTAAGATTTTCTTTCGAGGTATATTACATTTTAGTCATTTCTCTTGGATATGACAAAGTATTTCTTCAGTTATTATTTCCAAAAGCGATTTTCCCGGGTGTTGATATCAGAAAACGCATTTGTATGGCATGAAGTCTGTCACTTAATAAAACATTCACAGTAACAAGCAACATACCATACGATGCAATTTTCTGTCATACTGTAGGAAAAACCTTGTCAAAATATTTTATTTTTCAGTTGTCAATTTTGTATAAATTATCGAGAAACATCACGCTTAAAAAATGTTGTCATTTTTTTGATTTAGTAGAGAGTTCATAGAGTTCATAGAGATAAAAAATATATTCTAAAACAAATGATGGGAATTAAAGTCAAAACGCTAGTTTCTGAACTTCTACCCTTTTGACTCGATGATTAAATGTTATGTTTATATATTATTTCACTCTATACACAATACAATCTAAAGCAAAAGCAAATAGTAGCTGAGCAAGAAAATGCAAAAGAATAATAGCTTACAGAAATATGTTTATAACGAAACCACATTTGACTGTTCATTCTTACAACCGGAAGGACTGCTTGACTGGAGTGATTATTTTTAAGGTTTTTTTCTCAGAACTGATCCGAAGAATGTACAGAAGTTAGAAAAAAGTTATGAGAAATTGAAATCCTGAAAATATGTAAATATTAAACGTGACAAAAGTGGACAATAGGATATTAGGAAATTTCATAAAGCATTCTTCTCACTTATGTTTGTCACAAATAGTTGAATTATATATCAATTACAATGATAACCAAATTGCTAACCATATACCGTATGATGCAATTGCCTTTCACAATTAATTTGAGTTTTCGAAGTCCATCTATCAGTTCGTGGTGGATATACATCATGGTGGAACAGATTTTCGTAGTTCTTGTTTATTTAATTTGCCAACAGCTTAACTTTTAATCAAAGTGGTAACATGAATTCTTCACAGGATTTTGTTTATCTGAAATAATGCATTATTGTGGGATGGAGGTACTGACTTTATTTAAAAATCACAGTTAGTACCCACATACCACATGATGCAATTCTCTGTCACACTGCATACAAAGTCTTGCCAAATTTCATCTGTCGGTTCATGGCGAAAATGTTTCATGATGAAACAGATTTCGTAGCACTTGGTCATTTAACTTTTCGATCTGAAAAAGTGCAATTGTGTTGCATGGAGGTAAATTCCCAAAAATTATTCTCAACATCAGCCGAGTGATTATTTCTGTCAACGTGCTGAGGTGAAAGTTATAAACCATGTCCGGTGGGGTGAAGCAGCTCAACAACATAATACACTGAGATGCAATCACCGGACATATCTCACAAGGCTGCAGTCCAATAATACCGTCATAGGAACAAGAGTTTAAGGCAATACATTTCCATAGAGCAACTGTGGAAACCAAAATCATATCGCCGTCAATTTTGTGTGTCTAAAAACAAATATTTTTTGATTCGTGTCGTGGCGAGAAATTTTATTATTGGAATTTATATATTTTT
This sequence comes from Hesperophylax magnus, assembly GCA_026573805.1. Lineage (NCBI taxonomy): Eukaryota > Metazoa > Arthropoda > Insecta > Trichoptera > Limnephilidae > Hesperophylax > Hesperophylax magnus. The sequence continues at coordinate 4,368,005 of JAIUSX010000071.1, forward strand.
ATATATATATATACATAATATATATATTTTATATAAATATAATATATATGTAAAAATGCATATATGACACCGCAAGTAACCAACAAATCAGGATCATAGAAAAAATAATGCAGTGAAGGGAACTGAATAAAGTTCAAAGTTTCACAAACGAAAGATAGAACTGCCGTATCCATTCTGGAAACAGTTGCTTTTCGTTATTTGGTAGAAAGCTAGAAAGTTATTTGCTAAGTGAAGTGGTCGGAATATGTCTAAAGAAATAAATACTTGGCCCAAACCGAACCCCGTACATAATCAATAATGCTCGTTCACCGAAGAAAACAACAAAAATACATATACTAATATAATAATTACAAGATCAGATCTTACGAACAAGGAAACACGCGAGAATAGCAGGTGAACAACTTCACTGAATTCCAATTAAAAGTAGTATCTCCTTCTTCAATGATAGAGAGATAAACGATGATTTTTTTTTAAATTACAATCATGGCATCTTTGTTTGATGGTTTAAAAACCATGTCGTTAAATTGACGTACAAAAACGTTGTTTGCAATAATCGTAGTTTGACTATAGTTGAATGCAGGTTTTCTTTTAATTTTTACTTTTTTTTTAAAGATCAGTTATTCTACTTACCTCAATGAAATCCGTCACATGAGTAAAAGATTTGATAATCCATGTTCCCTTTTGTGTTAATCTGGAATGGAGTGACTGACGAAGTATAAAATCACAGCAAGTAACCACACGATACATTTCTCCTTTATCCCGGATTAGGAGACTTGACGGCTTCCGTCCGTCAATTCTGTGAGGATGCGTTTAATAATAATACTTGGATGACTTGTATAGCGCCGTTTTTGTGCAAAAACACATCAAGGGCGCTGGCGCTTTCTTTCCAGACTCCAAAAACTTTTGTTATTTTATTTTATTATTAATAGTAAATAGAAGTATTTATTTTATTTTATTATTTTATTTTAATTATTGGAATAATCCCTGAACGATACATGAAGCTGCAACATTTCCTTTCACTGTATAGCATAAAAAAATAATTTTTAACTATGTGAGATGGCGAGAATGGTTCCTATGAAAGGGTATATAAAATACATAGGGCCCAAACCCGACACCGCACATCATTAATTAATCAGGAGCACAGAAGAAAATGTACTGATAAGGTGGCTGGGAATAAAGAAAAAAATTATGTTCCGACAATTTCTTTGATTGAAAACTTTCCAGTTGAAGAAGCTGGTCGTTGTTGTTAATCAATATTCTCAACTAATAGTGTATTTACATACATGTTAATAACAAAATGCAAATATGTATTTTTGAATAGACATTTCAAAAAAAATAACAAAACCAAAATATGTATGTGGAGCCAATTAGCGTTACCCAGGAATTACCCACAAAGTGGTCGGCTCTATTCGTACCTGTGTTTTAAATAAAATATTACTTTGCATTATTAAATATTTCATTTTCATATTTTCAAAAAATGCTTTGTTTTCAATCGGCATATAAAGCAGATAAAAATAACCTCAAGGCGCTCTATATTAACACAAGTCTCTATTCATATTATTTGTGATTCGTTATCTATAATTTTAATCACCTCCTTTGAATGCAACGGATGAAACGTTATAGTATTTGCAGTCATACATTTCATACGTTTCAGTACCCTTCTCATGACTTTAAATTTTTAGAATAAAAATAAATTAAAAGTTTATTATAACAATATTAAAATTGTGAATTTATGTTACAATATGTGAAAAAACAATTTCCATCTCCGTCGAAAAGGAGGTATAGAACAATACAAAGGGTCCATTCTTCGAAAAAATACTATTTTTGTGAAGAAAACTGGAAAATAAAAACAATTAAGCTATGTACTAATAAAATCCTCGCTGTATTTAATTCGCAAGTTGAGTTACAATTACAATACAATATATACTATTATTTTATATTGAATATGACCTAACAAAATTTATTCAGCAACACGAAACTGCAAAATAGATACTCATTAACTATACTCACTTACTTCAACAATAAAATCTGTAACATTGTGCTGCACCACTAAAGGATTTGATAAGCCATGTTCCCCGCTTGTGTTTATCCGAAAAACGCATTAGTATGGTATGGAGTTACTGACTTAATAAAAAATTCACAGTAAGTAACCACATACCACACGATGCATTTCGCATTTTTCCCGGTTTAGAAGGCTTGACGGCTTCCATCCGTCAATTTTTGAGCACACGTTCCTTGATATAACTGACTCCAAAAACTTTTGTTATTGGATTTGACCGCCGCGGAATATTTATATCTGTCAATGTGCTTACTCTTTTGTGTAACCGAAAAATAAACTTGTTAACTATAAAATTTACTTGCTTCAATTCAATCCGTAACTGCACCGGTAAAGGGTTTGATAAGTCATGCAAAAATGCTCGTCGATTCTTCTTAATAAAACTTTCAAAATTTACATGGAATGTGGGATTCAATTCCATATTAATTTCCAAATTTAGAGAACAATAATATAATTTAATCACTTACGTTGGGTGATTAAATAATGATTATGATGATACATTATACAACCCTTATAGTAAGATGTAACGAAAGATTGTCTTAATCCAAACAATGCATTATTATTTTATTATGTCATGGATTTAGTTGCTTAAGGTGTTAGGGGTCGTCAAGAGTTTAGGAAATGGTGTTTTTTATAAATAAAAAATTAACAGTAATTTAACTTATTTTATAATTCAAATTCAACAAAGTAATGACATGACATTTTTACATATTAATCGTTTAGTATGCTTTCAATAAACTGTATAAATTTCATTCAAATCCGTTTAGTTGTTTTTAAATTACAGTGGTTAATGACTTTGAAATCATAGTCCCGCAAATATGTCGATTACTTCTTCGGTCAACAATAATTTTAAGTGTTTTATTAAATACTTATTATTCGCGCGCTACTTACCCCTTAAGCCTTCGCAAAGCATTTATATTAGTTAATTATTAATTACAAATAGTTGAATTATATATCAATTACAATGATAACCCAATTGCTAACCATATACCGTATGCTGCAATTGCCTTTCACATTTAATTTGAAGTCTTTTTGAAGTCCATCTATCGGTTCTTGGCGGATATACATCACGATGAAACAGATTTGGTAACCCTTGTTTATTTAATTCGCCAACAGCTTAACTTTAAATCAAAGTGGTATCTTGAATACTACACGCGATTTTGTTTATCTGAAAAAAATGCATTATTGTCGGATGGAGGTACTGACTTTATTAAAAAAATCACAGTAAGTAACTACATACCACATAATGCAATTCTCTTTCATACGAGATGTGTCTATCTGTTTTGCATTTTTCATTTAAAAGTGGTAACTATTCTCTTCGATGATCAAAAAATAAACATTTGTTAATATTACACAAGTTAATTTTATTACAGATAAACAATAGATCTTTGGTAGTAAAATTACAGAAAATAACTACTATCATTACAATGACGTATTTTCAAAGCTCAGTCAGTCGATAAATCAATAAAATTCTCTTGTCATGACCCAATTTTTGACATGCTCCTTTTAAAAAAAAAATCTTTAAAAAATCAATTAAAAACTTAAAATTGAAACTACTCCTTCATTATTTGCTAGTGTGTTTCTCTCCGTATTTAATTAACAAGTCAAGTTTTAATCCAAATGTCCTGTTAGTTTTTATTGGATCTAACCAAACTAAATTTATTCAGCAACACCCAAAAATTCAAGAGCGATTCTGCGAATATCTGCATTGTGTTCTACAAAATAGATTCTCTTTAACTGTAAAACTTACTTACCTCAATCGAATCCGTTACATGGTGCTGCACCAGTAAAGTATTTGATGATCCATGTTCCTGGGTTGTGTTTATCCGAAAAACGCATTATTACGGTATGTAGTTCCTGACTTAATATTAAATTCACAGTAAGTAACCACATACCACACGATGCATTTCTCTTTTATCCCGGATGAGGAGATTTGACGGCTTCCATCCGTCAATTTTTTGAGGAAACTTTTCTCGATACATTCGGGATACGAAGATTTGTTAACATCCATCCATTAATTTCATTTGTGTGTAAGTTTTTTGGAGCCAGTAGTTATGACTTTTTCAGTAAATACCTATAATTGTTTTAAATTCATCAAAAGAAAAACATTGCCTTGATCACAAGCATTTATCCGTTTTCTAGAAGATTTTGTTTTTCTACCATCAAAACATGATTCAAAATACATTGTATTGTGGTTAGATTATTGATTAAAAATTATAATTTTTTTCCTAAGATTAAATATTTGCATATTCTGATTCATCTGGCAATTATAAACACATCCTTATAAGAAATATGATTCCCTCTTCTGGTGAAGTAGATCAGTTATAAGTGCATCAGATGACAAAAAAACCCTTGAAAATTGTCCATGAAACAAGTCTCATAAGTTGAAATCACTGAGACGTGTCACATGAACAAATTACAGAAATTTTTAGTATGCAACATAACAATGATCTCCATTAGCAATAAACTCGTAGCACAAAAACAATCATTTTCAATATTATATATATTCACTTGATTTATTTATCCTAATTATTAATGACGTTACCAGCATTTTCTACAATGTCGAATTTCTACTTTTTGCTGACTATATGAAGTTGTTTAGGGTCATTAATGATGTGTACGTCTGCTTAATCTTGCAAGAGAACTTTATCAACTTTTTCAAATGGTGTTCTAGTAATAAACTGCAACTAAATATTAACAAATGCCAAGTTATGAGGTTCCAAAAAATCAAACACCCAATAATGTATAATTATTCATTGTGTAATGTTGACTTGATCAGTGTAATCGAAATACTTGACCTAGGCATAATTTTTGATCAAAAACTCTGCTTTGTATCTCACATAACTTCCATCGCTAACAGGGCTATAAAAATGTTAGGTTTTATAGTAAAAATTTCCAAGGATTTTAAAAATATCAACACATTAAAAATTCTGTTCACATCTATCGTTAGAAGTATTCTAGAATACAACTCTACAATTTAGTCATCTGTCTTTAATAATCACATTAATACCATTGAAAGAGTCCAACGCAAATTTTTGAGGTTTATTAATTTTAGGCTTGGAATTCCTTTAGAAACAATAGATTATGATTTCTTATTACATTCATTGAAATTGCTTAAGTTAAGTGATAGAAGCAAAAATTTTGATCTTATATTTTTATACAAAATTATAAATTATCAGTTGGATAGCCCTGACATATTAATGTTGATTCAATTTCATGTACCTACCATTAGATCAAGGTGCTCTAGTATGTATTATTGTGACAATTATACCACAGTCTCAGGATATAACTCAGTTATAAATAGATTACACAAACTTGGGAACTTTTATGCTGCTAAATTTGAAGATACTTTTAACATTCCCCTTGTAAAGTATAAAGCTGCACTTATAACACATTTTAACCCCACTTCATGAGGTCACTACAGGCTATTGTCATTGCTTATTTCTTTACTGTTATTTTATTTGTTATATTTTAACTTAATTTGATTCTTTAATTTTTCTAAACAAAATTTAATACGGCACTATGTATATGTAAAAAAATAAAATAGAAAATTTGTTTGTAGAATTTATGGCACTTGTGCCATGAATTCCAATATGTGAATGAATATCCAATAGTAGTACTTTGTGGCGTCATTCATATTACGTAAAAACTCAATAGAAAATCCTGCAATTGTCCTATTTATCCACTTTGCCCTTCCTAAAATGTCATCATGACCGGAATAGTTATTGCAAGATGTCAAAAAGTGACAGTATGCTTAAATAGAGCTCTACAGAAGTCAGTGTAAAATAAAACCTCAGAAATGGAGGATTGATGTATAATATAACCACAACCGCGGAAAATAATTTGTACAGAATATATACAGTTTACAATACTAATTTGGAGGCATTTCAGAAAAAGAAAGTAAATAGTTAACTATTTCATGATTTCCGTTCCTAGATGGCCAGTTAGCGTTACACAGGAAACACAAACTGGAGGTCGGCCATATTATTTATATGTTCAGGATATGATTGTTAAGTAATAAATATTTAAGTGAAAAATTATTGAACAAAATAACATGGTTGCCTTTCAGGCATCACTGAATACCTACAATTCTCGAACATCTTTACTTGCAATTAAACTAATCATATAAATAATTGTTTCCCACCTAACTAGAAAAATTATATTTCACAAACTAAAGAGGATTTCATAATATTGTGTTACAAGCTCATGAATTTTTATAACCAGCCACTTTTCTGGAGGCGTTCATGAAAAACACATTTGATAATAATACGGTAAAGAAAAAAAGAATCTGTTTTGTGAGTTGAACGCAATATTTTGAAGATGTAAAAATTATGAAAAAAATACATTCTCTAAAATTATACTCAACATCAACCGAATGATTACTTCTGTCAACGTGCTGAGGTGAAAGTTATAAACCATGTCCGGTGGGGTGAAGCAGCTCAACAACATAATACAGTGAGATGCAATCACCGTACTTAACTAACAAGGCTGCAGTCCAATAAGACCGTCATAGGAATTATTAACAAGAATTTAAGGCAATACATTTCCATAGAGAAACTATGAAAACGAAAATCATATCGCCGTCATATTAGTTTGTTTACATGTTTTGCGGATTCTGTATTTATTTTGAACATTTCTTGAATAATACAGATGAGAAACTGCAACATTCCAGTTAAATGTTGAAAAACAAATATTTTTGTATTCGTTTTGTGGAGAGAATGTTTATTATGAGAATATATTTAAATATAATATATATATATATATATATATATATATATATATATATATATATATATATATATATTTCTGCTGACGGTTATGACAGCAAAGATGTATACAATAACAGATTTTACCCTTAACTCATATAATAAATACAAGCCTTATGAAAATTGTATTTCCTGATAATAAAAAAAGAACTATAATAACAACGATATATAAAGCAGACTGCCCAAACCAGCCACAAAATTACCGAGCTATATCCCTTTTATCAAATATATATAAAATATTCAAAAAAATTGTAAAAAAATTTTGTCCTTCCTAAAACATTATCATATTATAAATCCTAAACAGTTTGATTTAAAAAAAAAACACCTTCACCCACGATGCTATTGCGAAAATAACAAATTATATATATACCGCCCTTGAATCTATGAAAAATTAATTGGAATATTTATTGACCTTAAAATTCATTGGATAATATATTACATACTTACTTAATAAAAATAAATAAAATCAATTGGAATAAATGGAATGGTACTATCCTGGATTATAAGCTTTTTGGAAAATAGACCAAAACAAGTAAAATTATTAATTGAACTAAGTGCTTCCGAAAGTGATAACTTCTTGATACCACAAGGCACAGGTTTAGAACCACTATTGTTCATATTATATGTAAATGACATATTTGAAGTTGCTAAACATGGGAAAATTGTCTAATATGCAGATGACACAATGCTTCTTCTGGTAGCAAACACATTATTAGATCTGAACAAAAAGCGTAACACCGACATCAATAAATTGAAAACATCGTTTTTACAATTACCCTCTATCGTTAAGCTATAAAAAATACGCTACGTACGATTTTTCATAAAAAACCAAATACGCCGCATGAAATAAACGATAAGCTTCACTCTGCACCAAACACTTAACACCACTTACTATGTACTTATATTGATATCAAAACTTCAAAATCAAATATGGTATAATAGGATGGGGTGCGCCTATAAAACTCACACACAACCTTGCGAAATAACTAATAATTAATATAATATTACAAAATCGTTTTTATATTTATCTGAACTCATCTACAAATAATTTTAAGTCAGAGAATTAAATATTGTATTCCTGTATCACTCAACCTTACAAGTTCACAAAGAGGATGTCCTTAACAAAACCGTACCATTCAAAAACACAGCAAATTTAAGACAAAATACATATTACTCATTCCGATTTGTAAAAAAACTTTGGGTCACCAAAACTACAAATATTTATAAACGAATTTCTTCAATAAATTGACAGAAAATTTAAGATCACTTAATGATAAATTCAAAGAACTAAAAACAAAATTAAAAATATGTACTGAAAACCTTAATTTAAAAAATAATAATGATTAATAAATAATATCTCATCCCATACACACAAGCAATTGCTTATTATTGGAGAACATTAAAAAAAATATATAATAAATTTAATACAAAAATTAGTATGAAATCGACTAACTACCCAGTTCGACTCGAGAACAATTCTCCACTAACCGGGAATTGTAAGTAGTTAATTAAGATTGTTATGTATTATTTTATTATATTGTATCTTCTATTATTAAAATAAAAAAAATATATATATACACGTCACTGCAAAAAACCAATAAATCAGGAGCATAGAATAAATAATGCAGTGAAGGGAACTGAATAAAGTTCAAAATGTAACAAACGAATGGTAGAACTGCCGTGTCCATTCATGAAATTGTTGCGTTTCGTTATTTGGTAGAAAGGTAGAAAGTTATTGGCTAAGTGAGGTGTTTGGAATAAGCCAAATGAAATAAACATTTGGCCCAAACCGAACCCCTTGCTTAATCAATAATGCTCGTTCACCGAAGAAAACTGCAAAAACACATAATATGAGCAAAATATTAATTAAATTTAACGTTCATTAAACTTGTGGCCATAACTCGGAAAGCTTTTATTGGCATATATTATAACAGGTTATATTTGCGTTGATCACCAGACTCACGCCGGTAGAAGAGGTGCTCTGCCCTCAAACAGAAATATTTTTCGTTTCTAAAACCATCACGTTATGTGAAATCAGCTGAAAAAAGGTAATGAAATATTTTCTATTATTATCATTATTACACGATTAGATCAGGTATAAAAAAGTTATTTGCAATAAACGTAGTTTAAAGATAGTTAAATGCAGGTTTTTCATTTATTTTTACATGTTTTTAAGAGAGCAGATAATTTACTTACCTCAATCAAATCTGTCAGATGAGTAAAAGATTTCATAAACCATGTTCCCTTTTTGTGTTAATCCGAAAAACGCATTTGTATGGAACGGAGTGACTGACTAAGTATAAAATCACAGCAAGTAACCACATACCACACGATGCATTTCTCTTTTATCCTGGATTAGGAGGCTTGACGGCTTCCGTCCGTCAATTCTGTAAGGAAGCCTTCCTTTATAAAACAGACCCCATAAACTTTTGTTATTTTATTTTATCGTTATGTTATGGCAAAAAGAAATATTTATTTATTATTATTTTATTTATTGGAAAATTCCCTAAATGATGCATGAAGCTGCAACATTTCATTTCACTGTATAGCATAAAAAAAATCTCTATGACTACGTGAGATGGCGAGAATAGTTCCTATGAAAGGGTATATAAAATACATAGGGCCCAAACCCGACACCGCACATCATCAATTAATCAGGAGCACAGAAGAATATGTACAGAGAAGATGACTGGGAATTTGATTGAAAACTTTCCAGTTGAAGAAGTTGGTCGTTGTTGTTAATCAATATTCTCAAATAATAGTGTATTAACATACATGTTAATAACAAAATGCAAATATTTATTTTTCAATAGACATTTCAAAAATAATAACAAAACCAAAATATGTATGGGAGCCAATTAGCGTTACCCAGGAATTACCCACGAAGAGGTCGGCTCTATTTGTACCTGTGTTTTAAATAAAGTATTACTTTGCATTATTAAATATTTATTATCAAATTTTCAAAAAATGCTTTGTTTTCAATCGGCATATAAAGCAGATAAAAATAACCTCAAGGCGCTCTATATTAACACAAGTCTCTATTCATATTATTTATGATTCGTTATCTATAATTTTAATCACCTCCTTTGAATGCAACGGATGAAACGTTATAGTATTTGCAGTCATACATTTCATACGTTTCATACGTTTCAGTACCCTTCTCACGACTTCAAATTTTTAGAATCAAAAGAAATTATAAGTTAATTATAAAAATATTAAAATTTTGAATTTATGTTACAATATGTGAAAAAACAATTTCCATCTCCGTCGAAAAGGAGGTATAGTACAATACTGAAGGTCCATTCTTCGTAAAAATACTCTTTTTTGTGAAGAAAACTGGAAAATAAAAAAATTTAAGCTATGTACTTATAAAATCCTGGCTGTATTTAATTCGCAAATTGAGTTACAATTACAATACAATATATACTATTATTTTACATTGATTATGACCTTACAAAATTTATTCAGCAACACGAAACTGCAAAATAGATTCTCATTAACTATACTCACTTACTTCAACAATAAAATCTGTAACATTGTGCTGCACCACTAAAGGATTTGATAAGTAATGTTACCCGCTTGTGTTTATCCGAAAAACGCATTAGTATGGTATGGAGTTCCTGACTTAATAAAAAATTCACAGTAAGTAACCACATACCACACGATGCATTTCGCTTTTTTCCCGGTTTAGAAGGCTTGACGGCTTCCATCCGTCAATTTTTGAGCACACGTTCCTTGATATAACAGACTCCAAAAACTTTTGTTATTGATTTGACCGCCGCGGAATATTTATATCGGTCAATGTGCTTACTCTTTTGTGTAACCGAAAAATAAACTTGTTAACTATAAAATTTACTTGCTTCAATTCAATCCGTAACTGCACCGGTAAAGGGTTTGATATGTCATGCAAAAATGCTCGTCGATTCTTCTTAATAATACTTTCAAAATTTATATGGAAAGTGGGATTCAATTCTTTATTAATTTTCAAATTTAGAGAACAATAATATAATTTAATCACTTACGTTGGGTGATTAAATTATGATTATGCTGATACATTATACAATCCTTATAGTAAGATGTAACGAAAGATTGTCATAATCCAAACAATGCATTATTATTTTATTATGTCATGGATTTAGTTGCTTAAGGTGTTAGGGGTAGTCAAGAGTTTAGAAAACGGTATTTTTTAAAAATAAAAAATTAACAGTAATTTAACTTATTTTATAATTCAAATTCAACAAAGTAATGACGTGACATTTTTACATACTAATCGTTTAGTATGCTTTCAATAAACTGTATAAATTTCATTCAAATCCGTTTAGTTGTTTTTAAATTACTGTGGTTATTGACTTTGAAATCATAGTCCCGCAAATATGTCGATTACTTCTTCGGTCAACAATAATTATAAGTGTTTTGTTAAATACTTACTATTCGCGCGCTACTAACCCCTTACGCCTTCGCAAAGCATTTATATTTATTAACCACATAAGAATTCTTGTCGACTTCCATCTGTCAGTTTTAGGCAGATTTAATTACGTTTTTAACCAACTATATACACATTTGTTAGATTTGTCACAAATAGTTGAATTATTTATCCTTCACAATGATAACGTTATTGCAAAATCGCATTGTACGGCATTAGGCTACGTTCTTCAAAAAAATCACAGTAAGTAACCACATACCGTATGATGCAATTCTCTTTCACATTTAATTTGAAGCTTTTTCGAAGTCCATCTATCGGTTCTTGGCGGATACACATCACGATGAAACAGATTTCGTAACCCTTGTTTATTTAATTCGCCAACAGCTTAACTTTAAATCAAAGTGGTATCTTGAATACTACACACGATTTTGTTTTTCTGAAAAAAATGCATTATTGTGGGATGGAGGTACTGACTTTATTAAAAAAATCACAGTAAGTAACTACATACCACATAATGAAATTCTCTGTCACACTGCCTACGAATCCTTGTCAATCTTTATTTGTCAGTTCTTGGCGTACATGTTTCATGATAAAAAAATTCCTTAGCACTTTGTTATTAATTCGACAATAGCTTAACCATCAATCCTTTAAAGTGAAAATATGAATTCAACACACGATTTTGTTACTCTGAAAAAATGCAATATTGTGGCATGGTGGTAAATAAAGAGTAGACAATATATAACCACCTACCAAATTATGCTATTCTCGGTCATGCTGCAAACGAAGGCTTTTCTGTTTTTTTCTGCTAGTTTTGATCTGATTTAATACCTTAATAACAGTTAAATCATAAATGTGATCGTGCAAGGTGTCAAAAAGTGACAGTATGCAAAAGTGGAGTTCTAAAGAAGTAAATGTAAAATAAAACCTCTGACAGGGAGGATTGATGTATAATATAACCTCAACCGCGGAATACAATTTGTATATTATATATATATATATATATACTGTACAAATTGTAATTAATTTTAGAAATTATAAATTCGACAACCGATGATTTGCATGAATAAAACACTGAATTAGGTTTTAATTACTTCGTTAATTTAAGATTTCTTAAAGACTGTAACTTGTTACTTGCTGTTGTACTGTAACTTTTTGAAGATTACAAACCAAATTTCAAACTCAACAATCCTTTGTCATTAGTATATTCTACTAATGATTATTTTGTCCACGTGCTGATGTGAGTGTTATGAACAATGTCCGGTGGGGTGAACAGCTCAAGAACGTTACACATAAAGCAACGAGATACATCACCAGACATAATCCACAAGGCTGCAGTGTAATGACAGGTATTATGAATATGAATGTGAGGCCATATTTGTCCATGACGCAACTCATAAATATGGACCATTTCTGCGACGTTCTCATTTGGAAATCAAAATAAAATTCTCCAATAATGTAATATTAATATCTGTAATAGAGTTTACATTTAATACTTAAATAATCGAACGGGTGGAATGGTAAGAACGTTATTCGTGAACCCATCAACTCACACATCCCACGATTCGAGCTGCGACAGATATTTACCATTCAGCTTCGAATAATCCGAATAACTTGAATGATGTGTGGTGTTGAGGATGATCTCAATCATTTTAATTATAGAGACACAAACGCAACACCAAACATAACCCACAAGGTTTAGACTGCAACGTGGAATGACGTACGCCGTTAACATCTTGGAATATTTATTTCAATGGAGCTGCAAAATTTTATTACACAATAGAAAGGTTAAAATTTTATGACTATGTGAGATGCCAAGAATGTAACTTATGAAAATTTATTTAATACACATAAAGCCCAAACCTGACATCACACTTAATCAATAAATGAAGAACACAGAAGATTTATAAGAATTTTAACTTTTTTTAAATGAAATTGTAACTCTTAAAGTATATGGTTATAGTTTGGTCGTCATTCAATTATTTTGTACAAATTTTCTTCAAAAGTTTCGATTTATTCCAATATGCAATCAGTAAAATATTATTATTTCAGAAACTTCATGCGCGAAACATTATACGTGAGTAAATATATTATAGTACTATGTGGACCGTACGAATAGAGCGAATTTTATTTTATATGTTCTCTGAAGAACTTACCGAATATCCAATCTTTTAGGAATTTAATAATTTACAAAAATATATATTAAAATAAAATTTATAGAAACTGTTCACGCAATATTTATGCGATTGAATGGGATTGCTAAGAACGCATTCTCAAATACTTGGTGGATAGGAAAACACATAATTGTGTTGGAATGTTATTGAATGGAGTGGTCGGGATGTTCCTCATGTTCCTAAATTTCAAGTCACACATTCCACGGCTGTCAAGTTACTCACCGTTCAGCATTGAATAATATTAATAACATGAACGATGTCTGATGTTGAGGACGATTTCAATCTATTTTATTATAGAGACATAAACTGATCACCGGATATCACCCACAATTAAAGATTGCAACGTGGAATAACGTATGCCGACAATTTAATGAAATATGTATTTGAATATTCCCTGAATGAGACATGAAGCTCGAACATTTCATTACAATACAGAAAATAAAATTTGATGACCATGTGAGGTGGCGAGAATGAATCCTATGAAAAGGTATATAATACATATAGGGCCCAAACCCGACACCGCACATACTCAATTATTCAGGAGCACAGAAGAATGAGTACAGTGAATATAACTCTTAATTAAGAACAAAATTAAGATGCAACTAAATATTACATAAAAAAATCACAATAAGTTACCACATACCACATGATGCAATTCTCTGTCATTCTGCAAATGGATGCTTGTCAACTTTCATTTACCAGTTCTTGGCGGATATGGTTCCCGATGGAACAGATTCTGTAGTCCTTATTTAATTCACCGACAGTTTTACTTTAAATCCGTCAAAGAAGTTATTTGAAAAATGCATTTTTGTGGGATGTAGGTACAGACTTTATTAAAAATCACAGTTAGTACCCACATACCACATGATGCAATTCTCTGTATCACACTGCATACGAAGTCTTGTCAAATTTCATCTGTCAGTTCTTGGCGTACATAGATCATGATAGAACAGATTCCGTTTCACTTCACTGTCATTTATTTAGACAATACCTTAACATTGTTGACATTCATTAATCATTTCTTGGCGGACATTTTTCATGAAAAAATCAATACTAAAAATCACGTGATATTGAATGATCTAACTAACTTGCAGGCTTTCCAGGAAAAGGAAGTAATTTTTTAACCATTTCATGATTTTCGTACCTAAATGGCCAGTTAGCGTTACCCAGGAAACACCTCGTGGAGGTCGGCCATATTATTTATATGTTTAGGATATGATTGTTAAGTAATGAATATTTAGGTGAAAAATTATTGAACATAATAACATGGTTGCGTTTCAGGTATCACTGAATACCCACAATTCTGCAGCATTTTTACTTGCAAATCATCTGAACATATAAATAATTGTTTCCCACCTAACTAAAAAATTATATTTCACAAACTAAAGAGGATTTCATAATATTGTGTTACAAGCTCATGAATTTTTATAACCCACCACTTTTCAAGATTCAAGATAACTAGTCAATAAAGATTTTATGTATTATTTAATTATATTTTATCTTCAATTATTAAAATTAAAAAATATATATATACACGAGATCATAAAAAACCAATAAATCAGGAGCATAGAATAAATAATACAGTCAAGAGAACTAAATAAAGTTTAAAATGTCACAAACGCAAGATTTAACTGATGTGTCCATTCTTGAAACTGTTGTGTTTTGTTATTTGGTAGAAAGGTAGAAAGTTATTGGCTAAGTGAGGTGTTTGGAATAAGCCAAATGAAATAAACATTTGGCCCAAACCGAACCCCTTGCTTAATCAATAATGCTCGATCACCGAAGAAAACTGCAAAAATACATAATATGAGCAAAATATCAATTTAATTTAACGTTAATTGAACTTGTGGGCAAAACTCGGAAAGCTTTCATTAGCATATATTATAACAGGTTATATTTGTGAGCTCTGCTAATGGAATTGATCAAGAGACTCACGCCGGTAGGAGAGGTGCTCTGCCCTCAAACAGAAATATTTTTCGTTTCTAGAACCATCACGTTATGTGAAAAAAGGTAATGAAATATTTTTTATTATTATCATCATTACAAGATTAGATCTAATGAAAAAGGAAACACGCGAGAATTGTAGGTAAAAAATTTCACTGAATTTCAACTAAAAATAGTATCTCCATATTCAATGATAGAGAGATGATGGTTTAATTTTGTTTTTATGTTTCAAAAATACAATCTCTGTTTGATGGTTTATAAACCATTCTTTTAAAAATAAATAATTGTTATAGTAATGTTCTGTTTAAGTTAAAAAAAGTTATTTGCGATAAACGTACCTAGTTTGAAGATAGTTAAATGCAGGTTTTCCTTTATTTTTTGCATATTTTTAAGGGAGCAAATAATTAACATACCACAGTAAAATCTGTCAGATGAGTAAAAGATTTGATAGGTAATTCATGTTCCCTTTTTGTGTTAATCCGTAAAACGCATTTGTATAGAACGGAGTGACTGACTTAGTACAAAATCACAGTAAGTAACCACATACCACACGATGCATTTCACTTTTATCCCTGATTAGGAGGCTTGACGGCTCCCGTCCATCAATTCTGAGAGGAAGCGTTCCTTTATAAAACAGACTCCATAAACTTTTGTTATTTTATTTTGTCGTTAGGTATTGTGCAAACATAATTATTTATTTATTATTAATTGTTTTATTTTATTTATTGGAATATTGCCTGATTGATACATAAGGCTGCAACATTTCATTTTAATTTGGAAAAACAAACTTTATGACCATGTGAGATGGCGAGAATGATTCCTATAAAAGGGTATATAATACACATAGGGCCCAAACCCGACACCGCACATAATTAACCGTACAATTATTCTGGAGCACAGAAAAATAACTACAGCGATGATGATTCTGAATTATGAACAAAATTATGTTGCGACATATTTATTTGATTAAAAACATTCCAGTTAAAGTAGCTGATCGTTGTGGTCAATCTATATGCTCACCTTATTATGTTTTTACAAACATGTTAATAACAAAAAGCAAAAACATATATTTTTTAAAGAGACATTTCTAAAATTACAACAAAACCAAAATATATATGTAGAGCCAGTTAGCATTACCAAGGAAACACCGCGAAGAGATCGGCTCTATTCGTACCTGTGTTTTAAATAAAGTATTTATTTGCGTTACTATATATATATTATTTTCAATGTTGCAAAAAATACTTCCTTCTAAATCAACATATAAAGCAATAAAATATAGTTTTGTTGGAAACTTATAAAAATTAAAAGAACCTCACGACGCTTTATATTCACACAAGTCTCAATTCATATTATATATGATTCGTTATCTAGTAACTTCAGGATTGCGGGCCAAAACGAATGAATCTATTTTATAAAATTACCGAAGGAAGCAAACACTTTGTGGCTTGACATTATTACACAAATGAAAGAACATCTTTGTTTTAAACCACTTTATTACATTTATATATGTCGACCGGTTTCGGTTGAACTCAACCTTCATCAGGACAGTAAAAATATAAACTAAAATATAATACAGAGGAAGATTATTAAATAAACAATAAAGAAAGAGAAAGTATATAAATTTGAGGGAGAGAGCATCAGGGCAACGGAGTAGGTAGTGGGGTCGAGGAGGGGTGGGGATTACCCAGGGAGAAAGGAAACATCTTTAAAATAGGGCTTTTAGTAAGTTCTATCTGTTTGTTTAAAATTGGGTAATTATTTTTATTTTTATTTGCTTTTGAGATTTCCAATGATTCTAAATTATTGAGACGTATTCCAATTTTATTTTTATGTAGTATTTGAACTCCTGTCGTTCTATTAAATGTATGATTAGTATTAATTAGGTGTTCGGCAAATTCTGAATTCTGAATATATTTTAGTAATAAACAAATCGGATGATTTATTTTTTTTCCCGACAATCTCTAAAAAAAATATTTACCAGCAAGATCGCAGAAAATTTTACCAAACTACCAAGAATTTTGTAACATGTCGCACTGATGAATTTTATTTAATAAGACTTTGCTGAAGGCGTTCAGAAAATCGCATTCTTTTGCAAGAAGCTCGGAACTTAATAAAATGTTCACAGCACGAAAGACATACAAAAATACTTTACCCCGTGGTTCTGTACACGAAGACCTTATGATGTTAAATTTTAATCATTCTCTTGGATGTGACAAAGTATTTCTTCAGTTTTAAATTCCAAAAGCGATTTTCCCGGGTGTTGATATCAGAAAACGCATTTGTATGGCATGAAGTCTGTCACTTAATAAAACATTCACAGTAACAAACAACATACCAAACGATGCAATTGTCTGTCATACTGCAGAGAAAACCTTGTCAAAATATTTTTTTTTCAGTTGTAAATGTTTTATAAATTATCGAAGAACATCACGCTAAAAATATTTTGTCATTTTTTTGAGTTAGTATTTTTTCATTGAAAACTAAAAAATATATTCTTAAAAAAATGAGGGGAGTTAAAGCAAAACCGCAGTTATGTACACATAATATTTCACTCTATACACAGTACAATCTACAACCAAAGCAAATAGCACTTAAGCAAGAAAATACATAAGAATAATAGCTTAAAGATATATGTATTTAACGAAACTACATTTGACTGTCGATTCTTTCAACCAGAAGGACCGCTCGACTGGATAGATTATTCTTAAGGATTTTTTCTCAGAAATGATCCGAAAAATGTACAGAAGTCAGAAATAAGTTATTAGAAATTGAAATCATGAAAATATATACATATCAAATGCGACAAAAGTGGACAATAGGAAATTTCATACAGCACTCTTCTCACTTAGTTTGTCACAAATAGTTGAATTATATATCATTCACAATGATAACCCATTTGCTACGCACGCAAAATCGCATTTTACGGCATGGGGCTACGTACTTCAAAAAGAATCACGTTCTTGTCATTTATTCTTGTCCGCTTTTTTTACTAATAATAACTTAGGTAAATACTTAATTAACACTTAAGACATATTTTATTTTTTTATTTATTTATTTAACGCCCAGAGGGCTTTTACATGGTTGGTAGTATAATTTTAATTTGACAGATATTTTGAAACATAAAAAATAAGAATAAAATTACATTCGATAAAAGCTATGCAACAAGTCATACAAACACAAGAAACAAAAACAGAAAATTACAGCTCTTTGTAGGTTTACATGATGTGTTTAGGAGTATTGTTGAAATAAATGTTTTAAATGATCCACAAAACATGCCATGTTGGTATTGAATATGTCAACATCACCAAGTAATAATTTATAAGCCCTCGAAATGAAAAAAAGCCGTCAATAATAAATCAAATATAATCAACAATCAAATCAATAAAACTAATAGTCAGATATTTAATTTTTTCCGTTAATCTCTGATAAAACTGTTTCCTCCCTTCCCCCTCCCTTCCTACCAATCCTGTAATCAGTATACATCCTTTCTCATTCTAGCACTAATAAGGTGTCTGCTCTTTTATTTCTATCTCTTTCACTCGTGTATTTTATTTCTATCTCTTTCAATCATTGTTTTATTTTTTTTCTATATATATGTGTCTGTATGAAAATAACTTTAGTTGATATAATAAGCCCTGATGAAGCTTGAGCTAAGTGAAACCTGGTTGGCTGTTAATATTAATTTAAAATAAAAGTAGTGTTTTACAAAGTGTATTTTTCATTTAATATATAATGTCACATCACAAAGTGTTTGCTTCCCTCGATAAAAAAAGATATATTTGAAGTTGCTAAACATGGGAAAATTGTCTCATATGCACATGACACAGTGTTTCTTCTAAAAGCAAACACATGATAAGATCTGAACAAAAAGCGTAACACCGACATCAATAAATTGAAAACATGGTTTGACAATAACCCTCTAACGTTAAACTCTAAAAAAACACGCAACGTACGATTTTTCCTAAGAAACCAAATACGCCGCATGAAATAAACATAAAGTTTCAGAAAGCACCAAACACTCAACACCACTGTAACTTACTATATACACGACACCGCAAAAAACCAATAAATCTGGAGCATAGAATAAATAATGCAGTGAAGGGAACTGAATAAAGTTCAAAATGTGACAAACGCATGGTAGAACTGCCGTTTCCATTCATGAAATTGTTGCGTTTCGTTATTTTTTAGAAAGGTTATTGTTCAAGTTATTGGCTAAGTGAAGTGGTCGGAATAAGTCAAGAGAAATGAAATAAACATTTGGCCCAAACCGAACCCCTTGCTTAATCAATAATGATCGTTCACCGAACAAAACTCCAGAAACACATACTATGAGCAAAATATCAATTAAATTAAACGTTCATTAAACTTGTGGGCACAACTCCGAAAGGTAAAATTGGCATAATATTAAGCAGCTTATTGTTGAAGACCCGAGCTCTGCTAATGGAATTAAATTTCTTAATAACGGAAAGTTCATAAATGTGAACTTAAGAAAAATAAATATTTAATGAAATATGTGCTGAAAAAATTTATAACATATACATGGAGTTATCGGGATGTTCCTCATATGCCCAAATTTCAACTCACACATCTCACGATTGACAAGTAACTCAACGTTCAGCATTGAATTATCTGAAGGAAATGAACGATGTCCGATGTTGAGGAAAATCTCAATCTTTTTAATTATAGAGTCATTCACTCAACACCAGACATCACCCACAATTAGACGATTTCCTGGAATATTTATTTGAATATTACGTGAGTGATATATGAAGCTCGAACATTCCATTTCACCGTAGAAATGTGAAAATAAAACTTTATGACCATGTAAAGTGGCGAGAATGTTTCCTATGAAAGGGTATATAATACACATAGGGTCCAAACCCGACACCTCACATAATCAATAATTCAGGAGCACCGAAGAATAAGTACATCGAAGATGACTGTGAATTAAAGACTAAATTAAGATGCGACAATTTATTTAATTGAAAACGTTATAGAAACAATTAACAAATTTCCTCCAAATGTTTATACCAATACGCAAAACAGTAAAATATTATTCCGTAACCTTCATGCGCGACACATAATGCGTGATTTATTTTATTATTGTGCTTTGCTCAAAGGTTTTTGGAATTCAAATATTAAAAAAAAATATATTTAATAAAATATTGCAATTGTTCTTCTTAATTTGCCCATCCTTTAATGTCTAACCTCAGACAGGTAGGATTGATGTATAATATAACCAAAACCGTGGTATACAATTTGTACAGTATATACACAATTCGACATACTAACTTGGAAGTTTTTCAGGAAAAGGAAGTAATTTGTTAACTGTTTCATGTTTTCCGTACCTCGATGGCCAGTTAGCGTTACCCAGGAATCACCACGTGGAGGTCGGCCATATTTTTATATGTTCAGGATATGATTGTTAAGTAATGAATATTAAAATGAAAACAAATTATATAAAATAGCATGGTTGCATTTCAGGTTTCACTGAATACCTACAGCAGCAGCATTTTTATTTGCAAATAAACTAATCATTTAAAGAAATGTTTCACCAAAAATAAAAATTTGGCGTAAAAACAGCCATTTATATTGTACCCAACGAATAATAAAGAAATAAATATTTAATTTTTAACTATATTAAAATTATAAAAAAAATCCACCTTCGATGCATCGGGAAAATGAAGTATATAACAGAAGATCCTTACATGGAAAAGACAGAATAATATTTGATCGCAACAAGGAACTTTGCTGCAATGCCGAGATACTCTGTAATCCTTTTGTGTCTATCTGTTTTGCATTTTTCATTTAAAAGTGGTAACTATTGTCTTCAATGATCACAAAATAAACATTCGTTACTATTACACAAATTAATTTTATTATAGATAAACATTAGATCCTTGGTAGCAAAGTTACAGAAAAAAACTACTATCATTACGATGAATAAATAAAACTCTCTTGTCATGACCCAATTTTTGACATGCTCCTTTTAAAAAAAAATCTTTTAAAAAACAATCAAAAACTAAAAATTCAAACTTCTCTTACATTATTTGCTAGTGTGTTTCTCGCCATATTAATAAGGTAGTCGAGTTTTTATCTAAATGTCCAGATAGTTTTTATTGAATCTGACCTAACTAAATTTATTCAGCAACACCCAAAAATTCAAGAGAGCTTCTGCGAATATCTGCATTATGTTCTACAAAATAGATTCTCTTTAACTGTAAAACTTACTTACCTCAATCGAATCTGTAACATGGTGCTGCACCAGTAAAGTATTTGATAAGCCACGTTCCCGGGTCGTGTTTATCTGAAAAACGCATTATTACGGTATGTAGTTCCTGACTTAATATTAAATTCACAGTAAGTAACCACATACCACACGATGCATTTCTCTTTTATCCCGGATGAGGAGATTTGACGGCTTCCATCCGTCAATTTTTTGAGGAAACTTTTCTCGATACATTCGGGATAAGAAGATTTGTTAACATCCATCCGTTAATTTCATTTGTGTGTAAGTTTTTTGGAGCCAGTAGTTATGATTTTTTCAGTAAATACCTATAATTGTTTTAAATTAATCAAAAGAAAAAAATAGCCTTGATCACAAGCAGTTATCCGTTTTCTAGAAGATTTTGTTTTTCTACCATCAAAACATGATTCAAAATACATTGTATTGTGGTTAGATTATTGATTAAAAATTTTAATTTTTTTCCTAAGATTAAATATGTGTATATTCTGATTCATCTGGCAATTATAAATACATCCTTATAAGAAATATGATTCCCTCTTCTAGTGAAGTAGATCAGTTATAAGTGCATCAGATGACAAAAAAACCCTTGAAAATTGTCCATGAAACAAGTCTCATAAGTTGAAATCACTGAGACGTGTCACATGAACAAATTACAGAAATTTTTAGTATGCAACATAACAATGATCTGCATTAGCAATAAACTCGTAGCACAAAAACAATCATTTTCAATATTATATATATTCACTTGATTTATTTATCCCATTCATCAATGACTTTACCAGCATTTTCTACAATGTCAAAGTTTTACTTTTTGCTGACTATATGAAGTTTTTTAGGGTCATTATTGATGTGTACGACTGCATAATCTTGCAAGAGAACCTTAAAAACTTTTTCAAATGGTGTTAAATAGTAATAAACTGCAACTAAATATTAACAAATGCCAAGTTATGAGATTCGAAAAAAAATCAAACACCCAATAATGTATAATTATTCATTGTGTAATGTTGACTTGATCAGTGTAATCGAAATACTTGACCTAGGCATAATTTTTGATCAGAAACTCTGCTTTGTATCTCACATAACTTCCATCGCTAACAGGGCTATGAAAATGTGAGGTTTTATAGTAAGAATTTCCAAGGATTTTAAAAATATCAACACATTAAAAATTCTGTTCACATCTCTCGTTAGAAGTATTCTAGAATACAACAGATATTCTAGAATATTCTACAATTTAGTCACCTGTCTTTAATAATCACATTAATACCATTGACAGAGTCCAACGCAAATTTTTGAGGTTTTTTAATTTTAGGCTTAGAATTCCTTTAGAAACAATAGATTATGATTTCTTATTACATTCATTGAAATTGCTTACGTTAAGTGATAGAAGTAAAATTTTTGATCTTATATTTTTATACAAAATTATAAATTATCAGTTGGGTAGCCTTGACATATTAATGTTGATTCAATTTCATGTACCTACCATTAGATCAAGGTCCTCTAGTATGTATTATTGTGAAAATTATACCACAGTCTCAGGATATAACTTAGTAATAAATAGATTGCACACACTTGGGAACTTTTATGCTGCTAAATTCGAAGATACTTTTAATATCCCCCTTGTTAAGTATAAAGCTGCACTTATAACACATTTAAACGCCACTTATTTTCATGAGGTCACTACATAACAGGCTATTGTCATTGCTTCTTTCTTTACTTTTATTTTATTTTTTATGTTTTACCTTAATGTAATTCTTTAATTTTTCTAAACAAAATTTAATACAGCACTATGTTTATGTAAAAAAATAAAATAGAAACTTTGTATGTAAATGGCACTTGTGCCATAAATTCTAAATAAAGAAATTACAGGACATACACCTAAAACATGTAAATAATTTATTCAATACTAGTACTTTGTGGCGTCATTCATATTACGTAAAAAACTCAATATAAATTCCTGCAATTGTCCTATTTATCCACTTTTCCCTTCCTAAAATGTCATCAAGACCGGTATAGTTTTAGCAAGATGTCAAAAAGTGACAGTATGCTTTAATGGAGCTCTACAGAAGTCGGTGTAAAATAAAACCTCAGAAAGGGAGGATTGATGTATAATATAACCACAACCGCGGAACATAATAAGTACACAATATATACAGTTTACAATACTAATTTTTAGGCATTTCGGAAAAAGAAAGTAAATAGTTAACTATTTCATGATTTGCGTTCCTAGATGGCCAGTTAGCGTTAACCAGGAAACACCACGTGGAGGTCAGCCATATTATTTATCTGTTTAGGATATGATTGTTAAGTAGTGAATATTTAAGTGAATAATTATTGAACATAGTAATAACATGGTTGCGTTTCAGGTATCACTGAATACCTACAATTCTGCAGCATTTTTACTTGCAAATTAACTTAACATACGTACTTCGCATTCTGTCAATCCATAATCCAATATGGTATAATAGGATGGGGGGCGCCTATAAAACTCACACACAACCTCTTTACATTGCGCAAAAACTAATAATCTAAAATAATATTAAAGAAATCATTTTTATATTCATCTGAACTCATTTTCAAAGAATTTAAAGTCAGAAAATTAAATACTCTTTTCCTGTATCACGCAACCTTACAAGTTTACAAAGATGATATCCTAAACAAAACCGTACCATTCCAAAACATAGCAAATCTCAGGCAAAAATATATGTTACCAATTCCGATTTGTAAAGAAACTTTGGGTCAGCAAAACTACAAATACTTAGGAACAAATTTCTTTAATAAATTGCCAGAAAATATAAGATCACTAAATGATAGTTTCAAAGAATTCAAAACACAATTAAAAAAATATACCGAAAACCTAAACTAAATAAAATAAAACATAAATAAATAAAAGAAAAACAATAACAAAAAATTAAAAAATAAAATAAAAATCTAAGAAACTAAACAAATAATACCTCATCCCATACACACAAGCAATTGCTTACTATGGGAGAACATTGAAAAATAATAAATATTAATCATATCATAATATCTTATCTTATTACTAGTGAAATATATATATGTATATCACACATTGTAAATTTGTTTATTGAATAAATTGAATTAAAAAAAAAATAAAATAAAAAAAAAAAATTAAAAAAAAAAAAAAAAAATATATATATATATATATATATATATAATTGTTTCCCAACTAACTAATAAAATTATATTTCACAAACTAAAGAGGATTTCATAATATTGTGTTACAAGCTCATGAATTTTTATAACCAGCCACTTTTCAAGATTCAAGATAATTAGTTAATTAATATTTTATGTATTATTTTATTATATTTTATCTTCTATTATTAAAATAAAAAAATATATATATACACGACACCATCAGAAACCAATAAATCAGGAGCATAGAATAAATAATACAGAAAAGGGAACTAAATAAAGTTTAAAATGTCACAAACGCAAGATTTAACTGATGTGTCCATTCTTGATACTGTTGCGTTTTGTTATTTGGTAGAAAGGTAGAAAGTTATTGGCTAAGTGAGGTGTTTGGAATAAGCCAAATGAAATAGACATTTGGCCCAAACCGAACCCCTTGCTTAATCAATAATGCTCGTTCACCGAAGAAAACTGCAAAAACACATAATATGAGCAAAATATTAATTAAATTTAACGTTCATTGAACTTGTGGGCATAACTCGGAAAGCTTTTATTTGCATATATTATAACAGGTTATATTTGCGTTGATCAACAGACTCACGCTGGAAGGAGAGTTGCTCTGCCTTCTAGAACCATCACGTTATGTGAAAAAAGCTGAAAAAAGGAAATGAAACATTTTCTATTATTATCATCATTACAAGATCAGATCTAATGAACAAGGAAACACGCGAGAATTGCAGGTGAACAACTTCACTGAATTTCAATTGAAATAGTATCT
Organism: Hesperophylax magnus; assembly: GCA_026573805.1. NCBI lineage: Eukaryota > Metazoa > Arthropoda > Insecta > Trichoptera > Limnephilidae > Hesperophylax > Hesperophylax magnus. The sequence goes on from JAIUSX010000071.1 coordinate 4,393,540, forward strand.
CCTTATTCAATGATAGAGAGATGAACGTTAAAATTTATTTTTATGTTTTCATAATAGCATCTTTGTTTGATGGTTTATAAACCATTCTTTTACAAATAAATATTATTTATTTATTCTTAAATATATTTATATTACAATGGTATAGTTTATTGTCCTCCACGCTAGGAGTTCACCTGTGTTGTGGAGGACTTTTGTTATAGTAATTTACTGTTCAAGGTAAAAAAAAATTTCTTTGGAAAAAAAGGAAAACCTTTAATTTTTACATGTTTTTAAGAGAGCAGATAATTTACTTACCTCAATCAAATCTCTCAATATTTGATAATCTATGTTCCCTTTTGCTGATAATCCGAAAAACGCACTTGTATGGAACGGAGTGACTGACTTAGTATAAAATCACAGCAAGTAACCACATACCACACGATGCATTTCTCTTTTATCCTTGATTAGGAGGCTTGACGGCTTCCGTCCGTCAATTCTGAGAGGAAGCGCTCCTTTATAAAACAGACTCCATAAATTTTTTTATTTTATTTTATCAATATGTATTGGCCAATAGAATTATTTATTTATTATTATTTTATTTTATTTTATTTATTGGAAAATTCCCTGAATGATACATGAAGTTGCAACATTCATTTTAATTTTGAAAAACAAACTTTATGACCATGTGAGATGGCTAGAATGATTTCTATAAAAGGGTAAATAATACTCATAGGGCCCCAACCCGACAACGCACATATTAAACCGCACAATTATTCAGGAGCACAGAAAAATAAGTACAGCGAAGAGGACTGTGAATTATACAAAATTATGCCATATATTTATTTGATTAAAAACATTCCAGTTACAGTGGCTGATCGTTTTTATTAATCAGTACGCTCACCTTATCGTGTATTTACAAACATGTTAATAACAAAAAGCAAGTATATTTTTTTGGAGAGACATTTCCAAAATAACAACAAACCAAAATATATGTGATGAGCCAGTTAGCATTACCAAGGAAACACCACGAAGAGATAGGGTCTATTTGTAACTGTGTTTTAAGGAAAGTATTAATTTGCGTTATTATAAATATTTCATTTTCAATGTAGCAATAAATTCTTCCAACTAAATCATCATATAAACCAGTAAAATATTGTTTTGTTGGAAACTTCTCGTGCCTGATAAAAATAAAAATAACCTCACGACGCTCTATATTCACACAAGTCTCAATTCATATTATATATGATTCGTAATCTAGTAACTTCAGGATTGCGGGACAAAACGAATGAATTGATAGGATTCCTGATATACTTTTAGTAATAAATAAATCGGATCAACATTACATGAATCGGATGATTAACAGCAAAATCGCAGAAAATTTTACTAGACTAAAAAGAATTTCGTCACATTGCGCAATGATGAATTATATAATATACGACTTTGCTGAAGGCATTCAGAAAAAACGCATTCTTTTGCAAGAAGCTTTGAACTTATTAAAATGTTCACAGCACGAAAGACTTACAAAAAATGCTTTACCCCGTGGTTCTGTATACCAAGACCTTATGATTTTTTGCCGAGGAATGTTAAATTTTAATCATTTCTCTTGGATGTGACAAAGTATTTCTATAGTTGTTAATTCCAAAAGCGATTTTCCCGGGTGTTGATATCAGAAAACGCATTTGTATGGCATGAAGTCTGTCACTTAATAAAAAAATTCACAGTAACAAGCAACATACCATACGATGCAATTTTCTGTCATACTGTAGGAAAAACCTTGTCAAAATATTTTGGTTTTCAGTTGTCAATGTTTTATAAATTATCTAGAAACATCACGCTTAAAATATTTTGTAATTTTTTTGAGTTAGTATTTTTTCATTGAGATCAAAAAAATATATTCTTAAACACATGAGGGGAATTAAAGCAAAATCGCTTGTTTTGAATAGATGATTAACAGTTATTTACACTCTATACACAGTTATGTACACTCTATATCACTCTATACACAGTACAATCTACAACCAAAGCAAATAGCAATTAAGCAAGAAAATACATAAGAATAATAGCTTAAAGAAATATGTATATAACGAAACCATATTTAACTGTCTATTCTTTCAACCAGAAGGACCGCTCGACTAGAGAGATTATTCTTAACGACTTTTTCTCAGAAATGATCCGAAAAATGTACAGAAGTTAGAAATAAGTTATTAGAAATTGAAATCATGAAAATATGTACATATCAAATGCGACAAAAGTGGATAATACGAAATTTCATATAGCATTCTTCTCACTTATGTTTGTCACAAATAGTTAAATTATATATCATTCATAATGATAACCCATTTGCTACGCACGCAAAATCGCATTTTACGGCATGGGGCTCCGTACTTCAAAAAAATCACAGAAAGTAACCACATATGATGCATTTCTCTTTCACAATTAATTTGAGTTTTTGAAGTCCATCTACCAGTTTTTGGTGAATAAACATCTATAATAGCTTTACTTTAAATCAAAGTGGTCTCTTGAATACTACACACGATTTTGTTTATCAGAAAAAATGCATTATTGTGGGATGCAGGTACTGACTTTATTTAAAATTCACAGTTAGTACCCACATACCACATGATGCAATTCTCTGTCAAACTGCATACAAAGTCTTGCCAAAATTCGTCTGTCGGTTTATGGCGTAAATGTTTCATGATGTAACAGATTTCGTAGCACTTAGACATTTAATTTCTCTCTTTGAAAAACAGCATTCGTGTGGCATGGAGGTTACTTAATAGTTCACAGTAAATATCCACCTTCGGAATGATGCTATTCTCAGTCATACTGCAAACTAAGTCTAATCTGCTTCTTTCTGCTAGTTCTTGCCGGACCGATCTGATAAAATTCCTTTATAACGGAAAGTTTATAAATTTGAACTCGACAAAAATAAATATTTAATCAAACATATGCTGAAAAAAATTTAAATACATAAATGTGTTGCAATGTTATTGAATATATGGAGTTATCGGGATGTTTCTCATATGCACAAATTCCAACTCACACATCCCACGATTGACAAGTAACTCAACGTTCGGCATTGGATTGGATAAGGATATGAACGATGTCCGGGGTTGAGGATAATCTTAATCTTTTTAATTATAGAGACATTAACTCAACACCAGACATCACCCACAATTAGACAATTTCCTGGAATATTTATTTAAATATTACGTGGGTGATATATGAAGCTCGAACATTCCATTTCACCGTAGAAATATGAAAATAAAACTTTATGACCATGTGAAGTGGCGAGAATGTTTCCTATGAAAGGGTATATAATACATATAGGACCCAAACCCGACACCTCACATAATCGATAATTCAGGAGCATCGAAGAATAAGTACAGCGATGATGACTGTGAATTAAGATGCGACAATTTATTAAATTAAAAATGTAGAAGTTATAGTTACAATTAACAAATTTCCTACAAATGTTTTACCAATACGCAAAACCGTAAAATATTAATCCGTTACCTTCATGCGCGAAACATAATGCGTGATTTATTTTATTATAGTACTTTGTGAACCGTACGAATAGAGTAGATTTTATTTTTACTATTTTCTGATATGCTCAGAACGACTTACAGAAACTCAAAGGTTTTTGGAATTTAAATATTAAAAAAATATGTATTTAATAAAATATTGCAATAGTTCTTCTTAATTTGCCCATCCTTAAATGTCTAACCTCAGACAGGTAGGATTTATGAATAATATAACCACAACTGCTGTATACAATTTGTACAGTATATATACAATTCGACATACTAACTTGAAGGCTTTTCAGGAAACGGAAGTAATTTGTTAACTGTTTCATGATTTCCGTACCTAGATGGACAGTTAGCGTTACCCAGGAAACACCACGTGGAGGTCGGTCATATTATTTATATGTTCAGGATATGATTGATAAGTTATGATTATTAAAGTGAAAACAAATAAATAAACTAAACATCTGATAGTATTAATACGCTTGCGTCTGGACGATGTAGGCCTTCTGATTGGTCAAATGAAAATTGTGTGATTCTGATAAATTCTGCATAGGGGGTCTGCAGGCAAAAAATACCAATCTGCCCCTCAATTTTAAGCAACCGTCAGGTTCATTTCGGTTTTCAGGCGACTGGATACAAAAAAAATAAGACATTAAAAATTAAGACACGATTTCATACTGAAAAAGAATCGCCACATGTTATACGATATTTCTTCAAAAATATCGTTTCTGCTCATACAATTTTTGGATAATATCGAAGAAAATATGTTTTAAAAAGTTCATGATCCATTGGATTAATTACTTTACAGGGAAAATTATCCACAATTACGTGATTACGTTTGACGTTTGACGAAAAAAGCACGCGTTCATTCAATATGGCAGCGGCAATAGCTGGCCGACAGAGCGCACCTCCTGCGGTGTAAGAACTAACCAAATAACTGTCGCAAATATTTAAATATGCAAAAATACTTGACCACTAAGCGTTTCATAAGAAGATTTCTTCTGGAATTTTATTTAAACTTTGCAATGGCATTTTTCATTATTATTTATATTTTTTTTTTTGCTTTTTAATTATATCTGATTTTATATTGACATGTTCTCTAATTTATAAAATTTCAAAATTACTTATTTTCGATGCTTTAATCCTGATTGTTTATTTATATCTTAAAAAATAGGGTAAAAATACCGTTTGAAGAGAATATGTTTAATTTTTTATTTAGTATTTCAACTATCAATTTATTAGAATAACCGTTATTAAATGTTATTTGTCTTGTGAATATATTGTTTTATTGTTAAATGCTATTTTTTTTCAGGTCTTAAAATACTTCACATAGGATATAAAGCATCGCAAATAAATAATTTAGAAATTTTAGAAATAAGAGTACATGTTTATAAAAACAGATATAATTAACAAGAATTTTTTGTATAAACTATCTTTTAAATATTTTTCCACTTAACTGGTCTTTCATATTGTAATTCCTAATTCTTATAAACCCAGCCTACTCATACCCCTCCCCCCCTCCTTCCACTTCTTTTTTCCAATTGTAATCTATATTTAATTTTTGACTTCGGTGTATACTTCGTTCAAGAAACATGTATTGATTGTATATAATAAAGTGATTTTAAACAAGTTATTTGTTTTTTAATAAAATAAAGTTTAATCGGATAACATTATTTTATCTATTTCCGTTGTATATCAATGCATACGTACATAATAAAATTTAAACATTATATTTATTTATTAATTGGACAATTTTCATAGCGCCGCTTTTGTAAGATATCACCTCAGGGGTGCTATATTGTAATAGTCTACCTTTATATATATAGATTTTTACTCTCCTGATGAAGGTGTATATATAATCTAACTTTAAACTTTATTAGATACAGTAACAGTTGTAGGTAAAGAATTACCACCAGTTGGAGTAAAATTAACACCTTTTAATTAAACCGCCTGCTAATCTCATCGCACAATTACCCTCCTTTTATTCATAAACACGGGTACAATTAATCAATATGTAATAATCTATTATTTAAGTCAACTTTGTTATAACTATCTTTAATTGTGACAAACTAAACAATATTGATTCAACTTATAGACAATGACGGTTGTAACACATATTTAAGCACTGCAAGTCTCCTATGAGCTAATTATATTAGGTACGAAAACAGTTAATAATATCAGTTGTAGACATGTAGTCAATAATAGTGTTTCATTTGAAATAATTGATCACAAATACGTAAAATTTCATTTATTCAAACAACTTTCAGTCTAATTATGCGTAAATTTAGCATGTTATTATTAATTAACTCCTTCCTGTTCCGTGTTTAAACTATATATTCTGACCCTCTCTCTGTGAATAACCTGATATATATCTATTATGTAAATGTTGTTAATATTACTTAAAATGGGCGAATTCTAAGTAAGTGCCGCCCGCAGGGCCAAGCAGAAAAAAAGCGGGGGAGCGGGTTTTTAACTGCTAGTATAAATAATTGTTTCCCACCGAAATAAAAAAAATATATCAAAAATAATTACACAAATTTTATAAATATATACAATAAAGTGGTATTCTAACAAAGTTATTTTATTATAATTATTATTATTATGTTTACCCACAAAATGTTTGCTTCAAGTAAAAAAAAAAAATATATATATTCTAAGAGAAAATTAAAACTCGGCGTAAGAACGGCCCTTTGTATTTTAACTAACTAAAAAGGATTTCATAATTTTGTGTTACGATTTGATGAATTTTATAACATGTCACTTTTCTGGAAGGGGTTCATGAAAAACAAATTATTTTGGGTAAAGCTGGTAAAATAATGAAATATTCGATGCGACACAAAAATAACACACGGAAAATAACAGTTGTCTAATAATCTGAAAACGATGACTTTAATGAATTTACTTTTTCTTCATATGAAGCGGTTACTTTGTGATGTGACATTATACTTTAAAATTAAACAATAACTTTGTAAACATCACTTATAGGTGATGTTTACAAAGTTATTGTTTAATTTTAAATTTACTTTTTGTATAATAATTTACTTTTAACATCTTCATTTGTTGTAACCGGCAAAACGCTTCATTTTTCAGTCCTTTATAAGTAGTTTTGAAAAGAATACCAACGGTATACGGTAAAATTACTGTTATGAAAATATTAATAGACAAAAATTTTAAAATATTAGTTTTAGTGAATTTTTTTTAGATTTTCAAGATGTTTCACCTATCTGATAACAATTTGTTAAAGTTAAAAATTATTGCTGTTTGTGAGATGAACGCAATATTTTGAAGATGTATTGTGGGATGGAGGTACTGACTTTATTAAAAATCACAGTTAATACCCACTTACCACATAATGCAATTCTCTGTATCACACTGCATACGAAGTCTTGTCAAATTTCATCTGTCAGTTCTTGGCGTACATAGATCGTGATAGAACAGATTCCGTTTCACTTCACTGTCATTTATTAAGACAATACACTAAAATTCACGTGATATTGAAAGAACTAACTAACTTGCAGGCTTTCCAAAAAAAAAAGTAATTTTTTAACTATTTCATGATTTCCGTACCTAAATGGCCAGTTAGCGTTACCCAGGAAACACCACGTGGAGGTCGGCCATATTATTTATATGTTTAGGATATGATTGTTAAGTAATGAATATTTAAGTGAAAAATTATTTAACATAATAACATGGTTGCGTTTCAGGTATCACTGAATACCTACAATTCTACAGAATTTTTACTTGCAAATCAACTTAACATATAAATAATTGTTTCCCACCTAACTAAAAAATTAAATTTCACAAACTGAAGAGGATTTCATAATATTGTGTTACGAGCTCAAAAAATTTTATAACCTGCCACTTTTCTGGAGGCGTTCATGAAAAACAAATTATTTTGGGTAAAGCTGGTAGCTTAATGAAATATTCGATGTCTGAAATCGATGACTTTAGTGAATTTACTTTTTGTATAATAATTTACTTTTAACATCTTCATTTGTTGTACCGGGCAAAACGCTTCATGTTTCAGTCCTTTATAAGTAGTTTTGAAAAGAATACCAACGGTATACGGTAAAATTAGTGCCATGAAAATATTAATTGACAAAATTTTTAAAATATTAGTTTTAAGGATTTTTTTTAGATTTTCAAGATTTTTCACCTAGCTGATAACAATTTGTTAAAGTTAAAAATTATTGCTGTTTGTGAGTTTAAAGCAATATTTTGAAGAAGAAAACTTTAATAAAAAAGTTCACAATCTCGAATTATACTTAACATCACATTGAAATGCAATCACCCGACATAACTCACAATGCTGCAGTCAATTACACAGTCAGAGGGATTACAAACTGCAACATTTAAGGCAATACATGTCCACAGAGAAACTTATAATTATTAAAGAATTCTCTTGGAAACCAAAATCATATCGTCGTCAAATTTTTTTATTTTCATGATTTGTGGATTCATTATTTATTTAGAGCATTCCTCGATTAATACCTTTGTGAAACTACAACATTACAGTTCAACATTAAAAAGAAGATATTTTAGAACAAAACTAAAATATATATATAAATAAATATATATAGAGCCAGTTAGCGTTACCCAGGAAACACTACGAAGAGTTCGGTTCTATTCGTTCGTTGAAGATTTAAAAATTATCAATTTGCAAAATTAATATTTCGTTTTCAAAAAATGATTTGTTCTTAATATAACGCAGTTATATATTGTTTAATCTGAAACTTCTCTCGCATGATAATTATAATAATAATAAAATGATTATTTGTATAGCGCCGTTTTTGTGCACGGCCCTCTATATACACACTAGTGATTGCACATCTTTTACTTTTAGTATAAGAAATTATAAATTCGACAACCGATGATTTGCATGAATAAAACACTGAATTAGCTTTTAAATTTCTTCTTTAATTTAAGATTTCTTAAAGACTGTAACTTTTTGAAGATTAAAAATTAACTCCAAATTTCAAACTCAACAACCCTTTGTTATTAGTATATTCTACTAATGATTATTTTGTCCACGTGCTGATGTGAGTGTTATGAACGATGTCCGGTGGGGTGAACAGCTCAAGAACTTAACACATAACGCAAAGAGATACATCACCAGACATAATCCACAAGGCTGCAGTGCAATGACAGGTATTATGAATATGAATGTGAGGCCATATTTGTCCATGACGAAACTCATAAATATGGACCATTTCTGCGACGTTATCCTTTGGAAACCAAAACAAAATTCTCCAATAATTAATATTAATATCTGTAACAGGGTTTACATTTAATACTTAAATAATCGAATGGGTGGAATGGTAAGAACGTTATTCGTGAACCCATCAACTCACACATCCCACGATTCGAGCTGCGACAGATATTTACCATTCAGCTTCGAATAATCCGAATAACTTGAATGATGTGTAGTGTTGAGGATGATCTCAATCATTTTAATTATAGAGACACAAACGCAACACCAAACATAACCCACAAGGTTGAGACTGCAACGTGGAATGACGTACGCCGTTAACATCGTGGAATATTTATTTCAATGGAGCTGCAACATTTTATTACACAATAGAAAGGTTAAAACTTTATGACTATGTGAGATGCCAAGAATGTAACTTATGAAAATTTATTTAATACACATAAAGCCCAAACCTGACATCACACATAATCAATAAATGAAGAACACAGAAGATTTATAAGAATTTTAACTTTTTTTAAAGAAATTGTAACTCTTAAAGTATATGGTTATAGTTTGTCGTCATTCAATTATTTTGTACAAATTTTCTTCAAAAGTTTCGATTTATTCCAATATGCAATCAGTAAAATATTATTATTTCAGAAACTTATACGTGAGTAAATATATTATTGTACTATGTGGACCGTACGAATGGAGTGAATTTTATTTAATATGTTCTCTGAAGAACTTACCGAATATCCAATCTTTTAGGAATTTAATAATTAACAAAATATATTTTAAAATAAAATTTATAAAACTGTTCACGCAATATTTATGCGATTGAATGAGATTGCTAAGAATGCATTCTCAAATACTTGGTGGATAGGAAAACACATAATTGTGTTGGAATGGAGTGGTCGGGATGTTGCTCATGTTCCTAAATTTTAAGTCACACATTCCACGGCTGTCAAGTTAATCACCGTTCAGCATTGAATAATATTAATAACATGAACGATGTCTGATGTTGAGGACAATTTCAATCTATTTAACTATAGAGACATAAACTGAACACCGGACATCACCCACAATTAAAGATTGCAACGTGGAATAACGTATGCCGACAATTTAATGACATATTTATTTGAATATTCCCTGCATGAGACATGAAGCTCCAACATTCCATTACACTACAGAAAATAAAATTTGATGACCATGTGAGGTGGCGAGAATGAATCCTATGAAAGGGTATATAGTACATATAGGGCCCAAACCCGACACCGCACATACTCAATTATTCAGGAGCGCAGAATAATGAGTACAGTGAATATAACTCTGAATTAAGAAAAAAATTAAGATGCAACTAAATATTACATTAAAAAATCACAAGTTACCACATACCACATGATGCAATTCTCTGTCATTCTGCAAATGGATACTTGTCGACATTCATTTACCAGTTCTTGGCGGATATGGTTCATGATGGAACAGATTCTGTAGTCCTTGTTTATTTAATTCGCCGACAGTTTTACTTTAAATTCGTCAAAGAAGTTATTTGAAAAATGCATTTTTGTGGGATGGAGGTACTGACTTTATTAAAAATCACAGTTAGTACCCACATACCACATGATGCAATTCTCTGTATCACACTGCATACGAAGTCTTGTCAAATTTCATCTGTCAGTTCTTGGCGTACATAGATCGTGATAGAACAGATTCCTTTTCACTTCACTGTCATTAAATAAGACAATACCTTAACATTGTTGACATTCATTAGTCATTTCTTGGCGGACATTTTTCATGAATAAATACTAAATATCTAATACTAAAAATCACGTGATATTGAATGATCTAACTAACTTGCAGGCTTTCCAGGAAAAGGAAATAACTTTTTAACTATTTCATGATTTCCGTACCTAAATGGCCAGTTAGCGTTACCCAGGAAACACCACGTGGAGGTCGGCCATATTATTTATATGTTTAGGATATGATTGTTAAGTAATGAATATTTAAGTGAAAAATTATTGAACATAATAACATTGCGTTTCAGGTATCATTGAATACCTACAATTCTGCAGCATTTTTACTTGCAAATCAACTAAACATATAAATAATTGTGTCCCACCTAATTAAAAAAATTATATTTCACAAACTAAAGAAGGTTTCATAATATTGTGTAACAAGCTCATGAATTTTTATAACCCACCACTTTTCAAGATTCAAGATAATTAGTTAATTAAAATTTTATGTATCATTTTATTATATTTTATCTTCTATTATTAAAATAAAAAAATATATATATACAGGAGATCATAAAAAACCAATAAATCAGGAGCATAGAATAAATAATACAGTCAAGGGAACTAAATATAGTTTAAAATGTCACAAACGCAAGATTTAACTGATGTGTCCATTCTTGAAACTGTTGCGTTTTGTTATTTGGTAGAAAGGTAGAAAGTTATTGGCTAAGTGAGGTGTTTGGAATAAGCCAAATGAAATAAACATTTGGCCCAAACCGAACCCCTTGCTTAATCAATAATGCTCGATCACCGAAGAAAACTGCAAAAATACATAATATGAGCAAAATATCAATTTAATTTAACGTTAATTGAACTTGTGGTCATAACTCGGAAAGCTTTCATTGGCATATATTATAACAGGTTATATTTGTGAGCTCTGCTAATGGAATTGATCAACAGGCTCACGCCGGTAGGAGAGGTGCTCTGCCCTCAAACAGAAATATTTTTCGTTTCTAGAACCATCACGTTATGTGAAAAAAGGAACTGAAATATTTTCTATTATTATCATCATTACAAGATTAGATCTAATGAAAAAGGAAACACGCGAGAATTGTAGGTAAAAAATTTCACTGAATTTCAATTAAAAATTGTATCTCCTTATTCAATGATAGAGAGATGACGGTTTAAATTTGTTTTTATGTTTCAAAAATACCATCTCTGTTTGATGGTTTACAAACCATTCTTTTACAAATAAATAATTGTTATAGTAATGTTGTGTTTAAGGTAAAAAAAAGTTATTTGCAATAAACGTAATTTGAAGATAGTTAAATGCAGATTTTCCTTTATTTTTTACATATTTTTAAGAGAGCAAATATTTTACATACCACAATAAAATCTGTCAGATGAGTAAAAGATTTGATAATTTATGTTCCCTTTTTGTGTTAATCTGAAAAACGCATTTGTATGGAACGGAGTGACTGACTAAGTATAAAATCACAGTAAGTAACTGTGGTGATCTGCCGTGTCGATCACTCAGATAAGATGTAAATAATAGTCGTTTGGATACTCCATACTATTTGGTTTATTTAGTGTTATTACTAATGTACAGTATTCGAGATGTTGTTGCAAAGAGAGGACGAGTTACAACAGACACGCCTTTTTATACGTCTCGGTCATGCTGTCTCACTCAGATATGCCTGTCTCTTTCATACCGACAGACATACGTTCACCACATCCCTCCACACTTAAATCAGCAGACAGTAACACAACATGATTATCATAATAATAATTATAAAACATACATACACATATTTAATTATTATTTTACAACATTTTCTTTTTTATTTATAACCATGTTGATTCGGAGAGTTGACTGCTGCTTATTTTGATTTCTCTGTCCTTGGTCGAAGGCGCTCCTTCCAGTTCCCCGACGTTGACGCCACGGGTTCACTGGAGCTGGAAGGAAAAAGAGGGTCACCCGTTAGATTGTCATCCGAAACAAAGTCGGAGACATCGTACTCATCGAACGATAGCCTCCTCGTCTCAGACTCAGGGATTAAAATACTAGGGTTCTTTTCCCATGATACACACAGTTTGGATAATTGATCAAAATGTCTTTTCCAGTACATGATTTTATCATTCAATTTAACCTCAATTAAATATAGTTTATTTCCCAAACGTTTATGTACTTTCCCTGGTACCCACTTATCATTGTTTTGGTCTCTAAAATCCCTAACCATAACTTTCTGATTAATCTTAAAATTCGTAGATACTTTGTTATTCCTTTTATAATAGAATTTCTGATTTTCCTGACATTTTGACATTTTCATTTTGGTATCTTTATCAATCACATTTTCCTTTACCTTCCCCCCTCTAGGTATAAAATTATTCAAATTTGACCTTAACCTTCTACCAAACATTACAACTGCTGGCTCTAACCCTGTTGTACAGTGTGGTGCATTCCTATAATCTATGAGAAAACATTCTAACTTCTCATTATAACCTGACTGAAATTTTTTTTCTAACAATATTTTCTTTAAAAAATTTTTACACGTTTTGACTGCATTCTCTGCCAATCCATTTGATTGAGGATGATTTATAGGTGTTGTTAAATGTTTAATGCCATTTCTCTCGCAAAACTGTTTAAAGTCTGCTGACATGAATGCTGCTCCATTATCAGAAACTAAGGTTTGTACACTACCGAAATAACTGAATAATCTCTTTAAGATTTTAATGGTATTATCTGAGTTAGGTGAATTTACTTCCACGCAATCCAACCATTTTGAGGTTGAATCTATGATTACCAAAAAATATTTATTTCCGATAGGCCCTACGTAATCTATATGAACCCTACTCCAAATTTCTTCCGTTATCGGCCATGGAGTTAACTCACTCTTGGGTTGTGATGGTTGAATTTCCGCACAAATTCCGCACTCTCTAACTAAAAATTCAATTTGACTGTCAATCCCTGGCCACCAAAAATAGCCTCTAGCTAGCCCTTTCATCTTGGCAATCCCTAGATGAGATCTATGCAATAAGCTTAATATCTTATCCCTTAAACTTATTGGAATTACTAACCTATGGTTCCAGAAAATACAATCATCAATTATTGATAAATCGTTCCTTTTTATCCAATAAATCCATTTGCAATCATCCTTATTGACTTTATTTGGCCACCCTGTTCTAAGATAATTTTTTATCTCTAATAATAATTTATCCGTATTAGATTCTGCTTTAACTTCCTCAACATCTATTGGCATCTCGCTATTATTTTTGAATAAACACAAAATTCTTGAATCAAAGTTATTATTTTCCTCAACAGGATCTCCTACAGGTACGCGAGATAAGTAATCCGAACAATTTAATGTTGTTGATTTTACGTATTGAACTTTATAATTGAAAGATGAGAGAATTACACCATAACGTTGTAATCTATTACAAGTTAAAACAGGAATTCCTTTTTTTTCACCAAAAATTCTACATAAAGGTTCATTATCTATTTCTAGAATGAATTCCCTTCCGTAAATGTACTCGAAAAACTTCTTAAAAGCAAACACAATTGCACAAGCCTCGAGGTCTAAAATTGAATATTTCTTTTCCGCTTCTGTCAGTTTACGAGAAACAAAAGAAATAGGTCTTTGTAAATTATTTTCATACACATGTAACAATGTTGCACCCAAACCTTTCGTTGAGGCGTCCGTAACTACCTTCAAAGTAACATTTGGATCGTAATGTGCTAACACTCGATTATCACATAAAATTAATTTTATTTTATTAAAAACTTTTACGCAATCTTGATTAAAATCAAAATTCGTATTTTTTTTCAATAATTTGTGCAAAGGATCTAATAACATAGACATATTTGGCACAAAAGATCGGTAAAAATTTACCATTCCTAAAAAACTGCGTAGCTCTGATAAATCTTTTGGTTGCGCGACTTTACTAATTGCGTTCGTTTTATCTTCCATAGGTTTAATCCCTTCCTTCGAGATTTCAAACCCTAAGAAACATACCGATGAAGCGTTAAAATTGCACTTTTGAATATTTACGCACAAACCGCAATCTTTTAACCTATTAAGAACTGCATTTAAATTAGCATTATGTTCCTCTATCGTTTCTCCTGTAACCATAATATCATCCAGGAAAACCGCTGTTTTCTTCAAACCTTGTAGACATGAAGCTATAGTTCTACAAAATATTGCCGGTGCACTGTTAATCCCAAACACTAGCCTAGTGAATTTAAATAATCCTAAATGTGTAGAAATCGTAGTATATTCCATACTTTCTTCGTCTAGTTCCAACTGTAAATAAGCTTGACGTAAATCAATTTTTGAAAATATTATTCCGCCCGAAATTTGTGATAATAAAACTTCTATCTTCGGCATGGGATATTTGTCAACAATCAATTGTGGGTTCACAGTACATTTATAATCCCCGCAAATTCTAATGCTTCCATCGCTTTTAACTACGGGCACGATAGGAGATGCAAACTTGCTATAACTAATCGGAACTAAAATTCCCTCTTCCTGTAAACGGTTCAATTCCGTTTCAACTTTCGCTTTCAAAGCGAAAGGAATACTTCTCGGATTGCAGAATTTCGGTTCTGCATTTTCTTTCAATTTTAAATGAACTTTAAATTTATTGAATCTACCTAGTTTACTTGAAAATACCTCCGGATATTTACGCACTAACGTATCGACACTATTATTGTTTACGTCGTGAATATTATGCGTGAGTATTTCACTTTTCAACTGTGAAGAAACCGTCTCGAAACCCGTAAAACCAATGTTAAATTCTTTTACGAAGTCTCTACCTAGCACAGTGGTTGAACCATCCTTTACAACACAAAATTCCATTATTTTAGTAATACCATTGAAATTAATTGACAAAATTAAACATCCAAGTAACTGTAACTTACAATTATTGTAACCCTTCAGGGTTAAATTCTTCGGCTTCAATTGTACATCTTTAAAATGTTCCCAATAATCTTTATCCGATAGGATCGATATTCCTGCACCCGTGTCAAATAATCCTTTTATGATGATACCGTTATTAACTTTTAACGATAAATAAATGGGATCGGTATTTCTTGTTAACCTTGAATTTATTTCACTTGAATTCACAAACACAGATGAAACTTCCTCCCGTTTTTTTTCGCGACAATTTTTACTAAAATGTCCCTTGTTTTTGCAATTAAAACACGTCACGTTTTTTAATCTACAATTACTGGAATCATGATTATTTAAATTACAATATTTGCACTTCAACTGTTGTATACGTTCTACTGATTTCTTTCTGGGAATTGTAACATTTTTGTCTTTCGCCCGCGCCGGTGAAGTAGAATAATTCCTACCTGCACTACTATTAAAATTTTTCTTACTTCTAGAAATGAGCCCGACACTCTCGGATTTAATACACGTAATATTTTTATGAAATGAATCCATTCCCGATGCGCACTCTAATGTACTTTTTAAAGTCAGCTTCTCTGCATCTAAAAACATTTTTTCTTTAATACGACCTTCTAATAAACCAGTCACAAAAATATCTTTTAAGTTTTCTTCCAGTCTGCTTTCAAATTTGCAGAATCTTGTTAGACAACGTAACCTAGCTATATAATCATTTATAGATTCCCCAACTTTTTGTTTCGCCGCAAAAAAATTTCCACGTTCCTTAAACACATTCTTTGAAACACCAATGTGGTTTCCTAATAACAAAAATATATTTTCAACCGATAATTCTGTTATTTTTTTTGGAAAACATAAATCTATCAGTAGATTAATCGTGTCTGTGTGTAGGTGGGATATTAAAACCGCCCTCTTTTTATCCTCGGATTTAAATTTGTCATCATTGACGAGGATCAACTGCTCAAACTGTAGCACGAACGTCTCCAGCCCGTCCCTAAGGTGACAAAACCTGGGTAAACCCACTCCCTCCATTTCCACACAGATTACCAATAATCAGAAAAAACAACAACAAACAGCACTCAACTCACGAATCTGATGATTGATGCTGCCGCCGATCGCCGCCCTTCCGCGTCCGACCGTCTTCTGGCTCCGTCCGGATTCCTGGTCGTCCTTCTCGTCCGGTCACCACCGCCACGCCTTCCCGTGTCGGGTCCCCGTACAAGCTGCCTGGATCCGTTTTTTCATCCGGTTTCTCGGCTGCTGATTCCTTGAGCTCAGCGCCTTGAATCTCCTCACCAGTTCCTTGCCTTGATGCTCCTTCAATGTCCGATACTGTCCGTGAAGCTGCCCCCAAATTATTTTATTTTTTATGCGACAATAATCCCTTCCGCGGTGCTCGGTGGGATTATAACCAAACTATGGTTCTTTCAGCTGCGCCTACTGTGGTTCTTCCTCCAGGAAGAATTTAATGGCTGATCAGCTTCCTTTTTCGGCTGCTCCAACTGTAGTTCTTCCTCCAGGAAGAATTTAATAGCTGTTCAGATTCCTTTTTCGGCTGCTCCAACTGTAGTTCTTTCAGCTGCGGCTACGGTTCTTCCTCCAGGAAGAATTTTGCGGCCGTTCAGCTTCCTTTTTCGGCTGCGCCAACTGTGGTGATCTGCCGTGTCGATCACTCAGATAAGATGTAAATAATAGTCGTTTGGATACTCCATACTATTTGGTTTATTTAGTGTTATTACTAATGTACAGTATTCGAGATGTTGTTGCAAAGAGAGGACGAGTTACAACAGACACGCCTTTTTATACGTCTCGGTCATGCTGTCTCACTCAGATATGCCTGTCTCTTTCATACCGACAGACATACGTTCACCACAGTAACCACATACCACACGATGCATTTCATTTTTATCCCTGATTAAGAGGCTTGACGGCTCCCGTCCGTCAATTCTGAGAGGAAGCGTTCCTTTATAAAACAGACTCCATAAACTTTTGTTATTTTATTTTGTCGTTAGGTAATGGCAAACATAATTATTTATTTATTATTATTTGATTTATTTTATTTATTGGAATATTGCCTGATTGATACATAAGGCTGCAAAATTTCATTTTAATTTGGAAAAACAAACTTTATGACCATGAGAGATGGCGAAAATGATTCCTATAAAAGGGTTTATAATACACATAGGGCCCAAACCCGACACCGCACATAATTAACCGTACAATTATTCTGGAGCACAGAAAAAAAAGTACTGCGATGATGACTGTGAATTATGAACAAAATTACGTTGCGACATATTTATTTGATTAAAAACATTCCAGTTAAAGTAGCTGATCGTTGTTCTCAAACTATATGCTCACCTTATCATGTTTTTGCAAACATATTAATAACAAAAAACAAAAATATATATTTTTTGTAGAGACATTTCCAGAATTACAAGAAAACCAAAATATATATGTAGAGCCAGTTAGCATTACCAAGGAAACACCACGAAGAGATCGGCTCTATTCGTACCTGTGTTTTTAATAATGTATTAATTTGCGTTATTATATATATTTTATTTTTAATGTTGCAAAAAATGCTTCCTTCTAAATCAACATATAAAGCAGTTAAATAAAGTTTTGTTGAAAACTTCTCGTGCCTGATAAAAATAAAAATTACTTCACGACGCTCTATATTCACACATGTCTCAATTCATATTATATATGATTCGTAATCTAGTAACTTCAGGATTGCGGGCCAAATCGAGTGAATCTATTTTAGTAATAAATAAATCGGATGAAATATTTTTTTTCCCGACAATCTCTAAAAAAAATATTTCCCAGCAAGATCGCAGAAAATTTTACCAGACTACAAAAAATTTTGTAACATGTCGCACTGATGAATTTTATTAAATAAAATTTTTGCTGAAGGCGTTCAGAAAAACGCACTCTTTTGCAAGAAGCTCGGAAATTAATAAAATATTCACAGCACGAAAGACATACTAAAAATACTTTACCCCGTGGTTCTGTATACGAAGACCTTATGATGTTAAATTTTAATCATTCTCTTGGATGTGACCAAGTATTTCTTCAGTTATTAATTCCAAAAGCGATTTTCCCGGGTGTTGATATCAGAAAACGCATTTGTATGGCATGAAGTCTGTCACTTAATAAAACATTCACAGTATCAAACAACATACCAAACGATGCAATTTTCTGTCATACTGCAGAGAAAACCTTGTAAAATATTTTTTTTTCAGTTGTAAATGTTTTATAAATTATCGAGGAACATCACGCTAAAAATATTTTGTCATTTTTTTGAGTTAGTATTTTTTCATTGAAAACAAAAAAATATTCTTAAAAAAATGAGGGGAATTAAAGCAAAACCGCCGTTACGTACACATAATATTTCACTCTATACACAGTACAATCTACAACCAAAGCAAATAGCACTTAAGCAAGAAAATACATAAGAATAATAGCTTAAAGATATATGTATTTAACGAAACTACATTTGACTGTCGATTATTTCAACCAGAAGGACCGCTCGACTGAGGAGATTATTCTTAAGGATTTTTTCTCAGAAATGATCCGAAAAATGTACAGAAGTCAGAAACAAGTTATTAGAAATTGAAATCATGATAATATATACATATCAAATGCGACAAAAGTGGATAATAGAAAATTTCAAATTGCACTCTTCTCACTTATGTTTGTCACAAATAGTTGAATTATATATCATTCACAATGATTACCCATTTGCTACGCACGCAAAATCGCATTTTACGGCATGGGGTACGTACTTCAAAAAGAATCACAGTAAGTAACCACATACCGTATGATGCAATTCTGTTTCAAAATTAATTTGAGTTTTCAAAGTCCATCTATCAGTTCTTGGTGGATATACATCATGATGGAACAGATTTCGTAGCCCTTGTTTATTTAATTCGCTAACAGCATCACTTTTAATCAAAGTGGTAATATGTACCTATACTACACAAGATTTTGTTTATCTGAAAGAAATGCATGATTGTGGGATGGAGGTACTGACTTTATTTAAAAATCACAGTTAGTACCCACATACCACATGATGCAATTCTCTGTCACACTGCATACAAAGTCTTGCCAAATTTCATCTGTCGGTTCATGGCGTAAATGTTTCATGATGAATCAGATTTCGTAGCACTTGGTCATTTAATTTTTCTCTCAGAAAACGTGCATTTGTGTGCCATGGAGGTAAATGAATAGTATACAGTAAATAACCACCTTCAAAATGATGCTATTCTCGTTCATACTGCAAACAAAGTCTAATCTGCTTCTTTCTGCTAGTTTTTGGCGGACCGATCTGATTCAATTCCTTAATAACCGAATGTGAACTTGAGAAAAATAAATATTTAATGCAATGTTATTGAATATATGGAGTTATCGGGATATTCCCCATCTTCCAAAATTCCAACTCATACAACCCATGATTGACAAGTAGTTCACAAATAGTTCAATTATACATCACTCACAATAATAACATTATTGCAAAATCTCATTTAACGGCATGGGTCTACGTACTTTAAAAAAATCACAGTTAGTAACCATATACCGTATGCTGCAATTCTCGGAGAGATTAATCTTAAGGTTTTTTTTCTCACAAATGTTCCGAAGAATGTACAGAAATAAGAAATAAGTTATAAGAAATTGAAATCATGAAAATTTGTAAATATTAAAATCGACAAAAGTGGATAATAGGATATTGGGAAATTTCATAAAGTATTCTTCTCACTTATGTTTATCACAAATAGTTGAATTATATATCAATCACAATGATAACCCAATTGCTAACCATATACCGTATGATGCAATTCCCTTTCACAATCAATTTGAGTTTTCGAAGTCCATCTATCAGGTCTTGGTTGATATACATCATGAAGAAACAGGTTTCGTAGCCCTTGTTAATTTAATTCGCAAACAGCTTTACTTTAAATCAAAGTGGTAACTTGAGTTCTACACACGATTTTGTTTATCTGAAAAAAAAATGCATAACTGTGGGATGGAGGTAATGACTTTAAAAAAAATCACAGTTAGTACCCACATACCATATGATGAAATTCTCTGACACACTGCTTACGAAGCCTTGTCAATCTTCATTTTTCAGTTCTTGGCGTACATGTATAATATAACCACAACCGCGGAATATAATTTGTACAGTATATATACAATTCGACATACTAACTTGGAGGCTTTTAAGGAAAAGGAAGTAATTTGTTAAAAGTTTTATGATTTCCGTACCTAGATGGCCAGTTAGCGTTACCCAGGAAACACCACGAGGAGGTCGGCCATATTATTTATATGTTCAGAATATGATTGTTAAGTAATGTATATTAAAGTAAAAACAAATTATATAAAATAGCAAGGTTGCATTTAAGGTATCACTGTTTACCTACAGCAGTAGCATTTTTACTTGCAAATAAACAAAACATATAAATAATTGTTTCCCACCTAACTAGAAAAATTATATTTCACAAACTAAAGAGGATTTCATAATATTGTGTTACGAGCTCATGAATTTTCATAACATGCCACTTTTCTGGAGGCGTTCATGAAAAACACACAATTTTATCATTCATATCTTTAGTGTTAATTAAGTATTTACTTAACTTATTATTAGTATAAAAAGCGGGCTTTATTTCTAAAATGGAATTGGAATCAAAAAAAACACGCTACGTACGATTTTTCCTAAAAAGCCAAATACGCCGCATGAAATAAACCTTTAGTTTCACAAAGCACCAAACACTCAACACCACTGTAACTTACTATATACACGACAACGAAAAAAACCAATAAATCAGGAGCATAGAATAAATAATGCAGTGAAGGGAACTGAATAAAGTTCAAAATGTGACAAACGCATTGTAGAACTGCCGTGTCCATTCATGAAACTGTTGCGTTTCGTTATTTGGTAGAAAGGTTATTGTTAAAGTTATTGGCTAAGTGAAGTGGTCGGAATAAGTCAAAAGAAATGAAATAAACATTTGACCCAAACCGAACCCCTTGCTTAATCAATAATGCTCGTTCACCGAACAAAACTCCAGAAACACATACTATGAGCAAAATATCAATTAAATTTAACGTTCATTAAACTTGTGGGCACAACTCCGAAAGGTAAAATTGGCATAATATTAACCAGGTTATTGTTGAAGACCCGCGCTCTGCTAATGGAAATAAATTCCTTAATAACGGAAAGTTCATAAATGTGAACTTGAGAAAAATAAATATTTAATGAAATATGTGTTGAAAAAATTTCTAACATATACATGGAGTTATCGGGATGTTCCTCATATGCCCAAATTTCAAGTCACACATCTCACGATTGACAAGTAACTCAACGTTCAGCATTGAATGATCTGAAGGAAATGAACGATGTCCGATGTTGAGGAAAATCTCAATCTTTTTAATTATAGAGATATTCACTCAACACCAGACATCACCCAGAATTAGACAATTTCCTGGAATATTTATTTGAATATTACGTGAGTGATATATGAAGCTCGAACATTCCATTTCACCGTAGAAATGTGAAAATAAAACTTTACGACCATGTGAAGTGGCGAGAATGTTTCCTATGAAAGAGTTTATAATACACATCAGGCCCAAACCCAACACCTCACATAATCAATAATTCAGGAGCACCGTACAATAAGTACAGCGAAGATGACTGTGAATTAGGGACAAAATTAAGATGCGACAATTTATTAAATTGAAAACGAAGAAGTTAAAGTAACAATTAACAAATTTCCTCTGAGGATGCGTTTCTTTCCAGACTCAAAAACTCTTGTTATTTTATTTTATTATTAATGTCAAATAGAAGTATTCATTTTATTTAATTATTTTATTTTAATTATTGTAATAATCCCTGAACGATACATGAAGCTGCAACATTTCATTTCACTATATAGCATAAAAAAAAAACTCTATGACTATGTGAGATGGCGAGAATAGTTCCTATGAAAGGGTATATAAAATACATAGGGCCCAAACCCGACACCGCACATCATCAATTAATCAGGAGCACCGAAGAATATGTACAGAGAAGATGACTGGGAATTATGAAAAAAAATATGTTCCGACAATTTGTTCGATTGAAAACGTTCCAGTTTGAAGAAGTTGGTCGTTATTGTTAATCAATATTCTCAACTAATAGTGTATTTACATACATGTTAATAAAAAAATGCAAATATGTATTTTTGAATAGACATTTCAAAAATTATAACAAAACCGAAATATGTATGTGGAGCCAATTAGGGTTACCCAGGAATTACCCAGAAAGAGGTCGGCTCTATTTGTACCTGTGTTTTAAATAAAGTATTACTTTGCATTATTAAATATTTCATGTTCAAATTTTCAAAAAATGTTTTGTTTTCAATCGGCATATAAAGCAGATAAAAATAACCTCAAGGCGCTCTATATTAACACAAATCTCTATTCATATTATTTATGATTCGTAATCTATAATTTTAATCACCTCCTTTGAGTGCAACGGATGAAACGTTATAGTATTTGCAGTCATACATTTCATACGTTTCATACGTTTCAGTACCCTTCTCATGACTTCAAATTTTTAGAATAAAAAGAAATTAAAAGTTAATTATAACAATATTAAAATTGTGAATTTATGTTACATCATGTGAAAAAACAATTTCCATCTCCGTCGAAAAGGAGGTATAGAACAATACAGAAGGTCCATTCTTCGAAAAAATACTATTTTTTGTGAAGAAAACTAGAAAATAAAAAAATTAAGCTATGTACTTATAAAATCCTCGCTGTATTTAATTCGCAAGTTGAGTTACAATTACAATACAATATATACTATTATTTTATATTGAATATGACCTTATAAAATTTATTCAGCAACACGAAACTGCAAAATAGATTCTCGTTAACTATACTTACTTACTTCAATAATAAAATCTGTAACATGGTGCTGCACCACTAACGGATTTGATAAGCCATGTTCCCCGCTTGTGTTTATCCGAAAAACGCATTAGTATGGTATGGAGTTGCTGACTTAATAAAAAATTCACAGTAAGTTACCACATACCACACGATGCATTTCGCTTTTTTTTCCCGGTTTAGAAGGCTTGACGGCTTCCATCCGTCAATTTTTTGAGCACACGTTCCTTGATATAACAGACTCCAAAAACTTTTGTTATTTGATTTGACCGCCGCGGAATATTTATATCTGTCAATGTGCTTACTCTTCTGTGTTACCGAAAAATAAACTTGTTAACTTTATTAATTTCCAAATTAAGAGAACAATAATATAATTTAATCACTTACGTTGGGTGATTAAATTATGATTATGATGATACATTATACAATCCTTATAGTAAGATGTAACGAAAGATTGTCTTAATCCAAACAATGCATTATTATTTTATTATGTCATGGATTTATTTACTTAAGGTGTTAGGGGTAGTCAAGAGTTTAGAAAATGCTGTTTTTTATAAATAAAAAATTTACAGTAATTTAACTTGTGTTATAATTCAAATTAAACAAAGTATTGACATGATGTTTTTACATACTACTCGTTTAGTATGCTTTCAATAAACTGTATAAATTTCATTAAAATCCGTTTAGTTGTATTTAAATTACAGTGGTTAATGACTTTGAAATCATAGTCTCGCAAATATGGCGATTACTTCTTCGGTCAACAATAATAATTATAAGTGTTTTTTTAATTACTTATTATTCGCACGCTACTAACCCCTTACGCTTTCGCAAAGCATTTATATTTACTAACCACATAAGAATTCTTGTCGACTTCCATCTGTCAGTTTTAGGCAGATTTAATTATGTTTTTTACCAACTAACTACTTTAAACCTATTTGTTAGATTTGTCACAAATAGTTGAATTATGTATCCTTCACAATGATAACTTTATTGCAAAACCGCATTTTACGGCATTGGGCTACGTACTTCAAAAAGAATCACAGTAAGTAACCACATACCGTATGATGCAATTCTCTTTCACATTTAATTTGAAGCCTTTTCTAAGTCCATCTAACGGTTCTTGGCGGATATACATCATGATGAAACAGATTTCGTAACCCTTGTTTATTTAATTCGCCAACAGCTTAACTTTAAATCAAAGTGGTATCTTGAATCCTACACACGATTTTGTTTATCTGAAAAAAATGCATTATGGTGGGATGGAGGTACTGATTTTATTAAAAAAATCACAGTAAGTAACTACATACCACATAATGCAATTCTCTGTCACACTGCCTGCGAATCCTTTTCAATCTTTATTTGTCAGTTTTTGGCGTACATGTTTCATGATAAAAAGATTCCTTAGCACTCTGTTATAAATTCGACAATAGCTTAACCATCAATCCTTTAAAGTGGAAATATGAATTCAACACACGATTTTGTTTCTCTGAAAAAATGCAATATTTTGGCATGGAGGTAAATAAAGAGAAGACAATATATAACCACCTACCTAATTATGCTATTCTCGGTCATGCTGCAAACGAAGGCTTTTCTGTTTTTTTGCTAGTTTTGATCTGATTTAATTCCTTAATAACAGTTAAATCATAAATGTGATCGTGCAAGGTGTCAAAAAGTGACAGTATGCAAAAGTGGAGTTCTAAAGAAGTCAGTGTAAAATAAAACCTCAGACAGGTAGGATTGATGTATAATATAACCACAACCGCGGAATACAATTTGTACAGTATATATATATATATATATATATATATATATAAAATTGGAATTGGAATTAGGTTAAACAATTTAGAAGCCCTCGAAATTAAAAAAGCCGTCAATAATAAATCAAATATAATCAACAATCAATCAATTTAACTGATAGTCCAATATTTAATTTATTCCGTTAACCTCTGATAAAACGGTTTCCTTCCTTCCCCCTCCCTTCCTACCAATCCTGTAATCAGTATACATCCTTTCTCGTTCTAGCACTAATAAGGTGTCTGCTCTTTTATTTCTATCTCTTTCACTCGTGTCTGTTATTTTATTTCTATCTCCTTCACTCATTGTTTTATTTTCTTCTATATATATATATGTGTCTGTATGAAAATAACTTTAGTTTTTATTTATTTATTTATTTATTGATTCTTTACATTGTATCTTTTTCATAAAGTTATAATTTTTAACCTCACTAGGACAAGCCTGTGTTGAGGTTAATAATTTTACAAAATATTTAAAAAAAATAGTACAAAGATTATAACATATATTTAAGATAGTACAATATTTAAAAAAAATGAAATATTAAGATAATAATATTGTTACATTGACGTTTCTGCGAATTAGATACCTACATGGTACCTATTAGCCTATTCATTACAATATAATGCTGTAAACATGTAGGGTGACCATGATATTTAATTGCAATAAAAATGTAACAAACTATTATTTTTTTTTAAACAGAGAAGAAAGAGAGATAACAAAATTACATTAAAAAGAAAAGGATGAAAAAATTAACTTATTCAAAATATAATGCCACAATTTAAAAGGACAAAGATGAAAGAATATGTTGGAAATCCTCTGATGGCAGAAATAATTTAACATTCTTTTTAAATGTACACAAGGAATTTGACGATTTAATGTGATCTGGAAGGCTATTAAATAGAAGTGGAGCCTGGTACAAATAATGTCTCTGCCCAAATGAGGATTTAGGGTGAATTGCCATAAAGTTCAGACCAGAGCCAATTCTTGTAGTACGAATTTGTTGCGTTCTTTTCGCAGAACTAATATTGTTAAAAAATCTGCATAGCGTTTGTAGGATAAATAGTTGTTTTAAATTCATGATATTACATTCCTTATAAAGTAACTGTGTAGGATATGTAAATTTTTTCTTGTATATAACTTTGAGAATCAGTTTTTGGGCAATATTAAGTGGTTCTATTACAGTCTTCAGGCAGGAACCCCAGCACACTATATTATACGAAAGTAGGCACTGAATTATAGCAAAATACACTGTTTTTAATTTTTCCTTGTCTAGTACATGTCTGAGATCTTTAAAAATATAGATAAGTCTCCTAATTTTATTTACTAACATTTCGACATGATCATTCCACCTCAAAAATTTATCAATTTTTACCCCCAAGTATTTGAGGCTGTCTACACTTTCCAAGGGGTTGCAGTTACACGTTTGCACACAATTGTGAATAATCAAATTATAAGAGGTAGACGGCTGACTTTTATAAGAAATGCTAAAAGTGATGTATTTGGTTTTTTGTGAATTTAAAGTTAAAATATTATTACTCAGATAATTATTAAGTTGATATGATAAGCTCTGACGAAGCTTGAGCTAAGCGAAACCTGGTTGGCTGTTAATATTAATTCAAAATAAAAGTGGTTTTTTACAAAGTGTATTTTTTCATTTAATATATAGTGTCACATCACAAAGTGTTTGCTTCCTTCGATAAAATTGTTTACTATTTCAAGATTTTCGTACCTAGATGGCCAGTTAGCGTTACCCAGGAAACACCACGTGGAGGTCGGCCATATTATTTATATGTTCAGGATATGATTGTTAAGTAATGATTATTAAAGTGAAAACAAATTATATAAAATAGCATGGATACATTTCAGGTATCACTGAATACCTACAGCAGCAGCTTTTTTGCTGGCAAATTAACTAAACATATAAATAATTGTTTCCCACCTAAATACAAAAAAAATAATAATAAAAATGTTATAAATATATACAATAAAATGGTATTCAAACAAAGTTATTTTATTTTAATTATGTATACCCACAAAGCGTTTGCTACAAGTGAAAAAATATATACCTATATAACAGTAAATAAAAACTCGGCATAAGACTAGCCCTTTGAATTTCAACTAACTAAAAAGGATTTCATAATATTGTGTTACGAGCTTATGAATTTTATAACTTGCCACTTTTCTGGAGGCGTTCATGAAAAACAAATTATTTTGGGTAAAGCTGGTAACTTAATGAAATATTCGATGTCTGAAATCGATGACTTTAGTGAATTTACTTTTTGTATAATAATTTAATTTTAACATCTTCATTTGTTGTACCTGGCAAAACGCTTCATTTTGCAGTCCTTTATAAATTTTGAAAAGCATACCAACGGTATACGGTAAAATTACTGTCATGAAAATATTAATTGACAAAATTTTTAAAATATTAGTCTTAAGGATTTTTTTTAGATTTTCAAGATGTTTCACCTAGCTGACAACAATTTGTTAAAGTTAAAAAATATTCCTGTATGTGAGTTGAACGCAATATTTTGAAAATGAAAACTTTAATAAAAAAGTTCACAATCACAAATAATACTTAACATCACATTGAGATGCAATCACCCGACATAATGCTGCAGTCAATTCGACAATCAGTCAGTCGACAATGCTGCAATCAATTACACAGTCATAGGGATTACGAACTACAACATTTAAGGCAATACATGTCCACAGAGAAACTTATAGTTATTAAATAATTCTCTAGGAAACCAAAATCATATCGTCGTCAAATTTGTTTATTTTCATGATTTGCGGATTCATTATTTATTTAGAGCAATCCTCTATTAATACCTTTGTGAAACTACAACATTACAGTTCAACATTTAAAAGATAATATTTTAGAACAAAACAAAAATATTTATATAAATAATTATATATAGAGCCAGTTAGCGTTACCCAGGAAACACTACGAAGAGTTCGGTTCTGTTCGTTCGTTGAAGATTTAAAAATTATCACTTTGCTAAATTAAATATTTCGTTTTCAAAAAATGATTTGTTAAACGCAGTTATATATAGTTTAATCTGAAACTTCTCGCGCATGATAATTATAATAATACTAAAATGATGATTTGTATAGCGCTAGGCCATATTTGTCCATGACGCAACTCATAAATATGGACCATTTCTGCGACGTTATCCTTTGGAAACCAAAATAAAATTCTCTAATAATGTAATAATAATATCTGTAATAGGGTTTGCATTAAATACTTAAATAATCGAATGGGTGGAATGGTAAAAACGTTATTCGTGAACCCATCAACTCACACATCCCACGATTCGAGCTGCGACAGATATTTACCATTCAGCTTCGAATAATCCGAATAACTTGAATGATGTGTGGTGTTGAGGATGATCTCAATCATTTTAATTATAGAGACACAAACGCAACACCAAACATAACCCACAAGGTTTAGACTGCAACGTGGAATGACGTACGCCGTTAACATCATGGAATATTTATTTCAATGGAGCTGCAACATTTTATTACACAATAGAAAGGTTAAAACTTTATGACGATGTGAGATGCCAAGAATGTAACTTATGAAAATTTATTTAATGCACATAAAGCCCAAACCTGACATCACACATAATCAATAAATGAAGAACACAGAAGATTTATAAGAATTTTAACTTTTTTTAATGAAATTGTAACTCTTAAAGTATATGGTTATAGTTTGTCGTCATTCAATTATTTTGTACAAATTTTCTTCAAAAGTTTCGATTTATTCCAATATGCAATCAGTAAAATATTATTATTTCAGAAACTTCATGCGCGAAACATTATACGTGAGTAAATATATTATTGTACTATGTGGACCGTACGAATAGAGCGAATTTTATTTTATATGTTCTCTGAAGAACTTACCGAATATCCAATCTTTTAGGAATTTAATAATTAACAAAAATTTATTTTAAAATAAAATTTATAGAAACTGTTCACGCAATATTTATGCTATTGAATGGGATTGCTAAGAATGCTTTCTCAAATACTTCGTGGATAGGAAAACACATAATTGTGTTGGAATGTTATTGAATGGAGTGGTCGGGATGTTCCTCATGTTCCTAAATTTCAAGTCACACATTCCACGGCTGTCAAGTTACTCACCGTTCAGCATTGAATAATATTAATAACATGAACGATGTCTGATGTTGAGGACAATTTCAATCTATTTTATTATAGAGACATAAACTGATCAACGGACATCACCCACAATTAAAGATTGCAACGTGGAATAAGGTATGCCGACAATTTAATGAAATATGTATTTAAATATTCCCTGAATGAGACATGAAGCTCGAACACTCCATTACACTACAGAAAATAAAATTTGATGACCATGTGAGGTGGCGAGAATGAATCCTATGAAAGGGTATATAATACATATATGGCCCAAACCCGACACCGCACATACTCAATTATTCAGGAGCACAGAAGAATGAGTACAGTCAATATAACTCTGAATTAAGAACAAAATTAAGATGCAACTAAATATTACATTAAAAAAATCACAATAAGTTACCACATACCACATGATGCAATTCTCTGTCATTCTGCAAATGGATGCTTGTCGACTTTCATTTACCAGTTCTTGGCGGATATGGTTCATGATGGAACAGATTCTGTAGTCCTTGTTTATTTAATTCGCCGACAGTTTTACTTTAAATCCGTCAAAGAAGTTATTTGAAAACTGCATTTTTGTGGGATGTAGGTACTGACTTTATTAAAAATCACAGTTAGTACCCACATACCACATGATGCAATTCTCTGTATCACACTGCATACGAAGTCTTGTCAAATTTCATCTGTCAGTTCTTGGCGTACATAGTTCATGATAGAACAGATTCCGTTTCACTTCACTGTCATTTATTTAGACAATACCTTAACATTGTTGACATTCATTAGTCATTTCTTGGCGGACATTTTTCATGAAAAAATCAATACTAAAAATCACGTGATATTGAATGATCTAACTAACTTGCAGGCTTTCCAGAAAAAGGAAGTAACTTTTTAACTATTTCATGATTTCCGTACCTAAATGGCCAGTTAGCGTTACCCAGGAAACACCACGTGGAGGTCGGCCATATTATTTATATGTTTAGGATATGATTGTTAAGTAGTGAATATTTAAGTGAAAAATTATTGAACATAATAACATGGTTGCGTTTCAGGTATCACTGAATACGTACAATTCTGCAGCATTTTTACTTGCAAATCAACTTAACATATAAATAATTGTTTCCCACCTAGCAAAAAATTATATTTCACAAACTAAAGAGGATTTTATAATATTGAGTTACAAGCTCATGAATTTTTATAACCCACCACTTTTCAAGATTCAAGATCACTAGTCAATTAAGATTTTATGTATTATTTTATTATATTTTATCTTCTATTATTTAAAAAAAAAAAATACATATACACGACATCATAAAAAACCAATAAATCAGGAGCATAGAATAAATAATACAGTCAAGGGAACTAAATAAAGTTTAAAATGTCACAAACGCAAGATTTAACTGATGTGGCCATTCTTGAAACAGTTGCGTTTCGTTATTTGGTAGAAAGGAAGAAAGTTATTGGCTAAGTGAGGTGTTTGGAATAAGCCAAATGAAATAAACATTTGGCCCAAACCGAACACCTTGCTTAATCAATAATGCTCGATCACCGAAGAAAACTGCAAAAATACATAATATGAGCAAAATATCAATTTAATTTAACGTTAATTGAACTTGTGGGCATAACTCGGAAAGCTTTCACTGGCATATATTATAACAGGTTATATTTGTGAGCTCTGCTAATGGAATTGATCACCAGACTCACGCCGGTAGGAGAGGTGCTCTGCCCTCAAACAGAAATATTTTTCGTTTCTAGAACCATCACGTTATGTGAAAAAAGGTAATGAAATATTTTCTATTATTATCATAATTACAAGATTAGATCTAATGAAAAAGGAAACACGCGAGAAATGAAGGTAAAAAATTTCACTTAATTTCAATTAAAAATAGTATCTCCTTATTCAATGATAGAGAGATGAAGGTTTAAATTTGTTTTTATGTTTCAAAAATACCATCTCTGTTTGATGGTTTATAAACCATTCTTTTCCAAATAAATAAATGTTGTAGTAATGTTCTGTTTAAGGTAAAAAAAAAGTTATTTCCAATAAACGTAGTTTGAAGATAGTTAAATGCAGGTTTTCCTTTATTTTTCACACATTTTTAAGAGAGCAAATAATTTGCATACCACAATAAAATCTGTCAGATGAGTAAAAGATTGGATAATTCATGTTCCCTTTTTGTGTTAATCCGAAAAACGCATTTGTATGGAACGGAGTGACTAACTTAGTATAAAATCACAGTAAGTAACCACATACCATACGATGCATTTCACTTTTATCCCTGATTAGGAGGCTTGACGGCTTCCGTCCGTCAATTTTGAGAAGAAGCGTTCCTTTATAAAACAGAATCCATAAACTTTTGTTATTTTATTTTGTCGTTAGGTAATGGCAAACATAATTATTTATTTATTATTATTTGATTTGTTTTATTTATTGGAATATTGCCTGATTGATACATAAGGCTACAACATTTCATTTTAATTTGGAAAAACAAACTTGATTACCATGTGAGATGGCGAGAATGATTCCTATGAAAGGGTATATAGTACACATAGGGCCCAAACCCGACACCGCACATAATTAACCGTACAATTATTCAGGAACACAGAAATATAACTACAGCGATGATGACTGTGAATTATGAACAAAATTATGTTGCGACATATTTATTTGTTTAAAAAATTTCCAGTTAAAGTAGCTGATCGTTGTGGTCAATCTATATGCTCACCTTATTATGTTTTTACAAACATGTTAATAACAAAAAGCAAAAATATATATTTTTTGAAGAGACATTTCCAGAATAACAACAAAACCAAAATATATATGTAGAGCCAGTTAGCATTACCAAGGAAACACCACGAAGGGATCGGCTCTATTCGTACCTGTGTTTTAAATAAAGTATTGATTTGCGTTATTATATATATTTTATTTTCAATGTTGCAAAAAATGCTTCCTTCTAAATCAACATATAAAGCAGTAAAATATAGTTTTGTTGGAAACTTCTCGTGCCTGATAAAAATAAAAATATCCTCACGACGCTCTATAATCACACAAGTCTCAATTCATATTATATATGATTCGTAATCTAGTAAATTCAGGATTGCTGGCCAAAACGAATGAATCTATTTTAGTTATAAATAAATCGGATGAAATATTTTTTTTCCCGACAATCTCAAAAAAAAATATTTACCAGCAAGATCGCAGAAAATTTTACCAGACTACCAAGAAATTTGTAACATGTCGCACTGATGAATTTTATTAAATAAGACTTTGCTGAAGGCGTTCAGAAAAACGCATTCTTTTGCAAGAAGCTCGGAACTTAATAAAATGTTCACAGCACGAAAGACATACAAAAAATACTTTACCCCGTGGTTCTGTATACGAAGACCTTATGATGTTAAATTTTAATCATTCTCTTGGATGTGACAAAGTATTTCTTCAGTTTTTAATTCCAAAAGCGATTTCCCCGGGTGTTGATATCAGAAAACGCATTTGTATGGAAGGAACTCTGTCACTTAATAAAACATTCACAGTAACAAATAAACATACCAAACGATGCAATTTTCTGTCATACTGCAGAGAAAACCTTGTCAAAATTTTATTTTTCAGTTGTAAATGTTTTATAAATTATCGAGGAACATCACGCTAAAAATATTTTGTCATTTTTTGAGTTAGTATTTTTTCATTGAAACCTAAAAAATATATTCTGAAAAAAAATGAGGGGAATTAAAGCAAAACCGCAGTTATGTACACATAATATTTCACTCTATACACAGTACACTCTACAACCAAAGCAAATAGCACTTAAGCAAGAAAATACATAAGAATAATAGCTTAAAGATATATGTATTTAACGAAACTACATTTGACTGTCGATTCTTTCAACCAGAAGGACCGCTCGACTGGAGAGATTATTCTTAACGATTTTTACTCAGAAATGATCCGAAAAATTTACAGAAGTTAGAAATAAGTTATTAGAAATTGAAATCATGAAAATATATACATATCAAATGCGACAAAAGTGGATAATAGGAAATTTCATATAGCATTCTTCTCACTTATGTTTGTCACAAAAAGTTAAATTATATATCATTCACAATGATAACCCATTTGCTACGCACGCAAAATCGCATTTCACGGCATGGGGCTACGTACTTCAAAAAGAATCACAGTAAGTTACCACATGCCGTATGATGCAATTCTCTTTCAAAATTAATTTGAGTTTTCAAAGTCCATCTATCAGTTCTTGGTGGATATACATCAAGATGTAACAGATTTCGTAGCCCTTGTTTATTTAATTCGCCATCAGCATCACTTTTAATCAAAGTGGTAACATGTATACTACACCCGATTTTGTTTATCTGAAAAAAAATGCATGATTGTGGGATGGAGGTACTGACTATATTTAAAAATCACAGTTAGTACCCACATACCACATGATGCAATTCTCTGTCACACTGCATACAAAGTGTTGCCAAATTTCAAATGTCGGTTCTTGGCGTAAATGTTTCATGATGAATCAGATTTCATAGCACTTGGTCATTTAATTTCTCTCTCCGAAAACGTGCATTTGTGTGCCATGGAGGTAAATGAATAGTATACAGTAATTAACCACCTTCGAAATGATGCTATTCTCGTTCATACTGCAAACGAAGTCTAATCTGCTTCTTTCTGCTAGTTTTTGGCGGACTGATCTGATTCAATTCCTTAATAACGGAATGTGAACTTCAGAAAAATAAATATTTAATGCAATGTTATTGAATATATGGAGTAATCGGAATTTTCCCCATCTGCCAAAATTCCAACTCATACATCCCGTGATTGATAAGTAGTTCACAAATAGTTCAATTATACATCATTCACAATAATAACATTATTGCAAAATCTCATTTAACGGCATGGGTCTACGTACTTAAAAAAAAAATCACAGTTAGTAACCATATACCGTATGATGCAATTCTCGGAGAAATTATTCGCAAGGTTTTTTTTCTCACAAATGTTCCGAAGAATGTACAGAAGTTAGAAATAAGTTATTAGAAATTGAAATCATGAAAATTTGTAAATATTAAACGCGACAAAAGTGGATAATAGGATATTAGGAAATTTCATAAAGTATTCTTCTCACTTATGTTTGTCACAAAAAGTTGAGTTATATATCAATCACAATGATAACCCAATTGCTAACCATATACCGTATGATGCAATTCCCTTTCACAATTAATTTGAGTTTTCGAAGTCCATCTATCAGGTCTTGGTTGATATACATCATGATGAAACAGGTTTCGTAGCCCTTGTTAATTTAATTCGCAAACAGCTTTACTTTCAATCAAAGTGGTAACTTGAGTTCTACACACGATTTTGTTTATCTGAAAAAAATGCATTACTGTGGGATGGAGGTAACGACTTTTAAAAAAAAAATCACAGTTAGTACCCACATACCACATGATGAAATTATAAAATTATATTAAATTATATTAAAAATTATATTTCACAAACTAAAGAGGATTTCATAGTATTGTGTTACGAGCTCATGAATTTTCATAACATGCCACTTTTCTGGAGGCGTTCATGAAAAACACGTTTGATAACAATACGGTAAAGCAAAACAAATTCTGTTGTGTGAGTTGAACGCTATATTTTGAAGATTTAAAAACTAATAAAAACATTTATTCTCTCAAATTATACTCAACATCAAACGAACTATTATTTCTATCAACGTGCTGAGGTGAAAGTTATAAACCATGTCCAGTGGTTTGAAGCAGCTCAACAACGTAACATACTTAGATGCATTCACTGGACATAATTCGCCCTATATCCCTTTTATCAAATATATATAAAATATTCAAAAAATTGTAAAAAATCTGGTCCTTCCTAGAACAACATATAATAAATCTTAAAAAGTTGGATTTATAAAAAAAAACACCTTCACCCACGATGCTGTTGTAAAAATAACAAATAATATATATACCGCCCTAGACTCTATGAAAAATTAATTGGAATATTTATTGACCTTAAAAATCATTAGATAATATATATTACATACTTACTATAATATATATAAAAAATAAAATCAATTCGAATAAATGGAATGGTACTATCGTGGATTAAAAACTTTTTGGAAAATAGACCAAAACAAGTAAAATTATTAAATGAACTAAGTGATTCCGAAAGTGATAACTTCATGATACCACAAGGCACAAGTTAAGAACCACGTTGGTTCATATTAGATGTAAATGATATATTTGAATATTAAATGAAAAATACACTTTGTAAAACACCACTATTATTTTGAATTAATATTAACAGGCAACCGGGTTTCGCTTAGCTCAAGCTTCGTCAGGGCTTATTATTTCAACTAAAGTTACTTTCATACAGACACATATATAAAGAAAAAAAAATAAAACAATGATTGAAAGATATAGAAATAAAATACACGAGTGAAAGAGATAGAAATAAAAGAGCAGACACCTTATTAGTGCTAGAACGAGAAAGGATGTATACTGATTACAGGATTGGTAGGAAGGGAGGGGGAAGGAAGGAAACAGTTTTATCAGAGGTTAACGGAATAAATTAAATATCTGACTATTAGTTTAATTGATTTGATTGTTGATTATATTTGATTTATCAGCTAAGCGAAACCTGGATGGCTGTTAATATTAATTCAAAATAAAAGTGGTGATTAACAAAGTGTATTTTTCATTTAATATATAATGTCACATCACAAAGTGTTTGCTTCCTTCGATAAAAAAAAAAGATATATTCGATGTTGCTAAACATGGAAAATTGTCTCATATGCACATCACACAGTGTTTCTTCTAAAAGCAAACACATGATAAGATCTGAACAAAAAGCGTAACACCGACATCAATAAATTGAAAACATGGTTTGACAATAACCCTCTAATGTTAAACTCTAAAAAAACACGCTACGTACGATTTTTCCTAAAAAACCAAATACGCCGCATGAAATAAAGATTAAGTTTCACAAAGCACCAAACACTCAACACCACTGTAACTTACTATATACACGACACCGCAAAAAACCAATAAATCAGGAGCATAGAATAAATAATGCAGTGAAGGGAACTGAATAAAGTTCAAAATGTGACAAACGCATTGTAGAACTGCCGTGTCCATTCATGAAACTGTTGCGTTTCGTTATTTGGTAGAAAGGTTATTGTTAAAGTTATTGGCTAAGTGAAGTGGTCGGAATAAGTCAAAAGAAATGAAATAAACATTTGGCCCAAACCGAACCACTTGCTTAATCAATAATGCTCGTTCACCGAACAAAACTCCAGAAACACATACTATGAGCAAAATATCAATTAAATTTATCGTTCATTAAACTTGTGGGCAAAACTCCGAGAGGTAAAATTGGCATAATATTAAGCAGGTTATTGTTGAAGACCCGAGCTCTGCTAATGGAATTAAATTCATTAATAAGGGAAAGTTCATAAATGTGAACTTGAGAAAAATAAATATTTAATGAAATATGTGCTGAAAAAATTTATAACATATACATGGAGTTATCGGGATGTTCCTCATATGCCCAAATTTCAACTCACACATCTCACTATTGACAAGTAACTCAACGTTCAGCATTGAATGATCTGAAGGAAATGAACGATGTCCGATGTTGAGGAAAATCTCAATCTTTTTAATTATAGAGAAATTCTCTCAACACCAGATATCACCCACGATTAGACAATTTCCTGGAATATTTATTTGAATATTACGTGAGTGATATATGAAGCTCGAACATTCCATTTCACAGTAGAAATGTGAAAATAAAACTTTACGACCATGTGAAGTGGCGAGAATGTTTCCTATGAAAGGTTATATAATACACATAGGGCCCAAATCCGACACCTATAGTAATCAATAATTCAGGAGCATCGAAGAATAAGTACATCGAAGATGACTGTGAATTAAAGACAAAATTAAGATGCGACAATTTATTTTATTGAAAACATTATAGAAACAATTAACAAATTTCCTCCAAATGTTTATACCAATACGCAAAACAGTAAAATATTATTCCGTAACCTTCATGCGCGAAACATAATGCGTGATTTATTTTATTATTGTGCTTTGTGATCCGTACGAATAGAGCAAATTTTATTTTTACTGTTTTCGGAAATGCTCAGAACGACTTACCGAAACTCAAAGGATTTTGGAATTTAAATATTTAAAAAAAATATATTTAATAAAATATTGCAATTGTTCTTCTTAATTTGCCCATCATTAAATGTCTAACCTCAGACAGGTAGGATTGATGTATAATATAACCAAAACCGTGGTATACAATTTGTACAGTATATACACAATTCGACATACTAACTTGGAGGTTTTTCAGGAAAAGGAAGTAATTTGTTAACAGTTTCATGATTTCCGTACCTCGATGGCCAGTTAGCGTTACCCAGGAAACACCACGTGGAGGTCGGCCATATTATTTATATGTTCAGGATATGATTGTTAAGTAATTAATATTAAAATGACAACAAATTATATAAAATAGCATGGTTGCATTTCAGGTTTCACTGAATAGTTACAGCAGCAGCATTTTTATTTGCAAATTAACTAAACATATAAATAAATGTTTCACCAAAAATAAAAATTTGGCGTAAAAACAGCCATTTATATTTTACCCAACGAATAATAAAGAAAATAATATTTAATTTTTAACTATATTAAAATTTAAAAAAATATCCACCTTCGATGCATCGGGAAAATGAAGTATATAACAGAAGATCGATACTTGGAAAAGACAGAAAAATATTTGATCGCAACAAGGAACTTTGCTGCAATGCCGAGATACTCTGTAATCTTTTTGTGTCTATCTGTTTTGCATTTTTCATTTAAAAGTGGTAACTATTTTCATCAATGATCAAAAATAAACATTTGTTAATATAACACAAATTAATTTTATTATAGATAAACAATAGATCCTTGGTAGCAAAATAACAAAAAAAACTACTATCATTACAATGACGTATTTTCAAAGCTCAGTCAGTCGATGAATCAATGAAACTCTCTTGTCATGACCCAATTTTTGACATACTCCTTTAAAAAAAAAATCTTTTAAAAAACAATTAAAACTAAATATTGAAACTACTCTTTCATTATTTGCAAGTGTGTTTCTCTCCGTATTTAATTAACAAGTCAAGTTTAAATCCAAATGTCCTGTTAGTTTTTATTGGATCTGACATAACTAAATTTATTCAGCAACACCCAAAAATTCAAGAGCGATTCTGCGAATATCTGCATTGTGTTCTACAAAATAGATTCTCTTTAACTGTAAAACTTACTTACCTCAATCGAATCCGTAACATGGTGCTGCACCAGTAAAGTATTTGATAAGCCACGTTCCCGGGTTGTGTTTATCCGAAAAACGCATTATTACGGTATGTAGTTCCTGACTTAATATTAAATTCACAGTAAGTAACCACATACCACACGATGCATTTCTCTTTTATCCCGGATGAGGAGATTTGACGGCTTCCATCCGTCAATGTTTTGAGGAAACTTTTCTCGATACATTTCGGATTAGAAGACTTGTCAACATCCATCCGTTAATTTCATTTGTGTATAAGTTTTTTGGAGCCAATAGTTATGATTTTTTCAGTAAATACCTATAATTGTTTTAAATTAATCAAAAGAAAAAAATAGCCTTGATCACAAGCAGTTATCCGTTTTCTAGAAGATTTTGTTTTTCTACCATCAAAACATGATTCAAAATACATTGTATTGTGGTTAGATTATTGATTAAAAAGTATAATTTTTTTCCTAAGATTAAATATGTGCATATTCTGATTCATCTGGCAATTATAAACACATCATTATAAGAAATATGATTCCCTCTTCTGGTGAAGTAGATCAGTTATAAGTGCATCAGATGACAAAAAAACCCTTGAAAATTTTCCATGAAACAAGTCTCATAAGTTGAAATCACTGAGACGTGTCACATGAACAAATTACAGAAATTTTTAGTATGCAACATAACAAATATCTGCATTAGCAATAAACTCGTAGCATAAAAACAATCATATTCAATATTATATCTATTCACTTGATTTATTTATCCTATTCAGCAATGACGTGACCAGCATTTTCTACAATGTCGAATTTCTACTTTTTGCTGACTATGTGAAGTTGTTTAGGGTCATTTTTGATGTGTACGACTGCATAATCTTGCAAAAGAACCTTAACAACTTTTACAAATGGTGTTCTAGTAATAAACTGCAACTAAATATTAACAAATGATAAGTTATGAAGTTCCACAAAATCAAACACCCAATATTGTATATTTATTCATTGTGTAATGTTGACTTGATCAGTGTAATCGAAATACTTGACCTAGGCATAATTTTTGATCAGAAACTCTGTTTTGTATCTCACATAACTTCCATCGCTAACAGGGCTATGAAAATGTTAGGTTTTATAGTAAAAATTACCAAGGATTTTCAAAATATCAACACATTAAAAATTCTGTTCACATCTCTCGTTAAAAGTATTCTAGAATACAACTCTACAATTTAGTCACCTGTCTTTAATAATCACACTAGAGTCACGTGGGGTAACCGTGCGCAATTTTACATTGGGATTTTTGTATTAAAAAGCTTCAGGTATTTTACTCAATTTTTTTGTTTATTAATATGATCAATTATTAAGGCATCTCAAACAACCATAAAAACCTCATATGGTTCATAAATCAAACAGTTATATAAAAAAGTTTACATGCATGTCGATTGCGTACACTTACCCCGTGTGCGGGGTAAGTATACGCATACTGTAGGGTAAGTGTTCGCACCGCGAAGAGTTACCCCCCATTGCAATTATCACACTTAAATTGCCACTTATCGTAGTCTGTGCAGTTCTCATGCCACCATGCTTTACACACAATACATTCTATCCAATCTTCTGTTGGTGGATCTCGATATTTCTCCTTGCACAAAAACATAGAAGCCTGTTTTTGTGCTCTCTTTAAACAGTTATGCACGCTGGAATCTCCCGCTTTACGCTTAGTGGTGATTCTTTGTGGTGTGACTTTCTTGAAAAGAGGTGGTCGTCCGATTTCCATGGTTTTAATTATTGGTTTTCGGACCATTTTTGCATCTGCATCTCTCTGCTTCTGCTGAAGTTTCTTTTTATAGGGACTTGAGGTAATTATTTCAGACTTGCAAGCATTTTTTCGTCGTTTTTGTGTATGTGTTGCTTTTGGCAGAGGACTTATAACAAATATTGGGACGTGAAGGATTGATGTTGCATCTTGTGGTGGGGAGCTGGCCTGAACTTCAATTACATCTTCAATCGGAGTAGTAAGAAGCTGACGAATAATATTTTTATTAGGTCTGACAGACGTTTGTGTACTGCTCGGTGCCGCATGTATTTCGGCATAGCAAGAGATCTGATTGTTCAGAATATCTGTGCTAATTATTGATCCTATGTCACTTTGCTCTTGATTAGCTAACGGAGAGATAATGGATACGTTAGGTTGGGGCTCGAACATATCAGTAACAGAAGCAGCTGCAAAATCAGCTTCGGTGAAGAGTTCACTATCTAAAGGATGTATTCCACTTACTTTAAAACCTGATACCGCATTCCCCACAGTTGCAACTTTCTTGAAGGCTTTATCGAAAATCGAGATAACGTGGTATTGGTTGATTGCTCTCCTAGGATGCTGACCCATCCATCTTTTGCATTCCACTGCGTATTGACCTTTAAGAGGACTGAAAAATGCCCTGTCTAGTGGCTGCATTTTATGGCTACTATGAGGCGGTAATGTCAGGACTACTATTCCGTGGTCCCTACAATGTGGTTGCTTCAAGACTGATATGAGATGAATGGTTATCAATAATCAAAATGGTTATTTTTAATTTGGAAGGTGGTCAATGGGTACCGCCGCCCCGGGAACCATACTCTGGGTTACCAACACCTCTGCCACAGGTCACCTGAAGTGGTTCGCTACGTTTGGTGACTTAGCAGGGGTGCCCGGGCTCATGGAGGGTTGTGCGTTCTGGATCACACTGATGAATGGGTCGGCCTACTCACTGCGGTGCGGGCCGGGCTGGGAGAGGCCGGTTGAGGGAGATCCAGTAAACCGGTTATCGCTGTCCGGGCCGTTGGATAGTACAGGGGCCCGACCCTTGGGCTCACGACCAAGGGTGGGCTGCCCCATCAGCCAGCGAAAAAACCCTGCCGCTGATGTTGTGCCGGTTCGTGACCGGTGAGGACCCAGCATCTAGCGTTTGGGGCGCACTGGGCGACCTCCACAGCCGGACTCTCCTGCCCATTGCCTAGAACCGCAGTCAGAAGAACATACCTTACATTTGGTGTATCCAGTTGCTCCACTCTCCAACTCCCCACCCAACCTTTTTTAACCTAATCCTTCCCAACCCATCCTAAATCCCACAAACAAATAAAACAAACTTAAAAACTATGAACTCACAACAAATTAATATAAACTCAGCGACAGCGAACAGTAGGAGTCCTCAGTGTGGACCGAGGATGAAGGTGAATTTCGCTAACATTCGCGGTCTGCACACCAACCTAACTCCCATCCACCACCACCTTCTCTCACAAAATCCCCATCTCCTCTTCCTTACGGAAACACAGATTGCCGAGCCCCCAGATACCTCCTATCTGAACTGCCCAGGATATCATCTGGAAAGCCTTTTCAGGCCCAAAGGAGGTGTCTGCCTTTACAGCCGTGCTGACATCAGCTGCGCTCGTCTCGCAAATATCGAGAGCGCAAAACACGAAGTGTTATGGGTACGTGTGGATCTCACCGGTATGATGAGAATTTATGCGTGCCTATATCGCTCACCAAACCTTGCCGAATCAGACAATGTTGAGTTGTTTAAATACTTGAGTGACACTGTAGATATTCTCTTGCCCCGTTACCCATCGGCCGAGTTTGTAATCCTGGGGGACTTCAATGTTCATAATGAACAATGGCTGAAGTTCTCGGGCCCAACAAACTCTGCCGGTAGATCAGCGGAATCCTTTGCCCTTATCCATGGACTAAGCCAACTCGTAGAATCTCCGACCAGAATACCAGACATCCCATCACATCGAGCCAACCTACTCGATTTGTTTCTCACTAGTGAGCCACTCGGGTACAGAGTGGAGGTGACAGCGCCCTTAGGATCCTCTGACCACTGCCTGATTACCACCTCTGTCCCATCCTCCATGAACCGTCAACCCGACAAACATGTAAAGAGGAAGGTATGGCACTACAGGGCAGCAAAATGGGACGGCATGCGGTCTTTCTTCGGCGCCTTTCCTTGGAGTACTGTATGCTTTAGCTCCGAGGACCCATCAATTTGTGCACGCGAGGTAGAAGAAGTAATCACATCAGCAATGGATTGCTACATTCCCTTCTCCGCCAAATCCTCTGGAGCGGGCACAAAACCGTGGTTTGACCATCGCTGTGCTGAAGCTGTCAGACTCAAAAATACGGCTTTTAATGCACTCCGGAAGATTAGCTCCATGAATAACCTTTCGGAAAACCGAAAACGGGCAAGGGATTGTAAGAGAGTTCTAAATAGAGCTAAAAGCGATCACGACCAGAGAATTGCGAAAAAGCTGGCTGACTGCCCCACTGGTAGCCGTGCTTTCTGGTCACTCGCTAGCTCGATCGGAAGAAATTTCTGCAGAACCACTTTCCCACCTCTGACCAAGCCTGATGGTCGGCTGGCTAACTCGGCCCGCGAGAAAGCTGAATTATTAGGCAAAATTTTCGCGGAAAACTCAACTCTTCAAGATAACGGAGAGACTCCCCCTTCCATTCCGCACTGCGGTTTTCAAATGGAGGAACCGAAGATCCGGAACAGAGAGGTTCTCCGAGTCTTGAACGAGCTGAAAGTCGACAAAGCCAGTGGGCCGGACGGAATACCTGCCTTGGTCCTCAAGAGGTGTTCTGCAGAAATGACTCCAGTGCTCGCGAAATTATTTAGGCTCTCTCTCAAAGGTGGAAAGGTGCCAGATCTTTGGAAAAAGGCAATCGTCCACCCAATCCCAAAAAAGGGGGACCGTTCCGACCCTTCTAACTACCGCCCCATAGCCATCACTTCCATACTCTCGAAGGTATTAGAAAGGGTGGTTAACAACAAATTGCTCACATATCTCGAGAATAACAATATCCTAAGCGATCGGCAATATGGATTTCGTCGAAACCGATCGTGTGGCGATCTACTCGGATATGTAACGCATATTTGGGGGCGGTACATGGAACGTTTTGGTGAAACCCAAACCGTTGGGTTAGATATCTCCAAAGCCTTTGACAGAGTCTGGCACCGGGCGCTTATCGGGAAATTACCATCGTATGGGATCCACCCAACCCTGCATAGTTGGATTGCGGACTTTCTGAGGGGAAGAACAATTCAAACCGTGGTTGACGGCTCTTCTTCCTCACCGCACCAAATCAATGCGGGGGTGCCACAAGGATCTGTGCTGTCTCCGACGCTGTTTTTATTGCACATCAACGATCTCGTTGAATGTGCACCAATTCACTGCTACGCTGATGACAGCACCGTTCACGAGGGTTATCTTTTTGACAGGCCCCCTTCCACCTATGATGTCCGAACAGCTCGGGAAGTTTTGAAGCGAAAAATTGACCACCACCTAGAGATGGTTCGTGCCTGGGGTAAGGCCAACTTGGTCAGTTTCAACGTCTCAAAAACCCAAGCGTGTCTGATTTCGGCAAAGAGGGAGATCAATGACTGTCTGGTGCAATTTGATGGGAGCACTCTCCCCAATAAAGACTCCATTGAAATGCTTGGAGTTACTATATCAGACCAGCTCAAGTATCGGGGATCCATAGAAGCCCGAGTAAATCAGGCCTCCAAAAAGTTGGGCGTCTTGTACAGGGCTAGGAGATTCTTCAACAGTGACCAGCTGCTGACCCTGTACAAGTCTCAAGTCCGCCCAACTATTGAATTTGGGAGCCACCTTTGGGCTGGTGCCCCAAAATACTTGATAAACCTGCTTGAGTCTGTGCAAAGGAGAGCGATCCGTCTGATTGACAATCCGTTGTTAACAGACCGATTGCCTTCTCTGATGCATAGACGCAATGTAGGCATGCTGTGTCTGTTCTACAGGTATTTCAATGGAGCCTGCTCCAAGGAGCTAGCAGCATTGATTCCTGATGCACCGGTGCACGTGCGCG
The DNA here is from genome assembly GCA_026573805.1 of Hesperophylax magnus. Lineage (NCBI taxonomy): Eukaryota > Metazoa > Arthropoda > Insecta > Trichoptera > Limnephilidae > Hesperophylax > Hesperophylax magnus. The sequence goes on from JAIUSX010000071.1 coordinate 4,437,909, forward strand.
AAACTCGACGGACACGAGCTGAACACCCGTTCACGGTTGACGTTGGCTTCATGAGAACGGGCCGTTTTTACGACTCGTTTTTGTGTAAGTCGGCTCGTATGTGGAACGGGCTACCGGCGTCTGTTTTTCCTCCCTCCTATAATCCGAGCCTCTTCAAGGCCCGCATTAACAAGTCCCTTCCTACAGCCCCTGCCTTGCTCCGCCTCACAACGCCGCCCAATCGGGTGGTGACATAGTTCCCCTGTCTGTGCACTGCACGGGCAGGGACACTCTTGTGAGGTGTCACATAAAAAAAAAAAAAAAAAAAAAAAAAAAAAAAGGACAGGGTTGTTGGTACTTCCCATTGTCTTTAAAATGCTGTAACCAGTTTAGATACAAATTAGCATTTATAAATCCAGAATCGGAAACCATTCCAATGCAACTAGCCGGTCCATCGTCCATTAGTTCTCCCTTCAGTGGTTTACGTGGGAAAATGAATGCAGGTTTCTCACGTACGCACGCGGCATATTTCACTGTAAAAAATAACGAGAGTTGAAATATTATGCTATAAAATCAATTTCATCTATCGGGGTAAGTGTTCGCACTCGTCCAACTGCGAACGCTTACCCCAGCACACTTACCCCATCACACCAAAATTCAATAAACTTTAAAAATCAGATTAGTGGTTATCTTTATTAGAATTATCACTTTGCACCCGTCTAACTAACAATATTTCTCTAAAAATTATCGTAGACCACGTCGCTCTGACACGGCTGGTTACACAATAGCACACATCGGTAACGGAGATGAAAATTTAAGAAAAGCACGAAAAAAAGTAATTTACCTACCATTTTTTATTGACAAATCAGCATCCACTGTACACATGTCCTGCTTCGGCGCGATCCAGAACGCTAATAAATTAAGGAACGCGCGGGCGCTTAACAGGCACAATCTTGTCGGAAACATCACTGCGAACACTTACACTCCGCGTACGGTTACCCCACGTGACTCTAATACCATTGAAAGAGTGCAACGCAAATATATGAGGTTTATTAATTTTAGGCTTGGAATTCCTTTAGAAACAATAGATTATGATTTCTTATTACATTCATTGAAAATGCTGTATTAAATGTATTATTGTGAAAATTATACCACAGTCTCAGGATATAACTTAGTTATAAATAGATTGCACACACTTTGGAACTTTTATGCTGCTAAATTCGCAGATGCTTTTAATATTCCCCTTGTAAAGTATAAAGCTGAACTTATTACACATTTTAACGCCACTTATTTTCATGAGGTCACTACATAACAGGCTATTGTCATTGCTTCTTTTTTTACTGTTATTTTATTTGTTATGTTTTAACTTAATTTAATTCTTTTATTTTTCTCAACAAAATTTAATACAGCACTATGTATATGTAAAAAAATAAAATAAAAACTTTGTATGTAAATGGCACTTGTGCCATAAATTCTAATTAAATTACAGGACATACACCTAAAACATATAAATAATTTATTTAATAGTATTACTTTGTGGCGTCATTCATATTACGTAAAAACTCAATATAATATCCTGCAATTGTCCTATTTATCCACTTTGCCCTTCCTAAAATGTCATCATGACCGGTATAGTTATTGCAAGATGTCAAAAAGTGACAGTATGCTTAAATGGAGCTCTACAGAAGTCAGTGTAAAATAAAACCTCAGAAATGGAGGATTGATGTATAATATAACCACAACCGCGGAACATAATTTGTACAGAATATATACAGTTTACAATACTAATTTGGTGGCATTTCAGAAAAAGGAAGTAAATAGTTAACTATTTTATGATTTCCGTTCCTAGATGGCCAGTTAGCGTTACCCAGGAAACACCACGTGGAGGTCGGCCATATTATTTATATGTTCATGATATGATTGTTAAGTAATGAATATTTAAGTGAAAAATTATTGAACAAAATAACATGGTTGCATTTCAGATATCACTTAATACCTTCAATTCTGCAAAATTTTTACTTGCAAATAAACTAAACACATAAATAATTGTTTCCCACCTAACTAGAAAAATTATATTTCACAAACTAAAGAGGATTTCATAATATTGTGTTACGAGCTCATGAATTATTATAACCTGCCACTTTTCTGGAGGCGTTCATGAAAAACACATTTGATAATATTACGGTAAAGAAAAAAAGAATCTGTTTTGTGAGTTGACCGCAATATTTTGAAGATTTAAAAACTATTAAACAAAAATATTCTCTCAAATTATACTCAACATCAAACGAACTATTATTTCTATCAACGTGCTGAGGTGAAAGTTATAAACTATGTCCAGTGGTTTGAAGCAGCTCAACAACGTAACATACTTAGATGCATTCACTGGACATAATTCGCCCTATATCCCTTTTATCAAATATATATAAAATATACAAAAAATTGTAAAAAATCTGGTACTTCCTAGAACAACATATAATAAATCCTAAACCGTTTGATTTTAAAAAAAAAACACCTTCACCCACGATGCTATTGCAAAAATTACAAATATTATAATATATACCGCCCTAGACTCTATGAAAAATTAATTGGAATATTTATTGACTTTAAAAATCATCAGATAATATATAACATACTTACTTTATAAAAAAAATAAAATCAATTGGAATAAATGGAATGGTACTAAAGAAATAAAGCCCGCTATTTATACTAATAATAACTTGGGTAAATACTTAATTAACAATAAAGATATTGATGATAAACTTAGCCACTCGGGCATAAATAAACATAATTGTAATGATTGTTCTGCTTTTTATATCGAAAAAACGGCCCGGAACGTAAACATAAGAATAAAAGAACACCTGAGGTGTTTAAATAATAATGCTTTTTCAGAATTCGCGAATCATCTTCTAGAAACTAACCATTCATTTGATTAAACCTCTGGGATTACAATATTACATAAAAATGCAATTGGAATTAGGTTTATCAATTAAGAAGCCCTCGAAATTAAAAAATCCGTCAATAATAAATCAAATATAATCAACAATCAAATCAATTTAACTAATAGTCCAATATTTAATTTATTCCGTTAACCTCTGATAAAACTGTTTCCTCCCTTCCCCCTCCCTTCCTACCCATCCTGTAATCAGTATACATCCTTTCTCGTTCTAGCACTAATAAGGTGTCTGCTCTTTTATTTCTATCTTTTTCACTCGTGTATTTTAGTTCTATCTCTTTCACTCATTGTTTTATTTTTTTTCTATATATATGTGTCTGTATGAAAATAACTTTAGTTGATATAATAAGCCCTGATGAAGCTTGAGCTAAGCGAAACCTGGTTGGCTGTTAATATTAATTCAAAATAAAAGTAGTGTTTTACAAAGTGTATTTTTCATTTAATATATAATGTCATATCACAAAGTGTTAAAAAAAGATATATTTGAAGTTGCTAAACATGGGGAAATTGTCTCATATTGTCTCATAAGACAGGGGTCCTGGGTTCGAGTCCCAGATGTGACCGTTTCCTTTTCTGATTTTTCCGTTTCAGATTTTCGTTTAAAAATCACTTATTTTGTCTTCAATATTTAGAAACTACTATCATTACAATGACGTATTTTCAAAGCTCAGTCAGTCGATGAATCAATGAAACTCTCTTGTCATGACCCAATTTTTGACATGCTCCTTTTAAAAAAAAATCTTTTAAAAATCAATTAAAAACGTAAAATTGAAACTACTATTTCATTATTTGCTAGTGTGTTTCTCGCCGTATTTAATTAACAAATCAAGTTTTAATCCAAATGTCCTGTTAGTTTTTATTGGATCTGACCTAACTAAATTTATTCAGCAACACCCAAAAATTCAAGAGCGATTCTGCGAATATCTGCATTGTGTTTTACAAAATAGATTCTCTTTAACTGTAAAACTTACTTACCTCAATCGAATCCGTAACATGGTGCTGCACCAGTAAAATATTTGATAAGCCACGTTCCTGGGTTGTGTTTATCCGAAAAACGCATTTTTACGGTATGTAGTTCCTGACTTAATATTAAATTCACAGTAAGTAACCACATACCACACGATGCATTTCTCTTTTATCCCGGATAAGGAGATTTGACGGCTTCCATCCGTCAATTTTTTGAGGAAACTTTTCTCGATACATTCGGGATAAGAAGATTTGTCAACATCCATCCATTAATTTCATTTGTGTGTAAGTTTTTTGAAGCCAGTAGATATTATGATTTTTTCAGTAAATACCTATAATTGTTTCAAATTCATCAAAGAAAAAACATAGCCTTGATCACAAGAAGTTATCCGTTTTCTAGAAGATTTTGTTTTTCTACCATCAAAAGATGATTCAAAATACATTGTATTGTGGTTAGATTATTGATTAAAAATTATAATTTTTTTCCTAAGATTAAATATGTGCATATTCTGATTCATCTGGCAATTATAAAAAAATCCTTATAAGAAATATGATTCCCTCTACTGGTGAAGTAGATCAGTTATAAGTGCATCAGATGACAAAAAAACCCGTGAAAATTGTCCATGAAACAAGTCTCATAAGTTAAAATCACTGAGACGTGTCACATGAACAAATTACACAAATTTTTAGTATGCAACATAACAATAATCTGCATTACCAATAAACTCGTAGCACAAAAACAATCATATTCAATATTATATATATTCACTTGATTTATTTATCCTATTCATCAATGACGTTACCAGCATTTTCTACAATGTCAAAGTGTTACTTTTTGCTGACTATATGAAGTTTTTTAGGGTCATTATTGATGTGTACGACTGCATAATCTTGCAAGAGAACCTTAACAACTTTTTCAAATGGTGTTCTAGTAATAAACTGCAACTAAATATTAACAAATGCCAAGTTATGAGGTTCCAAAAAATCGAACACCCAATAATGTATAATTATTCATTGTGTAATGTTGACTTGATAAGTGTAATCGAAATACTTGACCTAGGCATAATGTTTGATCAGAAACTCTGCTTTGTATCTCACATAACTACCATCGCTAACAGTGCTATGAAAATGTTAGGTTTTATAGTTAAAATTTCCAAAGATTTTAAAAATATCAAGACATTAAAAATTCTGTTCACATCTCTCGTTAAAAGTATTCTAGAATTCAAGTCTACAATTTGGTGACCTGTCTTTAATAATCACATTAATACCATTGAAAGAGTCGAACGCAAATTGTTGATGTTTATTAATTTTAGGCTTAGAATTCCTTAAGAAACAATTGATTATGATTTCTTATTACATTCATTGAAATTGCTTAAGTTAAGTGATAGAAGATCAATTCTTGATCTTCGTCCTCTAGTATGTATTATTGTGAAAATTATACCACAATCTCAGGATATAACTCAGTTATAAATAGATTGCACACACTTGGGAACTTTTATGCTGCTAAATTCGCATATACTTTCAATATTCCCCTTGTAAAGTATAAAGCTGCACTTATTACACATTTTAACGCCACTTATTTTCATGAGGTCACTACATAACAGGCTATTGTCATTGCTTCTTATTTTACTGTTATTTTATTTGTTATGTTTTAACTTAATTAAATTCTTTTATTTTTCTCAACAAAATTTAATACACCACTATGTATATGTAAAAAAATAAAATTAAAACTTTGTATGTAAATGGCACTTGTGCCATAAATTCTAAATAAATTACAGGACATACACCTAAAACATATAAATAATTTATTTAATAGTATTACTTTGTGGCGTCATTCATATTACGTAAAAACTCAATATAAAATCCTGCAATTGTCCTATTTATCCACTTTGCCCTTCCTAAAATGTCATCATGACCGGTATAGTTATTGCAAGATGTCAAAAAGTGACAGTATGCTTAAATGGAGCTCTACAGAAGTCAGTGTAAAATAAAACCTCAGAAAGGGAGGATTGATGTATAATATAACCACAACCGCGGAACATGATTTGTACAGATTTGTACAGTTTACAATACTAATTTGGTGGCATTTCAGAAAAAGGAAGTAAATAGTTAACTATTTTATGATTTCCGTTCCTAGATGGCCAGTTAGCGTTACCCAGGAAACACCACGTGGAGGTCGGCCATATTATTTATATGTTCAGGATATGATTGTTAAGTAATGAATATTTAAGTGAAAAATTATTGAACAAAATAACATGGTTGCATTTCAGGTATCACTAAATACCTTCAATTCTGCAAAATTTTTACTTGCAAATAAACTAAACATATAAATAATTATTTCCCACCTAACTAGAAAAATTATATTTCACAAACTAAAGAGGATTTCATTATATTGTGTTACAAGCTCATGAATTTTTATAACCTGCCACTTTTCTGGAGGCGTTCATGAAAAACACATTTGATAATATTACGGTAAAGAAAAAAAGAATCTGTTTTGTGAGTTGACCGCAATATTTTGAAAATTTACAAATTATTAAAAAAATACATTCTCTAAAATTATTCTCAACATCAATCAAGTAAAAATATTAAATGAACTCAAGCTTTTTGGAAAATAGACCACAACAAGTAAAATTATTAAATGAACTTAGTGATTCTGAAAGTGATAACTTCTTGATACACCAAGGCACAGGTTTAGAACCACTATTGTTAATATTATATGTTAATGATATATTTGAAGATGCTAAACACGGGATAATTGTCTCATTTGCAGATGACACAATGGTTCTACTAAAAGAAAACACATGGACTGAACAACTGAACAAAAAGCATAACACGGACATCAATGAATTGAAAACATGGTTTGACAATAACCTTCTAACGTTTAACTCTAAAAAAACACACTACGAACCATTTTTCATAAAAAACCAAATACGGGGCATTAAATAAACACTAGGCTTCACTCTGCACCATACTCTAAAAAACCACTGTTACTTACTATTTACGTATTTTGAAATCAAAACTTCAAAATCCAATATGGTATAATAGGATGAAGGGCGCCAATAAAACTCACACACAACCTTGCGCAGTAACTAATAATTTAAATAATATTAAAAAATCGTTTTTATATTCATCTGAACTCATATTCAACTAATTTAAAGTCAGAAAATAAAATACTCTATTCCTGTATCACTCAACCTTACAAATTCACAAAGAGGATATCCTAAACAAAACCGTACCATTAAAAAACACAGCAAATCTAAGACAAAATACATTTTACCAATTCCGATTTGTAAGAAAACTTTGGGTCAACAAAACTACAAATATTTAGGAACAAATTTTTACAATAAATTGTTAGAAAATATAAGATCACTTAATGATAGATTCAGATAATTAAAAACACAATTTAAAAATTTCTGTAAACCTTATCTTTTAAAAAAAAAATAATAATAAGTAAAAAAATCTAAACAAATAGTGCCTCATGAAAAGAAGAAATATTAATAATTAAAAAAAATTATATTGACTCGAGAACAATTCTCCACTAACAGGGAATTGTAACTAGTTCATTAAGATTTTATGTATTATTTTATTATATTTTATCTTCTATTATTAAAATAAAAAATATATATATACACGACACCAAAAGAAACCAATAAATCAGGAGCATAGAATAAATAATACAGTCAACTAAATAAAGTTTAAAATGTCACAAACGCAAGATTTAACTGATGTGTCCATTCTTCAAACAGTTGCGTTTCGTTATTTGGTAGAAAGGAAGAAAGTTATTGGCTAAGTGAGGTGTTCGGAATAAGCCAAATGAAATAAACATTTGGCCCAAACCGAACCCCTTGCTTAATCAATAATGCTCGTTCACCGAAGAAAACTGCAAAAACACATACTATGAGCAAAATATTAATTAAATTTAACGTTAATTGAACTTGTGGGCATAACTCGGAAAGCTTTTATTGGCATATATTATAACAGGTTATATTTGCGTTGATCAGCAGACTCACGCCGGTAGGAGAGGTGCTCTGCCCTCAAACAGAAATATTTTTCGTTTCTAGAACCATCACGTTATGTGAAATTAGCTGAAAAAATGTAATGAAATATTTTCTATTATTATCATCATTACAAGATCAGATCTAATGAACAAGGTAACACGCGAGAATTGCAGGTGAACAACTTCACTGAATTCCAATTGAAATAGTATCTCCTTATTCAATGATAGAGAGATAAACGTTAAACTTTATTTTTATGTTTCCATAATAGCATCTTTGTTTGATGGTTTATAAACCATTCTTTTATAAATAAATAATTTTTATTTATTTATTTATTCTTAAATATATTTATATTACAATGGTATAGTTTATTGTCCTCCACGCTAGGAGTTCACCTGTGTTGTGGAGGACTTTTGTTATAGTTATTTACTGTTCAAGGTAAAAAAAAATTCTTTGGTTTTCCTTTAATTTTTACATGTTTTTAAGAGAGCAGATAATTTACCTACATTAATAAAATCTGTCAGATGAGTAAAATATTTGATAATCCATGTTCCCTTTTGCTGTTAATCCAAAAAACGCATTTGTATGGAACGGAGTGACTGACTAAGTATAAAATCACAGCAAGTAACCACATACCACACGATGCACTTCTCTTTTATCCTGGATTAGGAGGCTTGACGGTTTCCGTCCGTCAATTCTGAGAGGAAGCGCTCCTTTATAAAACAGACTCTATAAATTTTGTTATTTTATTTTATTTTATCAATATGTATTGGCAAACAGAATTATTTATTTATTATTATTTTATTATTTTATTTTATTTTATTTATTGGAAAATTCCCTGAATGATACATGAAGTTGCAACATTCATTTTAATTTTGAAAAACAAACTTTATGACCATGTGAGATGGCTAGAATGATTCCTATAAAAGGATAAATAATACTCATAGGGCCCAAACCCGACAACACACATATTAAACCGCACAATTATTCAGGAGCACAGATAAATAAGTATAGCGAAGAGAACTGTGAATTATACCAATTTATGCCATATATTTATTTGATTAAAAACATTCCAGTTAAAGTAGCTGATCGTTGTTATTTATCAGTACGCTCACCTTATCGTGTATTTACAAACATGTGAATAACAAAAAGCAAGTATATTTTTTTGGAGAGACATTTCCAAAATAACAACAAAACCAAAATATATGTGTTGAGCCAGTTAGCATTACCAAGGAAACTCCACGAAGAGATAGGGTCCATTTGTAACTGTGATTTAAGGAAAGTATTAATTTGCGTTATTATATATATTTTATTTTCAATGTAGCAATAAATTCTTTCAAGTAAATCATCATATAAAGCAGTAAAATATTGTTTTGTTGGAAACTTCTCGTGCCTGATAAAAATAAAAATAACCTCACGACGCTCTATATTCACACAAGTCTCAATTCATATTGTATATGATTCTTAATCTAGTAACTTCAGGATTGCGGGACAAAACGAATGAATTGATATGATTCCTGATATACTTTTAGTAATAAATAAATCGGATCAACATTACATGAATCGGATGATTAACAGCAAAATCGCAGAAAATTTTACTAGACTAAAAAGAATTTCGTAACATGGCGCAATTATGAATTATATAATATACGACTTTGCTGAAGGCGTTCAGAAAAACGCATTCTTTTGCAAGAAGCTTGGAACTTAATAAAATGTTCACAGCACGAAAGACTTACAAAAAATGCTTTACCCCGTGGTTCTGTATACCTTGGTATTTTGCCGAGAATTGACCTTATGATTTTTTGCCGAGGAATGTTAAATTTTAATCATTTCTCTTGGATGTGACAAAGTATTTCTATAGTTGTTAATTCCAAAAGCGATTTTCCCGGGTGTTGATATCAGAAAACGCATTTGTATGGCATGAAGTCTGTCACTTAATAAAACATTCACAGTAACAAGCAACATACCATACGATGCAATTTTCTGTCATACTGTAGGAAAAACCTTGACAAAATATTTTGTTTTTCAGTTGTCAATGTTTTATAAATTATCTAGAAACATCACGCTTAAAATATTTTGTAATTTTTTTGAGTTAGTATTTATTCATTGAGATCAAAAAAATATATTCTTAAACACATGCGGGGAATTAAAGCAAAATCGCTTGTTTTGAATAGATGATTAACAGTTATGTACACATATTATTTCACTCTATACACAGTACAATCTACAACCAAAGCAAATAGCACTTAAGCAAGAAAATACATAAGAATAATAGCTTAAAGAAATATGTATATAACGAAACCATATTTAACTGTCTATTCTTTCAACCAGAAGGACCGCTCGACTAGAGAGATTATTCTTAACGTTTTTTACTCAGAAATGATTCGAAAAATGTACAGAAGTTAGAAATAAGTTATTAGAAATTGAAATCATGAAAATATGTACATATCAAATGCGACAAAAGTGGATAATAGGAAATTTCATATAGCATTCTTCTCACTTATGTTTGTCACAAATAGTTAAATTATATATCATTCATAATGATAACCCATTTGCTATGCACGCAAAATCGCATTTTACGGCATGGGGCTACGTACTTCAAAAAAATCACAGAAAGTAACCACATACGATGCAATTCTCTTTCACAATTAATTTTAGTTTTTTAAGTCCATCTATCAGTTTTTGGTGAATAAACATCTATAAAGGCTTTACTTTAAATCAAAGTGGTCTCTTGAATACTACACACGATTTTGTTTATCTGGAAAAATGCATTATTGTGGGATGCAGGTACTGACTTTATTTAAAATTCACAGTTAGTACCCACTTACCACATGATGCAATTCTCTGTCAAACTGCAAACAAAGTCTTGCCAAATTTCGTCTGTCGGTTTATGGCGTAAATGTTTCATGATGAAACAGATTTCGTAGCACTTGGACATTTAATTTCTCTCTCTGAAAAACTGCATTCGTGTGGCATGGAGGTTACTTAATAGTTCACAGTAAATAACCACCTTCGAAATGATGCTATTCTCGGTCATACTGCAAACTAGGTCTAATCTGCTTCTTTCTGCTAGTTCCTGCCGGACGGATCTGATAAAATTCCTTTATAACGGAAAGTTTATAAATTTGAACTTGACAAAAATAAATATTTAATCAAAACAAATGCTGAAAAAATTTTAAACCCATAAATGTGTTGCAATTTTATTGAATATATGGAGTTATCGGGATGTTTCTCATATGCCCAAATTCCAACTCACACATCCCACGATTGACAAGTAACTCAACGTTCGGCATTGGATTGGATAAGGATATGAACGATGTCCGGTGTTGAGGATAATCTTAATCTTTTTAATTATAGAGACATTAACTCAACACCAGACATCACCCACAATTAGACAATTTCCTGGAATATTTATTTAAATATTAAGTGAGTGATATATGAAGTTCGAACATTCCATTTCACCGAAGAAATGTGAAAATAAAACTTTATGACCATGTAAAGTGGCGAGAATGTTTTCTATGAAAGGGTATATAATACACATAGGGCCCAAACCCGACACCTCACATAATCGATAATTCAGGAGCATCGAAGAATAAGTACAGCGAAGATGACTATGAATTAAGGACAAAATTAAGATGCGACTATTCATTTAATTAAAAATGTAGAAGTTATAGTTACAATTAACAAATTTCCTACAAATGTTTTACCAATACGTAAAACCGTAAAATATTAATCCGTTACCTTCATGCGTGAAACATAATGCGTGATTTATTTTATTATAGTACTTTGTGAACCGTACGAATAGAGTAGATTTTATTTTTACTATTTTCTGATATGCTCAAAACGACTTACAGAAACTCAAAGGTTTTTGGAATTTAAATATTAAAAACATATCTATTTAATAAAATATTGCAATTGTTCTTCTTAATTTGCCCATCCTTAAATGTCTAACCTCAGACAGGTAGGATTGATGTATAATATAACCACAACCGCTGTATACAATTTGTACAGTATATATACAATTCGACATACTAACTTGGAGGCTTTTCAGGAAACGGAAGTAATTTGTTAACTGTTTCAAGATTTACGTACCTAAATGGTCAGTTAGCGTTACCCAGGAAACACCACGTGGAGGTCGGCCATATTATTTATATGTTCAGGATATGATTGTTAAGTAATGATTATTAAACCGAAAACAAATTATACAAAATAGCATGGTTACATTTCAGGTATCACTGAATACCTACAGCAGCAGCATTTTTCTGGCAAATAAACTAAACATATAAATAATTGTTTCCCACCTAAATAAAAAAATATATCAAAAATAATAATAAAAATAATATAAATATATACAATAAAGTGGTATTCAAATTAAATTATTTTATTTTAATTATGTATACCCACAAAGTGTTTGCTACAAGTGAAAAAAAATATATAACAGAAAATAAAAACTCGGCTAAGACTAGCCCTTTGTATTTCAACTAACTAAAAAGGATTTCATAATATTGTGTTACGAGCTGATGAATTTTATAACTTGCCACTTTTCTGGAGGCGTTCATGAAAAACAAATTATTTTGGGTAAAGCTGGTAACTTAATGAAATATTCGATGTCTTAAATCGATGACTTTAGTGAATTTATTTTTTGTATAATAATTTAATTTTAACATCTTCATTTGTTGTACCGGGCAAAACGCTTCATTTTGCAGTCCTTTATAAGTTTTGAAAAGCATACCGACGGTATACGGTAAAATTACTGCCATGAAAATATTAATTGAAAAAATTTTTAAAATATTAGTTTTAAGGATTTTTTTTAGATTTTCAAGATGTTTCACCTAGCTGATAACAATTTGTTAAAGTTAAAAATTATTGCTGTTTGTGAGTTTAACGCAATATTTTGAAGATGAAAACTTTAATAAAAAAATTCACAATCTCGAATTGTACTTAACATCACATTGAGATGCAATCACCTGACACAACTCACAATGCTGCAGTCAATTACACAGTCATAGGGATTACAAACTGTAACATTTAAGGCAATACATGTCCACAGAGAAACGTATAATAATTAAATAATTCTCTTGGTAACCAGAATCGTATCGTCGTCAAATTTGTTTATTTTCATGATTTGCGGATTCATTATTTATTTAGAGCAATCCTCGATTAATATCTTTGTGAAACTACAACATTACGGTTCAACATTTAAAAGAAGATATTTTAAAACAAAACTAAAATTATTATATAAATAAATATATATAGAGCCAGTTAGCGTTACCCAGGAAACACTACGAAGAGTTCGGTTCTATTCGTTCGTTGAAGATTTAAAAATTATCACTTTGCTAAATTAAATATTTCGTTTTCAAAAAACGATTTGTTTTAAATATAACGCAGTTATACATAGTTTAATCTGAAACTTCTCGCGCATGATAATTATAATAATAATAAAATGATGATTTGTATAGCGCCGTTTTTGTGCACGGCACTCTATATACACACTAGTGATTGCACATCTTTTACTTTTAATTTAAGAAATTATAAATTCGACAACCGATGATATGCATGAATAAAACACTGAATTAGCTTTTAAATTTCTTAGTTAATTTAAGATTTCTTAAAAACTGTAACTTTTTGAAGATTAAAAATTAACTCCAAATTTCAAACTCAACAACCCAACGTTATTAGTACATTCTACTAACCAATTCTACCCAATTCTACCCAATGTTATTAGTACATTCTACTAATGATTATTTTGTCCACGTGCTGATGAGAGTGTTATGAACGATGTCCGGTGGGGTGAACAGCTCAAGAACGTAACACATAACGCAAAGAGATACATAACCAGACATAATCCACAAGGCTGCAGTGCAATGACAGGTATTATGAATATGAATGTGAGGCCATATTTGTCCATGACGCAACTCATAAATATGGTACAATTCTGCGACGTTATCCTATGGAAACCAAAATAAAATTCTCCAATAATGTAAAATTAATATCTGTAACAGGGTTTACATTTAATACTTAAATAATCGAATGGGTGGAATGGTAAGAACGTTATTCGTGAACCCATCAACTCACACATCCCACGATTTGAGCTGCGACAGATATTTACTATTCAGCTTCGAGTAATCCGAATAACTTGAATGATGTGTAGTGTTTAGGATGATCTCAATCATTTTAATTATAGAGACACAAACGCAACACCAAACATAACCCACAAGGTTTAGACTGCAACGTGGAATGACGTACGCCGTTAACATCATGGAATATTTATTTCAATGGAGCTGCAACATCTTATTACACAATAGAAAGGTTAAAACTTTATGACTATGTGAGATGCCAAGAATGTAACGTATGAAAATTTATTTAATACACATATAGCCCAAACCTGACATCACACATAATCAATAAAAGAAGAACACAGAAGATTTATAAGAATTTTAACTTTTTTAAAATGAAATTTTAACTCTTAAAGTATATGGTTATAGTTTGTCGTCATTCAATTATTTTGTACAAATTTTCTTCAAAAGTTTCGATTTATTCCAATATGCAATCAGTAAAATATTATTATTTCAAAACCTTCATGCGCGAAACATTATACGTGAGTAAATATATTATTGTACTATGTGGACCGTACAAATAGAGTGAATTTTATTTTATATGTTCTCTGAAGAACTTACCGAATATCCAATCTTTTAGGAATTTAATAATCAACAAAATATATTTTAAAATAAAATTTATAGAGACTGTTCACGCAATATTTATGCGATTGAATGAGATTGCTAAGAATGCATTCTCAAATACTTGGTGGATAGGAAAACACATAATTGTGTTGGAATATTATTGAATGGAGTGGTCGGGATGTTGCTCATGTTCCTAAATTTCAACTCACACATTCCACAACTGTCAAGTTACTCACCGTTCAGCATTGAATAATATTAATAACATGAACGATGTCTGATGTTGAGGACAATCTCACTCTTTTTAATTTTAGAGACATAAACTCAACACCGTACATCACCCACAATTAAAGATTGCAACGTGGAATATCGTATGCCGACAATATAAGGAAATATTTATTTGAATATTTCCTGAATGAGACATGAAGCTCGAACACTCCATTACACTACAGAAAATTAAATTTGATGACCATGTGAGGTGGCGAGAATTAATCCTATGAAAGGGTATATAATACATATAGGGCCCAAACCCGACACCGCACATACTCAATTATTCAGTAGCACAGAAGAATGAGTACAGTGAATATAACTCTGAATTAAGAACAAAATTAAGATGCAACTAAATATTACATAAAAAATCACAATAAGTTACCACATACCACATGATGCAATTCTCTGTCATTCTGCAAATGGATGCTTAAAGACTTTCATTTACCAGTTCTTGGCGGATATGGTTCATGATGGAACAGATTCTGTAGTCCTTGTTTATTTAATTCGCCGACAGTTTTACTTCAAATCCGTCAGAGAAGTTATTTGAAAAATGCATTTTTGTGGGATGTAGGTACTGACTTCATTAAAAATCACAGTTAGTACCCACATACCACATGATGCAATTCTCTGTATCACACTGCATACGAAGTCTTGTCAAATTTCATCTGTCAGTTTTTGGCGTACATAGATCATGATAGAACAGATTCCGTTTCACTTCTCTGTCATTTATTTAGACAATACCTTAACATTAATGACATTCATTAGTCATTTCTTGGAGGACATTTTTCATGAAAAAATCAATACTAAAAATTACGTGATATTGAATGATCTAACTAACTTGCAGGCTTTCCAGAAAAAGGAAGTAATTTTTTAACTATTTGATGATTTCCTTACCTAAATGGCCAGTTAGCGTTACCCAGGAAACACCACGTGGAGGTCGGCCATATTATTTATATGTTTAGAATATGATTGTTAAGTAATGAATATTTAATTGAAAAATTATTGAACATAATAACATGGTTGCGTTTCAGGTATCACTGAATACCTACAATTCTGCAGCATTTTTACTTGCAAATAAATTTAACATATAAATAATTGTTTCCCACCTAACAAAAAAATTATATTTCACAAACTAAAGAGGATTTCATTATATTGAGTTACAAGCTCATGAATTCTTATAACCTGCCACTTTTCTGGAGGCGTTCATGAAAAACACATTTGATAATATTATGGTAAAGAAAAAAGAATCTGTTTTGTGAGTTGCCGCAATATTTTGAAAATTTACAAATTAATAAAAAAATACATTCTCTAAAATTATTCTCAACATCAATCAAGTAAAATTATTAAATGAACTCAAGCTTTTTGGAAAATAGACCACAACAAGTAAAATTATTAAATGAACTAAGTGATTCTGAAAGTGATAACTTCTTGATACACCAAGGCACAGGTTTAGAACCACTATTGTTAATATCTAGCAACTTAGCAACTTCAAATATATATATGTAAATGATATATTTGAAGTTGCTAAACACGGGATAATTGTCTCATTTGCATATGACACAATGCTTCTACTAAAAGCAAACACATGAACTGAACAACTGAACAAGATAACTAGTCAATTAAGATGTTATGTATTATTTTATTATATTTTATCTTCTATTATTAAAATAAAAAAAATACATATACACGACATCATAAAAAAACAATAAATCAGGAGCATCGAATAAATAATACAGTCAAGGGAACTAAATAAAGTTTAAAATGTCACAAACGCAAGATTTAACTGATGTGTCCATTCTTGAAACTGTTGTGTTTTGTTATTTGGTAGAAAGGTAGAAAGTTATTGGCTAAGTGAGGTGTTTGGAATAAGCCAAATGAAATAAACATTTGGCCCAAACCGAACCCCTTGCTTAATCAATAATGCTCGATCACCGAAGAAAACTGCAAAAATACATAATATGAGCAAAATATCAATTTAATTTAACGTTAATTGAACTTGTGGGCATAACTCGGAAAGCTTTCATTGGCATATATTATAACAGGTTATATTTGTGAGCTCTGCTGATGGAATTGATCACCAGACTCGGTAGGAGAGGTGCCCTGCCCTCAAACAGAAATATTTTTCTTTTCTAGAACCATCACGTTATGTGAAAAAAGGTAATGAAATATTTTCTATTATTATCATCATTACAAGATAAGATCTAATGAAAAAGGAAACACGCGAGAATAGCAGGTGAACAATTTCACTGAATTCCAACTAAAAGTAGTATCTCCTTCTTCAATGATAGAGAGATGAACGATGATTTTTTTTTCAATTCAAATTTTTAGAATAAAAGTAAATGAAAAGTTAATTATAACAATATTAAAATTGTGAATTTATGTTACAATATGTGAAAAAACAATTTCCATTTCCGTCGAAAAGGAGGTATAGTACAATACTGAAGGTCCATTCTTCGAAAAAATACTCTTTTTGTGAAGAAAACTGGAAAATAAAAAAAATTAAGCTATGTACTTATAAAATCCTCGCTGTATTTAATTCGCAAGTTGAGTTACAATTACAATACAATATATACTATTATTTTATATTGAATATGACCTAACAAAATTTATTCAGCAACACGAAACTGCAAAATAGATACTCGTTAACTATACTCACTTACTTCAACAATAAAATCTGTAACATTGTGCTGCACCACTAAAGGATTTGATAAGCCATGTTCCCCGCTTGTGTTTATCCGAAAAACGCATAAGTATGGTATGGAGTTCCTGACTTAATAAAAAATTCACAGTAAGTAACCACATACCACACGATGCATTTCGCTTTTTTCCCGGTTTAGAAGGCTTGACGGCTTCCATCCGTCAATTTTTGAGCACACGTTCCTTGATATAACTGACTCCAAAAACTTTTGTTATTTGATTTGACCGCCGCGGAATATTTATATCTGTCAATGTGCTTACTCTTTTGTGTAACCAAAAATAAACTTGTTAACTATAAAATTTACTTGCTTCAATTCAATCCGTAACTGCACCGGTAAAGGGTTTGATAAGTCATGCAAAAATGCTCGTCGATTCTTCTTAAAAAAACTTTAAAAATTTACATGGAATGTGGGATTCAATTCGATATTAATTTCCAAATTTAGAGAACAATAATATAATTTAATCACTTACGTTGGGTGATTAAATTATGATTATGATGATACATTATACAATCCTTATAGTAAGATGTAACGAAAGATTGTCTTAATCCAAACAATGCATTATTATTTTATTATGTCATGGATTTAGTTGCTTAAGGTGTTAGGGGTAGTCAAGAGTTTAGAAAACGGTGTTTTTTATAAATAAAAATATAACAGTAATTTAACTTATTTTATAATTCAAATTCAACATAGTAATGACATGATGTTTTTATATACAAATCGAATAGTATGCTTTTATTCGTATAAATTTCATTCAAATCCGTTTAGTTGTTTTTAAATTACAGTGGTCAATGACTTTGAAATCATAGCCCGGCAAATATGTCGATTACTTCTTCGGTCAACAATAATTATAAGTGTTTTTTTTAAATACTTATTATTCGCGCGCTACTAACCCCTTACGCCTTCGCAAAGCATTTATATTTACTAACCACATAAGAATTCTTGTCGACTTCCATCTGTCAGTTTTAGGCAGATTTAATTATGTTTTTAACCAACACGATTTGTCACAAATAGTTGAATTATTTATCCTTCACAATGATAACGTTATTGCAAAATCGCATTTTACGGCATTGGGCTACGTACTTCAAAAAAATCACAGTAAGTAACCACATACCGTATGATGCAATTCTCTTTCACATTTAATTTGAAGCCTTTTCTAAGTCCATCTATCGGTTCTTGGCGGATATACATCATGATGAAACAGATTTCGTAACCCTTGTTTATTTAATTCGCCAACAGCTTAACTTTAAATCAAAGTGGTATCTTGAATCCTACACACGATTTTGTTTATCTGAAAAAAAATGCATTATTGTGGGATGGAGGTACTGATTTTATTAAAAAAATCACAGTAAGTAACTACATACCACATAATGCAATTCTCTGTCACACTGCCTACGAATCCTTTTCAATCTTTATTTGTCAGTTCTTGGCGTACATGTTTCATGATAAAAAGATTCCTTAGCATTCTGTTATTAATTCGACAATAGCTTAACCATCAATCCTTTAAAGTGAAAATATGAATTCAACACACGATTTTGTTTCTCTGAAAAAATGCAATATTGTGGCATGGAGGTAAATAAAGAGTAGACAATATTTAACCACCTACCAAATTATGCTATTCTCGGTCATGCTGCAAACGAAGGCTTTTCTGTTTTTTCTGCTAGTTTTGATCTGATTTAATTCCTTAATAACAGTTAAATCATAAATGTGATCGTGCAAGGTGTCAAAAAGTGACAGTATGCAAAAGTGGAGTTCTAAAGAAGTCAGTGTAAAATAAAACCTCAGACAGGTAGGATTGATGTATAATATAACCACAACCGCGGAATACAATTTGTACAGTATATATATATAAAATTGGAATTGGAATTAGGTTAAACAATTTGGAAGCCCTCGAAATTAAAAAAGCCGTCAATAATAAATCAAATATAATCAACAATCAATCAATTTAACTGATAGTCCAATATTTAATTTATTCCGTTAACCTCTGATAAAACTGTTTCCATCCTTCCCCCTCCCTTCTTACCAATCCTGTAATCAGTCTACATGATTTCTCGTTCTAGCACTAATAAGGTGTCTGCTCTTTTATTTCTATCTCTTTCACTCGTGTCTGTTATTTTATTTCTATCTCCTTCACTCATTGTTTTATTTTCTTCTATATATATATGTTTGTCTGTATGAAAATAGCTTTAGTTGATATGATAAGCCCTGACGAAGCTTGAGCTAAGCGAAACCTGGTTGGCTGTTAATATTAATTCAAAATAAAAGTGGTTTTTACAAAGTGTATTTTTTCATTTAATATATAGTGTCACATCACAAAGTGTTTGCTTCCTTCGATAAAATTGTTTACTATTTCAAGATTTTCGTACCAAGATGGCCAGTTAGCGTTACCCAGGAAACACCACGTGGAGGTCGGCCATATTATTTATATGTTCAGGATATGATTGTTAAGTAATGATTATTAAAGTGAAAACAAATTATATAAAATAGCATGGATACATTTCAGGTATCACTGAATACCTACAGCAGCAGCATTTTTGCTGGCAAGTTAACTAAACATATAAATAATTGTTTCCCACCTAAATACAAAAAAAAAAATAATAAAAATGTTATAAATATATACAATAAAATGGTATTCAAACAAAGTTATTTTATTTTAATTATGTATACCCACAAAGTGTTTGCTACAAGTGATAAAATATATACCTATACCTATAACAGAAAATAAAAACTCGGCGTAAGACTAGCCCTTTGTATTTCAACTAAATA
The DNA here is from genome assembly GCA_026573805.1 of Hesperophylax magnus. Classification (NCBI taxonomy): domain Eukaryota; kingdom Metazoa; phylum Arthropoda; class Insecta; order Trichoptera; family Limnephilidae; genus Hesperophylax; species Hesperophylax magnus. The sequence continues at coordinate 4,458,211 of JAIUSX010000071.1, forward strand.
AAAAGGATTTCATAATATTGTGTTACGAGCTGATGAATTTTATAACTTGCCACTTTTCTGGAGGCGTTCATGAAAAATAAATTATTTTGGGTAAAGCTGGTAACTTAATGAAATATTCGATGTCTGAAATCGATGACTTTAGTGAATATACTTTTTGTATAATAATTTAATTTTAACATCTTCATTTGTTGTACCTGGCAAAACGCTTCATTTTGCAGTCCTTTATAAATTTTGAAAAGCATACCAACGGTATACGGTAAAATTACTGTCATGAAAATATTAATTGACAAAATTTTAAAAATATTAGTCTTAAGGATTTTTTTTAGATTTTCAAGTTGTTTCACCTAGCTGATAACAATTTGTTAAAGTTAAAAAATATTGCTGTTTGTGAGTTGAACGCAATATTTTGAAAATGAAAACTTTAATAAAAAAGTTCACAATCACAAATTATACTTAACATCACATTGAGATGCAATCACCCGACATAATGCTGCAGTCAATTCGACAATCAGTCAGTCGAAAATGCTGCAGTCAATTACACAGTCATAAGGATTACGAACTACAACATTTAAGGCAATACATGTCCACAGAGAAACTTATAGTTTTTAAATAATTCTCTTGGAAACCAAAATCATATCGTCGTCAAATTTGTTTATTTTCATGATTTGCGGATTCATTATTTATTTAGAGCATTCCTCGATTAATACCTTTGTGAAACTACAACATTACAGTTCAACATTTAAAAGAAGATATTTTAGAACACAACTAAAATATATATATAAATAAATATATATAGAGCCAGTTAGCGTTACCCAGGAAACACTACGAAGAGTTCGGTTCTATTCGTTCGTTGAAGATTTAAAAATTATCACTTTGCAAAATTAAATATTTCGTTTTCAAAAAATGATTTGTTTTAAATATAACGCAGTTATATATATAGATTAATCTGAAATTTCTCGCGCATGATTATTATAATAATAATAAAATGATGATTTGTATAGCGCCGTTTTTGTGCACGGCCCTTTATATACACACTAGTGATTGCACATCTTTAACTTTTAATTTAAGAAATTATAAATTCGACAACCGATGAATTGCATGAATAAAACAATGAATTAGCTTTTAAATTTCTTCGTTAATTTAAGATTTCTTAAAGACTGTAACTTGTTATTTGATGTTGTACTGTAACTTTTTGAAGATTACAAACCAAATTTCAAACTCAACAATCCTTTGTTATTAGTATATTCTACTAATGATTATTTTGTCCACGTGCTGATGTGAGTGTTATGAACGATGTCCGGTGGGGTGAACAGCTCAAGAACTTAACACATAACGCAAAGAGATACATCACCAGACATAATCCACAAGGCTGCAGTGCAATGACAGGTATTATGAATATGAATGTGAGGCCATATTTGTCTATGACGCAACTCATAAATATGGACCATTTCTGCGACGTTCTCCTATGGAAACCAAAATTAAATTTTCCAATAATGTAATATTAATATCTGTAATAGGGTTTACATTTAATACTTAAATAATCGAACGGGTGGAATGGTAAGAACGTTATTCGTGAAACCATCAACTCACACATCCCACGATTCGAGCTGCGACAGATATTTACCATTCAGCTTCGAATAATCCGAATAACTTGAATGATGTGTGCTGTTGAGGATGATCTCAATCATTTTAATTATAGAGACACAAACGCAACACCAAACATAACCCACAAGGTTTAGACTGCAACGTGGAATGACGTACGCCGTTAACATCATGGAATATTTATTTCAATGGAGCTGCAACATTTTATTACACAATATAAAGGTTAAAACTTTATGACTATGTGAGATGCCAAGAATGTAACTTATGAAAATTTATTTAATACACATAAAGCCCAAACCTGACATCACACATAATCAATAAATAAAGAACACAGAAGATTTATAAGAATTTTAACTTTTTTTAATGAAATTGTAACTCTTAAAGTATATGGTTATAGTTTGTCGTCATTCAATTATTTTGTACTTAATCAGTAAAATTTTATTATTTCAGAAACTTCATGCGCGAAACATTATACGTGAGTAAATATATTATTGTACTATGTGGAACGTACGAATAGAGTGAATTTTATTTAATATGTTCTCTGAAGAACTTACCGAATATCCAATCTTTTAGGAATTTGATAATTAACAAAAATATATTTTAAAATAAAATTTATAAAAACTGTTCACGCAATATTTATGCGATTGAATGGGATTGCTAAGAACGCATTCTCAAATACTTGGTGGATAGGAAAACACATAATTGTGTTGGAATGTTATTGAATGGAGTGGTCGGGATGTTCCTCATGTTCCTAAATTTCAAGTCACACATTCCACGGCTGTCAAGTTACTCACCGTTCAGCATTGAATAATATTAATAACATGAACGATGTCTGATGTTGAGGACAATTTCAATCTATTTAATTATAGAGACATAAACTGATCACCGGACATCACCCACAATTAAAGATTGCAACGTGGAATAACGTATTTCGACAATTTAATGAAATATGTATTTGAATATTCCCTGAATTAGACATGTAGCTCGAACATTTCATTACAATACAGAAAATAAAATTTGATGACCATGTGAGGTGGCGAGAATGAATCCTATGAAAGGGTATATAATACATATAGGGCCCAAACCCGACACCGGACATACTCAATTATTCAGGAGCACAGAAGAATGAGTACAGTGAATATAACTCTGAATTAAGAACAAAAATAAGATGCAACTAAATATTACATAATAAAAATCACAATAAGTTACCACATACCACATGATGCAATTCTCTATCATTCTGCAAATGGATGTTTGTCGACTTTCATTTACCAGTTCTTGGCGGATATGGTTCGTGATGGAAAAGATTCTGTAGTCCTTGTTTATTTAATTCGCCGACAGTTTTACTTTAAATCCGTCAAAGAAGTTATTTGAAAAATGCATTTTTGTGGGATGTAGGTACTGACTTTATTAAAAATCACAGTTAGTACCCACATACCACATGATGCAATTCTCTGTATCACACTGCATACGAAGTCTTGTCAAATTTCATCTGTCAGTTCTTGGCGTACATAGATTATGATAGAACAGATTCCGTTTCACTTCACTGTCATTTATTTAGACAATACCTTAACATTGTTGACATCCATTAGTCATTTCTTGGCGGACATTTTTCATGAAAAAATCAATACTAAAAATCACGTGATATTGAATGATCTAACTAACTTGCAGGCTTTCCAGGAAAAGGAAATAATTTTTTAACTATTTCATGATTTCCGTACCTAAATGGCCAGTTAGCGTTACCCAGGAAACACCACGTGGAGGTCGGCCATATTATTTATATGTTTAGAATATGATTGTTAAGTAATGAATATTTAAGTGAAAAATTATTGAACATAATAACATGGTTGCGTTTCAGGTATCACTAAATACCTACAATTCTGCAGCATTTTTACTTGCAAATAAACTTAACATATAAATAATTGTTTCCCACCTAACTAAAAAATATATATTTCACAAACTAAAGAGGATTTCATTATATTGAGTTAGAAGCTCATGAATTTTTATAACCCACCACTTTTCAAGATTCAAGATAACTAGTCAATTAAGATTTTATGTATTATTTTATTATATTTTATCTTCTATTATTAAAATAAAAAAATACATATACACGACATCATAAAAAACCAATAAATCAGGAGCATAGAATAAATAATACAGTCAAGGGAACTAAATAAAGTTTAAAATGTCACAAACGCAAGATTTAACTGATGTGTCCATTCTTGAAACAGTTGCGTTTCGTTATTTGGTAGAAAGGTAGAAAGTTATTGGCTAAGTGAGGTGTTTGGAATAAGCCAAATGAAATAAACATTTGGCCCAAACCGAACACCTTGCTTAATCAATAATGCTCGATCACCGAAGAAAACTGCAAAAATACATAATATGAGCAAAATATCAATTTAATTTAACGTTAATTGAACTTGTGGGCATAACTCGGAAAGCTTTCATTGGCATATATTATAACAGGTTATATTTGTGAGCTCTGCTAATGGAATTGATCAACAGACTCACGCCGGTAGGAGAGGTGCTCTGCCCTCAAACAGAAATATTTTTCGTTTCTAGAACCATCACGTTATGTGAAAAAAGGTAATGAAATATTTTATATTATTATCATCATTACAAGATTAGATCTAATGAAAAAGGAAACACGCGAGAATTGTAGGTAAAAAATTTCACTGAATTTCAATTAAAAATAGTATCTCCTTATTCAATGATAGAGAGATGACGGTTTAAATTTGTTTTTATGTTTCAAAAATACCATCTCTGTTTGATGGTTTATAAACCATTCTTTTACAAATAAATAATTGTTATAGTAATGTTCTGTTTAAGGTAAAAAAAAAAATTATTTGCTATAAACGTAGTTTGAAGATAGTTAAATGCAGGTTTTCCTTTATTTTTTGCATATTTTTAAGAGAGCAAATAATTTACATACCACAATAAAATCTGTCAGATGAGTAAAAGATTTGATAGGTAATTCATGTTCCCTTTTTGTGTTAATCCGTAAAACGCATTTGTATAGAACGGAGTGACTGACTTAGTACAAAATCACAGTAAGTAACCACCTACCACACGATGCATTTCACTTTTATCCCTGATTAGGAGGCTTGACGGCTCCCGTCCATCAATTCTGAGAGGAAGCGTTCCTTTATAAAACAGACTCCATAAACTTTTGTTATTTTATTTTGTCGTTAGGTATTGTGGCAAACATAATTATTTATTTATTATTAATTGATTTATTTTATTTATTGGAATATTGCCTGATTGATACATAAGGCTGCAACATTTCATTTTAATTTGGAAAAACAAACTTTATGACCATGTGAGATGGCGAGAATGATTCCTATGAAAGGGTATATAATACACATAGGGCCCAAACCCGACACCGCACATAATTAACCGTACAATTATTCTGGAGCACAGAAAAATAACTACAGCGATGATGACTCTGAATTATGAACAAAATTATGTTGCGACATATTTATTTGATTAAAAACATTCCAGTTAAAGTAGCTGATCGCTGTGGTCAATCTATATGCTCACCTTATTATGTTTTTACAAACATGTTAATAACAAAAAGCAAAAATATATATTTTTTGAAGAGACATTTCCAAAATAACAACAAAACCAAAATATATATGTATAGCCAGTTAGCATTACAAAGGAAACACCACGAAGAGATCGGCTCTATTCGTACCTGTGTTTTAAATAAAGTATTAATTTGCGTTATTATATATATATATTATTTTCAATGTTGCAAAAAATACTTCCTTCTAAATCAACATATAAAGCAATAAAATATAGTTTTGTTGGAAACTTATAAAAATTAAAATAACCTCACGACGCTCTATATTCACACAAGTCTCAATTCATATTATATATGATTCGTTATCTAGTAACTTCAGGATTGCGGGCCAAAACGAATGAATCTATTTTATTAAATTATCGAAGGAAGCAAACACTTTGTGGCTTGACATTATTACACAAATGAAAGAATATCTTTGTTTTAAACCACTTTATTACATTTTTTTTTTTTTTTTTTTTTCGGAATAGGTTTATCTAAAAGACGTTGTCTGGATTGCATTTAGTTCGGGTTGAATCTTGCGATCATATATAAAGATAGTTGCCAATAAAAATGTGCGGGAAAAAATGAAGACAATGTTGGTAGTTCTTATTCGAAGTATGATACAGTTAAAAGTGACCGAGGGGGATAGGGTCCCATTAGCGCAGTTGGTAGAGCATTGTCCCGGAAAGACAAGGGTCCTGGGTTCGAGTCCCAGATGTGACCGTTTCCTTTTCTGATTTTTCTGTTTCAGATTTTCGTTTAAAAATCACTAATATTTTCTTCAATATTTAAATATTACACTTTATTACATTTATATACGTCGACCGGTTTCGGTTGAACTCAACCTTCATCAGGACAGTACAAATATAAACTTAAATATAATACAGAGGAAGATTATTAAGTAAACAATAAAGAAAGAGAAAGTATATAAATGTGAAGGATAGAGCATCAGGGCAGCGGAGTAGGTAGTGGGGTCGGGGAGGGGTGGGGATTACCCAGGGAGAAAGGAAACATCTTTAAAATAGGGCTTTTAGTAAGTTTTATCTGTTTGTTTAAAATTGGGTAATTATTTTTATTTTTATTTGCTTTTGAGATTTCCAATGATCCTAAATTATTGAGACGTATTCCTATTTTATTTTTATGTAGTATTTGAACTCCTGACGTTCTATTAAATGTATGATTAGTATGAATTAGGTGTTCGGAAAATTCTGAATTCTGATCTATTTTAGTAATAAATAAATCGGATGAAATATTTTTTTTCCGACAATCTCTAAAAAAAATATTTACCAGCAAGATCAGAGAAAATTTTACCAAACTACCAAGAATTTTGTAACATGTCGCACTGATGAATTTTATTAAATAAGACTTTGCTGAAGGCGTTCAGATAATCGCATTCTTTTGCAAGAAGCTCGGAACTTAATAAAATGTTCACAGCACGAAAGACATACAAAAATACTTTACCCCGTGGTTCTGTATACGAAGACCTTATGATGTTAAATTTTAATCATTCTCTTGGATAGATCAAAGTATTTCTTCAGTTTTAAATTCCAAAAGCGATTTTCCCGGGTGTTGATATCAGAAAACGCATTTGTATGGCATGAAGTCTGTCACTTAATAAAACATTCCCAGTAACAAACAACATACCAAACGATGCAATTGTCTTTCATACTGCAGAGAAAACCTTGTCAAAATATTTTTTTTTCAGTTGTAAATGTTTTATAAATTATCGAGGAACATCACGCTAAAAATATTTTGTCATTTTTTTGAGTTAGTATTTTTTCATTGAAACCTAAAAAATATATTCTTAAAAAAATGAGGGGAATTAAAGCAAAACCGCAGTTATGTACACATAATATTTCACTCTATACACAGTACAATCTACAACCAAAGCAAATAGCACTTAAGCAAGAAAATACATAATAATAATATGTTAAAGATATGTATTTAACGAAACTACATTTGACTGTCGATTCTTTCAACCAGAAGGACCGCTCGACTTGAGAGTTTATTCTTAAGCATTTTTTCTCAGAAATGATCCAAAAAATGCACAGAAGTTAGAAATAAGTTATTAGAAATTGAAATCATGAAAATATATACATATCAAATGCGACAAAAGTGGATAATAGGAAATTTCATATAGCATTCTTCTCACTTATGTTTGTCACAAATAGTTGAATTATATATCATTCACAATGATAACCCATGCAAATGATAACCCATGCAAAAAAACCCACGCAAAATCGCATTTTACGGCATGGGGCTACGTACTTCAAAAAGAATCACAGTAAGTAACCACATACCGTATGATGCAATTCCCTTTCACAATTAATTTGAGTTTTCAAAGTCCATCTATCAGGTCTTGGTTGATATACATCATGATGAAACAGGTTTCGTAGCCCTTGTTAATTTTATTCGCAAACAGCTTTACTTTAAATCAAAGTGGTAACTTGAGTTCTAAACACGATTTTGATTATCTGAAAAAAAATGCATTACTGTGGGATGGAGGTAATGACTTTTAAAAAAAAATCACAGTTAGTACCCACATACCACATGATGAAATTCTCTGACACACTGCTTACGAAGCCTTGTCAATCTTCATTTGTCAGTTCTTGGCGTACATGTATAATATAACCACAACCGCGGAATACAATTTGTACAGTATATATACAATTCGACATACTAACTTGGAGGCTTTTAAGGAAAAGGAAGTAATTTTTTAACCGTTTTATGATTTCCGTACCTAGATGGCCAGTTAGCGTTACCCAGGAAACACCACGAGGAGGTCGGCCATATTATTTATATGTTCAGAATATGATTGTTAAATAATGAATATTAAAATAAAAACAAATTATATTAAATAGCAAGGTTGCATTTAAGGTATCACAGTATACCTACAGCAGTAGCATTTTTACTTGCAAATAAACTAAACATATAAATAATTGTTTCCCACCTAACTAGAAAAATTATATTTCACAAACTAAAGAGGATTTGATAATATTGTGTTACGAGCTCATGAATTTTCATAGCATGACACTTTTCTGGAGGCGTTCATGAAAAACACATTTGATAACAATACGGTTAAGTAAAAAAAAATTTTGTTGTGTGAGTTGAACGCTATATTTTGAAGATTTAAAAACTATTAAAAAAAATAATTCTCTCAAGAGTCACATTCTTGTCATTTATTCTTGTCCCCTTTTTTTACTAATAATAAAATATAATTAGGTAAATACTTAATTAACACTCAATATATTTTTTATTATTTTTTATTTATTTATTTAACGCCCAGAGGGCTTTTACATGGTTGATAGTATAATTTTAATTTGACAGATATTTTGAAACATAAAAAATAAGAATAAAATTACATTCGATAAAAGCTATGTAACAAGTCATACAAACACAAGAAACAAAAACAGAAAATTACAGCTATTTGTAGGTTTACATGATGTGTTTTGGAGTATTGTTGAAATAAATGTTTTAAATGATCCACAAAACATGCCAAGTTGGTATTGAATATGTCAACATCACCAAGTAATAATTTAGAAGCCCTCGAAATGAAAAAAGCCGTCAATAATAAATCAAATATAATCAACAATCAAATCAATTAAACTAATAGTCAGATATTTAATTTATTCCGTTAATCTCTGATAAAACTGTTTCCTCCCTTCCCCCTCCCTTCCTACCAATCCTGTAATCAGTATACATCCTTTCTCGTTCTAGCACTAATAAGGTGTCTGCTCTTTTATTTCTATCTCTTTCACTCGTGTATTTTATTTCTATCTCTTTCAATCATTGTTTTATTTTTTTCTATATATATGTGACTGTATGAAAATAACTTTAGTTGATATAATAAGTCTTGATGAAGCTTGAGCTAAGCGAAACCTGGTTGGCTGTTAATATTAATTCAAAATAAAAGTGGTGTTTTACAAAGTGTATTTTTCATTTAATATATAATGTCACATCACAAAGTGTTTGCTTCCTTCGATAAAAAAAAAAGATATATTTGAAGTTGCTAAACATGTGAAAATTGTCTCATATGCAGATGACACAATGCTTCTTCTAAAAGCAAACACATGATAAGATCTGAACAAAAAACGTAACACCGACATCAATAAATTGAAAATATGGTTTGACAATAACCCTCTAACGTTAAACTCTAAAAAAACACTTAACGTACGATTTTTCCTAAAAAACCAAATACGCCGCATGAAATAAACATAAAGTTTCACAAAGCACCAAACACTCATCACCACTGTAACTTACTATATACATGACACCGCAAAAAACCAATAAATCTGGAGAATAGAATAAATAATGCAGTGAAGGGAACTGAATAAAGTTCAAAATGTGACAAACGCATGGTAGAACTGCCGTTTCCATTCATGAAAGTGTTGCGTTTCGTTATTTGGTAGAAAGGTTATTGTTAAAGTTATTGGCTAAGTGAAGTGGTCGGAATAAGTCAAAAGAAATGAAATAAACATTTGGCCCAAACCGAACCCCTTGCTTAATCAATAATGATCGTTCACCTAACAAAACTCCAGAAACACATACTATGAGCAAAATATCAATTAAATTAAACGTTCATTTAACTTGTGGGCACAACTCCGAAAGGTAAAATTGGCATAATATTAAGCAGGTTATTGTTGAAGACCCGAGCTCTGCTAATGGAATTAAATTCCTTAATAACGGAAAGTTCATAAATGTGAACTTAAGAAAAATAAATATTTAATGAAATATGTGCTGAAAAAATTTATAACATATACATGGAGTTATCGGGATGTTCCTCATATGCCCAAATTTCAACTCACACATCAGATCTCACGATTGACAAGTAACTCAACGTTCAGCATTGAATTATCTGAAGGAAATGAACGATGTCCGATGTTGAGGAAAATCTCAATCTTTTTAAATATAGAGACATTCACTCAACACCAGACATCACCCACAATTAGACGATTTCCTGGAATATTTATTTGAATATTACGTGAGTGATATATGAAGCTCGAACATTCCATTTCACCGTAGAAATGTGAAAATAAAACTTTATGACCATGTGATGTGGCGAGAATGTTTCCTATGAAAGGGTATATAATACACATAAGGCCCAAACCCGACACCTCACATAATCAATAATTCAGGAGCACCGAAGAATAAGTACATCGAAGATGACTGTGAATTAAAGACTAAATTAAGATGCGACAATTTATTTAATTGAAAACGTTATAGAAACAATTAACAAATTTCCTCCAAATGTTTATACCAATACGCAAAACAGTAAAATATTATTCCGTAACCTTCATGCGCGAAACATAATGCGTGATTTATTTTATTATTGTGCTTTGCTCAAAGGTTTTTGGAATTCAAATATTTAAAAAATATATATTTAATAAAATATTGCAATTGTTCTTCTTAATTTGCCCATCCTTAAATGTCTAACCTCAGACAGGTAGGATTGATGTATAATATAACCAAAACCGTGGTATACAATTTGTACAGTATATACACAATTCGACATACTAACTTGGAGGTTTTTCAGGAAAAGGAAGTAATTTGTTAACTGTTTCATGATTTCCGTACCTCGATGGCCAGTTAGCGTTACCCAGGAAACACCACGTGGAGGTCGGCCATATTATTTATATGTTCAGGATATGATTGTTAAGTAATCAATATTACATTGAAAACAAATTATATTAAATAGCATCGTTGCATTTCAGGTTTCACTGAATACCAACAGCAGCAGCATTTTTATTTGCAAATAAACTAAACATATAAATAAATGTTTCACCAAAAATAAAAATTTGGCGTAAAAACAGCCATTTATATTTTACCCAACGAATAATAAAGAAAATAATATTTAATTTTTAACTACATTAAAATTATAAAAAAAATCCACCTTTGATGCATCGGGAAAATGAAGTATATAACAGAAGATCCTTACTTGGAAAAGACAGAAAAATATTTGATCGCAACAAGGAACTTTGCTGCAATGCCGAGATACTCTGTAATCTTTTAGTGTCTATCTGTTTTGCATATTTCATTTAAAAGTGGTTACTATTGTCTTCAATGATCAAAAAATAAACATTCGTTACTATTACACAAATTAATTTTATTATAGATAAACATTAGATCCTTGGTAGCAAAGTTACAGAAAAAAACTACTATCATTACGATGAATAAATAAAACTCTCTTGTCATGACCCAATTTTTGACATGCTCCTTTTAAAAAAAAATCTTTTAAAAAACAATCATAAACTAAAAATTTAACTTTCTCTTACATTATTTGCTAGTGTGTTTCTCGCCATATTAATAAGGAAGTCGAGTTTTTATCTAAATGTCCAGATAGTTTTTATTGGATCTGACCTAACTAAATTTATTCAGCAACACCCAAAAATTCAAGAGCGATTCTGCGAATATCTGCATTGTGTTCTTCAAAATAGATTCTCTTTAACTGTAAAACTTACTTACCTTATATGTTCAGGATATGATTGTTAAGTAAAGATTATTAAAGTAAAAACAAATTATATAAAATAGCATGGTTACATTTCAGGTATCACTGAATACCTTCCGCAGCAGCATTTTTGCTGGTAAATAAACTAAACATATAAATAATTGTTTCCCACCTAAATAAAAAAAATATATCAAAAATAATAATAAACTTTTTATAAATATATACTATAAAGTGGTATAGTATATAACTTTAACAATTTTTTAAAGTTAAAAATTATTGCTGTTTGTGAGTTTAACGCAATATTTTGAAGAAGAAAACTTTAATAAAAAAGTTCACAATCTCGAATTATACAAATCACATTGAAATGCAATCACCCGACATAACTCACAATGCTGCAGTCAATTACACAGTCATAGGGATTACAAACTGCAACATTCAAGGCAATACATGTCCACAGAGAAACTTATAATTATTAAATAATTCTCTTGGAAACCAAAATCATATCGTCGTCAAATTTGTTTATTTTCATGATTTGTGGATTCATTATTTATTTATAGCATTCCTCGATTAATACCTTTGTGAAACTACAAATCATTACAGTTCAACGTTAAAAAGAAGATATTTTAGAACAATACTAAAATATATATATAAATAAATATATATAAAGCCAGTTAGCGTTACCCAGGAAACACTACGAAGAGTTCGGTTCTATTCGTTCGTTGAAGATTTAAAAATTATCACTTTGCAAAATTAAATATTTCGTTTTCAAAAAATGATTTGTTTTAAATATAACGCAGTTATATATAGTTTAATCTGAAACTTCTCGCGCATGATAATAATAATAATAATAAAATGATGATTTGTATAGCGCCGTTTTTGTGCACGGCGCTCTATAAACACACTAGTGATTGCACATCTTTTACTTTTAATTTAAGAAATTATAAATTCGACAACCGATGATTTGCATGAATAAAACACTGAATTAGCTTTTAAATTTCTTCTTTACTTTAAGATTTCTTAAAGACTGTAACTTTTTGAAGATTAAAAATTAACTCCAAATTTCAAACTCAACAACCCTTTGTTATTAGTATATTCTTCTAATGATTATTTTGTCCACGTGCTGATGTGAGTGTTATGAACGATGTCCGGTGGGGTGAACAGCTCAAGAACTTAACACATAACGCAAAGAGATACATCACCAGACATAATCCACAAGGCTGCAGTGCAATGACAGGTATTATGATTATGAATGTGAGGCCATATTTGTACATGACGAAACTCATAAATATGGACCATTTCTGCGACGTTATCCTTTGGAAACCAAAATAAAATTCTCCAATAATGTAATAGGTTTTACATTTAATACTTAAATAATCGAATGGGTGGAATGGTAAGAACGTTATTCGTGAACCCATCAACTCACACATCCCACGATTTGAGCTGCGACAGATATTTACTATTCAGCTTCGAATAATCCGAATAACTTGAATGATGTGTAGTGTTGAGGATGATCTCAATCATTTTAATTATAGAGACACAAACGCAACACCAAACATAACCCACAAGGTTTAGACTGCAACGTGGAATGACGTACGCCGTTAACATCATGGAATATTTATTTCAATGGAGCTGCAACATTTTATTACACAATAGAAAGGTTAAAACTTTATGACTATGTGAGATGCCAAGAATGTAACTTATGAAAATTTATTTAATACACATAAAGCCCAAACCTGACATCACACATAATCAATAAATGAAGAACACAGAAGATTTATAAGAATTTTAACTTTTTTTAAAGAAATTGTAACTCTTAAAGTATATGGTTATAGTTTGTCGTCATTCAATTATTTTGTACAAATTTTCGTCAAAAGTTTCGATTTATTCCAATATGCAATCAGTAAAATATTATTACCTATATCAGAAACTTCATGCGCGAAACATTATACGTGAGTAAATATATTATTGTCCTATGTGGACCGTACGAATAGAGTGAATTTTATTTTATATGTTCTCTGAAGAACTTACCGAATATCCAATCTTTTAGGAATTTAATAATTAACAAAATATATTTTAAAATAAAATTTATAGAAACTGTTCACGCAATATGTATGCGATTGAATGAGATTGCTAAGAATGCATTGCTCATGTTCCTAAATTTCAAGATTCAATTTACAAACATGTTAATAACAAAAAGCAAAAACATATATTTTTTGAAGAGACATTTCCAGAATAACAACAAAACCAAAAAAAAAATATGTAGAGCCAGTTAGCATTACCAAGGAAACACCACGAAGAGATCGGCTCTATTCGTACCTGTGATTTAAATAATGTATTAATTTGCGTTATTATATATATTTTATTTTCAATGTTGCAAAAAATGCTTCCTTCTACATCAACATATAAAGCAGTAAAATATAGTTTTGTTGGAAACTTCTCGTGCCTGATAAAAATTAAAATAATCTCACGACGCTCTATATTCACACTATATAGTCTCAATTCATATTATATATGATTCGTAATCTAGCAAATTCAGGATTGCGGGCCAAAACGAATGAATCTATTTTAGTAATAAATGATCCGGATGAAATATTTTTTTTCAGTTGTAAATGTTTTATAAATTATCGAGGAACATCACGCTAAAAATATTTTGTCATTTTTTTGAGTTAATATTTTTTCATTGAAACAAAAAAAATATATTCTTAAAAAATGAGGGGAATTAAAGCAAAACCGCAGTTATGTACACATAATATTTCACTCCATACACAGTACAATCTACAACCAAAGCAAATAGCACTTAAGCAAGAAAATACATAAGAATAATAGCTTAAAGATATATATATATATTTAACGAAACTACATTTGACTGTCGATTCTTTCAACCAGAAGGACCGCTCGACTGGAGAGATTATATTTCTGAAATGATCCGAAAAATGTACAGAAGTTAGAAATAAGTTATTAGATATTGAAATCATGAAAATATATACATATCAAATGCGAAAAAATTGAAAATACGAAATTTCATATAGCACTCTTCTCACATATGTTTGTCACAAATAGTTGAATTATATATCATTCACAATGATAACCCATTTGCTACGCACGCAAAATCGATTTTACGGCATGGGGCTACGTACTTCAAAAAGAATCACAGTAAGTAACCACATACCGTATGATGCAATTCTCTTTCAAAATTAATTTGAGTTTTCAAAGTCCATCTATCAGTTCTTGGTAGATATACATCAGGATGGAACAGATTTCGTAGCCCTTGTTTATTTAATTCGCCAACAACATCACTTTTAATCAAAGTGGTAACATGTATACTACACACGATTTTAATTATCTGAAAAAAATGCATGATTGTGGGATGGAGGTACTGACTTTATTTAAAAATCACAGTTAGTACCCACATACCACATGATGCAATTCTCTGTCACACTGCATACAAAGTCTTGCCAAATTTCATCTGTCGGTTCATGGCGTAAATGTTTCATGATGAATCAGATTTCGTAGCACTTGGTCATTTAATTTCTCTCTCCGAAAACGTGCATTTGTGTGCCATGGAGGTAAATGAATAGTATACAGTAAATAACCACCTTCAAAATGATGCTATTGTCGTTCATACTGCAAACAAAGTCTAATCTGCTTCTTTCTGCTAGTTTTTGGCGGACTGATCTGATTCAATTCCTTAATAACGGAATGTGAACTTGAGAAAAATAAATATTTTATGCAATGTTATTGAATATATGGAGTCATCGGGATGTTCCCCATCTTCCAAAATTCCAACTCATACATCCCATTGACAAGTAGTTCACAAATAGTTCAATTATACATCATTCACAATAATAACATTATTGCAAAATCTCATTTTACGGCATGGGTCTACGTACTTAAAAAAAATTACAGTTAGTCACCATATACCGTATGATGCAATTCTCTTTCACGATAAATTTGAGTTTTCGAAGTCCATCTATCAGGTCTTGGTTGATATACATCATGATGAAACAGGTTTCGTAGCCCTTGTTAATTTAATTCGCAAACAGCTTTACTTTAAATCAAAGTGGTAACCAGAGTTCTACACACGATTTTGTTTATCTGGAAAAAAAATGCATTACTGTGGGATGGAGGTATTGACTTTTAAAAAAAAATTACAGTTTGTACACACATACCACATGATGGAATTCTCTGACACACTGCTTACAAAGCCTTGTCAATCTTCATTTGTCAGTTCTTGGCGTACATGTATAATATAACCACAACCGCGGAATACAATTTGTACAGTATATATACAATTCGACATACTAACTTGGAGGCTTTTAGGAAAAGGAAGTAATTTGTTAACCGTTTTATGATTTCCATACCTAGATGGCCAGTTAGCGTTACCCAGGAAACACTACGAGGAGGTCGGCCATATTATTTATATGTTCAGAATATGATTGTTAAGTAATGAATATTAAAGTTATAACAAATTATACAAAATAGCAAGGTTGCATTTAAGGTATCACTGTATACCTACGGCAGTAGCATTTTTACTTGCAAATAAACTAAACATATAAATAATTGTTTCCCACCTAACTAGAAAAATTATATTTCGCAAACTAAAGAAGATTTCAAAATATTGTGTTACGAGCTCATGAATTTTCATAACATGCCACTTTTCTGGAGGCGTTCATGAAAAACACATTTGATAACAATACGGTTAAGTAAAACAAATTCTGTTGTGTGAGTTGAACGCTATATTTTGAAGATTTAAAAACTATTAAAAAAATGTATTCTCTCAAATTATACTCAACATCAAACGAATTATTATTTCTATCAACGTGCAGAGGTGAAAGTTATAAACCATGTCCAGTGGTTTGAAGCAGCTCAACAACGTAACATACTAAGATGAATTCAATGGACATAATTCGCCCTATATCCCTTTTATCAAATATATATAAAATATTCAAAAAATTGTAAAAAATCTAATCCTTCTTAGAACAACATATAATAAATCCTAAACCGTGTGATTTAAAAAAAAACACCTTCACCCACGATGCTATTGCAAAAATAACAAATAATATATATACCGCCCTAGACTCTATGAAAAATTAATTGGAATATTTATTGACCTTAAAAATCATCAGATAATATATAACATACTTACTTTATAAAAAAAATAAAATCAATTGGAATAAATGGAATGGTACTAAAGAAATAAAGCCCGCTTGTTATACTAATAATAACTTAGGTAAATACTTAATTAACAATAAAGATATTGATGATAAACTTAGCCACTCGGGCATATATAAACTTACTTGTAATGATTGTTCTGCTTTTTATATCGGAAAAACGGCCCGGAACGTAAACATAAGAATAAAAGTACACCTGAGGTGTTTAAATAATAATGCTTTTTCAGAATTCGCGAATCATCTACTAGAAACTAACCATTCATTTGATAAAACCTCTGGGATTACAATATTACATAAAAATGGATTTGGAATTAGGTTTATCAATTTAGAAGCCCTCGAAATTAGAAAAAGCCGTCAATAATAAATCAAATATAATCAACAATCAAATCAATTTAACTAATAGTCCAATATTTAATTTATTCCGTTATCCTCTCATAAAACTGTTTCCTCCCTTCCCCCTCCCTTCCTAACCCTCCTGTAATCAGTAAACATCCTTTCTCGTTCTAGCACTAATAAGGTGTCTGCTCTTTTATTTCTATCTTTTCACACGTGTATTTTATTTCTATCTCTTTCACTCATTGTTTTATTTTTTTTTCTATATATATGTGTCTGTATGAATATAACTTTAGTTGATATAATAAGCCCTGATGAAGCTTGAGCTAAGCGAAACCTGGTTGGCTGTTAATATTAATTCAAAATAAAAGTAGTGTTTTACAAAGTGTATTTTTCATTTAATATATAATGTCACATCACAAAGTGTTTGCTTCCTTCGATAAAAAAAAGATATATTTGAAGTTGCTAAACATGGGAAAATTGTCTCATATGCACATGACACAGTGTTTCTTCTAAAAGCAAACACATGATAAGATCTGAACAAAAAGCGTAACACCGACATCAATAAATTGAAAACATGGTTTGACAATAACCCTCTAACGTTAAACTCTAAAAAAACACGCAACGTACGATTTTTCCTGAAAAACCAAATATGCCGCATGAAATAAAAAAAAAGTTTCACAAAGCACCAAACACTCAACACCACTGTAACTTACTATATACACGACACCGCAAAAAAACCAATAAATCTGGAGCATAGAATAAATAATGCACTGAAGGGAACTGAATAAAGTTCAAAATGTGACAATCGCATGGTAGAACTGCCGTTTCCATTCATGAAATTGTTGCGTTTCGTTATTTGGTAGAAAGGTTATTGTTCAAGTTATTGGCTAAATGAAGTGGTCGGAATAAGTCAAAAGAAATGAAATAAACATTTGGCCCAAACCGAACCCCTTGCTTAATCAATAATGCTCGTTCACCGAACAAAACTCCAGAAACACATACTATGAACAAAATATCAATTAAATTTTACGTTCATTAAACTTGTGGGCACAACTCCGAAAGGTAAAATTGGCATAATATTTAGCAGGTTATTGTTGAAGACCCGCGCTCTGCTAATGGATTTAAATTCCTTAATAAAGGAAAGTTCATAAATGTGAACTTGAGAAAGATAAATATTTAATGAAATATGTGCTGAAAAAATTTCTAACGTATACATGGAGTTATCGGGATGTTCCTCATATGCCCAAATTTCAAGTCACACATCTCACGATTGACAAGTAACCCAACGTTCAGCATTGAATGATCTGAAGGAAATGAACGATGTCCGATGTTGAGGAAAATCTCAATCTTTTTAATTATAGAGATATTCACTCAACACCAGACATCACCCACAATTAGACGATTTCCTGGAATATTTATTTGAATATTACGTGAGTGATATGCGAAGCTCGAACATTCCATTTCACCGTAGAAATGTGAAAATAAAACTTTATGACCATGTGAAGTGGCGAGAACGTTTCCTATGAAAGGTTATATAATACACATAGGGCCCAAACTCGACACCTCACATAATCAATAATTCAGGAGCACCGAAGAATAAGTGCAGCGAAGATGACTGTGAATTAAAGACAAAATTAAGATGCGACAATTTATTTAATTGAAAACGTTATCGAAACAATTAACAAATTTCCTCCAAATGTTTATACCAATACGCAAAACAGTAAAATATTATTCCGTAACCTTCATGCGCGAAACATAATGCGTGATTTATTTTATTATTGTGCTTTGCTCAAAGGTTTTTGGAATTCAAATATTAAAAAAATATATATTTAATAAAATATTGCAATTGTTCGTCTTAATTTGCCCATCCTTAAATGACTAACCTCAGACAGGTAGGATTGATGTATAATATAACCGAAACCGTGGTATACAATTTGTACAGTATATACACAATTCGACATACTAACTTTGAGGTTTTTCAGGAAAAGGAAGTAATTTGTTAACTGTTTCATGAATTCCGTACCTAGATGGCCAGTTAGCGTTACCCAGGAAACACCACGTGGAGGTCGGCCATATTATTTATATGTTCAGAATATGATTGTTAAATATTGAATATTAAAATGAAAACAAATTATATAAAATAGCATGGTTGCATTTCAGGTTTCACTGAATACCTACAGCAGCAGCATTTTTATTTGCAAATAAACTAAACATATAAATAAATGTTTCACCAAAATTTAAAATTTGGCGTAAAAACAGCCATTTATATTTTACCCAACGAATAATAAAGAAAATAATTTTTAACTATATTAAAATTATAAAAAAAATCCACCTTCGATGCATCGGGAAAATGAAGTATATAACAAAAGATCCATACTTGGAAAAGACAGAAAAATATTTGATCGCAACAAGGAACTTTGCTGCAATGCCGAAATACTCTTCTCTTTTTCTTTTTTTTTCTTCTCTCTTATCTTTTTGTGTCTATCTGTTTTTTTCATTTAAAAGTGGTAACTATTGTCTTCAATGATCACAAAATAAACATTTGTTAATATTACACAGATTAATATTATTATAGATAAACAATAGACGCTTGGTAGCAAAATTACAAAAAAAAACTACTATCATTACAATGACGTATTTTCAAAGCTCAGTCAGTCGATGAATCAATGAAACTCTCTTGTCATGACCAAATTTTTGACATGCTCCTTTTAAAAAAAAATCTTTTAAAAATCAATTAAAAACTTAAAATTGAAACTACTCTTTCATTATTTGCTAGTGTGTTTCTCTCCGTATTTGATTAACAAGTCAAGTTTTAATCCAAATGTCCTGTTAGTTTTTATTGGATCTGACCAAACTAAATTTATTCAGCAACACCCAAAAATTCAAGAGCGATTCTGCGAATATCTGCATTGTGTTCTACAAAATAGATTCTCTTTAACTGTAAAACTTACTTACCTCAATCGAATCCGTAACATGGTGCTGCACCAGTAAAGTATTTGATAAGCCATGTTCCTGGGTTCTGTTTATCCGAAAAACGCATTATTACGGTATGTAGTTCCTGACTTATTATTAAATTCACAGTAAGTAACCACATACCACACGATGCATTTCTCTTTTATCCCGGATGAGGAGATTTGACGGCTTCCATCCGTCAATTTTTTGAGGAAACTTTTCTCGATAAATTCGGGATACGAAGATTTGTTAACATCCATCCATTAATTTCATTTGTGTGTAAGTTTTTTGGAGCCAGTAGTTATGACTTTTTCAGTAAATACCTATAATTGTGTTAAATTCATCAAAAGAAAAACATAGCCTTGATCACAAGCAGTTATCCGTTTTCTAGAAGATTTTGTTTTTCTACCATCAAAACATGATTCAAAATACATTGTATTGTGGTTAGATTATTGATTAAAATTTATAATTTTTTTCCTAAGATTAAATATGTGCATATTCTGATTCATCTGGCAATTATAAACACATCCTTATAAGAAATATGATTCCCTCTTCTGGTGAAGTAGATCAGTTATAAGTGCATCAGATGACAAAAAATCCCTTGAAAATTGTCCATGAAACAAGTCTCATAAGTTGAAATCACTGAGACGTGTCACATGAACAAATTACAGAAATTTTTTGTATGCAACATAACAATGATCTCCATTAGCAATAAACTCGTAGCACAAAAACAATCATATTCAATATTATATATATTCACTTGATTTATTTATCCTAATTATCAATGACGTGACCAGCATTTTCTACAATGTCGAATTTCTACTTTTTGCTGACTATATGAAGTTGTTTAGGGTCATTAATGATGTGTACGACTGCATAATCTTGCAAGAGAACCTTATCAACTTTTCAAATGGTGTTCTAGTAATAAACTGCAACTAAATATTAACAATTAATGCCAAGTTATGAGGTTCCAAAAAATCAAACACCCAATAATGTATAATTATTCATTGTGTAATGTTGATTTGATCAGTGTAATCGAAATACTTGACCTAGGCATAATTTTTTATCAAAAACTCTGCTTTGTATCTCACATAACTTCCATCGCTAACAGGGCTATGAAAATGTTAGGTTTTATAGTAAAAATTTCCAAGGATTTTTAAAATATCAACACATTAAAAATTCTGTTCACATCTATCGTTAGAAGTATTCTAGAATACAACTCTACAATTTAGTCACCTGTCTTTAATAATCACATTAATACCATTGAAAGAGTCCAACGCAAATTTTTGAGGTTTATTAATTTTAGGCTTGGAATTCCTTTAGAAACAATAGATTATGATTTCTTATTACATTCATTGAAATTGCTTAAGTTAAGTGATAGAAGCAAAAATTTTGATCTTATATTTTTATACAAAATTATAAATTATCAGTTGGATAGCCCTGACATATTAATGTTGATTTAATTTCATGTACCTACCATTAGATCAAGGTGCTCTAGTATGTATTATTGTGACAATTATACCACAGTCTCAGGATATAACTCAGTTATAAATAGATTACACAAACTTGGGAACTTTTATGCTGCTAAATTTGAAGATACTTTTAACATTCCCCGTGTAAAGTATAAAGCTGCACTTATAACACATTTTAACCCCATTTCATGAGGTCACTACAGGCTATTGTCATTGCTTATTTTTTTACTGTTATTTTATTTGTTATGTTTTAACTTAATTTGATTCTTTAATTTTTCTAAACAAAATTTAATACAGCACTATGTATATGTAAAAAAATAAAATAGAAACTTTGTTTGTAGAATTTATGGCACTTGTGCCATGAATTCCAATATGTGAATGAATATCCAATAGTAGTACTTTGTGGCGTCATTCATATTACGTAAAAACTCAATATAAAATCCTGCAATTGTCCTATTTATCCACTTTGCCCTTCCTTAAATGTCATCATGACCGGTATAGTTATTGCAAGATGTCAAAAAGTGATAGTATGCTTAAATGGAGCTCTACAGAAGTCAGTGTAAAATAAAACCTCAGAAATGGAGGATTGATGTATAATATAACCACAACCGCGGAACATAATTTGTACAGAATATATACAGTTTACAATACTAATTTGGAGGCATTTCAGAAAAAGAAAGTAAATAGTTAACTATTTTATGATTTCCGTTCCTAGATGGCCAGTTAGCGTTACCCAGGAAACACCACGTGGAGGTCGGCCATATTATTTATATGTTCAGGATATGATTGTTAAGTAATAAATATTTAAGTGAAAAATTATTGAACAAAATAAAATGGTTGCATTTCAGGCATCACTGAATACCTACAATTCTCGAACATTTTTACTTGCAAATAAACTAAACATATAAATAATTGTTTCCCACCTAACTAGAAAAATTATATTTTACAAACTAAAGAGGATTTCATAATATTGTGTTACAAGCTCATGAATTTTTATAACCTGCCACTTTTCTGGAGGCGTTCATGAAAAACACATTTGATTATAATACGGTAAAGAAAAAAAGAATCTGTTTTGTGAGTTGATCGCAATATTTTGAAGATGTACAAATTATTAAAAAAATACATTCTCTAAAATTATACTCAACATCAACCGAATGATTACTTCTGTCAACGTGCTGAGGTGAAAGTTATAAACCATGTCCTGTGGGGTGAAGCAGCTCAACAACGTCATACAGTGAGATGCAATCACCGTACTTAACTAACAAGGCTGCAGTCCAATAAGACCGCCATAGGAATTATTAACAAGAATTTAAGGCAATACATTTCCATAGAGAAACTATGAAAACGAAAATCATATCGCCGTCATATTAGTTTGTTTACATGTTTTGCGGATTCTGTATTTATTTTGAACATTTCTTGAATAATACAGATGAGAAATTGCAACATTCCAGTTAAATGTTGAAAAACAGATATTTTTTTATTCGTTTTGTGGAGAGAATGTTTATTATGAGAATATATTTAAATATAATAAATATAATATATATATATATTTCTGCTGACAGCAAAGATGTATACAATAACAGATTTAACCCTTAACTCATATAATAAATACAAGCCTTATGAAAATTGTATTTCCTGATAATAACAAAAGAACAATAATAACACCGATATATAAAGCAGACTGCCCAAACGAACCACAAAATTACCGAGCTATATCCCTTTTAACAAATATATATAAAATATTCGAAAAAATTGTAAAAAATCTTCTCCTTCCTAAAACATTATCATATTATAAATCCTAAACAGTTTGATTTAAAAAAAAAACACCTTCACCCACGATGCTATTGCAAAAATAACAAATTATATATATATACCGCCCTAGAATCTATGAAAAATTAATTGGAATATTTATTGACCTTAAAAATCATTAGATAATATATTACATACTTACTTAATAAAAAAAAAATCAATTGGAGTAAATGGAATGGTACTATCCTGGATTATAAGCTTTTTGGAAAATAGACCAAAACAAGTAAAATTATTAATTGAACTAAGTGCTTCCGAAAGTGATAACTTCTTGATACCACAAGGCACAGGTTTAGAACCACTATTGTTCATATTATATGTAAATGACATATTTGAAGTTGCTAAACATGGGAAAATTGTCTAATATGCAGATGACACAATGCTTCTTCTGGTAGCAAACACATGATTAGATCTGAACAAAAAGCGTAACACCGACATCAATAAATTGAAAACATCGTTTTTACAATAACCCTCTATCGTTAAGCTATAAAAAATACGCTACGTACGATTTTTCATAAAAAACCAAATACGCCGCATGAAATAAACGATAAGCTTCACTCTGCACCAAACACTTAACACCACTTACTATGTACTTATATTGAAATCAAAACTTCAAAATCAAATATGGTATAATAGGGTGGGGTGCGCCTATAAAACTCACACACAACCTTGCGAAATAACTAATAATTAATATAATATTAAAAAATCGTTTTTATATTTATCTGAACTCATCTACAAATAATTTTAAGTCAGAGAATTAAATACTGTATTCCTGTATCACTCAACCTTACAATTTCACAAAGAGGATGTCCTTAACAAAACCGTACCATTCAAAAACACAGCAAATCTAAGACAAAATACATTTTACTCATTCCGATTTGTAAAAAAACTTTGGGTCACCAAAACTACAAATATTTATGAACGAATTTCTTCAATAAATTGACAGAAAATTTAAGATCACTTAATGATAAATTCAAAGAACTAAAAACAAAATTAAAAATATGTACTGAAAACCTTAATTTAAAAATAATAATGATTAATAAATAATATCTCATCCCATACACACAAGCAATTGCTTATTATTGGAGAACATTAAAAAAAATATATAATAAATTTAATACAAAAATTAGTATGAAATCGACTAACTACCCAGTTCGACTCGAGAACAATTCTCCACTAACCGGGAATTGTAAGTAGTTAATTAAGATTGTTATGTATTATTTTATTATATTGTATCTTCTATTATTAAAATAAAAAATATATATATATACACGTCACCGCAAAAAAACAATAAATCAGGAGCATAGAATAAATAATGCAGTGAAGGGAACTGAATAAAGTTCAAAATTTAACAAACGCATGGTAGAACTGCCGTGTCCAATCATGAAATTGTTGCGTTTCGTTATTTGGTAGAAAGGAAGAAAGTTATTGGCTAAGTGAGGTGTTTGGAATAAGCCAAATGAAATAAACATTTGGCCCAAACCGAACCCCTTGCTTAATCAATAATGCTCGATCACCGAAGAAAACTGCAAAAACACATACTCTGAGCAAAATATTAATTAAATTTAACGTTAATT
The DNA here is from genome assembly GCA_026573805.1 of Hesperophylax magnus. Lineage (NCBI taxonomy): Eukaryota > Metazoa > Arthropoda > Insecta > Trichoptera > Limnephilidae > Hesperophylax > Hesperophylax magnus. Next base: position 4,483,134 of record JAIUSX010000071.1, read on the forward strand.
GAACTTGTGGGCATAACTCGGAAAGCTTTTATTGGCATATATTATAACAGGTTATATTTGCGTTGATCACCAGACTCACGCCGGTAGGAGAAGTGCTCTGCCCTCAAACAGAAATATTTTTCGTTTCTAAAACCATCACGTTATGTGAAATCAGCTGAAAAAAGGTAATGAAATATTTTCTATTATTATCATTATTACACGATCAGATCAGGTATAAAAAAGTTATTTGCAATAAACGTAGTTTAAAGATAGTTAAATGCAGGTTTTTCTTTTATTTTAACATGTTTTTAAGAGAGCAGATAATTTACTTACCTCAATCAAATCTGTCAAATGAGTAAAAGATTTGATAAAGCATGTTCCCTGGTTGTGTTAAATCGAAAAACGCATTTGTATGGAACGGAGTGACTGCCTAAGTATAAAATCACAGTAAGTAACCACATACCACACGATGCATTTTTCTTTTATCCCTGATTAAGAGGCTTGACGGCTACCGTCCGTCAATTCTGTAAGGAAGCCTTCCTTTATAAAACAGACCCCATAAACTTTTATTAATTTATTTTATCGTTATGTTTTGGCAAACAGAATTATTTATTTATTATTATTTTATTTATTGGAATATTCCCTAAATGATGCACGAAGCTGCAACATTTCATTTTAATTAAAAAATATATATATTTATGACTATGTGAGATGGCGAGAATGATTCCTATGAAAGGGTATATAATACACATAGGGCCCAAACCCGACACCGCACATAATCATTTATTCAGGAGCACAGAAAAATAAGTACAGCGAAGATGACTGTGAATTATGAACAAAATTATGTTGCGATATATTTATTTGATTAAAAACATTCCAGTTAAAGTAGCTAATCGTTGATGTTAATCTATATGCTCACCTTATCATTTATTTAGAAACACGTTCATAAAAAAATCTAAATTTTATTTTTTTGGAGAGACATTTCCAAAATAATAACAAAACCAAAATATATATGTAGAGCATTACCAAGGAAACACCACGAAGAGATCGGCTCTATTCGTACATGTGTTTTAAATAAAGTATTAATTTGCTTTATTATATATTTCATTTTCAATGTTGCAAAAAATGCTTCCTTCTTAATCAACATATAAGTTAGTAAAATATAGTTTTGTTGGAAACTGCTCGTGCTTGATAAAAATAAAAATAACCTCACGATGCTCTACATACACATACTTTACACAAAAGTCTCTTTTCATATTATAAATGATTCGTTATCTAGTAACTTCAGGATTGCGGGCCAAAACGAATGAATTGATAGGATTTCTGATATACTTTTAGTAATAAATAAATCGGATGATATTTTTTTTTTCCCGACAAACTCATAAAAAAATATTTAACAGCAAAATCGCAGAAAATTTAACCAGACTAATATGAATTTCGTAACATGTCGCACTGATGAATTTTATAATATAAGACTTTGCCTAAGGCGTTCAGATAAACGCATTCTTTTGCAAGAAGCTCGGCACTTAATAAAATGTTCACAGCACGAAAGACATACAAAAAATGCTTTACCCCGTGGTTCTATATACGAGGACTTTAAGATTTTCTTTCGAGGTATATTACATTTTAGTCATTTCTCTTGGATATGACAAAGTATTTCTTCAGTTATTATTTCCAAAAGCGATTTTCCCGGGTGTTGATATCAGAAAACGCATTTGTATGGCATGAAGTCTGTCACTTAATAAAACATTCACAGTAACAAGCAACATACCATACGATGCAATTTTTTGTCATACTGTAGGAAAAACCTTGTCAAAATATTTTGTTTTTCAGTTGTCAATGTTTTATAAATTATCGAGAAACATCACGCTTAAAAAAATTTGTCATTTTTTTGATTTAGTAGAGAGTTCATAGAGATAAAAAATATATTCTAAAACAAATGATGGGAATTAAAGTCAAAACGCTAGTTTCTGAACTTCTACCCTTTTGACTCGATGATTAAAAGTTATGTTTACATATTATTTCACTCTATACACAATACAATCTAAAGCAAAAGCAAATAGTAGCTGAGCAAGAAAATGCAAAAGAATAATAGCTTACAGAAATATGTTTATAACGAAACCACATTTGACTGTTCATTCTTACAACCGGAAGGACTGCTTGACTGGAGTGATTATTTTTAAGGTTTTTTTCTCAGAAGTGATCCGAAGAATGTACAGAAGTTAGAAAAAAGTTATGAGAAATTGAAATCCTGAAAATATGTAAATATTAAACGTGACAAAAGTGGACAATAAAATATTAGGAAATTTCATAAAGCATTCTTCTCACTTATGTTTGTCACAAATAGTTGAATTATATATCAATTACAATGATAACCCAATTGCTAACCATATACCGTATGATGCAATTGCCTTTCACAATTAATTTGAGTTTTCGAAGTCCATCTATCAGTTCGTGGTGGATATACATCATGGTGGAACAGATTTTCGTAGTTCTTGTTTATTTAATTTGCCAACAGCTTTACTTTTAATCAAAGTGGTAACATGAATTCTTCACAGGATTTTGTTTATCTGAAAAAATGCATTATTGTGGGATGGAGGTACTGACTTTATTTAAAAATCACAGTTAGTACCCACATACCACATGATGCAATTCTCTGTCACACTGCATACAATGTCTATCCAAATTTCATCTGTCGGTTCATGGCGAAAATGTTTCATGATGAAACAGATTTCGTAGCACTTGGTCATTTAACTTTTCGATCTGAAAAAGTGCAATTGTGTTGCATGGAGGTAAATTCCCAAAAATTATTCTCAACATCAGCCGAGTGATTATTTCTATCAACGTGCTGAGGTGAAAGTTATAAACCTTGTCCGGTGGGGTGAAGCAGCTCAACAACATAATACACTGAGATGCAATCACCGTACATATCTCACAAGGCTGCAGTCCAATAATACCGTCATAGGAACAAGAGTTTAAGGCAATACATTTCCATAGAGCAACTGTGGAAACCAAAATCATATCGCCGTCAATTTTGTGTGTCTAAAAACAAATATTTTTTGATTCGTGTCGTGGCGAGAAATTTTATTATTGGAATTTATATATTTTTATATATATATACATAATATATATATTTTATATATATATAATATATATGTAAAAATGCATATATGACACCGCAAGTAACCAACAAATCAGGATCATAGAAAAAATAATGCAGTGAAGGGAACTGAATAAAGTTCAAAGTTTCACAAACGAAAGATAGAACTGCCGTATCCATTCTGGAAACAGTTGCGTTTCGTTATTTGGTAGAAAGCTAGAAAGTTATTTGCTAAGTGAAGTGGTCGGAATATGTCTAAAGAAATAAATACTTGGCCCAAACCGAACTCCGTACATAATCAATAATGCTCGTTCACCGAAGAAAACAACAAAAATACATATACTAATATAATAGTTACAAGATCAGATCTTACGAACAAGGAAACACGCGAGAATAGCAGGTGAACAAATTCACTGAATTCCAATTAAAAGTAGTATCTCCTTCTTCAATGATAGAGAGATAAACGATGTTTTTTTTTTCAATTTCAATCATGGCATCTTTGTTTGATGGTTTAAAAACCATGTCGTTAAATTGACGTACAAAAACGTTGTTTGCAATAATCGTAGTTTGACTATAGTTGAATGCAGGTTTTCTTTTAATTTTTACTTTTTTTTAAAACATCAGTTATTCTACTTACCTCAATGAAATCCGTCACATGAGTAAAAGATTTGATAATACATGTTCCCTTTTGTGTTAATCTGGAATGGAGTGACTGACGAAGTATAAAATCACAGCAAGTAACCACACGATACATTTCTCCTTTATCCCGGATTAGGAGACTTGACGGCTTCCGTCCGTCAATTCTGTGAGGATGCGTTTAATAATAATACTTGGATGACTTGTATAGCGCCGTTTTTGTGCAAAAACACCTCAAGGGCGCTGGCGCTTTCTTTCCAGACTCCAAAAACTTTTGTTATTTTATTTTATTATTAATAGTAAATAGAAGTATTTATTTTATTTTATTATTTTATTTTAATTATTGCAATAATCCCTGAACGATACATGAAGCTGCAACATTTCCTTTCACTGTATAGCATAAAAAAAATAATTTTTAACTATGTGAGATGGCGAGAATGGTTCCTATGAAAGGGTATATAAAATACATAGGGCCCAAACCCGACACCGCACATCATTAATTAATCTGGAGCACAGAAGAAAATGTACTGATAAGGTGGCTGGGAATAAAGAAAAAAATTATGTTCCGACAATTTGTTTGATTGAAAACTTTCCAGTTGAAGAAGCTGGTCGTTGTTGTTAATCAATATTCTCAACTAATAGTGTATTTACATACATGTTAATAACAAAATGCAAATATGTATTTTTGAATAGACATTTCAAAAATAATAACAAAACCAAAATATGTATGTGGAGCCAATTAGCGTTACCCAGGAATTACCCACAAAGTGGTCGGCTCTATTCGTACCTGTGTTTTAAATAAAATATTACTTTGCATTATTAAATATTTCATTTTCATATTTTCAAAAAATGCTTTGTTTTCAATCGGCATATAAAGCAGATAAAAAAAACCTCAAGGCGCTCTATATTAACACAAGTCTCTATTCATATTATTTGTGATTCGTTATCTATAATTTTAATCACCTCCTTTGAATGCAACGGATGAAACGTTATAGTATTTGCAGTCATACATTTCATACGTTTCAGTACCCTTCTCATGACTTTAAATTTTTAGAATAAAAATAAATTAAAAGTTAATTATAACAATATTAAAATTGTGAATTTATGTTACAATATGTGAAAAAACAATTTCCATCTCCGTCGGAAAGGAGGTATAGAACAATACAAAAGGTCCATTCTTCGAAAAAATACTATTTTTGTGAAGAAAACTGGAAAATAAAAACAATTAAGCTATGTACTAATAAAATCCTCGCTGTATTTAATTCGCAAGTTGAGTTACAATTACAATACAATATATACTATTATTTTATATTGAATATGACCTAACAAAATTTATTCAGCAACACGAAACTGCAAAATAGATACTCATTAACTATACTCACTTACTTCAACAATAAAATCTGTAACATTGTGCTGCACCACTAAAGGATTTGATAAGCCATGTTCCCCGCTTGTGTTTATCCGAAAAACGCATTAGTTTGGTATGGAGTTCCTGACTTAATAAAAAATTCACAGTAAGTAACCACATACCACACGATGCATTTCGCTTTTTTCCCGGTTTAGAAGGCTTGACGGCTTCCATTCGTCAATTTTTGAGCACACGTTCCTTGATATAACAGACTCCAAAAACTTTTGTTATTTGATTTGACCGCCGCGGAATATTTATATCTGTCAATGTGCTTACTCTTTTGTGTAACCGAAAAATAAACTTGTTAACTATAAAATTTACTTGCTTCAATTCAATCCGTAACTGCACCGGTAAAGGGTTTGATAAGTCATGCAAAAATGCTCGTCGATTCTTCTTAATAAAACTTTCAAAATTTACATGGAATGTGGGATTCAATTCTATATTAATTTCCAAATTTAGAGAACAATAATATAATTTAATCACTTACGTTGGGTGATTAAATAATGATTATGATGATACATTATACAACCCTTATAGTTAGATGTAACGAAAGATTGTCTTAATCCAAACAATGCATTATTATTTTATTATGTCATGGATTTAGTTGCTTAAGGTGTTAGGGGTAGTCAAGCGTATAGAAAATGGTGTTTTTTATAAATAAAAAATTAACAGTAATTTAACTTATTTTATAATTCAAATTCAACAAAGTAATGACATGACATTTTTACATATTAATCGTTTAGTATGCTTTCAATAAACTGTATAAATTTCATTCAAATCCGTTTAGTTGTTTTTAAATTACAGTGGTTAATGACTTTGAAATCATAGTCCCGCAAATATGTCGATTACTTCTTCGGTCAACAATAATTATAAGTGTTTTATTAAATACTTATTATTCGCGCGCTACTTACCCCTTAAGCCTTCGCAAAGCATTTATATTAGTTAATTATTAATTACAAATAGTTGAATTATATATCAATTACAATGATAACCCAATTGCTAACCATATACCGTATGCTGCAATTGCCTTTCACATTTAATTTGAAGTCTTTTTGAAGTCCATCTATCGGTTCTTGGCGGATATACATCACGATGAAACAGATTTGGTAACCCTTGTTTATTTAATTCGCCAACAGCTTAACTTTAAATCAAAGTGGTATCTTGAATACTACACGCGATTTTGTTTATCTGAAAAAAATGCATTATTGTCGGATGGAGGTACTGACTTTATTAAAAAAATCACAGTAAGTAACTACATACCACATAATGCAATTCTCTATCATACGAGATGTGTCTATCTGAATATTATTGAATATATAAAAAATAAAAAATAAAAAAAAAATAAAAATAAAAAAATAAAAAATAAAACTGAGTTCTACAAATTAAACTTAATAACAATAAATAAAATGGAGTTCTACAAATTAAACTTAATAACAATAAATAAATGTGTCTATCTGTTTTGCATTTTTCATTTAAAAGTGGTAACTATTCTCTTCGATGATCAAAAAATAAACATTTGTTAATATTACACAAATTAATTTTATTACAGATAAACAATAGATCTTTGGTAGTAAAATTACAGAAAATAACTACTATCATTACAATGACGTATTTTCAAAGCTCAGTCAGTCGATAAATCAATAAAATTCTCTTGTCATGACCCAATTTTTGACATGCTCCTTTTAAAAAAAAATCTTTAAAAAATCAATTAAAAACTTAAAATTGAAACTACTCCTTCATTATTTGCTAGTGTGTTTCTCTCCGTATTTAATTAACAAGTCAAGTTTTAATCCAAATGTCCTGTTAGTTTTTATTGGATCTGACCAAACTAAATTTATTCAGCAACACCCAAAAATTCAAGAGCGATTCTGCGAATATCTGCATTGTGTTCTACAAAATAGATTCTCTTTAACTGTAAAACTTACTTACCTCAATCGAATCCGTTACATGGTGCTGCACCAGTGAAGTATTTGATGATCCATGTTCCTGGGTTGTGTTTATCCGAAAAACGCATTATTACGGTATGTAGTTCCTGACTTAATATTAAATTCACAGTAAGTAACCACATACCACACGATGCATTTCTCTTTTATCCCGGATGAGGAGATTTGACGGCTTCCATCCGTCAATTTTTTGAGGAAACTTTTCTCGATACATTCGGGATACGAAGATTTGTTAACATCCATCCATTAATTTCATTTGTGTGTAAGTTTTTTGGAGCCAGTAGTTATGACTTTTTCAGTAAATACCTATAATTGTTTTAAATTCATCAAAAGAAAAACATTGCCTTGATCACAAGCAGTTATCCGTTTTCTAGAAGATTTTGTTTTTCTACCATCAAAACATGATTCAAAATACATTGTATTGTGGTTAGATTATTGATTAAAAATTATAATTTTTTTCCTAAGATTAAATATGTGCATATTCTGATTCATCTGGCAATTATAAACACATCCTTATAAGAAATATGATTCCCTCTTCTGGTGAAGTAGATCAGTTATAAGTGCATCAGATGACAAAAAAACCCTTGAAAATTGTCCATGAAACAAGTCTCATAAGTTGAAATCACTGGGACGTGTCACATGAACAAATTACAGAAATTTTTAGTATGCAACATAACAATGATCTCCATTAGCAATAAACTCGTAGCACAAACACAATCATTTTCAATATTATATATATTCACTTGATTTATTTATCCTAATTATTAATGACGTTACAAGCATTTTCTACAATGTCGAATTTCTACTTTTTGCTGACTATATGAAGTTGTTTAGGGTCATTAATGATGTGTACGTCTGCTTAATCTTGCATGAGAACTTTATCAACTTTTTCAAATGGTGTTCTAGTAATAAACTGCAACTAAATATTAACAAATGCCAAGTTATGAGGTTCCAAAAAATCAAACACCCAATAATGTATAATTATTCATTGTGTAATGTTGACTTGATCAGTGTAATCGAAATACTTGACCTAGGCATAATTTTTGATTAAAAACTCTGCTTTGTATCTCACATAACTTCCATCGCTAACAGGGCTATAAAAATGTTAGGTTTTATAGTAAAAATTTCCAAGGATTTTAAAAATATCAACACATTAAAAATTCTGTTCACATCTATCGTTAGAAGTATTCTAGAATACAACTCTACAATTTAGTCATCTGTCTTTAATAATCACATTAATACCATTGAAAGAGTCCAACGCAAATTTTTGAGGTTTATTAATTTTAGGCTTGGAATTCCTTTAGAAACAATAGATTATGATTTCTTATTACATTCATTTTTAAATAAATAAGCTTTATTGACTGAAAATTATACATTTTTTTTTTTTTTTTTTTTTTAGACAATGTATAGATAGTCCCACGAAGCTGCCACATGGCTGCTTGTCTGCAGGTTCTATCTCAATATACAATTATAATATAATATAAGTCTCCCGTTATATAAAATAAATAACAGACTCTTACATACAACTACACTAACATAGGACAATATAGCACACAGATAACACACATTCAAAAATAATACATATACGATCACACACATTGAAAGTTTATAACATCGTACTGTAACATAATGTAATAGAAATAAAATTCTAGTTAACTAAGTGAAAAATGTTATTTTAATTTTTTTTTTTTCTGGAAATAAAAAGCTTGTTAGTGAAAAAAAAAAAAATAAATAAATACATTAATTTATATTAGAATTAAAACTTTCAAATAATGTCTTTCCTTTTCTTCTTTGTTTGCTCTATTTTTTATAGATATACAGATTTTTCATTTATAAGCCACATCTTTACATTTTTCATGCTTAAACTCTTATTATCTGAAAAAACAAATTTATTTTTGAGCTTATTAAAAATCACTGGTACACAGTACTCCAGCGTTCGGCTTCCATACTTATTTGTTATTTTAGGTATTTTCAACCCTTTTTTTTCTGTAAGACGTGTGCTGTGACTATGTACCAGTGGTTTTTTATAATTACTATCGTCCCAGTTATCTTTAATGGTAAGGAACCAAAATAAACCTTTTATAGGGAGCAGGCCCTCAGCACAATATAACAGTTGCACATTGTGTCTTTGTCTATACATATTAGGTGATACAATTTTTTTTATGATAGAGGTTTGCAAATTTTGTACATACTTAATATATTTCATGCTTGTATTTCCCCAGCTTCTAATTCCATATCTAAGAATAGATTCTACTAATGAGAAATATACTAGTTTGAGTGTGCTATGAGGCAAGACAAATTTTAATTTATAGAAACTGTTTGCTAGAGCTCTTAGCTGGTTACATATTTTAGTAACTTGCTTATCCCATTTAAATGTGTTATCTACTTTTAATCCCAGATAAGTATACTCGTTGACAAAATCAATTTTCTCACATTGGCAGTTAGATATTATTTTTCTATGGATGCATTCAAAGTTATGTGCGGTTAGTTTGGGAATATTCCACATTTTCAAACTTGGTGATCTGATATACATGCATTTTGTTTTCTTTACATTTATAACCAATCCTACATCGTGTGCCCATTTTAGCAGTTCATCGAAGTCGGTTTGTAATTCTTGAATCGCTATTTGAGGATTTTCATTAGATACTACAAGTGCGGTGTCATCTGCGAAAATGAATCTGCGCGCTTTTCTAAATAGTATCGACATAGCTATGACATATATAATATACAATTTTGGACCCAAAATTGACCCCTGTGGGACACCAGACTTTATAAATTTAGATTTACTCATCTCATTCAATATTCTTACCCTCATTTTTCTATTTGATAAGTAGTTATTAAAAAAAGTTAGCAGTTTACCACGGATTCCAATAATTTGTAGAAATTTTATTATTTGTTTATGGCATAGTGTATCAAAGGCTTTAGAGAAATCAATAAAGAGTACAAGAACATGTTTTTGAGAGTTGAGCTGGGTGTTTATGAAATTAGAAAAATTATTTAGTAGTGCGTCACAGCTTTTTTTTTTTTGGAACCCGTACTGACATTCGTCAATGATACCAAATTTATTTAAATATCCGTCTAGGTATATTGCTATATATTTTTCGAGAATTTTTTCCAAGGCAGGTAATAGGGAAATAGGTCTGTAATTATTTATAATTGAATGATCACCGCCTTTAAAAATAGGTCTAACAACACTAGTTTTTAATTCTTCAGGTATTTGGCAAGTATCAATTATTGTGTTTATAAAATGAGTAATTACTGGGCTCAGTATTTTTACATGTTTTTTTATATCATACATACGTATTTGGTCCAATCCTGGTGTTTTTGAGTTTTTCAATATTCCGATTATAGATTCTATTTGTTTTACGCTAGCTCTGGGTAGGTACATAGAATGCGGTAAATCGTCTAACTGGTATGGAGACGCACGGACATCACATTTGTGTAGTAACTCATTTACTCCCTCATCAAAGAAGTTAGCAAAATTTTCTGCAACTTCATCCGTTGGTTTGGTCTTCAAGAAGTACTTAGATATAACTGCGTCACAACTGGATTTGTTTTTTCTTCCTAATATTTTGTTTATTTCGTTCCACGTTTTTTTTATATCCTTAAAACAATTATTGAATTTGTTTTTGAAGTATGTTTTTTTTTGCATCTAATATTTGCTTATTTAGATTATTTCTGTATTTTTTGTAGTCTTTTTCATATTTCTTGTTTGTTGGCATGTTTTTCCATTTTCTCCATAATTTATCCCTCGTTTGTATATTTTCTATGAGAATATCGTTCATCCAACTTTTTTGATTATGGCGATAGGTATTTTTTACTAATTTTGTGATACTACTTTTTTCGTAGATTTTTTTAAAGTGTGATTTAATGTCTTGATATATGATATCTGGATCAGTGTGAATTTGAATTGAGTTCCAATCAGTTTTTGTAATCATTTCACCAACTTTTTTTTCAGATAGTACAGTGTTGTATTCATGGTGCGATATTTTGTTTTTGTCCTTATTGTGAAGGTATACAGACACGGCAGTTATATAATGATCTGCTATCCTTGTTTCACATACGCATGAGTTAATTTCACACTTTTCTTTTTCTCTAATATATATGTGATCCAGACACGTCGCAGTTGTGTAGGTATTTACCACCGCTTCTCTCGTAATGTCATATATACATTTAACTAGACCGTAATTAGCCATTAAATTTTCGTATTGCAGAATCATTGAGTCGTGTTTATTTAATAGGTTTAAGTTAATGTCTCCAAGTATCAAGATGGTTTCCTTAATATCAATGTTTCGTATTATATTTTCGAGCTGTTGTAGGAAGGTTTTTTTGTTCGTGTTTGGGGGTCGATATAATGCAAATAGATGTATGCGTTTGTGTTTGTTTACGGAGAAGGTTCCATAGACGCACTCGAATGTATTAGCTATTATATCTTTTTTTTCGAATATATGGTTTTCTTTAATATAAACCATAATTCCGCCTCCCGATCTTTTTGTTCGGCAATAATAGAATGAGTTTAATCCTGATATTTTGTATAGATTTACACTGTTTTCGTCTATCGAGGTTTCACAGAGTATTATAATATCAATGTTATTTAGTTGACTATAAATACTTAGTAGAAATGTATTCCAGTACTTGGAGATAGACCTAATGTTCAAATTAACGACAGTTATTGCTTTATCGCCTGGTTCATGTTTGAATTGGGTCCAGTTTTCGAACTTTTGAATCCGTTCATATTCTATATCTGAGGTCTCAAAATCAATATTAGACGCCATAGTCAATTTTAGCTAAGTCCTTTTGAAGGGCTGCCTTGTAAGCCGGACAGTCCCTATCTCCGGACGGGTGGTTTGCGGGCTTGTGAAATCTCGTGCATGTCGCGCAGACTGGCTCCGCAGTAGCAGAAGGGCATGTCTCACGGGTATGTCCTTCCCGGGCACAGTGCCCACATCTCGTCGTCTCCTTGCAGAACTTGTAAGAATGTCCTATCATCTGACACTTTGAGCACACAGTTAATCCAATAAAATCACGAACACCGCAAACTGTCCAATCAACAAATACGCGTCCTTGCTTGACCAGTGCATGTCTCAGGTATGTGGGGACCACGTAGATTCTATGGCATGCAGGTCCAGTTCGAGGGCCAGCTAGATGACTAAGCTTACATTTTTTTATGGTTTCATTTGTCTCCTCGATATTTTGTATTCCATTTAGGGCACACTCAAGAAAAGCTTCATCAGACAACTCCCTTGGAAAGTTAAAGAAAATGATCCTTGGTAGCCTTTTTGTTGGGGGTCGGGCGCTCAGAGTCGCAGATTCGGTTACTATTTCCGACCTTAGTAGTTTTTCTTGTTCCGCAGCACTAGCCGTATGGATGATTACTCCTTTGTTTCGTATATTTTTTACTCCGGTAATTCTTACTCCTAGCTGGGATGGCTTCAGTGCTTCCCTGATTATTTTCTTTGTTTCTTCGCTATCTTCCACCGATGGTAATTTTGGAAAGAAACAGACGGATGGCCTCGGTTTTCCTATGGGGACGTCCAAACGCGATAATGGTGGAGGTAAGTTCACTTTTTTACTTGCAACCTCTGCAAAAGAGAGACTCGCTTCCGTAGCATCTGCCACTCTTTTCATCACTGGTCCTAGGTCTAATTCTAGCTGAATAATTTTGGATTGGAGTTGCTTATTTTCCTGTTTTACCACCATTTTTTCTGCTAGCATTACTTTATTTTGCGCTTTTGCTAAGGCGAGTTCACCTCGGAGAGTTTCTCTCTCCAAAATTAGTTGTCCAACAGATCCCAGGACGCAGGCTATATTACTGGCAATCTTCAGCTGTTGCTCCTTTGAAACCTTTGTATTTCCCAAGGTATCTTGTAAAGTTTTGAGGGCATTTTGAGTTTCTTTTAAAATTCCTTGTGAGTTCAAGGGGATAAGGTCATTCTCATCATCAGAAGCTTCAGATTGCGACATTGTTTTTGAATTTATATTGACAGTTTCGATTGTAAACAATAGGTATCACTGATTCGCAGCACAATCGCAACCAATAGGAGCCTTGAGAAGTGAGCTCATAATTAATCGTCCAATCCGCGCACTTGATACGTTGTACACAACACTTCGGTTTGGTAAACAGTGAAATCAATTGTTTATAATATTAAAAAATCAATGGTTAAATGTTAAAAAAACACGGGAGAACACTACCACGTGAAAAACATAAATTGTTTTTTACTACGATATAGTTTTTTCTTCCGGCGGAATTATTAAAGATTGTTTTCCATGTATAAAACGATAGCTTGACAGAGCGCGACGCTTTGTAGGTACGACGTGAATTGTTGTTGTACGAAAATTGAAATTGCTTAAGTTAAGTGATAGAAGCAAAAATTTTGATCTTATATTTTTATACAAAATTATAAATTATCAGTTGGATAGCCCTGACATATTAATGTTGATTCAATTTCATGTACCTACCATTAGATCAAGGTGCTCTAGTATGTATTATTGTGACAATTATACCACAATCTCAGGATATAACTCAGTTATAAATAGATTACACAAACTTGGGAACTTTTATGCTGCTAAATTTGAAGATACTTTTAACATTCCCCTTGTAAAGTATAAAGCTGCACTTATAACACATTTTAACCCCACTTCATGAGGTCACTACAGGCTATTGTCATTGCTTATTTCTTTACTGTTATTTTATTTGTTATGTTTTAACTTAATTTGATTCTTTAATTTTTCTAAACAAAATTTAATACAGCACTATGTATATGTAAAAAAATAAAATAGAAACTTTGTTTGTAGAATTTATGGCACTTGTGCCATGAATTCCAATATGTGAATGAATATCCAATAGTAGTACTTTGTGGCGTCATTAATATTACGTAAAAACTCAATAGAAAATCCTGCAATTGTCCTATTTATCCACTTTGCCCTTCCTAAAATGTCATCATGACCGGAATAGTTATTGCAAGATGTCAAAAAGTGACAGTATGCTTAAATAGAGCTCTACAGAAGTCAGTGTAAAATAAAACCTCAGAAATGGAGGATTGATGTATAATATAACCACAACCGCGGAAAATAATTTGTTCAGAATATATACAGTTTACAATACTAATTTGGAGGCATTTCAGAAAAAGAAAGTAAATAGTTAACTATTTCATGATTTCCGTTCCTAGATGGCCAGTTAGCGTTACCCAGGAAACACCACGTGGAGGTCGGCCATATTATTTATATGTTCAGGATATGATTGTTAAGTAATAAATATTTAAGTGAAAAATTATTGAACAAAATAACATGGTTGCCTTTCAGGCATCACTGAATACCTACAATTCTCGAACATCTTTACTTGCAATTAAACTAAACATATAAATAATTGTTTCCCACCTAACTAGAAAAATTATATTTCACAAACTAAAGAGGATTTCATAATTTTGTGTTACAAGCTCATGAATTTTTATAACCAGCCAATTTTCTGGAGGCGTTCATGAAAAACACATTTGATAATAATACGGTAAAGAAAAAAAGAATCTGTTTTGTGAGTTGAACGCAATATTTTGAAGATGTAAAAATTATGAAAAAAATACATTCTCTAAAATTATACTCAACATCAACCGAATGATTACTTCTGTCAACGTGCTGAGGTGAAAGTTATAAACCATGTCCGGTGGGGTGAAGCAGCTCAACAACATAATACAGTGAGATGCAATCACCGTACTTAACTAACAAGGCTGCAGTCCAATAAGACCGTGATAGGAATTATTAACAAGAATTTAAGGCAATACATTTCCATAGAGAAACTATGAAAACGAAAATCATATCGCCGTCATATTAGTTTGTTTACATGTTTTGCGGATTCTGTATTTATTTTGAACATTTCTTGAATAATACAGATGAGAAACTGCAACATTCCAGTTAAATGTTGAAAAACAGATATATTTGTATTCGTTTTGTGGAGAGAATGTTTATTATGAGAATATATTTAAATATAATATATATATATATATATATATATATATATATATATATATATATATATATATATTTCTGCTGACGGTTATGACAGCAAAGATGTTTACAATAACAGATTTAACCCTTAACTCATATAATAAATACAAGCCTTATGAAAATTGTATTTCCTTATAATAACAAAAGAAAAATAATAACACCGATATATAAAGCAGACTGCCCAAACGAACCACAAAATTACCGAGCTATATCCCTTTTATCAAATATATATAAAATATTCGAAAAAATTGTAAAAAATCTTCTCCTTCCTAAAACATTATCATATTATAAATCCTAAACAGTTTGATTTAAAAAAAAAAACACCTTCATCCACGATGCTATTGCAAAAATAACAAATTATATATATACCACCCTAGAATCTATGAAAAATTAATTGGAATATTTATTGACCTTAAAAATCATTAGATAATATATTGCATACTTACTTTATAAAAAAAATAAAATCAATTGGAATAAATGGAATGGTACTAAAGAAATAAAGCCCGCTTGTTATACTAATAATAACTTAGGTAAATACTTAATTAACAATAAAGATATTGATGATAAACTTAAACTCTTAAACTTAAACTCATATTCAAAAAAATTTAAGTCAGAGAATTAAATACTCTATTCCTGTATCACTCAACCTTACAAGTTCACAAAGAGTATGTCCTTAATAAAACCGTACCATTCAAAAACACAGCAAATCTAAGACAAAATACATGTTACTCATTCCGATTTGTAAAAAAACTTTGGGTCACCAAAACTACAAATATTTAGGAACGAATTACTTCAATAAATTGTCAGAAAATTTAAGATTACTTAATGATAGATTCAAAGAACTAAAAACAAAATTAAAAATATGTACTGAAAACCTTAATTTAAAAAAATAATAATGATTAATAAATAATATCTCATCCCATACACACAAGCAATTGCTTATTATGGGAGAACATTAAATAAAATATATAATAAATTTAATAAAAAAAATAGTATGAAATTGACTAACTACCCAGTAAGACTCGAGAAAAATTCTCCACTAACCGGGAATTGTAATTAGTTAATTAAGATTGTTATGTATTATTTTAATGTATTGTATCTTCTATTATTAAAATAAAAAATTATATATACACTACACCGCAAAAAACCAATAAATCAGGAGCATAGAATAAATAATGCAGTGAAGGGAACTGAATAAAGTTCACAACGTGACAAACGCATGGTAGAACTGCCGTGTCCATTCATGAAACTGTTGCGTTTCGTTATTTGGTAGATAGGTAGAAAGTTATTGGCTAAGTGAGGTGTTTGGAATAAGCCAAATGAAATAAACATTTGGCCCAAACCGAACCCCTTGCTTAATCAATAATGCTCGTTCACCGAAGAAAACTGCAAAAACACATATTATGAGCAAAATATTAATTAAATTTAACGTTCATTGAACTTGTGGGCATAACTCGGAAAGCTTTTATTGGCATATAGAAAGCTTTTATTAGACTCACGCCGGTAGAAGAGGTGCTCTGCCCTCAAACAGAAATATTTTTCGTTTCTAAAACCATCACGTTATGTGAAATCAGCTGAAAAAAGGTAATGAAATATTTTCTATTATTATCATTATTACACGATCAGATCAGGTATAAAAAAGTTATTTGCAATAAACGTAGTTTAAAGATAGTTAAATGCAGGTTTTTCTTTTATTTTTACATGTTTTTAAGAGAGCAGATAATTTACTTACCTCAATCAAATCTGTCAAATGAGTAAAAGATTTCATAAACCATGTTCCCTTTTTGTGTTAATCCGAAAAACGCATTTGTATGGAACGGAGTGACTGACTAAGTATAAAATCACAGTAAGTAACCACATACCAAACAATGCATTTTTCTTTTATCCCTGATTAGGAGGCTTGACGGCTTCCGTCCGTCAATTCTGTAAGGAAGCCTTCCTTTATAAAACAGACCCCATAAACTTTTGTTATTTTATTTTATCGTTATGTTATGGCAAAAAGAAATATTTATTTATTATTATTTTATTTATTGGAATATTCCCTAAATGATGCATGAAGCTGCAACATTTCATTTCACTGTATAGCATAAAAAAAATCTCTATGACTATGTGAGATGGCGAGAATAGTTCCTATGAAAGGGTATATAAAATACATAGGGCCCAAACCCGACCCCGCACATCATCAATTAATCAGGAGCACAGAAGAATATGCACAGAGAAGATGACTGGGAATTTGATTGAAAACTTTCCAGTTGAAGAAGTTGGTCGTTGTTGTTAATCAATATTCTCAACTAATAGTGTATTCACATACATGTTAATAACAAAATGGAAATATGTATTTTTGAATAGACATTTCAAAAATAATAACAAAACCAAAATATGTATGTGGAGCCAATTAGCGTTACCCAGGAATTACCCACGAAGAGGTCGGCTCTATTTATACCTGTGTTTTAAATAAAGTATTACTTTGCATTATTAAATATTTCATTTTCAAAAAATGCTTTGTTTTCAATCGGCATATAAAGCAGATAAAAATAACCTCAAGGCGCTCTATATTAACACAAGTCTCTATTCATATTATTTATGATTCGTAATCTATAATTTTAATCACCTCCTTTGAGTGCAACGGATGAAACGTTATAGTATTTGCAGTCATACATTTCATACGTTTCATACGTTTCAGTCCCCTTCTCATGACTTCAAATTTTTATAATCAAAAGAAATTATAAGTTAATTATAACAATATTAACATTTTGAATTTATGTTACAATATGTGAAAAAACAATTTCCATCTCCGTCGAAAAGGAGGTATAGTACAATACAGAAGGTCCATTCTTCGAAAAAATACTCTTTTTTGTGAAGAAAACTGGAAATTTAAAAAATTTAAGCTATGTACTTATAAAATCCTGGCTGTATTTAATTCACAAGTTGAGTTACAATTACAATACAATATACTATTATTTTATATTGATTACCTTACAAAATTTATTCAGCAACACGAAACTGCAAAATAGATACTCATTAACTATACTCACTTACTTCAACAATAAAATCTGTAACATTGTGCTGCACCACTAAAGGATTTGATAAGCCATGTTCCCCGCTTGTGTTTATCCGAAAAACGCATTAGTATGGTATGGAGTTCCTGACTTAATAAAAAATTCACAGTAAGTAACCACATACCACACGATGCATTTCGCTTTTTTCCCGGTTTAGAATGCTTGACGGCTTCCATCCGTCAATTTTTGAGCACACGTTACTTGATATAACAGACTCCAAAAACTTTTGTTATTTGATTTGACCGCCGCGGAATATTTATATCTGTCAATGTGCTTACTCTTTTGTGTAACCGAAAAATAAACTTGTTAACTATAAAATTTACTTGCTTCAATTCAATCCGTAACTGTACCGGTAAAGGGTTTGATAAGTCATGCAAAAATGCTCGTCGATTCTTCCTAATAATACTTTCAAAATTTATATGGAATGTGGGATTCAATTCTATATTAATTTCCAAATTTAGAGAACAATAATATAATTTAATCACTTACGTTGGGTGATTAAATTATGATTATGCTGATACATTATACAATCCTTATAGTAAGATGTAACGAAAGATTGTCATAATCCAAACAATGCATTATTATTTTATTATGTCATGGATTTAGTTGCTTAAGGTGTTAGGGGTAGTCAAGAGTTTAGAAAACGGTATTTTTTAAAAATAAAAAATTAACAGTAATTTAACTTATTTTATAATTCAAATTCAACAAAGTAATGACATGACATTTTTACATACTAATCGTTTAGTATGCTTTCAATAAACTGTATAAATTTCATTCAAATCCGTTTAGTTGTTTTTAAATTACAGTGGTTAATGACTTTGAAATCATAGTCCCGCAAATATGTCGATTACTTCTTCGGTCAACAATAATTATAAGTGTTTTGTTAAATACTTATTATTCGCGCGCTACTAACCCCTTACGCCTTCGCAAAGCATTTATATTTACAAACCACATAAGAATTCTTGTCGACTTCCATCTGTCAGTTTTAGGCAGATTTAATTACGTTTTTAACCAACTATATACACATTTATTAGATTTGTCACAAATAGTTGAATTATTTATCCTTCACAATGATAACGTTATTGCAAAATCGCATTTTACGGCATTGGGCTACGTACTTCAAAAAAATCACAGTAAGTAACCACATACCGTATGATGCAATTCTCTTTCACATTTAATTTGAAGCCTTTTCGAAGTCCATCTATCGGTTCTTGGCGGATACACATCACGATGAAACAGATTTCGTAACCCTTGTTTATTTAATTCGCCAACAGCTTAACTTTAAATCAAAGTGGTATCTTGAATACTACACACGATTTTGTTTTTCTGAAAAAAATGCATTATTGTGGGATGGAGGTACTGATTTTATTAATAAAATCACAGTAAGTAACTACATACCACATAATGAAATTCTCTGTCACACTGCCTACGAATCCTTGTCAATCTTTATTTGTCAGTTCTTGGCGTACATGTTTCATGATAAAAAAATTCCTTAGCACTTTGTTATTAATTAGACAATAGCTTAACCATCAATACTTTAAAGTGAAAATATGAATTCAACACACGATTTTGTTTCTCTGAAAAAATGCAATATTGTGGCATGGTGGTAAATAAAGAGTAGACAATATATAACCACCTACCATATATGCTATTCTCGGTCATGCTGCAAACGAAGGCTTTTCTGTTTTTTCTGCAAGTTTTGATCTGATTTAATTCCTTAATAACAGTTAAATCTTAAATGTGATCGTGCAAGGTGTCAAAAAGTGACAGTATGCAAAAGTGGAGTTCTAAAGAAGTAAGTGTAAAATAAAACCTCTGACAGGGAGGATTGATGTATAATATAACCTCAACCGCGGAATACAATTTGTACAGTATATATATATATATATATATATATACTGTACAATACTGTACATATATATATATATATATATATATATACTGTACAAATTGTAATTAATTTAACAAATTATAAATTCGACAACCGATGATTTGCATGAATAAAACACTGAATTAGCTTTTAAATTACTTCGTTAATTTAAGATTTCTTAAAGACTGTAACTTGTTACTTGCTGTTGTACTGTAACTTTTTGAAGATTACAAACCAAATTTCAAACTCAACAATCCTTTGTCATTAGTATATTCTACTAATGATTATTTTGTCCACGTGCTGATGTGAGTGTTATGAACGATGTCCGGTGGGGTGAACAGCTCAAGAACTTAACACATAACGCAACGAGATACATCACCAGACATAATCCACAAGGCTGCAGTGTAATGACAGGTATTATGAATATGAATGTGAGGCCATATTTGTCCATGACGCAACTCATAAATATGGACCATTTCTGCGACATTCTCCTTTGGAAACCAAAATAAAATTCTCCAATAATGTAATATTAATATCTGTGATAGAGTTTACATTTAATACTTAAATAATCGAACGGGTGGAATGGTAAGAACGTTATTCGTGAACCCATCAACTCACACATCCCACGATTCGAGCTGCGACACATATTTACCATTCAGCTTCGAATAATCCGAATAACTTGAATGATGTGTGGTGTTGAGGATGATCTCAATCATTTTAATTATAGAGACACAAACGCAACACCAAACATAACCCACAAGGTTTAGACTGCAACGTGGAATGACGTACGCCGTTAACATCATGGAATATTTATTTCAATGGAGCTGCAACATTTTATTACACAATAGAAAGGTTAAAACTTTATGACTATGTGAGATGCCAAGAATGTAACTTATGAAAATTTATTTAATACACATAAAGCCCAAACCTGACATCACACATAATCAATAAATGAAGAACACAGAAGATTTATAAGAATTTTAACTTTTCTTAATGAAATTGTAACTCTAAAGTATATGGTTATAGTTTGTCGTGATTCAATTATTTTGTACAAATTTTATTCAAAAGTTTCGATTTATTCCAATATGCAATCAGTAAAATATTATTATTTCAGAAACTTCATGCGCGAAACATTATACGTGAGTAAATATATTATTGTACTATGTGGACCGTACGAATAGAACGAATTTAATTTTATATGTTCTCTGAAGAACTTACCGAATATCCAATCTTTTAGGAATTCAATAATTTACAAAAATATATTTTAAAATAAAATTTATAGAAACTGTTCACGCAATATTTATGCGATTGAATGGGATTGCTAAGAACGCATTCTCAAATACTTGGTGGATAGGAAAACACATAATTGTGTTGGAATGTTATTAAATGGAGTGGTCGGGATGTTCCTCTTGTTCCTAAATTTCAAGTCACACATTCCACGGCTGTGAAGTTACTCACCGTTCAGCATTGAAAAATATTAATAACATGAACGATGTCTGATGTTGAGGACAATTTCAATCTATTTAATTGTAGAGACATAAACTGATCACCGGACATCACCCACAATTAAAGATTGCAACGTGGAATAACGTATGCCGACAATTTAATGAAATATGTATTTGAATATTCCCTGAATTAGACATGAAGCTTGAACATTTCATTACAATACAGAAAATAAAATTTGATGACCATGTGAGGTGGCGAGAATGAATCCTATGAAAGGGTATATAATACATATAGGGCCCAAACCCGACACCGCACATACTCAATTATTCAGGAGCACAGAAGAATGAGTACAGTGAATATAACTCTGAATTAAGAACAAAATTAAGATGCAACTAAATATTACATTTAAAAAAATCCCAATAAGTTACCACATACCACATGGTGCAATTCTCTGTCATTCTGCAAATGGATGCTTGTCGACATTCATTTACCAGTTCTTGGCGGATATGGTTCCCGATGGAACAGATTCTGTAGTCCTTGTTTATTTAATTCGCCGACAGTTTTACTTTAAATCCGTCAAAGAAGCTATTTGAAAACTGCATTTTTGTGGGATGTAGGTACTGACTTTATTAAAAATCACAGTTAGTACCCACATACCACATGATGCAATTCTCTGTATCACACTGCATACGAAGTCTTGTCAAATTTCATCTGTCAGTTCTTGGCGTACATAGATCATGATAGAACAGATTCCGTTTCACTTCACTGTCATTTATTTAGACAATACCTTAACATTGTTGACATTCATTAGTCATTTCTTGGCGGACATTTTTCATGAAAAAATCAATACTAAAAATCACGTGATATTGAATGATCTAACTAACTTGCAGGCTTTCCAGGAAAAGGAAATAATTTTTTAACTATTTCATGATTTCCGTACCTAAATGGCCAGTTAGCGTTACCCAGGAAACACCACGTGGAGGTCGGCCATATTATTTATATGTTTAGAATATGATTGTTAAGTAATGAATATTTAAGTGAAAAATTATTGAACATAATAACATGGTTGCGTTTCAGGTATCACTGAATACCTACAATTCTGCAGCATTTTCCTTGCAAATAAACTTAACATATAAATAATTGTTTCCCACCTAACTAAAAAATTATATTTCACAAACTAAAGAGGATTTCATAATATTGTGTTACAAGCTCATGAATTTTTATAACCCACCACTTTTCAAGATTCAAGATAACTAGTCAATTAAGATTTTATGTATTATTTTATTATATTTTATGTTCTATTATTAAAATAAAAAAATACATTTACACGAAATCATAAAAAACCAATAAATCAGGAGCATAGAATAAATAATACAGTCAAGGGAACTAAATAAAGTTTCAAATGTCACAAACGCAAGATTTAACTGATGTGTCCATTCTTGAAACTGTTGTGTTTTGTTATTTGGGAGAAAGGTAGAAAGTTATTGGCTAAGTGGGGTGTTTGGAATAAGCCAAATGAAATAAACATTTGGCCCAAACCGAACCCCTTGCTTAATCAATAATGCTCGATCACCGAAGAAAACTGCAAAAATACATAATATGAGCAAAATATCAATTTAATTTAACGTTAATTGAACTTGTGGGCATAACTCGGAAAGCTTTCATTGGCATATATTATAACAGGTTATATTTGTGAGCTCTGCTAATGGAATTGATCAAGAGACTCTCCGGTAGGAGAGGTGCTCTGCCCTCAAACAGAAATATTTTTCGTTTCTAGAACCATCACGTTATGTGAAAAAAGGTAATGAAATATTTATTTATTTATTAAGATTAGATCTAATGAAAAAGGAAACACGCGAGAATTGTAGGTAAAAAATTTCACTGAATTTCAACTAAAAATAGTATCTGCTTATTCAATGGTAGAGAGATGACGGTTTAATTTTGTTTTTATGTTTCAAAAATACAATCTCTGTTTGATGGTTTATAAACCATTCTTTTAAAAATAATTAATTGTTATAGTAATGTTCTGTTTAATTTAAAAAAAAGTTATTTGCGATAAACGTACCTAGTTTGAAGATTGTTGAATGAAACACTAGTATATATTGAATAATTTCGCGGGTAAGAGATAAGCCGCCATAGCTCAGTGGTCAGAGCTGTCGACCGGAAATCGAAGGGACACGGGTTCGGGTCCCGTTGGCGTCATGTATCTTTTATCAGGAGATTTTTCAATGTGGATGAGTGTTTCAGGCGAACAATTATTGCTTGTAAAATAATTGTTACCCTTTGTGCTATGCATAAAAATCTTGTCTCAAAACATTAAGTTTACTAAAAAATAATAAAAAATACATTCTTAAAAAAAAAGAGGGGAATTAAAGCAAAACCGCAGTTATGTACACATAATATTTCACTCTATACACAGTACAATCTACAACCAAAGCAAATAGCACTTAAGCAAGAAAATACATAAGAATAATAGCTTAAAGATATATGTATTTAACGAAACTACATTTGACTGTCGATTCTTTCAACCAGAAGGACCGCTCGACTGGATAGATTATTCTTAAGGATTTTTTCTCAGAAATGATCCGAAAAATGTACAGAAGTTAGAAATAAGTTATTAGAAATTGAAATCATGAAAATATATAGGTACATATCAAATGCGACAAAAGTGGACAATAGGAAATTTCATATAGCACTCTTCTCACTTATGTTTGTCACAAATAGTTGAATTATATATCATTTACAATGATAACCCATTTGCTACGCACGCAAAATCGCATTTTACGGCATGGGGCTACGTACTTCAAAAAGAATCACATTCTTGTCATTTATTCTTGTCCGCTTTTTTTACTTATAATAACTTAGGTAAATACTTAATTAACACTAAAGATATATATATTTTTTTATATATTTATTTAACGCCCAGAGGGCTTTTACATGGTTGGTAGTATAATTTTAATTTGACAGATATTTTGAAACATAAAAAATTAGAATAAAATTACATTCGATAAAAGCTATGCAACAAGTCATACAAACACAAGAAACAAAAACAGAAAATTACAGCTATTTGTAGGTTTACATGATGTGTTTAGGAGTATTGTTGAAATAAATGTTTTAAATGATCCACAAAACATGCCAAGTTGGTATTGAATATGTCAACATCACTCAAGTAATAATTTAGAAGCCCTCGAAATGAAAAAAGCCTTCAATAATAAATCAAATATAATCAACAATCAAATCAATTAAACTAATAGTCAGATATTTTATTTATTCCGTTAACCTCTGATAAAACTGTTTCCTCCCTTCCCCCTCCCTTCCTACCCACCCTGTAATCAGTATACATCCTTTCTCGTTCTAGCACTAATAAGGTGTCTGCTCTTTTATTTCTATCTCTTTCACTCGTGTATTTTATTTCTATCTCTTTCAATCATTGTTTTATTTTTTTTCTATATATATGTGTCTGTATGAAAAAAACTTTAGTTGATATAATAAGCCCTGATGAAGCTTGAGCTAAGCGAAACCTGGTTGGCTGTTAATATTAATTCAAAATAAAAGTGGTGTTTTACAAAGTGTATTTTTCATTTAATATATAATGTCACATCACAAAGTGTTTGCTTCCTTCGATAAAAAAAAAGATATATTTGAAGTTGCTAAACATGGGAAAATTGTCTCATATGCAGATGACACAATGCTTCTTCTAAAAGCAAACACATGATAAGATCTGAACAAAAAGCGTAACACCGACATCAATAAATTGAAAACATGGTTTGACAATAACCCTCTAACGTTAAACTCTAAAAAAACACGCAACGTACGATTTTTCCTAAAAAACCAAATACGCCGCATGAAATAAACATAAAGTTTCACAAAGCACCAAACACTCAACACCACTGTAACTTACTATATACATGACACCTGAATTGAACGAACTGAATAAAGTTCAAAATGTGACAAACGCATGGTAGAACTGCCGTTTCCATTCATGAAAGTGTTGCGTTTCGTTATTTGGTAGAAAGGTTATTGTTCAAGTTATTGGCTAAGTGAAGTGGTCGGAATAAGTCAAAAGAAATTAAATAAACATTTGGCCCAAACCGAACCCCTTGCTTAATCAATAATGATCGTTCACCTAACAAAACTCCAGAAACACATACTATGAGCAAAATATCAATTAAATTAAACGTTCATTAAACTTGTGGGCACAACTCCGAAAGGTAAAATTGGCATAATATTAAGCAGGTTATTGTTGAAGACCTGATCTCTGCTAATGGAATTAAATTCCTTAATAACGCAAAGTTCATAAATGTGAACTTAAGAAAAATAAATATTTAATGAAATATGTGCTGAAAAAATTTATAACATATACATGGAGTTATCGGGATGTTCCTCATATGCCCAAATTTCAACTCACACATCTCACGATTGACAAGTAACTCAACGTTCAGCATTGAATTATCTGAAGGAAATGAACGATGTCCGATGTTGAGGAAAATCTCAATCTTTTTAAATATAGAGACATTCACTCAACACCAGACATCACCCACAATTAGACGATTTCCTGGAATATTTATTTGAATATTACGTGAGTGATATATGAAGCTCGAACATTCCATTTCACCGTAGAAATGTGAAAATAAAACTTTATGACCATATGATGTGGCGAGAATGTTTCCTATGAAAGGGTATATAATACACATAGGGCCCAAACCCGACACCTCACATAATCAATAATTCAGGAGCACCGAAGAATAAGTACATCGAAGATGACTGTGAATTAAAGACTAAATTAAGATGCGACAATTTATTTAATTGAAAACGTAATAGAAACAATTAACAAATTTCCTCCAAATGTTTATACCAATACGCAAAACAGTAAAATATTATTCCGTAACCTTCATGCGCGAAACATAATGCGTGATTTATTTTATTATTGTGCTTTGCTCAAAGGTTTTTGGAATTCAAATATTTAAAAAATATATATTTAATAAAATATTGCAATTGTTCTTCTTAATTTGCCCATCCTTAAATGTCTAACCTCAGACAGGTAGGATTGATGTATAATATAACCAAAACCGTGGTATACAATTTGTACAGTATATACACAATTCGACATACTAACTTGGAAGTTTTTCAGGAAAAGGAAGTAATTTGTTAACTGTTTCATGATTTCCGTACCTCGATGGCCAGTTAGCGTTACCCAGGAAACACCACGTGGAGGTCGGCCATATTATTTATATGTTCAGGATGTGATTGTTAACCCATTACCTCCATGACGATGCCTATAGGCATCAAAAAAATAGATGAAAAGTATGATTTTTTTTCACTGTGAATAAAGCTAAATCCCACCAAGTTGTTATGCAGCATTTACAGATTGGTATGTTAGCTTTCAATAATTAACATAATTTAATAAATTTTATTAATTATTCTATTTTTAATATTTTTTTTACTAAGGCCCTGAAAATAGACCCATTTTGAAAAAATAAAAAATAAATTAAAACGGAAAAAAATAAAACATGTGTGAATCACACATTGTTATCAAAAGATGAAATAGTCGACAACACTGTTTCAACATAGTATTATATGCATAAGATGACCGCTGGATGTCACTGAAATCGGGTGATGCCTGCGCGCAACGTTTGGAGGTTAGCTGTGACAGTGTTTTCATATGTTTTTGGTTAGCTTGCCTTCAAATAATACGGTTTTGTTGTGTTTTTATGGGTGATTTTTATTAAAAATAATAGTAAGTCTGCAGTTTTCGGATATTTTTAAACAGAGAATGTTGATGAACAGACGGACGAAGAGCTGATTGACGATGATTTGATGACAAATCACGACTTGACTGGAATCAGCCTTCGACATCCTCTGATGCCAGACGTAATACCTTGCGAATATCTATTTCAAATGCACCACCAGCCAAAAAATTAAACCTACAGTAAACTGTTGCGTTCCTGAACCGCTGAATATGGTGCATAAAGTTATGTACGAGAAGCTGAAGTCTTATAATGCTTTTCAAGTGTTTTCATTATTCTTTGATGACGAAGTGATTCAGTTTATTCTTGAGAGGATGATCAAATACGCTCGATTTAAAACCAATACCGAATTCCAGTAAGATATATACAAATTGAAGCATTTTCTTGGTTTCTGTGTTGACCGGCTACAATACATTGCCATCTACCACAGATTATTATTCGTCTGACCCGACCTTGGGTGTAAGCGTCATCAAAAAAGGAACCAACGTCCACATTTCGAGCTTATAAAGCGCTATATACATTTTTGCGATAACAACAATCTAGATATAACCGACAGAATGGCTAAGGTATAATAATGACTAACGTTCCATCTTTATTTGTATTTGATGTTTTTACACAAACTTTCCATCGACGAGCAAATGGTGCCATATTTCGGTCGACATTATTGCAAAATGTACATTAAGAATAAGCCAATCAAAGTTGGCTACGAGATTTGGTGTCTTGCTTCCTCCGAAGGCAACCT
The DNA here is from genome assembly GCA_026573805.1 of Hesperophylax magnus. Taxonomy (NCBI): domain Eukaryota; kingdom Metazoa; phylum Arthropoda; class Insecta; order Trichoptera; family Limnephilidae; genus Hesperophylax; species Hesperophylax magnus. Next base: position 4,511,062 of record JAIUSX010000071.1, read on the forward strand.
GTTTCCAAGCAATGCCATATTCCTGAGCATCTGATACATATGACCCCGTATTAGGTCAAAGATTATCCTTCGTACTGTCTATGATGGAATATATAGAGTTCCCCGCACGCCATGAGTTATTTATGGACAATTTCTTCACATCTCACCATTTGATGTGTATCCTGAAGGATAATAGAATGTGCGCTACTGGCATATGTAAGCCAGTTGGCTTTCCTAACCTTGAAGCTTCAGGCAAGTTGAAGACAGGAAAGTAATTGCCTAAAGGTAACATTTTCTTCTATATTTCCCTTGCACATAGCGAACATTTACCTAGCAGGTGAATTTGATGCGGTGGTAGACGTAGAACGTTGGTTAGGACAACCGTGAAGTAACAGTGGCCACGAACTATGATCGAATGGAGCCAGTAAGTCAAGTGCAAAGTTGGCGGAAATTGAAGAAAGAGAAAAAAGGCAAAGTTTTGAAGGAAGCATGCAAAAAAAAACGGTTGCCCAGCGTGCCAACACGAAATTATAATTTGGGAATGGGTGGGGTAGAGTGGGGTAGAAAGAAGTGGTACTGGCCTTTATTTGAATCTTGCCTGAGCAGCACTCTTTTAAATGGATGGAAGTTGCTATGCTTCTTTAGGAAGTACGAGCATGATATGGGAAACCAGATGACTAGGCGACAGAGAAAACCTTCCCAGAAGGCATTCCGTGTGGAGGTTACCCGTACTCTTTTATTGTCTTTTCCAAATCAGGTCAATGCCGAATTCGGAGATTCTCGTGTGAAGGAAGATGGGAATTGTGTGCGTCGAATGCAAGAATTTCATTTGACATATCGTGGCGAATCTCGAATTTGTTGTGCTCTATGTAAAAAAAATCCAGCAGTCTATCGATGCCGGGCCTGCAACCTCGACCTTCATTTTGACTGCTTCGAACGGTATCACTTAGAGAATAATTTGGTTAGATTTGGTTAGTTTTCCTCATTCTAGAAGGTTTTTTCTAATATTGAATTTTTTGTTATTTTGTGTATTTTCCATTAATAAATTGTATTTTCATTGAATTATAAACAATGGCAAATATTTATTTTAAATTATCAATATAAATCATACAGTTTACTGCATTTTACCCATACTTGACGTAAATTTTGCTTAGGGGGGTTACCTCCAAGCGTTGCGTTTAGGCATCAATTTTCTAGACGCTCCGGTGAAAGGGTGGGCGGGCGGAAAATTTTAAAACTGATTTTGGGCTCTCCTTTAAGTCTATACTATCGGGTTATAATGATGATTCAAGTTTATAAAAATAAAAATAAAATCATTGAGGTAATGGGTTAAGTAATCAATATTAAATTGAAAACAAATTATATTAAATAGCATCGTTGCATTTCAGGTTTCACTGAATACCTACAGCAGCAGCATTTTTATTTGCAAATAAACTAAACATATAAATAAATGTTAAACCAAAAATAAAAATTTGGCGTAAAAACAGCCATTTTTATTTTACCCAACGAATAATAAAGAAAATAATATTTAATTTTTAACTATATATATAATAATATTTAACTATATTAAAATTATAAAAAAAATCCACCTTCGATGCATCGGGAAAATGATGTATATAACAGAAGATCCTTACTTGGAAAAGACAGAAAAATATTTGATCGCAACAAGGAACTTTGCTGCAATGCTGAGATACTCTGTAATCTTTTAGTGTCTATCTGTTTTGCATATTTCATTTAAAAGTGGTAACTATTGTCTTCAATGATCAAAAAATAAACATTCGTTACTATTACACAAATTAATTTTATTATAGATAAACATTAGATCCTTGGTAGCAAAGTTACAGAAAAAAACTACTATCATTACGATGAATAAATAAAACTCTCTTGTCATGACCCAATTTTTGACATGCTCCTTTTAAAAAAAAATCTTTTAAAAAACAATCAAAAACTAAAAATTTAAACTTCTCTTACATTATTTGCTAGTGTGTTTCTCGCCATATTAATAAGGAAGTCGAGTTTTTATCCAAATGTCCAGATAGTTTTTATTGGATCTGACCTAACTAAATTTATTCAGCAACACCCAAAAATTCAAGAGAGATTCTGCGAATATATGCAATGTGTTCTACAAAATAGATTCTCTTTAACTGTAAAACTTACTTACCTCAATCGAATCCGTAACATGGTGCTGCACCAGTAAAGTATTTGATAAGCCACGTTCCCGGGTTGTGTTTATCTGAAAAACGCATTATTACGGTATGTAGTTCCTGACTTAATATTAAATTCACAGTAAGTAACCACATACCACACTATGCATTTCTCTTTTATCCCGGATGAGGAGATTTGACGGCTTCCATCCGTAAATTTTTTGAGGAAACTTTTCTCGATACATTTCGGATTAGAAGACTTGTCAACATCCATCCGTTAATTTCATTTGTGAGTAAGTTTTTTGGAGCCAATAGTTATGATTTTTTCTGTAAATACCTATAATTGTTTAAAATTCAACAAAAGAAAAACATTAACTTGATCACAAGCAGTGATCCGTTTTCTAGAAGATTTTGTTTCTCTACCATCAAAACATGATTCAAAATACATTGTATTGTGGTAAGATTATTGATTAAAAAGTATAATTTTTTTCCTAAGATTAAATATGTGCATATTCTGATTCATCTGGCAATTATAAACACATCATTATAAGAAATATGATTCCCTCTTCTGGTGAAGTAGATCAGTTATAAGTGCATCAGATGAAAAAAAAAACCCTTGAAAATTGTCCATGAAACAAGTCTCATAAGTTGAAATCACTGAGACGTGTCACATGAACAAATTACAGAAATTTTTAGTATGCAACATAACAATTATCTGCATTAGCAATAAACTCGTAGCATAAAAACAATCATATTCAATATTATATATATTCACTTGATTTGTTTATCCTATTCATCAATATCGTGCCCAGCATTTTCTACAATGTCGAATTTCTACTTTTTGCTGACTATGTGAAGTGTTTTAGGGTCATTTTTGATATGTACGACTGCATAATCTTGCAAAAGAACCTTAACAACTTTTACAAATGGTGTTCTAGTAATAAACTGCAACTAAATATTAACAAATGCCAAGTTATGAAGTTCCACAAAATCAAACACCCAATATTGTATATTTATTCATTGTGTAATGTTGACTTGATCAGTGTAATCGAAATACTTGACCTAGGCATAATTTTTGATCAGAAACTCTGTTTTGTATCTCACATAACTTCCATCGCTAACAGGGCTATGAAAATGTTAGGTTTTATAGTAAAAATTTCCAAGGATTTCAAAAATATCAACACATTAAAAATTCTGTTCACATCTATCGTTAGAAGTATTCTAGAATACATCTCTACAATTTAGTCACCTGTCTTTAATAATCACATTAATACCATTGAAAGAGTGCAACGCAAATTTTTGAGATTTATTAATTTTAGGCTTGGAATTCCTTTAGAAACAATAGATTATGATTTCTTATTACATTCATTGAAATTGCTTAAGTTAAGTGATAGAAGAAAAATTTTTTATCTTATATTTTTATACAAAATTATAAATTATCAGTTGGATAGCCCTGACATATTAGTGTTGATTCTATTTCATGTACCTACCATTAGATCAAGGTCCTCTAGTATGTATTATTGTGAAAATTATACCACAATCTCAGGATATAACTTAGTTATAAATAGATTGCACAAACTTGGGAACTTTTATGCGGCTAAATTCGCAGATGCTTTTAATATTCCCCTTGTAAAGTATAAAGCTGAACTTATTACACATTTTAACGCCACATATCTTCATGAGGTCACTACATAACAGGCTATTGTCATTGCTTCTTTTTTTACTGTTATTTGATTTGTTATGTTTTAACTTAATTTAATTCTTTTTTTTCTCAACAAAATTTAATACAGCACTATGTATATGTAAAAAAATAAAATAAAAACTTTGTATGTAAATGGCACTTGTGCCATAAATTCTAAATAAATTACAGGACATACACCTAAAACATACAAATAATTTATTTAATAGTATTACTTTGTGGCGTCATTCATATTACGTAAAAACTCAATATAATATCCTGCAATTGTCAGCCAGCTTTTTGCTGACCTGCAGATCAGCAAAAAGCTGGCTGCCTGCCCGCATGGCAGCAGAGCATTCTGGTCGCTTGCGGGCTCAATAGGTTGGAATTTTCGCAAACCCAGTTTGCCACCTCTTACCAGACCTGACGGCTCACTAGCAAACACCGCCACCGAAAAGGCTAACTTATTAGGGAAAATGTTTGCGGAAAACTCGACCCTCGATGACGGAGGTGCTGTTCCGCCGTCGGTTCCTCACTGCGGCTTCTTTATGAAAAAGCTGAGGATCCGGCATCGGGATGTACTCCACGTTATACGGGGGCTCGATGTTAACAAAGCTAGTGGACCTGATGGAATACCTGCCCTGGTAATGCAGAGGTGTGCTGCGGAAATAGTTCCAGTTTTGACAAAGCTCTTCAAAATGTCCCTGAAGTGTGGCACTGTGCCCTCTGGTTGGAAAAAAGCGGTAATTCACCCTATTCCCAAGAAAGGTGACCGCTCCAACCCGGCCAACTACCGCCCCATAGCGATCACATCAGTTCTGTCCAAAGTGATGGAACGTGTGATCAACGACAAACTGCTCACATACCTCGAGAAGAACAAAATTATCAACGACCGTCAATACGGATTCCGGCGGAACCGCTCGTGCGGTGATCTTCTCGCGTATGTGACGCATGTTTGGGGGCGGTGCCTGGAACGTCACGGTGAGACCCAAACGGTCGCACTAGACATATCCAAGGCCTTTGACCGGGTCTGGCACCGAGGACTTGTCAACAAATTGCCTTCTTACGGACTTCCCGCATCCCTGTGTACGTGGATTGCTGACTTTTTAAGGGATAGGTCGATTCAGGCGGTTGCTGACGGTTTCACCTCTTCCTTACACTCCATAAATGCTGGCGTCCCACAGGGATCGGTTCTGTCTCCGACTTTGTTTTTGTTGCACATCAATGATCTTTTGACATGTGCACCAATTCATTGTTACGCGGATGACAGTACAGTTCATGATAGCTTTTTGTTTGACAAGCCCCCAAAGGGCACACAAACTCCAACGGCTCGGAGGGCTTTGAAGCAGAGAATGGACGGTTATCTCGATAGTATTTCCTCCTGGGGTAAAAATAATCTCGTCGAATTTAATGTTTCAAAGACCCAATCCTGTCTGATTACGTCTAAAAGGGATCCAAATGACAATCTAGTCTCCTTCAACGGAAGCAATCTTCCGAAAAGGCCTTCCATTGATATGCTTGGTGTAACTATAAGTGACCAGCTCAGGTACGGGGGCTCCATTGAAGCCAGAGTAAAGTTTGCCTCTCAGAAGCTGGGCGTACTGTACAGGGCCCGCAGATACTTTAATAGTACACAACTGCTGACCCTGTACAAATCGCAAGTGCGCCCTACTCTCGAATTTGGTAGCCGTCTCTGGTCCGGAGCCCCTAAATACCTGAAAAAAACCCTTGACTCTGTGCAAAAACGGGCGGTCCGTTTGATAGATTCCCCAATCTTAACAAGCGGACTGCAATCTTTAGAGCACAGGCGTCAGGTAGGTATGCTGTCCTTGTTCTATCGGTATTACAATGGAAGATGCTCTGAGGATCTAGCGTCATTGATCCCTTCGGCACCGGTGCATAGTCGGGATACACGCCATACGCGCGCCCAACATTTGTACACGGTTGACATTTGTCACATGAGAACGGGTCGCTTCTACGATTCGTTCTTAAGTTCAACAGCTCGGCTGTGGAACGAACTGCCGGCCTCTGTGTTTCCTCCCTCCTACAACATGGGACTCTTCAAAACCCATGTTCACTCCTTCCTCTCCACCTAAAGACCCTCCACACAGCATCCCCAAAGATGACATAGGCCCTGAGGGAAATTATTTTCTTCAAGGCCTCCTGTGTGGAGTTAATATAAATTTATCCACTTTGCCCTTCCTAAAATGTCATCATGACCGGTATAGTTATTGCAAGATGTCAAAAAGTGACAGTATGCTTAAATGGAGCTTTACAGAAGTCAGTGTAAAATAAAACCTCAGAAAGGGAGGATTGATGTATAATATAACCACAACCGCGGAACATAATTTTTTACAGAATACGTACAGTTTACAATTCTAATTTGGTGGCATTTCAGAAAAAGAAAGTAAATAGTTAACTATTTTATGATTTCCGTTCCTAGATGGCCAGTTAGCGTTACCCAGGAAACACCACGTGGAGGTCGGCCATATTATTTATATGTTCAGGATATGATTGTTAAGTAATGAATATTTAAGTGAAAAATTATTGAACAAAATAACATGGTTGCATTTCAGATATCACTAAATACCTTCAATTCTGCAAAATTTTTACTTGCAAATAAACTAAACATATAAATAATTGTTTCCCACCTAACAAAATAATTATATTTCACAAACTAAAGAGGATTTCATTATATTGAGTTACAAGCTCATGAATTTTTATAACCTGCCACTTTTCTGGAGGCGTTCATGAAAAACACATTTGATAATATTACGGTAAAGAAAAAAAGAATACTTTTTGTGAGTTGACCGCAATATTTTGAAAATTTACAAATTATTAAAAAAATACATTCTCTAAAATTATTCTCAACATCAATCAAGTAAAATTATTCAGTTCAATGAACACAAGCTTTTTGGAAAATAGACCACAACAAGTAAAATTATTAAATGAACTAAGTGATTCTGAAAGTGATAACTTCTTGATACACCAAGGTACAGGTTTAGAACCAGTATTGTTAATATTATATGTAAATGATATATTTGAAGTTGCTAAACACGGGATAATTGTCTCATTTGCAGATGACACAATGCTTCTACTAAAAGCAAACACATGGACTGAAAAACTCAACAAAAAGCATAACACGGACATCAATGAATTGAAAACATGGTTTGACAATAACCTTCTAACCTTTAACTCTAAAAAAACACACTACGAACCATTTTTCATAAAAAACCAAATAAGGGGCATTAAATAAACACTAGGCTTCACTCTGCACCAAACACTCAACACCACTGTAACTTACTATTTACGTATTTTGAAATCAAAACTTCAAAATTCAATATGGTATAATAGGATGAAGGGCGCCAATAAAACTCAAACACAACCTTGCGCAGTAACTAAAAATTTAAATAATATTAAAAAATCGTTTTTATATTTATCTGAACTAATATTCAACTAATTTAAAGTCAGAAAATAAAATACTCTATTCCTGTGTCACTCAACCTTACAAGTTCACAAAGAGGATATCCTAAACAAAACCGTACCACAGCAAATCTAAGACAAAATACATTTTACCAATTCCGATTTGTAAGAAAACTTTGGGTCAACAAAACTACAAATATTTAGGAACAAATTTTTACAATAAATTGTTAGAAAATATAAGATCACTTAATGATAGATTCAGATAATTAAAAACACAATTTAAAAATTTCTGAAAACCTTATCTTTTAAAAAAAAATAATAATAAGTAAAAAAATCTAAACAAATAGTGCCACATAAAAAGAAGAAATATTAATAATAAAAAAATAATTTGAAATTGACTCGAGAACAATTCTCCACTAACAGGGAATTGTAACTAGTTAATTAAGATTTTATGTATTATTTTATTATATTTTATCTTCTATTATTAAAAAAAAAAGTATATATATACACGACACCATAAGAAACCAATATATCAGGAGCATAGAATAAATAATACAGTCAAGGGAACTAAATAAAGTTTAAAATGTCACAAACGCAAGATTTAACTGATGTGTCCATTCTTGAAACAGTTGCGTTTCGTTATTTGGTAGAAAGGAAGAAAGTTATTGGCTAAGTGAGGTGTTTGGAATAAGCCAAATGAAATAAACATTTGGCCCAAACCGAACCCCTTGCTTAATCAATAATGCTCGTTCACCGAAGATAACTGCAAAAACACATACTATGAGCAAAATATTAATTAAATTTAACGTTCATTGAACTTGTGGGCATAACTCGGAAAGCTTTTATTGGCATATATTATAACAGGTTATATTTGCGTTGATCAACAGACTCACGCTGGTAGGAGAGGTACTGTGAAAAAAGCTGAAAAAAGGTAATGAAATATTTTCTATTATTATCATCATTACAAGATCAGATCTAGTGAACAAGGAAACACGCGAGAATTGCAGGTGAACAACTTCACTGAATTCCAATTGAAATAGTATCTCCTTATTCAATGATAGAGAGATAAACGTTAAAATTTATTTTTATGTTTCCATAATAGCATCTTTGTTTGATGGTTTATAAACCATTCTTTTACAAATAAATAATTTTTATTTATTTATTTATTCTTAAATATATTTATATTACAATGGTATAGTTTATTGTCCTCCACGCTAGGAGTTCACCTATGTTGTGGAGGACTTTTGTTATAGTTATTTACTGTAGAAGGTAAAAAGAAATTCTTTGGTTTTCCTTTAATTTTTACATGTTTTTAAGAGAGCAGATAATTTACTTACATCAATAAAATCTGTCAGATGAGTAAAATATTTGATAATCCATGTTCCCTTTTGCTGTTAATCCGAAAAACGCATTTGTATGGAACGGAGTGACTGACTAAGTATAAAATCACAGCAAGTAACCACATACCACACGATGCATTTCTCTTTTATCCCTGATTAGGAGGCTTGACGGCTTCCGTCCGTCAATTCTGAGAGGAAGCGCTCCTTTATAAAACAGACTCCATAAATTTTGTTATTTTATTTTATCAATATGTATTGGCAAACAGAATTATTTATTTATTATTATTTTATTTATTGTATAATTCCCTGAATGATACATGAAGTTGCAACATTCATTTTAATTTTGAAAAACAAACTTTATGACCATGTGAGATGGCTAGAATGATTCCTATAAAAGGGTAAATAATACTCATAGGGCCCAAACCCGACAACGCACATATTAAACCGCACAATTATTCAGGAGCACAGAAAAATAAGTACAGCGAAGAGGACTGTGAATTATACCAAATTATGCTATATATTTATTTGATTAAAAACATTCCAGTTAAAGTAGCTGATCGTTGTTATTAATCAGTACGCTCACCTTATCGTGTATTTACAAATATGTTAATAACAAAAAGCAAGTATATTTTTTTGGAGAGACATTTCCAAAATAACAACAAAACCAAAATATATGTGTTGAGCCAGTTAGCATTACCAAGGAAACACCACGAAGAGATCGGGTCTATTTGTAACTGTGTTTTAAGGAAAGTATTAATTTGCGTTATTATATATATTTTATTTTCAATGTAGCAATAAATTCTTTCAACTAAATCATCATATAAAGCAGTAAAATATTGTTTTGTTGGAAACTTCTCGTGCCTGATAAAAATAAAAATAACCTCACGACGCTCTATATTCACACAAGTCTCAATTCATATTGTATATGATTCGTAATCTAGTAACTTCAGTATTGCGGGACAAAACGAATGAATTGATAGGATTCCTGATATACTTTTAGTAAAAAATAAATCGGATCAACATTACATGAATCGGATGATTAACAGCAAAATCGCAGAAAATTTTACTAGACTAAAAAAAATTTCGTAACATGGCGCAATGATAAATTATATAATATACGACTTTGCTGAAGGCGTTCAGAAAAACGCATTCTTTTGCAAGAAGCTTGGAACTTAATAAAATGTTCACAGCACGAAAGACTTACAAAAATGCTTTACCCCGTGGTTCTGTATACCAAGACCTTATGATTTTTTGCCGAGGAATGTTAAATTTAAATCATTTCTCTTGGATGTGACAAAGTATTTCTATAGTTGTTAATTCCAAAAGCGATTTTCCCGGGTGTTGATATCAGAAAATGCATTTGTATGGCATGAAGTCTGTCACTTAATAAAACATTCACAGTAACAAGCAACATACCATACGATGCAATTTTCTGTCATACTGTAGGAAAAACCTTGACAAAATATTTTGTTTTTCAGTTGTCAATGTTTTATAAATTATCTAGAAACATCACGCTTAAAATATTTTGTAATTTTTTTGAGTCAGTATTTTTTCATTGAGATCAAAAAAATATATTCTTAAACACATGAGGGGAATTAAAGCAAAATCGCTTGTTTTGAATAGATGATTAACAGTTATGTACACTATTATTTCACTCTATACACAGTACAATCTACAACCAAAGCAAATAGCACTTAAGCAAGAAAATACATAAGAATAATAGCTTAAAGAAATATGTATATAACGAAACCATATTTAACTGTCTATTCTTTCAACCAGAAGGACCGCTCGACTAGAGAGATTATTATTCGATTTTTACTCAGAAATGATTTGAAAAATGTACAGAAGTTAGAAATAAGTTATCTGAAATTGAAATCATGAAAATATGTACATATCAAATGCGACAAAAGTGGATAATAGGAAATTTCATATAGCATTCTTCTCACTTATGTTTGTCACAAATAGTTAAATTATATATCATTCATAATGATAACCCATTTGCTATGCACGCAAAATCGCATTTTACGGCATGGGGCTCCGTACTTCAAAAAAATCACAGAAAGTAACCACATACGATGCAATTCTCTTTCACAATTAATTTGAGTTTTTGAAGTCCATCTTTCAGTTTTTGGTGAATAAACATCTATAAAAACTTTACTTTAAATCAAAGTGGTCTCTTGAATACTACACACGATTTTGTTTATCTGAAAAAAATGCATTATTGTGGGATGCAGGTACTGACTTTATTTAAAATTCACAGATAGTACCCACTTACCACATGATGAAATTCTCTGTCAAACTGCATACAAAGTCTTGCCAAATTTCGTCTGTCGGTTTATGGCGTAAATGTTTCATGATGAAACAGATTTCGTAGCACTTGGACATTTAATTTCTTTCTCTGAAAAACAGCATTCGTGTGGCATGGAGGTTACTTAATAGTTCACAGTAAATAACCACCTTCGAAATGATGCTATTCTCGGTCATACTGCAAACTAAGTCGAATCTGCTTCTTTCTGCTAGTTCTTGCCGGACCGATCTGATAAAATTCGTTTATAACGGAAAGTTTATAAATTTGAACTTGACAAAAATAAATATTTAATCAAAACAAATGCTGAAAAAATTTTAAACACATAAATGTGTTGCAATTTTATTGAATGTATGGAGTTGTCGGGATGTTTCTCATATGCCCAAATTCCAACTCACATATCCCACGATTGACAAGTAACTCAACGTTCGGCATTGGATTGGATAAGGATATGAACGATGTCCGGTGTTGAGATAATCTTATTATTTTTAATTATAGAGACATTAACTCAACACCAGACATCATCCACAATTAGAAAATTTCCTGGAATATTTATTTAAATATTACGTGGGTGATATATGAAGTTCGAACATTCCATTTCACCGAAGAAATGTGAAAATAAAACTTTATGACCATGTGAAGTGGCGAGAATGTTTCCTATGAAAGGGTATATAATACACATAGGGCCCAAACCCGACACCTCACATAATCGATAATTCAGGAGCATCGAAGAATAAGTACAGCGAAGATGACTGTGAATTAAGGACAATATTAAGATGCGACAATTCATTAAATTAAAAATGTAGAAGATATAGTTACAATTAACAAATTTCCTACAAATGTTTTACCAATACGTAAAACCGTAAAATATTAATCCGTTACCTTCATGCGCGAAACATAATGCGTGATTTATTTTATTATAGTACTTTGTGAACCGTACGAATAGAGTAGATTTTATTTTTTCTATTTTCTGATATGCTCAGAACGACTTACAGAAACTCAAAGGTTTTTGGAATTTTTTATATATTAAAAAAATATCTATTAAATAAAATATTGCAATTGTTCTTCTTAATTTGCCCATCCTTAAATGTCTAACCTCAGACAGGTAGGATTGATGAATAATATAACCACAACCGCTGTATACAATTTGTACAGTATATATACAATTCGACATACTAACTTGGAGGCTTTTCAGGAAACGGAAGTAATTTGTTAACTGTTTCAAGATTTTCGTACCTAGATGGCCAGTTAGCGTTACCCAGGAAACACCACGTGGAGGTCGACCATATTATTTATATGTTCAGGATATGATTGTTAAGTAATAATTATTAAAGTGAAAACAAATTATATAAAATAGCATGGTTACATTTCAGGTATCACTGAATACCTACAGCAGCAGCATTTTTGCTGGCAAATAAACTAAACATATAAATAATTGTTTCCCACCTAAAAAAAAAAAAAATATCAAAAATAATAATAAAAATAATATAAATATATACAATAAAGTGGTATTCAAATTAAGTTATTTTATTTTAATTATGTATACCCACAAAGTGTTTGCTACAAGTGAAAAAAAAATATAACAGAAAATAAAAACTCGGCTAAGACAAGCCCTTTGTATTTCAACTAACTGAAAAGGATTTCATAATATTGTGTTACGAGCTGATGAATTTTATAACTTACCACTTTTCTGGAGGCGTTCATGAAAAACAAATTATTTTGGGTAAAGCTGGTAACTTAATGAAATATTCGATGTCTGAAATCGATGACTTTAGTGAATTTACTTTTTTTATAATAATTTAATTTTAACATCTTCATTTGTTGTACCGGGCAAAACGCTTCATTTTGCAGTCCTTTATAAGTTTTGAAAAGCATACCGACGGTATACGGTAAAATTACTGCCATGAAAATATTAATTAAAAAAATTTTTAAAATATTAGTTTTAAGGATTTTTTTTAGATTTTCAAGATGTTTCACCTAGCTGATAACAATTTGTTAAAGTTAAAAAATATTGCTGTTTGTGAGTTGAACGCAATATTTTGAAAATGAAAACTTTAATAAAAAAGTTCACAATCACAAATTATACTTAACATCACATTGAGATGCAATCACCCGACATAATGCTGCAGTCAATTCGACAATCAGTCAGTCGACAATGCTGCAATCAATTACACAGTCATAGGGATTACGAACTACAACATTAAAGGCAATACATGTCCACAGAGAAACTTATAGTTATTAAATAATTCTCTTGGAAACCAAAATCATATCGTCGTCAAATTTGTTTATTTTCATGATTTGCGGATTCATTATTTATTTCGAGCAATCCTCGATTAAATACCTTTCTGAAACTACAACATTACAGTTCAACATTTAAAAAAAGATATTTTAGAACAAAACTAAAATATTTATATAAATAATTATATATAGAGCCACTTAGCGTTACCCAGGAAACACTACGAAGAGTTCGGTTCTATTCGTTCGTTGATGATTTAAAAATCATCACTTTGCTAAATTAAATATTTCGTTTTCAAAAAATGATTTGTTAAACGCAGTTATATATAGTTTAATCTGAAACTTCTCGCGCATGATAATTATAATAATACTAAAATGATGATTTGTATAGCGCTAGGCCATATTTGTCCATGACGCAACTCATAAATATGGACCATTTCTGCGACGTTATCCTTTGGAAACCAAAATAAAATTCTCCAATAATGTAATATTAATATCTGTAACAGGGTTTACATTTAATACTTAAATAATCGAATGGGTGGAATGGTAAAAACGTTATTCGTGAACCCATCAACTCACACATCCCACGATTCGAGCTGCGACACATATTTACCATTCAGCTTCGAATAATCCGAATAACTTGAATGATGTGTGGTGTTGAGGATGATCTCAATCATTTTAATTATAGAGACACAAACGCAACACCAAACATAACCCACAAGGTTTAGACTGCAACGTGGAATGACGTACGCCGTTAACATCATGGAATATTTATTTCAATGGAGCTGCAATATTTTATTACGCAATAGAAAGGTTAAAACTTTATGACTATGTGAGATGCCAAGAATGTAACTTATGAAAATTTATTTAATGCACATAAAGCCCAAACCTGACATCACACATAATCAATAAATACAGAACACAGAAGATTTATAAGAATTTAAACTTTTTTTAATGAAATTGTAACTCTTAAAGTATATGGTTATAGTTTGTCGTCATTCAATTATTTTGTACAAATTTTTTTCAAAAGTTTCGATTTATTCCAATATGCAATCAGTAAAATCTTATTATTTCAGAAACTTCATGCGCGAAACATTATACGTGAGTAAATATATTATTGTACTATGTGGACCGTACGTATAGAGCGAATTTTATTTTATATGTTCTCTGAAGAACTTACCGAATATCCAATCTTTTAGGAATTTAATAATTAACAAAAATTTATTTTAAAATAAAATTTATAGAAACTGTTCACGCAATATTTATGCGATTGAATGGGATTGCTAAGAACGCATTCTCAAATACTTCGTGGATAGGAAAACACATAATTGTGTTGGAATGTTATTGAATGGAGTGGTCGGGATGTTCCTCTTGTTCCTAAATTTCAAGTCACACATTCCACGGCTGTGAAGTAACTCACCGTTCAGCATTGAATAATATTAATAACATGAACGATGTCTGATGTTGAGGACAATTTCAATCTATTTTATTATAGAGACATAAACTGATCACCGGACATCACCCACAATTAAAGATTGCAACGTGGAATAACGTATGCCGAAAATTTAATGAAATATGTATTTGAATATTCCCTGAATGAGACATGAAGCTCGAACACTCCATTACACTACAGAAAATAAAATTTGATGACCATGTGAGGTGGCGTGAATGAATCCTATGAAAGGGTATATAATACATATAGGGCCCAAACCCGACAACGCACATACTCAATTATTCAGGAGCACAGAAGAATGAGTACAGTGAATATAACTCTGAATTAAGAACAAAATTAAGATGCAACTAAATATTACATAAAAAAAATCACAATAAGTTACCACATACCACATGATGCAATTCTCTGTCATTCTGCAAATGGATGCTTGTCGACTTTCATTTACCAGTTCTTGGCGGATATGGTTCGTGATGGAAAAGATTCTGTAGTCCTTGTTTATTTAATTCGCCGACAGTTTTACTTTAAATCCGTCAAAGAAGTTATTTGAAAACTGCATTTTTGTGGGATGTAGGTACTGACTTTATTAAAAATCACAGTTAGTACCCACATACCACATGATGCAATTCTCTGTATCACACTGCATACGAAGTCTTGTCAAATTTCATCTGTCAGTTCTTGGCGTACATAGATCATGATAGAACAGATTCCGTTTCACTTCACTGTCATTTATTTAGACAATACCTTAACATTGTTGATATTCATTAGTCATTTCTTGGCGGACATTTTTCATGAAAAAATCAATACTAAAAATCACGTGATATTGAATGATCTAACTAACTTGCAGGCTTTCCAGGAGAAGGAAGTAATTTTTAACTATTTCATGATTTCCGTACCTAAATGGCCAGTTAGCGTTACCCAGGAAACACCACGTGGAGGTCGGCCATATTATTTATATGTTTAGGATATGATTGCTAAGTAATGAATATTTAAGTGAAAAATTATTGAACATAATAACATGGTTGCGTTTCAGGTATCACTGAATACCCACAATTCTGCAGCATTTTTACTTGCAAATAAACTTAACATATAAATAATTGTTTCCCACCTAACTAAAAATTATATTTCACAAACTAAAGAGGATTTTATAATATTGTGTTACAAGCTCATGAATTTTTATAACCCACCACTTTTCAAGATTCAAGATAACTAGTCAATTAAGATTTTATGTATTATTTTATTATATTTTATCTTCTATTATTAAAATAATAAAATACATATACACGAAATCATAAAAAACCAATAAACCAGGAGCATAGAATAAATAATACAGTCAAGGGAACTAAATAAAGTTTCAAATGTCACAAACGCAAGATTTAACTGATGTGTCCATTCTTGAAACTGTTGTGTTTTGTTATTTGGTAGAAAGGTAGAAAGTTATTGGCTAAGTGAGGTGGTTGGAATAAGCCAAATGAAATAAACCTTTGGCCCAAACCGAACACCTTGCTTAATCAATAATGCTCGATCACCGAAGAAAACTGCAAAAATACATAATATGAGCAAAATATAAATTTAATTTAACGTTAATTGAACTTGTGGGCATAACTCGGAAAGCTTTCATTGGCATATATTATAACAGGTTATATTTGCGAGCTCTGCTAATGGAATTGATCAACAAACTCACGCCGGTAGGAGAGGTGCTCTGCCCTCAAACAGAAATATTTTTCGTTTCTAGAACCATCACGTTATGTGAAAAAAGGTTATGAAATATTTTCTATTATTATCATCATTACAAGATTAGATCTAATGAAAAAGGAAACACGCGAGAATTGTAGGTAAAAAATTTCACTGAATTTCAATTAAAAATAGTATCTCCTTATTCAATGATAGAGAGATGACGGTTTAAATTTGTTTTTATGTTTCAAAAATACCATCTCTGTTTGATGGTTTATAAACCATTCTTTTACAAATAAATAATTGTTATAGTAATGTTCTGTTTAAGTTAAAAAAAAGTTATTTGCGATAAACGTAGTTTGAAGATAGTTAAAAGCAGGTTTTTCTTTATTTTTTACATATTTTTAAGAGAGCAAATAATTTACATACCACAATAAAATCTGTCAGATAAGTAAAAGATTTGATAATTCATGTTCCCTTTTTGTGTTAATCCGTAAAACGCATTTGTATGGAACGGAGTGACTGACTTAGTATTAAATCACAGTAAGTAACCACATACCACACGATGCATTTCACTTTTATTCCTGATTAGGAGGCTTGACGGCTCCCGTCCGTCAATTCTGAGAGGAAGCGTTCCTTCATAAAACAGACTCCATAAACTTTTGTCATTTTATTTTGTCGTTAGGTAATGGCAAACATAACTATTTTTTTATTATTAATTGATTAATTTTATTTATTGGAATATTGCCTGATTGATACATAAGGCTGCAACATTTCATTTTAATTTGGAAAAATAAACTTTATGACCATGTGAGATGGCGAGAATGATTCCTATGAAAGGGTATATAATACACATAGGGCCCAAACCCGACTTCGCACATAATTAACCGTTCAATTATTCAGGAGCACAGAAAAATAACTACAGCGATGATGACTGAGAATTATGAACAAAATTATGTTGCGACATATTTATTTGATTAAAAACATTCCAGTTAAAGTAGCTGATCGTTGTGGTCAATCTATATGCTCACCTTATTATGTTTTTACAAACATGTTAATAACATAAAGCAAAAATATATATTTTTTGAAGAGACATTTCCAAAATAACAACCAAACCAAAATATATATGTAGAGCCAGTAAGCATTACCAAGGAAACACCCCGAAGAGATCGGCTCTATTCGTACCTGTGTTTTAAATAAAGTATTAATTTGCGTTATTATATATATTTTATTTTCAATGTTGCAAAAAATGCTTCCTTCTAAATCAACATATAAAGCAATAAAATATAGTTTTGTTGGAAACTTCTCGTGCCTGATAAAAATTAAAATAACCTCACGACGCTTTATATTCACACAAGTCTCAATTCATATTATATATGATTCGTAATCTTGTAACTTCAGGATTGCGGGCCAAAACGAATGAATCTATTTTAATAATAAATAAATCGGATGAAATATTTTTTTTCCCGACAATTTCTAAAAAAAATATTTACCAGCAAGATCGCAGAAAATTTTACCAAACTACCAAGAATTTTGTAACATGTCGCACTGATGAATTTTATTAAATAAGACTTTGCTGAAGGCGTTCAGAAAAACGCATTCTTTTGCAAGAAGCTCGGAACTTAATAAAATGTTCACAGCACGAAAGACATACAAAAAATACTTTACCCCGTGGTTCTGTATACGAAGACCTTATGATGTTAAATTTTAATCATTCTCTTGGATGTGACAAAGTATTTCTTCAGTTTTAAATTCCAAAAGCGATTTTCCCGGGTGTTGATATCAGAAAACGCATTTGTATGGCATGAAGTCTGTCACATAATAAAACATTCACAGTAACAAACAACATACCAAACGATGCAATTGTCTGTCATACTGCAGGGAAAACCTCGTCAAAATATATTTTTTTCAGTTGTAAATGTTTTATAAATTATCGAGGAACATCATGCTAAAAATATTTTGTCATTTTTTTGAGTTAGTATTTTTTCATTGAAACCTAAAAAATATATTCTTAAAAAAATGAGGGGAATTAAAGCAAAACCGCTGTTATGTACACATTATATTTCACTCTATACACAGTACAATCTACAACCAAAGCAAATAGCACTTAAGCAAGAAAATACATAAGAATAATAGCTTAAAGATATATGTATTTAACGAAACTACATTTGACTGTCGATTCTTTCAACCAGAAGGATCGCTCAACAGGAGAGATTATTCTTAAGGATTTTTTCTCAGAAATGATCCGAAAAATGCACAGAAGTTAGAAATAAGTTATTAGAAATTGAAATCATGAAAATATATACATATCAAATGCGACAAAAGTGCATAATAGGAAATTTCATAAAGCATTCTTCTCACTTATGTTTGTCACAAATAGTTATTATACACGGTGTCCGGAAACTCGTAGAACAAGCGGGAAACTGGAGAATCTACACCACGTGGGGAAATCAAATAAACATAAAGTTTTTTGATTTGAGCATTTTCACAAAAAAAAAAAAAAAACCAAAAAAAAATATTTTTCGGCTATTTTAGGGTTAAAGTTTTTTCTGGTGTTTAGGGTTGAACAACAGATGTTTTAACCCTGCAGAGCAGAAATATTTTATGATTACACCGGATTAAATGAAGGGTGATTTCAAAATAATGCTTCAAATCCGGGTTTCTTCATTTGTTTTACTTTCAAATAGTTTTAATTAGTTGGGTACTTTGATCTTCAGTAATAATTTATAAGAATTTGATTAAAAAAAAAAAAAAAAAAAATCAACTTCTAACTCGATTTATTCGATAACGAAAGCTCAAATCAAAAAAATATATACCACAAAATCGACTCCAAATGTGATGTAGATTCACCAGTTTCCCGCTTGTACTACGAGTTTCCGGACACCCTGTGTATCATTCACAATGATAACCCATTTGCTACGCACGCAAAATCGCGTTTTACGGCATGGGGCTACGTACTTCTAAAAGAATCACATTCTTGTCATATATTCTTTTCCGCTTTTTTTACTAATAATAACTTAGGTAAATACTTAATTAACACTAAAGATATTGATGATAAACTTAGCCACTCGGGCATATATAAACTTAATTGTAATGATTGTTCTGTTTTTTATATCGGAAAAACGGCCCGGAACGTAAACATAAGAATAAAAGTACACCTGAGGTGTTTAAATAAAAATGCCTTTTCAGAATTCGCGAATCATCTACTAGAAACTAACCATTCATTTGATAAAACCTCTGGGATTAAAATATGACATAAAAATGGAATTGGAAGTAGGTTAAACAATTTAGAAGCCCTCGAAATTAAAAAAGCCGTCAATAATAAATCAAATATAATCAACAATCAAATCAATTAAACTAATAGTCAGATATTTAATTTATTCCGTTAACCTCTGATAAAACTGTTTCCTCCCTTCCCCCTCCCTTCCTACCAATCCTGTAATCAGTCTACATCCTTTCTCGTTCTAGCACTAATAAGGTGTCTGCTCTTCTATTTCTATCTCTTTCACTCGTGTATTTTATTTCTATCTCTTTCAATCATTGTTTTATTTTTTTTCTATATATATGTGTCTGTATGAAAAAAACTTTAGTTGATATAATAAGCCCTGATGAAGCTTGAGCTAAGCGAAACCTGGTTGGCTGTTAATATTAATTCAAAATAAAAGTTGTGTTTTACAAAGTGTATTTTTCATTTAATATATAATGTCACATCACAAAGTGTTTGCTTCCTTCGATAAAAAAAAAGATATATTTGAAGTTGCTAAACATGGGAAAATTGTCTCATATGCAGATGACACAATGCTTCTTCTAAAAGCAAACACATGATAAGATCTGAACAAAAAGCGTAACACCGACATCAATAAATTGAAAACATGGTTTGACAATAACCCTCTAACGTTAAACTCTAAAAAAACACGCAACGTACGATTTTTCCTAAAAAACCAAATACGCCGCATGAAATAAACATAAAGTTTCACAAAGCACCAAACACTCAACACCACTGTAACTTACTATATACATGACACCGCAAAAAACCAATAAATCTGGAGAATAGAATAAATAATGCAGTGAAGGGAACTGAATAAAGTTCAAAATGTGACAAACGCATGGTAGAACTGCCGTTTCCATTCATGAAAGTGTTGCGTTTCGTTATTTGGTAGAAAGGTTATTGTTCAAGTTATTGGCTAAGTGAAGTGGTCGGAATAAGTCAAAAGAAATGAAATAAACATTTGGCCCAAACCGAACCCCTTGCTTAATCAATAATGATCGTTCACCGAACAAAACTCCAGAAACACATACTATGAGCAAAATATCAATTAAATTAAACGTTCATTAAACTTGTGGGCACAACTCCGAAAGGTAAAATTGGCATAATATTAAGCAGGTTATTGTTGAAGACCCGAGCTCTGCTAATGGAATTAAATTTCTTAATAACGGAAAGTTCATAAATGTGAACGTAAGAAAAATAAATATTTAATGAAATATGTGCTGAAAAAATTTATAACATATACATGGAGTTATCGGGATGTTCCTCATATGCCCAAATTTCAACTCACACATCTCACGATTGACAAGTAACTCAACGTTCAGCATTGAATTATCTGAAGGAAATGAACGATGTCCGATGTTGAGGAAAATCTCAATCTTTTTAAATATAGAGACATTCACTCAACACCAGACATCACCCACAATTAGACGATTTCCTGGAATATTTATTTGAATATTACGTGAGTGATATATGAAGCTCGAACATTCCATTTCACCGTAGAAATGTGAAAATAAAACTTTATGACCATGTGAAGTGGCGAGAATGTTTCCTATGAAAGGGTATATAATACACATAGGGCCCAAACCCGACACCTCACATAATCAATAATTCAGGAGCACCAAAGAATAAGTACATCGAAGATGACTGTGAATTAAAGACTAAATTAAGATGCGACAATTTATTTAATTGAAAACGTTATAGAAACAATTAACAAATTTCCTCCAAATGTTTATACCAATACGCAAAACAGTAAAATATTATTCCGTTACCTTCATGCGCGAAACATAATGCGTGATTTATTTTATTATTGTGCTTTGTGATCCGTACGAATAGAGCAAATTTTATTTTTACTGTTTTCAAAAATGCTCAGAACGACTTACCGAAACTCAAAGGATTTTGGAATTTAAATATTTAAAAAATATATATTTAATAAAATATTGCAATTGTTCTTCTTAATTTGCCCATCATTAAATGTCTAACCTCAGACAGGTAGGATTGATGTATAATATAACGAAAACCGTGGTATACAATTTGTACAGTATATACACAATTCGACATACTAACTTGGAGGTTTTTCAGGAAAAGGAAGTAATTTGTTAACTGTTTCATGAATTCCGTACCTCGATGGCCAGTTAGCGTTACCCAGGAAACACCACGTGGAGGTCGGCCATATTATTTATATGTTCAGGATATGATTGTTAAGTAATTAATATTAAAATAAAAACAAATTATATAAAATACCATGCTTGCATTTCAGGTTTCACTGAATACTTACAGCAGCATTTTTATTTGCAAATTAACTAAACATATATTTAACATGGATGATTACATTGCAAAAAAAATTGACCAAAACTACAACATTGCAGAAGAAATATGCGAAAACGTTACCGAAATTAACAAATGGTGTCAAAATAGGTATTCTACTTTTTTAGTGCTGAATATGAACATAAGAAGTATCTCAAGAAATCTAGATGAATTATTAATAAATATTTATAATTTAAATACATCACCGGTGTGCATAGGGTTAACTGAAACACACTCCAACAGCGATCAATACATAAGTGCGGTACCCAACTACCGAGGAATAGCAACTAAAAAATCTATAAACAAAAATAGTGGAATAATTATGTTTGTACGTGACGATTGTGAAGTGATAAACACAGAAGAAGTAAATATTGAATTTGTCAACTGTTTAAAAATAGATATTAAATTTAAAAATTCTATTTATAGAATCATTACAATATACCGCACACACAAATCAAACATAACGAATTTTACAAACGAACTTTATCTATACCTGAATAATTTAACAAAGATTTTTACGATTATATGTGGTGACTTTAACATAAATATTTCTAATAACCATAATTCTATAGAAAAAAATAACTTCTTGAACATGATGACTCATCTTAACTTCAAATCGTGCATCAACAACTATACCCGTGAAGTACCAAATCAAACGCCATCTTGTCTAGACCATATTTGGTGTAATGTAAACCTGAATTATATAAAAAATATCAAATCCTCAACCTGGAAGATAAATATAACTGATCATATATATCATCACGCGTATATATATATATCATCACGATAAATATATCATCACGCAACCCTTTTTAACTATGAAACAAAAAATAAAACAAAAAACCTACCTAAATCAAGTACCACAAAAACCACATTAAACTACCAACTATTAGAAAAATCACTCATTACCGAAAAATGGACTGAAATAATAAACAGTAAGTGCGCCAATCAATGTGCATCATTATTTGAAAAAAAATTATCAGAACACATTTTAAATGCCTCTGAAATTAAAAATCTGCATCAAAACTCTAAAACAAAGAAAATAAAACCCTGGATCACTATCGGATTATTGAAAGCAGTTAGAAAAAAAAACAAACTTTACAAATTAGCTAATCAACCGACTGCCAAAAAATCAATTATTTCTTATTATAAAAAATACAAAAACATCTTAACAACTTTAATTCGAAAAACGAAAAACAGCTACTACTCCCAATTAATTCTAGATGCTAAAAACAATAATAAAAAAATATGGACTACAATAAACGAAATAATAAATAAGAATAGAAAGAACAGTTGTGTATCCGAAATTTCAGATGGGAAAAAAACGTATAATGTCCAACTTGACACCAAAAAATGCTGTAATATTCTAAACAACTATTTTGCAAATGTCGGAAAAAATCTGGCTAACGCCATCAAAACATGTCCCAACAGTAATAAAAAGAATCCCCACGCTTCCCAACTCCAATATAATAATTTCAACAAAATAACAGAAACTGATGTCGGAAAAATTATCGATGATTTAAGGGGGGGGTTCCACACCCGGTTATGACAACATAAATGTAAACGTATTAAAAACAATGAAACAATATCTAATTTACCCCCTAACTCATATAATAAATACAAGCCTTATAAAAGGTGTATTTCCTGATAACTACAAAAGAACAATAATAACACCGATTTATAAAGCTGACTGCCCAAACGACCCACAAAATTACCGCCCTATATCCCTTTTATCAAATATATCAAAAATATTCGAAAAATTGTAAAAAATCAAATCTGGTCCTTCCTAGAACAACATAAAATTATTAATTCTAAACAGTATGGTTTCAAAAAAAATACCAGCACCCACGATGCTATTGCAAAAATAACAAATTTTATATATACCGCCCTAGACTCAAATGAAAAATGCATTGGAATATTTATTGACCTTAAAAAAGCATTTGATAGTATTTCACACACTAACTTAATAAAAAAAAAAAATTAATTGGAATAAATGGAACGGTACTATCCTGGATTATAAGCTTTTTGGAAAATAGACCACAGCAAGTAAAATTATTAAATGAATTAAGTGATTCCGAAAGTAATAACTTCTCGATACCACAAGGCACAGTTTTAGGACCACTTTTGTTCATATTATATGTAAATGATATATTTGAAGTTGCTAAATACGGGGAAATTGTCTCATATGCAGATGACACAGTGCTTCTTCTAAAAGCAAACACGTGGTTAGAACTGAACAAAAAGGCTAATTCAGACATCAATGAATTGAAAACATGGTTTGACAATAACCTACTAACGTTAAACTCTATAAAAACACACTACGTACCATTTTTCATAAACAAACCAAATACGCCGCATGAAATAAACATTCGAATTCACTCTGCACCAAACACTCAACAACACCACTGTAACTTACTATGTACTAATATTGAAATTAAAACTTCAACCAAATATCTAGGGATCACTTTTGACCAATGCCTAAAATGGATACCACATATAACCATTCTCAAAAACAGAGTACGAAAATTAACCTTAATTTTTAGCTGCTTGAGACATATTCTAAACAAAGAACTACTGAGAATGACGTACTTCGCATTCTGTCAATCCATAATCCAATGTGGTATAATAGGATGGGGGGGCGCCTATAAAACTCACACACAACCTCTTTACATTGCGCAAAAACTAATAATTAAAATAATATTAAAGAAATCATTTTTATATTCATCTGAACTCATTTTCAAAGAATTTAAAGTCAGAAAATTAAATACTCTTTTCCTGTATCACGCAACCTTACAAGTTTACAAAGATGATATCCTAAACAAAACCGTACCATTCAAAAACATAGCAAATCTCAGGCAAAAATACATGTTACCAATTCCGATTTGTAAAAAAACTTTGGGTCAGCAAAACTACAAATACTTAGGAACAAATTTCTTCAATAAATTTCCAGAAAATATAAGATCACTAAATGATAGTTTCAAAGAATTCAAAACACAATTAAAAAAATATACTGAAAACTTAAACTAAATTTAAAAAAAAATAAATAAATAAAAGAAAACAAAAACAAAAATTAAAAAATTAAATAAAAATCTAAGAAACTAAACAAATAATACCTCATCCCATACACACAAGCAATTGCTTCTTATGGGAGAACATTGAAAAATAATAAATATTAATCATATCATAATATCTTATCTTATTACTAGTGAAATATATATATATATATATATATGTATATCACACATTGTAAATTTGTTTATTGAATAAATTGAATTTGTTTAAAAAAAAAATATATATATAAATAAATGTTTCACCAAAAATAAAAATTTGGCGTAAAAACAGCCATTTATATTTTACCCAACGAATAATAAAGAAAATAATATTTAATTTTTAACTAAATTAAAATTATAAAAAAAATCCACCTTCGATGCATCGGGAAAATGAAGTATATAACAGAAGATCGATACTTGGAAAAGACAGAAAAATATTTGATCGCAACAAGGAAGATTTTGCTGCAATGCCGAGATACTCTGTAATCTTTTTGTGTCTATCTGTTTTGCATTTTTCATTTAAAAGTGGTAACTATTTTCTTCAATTATCAAAAAATAAACATTTGTTAATATAACACAAATTAATTTTATTATAGATAAACAATAGATTCTTGGTAGCAAAATTACAAAAAAAATCTACTATCATTACAATGACGTATTTTCAAAGCTCAGTCAGTCGATGAACAATGAAACTCTCTTGTCATGACCCAATTTTTGACATGCTCCTTTTAAAAAAAAATCTTTTAAAAAACAATTAAAACTAAAAATTGAAACTACTCTTTCATTATTTGCAAGTGTGTTTCTCGCCGTATTTAATTAACAAGTCAAGTTTTAATCCAAATGTCCTGTTAGTTTTTATTGGATCTGACCTAACTAAATTTATTCAGCAACACCCAAAAATTCAAGAGCGATTCTGCGAATATCTGCATTGTGTTCTACAAAATAGATTTTCTTTAACTGTAAAACTTACTTACCTCAATCGAATCCGTAACATGGTGCTGCACCAGTAAAGTATTTGATAAGCCATGTTCCTGGGTTGTGTTTATCCGAAAAACGCATTATTACGGTATGTAGTTCCTGACTTAATATTAAATTCACAGTAAGTAACCACATACCACACGATGCATTTCTCTTTTATCCCGGATGAGGAGATTTGACGGCTTCCATCCGTCAATTTTTTGAGGAAACTTTTCTCGATACATTTCGGATTAGAAGACTTGTCAACATCCATCCGTTAATTTCATTTGTGAGTAAGTTTTTTGGAGCCAATAGTTATGATTTTTTCTGTAAATACCTATAATTGTTTAAAATTCAACAAAAGAAAAACATTAACTTGATCACAAGCAGTGATCCGTTTTCAAGAAGATTTTGTTTCTCTACCATCAAAACATGATTCAAAATACATTGTATTGTGGTTAGATTATTGATTAAAAAGTATAATTTTTTTCCCAAGATTAAATATTTGCATATTCTGATTCATCTGGCAATTATAAACACATCATTATAAGAAATATGATTCCCTCTTCTGGTGAAGTAGATCAGTTATAAGTGCATCAGATGACAAAAAAAACCCTTGAAAATTGTCCATGAAACAAGTCTCATAAGTTGAAATCACTGAGACGAGTCACATGAACAAATTACAGAAATTTTTAGTATGCAACATAACAATTATCTGCATTAGCAATAAACTCGTAGCATAAAAACAATCATATTCAATATTATATATATTCACTTGATTTATTTATCCTATTCATCAATATCGTGACCAGCATTTTCTACAATGTCGAATTTCTACTTTTTGCTGACTATGTGAAGTGTTTTAGGGTCATTTTTGATGTGTACGACTGCATAATCTTGCAAAAGAACCTTAACAACTTTTACAAATGGTGTTCTAGTAATAAACTGCAACTAAATATTAACAAATGCCAAGTTATGAAGTTCCACAAAATCAAACACCCAATATTGTATATTTATTCATTGTGTAATGTTGACTTGATCAGTGTAATCGAAATACTTGACCTAGGCATAATTTTTTATCAGAAACTCTGTTTTGTATCTCACATAACTTCCATAGCTAACAGGTCTATGAAAATGTTAGGTTTTATAGTAAGAATTTCCAAGGATTTTAAAAATATCAACACATTAAAAATTCTGTTCACATCTATCGTTAGAAGTATTCTAGAATACAACTCTACAATTTAGTCACCTGTCTTTAATAATCACATTAATACCATTGAAAGAGTGCAACGCAAATATTTGATGTTTATTAATTTTAGGCTTGGAAATCCTTTAGAAACAATAGATTATGATTTCTTATTACATTCATTGAAATTGCTTAAGTTAAGTGATAGAAGAAAAATTTTTGATCTTATATTTTTATACAAAATTATAAATTATCAGTTGGATAGCCCTGACATATTAATGTTGATTCTATTTCATGTACCTACCATTAGATCAAGGTCCTCTAGTATGTATTATTGTGAAAATTATACCACAATCTCAGGATATAACTTAGTTATAAATAGATTGCACAAACTTGGGAACTTTTATGCGGCTAAATTCGCAGATGCTTTTAATATTCCCCTTGTATAAAGCTGAACTTATTACACATTTTAACGCCACTTATTTTCATGAGGTCACTACATAACAGGCTATTGTCATTGCTTCTTTTTTTACTGTTATTTGATTTGTTATGTTTTAACTTAATTTAATTCTTTTATTTTTCTCAACAAAATTTAATACAGCACTATGTATAAGTAAAAAAATAAAATAAAAACTTTGTATGTAAATGGCACTTGTGCCATAAATTCTAAATAAATTACAGGACATACACCTAAAACATATAAATAATTTATTTAATAGTATTACTTTGTGGCGTCATTCATATTACGTAAAAACTCAATATAATATCCTGCAATTGTCCTATTTATCCACTTTGCCCTTCCTAAATTGTCATCATGACCGGTATAGTTATTGCAAGATGTCAAAAAGTGACAGTATGCTTAAATGGAGCTCTACAGAAGTCGGTGTAAAATAAAACCTCAGAAAGGGAGGATTGATGTATAATATAACCACAACCGCGGAACATAATTTGTACAGAATACGTACAGTTTACAATTCTTATTTGGTGGCATTTCAGAAAAAGAAAGTAAATAGTTAACTATTTTATGATTTCCGTTCCTAGATGGCCAGTTAGCGTTAACCAGGAAACACCACGTGGAGGTCGGCCATATTATTTATATGTTCAGGATATGATTGTTAAGTAATGAATATTTAAGTGAAAAATTATTGAACAAAATAACATGGTTGCATTTCAGATATCACTAAATACCTTCAATTCTGCAAAATTTTTACTTGCAAATAAACTAAACATATAAATAATTGTTTCCCACCTAACAAAATAATTATATTTCACAAACTAAAGAGGATTTCATTATATTGAGTTACAAGCTCATGAATTTTTATAACCTGCCACTTTTCTGGAGGCGTTCATGAAAAACACGTTTGATAATATTACGGTAAAGAAAAAAAGAATCTGTTTTGTGAGTTGACCGCAATATTTTGAAAATTTACAAATTATTAAAAAAATACATTCTCTAAAATTATTCTCAACATCAATCAAGTAAAATTATTCAGTTCAATGAACTCAAGCTTTTTGGAAAATAGACCACAACAAGTAAAATTATTAAATGAACTAAGTGATTCCGAAAGTGATAACTTCTTGATACACCAAGGTACAGGTTTAGAACCAGTATTGTTAATATTATATGTAAATGATATATTTGAAGTTGCTAAACACCCGATAATTGTCTCATTTGCAGATGACACAATGCTTGTACTAAAAGCAAACACATGGACTGAACAACTGAACAAGATAACTAGTCAATTAAGATGTAATGTATTATTTTATAATATTTTATCTTCTACTATTAAAATAAAAAAAAATACATATACACGACATCATAAAAAACCAATAAATCATGAGCATAGAATAAATAATACAGTCAAGGGAACTAAATACAGTTTAAAATGTCACAAACGCAAGATTTAACTGATGTGTCTAAATGCTTCTAAATGCTTCTACTAAAAGCAAACACATGGACTGAAAAACTCAACAAAAAGCATAACACGGACATCAATGAATTGAAAACATGGTTTGACAATAACCTTCTAACCTTTAACTCTAAAAAAACACACTACGAACCATTTTTCATAAAAAACCAAATAAGGGGCATTAAATAAACACTAGGCTTCACTCTGCACCAAACACTCAACACCACTGTAACTTACTATTTACGTATTTTGAAATCAAAACTTCAAAATTCAATATGGTATAATAGGATGAAGGGCGCCAATAAAACTCAAACACAACCTTGCGCAGTAACTAAAAATTTAAATAATATTAAAAAATCGTTTTTATATTTATCTGAACTAATATTCAACTAATTTAAAGTCAGAAAATAAAATACTCTATTCCTGTGTCACTCAACCTTACAAGTTCACAAAGAGGATATCCTAAACAAAACCGTACCACAGCAAATCTAAGACAAAATACATTTTACCAATTCCGATTTGTAAGAAAACTTTGGGTCAACAAAACTACAAATATTTAGGAACAAATTTTTACAATAAATTGTTAGAAAATATAAGATCACTTAATGATAGATTCAGATAATTAAAAACACAATTTAAAAATTTCTGAAAACCTTATCTTTTAAAAAAAAATAATAATAAGTAAAAAAATCTAAACAAATAGTGCCACATAAAAAGAAGAAATATTAATAATAAAAAAATAATTTGAAATTGACTCGAGAACAATTCTCCACTAACAGGGAATTGTAACTAGTTAATTAAGATTTTATGTATTATTTTATTATATTTTATCTTCTATTATTAAAAAAAAAAGTATATATATACACGACACCATAAGAAACCAATATATCAGGAGCATAGAATAAATAATACAGTCAAGGGAACTAAATAAAGTTTAAAATGTCACAAACGCAAGATTTAACTGATGTGTCCATTCTTGAAACAGTTGCGTTTCGTTATTTGGTAGAAAGGAAGAAAGTTATTGGCTAAGTGAGGTGTTTGGAATAAGCCAAATGAAATAAACATTTGGCCCAAACCGAACCCCTTGCTTAATCAATAATGCTCGTTCACCGAAGATAACTGCAAAAACACATACTATGAGCAAAATATTAATTAAATTTAACGTTCATTGAACTTGTGGGCATAACTCGGAAAGCTTTTATTGGCATATATTATAACAGGTTATATTTGCGTTGATCAACAGACTCACGCTGGTAGGAGAGGTACTGTGAAAAAAGCTGAAAAAAGGTAATGAAATATTTTCTATTATTATCATCATTACAAGATCAGATCTAGTGAACAAGGAAACACGCGAGAATTGCAGGTGAACAACTTCACTGAATTCCAATTGAAATAGTATCTCCTTATTCAATGATAGAGAGATAAACGTTAAAATTTATTTTTATGTTTCCATAATAGCATCTTTGTTTGATGGTTTATAAACCATTCTTTTACAAATAAATAATTTTTATTTATTTATTTATTCTTAAATATATTTATATTACAATGGTATAGTTTATTGTCCTCCACGCTAGGAGTTCACCTATGTTGTGGAGGACTTTTGTTATAGTTATTTACTGTAGAAGGTAAAAAGAAATTCTTTGGTTTTCCTTTAATTTTTACATGTTTTTAAGAGAGCAGATAATTTACTTACATCAATAAAATCTGTCAGATGAGTAAAATATTTGATAATCCATGTTCCCTTTTGCTGTTAATCCGAAAAACGCATTTGTATGGAACGGAGTGACTGACTAAGTATAAAATCACAGCAAGTAACCACATACCACACGATGCATTTCTCTTTTATCCCTGATTAGGAGGCTTGACGGCTTCCGTCCGTCAATTCTGAGAGGAAGCGCTCCTTTATAAAACAGACTCCATAAATTTTGTTATTTTATTTTATCAATATGTATTGGCAAACAGAATTATTTATTTATTATTATTTTATTTATTGTAAAATTCCCTGAATGATACATGAAGTTGCAACATTCATTTTAATTTTGAAAAACAAACTTTATGACCATGTGAGATGGCTAGAATGATTCCTATAAAAGGGTAAATAATACTCATAGGGCCCAAACCCGACAACGCACATATTAAACCGCACAATTATTCAGGAGCACAGAAAAATAAGTACAGCGAAGAGGACTGTGAATTATACCAAATTATGCTATATATTTATTTGATTAAAAACATTCCAGTTAAAGTAGCTGATCGTTGTTATTAATCAGTACGCTCACCTTATCGTGTATTTACAAATATGTTAATAACAAAAAGCAAGTATATTTTTTTGGAGAGACATTTCCAAAATAACAACAAAACCAAAATATATGTGTTGAGCCAGTTAGCATTACCAAGGAAACACCACGAAGAGATCGGGTCTTTCTGTAACTGTGTTTTAAAGAAAGTATTAATTTGCGTTATTATATATATTTTATTTTCAATGTAGCATTAAATTCTTTCAACTGAATCATCATATAAAGCAGTAAAATATTGTTTTGTTGGAAACTTCTCGTGCCTGATAAAAATAAAAATAACCTCACGACGCTCTATATTCACACAAGTCTCAATTCATATTGTATATGATTCGTAATCTAGTAACTTCAGGATTGCGGGACAAAACGAATGAATTGATAGGATTCCTGATATACTTTTAGTAATAAATAAATCGGATCAACATTACATGAATCGGATGATTAACAGCAAAATCGCAGAAAATTTTACTAGACTAAAAAGAATTTCGTAACATGGCGCAATGATGAATTATATAATATACGACTTTGCTGAAGGCTTTCAGAAAAACGCATTCTTTTGCAAGAAGCTTGGAATTTAATAAAATGTTCACAGCACGAAAGACTTACAAAAATGCTTTACCCCGTGGTTCTGTATACCAAGACCTTATGATTTTTTGCCGAGGAATGTTAAATTTAAATCATTTTTTTTTTTTTTTTTTTTTTTATATAGTGAATACCTCACAAGAGTCCCAACTGCTCCCATCTGGAGCCAGTGAGACTATGGCATCCCCAATTGGGGGATGTTGTGAGGCTGAAGGTAAGTGGGGAAGGGAAAGAGGAAGGTGGGGAAGTTTGACAATGTGACAAAGTATTTCTATAGTTGTTAATTCCAAAAGCGATTTTCCCGGGTGTTGATATCAGAAAACGCATTTGTATGGCATGAAGTCTGTCACTTAATAAAACATTCACAGTAACAAGCAACATACCATACGATGCAATTTTCTGTCATACTGTAGGAAAAACCTTGACAAAATATTTTGTTTTTCAGTTGTCAATGTTTTATAAATTATCTAGAAACATCACGCTTAAAATATTTTGTAATTTTTTTGAGTCAGTATTTTTTCATTGAGATCAAAAAAATATATTCTTAAACACATGAGGGGAATTAAAGCAAAATCGCTTGTTTTGAATAGATGATTAACAGTTATGTACACTATTATTTCACTCTATACACAGTACAATCTACAACCAAAGCAAATAGCACTTAAGCAAGAAAATACATAAGAATAATAGCTTAAAGAAATATGTATATAACGAAACCATATTTAACTGTCTATTCTTTCAACCAGAAGGACCGCTCGACTAGAGAGATTATTATTCGATTTTTACTCAGAAATGATTTGAAAAATGTACAGAAGTTAGAAATAAGTTATCTGAAATTGAAATCATGAAAATATGTACATATCAAATGCGACAAAAGTGGATAATAGGAAATTTCATATAGCATTCTTCTCACTTATGTTTGTCACAAATAGTTAAATTATATATCATTCATAATGATAACCCATTTGCTATGCACGCAAAATCGCATTTTACGGCATGGGGCTCCGTACTTCAAAAAAATCACAGAAAGTAACCACATACGATGCAATTCTCTTTCACAATTAATTTGAGTTTTTGAAGTCCATCTTTCAGTTTTTGGTGAATAAACATCTATAAAAACTTTACTTTAAATCAAAGTGGTCTCTTGAATACTACACACGATTTTGTTTATCTGAAAAAAATGCATTATTGTGGGATGCAGGTACTGACTTTATTTAAAATTCACAGTTATTACCCACTTACCACATGATGCAATTCTCTGTCAAACTGCATACAAAGTCTTGCCAAATTTCGTCTGTCGGTTTATGGCGTAAATGTTTCATGATAAAACAGATTTCGTAGCACT
Organism: Hesperophylax magnus; assembly: GCA_026573805.1. Lineage (NCBI taxonomy): Eukaryota > Metazoa > Arthropoda > Insecta > Trichoptera > Limnephilidae > Hesperophylax > Hesperophylax magnus. The sequence continues at coordinate 4,544,186 of JAIUSX010000071.1, forward strand.
TGGACATTTAATTTCTCTCTCTGAAAAACAGCATTCGTGTGGCATGGAGGTTACTTAATAGTTCACAGTAAATAACCACCTTCGAAATGATGCTATTCTCGGTCATACTGCAAACTAAGTCTAATCTGCTTCTTTCTGCTAGTTCTTGCCGGACCGATCTGATAAAATTCGTTTATAACGGAAAGTTTATAAATTTGAACTTGACAAAAATAAATATTTAATCAAAACAAATGCTGAAAAAATTTTAAACACATAAATGTGTTGCAATTTTATTGAATGTATGGAGTTATCGGGATGTTTCTCATATGCCCAAATTCCAACTCACATATCCCACGATTGACAAGTAACTCAACGTTCGGCATTGGATTGGATAAGGATATGAACGATGTCCGGTGTTGAGGATAATCTTATTCTTTTTAATTATAGAGACATTAACTCAACACCAGACATCATCCACAATTAGACAATTTCCTGGAATATTTATTTAAATATTACGTGGGTGATATATGAAGTTCGAAAATTCCATTTCACCGAAGAAATGTGAAAATAAAACTTTATGACCATGTAAAGTGGCGAGAATGTTTCCTATGAAAGGGTATATAATACAAATAGGGCCCAAACCCGACACCTCACATAATCGATAATTCAGGAGCATCGAAGAATAAGTACAGCGAAGATGACTGTGAATTAAGGACAATATTAAGATGCGACAATTCATTAAATTAAAAATGTAGAAGATATAGTTACAATTAACAAATTTCCTACAAATGTTTTACCAATACGTAAAACCGTAAAATATTAATCGGTTACCTTCATGCGCGAAACATAATGCGTGATTTATTTTATTATAGTACTTTGTGAACCGTACGAATAGAGTAGATTTTATTTTTTCTATTTTCTGATATGCTCAGAACGACTTACAGAAACTCAAAGGTTTTTGGACATAAATATTAAAAAAATATCTATTAAATAAAATATTGCAATTGTTCTTCTTAATTTGCCCATCCTTAAATATCTAACCTCAGACAGGTAGGATTGATGAATAATATAACCACAACCGCTGTATACAATTTGTACAGTATATATACAATTCGACATACTAACTTGGAGGCTTTTCAGGAAACGGAAGTAATTTGTTAACTGTTTCAAGATTTTCGTACCTAGATGGCCAGTTAGCGTTACCCAGGAAACACCACGTGGAGGTCGGCCATATTATTTATATGTTCAGGATATGATTGTTAAGTAATAATTATTAAAGTGAAAACAAATTATGTAAAATAGCATGGTTACATTTCAGGTATCACTGAATACCTACAGCAGCAGCATTTTTGCTGGCAAATAAACTAAACATATAAATAATTGTTTCCCACCTAAAAAAAAAAATATATCAAAAATAATAATAAAAATAATATAAATATATACAATAAAGTGGTATTCAAATTAAGTTATTTTATTTTAATTATGTATACCCACAAAGTGTTTGCTACAAGTGAAAAAAAAAATATAACAGATAATAAAAACTCGGCTAAGACAAGCCCTTTTTATTTCAACTAACTGAAAAGGATTTCATAATATTGTGTTACGAGCTGATGAATTTTATAACTCTCCACTTTTCTGGAGGCGTTCGTGAAAAACAAATTATTTTGGGTAAAGCTGGTAACTTAATGAAATATTCGATGTCTGAAATCGATGACTTTAGTGAATTTACTTTTTTTATAATAATTTAATTTTAACATCTTCATTTGTTTTACCGGGCAAAACGCTTCATTTTGCAGTCCTTTATAAGTTTTGAAAAGCATACCGACGGTATACGGTAAAATTACTGCCATGAAAATATTAATTGAAAAATTTTTTAAAATATTAGTTTTAAGGATTTTTTTTAGATTTTCAAGATGTTTCACCTAGCTGATAACAATTTGTTAAAGTTAAAAATTATTGCTGTTTGTGAGTTTAACGCAATATTTTGAAGATGAAAACTTTAATAAAAAAGTTCACAATCTCGAATTGTACTTAACATCACATTGAGATGCAGATCACCCGACATAACTCACAATGCTGCAGTCAATTACACAGTCATAGGGATTTCAATTTGTAACATTTAAGGCAATACATGTCCACAGAGAAACGTATAATTATTAAATAATTCTCTTGGAAACCAAAATCATATCGTCGTCAAATTTGTTTATTTTCATGATTTGCGGATTCATTATTTATTTAGAGCAATCCTCGATTAATACCTTTGTGAAACTACAACATTACAGTTCAACATTTAGAAGAAGATATTTTAAAACAAAACTAAAATATTTATATAAATAAATATATATAGAGCCAGTTAGCGTTACCCAGGAAACACTACGAAGAGTTCGGTTCTATTCGTTCGTTGATGATTTAAAAATTATCACTTTGCTAAATTAAGTATTTCGTTTTCAAAAAATGATTTGTTTTAAATATAACGCAGTTATATATAGCTTAATCGAAACTTCTCGCGCATGATAATTATAATAATAATAAAATGATGATTTGTATAGCGCCGTTTTTGTGCACGGCGCTCTATATACACACTAGTGATTGGACATCTTTTACTTTTAATTTAAGAAATTATAAATTCGACAACCGATGATTTGCATGAATAAAACACTGAATTAGCTTTTAAATTTCTTTGTTAATTTAAGATTTCTTAAAGATTGTAACTTTTTGAAGATTAAAAATTAACTCCAAATTTCAAACTCAACAATCCTTTGTTATTAGTACATTCTACTTATGATTATTTTGTCCTCGTGCTGATGTGAGTGTTATGAACGATGTCCGGTGGGGTGAACAGCTCAAGAACGTAACACATAACGCAAAGAGATACATCACCAGACATAATCCACAAGGCTGCAGTGCAATGACAGGTATTATGTATACGAATGTGAGGCCATATTTGTCCATGACGCAACTCATAAATATGGTACAATTCTGCGACGTTATCCTATGGAAACCAAAATAAAATTCTCCAATAATGTAATATTAATATCTGTAACAGGGTTTACATTTAATACTTAAATAATCGAATGGGTGGAATGGTAAAAACGTTATTCGTGAACCCATCAACTCACACATCCCACGATTCGAGCTGCGACACATATTTACCATTCAGCTTCGAATAATCCGAATAACTTGAATGATGTGTGGTGTTGAGGATGATCTCAATCATTTTAATTATAGAGACACAAACGCAACACCAAACATAACCCACAAGGTTTAGACTGCAACGTGGAATGACGTAAGCCGTTAACATCATGGAATATTTATTTCAATGGAGCTGCAACATTTTATTACACAAAAGAAAGGTTAAAACTTTATGACTATGTGAGATGCCAAGAATGTAACGTATGAAAATTTATTTAATACACATAAAGCCCAAACCTGACATCACACATTATCAATAAAAAAAGAACCCAGAAGATTTATAAGAATTTTAACTTTTTTTAAATGAAATTGTAACTCTTAAAGTATATGGTTATAGTTTGTCGTCATTCAATTATTTTCTACAAATTTTCTTCAAAATTTTCGATTTATTCCAATATGCAATCAGAAAAATATTATTATTTCAGAACCTTCATGCGCGAAACATTATACGTGAGTAAATATATTATTGTACTATGTGGACCGTACGAATAGAGTGAATTTTATTTTATATGTTCTCTGAAGAACTTACCGAATATCCAATCTTTTAGGAATTTAATAATTTACAAAAATATATTTTAAAATAAAATTTATAGAAACTGTTCACGCAATATTTATGCGATTGAATGGGATTGCTAAGAACGCATTCTCAAATACTTGGTGGATAGGAAAACACATAATTGTGTTGGAATGTTATTGAATGGAGTGGTCGGGATGTTCCTCTTGTTCCTAAATTTCAAGTCACACATTCCACGGCTGTGAAGTAACTCACCGTTCAGCATTGAAAAATATTAATAACATGAACGATGTCTGATGTTGAGGACAATTTCAATCTATTTAATTGTAGAGACATAAACTGATCACCGGACATCACCCACAATTAAAGATTGCAACGTGGAATAACGTATGCCGACAATTTAATGAAATATGTATTTGAATATTCCCTGAATTAGACATGAAGCTCGAACATTTCATTACAATACAGAAAATAAAATTTGATGACCATGTGAGGTGGCGAGAATGAATCCTATGAAAGGGTATATAATACATATAGGGCCCAAACCCGACACCGCACATACTCAATTATTCAGGAGCACAGAAGAATGAGTACAGTGAATATAACTCTGAATTAAGAACAAAAATAAGATGCAACTAAATATTACATAATAAAAATCACAATAAGTTACCACATACCACATGATGCAATTCTCTGTCATTCTGCAAATGGATGCTTGTTGACTTTCATTTACCAGTTCTTGGCGGATATGGTTCGTGATGGAACAGATTCTGTAGTCCTTGTTTATTTAATTCGCCGACAGTTTTACTTTAAATCCGTCAAAGAAGTTATTTGAAAAATGCATTTTTGTGGGATGTAGGTACTGACTTTATTAAAAATCACAGTTAGTACCCACATACCACATGATGCAATTCTCTGTATCACACTGCATACGAAGTCTTGTCAAATTTCATCTGTCAGTTCTTGGCGTACATAGATCATGATAGAACAGATTCCGTTTCACTTCACTGTCATTTATTTAGACAATACCTTAACATTGTTGACATTCATTAGTCATTTCTTGGCGTACATTTTTCATGAAAAAATCAATACTAAAAATCACGTGATATTCAATGATCTAACTAACTTGCAGGCTTTCCAGGAGAAAGAAGTAATTTTTTAACTATTTGATGATTTCCGTACCTAGATGGCCAGTTAGCGTTACCCAGGAAACACCACGTGGAGGTCGGCCATATTATTTATATGTTTAGGATATGATTGTTAAGTAATGAATATTTAAGTGAAAAATTATTGAACATAATAACATGGTTGCGTTTCAGGTATCACTGAATACCCACAATTCTGCAGCAAATCATCTGAACATATAAATAATTGTTTCCCACCTAACTAAAAAATTATATTTCACAAACAAAAGAGGATTTCATAATATTGTGTTACAAGCTCATGAATTTTTATAACCCACCACTTTTCAAGATTCAAGATAACTTGTCAATAAAGATTTTATGTATTATTTTATTATATTTTATCTTCTATTATTAAAATTAAAAAATATATATATACACGAGATCATAAAAAACCAATAAATCAGGAGCATAGAATAAATAATACAGTCAAGGGAACTAAATAAAGTTTCAAATTTAACAAACGCAAGATTTAACTGATGTGTCCATTCTTGAAACTGTTGTGTTTTGTTATTTGGTAGAAAGGTAGAAAGTTATTGGCTAAGTGAGGTGTTTGGAATAAGCCAAATGAAATAAACATTTGGCCCAAACCGAACCCCTTGCTTAATCAATAATGCTCGATCACCGAAGAAAACTGCAAAAATACATAATATGAGCAAAATATCAATTTAATTTAAAGTTAATTGAACTTGTGGGCATAACTCGGAAAGCTTTCATTGGCATATATTATAACAGGTTATATTTGTGAGCTCTGCTAATGGAATTGATCAAGAGACTCACGCCGGTAGGAGAGGTGCTCTGCCCTCAAACAGAAATATTTTTCGTTTCTAGAACCATCACGTTATGTGAAAAAAGGTAATGAAATATTTTTTATTATTATCATCATTACAAGATAAGATCTAATGAAAAAGGAAACACGCGAGAATTGTAGGTAAAAAATTTCACTGAATTTCAACTAAAAATAGTATCTCCTTATTCAATGGTAGAGAGATGACGGTTTAATTTTGTTTTTATGTTTCAAAAATACAATCTCTGTTTGATGGTTTATAAACCATTCTTTTAAAAATAAATAATTGTTATAGTAATGTTCTGTTTAAGTTAAAAAAAAGTTATTTGCGATAAACGTACCTAGTTTGAAGATAGTTAAATGCAGGTTTTCCTTTATTTTTTGCATATTTTTAAGAGAGCAAATAATTTACATACCACAATAAAATCTGTCAGATGAGTAAAAGATTTGATAGGTAATTCATGTTCCCTTTTAGTGTTAATCCGTAAAACGCATTTGTATAGAACGGAGTGACTGACTTAGTACAAAATCACAGTAAGTAACCACATACCACACGATGCATTTCACTTTTATCCCTGATTAGGAGGCTTGACGGCTCCCGTCCATCAATTCTGAGAGGAAGCGTTCCTTTATAAAACAGACTCCATAAACTTTTGTTATTTTATTTTGTCGTTAGGTATTGTGGCAAACATAATTCTTATTGATTATTAATTGATTTATTTTATTTATTGGAATATTGCCTGATTGATACATAAGGCTGCAAGATTTCATTTTAATTTGGAAAAACAAACTTTATGACCATGTGAGATGGCGAGAATGATTCCTATGAAAGGGTATATAATACACATAGGGCCCAAACCCGACACCGCACATAATTAACCGTACAATTATTCTGGAGCACAGAAAAATAACTACAGCGATGATGACTCTGAATTATGAACAAAATTATGTTGCGACATATTTATTTGATTAAAAACATTCCAGTTAAAGTAGCTGATCGTTGTGGTCAATCTATATGCTCACCTTATTATTTTTTTACAAACATGTTAATAACAAAAAGCAAAAATATATATTTTTTAAAGAGACATTTCTAAAATAACAACAAAACCAAAATATATATGTAGAGCCAGTTAGCATTACAAAGGAAACACCACGAAGAGATCGGCTCTATTCGTACCTGTGTTTTAAATAAAGTATTAATTTGCGTTACTATATATATATTATTTTCAATGTTGCAAAAAATACTTCCTTCTAAATCAACATATAAAGCAATAAAATATAGTTTTGTTGGAAACTTATAAAAATTAAAAGAACCTCACGACGCTTTATATTCACACAAGTCTCAATTCATATTATATATGATTCGTTATCTAGTAACTTCAGGATTGCGGGCCAAAACGAATGAATCTATTTTATAAAATTATCGAAGGAAAAAAACACTTTCTGGCTTGACATTATTACACAAATGAAAGAACATCTTTGTTTTCAACCACTTTATTACATTTATATATGTCGACTGGTTTCGGTTGAACTCATCCTTCATCAGGACAGTACAAATATAAACTAAAATATAATACAGAGGAAGATTATTAAGTAAACAATAAAGAAAGAGAAAGTATATAAATGTGAGGGATAGAGCATCAGGGCAGCGGAGTAGGTAGTGGGGTCGAGGAGGGGTGGGGATTACCCAGGGAGAAAGGAAACATCTTTAAAATAGGGCTTTTAGTAAGTTCTATCTGTTTGTTTAAAATTGGGAAATTATTTTTATTTTTATTTGCTTTTGAGATTTCCAATGATTCTAAATTATTGAGACGAATTCCAATTTTATTTTTATGAAGTATTTGAACTCCTGTCGTTCTATTAAATGTATGATTAGTATTAATTAGGTGTTCGGCAAATTCTGAATTCTGAATATATTTTAGTAATAAACAAATCAGATGATTTATTTTTTTTTCCGACAATCTCTAAAAAAAATATTTACCAGCAAGATCGCAGAAAATTTTACCAAACTACCAAGAATTTTGTAACATGTCGCACTGATGAATTTTATTTAATAAGACTTTGCTGAAGGCGTTCAGAAAATCGCATTCTTTTGCAAGAAGCTCGGAACTTAATAAAATGTTCACAGCACGAAAGACATACAAAAATACTTTACCCCGTGGTTCTGTATACGAAGACCTTATGATGTTAAATTTTAATCATTCTCTTGGATGTGACAAAGTATTTCTACAGTTTTAAATTCCAAAAGCGATTTTCCCGGGTGTTGATATCAGAAAACGCATTTGTATGGCATGAAGTCTGTCACTTAATAAAACATTCACAGTAACAAACAACATACCAAACGATGCAGTTGTCTGTCATACTGCAGAGAAAACCTTGTCAAAAATTTTTTTTTTCAGTTGTAAATGTTTTATAAATTATCGAAGAACATCACGCTAAAAATATTTTGTCATTTTTTTGAGTTAGTATTTTTCTGTTGTAAATGTTTTATAAATTATCGAGGAACATCACGCTAAAAATATTTTGTAATTTTTTTGAGTTAGTATTTTTCTGTTGTAAATGTTTTATAAATTATCGAGGAACATCATGCTAAAAATATTTTGTCATTTTTTTGAGTTAGTATTTTTTCATTGAAAACTAAAAAATATATTCTTAAAAAAATGAGGGGAATTAAAGCAAAACCGCAGTTATGTACACATAATATTTCACTCTATACACAGTACAATCTACAACCAAAGCAAATAGCACTTAAGCAAGAAAATACATAAGAATAATAGCTTAAAGATATATGTATTTAACGAAACTACATTTGACTGTCGATTCTTTCAACCAGAAGGACCGCTCGACTGGATAGATTATTCTTAAGGATTTTTTCTCAGAAATGATCCGAAAAATGTACAGAAGTTAGAAATAAGTTATTAGAAATTGAAATCATGAAAATATATACATATCAAATGCGACAAAAGTGGACAATAGGAAATTTCATATAGCACTCTTCTCACTTATGTTTGTCACAAATAGTTGAATTATATATCATTCACAATGATAACCCATTTGCTACGCACGCAAAATCGCATTTTACGGCATGGGGCTACGTACTTCAAAAAGAATCACATTCTTGTCATTTATTCTTGTCCGCTTTTTTTACTAATAATAACTTAGGTAAATACTTAATTAACACTAAAGATATATATATATATATTATTTATTTATTTATTTATTTAACGCCCAGAGGGCTTTAACATGGTTGGTAGTATAATTTTAATTTGACAGATATTTTGAAACATAAAAAATAAGAATAAAATTACATTCGATAAAAGCTATGCAACAAGTCATACAAACACAAGAAACAAAAACAGAAAATTACAGCTATTTGTAGGTTTACATGATGTGTTTAGGAGTATTATTGAAATATATGTTTTAAATGATCCACAAAACATGCCAAGATGGTATTGAATATGTCAACATCACCCAAGTAATAATTTAGAAGCCCTCGAAATGAAAAAAGCCTTCAATAATAAATCAAATATAATCAACAATCAAATCAATTAAACTAATAGTCAGATATTTATTTTATTCCGTTAATCTCTGATAAAACTGTTTCCTCCCTTCCCCCTCCCTTCCTACCAATCCTGTAATCAGTATACATCCTTTCTCGTTCTAGCACTAATAAGGTGTCTGCTCTTTTATTTCTTTCTCTTTCACTCGTGTATTTTATTTCTATCTCTTTCAATCATTGATTTATTTTTTTTCTATATATATGTGTCTGTATGAAAATAACTTTAGTTGATATAATAAGCCCTGATGAAGCTTGAGCTAAGCGAAACCTGGTTGGCTGTTAATATTAATTCAAAATAAAAGTGGTATTTACAAAGTGTATTTTTCATTTAATATATAATGTCACATCACAAAGTGTTTGCTTCCTTCGATAAAAAAAAGATATATTTGAAGTTGCTAAACATGAGAAAATTGTCTCACATGCAGATGACACAATGCTTCTTCTAAAAGCAAACACATGATAAGATCTGAACAAAAAGCGTAACACCGACATCAATAAATTGAAAATATGGTTTGACAATAACCCTCTAACGTTAAACTCTAAAAAAACACGTAACGTACGATTTTTCCTAAAAAACCAAATACGCCGCATGAAATAAACATTAAGTTTCACAAAGCACCAAACACTCAACACCACTGTAACTTACAATATACATGACACCGCAAAAAACCAATAAATCTGGAGAATAGAATAAATAATGCAGTGAAGGGAACTGAATAAAGTTCAAAATGTGACAAACGCATGGTAGAACTGCCGTTTCCATTCATGAAAGTGTTGCGTTTCGTTATTTGGTAGAAAGGTTATTGTTAAAGTTATTGGCTAAGTGAAGTGGTCGGAATAAGTCAAAAGAAATGAAATAAACATTTGGCCCAAACCGAACCCCTTGCTTAATCAATAATGATCGTTCACCGAACAAAACTCCAGAAACACATACTATGAGCAAAATATCAATTAAATTAAACGTTCATTAAACTTGTGGGCACAACTCCGAAAGGTAAAATTGGCATAATATTAAGCAGGTTATTGTTGAAGACCCGAGCTCTGCTAATGGAATTAATATCCTTAATAAAGGAAAGTTCATAAATGTGAACTTAAGAAAAATAAATATTTAATGAAATATGTGCTGAAAAAATTTATAACATATACATGGAGTTATCGGGATGTTCCTCATATGCCCAAATTTCAACTCATACATCTCACGATTGACAAGTAACTCAACGTTCAGCATTGAATTATCTGAAGGAAATGAACGATGTCCGATGTTGAGGAAAATCTCAATCTTTTTAATTATAGAGACATTCACTCAACACCAGACATCACCCACAATTAGACGATTTCCTGGAATATTTATTTGAATATTACGTGAGTGATATATGAAGCTCGAACATTCCATTTCACCGTAGAAATGTGAAAATAAAACTTTATGACCATATGATGTGGCGAGAATGTTTCCTATGAAAGGGTATATAATACACATAGGGCCCAAACTCGACACCTCACATAATCAATAATTCAGGAGCACCGAAGAATAAGTACATCGAAGATGACTGTGAATTAAAGACTAAATTAAGATGCGACAATTTATTTAATTGAAAACGTAATAGAAACAATTAACAAATTTCCTCCAAATGTTTATACCAATACGCAAAACAGTAAAATATTATTCCGTAACCTTCATGCGCGAAACATAATGCGTGATTTATTTTATTATTGTGCTTTGCTCAAAGGTTTTTGGAATTCAAATATTTAAAAAATATATATTTAATAAAATATTGCAATTGTTCTTCTTAATTTGCCCATCCTTAAATGTCTAACCTCAGACAGGTAGGATTGATGTATAATATAACCAAAACCGTGGTATACAATTTGTACAGTATATACACAATTCGACATACTAACTTGGAAGTTTTTCAGGAAAAGGAAGTAATTTGTTAACTGTTTCATGATTTCCGTACCTCGATGGCCAGTTAGCGTTACCCAGGAAACACCACGTGGAGGTCGGCCATATTATTTATATGTTCATGATATGATTGTTAAGTAATCAATATTAAATTGAAAACAAATTATATTAAATAGCATCGTTGCATTTCAGGTTTCACTGAATACCTACAGCAGCAGCATTTTTATTTGCAAATAAACTAAACACATAAATAAATGTTTCACCAAAAATAAAAATTTGGCGTAAAAACAGCCATTTATATTTTACCCAACGAATAATAAAGAAAATAATATTTAATTTTTAACTATATTAAAATTATAAAAAAAATCCACCTTCGATGCATCGGGAAAATGAAGTATATAACAGAAGATCCTTACTTGGAAAAGACAGAAAAATATTTGATCGCAACAAGGAACTTTGCTGCAATGCCCAGATACTCTGTAATCTTCTAGTGTCTATCTGTTTTGCATATTTCATTTAAAAGTGGTTACTATTGTCTTCAATGATCAAAAAATAAACATTCGTTACTATTACACAAATTAATTTTATTATAGATAAACATTAGATCCTTGGTAGCAAAATTACAGAAAAAAACTACTTTCATTACGATGAATAAATAAAACTCTCTTGTCATGACCCAATTTTTGACATGCTCCTTTTAAAAAAAAATCTTTTAAAAAACAATCAAAAACTAAAAATTTAAACTTCTCTTACATTATTTGCTAGTGTGTTTCTCGCCATATTAATAAGGAAGTCGAGTTTTTATCCAAATGTCCAGATAGTTTTTATTGGATCTGACCTAACTAAATTTATTCAGCAACACCCAAAAATTCAAGAGAGATTCTGCGAATATATGCAATGTGTTCTACAAAATAGATTCTCTTTAACTGTAAAACTTACTTACCTCAATCGAATCCGTAACATGGTGCTGCACCAGTAAAGTATTTGATAAGCCACGTTCCCGGGTTGTGTTTATCTGAAAAACGCATTATTACGGTATGTAGTTCCTGACTTAATATTAAATTCACAGTAAGTAACCACATACCACACTATGCATTTCTCTTTTATCCCGGATGAGGAGATTTGACGGCTTCCATCCGTCAATTTTTTGAGGAAACTTTTCTCGATACATTTCGGATTAGAAGACTTGTCAACATCCATCCGTTAATTTCATTTGTGAGTAAGTTTTTTGGAGCCAATAGTTATGATTTTTTTCTGTAAATACCTATAATTGTTTAAAATTCAACAAAAGAAAAACATTAACTTGATCACAAGCAGTGATCCGTTTTCTAGAAGATTTTGTTTCTCTACCATTAAAACATGATTCAAAATACATTGTATTGTGGTTAGATTATTGATTAAAAAGTATAATATTTTTCCTAAGATTAAATATGTGCATATTCTGATTCATCTGGCAATTATAAACACATCATTATAAGAAATATGATTCCCTCTTCTGGTAAAGTAGATCAGTTATAAGTGCATCAGATGACAAAAAAAACCCTTGAAAATTGTCCATGAAACAAGTCTCATAAGTTGAAATCACTGAGACGTGTCACATGAACAAATTACAGAAATTTTTAGTAAGCAACATAACAATTATCTGCATTAGCAATAAACTCGTAGCATAAAAACAATCATATTCAATATTATATATATATTCACTTGATTTATTTATCCTATTCATCAATATCATGACCAGCATTTTCTACAATGTCGAATTTCTACTTTTTGCTGACTATGTGAAGTGTTTTAGGGTCATTTTTGATGTGTACGACTGCATAATCTTGCAAAAGAACCTTAACAACTTTTACAAATGGTGTTCTAGTAATAAACTGCAACTAAATATTAACAAATGCCAAGTTATGAAGTTCCACAAAATCAAACACCCAATATTGTATATTTATTCATTGTGTAATGTTGACTTGATCAGTGTAATCGAAATACTTGACCTAGGCATAATTTTTGATCAGAAACTCTGTTTTGTATCTCACATAACTTCCATCGCTAACAGGGCTATGAAAATGTTAGGTTTTATAGTAAAAATTTCCAAGGATTTTAAAAATATCAACACATTAAAAATTCTGTTCACATCTATCGTTAGAAGTATTCTAGAATACAACTCTACAATTTAGTCACCTGTCTTTAATAATCACATTAATACCATTGAAAGAGTGCAACGCAAATTTTTGAGGTTTATTAATTTTAGGCTTGAAATTCCTTTAGAAACAATAGATTATGATTTCTTATTACATTCATTGAAATTGCTTAAGTTAAGTGATAGAAGAAAAATTTTTGATCTTATATTTTTATACAAAATTATAAATTATTAGTTGGATAGCCCTGACATATTAATGTTGATTCTATTTCATGTACCTACCATTAGATCAAGGTCCTCTAGTATGTATTATTGTGAAAATTATACCACAATCTCAGGATATAACTCAGTTATAAATAGATTGCACAAACTGGGGAACTTTTATGCGGCTAAATTCGTAGATGCTTTTAATATTCCCCTGTAAAGTATAAAGCTGAACTTATTACACATTTTAACGCCACTTATTTTCATGAGGTCACTACATAACAGGCTATTGTCATTGCTTCTTTTTTTACTGTTATTTGATTTGTTATGTTTTAACTTAATTTAATTCTTTTATTTTTCTCAACAAAATTTAATACAGCACTATGTATATGTAAAAAAATAAAATAAAAACTTTGTATGTAAATGGCACTTGTGCCATAAATTCTAAATAAATTACAGGACATACACCTAAAACATATAAATAATTTATTTAATAGTATTACTTTGTTGCGTCATTCATATTACGTAAAAACTCAATATAATATCCTGCAATTGTCAGCCAGCTTTTTGCTGACCTGCAGATCAGCAAAAAACTGGCTGCCTGCCCGCATGGCAGCAGAGCATTCTGGTCGTTTGCGGGCTCAATAGGTCGGAATTTTCGCAAACCCAGTTTGCCACCTCTTACCAGACCTGACGGCTCACTAGCAAACACCGCCACCGAAAAGGCTAACTTATTAGGGAAAATGTTTGCGGAAAACTCGACCCTCGATGACGGAGGTGCTGTTCCGCCGTCGGTTCCTCACTGCGGCTTCTTTATGAAAATGCTGAGGATCCGGCATCGGGATGTACTCCACGTTATACGGGGGCTCGATGTTAACAAAGCTAGTGGACCTGATGGAATACCTGCCCTGGTATTGCAGAGGTGTGCTGCGGAAATAGTTCCAGTTTTGACAAAGCTCTTCAAAATGTCCCTGAAGTGTGGCACTGTGCCCTCTGGTTGGAAAAAAGCGGTAATTCACCCTATTCCCAAGAAAGGTGACCGCTCCAACCCGGCCAACTACCGCCCCATAGCGATCACATCAGTTCTGTCCAAAGTGATGGAACGTGTGATCAACGACAAACTGCTCACATACCTCGAGAAGAACAAAATTATCAACGACCGTCAATACGGATTCCGGCGGAACCGCTCGTGCGGTGATCTTCTCGCGTATGTGACGCATGTTTGGGGGCGGTGCCTGGAACGTCACGGTGAGACCCAAACGGTCGCACTAGACATATCCAAGGCCTTTGACCGGGTCTGTCAACAAATTGCCTTCTTACGGACTTCCCGCATCCCTGTGTACGTGGATTGCTGACTTTTTAAGGGATAGGTCGATTCAGGCGGTTGCTGACGGTTTCACCTCTTCCTTACACTCCATAAATGCTGGCGTCCCACAGGGATCGGTTCTGTCTCCGACTTTGTTTTTGTTGCACATCAATGATCTTTTGACATGTGCACCAATTCATTGTTACGCGGATGACAGTACAGTTCATGATAGCTTTTTGTTTGACAAGCCCCCAAAGGGCACACAAACTCCAACGGCTCGGAGGGCTTTGAAGCAGAGAATGGACGGTTATCTCGAGAGTATTTCCTCCTGGGGTAAAAATAATCTCGTCGAATTTAATGTTTCAAAGACCCAATCCTGTCTGATTACGTCTAAAAGGGATCCAAATGACAATCTAGTCTCCTTCAACGGAAGCAATCTTCCGAACAGGCCTTCCATTGATATGCTTGGTGTAACTATAAGTGACCAGCTCAGGTACGGGGGTTCCATTGAAGCCAGAGTAAAGTTGGCCTCTCAGAAGCTGGGCGTACTGTACAGGGCCCGCAGATACTTTAATAGTACACAACTGCTGACCCTGTACAAATCGCAAGTGCGCCCTACTCTCGAATTTGGTAGCCATCTCTGGTCCGGAGCCCCTAAATACCTGAAAAAAACCCTTGACTCTGTGCAAAAACGGGCGGTCCGTTTGATAGATTCCCCAATCTTAACAAGCGGACTGCAATCTTTAGAGCACAGGCGTCAGGTAGGTATGCTGTCCTTGTTCTATCGGTATTACAATGGAAGATGCTCTGAGGAACTAGCGTCATTGATCCCTTCGGCACCGGTGCATAGTCGGGATACACGCCAAACGCGCGCCCAACATTTGTACACGGTTGACATTTGTCACATGAGAACGGGTCGCTTCTACGATTCGTTCTTAAGTTCAACAGCTCGGCTGTGGAACGAACTGCCGGCCTCTGTGTTTCCTCCCTCCTACAACATGGGACTCTTCAAGACCCATGTTCACTCCTTCCTCTCCACAAAAAGACCCTCCACACAGCATCCCCAAAGATGACATAGGCCCTGAGGGAAATTATTTTCTTCAGGGCCTCCTGTGTGGAGTTAATATAAATTTATCCACTTTGCCCTTCCTAAAATGTCATCATGACCGGTATAGTTATTGCAAGATGTCAAAAAGTGACAGTATGCTT
Source organism: Hesperophylax magnus (assembly GCA_026573805.1). Lineage (NCBI taxonomy): Eukaryota > Metazoa > Arthropoda > Insecta > Trichoptera > Limnephilidae > Hesperophylax > Hesperophylax magnus. The sequence continues at coordinate 4,560,154 of JAIUSX010000071.1, forward strand.
AAATGGAGCTTTACAGAAGTCAGTGTAAAATAAAACCTCAGAAAGGGAGGATTGATGTATAATATAACCACAACCGCGGAACATAATTTGTACAGTTTACAATTCTAATTTGGTGGCATTTCAGAAAAAGAAAGTAAATAGTTAACTATTTTATGATTTCCGTACCTCGATGGCCAGTTAGCGTTACCCAGGAAACACCACGTGGAGGTCGGCCATATTATTTATATGTTCAGGATATGATTGTTAAGTAATGAATATTTAAGTGAAAAATTATTGAACAAAATAACATGGTTGCATTTCAGATATCACTAAATACCTTCAATTCTGCAAAATTTTTACTTGCAAATAAACTAAACATATAAATAATTGTTTCCCACCTAACAAAATAATTATATTTCACAAACTAAAGAGGATTTCATTATATTGAGTTACAAACTCATGAATTTTTATAACCTGCCACTTTTCTGGAGACGTTCATGAAAAACACATTTGATAATATTACGGTAAAGAAAAAAAGAATCTGTTTTGTGAGTTGACCGCAATATTTTGAAAATTTACAAATTATTAAAAAAATACATTCTCTAAAATTATTCTCAACATCAATCAAGTAAAATTATTCAGTTCAATGAACTCAAGCTTTTTGGAAAATAGACCACAACAAGTAAAATTATTAAATGAACTAAGTGATTCTGAAAGTGATAACTTCTTGATACACCAAGGTACAGGTTTAGAACCAGTATTGTTAATATTATATGTAAATGATATATTTGAAGTTGCTAAACACGGGATAATTGTCTCATTTGCAGATGACACAATGCTTCTACTAAAAGCAAACACATGGACTGAAAAACTCAACAAAAAGCATAACACGGAAATCAATGAATTAAAAACATGGTTTGACAATAACCTTCTAACGTTTAACTCTAAAAAAACACACTACGAACCATTTTTCATAAAAAACCAAATAAGGGGCATTAAATAAACACTAGGCTTCACTCTGCACCAAACACTCAACACCACTGTAACTTACTATTTACGTATTTTGAAATCAAAACTTCAAAATTCAATATGGTATAATAGGATGAAGGGCGCCAATAAAACTCAAACACAACCTTGCGCAGTAACTAAAAATTTAAATAATATTAAAAAATCGTTTTTATATTTATCTGAACTAATATTCAACTAATTTAAAGTCAGAAAATAAAATACTCTATTCCTGTGTCACTCAACCTTACAAGTTCACAAAGAGGATATCCTAAACAAAACCGTACCATTAAAAAACACAGCAAATCTAAGACAAAATACATTTTACCAATTCTGATTTGTAAGAAAACTTTGGGTCAACAAAACTACAAATATTTAGGAACAAATTGTTACAATAAATTGTTAGAAAATATAAGATCACTTAATGATAGATTCAGATAATTAAAAACACAATTTAAAAATTTCTGAAAACCTTATCTTTAAAAAAAAAATAATAATAAGTAAAAAAATCTAAACAAATAGTGCCTCATAAAAAGAAGAAATATTAATAATAAAAAAATAATTTGAAATTGACTCGAGAACAATTCTCCACTAACAGGGAATTGTAACTAGTTAATTAAGATTTTATGTATTATTTTATTATATTTTATCTTCTATTATTAAAATAAAAAATATATATATACACGACACCAAAAGAAACCAATAAATCCGGAGCATAGAATAAATAATACAGTCAAGGGAACTAAATAAAGTTTAAAATGTCACAAACTTAAGATTTGACTGATGTGTCCATTCTTGAAACAGTTGCGTTTCGTTATTTGGTAGAAAGGTAGAAAGTTATTGGCTAAGTGAGGTGTTTGGAATAAGCCAAATGAAATAAACATTTGGCCCAAACCGAACCCCTTGCTTAATCAATAATGCTCGTTCACCGAAGAAAACTACAAAAATACATAATATGAGCAAAATATTAATTAAATTTAACGTTCATTGAACTTGTGGGCATAACTCGGAAAGCTTTTATTGGCATATATTATAACAGGTTATATTTGCGTTGATCAACAGACTCACGCTGGTAGGAGAGGTGCTCTGCCCTCAAAAAAAAATATTTTTCGTTTCTAGAATCATCACGTCATGTGAAAAAAGCTGAAAAAAGGTAATGAAATATTTTCTATTATTATCATCATTACAAGATCAGATCTGAACAAGGAAACACGCGAGAATTGCAGGTGAACAACTTCACTGAATTCCAATTGAAATAGTATCGCCTTATTCAATGATAGAGAGATTAAAGTTAAACTTTATTTTTATGTTTCCATAATAGCATCTTTGTTTGATGGTTTATAAACCATTCTTTTACAAATAAATAATTTTTATTTATTTATTTATTCTTAAATATATTTATATTACAATGGTATAGTTTATTGTCCTCCACGCTAGGAGTTCACCTGTGTTGTGGAGGACTTTTGTTATAGTTATTTACTGTTCAAAGTAAAAAAAAATTCTTTGGTTTTCCTTTAATTTTTACATGTTTTTAAGAGAGCAGATAATTTACTTACATCAATAAAATCTGTCAGATGAGTAAAATATTTGATAATCCATGTTCCCTTTTGCTGTTAATCCGAAAAACGCATTTGTATGGAACGGAGTGACTGACTAAGTATAAAATCACAGCAAGTAACCACATACCACACGATGCTTTTCACTTTTATTCCAGATTAGGAGGCTTGACGGCTTCCGTCGGTCAATTCTGTAAGGAAGCCTTCCTACACAAAACAGACACCATAAATTTTGTTATTTTATTTTATCAATATGTATTGGCAAAACAGAATTATTTATTTATTATTATTTTATTATTTTATTTATTGGAAAATTCCCTGAATGATACATGAAGTTGCAACATTCATTTTAATTTTGAAAAACAAACTTTATGACCATGTGAGATGGCTAGAATGATTCCTATAAAAGGGTAAATAATACTCATTGGGCCCAAACCCGACAACGCACAATTATTCAGGAGCACAGAAAAATAAGTACAGCGAAGAGGACTGTGAATTATACAAAATTATGCCATATATTTATTTGATTAAAAACATTCCAGTTAAGGTAGCTGATCGTTGTTATTAATCAGTACGATCACCTTAACGTGTATTTACAAACATGTTTATAACAAAAAGCAAGTATATTTTTTTGGAGAGACATTTCCAAAATAACAACAAAACCAAAATATATGTGTTGAGCCAGTTTACATTACCAAGGAAACACCACGAAGAGATCGGGTCTATTTGTAACTGTGTTTTAAGGAAAGTATTAATTTGCGTTATTATATATATTTTATTTTCAATGAAGCAATAAATTCTTTCAACTAAATCATCATATAAAGCAGTAAAATATTGTTTTGTTGGAAACTTCTCGTGCCTGATAAAAATAAAAATAACCTCACGACGCTCTATATTCACACAAGTCTCAATTCATTTTGTATATAATTCGTAATCTAGTAACTTCAGGATTGCGGGACAAAACGAATGAATTGATAGGATTCCTGATATACTTTTAGTAATAAATAAATCGGATCAACATTACATGAATCGGATGATTAACAGCAAAATCGCAGAAAATGTTACTAGAATAAAAAGAATTTCGTAACATGGCGCAATGATGAATTATATAATATACGACTTTGCTGAAGGCGTTCAGAAAAACGCATTCTTTTGCAAGAAGCTTGGAACTCAATAAAATGTTCAGAGCACGAAAGACTTACAAAAAATGCTTTACCCCGTGGTTCTGTATACCAAGACCTTATGATTTTTTGCCGAGGAATGTTAAATTTAAATCATTTCTCTTGGATGTGACAAAGTATTTCTATAGTTGTTAATTGCAAAAGCGATTTTCCCGGGTGTTGATATCAGAAAACGCATTTGTATGGCATGAAGTCTGTCACTTAATAAAACATTCACAGTAACAAGCAACATACCATACGATGCAATTTTCTGTCATACTGTAGGAAAAACCTTGACAAAATATTTTGTTTTTCAGTTGTTAATGTTTTATAAATTATCTAGAAACATCACGCTTAAAATGTTTTGTAATTTTAAATCGCTTGTTTTGAATAGATGATTAACAGTTATGTACACATATTATTTCACTCTATACACAGTACAATCTACAACCAAAGCAAATAGCACTTAAGCAAGAAAATATATAAGAATAATAGCTTAAAGAAATATGTATATAACCAAACCATATTTAACTATCTATTCTTTCAACCAGAAGGACCGCTCGACTAGAGAGATTATTCTTAACGATTTTTTCTCAGAAATGATTCGAAAAATGTACAGAAGTTCGAAATAAGTTATCTGAAATTGAAATCATGAAAATATGTACATATCAAATGCGAAAAAAGTGGATAATAGGAAATTTCATATAGCATTCTTCTCACTTATGTTTGTCACAAATAGTTAAATTATATATCATTCATAATGATGAACCCATTTGCTATGCACGCAAAATCGCATTTTACGGCATGGGGCTACGTACTTCAAAAAAATCACAGAAAGTAACCACATACGATGCAATTCTCTTTCACAATTAATTTGAGTTTTTGAAGTCCATCTTTCAGTTTTTGGTGAATAAACATCTATAAAAACTTTACTTTAAATCAAAGTGGTCTCTTGAATACTACACACGATTTTGTTTATCTGAAAAAATGCATTATTGTGGGATGCAGGTACTGACTTTATTTAAAATTCACAGTTAGTACCCACTTACCACATGATGCAATTCTCTGTCAAACTGCAAACAAAGTCTTGCCAAATTTCGTCTGTCGGTTTATGGCGTAAATGTTTCATGATGAAACAGATTTCGTAGCACTTGGACATTTAATTTCTCTCTCTGAAAAAAAGCATTCGTGTGGCATGGAGGTTACTTAATAGTTCACAGTAAATAACCACCTTCGAAATGATGCTATTCTCGGTCATACTGCAAACTAAGTCTAATCTGCTTCTTTCTGCTAGTTCCTGCCGGACCGATCTGATAAAATTCCTTTATAACGGAAAGTTTATAAATTTGAACTTGACAAAAATAAATATTTAATCAAAACAAATGCTGAAAAAATTTTAAACACATAAATGTGTTGCAATTTTATTGAATATATGGAGTTATCGGGATGTTTCTCATATGCCCAAATTCCAACTCACACATCCCACGATTGACAAGTAACTCAACGTTCGGCATTGGATTGGATAAGGATATGAACGATGTCCGGTTTTGAGGATAATCTTAATCTTTTTAATTATAGAGACATTAACTCAACACCAGACATCACCCACAATTAGACAATTTCCTGGAATATTTATTTAAATATTACGTGGGTGATATATGAAGTTCGAACATTCCATTTCACCGAATAAATGTGAAAATAAAACTTTATGACCATGTAAAGTGGCGAGAATGTTTTCTATGAAAGGGTATATAATACACATAGGGCCCAAACCCGACACCTCACATAATCGATAATTCAGGAGCATCGAAGAATAAGTTCAGCGAAGATGACTGTGAATTAAGGACAAAATTAAGATGCGACTATTCATTACATTAAAAATGTAGAAGTTATAGTTACAATTAACAAATTTCCTACAAATGTTTTACCAATAAGTAAAACCGTAAAATATTAATCCGTTACCTTCATGCGCGAAACATAATGCGTGATTTATTTTATTATAGTACTTTGTGAACCGTACGAATAGAGTAGATTTTATTTTTACTATTTTCTGATATGCTCAAAACGACTTACAGAAACTCAAAGGTTTTTGGAATTTAAATATTAAAAAAATATGTATTTAAAAAAATATTGCAATTGTTCTTCTTAATTTGCCCATCCTTAAATGTCTAACCTCAGACAGGTAGGATTGATGAATAATATAACCACAACCGCTGTATACAATTTGTACAGTATATATACAATTCGACATACTAACTTGGAGGCTTTTCAGGAAACGGAAGTAATTTGTTAACTGTTTCAAGATTTTCGTACCTAAATGGCCAGTTAGCGTTACCCAGGAAACACCACGTGGAGGTCGGCCATATTATTTATATGTTCAGGATATGATTGTTAAGTAATGATTATTAAACCGAAAACAAATTATACAAAATAGCATGGTTACATTTCAGGTATCACTGAATACCTACAGCAGCAGCATTTTTGCTGGCAAATAAACTAAACATATAAATAATTGTTTCCCACCTAAATAAAAAAAATATATCAAAAATAATAATAAAAATAATATAAATATATACAATAAAGTGGTATTCAAATTAAGTTATTTTATTTTAATTATATATACCCACAAAGTGTTTGCTACAAGTGAAAAAAAATGTATAACAGAAAATAAAAACTCGGCTAAGACAAGCTCTTTGTATTTCAACTAACTAAAAAGGATTTCATAATATTGTGTTACGAGCTGATGAATTTTATAACTTGCCACTTTTCTGGAGGCGTTCATGAAAAACAAATTATTTTGGGTAAAGCTGGTAACTTAATGAAATATTCGATGTCTTAAATCGATGACTTTAGTGAATTTTTTTTTGTATAATAATTTAATTTTAACATCTTCATTTGTTGTACCGGGCAAAACGCTTCATTTTGCAGTCCTTTATAAGATTTGAAAAGCATACCGACGGTATACGGTAAAATTACTGCCATGAAAATATTAATTGAAAAAAATTTTAAAATATTAGTTTTAAGGATTTTTTTTAGATTTTCAAGATATTTCACCTAGCTGATAACAATTTGTTAAAGTTAAAAATTATTGCTGTTTGTGAGTTTAACGCAATATTTTGAAGATGAAAACTTTAATAAAAAAGTTCACAATCTCGAATTGTACTTAACATCACATTGAGATGGAATCACCCGAAACAACTCACAATGCTGCAGTCAATTACACAGTCATAGGGATTACAAACTGTAACCTTTAAGGCAATACATGTCCACAGAGAAACGTATAATAATTAAATAATTCTCTTGGAAACCAAAATAATATCGTCGTCAAATTTGTTTATTTTCATGATTTGCGGATTCATTATTTATTTAGAGCAATCCTCGATTAATACCTTTGTGAAACTACAACATTACAGTTCAACATTTAAAAGAAGATATTTTAGAACAAAACTAAAATATTTATATAAATAATTATATATAGAGCCAGTTAGCGTTACCCAGGAAACACTACGAAGAGTTCGGTTCTATTCGTTCGTTGAAGATTTAAAAATTATCACTTTGCTAAATTATATATTTTGTTTTCAAAAAACGATTTGTTTTAAATATAACGCAGTTATATATAGTTTAATCTGAAACTTCTCGCGCATGATAATTATAATAATAATAAAATGATGATTTGTATAGCGCCGTTTTTGTGCACGGCGCTCTATATACACACTAGTGATTGCACATCTTTTACTTTTAATTTAAGAAATTATAAATTCCACAACCGATGATTTGCATGAATAAAACACTGAATTAGCTTTTAAATTTCTTCGTTAATTTAAGATTTCTTAAAGACTGTAACTTTTTGAAGATTAAAAATTAACTCCAAATTTCAAACTCAACAACCCAACGTTATTAGTACATTCTACTAACCAATTCTACCCAATTCTACCCAATTCTACCCAATTCTACCCAATGTTATTAGTACATTCTACTAATGATTATTTTGTCCACGTGCTGATGTGAGTGTTATGAACGATGTCCGGTGGGGTGAACAGCTCAAGAACGTAACACATAACGCAAAGAGATACATAACCAGACATAATCCACAAGGCTGCAGTGCAATGACAGGTATTATGAATATGAATGTGAGGCCATATTTGTCCATGACGCAACTCATAAATATGGTACAATTCTGCGACGTTATCCTATGGAAACCAAAATAAAATTCTCCAATAATGTAAAATTAATATCTGTAACAGGGTTTACATTTAATACTTAAATAATCGAATGGGTGGAATGGTAAGAACGTTATTCGTGAACCCATCAACTCACACATCCCACGATTTGAGCTGCGACAGATATTTACTATTCAGCTTCGAGTAATCCGAATAACTTGAATGATGTGTAGTGTTTAGGATGATCTCAATCATTTTAATTATAGAGACACAAACGCAACACCAAACATAACCCACAAGGTTTAGACTGCAACGTGGAATGACGTATGCTGTTAACATCATGGAATATTTATTTCAATGGAGCTGCAACATTTTATTACACAATAGAAAAGTTAAAACTTTATGACTATGTGAGATGCCAAGAATGTAACGTATGAAAATTTATTTAATACACATAAAGCCCAAACCTGACATCACACATAATCAATAAAAGAAGAACACAGAAGATTTATAAGAATTTTAACTTTTTTTAAATAAAATTGTAACTCTTAAAGTATATGGTTATAGTTTGTCGTCATTCAATTATTTTGTACAAATTTTCTTCAAAAGTAATTCCAATATGCAATCAGTAAAATATTATTATTTCAAAACGTTCATGCGCGAAACATTATACGTGAGTAAATATATTATTGTACTATGTGGACCGTACGAATAGAGTGAATTTTATTTTATATGTTCTCTGAAGAACTTACCGAATATCCAATCTTTTAGGAATTTAATAATCAACAAAATATATTTTAAAATAAAATTTATAGAGACTGTTCACGCAATATTTATGCGATTGAATGAGATTGCTAAGAATGCATTCTCAAATACTTGGTGGATAGGAAAACACATAATTGTGTTGGAATATTATTGAATGGAGTGGTCGGGATGTTGCTCATGTTCCTAAATTTCAACTCACACATTCCACAACTGTCAATTTACTCACCGTTCAGCATTGAATAATATTAATAACATGAACGATGTCTGATGTTGTGGACAATCTCACTCTATTTAATTATAGAGACATAAACTCAACACCGTACATCACCCACAATTAAAGATTGAAACGTGGAATAACGCATGCCGACAATTTAAGGAAATATTTATTTGAATATTCCCTGAATGAGACATGAAGCTCCAACATTCCATTACACTACAGAAAATAAAATTTGATGACCATGTGAGGTGGCGAGAATGAATCCTATGAAAGGGTATATAATACATATCGGGCCCAAACCCGAAACCGCACATACTCAATTATTCAGAAGCACAGAAGAATGAGTACAGTGAATATAACTCTGAATAAATAACAAAATTAAGATGCTACTAAATATTACATCAAAAAATCACAATAAGTTACCACATACCACATGATGCAATTCTCTCTCTTTCTGCAAATGGATGCTTGTCGACTTTCATTTACCAGTTCTTGGCGGATATGGTTCATGATGGAACAGCTTCTGTAGTACTTGTTTATTTAATTCGCTTACAGTTTTACTAAATTCGTCAAAGAAGTCATTTGAAAAATGCATTTTGCGGGATGGAGGTACTGACTTTATTAGAAATCACAGTTAGTACCCACATACCACATGATGCAATTCTCTGTATCACACTGCATACGAAGTCTTGTCAAATTTCATCTGTCAGTTCTTGGCGTACATAGATAATGATAGAACAGATTCCGTTTCACTTCATTGTCATTTAATTCAACATTGTATTCGACTTGCATTATTTATTAGCTTTAAAAAAAGGTCTTGCCTTCATACTTTGATTTACTTTACCATATTATTTTCTTATTACCTTATATTTAAATTATATTTTGCTATTTTTATCCATGTACATGTTACACTCACATACATATACTGTCAACTTACTATGTAAAAGCCCGATAGGGCGTTAATAAATAATAAATAAATAAAAAATAAAAATTACTTTAACCATGTTGATATTCATTAGTCATCTCTTGGCGGTTATTTTTCATGATAAAATCAACACTAAATTACACGTGTTGTTGAATGAACTAACAGCCGGATATTTATATTTGTCAATAGGCTAAAGTGAATTTGACAGACGGTTGTGATTGTCTAAAAACCACTATCACAGTTATCAGTAAGGTTCATAATTAAACATTTGCAGTTACTTATCACATATCACATGATGCAATTCACAAATTATTGTAGAATTTTTTTGATATCGAACTTTGTCGGTAAGTTTGTTTGTACGTACATAGTCCAAGTGCACATTCACATGAAAGCTTTCTTAATTTGATAAATATCTGTTTCTAATCGACTTTTAGCCTTACTTAGAAAATACAGCTAGAAGATCGGCCATATCATTTATTTGTCAAAATTTTGATTAGTTATGTTATAAGTAAGGTAAGTATCTTACCAAGTTTTACAATGGCAATAATCTCCGAACATGGATCACTATAATATACCAAATATATTTAGCACTCACTTGTAATAAGTATATAATATTTTTTATACATGCAAAGATAATATTTTAAGTCGTTACATTTCATGTATCATTGATCACCATTCTGCCTACAGGCATGAAGTATTTTACTTGAAGATCCTTGAAACCTTAACCAGATTTATAATTATTTACCATCAACGAAAAACTTTCAATAATGAATTCTGTATATTGTTTAACAGGCAAATAATTTTAAAGGGCACACTTTTGATTGTACTTATTTACACAGATGGTATCGCGAGGACGTGTTAAACGGGTTCGATCTAGTTTAAAACAATTGATTGCAGTCTCCTCTTACCCCGTAGTAACCCTACGATACTACGTTGTCACAGAAGTTGGACAAGGTTCTAAATCTTTATTTTTTCTCGTCACAGCGGACGTGATTTAACCGCTCAGGTTTGTTTAATCCTTTGAGAAGGTTTCCCTTGTTAGGAGATTGCTGAAAAGTGTTCAACATCTGTGTTTTACTAAGGACCGGTTGTTTCGGAGAATTCGAACAATTCATCATATTTAAACTATTATTTTCATATATTTCTGTGAAAGATTTTTTCAAGTTATGTTTTTATTTCATTTCTGTCAAGCAACTAGTCTATAATGATTCAATAAAAGAACTTGAATAGGACTTTCACAAAATCCGAAAATGAACGTTTATTATTATGATATTTATATATATTATATTTATTGATATTAAACATATCACGTAGTTATTATAAAGAATAATATTTACATTTTCGTAGAAAGCAATCACTTTGTTGATGTTGGTTTAACATTTTAATGAAATAAAAACAATATTTTTTGTTTAAAACCACGAATTTTTATTAATTTTAAGACCGACCGGTTTCGCTACACTCGAGCATCGTCAGGGTACAAAATTAAACTAATCAATAATACAAAATGTGTCATTATATATACATACAGAGGGAGATAGAAAGTAAAACCAAAATGAAACAACAATATATTAAAAGAAAACAATTAGTGTATATAAATATTATAATAATAGAGAATAGGCATTAATAATTGTAAGGTGATTAAGGGATACTGGGAATTTTACAGTTTACAGGGAATATTCCCAGAATTGGGCTTTTTGACAAATCTAATTGATTATTCAGAATTAAACTTTTGGTTTTAATGGCTTTCTTAATTTCTAGTGCTTCTAGGTTATTCAATTTGTTACTATGGTCTTTTCTATGGAGAATCTTAGCACCGGTGCTTTTGTTGAATGTATGATCTTTTTCAATAAGATGATTGGCAAACTCTGAAAAGCCATTGCTATTTAGGCATCTAAGATGTTCTTTAATCCTAATGTTGACATTGCGCGTTGTCTTCCCGATATAAAACGCTGGACAATTGTTACAATTTAATTTATAAATTCCTGCATGACTAAGTGTGTCATCTTTATCTTTAGAATTGACTAAAAATTTACCTAGATTGTTGTTAGTATAAAACGCCGGTTTGACATCAGAAGGAAGGTTAACTATACTGCAGGAAGAAAAATTATTGATGAATAGAATACGGCGCCATTGGAAAGGAAGATTATTATTATTAATATTATGTGGACTCGCGAATAAGAAGTTTTTAACTGCTAATTGTTTTAGTTTTTTACTTAAAATTCTATCAATAAAATCTGGATCGTATCCATTATTAGACGCTATTTTTTAATTATTGATAATTCGTTAGAGAAATTAATATTAGTTAATGGAATCGTGACCAAGCGATGGACCATTGAGTGAAATGCTGAGTGTTTGTGTGAAAAAGGATGATTGGATGTATTATGTATGACAATATCGGTGTAGGTAGGTTTCCGAAAGATGTTAAAATCGATTTTATTATTTATGAGAGATAAGGATAGGTTTAGGAAGTTTAGGGATGAATTAATGCCTATCTCTAATGTAAATTTAATATTTTTATGATAAGAATTTATAAGGTTGAGGAAGGAATTTAGTTGCCGTTCCGTGCCTGTCCATATACAAAATATGTCATCGACATATCTTTTCCACAGAAAGACGTTTTTTATAAGTGGTGAGTTACCGGTAAGTATTTTACTCTCCAAGTTATTCATGAATATATCGGCAATCAAAGGGCTAGTGGGAGCACCCATAGGTAAACCTTCTTTTTGTTGATATATTACATTATTAAATTGGAAATAGTTTTGACTTAGGCACATATTAAATAACGACGTGAGATCATTTATAAAGTCTTTAGATAAATTAGAAGTATTTAATAAGTCTGATATTAAACATTTACTTTCCCCAATGGGAACATTAGGGAACAAATTAACCACGTCAAACGAAATGAGTTTACAATTATTAGGGAGAACCAAATCTTTCAATTCTTCCACTAATGTAAATGAATTTTTAATTGTGTATTTAGGAGTGAAAACATTGGTATTATTAAACACTTTAGTGGTAAATGACGATATTATAAAATTTGGGGCATTACAACATGATACTACTGGTCTAATTGGGTTGTCAATTTTATGAATTTTAATAAAACCATATAATTTTGGAGATTTGGGGTTTTTAGTTAAAAATTTTACTTGGTGATATGAATCATCGTGGAATTTTTTAGTTTTACATGCCTTAAGTGTTTGTTTAACATTTTCTAGGTACTTGTTAGTGGGGTCTTTATTCAGAATTACAAAATTATCACTATTAATGAAGTCTTTCACTTTTTCATTATATACATTTCGTGGGATGATTAAAACTGTATTACCCTTGTCAGCTTTCGTCAGTATCAAATCTTCATCGGCTAATTTTTTACGAATATTTTTCAATATAGTTGTCTCAGGATTTGGCATAGGTTTGAATTTGGGTATGAGTTCTTTTATTGTTTCAGCGCTCTTGTAGAAGAATTTTTGTGGATGATTATGTAAAGCTGAATCTATATCCACTGCAACTTGTTCTATTGCAGCATTAAACTGATTATTAGAATACTTCAGGTTATATTTTAATCCTTTGGATAGTAAGGTTGTTTCTTCAGGTAGAAAATGTACATTTGACAGGTTCTGTACACGTTCGAAAAATGTATGGGCTGGTTGTAGGTTATCACTCTTATTGTTGGTTTTGTTTGAGGAACACAAATTTTCAAGTTTTTTATTAATTGTATTAAGCTTATTAAAAGCTTTAACAGGAACCAAGTATCTCACTTTGTCATCAAATAAGTCCCATTCAATAGGGTGCAACTCGTATACAAGTTCTGTGTGTAAAAGTTTTAAATTTAATTTTATATTGTTACGTTGTTTGTATGTATATTTTAAATCCTCTTTTAACCATGCAAGCTTCGCTTGATGAATGGACGTTTTGTGGATTGAAGTACTACTTGTGGCATTATTAAAATGGACATTTAAGTAGTTCGGAAAAACTTTCCTTTTTAAGCACTAAAGTGTTAATACAGTAAAGTTACACTAAAGTGTTTAATAATACCAATGTTTTCACTCCTAAATACACAATTAAAAATTCATTTACATTAGTGGAAGAATTGAAAGATTTGGTTCTCCCTAATAATTGTAAACTCATTTCGTTTGACGTGGTTAATTTGTTCCCTAATGTTCCCATTGGGGAAAGTAAATGTTTAATATCAGACTTATTAAATACTTCTAATTTATCTAAAGACTTTATAAATGATCTCACGTCGTTATTTAATATGTGCCTAAGTCAAAACTATTTCCAATTTAATAATGTAATATATCAACAAAAAGAAGGTTTACCTATGGGTGCTCCCACTAGCCCTTTGATTGCCGATATATTCATGAATAACTTGGAGAGTAAAATACTTACCGGTAACTCACCACTTATAAAAAACGTCTTTCTGTGGAAAAGATATGTCGATGACATATTTTGTATATGGACAGGCACGGAACGGCAACTAAATTCCTTCCTCAACCTTATAAATTCTTATCATAAAAATATTAAATTTACATTAGAGATAGGCATTAATTCATCCCTAAACTTCCTAGACCTATCCTTATCTCTCATAAATAATAAAATCGATTTTAACATCTTTCGGAAACCTACCTACACCGATATTGTCATACATAATACATCCAATCATCCTTTTTCACACAAACACTCAGCATTTCACTCAATGGTCCATCGCTTGGTCACGATTCCATTAACTAATATTAATTTCTCTAACGAATTATCAATAATTAAAAAAAATAGCGTCTAATAATGGATACGATCCAGATTTTATTGATAGAATTTTAAGTAAAAAACTAAAACAATTAGCAGTTAAAAACTTCTTATTCGCGAGTCCACATAATATTAATAATAATAATCTTCCTTTCCAATGGCGCCGTATTCTATTCATCAATAATTTTTCTTCCTGCAGTATAGTTAACCTTCCTTCTGAAGTCAAACCGGCGTTTTATACCAACAACAATTTAGGTAAATTTTTAGTCAATTCTAAAGATAAAGATGACACACTTAGTCATGCAGGAATTTATAAATTAAATTGTAACAATTGTCCAGCGTTTTATATCGGGAAGACAACGCGCAATGTCAACATTAGGATTAAAGAACATCTTAGATGCCTAAATAGCAATGGCTTTTCAGAGTTTGCCAATCATCTTATTGAAAAAGATCATACATTCAACAAAAGCACCGGTGCTAAGATTCTCCATAGAAAAGACCATAGTAACAAATTGAATAACCTAGAAGCACTAGAAATTAAGAAAGCCATTAAAACCAAAAGTTTAATTCTGAATAATCAATTAGATTTGTCAAAAAGCCCAATTCTGGGAATATTCCCTGTAAACTGTAAAATTCCCAGTATCCCTTAATCACCTTACAATTATTAATGCCTATTCTCTATTATTATAATATTTATATACACTAATTGTTTTCTTTTAATATATTGTTGTTTCATTTTGGTTTTACTTTCTATCTCCCTCTGTATGTATATATAATGACACATTTTGTATTATTGATTAGTTTAATTTTGTACCCTGACGATGCTCGAGTGTAGCGAAACCGGTCGGTCTTAAAATTAATAAAAATTCGTGGTTTTAAACAAAAAATATTGTTTTTATTTCATTAATAATATTTACGCCGATATTTTTTTCCTGAAGCAACTCATTTCTTTAACTTCTTGTGTGCCGCCATATACAATATGCACACTCGTTTCTCAGAGCTATTCTAGGGAAACGCTTATGGTAGATAACATTTTTTTTAATAAATGCATTAATGCTTTATCACTATACGAAAATAGAATCGTGGCGTAAATTTTGCATCGGCTAACCAAGAGCTAAATATTGACGTTTTTTGCAACATAGTCATTTTGAAATTAAAATAACGTCATAACTAACTTAACTAACGTGTTACATTTTAATTGTTTAAATACGAGATATGATAAGTCTTTTCTTGTATTCGGTATACAGAATTTTCAATAAGTGGTCATTTTTGTGAAAATAAATAAACAATATAACCATCTATACTCAAATGATGTATTTTAATTGTTTAAATCCAAGATATGTCAAGTATTTTCTTGAATTGGTATTTTTTTTAAATTGATGCGCAGGAGTGAATTTGATTTAATTATATAAATAAGTTGATGAACAAGGAAACACGCGAGACTTTTGGATGAAGGTAGTCATGGAATACACAAAATGTTTGGATGTTAATTATCATTTTCATGTGAAAACAACCCTTGAAGCCTTATCTACGCCTGCGAGGCGTACACACAATCTTAAATTCTATTTCTCTTTCTACCGGTTGAAGTTAGTGCCTCGTGCTCTTTAACCAACCCAGTAGCCGACGGGATCTAGCCGATGTTACCTGTATCACTAAGTTAAGTCCAGCCATTTTTGAGTTTTTGAGGTATAGTACGCCTGCGAGACGAATGTTTAGGCTTTGTGTAATTTTTAACTAAGATTATGTGTTTTTACTTTCGTTAATTTTTCGTCCATTTTATGTTTATTTTGGCATTGTTTCAGATACCAGTGTGTCATGGTCTAATATATTAAACAGTAACGATATTTTGAAAATCTTAGACCAAGAAAATAGTCTTTCTCTGGGAGAATCAGCTCCTGAAGACGAGTACAGCCAGTTTGGACGACATTCAAAGTGAAGATGAGAATAACTATGTAACTGAAGAGGCTTTCCTTTTAGAAGAATCTGGTCCCACTGAAGAAGCCGACTCAAAATTTCAAAACCTGACCTAGCATCTGATTCTTCTCATGTTTCGCAATCTGCCAACTCAGGGCAAATTTATCGTGTTCCTGGAAATACTATTCGAGGTAAGAATGGACGCGGGATGTTTGGTCAACAAATAAGGGTCAATCATCTCACCGAACTTCAGCTATGAATAGAGTCCGCATCTCTCGAGGACCAGCTCAAATTACAAATTAAATCTAGTGGGCACTATTCGATTAAATAAGCGGGAAATGCACGAAAAATTGAAGAACTCGACATCTCGACCTGTTGGCAGCTCTACGTTTTGTTTCGATGGCCCTCTGACACTTCTAACGTACAAGCCAAAACCTGCAAATATGTTTTACCTTTTATCTTGTTGTGATGAAAATGCAATAATTATAATTCAAGTGGCAAACCAGACATGATTCATTTCTAGAACCAAACAAAAGGAGGAGTAGATTCATTTGATCAAATGTGCGCCTCAATTTTGTGGAGCCGCAAAACTAATAGATGGTCAATGGCTGTTTTCTATGGCATCTTTAATATGGCTTTTGTTAATTCTATTGTAATTAATGGCCAAAAATGATCAAATAAACTCTCAAACAAAAGATAATTCATTAAATAACTCAGCACTGATTCGGTCAAGCCTTGGATTCAGACTTGAAGCTGCGACTTAAAAATATAAGCCAAATTCTCGCAAAACCAACTGATTCGGGTAGTGAAATTCCGGCAGGAGAACCAGATCCCAAAAACGTAAATACTGCTACTACTATACTATTCTAAAAAAAGAGAATGTCAAAATTAGTGTGCTGTAAGTGCAAAAAGTCAGTATTTTCTGAGCACAAAGTGGATGTCTGTGTAGATTGCTCTTAAATTATAGCTAGTAATTAAAAGCATGATTAATTTTAATGTTTGCCCTAAGAATAAGAAATTAATTTTAAAAAAATATATAATTATTTAAAAAAAACATATGTTCAAGTTGATTTTTAGAATATGTTTTTTTTGTTTGAATATAAACATAATGTGGAATGAAATTGATTCGTTGTAATAAATACCTGTGATAGTAGTTTTCATTGATAAAACTGTGTTTTATTATTAGTTTACATACTAAACTTAACTTTCCATCGAAAAATAGGGCTAAAGTAGGTATATTTTGGCCTTCTGGCTGTCATTTACATGTGTACGCCTCTTTGACGTATGTTAAGGCTTTATGTGCCTATAAAATAGATTAGGCTGAGGTTTGTGGAATAAGTACGCAAGGTAGGAAGAAAGGTGATGCATGGTGGGATGATGAGATTAAAGCACTGGTCTCAGAGAAGAAGAAAGCATGGTTATGTCTGATTGCGGCTGGCAGTGCTTCCAGCGAAGAGAAGGATCGAGCGAAAGAAGTATATAAGGAATGTAAGAAAAAAGTAAGAGTTGGAGTGAAAGAACGAAAGAAACGCCTGGAAGAGGAAGAAGGAATGAAAATGACAAACCATTTCCAAGAAAACATTAAGTTGTTTTGGAAGGAAGTCAAAAGGTCCCGGTGTGGCCCAGAAACCGGAAGCATGAAAGTGATAAAATCTAAAGATGGAAAAGTGTTGACGAATGAGGAAAAAATAAAAGAGAGATGGATGAAGTATTTCGAGGAAGTCTTTGAAAGCGAAGTGAGTGACAGTGATTCTAGCGGCGAATCAGATATGAATGATGATGGACTGAATGTTACCGAAATTAGCATGGATGAGATAGAAAGATCAATTAAGTGTATGAAGAATGGTAAGGCTGTCGGTTTCGACAATATTGCTGCTGAATATTTTAAAGGAGGTAGCCTTATAATTCACACATGGTTGTGCAATCTTTTTAACCAATGTTTAAAGGAAGGTTACACGCCTTTAGATTAGAGAAGGGCAGTGATCATGCCATTATACAAGGGTAAAGGGTCACGTATGGAATTTGAGAATCATAAGACTATTAGCCTGCTAAGTTCAGTTGGCAAGCTGTATGGTAGAATTTCGATTGAAAGGGTAAGAAAGGAAACAAAGGATAAAATATGGGATGTGCAAAGTGCTTTTATGAGTGGAAGGGGGTGCATGAACCAGATTTTCTCATTGCGTATGCTCACCGAGAAGTTTCTGGCAAAAAACCAGAAACTTTTCTGTGCCTTTGTAGATCTACAAAAAGCATACAACCGAGTCGACAGGAAAAAGCTATGGAAGGTGTTGTCCAAGTATAGAGTGAATACGAATCTGAATCAGGCAATTGCGTCTCTATATGAAGGAAGCGTTGCATGTGTTAGGGTGAACGGTGGTTTTACGGGGTGGTTTGATATTACAAAAGGTGTTAAACAAAGCTGCGTAATGTCACCATGGTTATTCAATCTAAACATGGATAATTGTATGCAAGAATTGAAAGAGGTGGGATTGGGCGCGAATTTGAGTAATATGAAAGTATGTTGCCTTTTGTATGCTGATGATGCGGTGCTGATTGCTAATAGTATGGATGATCTGCAGTCTCTCGTGTCTAGGATGAACGAAGTATGCGTGAAGAATGAGTTAATGATGAATGTAAGTAAGTCTAAAGTAATGGTGTTTGAAAGAGAGAGTACGAAAACAGTGTGCAATATAGCTGTGAATGAGGAATACTTGGCGCAGGTGGATGAGTTTGTGTATTTAGGAAGCATGTTTACGAGAGATGGGAAGGCTGACAGAGATATTAAAAGAAGAGTAAATGCAGATAACTCCATTTATGGAGGACTGAACGCAGTTGGCGCCAACAAAAAAATGTCTTAAGAAGCCAAGTTAGCAGTCCTCAATGGAGTGCTGATACCTACCCTGATGTATGGAAGTGAGGCATGGAACTGGCAAAGAAAGGATGAAAGTAGATTGAATGCTGTTGAAATGAGATCCTTGAGGCGTATGTGTCGTAAAACCATTTATGATCGTGTGAGGAATGTGGATATCCGCAAAGAGTGCAAGGCTGATGTAAGCGTAATGAGTAAGATCAAGAAAGGGACGCTTAGATGGTTTGGGCATGTAGAGCGAATGAGCGAAGAAAGGAGTGTAAGGAGAATATACGATGAAAATGTGAATGGTAGCAGAAGTCGGGGACGCCCAAGGAAGACATGGCATGACCAAGTGAATCAGATACTTGAGTCGGGCCATGTCAAGAGTCAGTACAATAGAAGAGTATGTTTGAGACGATGTATGAATGTGAATGAGGCAAGGAGTGTGTGCCAAGACCGAGTTGTTTGGCGGTCCGTCCTCTCTGCCTACCCCTGCGGGGAAACGGCGTAATGGTTAGTTAGTTAGTTAGTTAGGCTTCTAGGGTTAAGTCAGAAGATAAGTGCTGAAAAACCCTATCTTCTTCAAATAACAGGATCTTTGTTGTCATTACATATTTGGTTGTAGTTGAATGGGTATTTGGTTTTAAAACTTCTATTCAAATTAATTTTGCCATGTATTTTAAACTGAACATTTTTTTTAGTTTTTGACTTTCGTGTTCCACAAAGCAGAGACTAAAACAAAAACAAAAATTTGGAGCCATTTAGCGTTACCCAGGAAACACCACGTGGAGGTCGGCTCTGTTCGTTCGTTGATATATATTAGTACATATAATTTACAGAATTTTTTATCATCATCTATTTATTTGTTTAAAACTTTCGTTTTATACCAACATAATATGAAACAATAAAATATTGTTTATTAGAACCTTTACATGCCCATTACTTCAAAGCACCTTACCAAAGTAACCTTGAGGAAAATTGTCCATTTACTGTTAGTAGAGTTATAACATGCACATATTATTTTAGCTGAATTTAATATTTTTTGTCTTCAACGAACGAACGTTTCCCATAATAATTTTATTTTTATTAATTTTTAACTTAACAATTTCAATTGACTTAAAATTAAAATACCATACAATTTAAAATATTTCCATTTTAGACATAATTTGAGATTAAACATTTAAATGACAGAATTTCGATTTTTTTTTAAATTTATTAATAAGAATGGAACATTTTTGCTTGAACTTAATAGTTTCAAAAACAAATATTTTTAAAATAGCATGTAAGCATTTACAATCAGTTACAGTAAAATAAATTACATTTATTTGAATAGAAGATATAGATTTAAAATAAGATTAAAAAAAATGACGTATTTACTGATGTTTAATTTTTTCCTGTAAACGGGATAATTTTGAATGATGAATTGTTTTATATTTTTCTAATCATTTATTCTCATCAAACAGAATAACAAAGGAAAATAGCATTTAGATTAACCATCAAGCTACAAAATATCACGATTCGCCACGTCTATAAAATTTACAGTACCCCTTCTACTACAAAGATATATATATATATATATATAGTACCTTTTGGAAGACACATGCAGTAATAACGGTTCCATGATAAATCAGCACATCGACAATTCAACATACCTTTAAAAAGTTATATAAAGTCATTAGAAATGATGAAAAAAAAAATTAAACCTCACCTAACGTAACCTAACCTACTTAACCAAGTTAATAATTGTTTTGTTTCATCACTTTCCATGACTTTATAAAAGTTTTTAAAGATGTGATGAATTATCATTTTAATGATTTATTCGGTCACCGTGATAACAACACAATTAATAAATTATTATGAAGAATTCTGATGCAAAAATATTAATTTTAATATTCAAAATTGTTTGTAATAAATTTACTTTCAAAGTATATTATATTTTGTTGTATATTTGTTTGTCCTGTTTCCTCAACTATCAATTATGATTAAATATTTTTTATACCTCAGAAGTTAATTTTAAGGTAAAAAATTGATGAATTATGGGAAAATAAATATTTTACTACGAAAAAATATTTATGAGTGAAAAAAAAAGTTGGAATTTCGAAAAAAGTTAATTTCGTTTTTTACTTCTACCATCATGTAGAATCAGCTCCCGAGATTAGCGAACTTTACCTCCGAACACCCTGTTTTGCATTGAATAAAAAATAAATTCTTTTATACTACTGTTTGCACGAGTTTTAGGGATAGGATAATAGATTGGTCGGTAATTGTGATTATTCTCTCTATCAGATCAACGGAATTTGCTTAACGGTATTAATTTCTACAAGCGACCAGTATGTATCACCAGCTTCCATGTGCTTCAATTAATTCCTCTATTGGCCTGACCGCACAGTTCACGGTTTTTAGAGGCGACCAGGTAAGCGATCACAAGATCCACGCTCTAGGGCCACAGACTGACACGTCTACTTGCGACGGGAAGATTTGGTCGCCCGCGTTGCTGAACTCCAGTCGGGGCACTAGTCCTCACGGCTGGCAGCCCCGGGTTTACCAGCTTCCAAGTGCTTCATGCTCTTCTGCCTGACCGCACAGTTCGCCCACCCTTTTGAGATGGAGGCATGATATTTGCTCCCAGAGAATTGTACCGTAACATCGCTGTTTGATAGGAATGAGATGATGCACTAAATACCACCAAAGATATCCTATTCCTTTCCTCTGAGCATTAATTTACATAGAATTTAAACAGAAAGTTCAAAATAACCTTCGGTCAGATAAATAATAAAAAAGACACCAAACAGAGATAAGGAAACAGAAAAAACCCCAAGCCTGGATGTAAGCAAGGACCACTACTATAATATAATCGTACTTTTATAATACTTTATAATCTTATATTTCCTTTCATAATTTGAATAACGTGTTACGTTTACAAAGTGGATAATATGACATGTATAAATTGTCACGACTACGGACACATTAAAACACAAAACAATTTGAGATCATTTTCTAATAAACACACATCCCTTAAAACGAGAACAAATCAATTTTTAATTTCAAGTATCAATAAAATCTATCTAATTATCTATCCATCTTTTCCTAATCTTCCTTTGTCGTCTTTATCATTTCTTCTGCTTCATCGTCTTCTTCTTTTTTCTTACGCGTGTCTATTTTTCTTGCATTCTTCTTTTTCTAATACATATCGGTTTTTTTTCTTCTTCTTTGTCGTCTTCTTCTTTTTTCTCATACATGTCTATTGTTCTTATTTGTCTACTACATATCCCTTTTTCGTTTTTCTTCTTCTTCTTCATCGCCTTCCTTTTCTGTAAATGTGAACATTGTTTTATAATTTTTAATTTTCTTTTTCTGATTTATTGTACATCGTATTCTTCTTATTTGTATTTCTCTTCGTTGTTTTCTTCTTCTTTGTCTTCTTCTTCTATGTCTTCTTCTTATTTGTCGTCTTCTTCTTTGTATTTGTTTTCTTCCTCAACGGAGTCTTCTTCTAAATTATGATTTTGCTTACAAATCTATCATGTTTATGACATTTATCCAATGACATTATAAAAATACAAATCACGTTATATTTATACAAATCGAACGAAAATCGTGGTACCGCTTATGAAAATATACCCTTTTTACATATAGATATATAGAAAAGCATAGCCATTCAAAGCATAAATAAATGAATAGGCTGCTAAAGTATATCCACTGGACCAAGTTCATTGAAACCACGCGCGTTGTTTTAGTAACGTATCTTGACTCTATTAATTCATTTAAGCATCTGTTTAGCAAAATAAATACTGATTTCAAATAAATAATTATTAATTCATAAAATAAAATAATTTTTTTGTCGTTTGTGATAATTAAACTTTATTACTAAAACATAATCTAGGAATTGAACCCAGGAGAAAAGCCCCGGAAAGACAGAAGTCTTGGGTTCAATTCTTAGAAGCGACCGAATCTATTTCAAAGTTTTCTCCTTCAATTTTACGTTTGAGAGTCCTAATATAATCTTCCATGATTAAAATAATTATTCTATCTACCACCTAAGTAAATGTTGTTTATGAAATGGAAAACTGGAGAGAAATATACATTCTCCAAAAAAAGGAGATTTAATCCATACCCTTCGTCATTCAAGTGGTAACTTCCTTTTTAATTTAACAATTAAAGTATCGTTTTATAGAAACCCCCAAAAATGTGAAAAAATCTGTTCAAAGGCACAACTTTACGCAAAATAGATTCAGAATCGAAACGTTGCTTGAAATTGCTTTAGCCATGTTTGGCGGCCAGATCTAAATGGCCAAGTAGAAACTTACCTACCTTCCTCTTGAAATCTAGGGGAATTGCTTTTGCTCAAAAGTAATTATTGTCATTGTCTGTACTGACAAAAACAATTAAGATAAAAAAAATCACTATTATTTCTTCGTAAAATTGGTTGAATCGTTTACATTCATTTCACAATAAATCGAGTTAAATAAATTGCAAATGCAAGTGAAATTATCAAACTGCTTATTTAGTTAGTTTCAAATGTATCCACACTTCTCGACGAAGAAATAGCCGAGAAGAGAAGTAGAATACGACGTACTGTCACTAGGTTGTACTTCATACACTTAAACACTTATCTGTATGAAGTACAACTTGATGTTATTCGAAATTTACAGTTTTCAAGCAACAGAAAACCCTTTTTGATTGATTGAAAAAAACATCTTTTATCGTTTTGTTCGAGAATGATTTGTACACCTTACTAAATAACAGGAAGTCATTTTTTTGCGAGTGGTTAGAGAAGGAATCTCATTGTATATACCAATATTAAGTGAATATAACCGTTCCCACTAATTAAAACCGACGGTAAAACATGGCGAAAGCCGAAATAATATTATAAAGATAAAATTAAAAAAACGCGCTCTGAACAGAGAAATTTTTAAAAATTTTATGTTAATTTTAAAATGTCTTTCAAAATATAAAAACTTTTTTTTAAACTTATTATTATAAACTGCTGTAAAGTCAAGAGTATGTAAGTGATTGCCACTAAAAGTTTAGAAAATGCAATGTCATCGAAAACGAGTCTATCTGCCGAGTTAAAGTTCGAATTTATATGTCCGCATGTGTGTAAGTGATACCCACTAAAAGTTGAGAGAATACATCGTCATCGACACGAGTTTATCTGCCGAGTTTCAGCTCGAACGTACATGTCCGCATGTGGATAAGTAATTGCCACTAAAAGTTAAGATGATGCATTGTCTTCGACAACGAGTTTATCAGAGTTTAATACTATACTATAACGTATATCACCGCATGTGTGCAAATGATTGCCACTAAATCGGTCTGCTGAGTTTCAGCTCGAACGTCCGCAAGTGTGTAAGTGATTGCCACTAAAAATTAAGAGAATCCATCATCATCGACACGAGTCTATCTGCCGAGATTCAGCTCGAACTTATAAGTCACACGTGTGTAACTGTGTCTGCATGTGTGTAAGTGATTGCCATTAAAAGTTAAGAGAATCCATCGTCATCGACACGAGTCTATCTGCCGAACTTATAAGTCAACTTGTGTGTAAGTGACTGCCGCCAAAGTTAAGAGAATGCATTGTCATCGACAACGTGTCAATCTGCCATGTCCTTATGTGTGTACGTGATTGCCACTAAAAGCTTAGAGAATGTATTGTCATCTACACCAAGTCTATCTGCTGATTTTCACCTCGAACGCATATGTCTGCATGTGTGTAAGTGATTGCCATTAAAAGTTAAGAGAATCCATCGTCATCGACACGAGTCTATCTGCCGAGTTTCAGCTCGAACTTATAAGTCCGCTTGTGTGTAAGTGACTGCCAGTAAAATCTTAGAGAATGCATTGTCATCGAAAACGAGTCTATCTGCTGAGTTTCAGCTTGAACGTATATGTTCGTCTATCCGCCGAGTTTCAGCTCAAACGTATATGTCCGCATGTGTCTAAGTGATACCCACTAAAAGTTAAGAGAATACATCGTCATCGACACGAGTTTGTTTGCCGAATTTTAGCTTGAACTTATAAGTCCGTAAGTGTGTAAGTGATTGCCACTAAAAGATAAGAGAATCCATCATCATCGACACGAGTCTATCTGCCGAGATTCAGCTCGAACTTATAAGTCAAGTTGTGTGTAAGTGACTGCCGCCAAAGTTAAGAGAACGCATTGTCATCGACAACGTGTCAATCTGCCGAGTTTGAGCTCGAACGTATATGTTCGCGTGTGTGTAAGTGATTACCACTAAAAGTTAAGAGAATGCATTGTCATCGACAACGAGTCTACCTGCCGAGTTTCAGCCCGAACGTATATGTCCGCATGTGTGTAAGTTATTACCACAAAAAACTTTAGACAGTAATCCATAAGGTCCTTGATGGGTGGAAAAGTGGAATAAATAATAAACGCCGATACGTAAATCACAGTACTCTTATCGTCTCTTCTGTAAAAGAAATTATTCTTTTTTTTGTTAAAATAGAGGAAGAAAGCCGTGATCTAGGAACAAAGAAAAAAACTAATGGTGGTCGGCAGGACAAACATCTCTGTAAAAACAAATGATGCTCTAACACTTAGAAACGATGAACGACTTACCTAGACTCGTGTATAAGCAAAGAAGGAGGCTGTGAAACTGTGATTTGAATGACAAAAACGATATGCGCAAAACGTACAGGCAAGGCAAAGACCACCGAGGAGGAAATCGCGCGCAACGTTTTTGTTAGAAACGATGGCTAAAAATAAGAATAATATCGCGAAACAAGTATAAGCTTGGAAACAATTGGCCGCATTAACAAGACCACGGCTTCAGCGTACACAGAGTGATTCCACCAATGCGATGAAAATAAATGACTAGGACAATTCCTCGGGAGACGATGGACCAAGAGAAGACCTTTAATAATGAATGAGAACCTTCGAGGGTAACACCTTTTAAGCTATTATTAAGACATGGAACACATTTTTCAGTTCCTAAGTTGGTGAAATTCGTGTGGTTTGAAGTTGATACACGACCTACATGTGGTTAAATGGAATTAAATTGTCATTGTTAATCCATCCAGGAATACAAATGACATTCTTAGAAAATTGGTTGAATCAATTTTTCCTAAGGCGCAGAGTTTGATAAATGGGAAAAAAGATTCACTATAAATGATGTTCAAATTCGATTGATTAATAAGAAGTATATCGCCATACAATATACCCCTTATACAGTATACAAACTCCTGGGTGGGACCCAAATGCGATGTCAACTTAGTTACCGACCGGTCAAAGGAATTCCCTTACCATAAAAATGTGGTGAAAAGAAGGTGAGCCGGTCCAGAAAGATAGATACTACTTTATTTTCCTGATGCACAACATAAAAATATGACAACAATTAAGAAAAGAAGTACTAAGAAACATAGACGTTAAAGCCATTCAGGTTTTATGGCCTTGACTCATTATTCAGAATAAATGGAAACATTGGTCTTCATGAGTAACGGTGGCTACGTTCAATTAAAAACTCAGAAGTTGTAGGAATACGAGTATATAACGGGAAATAATGCTTTCATAAGTATCCGTTTTCAAGGAAAACAAATTACTTTCTTTGATAATTAGTCAAAACGCTTTTTGCTAAGGCACAACTTTAAACAACATGAAAAAAGATTCATGATAAACGACGAGTTAGTTCGAATGAATAATTAATTATTATGAGAATATCGCAATGCAATTAGTATTACCGGGCCAACGACCATCGAAAAGATTACATAAATGGATGTCTTGCTGCGCATGCAAGCAAGCCAGTCTAGAAAGATAGGTATTATTTTATTTACTGATGCAAGATTGATGAACAGAAGATGAAGAAGCTTATATGGAACATAATCATCGATCACAAAACACGAAAGTAAAACACATGCTTTTTTTATTTTATTATTGGTAATGTTTAAAGTCAAATATGGTTAATAATGGTATAACCATATATGACTGGATTCAGAAATGTGCTCAGTGTTCAGATTGATTATTCAAAATAATTGTTAAAACTTGTCATACTGCCAACTTCCCAAAAACTGCATACACAGAAGTGCAAAGGGATGATTTCTGGTCATTTTAACGAGAAACCATTAACCTTCAACTTTGGTAGAAACAGTAATCGTATAATATAATTAAATGCATGACACACGTATTATGAGGTTTGAATACTGCGGTAGTCTTGGGCAACATTATATGTAATTATGTATCATATCATGATAAAAAAAAACATAAAGTTTTATGGTATCATCACGAAAAACTTTATCATAGTTAAGAAACCATAAAAAAGGGGCTCAGTAGTCAGAATGATTTTTACACCAACAAAAACACTTGTTATATTTCCAACTTTACAAGAACAAAGTTTATTTTCAACACTCCCCACATAATGCGAATACTTTTAAGCGAAGCATTTCTAAGCAAAGCATTCTGGAAAATTGAAAAGGCATCAGAATACTTTCTATGAGCAAATAAAATTAAAAAATACTTTCGCCTGAAGCACGTCGAAAGTATAAATGAAAATATTGGGTTTCATGAGTAACAGTGGCTAACTTCAATTAATTCGGAAGTTTTGTAATTATTTAACACGAAAAAAGTGTCTTTGATAAGTAACGATGGCTAGAATCGACTGAAAACTCCGATGCACATAACGATATAAATAACAGTGATCCAGTAAACCGCATTTCCACGAAAGGAGGCCAGCCAGTCCTGAAAAATATGTTATACTTTATTATCTCGACGCACAACCGATAGTAAAAAGCGCTTCCCATTGCAGTGTGAAAGAGTTCACATAAAATTAAAAATTACTTATGCCGGAAGCACGTCAAAATATTAAATGGAAATGTTGGGTTTCATGACAAACGGTGGCTAACTTTAGTTTATAATTCAGAAGTTGTGTGAATACATAACCCGAAAAAATGGCTTTCATAAATAACGATGGCTAGAATCGACTGAAAACTCCAATGCACATCACGATATAAATAAAGGCCAGTGATCCAGCAAACCGCATTGTCACGAAAGAAGGCCAGCCAGTCCTGAAAAATATGTGATACTTTATTATCCCGACGCACAACCGATAATAAAAAGCGCTTCTCGAGAATCGATAGCCAAATTCATTTAAAAACTTAGAAAAGCATCACGGTACTTACGCGATACTTACTTACGCCTTATGACACAGTTTTCCACGTTGAGAAAGCTTTGAAGCCCAACTGCCGTAAAACATTTCTAGAGGAACAAATTCGTAATGAGAACGAGGAAATTGGTTATATGAAAAAGTTGAAAGGAAATCACTTTTGTTCACCAGGAGGTATTCACAGGAAGAAATAGTTTGATTTTATTATTTATGTTTTTAACAAAAATTTGTTATTTTTTTTTTTTTTTTACAAAAAAAATCATAGTGAGAGAAGTTTCTTTAAAAAATGATTTTTTTACATTTTACATGACGAAGTAAGACGCGTTTTTAAAATTTCCTTAATTTTTACACCAAGAAAAACACTTTTTGTATTGTTTACTTCACAAGAACAACGTTCATTTTCAACACATCCTACGTTGTACAAATACTACAGTACTCAAAACAGTTCTAAGCACAGCATTCGGGTCAATTAAAAGGGCATCAGAACACTTTTTTTGAGCAAATAAAATTTTTAAAAATACTTAGAAATATTAGGAAACCATGAGAAACGGTGGCTTACCTGAGTCAATAACTCAGAAGTTGTGTGAATATGACCACGATTGTCATGTTGTTGACTCACATAAAATCATCGATTCTCAAAAAGTTGTTAAAAGACTCAAATAGCCTAATAACCTCAGCCTTTTCAAAAAAAGTTTTAATCAACGACTGGCCAAAATTGACCGAAAACATTGATACACCTGATGAAGTTACGGCTAGCATATTATTACAGCAATATACCTCAAGCAAAGAAAGAATTAAAAAGACTTTTGCATGAAAAACGTCGTTATATTAAATTAAAATATTGGTTTTCATGAGTAACGGTGGCTAATTTCAATTAATAACTCAGAAGTTTTGTGAATATATAAGGGGAAAAAATGGCTTTGATAAGTAACGATCGCGATGGCTAGAATCGACGGAAAACTCCGATGCACACCACGATATAAATAACGGCTAGCAATCCAGTAAACCGCCTTGCCACGTAGGAAGGCAAACCAGTCCCAAAAGATATGTAATACTTTTATCCTGATGTAGATGCTATGTACAAACATGGACACTTAGAGCCAGCAAAAGAAAGTGGTTAGACGCCCCCGAAATGTTGTGCTGTAGAAAAATTCCATTGGCAATCAGACGCAAAAATATGAATATCCTTGAAGAGCTAGGCATCAAAAATACGCTTTAATTATATGCGTACAACATAAATTAAGTTACTTTGTACACATTGCTCGTCTAACTTAAAACTCCAACCTGGAGAAACTCATAGTCACTGGCAAAGTGGAAAGCAGGAGAAGCGGTGAAAGGTCACCAATGCCCAGGAGTGACAAGTATCACTATGAACATCTGCACCGAGGTAACTCCTTTCCCATTTCATGTTGTTTGAATACTGCGGTGTTGAAGGTCAACATCTTTATAAAAGTTTTAAAGTTTTACGGTATCGACAAAAAAACTTCAAAAAGTCAAAACGAGTTTTTGTATTTAAAAAACACACTCAGTATTCATGGAGGAGAAACAGCATTATCTTGTTCTTACTGCAACAATGTATACTTTTTGAAAAAAATCCGATCTTAAAACGAACATTCATATTTACAGCAGAGAAATGCATTTCGGTGTTCTGATTTTAGCTCTTCATATTTTAAACATCTGATGGATGGAAAAGTGAAATATCCAATAAATGGAAATACGCAGATAACCCTTCCAGTATAGCCTCTTCTGTAGAAGAAATAACTCATTTCATTGTTAAAATAGAAAAAAAGCCGTAATCTAAGTCTGCTGATCAACAAAGAAGAAAAAACTAATGGTGGTCGGTAAAGAAAACATCTCTGTAAAAAAAATCAAATGATGCTCTCACAAACTTCGAAACTGTGAACGACCAATGCGGAACTCATTCGCATGCAATGTTTTTGTGAGAAACGTCGGCTAAAAATTAGAACAATATCACGATACAAGTATTTGCTTGCCGCACAAGTGACCGTGAAAGCAAAACTAAGAACTGCTTCAGCGTGCACAGAGTTATTCCTCCAATCCGATGAAAATAAATTGCAAGGACCATCCCCATCCCCATTTACAATTAGACGATTGGCCAAGAAAAAACTTTAAATAATGTCTAAGACCTTTAATGGGTGAATACAACACTACACCCACTGCAGTGTGAAAGAGTTCACATAAAATTAAAAATTACTTATGCCGGAAGCACGTCGAAAGTTTAAATGTAAATATTGGGTTTCATGAGTAACGGTGGCTAACTTCAGTTAATTCAGAATTTGTGTGAATATATAACACGGAAAAAATGTATTTAATAAGTTACGATGGCTAGAATCGACTGAAAACTCCAATGCACATCACGATATATACATAACGGCTAGTGATCCAGCAAACCGCATTGCCACAAAAGGAGGCCAGCCAGTCCTGAAAAATATGTTATATTTATTATACATTTAATTATATATTATATAATTAAATGTATAACACACGTATAATGAGGTTTAAATACTGCGGTAGTCTTGGGCAACATTAAATGTAATTATGTATCACATATCATGATAAAAAAGCCATAAAGTTTTATGGTATCAACACGAAAAGCTTAGTCATAGTGTAGAATCCATAAAAAAGGGGCTCAGTAGTCAGAATGATTTTTACACCAACAAAATATTATTGTTATATTTCCAACTTTACAAGAACAAAGTTTATTTTCAACACTCCCCACAGAGTGCAAATACTACTGTTCTTAAAGCATTTCTAAGCAAAGAATTCTGGAAAATTGAAAAGGCATCAGAATACTTTCTTTGAGCAAATAAAATTAAAAAATACTTTCTCCTGAAGCTCGTCGAAAGTATAAATGAAAATATTGGGTTTCATGAGTAACAGTGGCTAACTTCAGTTCATTCGGAAGTTTTGTGATTATTTAACACGAAAAAAGTGTCTTTGATAAGTAATGATGGCTAGAATCGACTCAAAACTCCGATGCACATAACGATATAAATAACGGCTAGCGATCCAGCAAACCGCATTGCCACAAAAGGAGGCCAGCCAGTCCTGAAAACTATGTGATACTTTATTATCCCGACGCACAACCGATAATAAAAATCGCTTCTCGAGAATCGATAGTCAAATTCATTAAAAAACTTAGAAAAGCATCGTGGTACTTACGCGATACTAACTTACGCCTTATGACCCAGTTTTCCACGTTGAGAAAGCTTTGAAGCCCAACTGCCGGAAAATATTTCCAGAGGAAAGAATTCGTAATGAGAACGAGGAAATTGGTTATACGAAAATGTTGAAAGGAAATCACTTTTGTCCACCAGGAGGAATTCACAGGAAGAAATTGTTTGATTTTATTATTTATGTTGTCAACAAAAATCTGTTATTTATTTGGTATTTACCAAAAAATTTCATAGTGTGAAAAGTTTCCGTAAAAAACGATTTTTTTACATTTTTCATGAAGAAGTAAGATGCGTTTTTATAATTTCATTATTTTTTACAACAAGAAAAATACTTGTTAAATTGTTTACTTAACGAGAACAACATTCATATTACACACATCCTATGTTGTACAAATACTACAGTACTCAAAGCAGTTCTAAGCACAGGAGCCTACAAGGGTTCCTGATGTCCAGACTCACCGCTCCAATCTGTTAGACCTATTCTTAACTACTGTGCCACACGGTTATAAGATTGACGTCACAGCGCCTCTGGGATCATCTGACCACTGCCTGGTGACGACATCAATCCCCGTTAACCTCAGACCAACCAATGAGAGGTTGAGGAGAAAAGTGTGGCACTATAGGTCAGCAGATTGGTTCGGCATGCGGGCCCATTTTAACGCTTTTCCTTGGTCAGCTGTTTGTTTTCGGACTTCGGACCCTTCAAGATGTGCCCAGGAGATTGGTGAAGTCATCAAATCGGCGATGGATGGCTTCATACAATCGACTACTAAAGAAACTGGTGTGGGCTCAAAGCCGTGGTTCAGTCGACAATGCTCCGAAGCAGTTCGACGAAAAAACGCGGCTTACCGAGCCTACAACACATCTCGAACGTCCGAAAGCAG
This sequence comes from Hesperophylax magnus, assembly GCA_026573805.1. Lineage (NCBI taxonomy): Eukaryota > Metazoa > Arthropoda > Insecta > Trichoptera > Limnephilidae > Hesperophylax > Hesperophylax magnus. The sequence goes on from JAIUSX010000071.1 coordinate 4,592,623, forward strand.
ATCAGCATACAACAAATCGGCAAAGGAATGCAAGAGAATCAATAATAGGTCAAAATTCGAACACGACCTGCAGATCAGCAAAAAGCTGGCTGCCTGCCCGCATGGCAGCAGAGCATTCTGGTCGCTTGCGGGCTCAATAGGTCGGAATTTTTGCAAAAACCCAGTTCGCCACCTCTTACCAGACCTGACGGCTCACTAGCAAACACCGCCACCGAAAAGGCTAACTTATTAAGGAAAATGTTTGCGGAAAACTCGACCCTCGATGACGGAGGTGCTGTTCCGCCGTCGGTTCCTCACTGCGGCTTCTTTATGAAAAAGCTGAGGATCCGGCATCGGGATGTACTCCACGTTATACGGGGGCTCGATGTTAACAAAGCTAGTGGACCTGATGGAATACCTGCCCTGGTTTTGCAGAGGTGTTCTGCGGAAATAGTTCCAGTTTTGACAAAGCTCTTCAAAATGTCCCTGAAGTGTGGCACTGTGCCCTCTGGTTGGAAAAAAGCGGTCATTCACCCTATTCCCAAGAAAGGTGACCGCTCCAACCCGGCCAACTACCGCCCCATAGCAATCACATCAGTTCTGTCCAAAGTGATGGAACGTGTGATCAACGACAAACTGCTCACATACCTTGAGAAGAACAAAATTATCAACGACCGTCAATACGGATTCCGGCGGAACCGCTCGTGCGGTGATCTTCTCGCGTATTTGACGCATGTTTGGGGGCGGTGCCTGGAACGTCACGGTGAGACCCAAACGGTCGCACTAGACATATCCAAGGCCTTTGACCGGGTCTGGCACCGAGGACTTGTCAACAAATTGCCTTCTTACGGACTTCCCGCATCCCTGTGTACGTGGATTGCTGACTTTTTAAGGGATAGGTCGATTCAGGCGGTTGCTGACGGTTTCACCTCTTCCTTACACTCCATAAATGCTGGCGTCCCACAGGGATCGGTTCTGTCTCCGACTTTGTTTTTGTTGCACATCAATGAACTTTTGACATGTGCACCAATTCATTGTTACGCGGATGACAGTACAGTTCATGATAGCTTTTTGTTTGACAAGCCCCCAAAGGGCACACAAACTCCAACGGCTCGGAGGGCTTTGAAGCAGAGAATGGACGGTTATCTCGAGAGTATTTCCTCCTGGGGTAAAAATAATCTCGTCGAATTTAATGTTTCAAAGACCCAATCCTGTCTGATTACGTCTAAAAGGGATCCAAATGACAATCTAGTCTCCTTCAACGGAAGCAATCTTCCGAACAGGCCTTCCATTGATATGCTTGGTGTAACTATAAGTGACCAGCTCAGGTACGGGAGCTCCATTGAAGCCAGAGTAAAGTTGGCCTCTCAGAAGCTGGGCGTACTGTACAGGGCCCGCAGATACTTTAATAGTACACAACTGCTGACCCTGTACATATCGCAAGTGCGCCCTACTCTCGAATTTGGTAGCCATCTCTGGTCCGGAGCCCCTAAATACCTGAAAAAAACCCTTGACTCTGTGCAAAAACGGGCGGTCCGTTTGATAGATTCCCCAATCTTAACGAGCGGACTGCAATCTTTAGAGCACAGGCGTCAGGTAGGTATGCTGTCCTTGTTCTATCGGTATTACAATGGAAGATGCTCTGAGGAACTAGCGTCATTGATCCCTTCGGCACCGGTGCATAGTCGGGATACACGCCAAACGCGCGCCCAACATTTGTACACGGTTGACATTTGTCACATGAGAACGGGTCGCTTCTACGATTCGTTCTTAAGTTCAACAGCTCGGCTGTGGAACGAACTGCCGGCCTCTGTGTTTCCTCCCTCCTACAACATGGGACTCTTCAAGACCCATGTTCACTCCTTCCTCTCCACAAAAAGACCCTCCACACAGCATCCCCAAAGATGACATAGGCCCTGAGGGAAATTATTTTCTTCAGGGCCTCCTGTGTGGAGTTAATATAAAAAAAAGCATTCGGGTAAATTAAAAAGGCATCAGAACACTTTTTTTGAGCACGACGAAAGGTTAAATGGAAATATTAGGAAACTATGAGAAACGGTGGCTTACCTAAGTCAATAACTCAGAAGTTGTGTGAATATGACCATGATTGTCATGTTGTCGACTCACATAAAATCATCGATTCTCAAAAAGTTGTTAAAAGACTCCAAATAGCCTAATAATCTCAACCTTTTCAAAAACATTTTTTATCAACGAATGACCAAAATTGACAGAAACCTTTGATACACCTGATGAAGTTACGGCTAGCATATTATTACTGCAATATACCTCAAGCAAAGAAAGAATTAAAAGACTTTTGCATGAAGAACGTCGTTATATTAAATTAAAATATTGGTTTTCATGAGTAACGGTGGCTAACTTCAATTAAAAATTTAGAAGTTTTGTGAACATATAAGGGTAAAAAATGGCTTTGATATGTAACGACCGCGATGGCTAGAATCGACTGAAAACTCTGATGCACACCACGATATAAATAACGGCTATCAATCCAGAAAACCGCATTGCCACGTAGGGAGGCAAACCAGTCCTAAAAGATAAGTTATACTTTTATCCTGATGTAGATGCTATGTACAAACATGGACACTTAGAGCCAGCAAAAGAAGGCGGATAGACGCCCCCGAAATGTTGTGCTGGAGAAAACTGTTCGGAATTCCATGGGCAATCAGACGCAAAAAAATGTATATCGTGGAAGAGCTAGGCATCAACAATACGCTTTCATTATATGCGTACAACATAAATTAAAATACTTTGGACACATTGCTCGTCTAACTTAAAACTCCAACCTGGAGAAACTCATAATCACTGGAAAAGTGGAAAGCAGGAGAAGCGGTGAAAGGTCACCAATGCCCCGGAGTGACAAGTATCACTATGAACATCTGCACCGAGGTAACTCCTTTCCCATTTCATGTTGTTTGAATACTGCGGTGTTGAAGGTCAACATCTTTATAAAAGTTTTAAAGTTTTACGGTATCGACAAAAAAACTTCAAAAAGTCAAAACGAGTTTTTGTATTTAAAAAACACACTCAGTATTCATGGAGGAGAAACAGCATTATCTTGTTCTTACTGCAACAATGTATACTTTTTGAAAAAAATCCGATCTTAAAACGAACATTCATATTTACAGCAGAGAAATGCATTTCAGTGTTCTGATTTTAGCTCTTCATATTTTAAACATCTGATGGATAGAAAAGTGAAATATCCAATACATGGAAATACTCAGATAACCCTTCCACTATAGCCTCTTCTGTAGAAGAAATAACTCATTTCATTGTTAAAATAGAAGAAAAAAGCCGTTATCTAAGACTGCTGATCAACAAAGAAGAAAAAACTAATGGTGGTCGGTAAAGAAAACATCTCTGTAAAAACAATCAAATGATGCTCTCACAAACTTCGAAACTGTGAACGACCAATGTGGAACTCATTCGCATGCAATGTTTTTGTGAGAAACGTCGGCTAAAAATTAGAACAATATCGCGATACAAGTATTTGTTTGCCGCACAAGTGACCGTGAAAGCAAAACAACAAACTGCTTCAGCGTGCACAGAGTTATTCCTCCAATCCGATGAAAATAAATTGCAAGGACCATCCCCATCCCCATTTCCAATTAGACGATTGATCAAGAAAAAACTTTAAATAATGGCTAAGACCTTTAATGGGTGAATACAACACTACACCCACTGCAGTGTGAAAGAGTTCACATGAATTTAAAAATTACTTATGCCGGAAGCACGTCGAAAGTTTAAACGAAAATATTGGGTTTCATGAGTAACGGTGGCTAACTTCAGTTAATTCAGAAGTTGTGTGAAAATATAACACGGAAAAAATAAATTTGATAAGTTACGATGGCTAGAATCGACTGAAAACTCCGATGCACATCACGATATAAATAACGGCTAGTGATCCAGCAAACCGCATTGCCACGAAAGGAGGCCAGCCAGTCCTGAAAACTATGTGATACTTTATTATCCCGACGCACAACCGATAATAAAAATCGCTTCTCGAGAATCGATAGTCAAATTCATTAAAAAACTTAGAAAAGCATCGTGGTACTTACGCGATACTTACTTACGCCTTATGACCCAGTTTTCCACGTTGAGAAAGCTTTGAAGCCCAACTGCCGGAAAATATTTCCAAAGGAACGAATTCGTAATGAGAACGAGGAAATTGGTTATACGAAAATGTTGAAAGGAAATCACTTTTGTCCACCAGGAGGAATTCACAGGAAGAAATAATTTGATTTTATTATTTATGTTATCAACAAAAATATGTTATTTATTTGGTATTTACCAAAAAATTTCATAGTGTGAGAAGTTTTCGTAAAAAACGATTTTTTTACATTTTTCATGAAGAAGTAAGATGCGTTTTTATAATTTCATTATTTTTTACAACAAGAAAAATACTTGTTAAATTGTTTACTTTACGAGAACAACGTTCATTTTACACACATCCTATGTTGTACGAATACTACAGTACTCAAAACAGTTCTAAGCACACCATTCGGGTAAATTGAAAAGGCATCAGAACACTTTTTTTGAGCAAATAAAATTTTAAAAATATTTATTCCAGAAGCACGACGAAAGATTAAATGGAAATATTAGGAAACTATGAGAAACGCTGGCTTAAGTGAGTCAATAACTCAGAAGTTGTGTTAATATGACCACGATTGTCATGTTGTTGACTCACATAAAATCATCGATTCTCAAAAAGTTGTTAAAAGACTCCAAATAGCCTAATAATCTCTGCCTTTTTAAAAAAAGTTTCATTCAACGAATAGCCAAAATCGACCGAAAACATTGATTCACCTGATGAATTTACGGCTAGCATATTATTACAGCAATATACCTCAAGCAAAGAAAGAATTAAAAAGACTTCTGCATGAAGAACGTCGTTATATTAAATTAAAATATTGGTTTTCATGAGTAACGGTGGCTAACTTCAATTAATAACTCAGAAGTTTTCTGAATATATAATGGGAAAAAATGGCTTTGATAAGTAACGATCGCGATGGCTAGAATCGACTGAAAACTCCGATGCACACCACTATATAAATAACGGCTAGTAATCCAGTAAACCGCATTGCCACGTAGGGAGGCAAACCAGTCCTAAAAGATATGTTATGATGTAGATTCTATGTACAAACATGAACACTTAGAGCCAGTAAAAGAAAGCGGTTAGACCCCCCCGAAATGTTGTGCTGTAGAAAAATTCCATTGGCAATCAGACGCTAAAATATGTATATCCTGGAAGAGCTAGGCATCAACAATACGCTTTAATTATATGCGTACAACATAAATTAAGTTACTTTGTACACATTGCTCGTCTAACTTAAAACTCCAACCTGGAGAAACTCATAGTCACTGGCAAAGTGGAAAGCAGGAGAAGCGGTGAAAGGTCACCAATACCCCGGAGTGACAAGTATCACTATGAATATCTGCACCGAGGTAACTCCCTTCCCATTCTCAAAGTTCTGTGAATATATAACACGAAAACAATGTCTTTGATAATTAACGATGGATAGAATCGACTGAAAACTCCGATGCACATCACGATATAAATAACGGTTAGCGACCCAGCAAACCGCATTGTCACGAAAGGGGGCCAGCCGGTCCTGAAAAATATGTTATACTTTATTATCCCGACGCACAACCGATAATAAAATGCGCTTTTCGAAAATCGATAGCCAAATTCATTAAAAAACTAAAAAAAAGCATCGTGGTACTTACGCGATATTTACTTACTCCATATGACACAGTTTTCCACGTTGAGAAAGCTTTGAAGCCCAACTGCCAGAAAATATTTCTAGAGGAACGAATTCGTAATGAGAACGTGGAAATTGGTTATATGAAAACGTTGAAAGGAAATCACTTTTGTCCACCAGGAGGAATTCACAGGAAGAAATAGTTTGATTTTATTATTTATGTTATCAACAAAAATCTGTTATTTATTTGTTATTTACCAAAAAATTTCATAGTGTGAGAAGTTTTCGTAAAAAACGATTTTTTTACATTTTTCATGAAGAAGAAAGATGCGTTTTTATAATTTAATTATTTCTTACAACAAGAAAAATACTTGTTAAATTGTTTACTTTACGAGAACAACGTTCATTTTACACACATTCTATGTTGTACGAATACTACAGTACTCAAAACAGTTCTAAGCACACCATTCGGGTAAATTGAAAAGGCATCAGAACACTTTTTTTGAGCAAATAAAATATTAAAAAATACTTTGAAATATTAGGATACTATGAGAAGCGGTGGCTTACCTGAGTCAATAACTCAGAAGTTGTGTGAATATGACCACGATTGTCATGTTGTCGACTAACATAAAATTATCGATTCTCAAAAAGTTGTTAAAAGACTCCAAATAGCCTAATAATCTCTGCCTTTTCAAAAAAAGTTTTAATCAACGAATGGCCGAAAACATTGATACACCTGATGAAGTTACGGCTAGCATATAAATACAGCAATATACCTCAAGCAAAGAAAGAATTAAAACGACTTTTGCATGAAGAACGTCGTAATATTAAATTAAAATATTGGTTCTCATGAGAAACGGTGGCTAACTTCAATTAAGAACTCAGAAGTTTTGTTAATATAAAAGGATAAAAAATGGCTATGATAAGTTACGATCGCGATGGATAGAAACGACTGAAAACTCCGATGCACATCACGATATAAATAAAGGTTATCAATCCAGCAAACCGCATTGCCACGTAGGGAGGCAAATTAGTCCTAAAAGATATGTTGTACTTTTATCCTGATGTAGATGCTATGTACAAACATGGACACTTAGAGCCAGCAAAAGAAAGCGGATAGACGCTCCCGAAATGTGGTGCTGTAGAAAACTGTTCAGCATTCCATGGGTAATCAGACGCAAAAAATATTTATATCGTGGAAGAGCTAGGCATCAACAATACGCTTTCATTATATGCGTACAACATAAATTAAGATACTTTGGACACATTGCTCGTCTAACTTAAAACTCCAACCTGGAGAAACTCATAATCACTGGCAAAGTGGAAAGCAGGAGAAGCGGTGAAAGGTCACCAATGCCCAGGAGTGACAAGTATCACTATGAACATCTGCACTGAGGTAACTCCTTTTCCATTTCATGTTGTTTGAAAACTCCAATGCACATCACGATATAAATAACGGTTAGTGATCCAGCAAACCACATTGCCACAAAAGGAGGCCAGCCAGTCCTGAAAAATATGTTATATTTATTATACATTTAATTATATATTATATAATTAAATGTATAACACACGTATAATGAGGTTTGAATACTGCGGTAGTCTTGGGCAACATTATATGTACTTATGTATCATATCATGATAAAAAAGCCATAAAGATTTATGGTATCAACACGAAAAACTTAGTCATAGTTTAGAAACCATAAAAAAGGGGCTCAGTAGTCAGAATGATTTTTACACCAGCAAAAACACTTGTTATATTTCCAACTTTACAAGAATAAAGTTTATTTTCAACACTTCCCACATAGTGCAAATACTACTGTACTTAAAGCATTTCTAAGCAAAGAATTCTGGCAAATTGAAAAGGCATCAGAATACTTTCTTTGAGCAAATAAAATTAAAAAATACTTTCGCCTGAAGCACGTCGAAAGTATAAATGAAAATATTTGGTTTCATAAGTAACAGTGGCTAAATTCAGTTAAGTTTTGTGATTATTTAACACGAAAAAAGTGTCTTTGATAAGTAATGATGGCTAGAATCGACTCAAAACTCCGATGCACATAACGATATAAATAACGGCTAGCGATCCAGCAAACCGCATTGCCACAAAAGGAGGCCAGCCAGTCCTGAAAAGTATGCGATACTTTATTATCCCGACGCACAACCGATAATAAAAAGCGCAACTCGAGAATCGATAGCCAAATTAAAAATTCAAGAAAATTCATTAAAAAACTAAGAAAAGCATCGCGGTATAAACGCGATACTTACTTACGCCTTATGACACAGTTTTCCACGTTTAGAAATCTTTGAAGCCGAACTGCCGGAAAACATTTCTAGAGAAGCGAATTCGTAATGAGAACAGGAAATTGGTTATATGAAAATGTTGAAAGGAAATCACTTTTGTCCAGCAGGAGGAATTCACATGAAGAAATAGTTTGATTTGATTATTTATGTTTTCAACAAAAATCTGTTATTTATTTGTTATTTACCAAAAAAATTTCATAGTGTGAGAAGTTTCCGTAAAAAACGATTTTTTATAACTTTTTACTTGACTAAGTAAGACGCGTTTTTATAATTTCATTGATTTTTGTTTTCAAATCAAACACAACGTAAAATGAAATTTTCATAATTGATTTATGTGTATCGATGGCTAAATTTAACTTTAAACTCGGATGAATATCGCAAAAAAGGAACGTTGCATACATAGTTATTTGGATAGAGTACTAGCTTTTACATTTCATACACACACAGTTTTATCGATGGTTAAAAAATCAAATCATTGTTATTTAGTCCAATCTCTACATAAAATTCTGTACATCATCCACGACAAAGTTGGAGGCGAATTTATAATTTAGGATTCCATTATAAAAAAGGTTTCAATTTCCCATAGCCATTGGGATTACGACACCCACAACTTGGACATTTAAAATTTGTAAGGCTTATGAATGTGAGGATGGGAAATACATGTGTAGAGGAAGGTAAGAAATCAGTTATCTCACTATCTCAATCCATATTTCGATTCTGAATGTTGTGTTTTTCACTATGTTACTAAGGACGGGTTGTTTCGGAGAATTTGAACAATTCATCAAATTTCAACGTTCATTTTCAAGTTCTGTGAAAGATTTTTTCAAGTTCTGTTTTTATTTCAGTTTTGTCAAGCAACTATCCTATAATGATATAATAACAGAACTTGAATAGGACTTTCACAGAACCCGAAAATGAACGTTGAAATTTGACGAATTGTTCAAATTCTCCGAAACAACCCGTCCTTAGAGTTTTTACTATTACACTGGAACTTTCTGAAAAATGCCTACGTAAAATTTTTTTATTTGTATTGCTCCGAACCCGTGACTATAAGATTTGTGAATTTATGACAGTATAAATGATAAAAAAAACGAGAGCCCTACAGAAAAATCACCCAAATAGATATAGAATGTAACGTTACTAATGGAACTGAGTTTGTAGATACATATTTGCGGTTTGGTTACTCTTAAGTCTATCACACTACAAGAGAAAGAAGAGAACAGTGGAAGCGGGATGGGTGGGAGGGGTGATTTGAATGAGGGATTGTGGAGAGGAGAATAGAGAGGAAGGGAAGATAGGAATAGGATAGGATGTCGTTTAGTTGGCCTGCTGGGAAGATGACCCAGTGTTTCCCGGAGGCACCACGGGGAGGTCTAAACGCACCGCCTCCAAGGAAGGGAAAGGTAGCATTACGGTAAGTGGAGATGGTAGGGTGAGACAATTTTATTGTTAATAGGTGAATGGAAGAAAGTGATGAGTTAAGTTGAAGGGCATCATTTAAAAAAAATTGTGCTATTTTTATTCCTGTTTATTTTTATTAGATGTATTTCAAATTGGCATTTTTGCATTTATTACAGTGAAACAAAATAAGAATATACATGGAAGTATTAATTTCGATTCGAAAGAAAACCGATGACGTCAATTTGTATTTTGGCAGTGGAAAGAAAAATGCGGCTCATCATCCCGGCTGGCGCGGCGTTTTATTCCAGGGTGGGATTTGGTCTCCTACACAAATAATGTTCTTCAATGGCTGCGCTCCCAATCATTTCCAATAATCCATCTGGAGATTTAGAAGTCCGGGTGAATAGTTGTTAAATAACCTAGTTCAATTACCAGGATCCTGTTTTCTTAAAGTATCAACATTTTTTTCGCACAGTTCACAGATCTACATGAAAAATGTTTTGTTTAGCATTCTTATCATTTCAAAATTTGTTGTCACATTTCCTGTTTTTTACAATTTTGAAAAAAGCCAATTCACCTGGCTGCTAACAAATTCTTTCATTTCCTGTGGCATTGTTTCACCATCATAAATAGATAGAATTTTATATAGAGGACTTTCCATTCTTTCAATAGTGATTTTTTATTATTTTGAGTTGATAGAATTTCCGTGGATGACATCGTTTACTTGTTAATCATATGCTGAAATAGTTACCTGAATTTGGGAGCACTGTTGAAAAGGTCGCGTGAATAACGTAAGAAAAGATTGATTGAAGACGATTGACATGAAAAATGAACGACCAATGAATTACAACAAAGAGAACAAAAAGTAATGCAATTTCACTGAAAAACTCACCTCTGGAACATTGAAGGCGCTTCCTGCTTTCTGAACACCTGCTTTTGGCTGGAAATCCAAGGCAGCTCCCATATGTACTTGGCACTTGTTTAATGTTTCAATTTTATAAATACACTTCAGATCGGTCCAATTAAGTTATCTCAAGGAGTATTCAACAAGCAATCTTAAGAAGTTTCATCCGAACACATTAAAATAGAGTTCAACCCCTTATAAAATGTACGTGTTGTTTGAGTAATTGTAACAAAACATCAATATATTTTTAATCCATTTGTTTAAATTTACCGAAACAATCTTTTGATGCGCACCATAACCTTTTTTTAATGGTTATTGATAGCTTCTTAACTATTTTTAAAACAATGTTAATTCTTTTTTATAATTTTATATGATAACACCATTAGGGTTTTAAAATGTCAATTATAAAAAAAGGTTAGATTTATCAGAAATTTAACAAGAAGTCGTTGTTCCTCATTCACGTGATATAGTTTTTAATTGTTATATATACAAAAAAATCACATGTTCCCGAACTTCTGTAATGATTAACTCAAGGTGAATTCCAGCAATTCCATTCATCTGGTCGAAGAAATACAGAAGGTCTTCTGTGAACCTTACCACGCAGTTGTTTATGGTTTCAACCACATCAGCCGCCAGAATTTCCATGATCCTCCCTTCATTTCCAGGAAGCACGATGGCCGAATAAACGTCCAAGGGAAAGGCGTAGCGAATAAAAAAGTGATCCATGACTCCAATTAACTGACTATCGACTGCTTTAAATATATATTAAATCCTTACAGAGTCAGATATAAAATAACGGTCAATTATTTGAGTAAGCTGTAGGAACTTCAATATACCAAGCGAGACTATTTTGGGGATGACTTGCTGAAGAAAACTCCAATAAGTAACAAAATAGTAAAGTGTCTTTTACTAGATTTTATTATTAACTGTTTAAATAATTCACAGGTTAAAGCAGTATGATTCGATTTTTCGAAAGTTTTATTATTATTTAAAAAAAAACACTTTATTTAATTCAATGAAAAAGATTAATTATTGTAATATTTATTTAAATGTCTTTTGAAAATCAATGATGGTAAAGTTCACGAACTGAGAATTTATTTAATTAATAAAATTATTGAAACTAAATGTTCATTAACTTACTATGTAAAATCTATGTTCTTTTCAAGATATTTTCAGTATTTCAGTGCAAACATTAATTTTAAACCTTTTAAAGTCGCATAAGTAAGCATCCTCTTACCTAATCCATTTTTTCATCCTTAAATTATTAAAATTATAATAATCTATTATCATTAAAAATATATATATTTAAAGAAGCGTTTCCCCCAATAAATTAAATTACTAAGTCGCAAAATATACAAAAGACTTTTTTCGTGAAAAAAAAATATTCTAAATAAAATAAACACAGTTTATCCCCGTGTTCGTAACTATTTCGATAAACTTGTTGATACAAGAAATATATTTCATAAATTAAGTTTCAGATTTAAAAAAAATATATTAATATTTTAAAAATTATCAAAAGGGGTCGAAATAAATGTTGGCAAAAATTAATTATTTTACTATTCATCAATGAAAATAAATAGTATCTCCGGCAAAGGAATGCTTATAAATTTGAGTTTAACCATTAAAAATTAATAGGAGACTTACATTCAATTATACTGTGAAACTTTTCATCAAAATAAATGCGCAAATTAAGTTAACACTCTTGATTATAACTTTACCCGTAGATTATATTTAAACGCTATTTAAGAAAACACAATCACTTTAGTTGATTTAAAAATTTACACAAAATATTATTAATCAATTTTCAGTACAAAGAAAATTGTGCCGCAAACCTATTTAGTAGAAGTTAGAAAATGAACTGTTAATAAAAAATAATTAAACGCGATTGAGCAAATTGATTGAAGAAAATTCCGCTGCTAATTTATTCCGGGAGCGCGACAGCTTCTGAAGGTTAATATCGACCGACTGATGAAGCCTGGTGGAAGGGGGAACCTTATATACCCTTATGTGGCGGTAAGCGGAGGAGCGGTGAGGAGTAATTTTCAACATTGTTCGAACGTTGAGTTCGCAAAATAATATGTCCGAGTTTTAACACATGACCATTTAAATATTTCATAGGTAGACAATGTTACCATCAAATACGACATAATAAGTAATTTTTCACATAAAACGAGATGAATTATGCAATAAATTACTGAAAGTATTTGAGAAAATGCCTTAATTTTTCGGCAATAGATTAAATTCGAAGTTTATGTATGTTTTCACATTTTTGCCAGTGGAAATGTCGTTTTAATTGCAAATGTAATAATATTTTCACATTTTTGGAAGTGGAAATGTCGTTTTGATTTCTCCTGTAGTTTTTATAATACTGAACGGATATTCAGTATGTATTTACTTACATTTATGAGAAAACTTACCTTATGTTGCTAGAGCAATTTTTGTAAAATAATCTGTGATAGTTTTGATAAGTTAGTGTTTTTCTATAACTTATACTTTTAACAATCAAGTTTATTTCATGATATGTAACCTGCAATAATTTTTTCAAATAATCTTAGTTTTCCTTCTATTTGCTCGTGAAAAAGGGATTATCAGTTGGTTATCAAATTATCTTAAAATAACTCTAGAATATTGAAGAAGAGTATTATTAGACTATTTCGTAATAAATGTTAGTGAAGCGAGAAGTGTATATCGAGACCGAATTATGTAGCGGACATCTTCTCTGCCGACTTCTGCGGAAAAACGCTTGATGATTAGATATTTAGATAGGGGAAATCTTTCGGAAAAGTAGGGGTTTCAGCTTTGGCCTAACGTTGATATCTCCGAGGGTGGAAATGATAAGAAAATTCAACTTTGTTTTGGATTCACATGATAACTAATAACACAGTAACTTTTGTGAGAATATTTAAATAATATTACCTATTTTGACCTGAATTCTTTACTGCCAAATTAAACCGTTCAATTCCGAAATTAATCTTATCTTGTTTAAAATAAATAATTTGCGTTGCATTAAGCGGGAAGAGTATAGATTTCCTCATAAGTAAATTAATTTAAAACAGGTTTTCAAAGTTGTGACCCAGAGCTGTTTATATTTGCTTTAAAAAAATAATTTTACCCTAAATTAACAGAAATTAAAACTACGTGCCCTTTAAGAACTTAATAATCATTAAATTATACTGAAATGTTAGTTTTTGAAACTTAACGTGATATCTACTATCATTAATTTCTAATTAGACGGTTACTTAGTTCGTTATAATTTTTAATAATATTTCCTAAAAATACTATACCTTCTAGTCTATCTGCATCAGGTCATTCAATTAGGAATTGCATCGTTACTAATAATAGTTTATTATGTTTTCAAAATGCACGTTCTTCGGGTAACTAAGAAGTGTTCCTTATTGTTTGAAGAAACTATCTAGCATGCCTTAGTTAAAGGCACGTCGCCATAAACAACATTATATTATTTTAACGGAATTTTCTTACTATTAAATCTTTTTACAGCGAGAAAATACGATTCAATAATCTTGCTAGAAGTTTACGCCTTACTCCAAAGGAGAGAAGTGGGTTAAATAATATAATTTTCTTACAGAAAACATAATGCATCATATATTATGGTAATCAGCTGGCGTAGAATCGTGAAGCAATATTTAAAATAATTTAAAAATTCATAATTTGATCCAACAACGTACTTATTTCTGTTAGTCAATATTACACAAGTAAAAACTAAAATTTCATTAATTTAATTGTGTTTAGTCTTTCTGTAAGGTTCATAATATTTAGGTGATACAATAAAAACAATTATTGTTGAACTGCAATCAAATTAGAATATACAGTAAATTACATTGCGAGAGACATTATTATAAAACGATAACATTTATTAATTGTTTTAGATATCCATTAGTTTCTTCTTGTGAGATAGTTTATGCATTTAAAATGATTTGCTCCTATTTTCTCATCTCTCCTCTTTTTTAAGTGCAATACTTTATTTTTAATCTTTAACTTGTTTGTCGCTACTTGATGGATGGCAGCAACATGCTCGTCACCTTTAACGTCTTAAAGCCAAGCCCACTATTGTTAGTTTTCGTGTTTAAAACAATGAAACATTTAAACTTACAATGCAGGTGTAAAATATTGTTCGTCAAATTATTGACGTATTGTTCAGAAAGAAAATATTTCAAATATTCATAATTATTTCCACTAACATTTTATCAATCTGTAAAACCTCACAAATGCATATATTTTTGATATTTTATTTGTAAAATATTTACGTAACGCCTTCTGAGAATTTTTTTCAGCAATATCATACATTCTTTCTAAATTGCCGTTTGCATGATACTATAAAAGTACTTTTTTTTATGAGAATATGCCTCAGCATATTTGAATTCTTTTTCTAAATTTGCTAATGTGTGAAAAGTTGAGAATAACAATCACGACGTTCTAAGAATAATTGGATTATATATTTATTTTTAATTTAAACTGCAGAATTTATAAAATTGTTTCTGAATTTTTGCGTACTTAGGTATTTTCTCATTGAATAATAAGAGTGCGAGCAATATATTTTAAACGATAACGGGTAATGAGTAATCTCGTCATGTGAGGTCTTTGACCAAACATACTCCAACCTACCACCCAGACTTAGATACAACAATGCATTTGTTAGTCATAATAATTTTTGAAGAATGCATCGGACCACTTCTAATAAAAGAGACTTGTAAATATTATCACGAAACAAGGGGTTATTTGAAACCTCAATAAGAATATATCTGACTTCATAAAACTGCTGCTAACATAAACAATATTTAGTTTTACTCTTGTTTCGTATTATAATATTCGTGTGATAGCAAACATGGCTTCAATTCCACGGTCTCAGTGGCGGTTGCAGAATTATGAGATAAGATGTGAAGCATTGTTATTACAATGTTGATGGATTCCAATATTATGTTTCAATTCAATACGACGATCATATTTTTAATATAACATAAAACGTTGATGAGTCATCATACCTATTAACGGAGTGCTGTTGTGAGGCACTTTCTATTAGAAAGAATCATAATACTAACTAGAATTATTTATTAATATTAAATTAGAAATTTACGGCTAGCAAAATTATTTTTTTTTTATCAAAAAGTTTTTAACAAAGTAATATTATAAAATTTGCCAAAAAAATGGACTTTTTAACTCGTTGTTCCAAGACTTATTTAGTTTTTAAATTTTCTCTGCTCTACATTTAATTTTGTGTGAAAAATTGGAAATGTCCACCACTGTACAAAATCTAATTTAAATTATAAACCGCAATTTTATATGTTCCTTTTAACCCTTAGTTAGGCAACGTAGTGTGAGCTTCTCACCTGGAATTGCCATTCTTAAACGAGCAAAAATTGCTTCTGGGCATACCATAATATTTTTTTCATCAGGACGGTGTATCTACTGAATATGGTAAACCACAGTCAGCGGTGTTGAAATATCTACTACAAACGGTTTTTTTGTATACTTATTTTCTATGCATATGTCTACGAAACTGCTAATTCAGATTTTCAAAAATCATATATTTACCTGCTTGTATGTAATATATAATGATAGATTTTCACAAAGTGATATATTCTACATACCTACAAATACACAAAAGTAAAATAACAAGGAAGGTTTATCAAGTATAAAAGACCCATTGTCATCTTATTTTAATGTAACTGAGTAGGCCACAAGCAAAAAAATTTTTTCTGATTCCCTACCAAAGTTTTTGTCTAGGAATAATGCATAAGTAATTTATGATTTTTTTATTTGGCTGGTATTATGTTTTTTCAATTCTTATTTGCATATTTAAAAAAAAAAAATTAGTGCACGTAGAGATGTAGGTAGGTACATAGAAATATAGCACAATTTTTTTGTGTTTTATTAAAAACGATATTTTTATTTGAGAACTAAAATGTGAAAGACATTATTCACCTCGTTAATTTTTTTAAAAGTGTAAAGGCTTTTTAATTAAGTCTCATTGAGTTTTATTATCACCACCTTGTATTTAAATATTATCATAAAATATTAACCCACGAGAGAATTGACTTAAAACTGACCCACAACCAAAAACAAAATATATAAATTTCTCGTTATGAAAACACTACTTTTTAATTATTTTTTTTTTAAATGCAATCAACATTTCATAAAATTTTGGGTTCTGCTTTTGGAATAACTTTAGTTTTCCATTTTTGTGCATTATAAAATTATGAAGTATTTATGGGTTTATGCACTTTTAAAATTTTATCATGGGACCAACGATATTTTTGGGGCCGAAATAAATATTTTTCGTACCTGTTTTCGAACGCATTTTTTAAAATGCTTAAAAAAAAATATTTTTCATTTCTGATTTTACAAAAAGTATATCCATATACATTGAATAACTCTAGGTATCAATGCTAGAAAATTTTGGTCTCTATAAGAATTAATTTTTTAATATTTTGTTATGTATTGGATAAAGGTATGAAAAAATATTACATTTAACGAAAATAAAATTAAGTGTGTAAATGCTAATATAAAATATCATTTTTACTGTCTTTTACTTTTTTTATTTATAAAGGCACAAAAAGGTGACATTAATAAATAAAAATGTATAATTTCTATTTTTTATATACCTACTTATAACGAGATTGAAAAAAATACTTGATATTAATTAGAGGCAGAAGAATTCATTGAACGTGAATACTGAGAATCTTTCTTACACGGGTTTTCAAATAGTGCCGGTGTTGTGTTAGTCGGAATGTAAACCTGACACTACACTTTTCGTTAGCGGTCCGTGTAAGAAGTCAACCGCTTTGTCAGCTAAATATTATATTATTATTCTGGCTTTATTTGAGAACGAACTTTGGATAGCTGAAATGCAATTTATAAACATAAAACTAAATCTATCGATTAAGCGAAAGTATGTTAGATGCAAGCGTAATCAAAAAAATATTTATGTTAAAATGAAATATGTTGTATTCACCATTTTAAATCAATATTTAATCTACATGTTTCAAAGCCAATGAATTCTTCGTCGGGATAATGAAAATTTACGAAATATATGGTTATATTTTTGATGATTATATTTAAACGTGTAAGTATTAGAAAATTCTTCATTTATAAACTAATTTATTTTAATTTGTTTATCATATAGTTTTATACATTAGCTGTACTGAGGGACCAAAACTTAAACCAAACAAAAAATAAAAATCTCTGTGATGAAATAATAAAGTGGAATTAAATATTTATATGTTCACGACTATTTAATAAAATATTTTCGTAATTTTTTTTAAATTATTTTTTCTTACTTTTATATGCTGTATTAATTAACTGTTAGTGTATTGAGTACAGAACACGTTATTTAAAGCAATTGTAGTGGAGAATGTAGAAAAAAACTTGTTGATTTTGCCCTTTGGTACATACTGGATGTGTTTATTTAAAAGTTATGAGAAACAAAATATCAAATATCCTACGACATCTCTGAATGTTTAAAATAAAATTAAATCTAATAAATAATATAAAGTAAGAAAAAATAATACGAATAAATCTTAACGAAACATGAAACAGAACAAGACACAGAAAAATACAAAAGTAACTGTGTCAACGGGGAATATAATCCTGGATCTCTGTCTTATATACCACATTATTGTGTTGCCTTTAAGGCTGAGATCATGGGGTTGATTCCCAGTTGAAACCTTAACCTTTTTTTCTGTGTCTTATTCTGATCATTTTTCATTTATATTTATTAGTATTATCTTCTTTTTCACAAACATATATTTATAATCATGCATACACATATTTTTTGTTTTAGTCCCTGTCGTAAGTAAAAAACACGATTAATAGTTTTTTTAGTGCAGACTAGCTTAGGTACCCACCAGACGCGGCCCGTCCATACATGCTGTAGATGATCCGCATCTCTAGAGTAAAAAGATTTGGACTAGAAGTAAACTGCAATACTGCACAATAAAAACACATAAATTTGTTTTTGACCACTATAGTTATCAAATCACTATAGTGATCAAAAACAAATTTATGTGTTTTTATTGTAAAATTTGATGAGCCACAAAGTGAATTCTTTTTACAATTAAGCAATACTGCAATTTAAATATTATATTTTTTCTACAACGACCTTTTTTTTTTTGGTTTTAGGCATTTCAACCTGAAAAGAGTGCTTTGTTACAACGACCTTCATGTGATTATTATTATAAGACATCGTGCACATTAGCTCTACATAATCTAAATAATATTTGTCTTAACTCTAACATTGACATTTTTTCGGATTCACTGCCCAAATTCATACGTGGCATCATGTCAATAATTTAAACTATTCACTGGGCATACATACAGAAACTCACACATACATTACACACGTCACACCTATAGACTACACACGTCACCTTATAATTAAGGAATATACATACAACTTAGCAGACATTACGAGGAAACATATCATAGATACCCAACATGAAATATCTAATTCCTGTATATTGTTTAATCATTTTAAATCATGTACTATTTATTTCTGTAATATAAAATAAAATAAAATAAAAATAATGTTATCGTTCCGTTTCTATGTACGCTCAATGAACGACTCGATACAAAAAGTGCTGGCTAGTACAAATACACATATATTCTCAAATACTGTGAAACGCGTAAAAAACACTGTGGTGTGGAAGCTATCTGTAAACCGTATCCAAGAATGCTAGAACGCACGTTTTTTCCGCGCATTCGCACTGAGATGACAGCATCCAACGTACAAAAACCATCTTTAATGCTCATTTGTATAATGCACAGAATCGTTAACTCTATTACAAATCCATTGGATTGTATGCGCGCGTTGCTTTAACAGTTTGCGACAGTCGAATTTTTATTGAATGTTATTAACTTGCGATTTACTTTTTAATCATAATTTAAATAAATAAAAATGAATACTCAAAATAAGATGGATACTTCATCAGCGTGTTCTAAATGATAATAATAAATTGTGTTGTTTTATAATTGGATCATTTATTCGAAAAAAATTGTATCTTGATCATTTGCAGAAAAAAACACTTCTGGAAATATTGAGTTATGGAGCTTAATGGATTTATGGAGATAATTTTAGACGGTACCTTATTGTATCTTGTTCTTGAGCTAGCGTCTAGATGTGCCGATTTGATATCAAGTACGTAGTAAGTACAAGTATAAACATTTGATGTCCAGCATCCCTTCTACAAAATGTCACCGACCGCCACTCGTACCCACCATACTAAAAAGTATTATATATTCTGCATTTGTGTATATTTCCACTGTACCTATTTAATGACGCTTCACTTGCGATTTCCTAATGGCTGATTACATTGGAAGGATTTATGTCATACTACGCAGGTTACATTGTAACACTTATATGTAACATTTACATCGAAAGATTGGGGGGGGAGAATAACGACAGAATTACGATAAAGTACCCATCTATAATATAATTTTTTTTGTTAAAAATACAATCATTTCACATTTCAATAATTGGTATAACCTGTGATTGAACTTGTTCAATGAACTGTTCAATAATTGTGTCAAAAATTCAGACTACCTTCGCAAATACTCTATTTCCAGGATTGTGATCCGTGAGTAGTTACTATTGTCTTTTTTTCCTATGAAATACTGACACCGATGGAGGGAGTAGGTGTTTGAACCCCCTAAGCCCCCTCCTCGTATACGTCTTTAGCTGCAACTAATATCAATTTGTCACACAGAAAAATACGTTGAATTGCATGATCCTACATCAAACCACTATTTTTGATATGTTCTTAGTAGAAATAATGTAATAAAAAATAGGTAAATCACTAAATTTAATTTCTGAGTGAAAAAAAACAACTATTGTGACAACGGTAACGGTATGGTCTGATGGTTTGATGCTCTGTAGTGAACACGCTTGCACAGCGCGAATGTAAACTGTGCGCTCTAAAATTTAAGTTTAGACTCACAGAATTTAAAACCTCCTATATGTGAAAGCACTGCAAAACAATAACCGCTCACTAAAAAAATATTCAAATTTAGCGCATACATATTTTTAGTTTAATGTGGGACTCAATCTATTGCTTTATCGTGAGATTTATATATGCTTAAAAAAAACAAAAATACAGATATGTGGTA
Organism: Hesperophylax magnus; assembly: GCA_026573805.1. Taxonomy (NCBI): domain Eukaryota; kingdom Metazoa; phylum Arthropoda; class Insecta; order Trichoptera; family Limnephilidae; genus Hesperophylax; species Hesperophylax magnus. The sequence continues at coordinate 4,613,044 of JAIUSX010000071.1, forward strand.
CCTCGTTAAGCACTAGCATTGTTGGGTGTAACTAAGTTAAGAAATTAAAACATATTTTTGCACCACTAAATAAAATGATCTGCACTAATAATAAAAATCTCACCAAACAAAATATGCTTAAAATGAGACAGTACTTTGTTTCACTGGAAATAAATATTTAATTTTATGTTAAACAAAACACCTAGTGTGAACAAATACCATTTTACTTATCGCGTGACTTCTTCTCATTTATTACATTATATTATTGTCTTTTTTTTAAATAATATGAAATATCATTTCAAAAACGTAAACCTACAAGACTATGTCTATTTCTTGGAAACTTTATTAAATTATTAACAAAAACAAAAATTTTTGATGAACAATGTTGTGTAACATTTCTTATTTCTTTTTAAAATAGTTCTCACATCTTCCTTCATAAGTTCAACTAAATACCTAAGTTATTGTTGACATTTTGCTAACTGCCGCCAGCTTGGCAATAACCTTTGAAACAATCAATAGAGGGACTATTGTCTTAGCAAGATAACATAAAAAAGTTTTTCAAATATAATTTAAGTTTATATTATGTTTTTTTCGGCATTGAATCGATGGGTTTACAGCTAATTGAAAATGTACACGCGCAGTCGCACAGTGATTACATACAAAGGTAGGTACTCCATTTGATTAAATATTTTTTACCTACTTACTTATCACTAAAAATTGAATTGCGTCGCAGCAAGTAAACAATGTAAATTACAAATAATTATAGTTGAGAGAAAACAAACAATTGTACTGTGCGTCCCTGTCAGGTTCGACTGATTGGATGCGGTTCTCTGTGAAAAGAAGGAACTATTCTTAACAGTGTCGGCTCATGACGTTCAAGTGTGTTACGCCACAAACATTGTGAATATTAAAAATACTTCGTTATTGGCGCAGCTGAAAAATATTAAAAGGTTCTTTCTAAAAATCGTTTTTATTTTTAAAAGTTGTTTTTAAGTTTTTTTTTATTAGATCTTCCCCAGATTTCTGAAAATTTGGAAACCAAATAAGAATTACTAAAAATGTTTTTAAATATATATTTTAACTCTAAAAGATACAAAAAAAATCTGTTTTGCGAAAATAATACAATGCTTAACTTTATGGAAAAAAAATTATAAGAAACTTAAATTTTTCATATTTTTAGTTATTTTTTTGCTCCTACATATAGGCAATTTTATTTGCACCAATAAAGATATTTTCTCATTCTAAAATAAAATAATGATATTACAAAATATCTACGTATCTCACAACAAATATTAAAAAGCGAAAAAAATAGAGGATACAACGCCAACACCAAGGTGCAAGAATTTTGCAGGTGTGTGAGCTTTAGTTGTGTTACTGAACAAACAGTGTTGTACCAGTTTGTTCTTGTCCTAAAGTACAAAAATGTTTTTTTAAATATTTAATATCTTTTTTATGTTGATTCTGTTCAAGAGTCCCAACTGCTCTCAGCCAGAGAGAATTTGACATTTTCAATTTTGATATGTTGTGATGCTGAAAGGAATAGGGAGTGGACGGTGATGGAAAAGGTGAAGTTGGAGAAGTACCTGGCTATTCATATCTCGTCACCAATCACTGCAAACAAGCAACGTTTTAATTTTGAATGCTGGTCTTTCACCAAGGCAAAGCTAAAAACATCTTCAGCGTCTACTACTCTGGAACCTACCGCAAGTGTACAAGTAATTAAATATGGAATAAGACAAATTAATTTAATAATATAAAAAATAAATTATTTAAAAAAATATCAGCCAAGATGTGGAAAAAAATTGTTGTATGTTTATATATTGTTGATTCTGAATTTGAAATATAAAATCGACAAAAATAACGCAAAATAATTAAGTCCCATAGGCCAAGTGGTTACAGGCAGTGTACCAATAAAACAGAGATCCGGGGTTTGATTCCCATTTGAGACCGTTTATTTTTTTTTTTCGGTGTTCTGTTCTTTTTATGTTAAGATTTAGTATTTTTATCTTCTTCTTCAATGATAGATAACATAATATTTCGCACGTCGGCATTCAAACCCGCGACCTTCGGATTCATAGTACGACCTTACTCCTCGGCCACTGAGGCAGTATTCACCAATTACAAAAAAAAATTTAAAGATTTTTAATGATTGTCCAATTACATTTGTAAAAATAAAAACAAAATGAGTATGATTAAATGCGTTTATTTTGTTATTAAGAAATAAAAAAATTAAATAGATACAATAATTGGTAAACGGTTAACAAGGTTTTAGAAATTATTACACAAATCTGTGTAACGAAATAAAAAAAAATATTTAGAACTTTAAAGGTCATATTGAATATCAAAAATTAATATTTAAAATGAGATTGATGAGAATTTTTAAAATAAACTTAGTTGCCTTTGAACTGAGAAATAGTAAAGAAAAAGCTATGTAAGATTAAAATTTCTTCAATCTGTCATCTAGCAAGTAACATTTAGTCACTTGCTATCACAGCTAAGAAGGCAATTATAAGTGGACAACTACTATTTACTATGGGTATGAACTACCTTTATCCCACTATTCTGTCTATCCATGATATTTTAAATATTTTCTTGTATTATCAGAATTTAAATGCGCAACATAGACCTGAGTGAAAAAGTTTCGACCCAATCAATAATTAAACACTACAGGTATTTTAATCAACATTGAAAAATAGGATGTTCTGTAAATACAATAGGATACAATACAATAATATCTGTTTGTTAAAAATATTTAATGATTCAAATTAAATTTTTTTTTATATTAGATACATAATATTTTAAGTAGAAAAATACGAGGAACACTTCTCAGAACTTCTTTTTGAGTAAAATAAAACCAAATAAAATGGAATGTATTTTAGAAAATTACAGTCAAAACTTAGGAAAAACAAACTCGTCCATCCATATTTATCGTCGCTCCAACTTTTTTCTGTAAGAAAATAACACTTGATTGAAATTGTCCGAGGTTATAGAAAAAAACATATAAAAGGTATTTTAATGGAGATTGCTTTAAAGAGCTAGTAGCCCAGTGTACCAGTACGCGTGCGTAAAAAGCTTAAACTCCGTTCACAGTTGATTTGCTTTGTGAGAACGTTTTGTGTGAATGACATACGAGCTATATAGGATAAGATACCTGCATCTGTTTTTCTTACTTCACACAATCTGGGCCTCATAAAGACCCGCATTATTAAATCTTCGTCTACAACCCCTACTTCAACTGCTTCAAAACGTTGCCTACCCGGTTGGTGACATAGCTCCCCTGCCTTTACACTGTATAGACAGGGGCACTTTTGTGAGGTGTCTCATAAAAAAATAATAGCTTGCCCACTGATAAGGCCAATGATATCAGGGAAAGAAATAAGAAAATAAACTTTAACTAATATTTTAATATGAAGCAAACGCTTTGTGATATTTCAAAATATGATTAAAGCGTCGTTTAAATTTTAATTTATTTAATTCAATAACTTATAAAAAAACATTTTTGATAATGTGCTCCTCAATAGGTGATTTCACTTTGCTGAAATTATTTATTCGTGTTATAATTTTTAACCAACTAAATAAATTAATATTGATTACTATTCGTCGTCATTATTATAAAAAATAGCCCCAAAAACGGGAATTACGGAGTGGTAGGTGCAAGAAAAACTAGCCTCAAAAACGGGGATTACGGAGTGGTAGGTGCAAAAAAAAGTAGCCCCAAAAACGGGGATTACGGAGTGGTAGGTGCAAGAAAAAGAAGCCTCAAAAACGGGGATTACGGAGTGGTGGGTTCAAGAAAAAGTAGCCCCAAAAACGGAGATTACGGAGTGTTGGGTGCAAGAAAAAGTAGCTCCAAAAACGGGGATTACGGAGTGGTGGGTGAAAGAAAAAGTAGCCCCAAAAACGGGGATTACGGAGTGGTAGGTGCAAGAAAAAGTAGCCTCAAAAACGGGGATTACGGAGTGGTAGGTGCAAAAAAAAGTAGCCCCAAAAACGGGGATTACGGAGTGGTAGGTGCAAGAAAAAGTAGCCTCAAAAACGGGGATTACGGAGTGGTAGGTGCAAAAAAAAGTATCCCCAAAAACGGGAATTACGTAGTGGTAGGTGCAAAAAAAAGTAGCCCCAAAAACGGGAATTACGGAGTGGTGGGTGCAAGAAAAAGTAGCCCCAAAAACGGAGATTACGGAGTGGTGGGTGCAAGAAAAAGTAGCCCCAAAAACGGGGATTACGGAGTGGTGGGTGCAAGAAAAAGTAGCCCCAAAAACGGGGATTACGGAGTGGTGGGTGCAAGAAAAAGTAGCCCCAAAAACTGGGATTACGGAGTGGTGGGTGCAAGAAAAAGTAGCCCCAAAAACGGGGATTACGGAGTGGTGGGTGCAAGAAAAAGTAGCCCCAAAAACGGGGATTACGGAGTGGTGGGTGCAAGAAAAAGTAGCCCCAAAAACGGGAATTACGGAGTGGTGGGTGCAAGAAAAAGTAGCCCCAAAAACGGGGATTACGGAGTAGTGGGTGCAAGAAAAAGTAGCCCCAAAAACGGAGATTACGGAGTGTTGGGTGCAAGAAAAAGTAGCTCCAAAAACGGGGATTACGGAGTGGTGGGTGCAAGAAAAAGTAGCCCCAAAAACGGGGATTACGGAGTGGTGGGTGCAAGAAAAAGTAGCCCCAAAAACGGGGATTACGGAGTGGTGGGTGCAAGAAAAAGTAGCCCCAAAAACGGGGATTACGGAGTGGTGGGTGCAAGAAAAAGTAGCCCCAAAAACGGGAATTACGGAGTGGTGGGTGCAAGAAAAAGTAGCCCCAAAAACGGGGATTACGGAGTAGTGGGTGCAAGAAAAAGTAGCCCCAAAAACGGAGATTACGGAGTGTTGGGTGCAAGAAAAAGTAGCTCCAAAAACGGGGATTACGGAGTGGTGGGTGCAAGAAAAAGCCTTTGCCTAAAAATCTTATAGTACTAATTTTTTTACTAATTGCGCTACGTCGGTTTATTCAAAACCCGCCAAATTATTGAAACAAATTGAAGGCTGCGGATTGAATTGCCACACGTGGCATATATTTTTATATAGATGTTTCTGGCTCATAATTATTGCTTAAAAATGATACGTTGTACCTATTAATTATATTTATATATATTTTATATTTTACTCATTATATGATTCAATGAATTGTGTTTTACAAATAAACATTTAATGTGCATTTTAAAACCACTTTAAACAGTAATATTCTACAAAATGTCATTATTAGTAAGAGAACAATAGTCTTTTGAGGGTAGGGGCTGAAAAAAAGTTTGAGAAAGTTCTGTTTAAGCTAATATGGCAGTAATAAGATACAATGGAATTAAGAAGGTTTGTTTGATAGAGTGTGGCGAGCAAGCCATCTATCACCCCCGGGTCATTGCGCCCGGCTTGACCCCGCTCCCGCCGGGAACCGTTTCTGCTTAGCGTAATATGAACACCGATAAAACAGTGTGAGATTTGAATACAAACTATCCGTTGGCTGTACTGTACGTTGGTAGTAAATAATAATGTGTGTGCATTCACAGTGTGTCGGAAACTTTCCACCGTCTCTACGTTCGCGCTGCTCTGATAAATCTCTGCGGAAATCACATCCCGAGCGCACATTAGTTTGAATAATACGTCCTCGGCTACCGCGCTGAAAATAACGCAACTCAGTAAGGAAATGAATGAAACAAATACCTGTCGAGAGATTAAATTACCGCACTTCAAATATTTTCTACCCCGTTACTACTCAGTTATTTGCGTTTCACTTCTAAAAACGAACTTACAAAACAAAAGATTGATACAAACAATTAGCAGTTTTATATCTTTGGCCCATTGTAAACTGATCAGAAAAATGTTTAGTGCTATTAAGTCTAAATACCATAATTATGAATATCATAAAGTATTGGATTACCTTGGAGTTCCATCCACAAGACCCACTGAGCCTCTACCAACTAGCATATAAGTTTGTAAATATTTTAATATAGGTGGAAAGGCCGAATTACACTTTTATAGTCACAATTGATTTCAAGTTATTTAATTTGCCCTTTTGATGGCTTCAGTATTTATTCGATAGTTAGGATCGGCACTGTGCATTGTGCGGACATCGTATGAAGGAACCAATGAATCAAACATTTATATTCAAACGATAGATAGTTTTCTATTGTGAACGCTGCTGTTTATTTTATAAATATGAGTTCTTTTGAGTACTTAATTAAGTTTCAGAATATATATTACAGTTACTGTAAACAAATAATAACATTTTTTAAATGATACAATAGAGACAAATTAACTTTGTTTCAATACATAAACCTAAATTTATCTAATGCAATTGTGAGCAGGTTGTGCAACTTACCTAAATGTTTATTTTTTTTTTTAAATGCTGCCTTGTGAAGTCCTTTATTTCTCCAACAGGAGACAATGAGGAAATTCGGCGCAGGTCAGGTGATGAAACTTTCCACACACAGGACATTGCGCCCAGTCCACGCCAGGTCCCGGTTTTTCAATAATATTCAGGTCACAAACGCAGCAAACGTCAGTATCACGATCGAGAGACACACCTCTTCGTCTTTGGGTTATTCTTGCTGGACGGACTATTGGTGAGAAGTATCTTTCTTCTTCGACTCGATTGTTGGCTTCAATATTAGAACCAAACTCTGCATTAACATTTACTATTTTGATAATGGAGTCTCTTACAATTTGTGTCTTTTTCTGCATCTGTAGAATATCTTGGATATCTTCTGCTGACAAGTGGGTCTTTAGATATAACGATTTTTTTCCACCATCCATCTGAAAAATATTTATGATTGTAAATTTTGAACCAGTAAAAAGAACACAAATTAAAATCTCAAATCGTAATATTTAATTAATAACTTTAACTAATTGATGTGTACCGGCGTTGCTTGGGGACTTATATACGGTTTGGGCTAATATTTCTCTTAAGTTTTAACCAGCGTCAACAATTTAAGCACCTAAATATATTATGTTTCGACTTAATTACTTAATTTACTCTACTTTATATACAAATACGCATGTATTATTTATATATAAACCTTCCGGCAGAACCTCTCTAAATGAAAGTGAATATCAAAATCCGTTGCGTAGTTTAGAAGAAGTAAGTGCACAAACAGGTAGACGCGGATAGCGACTTTATTTTATACTATTTACATTTAATATAAGCGATTTTTAAACGAAAATTTAATCAGAAAAATCAGGAAAAGGCACGTTTGCATATAGGTTGAACCCAGGACTTTCGCCTTGCTGATCTAATCCGACACTGTTTCCTTCGGTCATAAGAACTACCAACATTATCTTAATTTTCTAAACGTACATTTTTTATTGGCTGCTTTCTTTAAAAACGTAACGCAAATCTGACATTATTAATACTCCAGCGTCTGGACGGTGTAGGCCCTGTGATTGGTCAAATTCAAATTGTGTATAAATAAGACTTTAAAGATTAAGACACGATTTCATACTGAAATAGAATCGCCACATGTAATACGATATTTATTCAAAAATATCGTTTCTGCTCATACAATTTTTGGATAATATCGAAGAAAATATGTTTTAGAAAGTTCATGATCCATTGGATTAATTACATTACAGTGAAAATTATCCACAATTACGTGATTACGTTTGACGTTTGACGAAAAAAGCACGCGTTCATTCAACATGGCCGATACGCACCGCGTCAAAGATAGCCGACAGAGCGCTCCTCTGGCGGTGAAAGAACGAACCGAGGGACTGGCGCGAATATTTAAATATGCAAAATAAAAAGATTTCTTCTGGAAGTTTATTTAAACTTTGCAATGGCATCGTTTCTAAAACAAACATTTGATTCAACTTAATGACAATAAACAACAACTCTTTGCATGTACGATTTTGAAAAATATTGATATTTAATATTATTTACGTAAATAATAATTTCGCATTATTTTGACAGAACACCGATATGATATACGCGAAAGTATAGGCACTGCCAACCCAATAAAATAACATGAAAGACAATCGGAAGATAGAAACGCTTCGTTGATTGTAAAATTAGCCAACAAATCTCTAATCTGACATGTACTTAAATGTATAATAAAACAATCATTTTGCCAGGTATAAATATTTATATAATATATATTAAGGTATTATTCGGAAACGCTGGACAAGGATAATACGAAATATTTTTAAGTAAAACCTTCGGATTTACCTTAATTAATATAGAAGGAATCTGAATGCATTCGGGAATTTTTTAATTTTAGCATTTTAATTACGTGAATTAATTAATTATTAATTATTAATTAATTAATTAATTATTTTTTATTTTTTTTACGTGATTAATCACGTAAAATTAAAATTTGCTTTCGTTGTATTGGATGACAGCCGGAATAATTTCTATTGATGACATTTTCTTTTTTTGGTATTCCTGATATGAGTGTCTAGAATTTTTACCATAATTTACTCTATGCAAATATTATTTTGGTATTTTGGTTTCTTTTACAAGTAAGGAAATATTTAAAAAAAAGTTATTATAGGTTAGGATAGGTTAGGTTGGGTTATGCTAGATTAGGTTAGATTAGGTTGGATTAGTATAGTTCAAGTTAGTTTATAGGTAAGGTTAGATTAAGTTGGATTATTATGGCTTAGGATAAGTCAGGTTATGTTAGGTTAGGTAACGTTAGCTTGGGTTATTATGGGTTAGGTTAGGTTGGGTTATTATAGGTTAGGTTGGATTTGTATAGGTTAGGTTAGGTTAGGATAGGTTAGGTTAGGATTGGTTCGGTTAGGTTAGGTTAGGCTAGATTGGATTATTATAGGTTAGGTTAGGATATAGGTTAGGTTAGGTTGGATTATTATAGGTGAGGTAAGCTTAGGTAAGGTTAGATTATTATAGGTTAGGTTGGATTATTTTAGGTTAGGTTAGGACATAGGTTAGGTTGGATTATTATAGGTTAGGCTGGATTATTATAGGTTAGGTTAGGTTATTATAGGTGAGGTTAAATAAAATAATAGTTAAATAAATCATTTGTGCTAAGTAGGCACTATTTTGCCGGAATATTGTATTACATTATATTTTTTTAATTTCCTTTTTTCAATTGTCTCTAGCCGCTCATTTCAGGAATACCGACAAAAGAAAATGTTATCAACAGAAATTATTCAGGCTGTCATCCCATACAGCGAAAGCGAATTTTCATTTAACGTAATTAAAAATTAAAAAGCTAAAATTAAAATTTTCCCAAATGCTGTTCGATTCGATTATTTAAAAATATTTCCTATTTTCCGTGTCCAGCGATTCCGAATATTTACCTATATTAATTTACCTTTAGCCATTTAGGCAATTATTCGGGAAATGTAAAGTTTTACCTGAACAACTGTCATTATTATTATGCCTAAACGCCTTCCTGTTCCGTTTTTTAACAATATATACTCACCCTCTCTCTGTGTATGACCTAATATCTACCTATTAAATGTAACTGTTGTTAGTGTCACTTAAACTGGGCGAAGCCCAACTAAGTGCCGCCCGCAGGGCCTAGCAGAAAAAAACCCGCGGAGCGGGTTTTTAACTGCTAGTATATATTTAATACATATTCGCTAACATAATCGCCTATATAATCACGCACGTATATTTTTCAGTTAAAACTTATGTTTCAAAAATTGCCAATATTGTCTTCAATGATTAAATAATGAGGCTTGGACTTTGGTTTAGCGTAAATAAATAAAAAATACATTGTTAAGAAGATACAATATCTATGATCATAAAAACATTGCCTGGATCATTGGCAGTATTTATTGAAATTTTTATATCTTTGGCAAAGTAGATTGAGAAGATGCAATATTTGAACCCAAAAATTTAGGCTACTTTTGGGATATTTCAATGCTTAACTTATTTAAGATCAAAATTGGAACAACGTTTTTACTCGAAACAGTCGAAATGTGCGATTTGAAAAAAGTTTTATCAAAATATTTTTCCGTAAACCTTTTTATTAGAGACTTTGTCCGCATCGAGAGAGAAAGTTCTTAAAATCTGGACTGCTCTTGTTGGATTCCCCACTGCTACTTCAGTGGAAGGACCAGCTGGTAGTTGTACCCCTTGGTCAGTTGCCAGTTTTTTGGGTTCAGGTGTTTTTTGTAGCTCAACAGACGTATCATCAGATGCCTCATCCTCTCTCTCTATTTTAATTTGGTGTGGTAACATCATCTACAAGAAAAAAAACAATCATTACTAACAAATAATTAATTTGGGACACAGCAAAACAGGAATGTAATTTTTTTTAATTATTGAAAACTATATTATCGATTCTTTTTAAAAAGAAAATTCAAACAGTAAAATGTATAGTCGCTGATTTTTTCGATTAATAAATATATATTTTTTTTTTTATAAGGCAATTCACCCTAAAAATAATAAATATTAAAAATCGCTAATATTGTCTCAAATTTTACAATTTGAGTTTGTAAGTTATTCCAAAAATATATAAAAATATATATTTTTTTAATTTCAAATAGTTCATTCCCCGCTAAACCATAATATATCATCGGTAGCATACATTAATGTCATATTAAGTAGACGGCAATAGACCAAAATAGTTCTATTCTTTCAATATTTTAATTTTTAAATTAATATTTTCATCGAATTTATAAATTGTAATAACTTACGTAACGAAACCAGAATTCAGATGGAAGAATTTTAACTAACATGCTATTTTTATTTAAAATTATTAAATCTCTTATTGACAGCCCTGAATTATTGAAATTCATTTATATGAATGTACCTGCCAGACCAACTCCAAGCAAAGACACTTTTTAAGGTAGTAAAAACCACAATACTAACTACTCTATTTATTCACCAATCCAAGAATTCATCACCTTGGTAACTTATTGATATATTTAGTTTTAATAATTTCGTGGGTTTTAAAGGCAACTAATTTCAGATATAATTGCTAATTATTAACTTTTATCATTTATTGTATTTTTTTATAAATCATAACTCTAAGTTTTAATTCGTTATTAACACACTTATTATGAACTACATGCATGGACAAACATACTTGATTTAAATATTGTTATTTGAATAATGAAAACTTTCTGTTAACACTGTTCCAGTAAATCGTGTAAAATATATATCATGTAAAAACCCATCAGGGCGTTTAAATTAATAGAGACAGTTTAAAAGCAAATAAGCTCTTTGACGAACACGAAAACGAAATAAAATTGATACCCAGACGGCCGCGGCGTGCGCAAGAAAAAATTTGCTTATCTCATTTTTTATGTGAATACAGTCCAAAAGTTCTGCTCCCAACCGCCTGGAGCTAGAGTCAGACTATGGCATTCCCATTGAGGTATGTCGTGAGGCTGAAGATAGTGGAGAGGGGAAGGCGGTGGGAAAAAGGGAGGTGTGGAAGTACATGGCTATTCGAATCTGGTCACCAATAACGGCCAAAGCCATTTCAAGCAACGTTTCAATTATGAATGGTTGTCTTACACCAGGGCGATACTAAGAGTATCTTCCACTCTGGAACGTTCCGCCAACCTGAAATTAATTAAAATGATTTATTTGTGAAGTAAGACAAATCAAATCAAAAAGTGTACGCCGGGGCTTAAACCCACGACTACCAGATTGCTAGTCGAGAGGCTTGCCCCTCGACCACTGAGTTTTGATTATTTTGATTATTTTTTTTGTAAACTAATGTTTAAGACAATATTTTTTATGCATAGCACAAAAGGATAACAATATTTTATAAGCAATAATTATTAGTCTGAAACACTCATCCACATTGAAAAATCTCCTGATAAAAGATACATGACGCCAACGGGACTCGAACCCGTGTCCTTTCGATTTCCGGTCGACAGCTCTGACCACTGAGCTATAAAATAAAGTTGGTTGTTTCAGGTGAAAAAAAAATGTATTAAGCAGTAATTGTTGAATGAAACACTAGTATATATGGAATTATTTCGCGGATAAGAGATAAGCCGCCATAGCTCAGTGGTCAGAGCTGTCTACCGGAAATCGAAAGGACACGGGTTCAAGTCCCGTTCGCGTCATGTATCTTTTATCAGGAGATTTTTCAATGTGGATGAGTGATGAGTGTGGATGAGGCTAATAATTATTGCTTATAAAATAATTGTTATTATAATGATTTTGGTTTGTTCACAATTTAATATATAATAAGGTTTCTATTATGGGTATAAAATACTTTACACCAGACAGAATTGAAACATTGCTAGAAATTCCTTTAGACGTGTTTGGTGACAATATTTGAATAGCCAGGTACCTTCTTCCCAACCTTAATCTTCCTCATCTTCAGCCTCACAACATTCTCCAATTGGGGATGCCATATTCTTACAGGCTCCAAGCGTTTTGTGATTGTTTGTTTGTAATATCCTACGCATATTCTATTTCATTAAAAATTAAGAATTATACCGAAGAAGAGAGGCAAATAAACAACCTATTGGTTGATTGATACCGATCGATTAGTTCTTAAAAAGTCTAGCAGGCAATATTTAAAATTCACAATTAATCGATTTTTTTAATATCGGCATGCTTAATTAAAAAACTTACTCGTATTATTTTAATTTATAGTAGTAGATAGTGAATCAAATGAAAAAAAATTATAAAAAAAACGAAACTTACCATTTTTATTATTCTTAGAAAAAAACACTACGCCACTGAAAAAATATAGTGTCTGAACACTGATAAAAGGTGACTCACTCCACACCACTGAAGAATGTGCAAACAATGCACCCGTCGATACGTCTGGCCGCTGATGTGCTAATTTAGCAGTGACGCGAATTTGCCTGCATAAATTCAACATCACTAAGCCACCGGCGCGATCTGCACTTGAACCGCGTCTTCTTTTTTTACTCTCGAAGTTTTTTCTAATTACACACTACACAAAACACCCTTTTTCATGCAGGCATATTTTAATTTACCTCTATTATTAATATATTTGTCAAGTTCGAGATGATTTAAAACAGTGTCTTTATGGAAATACTACTTGAAGTCTCCGGAGTTGCCCGGGCTTTACATGGAGTTTTTTTTTTTTAAATGTAATGTTCACAGCTTTTTTCGGGCTTCACACAGGGTTTTCAATAATAAGACACAGATAGTGACGTTTCATTTGTTTCGAAGGTCAATGTGTAAATTTTTATTAACCTCGGAATAAAACTTTAGATTTGTATTGAAACCAAATCCAAGCTTTAAAAACGTGTATTTATAAACATGTTCTACTGTGTAATTTTTATGACGCTGTTTGGCCTTCGGAAGTTTGATAATGCCACAATTTGGTGTTTCCTTCGGAAGACAATACAGCTGTCATGTATAATAATAATTACACAGCGAAACTAGCATAGAAATAAAAAAGTTTTTTTTTCGTTAAATATAAAATTTGTAACAGGCAAAAACAATCACCTTTAAAACTAACAGCTTAAACATTTTTGCCCTCGGGCAAAAACGCCAATGGGTGTAAACAATGTGTAAAAAATAAGTAAATAGCTTCTTGCTGTTTCTTCCCTCTTTTTGTTTCCAGCCTTTGCGGTTTTTAGTATTATTAGTAAAGGTACGAGTACAATACAAAGACCAATATGTTTATGATCCTTGGTTATTCGCAACAAGCATTCACACATACTCACGGCGAGCACCGGCTGCCTTAATGGAGCATAAATCCATATCCATGCTTAAGTAAATATTGAGAATAAGATAATAAATTAGCGATAGCCACGTTTCAATAGGAGCAATCTCGAACCGGACGCAGGGCTGCCACAAAACTTCAAAAAATATGTTGTTGACAGTAAGATGAAAAAATTGCATATAAATTAACTCCTTACCTCCAGACCCAGTAGCGGGTTCTTATCCCAGCGTTCACAAATATGAAATAATAAAAATAAATTTAAACGAGTTATTTAATAGAAAAATAATTATGATAAAAGTTTTTTAGCACGGCACTATTATCCCATGAACATTTTTTTGGTCATGGTTAAATCCAAATCCGGGAATTTCTCATTAACTACTGCATTAGTTTGAAGCAGCAATACATCACATATTCTTGACTCAAGGTTAAGTATTAAAAAAAAGGTAAATATATATATACATATAGATCTAGAAAGTAGGGATAGATTGACGAAAAACGTACTAAAGCCATCTTATATTTCAATATTGATGAACTAATTATATAAACAACGTCAGTTTCTCAAATTTTTAATTCGTCACATAGGCGTATGATATTATATAGGTATTGTCTAAAAAATAAAATAATATTTGTTGCTTTCATCTTTTGTAAGAAAGATAATTTAACCAATATTCTTATTAATGCAATATTAATAAAAATATGTAATATAACATAATGCATTTCTTATGAGGATTCAGAATGCTTGTGATTTCAATCTCCCAGTTACCCAAAAGACTCGAACCGCAGGAGTTCAGATGAACCGGCGGCAAATGCAATATTTATGATGGGTGCTGCGCAACGTACATACGTCTCAATCGCCCGTTAAATGGATAGGTCCACCGAAGTAATGTTCTGGACCGATCACCGATATCATTGTATGAGCAGAGCGCCGTCCAACGCGTGCGGCGTCCCGTGTAATACGGCCATTATGCTCTCAATACCCCCTTGTTTTGTGCCTGGAGTGCCAATACAAACCATCAACAAATCTCTTCATACGATCAACCTACAAAAGCGACAAACTCACAGAAAGTAACGAGGATGTCCCGACAAATTAAAAGAAATGCCTTTTTTCACGTACCTACTTGGCTTGTGACTCCTCGGGAAGTTCCGTTATTGGAAAAAACTGTATCTGATCTATGACTGAAGTCAGCTATTTTATTGTGCCACTAGCTGAATCCCACCACGCGTTTCTGCGACTCAGTCTATGTGTGCAGATGGAGAAAAAATATCGCGTCTTGCTTTTACGTCCAACAGATGGCGCTGGTTTTAGACATATTTTTAGCTGTCACAGGTGACATCTGTATTATACAGGTATATAAAATATCATGCGTATTTGATTGCAGCATTGTGTTAAAATTTCAAAGCAATCGGTAAAGAACTTTCGGAGATTTAAGATTTTTAATACAAGAACATTTATATTTATATTGAATAGTGATAAAAAAACAGTGTATCTGAAGTACGATTGATTTTATTATGCCTTCAATGTTGAAAAACGCTTCTTTAATTTGACCGCAGACAGCTTTCGTTACTCCCCCAAATGTTAAAAAACTCTATTTCTGGCTTACCACAGAAGTTAGAGGTTTTATTGTAATTTCGATGTTGAAAAACGAATTTTTGATTGACCGCAGAAAACTCCACCAATGTTAAAAAAAACCTTTAAGTAAGAAGTTTTATTTAACACTGTTTTGTGAGAAATGTTTGAAAAAAAATATGTTTCACCACATAAGTATGTTTAATAAAAACAAGAAAAATACTTTAAGGTTTCTAATAATCTAACAATATTTGAAAATATTATCATCACAGTAAGTGGAAAATGTTGCTTGTGTTGTTAAATAGTACTTGGCCAGCCAAAGAACTGAATTCAATTGAACCAAACTCATTTAAACCAGACACAATGCTAACTCAGCCAATGACTGGTTGGAGATGTTATATGGTGTTTATAGTCTATTATTGAAAGTAAAGACAATGTTGGTTTTCCGATTTAGGAAAGCGTTGTACGTTGTATCTGTCGTAAAATAGTACTCTTTATTTAAAAATACGTAGGTACTTGTGGGTACATAAGTATCAACTGAAGACTCTCATTATGCAATGCCACAAACACATAAATACGTTTTTATTATCAAGGGCAGAACCTTTTTACTTTTATGCCTTCAAAGTTTGAGATCTTTGTACGAAACTGACGCGCAACGATCGGAGATAAGGTGGTTCAATAAATTGCGCCCTTATGTTTGGAAATCTTGTGACAAAGCGTCTTAAGTTTTGACCACTGGTAACTTATTCCAAAAACTGCAACCCTTATGAATATCCTATTTGAAAGCAGTGAAAGCAACCAGAAATCAGAACACGGAAAAGGTTTGAAGAAAGAAAGGGTGGACTGAGGGCGAATGGCCAGCGACTACATCCAATATAAAACATTAAATTTATGTAGGAGGTACTAATCCCACCCTGTGCTGTTGCACTTAGTCAATGATTATGAACTTAAGAAGTGTTCCACAAGCATAGTCATATAAAAAAAATAATTCATTTATTTTTGTAATTTTCCCTTTTGCATCACTGTTCTTGCTGGACGTTGGAATGGGTCTTCCGGGCCGGAATAAATGGTTAGTGCAAGGTTCGGACATATGATGTGTCCTCATGGTTGTTAGTACTAGATTTCCGTAAATGCAAATCGTAAATCCATGCAGGAGAACATTGATAAATTGATTGAAACGCCCGTTATCTGTGGTGTGGAAACAATGGGTATAAGGGATCTATTTTTTTCAAATTTTTCCTTGATTTAAAGTCTGAACAAATTCATACATTTAATATTATTCTGAATACATATATACACATTGAAGTGTCATCAATATCAAGTATTTTAGAAAGCTGGAGCAAGTTTAATGTTGCAAATTATGAAGTTAGATATAAACAAAAAATCTGTGATATTTAGGTAAAGAGGTGTATTATGTCATAATTTCTTTATTTTTCAAGAAAGAAAAATTTAATTTGTCACCACCTTTATTTACTTCCTAAAATAAGACTTGATAATTGAGTGGTTAGATAATTAAATTATATTCATACCTTCTTTATTTGTACATTAAATAAAGAAGGAAAAATATAATAATAAATAAAAGTATAATAATAATTATTAAGAGAAACATTAAAAAATCAAAAGCAGTGAAAACTAATTTTATGAATTTTTTGGTTAATATTAATGATTTTACTATGTAAATTGATTAATTTTAAAATAAAGAAAAGATTGACTCTAATTTAGAATACATCTAATTTTTATTAGGTCCACAATATGCGGAGTTCTATGATTATACATTGAAATGTCATCAATATCAAGTATTTTAGAAAGCTGGAGCAAGTTTAATGTTGCAAATTATGAAGTTAGATATAAACAAAAAAACTGTGATATTTATGTAAAGAGGTGTATTATGTCACAATTTCTTTATTTTTCAAGAGAGAAAAATTTAATTTGTCACCACCTTTATTTACTTCCTAAAATAAGACTTGATAATTGAGTGGTTAGATAATTAAATTATATTCATACCTTCTTTATTTGTACATTAAATAAAGAAGGAAAAATATAATAATAAATAAAAGTATAATTGTTATTAGAGAAACATTAAAAAAATCAAAAGCAGTGAAAACTAATTTTATGAATTTTTTGGTTAATATTAATGATTTTACTATGTAAATTGATTAATTGTTAAATAAAGAAAAAAATAAAGAAAAGATTCACTCTAATTTAGAATACATCTAATTTTTATTAGGTCCACAATATTCGGAGTTCTATGATTGTACATTTCAAAAATGTGATTAAACTATCACATTATATGAAAATAGATCAGTTTTATAGTTTTGGCTGCTAATTAAGAAAATATTAAAAGATAATAAAACATTACCTGATAAAATTGATTATTTTGAAACTTTGACAGCTGTTGTAGTTAATAATTATTATTATTATTGAAGAAAATTCAAACAGTACACGCCAAAAATTGGCAGAATTATGGAATAGAGAAGACGTTTAAAATTATATAGGTAAAACGGTATAAGTCAATTTTTACTTATTCTTATTTCATTATTTATTTTATTTTATTTGAAGAGCAAATTAGTCCTATTATACCCGTATTCCTACTAATACTTCGAATTTCGACGACATAATATAAACGATTTTTTTTTTTGAAACGTAGGAATAAATATTTTTTGCCGAGTTGTATCTCTTTACCCAACCTTTCTTAGAGCTTTTAAAGTATATCTAAAGTATATTTAAAGTATTGTAAAACAGTATTTTAGAAAACAGTAACAGTGTTGCGAATCATTTCATCTTAACACACTATTATTTTGTACGGATATCTTGTCACATAATTATATTTGTATCGAAAAACATCTGAATCTTCGACTTGCACAACCCGCTCCGGAATTTTTCGGAAATCTGTGATTGCCTCGAAAAACCGTTTGGAACTCTTTGAATATGAAAGAAAATGTTTAAGTAATCAATAATAATTCACATGTTTCAAATCCAATTGTTTATCAATCTGAAGAAGCCATTGGCTTTAAAACATGTAGATTGTAATTGATTATACGTGTTATATAAAAGTATTTCATTTTCATATAATTAAAATGACGCACAAAGTAACTTGCTATTGAAGAAGTATTAATAATTTATTTATTTCAACCAATTTTGGTGAATTTATCAGAACAAGCAGTAGTTTCCAGAGCAGGTTTTGCAAGTCGACGACTCATTTATTTGCTTGCCTATCAGTTTCAACGTGGTCCATGTAATTACTTACTGTTTGTTTTTTTTTCTTCTTCAGTTGATGTTAAAACCATAGATGAATGTAAATTACCCGCCTCACTAGACGATTTACGTTCTGAGATGTGTGGTAAAATTATTCATAAAATGTTATTATTTACGTAATAGGTGAACATTCGTTGAATAACGAACACCTCTGCCACTAATGGTTCGCTGGGTTTGGGGTGAAGTTTGTCCAAGTCTAAGAGGTGGATGCGTCTGCTCTGGCGGATCTCCTGTGAGAGTCTTTTTCACATCCATCACCTTAGAGGGATGGACTCTTACATCTGCTTTTCCTGGGCACACTAACCATCAGATTAACACCAACGTCTAATGGCGTTTTCGTTTACAGAACCTCCTCTTAATTATATCATCTCCATAATATCCTAAAGATCCTCTATACATCATCCCAAAATATGACGGGATTTAAGGGAAATCATTTTCCTTGGGGTTTACTGCGTGAAGTTAATGTAAAAAAGGTTTGTGTCAATCCTTTTTTAAAGTTATGTTCCATCCGTCATATGTGCATATCTATTTTTTATAATAATTATAACTCAAAAAATAAAGCTTAAAAGTTTGCGTCTAATATCATTATGTATGTAGTGATTTTTATTACAAAAACTCAACTAAAATCTAAACTTAAACAGTGAAATAATAGTTGCAGCTGCCTAACTGGTAACTCTTTATTTATAACTTAATATCTCAACTGTCACCAGAGCGCATTAGACACACACAAACAAACGCCATACAGAAGGAAGTACTACTGACATACACATTCAGAGTATCGAAGTGTGCAAGTGAATAGCCCATCTAACTTGTCACAGACAACTCAAGTGCAGGGTTGTCACCGCTATATTATATAAAATAAAATTAAAATAATTTTATAAATTCCAACTTGCAAGATGAGTGCCACAGATGCTCTTTCTTATATCAATAAAGCGAAAGAAGAAATTAGTGCTCTATACAGTAACATAACGGATCCCGCTTTAAAACTAACTAAAGATCAGATGACCAAACTACTCAATAAACTGTCCAACCTCTCTGGCACTATGTTGGATGTAGGTGTAAAAGTTGGAATTCTCGAGGGACAGGTCAAGTCGTACGAGCACATGGTCTCTTCAAAATTGATAGATTCAAACTCATCACAAGAATCCACAAACTCATCAACTGTATCAATGTGTGAAGCTGCCGATGAGCTTGAAGAGAGGAAAAAACGGTCAAAAAACATAATTATTTTTAACTTCCCTGAAAGCTCAGCCAGTTCCCATATAGAAAAAAATACTGATGATACAACGAGAATCTTAACCACACTAACAACTCTTAACTCATCCATCACCCGAGCCAACATAACAACTTTTCGTCTGGGAATCACAAAACCTGACAAACCTCGACCTCTTAAAGTCATCCTTGACAGTTCCATCCAAGCCATAGACATACTGAAGAAAAAGAACAACATAACCGAATACCCCGGTATTAAAATTTATTCAGACCAAACCCCAGCTCAAAGAAACTATCTCACCAAGCTACGTTTAACACTAGAACAAAGAACCAAAGATGGTGAGATTGGACTCACAATAAAATACAAAAATAATAAACCTGTTATTGTAAATAGTAACCCAAAAAACTAAAACCTATCATGGCTTACTATCAGAATATCAGAGGCTGCCGCACAAAACTTAATGAGCTAAGATCATCGATTCCAATCCATCCCTTTCATATATATTTCCTGACTGAAACTTGGTTGGATCCGTCCTTTAACACAGAAGAACTAGGCTTCACTTCACACAACACCTACCGCTTAGATAGAAGTACCGCCACCAGCACCAAATCAAGAGGAGGAGGTGTATTAATATCAGTCACCAAATCTATAACTTCATCCAGGCTAAAATGCAAACACAAAAATATAGAACAAATTTTCCTACTACTCAAGACGAACCTAGGAAAAATCATTCTTGGATGTGTTTATATTCCTCCCGGATCAATTACACAAATTTACGTAAACCACATTGAAGATGTAGAGGCCCTCAAGCTCAAATATCCGGAAGCTAGAATGCTGCTAATCGGCGACTACAATACTCCCAATATAGACTGGATTACCCATAGTGATAACTCAACTACTCATTTTAATACATCTGCTAATGCTCGTGAAATTATAAATATGTCAAATTTCCTAGGTCTTAAACAAATCAATAATGTATACAACTCTAATCACCACTTACTAGATCTTGCATTTAGTAGCGATCCTTCAGTAAAATTATGTAAATCCATAGACCCCCTTCTTCCCGAAGATTCCCACCATCCTCCCTTAAACATCACCATTACTAACAACTTCCTAAACATTTACTCTAATAGTGTTCCTAAATATTCATACAATTTTGCAAGGGCAGATTATCCACTGATAACAAAATACTTAGAAAGTACAGACTGGTCCTTTTTAGACAAAAACACAAATGTTAACCAAAATCTTGAATCTTTTTACTCCATCATCAACACGGCTATTGAAAAATATGTTCCCTTAATTCAATTCAAACCATCAAAGTTCCCCAAATGGTTTAATAATGACTTAAAACACTTAATAATTAACAAAAAAATCTGGCACAAAAATTTCAAAGAGAGCAACTCTATCTCAGACTACAAAATATTTCATAAATATAGAACTGACTGTAAAAAGCTCTCCAAAAAATTATATCAAACATACATACTCAACACAGAAAAGTCTATTCCTTCAAATACCAAAAACTTTTTTACACATGTAAACTCACTAAGAAAAAACAAACCTAGCCTACCAACATACATGTATTTCGAAGGGAAAAGTAGTAGTGATACTAATGACATCGTTAATTTGTTTGCCGACTTCTTCAAAAATGTTTACGATAATGATATCCCAAATGTTCAACTTCCACCCTTTCATCCAAAGGAATCGGTCCACATTCCCGCTTTACATATAAATGTTCCTGATGTTATACGCAAAATAAAAACACTCGACTTAAAGAAAAAAGCGGGTCCTGACAAAATTAGTCCTGCCTTTCTAATTAACTGTGCATCAATAATAGCCAATCCACTATGTCATATATTTAACCAATCATTAAATTCTGGCTGCTTCCCCGACCTATGGAAAAATTGCTATCTAACACCTGTATTTAAAAAAGGCGATATTCATGATGTCACTAATTACCGACCCATCTGCATGCTCTCAACTATCCCCAAACTGTTTGAAAAACTTATCCTCGATAAAATCTCCATACATATTAACAACATCATTGTAACTAATCAACATGGATTTATGCCAGGCAGATCCACACTAACAAATCTCTCCTTATATGAAAATTTTATAGCATGTTCACTCGAAAACAAAACCCAAGTCGACTCAATATATACAGACTTTGTAAAAGCGTTTGACAAAGTTAACCATAAAATTCTTCTCAATAAACTTAGTCAAATCGGAATTGAGGGTAAATTATTGGAATGGATAAAAAGCTACTTAACAAATAGAAATCTACAAGTAAAAAATAATTCTAACCTTTCACACAAATTCATAGCTACTAGCGGTGTACCCCAAGGGTCACATTTAGGCCCAATACTGTTTCTCCTTTTCATAAACGATATTGTTACTGTATTTGATAAAAATGTTGAAGTGCTACTTTTTGCCGATGACCTTAAAATATTTAAAATTATAAAAACAATAAATGACTGTATTCAAATTCAATTAAATTTAAATAAACTTCAAGATTGGTGCAAAACTAACAAACTTTATCTCAATATTAGTAAATGCCACATTATAAGATTTTTCAGAACAACACAACCCCTTAACTATCAATACAAAATTAATAATGTTTCTCTCGCCTCTGTAAGTGAAATTAACGATCTCGGCATTACTTTCGATTCAAAATTTAACTTTCTTTCACATGTAGAAACAGTCACCAACAAAGAATTAAATATGCTCGGCTTCATTCTCCGAAATGGCAGAGACTTTAAAAATATTTCAACACTAAAAATCTTATATTCCTCACTTGTTCGAAGTCAAATCGAATATAATTCTCCTATTTGGTGTCCTTACTTTAAAATCCACTCCGACTCTATTGAAAAAATTCAGCATAAATTCCTAAGATACATTAACTATAAACTCGGTCTACCTATAGAATCAATAAATTACAATCACTTGATGAAAGAATTAAACTTACTTAAACTCTCAGATAGAAGACTTATTTCCGATTTGACTTTTATTTTTAAAATTGTCAATGGTATTATAGACAGCCCTGATATATTAAGCCTAATTACCTTCCATATACCCACTAGAACCACTCGATCCAAAATTCTTTTTAATTTCAATAACAATATCAGGACTGAGTCATTTAGAAACTCGCTTATACCTAGATTGCATGCAGTTGGCAATGCTTTCTCAGAAGTAGTAGATGTGTTCAACTGCACGGAATATAGTTATAAGAAGGCTATAATAACAAACCTCTGTCGTAATTATCAATGTTATTAGGCATAATACCACTCTATTCATAAGTTATCACAGAACCTAAACTATGCACTTACATCAGATATCAGACAGAAGAGTGTTATCTAATAATTTTACATACTTAATCAAAACTATAATTTTTCCCAAAATTGTTATGAGATGTCTTACTGACAGCCCTGATTCAATAGAGCTAACTCTTAGTTCTCAGCAAATTCAACCAAATTCAATATTGAAGGTAACAATAACCTCAATACTAAACTACTGTACGGATTGAAAATAAAAATGCTATTGTACCTATGTATACCAGATGTTATTCTTGTTTAATTTTCAACATAATTTCTCAGTAATTATTCTGTTTAACATAATACTGTTTCGCTCCTGTGAACCACTGTAAACATAAATCATGTATATTGTAAAAGCCTTTTACGGCGTCTAAATAAATAAATAAATAAATAAATAAATAAATAAATAAATAAATAAATAAATAAATATACGAATCCTGGGCACTTAAATATTTTATATGCAAAACCAAATAAAACATTTCACCTTAATCCTATAAATTTAAAGTATTTACCTACCTTTAAATATACCTATTTGGTGAGTATTTTCTTTTTTTAATGATAAACATCAGTGTATTTTCGTTTCAATTTCTAAATTAACTTTTACTTGAAAAAAGTCATTACTATTACATCTTTACGCGCCTATGAATATTATAACATATATATATATATATATATATAGATTTTTTTTTTTTTTTTTTGCCTCTTTATTAGTTAGTTATTTATAATTTTACTGGTCTTCCATTAAAAGCCTTAGCTTGTGCATGGAAGAAGAGTTAACATTTCACATATTATGTACAAATAAAGTCACGTGTACAGTTAATACAATGCAGTTAATACAGTTAATACATTTTATATAATTATAATTACTATTTACTATAATCATGTATTTCAATATATATGTATGTTTAGGTAATATAGACACATGGCAATCAGACCCGTTAAGTAAAATATGTAAACATATATGTATTCAGTAAGAAGAAAAACAAGTAAGATTTTTAGTGTGACATTCTCTAAAATACTTTTTGATGGAGTTCAGCAATTGAATTTTGTTCCTAATGCTTCTGATTTCTATTGGTAGGTTATTGAAAAAGAATTTTCCTTGGTGAGTATAATGGTGTTGTGCAAAAGAAGTGTTTAATTTGGGGCACACAAATACATGTTTAAGTCTAGTACGATTTTCAGTTATGAATGCGTATATATCTTTTTCTTTTATAATTTGTATAATTGAATTTTTTATAAATAAGTTTTTAAATGTTGGAACTTTGAATTCTTCGAATATGCTGTCAGTTGGGAAGTCTGGAGGTTTTTTTAGTATAATTTTTATTATTAGTTTTTGAACAATTTCTATGGGGGTCAGATTAGTTTTGTAAGCTGCTCCCCAACTGATAATGGCATACTGAAGAATAGACTGTACTAATGCGTAGTATATTGAGTATAAGTTTTTCGTTGATAAAAAGTTTCGTATCCGTAAGAATATATGAATTAACTTCCTAACTCTTTTTATTGTATGGTCGATGTAATCTTTCCATTTTAGGTTTTTATCTATGATTATTCCAAGATATGTAATTTTATCCGCTATTTTCAGAAGTGAACATTTTTGTTGGCAGTGATTAGTATCGTGTTGTGCGAGAGAATGATTATGTAAGAATATTTGAAGATTTGGAGGTACAATATTAGTGTTAATTTCGAAAGGAATGACATATGTTTTATCACTATTTAACGACAAGAGGTTATTGTCAAACCATATTTTTAGATTATTTATGTCTTCTGTAGCTTTTAGATTAATTTTTTCCCAAGTTTTTTCTTTTATTATAAGGACTGTATCATCAGCGTAAGAGATAATTTGGCCATGCAATGGTTGAATAAATATGTCGTTTACATACAAAATGAACAATATTGGTCCAAGCACGGTGCCCTGTGGGATACCAAAATTTGATGTTTCTTGGTCGCTAGTTTGGTCATTTATTTTAACAAATTGTGCACGATTGTTCAAATAACTTTCTATCCATTGGACGGCTTTATCATTGATGTTATTTAATTTCAGTTTATTGATAAGCTTTGCGTGTGAGATACTATCGAATGCTTTTCTTAGGTCTATGAATATTCCTGCGCATTTATTTCCTTCATCAAGTGCAGAGTATATAAATGATGTTACATTTGCTATTGCATCTTGTGTGCTTTTTGTTTTTAAGAATCCGAATTGATTGGAATGTAATATTTTATTGTTTTCTAGAAAATCAACAACCCTTTTTTTCACAATCTTTTCAAATATTTTTGCTATATTCGATATTAGTGATATCGGTCGATAATTTGAAACATTTTGCGGGTCGCCGGTTTTAAATATAGGGGATATTATAGATTTTTTATAATTTGTTGGGAATATGCCTTTAGTCAGACTGAGATTGATAAGGTGGTTTAGTGGTTTCAGTAGATACATTTTCATTTCTTTGAGAATTTTCACAGAAATGTGGTCAAAACCTGGAGAGGATCCGTCTTTCATGCTTTCTATTACAAGTTGAATTTCAGTTTCGGTAGTTTTTTTAAAAGTGGATAGTGTATTTTGTTTTTGGGTATTAGTTGTTATAGTTTTAGGTGTGTGTACAGATTTAGTGATTTTATCAGCGAGATTGTTTCCTACTTTAGAGAAGTAAGAATTAAAAATGTTTGCTGTTAGTTTTGGGTCTTGTAATATTTTCATTATTTCGGTCTTTCTTTTTATTATATTAAACAATATAAAATTTTCTTCTCTCTTGGCTATGATCGATACTTCTTTTTTTTTCTAAGGCTTTGCATATGTGTTCGCAGGGATGGAAAATTCCTCCCCTACAACACATAAGCCTCCATGAAAATTGGACCCTTAATTTCTTTGATAACTTCAGAAAGCTACTTAAAGCCCTCTTGTACTGTATATCTTTATAGACATATATACTTAACTAATTAATACGTTATTTACGAAATTGAACGCAAATATTTTCGTATTTATATTGTAATTAAATTCCATCAAACGTTGTGTAATTTTTTGATTTATGATATAGGATTTTAATTACTTTCATTTTTGTGGTAACCCTCTTGGTTCTGATCGAGGCGTTGAGTTTCAAAATTTACTTGGTCTTTCCATTGCAAACCTGGACTTAAATGATTTCTCTGAATGAGCTAGCTTTCCTATTGTAACTATTCTGATTTCCTACACCCTAACAAAGTCGTAGTTAAACGCTGATAAAGGATGTTATACATGTTTATTTGGACAGGTAATTGAATATAACTCAAATGGTTAATTTTTAGTAAATTTGGCAATGATTTTGGTAAATTCATGTGTCTGTTTGGCGCCACTCCTTTTTGATCCTGCTGCTATAGAGTACATGTAAAATTTATTTAGTAGGTTAATGTAATTAGTTAATTGTATATTTGACGAACTCGGAATAGCCCTTTGCCTGCAAAATTTGGCTCCTATCTTCCAGCAAGTAAACGAGATGATCGTGAGTCAACGAGAAATTCGCACAATCTTCTGACACGGCTCTTTGATTGATACCTAAGTTATCGCGTCCCAAAAAGCCTTCCACGTCATCATGCACTGCCTTCAAGTTTCCCCTCGGGTCCCGATACCTCCAAATTCCATCTCTTCCAAGGTCTACTATTTACTTAGGGCGAACCGGTTTCGTCCTATATACAATCATATACTCACGGTTGGTGTGGACTTACGGGTCGTGAATCCTCATTCCACGTTTAAAAGAGAATGCGAGAGTGGTCTACCGACCTAAATGCAAGCTGTATGCAGGTCCGCATTCTCCAGTAAACAGTACATAATAAGATATATATGTATACATACGTTTTTGGGAAGGGTTTATAACTTGCAATACAAGGCTATTTACCTCGCATCCCAAGCTTGGATCTCGCACAAAGAGTTCTGCGAAACTCTAGGCTTGGTAACCGAATATATACGTAAGAATAAGGTTATACTAAAAAATACTAGTAAAATAAGATCTTATTTGATAGTTTGTTTTGGAGAGCTATCGAACTCCAGGCTTTTGTTTGTTTGGTTTTGACGTTTTTATTTAAGAAAATCGTCATCTCTATTTTGTTTGGTTAATGGTCTTGTTATAGGAGCGACCACTGCCTCCTATTTGATGAACTGTATTTGTTTTAAATTTTACCTCCAGGGTTCAACATTAATTTTTGTTCATCCTATCCCGTGATTTCTCAATTGTTTCAAGTAGTTGATTGCCGCATTAGAGAGTACTCGACTCTCAAATGTCTCAGGCAACTGATGGGGTTTTGTATGAGCACCCAATCAATAACATTCAAATGTTTTGTATAATTATTCGATATAAATTTTACTAACCCGTGATTTTTCAATTGTAGATTGTGAATGGCAGGTAATTGTAAACACGCGGCTCCCAGCTGTTTCAAGTAACTAATAAAATCTATGCGACCATCTAATCAATGGTATTCAAATGTTTCATGTAATATTTTGATATAAATCTGGCTAACCCGTGATTTTTCAATTGTCGTTTGTGATTGATAGGCATTTGAGAGCACGCAGCTTCCAGCTGGTTCAGGTAACTAATAAAATCTATGTGACTATCTAATCAATGGTATTCAAATGTTTCATGTAATATTTTGATATAAATCTGGCTAACCCGTGATTTTTCAATTGTCGTTTGCGAACGATAAGCATTTGTGAATGACCCAAATCGCTGCACATTGCACAATGACATCCTGATGATTATCCTTATAACTCTAATAAATTATCTAGTTACGGCCAAGGTCGTTTTCAAACTATGCGGTTGGCCCAGATCTTCAGCGTCTCTATTTGTAAACAAATCGAATAATATAAACACCTTCTTTGACACACTAACCTAGATGCGAGATTGTTTATTTAAGAAATATTTCTACCTCTCCTTGTAATTCAGTTATGTTACCTTTTATTGTGCATAGTTAATTAAAATATTTTTAATTCCTTTTGAAGTTGAACTATTTATTTCATTACCCGAATTTGGTAAATTTTTCTAAGAGGTTAAGTGGAGAATAAATATATATACATATTTAAGTACACATATCTCGATTGCCAAAAAACGTTAAATAAGATTACATATATTAATAAATAAATATAAAATATATGATTCTACATAGTCTTGAATATTAATAAATACATATTTTCTTTTCAATAATATAGATATGTCCATGAGTAGGTATTTTAAATCGTTACCATTCCGATGTTTTGATTAATAAATAAAATACATATATATAAAAACATTACATATATATTTATTCTTTATATACAATATATTACTTTATTTTATATAAATAAATACAAAATATACATATATTAATGTGTAATGCTTTGTTTTGTTGTTTTTTAATAATTTAATTGATATACCATAATCAGCTGTATCTCCTCACTCCTAGGTCCTGAAAATTATTTATAAAAGGAAAACTTACCCCCCACCAAGATTTTTCCAGTTGGGTGCCACACAACAAATCTTGTCAAAGAAATCCTACCTAATTAACTGTATTTTTCAAATAATTTCAAAATTAATCTTTTCGACTATTTATTCCTATTTAATATTTTATTCTTGCTCGATTCATATAAATTAGCTGATATTTAAAATTCGTGATATAGATGTGCCGGAAAATTATAAATTATTTAGGTGGAACTATTTTTGTTGTTTTCACTCTTTTTAATTTTTTTTTTTATTTATATAAATTTATAAGAAAATTCATCCCGAATTGCGCAAACTTTTAAATATTTCGATTCTGAATAAATTAAATATCTGTTTAAAACTTTCTTCTAAATTTCACTGTTTTCACCAATATTTTAAAGTATCTACAATTATTTTTTTTTTCGAATTGTTACTTTTAGAACAAAGGTTTGAGCGTTTATTATTATTGAATCCTTTTTTTTGTTTTTGTGTTTGATTGATGCAAAATTATAATCTATTTTTAAATATCAATCCGCGAACCCGTTCACTCTAGATTAACGATAAAACTCTCCATTAAATTCTAATGTTTTCACTTTGAATGAAATAATTATTTTTAAATTTTAATAATTCACTTTTAACACTTTTTGCACTATTCACTTTTAACACTTTTAAACACTTCACACTTTACTTTTAAAGCACTGAGTTTAAACTGTATTTATTTTCACTGTTTGATTCAATTTAACTGACTTATTAAATTTCACTGACTCTAGCACTTGTACTTTTCACAAAATTTTCCTAAGTCCCAGGGACTTATTCAAAATTTAACACTTAAAGATTTTTCACTGTTAATCCTACCAAAGACGTAGTACTGCCACGTAACAACTTTTCGAATCCTCGGCGCGACTGTCTCCTGACTGATGTGTCCCATCTTTTATACCCCTCTCAGGTCCCAAAAGACGTATCTGAATTTCTCTTGATGCTTAATTCTATCTCCTATCAACTCGTAAATCCGAACACCCCTTCCCCTAATTTCGATCGTTCCTACATACGATCTTCTGTTGTCCGGCTTTGGGTGGCGGTTAATTTTTATCTCACGTCGCTAACTTGATAGGGTCCGAATCGGGTAAGTCTGCGTTCATTGCCCAAGCTTCCTTTGTTCCATGGTTCATACAAAATGTAGTTAAAATATCATGATTTTGCGTTCCTTTTTTTTCTCAATTCGCGATAGGTCCGTCCTCAGTAACATATATATAGATCTCAATTTTATGCATCTCGTACGAAACATGATTAAATCCATGGCGAAATCTTTACTATGCATTTTTGAATTTCGATTTGTCTAAAATCTACTTAATTTTATTGTCACCTATATGAGCTTTTCCATTTTCACCCGTACCTTCTTTCTTTATGTCGCAGATTTGAGTTTTACCTTTTTCCTCTTGAATTTTCTTTATTCAGATGTTTCTCTCCACAAATTCCTTCTTTATTCTTATGTTATTTCTCATAACTCTATAACTACTTATTCTCCAAGTCGTATTTATTTATTTTACGGATAATTTAGAATTGTATCGCTTTTCTCCACTTGGATCATTCCTTATCCCCGTTTTCTACCCTTTCTTTTATCTTTTCCTCACTTTTCCCGATGTGTGTGGTCTCCAGGAAAATTTCATACTTCATTTATTATTAATTAATATATATTTTTCCACACTTCTGTGGGAGATATACCTAATTTGGCTCTGGGATATCTGTCACTTTTATTGCCTGACCCAATCTCCGCCCCATCCTCCATCTTTGTCATACAAGATTTCACATAAATTATATGTCTGGACACCTGTTTACGTCTCGAATTTATGTACTACAGTCGTAAATTTAATTTAATTTCAAACCTATTAATTTTAATATCTTTTGCTTTAAATAAATATCTCATAAGCTCCACGTTAAACTTAATCGCTTTTCTAATGGGTTATTACCTTAACGTAAACAAAAATCATGTTCGAATTTCGATTGTTTATCCTTTAACATACACATGAGACCGTCAACCTTTTATCTTGTTTCGATCCCTCTGTAATCTTGTGTAACTCTAATATCTATCTACCCTGATAATTATGTAAAATGTCTACTTTTCCTGAATCTAATCTATCGCTATATGTTTAGTTTTATGGCCTTCCTTTGGTACTCTATTTTCATGTGCCTAGGACCTTTGTAGCAGCTCAAAATCTCTGTATTTTCCTTCGTCCAGTCTCTCCACTGTTTCTAAAATGTCTATTTTAATGCGAGATTTTCATTCCCAAATTGATTTTCCAATATGTCCGCTTCATCTTAAATTGATAACGATTAGTTTCTAATGTTCCTAACACTTTCGTTTTCCTTTAGTAAAATTTTTATCGAACTTGACACCCTATCTCTATCATAAATAATTGCACTACAGTTGAAAATTCCGCCAGCAACTTTCTTTCGTTTTACCCGTCCTTTTTTATACTATCACGTTTATAGTTTTTTTTCATTGCATTTTCGTGTGTGTGTTTTTCCAACATGAAAGGCCAAAAGCCCTCGATGTCAACGGTTCGCTATCACCTAAATGTCTCAGTTATTGTAAACATTTCCTAGAGTTTGTCGCCTTGAACGTCAGTGTTTATACCATAGTGCGTTCACCTCTAATTTTTGTGGGAATGGAAATGTCGTTAATTATCTATTTTATCGCCCGGTCCAAAGTTCAATCCTTTGTCTGTAGTTGATGCACGCCTCTCCGTTCACTGATTGGTTATTCAAAATTTTTATAGCTCTTGTCCAGATCTAATTGGTCGACAACCTTCAATATTTGTTTTTAAGCCTAGACAGGGGAAGTCCCAGTCGTTCCTAGACGATTTTAATGACCTCTGTGTTTATGCTATAGAATCTCGACATAATTCCAACTATTACAGGTGTCTACTGCAAGCAAGCTGGATCAATTCTTTCTCCGCCAGATGTCGTTAGCATGTCCGTTTTCATAAATAATTTGCATATTTTTAGCAGCTATTGTTTATCTGTTTTTCACTGTGATTTAAGCCTTTCATCACAGTCTTTGGATACATCTATGATATTATTTTCATGTTTTAAATATTTTATAGAATTATTTTTTTTCTTATTTTCAATTGCATAATTTACCGTTTTCCAAATAACTTTTAGATTGTTTTCTGAAGTAGAGATTATTTTTTTAAAGTAGTCGTCTTTATTTTTTTTTTTATTTTTTTTTTTTTTTTTTTTATTAAATATCAAAAATTTAATTAAAGCTGTTAATTTATTTCTATATTTTTTGAGAACAATCTTAGCATTTTCATCGTGTGGATTTTTAATTGTATTTTTATATAGCCTTTCTTTTTCTCTGAAAGATTTTATTAGGCCACAAGTGATCCAAGGTTTTATACGTCTGAATTTTGAATTCGTGTATAATGAGACCTCTGTTGTGGAGGTTTCGATATGATCCATAATTTGTTTTTCAAACATATTTGAGCATTGTTCGACATCGTTAGATTGTAGTATCGTACACCAAGTTTCTGCTTTCAATTTTTTCTCTAAAGTGGCAATATTTGTGGTTTTTTTAATAGTAATTGGAACCTTAATTTGTGATTTTATTTCATTATCATACAATAATAAGCAAGTGTGGTGGTAAGTAATATTCGTTTGTCAAATCATTGTTTTGATTTTATATAGGTTTTGTAATTTTATGTTTATCCAAATATGATCTAAGCAAGACGATTTTTGTCCGTGCATTTCTCTAGTATTTTTGTTTATGCATGATTTAAAATCTAATTCAGTCATACAATTTAGGAACTCATTTTTGAAAATATTTTCTGATTTTTCGTTAATGTTAATATTAAAATCACCCGCGATAAAACAGGTTTTATTTTTAAGCGGTAGTAATATATTTTTCAGTTGAGTTATGAAATGTGAAATATTTGATTCGTGTTGCGAATGTATAACATGAGTATATAAATAATACATAACATAAGCATATAAATAATATAAAATATAAGCATAAAGAGAAAATAGAACATGAGCTTAAAGAGATTAAAAAACATAAGCATATAAAGAAAATAAAACATAAGCATATAAAGTATACCAGTGATATATGGATTTGGTTGTTGCGGATATTTAACATAAGCGTGAAAAGTATGCATAACATTGGCATAAGTATACAGAGTATGCATATAGTTGTTGCGAGTATATATCACGAGCATATAAAGCATAAGCATATAAAGCATATAAAATATAAGTATATAGAGAAAATAAAACATAAGCATAAGCATGTAAAGTACATAGGTGTTATAGGGATTTAGTTGTTGTAAGTA
Organism: Hesperophylax magnus; assembly: GCA_026573805.1. Classification (NCBI taxonomy): domain Eukaryota; kingdom Metazoa; phylum Arthropoda; class Insecta; order Trichoptera; family Limnephilidae; genus Hesperophylax; species Hesperophylax magnus. Next base: position 4,645,717 of record JAIUSX010000071.1, read on the forward strand.
TTTTACATAATTATAGCAGGCATATAGTGTAACTATGAATTGAAGATATTTAGTACAAGATTTATATTGGTTAATGCTAAAACTAAATGTAGTGTTTGGGTAAAGAGATAAAAGAAAACTAGAGAAATACAAATTAAATAATTTAAATTCCCCTGTTACCATGTACCTGTGCCCTTCTGTTTCATATAATAGGTTGAGATTAATAGTTAAAATAGTGATGTTAATGAATTTTGAGTAAAGTAAAAAATATTTTATAAACATAAATACAATAGTTACAGTTCTTTTACAAGTTATTGGGTGTGTGAGATAAGATTTTTTGTGATTGATAATAATGACTGGTGTTCCAATATCTCTACGGACGTACACTTGTCCTCCACGGGTCCAGGCGAATTTATATAAGTTTTCCCGTGTAGCCTTACGTGCAAGGAACCACAAGTGTTTCGCACGAAACGTCAGGTGTTCCGAGACGTATATGTGAGAGCGAGGTCCTGCAATTCCGACGAGGGTGGTGTTGAGTTTTTCCTCTCTATTGTTAGCTTGTTTGTTGAACTTTTTTATGTCTGACAGGAAAACATCACGGTCAATACTGGTTTTAAATGATATGATTATGGGCCTACATTGGTCTTTAGGTATTTTTTGGGAGATGCGGTAAGCTGCGTCAATCTTGTTCATTTCCACGTTTGAATTAGTAGTTTTTTGGATGTTGAATATGAGGTTATTTAAGTTTTCCCCATTATTTTCCGGGATCCCCCTGATTTCAGCGTTTTTAGACCTATTTAGCCTGTCTATTTGCTCCATTTGGTTTTCTAATACTTCAATTCTTGCTTCGAGGCCGGTGTTCTTTTTCTCAAGCTTGTTATTAGTGTCCTCAAGCTCGTGGACGCGAAGAAGAATGTCCTCATATTGTTTGCTCATCCCCGCTAGAGTGGCAAGAATTTGCGTATTTTGTTCGAGTAGTTTGGCGAGTAGTTCTTTTTTTTTTTTTTTTTTTTTTTTTTTTTTTCTTTATTCATGAAATATTAATGTGTACAGTTTTTACATGCTTTTCGACTACCACACTAGACACATGCCCGTATTATGGTAGTCGAAATTTATATACATAGGTTTATATAATTATATAAATGTAATATTTGATAACTTGTTAATCTAAGTATTTTTTTCTTACATGCAATGTATGTGTATAATAGGTAACATTTTTACTGGTTCCCAGTTCAGTAGATTGCTCAAGTGTACATCAACCGTATTTTAAACTGTTGATATTAATGAGATAAAATGAACACAATCAGCAAATAAATAGGTTACTTTACTTGTTAAAATAATGAAAATAAAGTAGAAATTATGAAAATGAACTTGTTGAAATAATGAAAATAAAGATTAATTAATTAATTATTAAACTTTTTTCTTTACAGAATTGAATGAAATACAAAAATGACTAATAAAGAAAATGAGCTTAATTTAATGATGGCAGGCATTCCTTGAAAAAGTTCCTTCCCTTTATAAATAACCAATTTTGAACACTTATGACATACAAATTGTGAGTTTTTGATTTTCTGATATCAATACTCAGCGAGTTGAATATTTTGGGAGCAATATAAGAAAACTGCCGCTGGGCGAAAGCTGTTTTCGTTTGGGGAATTTTACATTTTAGGTGTGACGAGTAACGGGTGTTAATTTTTTGTTGTGTTTTATTCACCAAGTCATTTTTCCGTATGTATATGAGAATGGTCTTAACATATAATTGTCGAATATCTAATATTCTGAGTTTTCTAAAAAGTGGTTCTGATGGGTTTGTTGGCTTACATTTGAATATTATCCTTAGTAACAGTTTTTGAATTAAAACCATGGGATGAAGAATCGTTTTTGCACAACCTCCCCATCCTACTATACCATATGTAGTAATTGATTGAAAAAGTGCAAAGTATACACATCTTAGTGTTTGTAGGTTAAGGATAGATCTGAGAGAGTAGAAAATGTAGCATAATTTGCGAAGCCTTTTTGTTGTAGAATTTATATGGGCCTCCCATCGCAGTTGATTGTCTATAATGACCCCCAAGTACTTAATTTCGTTTGATATTATAAGGTTATCGCATGAACAATTTTTGTGAGGTGATGTAGCCATGTTGAAGTTCTGTGAACATGAATGTATGGTAAGTTTATGATAGTTTTGAGGGAGATTATGTTTGCGTATGGAAAAAAGTAAGTATTTAGTTTTCTCAATATTTAGAGTGAGGAGGTTGGAATCTAACCAGTGTTTTATTTCATTTATACCATGATTTGCTTTTTCAAATGCTGAATTCAAATTTTCATCTGCAAATATGATAACCGTATCATCGGCAAAAGATATTATAGTACCACCAGTATCCAAATTGCATAACGAGTTAATGTATATTAGAAACAGAAGTGGGCCCAACACACTGCCTTGGGGCACGCCATATGTGATTGGCAAACTTGTGCTTCTATACTCTTTAGCGGAGTTAATAATAGTTGACTGGGACCTATTTGTTAGATAGCTCTCAAACCATTTAAGAGGAACACCTTTTATTCCTATCTGTGAGAGTTTTTTCAAAAGTATGCGGTGAGATACAGTGTCAAAGGCTTTAGCCAGATCCAAGAATACAGCGAGGGGCTTGCGACTTTTATCGAGGTTATCAGAAATTAGTTTAGTAAAAGCTGCAATTGCATCTGATGCACTAAGATCTTTGCGGAAGCCGTATTGGTTTTTTGACAGGATTTTATTTTCTTCGAGAAACTTGTAGAGCCTTTGTTTTACTGTTTTTTCGATTATTTTAGAGATTGGACTCAGTAGAGATATTGGTCTATAGTTATTGACGATTGATCTGTCCCCTGATTTAAAGATAGGAATAATTGTTGAATGTTTTAGAGTGTTTGGGAAAAGGCCAGTTCGAAAACTTAGATTTGTGATGTATACAAGGGGCTTAGCAATGATTGGTTTAAGGTGTTTAATTAGTTTAGTGGATATATTGTCAACTCCCGTGGAGTGTGTATTTTTGAGTGAATTGATGATTTCAGTGATTTCTTGTTCTGTTGTTAGTGTGAGAATGAAAGGGTCATAACTCAGATTATCGAGAAAGATAGTATTTGCAAGATTATTTTCAGACTTGCTATTTCTTTTTAAAATATTATTTGCTAGATCCGATCCGATTGTAGAGAAGAATTGGTTGAAGTGATTTGCGATTGTTTCTGAATTTTCAGTTGCATTTAGTGTTTTATTTGTGATGGTTATTTTATTTATGGGTGTGGTAATTTTGTCGGTGTAGCATATTTCTTTGACAATGTTCCAGATTTTTTTATTATCATTCGCAGCTTCCTCTATCTGTTTCCTATAATAATCTTCTCTGGCCGTACAGGTTATTTTTTTACAGGCATTTCTGTATCTTTTATAGAATAAGAGAGATTCGTAATCAGTGGGGTTATTTTTACAATATTTATGAAGTTTATCACGTTAGCGGATACAGTGTAAGATACCAGTAGTTATCCAAGGTTTTAGTTTAATTGTACGACTACTTTGATTGTTGTGTGTGTGGGATGTGGCATTTTTCAGATGCTTATGTAGGATGTTGATGAGAGATTCACACGCTAAGTTTGGATCGCTAATTTTGTAGAAATTTGACCAGTTTTCATTGGAAACCAGTTTGAAGAGAGTGTCATAAGAAATTTTCTTTAGTTGTATAGTGGATGCTGGTAATTTTTGAATTTTATGAGAAATGGAGGTGATAGTAGCGTAGTGATCTGTCACAGTGCACTGATATATGAGAGATTTGATATTTAGCTTACATTTGACAAAGACGTGGTCTATGCAACTGGCGGATAACTCTGAGACACGAGTAGGGGCTGTAATAGCTGGGATAAATCCTTGAAGAGTTAATAAATTTATGTAGTCGTTTGCTTGGGGATGCATTCTATTTATAATATTAATATTTAGGTCACCAATAATTAGAACATTTTCATGATTTCTAATACATGCCAGAAACTGATTAAGCGAGTTTAAAAATGGTGTTATATTGGAAGTGCTCGGTGATCGGTATATAGTTAGAACAGTAACGCTATTTTCTATTTCAAGTTTAAGACAATTTGAGTGAGTTATTGTGATTTCCTTTATAGAGTATTGTATATGATTTTTTATGTATATAATAACGCCATCATTTTGTAATTGGTTATTCTGAGTACTGTATTGGTTATAGTTTTTTATGTTTTTAGGAATATAGTTATCTCTGATCCAGCATTCGCTCAGAATAATCAAGTCAAAGTCTGAGTCAAGTTCTGTAAGTAGTATCATTAGTTCATTGAAATTTTTGTTCATGCTTCTGATATTCATGGAAAATATTTTTAGTTCACTTATTGATAGTTCACTATCAATAAGTGAACTGCCACTGGGTTTGACAGTCGGTGTGACACAAATGCATTGTTTACATTTTATGAGGGCACGCCGCTCCTTAGAGAGGCGACGGTAGGTACTTTCCGTCACACCTCCACATTGCAGATGGAATGTCTCCTTGCAGGTTACGCACACAAAAATAGACTCGTCTGAAAGTGTTGGTTCGGAACATTTTTGACAGGTATTATTCTTGTTGATGATGTATGATATGTTGATGATGTTTCACTGTTATTTTACGTTATTTGTAATAGGCAGTAAAAGTTTTGCTATAAGCAGTCACAGTTCTTAGCACAGATAAACACTGGATTGAACTGTCACTGTCAAATGTCACTTGATCGAAAATTAAGACACTTGTAATCGCTGTAGAATTAATGAATTATAACCAAGTTTGAAGTTTGTACACTAAATGTGACCCAAGGAATCACCTCCAATACATTTAATTTTCAATATGACGGTTTTGAATATAGATTTTATGATTTTATCGGTAGAGCAAATATCGTGGTATACACTGTTTATTGTTGTATTGTTGTGATATTAATTCAACAAATCAGCTCACCAAGCATATTTGTAGGAAATTAAATTAGATGTTTCTCATAATTTGCACCGTGAATGTGGACTGTGAACTTACTATGATAAACAGTGCTAATAAATAACTCCACCGTCAAAAGTGCAGACGCGATATTTATCAAATCACATATTATAATTGTACTTCTTAGAACGACTCGTATGCAAGTTGGTGTCAAATGGTTTTTAAATATTCTGCTGTTGCCACTTTGTCGCACCGGTAAAAACAGCAACGATCCACATTTTCATAACCACTGGAGCGTTCTGCTATACAATCAATTTTAGCCTTGAGCGCTCGGAAATTTTTAAGTATTTATTTGGAAATTTCCCGCCCTCTTTAAAAAAATTATATCTCAGAATTTTAGTATTGAGACCATATCAAATAATTAAAGTGCTAGAGAGCTATTAAATGCACCAACATTTGGTCGTTTATCGTATATTTTTAGGAATCATGAAATTAATATTTAAAAAGTTTATTTATTATAATATATCTATTTTTATTATAAAGTTAAACAATTTCGACTTTCCGCCACGGAAAAAACTTTCTGTTCATGCATCGAACCGCACGACCTAGTTGCGTCATCATTTCATCTAATTTCGGAAAAATGCGTGGGCTTGAATACCACCAAAAGTTGATAGATTGTTATCAACAAGGAGTCCATCTGCCGAATATCGGAAAGTATGTTCATTTCCACTTGCAAAAACACAGAGAAAATTCAAATAGTTGTATTTAAAAATTTTCAATGTTCTAATTCCCAAAATATTTCTCCACAGATGCATTTTTATGTACTAACCGTGTGGATATATAATCTTGATTTTTTACTTTTACTTGTACCACCCTTTTGAAGGTTTTTTTAATCGTACTATCATGTAGAATCACCTTCCGAAGTTAGTGCACCCGAACACCTTTTATATGAACATAAAAATTACAGTTGTAATTTTCTCCTTAGAATTCAGTCTTTTGACTCTTGCCCACTGCGGGATAGAAGAAATCCACCTCTCCCCTCTCCCGGCTCAGAAAGGGTCAGACCTTTCAATGGCCCCACCCCCTGTGGGTAAGTTACTGTGACTATAATTTTAATGCACGATTGGAGTCCAGTATGGCGGATTCACAATTTAACGAGGTCGGATGCGATAAAGGGAGAAACATTTAATTCCTTCATTTTCACAAATAAGATCCTTTTCACAAGAATTTCTATTTTCTCTAGTCAACTGCAACGTTAAGATAGTGGAAGTTAAAATTCTGGACTGTGGAAACAATGATCTAAAAATATAACTTGATGTATCAAGCAAAATAGATACCTACGTATGGCTGTAACTCAGTTTTTTTAAGAAATCATTAAATATTATGGCGGTGTAAGACACATATTCTAGGTTTGATTCCCATTACATTTAATATATGATGTAGATTTATAAGAATAATCTTATTTGAAAAAATTATACTTTATTAACCATTATGGTTGACAGTTATATTACATGTGACGAGACTGACAAGTACTAGTACATAGTAGATCATATATACATAGACCATTATCAGAATATATATGACAATAGAGTTACAAAAGTTATACCTACAAAATTAACTATTTACATTTAAATCTCATTTACCAACGAACTTTCAAATTGAAAATTGGAACTGAAATGTATAAATCGTATAAAACAAATATTAATTCTGTATTCGAAATATGTAGGTATTATTTTGATTAAATGTTTGACAGACTCTCAGATGAATTAATACAACGAAGAAATTGTTACTGAGATAATGTTCAAGATATCACTCATGGTCCAGGAAATATATTTTAGCGGGCCGTTCATATAACTATTTTATTCGTACACTCATATTCTTGGAATCGATATCCTTTTCATGAGTATAACGTTACTTTCATGTTTTCAATGTTTTTGGAATAAAGATGTCGTAATTTTTCAAGTTTACAAACATTCGAAGGGTAAATTTGTCCTTTTGAAATGCAATGATTCTGAGGCCAATATATTTTTAAATAATACTTTCAATTTCACAAATTCTACAGTAATTATAATAGTCCTTAATTTTATTCATACCGGCTATAAAAAAATACATTATTTTAGTCGTCAGCACTATCATATTTGTTAATTTGCGAATATAAGGTACTTTTAGTTCAGCCTATTGCGTTGTAATCACTACATCGTTTTGTCGACTTGCACTATCAACACTCGAAACTTTATACTACCGCGTACGGTCGCAAGAACTGACAGTGTTATTTGTTATCCCAGAGAAAGTGGTTGTTGTGTTGAAATTAGTACCTATCTAGTCATGGGTGACAAAGTGAGACAAACCATAGATGATGCGGAAAACATTAATGTTGAGGAGCATTGTGAGAAAAACAGTGAAGAGGAAAATCCTTTTTTTACTTCTGGTAAATTAATTTTATATTTTAATTTACGTTTTTTTTTAAAGGAATGGGGTTGACTCACGGTTTTTAGGTTTTCTATTATGGATAGTATAACCTAGTATGGATAATTTAAAGTATGGATAGTATAACCTAGTATGGATAGTATAAAGTATGGATAGTATAACCTAGTATGGATAGTATAAAGTATGGATAGTATAACCTAGTATAGTATAAACTATGGATAGTATAAACTATGGATAGTATAAACTATGGATAGTATAAAGTATCGATAGTATAACCTAGTATGGATAGTATATAGTATGGATAGTATAACCTAGTATGGATAGTATAAAGTAATTATAAATATTTTTAATGACATGACGTTAACTTTGTTAGTGTTCTAGATCGTACAGAGACTTTCAGAATAATTTCCATTATTGCTTTTTAGGTTTTACTAAGTGATTTTAGAATATTGTCATTTGCACTTCCTTATACGATAATACCGTATTCTAAGAGCGATTAGCAAAGAGACGTGTATTATAAAAATATCTATTTAAAATTCGATTTTGTTTTCCTGTTTGAATGTATGAAATGGAATCTTGGAGATGGAAATTAACCCACTTTTCGGCATTCGATCGAGCTGAAACACGATTTAAATGACATAATAAAAAATCAAAATAATTTAAAAGCCAGTTCTTGGGGAGAAAAGTTCAACCCTCAGTCAATTTTTTTTTAAATTGGCTCTAGCTGGCCAAAGAGATGAGGTTGAAAAATGAAAATAAATAATTACAGTTTTAAAAAATTATTTTTCACGGTTTATTTTTTAATAAGTTGACGTTTTAATTATACCATAAGTTCATAAATGAAACACAAAAACGGTTGATCTCATTTGGCTTCTATTATGTAGAAATCATCCAACCCACAATATTATGGTTATATTTTCATTTGCTGCAGACAACCAAACCAGATATTAAAAATTTAAAATTTTCATATGAGTTAATGGCGTTTAGCAATTTTCACATTAAAAACATAAAAACATTTTTTTTTAAATCCGTGGTTAAGATGATGTATATTCGAAGGTAAAGAAAATTTCTCCGAAACAAAAACAACAAAAATTGTAAAACATAAAAAAACTTTGAAATATATATTTTTTAAATTGGTGATACCATCTTACCCACAAAATATAAACTTATTGAGAAAACAATCAAGATTTTGAATACGACACGATAAATAATCCTTCTTTATTGTAATTTAAAAATAAATCCAACTTCTCCTATTTTTAACACTCTCATTTAATACTGTTATTATTTCCGCAAACACCAAAACATCGGAATACGTCAGTTTGCCAATTTGTGGGTTGGGTGGTTTCTGCATGACATGGTCCAATTAGGGTGTATTGTTAGGCTAAATTTGGTGGGTATGGGAAGAGAATGGGGTTGAGGAAGGTTGACAATGTGATGTGAATGGACGTAAGTAAGACTCCAGTTATGCACAACCTTTATGAATGTCGTCACTAGTGTACAAAAATATTTTATGAAAATACTGGCCAGAGTGACTTATACACCCTGATTTTTTTTTTTTTCGATTTCTGTCTCACTAGGATAAACCTGTGTCGAGACAGACGTATTTAATACATAAATTAATGTTTACATATTATTTGATACATTTAATATTTCATTACATTAAATGACATTGTGAAAATGATAAAAAATAATAAATAATAATAATAAATGATAAATTGGTTAATCAGCATCTAGTTGAACTACATACTTATATGAGGGGATTTTTATAAAAAAATTGATCTTGGATCTGTCTTGGCTAATGATCCAAAACTTGATGAATCTGAATGTTGTTTAGATAGTTTTAGCCGTATTTGGTGACCAGATCTGAATAGCCAGGCACTATCCTGGGGAAAAAGTGAAGTGTAGTACTTACTGATATATTTTTTTCAATTCTTTAAAAATTATTTTATTTTAAATTTCCAATTTATTTGTTTCGAAAATAAATCTCAAAAGTTTTTTTTTCTTGCTCTCTGGGTAATGTGTACGAAAAAGCTAATTCGTATTTTTATAAATCGATATTTTACCTGCTTTATGTGCAATCAAAAATTATTATTTTTTACAATGCGAAACATACCTATATTTAAATAAAAGTGAAATAACTAGGTAGGTATATAAAGTAAAAGAGCTATTATTATATTATTTCAATGTATCTGAGGACACCACCAAAAGAAACTGTATTTCTGATTCCCTATCGAAATTTGTGTATATTTGCATTTGTATACGTATCGGCAGTAGGTTTGTAATATTCCTACGTATATTTTTGTTATTTTTTTTTTGGGGTGTTATGCCGTATTGCTCTAACTCCTTCTTTAGCCAACGTTTCGGACAACGTTACAGTGTCCACTATCAATTACACATCTGGCCTGATGATGGACACTGTAACGTTGTCTAAAGAAGGAGTTAGCGCAACACGGCATAACACCTCAAAAACAAATAACAAAAATACTTTTTGCCGCGAAAATCTTAAATTATATTTACCTACGTATATATTTTGAAATTCATTTTTATTTTTATTACTAAAACTTTATTGTAAAACTAAAATGTTTGGGGTCTGAAAGTGTTTGTCGCGTGATAAAATTCTAAATTTTTGCCTTACAAACTATTTAATGGCTAATTGAATTACATGATGATATGTATTGCTATGTTGGCAGTCCTGATGGGTCGCTTGGGAGATATGAATAAATGTGCAAGAGTGTCAATAAACGTCATAGGTCTGAGTCAACAGTCTATTATTCTTTAATAATCCCCGATAAAACACATAAATGTTATCATCAAATATTGTACACGAGTGATTATTCACTTAAAACTGTAAAACAAGAAATATAGATATTTATCATTATGAACGACAATGCTACTTAATTTGTTTAAGTAGAATTGTGTTGTAAAATGTACAAAATTAGTTATTTTTCCAAATCTAGAACGGAATCCATTTTTTTTTGAAATCGTGTCCCTAAATAAACAATATCAGGTTTCATTTATTTCATATTTTTATTTTGTTGGCCATTATTGTTAAATGTAAGACTTTGATGCAATCAAAGAACTTCTAATTTTCATGTGATTTATTCAAAATAAAATAATACTTTATAAAAATATATCCACGCTATTTATCACAATTAAATATATTTTTTGATACTTACAGATTCGTCGTCATCAGCGAAAGCCTTCACAGAGGAGCAAATGTCATATTTTGAAGAAGTCCTACGGGACTCCAGTTCATTTGAATCACCTTCTTCTCCAATTGACATGTCTTTCACCCCCGCCCCGTCTATATATGGGTCCTTTACCAGCAGTCCCGTTTTCATGGCCAGCTCGAGCGAAGATATTACAAATCCAAACTTAATCAGCATTGCAATTTCCACTCCACCATCTGTACAGTCTACGCGAAACATTAAGAAGCCACGAAAAATTACAAAACAAAGAGAAACTAATAAGATTAGAAAAGCTCTATTAAACCAAGGAAAAGAATACCTATCTTCACGCGGAAAGATGATCCCTGCAAAAATAATGAAACCGCCTTGCCCATTTAATTGTGGCCTGAAATGCTCTCAAAAGCTTTCTGAAGACTTGCGTAAAAAAATACACCAATACTTTTGGAGCCTTGGAGACCACAGTTTACAGTGGAAGTTCATTGGAAGATCCTGCATACGTAAGAACAAAAAGAGAAACACCACTTCCAAAATATCCAAACGAAAATATGTGATCAAATATTTTTTTCCACAAATATCCCCTATTCATGAATCTTCACCACATAACATCAAAGTCTGTAAAGTAATGTTCAGGCAGACCTTATGCATAAGTAACCAGTTTATTCATACAGCTATCGAAAAGTATTATTCAGCCAACGGGTCCATTATTAAAGATAATAGAGGAACAAAATCTAATCGCAAGTGTAAAAACTAAAACAATTACAGATCATTAATTTTTGTGTTTAACGGCATTTATTTATTTTTTAAATTTATGATGGGTTGTTTCATATAATTGAACAATTCATCAAATTTCATCGTTTATTTGCGAGTCATGTGAATGTCCTATTCAAGTTCTGTTTTTATATCATTATAAGCTAGTTACTTGAAAGAACCGTAATAATAACAGAACTTGAAAAAAACTTTCATAGAACTTGAAAATTAACTTCGAAATTTGACGAACTCTTCAAATTCTCCGAAACAACCCGTCCATTATATAAATTAAAATTAATAATGTTGTTATTAACTTCTGCAAGTTTTTAGTATTTTTGTTATTTTGACAGCTGTTTCGACGTTTAAGGCCATTTTCATTTTAAACATCATAAACATTGAAATTGGGCAGGGGTTGATAGAATCATAAAAAATATTATATATATGGCATAACTAAGTGGCAAATAATAATAATAACAACATTATTCAATTTGATTTACAATGAATTAAAAAAAACCGTTACATTTTATAATTTCTACTCCAGTTTATTCTCATGTCAAATCCTTTGCCCCCTTAAATAGCCTTTAATGTTGAATTCCAAACATTTAAGTCGGACAAACAAACAAGTTATATTACAAATAAGGTACTATAAAATTTTTAAATGGTGTGAGTCGCTAGTGAATAATTCGAAGTTTTATTATTTTGCAAATGCGTTTTTCTTACTTGGTACAACTTACATTATTTTTTAAATTTTCTAACATAAAATAATACGTTTTTTACGGGTATATCATTTTTGTTTTGTTTTATTTGTTCCGTAAAAAATAAACATTAATTATATGCTTATACATACATACTGGCTTTTCTATTATAGACTTTCTTTTATTTATTACTACAGAACTTATCATTTGAATTAAATATTTAATTTGTATTTTTTTATTGTTACTTCTTGTAATGCTATGCGTGTTACTACTATATATATATATATAGTTATATATACAGGTATTTTTAGACACTGTAAGCAAATGTATCCACGTAATAGCCCATTGGGGCGATGACAAATAACGCAGTATCAAGATATTGATAATATGTGCGTTGTTCTTCAATAACCCAAAAAGATTATAGTGATATTTTTCACTTATGTAAAAATCAGCCTAATTATGAAATGTTAACATTGAAGGTATGTTGCCATGCTTGACGAAATGAAACGTGGAAATCAGAGTTTGTCGCAGTTCGTTCAACTGTCAAAAAATATAAGATTTAAAAAAATACTTGTCGTTAATATTGTTAAAAATGTATTTCAAAACATATGTGTGACCAAAAGTTAGTTTTCTACTTGGTTTTATAGTATATCTTATAAAATGTTTCTAATCAATAATAATTGTGTATTGTTTGTAGACTTAACAAGATATGATATATTTTTGCAATAGAGTAAGTAAAAATATAAAATATTTTGTAAAGTTATTTGTGAATTGTATTAGTAAAGACTAAAGCTTAAGAGATAAAAGATTGATAAAAAAAGCTTAGTTAATCATTCAGTTACTCTAGTAATCAATGTGGTCAACGAATGCCCGCTCCATTCATTCCCCGGCGGGATTGATGAGGTTCACATGGCGACGCCTGAGGCCCTAAAATGGCTCGCAGATCTAGATGTCCCCCTCTGACCCCCCACCATACGAAAGAAGAAGAAGACTCTAGTAATTTATTACAGTCAATTGGTTTTTACATTTCTCCACACAGGAGGCAACGTGTGAAAAAATTTCCTAAGGGGCTATGTCATCTTTGGGAATGCTGTAGGGGGGTATTATTAGTGACATAAATGACAGGAAGTATTGGGAAAGAAAAATGTATGATGGGTGGGTAGGAATCTGGGTGTCAATATGTCCAAAAGTGTCGGACGTATGAATCCGTCCCTCACACTGCAGTGCAAACCTCACCCCTTGAACCCGGGCCCATCTGCCAAGTCTCCAAACGTAGCAAACCACTTGGAATGACCTATTGCAGGAGTGTTGGTTATCCAATAAATGGATAATGGGGCGGCAGTACTCATAGCAAATTGAAGATTAGAATAAAGATTAATAATGAAAGCAATTGTTAAAACAGTTTAATAGTTAAAAGCGTATGAAAAGGTTTCTGAGAGATGTCATTGTCAACAGTATTTTGTTTTACTTTTTAAAATAAAAACGAAAATGCATTTATTTTTGACATTCAAAGTAAAGACAAAAAATATTGTCGAAAAATTTTTCAGAGGTTTTAAAATTATTTCACTGTATTTTGATGAAAGATTGCAAAGATTAATTTAGTTTCTTATAATAATTTCTATACTAGCAGTTAAAAACCCGCTCCGCGGGTTTTTTTCTGCTAGGCCCTGCGGGCGGCACTTAGTTGGGCTTCGCCCAGTTTAAGTGATACTAACAACAGTTACATTTAATAGGTAGATATTAGGTCATACACAGAGAGAGGGTGAGTATATATTGTTAAAAAACGGAACAGGAAGGCGTTTAGGCATAATAATAATGACAGTTGTTCAGGTAAAACTTTACCTTTCCCGAATAATTGCCTAAATGGCTAAAGGTAAATTAATATAGGTAAATATTCGGAATCGCTGGACACGGAAAATAGGAAATATTTTTAAATAATACCTTCTGATTTACCTTAATTACTATAAAAGGAATCGAACAGCATTTGGGAAAATTTTAATTTTAGCTTTTTAATTTTTAATTACGTAAAATGAAAATTCGCTTTCGCTGTATGGGATGACAGCCTGAATAATTTCTGTTGATAACATTTTCTTTTGTCGGTATTCCTGAAATGAGCGGCTAGAGACAATTGAAAAACGTAAATTAAAAAAATATAATGTTATACAATATTCCGGCAAAATAGTGCCTACTTAGCACAAATGATTTATTTAACTATTATTTTATTTAACCTCACCTATAATAACCTAACCTAACCTATAATAATCCAGCCTAACCTATAATAATCCAACCTAACCTATGTCCTAACCTAACCTAAAATAATCCAACCTAACCTATAATAATCTAACCTTACCTAAGCTTACCTCACCTATAATAATCCAACCTAACCTAACCTATATCCTAACCTAACCTATAATAATCCAATCTAGCCTAACCTAACCTAACCGAACCAATCCTAACCTAACCTATCCTAACCTAACCTAACCTATACAAATCCAACCTAACCTATAATAACCCAACCTAACCTAACCCATAATAACCCAAGCTAACGTTACCTAACCTAACATAACCTGACTTATCCTAAGCCATAATAATCCAACTTAATCTAACCTTACCTATAAACTAACTTGAACTATACTAATCCAACCTAATCTAACCTAATCTAGCATAACCCAACCTAACCTATCCTAACCTATAATAACTTTTTTTTAAATATTTCCTTACTTGTAAAAGAAACCAAAATACCAAAATAATATTTGCATAGAGTAAATTATGGTAAAAATTCTAGACACTCATATCAGGAATACCAAAAAAAGAAAATGTCATCAATAGAAATTATTCCGGCTGTCATCCAATACAACGAAAGCAAATTTTAATTTTACGTGATTAATCACGTAAAAAAAATAAAAAATAATTAATTAATAATTAATTAATTCACGTAATTAAAATCCTAAAATTAAAAAATTCCCGAATGCATTCAGATTCCTTCTATATTAATTAAGGTAAATCCGAAGGTTTTACTTAAAAATATTTCGTATTATCCTTGTCCAGCGTTTCCGAATAATACCTTAATATATATTATATAAATATTTATACCTGGCAAAATGATTGTTTTATTATACATTTAAGTACATGTCAGATTAGAGATTTGTTGGCTAATTTTACAATCAACGAAGCGTTTCTATCTTCCGATTGTCTTTCATGTTATTTTATTGGGTTGGCAGTGCCTATACTTTCGCGTATATCATATCGGTGTTCTGTCAAAATAATGCGAAATTATTATTTACGTAAATAATATTAAATATCAATATTTTTCAAAATCGTACATGCAAAGAGTTGTTGTTTATTGTCATTAAGTTGAATCAAATGTTTGTTTAAGAAACGATGCCATTGCAAAGTTTAAATAAACTTCCAGAAGAAATCTTTTTATTTTGCATATTTAAATATTCGCGCCAGCCCCTCGGTTCGTTCTTTCACCGCCAGAGGAGCGCTCTCTCGGCTATCATCTATTGACGCGGTGCGTATCGGCCATGTTGAATGAACGCGTGCTTTTTTCGTCAAACGTCAAACGTAATCACGTAATTGTGGATAATTTTCACTGTAATGTAATTAATCCAATGGATCATGAACTTTCTAAAACATATTTTCTTCGATATTATCCAAAAAATGTATGAGCAGAAACGATATTTTTGAATAAATATCGTATTACATGTGGCGATTCTATTTCAGTATGAAATCGTGTCTTAATCTTTAAAGTCTTATTTATACACAATTTGAATTTGACCAATCACAGGGCCTACACCGTCCAGACGCTGGAGTATTAATAATATCAGATTATTTTATTATAGAGTGTATAATATTTAATTTTTTGTAAAAAGTAAGAAATTTATTTTGTTATATGGAGTTAGAAAAAGAAAAAAAATAAAGCTAAGTAGAGTTCCTTAATGTGTTGTTTCTTAATTATGAATTGTTTTATATGGCATAATAATAAATAAATGTCTAAAAGTTTATTAAAAGATTTATTTTATTTTTAAAGTGAATATAAAAAGTGTTTGTAATTCAAATATAATTATATATATTCGATAGAGAAATAATAGTAGATGGAGGTTCGATTTTAAAATGTCCTTACTATTATGTTAATTATTTAAAACAGAACCTGTTTTTTTTTTAAGTTTTAAAAATAATAAAAATTACATGGATTTGAAATTTGTTAATTTATTTTGATCCCACTCAAATATTTAGAAAGCAGTTTTTTAATATTTTTTTTACTTTCTAGATGTAACAATTTTACTAAAATAATATATTAAAATAAAAAATCCCAATAAACTACTACTCAGTAGTTTGTCAATGGGTGCTTTTCACGTTGAAAAAAGCATAAATTATGTCAACAGTGATGTATCTAAAAAAATAAAAACTATGTTATTTCTAACTGCATATAAATATGTATAGAGTTAGAAATTGTTTGTATTACAAAAAAATCATTCTTAAAAAATAATGACTAATCCTACACTTTTTAAAAAAATAAATCCACTCAATCGATTGTTTATTTATATATATACACACATTTACCATATTATTTACATAATATAATTACTCAAAATATTAATATGGAAACATCATTTACGTCAGAAGAGACAATGTCTGTGGGAAACATTCATATAAACTGCTTACTGCGGCTTAAAGCCAACTAATTCATCTAAATTTCATCTTTTATCCCATATTCTTAGGTTCAATAAATGTGGCACATTATGGCAAGCGATCGTTGCCATAATGTGCCAAACGCCAAATATGTAAAGTGTCGAACTTGACATAATTTGTCAAACATCGTTCGAGTGGATACAGTAATTACAAATACACAACAAATTAGTAATAAGATAAGTTGTGATATGAAAATATATAGTAAAAATATTTGTATAGTAAAACATATCGATGTCTTTGAGCACAAATCTATAAATCATTGTTTTGAAACAACTAATAAAAGAAATATTTTTTAGTGAATGTTTTGTTAATAATAAAAAGATAAATCAGGCAGAAGTATCCAGTTTCTCATATTTAGATCATTTTTTCCAAACAAGAAGGTTACCTTTTGTGCCTATTTATGAGAGTGTTATTGTTTTAATTTGATATTGTGTAGATTATTTCAAAAGGAAACAGTTTTTTTGAAAATAATGTCTTTGAAATATTTTAAGTTTAATATTTGGATTTTATCACCAACGCTTCTAATTTCTTTCGGTAGTCGATAGAAAAAAAAAGATCTTCAATGGTAAGTATTACGATATTCTGCAAGTTAAGTGGTTGATTTTGGGAAAGGAAGAATATATCAAATCCTTTAGGCCTCGGAAGGATATTAATAGCCACAAACATCAGATTTTACTATAGTCAGGACAGCTCTGAGAGGTCAATGTTTTTTTCAAAGGGAAATAGTTCAAAGATAATTTTATCTAATTTCTAAAATAGTATTTCTTTTAACGACAACTTCAAAAATAAGTAATATGTAGCATATTTTAGATACCTCGGGAGTATTCCGAAATTCTAAGAAAATTTACTGTGTCGTTAGGTCTTGTTGGTAAAAATATTTTAGAACCTGAGGGGTTAGATCAAGCTAGTTAAGTCAAAAATTGGTAAATATTTTTTATTTTATTTCATGATTTAAAATAGATACTAATGCACCTACGTATAGATTTTTAAGTTAAATTTTTGTTGAAATTTGAAGGTCAGTAGTCGAAGGTTTTTTAATATTACTTTAGAAAAATGTTTCTTTGTAAAATAATTTGTATTGGAAGGTTAGATTTACGCGAATAATATTTTACCCCACTGATGCACTAATGTGAGAAGAGTGGACTGAAACGAAATAAGTATTTTAATTAACTAGGTACTTCTAGACGAAAATTCATTAATTTAACCTTTCCCGTACCGTGCTAAAAACACCTTGGTCATGCCGTGCTGTTCATCGGCGTTACTGTGTGGGTTTTGAAAATATTACTATGCATTTAGAAATATATATGGTAAATAATTTGTCACGTGCTTATTTTATTTATTAAAAAAAATGTTTGCAAATCGTACATGTTTGTGGAATGCGGTAGAGAAGATGACAGAGATGGAGGGTGGGCACGAGTGGTAGGTACACTCTTTTATATACACAAGGTCAGATGGTATATTCACCTTTGAAAAACAAATGAAAGCAAACGTTTTGTGTACCAGCTGTTTTTATAATTATTGCTGCTGCTACGATCAACTAGATCAATTTGTTTCTTACAATCTTAAATTACAAACATAAAGGTTGCCATTATTTTGGTTGACTTATTGTCTTGGATAAATACCTAACCGGTCATCAAATTCAAATTCAAATTAAAAAAAAAACATTTATTGCACAAAAAGAGTACAAAAGGTAAAGCTTATAGGTTACATCCTATTTATTCCAGCTAACCCAACAAATACACATTATATTACATAACCCAACAATTACATGTTAACAAATGTATATAAATAAAAAAAATAAAAAAACAGAGGTAGGTATTTAATTTATGTAATGTATTCATTTAAGGTGTAGTTACATTTGTTTAAAAGAAATGTCTTTAGTGTTAATTTAAATTTAAGTATGTCGGTTATTTGTTTGATGCTACGTGGAAGGTTGTGATATACTTTAATTATTCATTCCGTCACCTCGCAGGGGTAAGCAGAGATGATAGACCGCCACACAACACTGTCTTGGCACGCACTGCTTTCTTCATTCGAATTTATATATCGTCTTTTCCAGGTAATTTATCGGAGGACTTCCGGCGAGGCCAGAGGGGACTGCGGGCTAGTGTCCCAAATTAGTACGAACCAGTTTCATAATATTTCGAAGTGTACGAATACATTCAAACAAGCGCTCTTAAAAATGATTTCTCTGTACACTTAAGATATTCCAACACTTGGCATTACTCGATTCATGTATTTGATTCTCTTCTTCTTATACCGTTCAAGTATTCCATTTTTTTCGTTTAATTGTTCTACTTGTGCAAATCATCTAAGTGCCCCTATTTTAATTCTATCCATCAAGCGCCCTTGACGTGATTTTATCACTGAACGGCGAGATGAAAAAGGTAATGATTATTATTATTATTCATTACGCTTACAATCAGCATTGCATTCTCTCCGGGTCACGGTCATAGTTGCCTACGTGGCTTTAACACACATATGCCTCAGGAATCTTATTTCTATAACATTAATTGTACATTTATCCTTTCTTGGCCAGTTCAGTGCCTTACTGCCGTACAATTGACATTGTTTGCTTTCTTGTAAATTAAGTCTTCAATGGAGAGATTAAATAAATATAAAATAATATAATAACATAATAATAATACATGTGCATCATATTGTGTTGTTTCTTTCACATATGATTTATCTAGACGTGTCCCATTTTGCCGTCAATTAAAAGAAACACAATGAAAGGGTTTAAATTGATTTAACTGATATATGGATCAGATGTTCCGAGATCCGAACCTTTCGACTTAGTTCCTTCGGCTCCTTTTATGTGAAAATGGAAAGACAAGCAACTAATGTTTTTTTGAATTAAGATAGTGCATAGACGGTTCCATGATAACTCAACACAGTGACAATTCAAGAAACTTGTAAGTGATGTAAAGTCATTAGAAACGATGAAATTTTTTTTTAACATTACCTAAGCTAACTTACTTAACCCAGTTAGTAAAGTTTTTGTTTCATCACTTTCCATGACTTTATATAACTTTTTAAAGATGTGATGAATTATCATTGTGATGATTTATCCGGTCACCCGCAAAGCAAATTAATGCGCTAGAAAGACAACACATTTATAATATTACGTCAGTTTCGACAAGTAAAGTAGTCTGCATAGATAGCACAGATATTTTTTTTTTATTGATACATGATTAAGAGAGTACATGTGGTTTTTTGTGATATTTAACCCTCCATGCTAGGGATAGTGAATTTTACAGTTACATTACATTTACATAGAATTTATACATTACAATAATATAAAAAAGAAAATTTATGTATAGCTAGTTTGGGTTGCAAGAAGAGGATGGAGAAGTTAAAGAATTATAAGAAGATGAAAAATTTGAGAAATTATTAGGAAATAGATCACACTAATTAATTATGTACGTACTATACCGCTAAGTTAGGGAATAAGGATATACTATGTTTTGTCTGAAAGGTGATTAAATTGATAGAGTGTAGAATGAATAAGTATTATAGTTGTAATGTATTTCGTGTGTAAGGATCCATTTCGTAATTTGGTTTTTAAAGGAATGGGGTTGACTCACGGTTTTTAGGTTTTCAGGGATAATGTTAAAGATTTTAGGAGTTAGGAAGAAAAATTGTTTTTGAGCTGACGTGGTATGTAGTGAAGGTATATATTGCATATACATATATCTCTTTCATATATGTATACGTTTTACGTTTCATCTCTCTATCTCACAGATAACTACAAGAAGGTTTTCATATTGAACGTAGGTTAACGAAGCTGAAATGACGTAATATATTGGTTTCTCTGTCAATCCCAAAGAAATGTACCAAATGTGTTGATATTTATAAAAAAAAATATTTTTAATTATTTTATACAGAATCGTCATAATTTTTTTATATTTATTTTATGTATGCAAAAATATGTGTTTTAGAAATACCTAAACATCGATGTAATGTTAAATTATTTAAAAAAAATATTTATGTTTATAAGTGCAGGGTAGACTATTCCTAAATTATGAATATGGTCGGGTTAATGGTCAAACTTAGTTTTAATAATAAAATATTTCTCGTTTTAAATCTTGTTATTTCAGATTTACACATATCTATCCCAATATCATATGTTTGTACCCGCCCAATGGCTCTCTGCGGGGGTTGGCTCCGCGGGTTGGGCGAGCTGCGGAAAGGGGGGGCAGGGGCGGTCGGGCGCACAGACTGGTCGGGGTATTTTCTTAACCCTAATCGCTGGAACCACCATAATTCACACGATATCCCTCTTCCCCCGCCCTCCCCTCCATGAGGTAGTAGTGGCGCCCACACCACCGAATAATGGGGAAAGTCAAGCGGCATTTCGTGAAATCGACTTTGGACCTACGAACTCATTATGTATTACAAACTACGCAGGCTATAGGTAGTTTAGATATGTCTCTATGTGCATTCTATTGAGAGTGATTAGCAAATTGGGGGTGATCCTTCATTCGGGTAGATAGGTAATATACAAAACTGCTATTTTTCATTATTTCCAACCTTATTCCTGTTACACAATAATCATTATATACAAAATAGATAATTGTACAACCAGCACAAATTCTCAAGACAATGATAAGGTAAAATTATAAAAGTTATAGTTCAATTGTAACCTATGTCTGCATCATATAATAATGGTTCATCAGGAAAAATAGGATTTTAGCATTGTTTTAACGTTTTCACCATGAATCAATTGAAAAAAATTCTCCTTAGATATTTTAGTAACTCATTTTAATATTTTGTAAAGAAAGTATCCGTTCCAGGGTACAAAAAAATCAGGCAACGATTGATTTTTCGTTACTTCTGCGAAAACCAGCATAAATTTTGGTTGCGCAATAATGCAGAATTTAGCATGGAGTTGATTGATCCCGCGACACTTGGCTCAAATTTGACTATTTGAACCATTCAAATGCAAATAGGTTATTATGTCTCTTTATCTGTAAGGCGAAGAAACAGACGAACGGTAAAGAAGGGCTTATTTGTCAACAAGCATTTGAGGAACAAGGAAAAGAGTCAAGGTGAGAAAAGAAAAGTTTTTTTTAAATTGCCGTCACGGGATTCCTGGCAGAGGTGAAACATCAAAATTCATTTTATTAAACCAAATGAAAATGCTAGTCAACATGTAATTATATTTTATTTTATTATAATTAATTCATGATTATTAAAATATTCATACATATATTGTACAGTAAAAAAATCATCAAAATTTAGAATAGATCAAGTTCCAGAGAGAGTGAAAGCAAATTACCGCACAGACTTTTGGCGGCCGGGTTGACCAAATGAAGTGTCGTTCCATCTAAGAGCGTCGCCAGGTTTCCGTGCAAGGGCGTCGTCCCGTCTTACTACGCTTGCCGCGCTTCCTACGCAAGAGTCGATTTTACCCCCTAGGCGCGTCAATGGATATTTCAAATAAAAAATATTATTATCTTAGAGAAATCTTTTTTTTAATAAAAAAATATAATAGGATCATGCAGTCTTAAATATTTATCACGATACAAACAACACATAACATTTGTCAAATGTATGGTGATTTATTTTCAACATAAATTTTTTTATTCATGGTGAAATTTTATTGCAATGATTTTCAAAAATACATTTATAATGTCCTTCGACTTTACCCTGTGTTAAGATTATTTCAAACATAATCAGGTAATACTGATTAAAGTAAAAACATTCTAGTTTTATTTTATTTTTAATAAACACCCGGTCCTCTGGCCCATAGTACTATTTCGCATGTCACCTAATTCCTTTAACAGTAACCTGGTCCTTTTGATAAAGTTTGTCGGGGTTGTCATCGAAACTTTGACTATGTCTCCTGGTTCCTCAATGTGTCTTCTCAGGTATAGCCTTGTTCCCCTCAAGGAGATACATTGGTGAATAATTGGAGTCTCTTCATCCTCCTCACATTGGCATTTTCCACTCCTAACAACTGCATGTGTCTCCCGAGATTGTCCATTAGAAGTCCTAACAGTTATCTTGGTGAGTTTCTGTCCATAGCTGCCTGGTTCATCTAGGGTCCGTTCCGTATTTGATTACTCTGAATTGTCTTATTTCAGCTGTCCTCCTTATAATACATTATTTTTTGGTTTGACAAGCAGCCATTCCTGCGGTCGATTAAAACAGCCTGAAAATTAGAACATTTTCAAATTCCTTCGACTAATATTACAATCAGCAAACAAATAATATTGGTTGAATTTCCAACCCTGGTCCTGGGTGGGATCCCAACCATTTCGATGGCGCAATTAATTAACCAATCATTTAAATTTAAGAATTATAAACCTATCAAATGATGTGATTCTGAAAATACAGCATACTAAACAAATACATGTTAATAATTTATAATAGTTTTAAAAGATAAAACACCTATCATAAAAAAAAAATGTATTGAATGATAATAATACTATTGTTTAAATAGTTTATTTTTCATCTATCAGTGAAGAGAGCTCCATTTAGAATTAAGCTAAGCGTGTTTAGTAAGTTAACCTTGTTCCGAAATTCTCAACAAGGCATCTATTACGATATCGAAGTAAGATCAAGTTACCGCCAGACGGAACAAGGAACAACACTCGGCTAATTTGCTTTAACTTTTCCGTTTGTTATTGTATTTCCGGGTTATGATATAGGTTACTAGGAGCTACACTGCAGACGACATAAAATATTAAATAATTAAATTAAATTAAAAAGTTAAAGTAGCACCTTCTACCTAAAGACCCGTAAAATAAATAAAAAGTCATATAAAAAATCCAAGTTTGAAAATTTTGTCGCTTAAAAATATTTTAAGTGCTTTGATAAAGTAATGCGAAGATTATACAAAATTGTCCTTTAAAATAGTCATGCTAATTTTAAGTCTTTTTATAAGCCCAAAAGAATAAAATTAACATTAACTGTTAACAAGCTCCTACTTTAAAGATAAAAATCTCCTATTTATAAACCACTTTTAGTAATTTTTTTAGTGTATAATGTTTCAATTGAGGTTCTTCAGAAAATATAATTAAATATTTGTGTTTAATGTAATAATAAAGTATTTGGACATGCTTTTTGGCTCGCATATTCAAAATGGGCGGCTTGTGTTAAGCAGGAATTTAAACCTTATCGCCATCTACATAAGGACGTTATGATTTGAGATTTTCAATTCTAAAAGTATTGTGTTGCGTCTTAGGGTATAATGCCGTAATGCAAATAGGGTATAATGTTGCGCTATTTCTTTCATTAGCTAACGTTTCGGACAGCATTACAGTGTCGTTCATCATGGGAAATATGTAAAACGTAAGGAGTGTTATTGTTAGCGGCCCGATTCCAAATATTACACGACGTGGTGCTTCGCCATAATGTACAAGTTGTTATCCACCTACGTACATATGTACCTCCTTACCAACCTGTCTATTTAATTTATATAAACTAGGAATTATGTACACAGAACTCAAGACCACGTGTCCATAAAAGGATTTTTCCAATTTCCTCTTATTTAATAATCAATACCAAAATTTTCGTAGGAAGTACTAAAATACATCCCTTCTTATAAACTGTAAATGTTTAACATAACACAAGGAATTATCCAAGTTTTCCAAAGAAACGTCATTATCTCAGTGAAAGTACAAATACAAATACAAATTAATAAACACGAGAATACCACATTTTTTAAAAATAAGATCTTAACTGAACCAACCATCTTAAACGGCAACCATCTTGAACCGGAAACGGAACGTACAAACAAATTTATATAGAAACGAAATGCAAAACGGTTAAGTTAATAGTTCGGTACGCATCGTCAAATATGTACGTCGGCAGTGAGCAAGCGATTGGAGAAGCGAATGATAGGTATGGTAAAAACTGTTGGTCCATAATCTGTACAAAACCTACTTATACTTTCTGCCTAGAAGTTTTTTAGGTACTTTATAAAATAATCGTTTATTCAAATAATCCTACTACCTGGTAAGAATGGTATATAGTTTCAGTATCCAACGTTCATCTTACCCATATTCTTCCCCACCCTACTTCCTTTGCCTCTCAAAATTTTCCAAATAGGGATATCGAACTGGTTGTGGACAGTTGTTATCTATTAGTCTTGTGCTGTATTCACATAAAATTTGAAAAAAATATTTATGTCCTTCACAGTGTGACCCTCTTGTAGGAACATATTGCTCGGGGTAAGATTGTGTGTGGCCGCCCTCGGTCGGAGGCCTTAATTAATTGTAAGGGCATCAATCATACACTGCGCGGTGTGCGGCCACCGCAATTGGACGAAATATCCGCCGAACCTGGGAAAGACGTAGCGAAAGCCTTCTCATACCGAGATGAAAAAATAATACTTGTTCTTTCTTCTAGAAGAACCATGACAAAACTTACAACAACAAAAAATCTTAAGCTTTAATCTTTTGAACCTATTATTAAGATTCAAAAAAGTTTTGATCCACAAATAAATACCTTATTTAAATAACAAGTGCTCTCAATCAAAGCATTTCAGAGAGGTTTTTGACCGACTATCGCATTTGATATCGCCGAAATTGGTGTTCTGCCACATTTTGATGTTTTTGACTTTCGAACGGTCTTCGTTAATCCTTGATTTTTAGCCCAACAGCGATTTGTCAAGTTTTATGTAGGGTTTAATTTCGAAAATTAACCAAACGATGACAGGCCGAAAATTACAGTTAAAGGGGATCTTTTAATGTCAAGTATTCTAAAATGAGCTGATCTTTGTTTTATGAAGATAACAAATGTGACAGTCGATTAAACTCAAGTTGTATGAAAATTCTATTGTAGTTCAATATTTTATTAGTTAGTAAAAAAGTTAATATTTTATCGTAGGCCGTGGTTAACTTTTCAGACCTCTTCAAAAAAAATACTCCCCTGAAATTCCTTGAGTGGAGATTGATCTGATTTAATTCAAAACCTTGTAGCTTGTTTTAACATGTCGGTAATTTAACAGGACTTGGATAGAAAAAGAACTTGAATATTAACTTTCTTAATTCTGTGAAACAATTCATCTTAAGAATCATCTAGAAATATAAACTCTGTTAATTCATCTTTCTATCACTTGGGAGATACTGAAAGTATCTACCACTCTGGAATTGAATGAATGAATTAGGAACATTATTTTTTTTAATGCTTTCGCTCGCCGATATTTTAACTCTTTTTCAAGCCGTCAAATGCTGTTAATGGTGACGAATGTTTGAAACAATCCAACCTAAGTAGCTGTAGGTATATAATATAAAGTTGAACTTACATGTGCCTTTCAAGTTTAGTCGGAGGAGATCGCATGCAATTTTTTATGCCCCGAAAGCAAGAACTTCTGGCCGTCAGAACGCGCCAATCAACAGAGCCACTCTACTGCTTAACAAATCTGCATTGACCATCGATATTTCCAACTTCACTTTGAGAAAGTTCGGCAACTAGGTATCTTTTGACGCATGTCTCAAAATTAAAACTGCCCCGATGACCTTTTATACTTACATGTAACTCAAATTAGTAAACTTCTCCTCAAAAGATTGACGCAAAAAAAATTTACGCAGAATAATATGACTAAATAAACAAAAAAAGAAATTATAAAAATATATTTTAAAAAAATTGTTCAGAATAACGTATCCAGTATGTTATATGGTCTATGTAAGCTGTAATCTGACGATTAAGACCTAAGCACAATATGTATCATGCCATGTCGAGCGGACGTCTTCGATTTATGTGGTGCAGAAGGTGAAACGATGACACAAATGCGGAATGAAAATATTATACCCCGACAGGAGAGATAATGTATAGCGCGCGGCGTAGGTGGCGCCTGATTAATGGGATTGACTGGGGTGAAATACAATCACGTTATTGCCGGAGATCTAAGCGTTTCTTGGGGTTTATTCGATAATGATTAAAAAAACGACTTCGTCTCTAATATGACAACGTGGAGGTCTAAATTATTGCGTTAAAACATGTGTTTGATTGTTCGTCGTTTTGTAGAGGTGAACTAATATATGCTTGTTGTGGGAGCTAAACGGAAATGCCAACAAGTGTAAGAACATACTTTTTAAAGAAAACTGACTGAAAACTGAGGGAAAATTGACTTTTCTTCGGGCAAACGAGACACGCCTACAACACACTAAAATGTATCTTTTATCTGTTCAGTGGTTTTGGGTAAGTCCGTTTGGTCGAGTTCCTCATTTCTTTTCTTGTACCTGTAAAATTTATTGATCCTTTTTTAATATCTTACATTCGTAATTCTTTCAAATCGATAAACAATTTAAATTCCTCATCTGGGAAAAAAAATTTCTTCGAAAATTTATTTATGAAATTAATTTTAAATCGGAAAGAACACATGTCATTACCTACACTTTTTTAATGTATATGAAATTCTGGTGCAAGTTTGCAGAAAGCAGAAGTCGCCAACTCCGAATACCCGTTTCTGTAAAATAGCTACGATATTTCATTTACACAGATATTTGTTTATTTATTTTTTCACTAGGCGTATTAAATATTAATCTAAATAGCAACAGAGTTTTTTGTTTAATTTAATAAGAGTAACATTATTTGGTAAATAAATTATTTTAACAAAGATTTTCTATATATTTTCAGAAAATTAATGGAGTTGATTAGATGGAGTGATTTATAGTAGCCAAGAAGTGAAGTGTTAATAATGAGAAGCGTATTTAAAATGGATAAATGGATTTTTTAAATGACATTAACCGTTTTTCATGACTAGATCTGAATATCCAGGTATTTCCCCACCTTTTCCCCATATATTTCTCCATTAACTTCTAGCTATTACCTTCACAGCATACATCAAATGGCTGGCTCCAGACTGTTGGAAGCAATTGGGACTCTTATGCAAAATTATATTAGGCGGAAATGTGAGAAAGAAAAGAGATATATTAGAACCCCGCTATTCATACGTGTAAGCCAAGGTTTGGCTTTGAACGTTTTCTCTCTCTCCAGGATGGTTCTGGGGGTACCTTCCAATATGAAACGTGTAGCCGTTAATGATGAGTTTATAATATTCATGGGTTTGCTATTTACCTACTTAACTAGCAAGATGTAATACTTTTAACTCAAATGGATATATTAATCTAAAAATAGGCACATTCAGTACGTATTCAAAAATCGACGGACACGGGCTAAACACTCATTCACGATACTCGATGTTAGCTTCATGAGAACGGGTCGTTTCCTCTACTCGTTTTTATGTGAGTTCGCTCGTATGTGGATCGAGCTATTGACATATGATTTTCCTTATATGCACAAACTGAAACGCTCTTATGAGGTGTCACTATTTTTTAAAAATCACCTTCCGAGTTTAATAACAAAAGCAAAGTCATTTCAGTAGGTAACACTAATATGTTTATGGAATACACAGTTAGTCTGAACTCCCAGTTACTCACAATATCGAAAAACATCGGAAATAATACCGAATGTGAAAAACGTTTCCGAAAGCTTCCTTGAAATCGCTTTAAATTGCCGTCGATTTTGGTATGGAAGAAATACGGTTATTATATGGCGGGGCGGGTCGGGCTGGATAACGCTGGGTAGGGGCGGGAGAGGGGGAGGGCACCTAAAGATTGTTCAGTTAGAGATTATCACACGACGTTTTGTTCCGATGGTTGAATCGGCGCCCAATATAAACTGGTCAATGGAGAGATTGTCTGCTTTTCTACTATTTTTAGTTACAGGATTACGTTTTTTTTTAATGTCCGTTGGAACATGTTTTAAATAATAACAGGGTTTCTAATAAAACATCACTTCACAACCGTTAAATGGTGTTTTTGTTATACATTGTACAAACACTGTATAATTGCTAATTCGAATTATAACTAATATACAGTGTCTTTTACTGGCTGCGTAAGATCTGACAAAATTTCTTTGGCAGACTCACGAATGTGCCTGACGCGCCATGCACATGTTTTTCACGGGAAAATGACAGTTACGATTTGTGATGTGTAATTTGTGATTTAAAACATGGTTTTGTTAATATTTTCTCTTTTAATGATCAATTTACTATAATATTAGTATAATTCAGTATGTTTACTATGAGTTTTGTTTCTTTTAAAGTGTGTCAGTTTTAAACCTTTAAAAAGTCATTTTGTAAACACAGTTTCATGTTACCGGAAAAGAGTGTTTTTACCGCATGAATTTATTAAAACTTTCATGAAAGTATCGCTTTTTAAATAACATTCAAAATGCCTTCTGCATATGTATGTAAAATACAAAATCAACTCTTACGTTGTGCCAAAATGAATTCAAAATAACTTTGTTTACTGTTTTTTTGGTTATCCTATAGGAATTATTAATACATTTTTTTAAATTAAATGAACAAGAAAGTGAAGTAACATTTTTCTTGAAAATTCTTTAAAAAATTGGACTGCGTATTTTGAATTACGAATTCTGTGAATTTTTTCGGCGTTTTGTTCAAGAATGTTTTGATAGATTTTTTTTTCAACTTTTATCGTGGTCGAAACTAAAATATTGCATTTTTTAAAGAAAAATAAATATATTTTTTTTAAACATAAAAGTATATTTCAAATACACAAATTTAAAAAGGTAATTTTATCTTGTTTCTAAAATGGTTGAAACGGACCTAGAATCGGCGTTTGACAGAGCTTTTAAAATAAAAATAAAACTTAATTGCGATGATTTTCCATTTGTTATTTATTTTTATGACATTATCAAAATGAAAAAAAAAACAGTCCTTAAAATACCTTTTAAAAATTCAAAAATTCGATAAGATAAATTAATTTTATACAACAGATAAACTTTGAAATTGATTGACATCACAGCAGTTAATATACGAAATAAATCTTTGTATTATCCAATTGGGATAATATTATTTAGTTGTTAGTGCGGTTGTTACCATTCCCTGCTTAGAAAGGTTCAATCTTCATTCATATCATTTTTTTTTTAAGTTTAAGAAGACATTTTAAAAGTTCACAGCAGTTTTTTATTTGTCATGTAATATGTGTGTTGTATCTCTATATTTTCTCTGTATTCCCGCTGTTATAAAAACAAAAACTATGCAATGTTCTGCATTTCTAACACTTCAAGCTCCTCTCACATTCGCAAAGAACACTTTTTATTGAAGGGCTGATACTTTGATACCTATGCCTCTTAAAGTACTATTTATTATGAGCATTTTCTCTATCTATTTTCAGTAATATTACATACTAGTAACATTTTCATCCGCTGATATTCCGGCAAACTCCAATGTTCATTTATTTATTCCTTTAAATATGGTGAATATAGTATGAAAAATTTAAGTAAGACACACCGGGAAAAAGCAAGAATGATGCACGTATCTGAAACATATCTACCTACCCTAATGATGATGTTATCTACTTATATGCTGCCGATGCAAATATAATTCTAATGTAGTAATTCCAGAGAGCGAACGTATATACGTCTTCACTGATCTTCCGTACGCCTTGTACGAAAATGACTAAGACAAAGGACACTAGAATGGTGACGTCATGTACGCCGTCTCTCTGAGACATAAATAGTCCTAGAGATTGGTTGACATGTTTATTAACTTTTATTTAAATATTAAAAAATATAAAACTTATCAGAGCATTTCTTTGGAGAGCTTATTAATTTACTTTACTATATTTATCTGTGGAAATGTGTAATTTCGTTTGTTGAAGAAATAATTTTTTTTTTGTTAACTTTTGAACAAGTTATCAGTCGCAATTATTTACTACCCTCTGGACCTAATTTGGCCACATTTTGACCATTTTATTTGAAGAGATATTTTAAAACATTTACTGGAATCATTTCATAAGCTTCGGTGCGTTGAAATCTTCAATTAATCAGAAAACTAACTTAGTAGTTTCACTCAAAGATATTTTGTATCTCTTTCGACTCATTTGTTATTGACATTCCATGAACCAAAATTATTGAAATATTTTTTCTTACTAATTAATTATTGATCTTGTGTTTACATAATAAAAAATGCATGTGAGAATTAAAATGTATAGCAGTGCGTATCAACTAAGCCATTGACAACATACATAAGTCATAATATGCAATATTGCTCCGAGTAGTTCTACAAACGAAATTTTAAAGTAAAAAATAAGCAGAATTCAAGCTATATAAATTAAACGATTTAAAAATATATTTAAGAATCCTAAAAATATGCAATAAACGGTGAAATGTGGGTGCATTTAATGGTTCTTTAGTACTTAAGCAGTTTATGTATCTTTGTATTAAAATTCGCAGATATAATTTTTTGAAAGAGGGCGAGAAATTTCCAAGCCGAATACATAAAAATTTCACACTGTTTATGAGTATCTAAAATACTAATTTCGGCTGTATATCTGTCCTGCGTAACTCTGGTTCAATGAACTCATAATTTTAAATTTGCTTTGAATTGAAATGTAATTTTCAAAACTGATTGTGCGAAGAGTTCAAAAAAGCATTGAGGACCTGCATATAATGATATTAAATTTTTAACATAATTATTACTCGTATTAAAATTTTAGTTTTTTTCATTTTCAAAATTCTCCGTGATTTTTCACAAGAATTAGGTCTGCGATGGTATATTTTATATAAATGTTCTTAATGTCAATGTGAAAATCTTTAAAGGGCGTAGTAAATGGTGTTTTCTAAACGTGATTTATTTGCTTTTGATTATTTCAAGCCTTTTCTTTCTGCAAAGCTTTTCTTTCGTATTTTTTATTGTAAGTGTTCTTGAACCAGAGGCGGAGGTTAATTTTTTTGCGGAATGCGCATATTTCCAGATTCCCGTTCGATTTTCCTAGTCCAGTTGTCTCCGGCACACTACTTGCCTGTAACTGATTGCATTGCATCAAAGGCCAAATCTTTACCGGAATTTATCGGTGTTCCAAAATCCCTCGGAAATCTCTCAGAGGTTCCAAGGCTGGCTACGATAAATACGACTTGGGAAAAACGTAGAACGGCGTTTTTCATATAAACAGGGAAACACAATGAAAAAAGAAATGATGGAATCTTTTTTGCTTTCTGCGACTCCGACATTAATACGAAGGTTCAAAGACAGCTTTCCATTTTCAGAAAAAACCCACAAAGAGGTGTCGCATTATAGTGAAAGACTTTTCTAAGGTTCTAAGGGATTTGTGTAACGATTTTATTTGTTTTATAAAGAAAATACTTTCCAGTAAAACAATTCGTTAAGTTAATGCGAATTGTTCTGATATATAATTATATATATATAATCTAAAAGTTATATAGTCTATTTTAAAGCATAAATATGTTGAGTCGAATGAGGTTGTGAGTTGAATGAGTGTTTTGAAGATGATTTTTGTGTGTGGCTGGCTCTATGTACATAGCCTAGCTGTACGATACATACTCGTCCTTAAAGTATGACAACTATTCATTAGGATATGCACACAATTTTTTCAATTTTATTTCTAATTTTTTGGATTTTTTTTTAGTGAATAAATTAATACAATTATTGGAAGTTTAAATTTACACACTTCCCTATATCCGATCAAGCTAAAACTCGGCAGATATGATTGTTATTGATGACTGCTTGGTGGCTATTGCCCATAAACATGCGGCCATACAGATATTTGTCTGAAATTTGATGACATCACAGCAGTTAACAAACAAAATAAATGTTAGTCCTACCCAATCGTGATTTGGCTCAGTTGTTAGGGCGGTGGACTCCAGTTCTTGGGTAGAAAAGTTCGATTCTCAAACTAATTATGGTGTATTTTTAAATACATATTTTACTAAAAACTGATTTAAAAAAAATATTCATAACAAAGTTAATCTAAAATACAAACTTTTTAATCGTAATATTTATATAAATTATTAGGTTAAGGGGCATATGTATACGGCTTATATGTATGTATGAATATATGTTCACGTTTACTGTATAAGTCAAAGCAAATAACTTTGTTTAAAAAAAAGGTCAATTGAAATTATTACAAAATAAGAATGATACTTTTTGCTGAATTTTAAAAGAAAACTCCGGTTACCAATGTAAATTCATTCAATTTATACCCCATTATTGAGAAAAGCGATTGAGATTCTGAAAGGAAGTATATAAATTAATGAAGTGTAACAAAGCATGAAACGAATAAAAGGTAAAATTTTGAAAGAAGATTAAGTATTATTGCGCAAAAAAAATCCTTAAAATTCAAATTCGATCCGAATCTAAATTACGCCGGAGAGATTCCTTCGGATTCCCCGCCGGACGGATTCAGAGAATTGGATTACTCCGGTTTGGTAGTGTGCACTAAGCAGATTGTACTACATTATGTATTTAAATATCTGGATCATGAATCAGGCACTTAATTCACTTCACTGAATTTACTCTAGGTACTTAAGTGTCCTCTAAAATTGTTTACCTAATTTGGTTCATGTAATTAATCAATGAACCACAATCTTTACTACCGTCTCATCTCTCATTAATCTAAGAAAGTTATTTGGTTTTTAATCGAATAGTTTGTCTCCTACCAACAAAAGTAAAGACGAGCATATGTTTTAGCTTAATCCAGACCCATCTAAATAATTGAATGCAAATGAGGGAAATGTTCACATTACATACTTAAAAGATTTAAAAATAATACTTAATAAAGTTATAAGAACTCTTCATTTATAACCCGGCTAACCCCCCGAAAAAACTTTACCAAGAATATATTGAAAATTATATGAATATAACATATGCCTTATGACAACTCGAGCGATTGGTGTCATATACATATACTATTTTATGTAATTAATACCGTTCCTCAAAATATTAATTTGGAAACTGCTTTAAATCCAATTAATTCACCTAGATTTCATATTTTAAGTTCAATAAATCTGGCACATTGTGACAAGCGATTGCTCAAAACCTTTGGCATAATATGATAAAAAAATCACTCGGGTGGTTAATCTACAAAATACAAAATGAACTGAAATACGCACACAAACATATCATTTACAAAAACGTTACAAGTACATGAACACTATACAATACAACATAATAAATTATATACGATTACAGTAAAGACTGAAAGTGGTAAAAGAAGTACAGGCCATTAGGGTATACCTATTTACATTCTTTTCAAAACCTCAAAACAGAGAATCGAATACCTTTAAAAAAAACTGTTCAATCTTAAGATCAGTAAACAAAATTATAATGTAATGTAATGTGGCATGTTAAGATAAGATAATACTATGTATTATTGTCATGTTGTGTAAAAGTATCATTTTTATATTGATGGATTACATAGTTAACTACATAATTGATCTTGTCTAACCGGAATAGGCGTCTTAAACCACTCGATCATTGTGACCTATTTATTAAGCGTCATAATTGTCAAAATCATATTTCAAATTCAGAATTAACAATATCATCTTGCAACGAAATTTTTCGTCATCTACCTTTTTAGCAGAACTTAATTTGGAATTCTATGAAATATCCATAAATGAGATTGAAGAATTACTGGGCAATTCCAATCGCTTTTAAGGGGTTATATACAGTCAGGAGGCCCAAAAAAAGGGATTTTTCAAGATTTTTTTCTGAGACGACTTTTTAATTTATTAATATAAAAATTTGTACCCATATTGTGGTAACTTTAAACAGTATTTTAAGAATTTTTTTGTAAATATAATTATTTTGAAAGCTGCTATAGCTGATCTCCAGAAGCTCCTCTAAAAAAAGGCATCTTGCGGTGACCATCATATTTCTGGACTGGATCATCTAAAATGAAAAAAACCAAGCGGATTTCTTTATAATAATAAATATTCCTCTATTTGATCGAAGGACAGAGCAAAATATTTTTTTTTTGACAAAATGGCGGCATCTCAAAACAAAATCGACTTTTTACAAAATTTTGGCCTTATATTGTTTATGAAAAAAAAAAATTTATCAGTGAGAATAATAACTCTAAAATATACTTAAAAAGCTTGTGTTAAAATTTGAGACTGATCGGTTGAGCCGTTTCCGAGTAATTTTGGTCACCGACTTTAAAAACACAGTTTTGAGGAAAAACGCGTTTAAAGTTTGAAAAGCAGTTTACATAGATTAATTTTTTTTTTCAACTTACATCGAGTCGTCTATTCCAGGGCCATATAATATACCCTCCGCCCCTTCGGCAGCTTCTAATAACTCGAGTTGGTGTTGTCTGCGGACAATTCTTCCCTCTCGTGTGCTATCGTGCGCTCTGCGGTCAATAATTGAAGACTATTTTTGACATCGTCCTATTTATTACCATTTGAGCATTATTCGACAACTCATAATCTTAATTTAATTATTCCAACACGAACTGGGACTGGAACTAGAAGGTGGGACGCAGTTAAGTCTACTATTTGGCACTTGGCTACTGTTTGCGCATGGAGCTGCTATTCGTTTGATGACCTCAAGGTTAAAGATTATTTTAGATATTTTTAACTATATAGTATAGTATTTATTTGTTTATTAATTTCTTTTTTCGGGGCTTTTACATGAGAATATTAAGAAATATACATTATTTATTGTAAATAACTGAATTGCTTCATTAACAGCATTTTATATTTGTTTAAACATAAATTGAAGATGTCCCCTGACTTGGTATAATTGTTTCCCTCCATTAGTATTCTGCGCAAAGAGGAATAAAAATGGTAGTTAGTCCCAAAATTTCTGCACTGAAATAAATCCTGACTTCTAGTATTACGTTGTGGAATCCGAAAGCTTATCAATTCTAGCAATACCGGACTATCAACTAAATCATTTAGAATTTTATATAAAAATACCAAGTCAGTAAAATCCTTCTGTCTAACAATTTGAGCATATTCATGGTTAACTCATTTTATGTCGATAAGGCGGTTGCGCTTGCACGAAGAAGAAACCTGTAAATAATATAACCTACTTGTATTGTTTTATGACTTTGCTAAAGTGAAGTTGATGCATTATTTAACTAAATCATAAAAGTAAAGTTTAATTTTTAATTTTAATTTTATTTTTTAATTAAATTAATGTTTAATTTAATTTTTAAGTTTTAATTTTAATTTTTAATTAAATTAATTTTTAATTAAATTAATTTAAAAAATTTTTTTTTTTTTTAAATAAATTTTTAATTTAAATTAATTTTTTTAATTTTTAAGTCAAGTTTAATTTAATGCTAAAGTGAAGTTGATGCATTATTTAACTAAATCATAAAAATCAAATTTAATTATCCATGCCATGCCAAACAGCGAATTCCAGTACTACAACCGGACACAAAAAAACATCAAGTGCTTGCTGCAGGGCATTAATAAAAAAAAGCCTTCAATTGGGGGTTGTATTTAAGTATAGGCTTAAGAAACCCGTTGATGAGGGGAGAGGAGATTGCTATGTCTAATTGCGTCCGGGCCATGTGGCTGAGAAATGGTCGTCTGGGGGAGGCTGGGGTATGGCGGGGAAGAGAGGTGGAAGACTGTGGAAAAGGAGAAGAAGGGGAACCTACCCCCGAGATCACAGCACGCGATTGTAGTATCGCTCCACCGTCAAATGGGGAAACGATTTTTCATCCAGACAGGTCCATTTAGTAGAAGTAACGTTTCACTAATAGCAGCAAGCGTAACGTATCGCGACAGGAAGTCCCGGATGTCACAATATTACCCTTGTTATTATTAGGATTATTTCGGCGCCGGGGGGAGCTACAACTTACTACATTATTAAACGAACCCCGCTAAAACTACTTTATATCCTCGCGAACTGGGATAATGGCTTGGGATAATACCAACCTGATGCTAATAAGGATAGGTGCAATTATTATTATTATTATGGGAAAGTTTAAGAGAAAAGGTACAAGAGGAAAACGTCAAGCTACATGGCTTGGATATTGACATGGCTGGTACGAGTGCAGTTCCAACCAAACTCCTAAATAGAGCCAGAAATCGATATTGGATTGGAATATTCCCACAATTAAAACATTACTGTAAAATGAGTATTTAATAAATATTATAATGAAATAAATAAATTTTTTGGGTCCCATCCAGACGTCTTGAGTTTTATTCCTCGGCTGGATAAGTCTTCCATCACGACACTAGCCACATTCTCCGCTTACTGAATATTAGTCCTGAGTGGTAAATTTTTTTTTTTTTTTGATGTTTTGTTTCGACAATTCCAACGAGCAAATTCCACGGATCATAATATATGTACTATTTTGTGCCTCTATTTATATTATGACTAGCTGTACACCGCCACGCGTTGCTATGGCTCAGTCTGTGTGTGCAAACAGAGAAACAATAACTCGCGTTGCCTTTACGTCTAACAGATGATTCTGTTTTGCAAAAGAAACCCGATTTTTACCGTGTACATGTGACATCTTAGTAATATATATTTATATAAAAACACACGCGTATTCAAATGCAACATTGTCTCAAAATTTCAAAACAATCGGTGTAGAACTTTCGGAGATTTATGATTTTGAACAAACGAACATTAACATTTTTATTTATGTAGATTTTAAAGTATCGTATTTTACACATTTACTAATGTAACAATGGTTTTAAACAAACTTATTGTGTGTTCGTAGTAGTTATTTTTGAGATAAGGGTATTGCATTGTTTGACTCGCTGTGTCGTGTATTAAGTTTCAGTTTTGAAACGAAATTGTTATAATTATTAAGAATGTATGTCCGTTAAGACAAACAATTTCTGTGTTAGACAACATATGTACAAGGATGAACATTTGAAATCATAATTTTTAAATTTGCCTAACAATGCACAATGGACATGCAATAAGTGTTAAAGCACACCATATGTAATATGCTTGCGCACACTGGAAAAATTCAATGCTTTACAGATCTGCAGGATCGTAAATCGTAAATATGACACAAATGTAAGCAGTGCAATTAAATGTAATGTAGATACAAACCCAATCTTACCGCTTGATTTATATAATAATATTTAAATATTGAAGACAATATTAGTGATTTCTAAACGAAAGTCTGAAACAGAAAAATCAGAAAAGGAAACGGTCACATCTGGGACTCGAACCCAGGACCCCTGTCTTTCCGGGACAGTGCTCTACCAACTGCGCTAATGGGACCCTATCCCCCTCGGTCACTTTTAACTGTATCATACTTCGAATAAGAACTACTAACATTGTCTTCATTTTTTCACCGCACATTTTTATTGGCAACTATCTTTTATGTATGATCGCAAGATTCAACCCGAACTAAATGCAATCCAGACAGCGTCTTTTAGATAAACCTATCTTATTTTTTTTATTTAATGTGCGACATCTGTCGACTTTTCTGCAAGTCTAGAATGATTATTTATTTTTCGGAATAACTTTATTGAGTAAAACCTCAAATTGTAATATTTAAATATTGAAGACAATATTAGTGATTTCTAAACGAAAGTCTGAAACAGAAAAATCAGAAAAGGAAACGGTCACATCTGGGACTCGAACCCAGGACCCCAGTCTTTCCGGGACAGTGCTCTACCAACTGCGCTAATGGGACCCTATCCCCCTCGGTCACTTTTAACTGTATCATACTTCGAATAAGAACTACTAACATTGTCTTCATTTTTTCACCGCACATTTTTATTGGCAACTATCTTTTATGTATGATCGCAAGATTCAACCCGAACTTAATGCAATCCAGACAGCGTCTTTTAGATAAACCTATCTTATTTTTTTTATTTAATGTGCGACATCTGTTGACTTTTCTGCAAGTCTAGAATGAATATTTATTTTTCGGAATAACTTTATTGAGTTTAACCTCAAATTGTAATATTTAAATATTGAAGACAATATTAGTGATTTCTAAACGAAAGTCTGAAACAGAAAAATCAGAAAAGGAAACGGTCACATCTGCGACTCGAACCCAGGACCCCCCGAGGGGGATAGGGTCCCATTAGCGCAGTTGGTAGAGCACTGTCCCGGAAAGACAGGGGTCCTGGGTTCGAATCCCAGATGTGACCGTTTCCTTTTCTAATTTTTCTGTTTCAGACTTTCGTTTAGAAATCACTAATATTGTCTTCAATATTTAAATATTACAATTTGAGGTTTTACTCAATAAAGTTATTCCGAAAAATAAATAATAATATTTACCTTAATAATCTTCATTGTGGGTACACGTATATGTAATGAAGGCAGTTTTGTACATTAAAATGGTGAATTTGGATTATTTGTGATGACTGGCGTGAACCAATTACATGCCGTTATTACTAAAATCACGTTTGAAAAATAATTACCACTTGATTTTGTGTGTACCCGACTAACATTAAATAAAAGTGAAGTCTTTGGATTATTCAGTGGATATAATTGACAGTTTTAATATTGAACTATATTTTAATATTAAGTTAGTGGCTAATAATTGACAGGCGAAACATTTTAATAAAATTTTAAAAATTAACAATTTGTTGTTGTTGATAATTTAAAATAATTTGCTCAATATATACTTCTGAGAAAGAAAAACAGTAGGTTAATTTGGTTGCTTTTATTGGAATTATTTGTACATGCGTATTTTTGGAATTTTCCAATACTTAATTTTATTTAAGTTAACTTTTTACCTCATGATCACCTCATCTTTACTTTCTGTATAGAATCAACTTGCATGATTATTATGCACAAAAGATCGAATTTGTGATAAAAATCTCGCCCAACTGTATCGCAAATAAAATATTCTTGGAAGTATAAATAACAAAACTCGGTAAAAAAAGTGAATTCTGATGTAGTAGAAAAACGTAAAATAGCACGAACAGGAAAATCAATTACGCGAATGGGGTCGTGTCAAGAATCAGAATAATGTGGATGTTCAAAGAAGTCTGAACAAAGACAGAATTGTGCAGCGTTCCATGTTCATTGCTTGTAAACTAGAAGTTCTGTGAATATTAGACTGCTCGTAACACTCATTCGTACTCTGGCGAAGTAAAAAGGTAAGATTGCCATCTTGATAGGATTGACCGGACACGAAACACACAAACAAATTTACAGACAGGCACAGCGTTTGAATTTAGACAGTAGATACTTAATAAGTCAGTCAATGAATCTTATGCAACATGATTTCAAAGCCTTACTGAAATGGTCTCATGATGCAGGTCTTATAACAAATGCCAAAAAAATTAAAATAATGCTTATAAGATCTCCTCACGCTCTTCACTATACTCACACACAACTGCATTCGTAAAAATGTTGAAAACCCCTGTTCATGCGGAACCATTGATTGTGTTAAAAAGTATGTGTATATGGCTGCAACTATTGACTGTTTTATGAAATGGGTTGTACACATTGCGGGTAGCATTTATAAAAAAAATCGTGGTTCGAAGTACTATACAAATAATCTTCTTTTTTCTGGCTGAATCCACTATCCGATATGAAATTACTTACTGTGGATATTATTTTGAAACTTATGTTATTTTAATGAAAACATTACAACATTGTTAAGGCGATGCCATACGTAGTAATGCAAAATCATGTGTTTTTTGTTTCAAAATTTGGTCGCCTAGAAATGTTTCAGATGTTTC
The DNA here is from genome assembly GCA_026573805.1 of Hesperophylax magnus. Lineage (NCBI taxonomy): Eukaryota > Metazoa > Arthropoda > Insecta > Trichoptera > Limnephilidae > Hesperophylax > Hesperophylax magnus. The sequence continues at coordinate 4,685,803 of JAIUSX010000071.1, forward strand.
AATTAAATACTGCGAGTAGAATACATCTTGACCTTTGAAATAATCTATTATTTTTAAGATAAGTCTTTTTATAAGCCCAGAAAAAAATATTATATAAGGCCTATGAAAACTGCTTTAAAGTTCGAAATCTCCTACTTACGAACCCATTTTCGGTTATGATTTTATTGTATAGTGTGGCAAATTAAGTTATTTATAAAATGATCAAAAAAAAAAATCAAATATTTATGCCTGAACATCCACAAAATAAAATAAAAGGCACTTTTTGGCCATGTTTTTTTCTTGCATAAATCAAAACAGGCGGATGGTGTTAAGCGGGAATAATTTAAACATTATCGCCATCTACGTAAGGGTTGTTATTGATAGCGGCTCAATTTAAAATATTAAACGACGTAGTGCATCGCCTTAATGCATAAATTAACCGATGCATACAGAAGTAACATTTAATTAGTATACAAGTATTAGAATGTTTTACCTGTTAGAGGAATAATAAATCAATATGTTTATTGTCTAATTCTTTGTATACGGAAAGAGTTTACAGTAAACATGATAAAAATTCACTTAAAATGAAGGATTGGTTGTTGCAAAATGTGCCAATAAACACGGTGAAAGAACCCTAAACTACATTGTACCTAAAATATTTAATAAGCTACCAAGAACAATTAAAAATAATCCCATTTTTAGAGCTAAGTCAAATATAATCTGAGAAAATGCCTGTTAGATACATATTATTTATTTTGATGCCTTACTGATGCCCATTATTTCATATAACTACTCATATTATAAGCTTTCGTGTACCTACCTATTTCTATGAAACTATTATTGATGTGACTGTTCATTTGTACTTGTTTACTATCTATAGCTTATACACCGCTCTCTAACTGTTAATTTATCATCATCGTTAATTCAAAGACTTAATATTACAAAATTAGATTGATAGTTTCAAGGAGATTGTGTAAATAATATTAATTACGTATATGATATGATTCTTCTAGCACCGTCACTTAGCGCACTAAGGAAACTACTCCAAATATGTGAAAATATTGCAAAATATCATATCCTTGTAATAATACGTCCAAATCAATCGTTATGGTTTTGAAATGTAAAAATGAAATCATGCTAACACCTTCAGTATGGCTAAACGGAAGAAAATTGATGTTAGTCGTAGCATGAAATACCTGGGACAGATTATCACAGACTACCTGAAAGACATTGAGGATGTGGAAAGACAATAAATAGCGATATCCTTTAGCTGTCAGGGCGTTTTGACTTTTGCAGTACAAAGTCAAAAGGATACTATTGAACGCATTCTGTGCTTCGCTGTGCACATCAGAACTGTGGGTAAATTACACTGCGTCCCAATGGCATTAGCTAAAAGCCGCTTACGATAATTTTTACCACCAAATATTCTGCCTACCAAGATACTGCAGCGCTACAGAAATGGGGGACGAGTGCACACTTTCAGAGCACTTATCCGCCACTAGATGGGAAGCTTATGCCGCAAACTACGCAAATCACACAATGTACAATCATCACTGCAATGGTTTCCTGGATGGAGTCCCCAGATGGCCCTCTGGAGGCGGGTGATGGTCAAATATCCCCCATAAATGGATGCTTGCCTACATTTTTGGGTTTAACATTTTTCACACATTTTCTTCTTTTTTTTATTTGCTATGAATTTTTATTTTATCTAATTTATTTTTCTGTTCTTTTCCGTTATTTCTAATAATGGAATTGTTGCATAGCACTACCCCTGCATACATTCTGGAATAAACTATTATTATTTTTAGTTTACACATTTATACCGTTTAAAAAACACCATCTTATAGTTATATAATAAATTGGGATCAATATGTAACCACCGAAAAAATACAAAAGTAATTAATAAGCTGTCAAAAATAAAGATTCGATGAGGGTGGCGGGAATGGGTACCGCAGCCTCCGGAACCATTTATTGGATAACCAATACCCGTGCCATAGGTCAGGGTCCAAGTGATTCACTACATTTAGTGACTTAGCAGTGATGACCAGGTCCATGGGGTGAGGTTTGTCTAGGGTCTTGGAGGGGAATGCTTTTTGATACCTACTGCGTGACAGGTCGGATAGGGAGAGACGGTTTGATCGAGAACTTTTGACCTCTCCGGATTCTCTCTCGACTCATCGATTTCAATATATCCAGCAGAGTTACTACTACCTTGGAAATGTTGCAGGCCGAACTGTGAACTCAAATCTGGAGAAGTGGAAGGCAGAAAAAGACGAAAATCACTAACGCGCTGGAGCGACCAAGTATCACAGGCATCCATAAAGTTGCGTCGGAGTAGAATTGTTCACCATTGATATAGTTGACAATAACAGAAAATAAATTTATCATCAGTGAACATCAATGCCTGATGTAACTAAAAATGAACTGAAAATGAATTCTTTACTTCCAACTGTGAAGAAATATGTAACAAATTTTTTTTTTTTTTGTGATTGAAAATATAATAGTTTCTAGTTTCGAATCTATCCAAGTATTTTTCGGGCAATAAATACCAATTTAGTAGCCACAGTAAATTTATTTCATTAAATTGTTTTGATCTCCTGTAATAGTTGGATTCGAGACCAATTGGATTTAAAACTACTAGAACCTTTTTATTTAGATTTATTTTATAATACCCATCCACAAAGTAATTAATCAACTATAAGTATATTTTAAACAATACGTTCAGAGAAACTATTAGTTTTAAAACAAGTCGATCGTTTTTGATTAAATAGTTGTGTTTACAAAGTTATTTATTTTATTTTAATTAAAATGACGCCACAAAGTGATTTTGCAATAATTATAGAAGAAATTAGTTTATTTCGTTGTTTGATTGCTGTTAGACCACTATTCGACAAACGTGTTTTGGATCGTTGGCGTTCGTTTACTAGAAAAATCATTTGTTAAATCCATTTTATGGTAGGGCGAACTTGTAAAAATTACTTTTGTGTGAATTCGCTAAAAAAAAACAACGACCAAAAAAGCCAATAATGTTTTCACAAAAGTGTGATAACATTTACATAAGTTATTTGATTTGTAGAGAATCCGAATTTTTGTTATTTGTGTACTGATTCCGTGGAATCCATTCATGTTTTCATTAAAATAAAAATCAAATGCTATTGTGTGCCGAATTTTATTCCAAATTCATTCATTATTCAATAACATTTAATATGAAGAGTAAACATAATTTAGTGGGTAGTTTTTGTGGTTTTAGAAATTTATTTAATTTTAAATAAAATAAGAACACTAACAGTTTTGCCCCACTATAAGTAAAAAGGTACATTGTGCTGTAAATATGTAAAGTTTTGTTGTAAATGTGTGAGAGGGATTAATTTAATACAAGATATCCTAAGTTCGATTCCTAGTTGTGACCGTTATCTATTTATTTTCTGTATCTTTACTTTAAATATACTTAAATTATACAAGAAAAGTGATCGATTTTGAACCCAATGAAATTTCGGCCAGTTCCCTAGAATTTACAAATTTGCAATAGATTAGTATTATTTACGGTGTATTGCAATTTATTATAATATATTATAAGTAATGTTCGAAATTTATTCATGATACTTCTATAGTGAATGAAATATCTAAACAGTGAAATGTTAAAGAAAGTTTGTGTTTGCGAATCTTTTTTTGGTTAGAACAGTCGGAACTAATGTCACCAGGGAAATAGTGAAAACAGTTAGCCTATCGTTGATCGGTGCCATTTATTTCTTCTGGCAGGGTTTATAAACATTTAAGTAGGCATCTTGTTTTACAAAATTGTGATTTATTTTTTATAAAATTTATATATTTATTTATTTGATGTTAAGTTAGCGAATCAAATTTAGCAATTCAATATCTAAATATGCCAAAATTATTTCATACGCAGACGACACAGTATTATTAATAAAACCTAATACTTGGACGGAAGTCAACAACATGTTTAACGCAGATATGAAAAAAACAAAAACAAAAAGTTTGGTTAAATTTTATTGACACTAAATTCACATAAATATATTGTATACCATTTTACAAAACAAAACTAGAAACATCTTAAGAAATATAATTTATAATCCACTCTAGGACAAATACACAACAACATAACTTGTGTTTAGTAATAGAAAGCAAATTTATAAATAGGGCTATAAAATAATAAATTATGTAGCATAATTTTTTGTGAATAAATATATTTTTTAAAAGATTTTCACCAATCATTTTTTTTAAATCCTAAACTGTCAGAGTTGATCAAAATAATATTACAGGTCTCAGATATTTTTCCGATGTTTACAATTAAAAAAAAAAAAACAACACCTACCGATGAGGGTGTCTGAAACCGGTGCAGTCAGACAAAGGACAGGATTTATTGATGCTGATCTTAAAAAAACCTGTATTGATGAGGAAAAACAGATATCGGTAGCTCGTTCCAATTAAAATTTTATCTTTCAAGTACTTACCGAGGCTTGATCTTTAAGTCTAGTACTTAAAGATTCCAAGAAACGACCCGTTCGCATGAATCCGACATCGAATGTAAGCGGATGTTACGCTTGTGTTTGTTGAGTTTCACGCACATGCACCGGGGGTTAATGCTGCTAGTTCCTTATACCAGGCTCCGTTATGCCTACGTTGCATCTGTGAATTAGAGAAGTCAATCGGTCCGTTAAGAGGAAGCTACAAGCCAAAAATGTGTATATTATAGGTATATCTTATAGTGTAGGTAATAGGGATTAAAATTGCTTGACAAACGGAGTCAAGAATCGTTCGATTTCAAGCACAAAACTGGTTTGTATTTATTTTGTACATAATTTTATAAGAAAGCAAAAAAGTTAATCAAGTGAAACTGTCACAGATAATCTTATATAATATAATACTGTATTTTTTAAAGTTGTTTCCTTTACGCGTTCACACATTTCTATTGAAAACATATTTTTTGAGTAGCTTACATTTTTATTTTTTATTAAGTATATTTTTTTATTTGTATTCTACTCAAGCGAAACGTTAGCAAAACCTTCAATTTATCTAAAGCATATTTTTTGGTGTTCATTATTCACACCAATTCGTTATAAAGATTAATCAAAATAGTGATTTAGCACTAAGCTTCGCCTTAAAAATGGATTGTCAATCAGATGGACCGCCCTCCATTGGACATAATCAAGTGGGTTAATCTCGTATTATGATGTAGAGGGTTCCTAAATTATTTTTGGGTGTACTTGAGATTTGTACAGACCTAGCGCTGGTCACTATTGAAGAATCTAAGAATGAAATAATGCAAAAAAGGGGCCGAAATCGAATTCGATAAACTTCTGGATATTTTATATGATAATGGGTACCATCTAACGACCTACATAGACCACGTACACAAAAATCGCAATAAACGTAGAAGCAATATAAAGAAGAGCAAAAAAAAATTTTTAGTATTAAAAAAAAAATTTTGAAAACCTTAAAAATATGGTGAAAAAATAAAATATATTATTTAGTACTTTACCTTGAAATGTTGGTGAGTTCTGCCGTGGAGGTAGCTGGGACTCTCACAGCTTGACTCCCTCGGAGCAATTAATTAAACCTTCATCACTGTTCCCGTTTGGAATTCATTTCACACGTTGGCCGTACAAATGGATCCGGTCTATAGGCAGAGTCATTCCGCTGCATTGTTCAAATTACATCGAGTAATTAAATGGACACGGAAAAAACACCGTGTTTTGATGGCCCTTTGAAGCTGCTCATAAAACTTTAATTAACTTTGCATCGATAGGGCGATATTATGAATATTGCTGGCGGATATAGTGATGTCCACGGAATTGCGGATTGCTCTAGTAGTACTTGATTATTTTTCAGAATTTTATTTATTAAAGCATGTGATAAAGATTGCAGGATAAAGTTTTATTGAAGTACGCCACCAAAAGGCGTGATTTTTAATTTTTTTCACAGATCTTGACAGTTCATCCCTAAAAATGTGATCTAAGTGGGTTTGAAAGAAAACTTATGTCGCCAATAATATACATAGGTGGGTTATGCGAATGAAAGTGATTTTCGGCTCACGAAATATCCACTCGAGCGGTTGGTGTCATATATGTATATACGTACATTTAACATATTACCTAATACCATTTTTAATAGAATTTTTTAATACCGTTCCTCAACATATTAATATGGACAAATAAAATTGCTTACTGTGGTTTGAAACTAATGAATACACATATATTTCACTATTTAACCCACATTTTTATGTTCTATAGATTTGGCTCATTATGTCAAGAAAAAGTTTTAACAAACTTGGCATAATATTCCACAAATCGCTCTAGTAGAACAATTTGAAAGTGTCATTTTTAGTGACTTTAATATTCAAGTATCATTTAAATAATACAAATAACTTATCAACCTTCATGGTACGGATTTTATCACCAAATTTTAACAATGCATCAAATATATAAGATAAAATGAAAATTCTGTGAATGTTCTATTCAAGATCTGTTTTATCCATGTATCGTAAATCAATCGGCCCACGATAAAATAATAACAGAACATGAATAGAATTACGGAAAATTTAAATTTATATTTTAACCAAGGACGGGTTGTTTCGGAGAATCTGAACAATTCATCAAATTTCAACTTCATTTTCAAGTTCTGTGAAAGATTTTTTCAAGTTCTGTTTTTATTTCAGTTTTTTCAAGCAACTAGCCTACAATGATATAAAAACAGAACTTGAATAAGTCTTTCACAGAACCCGAAAATGAACGATGAAATTTGATGAATTGTTCAAATTCTTCGAAACAACCCGTCCTTAGAAATTTGATGAATTGATCAAATTCTGGGTTATATTCAAATTGTTAATCTATTATTTTCTAGTAATACTAATCATAGTCTTAAAACATTATCATATTCAGATGCTTTGGTACCTCTTGTTCCAGCCAGTGGGAATTTAGGTTATCTAAAAAAATAAGGCTTAATAAGTACTAGTGGGTATATAAAGATTTTTAGTGGAAATGTACTGTATGGAAAATTTCACAGTGAACGTGTTGTTTGGCATAACGCATTAAATAATGATAAAGTGCAAGATAAAACAATGCGCCAGTAAGTTAAAAATATTTAATTTGTAAAACCCAATAAATTTAATCCGTTTTCAAAGCTTGTTTGCACAATGACCACAACGCCGGAATTTGGAAGGATTCCAATAAATTTTACGCCATAATACGTTTCCCATAATGCCAAATACGTACTCCAAAATTATCAAAAATAGTAATATTATTATATTAATCTTTACACCATGTTCGTCTGCATAATTATTGTAAAAAAATACTCTTTTCTATGCAAAATAAAATTTCCTTTTTAAACAAATGTATCAGAATTTCATTATTGTTTTCGGTAAGGATGAATGCAAATCTTGGAAGTGGAAATTAACCTACTTCCCGACGTTTGATCAAGTTGAAATTCGTTGTCGATGACAATGCATTCTACTAACTTTTGGTAGCAATACACACGTCTTGCTAACGCGGTTAACTCCAGTCTCTGGGGAGGAAGGTTCAATCCTCAGTCAATCCAAAAAAAAAATTAAATTGGTTACGAACCGGACGAAGTAATGGTGAAACTAGGTCCGAAATTGAAAATAGAAGTATTATGGTAAAAAACACTTTTTTTACAGAACAAAAATTGTTTAATGACATGATGAGGAATGATGAGGTAATGTAGATGAGGTTTTCGAAAAACAGTTTAATTTTGTCGGTGTTTCTGAGCCTGCCCACAACACAGATCGACTGCAGTGCACAAGGAGTAAGTTCAGAAAGTACTTTAGTAGGTTCTTCCTAACAGATCACGTTATGTTCTTAGAGTATCATGGAACGTCATGCCAATTCGAAGAATTTTTTTCAATAGTGAGTACCTAATCGATACCTACGAATTAGTAATTAAGTTGAAATGCGTTCCTTCGGCGGACATAAACTTGTGGGCCGAAATGGATCCGATGTTCTGAGTGCAACTATTAAGCTTATTTATCTTGTGTTAAAATATTCTAAAAAGTGAAGTGCTGTTCAGACGCATAATATTTTATCTTGACCAGATACCTGATTTAAAAAGTGTCACCGAATGTTACGGTCTAATTTTTGTTTCAGTATGTACGAATATGGCGGTTCGTCCGTCTTTTCCCTTCAGGCGAAAATGAATTCTCGATGTATCTCGAACCTAGCACTCTCAGCGGAATGCTTGGTTTTAGGTGTGATTCCGAAATAAGGATTATATGTGTGTTTGTGTTATTTGCCAGAGCGAGCAATTTATCAGTCTTGAAGCGGATGCTGATGGCGTTCCACAAAAGAATTTTTACCAACTTGGAATCTTATCCATCGATAGTTGTTGTCCCAAGCTCCATCAGTATGATGAGCTTCTCGGTCCTGGAAAATAATTTTTTTAATGTTCTTGCTATAAATGTGCACAAAATACAGTGTGTCCCGAGCTAAAGTGCGCTAACTTCAAGGGCTGATTCTACATGATAGTACCTACTAATAAAAAAGTGAAAAACTTTTATGAAATTACAAAGTTTTATGGTAACTTTTAGGTAAATAGGTGGAATTTTTGGTATGTGAAAATAAATATTCTATGTTAAAAAAAAATTATTTGTAGGAAAAAATGTTAAATTAGAGTTTATTTTATGAGAAGATTTTTTTACTTCTTCCATCATGTAGAACCACTTCCCGAAGTAAGCGCATTTTCCTCCCAGACTTACTTTATAAAAAATATGCTTTTGATTCTGTGAATTAACAATCTTTTCTTCTTCAAATCCTTGTTTTTTTACAACAATATTTATATTCATATTTTTCAACAACAATCACCGCCCCACGCTATAATTTACTTATAGATAGAAAAAATCTGCAGAATGATACATTTAAAATTAATTGATAGTTACGTTACAGTTATTATAACCACATTAAACTATTTTAAAGTTAATCAGACCAAATATTGGCGTACTAGATATAGTTCCAATATAATAAACAAAATTTAAAAAAAATATATACGTCCTTCTCACTCTCCCCTAACATAAAGTTTTGTGATAACTACGGCAATTTTCATAGCTATCATCTAAATAACCTTCTCTCCTTTCTTACCTGCATAAAGGAATTAATTAGAATCATTGTACGTTAGAATCAATTTATTAGACTTCATATTGAAATTATTATTTTTTCTTTAGAATTAATCAACTCGCCAGAATCACGTGTATTTCAGCTGAAAATTCAATACGATCTTTCCAGTATTATTGGTAGCGCCACATCAGATTCCGAAAAATCTCAATGGCATTATTATTATTAATGTGTAAATTAGATTTTTTCAATATCAGCGTTCTAGTGAATGGTTTCCAGAGGCCTATATAAAGATCTTGGAATGAAATTAGGGAAGTGTAACACTGGAAGAGTTCCCTTGGTTTTATATTGACGCATACAAAGCTGCCTTGCTGATATTCCGTCGGGGAAAGTTTTAATTAAACTTATTTCAGTTCAACCACACGAGATGGCTTAATATCAATTTGATTGAAACTTTATTCTACCTCTCCAACCCGATTAAAATTTTAATCAGATAACTATATAAACTTAAACTAATTTAAATTCACCCAGTGAAAGTGTTCTGCTGAATTATGTAACGATAAACATGTTTCCGAGAAGTCGGTGAGGTTTATAAGCAGATCTTAAGTTTAGTTTCGTCACTATTTGGGGTAAGTTGGGTGCGTCTGGGGTCGCCTTTGTTGTGACGTCACCGTCCGCGTTCGTGGATTGAAGTAGTTGCCCCGAAGTTATGCCAGAATGTTAATTGCTGCCCCCGAATTCATGCCCCAGTGTTGGGATCGTTAACGGCCGCTAATGACGCTCGACAAAAACCTCCTCGTACATACGTGCGCAATAAAATAATTATCTCCGGGTGCAGGGTGTGAAGAATTCAGCACTTTTTAATGTATCATTAGGACCAAAGGATAAGTCTATGGATTAAGGCTAAATCTTGGGCCATTAACCTCGAATTGATGGCGCTAGTATTTTTGCATTTTTTACACGCGTAAACTATTTAAAGCTTTTCCCTTACCGTTAAGCGGCAATTTGAGACCTTTTTGGATCTTTACCAAACATTTTTTGTAAGTTATGGAATTGTTATCTAAATTTATCAGCCTTGCCTGCTTTATCCTTTATGCTTTACTTTCAGTTAGAACAAATAATATAAGCCAATATTTTTTATAGAATTCAGGGAAATTTAATTATACAGTTATTTTTATTAAACGTGTTTTCATTGTTCCACTACACCCCTGAATAAAATCTTAATCAGCTGTTTTGTGAAACTTACTGCAGGATATATCAAAATTTTAAAATTATATTAAGAAGTGAGTGAACAATGTTAGTTTATCAGTTATATAATAAATAAATCATTCAAACTTTTGATAAGAAACACTTTTTGCGCATATATAGAGGTAAAGCCGACACTTGGGTAGCAAGCATGGCAAGAATGGACGATGCCCTTGCACGCGAATGAAGTTTCATTTAGTCAGCCTCGTGACTTATCAGCTATTTCTGTTCGGCCGCTAAAACCCTGTGCGGGGTAGGCCGATTCTTGTATGTCTTGACAGAATGACATTATTAGTGAAATAACTGAAGATACAACTCTTGTTTCCCCTTATACCACATAAAATAAATATGAAATATAAAAAAAGGAATATATGTTTATTTCATAATGTATTTTTTGTGCATATTTTAACAATAATAAAATAATTATTTATTTTTCGGAATAACTTTATTGAGTAAAACCTCAAATTGTAATATTTAAATATTGAAGACAATATTAGTGATTTCTAAACGAAAATCTGAAACAGAAAAATCAGAAAAGGAAACGGTCACATCTGGGACTCGAACCCAGGACCCCTGTCTTTCCGGGACAGTGCTCTACCAACTGCGCTAATGGGACCCTATTCTCCTCGGTCATGTGCGGTGAAAAAATGAAGACAATGTTAGTAGTTCTTATTCGAAGTATGATACAGTTAAAAGTGACCGAGGAGAATAGGGTCCCATTAGCGCAGTTGGTAGAGCACTGTCCCGGAAAGACAGGGGTCCTGGGTTCGAGTCCCAGATGTGACCGTTTCCTTTTCTGATTTTTCTGTTTCAGATTTTCGTTTAGAAATCACTAATATTGTCTTCAATATTTAAATAAAATAATTGTTTTACTGTCAAAAATATTAAGAATTGCTTATTTTCATTTTCACTTCTTACAATAAACATCAATTTCGAAATTTCATATCTGTCAGGAACCCCGTGACGCATATTATTTTTATTTATTGTGAAACATTAAAAATTTATTGTAATACAAAAATCTTTAATCTTTTTCTGAACGGGTATTGAAGTCAAATCGCATATTCGCGAAAATCGTCGGTTAACGTTAATGGTGGTAAGACGGGTTGTTTCACAGAATTTGATCAAATCTTCTAATTTCGAAGTTAATTTTTTAAGTTCTGTGAAAGTTATTTTCAAATTCTGTTTTATTCCAGTTCTGGTAAGTAACCGACCTATAATGATTCAATAACATAAATTTAATAGGACATTCACAGAACCCAAAAATGAACCTTGAAATTAGATGAACTATTCAAATTCTATAGAACAAACCATCACTATAGTATTTACCAAATCAAAAAAATTAATATAGGTTTCAACCGTGAACATATTACAAATTTCTTTATTAAAAAAAAAATAATAATTATCAATCATTTTCTTAATCTTAACAGACAAATTGTCAGTTTTTAGTACCTAGCTCAAAAACCTGTGAGTACCTACGTAGAAAACGGAATGGTTCGCAGATCATATTTACAAGAGGTTATTGTATAAGATAGGTAAGTTAGGTTTGGAGACTATATTCGCGTTTCAGTAATATACTACCTAGTCAACGTAACAAATTTTGCACGTAACTGAAAATAAATCCTTTTATTAGATCAATGGCGCTATCAGCCGACGATATATCGCCATTAGCCAAAATCAAAGAGTGCTGCAGAATGTGGAGAGAAAGGTCGGTAAATCCTCCGCTCTAATGTAACGTGATGTCTGTTTATTTTCTTCCTTCCTCTCCTCGCTCTGCTCTTCTCACAGTTCCTGTCCCCCGTGAGTCTGCTCCACTGCCATTAATAACGTCCATCACAACCGTTTCTCCACTTACTTCGCTTCTGAGGTCACTCATTTTATTAACTCACTCAATAACATTTTTTGCGTATCCAACTGATCACAACCAGTGCTCTTTAACACTTCAATATTTAGGAATTTCGAAAAGATGCGAAGATAGGGAGAAAAGGCGTAAAGGAGGTTGGTACCTGGAAGTACAAAATTATTAAGACATTACACGATGGCTAAAGTTACTTTGAACAATGTTTCACCGGGCATACAAATTACCGCTAAGTAGTGCAAATATATTTTGCATGGTAAATAATATGCAACTAAAATGTTTACAAAAGTACTGTGTTTGTAAACCATTTCATAGAACGCATAAAAATATTTAAACATCAACCGGTTTCGGTTCAGCCTAAACATTCCTCAACATTACTCATTCGTAAACATTCCTTCCATAAGATAATAATTAATCATCAAAATTACTTTTATGTCGAACTATTGCTGAATGCGGATTTTCAAACATGCTTAATTAATGAATTTATTATATTGTCATGTATTGGTACACACTTGTCTCAGTCAATTTCTCGCCTTTCATAAAGCAGAAAAATTAAACACTATTGGAATCTGGTGCAACACATTCATTTAGCACATCTTTTCTGAAATTGCTAGATTAACATTTTTTAATTCCCCTCATAACTTATTTCCACCAAGAGCGTAAACGTTATCTAAAAATATACCTCCGCGCTGTGGATTAATTTTTTTAAAGTTGATGCATACTTTAAAGACGCCCGGACCTAAATAATAATATCGAGTAAATCAGCCAGTAGTTCACGGAAAATAAAAAAAAAGCACTGTGCAAATCTCACTTCTGATTTTTATATTTCGACTGACACAGCCCGAGCCAACGAAAATTCCTAAGAATCGTTCATCCGGACCGTCCCACTAATCGCTGGAATTTACAATGTTCAGAATACAGACATAACAAAGCAAATCTACCGGGATGGTGCAGTAGGGTGGGCTATCAAAGCTTTTAAAAATATTTGGATTTCACTTTTGTTTTCGGAAATGAATGGACTCAAATCTTGGAAGCGGAAATGAACCTACTTTCCGACATCTGAAACTCGGCAATTAGACTCTTTGTCGATTACAGTGGTTGAACTTTTGGTTATTTTGGTGTATATTAATTTTATGCATACCTATTCCTTTAAAATCGGATGACATCACGGCAGTCGCCATACGAAATAAATGTCGGTCCTACTAGTTCGGATTCGGTGAGGTTGTTAGCGTGGTTGACTTCAGCCTTTGGAAAGAAAGATACGATCCTCAGTCAAACCATTTTCAAGTGTCAAAAGACGTTTTAAAATCAATGTAGATATTATAGTAAACATTGTTTTTTTTTGTGTTATATTTTTTAGAATTTGGATACTTCAGAAGTCTAAACGCAAGTTCTGATATTATTGTCATTCTTACACTTGAATGTTAATCATACCTAAATATTGTAATTTAAAAAAAAAAATTCAAATGATTTTCACTAAATCACTTTTAATTTACCATATTATACTCTGCAAAAGGGAATATTATCTTTTATTCTGAAAAGATACGTATCGATTTTCTAAATTTGTTTTAGTAACATTAAACAATATATTTTGTTGCTTTCCTGTCTCAATGGGAAAAGTACCTACCACTTTGGTTTTATTTAGATTTTTTGAATATTTTAAAAATTTAAACTAATCTTAGGTATATATATCAAATGATTGGTTATTGTAATTATAATTATCAATGTCTGTAAAATTTTACGAATTATCTGTACGTGATGAAGAAACTTTTCGTTTTAAACCATTTTGATAATGTTTATTAGAGTGTTTTAAAGTTCGTTTTTTTCATTTGTGTTATTAAGTTCTTCAAGCATTTTAGTTTTTTTATTATTGTGGCAGCTGCTTCAGCGTTCAAAGCCATTTTACAACTGCCGCTAAAAAAAGTTATAAGGAATTTTCGAGAATAATAAGAAAACGATTTCTCATACGAACTGTTCTACGTGCAACGACGGTCCAGCCTAGTCTACAATAGTAAAAATATTTTTAAATCAGTGTGCATGTTCAAAAATTTACACACGGGTAAATGAATTGTAGTATTTTAATACGTCCGAATTATTGTAGCAAATAATTTTTAAGCAAAATTTTTGTAATTGTTGAATAAATGCGTGAAATTTTTAATGAAAACATGCACGAATTAAAGCGCGACATATTTTCACAAGTAATTGAAATGATAAATATACATATTCAATTTTATTAATTATTTATATACTTTATTAAATATACGAGTACATATATTTAATAAAGTATGGGTTAAATCGGGTATACGATAAGCGTGTTTTAAATTCTACGTTAATTCTACATTTACCGTTGTAATGGTTGTTTATCAGTTGTGTAAAATTTTAAACTCGTTTATTAGGAAGGCCCATAATATATAACCTTTAAAATAATATAGGGCTGTTCCTGAGATGCCAAAATAAAACTATTTAAACCATATAAAAATAGTAGTAGAATTATTGTTTATTTCTTCTTGTATATACTTCAATGACGTAATATGTACTTACACTTGCTTGCTTTTTTTTCTTATTTGAAAGACATTATTTACATTTTACACTTTACACCACTAAACCGATTCCTGGATGTAGGTTCTATTGGGGATACAAAATTATTAATGAACTTCTTTGAGACAAGGTACACACAAGGCATCATGAACTCACTCCGAGTACAGTATAACTACGCATAAAGGGTGCTGTTGGGCTTCTTTTGGCGATGCAGCACCTCACAGATGTTCGCAGAGAAAAAGGTGGATGAGTTCGCTGCCTAGATGCGCCACAAAATAGCCGGGACGAGTCAGGGCTATTAGAGATCGGAAAACACTCTTGTCCAGGCCATCGCCCAGTGGCAGGGCGCGCTCCTACCCAATAGATGGAGAATTTCACTCAAGCCACCGTATTACAAGTGCTAAATTTATATAACTTTTTATTTTATTTTATTTTTTTATCATGTATCACGTGTAGTTTATTTAGATGAATGCTTTATATCTCAGACTGCACTCTCCCCTCTGTTCATCTGAAATAAAAATAAAAATAAATAATTAATAATCCTTTCCTCTCCAAAACCCACATTAATAAAGCCTTTCCTACAGCTCCTACCTTAACCCGCCTAACAACGCTGCCAAACAAGGTGGTGCCATAGTTATCCTGCCCTTACACTGGCTACAAGGCTGGGGTTCTCTTCTGAGGTTTCACATAAAAAATTAAAGGTAATAATGATTTTATTCACATATTTAACTCATCAATCACTAAACATGAACACAATAGAAATTATTTCGTCAAGCAGAACTAAATAAACTATAAATCTAATTGAACAAACTGCCCAGTTGTCTTTCGACGTATTTCATTCATTTATTGCGACTGATATCTGTATAGTACCAATTTGCATAATAGACATACCCTAAAGTATTAAAACGATAGGCGTATGATCTACGCGAATTTAACCTTACCTCAAACAAACCAGCAAAACATTTAACTAACCAAACAAATCCGTCTTGGCACACCCTCCTTGCCTCATTCATATCCATACATCGTTTCATCCATATATTTTTTTATGATTCACTTGATCATGCCATGTCTTCACATTCTACTCACACTCCTTTCTTCGTTCATTTGCTCTACATGACCAAACCATTTAAGAGTCTTTTTCTTGATTTTACTCATTACGCTTACATTAGCCTTGCTTTTTTTGAGGATCTCAACATTTCTCACACGATCTTACATGGTTTTACCCCAGATACGCCTCAGGGATCTCATTTCTACAGCATTCAGTCTACTTTCATCCTTCGTCTGCCAGTTCCATGTCTCCATAGTACACATAAAGATAGGTACCAGCACTTCATTATGGACTATCATTACATTACATACATTTACTAAATTTCTACTTCTTTAATGTTTCCAGTAACGCTTTAGAATGTAGCATAATATTACCACCCAATCCTCGTACCTTTTACATTCCCAGAAATTCCTCTCCTTCTTTTCTTTTAAAAAGACTATTTACACAGCATCCTCATAGATGACAAATAGACCGAGGGAAATTATTTTCCTCTAGGCCTAATGCGTGGGGTTAATGTAAAAATAACTGGGTTTAAAAAAATCAAATAAACAATTACATTTGACAATAAAAAAAAAAAAACTATTTTAGTAACGTTTGTATTCTGAAGCGATATTTACCACTCAGAAATGTTTCGAAAATATTTAAACACAAATGTTGTATTTTGAATTTCAACATACACAATTTATCACTAAATGACCAATTAGACAAGCGTACAAAGAAAACATGAAAACTCCGACGGTAAATACAAGCTTTGGACAAAGGCACTATCAATACTTCGCTATAAAAGCATTTAACACTTGAAAATAAAAATGAGAAAAATAAAAATAAGTTAAGACGCAAAATTAAAAAAATGGATTAAATAACAAAAAAGACAATATTACCAAAATTTCATAACCTAAATTAATAAAACCTACATGTAACACACAAAATCAATATAAAACACACATCATAATATAAATAAACCGATTTTAACTTTCTTTCGTTTTATTTTTTTACTTTAATTTTAAATCCGTATTTTTAGTTTAAATTTATCTTAAATTAATGTTTTATTTATCGTATTTTTAGCAAAAAAATAATATAAATAAAAATGGATTCTTATTCAGGCTTCATTGTTATACCGATAACGCAGATTGAAAAGTCTGCCTTGCAAGCTAATGCTCTTCCGTTGAGAAATTGAAGCTGTTATTATAAAACAACAAACAAACATCTTATCAATGCATTATTCATAGTGTTTCATGGCTCATTATAATGTAAGTTGAGCATTAGTTTGTTTACAAATGTTATTGAATGCGTGTACCACAACAGAATTATATTTAGATCACGCTTAACACGAGATATATTATCATGTTTCAGCTATAATAGTGTTGAAGACTGTTGTCAAGAAAGCTATTGTTTTGTATGCGGAGAAAAATAATAAATTAGTCATGACTCATGACTGATTATCTACGACTCATTAATTACTAATGGTTATTTCTATTTAACAATAGGTAAAAAAGAACTTGACGGCATTCGTGGTCGATTGGTAAGGCTTTAACGGATTCAAATCCTGGCGTGAGCAAGTAAATTTAAAGTGATTAATTTGTGTTATTTTACAGTAAAATAATATATAATATACTTGCGGCACGTTCAAGAGTGGAAGATACTTTCAATATCGCCGTAGTGTTAGACCACAGTTCAGAATTTAAAAGTTGATTGATATAGCTTCGGCCGTGTTTAGAGGCCAGATCTGAATAGCCAGGTACTTTTCCAATTTTCTCTTTCTCATCTCCTTCATCTCCTCTCTACCTTCAGCCTTACAACTTACCTAAATTGGGGATGCCATCGTCTCACTTACTCCAGACAATTGGGAGCAGTTAGGACTATTGTGTGGTTTCAAAATTAAAAAAAAACACAAAAAAACTGTCATTTCCGTTGTATTTGTGGAAAACGAACTAACAACGAATACAAAAAAATTATCCAAAGTTTTAGAAAAAAAAGTTTATAAATAATAATTTCCAAATACTACTTACTAATGGGAATATATGGCGGGCGATATGCAGAAATAGGCAATGCCACAAAAATATCACGCGCTTATTGTGTTGTCTGTCACAGGCTTTACATTGTATTTGTGTAGTTAAATAATTTGATTTCTACTCCTAAATGTTAATTAACTCTTTTAAATATTTTTTTAACGCCAAGGCAAACTCATCGGAATTAAAATGTTAAAACGGTCTTATTTTTAATTTTTATTTATTGCATCACCATGCAGAAGATATGATTGTGTTGTAAATAATGACTGAGTTAAAATAGTATTGTTGATTCCAAATATGAGATCGACAAAAATGACGTAACATAAAGTCACGGTAAGACAAAGATCCTGGGTTAGATTCCCAGCTGAGACCGTACCTTTTTGATTTTCTGTTTCGTTTAGATTTATTACTATTTTCTTCTTTTTCGATAAAATAGTTATTTCTACGTTGTGTTTTGTTGAATTCTACGATGGGAACGCCGTAATCTTCTTTATTTGTTAGATGTGATTTGAGATTTTCACGGCCAAAAGTATTGTATTATATATGGACATCGAGGATGGACGGTGATGCTGAATCATGCCCATATAAGGTAATGAAGGGATAAAACTGACCAATGAGAACGGCGAAAGAGACGCGGAAAGCAGCGAAGCGACTGGCACTTCAGTTCCAGGGCTCAACAAAGGAGCCAGAATGCTACTTCTGCCGGGTTCCCGATTCCATAACTCCATGGATTCATTAACTCTACTCAGGGATTGTGACCCCAACTCCTACGCCAAAATAACCATAGTTCCGGGTCCATATATTCCAATTTTAGATTGGTCAAAGCAATATCTCTATAGACTCACCCTAAATTTGAGAATATTGTTCTAATTCTGGAACGAGTTACCAGCATCTGTTTTTCCTCCTTCATATAATCCGGGCCTCTTTAACACCCGCATTAATAGATACCTTCCTACAGCCCCTCAATCTCAATCCGCCTTACAATGCTGCCCAACCAGATACATAGCTCTATAATAATAAATGTTGTTCCCGTAATAAATAGTATGTTAAATACGTGTTATTATTGTGTTAATATTGAATTAATTCGCGTGAGAGAGGGACGAATCCACCCACAAAGATTGTCTTAATTCTCCTACAAGCAAAGATTAGCATAGCGTCAACGCAAAATGGCGGCAGAACGCGTTCAACAGAGATAAGTATGTTGTTAAGATGGGATTATTGCAAAATAATATATGTAAAAGTACAGATCCCAATCTTTCATATCCCACCACGTACGGTTTTACCGCTTTTTTGCTCATTCGTAAATAAAATATGAATGCGGCTATTAACTCCGTCTTTGATGGCTTGGAAATGTAATAAAATACTTTAGTATACATAGTATATATAATTTTAATAATTTAAAAAAATTGTTTTTGTGTAGATGTTAGCTTTTATGTAATCAATAACATGTATTTGTTTGGATTTAACGAACTCATATTAAATTTCAACAACTAGACTGTCAACGTTTTTTTTGTATTTTCGTTTTATTACATTCGCAAACTGCACACATAGAGCCTACTATATTTTTTTTTTCAATATTGATCAAAATCCAAATTACTAAATAAATTCAATTTGCCACCATTGAGAGGAATGTCAAAGTCAAAATGCTACAATAGCGCCTCCAGCGACTAACATTGTTTTTATTGCCAAAAATAAAACACGAAATACGATATAGTCGCCAAAATGTTCAGTAAAATTAGAAAATTAACAAAAATCTTTTTTTTTATATTTAAAAACATTACCTACCAAATATTTATTACATTTCTTTACACAATATAGCCAGGGTAATTCTAGTGAGTTCCAAAAACTCCCACTGTCCTAAGACACCCACAATACCCGGGCCCCTTTCTGTGGGCGATTTTATTTCGGTTCATTCTTAGGGACCAATTTGAAACGGAATTCGAACCCGAAACAGGATGCAGACTCTGCAGCTTGTAATTTGTATGCATTGTCCGCATTTATTACATAGGATTCTTCTGGCGCTGGGGGCGAGAACATACTCTAGGCTAGATTGGAGTGTGCTGTAAGGAATTATGGTGATCTCATTAAAAAGTCTAGTTGAAACGAAAGAAGACTACCATGACAGTATCTATTCATCTATTGTCTTATGGTGATTACTCTGAAATGAAGTATTGCATCTATGAAGTAATTTTAAAATTAAGGGAATTAAATTATTATAAGCAGTATATTATTTTCCTGAAACACCCATAAAAATTGATAAATCTCCCGAGATAAAATTGATAAATCTCCCGGAATAAAACGCAGTCTTCTGATTGCCGGTCTGCTGTAGCTTAGAGCAGATGATCTGCAATCAGAAGGAAGAAATTCCCGTCGGCGGCGTTGATTTATATCGGAATATTTTTTCAATTTATATGGATGTTTCAAGATAATGATTATTACTTACAATAATTTGTTACCTTTGTGCTCTGCATAAAAAACCTTGTCTTATAAACATAGAGATTTACTATAATAACAATAAATAGTGTACACGCATTTATCTTATCCTGACGAAATCATATAAAGCAATCAGAACGTGTAGTGACATTTATTAACAAGGAAAGTGTTTAATAACGATTTGAATTTGTGTGTATCTTGTATTTGTTTAATGTTATGTGGAAGGTTGTTATATATTTTAATGGCCATGTAGTATGGTCCTTTTTGGAATATTGTTTTGTTTGCTTTTGGTATTAGTAAGTTTTCTGTGAGCCTTGTAGCGTATTTATGTGTTGAGTTTTTTAGTGGGAACTTGTCTGTAGATGATCGCACTAACATGCATAACTCCATTATATATAGATCTGTGACTGTCAGAATTTTCAGATTTTTAAACATAGGTCTACATGAATCTAAACGATCAGAGTTTGTATTTTTTCTTATGAATCTCTTTTGTATGATGAAAACATCTTTAGCGTTTACCGAGTTTCCCCAAAAAATAATACCGTATTTTATTATTGAATATACATAACCATAGTATGCGGCTATTACTGATTCGGTGTTTAATATTTTTCTCAAGGTACCCAGAACATAAGAAAAACTACTGATGTTTGCTACAATTTTTGAGACATGTTCTTTCCAGTTTATGTTTGTATCTAATTCTATTCCCAGTAGTGAACAGGTTTGGGAAGGTTCGATTATATTTTTATTAATGTTTACATTGATATTTATAGGTGTAGCTTGCACTGTACAAAATTTTAAGATTTGGGTTTTGTGTGTGTTGAGTGATAGATGTTGCGATAACAGCCAGTTTGCTATTAATTGGCAAGTCTAGTTAACTTGTTTGTTAAATTTGTCAACGTCTCCATTACATTCAAACAACAAAGCGGTGTCATCAGCAAACATTGAACATTCTGTGCCAGCAATTATTGGAAGTTCGTTTATATAGATAAGGAAGAGGAGAGGCCCAAGAATGCTTCCTTGTGGCACACCCTTGTTTATTGTTCTCCATTTGGATTCTACCATGTACTGGACCATTTTTTCATTGATATTTGAAATTTGAACTTTCTGCTGACGATTTTTTAAGTACGATTTAAACCATTTTAACGCTAAACCTCTAATACCCACATGTTCAAGTTTAATTAGAAAAAGCTCATGATCAACATTGTCGAATGCTTTTGAGAGGTCGAGAAAGATACCTACAGTTTTTTTACTAATATTGATATTTTCTAGAATTTTGTTCAAAAAATTGAATACTGCCTGTGTTGTTGAACGGCTTTTACGGAATCCAAATTGCTGTGGACATATTATCTCAAAGTTTTCGAGAAAGTTATAAATGCGATTGTACATGGCTCTTTCAAATATTTTTGAAAAGTTTGGTAATAAGGATATCGGTCTGTAGTATGAGATTTCCTGTTTAGGACCCCTCTTATACAAAGGTACAATAATAAATTGTTTTAATTGTTCTGTAAAGGTTCCTGATTCAAAAGATTTGTTAATTAATATTTCCAACGGGTAACTTAACGCCTCTGCACATGCTTTTATAATTTTTATAGGGATTTTGTCAGTGCCGACACTGCTTTTATTTTTCAGTTTTACGATGATTTTAATAATTTCCTCCCTGTTTACAGGCGTTATAAAGAATGATCGCGACTGTTTGTTTTTGACTGATTTGGCAGATTGTGGATGTAGAGATGTATTTTGTGGTGGTGGCGGTGGTGCAAAGAAAATGTTAAATTCATTTGCAATGTTTTTTGGTTCTGATACCAGGATATCATTTATTTTAAGACAGATTTTTGGTTTATTTTTAGAATTAGAATTATTTGAGTTCTCTTTTATTATGTTCCACGATGTTTTGGTTTTATTTTGCGCGTTTTGAATTCGTTTACTATTGTAATTCCTTTTAGCTACCTGTTTTACTTTACTGAGAATTTTTTTGTATTGTTTGTAATTGTTTATGATTGTGAGGTCATTTGTGTTTTTTTGTTTCATGTACAGATGTCTTTTTTGTCTAATAGATATCTTAATACCAGTCGTTACCCAATTTATTTTGCGTTTTAGGGGATATTTATACTGTTTAAAGGGGAAACAAAGCTTCATACCATTATTTTTTTCATTAATGAAGTATTCGTAGCTGTCATTAATGGATTCAAAGGATTTCAGTGGTTCCCAACATATACACGATAAGTATAGGATACAACATATCTGATCTAAATAGTCGATTTAAATAGGGATTTCCTATCCTTCCACTTCCCTAAGGAATGCCATAAGCGCACTGACTCTGGAAAATCTTATGGTTATCACATAATTTTAGTTCATGGTAAACTCATGTAATATTGTGAACACATCAATTAATTTACTAAATAATTATATTGAACTTGAGGAAAATGAGACCACCAGCTTTCACCAAAGGAGTTTTACATATGCGTTCAATAAACTATTCCGCCTACCAAGATACTACAGCGCCACGGAAATGTTCCTCCAGGGACGAGTACACTCTTTCAGAGCGCTTCTCCGCCATCACATGAGAAGCTTATGGCGCAGACTATGCCAATCAAGTAACAAAATCATCACCGCCATAGTTACCTAGATGGAATCCCCGCTGCTGGCCCTCTGAAGACGGGAGATGTGCAAATATCTTTCATAAACGGCTGCTTACACTCATTTTTGTATTTAACTTTTTTCTATTTTCACTTAAATAATTATGTATATTATATCAAAATATAGAATGTGTTGCATTGCACTACCCCTGAATACATTCTGGAATAAATCTTATTATTGTTATATCCGTAAAGAAACATTTTTACCACCACAGCTGCCATCTGTAGAAAAATATGTAAATTCAACGAAATAAATATTATTTCTTGAAGGTGGATGGTATGTCTAGTTTAAAACATTTCAATGGCTGCAATCGATTCTAGAACGCTGGAAAACGGATGCCAAAGGGGATTCAGCGCTTATATTGCTATAACAACCGCGGGATAGGTGAATACCTATTATGGACTATTATTATAGAGAACAAATTATTTTTATTTATTTTTCGGAATAACTTTATTGAGTAAAACCTCAAATTGTAATATCTAAATATTGAAGACAATATTAGTGATTTCTAAACGAAAATCTGAAACAGAAAAATCAGAAAAGGAAACGGTCACCCTTTTCTGATCTTTCCTTTTCTGATTTTTCTGTTTCAGATTTTCGTTTAGAAATCACTAATATTGTCTTCAATATTTAAATTATTTTTATATCACATAAATAGTCATATATTTTGCGGTTATGTATCACGATGGAAGGAGATTTTTACAATATTTCTTCTAAGAGAAGAACATTATGATTTAATAATGTTGTACATAACTTGAAATAAAACTGATAAATTCCTTTTCTCAGAAAATAATATTTTGTACCCGTTTTACCCGTTTATTTAAAAACATAAAATATCCACAAATAATGCTTCTTAAATATTGTGCACTGACGTTATTTATATATTATTTAGGTTTCAAAAAAAAATTCAGATTCTGATTGCGAAGCAGAAAAATGCCCTCGTCCTGAAATTTTAATAATTCTCTGCTCAGAAAAACCATAGTACCTAAAACGTGTACATGATTTTTTACGTGTTACCTTAACATCTAAAATAGGTCAGTGAACTATTTATTGGTACCGTAAACAGGTACCATAGCCGAAGCGATTTAATCATTGCCATCCCTATTTGTCATCGAGAAGTGGCAACACCGAATCAATGTCAAAGATGCTGGAACAGAAAGCTAAAGGAGTGAAGCAACCCCCTCCATCTTTACACGTCCCACGCCAATCTAGACAGCCCAGATTTGCGCATCAATGGAAGCGAAGGTTTGCATTGCATACGACAAGTGTGTTTCCAAAGCATCTTTTTTTCCATAGAAAATGGATAGATTTATAATTAGTCTAGATATCGTAGCGTACGTCGACCCAGTGTGTTTCTACCTTAAATCTCTCGGCATTTCTTCGACACTGTATTCCTGGCTGCTCATTCTCTCTCGCGTGTTAGTCAATAATTTTAAGTAGTGATCCTATAGTTTAGTTTTCTTTAATAAGCCTTTAATCAGTGATGAACTTCGTTTTATTAACCCAAGCCATTCCAAATAACTAGATTGCTAGACCACCACAGTTCACATTATTTGAGATCATAACGAATCGGCAATGAGCGCCGTTTTCTTTTTTTTTACATTTTAAAGTTCCCGGTTATCATATTTAATGTTCGATGTTTTGATCTACGACTAATGAAGCCATCAAGCACACAATTTAACCAAACATTGACGATGAAAAGTAATACACAATTCAAATAAAAAGTTTTTTTTTTTTTTTTTTTCTTCATATGAAGCGGTTACTTTGTGATGTGACATTATAATTTAAAATTAAACAATAACTTTGTAAACATCACTTATAGGTAAATACTTAATGCCGACCGGGTTTCGCTACAACACGTAGCCTCATCAGGGCAGTATAATACTAACAATCTAAAATTTTTAAAATTAACATGTGTGGATTTCACAGTAAGTGGACAGTCTGAGCTACAGTGGAAGAGGTAGGGATATGTGGGAGATTGAGGGGCGAGTGTTCTTTGTCAATAGGGAACAATCTGAGTATAGGGCTTTTATTAAGGTTTATTTGGTTGTTGATGACTTTGCTATTGACGTTTTTGGCTTTCCTTAACTCTAGCGCTTCTAAGTTATCTAACCTAAGACCTATTCCGTTTTTATGTAATAGACTGACGCCAGTATTTTTGTCGAACGTATGGTTGGTTTCTATGAGGTGGTTTGCAAATTCGGAGAACCCATTGCTGGATAAACATCTTAGGTGTTCTTTGACTCGTGTTTTGATATTACGCGCTGTTTTGCCTATATAAAACGCGGGACAGTCACTACATTGCAGTGAGTAAATACCTGAGTGATTTAACGGATGTTCTTTGTCCTTAACGTTCATCAAAAATTTACTTATACTATTGTTAGTGTAAAAAGCTGGTTTGATATCTGGTGGGAGGTTTTTTATGCTTTTTTGAGAGAAATCATCGATGTACAAAATTCTACGCCATTGTTGAGGTTGATTATTATTAGTTGATTTATTATTATTATGAGGGGGGCTGTTAAATAAAAATTTACTTGTCGATAATCTTTTTAATTTCTTATTTAGGATGTTATTGACCATATTTGCATTATAGCCATTATTAATCGCGATTTGTTTAATCGTCGCTAATTCTAATAAGAAGTTGGAATTTGATAACGGGACGGTAACTAGTCTATGGATCATGGAATGGAAAGCAGAATGTTTGTGGGAGATGGGATGGTTAGATGAATTATTAATAGTTGTATCAGTTGTTATGAAGCGGTGTTAAGTCTTATTTAAAAGTAATTATTTAAAACACCTCTTCAGAACAAGTACCATTCATAGCATTAATTTTGATTAAAATTATAGAGAGCACGGTCTGGCAACAAATAGACCGCCGGGCAGTCTATTGTTTGTTTCCGTTTCCTTTCGCTGGGACTCTGGAATTGTTACACGAGCGGGGCGGCCGTGTAATGATCGCACAGTGAATTAGATTATAATTCATTTTTACCCTGGATGGGCGATCGTATTAAAAAAGTGTACATCAGTATTCCTGATGCGGGTTATTCGGTTCTTTTTTACAAAAACCAAGTCGGTGCAGGTTCTATTAAATAAACGTCCGTATAATGGATGACCGTGTGTGTGTTCGTGAAGATCACAAATAATGTTCTACTGAAGTTTATATACGCGATCCCTTGCAAATCGTTATACCGCGGACTCCGGGAAATGAAGCATTCACCTCAAGTGGCGCGATACAAGCCGTATTTTTCTTAATAAGAAACGGATAATAAAATCACAAGCCCGGACGGCACCCGCTCAAGTAATCTGCCGATCAGCTCAATGGATGGATTCGCTCCATTAATGTTACATAAACGATAGACCCGATACGCTCCAGAACCGCTTATCAGCCACCTTGTCGGAGACGCTGGACCCGTCTCCTGGACCAAAGCCCTGATGGTGCCAGCTCGATCTGTCGGGGACAGACCACCGCCGGCCGTATAGAAGCTCCCCGCTCACTTCCCGTAATTAAGTGGTTAATCAGTTTTAGATAGAATTAAAAAACCAATTATTGATCCCTGGGGGTAAGTGCCGAGTCATAATATGTAACATGTTAACTTAAATATATTCTCCATGTTTTATAATGTGCAAAAACAAAACTACAGCTTTCATTTCACTACAATCAGTAGAACCTGTAATCCTTTGTGTGCCCATGCCTTGGCGACAGTTTCATGCTCTGCCCATCCCGAACATTACTCGAGGACCGAGTATTGGCGCGCAGAAAATCTGCAAAGTTCTGGATGGCATTTAATATAAAATATGGCCGGTAACAATTGGCGCCTCAACGTGTTTTGGCTCGTGGTGATTGCATGTTGTGCTGATTTTGGTGAAATGTTTCATGATTAATTGACATAATATTGTATCACTTATGTCTAGTGATTTGAATATTGTTTCATAACCTCAAATACACTCAGTATTCTTGTAACGATAATTCATAATTTGCGTTATTCTATGGTAAAATCTTGCGTAAACTTTCATCTTTCATGAAATCTATGATTTATCTATGCTTTTGTAGCTGTCAAATTTTATGTCAACACTAATTGGTAAACAAGATGATTATATGGGAGGTTATGTCAAACTGTCTAATTGATAATTATTTACGATTATTTTACGATTTCATTCACTTGTTTGATCAAGGCATATTTGCGTTTTATAATATTATTAGATTTTTACGCTAATATACATAATATTAAAAACATTTATGTCAGCGTTCTACAATACAAATTGTAAGTCCACATTACAATCGATATGCGTTTTAATTACTCGTAAGTCAACAAACACTCAATATTATTTATATACATACCTTCGTCATTTTTTTTTTTTTTTCGCCCAAATTAAATGATATCTTTGATTGACAATTACATTAGGCCGACGTTTAATAACGTTTCACAATATAATAGGGTGGTCCATTTTTCGCAATTCTCATTAGGGTGGAGCATATTTTTTTTAACAATTTTTTTTTGTTTTTTTTCACAATTGTACAATAGAAGTTGAGCTAATATTACGTCTAATGATACTACAGCCGTCAATGAAGAGTTTCTTTTGTTTTATAAACAAAAAAAAATTAAATATTTATTTTTCTCTTCTTTTACTTCTTTCTTCCTATCTGAACATCAAAGAACGTAATCATGTCTTCACCAATACCAATACCAAATATCAATGGGGCTTCGAAGGAGGTTCTCATTAAAGAACTTAAAGACAGGAATATTGATCCATCGTCGACTTCTCATGAGTTACGTTTACAGGCGCGCGCTTATAATAAAGAGATTAAAACACCTGCTATAAGTGAAGTGAATTCTGAATCATCGGATTCTGAATTAGACGACACAACCATTAAGAAAGCCCACATAATTAAACAAACGAAGATTATTTATAGGGACTCACACTCAAATAACGTAGACGGTTGGAAACTGAAATATGACGGAAAAAGTAGTGTAAGGGAATTCTTACTATTAATTGAGGAGAAATGTAGGACAAAAAATTTTAACCAGGATCATCTTGTACGCGTTTTTCCTGATCTTTTAGAAGGTTTAGCACTCCTGTGGTTCAGGTCTATTTACACTCAGGATTTGAAATGGGACGATCTTTCAAAACTTTTGATAAGACAATTTGAAGCAAACGACCTTCAAACAGATCTTAAGGTAAAACTATTTAACATGACACAACCTAAAGGTATGTCAGTGCTAGAATTCACTCTCAGAATGAAATCATTAAACAATATGCTTGAAGCTAAACTACCGGAATTAGAACTTTTGCGGTTGGCAAAAAAAGCTTTATTGCCTATGTATACAAATTTACTAGTCTCAAGAGATATATCGACATTCGAGCAATTGACTACTCATGCAGGCAACTTGGAATCTTATGCATCACTGTCGGATGATTTCGTATCTTTCAACGTTTCTCAACCAAAAGTAGACTTACCTGTCACTAATAAACCGGAGAAATTTGATAGTACTGCTAGACAAACACCTAATTTTAATAATAATAATATTCATAGACACCAAGGTTATAGCCAAAATCAGTACAGAAAACCAAATAACAACAATTATTCCAACAACTATACTAAAGTTAGTCTTGGAAACAGAGATAATAATTATAAATACAATAAACCGTCTTCTTCTACTTCTAACACATATACAAAAACTGCACACGAAAATTCTAGAACGTTTTACAATAAACCATTCTGTTCATATTGGAAACTATCGGGACACGTTATAGAAGATTGCAGGAAGAAAAATTCAAGGTCTAACAATCCTAAAGTGGGAGCTATCAATGACAAAGCTCATAAAAAGTCAAAAAACTAGGTCGGAGTCTCTCTTGCTACAAGCCGTCCTTGGCGCAGAGGAAAAGCGAGTGGGAGAGTTGGCTCCGAATAGTTGATAAATTTCTTTCATCCCCATCAACCGGAACAGTGGGCCCGCTGCCACGGGAGATGGCTATTGAAAATGATAACCGTCCTTATACTTATGTACATATTATAAATAATTTCTACAGTGGAATGCTAGACAGCGGCGCTTCATTGTCATGTCTAGGAGGCAATAGTTATAAAATTTTTAAGGAATTAGGTATTAAGTTAGTTAAAGTTAAGTTTAGTGTTTATACAGCGGACGGTTCAAACCAACCAGTCTTAGGGACAATGTCATTGCCGGTCACGTATAAATCATCCACAAAGGAAATTCTTTTCTACGTCATCCCGACATTGTCGCCTTCAATTATTCTAGGAGTTAACTTTTGGAAGGAGTTCCACATCGCACCGGAACTGTTTTCGAAAGCTACTCTTCCTGTTTCGGAAGGAAATATTAGTGGGTTGCGGGCTATTCGGCCAGCCTCATCCCTAACTATTGAAGAGAACAGGGAACTCTCTAAAATAGTTAAAAAATTCGAGTCAATTTCTTTTGAAAAAAAGGGGTTAGGTCTAACACACTTAGTTAAACACAAAATAATTACAACAGGACCACCCATCAAACAGCGGTATTACCCTCTTTCACCCGCACGGCAGAAACAATTAGAAACAGAAGTTGATGAAATGCTAAAATTAGGGGTTATTCAACCTTCTCGTTCACCATGGTCCAGTCCAGTAATAATTGTAACAAAAAAAGACGGAACAGCTAGATTCTGCCTTGATTCTCGAAAAATTAATAACGTCACGGTACGTGATAGTTACCCTCTTCCCTATATTGCGCGTATCCTAGATAAACTGGGCGGTGCCAGATATGTTTCCTCGATTGACCTCTCCAAGGCATTTTGGCAAATAGCCTTGGACAAAAAATCATGTGAAAAGACAGCATTTGTTGTTCCTGGGCGGGGCCTCTTTGAGTTCACTCGCATGCCGTTTGGTTTGAAAAATGCTCCTAGCGAATTACAAAGACTAGCGGATGCATTGTTTGGACCTGATTTCGATGATAATGTTTTTTGCTATTTAGATGACCTTATATTAGTATCGGAAGACTTGAAATCACATTTAAACTTGTTAAATCGGGTGTACGAACGTCTACGAGACGCGGGTCTCACCATTAACTTAAAAAAGTCAGAATTTTGTAAAGCCGAGCTTAAATACTTGGGCTATATGGTGGATTCCCAGGGACTTCGCACTGATCCAAGTAAGATAGATAGTATTAAAGATTTTCCTATACCGAAAAATGCTAAACAAATTCGGGCATTTGTTGGCCTGTGCGGTTACTTTAGACGGTTTATCAAGGGATTTTCAAGCATTGCAGCTCCTTTAACAAGTATTACTGGTTCAAAAAAGGGAATTAGTAATTTTAAATGGTCACCGGAAGCTGAATCCGCATTTATTGCACTAAAGCAAGCACTTACTTCTGCCCCAGTCTTAAGTTGTCCAGATTTTTCGAAACCCTTCGCTATACACTGTGACGCAAGCTCCGTAGGCATTGGGGGGGTATTAATTCAAACTATAGATGGACAGGAGCACCCTATAGCTTATTTTTCGAGATGCTTAAACGTTCACGAACGTAATTATGGAATAACTGAGCGCGAACTTTTAGCCGTACTAGACTCCGTTACACACTTTAGACCATACATTGAAGGAACTCATTTTACAGTTGTAACCGACCACTCAAGCCTAAAATGGTTAGGTTCTCTGTCCAACCCCAGCGGTCGTCTCGCGCGTTGGAGTTCACGCCTATCCCAATTCTCGTTTGACGTAATCCATCGTAAAGGTACTCAACACATAGTCCCAGATGTCCTTTCGCGAATGGATCTTGCCGAAATCTCCATTATAGATTCAGGAAATATTCAAGATGAGTGGTATCAAAATATTTGGAAGGGTTGTCAAGAATTTCCCCAACGTTTTCAGAACTTCCAAATTCGGGAAAACGAACTATTTCGTCACACGAAAACTCGTTTAGCACTGTGTGAAGACACTGCGTGGAAAAAAGTAATTCCTCAAGAAAAAAGATTAGACATTTTAAGTAGTGTTCACGAGTCTATTCGATCTTGTCACCCCGGCGTTTTTAAAACTTATAAAAAAGCACAATTACGGTATTTTTGGCCAAATATGTACAGAGACATTAAACAATTTGTAAATCGCTGTACGGTCTGTAAGGCCCACAAAATCAGTACGGCCTCACCTAACGGTATTTCATCACATCCAAAAAAAGTTACACGTCCAATGCAAATGTTATCGTTGGATTTGGTAGGTCCATTACCGAGAAGTTACTCTGGTTTTACCGTTATTTTATCCTGTGTCGATGTTTTTTCAAAGTTTACCTGGCTGTTCCCGTTGCGCAAAGGTACCGCGCGAAGCATTGTGAAGAGTTTAGAAGAAAGTATCTTTCTTGTACATGGCGTACCGCGCACCATTGTTTGTGATAACGGCCGTCAGTTTGTATCCAAAGAATTTAAGGACTTATTAAATAATTATAATATACCTCCTCCGTTTTATAACTCTTATTATACCCCTCAAAATAATGTGGTAGAGAGATATAACCAAACTTTGGGCACCGCATTATCGATATTAGTTGAATCAGACCACCGTAATTGGTCAAAATTTTTACCACAAATACAATCAGCTATGAACAATTCCGTAAATTGCGCTACGGGTTTTACACCTTATTTTCTAATGCATGGTCGGGAGCAAATATTAGACGGTGATTTGCATCGTAACCCTATAGCTGATACGGAATCTAATTTACAAAATTGTACTAGTCAGAGAATCTACGCACAAAAATTAGAAGAACTGTCATCAGTTTATGAGCAAGTCTCAGATGCTTTACTAAAAGCTTATCAAAAAGGAGCAAACCATTATAACCTGCGGAGAAAACATGTTAGTTTTCAAGTCGGAGATAGGGTTTGGCGTAGAAATTTCGTCCAATCAAACGCTTTAAATTACTTTGCACAGAAACTAGCTCCACGCTTTGTGCAAAATATAGTCGTGAAGAAAAAATCAGACTTAATCTATACATTAGCAGACCTCAAAGGTAAGGAAACTGGTAACTTTCACGTGAAAGACATCGTCAAGTCAGAAAATATACCGGATTAATATGTTTCTGATAGTGCTTTGGTGGGTCTGGCCACCCTACCAAGTACTCTCAATTAATTAATATTTCAAATATTTTTCAATGCACGGGAGCACAAAGCGGCTTGATCACCCGAATTGGAGCGACCCAGCATTATGACAGTCCTTAGTCCTGTCCTAGTTAATTTTCTTTTAGAAAATATAGAAATTTCGTAAAATGGTTAGTATAATCGGTAAATAATAGAAAGAAACATAATAAATTTAGTATAACACTCTAGTATCCTACTCGAGTTTGTTACACGACAATGATGTTGTTCAGATAAGCTTATAGGAAAATAATTTAAAAAAAAAAAAAAAAAAAAAAAAAATGACTTGAAATATGGCTTTGACTAAACAAGTGAAAGTTAGGTAGCATGGGATATATAAACTGCCCAAATCTTGGAATGCACGGTGATACTTTTCCACTATCCCCGTATATTCTAGGTTTCTTAATATATACTTATGTTCATATTGTATACGTTCGCCCGTTACTTAGAAAGTGAAGATGTACCGGTCCAGTACATCTTTGTTTTCTAAGCAGTTTTAAAAAAATTTATTATTAAGAATTGAATTTTACCAAATATATTTTTGTTTACTTTATTATAATTATCTTGTCATGTTTGAAAATGGTATACTTATGTTAGTACTCTTGATATTTTGTTTAATAATTTCATAGTAATTAATGTTACAATTATAAGAGCTGGTTCAGCATATGTCTTTTCCTTAAATTCCTTCTATAACTTTAGTTATATTAAGTAAAAGTAGGTTTTATCTATAAATTAGTACAATAATACAATTTTCTACAAATTGCACCATTTACAACAATGGATGTATACAATTTTCTACCAATTGCACCATTTACAACAATGGATGTATACAATTTTCTACCAATTGCACCATTTACAACAATGGATGTATACAATCTTCGACCAATGACTCCATTTACAACAATGGATGTATACTACTACTAATTGCACCACATCTATAAGATTGGTTGTTGACAGTTCCACTCGATTAAACCACCTTACACACCTGCGTGTGTGTAAAGGTTAAAAGTTTTTTCTACTATTACGAAATAATGCTTTCCAAGGATGATTATTTTGTCTTATTGTATAAATTCTCTTCGAAAAACTTACCCAATAACCAGGTCAGGTAGAGTAGATAGAATTTCTTCGAAGTGTGTTTTATCTCCAACGGAGAAGTAGACTCAGTGAAAAGTGAGGGTTGGTTTACCTCCCTAAAAAAGTGTTGCCTGAGTGGCTTATCGCCCTATTAAAGGGCCAGTGAAGCTTTAACGCTTAAGTTGTTTAGATGTGTTGAGAAGAACAATAATATTTTTTTATATACCTACAGGTTTACCTACAATTTTGTTTAAGAATATTTTCCGTCACAGATGTAACGCTAACGGCAGTCTTCGACAATCGTCAATTTATCATCACCCGGTATTCCGATACTGTGGGTGCTTGCAGACTCCGTTCACGTAATATCTTCTAAAATTTGTAATTAAGTTACATTAATCTTAAGTTATCTTTAAGTTCTAGAATGGATGAATCGCAGGCTCAACCATCCGGCTGCACGCTCGATGGGTGCGATTGAAGCTGCGGCACACCCATTCATCATAAGTTTTGCTATCCAAATCGTAGATTTTGTCTTATTCCTTACTTATCTTACAAATTATGATGCTCATGTATAATTGTTGATTGTTTTTTTTTAGAAACCCAGAGGATCTTTTCAAGCTTAGTTATTGCAGTTGTAGTTTTTTTTAGAGTTGTATTAATGTTTGGGGACAAACATTTGTGTGGCGCGGGGGGTAATGTTATGAAGCGGTGTTAAGTCTTATTTAAAAGTAATTATTTAAAACACCTCTTCAGAACAAGTACCATTCATAGCATTAATTTTGATTAAAATTATAGAGAGCACGGTCTGGCAACAAATAGACCGCCGGGCAGTCTATTGTTTGTTTCCGTTTCCTTTCGCTGGGACTCTGGAATTGTTACACGAGCGGGGCGGCCGTGTAATGATCGCACAGTGAATTAGATTATAATTCATTTTTACCCTGGATAGGCGATCGTATTAAAAAAGTGTACATCAGTATTCCTGATGCGGGTTATTCGGTTCTTTTTTACAAAAACCAAGTCGGTGCAGGTTCTATTAAATAAACGTCCGTATAATGGATGACCGTGTGTGTGTTCGTGAAGATCACAAATAATGTTCTACTGAAGTTTATATACGCGATCCCTTGCAAATCGTTATACCGCGGACTCCGGGAAATGAAGCATTCACCTCAAGTGGCGCGATACAAGCCGTATTTTTCTTAATAAGAAACGGATAATAAAATCACAAGCCCGGACGGCACCCGCTCAAGTAATCTGCCGATCAGCTCAATGGATGGATTCGCTCCATTAATGTTACATAAACGATAGACCCGATACGCTCCAGAACCGCTTATCAGCCACCTTGTCGGAGACGCTGGACCCGTCTCCTGGACCAAAGCCCTGATGGTGCCAGCTCGATCTGTCGGGGACAGACCACCGCCGGCCGTATAGAAGCTCCCCGCTCACTTCCCGTAATTAAGTGGTTAATCAGTTTTAGATAGAATTAAAAAACCAATTATTGATCCCTGGGGGTAAGTGCCGAGTCATAATATGTAACATGTTAACTTAAATATATTCTCCATGTTTTATAATGTGCAAAAACAAAACTACAGCTTTCATTTCACTACAATCAGTAGAACCTGTAATCCTTTGTGTGCCCATGCCTTGGCGACAGTTTCATGCTCTGCCCATCCCGAACATTACTCGAGGACCGAGTATTGGCGCGCAGAAAATCTGCAAAGTTCTGGATGGCATTTAATATAAAATATGGCCGGTAACACAGTGTAAGTGGGTTTACGATAGATTTTAAATTCTATTTTATTGTTAATGATTGATAGGGTGAGATCTAAAAAGTTTAAGCTAGAATTAGTTCCTATTTCTATTGTGAATTTAATTTTTGTATGAAAAGGAATTGCCATTATTAAGGAATTTGTTATTGTGGAAGAGATATGTCGATGATGTTTTCTGTATTTGGACAGGTACTGAGCGCCAACTTGATTCCTTCCTAAAACTAATAAACTCTTTTCATACAAAAATTAAATTCACAATAGAAATAGGAACTAATTCTAGCTTAAACTTTTTAGATCTCACCCTATCAATCATTAACAATAAAATAGAATTTAAAATCTATCGTAAACCCACTTACACTGATACAACTATTAATAATTCATCTAACCATCCCATCTCCCACAAACATTCTGCTTTCCATTCCATGATCCATAGACTAGTTACCGTCCCGTTATCAAATTCCAACTTCTTATTAGAATTAGCGACGATTAAACAAATCGCGATTAATAATGGCTATAATGCAAATATGGTCAATAACATCCTAAATAAGAAATTAAAAAGATTATCGACAAGTAAATTTTTATTTAACAGCCCCCCTCATAATAATAATAAATCAACTAATAATAATCAACCTCAACAATGGCGTAGAATTTTGTACATCGATGATTTCTCTCAAAAAAGCATAAAAAACCTCCCACCAGATATCAAACCAGCTTTTTACACTAACAATAGTATAAGTAAATTTTTGATGAACGTTAAGGACAAAGAACATCCGTTAAATCACTCAGGTATTTACTCACTGCAATGTAGTGACTGTCCCGCGTTTTATATAGGCAAAACAGCGCGTAATATCAAAACACGAGTCAAAGAACACCTAAGATGTTTATCCAGCAATGGGTTCTCCGAATTTGCAAACCACCTCATAGAAACCAACCATACGTTCGACAAAAATACTGGCGTCAGTCTATTACATAAAAACGGAATAGGTCTTAGGTTAGATAACTTAGAAGCGCTAGAGTTAAGGAAAGCCAAAAACGTCAATAGCAAAGTCATCAACAACCAAATAAACCTTAATAAAAGCCCTATACTCAGATTGTTCCCTATTGACAAAGAACACTCGCCCCTCAATCTCCCACATATCCCTACCTCTTCCACTGTAGCTCAGACTGTCCACTTACTGTGAAATCCACACATGTTAATTTTAAAAATTTTAGATTGTTAGTATTATACTGCCCTGATGAGGCTACGTGTTGTAGCGAAACCCGGTCGGCATTAAGTATTTACCTATAAGTGATGTTTACAAAGTTATTGTTTAATTTCAAATAAAAAGTTTTTACCGACTTGAAATGGTGGTTCAATCATGTTGGTCTTAGTTTGGTAATGATAACAACATCAGTTTGTACAAAAATAGCCGGTTTAAGATCGGTAAATTAACATTATATTAATAAAAAATTTAATTAACTTTGTTTTACAACTAGGTTTGTTGGTGCATGGACATTGGACACCGCCGTACAGATATAAATTGGGTTTACTTTTGATATCCCATATCGATTCTTTGATATATCGCGGCTTGACAATTCGCTCCCCGCTAAACCGACTAAAACTTGTAATTCTGACAAATACAGCGCAGTACTGCAGCGCTAAAACTATTTTCAATTAGGCAAATGCTGCACGAAAGAATGGCTATTGCGCCTAATAACGGCGGTTTTTGGAATTGCATCAACGGAAGCGGGTTTGGGCTCCATTAACCTGCCCGTATTTTCATTACGGTGGATAGCTACTATTACAATAAACGTTGGCCGCCTTTTTCAGGAGCAAGCTGGATTAGAATATTACTAGTAGTTACTACCTCCCGCAGACCTAGGTAAAGACAATCAAGTCTTTTTTCTAGTTTGAATTAGACAAAACAGAATATGACTCCTATTTTAAAAGTGTATTGGAAAATATATTTTAAATAATTTTCAGCAAAAAGAAGGAAAACTTAAGCATTAATTATATAATTTAAAGAATGTATTTAAACAATTATTTTTACAATATTAACAATTTAATATTTTCTCTAGTGTCTTATTATTATTTTTTTGTCTATGCTTTGTCTTTTCTTATGTCTTAATGTTTACTATACTTGAATAAATAAATAAAAACATTATTTTCTTACAATTGAATAAACAATAGAGATAAACACTCAGTTGTAGGTGAAATCTCTTTGACAAACAATGGGTAATTAAAAAAAAGAAAGTTTAAAAAGTTGATGCTATCGCACTTAACATAATATTATAATATTTGACTTAAGATCAACCAATATAATATGCAATCCAGCAGAAGAAGAAGAAAAAGAGGTCTTAGCCCAGATCACAGGTACCTACAGGTTGTATCGATGTAAGACCTGTCATGTACAAAGGAAAAATGTACAAGAAAAATGGCGGATGGGGGGTGGGAGAGGCGTGATAAGCCGTGCTACAGAATTATAAGGGGACTCTGGAGGATCGAAGGGATCTGACAAGGAAGGTGTGACGTAACTTAATAGTATGCGCATAGTCTCAGGGTATACTCGTGGCATATAGATCTATTGTGACCGTGAGTAGTGCCTGCTTATGACTTCTTACGAGATAAAGGTTCTACAAAGGCACGTTTTTTTAAAGAGTAGTTGTAGTCAGTTTATTTTTGTTCAGGAAATAATATTATATTCTGTTCTTTTTGGGTTTATTTTTTACGGCCTCCATGGTCGACGGGTAACTAAGGCTTTTCACTATGTATCCAGAGGTCGTGAGTTCGAATCTTTGGGTGAGCAGTTAAATTTAATTAAATTAATTTGTATTATGAAGTGCCGTTCCTTATACAGAATACTCCTTGTTGAGAGATATTATCTCTGTTTCTATCCGATTTTGGCTTCTCTTCTCCTCTTAACTTTTTTCAGTTTTCAAATTTCGCGCGATTCGCCGCGCGATTCGTTCCTCTTTGAAATCAACTACTGCCGCCAACAGCTAGGCGTGTACGCATGTTATGAAGCGATGCCATATTTTTTTTAAAGTTCCTCCTGTGAATCCGCAAAGTGTGACCATACATGAACAAGGCATCGCCGGCGTTCACCAAACTCTGACAGTTTTTTTTCTTTGAACTCTCGAAGCTGGATTTTTAGAGAATGAAGTCTCAGAAAAATGTTGTATTATCCTTGTATTTGTCATCAATTTTTCTTAAAGCAACTTTGATGTCTGCACCTTCTCGAGACAGACTCGAGGTGTTAGAGCGCTTCCACCGGTTTAATAAAAAAAAATTGAGAAATTTAAGGTTCAACAAGGTCATTGGACCAACTTTCAGGTCCGGGTTACAAAAGATCGAAGTGAATTTTGAGTTGAAACCATATGATTCTGCGCCCGTCTGTTCAATACTCCACTATTGAAAAATGCTTTGCGGCGATGAAACATGCATTTCTCAAGTACAGGGAGCAACTGCAGCAGTCTCTGCCGTGATTGGAGAAAATGGGTTTTGAAGCACAGGACACTGATGCAGAACCCTCCGACTTCCTCTCATCAGTTCAATGAAGAGTTACTCTCTACCCAGTTGCAGAAATTGGAAGGAGTAAATAATTTTTTGGTCGTTCTCACAGTTTTTCGCACACACTTAACTGGTACACAAAATGAGAGGCCGGAACAAAATAGGCAGCAAAACCAGTTCAGCGTTTACCGGCTCAAGATTTCTTTCCATCCCGAGAAAATTTTTCGGCTGGCAGACCCCCAAAGAGACTCCCATCGCTTCACCTCTGGATTTAAAAGGGAGAGAACCTAACCTAACCTAACCGGGGTTACTACAGGGGAACACGACTGGAGATCACTAAAAATTTCGGGCGTGGTAATCACTGAATTACAAAAGCCATTAGGCTTCTCTAAATGCTCCCGAAGTTGTTCTAAAAATCAAAGGTGGATACAGAATCCCCTTTTCTGAAAAGCCCCTGTTATTACGTTTAACTGAAATTACAAAAGAAATATTAATCCTCACAAACTTATTTGATCCAGCAGTCAACAACTCGTTATTTTTTCCAAATGTTCCTGGTCAAAAAAGTCCTGGTTACAGACCTATCCTCAACCTGAAAATTTGCTTTCTCTTAAAATATCTCGTCATAAAGTTTCAGAATTTCTCTAATCATATTGTGACTGGATGAAAAAAAAATAGACATATCCACATACCAGTCACATAGACTCACTGTCATTTTTTAATGATTATATACAAAGGACAGTCTTTACAAATATATCCGTTTCCCAGAGCCTGAGCAGTGCTCCACAAGCCTGTGCCTAGGTGACCAGTTGGGTTGCAGATACCCTACGATATCAAAATGTGAGGACCATTGTAAAACTAGACCATTTCCTTCTTACCCGCCAGGACAGGGAAACTCTTAAGATTCAAACAAAACTGTTTTTTTGCACCTACTACAAGACCTAGGTTGGACCATCAATTTGAAGAAATACATCAGCGTGCCGACACAAATTATGGAGTATCTGGGTGCAATGTAACTGCAAATGCACTACATGATGAAACTCTCTATACAAACGGGAATTCTCATAAATAAGCCCGTGATGAAAGACATATCTCGGTGGGCACAGAATGGGTTATTTTGCTATTGCACGTCTCCAATGCAGCAGATCATGGATGGGGTGCTCGAGTGGACGATACTCGGATAACAGGGAATTGGAGATTAGAGAACAACAGGGTTTTTACAGCAACTTTGAATAACTGTTTCCGATGCTAAATGACTTAAGGAATTGATAAGTCCAAAGATTTTAATGGATTGAGAAGGTCTACAGTTCTGAAAGAATCAGACAACAGAACAGTTCTCAGTTGTTTGAGGAATGAAAAAGGGACGAAATCCTTTATTTGACCTTTCAGATTTGTCTCAAACAAATAAAAAAAAATCCCAAGTTGACTATTTATCAGAATGGTAAAATGGCCTTACGGACCACTTTTCCCGAGAATCTCGACTTCCGGAGGGGCACCTTCTGCCTCTTGCAACAGAACAGATATTTCCGAAACAGGGCAGACCCACTGCGGACATATTTGCCTTTTTTACAGTTCGAGTAGTGGAGCAGTGTGTATCCATAGACAGGAAAGACAAAGCGACGGTATTTCACAATGCTTTCAGCAGACCTTGACATTTTCCTCTGGCGTAGGTGTTTCCGCATCATTATCTTATTCATCTGGTGCTGGCTTATCTGAACAACGTCAAAGTTTACCTACGAGAAGCTCAATAGACGAACATATTTGGCTGCCAGACATAAAACACCTACCACTACAAGCTCTCACATACCGCAATTGAAGTCGATTGGAGAAAGTGTGGAAAATTGGGGCTGGGATGATGCATTGCAAGGATGGTAGAAAACTTTGTTTCTTATAAGGCGTGGAGTTGATGACGTAAATGGTGTTTTTCCAACCATGTTAATTACAGAGATCCAATTGAAGCTCAGTTGGAAAAGTTCCTTGCACACATCAA
Organism: Hesperophylax magnus; assembly: GCA_026573805.1. Lineage (NCBI taxonomy): Eukaryota > Metazoa > Arthropoda > Insecta > Trichoptera > Limnephilidae > Hesperophylax > Hesperophylax magnus. The sequence continues at coordinate 4,726,040 of JAIUSX010000071.1, forward strand.
AATTGCTCCTAGCTCTATAGCTTTGCATAAATCAGCTTTCTTAAATAATGCAAATAGACTAACTAACCATGTTGTGATGAAACAAATTTTGAAGGGTATAATAAACAGCTCAATTAATATGGGACCCGAGACAAATATATTATTGGATCCAGACTAACAATCCGGATACTATAACTTTTTTTGAAGCATCTAGAACGTGTGATGTCATACTCATGTTAGCCTCAGGATGAAGAGCACATGATCTGACACTTTTGAAGTTAACCTCAGAACGTTTTATTGATATGGATAATCATATTATTTGATGGCCTTATATTTGGTTCAAAAACAGATTTTGCAAAATCTCAACAATCAGGATGGAGACTAAACTCCTCACTAAATCAATCCATACATCCTGTATTTTGGATTGAAAAGCTGTGTGCCCTCTTAGAAGACAAGAAACGAAAGACACTCAATATTGATAACCTGTTTTATTATCATCAGGTCCAACAAATGTATCTTCTAGAACAATTATCAATGGATAAGTCAAGACAATACTTAGGGATGCTGATATTGAGGCCGCTGCGCACTGTGACAGCAGTGGCTTCACTTTTTTGGTTGAAAAACTGTCCAATAGAGGAAATCGGCAAGTGAAAAAACCTCCTTGACATTCATCTGAGGGGAGCGGACCCTAAAAGGTCTTCCATTTTTGGAATTAGAAGGAGAAGCGATTGGGGTGAGAACAGACCTTCAGCCGACGCTTGTATTCAAAAACCAGCCTTGACAACCTGTTCAGACCAATCATTTGCCTGAGGAGGGCAGAATTCTAAAGGTTTTCCTATTCTGAATCATTCTTCGAATCAGAAAGACGCCCATCAACATCAAAATCAACGATAAAGGACAATTCTCACCAAGGATTATGCTGGCTAACAAACGGCACTACATAATGTTGGAATTTTACCTACCATTAAAACTATTAATATGTTGTCTTCCTAATCCAGAATATTCCTCATCCCCTGTCTGGTGAGACTACAATTGAAGAATATGGCGTCGCTTCATTTCATACATACACGCATAGCTGTTGGCAGCAGCGGTTGATTTCACAGAGGAACGAATCACGTGGCAAACGGCGCAAAATTTGAACACCGAAAAAAGTTAAAAGTAGAAAAGAAGCCGAATAACAAAAATGCTATCTCTCACTAAGGAATATTATTTCACAACATTAATTAATTTATAATAACATAAATAAATAGTACATTATTTGCGGCAAGTTCCAGAGTGACAAAATATTAGTAAATTCTGTAAAATAGAGTGAAAGACAACCATTCAGAGCTTGCAATGGCTTTTGACTAGACATGAAAATCCAGGCACTTTTACCATATTCATGCATAAGACATGGGAGCTAGCAGTTGGGATTTGTTTATGGTTTTTGGTTTGATCCCAAAAAAAAAGCACTCATCTGATTTGAAAAATGCGTAGATGCTGATCCTAGGGATTAGCCGCCATTGAATGGAGTTCATTATAAACCTCTATTAGGATTTTTCAGAATCGCAAAAACCCCTTATATAAATCGTTAGTTGGTTTGTTTTTTTGTATTGTTTTCATCTGCACATCCAAATCAGTTTCACATAAAATAATTGCAATGATAATCTTTCCTTTGTTCTTCGAAGCCTTCTTTAAAAGCCCGATGGGTGTTATGTTTCCCCCTTACAATAAAATTCTCCAGCCAATGCAACGCAGAGTTTCCCATCTGGGATAGCGGGAGAATGTTTGTTGATTCGGACAAATGGAACATAACGGGAAGCTGGAAACTAAAACGTAAAACTTGACATTAAAAGGAGTTTATGTCCACCAGCAGCAAACTTTATGTTTTTAAAATGGAACATTATAAAATTTCAACATTTTTAGTCACTTCTCCAATCACGACCGACAAAACATTTATTTTTTTATTTAAATGATGATATCATTTTAATATTAGTCTCCTGCTTTGTTCAAGCTTAACACAGTTTTTCGAAATCAATTTTATACACTGACCATTCTCTTATTTTTATAATTAAGGACGGGTTATATCACAGAATTAGAACAATTCATCAAATTTCTAAATTAATTTTCAAATTTTAAGAAGGTTTTTTTATGAGTTATGTCGTTATTTCAGTTCGGTGAAGCAACTGGCCATTGATGATATAAAAACAACTTAAATAAGACTTTCTAAGAATTTGAAAATTAACATTGAAATTTGATGAAGTGTTCAAATTTTGTGAAATAACTGGCCGTAAGTGTGCGAAATTTCATCAACCTCGGAATAAAATTGTAGATTTGTATAAAAAAACGACTCCCCGCCGCCGCGTGACCGCCTTGTTGCCGTCCCTCCACGTGCCACAGACACTTTCATTTGTATAAATAGATAGATTTTTTTTTAACCACTTAATTTTTAAACAACTTTTTTAATAACCGTTTTAAGAAGTTCCATCTTCAGAACAATATTACTTTTTTGGGGATCAATGGTGAGGCACGAAATGAAAGAAGGTTGTGAAGGTCACATGTGTTTTATTGGTGAGTCAGTAGCCGTGACGAGGAGATGATGTAGGACAGATGTTGAATACTCCGGACGCTGCTGTGATGTGTTGGCAGGTCAAGCGCGGGTCAGTGAGTCGACGCCGGGCGCTGGTGACCGGGACTCGGTGGAGGTCAAGCACTGGCGAAGAACGTAGGTCTTCAGGCACTCCAGTGCTGACGAGACGGCCGAAGGTGCGACGGACCTTGTGGGCAGTTGAACGGGAACGGCGTGACCAGTGAGGATGCTGCGTGTCCTCGTGGTGGTCATGGTTGCGTGGAAGAAGCGCTGGTCAGAAACGCTGGAACCAGGGCGCTTGTAATCCGAGTAGCGCTGGCCGCGGACGTGGCCGAGGCGCTATGATGATGTCCCGATAGAGTCCATGATGATAGGGGCGAAGCCGGGTACGTGTCCCTCGCGCTAGTAAGATTAGCGCGGGTTAACACTCGTTGTTCCTTGTAGACTGGCGGCGAAATTATGTCTGACTGACTGACTCGCTGCGTCGGGCTTATTTATACAAGACGGCCGACGGCGGCAGTAGGTAGATGGATGGCAACTAAATCGAAGACACTCGCTCGATCTGGATCATTCGCGAACTTTCGACGGCTTGGCAATTATGCCTAGGCCGTAGGCTCGAACCTTCTGGCGAGTTCTCGTAGTATTCGAGATGGACTGCGGTGTTATTGTCATCAATAGGCAGGTCGGTACTTGAAGTACGTAGATTACTTTGTTTACGATTTAACGATGCAAGTACATAATTCGGGAGTAGATACTAAGTAGGTCGAACGGTTTATTATTAATTATTCAATGGATTAATATCGACGCTACAGACACCCCCTTCCCAGCAGCTTTGCTGAGGGCTGCGATAGAAGAAATAGCTCGGAGACGAATGTCTTTTAAACTGTGACACTTCATAAAAAAAAAATTTTGCAAAACACATGTTCACAACACAGGCTAAAGATTCACTCAGATAACCATGGTGGCACTACTATCCGCGCTTGTGCGGAGATGGTCTGGTGCGTGATGCTCCGTGATGCCTTAACTGATCACCCATTTTGAGACGGGGCTGCAGAATCATGTCGGGCTGCAGATCACGTCGGGCTGCAGAATCACGTCGGGCTGCAGAATCACGTCGGGCTGCAGATCACGTCGGGCTGCAGATCACGTCGGGCTGCAGAATCACGTAGGGCTGCAGATCACGTCGGGGTCACCACTTTGGGGATCGATGGTGAGGCACGAAATGAAAGAAGGTTGTGAAGGTCACATGTGTTTATTGGTGAGTCAGTTGCCGTGACGAGGAGATGACGTAGGACAGAAGAATTACACCGGATGCTGCTGATGATGTGCTGGCAGGTCAAGCGCGGGTCAGTGAGTCGACGCCGGGCGCTGATGACCGGGACTCGATGTAGGTCAGGCACTGGCGAAGAACGTAGGTCTTCAAGCACTCCAGTGCTGACGAGAAGGCCGAAGGTGCGGCAGACCTTGTGGGCAGTTGAACGGGAACGGCGTGACCAGTGAGGATGCAGCGTGTCCTCGTGGTGGTCATGATGGCGTGGAAGAAGCGCTGGTCAGAGACACTGGAACCAGGGCGCTTGTAATCCGATGTAGCGCTGGCCATGGACACGGCCGAGGCGCTAAGATGATGTCCCGATGGAGTCCATAATGATAGGGGCGAAGCCGGGTACGTGTTGTCCACCGCGCTAGTAAGAAGAGCGCGAGTGATCACTCATTGATCCTTCCTTGTAGGCTGACGGCTGAACGGTAACTGATGACTGACTGACTGGCTCGCTGCGTCGGGCTTATTTATACTAGACGGCCGACGGCGGCAGTAGGTAGATGGATGGCAACTAAATTGTAGACACTCGCTCGATCTGGATCATTCGCGAACTTTCGACGGCTTGGCAATTATGCCTAGGCCGTAGGCTCGAACCTTCTGGCGAGTTCTCGTAGTATTCGAGACGGACTGCGGTGTTATTGTCATCAATAGGCAGGTCGGTACTTGAAGTACGTAGATTACTTTGTTTACGATTTAACGATGCAAGTACATAATTCGGGAGTAGATACTAAGTAGGTCGAACGGTTTATTATTAATTATTCAATGGATTAATATCGACGCTACACTTTAATTGATTGCCAAGTATTGGTTCACTTATCATCTAGGTATGTGCCAATTATCATTAAGGTTGTGCTATCTTTGTAGTTAAAAAGGACCGTTTAAATGTTATTAGGTACACCAAAATGGCCAATCAAATGTTCAAAACTTCCCAAACTTATCTAAATACTTGTATTCCATTGTGCGCGTTATAACTATTTTTTTTGAGAACGGTTAAATTATGATTATATTATTAAATTATTAACGGTTAATGCTTTAAAAAAAAATATATCACGAAAAAAAATATTCAATTTTTTTACATATTATTACCGAACAAGATTCCCAACTGAGAGGGGAAGGATTTGGGGAAGAAGAAGAGGAAGGCGGGGAAGTACCTAGCTATTCATATCTGGTCACCAAACACTGCCAAAGCCATTTCAAGCAAGGTTTCAAATCTAAATGGTGATCTTAAACTAGGGCGATACTGAGAGTAACTTCAACCCTGGAACGTGCCGCAAGTATACTATATATTATTTTAAATGAACAAATTGTGAAGTTGCACAAATTAATAAAATAAATTTCCAGGGAATTGAACCCGTGACCTTCAGTGTGCTACTCGACCACGGATGCCGTTAAAATTTATGGTTGTTTTTTTAATGATTTTAATAATAATTCAGGATGCCCGATAAAGTAATATGTTATGGTGTGACGGAGAAAAGGAAAGAAGAAAGAAGTGGATCTAATCGAAGTAAATTATGTATTTGCCGAAAGCATAACGTCTTGGATAAGCTTCCGTGTTCGCCCATTACATTTTATAGATTTTGGGGTGTGGAGTCCTGAGTTAGAGAGGTCAAACTGATACTAATAAGTGTTAGAAATGTGTGATGAGCGATAAGTGAAAGAGTTTTGTTTGAAAATCGTGTTTCATTGCGAATGGATAAAAGAGGATTTTGCAAACAATCAAACGTTTAATCATGTTTTCTCTCTCTCTCTCTCTCTCTCTCTCTCTCTCTCTCTCTCTCTCTCTGGAGGCTTTCGTCTAGCGAGCCGTAGGTTGCAACTAACAAGCCCGGCGTGCGCAAGTAAATTGTATCTCCCTGATGTAGAGCACTATTCCGAATTTAAACGTTGCTTGAAATGGTGGCCGTGATTGGTCACCCAAACTGAATAGCCACGACTGTCCATCTCCTCTACCACTACCTTCAGCCTCACAACATACCTCAACTAGGGATGCAATAGCCTCACTAGCGTACTTCCCAACCACCCTCTGCCCATCGCTTTTCCTTCCCCGTTTCCCTTAGTGTCACCTAATACCTAATACACAGATTTATTTGTAAAATTTATTTTTTCTCTCCTATTATTATTTGTCATTTTACTGAGATTATGTATAATTTATATTATTATTTGTTTCATTTTTTAATTGTCCCGTAACCTGTATTTCATTTTTACCTGTATGTATGTATTTTTGTTGTTTGTTTTTGGGGTGTTATGCCGTGTTGCGCTAACTCCTTCTTTAGCCGACGTTTCGGACAGCGTTGCAGTGTCCACCATCAGGGCAGATCTACCGGATCTGCCCTGATGATGGACACTGCAACGCTGTCCGAAACGTCGGCTAAAGAAGGAGTTAGCGCAACACGGCATAACACCCCAAAAACAAACAACAAAAATGCTTTTGGCCGTGAGAATCTAAAAACTTACCTGTATGTATGTAATTTGTATATATTTTTATCTGTAACATAAACAAATAAAATGTTTCTGGAAGAAAAGACTGAGGTAGACTTTACTGTTGTGGCTGAAACGCGGCTAGTCCTTATTTAATTGTAGCATCAAGGCTGAAGATTGCCTTTGATTCCACTAGAAGAAGAAAGATATGTTGCATCTTTTTTTTGTGCTGGCTGATTCGAAAAAAAAAACAAAACTCGAACGCGATGATATTTATGCATAAAATGATAAACAATCTGTTATCAAAATACTTTTCAAACAAAATGCAATCAAATTGTACTAACAACAAGTCAATTTTACTCTAAAAAGCGATGAAATATTATATTATTGTTGGAAACTATAAAGCCTCCACCAATTATAGGTAGATTCAAGATGTTTTCGTACCTACGTAATTCATAACAAATTTGTTATATACACATAGATGTTGGTACAAATAAGTAAAATATTACTTATAGATAAAATAAAACATATCTTGAACAATTCTTAAAATTTAACAAGTTTTAAAGTTAACATTATATTTCTGTGAAAGTATATTCAAGTTCTTAAGAAAATGAATAACACTTTCAAAGAACTTGAATATCATCTTTGAGATTCGATGAATTGTTTAAGGCGAAATAGGTAGACTTGACCTAAAATTTGGCATTTTTGAGGCCAGTTTTAGACGTATGGACACTTTTCTAGAAAAAAACACAAATTTATTTTGAAAGATCGTTATTTTATCTAGTAAAGCAAGATGTTAAATTTTGAAAAATAATATTATTTTCATATCATAATTTTTTTTTTTTTTTAAACATACAACAAACGATGTTGTATTCCCATGAGTTATTAAACTCATTAAGGGATCGCCAATTGGTAGTTTTGAAATAGAAGAGTAAAAAAAAAAAAAAAGAGTTTTGTACAGAAAAATTAGACCCAACCCAACTCAATATGCAGACACAATGTATGAAGAATACATTTACAAAACATTTTACAGAAGCAACATACAGACACAACATATGAAGAATCACTTTACAGATATGTCACAAAAAAAATTGTCTTATTAGACTTTATGAATTATTATAATCACTCATTTGATTTGTGTATTGTTGGTGTCAAAAAGTTAAAAAAGTATCCTCAATGATAGACTATAAAAATCAGGAAAATACATTAAAAAGTACGGGCACAAAAATAAACAGACCTAATACAAGATGTTTTACATTCAAAATACATGAGAAGATTAAAAAAGCCCATCATCTCTGGATGTAAAAGTTTGGTATTTGGAGATAATTAGGACGGCTATCAGAACAGAGTTTGTACCTACTTATGACTCGTTTTCCAAATAACATTTAAAGTGTTACCGTTGGACGATGCGCAGATTTGTTACATTTTCAAAGGTGAATTTGTATTATACAACAAATATTTCAAATCATATAATAATACAGTGTACACAATCAATAAAATATCTATCAAAAGTATGTATAAGAATTTTGTTTTCATTTCAAATAAAATTACTAATAAATAAATCCGAACACGCGTTTTGTGACGAAAATCCCTCAATTTGACTATTTATTTATGGTCTTACAAATTGGCATAGTTCAGATTATTTTACAAAAATAATTTACCAAGACATTATTGAAACATTAGAAATAATTTATGACCAAAAAATGTATTCTTAAAGTATATAATAGTAATTAATTTCGAATCGCGGTTTGTGCATTTTTATTAACTCGGCGCAAGACAAAATTTTGTCATTATCCGCCGCGACCGGGCGGCGAGCGGACGTGTAGTCCACGCCGGTCTAGTTAATAACATTTTAAAGAAATTCCTAGCTTAAAAATGGGGAGGAAAATACTCTTGGAACAAAAGTTTTATTAGAAAACACAAATTACGACATCAAAACGTACGTGGGAGATATATTTTCAAAAAAAACAAAGTTTAGTAATATTTAATTATCCGTGTACATTGTACGTACTTATATGCCACAGGGTCGATCAAAAGAATCAGTCAGAATTAGCACATATTTTCTATAACATTTGGCGATAATTTTGTGATGTTTAATTTCCAGGGAAAAGAATCAACTATAAACTATCAGGAGTTTATGTCTGTCATCGATGTTTCATGTATAAATGTTAAAACTTATGCCAAAGTTCGGTCAAAAAGTGCCACGAACCAAATGCATTTTGATTCGTGATGTGCGATTAAAATCATTTTATTGTTCATAATTTCTATTTTATTGTCCAATTCACTATTACATTGGTATAATTTAACATATTTAATATTTTTTGTGTTACTTTTTGTCAGTTTCATAATGTCATATTGTGAATTGAGCTTTTTTTTGGAAAAAAGACGAGGTTATTTTTGACATACTAACCAATGATTTTTCAATCGAAATGCCTCGTAAATTTAATAACATTTCGAAAATTAGACGAGGCAGGTCGCTCCGTTAACCATGAAAACAAATATATGAAAGCGATACAATATTATGCAATCGCATAACTACATATATAGGTAGGTACCGTAGAAAATAGTTGTAAATAAAACCTAGTTTTAATATAATATATATACTACTTCAGTTGTAAGGAATAAACCCTATTTTCAATGTTATACATATGAAATCAAGTAATACTTTAAAGATAAGTTTTAGAAATAAAACTCACCGGTAATATCTTTCGTAAAAACGAATAAATATGTAAAACAAAAGATTTTTACTCACTTTTGGAAAACCTATGTAAAATAAATTTTAAAAAAACACAAATTAAACAAATATTTTTTTTTTTTAAATGTATATTCATATACCTACTTACTTTATATCTACCATGTCAACGCACTGCATTTGTATCTATTTATGTTTACGCACTCCGACGTATAATTTACAAATATGTACCTATGTAACTACTTATTAGGAAAAAAGCTACAACCGAGAATTCAATAACAATAATTGTTATTTCATCGGAACCATGCTGTAATTTTTGTCAGCCGCGCGAGTGTATAGCTCGTAGTGGAATGAATTCGGTATTTCTGTCTCGTTCTAAAAAAACGTCCGATTGCGAGACCGTCTTTTAACGAAATTTGAATTCTCTTCCGCTGGTTAAAACGCCTTAAAGTTTTAAAAAATTACCATGTCAAATCTCTGACTAGAGAAATACCACAGAAAGATCAGTGGTGAGTATTTAAGTGAATGGGTAGGTATCTATTGCTTTTCAGAGTGATTGAGTTCAGATTCCAAAATAAAATCACTTTTGGAATTTAATTATTAAATAGGTTTTTTATGGACTCCGTATAATACTTTCAATCGCCTGGAGCCAGTGGCACTAAGAAGTCCCTGTTTATGGAAAGTTATGAATCGAATGAAGCAGACGAAAATGGGTAAAGAAGAAACAAAGAAGGGAAGGCTGAAAGTTACTGAGATCTTCCTAAATTTATGTATTTGTTTATATGTAATGTATTTTGACGGCCAAAAGTACAAAAGTATTTTCATGATCATCACACATCTGCCCTAGTGACGGACACTGTAATGCTGTCCAAAACGTTAGCTAAAGAAGGAGGTAGCGTAACAATGCATAACACCAAAAATAAATCACTATGATTATTTTTAGTGCTATTTTTTCGTTTTAATTCTGCTGAAGGAGTCTTATCAAGGCATTTTTGAAAGTATCTTCAACTCTAAATGAATTATTAAGTTGGTATAACAAAAATATTTTTTTTTCTTAATGTTAATAGTTTCAGTATTTAAAGTTTAATTAAGTGCGTCTTAAAAAAATAGTCGGCAAGATGTCATAAAACCTAATTATAAAGAGAGTTGGAAAAAAGGTGGAGGATATCAAAAAGTTCAAAACTTATTCTTTCTGCTCCAATAACCCTTCAACATAAACCACTCTCTTTCAAATTTTTAACTTTTTTTTTCGTCCTGCTTATAAATAATTTTTGAGAAGGCATTTTATCAGAATGAAGCGGAAACCAGTACCATTCGATATAGTGAGCAACATGCGTGGAGTTTTAATTGGTTTGGGGAAGTTTACGTCATTAATAATATAAATCAAAATTAGTGAAACCTATACCAGTTACCCCGTGTTTGTAAAAAAAACTCTTCAAATAAAATTAAATAAAAACCAATTGATGCGAATGAAACCCAGAAAATATCATACAAAGTCACAAAATCAAGCAATTTCAATACGAAAAAATCTGTATAAGTAACGATATTGGCTGAATTCCCCGCAGAGCTAAGAATAAAGGATGTACCGCCGTACAACCCCACTTTAGTGCACACGAGAATTCACATTAATAAGTCATCTCATAATGTATTTTATGTTTCGTAACTTATTTCAAACAAGAATATGTTGTGAGGCCAAAGGAAATGTTAGGAAAGGATCTGGACGCCAAAAAAGACAATGGCATTTCAAGCAATGTTCCAATTTTAAATTGTTGTATTTCTCAATACGAAGATATTAAGTGAATTTAATTCTGACAAAATACAGGTTGCGGCAAAAAAGACAGCGGAGTTTTGAAGGGCTATTAAAAAAGACGCCACTTAGAGAAGTGGGGTTAATCTTATTCTATTCAGTGTATTTTGCCGTTTTATGCATCATGTTCTGAAGATGACATCAGAAAGATGATGCCCCCAGCAGCTTTACTTTGATGAAGGCGATTTCTGAAGTTTTCATCCGCATTTTGGCACTACTCGACAGGTATAGCGATGATTTCCTCCCGATTTCAATCCTTGTGTTCTTTCAAGGTATGAAGCTGATGTTAAAAATATTTTTTTCAGGTAATCCCACAGAAAGAAGTCGTAAATGCTGAAATCAGGTGAGCGTGCAAGATTGAAGTGCAACCGGAAGGTCAACTGGGTGGTGACGAGAGAACGGCCATTTTTGGACGGCGAAGCCCCCGTATTGTCCGGACCAAACCATGGTAGGACCTTCCCAACATAATGAGATGCCTCCCAGGAATGTATCCCCACCACACGGGATATACCAGTCCTTCAAAACTGCACTGTCTGTTTTGCTGCACCCTGTAATTAACTACATTTAAAAAATTTAAGATTACTAAAAAAAATTAAAAAATCTTGTAAGTTGCCCATTGGTTACAATTCCGCCCTAATCCATCTACACGGAGGCGCATAAATTATATTCCGAAATCAGAAAAACGGCATTAAAAAGTTAGATTATTATTACACGGCGAACGATTGCGAAATACAAGAAAGATGCCGCCCGCTACAAACAGAGGATCAACTTTTCGCGAGCTCTCTGTCGCTCCCTTGTTCCGTCTGCTCGGATAAAACCTCTTTGTATTGCTGTTAAAATATTTACTGTTGTTTAAATTTGTACCATTTTATCAAGAGTGTTGGTTAAATTTGAAATTGTATTTATTTAGCAGGTACTACAATACATTTTTTTAACATATTTATTCATAAAAAATAATATTACATAATTATCAGATAATATAGATATTATTTCGCCTAATTTTCAACATAAGATGTAACAACCGTAATAAAACTAGGCTTGTGTGTATGGGGATGTGTCATTTTGTTCGTTATTTTTTATGTAATATGCCAATATATTCAGTTTAAATTTTCAATGTGATGTTTAAAATCGTTATTTATATTGTGGATACTCAGTGCGGGTTGTTTCACAGAATTTGAACAAATCATCAAATTTTAAAGTTAATTTTCAAGTTCTTTCAAGGTTTTATTCAAGTTCTGTTACTATATCATTATAGGCCAGTTGTTTTGCAAAAAGGAAATAATAACAGAACTTGAAAATGAGCATTGAAATTTGATTTGATGAATTCTTCAAATTTTGTGAAACACCTCGTCCTTATACTAAAGTAAAGAATTTTAAAAAAATTCTCCAACAATTTAATAGTTGAATTGCCTAATTGTTAACTCGCAATTCCACATCTGCCCTGATGATGGACACTGCAATGCTGTCTGAAACGTTGGCTAAAGAAAGAGGTAGCGCAACACGTCATAATACCCCAAAAACAAATCACTATAATGCCTAATTGTTGTTGTTTCTTTTTCCATTTCAGAGTTGGGAGTATTGACGTTTGTCTAAGTAATCTGTTGTTTTTAAAATGTGCATTTTTATTAAGAATATTATATTTGTAAATTTGTAATAGTGTATGATAAAAATATAATGTTTTTAGTTTTCTGACTTTAAATTCGATGAAGTTAGTTGATTTATGAATTGTTAGTAGAAATTTGTTAGTTGTTGCTAAATAAGTTCCTAATAGGTATGTTTAAGATAAGACCCAGATATATTTCTATTGTTGGTTTATGCGATGTGGATTGCAATTATTTGATAGCAGCAGCTTTAGCAGTATAATATGTTTTGGTATAATGAGGTGTTAGGAACATTTTATGTAGGTATAACATATTTATATAACTATCTATACATTTTAGACCTGTGATGCTCAATAGTCTCCTGTTCAATGATTGAAAACTATGTAGCATATTATATTGTATGAGGTGATTTTTCACAAAATGCATCGTTTGACATTTTTATAATTTTTTCGTTTAAAATATTTTATTTTTTTATAGAAATATAATGGTTACAACATATACAATGGTATCTTCATTAGATTTTTACATATTATGAGATTTGAATTCTACCTTTTCATGGGTGCATTAGCTAGAGTATAAAGTAAATTATTGTAGTTATATATATATTATCAATAATATTATAGTTACATGCATCGTGTACTGTTCCTTCAATATTATTATCTATAATAATTATTAGTAATAAAACGTGATATTATGAAAACATTTGGGGAAAAAATTGACACTTATGGAAAATGGATGAAATGTAGGTTATTAAAGTTACGAAACAGCTCTTTTGATAAGATTGTGTTAAAAATATTTTTTTTGTGTGTTCAATGATTGGATTTTGTCATTAAGGCGATGCACTACGGCGTGTAATATTTTTAATCGAGCCGCTATCAATAACATCCCTTACGTAGATGGCAATAAGGTTTAAATTCCCGTTTAACACCATCCGCCTGTTTTGATTTATGCAAGAAAAAAACATGGCCTAAAAGTGCCTTTTATTTTATTTTGTGGATGTTCAAGTATAAATATTTATATCATTTTATAAATTATTTAATTTGAAACATTATAAAATAAAATCATAACCGAAAATGGGTTCGTTAGTAGGAGATTTTGAACTTTAAAGCAGTTTCGATAGGCCTTATACATCATTTTTTTCTGGGCTTATAAAAAGACTTATCTAAAAAATACTGGATTATTTTAAAGGCCAATATGTATTCTACTCGCAGTATTTAATCATCAAAGCATCTGAAACATTTCTAGGCGACCAAATTTTCAAACCAAAAACACATGATTTTGCATTACTACGTAGTGCATAGCCTTAATGCTTCTATTTTATTCCGGCACTCGATTGAAAAAAGTTCTATTTCTCTCTATTTTAAAGTTGTGACCATCTTACATCGGTCGACCAAACCAAATTGTGAAACTTTATTATTCTTTATTTTACAATCAACCAACCTTAAACTGTTCATTAAAATGTCATTTTTGAATTTGCAGATAACCAACCGACAGCGTTGTACTATATTTAATGTCAACCGGTTTTGCATGGTCCAGGCTACATAGGGTAATTATAATAATTAAATAATAAGTTTAAAATATCTACAGACCATGATGTTTACGGATGTCAGAAGTAAAGTATAATATAATAAAGTTTTTCACTGCTTGACTTGATCTGGATAAGTGTCCGCGTATCTCCATGAAGTGCAGAACATGCGAGATGGAAGAGTGGTTTATCAGGGCAAATGGGGTGGACTACTGAAAAAGTTGAAACAATTAAAAAAAGTACATTTTAACTATCTGATGTCCCCGGCGTTGCACGTGCCTTTCGTAAAGTTATTCGAAATTTCAGATAAAAAGTGATATCCCTGTGGATTTGAAGGTTGAGTGTACAAAATGTCATAATTCTCGGAATAAAATTTGTATAAAAATCAAATCCACGTCGTCCGCCCGGTATCCTATAGTCCACCTAGCTCAAATCCCTGGTATAACCCAGCCTTTTTTTTTGTTTTGAAGATCAAGTTGGCTAAATTTCATCAAACTTGGAATAAAACTGTAGATTTGTATTAAAAAAATGATATCCTCGCCGCCCACCAGCCACGGGGCACACACACTCTCCTGTATAAGAAGATTTATACAGAACTGAATCCGGTACTAAAGTGTTAAAACTATTCAGGTATATTTTACAGGCAGTAATGTATTTTAATAACTTGTAATCCAAATCTGGAAAAATTAATTAAAAAGTGATGTTCCAGCATAAAACCTCTTATCTGACAGCCAAAGCTAAATGAATTACAAATTACGAAGGGCATTTTTGTAAATTTAATTCCCCGAAACATTAAAAGTTCCTTCGTTAAAAACTTCTAACCCTCCATTAATGGTCCATTCATTTGTCTTTTCACTTAAGCCTTACAAAATTATGCATTAACATTCATTACGTAGGTACCTACTTTATTGCGGTAATAAAAATTCGAGTAAAACAATAATAAAACTCGTGCGCCACCTGGAACGTACAACGAGTTAAATTTGTCACAGACTAATTGCTTTATGTCACACCAAGTCTTATTACCTCCTGCAATTTAAACCCATTACTTATTAAATAGCGTATGCGCGGTGCGCTAACGATGGCGGAAGAGATGCTCGACTTCTTTACTTCTGCAACTTGGGCCCCAAGGAAATGGTCTTAAACTCCATACTTAGGGTATTTTAATCAATTGACTACGGTGTATTTATGTGAATACTGCATAACAAACCCAACTGCCATGAGCTTCGTAATTTGGGTTAATAGTTTGAACACATATAACCAGAGCGATTTTTTAAGTATTTACTCTAAAAACATCAAACCATAAAGGTTTAATTTTAGAATGACAAGATTTCATGCATATTTAATGAATTTTAGAGAAAAATTATAGAAATTTTTAGTCAACGAGACCAACCAAAACTTTATATATCACAAGGCCAGGAAACTGAATCAAACAGTCTCCTAATTTGTATGGGAACCTCCCAAAAAAAATAATTTTTTTCTTTAAATTAAATAAACATTTTAAGATGTTTTAATAATTATTAATAAATTTAAAAAAAAATTAAAACGTAATTTTTTGTAAAATTCCATCAAATTCCAATTAGGAGGCTGCTTTGAATGAGTGTCCCGGCCTTGTGATCTTGGAGGTTTTGGCCTATCACGCTAATTAATTATTGGGGACATAAAGATGAAGCTCATACGCCATCGGCGGTAGAGACAATCAGGTTCGGAAAGTGAACTCGAGTTATTTAAAACTTATCGTACTAGAATCAAACGCAATATTTCAATAGCCGACAAAAATTAAATTTCGGAGGTAGAGAATAACGTGAAAAACGATCCGAAATCATTATGGAAATACATTTCTGACAAGAAACGTGACAGAGGTTTCTTAAGTCACGTTAATCTGAATGATCGTACACACAAAGGATCCGACATACCGGAAGCCTTCGCAAAGTATTTTCAATCTGTCTATAATTCAAAAAAAGTTGATTTTGAATCTTATGTGCCAGGACAGACTGGATAAACTAAATCTTAAAATATATCTATTCATAGCGTTGAAATTGTAGATTTCCGTTTAGCAGTAAAGAAAATGATACCAAAAACATCGTATGGTCCTGATTTTATTCCACCCTTTGTTATTAAGGGATGTTCTGAACCATTATGTAAGCCACTTCTATATATATTTAATCTTACGGTTAAAAACGGAATTTTTCCTAAATTTGGAAGCTGTCGAAAGTCACCTCTTTACACAAAGATGGTGACAAATATCAAACAACTAACTACCGTCCTATAGCGATTCTCTCCGCACCTGCTAAACTATTGGAAATAATTATCCATAAATATGTATATGCCAAAGTTGAACCATTCTTGATCGAACAACAACATGGATTTATACATGGCCGATCTACCACTACAAATTTAATGGTATTTACAGATTACTTGGCGAGAGCACTCGATAACAACGAGCAAGTTGACACATCTTACCATGACTTTGCAAAGGCTTTTGATAAAGTTGATCACTTAGTGCTCCTAAATAGTCTCAAAGAAATTGGTTTTTCAGAAAACTTATTGAAACTCTTTTGTAATCTAATTTAGGATCCCTATTGTTTTTAATTTTTATTAACAATATTTAAAAAAAGTATATAAGGAAAAGATTAAATTCGTCCATTTTCTACTTTTCGCCGATGACATTAAACTCTTTCTGAAAATAAGGTCGTAAGAAGACTGTACAAAGCTCCAGGAATATATCGATGCAATTATTGACTGGAGTATTGATAATAAACTTGGGTTCAACTTCCAAAAATGTTCAGTCATATCCTTTACAAGGGCACACAAGACTATATATTTTAATTACAACGTGAAAGATACGTCATTGAAGCACATGGTGAAAATTTCACGCTCATATTGAAAAAATCTGTAAATCAGCCACTTAGATGTTAGGTTTTGTCATACACAATTCAAAAGACTTGACCAACCTTGAAGTTATAAGGCTGCTTTATTTAAGCTTAGTGCGTAGCATTCTCAGGATTGGATCTCAGGTATGGGGGCCAGAGGACACTGTCTATGTACTAATGGTCGAGAAGATACAAAAGAAGTTTTTACGATACTTCTACATGAGAGAGTTTGGTTATTGCGCATGGCTGTTTCCAACAACATTTATCTCGGGAATGCTGGGTGTATGCAGCTTTAGTTCCAGAAGGGATGTTGCATTACTCCTGATGGCGTATAAGCTTCTAAACGGTTTAGTATCAATACCAGTCATTCTGTCTAAAATAGGATTCTGTGTCCCGGATAATTTTGTGCGAGGCCGCCAACACAGGCTTTTGATTCTTCCTAGGTGCAGAACTAACTTACCAATAGTGATGCCCTTTGGAAGAATCACTAGGTTAATTAACTGCCTCGCAGGAAATGTGGATATTTTCCACATGTCCTACAATGTTTTTAAATGTGAAATATTATTCAAGACTTAACATTATAAACCTAAATTTGAAACATTTTTTTTTGTCCCACTTGGAAATGTATTTGTTATTCACTTTTTTGTCATCTTTAATTAGCGATATTGCAATGTACTGGTATATACTTTTTTTGCAAAAAAATAAATAGTAAAATAAATAAAATACATTTTTTGAGAAGCAGGTTGTAATGTATGCATATTTTGCACATTTAATCAAATTTAAATAAAAAGCACTCAGGATAATGAAATTGTTTTCTTTCAACGTTGGGATTATTTTCACATTAGCGAAATTTCACTCTGACCCATTTTTTAGAATTCAATTTACGATTAGAAAGATTTCTCATTGAAATTTTTATATTATATTTTTGAAACAATATTAATAAAAAGCAGTTCCAACGACCTTTTTGTTTTTTTTAACAAATTGTGCATAATTTTGGGATAGTCGTCGTAGTATTTAGTAATACATACTAAGCGAAAGAGAAAAAAAGGTTATCATAAAAATATGGACCTTAGAGCATAACTTTTCCTTCAGTAATTAGAAGAGAAGAGACTATCACTCCAATAGATTTCTACCTTCCAAACATTCGTCTTGCAACGCGATCAGCTACGACAAGTTCTGTAGGTACCTAACTCACGATCCACCACGGAGAGTTGAATAAAAAAAAGAACAGTGAGGGAATTTCTCATACAGACACTTACGGTGTATTTTCACCCTTTGCCTGACATCGCCATGCGACGAACAAGTTTTGTAAGCAGGTTACCGTGTTTAAAATGTCAAACTTTTGAAAAACAAGAAATTGACGTGTATCACTTTTTGTTAGATGTATAGACATTCCATATAAGTCCTTATTTATTGATGTTAATGACATTGCAATTTGCACAGTTCCATCCAATCACTTGGCTTCCAATCAATTAACAATTGGCTATGAAAGAATGACACTAAATTTATGCGATGTTTGTCATCATACTAATCAAACAACATCATACTAATTGTCTCGGACAAGATTGATAAGTAGTGACTATCATTTTTTTTATATAAATCATGATTTTTATTATTATGTTCAATAAAAAAACAGTTTATTTTTGAAAAAATTATGCTGTGTAATTATTATTAAGCATAATCAAGTTCCTATCCCGAAATATAGATAACAGTAAAAATATGATGTATCCTGTAAATAATGAATTAATGTAGAAAATGAAGAAAAAATGATAATAATGATAAAATATAAAATAAATTTACAGTTTCAAAAGTAGAATTAATGGTTATGTTTCCTCTTTAGCAAAGTTGGCTAAAGAAGTAAGCAGCGCAACACAGCATAATACCCCAAAAATAAATCAAGAAAATCCTTTTGGCGGTGAAAATCTCAAATTTATAATAATCAGCTGATAAATTATACATAATCTCATAACTATAATAATCGTTCTATCGGAGGTTGGCTATCGTCGGTTCATCTTCATTTTGCGGGCTGCAGCTCGGAACAACTCAGTGGGATTGCGCCTGTGTCAGTCACATACTTTTAGAATCCATAAATTTCAGCGCCCTCTTCGTAAATATTTCGGAAAAAATTTTTTTTAAAAGATTGATTACCGCTAGCAGAAGGAATCATTAGGGGTTAATTTGAAGGGTGCGCTTGCTTTTAATCAAAATTGGATTTGACATTCACCGCTACAGGCAGGGGAACGTCGCGTCGCGGCGTCGTTAATGCAATAGAGTTTGTGGGTAGGTGCAGCGCCCTCAATCAACCCCCCGCGTCTCTGGCTTAATACCCAATTAAACCGATACAATTTACCAATATTTATCGACAGTTTTATCGCTTTTGCGATGATGGCGTGAAAAAAGTTTGTTTATTTTTATTATTCTTATACTCTTAAGCAGATTTACTTTTTAATTTGTAATCTTCTCCATGATATATTGTTGTATAACCGTTTTATGGAGAACATGTGAAAAAAAAAAAAAAAAAAGTTTAAAAAAAAATAAATTATCGGTATAGTACACATGATGTTATACGTGCCATGACATAGAATATAAATATAAAAAAAACATTGAAGAATAATTATTGGAAACATTGAAAAAGTCGTAGGTTTTAAAAATCAGAAAAAAAAAACAAAAGTTAGTTAACCCTTAACTATGGATGTGAAATAAAAATCACACTCCCATGGACGTCGGGTCACACGGACCCCTTCATAAAATTCTTCTAATTTTCATACCTGGACCAATCTGACTTTAGCAAGGAGTTTATACGTATAAATTATTTATAAATAAAAGATCGAGTAATAAAAATAATCATCTTTTATTCATATTTTAATAATTATCTCTAAATTTAACAAATTTAGTCAGTTTTCAGTCTTAATTGACTTGAGATCATATTAAGGCTCCTTAATTATAGTAGGTATAACATACATCAAAACTAATCATTTTTCCTAGCTAATAAAGAAAACAGGAACAAAACCTCATAAAAAAATCTTCTGAAAGAAATAAAATAAAAATTCTGACAAGGATCAAACTTATGTAAAATTACTGGCATTCAGAACATAGAGGTTTGGAACACTGAAGACAAACTGGCTGTGTACAAGAATGACTTTACGCCTGGAATGGTCTTTTGTTGGTTGGGCATCACGTTTCACAGCTGATGTACTCGGCTCACTACTGTCCGCCCTTTGGTTTAAAATCTAGAACAAATTAAAAAAGATTATAATATTAAAATGTAAAGAATTATAGTAGGTGGGTCACATAGGCCCGAGTATATTTGTATGGAATTTATAGTCAGCGGGTCTCATAGACCCTGATCAAATTTTAAATGATTATTACTCTCGTGATAAGTGCCGGACGACGCGACTTTCTCCCTCCTTGGTCCAAACACAACTAAAACTGAAGCTACTTAGACGCGCGGAGTTGGCGTTCGCGGGAAAGGTGTTTATTCCGAGAAATTGAAGAAGGGGCTGGGCCTCTGAAACCCGGCGTCCACAGTTAAAGGTTAATGGTTATAAAAATAATAATAATAATAATAAAAACGTTTATTTGACAATAATTTGTACATGTTTGCATATAGTTAGTATACATACATTTAGATGATTATATTGCCAAAAGGGCAACTGCTCAGCTGTACATTCCGAATTTCTCCGGGAATGTAGCTGGTTTTCAGCAGTGCCTTTAATATAATGTGTTATAAATCGTTTAATTTAAATAAAACATTTTAATTAATAATAATAATAATTCAATTTTTCAATTAATAATAAATTTAATTTAATTTTCAATTAATAATTTAAATAAAACATCAAAATTCAAACTGATTCAATAAATCAAATATAAAAAATACAAATTTCTTTAAAATAAAATAAAATATAAATTCAGGATTAAATTTACATAAAATACACAGATAAAATAAAAATAATCACAAGTAGGTGTCCCATTCATTTTAAATTCGATCAATAAGTATATGATGCTTACTGAAAATTTTATTATATCAATACCTCACGTAAGTGCATACTGCTGTACTATGAAGTATCCAATTCAGGTATGTTGTAGAGCTATTAAGTGAAGAAATAAAGTATTAGGAAAAGAAGGATGTCGAAAACAACCTAACTATTTATATCTGATCACTAAACACAGCTAAAGTCATTTCAAGTATCATTTCTAATCTCAAGGGTGACCCTTCAACAGGGTTATAATACGTCACTAATAGATTTAGAAGGCCTATCATCTTCAAGATAAAATATATTTCACAAAGATAATTGGGACAACCTAAACGTTTCAAATCACTCAATATTTCCCCTATGTTTTTATAAAGAAAACATTAGACTCAAAGCTAGGTTTGCTAGGTGATAATGTAATTCAAATAATTTATATTGCGCGTGCAGAGTCAAAAAGATGCATAATATAAACCGACATGAAGCAAGTCGTATTTCAAAGGAGAACGACACTTCACTCCAAAGTAGTACGTCAGTCTTAAATTCTATCTTACATTCAAAGGGATTAACGTTTCGTTAGATACATTATAGCTGAGCTATACATAAAATATACTAGTAGGTGGAGAAAAGCCTTTATAATTATTATTTTTTTAATTGGCGTACGTAGTACAAAAATATTAGGTAGGTAGTTTATTTATAGAACTTCAATTCAATATTTTGTATTCTATTGGGTTGGGTTTGAATAACCAATAAATCATGTGACATTTTTAATTAGCTGCTTTAATTAAATCAATTGTTTTATAAAAAATGGTTTGAGGCCACATTTTATTATTGGTTTTACTAAATTATGTCAAATTTCACAGCGAAATATTTTTAATCAAAAATAAACTTACAACAACCATACCCACTGTGTACTGAATAACAAATAAGCAGAATTATCTAAGGACAAGCTACCAACAACAAATAATATATATTATTTATTCAAGCGATATTAATACCATCCAAACAACTTGAATTAGTGATAGTTTTAGTCTCAACATAATGTTTTTTCACCTTTTCTATTTCATATCGTTTGTCTTCGTGGTCGAGGGGTAGCTAGCTATAGGTTGCGGGATTAAAAATTTGAGTTAAATTTGTGTTATTTCACAATAAACTCATTTTAAATAATATATTAGATTTGCGATACTTGTCAGGGTGGAAGATACTCTCAGTATCGCACTGGTGGAAGACAAGTTCAGAATTGAAACGTTGCGCGTTGCTTGAAATATATTTGGCCGTGAATGGTGACCAGATTTGAATAGCCAGGTACTTCTCCACCTTCATCTTTCCCATTTCTTTAGTCTCACCTAGACTTTTAACCACACAACATACCCCAATTGGAGATGTATATAAAAAAACGGAAACCTAGGTTAGGTTAGTAACTGAAAGTACATAAAAAAGTACTATGGCCAAAGTATCCACACAAGTTTGTGTTTAACATTGTTAGGTTAGGTAAGTAATTGAAAGTACCAAAAAAATTACTATTCCTAAAGCATTCACAAACGTTTGTGTTTAACATTGTTAGATTAAGTTAGTAACTGAAAGTACCTAAACAAGTACTAAGCCCAAAACATCCATAAAATTTTTGTTTAACATTGTTAGGTTAGGTTGGTTTGACCGGTCGGTGGCTGAGTTGACATCGTGTTTGGGTCCCACCCAGGTCTAGTGTGTTCAATTCCTCGGCTGGCTAAGTTCTCCATCACAACACAAGCAACATTTTCAGCTTACTGTGGTGGTAGTAGAAGATTTTCAAATATTGTCAGGTTATTCGTAACCCGGGAATGTTTGTCTTTCTTTAAAAAAAAAAAAGGTTAGGTTAGGTTAGTAACTGAAAATACCTAAACAAGTACTATGCCTAAAACATTCACAAAAGTTTTTGTTTAATATTGTTAGGTTAGGTGATTGTGAATGCTTCTAATGCTCAGCCTTTAAGTTTTCCTTTTTGAAAAAACTACCAATGCATAGTAGCTCGGAAATACCAGTTTTCCGCATTGTACGTTATCGACCTCACGTATTATATCCCTATCAGGTGTACAATTTCCACACAAAATAATAAAAGTTGTCGTCAGTTATTATTGTGGAAAAAATCGATACAGGTCGTGCCGGTGGCACTGCAGGATATAACCGTATAAACACTACACGAGACTGTTCTCCACAAATGAATTCCATTTCCACACCTGTTCTGCTATACCACCCTCATAGTGTCGCAATAAGCACAGGTGGGGTATCTATCCGTGGTATACGCAGAAATTATTAGTAGAACTCAACATAATAACCTTTTAATATATTTTTTATTTGAAACATCTCGCGCGCCGGCTCTTTTCGTCCGTTCACAAAAACCTGTGCGAAGAAGACTCATTAAAGAATACCCTTTGTGGGATGTTTTGTTGTCCTGGAGGTAATCTCAAATATTTTTCTACAATCCGAAGTAAATTTTGGTATTTTGCAGTAAAGCTTTCTTGCAATATCAATATTTTTATTAAAATCATCTATATTTTAACCAAAACTTTTCTTTAGTAATCTGTGGTATTTCTTTATTGAACAATAATTAATTTGTGATACAACTGAGCATTCTATAAATATGACTATATTTTTAGCAGCATAATTATTTTTAATAGAAGCAGCCTAGAAATTCCTTTTAACGTCCATATTAGCGAGATAGTGCTGAATGTAAAAATGTAGAAAATTCTCTTCACTGGTTGTCGAGTCAGCAGTTATTTTCACGTTGTGAGTCCAATTAACCTGTTGACAATTCTGCTTCTCTTCTTTACCTTGGTGGTTACATAATAGTTCAGATCGAAATTAGAGATTGTGATGATAATGTCAGTGAAATAGACATGCTCCTTATCCAATCTTCGTATATCCATCAAGGAGATTAGGCTGACTCATTCCATGGCTTTTGTGTGGTGGCCATTTGAGTCATAACCTACTTGGTGGTACTTTTGTATAAGTGAATATTCGCAGATGGTCAGAAGAAATTTTTTCAACGCGGAGTAAACTGAGAATAATGGTAAGATGCGACAAGGAATAAAAAAATTTGGTCTACTCGACATGAAATATCAATTTTTACATTTTCACTGCAAAAATTGACAGTATCTAAAATAAATATCGAGGTGTATGATTATCCATCCATTATAGATCATCATTATTTAAAACCAATATCCATCAGTATAATTATTTTTCTATAGTTTTATTGTCGGTACTTATTTGATGTTATGCTTTGTTTACATATTATAGTTATCCTTTTATACCTACTTGTTATTCTTGCAAGTTGTAAATAAATAATGTTTATGATTAAATAATTGAATTATGGAAGAGTATCACTCGGGTAGATAACACGTCAGCTTCAATAAAAGTACAGTTTAACACAATTTAAAATAAAATAGCTTTTACTAACAATAACTTTGTAAACACAACTAAATTTTTTTATACTTATTGCAGATCAGGTTCCAAAAACACATTCAATTCTTCAAAGCAGTATAATACTTTACTATAATCTGAGCTGGTCACAGAATATCTTCTTCATTTGAATTTAAAATATTAGACTCTAAATTCGTTCGAGGAAATTATAAAAATGTTCTCTTACCCCATGTAAGTTTTGTCCAACAGTTCACTACATGCAGTACCTACTGAACATTACTGAATACGGTCCCCAGCTCCATCCCTTGCACGTACTAACTACTCTAGGTAACTTCTGCACAAGCGCATCCCTCGGATCATTTCCAACTAAACGCTTCGTCAGCATTTAGGTTTATGCCTACTTTCCTTGTTAAAATAAAACGCTTATTTACAAACAAATTATTTGTGTGTGCAATCATTGAATATCCGCCTACGTTTCATTTTATTTTTAAATCGGTTCACGTGTTTGCGATTTACATTTTTAACCGCAATTTACATACAAATATGTGCGATATCCAATGCTGGACTAACAGTGTAAATAGTTTTTCGGGAAAAACATCTAATTCTAAATGTTCGGTATATCGCAGTAGCCATAAAATTGTCTACATCGTATCTTTTATGCCTGCAAGATTAACCAACTAATTAGCCAAGGGTCATGTGAAAAAAATATTGTAAAGAAAACAGTGGCGGCTCGTGATTTTTGGGTTTGATAGAAAGTTAAGTTTGAGAAATTCGCCATTTTAGTTGTTTTTTAGTGCAAAAAGATTTTATTTTTAATTAAATTTTTGTATGAAGATTTTCAGGAAATTTCAATTTCTTTTAGTCCCAAACGTTTTACTGAAAATCTTCATACAAAAAAAAGATTTTCGTTAAAAAATAATAACATGTTTTAAGCTACAACAACATCAATAATTCCATTTTTGTCATATTAGCAGTCTAGTACACCCAAAAGTCACGAGCCGCTACTGAATTGAAAGATATCCGCACATCATTGGTTTGAAACCAACTTGATTTGTACTCGGAATCAGCCACCAGGATGAAGAATGCACTAACGATAGATAACCTCCGATAGAATAGGGCGCCAAAAGAAGTGGATTATTATTTAAGTTTGCCATCCGAAAAAAATTATCCAAATCTGAAATAATTTTTTTTTTTTTAAATATTTAGGTTTCTCCGAAAAAATTATTCTGATTAGCATTGTAAAATAATAATCTTTGTTTTTCTTTTGTCAAATCCTCCTTTTTGTTTCTTTACTAGGCATTTTTATTTTACTCTCTTTCGCAATATAACATCAAAGTGCATCGTAGAATTGACGACAAAAAAACTTTTCAATTTCTCATTGATTCCATTACAGTATTGTGCCAACTTAATAAAAATCAAGGAGCGTAATTCAGTTCATTTTCCAGCGGCGCGAGGCTGTTCAATCATTGACAAAGGCTTTTCAGCTTCCAGTCAAACGTGAGTTGATGCTCGCTTTTCCAATATAGGACTGTACACCGTACACTATCAACTGAAAAAGGTAAATAGGAACATTTAATATATCTCCAGCGGAATACACTCCAGGAATATATGAGCAAACTCTGCGTAAACTTTTCCCTGTAATATATTATGTAAGTAGGTGTTAAGATAAGTTCAAAACATAGTAATAAAAATATTACATAGATAGTTATAATGTATTGCAGTGACAATTTACTCGATATGACCAAACAAATAGCACAGAAAGTTATTTACGTAATAATACTGACTTATTTACTCCCGAGGTTTTTACATATTTACATTAATATTGGTAAGTTTTTCAGGAGTAGAATAATAAGTGAATTGTACATCTCATAATAAAATGAGTATAAATAATTGTTATAAGTATTTGTAACTATTTTATATCTATAATCTTCTATAGCTAATCTTTTTCTAGTTTCGCAGATTCTAGATCTCGGTGTCTTATTCCACGAAAGTCTACAGTTTAACTTATACATCGATGAAACTACTAGCGATGCAGTGAGAATGCTCGGTTTTATTTTGAGAATAGGGGCAAAGTTTAAAAATGTGTTAACTTTAAAACATCTATATTGCTCATTAATACGAAGTAAATTAGAATATAATTCAACAGTTTGGTCACCGTTCCACAAAGTCCATTCTCAAGCCTTAGAAAAGATACAAAATTATTTTTTTCGGTACATCAATTTTCAAATGAATATTTCCATCGAGATATAAATTATAATAACTTACGTACCGAAACCAGACTTCTCAAACTATCGGATAGAAGAGTTCTAACTGATATTTTATTTTTATTCAAAATTATCAAATCTCTCATTGACAGCCCTGAAATATTGGAATTAATTTATATGAATGTACCTGCCAGACAAACACGAAGCAAAGACACTTTTAAATGTAACAATAACCTCAATACTAACTACTCTATGTATTCACCAATTTCAAGAATTCATCACCTTGCAAACAAATACTGTAAACTTATTGATATATTTGGTGTTAATAACTTTGTGAGTTTCAAAAGGCAACTAATTTCAGACCTATTTGCTAGTTATTAACTTGTATTATTTATTAGCTTTAAAAAAAGGTCTTGTCTTCATACTTTGATTTACTTTACCATATTATTTTCTAATTACCTTATGAGTAAATTATATTTAGCTATTTTATCCATGTACATGTTACACTTACATACATATACTCTCAACTTACTATGTAAAAGCCCGATAGGGCGTTAATAAATAATAAATAAATAAATAATGTTGGTATGTGGCACCTCTATATATATCGGTTGCCAAACCTGCGTTGCCTTCACACAATCTGAGAGTTTATTTCTAAATTAGAGTGCATTCCTTGTTCAAGAGCCCAGCAGTGAAAAACAAAGCAGCAAAACACATTATAATATAATTTTGTGTATTTATCTTTTTCTCTTAAAATGTAATTGTTATTTTTTATATTTTCCTACTAGATGTATGAACAAATTTGCGTACATCTAAATAAAGATTCAAAAACAAAAACAAATTATAATATACATATACAAGCTGTTGAAAGAATACAAAACAAATTCTTACGTTTTATAATTTTTAAAATGGGTATTCCAGCAACCATGTTGAACTACAACACTCTGTTAAATTATATGAATATGCTCAAATTGTCAGACAGAAGAATTTTCACTTACTTGGTATTTCTATATAAAATTCTAAATGATTTAGTTGATAGTCCGGTTATTGCTAGAATTTATAAGCTTTTGGATTCCACAACGTAATACTTGAAGTCAGGATTTATTTCAGTGCAGAAATTCTGGGACTAACTACCATTTGTATTCCTTTTTGCCCAGAATAATAATGGAGGGAAACAATTATACCAAGTCAGTGGGCATCTTCAATTTATGTTTAAACAAATATAAAATGTTGATGAAGCAATTCAGTTATGTACATTGTACAATAAATAATGTATATTTCTTAATATTCTCATGTAAAAGTCCCAAAAAAGGGCGTTAATAAATAAATAAATGTTTGTGTGTATTACATCGAATTATCACAGAATATTAGTTTGTATTATACAAATCATTTTATTCAAATTTTGCCACCTAGTCCCACCGAAACATGATATAAGCAGGTAAAATACAACGCATCATAAAAAAGTCCTACAAAGTAGTTCATTAAGTTTATATAATGACAATATTAAGTAAGAATTTATGAAACCTTTATTTTAGTAAATTTTAATTCTTTGTTTTACAGAACACAATTAATACAGTGATTAAAAGTGCACACGAAGAAGTATCAGTAGGATCAATTGTTGTTAAATTTTAATTTAAGTATACTTTAATAATTGTAACCACTTCCTATATAATAAGTAATTACCAATTTGCGAGTAATAAATATAAGTTAATTGTTTTTCCATTGTTTTGTTTGTGAATACGTTTAAATTGTACAATATGAGTGCCTCATCTGTCTGAAACTAGTGAGACTATTTCACTTATCAAAAGAGCAATTTCATTAGAGATTTTAAATGGAAATTAATACAAAATTTCTTTAAAATCAGTCCAACAATTCTCATAGTGGAAACAACATGCACAAATATATTTTTTTAACTTCACACAGGAGGCCCTGATAAAAATAATTTCTTTCAAAGTCTTGATCTCAATCCGTTTGTTTAGATAGGGGAATTTATCAAACGTACTGCCAGTTTACTGTTTTTTGGGGCTCTAGACCATAGGTGGCTACCAAATTCAACAGTTGTGCTCAAATAATCATGTTAGTCATTTTTGACTATCTCTGAAAGAATAAAGAATGGAAAATGTAATCATACTTTCCATTGAATATTATGAGGGTTGCCTATCTCTTTCCCGGACAATTTAATGAAATGGACACAAACTTAAGATTGTCTTAGAATGCCGGCAACAAATACAAGATACTTATTAGTACTTATTAGCAAGGTCTACAAAACATGTTTATAATTAAATTAAAAAAATTACTTTGTTTATAACCACGAAATTTTAATTATTTAATTTGTTATAACCGACCGCTAATTCGCACAAGCATCTTCAGTGTACAAAATTAAAATAATAATTAAAGCTTTCAATTTAATTTTGTACCCTAAAGATGTTTGTGTTAAGCTAAATTGATCAGTTATACAAATTAAATAAATAACGTTACGTGGTTATAAACAAAGTAATTGTTTTTTTTTCATTAATATGTTAAACCAAAAAGTAACTATTTTCTGCCAAAATATGTTTCTAATGAATATGGGAAATGTTTCATCGTGACAATGTCGCTAACAAGCGTTGAATAAATATTATGAATTCTATTTCCATAACATTATTGCGAACTGCAGTATCGGGTCGACACATATTTTAATGATGAATAATAACATTTTGAATGTTTTCAGAAAATCCGTGGTATTTTAACTTTTTATTTAATTTAGTTACTGATTGGATAAAACCGAACAAACCGCGGCTGTCCTCGTAGCAGCCACATTATTATGAGAGTGCGGCGGTCACCGTGGGTGGTGTGATTGAAACTAAACGGTGATTGCGTGTCTCGGCGGTCGCTGAAAAGCAGACCAAAATATTTTACAGCCGACTGAAATAATGCCACATTATTTCATTGCCATTCATTTGAGTACACTTTACAGTTATACATATTATAAATAGTAGGTACAGAGTGAAACATTTGGCGCTTCCGAACATTAGCATTAATTTGATTATTATGAATGTCATTGAAGTTAAATCTCAGTCAACGTTAGAGGAAATTGCCTGGATGTCATATTGAATGAAGAACTTTTGTAATGATTAGTATGAAGTGGTTAAATGAATTATTTTTGTTTTATTTTTGTATTGTTTCTTGAGTAATATAAGAACATTCCAGAAGTCACAGGGTTTATTAGAACAGTGTGAGTTGGGAGAATGTGATGGGAAAAATCTTTGTCACGGTGCTTAATGAAATGAAAATGATATGATTTTCATGAGTTTTTGCACTTTGACCCAATGAATACGCTATTTTTTAATTACAAATTCTCGTTCTGATGTGGACTGATCATAATCTGACTATCAAGAGACCCGTAACAACCTCTGCAATGCTTATGAGGAATTAAGAAGTTTTATATGTTAAGTCCCTGGCATTGCCTGGGCTTTCCACAGAATTTCACGAAAGCAGATATAAACAGCAGTTTTCCTTTTATTTTGAACGTAGTGTGTGCAAAAATTCATCAACATTTATCAAATTTCTGCTTTGAGAGGTGGAAAAAGGGGATCGGGATGGTTTTTCAAAATTTCATATAAACAGTGACTTTTCTTTTGTTTTCATATTTAACTTTGCAAAATTTCATTAACCTCGAAATAAAACTGTAAATTTGTATAAAAAACAAAGACACTCTTCTTAAATAAGTAGATTTGGGGTTTTCAAAGAAGATATTTGTTTTCCTATACAATAAATAAACGCAAATATAGCCAAAGGCGTGTACCAAGACAAAATTATTAAGAGTTACACTCTCTGGTGTAAATTTAAGTAATTTCTAAGTATACAAAACTCTTAGTCATTAAATTCACCAATCTATTTCTTACATAATAATAAATAAAATTTTACTCAATCACAACTTCAGTGCACATACAAATCATTATGTAGATAGTTTCAAAAGAGTTAAGAGTGGTTTTTACATTCTTATTTCCAAGTTGGTTCATAGTCCCGTGTCCTCGAGTACGCTCTGCGGAGCGTGCGGGCTTCCACGTCTTTAATTCCTTGCTCGACAGTATTCCAGCATTTAGTTCTACTGTCTTCATCCGCTCTGTTTCCAGATCTAGAGAGTAAATGGCAGCATTTGGATACTGCTGCTAATAAAGTACTAGTGGTATAATCAAAGTATAAAGAAACATAAATGTTTTCCCATATAATTTATATAATAATAATAACATGGCATTTATATATCGAAGTTTTGTGTCATTTCACTTCAACTATAACAAACTTAAAAACAGTAATTTAGTATTAGTGGTCATGTCCTTAAAATTATTCCTACAGTTTGCCTTACCCAATACTGATCTAATATTATAACTGTTATGTTTGCACAAAGCTTGCTAGAGCTAACTGCAAAGTTATGTATGTCCACACGATTGCAGGAAACGAACCACGCACTGAGTTCATGTTAGATCACCAATACATACAAGTACATCCGCGATATCTCCGCTTGTCACGATCACGCGGGTTAACAGCCAATCATGTACTTCGTGTCCTTATAAGGGCATCGGACACGCGCCAAAGAGTGGGACAAGCCCCCCCCAGCGAGGACCAACGCAGGTCAAGTACTTGCGGCTAGCGGCCCACGCGCCAGTTTACCGCCGACCTCGCTGAGCCCCACACGATGTAGAGTTCAAAGTTAACATTACCGCCAAATAAGTGACGCCGTAAATATGGTTCGGGAGTGTCGTTTCATCTCGCGGGCCGCTGCTCGAGTTCAAGTTCTCAGCTTCAAAAGGACCCCCGAAACCACAGCCCACTTATTATAGAGCTGTGTCCTGTCTCCATCTGCCGATGGCCACCAGCCCATTATGTTATATAACTGGGTCATGTCTCGGTCCACATCGGATCCGCCCCATGCCGTCTACGGCCCAGTCACCGCTGCCCACCACAGCCGGGTCGTGAAGACCCCCTTGGCGATCCGACCCGTGCTCCAGCTCTTCCTCGCCGTGTCCGCCCTTGCAGCGTGCCGCCTACCTCTGTGAATGTCGGCCGCCCTACATACCGTTCACCCCAGGCTGAGACCAGTGAACTCGTAGACCCCTGCCTCAGCCCTGGGCGTCTGCCGCTCCAGCCTGCTTGTGTGGAGCCCCCTTGGCCCACCAATCAGTGCCCCCGTTCTGCTCCATCGTCTCTGCGACTCCGGCCGCCGCCCTGGCGTCCCTTTGCCGTCCAGCGTGGTGTGCCCTAGTGGCCGCCTTTCTACATCAGCCCTGCACCCTGCCTGGCACCTGCCATGGCCCCTGCCGACCGTCTCACCGCATCCGCCGTAAATTACACGTGAGCGCATAATATACCTTGTCAATCAGAGCCCCTAGAGTCAATAGATTGCCTAAGTAACTAGTTAGGACTTAAAAAGCTATGTAACCCTTGTAGATCTGTTGATAACCTGTATTACCTGTATAATAAACCTTCATAACAAGAGACTTGTTTTAATTGGGAAATTGACTATAATCCACACCCTGAATGATTGGAGTTTCAAGCTTTGCCGCCGGCTTGTGCGGCGATGGCTATTTGTGTAACACACCTATAGTATATTATATGGCTTTAACAGTTATATAACACTGGCGCCGCCACTTGGGGCCTTTACTCACTTATAACTATCTAAGTTACGTTATATACCCGTATCTATATAACACTGGCGCCACAACATGGATAGTCAATTAGCCCGATAAAATAGTCTTTTGTTGCTATGTTTTGCTTTAATATTAACGTTTTTTTTCCCACAGCTGTGTGTTATAATTCAATTTCTGATCCGGGAGTGTTTGTGATACGAATGTGCCGTCGGAAGCGTGAAGCAAATACATTCTGTTACTAAATACGTAATAAACCAAATACGAGAAATTACAACGTAATAAATGTTAAATGTGGATGTTTCCGAGAGATAGATGTGTTATTTCAATTTTGGAATGCAATTTAATTGTTTCGTTATAAGAAATAATTTTTTTTGTCAGGTTAAGCTTTGCTTATCTGTTTCATTGTAATAAGTTGAAATAATTCAAATACTCAAAAGAACTTCCAAGTATTAATTCTCCGTCGGATTAAATTCAGTTATCGTTTTTTAATTCACATTATTAAATAAATAACGTATTGGTTGTTTTTAATTAAGATCCGTAGACCTTACCGGTTATTACCATTATTAAATCATGGATCCTCCCAATATTGGTAGAATTTTAAATTTTGAAAAGACAACGGCGGTCATTACAAATACAATCACGTTGCGACAATTAAATCTTAACTTGCCGCAAAAGTAATATAACAGAAAATAATAGTTGGTTAGAATAAAAACTCGCAGCAAAAAACTCGCAGTAGAAATAACATTTACACAGTAAAGAGATTGTTGGTTGGAATACGCAGTTGTTTCAACATTTTTCGCAGTAAATGGTAAAACAGTAAAACAACTTTTAGAACAGGAAATAATATTACACAGAAAATAAATTGTTTGGTCAAAAACAAAAAACTCCGCTCAGTAACATGATATGTTTTATATTTACGCGGAGAATTTGCGGACAAGGAATTATTATTCTCGCGTCGCAGTAAACATTCTTTACACACAAAATTAATAATAATAATAATGAATTCGTCAAGCTCGCCGCGAAGCAGTAGTATGATATATTTTTTTTTTGCAGTTAAAATACGTAATAATTATTGAATACTATTTCGTTCGCGTTCTTTTTTTAATAGTGAATAGTAGAGGGAATAGTGTCATTCAATTTTTATAACTCAAGGACGTCATGAATCTTTGAGTGTATCTATTTTGGCTGACATTATAACCTCTCTGTTTTGGTTTATCATGTTTTCTGGGAGATTCTGTCTAGCTAGCAGACCTTCTAATAGGAATAATAATTTTTTTTTTCTCGTAACTATAACTTGATTTGCAATAGAATATAACAATAAAAAATCAAATTCATTCATAACGTTAGTAATTATTGTGAAATAGAAGTTATTATAACTCAATATCCTGCCCGGGACCGGAATGTAAACTTAATTTACATTTCGTGGAATTATTGTACTAAGAATATACACCAATTTTTAGTACAAATTAAGATTATATGTGTGCATATAATCTTCTTTTCGTTGACAGGAAACGGCGTAAGAAATGTCCTGTACTTTTAAAGTGATGATTTCGTTCTTCATCACTTAAAGTTATCAGTGGTAGATTAGGAACCCATTTTGTAAATATAACTCAAATATCTTGTGTTACATAAATTGTATAGTTCAAATGAGAAACCCCGTATGTGGTTTTTGTTCAGACATTCTCTTATATAGAAAATTATGTCAAATGTTTTTGTATTTAATTGGTTACATACCAATTATTTGTTTTTTTTCTGGAATTTTTTTTCTTTTCTCCTTCTTGCGTAGTGAATACGTGTCGTTATTTTTAAGGAAGTCAATCTCTGGAAATCGGATTATGTAGTTCTCGATTTTTAAATTAAAAAGACTCGAATAAGTCTTATATAACAGAGATTGAATTATCACACACAGTAGTTGTTGAGTGGTATGTAATATGTTTGTAAATTATAATTGTGTAAATTGTTCCCTAACTAATTATTAATTGGTTATGGGTTGTGTATTGTAATTTCTTGTAAACACGTAATTGATTGCCTCGGTATCAATATGGTAAAAAAAAACCAGCGTGTAAAGTCCTTCATAAAGTTGAGACGAAATAAATTGTGTTTTTGTATTATATGCTACACCATGTCAATTATGGTGTGAATTTTTTTTTTTGTTGTAAACACGTATTTGATTGCCTCGGTATCAATAAAAAGAAATAACGTGTAAAGTCCTTCATAAAGTTGAGACGAAATAAAATTGTGTAATTATATTATATGTTATGCCATGTCAATTATGGTGTGAATTTTTTTTGTTGTAAACACGTATTTGATTGCCTCGGTATCAATAAAAAGAAATAACGTGTAAAGTCCTTCATAAAGTTGAGACGAAATAAAATTGTGTAATTATATTATATGTTATGCCATGTCAATTATGGTGTAAATTTTTTTTTAGTTAGTTGTAAACACGTATTTGATTGCCTCGGTATCAATAAAAAGAAATAACGTGTAAAGTCCTTCATAAAGTCGTGACGAAATAAAATTGTGTAATTATATTATATGTTATGCCATGTCAATTATGGTATGATTTTTTTTTTGTTGTAAACACGTATTTGATTGCCTCGGTATCAATAAAAAGAAATAACGTGTAAAGTCCTTCATAAAGTCGTGACGAAATAAAATTGTGTAATTGTAATATGTGTTACGCCATGTCAAGTGTGGTGTGTATGTTCTCATAGAAAGATGAATTATAATATATACCCGGTAAGAAGAAATAGTTTTTGTAAAGATAACGTAATTATGTCTTAGATTTGGAAATCTAAAATTGTTGGTCATTAAGGACAAATGGTGGTTGCATATTTATGTCATTTTGGGACATTATTGAATCTTAACCAAAGAATTGGGTTGATAATTGCACTTAAGGTCATTTTGGGTTTTGTCTGGTCATTTGGTGAGAACACTTTATGAGTGTTCTGAAAATTTTGTCGAACGTTTTCGTTACGACGTGCTGGTGTTTCTTGTTAACACCTGGTACAGCGCTGTACGGTTTACAGGTAGTAAATCGTTAAATGTTATAGGATGATATTAGCCTTATAATTAATTACATGGTAGGTCTTGGTAGCGTTGACCTGTATAATCAATATGCGATACGAGAGGATTGGTCTATATGCCTAAGAATTATTAGCAACCAGACAAACCATGACTAAATGAGAATATATTGTTAAAATCTTGAGTAGAATTTTTGTTGTTTTCCGTTTTTCAAAATTATCAATGGATAATAAGAAATAACATAACATGTGTATTGATACTTGTGTTGTATAGTGTCAAGAATTTCATTGTTAAAGACGCAAATATGGGTTGATTTCGATCAATCGCATGATATAATCAGCGTAACAGGAATTTTGTGTATAAAAAAAACATGTATAGTTTAAGAATTTCATTGTAAAAAAAACGCGAAATATGGGTTGATTTTGGTCAATCGCATAAGCGTATAATATTCTCTAACCAGAATATCATTTTGTATAACATTGTACAATTGTGAACATTGTTAATTGTTCTTCTTTTGTGGTTTGATGGAAAGTGTAGGCCTGGTGGTAAATTGTGTACATCCATTCGGTAATACCACATTGTATGCTACATTTGTTGTTTTGGTATTGTCCTTTTTTTGAGAAAAAAAAGCAAGCCAGGTGTATTTTTTTGTTTGGAAAAAAGTTGTGTATGTAAATCATAGCGTGTTTTGTATCGCGCCTTGGAGATCATTTCTGCAATTATTTTTGAAAGAGGTTTGGCAACCCTTGTTCAGTGTATTTGTTAGGGATTGTTCAACTTGGCTCTCAGGTAGTTAAATTTTTGTTTTGGCTCGTTAGGGAGTGTTTAAATCTTTGTGAAAGGAGGTAGCTCTGTACCTCTCGTACGGCAAACAAGAGGACGTTGCCCTGCTTCAGCCACGTTGCCGGGGATCTTCTTTCATCGACAAGGAGGGTAGTGTTATGTTTGCACAAAGCTTGCTAGAGCTAACTGCAAAGTTATGTATGTCCACACGATTGCAGGAAACGAACCACGCACTGAGTTCATGTTAGATCACCAATACATACAAGTACATCCGCGATATCTCCGCTTGTCACGATCACGCGGGTTAACAGCCAATCATGTACTTCGTGTCCTTATAAGGGCATCGGACACGCGCCAAAGAGTGGGACAAGCCCCCCCCAGCGAGGACCAACGCAGGTCAAGTACTTGCGGCTAGCGGCCCACGCGCCAGTTTACCGCCGACCTCGCTGAGCCCCACACGATGTAGAGTTCAAAGTTAACATTACCGCCAAATAAGTGACGCCGTAAATATG
Source organism: Hesperophylax magnus (assembly GCA_026573805.1). Classification (NCBI taxonomy): domain Eukaryota; kingdom Metazoa; phylum Arthropoda; class Insecta; order Trichoptera; family Limnephilidae; genus Hesperophylax; species Hesperophylax magnus. The sequence continues at coordinate 4,762,336 of JAIUSX010000071.1, forward strand.
GTTCGGGAGTGTCGTTTCATCTCGCGGGCCGCTGCTCGAGTTCAAGTTCTCAGCTTCAAAAGGACCCCCGAAACCACAGCCCACTTATTATAGAGCTGTGTCCTGTCTCCATCTGCCGATGGCCACCAGCCCATTATGTTATATAACTGGGTCATGTCTCGGTCCACATCGGATCCGCCCCATGCCGTCTACGGCCCAGTCACCGCTGCCCACCACAGCCGGGTCGTGAAGACCCCCTTGGCGATCCGACCCGTGCTCCAGCTCTTCCTCGCCGTGTCCGCCCTTGCAGCGTGCCGCCTACCTCTGTGAATGTCGGCCGCCCTACATACCGTTCACCCCAGGCTGAGACCAGTGAACTCGTAGACCCCTGCCTCAGCCCTGGGCGTCTGCCGCTCCAGCCTGCTTGTGTGGAGCCCCCTTGGCCCACCAATCAGTGCCCCCGTTCTGCTCCATCGTCTCTGCGACTCCGGCCGCCGCCCTGGCGTCCCTTTGCCGTCCAGCGTGGTGTGCCCTAGTGGCCGCCTTTCTACATCAGCCCTGCACCCTGCCTGGCACCTGCCATGGCCCCTGCCGACCGTCTCACCGCATCCGCCGTAAATTACACGTGAGCGCATAATATACCTTGTCAATCAGAGCCCCTAGAGTCAATAGATTGCCTAAGTAACTAGTTAGGACTTAAAAAGCTATGTAACCCTTGTAGATCTGTTGATAACCTGTATTACCTGTATAATAAACCTTCATAACAAGAGACTTGTTTTAATTGGGAAATTGACTATAATCCACACCCTGAATGATTGGAGTTTCAAGCTTTGCCGCCGGCTTGTGCGGCGATGGCTATTTGTGTAACACACCTATAGTATATTATATGGCTTTAACAGTATATAACATAACACTAAATATACTGTTTATACAAAGTGATGATAAAACTTAGAATAACAATAACAGCAGGACAGGACAAAACAAGAATTTTATTTTTTTATTTTTTATTTAACATTTAAACCTGCTAAACTACTTATGTAGTTTGTCAGCAGGTACATAATGACAAAATTTTTGCAATAACATGGTACAATGGTAAACAGTATGTAGGTATGTATAATGTTGATGATAAACTAACAATAAATGATAGGTTTGTTAAATTACAGAATTGTATAAATATAAATATGTAAGGAGCAATATAAGCCTGTAAGATTGTATAAATATAAATATGTAAGAAGCAGTATAAGCCTCATATAACAACACAAGCACAAATGAATTTAATATGAACAAATGAATATAATCAACAAGTACTTCTATGGTTTTAATATATATATATAAGGTAATACAAATTTATAACGATTTTTCCATTTCCCTAGAATGTGAATTCCAATTAGGAAAAAAAGGTCTTCAGTAGTGCATCAATATAAATCCTCATTATCTAATACCCATTTCCTTAGATTATATTTGACTTTGGCTGTAAAAACGTTTACATTTTTAATTGTCATTGGTAGTTTATTAAATATTCTGGGTACAATAAAGTTTAGGGTTCTTTCACCGTATTTATTGGTACATTTCTAAACATAATATAAACTAAAACATAATATAAAACAAAAGGCAGTTTGGGCTCAGAAATGAGAATCTTCTGAGCAGATATTTTAAAAGGTACAAGGAGGCAACCAAAACCAAACAACTACCGTAAGTTTTAGAATATGGTTAATTATAAAATATCGAAAAGAAGTTAAGATTTTTAAAATAATTTTGTTTTAAAGCCCGTTTATATTCAACTAAATTTTGGTTTAGTGCAAGCTGAGGGAAGTTTATTCCAGATGAGCGGGCCAGTTACACGAAAATAGTTATCATAGTATACGGCTCGATTTGACCTAGAAAGTTTGATTAGACGATTACTAACATCTAGTTCAGCTGACCTTAAAATAAGCTTAAGTTTTGTCGGACGCATAGTTCCGATATATAGGCTGGCGTCATTCCTTGGAATGCTTTGAAGGTCATTAAGCAGATCTTAAACTTTATTATTTCAGGACATCGAAGACAGTGAAGGCGATCCCTTAGAAGTGGAGTTGTACGACAATATTTAGATTCCGCATAAATCATTCTCGCTGCAGGATTAAAAACTGACTGGATTCTATTGATTTTTTTCTTAGGTAGGCCGGCGTATGAACTATTGCAATAGTCCATACGTGACACGATGAACGAATTTATGAATGACTTTGCTCCATCAGAGGGAAGGCATCTCCTAATTGATTATATCTGTATCCTAAATAAGGATTGGACTGAAGTCAAGGAGAGCTTGCCTTCCAGGGGAAGTTCTCCACATAAATTCTGTCTTTGTAAGTTTATTATGTACACATCTTTCACCGTTTAAACAATGTATGTACCAAATTTACACTATATTATTTTGATTTTTAGTTACAACAAAACTTGCCTGAACAAATTCGAATAAGAATCGGGGTTTTGTTTTTGAACACCGCACAGAAATCCCAACTGTCAGAAAGTAGTGGGGCTATTTCATACAATGTAGGGTTATGTTGCGTGGATTAATGGAGAAGGGAGGAGAAGAAGATGGGGAATATTACGATTAAGAAGTAACTGATAATTCACATCTGGTCACCTCACACAACTATTTCAAGCAATTTTTCGATTGTGAATGGTGGGTGATCTTATACCTTGGCGATACTAAAAATATCTACCACCGTAAAGCAAAGCCAATGTTAATGTATTGGCAAGATTAAAATACGGCATTTAATGAAAAAAGAGAGTGCGTCAATATAATATCGATTGCCCCTAGCCGATATCTACATAATAGAAATTTTACTGGGGAGCTGTCTGACGTAAAAAATTTCAGTTGTTTCACAGAATTTAAACAATTCATAAAATCTCTATATTAAATTTAAAGTTCTGTAAAAATTCTATTCAAGTTCTGTTACTATTTTAGTTATGTGAAACAATAATGGTATAATAACATAACTTGAACAGAATTTCACCGAACTAAAATTTCAACATTGATTTTGATGAATTTTTCTAATTCTGTGAAACAACTGGCCCTAAGCGTGCTCTCATCTTTGACATTATGAATGACCGGACCGACCGGATACTTTGAATTTAAATAATCTACGTTAAAAATATAAGATTATTATTATCTTAGTAAAAATAAAAATACTCATTATTTTAATGTTTCAGGACGCACACGAGCATGAGCGCAGCATTGTTTAACACATAATAAAGAGGATTTGTGTTTTAAGACAATTCTATCTCTTTTAGTTCTCACTGGCAACAAAGTAAGTGTTCTTACTGGCAGGAGTCCAATATAATTCGACAAACCACTAGCTCTAGACTAATGATTAAATTACAATAAACTCTCAAAGAAGAGACGAAAGTCTATTTGATTTAAAAAAAAATATTTACTGACTTATCAGAAGCTAAAGCTAAAGACTAAAATATATTTTTAATAAGGTAGGTAGGTATCTAATAAATCAAAATAATTAATTTGAATTTAATAATAATTTACGTAGGAAGTTAATAGTTTGCATGGTTTTGGGAGGCTACAAACATGTACTTACATTTCTGCAAAAATGATTTATTTTGAAAAATGCTTCACTATCTTTTGGCACTACGTTTTGTCTTTGTGATAAACGCAATCAAAGATTTTTAAACGGTTGTATATACATGAAAGAGCCTCATTACCGAAACCAATCTCAAGATCAGTTTTTGTAGTTAGGCCTCTGTATTCTAAAGCCCGATACTTTTAATTATTGTCTATATTTCATGATAATGCATAGTTTTTCTTACTTACTTAAGTGATTTCAAAAATGTATTAATATTTGACATTTTTATTTGAATATTTCTCTTTTAAAGAGTGTCTTTAAAACCAAATTATATTTCTTTGTGATTAAGTGCTTGGAAAATTTCAAGGAAGGTTCTTTGTAAACTCACTGATTAATGAAAATTATCACCTAAAAATGTTAAAAAATCTGACATATGAAAGTTTGTTTTTTTAATTTTTTTTTACTTCAAATATGATAAGGAATCTCCAGTTAAAGTTTGTCAAGTACAACTCTTAACAACAATTAGTGAATATATTTGCAACTTGTTCCTTAGTGGAACAAAGAAAACACTTTTCAGATTTGAACTTTTTCTTGAAATTACTGCACGGAGAAAAATGTATGATAAGAAATATTGCTAATTTATTAATAATCTATTCAAATGATTCGTAATACGGTTAAAACGGGTTACAGGTCCCTAACGACGTAAATCTGATAAAGTTGTAGTAAAATACCAAGGTTTTGACACGATGTCAGAACTAGTTATCATGAAAATCCTAACATTTCGCATTTCGTCTTTATAATATATTCTCAAGACAAACGCAAGTGCATGATCACGTGTTCTAATATTATTACGAATTTACTAAAAGCTTATCAGGAAACAGCCTGCAATCCCGTTTTTAACCGGTTTACGAATAATTTGAAGAGATTCTTAATATATTAGAAATACTCATTTTTCTCCTTGTGCAAATGTTTTTACTGTCCCAAATCCGAGAAGAATTCCTCTTCAACATCTATTTCCCCCTTACAACAATCATCATCTTCTCAATATTATTTCCTTTTTGTAGCACTTAAGCATATAACGTTTAAATAATGTTCGTTCTTCTATAAAAATCTTCTATTATGAATCTTGTGATCGAAAATACCTAGTTAGTTCAAAAATTTCTTAAACTATATTATGTATATATAATTTGTTTTAAATAAATTGGTGCCAAGCACATGCCAAAAATACTAGAACTCCAATGGGTTGGCTGGTTGGTTATGTTGTAGCGCTGGCGCGTTTTTCCAGGTCGTGTTTTTAAGGCTGTATTGGTTACGATAGCGCGGGGAACTTGCTGGCTGCTGCATGCATGCCTTTATGGGGGTACGGCGCCCTTGGGACAAGCTCCTTTATAACACTATGACCTACCAGAGAGCTTGCCTAACTGTGGCTCACGAATACAGCTGTGCTAAAATTACGAAAACACTACGCTCTAATTATAAGTTTTAAGTAAATTAAACACTTATTTACAAATATGGTTTGAAAGGTCAAATGGTATCCATCAACAGGCTTCTCCCGATCCGGTTCGCCACGCAGTTGGTATATACCCACCATCCGCTGCTAATACCTGGACTAACCACACCCCATGAACAGCTGGTATACCAGTGAATGTATCCCGGGTGGTACTACCCAAATCCGTCTCCAAAATAATGTTAAACATGAGTTTGCACCCTTCTTTGTATGAGTTTTATCTTGATATTGTTCCATGAAACCTGAAATACCAAATAAAATATTCTTATTAAAAATACGTTTTTTGGGTTTTAAAAACTATTATTTTTTCATAAGAAGCAATTACTTTGTGGTTAGACATTATATTTTTTAAAATAAAACAAACACTTTGTATTTAACCACGAATATTTATTATTTTACACATCTACCGGTTTCGCCTCAACCAAGCTTCATCAGGATATAATAATAAGTTATTATATTATATATAATAAGTATACAAAATACAAAGTATTTGTTTTATTTAAAAAAAAAAAAACTATTATTTTTTACGCTTAAGCAATTCGATAATTACATATTTAATAGAATCTTCTCCCACTGAATATATTTTCCATCTGTATACATTTTGCAAACTGAAATTAAGCGTAAAAATATCGTATAGGTATAATATGTAAATTATACTTGACTGTGTAGGTTCATACTCTTGAGAGAATTATTTTACTAAAAGATATTGACTGCGGATGTTAAAACCTCCGCCTCGCGAGTGTATACAAGACGCGCGCTTTTTAATAAACATCTCCTAACTTTCTCCTCCAAATGTAAATATTAGTATTATTATGTGCAGTCTGACTTTTACAGTCGTATGTTGTTGGTTTGGTTCTAAGGAATATGTAGATTGTAGATAGACGAGTTAAGTTTAGTAATAAGCGTACAAACAACTTGTTGATATTGCCAACTCGAAAGGCAGGCAAAAACATATTATTACATTAACTTATATTATCAATATTTTCTAAGGATTTCATCCTTCCACGTTAACTTTCCGTGTATTTTGTATGAGCAGTCTTTTCATTCATTGCGTGTTTATTTTCTTTTTTTTACCTTAACCCCACACAAGAGGCCTTGAGGAAAATAATTTGCCTTAGGGCCTATATCATCTTTTAGGGTGCTGTGAAGAGGGTCTTCTCTAAGGAAAGGAAGTTCTGTGAAGGTATAAGGTTTGTAGGTTTTTAAGGATTGAGTAGGAATCTAGGGATAAGTGTGTCCGGGAGTGAGGATGTATGCATATATCCATTCTAATGAACACACCTCACCCGATGAACCCAGGCACAACTGCTAAATCAACAAACCTAGCCAACCACTTGGGGTGACCTATGGCAGAGGTATTAATTATACGATGAATGGTTTCCGGGGCGGCGGTGCCCAAGATTGCCTCCCAAATTGAATTGATAGTTTTAACTTTCAGTGAGAGCGTGAAAAAAAAGTTAAACCTGTCTAAAAATTAAATTGAATTAATTACCAAATTAGGTTTTAAGCTCCGCTTAAACTTCATTGATTCTATGATAAGGCAGTTTTCTACTGATAAAGCAGTTTTTCTCTATCGATAATGTAGGACCCTACTCAGTAGTTATCTAAATACAAGCTTCTGTCAGTGCATTTTTGTTATTGTGTTTTTTATAAATATGGGTAACTTCTTTAACCCGCCATCACTCGCTTGGGGTGCTGTCGGCACCCCACGCATTTTTGAACGTTAAAATGAATAATAATTTGTCTAGTTACGAGTCCGTGCGTCTCAGTACCTTCAAATGACCTTTAAACCCGTCGACACGGGGAGGAAGGGGCAGTGTGGCGCGAGTGCTCGTGTTATACTTTTGCGGTGGTTACTTTATTAGGTTCGTTACGATAAATAAGAAAATTTTATTTGATTTTGTTAATCAACCCTTATATTTTTGATTTTCAATGAGAAAGTTTATGTTAAAAACTAAGAAGTTGTTTTTTTTGGTTCTTTGAGGAAAGATCTCAATATTATGAATAGAAAGGCTGATTACTATAATGTTTTGTAGAACAGTTATAAAGGTGATTTATAAAATTAACTTTTTTTATTTACATACGTCATATAACACTAAATAATAAAATGCTGGTATAATTCTATTTACTGATACTATATGTATAAAAATGTACTTTGAGTATGTGGGGTGGCCACAACACCCCGCGAGTGCTCACGAGGCTAAAAACCGCGCGAGTGATCGAGGGTTAAGAACTATTTTTTTTGTTGGTCAGTGGAACAAAGCAGTTCACTACAGTACTAGCCGGGGACCTAGCTGTTCTTTTAAAATCGGGAAGAAATCAAAAAGTGCCGATTCATGGTGTAAATTATACCAGTGTAAATAAACTCAGACAAATATTTATTATTTTATTGAAATGGTCTAAACGTGTAACAAAGAGTAGTTGTTTTTTAATAATTTTATTCTCTATTATCTAACGTACGCAAAATGTGTAGGAATAGTCCTTTGAATAATAATAATAATCGATTATAAATCACATATCGTGTACCATTTTACTTAATTTTCAAGTAGAGTTATGTTTAGTGCAATGGACTTTTCTTTTTTATACCGACTATAATATGTAAGGTTGACTGGATTCAGTTTTAAAGAAATAGATCACAATATTATTTATTGTATCGTTCAATTACTCTCATCAGTAACAATTAAAAAAAAACGGCCTTGTGTTTCAACTGAAGGCAGTTAAAAAGAGGGTTTATCAGGGTCTTCGCTGGTTTATGTCAATTAAAATTCATTGAGATAAAAAAAATATTTGTCTTTAACTAAGTTTGCATGTTGAGAACTATTTATAGCAGCTGTAGAGATTGGATTTTACGAGAAAACGAACTAGAGAAATTCCCAATCCTTTTTCACACAACCTTTGAGAATTTTCCTTGCCGCACTGGATACAGTCTTTGCCTTCAAGAATAACTTAATGTAGGACATAATGCGATACTTTATGTCAGTATTCACCGGCGTTAGCACGTCAATTCACACCGGGTTTCACTGTATTATTATTAAGAAGATAACTTATAGAACACAAACAAACTTATTCTACATAAGCTTGTAATACTTTTTAAATTACTTTGGTAGCAACCTAATATCAAACTATTTATTATTACATTCAAGTTGAGATGTAATATAATTTACCCATTTCAACATAAACCTTGAATTATTCGTGGAAAAAAAGTAGATTGGTTTTCAATACATAAAAAGAAAGGAAGCTGTATTAGTTTTTGGTAGCGACTGCCCTAGCCCTTTCTCCAGATAGTTACTTTGAAACCGGAAAAATCTCTAATTCATCAGATCGTGGTAAATAATTACCTAGTTTTAAAAGGGCCTAATTTTTGAGGCCAACTATGGTAGAGTTGACAGAATCATAAAACTGTCGTACATACTCGTATAACTGCTCAGAAGCCTATTATAACATTACTCCACAGTTTGGTCGCCTTCTACGAAATTCAATTTATAATGTAGTAAATTTTAAACATGACATCCCATTAGAGCACATAAATTACATCTCGTTAGTGAATATTTTAAATGTTAAAACTTTACAAAACATTCGAAAAATAAACGACCTATATTCAATAAATCTACCTGTAGGACCTACAAATGCGAACAACTGGACAAAAATATGAACATTTATATTCAAAAAACATTATATATATATGGTGTGTAAGAAATTATGAAGTTGTTTTTTATGTTAGTGTAAGAAATGATTGTCGAAGGACCTTGAATGATTGAGTAATGACCACTGCACATAGGACAATATTTGTTGTAGGGATAAAGGAAGGACTCACCATTAGGAAAGGTCACTCGTTTCTTCCCGTCTTTTCTCCTCACAACAATGTCACTTAACACGAAGCGGATTGCACTATATCGTCGCGAATAATAATGTCGTAAGATAAGGGAGATGAGACCTCGCGCTGATGCGGTTTATTGTTAGCGGTTCGGGTTATTGCAACATACTGACAGATTACCAAAGGGCACATAAATTAGCAGGAATGGAAAGGAAGGTAGGAACAAAGGACAACAATACTATCTCAGTACAGTGGTCGCAGGTATGTGTGTATGTGTGCATGAGATGTATGTATAAATTAATGTCTATTGCGTATTGGCGCAACCATGCCCCCCACCTGGAAGGGGATGAAAGAATCCACTTCCATAAACCATAAAAAGGGTCAGTACGCTTTAACGTTAAAACGAACAAAATTGTAGTAACACGCGGTAAAATTAATATTAATTTGTAAAAAGGTCAGAAAAATTTTAATATGTGATGCTTTTGTACTAATTTATTAATAAATTAATCAGCGGTAAATTTAAACTAAATCAAATAGAATAATGTAGAAAATAAAAAAAAGGGCCATAGATGTACCATCTGATGACCAAGTTGCCAAAGACTATTATTGCGACGGTAAAGGGCAGAGTTTTACTACTGCTCTGCGGTATATGCCGGTGTTCGTTTTGACATCAGCAACACGGGTCACTCCGTCCAAACCGGGATATACGTTGACTATTATGCCAATAGGCCATTGAAGAGGCGCAATATTGTCACACTTGATCATTACAATTGTGCCTGCCGTTACCGGGTTTGAACTCGTGTTCCATTTCTGCCGCGATTGTAAAGTATTTAAATATTCCATACGCCAGCGGTTCCAGAAAGTCTGGACGAGATGATCGACGAGATGCTTCCTTTGCAGTAAGTTTACGGACTCGTTGGACAAGTCAGCGGCGGGTAGAGATTTTAACGGCGTAAGTGTTAAAAAATGCGCGGGTGTTAAAGGTAACGGAGCTGAAACATCGGTGACACTAAGTACCGACAGCGGACGTGAGTTTAAAATTGCTTCAATCTGAGAAAGCACTGTCTGCATCTCTTCGTAAGTCAGTAGAGAGGTGCCTACGATTTTATTTAAATAACTCTTCAGGCATTTAATGTTACTTTCCCAGATTCCACCAAAGTGTGGAGCTTGAGGAGGATTCATTTTCCATTCGATGCGGTTTTCCCGTAGATTATTTGAGAGTTCCTTCTTATAATTACGAGACTCTATTAGATCGAATAAAGAGTTTAAATGAGACTTAGCTCCCACGAAGTTCGTTCCATTATCGGAGTACATTACACTCACAGGACCACGTCTAGGTAAAAAACGCTTGAAAGCGTTGAGAAAGACTTCGGTGGAAAGATCTGAAGCGAGTTCGATATGAACCGCACGGGTCACTAGGCAGATAAATATGCAAATGTATGCCTTTTGACTTCGGACCCCCCGACGTCTATAAGGGATTATTTGAAGCGGGCCAGCGTAGTCAACACCTGTGTGTAGAAAAACCTTGGCTTCGCGGACGCGACAAGCGGGTAAATCTCCCATTATTGGGAATTGTGGTTTAGGCTTAACCTTGAAGCACGTATTGCACCGGTGCACGCGCTTCCGGACCAGATTACGCGAGGAAAGTATCCAGAATCTTTGTCTTAGCAGAGACATGAGTAAAGTGGGACCCGTATGTAGGTTCTTGATATGATAGTAATCTATTATTAAATCGACTACATGATCACGCGCGGGTAATAGAATGGGATGACGACTGTCAAATTCTATTTCAGCGTTTTTTGATCTGCCTCCTACCCTTAGAATACCGTGATGAAGAAACGGATTCAATTTTGCAATAGCTCGCCGAACCTTCTTCCCATCATTGACTGCCTTTATATCTTCGGAGAAATGTTCTTGCTGTATTGATTTTATAACAGCTATTTCTGCAGTTAAGATATGACTTAATTCGAATGTTCGCGGTAATTTCTTAATGAAACGAAAAACATAGATTACAATCCGAATTAATTTTGGCCATGAACTAACACGAGTAGCTAGTGCACACAGTAAAGGTGGAGCAATTGTTTTGAGGCGGTTATTGTTTTGAACGGACATCAAAACTTTAGTTTTCAGTTCGGGTGGATCAGATACAGATTTCGAATCAAAACGCTGTAAAGGCCAATCATTTTTAGGTAACTGAGCGAATGCGGGGCCATTAAACCATAACGGATGGTCTATGAGTTGAGCGGGGGTAAGACCACGCGACAGGCAGTCGGCGGGATTGTCTTTCCCTTTTATATGATAGAAGCATTCAGCCCCCAGGTGTTTGTGTATTTGTGACACACGATTGGCAACGAAGGTCTGCCATTTAGCAGGCGGTGAATTTATCCACGCTAGAGCAACCGTGCTGTCGCAAAAAGCTAATGTCGTATGAGCTCTTGAATTTGATGCGTAGGTATTACTGACCGTATGCATTAATCGCGCAAGTATTAGCGCTCCACATAGTTCTAATCGCGCAAGTGAAATCGTCTTAGCGGGAGCGACTTTGGATTTGGCACATAATAAACTAATTGTGATTTTATCAGTATTCGGACAGTAAACATGTAAGTAAATAACACCTCCGAACGCGCGTTCACTTGCGTCTGAAAACCCGATAAGGGTTAGTACACATTGGTGTTCGATTCCTACAAAACGAGGAATTTTAGTGACAACAGTTCCAGGAGGAGTATCGTCCCAATCAAGCTTGTATTCCCAAAGAGACTTAATTATAAGATTGGCTAATAATACAACTGGTGCAACGAAACCCATCAAATCCCAAAGACGAGCAATCGTCGAGAGAATGTTTCGCTTAGTACAAGTTCTTTCGTTGGAGTGTACAACAAAAACGAAATTATCTGAAGCGGGTATCCAATGAAGCCCTAGTATTTTTAGGTTTTCATCAGGATTAAATTCCACATGTTCCTTAACACGACGAGCTGAAGGAATCGTGGACAAAAGATTAGGAGAATTGCTAGAGAACTTTACAAGGTCAAATCCTCCAGAAGCGAACAACTGAATTAATTCCGTCGATAACTCGGAGGCTTCCTCGACCGACGAACAACTGGTGACGAAATCGTCCATATAGAAAGAGCCATTTTCCACCAAGTTTGCAGCAAGTGGAAAACGAGGTCGTTCATGCGACGCGAGTTGGCGCAGTGTACGCATTGCCAAAAATGGGCTGCAAGACATGCCGAATGTGACGCGATTAAATTCGAACAATTGTAAAAATTAAATTCAACAACTGACAATAGAATGTTTCTGAATTCTTTAAAATGTGTCCACATAACTTTTACACGTAAACGCAACTCAATCTCAACTCAATATTTTATCGACGGTACTAAACTCCAGGAAGTCACAACCATTCGGGACCTAGGCGTAATATTCGATAAAAAACTAACTTTCACACCTCATATCGACAGCATTATTTCTAGATCCCTAAAAATGCTAGGATTTATCAAACGAAATAGTAAAAATTTTCAGAATCCCAAATCAAAAATAACGCTATACAATTCCTTGACCCGCAACGTGTTGGAGTACGCAAGTTCTATATGGAGTCCAACCTACAAAGTTCATATTCAGCGAATAGAGCGGGTTCAAAAACATTTTATGTACCACCTAGCGTATTGTGATAAGCGAGCTCGATCACTTCCTCATTACACCGATAGACTAAATTTCTACAATGTACGCACCCTTGAACAGAGAAGACTAAATATCGATTTAAATTTTCTTTTCAAAATTGTTAATGCTCTAATAAACTGCCCTTTTTTACTCTATAAAATTATGTTCAACGTTCCTAGAATTGGTTCCCGACTCATACATTATATTCCGTTACATATTAAAAAATATAAAACTAAGCTGGGGTATGACTCACCTTTACCAAGAATGTGCCGTTATTTTAACGAGACATATAAAAGTCATCCCATTGATTTGTCAATGTCATCACTGGCCACTTTCAAATCAAACGTAAACAAGACTTAAAGCTACCTATCGTGTTTATCTATAAAGTAATTACTATTGCTGTTATGAAATGTATATGTAAGTGTATGTATTTGTGTATACATGTATGCATGTAGGTGCATACATGTACATTATTCTTTACTTATAGTTTTGTGCTCATCAATGTTGTGTTTGTCTGTAATTAGTGATAGTATCAACCAAGTTTAAATTGTGTAATTGAATTTCGAGAGCTATGATATGAATCACTGTTGACAAACCTAAAAATTAAAAAAAAAAAAAAAAAAAAAAAAAAAAAAAAAAAAAAAAAAAAAAAAAAATTGTAAAGGGTCGCTATTGTTAAATCTATAAAGTATTCGCTGATAACGACGGCATTCTTCTTGCACTACAATTTGAAGATACATTTGTTTTATGTCGGCGGTTATAGCTACTGCAAACAATCGGAACTTAAGTATAATCCGAAACAAATCACCTTGTAAATTCTTACCGGTATGTAGAATGTCGTTGAGCGAGTAGCCCGAATCGGATTTCATGCTCGCGTCCAGAACCATGCGGATTTTGGTGGTTAATTTATCCTCGCGAACTACAATATGATGCGGAATGACGTAATGGGGTAAGTCAGTATTATCGACAGGCGAAATGTACCCTTTCTGTAGGTATTCGCGTAATATTTTGTCGTACTCTAATTTTATAGCGGGTTGAGCGATTAGTCGGCGTTCGAGAGATCGGAACCGGCGCTCAGCGGCTGGCAACGATTCACCGAGGATAGAAGGACTGTTGCGAAACGGCAACGCAACAATGTAACGACCTGTCGTGTCACGGGAAGTGGTGAGTTTAAAAGTGTCCTCACATTCCTGTTCATCAGGCGTTAAAAACTTCTCGTCTGGAATGTCTTCCAATTCGAAGAAGCGCGAAAGGCAAAAGTCATCATTTTTCGCGAACGTACAAAATGATGGTGTGGCGTTTATACTTGGGGTCTCAGTCATCGTTGGAGCAGTGCCCAGGATGAGATAGCCCAAAGTAGTTTCTATAGCAATTGGCTGGCCGGGATAACCTGATATTTTGTGTGCTTTAAAAATGCGAGCAAACATGTCACATCCCAAGATAATATCGATTTCACCGGGCGTGCAGAAAGTATTATCTGCTAAGGGCAAATTGTCGAGATACGACAACGAGGCGCGGTTGACGTTAACAGTAGGCAACTCACTAGTTATAGTTTCTACTACATAAGGTTCAATCATATACGAGTGAGTGTCGTCGTAGCGGGAGTATAATTTTAGACAAGTCATACCCTTTGTCAAATTTCTTGAGTCGCCTATTCCCGTGACGTAAGTGCCTCGCGATGATCGCACCGTGAGATTCAAACGTAAACAGCATTTACGAGTAATAATATCCCTTTGGGAGCCGCTATCTATCAGAGCACGTATTGTCTGCACCTGGCCCTTAGCATCTCGGGTAGTGCAAACGGCAGTTCCTAAGAGTGCAGTAGTATTTGCTCTAGTAAATGAATTTGTCACGCACAGTGATACCGGGCTTGCAGAATTTGAATCGTCATTATCGACGTCTGCTGGCGACGCGGGAGACGGTATTTGGTCTCGTTGTGGTTTTCGCTGATCAGTTTGTTTGAAATGCAACAAACTATGGTGGTTGAGAGTGCATGATTTGCACGTACTCTTTGATTTGTACGCTTTTGTGCCGTGCCTAGTACTGAGGCAGTTCACGCAAACTCGTATATTCGATGACTTGATTAAATTAAATCGCTCGCGTGGTTCTAAACCATTAAATTTAGAGCATTTATACAAAGGGTGCGATCCCCTTTGACAACAAAAACAAATTTCGACAGAGTGATTGTCGCCTTTTTCGACATTAATAAATGGAATTATTATTATTTGAGCCAAGACGGCTCGACGTAGGTTGTGCAATTTGCGCGCGATTAAGAATTCGTTGCTGTCCTCTCACAAAATCAATTAAATCAGAGCTGGACGGGAAACTTTCATCATTCCGAATAGACGATTCGAAAGCCTTCACTGTCTCTATGTCAAGACGTTTAAGGCCCAGTTGTAGCAATATAAATTCTGCGAGATCCTTGATTCGTAACTGTTTCAGTGCGGCAATGTTAGTCGCGTATGTATCTGCAAATTTTTCTAGCGAAGCGGGCGTAACCGAAGTAACAGCAGGTATTTTCAGCAATCGATCAAAGTATGACCCAGCGAGAACGCGGGGATCATTATATTTGGTGCACAATGCGTCCCATATCACTTGGTAATTTGTACCGGTAGGTGTTATAGTTTTGCAAATATTTAAAGCTTTTCCCGTCAACTTGGACATCAGATACTGCAGCTTTTCTGAATTATCCAATGAATTATTTGAATGAATAACCGAGATATAAGTCTCATGGAAAAGAGGCCAATTTTCTAATTTTCCGTCAAAGCACGCTATTTCTAAAGGCGGTAATTTAATTTGACGGCGAGGTTTTTCAACTGGATGCCAGCATGTTCGCTTCGGTATATTTAATAATGCCGAAAATTTCCTCAAAAGCATTTAATTGAGAATATTCAGCGACTGCTTCTGGGTTCAATTCCAGTTCACAATTAACCTTTTCATCTAGAAGCGTTATAAATTCGGACCGAATTCTTTCTAATGTACTTGCGCCTGATAAAAAAGATTGCCGATTGTTAACACTATCAGAAGCCTTCTTCATCTTGTCGAAGACTGATTGCAAACATGCAAAATTAGCGGCCAATTTTGCATTTAAACGTTTCAAGAGTCTTTCGTCCCGTGACGACCCGGACGCGCTTGTAGCCATTTCTGATTCTGGTTATTTATTATTGAATGTGGTAAAAAATATTATAATAATAATATTTATATAAAATAAATTGATTAATATTAAATTTTTATTCAATAAATTAACTTTTATGCCCGTAGGGTTAACTCAGTGCGGGTGCCGTGAAGGGTTAAGTATAGATAATGCAGGTAGAACAAATTTATCACTTTACGTCTTATTGAAGTATTATTCTTTTTATGTATAATACATCCAATACTGGGATGTATTACAATAAACAAATTATTTATAATGAAATGCGGTTAATTTAAAAAAAAAAAATTATTTTATTTTATTTGGGATACCAACAGTTTACATCAATAACAGCATAATAATAAATTAGTTTCAGTAAATAAACCATTTACAGGTTTCCACATAGGTATTATATACAAGTGTATCTGAGTGTGATTCCGAGATATTTAATGAAAATTACATTTCAGGAAACAAGTTATTTAGGGGGGAATAGGGAGGGGGTAGGATGAGGAGGGATCGGATAGGTTGAGGTATGTATAAAGGAAGTTAATAAAGTGGTGGTTGTATTAGATGGTATCTGTAGTTATTGTTATTGTAATGTATCGGGAGAGTGTCTGAGGGATTTTAAGGAGTGTGGTGCAGAGTTAAATATGTCAAATTGTGAATAGTGTGTGTTAAAAGTGTTGGACGCACGATAGATGAAAGAATTCTGCTTAGAATTAGTGTTAAATGCGGTTGATATAACAATATCGGTATTATTATTAGAAATAGATATTAAATAGCGGTATTGGCATATATTTAATCTATTCTATTTGCGGGTAAATATGTTATTTCCGTTTAAACCATCCAGTAATATCGGATAGGAATATCCAGAAATAAAATGCGGGTAGTTATTAATTGATTACGCGGGTATGTAAAACGCAATAACACTCTTATGGTTTATTACCGAAATTACGGAAATTACGGTTCAATATCATGCTCGTTTGGGCCAACTATGGTGTGTAAGAAATTATGAAGTTGTTTTTTATGTTAGTGTAAGAAATGATTGTCGAAGGACCTTGAATGATTGAGTAATGACCACTGCACATAGGACAATATTTGTTGTAGGGATAAAGGAAGGACTCACCATTAGGAAAGGGCACTCGTTTCTTCCCGTCTTTTCTCCTCACAACAATGTCACTTAACACGAAGCGGATTGCACTATATCGTCGCGAATAATAATGTCGTAAGATAAGGGAGATGAGACCTCGCGCTGATGCGGTTTATTGTTAGCGGTTCGGGTTATTGCAATATACTGACAGATTACCAAAGGGCACATAAATTAGCAGGAATGGAAAGGAAGGTAGGAACAAAGGACAACAATACTATCTCAGTACAGTGGTCGCAGGTATGTGTGTATGTGTGCATGAGATGTATGTATAAATTAATGTCTATTGCGTATTGGCGCAACCAATATATATATTTAAATAATAGTTTGGGTTCCCTTCTCAATGACGAACGTTCTGGAAAAAAAATAACAAAGTGAAATAATTCCCATCACCTCAACTTTTTTACTGGCCAGAGATTTTGATATCACAGAATGCTGTTTTTACTTATTATTTCAGATTTATTAAATTCACGCGGTAAAAGTCAATTAAAAATAATTGACATGAAATAATCTCTCTTTTCCGATAACATGAAACTATGTACACAACACAAATAATATTAAATATATATATATAATTATATTGAATAGTGAATTGGTTATTTTAATAGAAATTATTATTGAAAACATGTTTTTAATCCCACATTACACATCACAAATCATAGTTGTAACTTTCCCGTGAAACACACGGAGCCAGTTAATTTTTATCAGTGAAAATTCGAATAAGAAATTGTACAGTCTTTTTGCAATGTGTAACAAAAACACAGTTTAATGGTGGTGAAGTGATTTTTCATAAGTAAGGCTGTTAACATTAAATACAAAATAATATGATTTCTAACAAGGCCTGGGATGTGGTAAGTTAATTCTATACTCATTACGCATTTCAATTTCATGGAATAATTTCCCTTAACACCGTTAAGGTCTTTGAAGGGAACGCCTATTGGCAGTTAATATTTTATACTTCTTGTAGCGCCTGCCGGCAGTCAACCGGCGCGGCGTGTCAAGCTGAATTGCCAGCCGGTTCGATTAGAATTCAGCTACATGTGCGACTAACTAATCGTCACGCAGTTTCCCGCAGCGGTAGGCAGAGAGGACGGACCGTCAAACATCGTCTCATGCATACTCTTCTACTATTCTGACTTTTGACATGGCTTGGCTCAAATATCTGATTCACTGGATTGTGCCGTATCTTCCTCGGGCGTCCCCGACTTCCATTCACATTTGCATTACGTGCCACGTTCGCACATTTCAAGCATAAAACATTATCTGAAATAGAAATCAGGAATAAATATGTACGTATGTAAACATAATAAGGAACTCAAGTGAATTATAAAGTTTTTTATGAATATTCACAAAAAACTGTAATGTTTTGCGTTTTATAAATGTCATTTGCGTAGTAAAGTTTCATTTTTCGAAGCCCGCATGACGTACTTGTACTTGTGATAAAATGTATTTATTTATTGAATGAAAAAACATACACTTAGTAAGACACCACTTTATTTTTGAATCAATAACGATAGCCAACCGGGTTATATGTGCCTGTATCTAATTAGCTTTAGTTGATATTTAGCCCTGATGAAGCTTGGGACAAGCGAAACCCGGTTGGCTATCGTTATTGATTTAAAAATAAAGTGGTGTCTTACTAAGTGTATGTTTTTTCATTCAATATGTCACACCCCAAAGTATTTGCTTCCTTCGAAAATAAAAAAGTATTTATTTATATTTAAATAATAATTAACGCCTTTCTGCCTTTACATATGTTACTTATAGTATAAAAAAATTTAGTAAATAACAAAGCGAGTTGAGATCCTGTTTTAGTAATTAATGATTAAATAAATAAATTATTTAATTTACCCAACATAAATATGAGGTATATATGTAGATAGATAGTTAAGGGTAGGTATATAGTAGGTAAAATACAGTTATAGTTGATGATTATACTCGTATATCACTTTACAAAAAGCCAAATTTCCTTTGAAATAGTGTTAATAAATGCAAGTCATGAAAAGAGGAAAAAGTAATCGTTAGTAAAATAAATTTATGATTAATTTTAACGGCTTATAGTTTTATAAATATTTGAAATTTCTACATAATCTATGAATTTAATAACTAAAATACAAAGGACAATTAGTAGAGATATGTTCTTAATTTTTGAAGACAATATTAGCGATTCCTAAACAAAAATCTGAAACAGAAAAATCAGAAAAAGATACGATAAACATCTAGGACTCGAACCCGGGACCCTTGCCATTCCGGGGCACCGCTCTAAAAAGGAGATAGGGTCCCATTAGCTTAGTTGGTAGAGCGGTGCCCCGGCAAGGCAAGGGTCGTGGGTTCGAGTCCTAGATGTTTATCGTATCTTTTCAGATTTTCGCTTAGAAATCGGTAATATTGTCTTGAATAATTAAATACTACAATTTGAGTTATTCCAAAACATAAATATAATATTTTCGTCTATGTAGTAAATAAATTGACGAAAAAATATTAGGTAGTACCTATCAGCCGTAGAAAAATGGTTCGTAAGTACATATCTAAATTGTGACAGTGATATATTCCATAGATCTGTTCTATGTCCATACCTATTACCCAAGTTCTGAATTCTATGTATCGGACTGTTAAATCGTGCGGCAGTTGCAGTATTGTTACAGTTATAAGGTGGCCATATTCTTGTATTTCTGGCGGGTATATTAAAGTCAATTATCTGCAGTAACTAAGAGTCACAATTTTACTATGGTCGTTTTAAATTTAAAAAAACACTTAATTTGAAACAACTCTTCTGTCACTGAAATGTAATAAATTAGTTAATCCCAGCAGATAAGTTTACAATTTAAAATGCTTAGGAATTTTATGACCTAAGCGTCCATAAGCTTTCTTCGGTAACTAATTTTTACTTAGACATAGTGACATCAGGTTTATTCTAGGCGCGCATAGGGACTGAAGATACCATTTCGCAGGGCCGGGGACATTCTGTAAATTGGCGAATCGTGTGGATCTATGAATGAAAGTCTATATGAGAGACAACAGATGTCACTGCTCGTTACTCGCCGCCGCAGCTCGCAACCCTACTATTTCGCGGTATATTTCAAATAAATTAGAATAAGAACAGTTTCTTTGATGCAGATAATTTATCATTATTGTTGTCATATAATTTTTGGGGGTCAAACACCAATTGACCTAAACAAAGAACCACCCCTGCCTAAGTTATTAATTTCGGAAATAGATTCAAGATTGATGTTATTTATTACGTAATTGATTTTTTGTAATTTAAAAATCTCATAGTTATGCATTTATTAACATTAAATTAGGGTTTGTTTTCGCTACACCACTCAAATAATTTAAACAAGTTCGGTGAGAGAGTATAACAGTCATGCAGGCTTTGAATTACTTTAAAAATCTTCAAATCATCTGCGAACAACTGTCTTCAAAAATACTACAAATGTCGTTTACAAAAAGATAAATGAAACATGTCCTATGTGGGGAACCTGGCGGTACACACCTGGATGTAAAAAATCATGTGATAATAACGCATTCAGTTTATTACTAAGTTTTATATTTGAAAGATAGCTTATAAGCAGTCGACTTGAAGTTTCTTCTTCTTGAAATGATATTTTGATAAGGGGTATGATTGGTATGTGTAGACAAAACAATTCTGTTCATGATATATGCTGCCTTTAATTGTGTCACTTATTTTATCCAGAATCAGCTTCTCAAAAAGTGTTGGAATTGTTGATAGTTTACGTATCGGTCTATAATTAGTAACGACATTTTTATCCCCTTTTCTAAATATTGACGTTATATAACTATGTTTTCATAGATCAGAAAATATACCTTTCGACAAAAAATGACTGTTTTATCATGTAGAAAATAAGCAAGAACGGTGACACACTACTGTAAGAGTAATGGTGGAATGTTATCAAGACCGAAATTTTTATTGTGATCAAGATGTATTAATTTTATAATTTCGTTGAATTCAATGCATACATTTGACATGTTTAAATTGGCATTTGGTAAGGAAAACTGATAAGTTTGACTTTCATCTTAGACATTCTTGAAGAAATTGGCAAAAAGATCGACATTATTTTTGATTCAAAACACATAATATTCGGTATATCAGAATCAGCATTTCTGAATCTTTGAACTTTGTTTGAATCGCCAGAAACATTTTAAATTGTTAAATATATCATTCTCTGTCTGCATAATGTATTCGTTAAAACATGCCCCTGATATGTTATTACAATTTATCCTAATTTTACAGAATTCCACATACAACCTCGGTGTTCCTTGTTCCCTATACAGTTTATGGGCTATTTTTTTACATTTCATTAAGTTTATCCAATATTTATTATACAAGATTGGGTATTTAAATTTCTTATATTGAGTGTAAGAGGCAAAGCACTTTATGTGATTACTTGGTATTGTGATTGAGATTATCACTTTCTAAGAAAAAACAATCAACCAATTTAAGCGAGTCACGCAAACCCGAATAATCTGTAATTCTGAAATTATAGCTTGATCTTGTAGGCTTCAGATTTTTCCGCAAAAGTTTGTTATGCAAATATTTAATTAAGGATGATGGATGTCAGGGAGTATGAACACTTCTATAGCTTTTGACACTTTGATATATTGAGAATTGAAGAATACGAGATAAAACACGATTGTTAGTATTTCTAACAAGATTATTTTGAGATAAGTTTAAGTATATCGACATGGCGAATATTACTGTTTTACTTTCAGAGACAGTTGTTTTACAAGTGTCCGATAATTCAGGGTCATGCAAATACCAATTTACATTTGGAAGATTGTAATCACCTACAGCAATACATTTGACTTCAGCATGTCTTGTTTTAATTATTTCTGCGTCTTCATAATAATTTTTATGTACAACAATGTTGGCTGAGGGGGGTATGTATAAAGAACTAATTATTAATTTCTCATTGTACATTTCACCTGTACAAACAATTGTTCGACGATACTTTTTGTGTTTAATTTTTTAGAAGTAATTTTCTTATTGTATTGCGACGAGGACCCCACCTTCTCTTGACTTATAACTGCTAATACGGTTTCTGTCCACCCTATAAACGTTATAATATGATAATTCTAGTTCAGAAGACTTGATGAATGGATCTAAATATGTTTCAGTCAGTATCACGGCTTCACATATTACTTTGGTATTGAGTTAATATATTTAATGGTGATGTTGGTTTTGCCATTTTTTTATTATTGATTCCAGTTCACTTCGTAATAGAGTAAGTCATTACAATGTAGATTATTGTCGTTGTTTGCTAATTTGACACCATTCTTTAACTTTGTTCTGTTCATAAGAATAGATTTGAAAGTTGTTCCATCATTGAATTCAATTTTGATGGGCCTAGTTTGGTCATGTTTTTTGATTTCCAACCTGTGTATCTTGATTTCGTTTGTATTGAAAGTGTTTTCAAACCCCTCCAGGAAAGATGAAACATTTTATAACAAATTGCTCTCGGGGATGTCTAATAGTATAATGTTTTTAGATCTTGACTTCCTTTCCTCCACTTTGATTAACATCACATAGATGTCGGTCATATTAAGTTGGTGATACCTGTGGATGAACATTGAACAATTGCTTGACTTTTGAAAGTAGTCTGTTCGCCAACTACTATTCACATAGTAACAGCCATTTATTCAATTGTACCCAAGAGGTCTGTCGTTTTCAGCGTTACTTTAGCTGTTTTGGGTTTTTGTAATTGTTACCTGGAATTTTTTTAACAATTCGGTTATCATAATCTTCGCTTTTGTCATATACTGTAGAGATTTTTCTTGTAAATCCATAATGAATTAGAATAAAACTTTTGTTTTAAAGAGAGAGCTGTGACAACCCTGCAGCGTGGTGGTCGATTGATGACAACGCGGTGATTCACAAACTGTTCAATGTGCAATGTGAAAGGTGTCCACAGAGACGATACTGTTTTACACACTGTTAATGGTACTGTTTTATTCACGCAAATATTATTAATATAACTTTTATCTTTCACTTATTAACACTATTCAAATTTAAAGTTTTGTGAATTAGCTATTTACTGTATATAGCAATACTTTAGACAGGAGTAATGCACAAACGCGACACACTCTTATATTATGTCGTTCGAAAAATATATGAAACAAAATCCATTTATAATTCCGTTGTACGGATGGAGGAGTGTCAAGCGTATATAATATAATCATGCAGATGGATGAATATTTTGGAAACGTTGCAGAAAGGCATGATCTTGATCCAGACGAGACTTGATTAAGTCGCTTAATATTTGGTCGGGTGAATCAGAATAACTTGACTACATGTTGGCATCGCGTCTGGATCCCACCCAGGTATAGTATGTTCGATTTCTCAGCTGGCTAAGTACTCAATCATGACACAAGCAACATTTTCGCTTACTGCGACGGTAGTAACAGATATTCAAATATTGTCAGGTTATTTTTAACCAGGGAGTGTTTGTCTTTCTTTTAAAAAAAATGTACCTATTGTTACGTAATACAATTCACCCTATAAAAAAGATGCATAATTTAGCCTCGCTTTCCCCATGCAAACGATCGTGGCGTACGTGTTAAAACGACACAACGCCGCGTGATCGCACAGACCACCCAGGGAGCGTTCTCGGCTCAACACTGCCCGCCACCGCCGAGCCCCGCCAGTCGAGAGCGGACCTCGGTCATTGCAACAGTGTGTTTCTCGCAGAGCGAACCACAAACGCTCACAATGTTCGAGCGCGCGGAATTACGTAATAATAGAAACAGACGCGATCTCGTGCCAGTTTCCTACTAGATGCATTTCGCCATCAAACTTACTATCATGTTTATTATTACGGTTCGGGCTAACTCAATGGAGTCCCGTTCCCGTGAAAAATCCCGAGTGCACTTCACCGCCTCAACTGACCCGCCGCCTGTGAGCGCGGGTACCTCTGGCTCAACCTGATGCCCCTTACCACATCGAGACGATTCGTAAGCTTTCAACCTTCCCCCTTTTCTTGTGTTCAATTCTCGTAAATTTCATGTAGAATCCACGCTTTATCTGGTCGTCATAAATTAGTAGAGAGAGTTAGTAGGGAGATCCATGTTAACCTGTATTTCTCGAGACATTTAATATACCTTGTGCCTTTTACTTATGTGTTATTATTGTGATGTCCTTTTCCAACCTCCTGACCGATGGACGAGCTGCTGATCAAAGAACTGCCCACCCCTGATTGTACACGAGTCGCCTGCTCTACCATTTTATCTGAGCTTAGCCAATTTAATAACCAGGTTCGAGTCCCGGTTTATCCATATCTTAGCACTGGCGCAAACGTGGTTTTTTCTCTGATTATTAATCGTCCATCGGGAGGTCAAATTGGAAATAATCTTGAACTCTTTCACTGTGTTTTATGTCTTGCTTTGTATTAACAATTGAATAACTATGTTTTCTTCCAATAAATCATAGCTGTTCTACAAACCATCGCGTCAAATCTAAAACAACCGTGTCACATTAAAACTATTCTGTGTTAAATTACAAGTTCTACGAATCGTCACTCGACAAAATTTAATTACCGGTATTCTATCACAAGGTGCGCAACCAACATTCACTTCTTTTCGGACATCTCAAACATCACATAGTGATCTTTAACCATGAAGGTTTACTTTCCGGTTACAACTATTAGAGGAAACGAGCTACATTAAACTACAATTCAACAATTTCAAATCTTGTACATGATACAAAATAAATTCCTTGTTAGTGGAGCCATAAGCCAGCATCGTTCTGCAAAATTCATAGACAAGGAAAACTAACGCCCTTCTGTCATCTGATAATTTCGCTTTATATGTAATAAAGGTGGGTAGAGTATCCTTTTTGAAAGAAAAGTCTTGAAAGCCGACTTACCCTTTACATATAATTGAGATTCGCGATTGACGTAAATCCCCGACTCTCGGCCCTTCTCCGCCTCGAGCCTGTCGTGTCCAGGGAAAGGGATGCTTGCGTGTAAATAACCAAAAGCTGGTTCTGCCTAAATTCAGACAATTGGTCACGAATCACAAACAACCCTCCATTAATTGTTGAAAGAAAAAACAATACTTCCTCGAAATCTGTATTCGGAAATTTTTCGGAATTTTGAAAATTTTTTCGGAAATTTGGTTTTTTCGGAAATTTTTCAAAAACGCACAATCTCAGGGACTTTTCCATCAAAATCCCAGGACAACCCCTGGCCGTTTTTTTCAAAAAATCAAGGACTTTGAAAATTTTTCGGAAATTTTAATTTTTTCGGAAATTTGGTTTTTCGGAAATTTTTCAAAAACGCACAATCTCAGGAACTTTTCCATCAAAATCCCAGGACAACCCCTGGCCGTTTTTTTCAAAAATCAAGGACTTTGAAAATTTTTTCGGAAATTTGGTTTTTTCGAAAATTTTTTTTTCAAAACGCACAATCTCAGGGACTTTTCCATCAAAATCCCAGGACAACCCCTGGCCGTTTTTTTCAAAAAATCAAGGACTTTGAAAATTTTTCGGAAATTTTAATTTTTTCGGAAATTTGGTTTTTCGGAAATTTTTCAAAAACGCACAATCTCAGGAACTTTTCCATCAAAATCCCAGGACAACCCCTGGCCGTTTTTTTCAAAAATCAAGGACTTCGAAATTTTTCGGAAATTTTAATTTTTTCGGAAATCTGTTTTTTGGAAATTTTTTTTTCAAAACGCACACCTCAGGGACTTTTCCATCAAAATCCCAGGGTAATCCCTGGCCGTTTTTTTTTTTTCAAATCAAAGACTTGGAAATTTTTCAAAAATTTCCTTCACTCATCTAGGACTTTGAAATTTTTCGAAAATTTTTTTCAAAACGCACAATCTCAGGGACTTTTCCACTAAAATTGCAAGGAGACCCCTGGCCGTTTTTTTTTCAAATCAAAGACTTGGAAATTTTTCAAAAATTTCCTTCACTCATCTAGGACTTTGAAATTTTTCGAAAATTTTTTTCAAAACGCACAATCTCAGGGACTTTTCCACTAAAATTGCAAGGAGACCCCTGGCCGTTTTTTTTCTCAAATCAAAGACTTGGAAATTTTTCAAAAAAATTTCCTTCACTCATCTAGGACTTTGAAATTTTTCGAAAATTTTTTTCAAAACGCACAATCTCAGGGACTTTTCCACTAAAATTGCAAGGAGACCCCTGGCCGTTTTTTTTCTCAAATCAAAGACTTGGAAATTTTTCAAAAAATTTCCTTCACTCATCTAGGACTTTGAAATTTTTCGAAATTTTTTTTTTCAAAACGCACAATCTCAGGGACCTTCCCATTAAAAACACAAGGAAACCGCTGGCCATTTTTTTTCCATACTGGGACTTCAAAAATTTCACAAAATTCTTCACCTACCATCACAAGTAAACCCCTGGTTTTTTTTTGAAAAACAACCAGCCACAACACTCTGACAATTCTTTTTTCTTTTCACAATGTCTAACTCAACTAGCCACAAAATGAATCCTCGAAACAACACCTTAGGCATAATAGCCAACATCTGCTCTCGAAGTACTCAAAGCTTAGAAAAGGAATTGAAAGACAGGAATATTTCTCCTTTCAACAAAACCAAAAACGTCCTGATCAAACACGCAACATTTTACAACAGGAAATACATAAAAGGGCTGCAATTTCAACCCGGCAGTATAATCTCTGTCGCAAACAGACACAATTTACGCAGGAAACATGTTACCTTTAAGGAAAACGACATAGTTTGGAGACGCAACAACACACTCTCACAAGGTGCTCTGTATTTCTCTGCAAAACTAGCTCCTCGCTTTGTTAAAGCAAAAGTCCTGAGAAAAATCTCCGATGTAGTGTACACCCTATCGGATGCCTCTGGGAAACACATCGGCAACTATCACGTAAAAGACATTGTCAAACTAGGAAGTGTGGACACAACAGACACCACCTTCACTAGGTCACACTCACATAACTAACAAACTTTTGGCTCTACCTTTGTCCCACGAGACTTGGCCCTCGTGCAGACAAATAGCATGTCTTAATGCGTTAGTTTCATATAAAAACTCGCTTTTTTTCGACCTCTGCAAGGTAACCTTTTTTTCTAAAAACACAGAAGTGTCAACTGTGTTTTTTTTTAAATCATTTCTCACCCATACTTGTACTATTATGCTCTTTTGTATAAACCCTTTGTTATTTTTGTTTCTTTGTCACACCTCACCGTGTAATGTTTATAATTGTACTAATATTTTGTACGTATCTTCTCTAGAACTGATCATTCTAGTCAAGAGACTTTTTCCACTTCCCGAACAATTTATGCTCCCGGAGTCGACCCTGGACATCATTTGTTAGTCGTTACCATTCTGACACTTACGACACTAAATACATAACTATTTTTTGTCATAAATACCACAAAAAGTCACGTACAACATTGTTTTGTAAATATTTTTTATGTTCTTTGTTCTTCACATTGTTCTTTCACTTTGTTCTTCACATTGTTCTTTACATTGTTCTTTCACATTTGTTCTTCACATTTGTTCCAATGGGTTCCATCGTACATAAAACAATGGCCCCTTTGCAACATACACCCAATTGAGGTGAATATTCTACCCCCTGTAACTTGTAATCATAATGCGTGTGTAAATTCCAGTTTGGTATCGTCATTTGATTCAAGTTTACATAGGTGTAACAAATAAAAAGTTACAATTACTTTGTTTTAAAGTTTTTTCAGTTTTTTCTAAAAAAATTGAATGGCGCTCAACATTCCCATTTGCTCTAATTGGTTGTTTTTTCAGAATTTGATATTGACACGTCAATTCTGAAAGAGGTTGTTGTAAAGGAGAACAAACACCGATTTGTCCTCCTCATCAATAACATTGTATAATACATAACACCTTTCGGTCACATTGAGTTTGTAAAATCTTAAGATCTCAACTTCCTGACCCCAATTTGTTATATTATGTACTATATTTTGACTTAAATAAGCATTAATTTGTCTTGTCAAATACACCGAGCCAGGTCACTCATATTAAGTCATCCTGTGTCTCTAGGTGCCTTTTGTATCAAATTTGTAACATAAAGTTCACAACATTCGTGTTTGTGGCAATTTTGGTAACACCAAGTGTGTTTCCTTGTTTTTGTTTGGTCATTTTAAGTAAGTAAAACCCAATCAGGTCTTAAATAAACCACTACAAACCTTTTTTGTAAGCAAAGAGTAAGTAAAACCGATAAGGTCTCTTTCGCTATATGTGTGTCTTGTTTAAGACATCCTTGTAGGCATATGTTTTGTATTATTGCCAACTTAAAGCATAAACCCAACCAAAGGTTATGCCATCACAACATTTTGTAAGCAAAGAGTTAGTAAAACCAAATAGGTCTCTTTTGCTATATTTGTGTCTTGTTTAAGACATCCTTGTTGGCATATGTCTTGTATTATTGCCAACTTAACGCATAAACCCAACCAAAGGTTATGCCGTTGTCATTTTTTGATAATACCAATAGCCACTACTTGATTGTTTTTGACATTGTGTATGTATCTTTTTTTTCCGGTATTGAAATGGTACTTTTTTATTATTGAACGTTGATATGTTATTTTCATGATACATGAGAATGTTACAATATCCACCATGAGACGAGGGATCGTTATAAAATCTAACACTATACATGAGAATGTTATAATATCTACCATGATACGAGAAGTTCGTTATAATTACTTTTTTTACTGGCTTACATACACTGTGGCCAAAGAGATAATTTGTCCCATTAAATGGTTATAAATATCTATGTTGTACCTTTCCTTTCAATACTAGGGTTCTTTCGTAATTCGTTCAATTTCTACATGAGACGTGGAGACGTTATAATACTTACCATGATTCGTGCGAACGATACAATATCTTGTTGTTGTCTTCTTTAAATAAGTTGACACTTTGTACTTGTTCTACCGGACGTAGATCATTTTACCCTGACTTGTCACCCTTAATTGGGACCCTTTTTGTATAACTCATGACACTGAGGGAAATGTCTTTCACTGTAGTGAGAATTTTTTTTTGTTCTTTTCAAACAAACATGAAGCTGTGCATTCAGCAATTTTTTACGCTAACTGATACCTGTGGACTTCTTGTCAGCGGACCCAAGAACCATCCACTATCCATTGACCATGGACTAGCCATCAGCTTCACTGTTGGTTATGAGGTATCGTGTCGTGGGAGTTAATTGAGACAGTGACACAAAACCACCTAACTCGTTGTCTGGGAGACGAATAAGAAAAACTCCCAGGTTTGTGAAACTTGAGCAAGGGTCTGTCATGTTCTCACAAACTGTAGAAGATTAAATACGACCCCTAATCTTTCACCAAATACACGTGAAAGATTAGATTGTTATTACTGTGTATTCTCCTTCACCTTTTCATCAAATTCATGCATATTTGTGTAAAGAGTTAGGAAATTTGCTGGTTGATATATTTCGTCCTCACATAGAGATCGAATTGGGAATTAGCTCAGTCACTATCAATTTTCGCTACTCAATCCTCCATCCTTCTCCCCTCCATCAAACTCTTGTACATTTGTAAAAGCTAGGAAATCTGCTGGTTGACCACATTTCGTTCTCTGAAAGAGATCGAACGGAGAATCAGCTCCATCACCAGCAGACCTTCTCGCTCATCGCCATTTTTTTTTCTCCCTCATTATCCTTGAGGTTAATTTCATGAATCTGGAAGGTGTACCCTACGCACATAGCGTATCGTCTGTCTATAAGACAATCTTTATCCATGAAATTTGCTTCAAATCTCTCCTTTTCACCCTATTCCTAGGTAATCAACACATTTCTTGTAATTTTGAAAGTCGTAAGTTGTTATCGCTCAAGCGCTAACACCGGCCATGGAAGGCCAACTTCTTTCAGAAACTTGGTGTTACTACTGTACAACCACCTACCTATACCTTGTATATCAAATAGGTAACCTCACGCCAGTCGTGATAGTTTTTTGTCTCCCCAATCTCGGGATACTCATGGTATAGTCAGCATATTGGATCTCTCTCTACTCTCTCTCTACTCTCTCTAACCAACGACGTTTTTTTGTCTTTTTTGTCTTTTCTCTTGAACACAATTTGTTTCTCTCCAAACGTTTTGCATCATTGGTCTACTAGGCAGGTAAACTTCAAGAATTTTGGCTCTAATAATAACCTGTCCCTGGATTAAAAAGAAGACCAGCAGCCCTCCTCATCACCTGCAAGCTGAGCTTCTCTTCTTCGCCACCTTCACTTCCATCACTCACATCTCTCCAATCTCTGCGTACCAAAAACACCCGACCGCACCCAAATTAGGTGTGAGTCGTGCGTGCAGTTGCAAATCAAGTTGTCTCATCATTCAAACCACATTCAAAAGAACCAACCTCAGAGCATGCCAGCTCAAGGTTAATTATGTTCCTGCAATCAACCACCTGCCGTTTGTGCAATCAACCACCTGCCGTTTGTGCAAATCAACCACCTGCCGTTTGTGCAAATTAACCACTTGCCGTTTGTGCAAATCAACCACTTGCCGTTGTGCAATCAACCACTTGCCGTTGTGCAATCAACCACTTGCCGTTTGTGCAAATCAACTACTGGCTGTCGTACAAATCAACCACTTGCCATTTGTACAAACCAACCACTTGCCGATGCGCAAACTCAACATAATAGCCATTACACGCAACAACCATCAATCAACTTACTGGTATTACTCCATGTTAATACCAACTTCATTTCACCTTGACAACCACTGCTCCACCACATCAGCATAATGGAATTCACGCTGGTACAACAACAAAACCCGGATACTTCTGGCCCTCCGCATCACCATCCCTCAACCACAACCAAGAAGCACAGTTCAATTTCTATGGCCCTAGTGATACTTGAGTGCAATCTCAAATGGGTCAAGTTACAGTGAAAATGTAACTTTATAACTTCAGTGAAATTACGTCTACTTGGTACTCTACGAAAACACTACGCTCTTCAAACTTAGCTTACAGACCAATGAAATTTTAGAGTCAGGTTGTTGTCTTTTCATCACTGCATAAACTTGTATGTTTGTTCTTTTCATCACTGCATAACCTTGTATGTTGTTCTTTTCATCACTGCATTACCTTGTATGTTTGTTTTTTCATCACTGCATAACCTTGTATGTTGTCTTTTCATCACTGCATAAACTTGTATGTTGTTCTTGTCATCACTGCATAACCTTGTATGTTGTCTTTTCACCATTGCATAACCATGTATTTTTTTTCTTTGTTTTTTTTGTAAATCAACACTGTTTTTTTCTCTCTCTACTCACCTCACGACAAGATGAAGAGGATTTTTAGCGCCTAAAGCTTCATTACCACGTCGCCTTTTACTGGCGGAGGGGGAATGTGTTACGTAATACAATTCACCCTATAAAAAAGATGCATAATTTAGCCTCGCTTTCCCCATGCAAACGATCGTGGCGTACGTGTTAAAACGACACAACGCCGCGTGATCGCACAGACCACCCAGGGAGCGTTCTCGGCTCAACACTGCCCGCCACCGCCGAGCCCCGCCAGTCGAGAGCGGACCTCGGTCATTGCAACAGTGTGTTTCTCGCAGAGCGAACCACAAACGCTCACAATGTTCGAGCGCGCGGAATTACGTAATAATAGAAACAGACGCGATCTCGTGCCAGTTTCCTACTAGATGCATTTCGCCATCAAACTTACTATCATGTTTATTATTACGGTTCGGGCTAACTCAATGGAGTCCCGTTCCCGTGAAAAATCCCGAGTGCACTTCACCGCCTCAACTGACCCGCCGCCTGTGAGCGCGGGTACCTCTGGCTCAACCTGATGCCCCTTACCACATCGAGACGATTCGTAAGCTTTCAACCTTCCCCCTTTTCTTGTGTTCAATTCTCGTAAATTTCATGTAGAATCCACGCTTTATCTGGTCGTCATAAATTAGTAGAGAGAGTTAGTAGGGAGATCCATGTTAACCTGTATTTCTCGAGACATTTAATATACCTTGTGCCTTTTACTTATGTGTTATTATTGTGATGTCCTTTTCCAACCTCCTGACCGATGGACGAGCTGCTGATCAAAGAACTGCCCACCCCTGATTGTACACGAGTCGCCTGCTCTACCATTTTATCTGAGCTTAGCCAATTTAATAACCAGGTTCGATACCGGTTTATCCATAAGTTAGCACTATTCAGCGTTCATCAAGGCAGAATTATTTGGTGTTTTTCTGCTACTTCCGATTAATTAGCTCATACTCATAAGACCCAGCTTATGTTAGAAGCTTTAATGAAAAAAGCTAAATTGGGTATTGGAAAATCAATAGGTTTTATTGAGATTGATGACGGACACTGCAAAATTCTCTGAAACGTTGGATAGTGAAGAAGAAAGCGAATTATATTATAATCTGGTGTAATTCTAATGAAACTGAAAAAATAAAAACAATTATTTGGAAAAATAACATTACTGATCATCACACATGTATTGTAGCTTTTAAAACTGACAAAATAGATGTGAATAATTACTCCCGCAATAATTTCCCAAAAACTATTATTAATTACGAAAAATTACAACAAAACCTTAATATTGAAAATTGGGAAACTGTTCTATCCTCTAATAACACCGACTTATGTTCACTAAATTTTGAAGCAATCTTGAATAAGCACATCAAATCTTCCTCTTCCATTATAAAATACTCTCCAAAAACTAAATTTAAAAAATTAAAACCATGGATCACTCAAGGAATCATAATTTCAATTAGACATAAAGAAAAAATTTATAAAGAACATAAAAAATTTCCAGAAAACTATAAACTATACGAATACTTTAAAAAATTCAGAAATAAACTATGCCACATTATCCGGAAAACCAAAGAATATTTCTATAAAGAAAAAATCAATATTGCTGGCAACAATAATAAAAAGTTATGGCAAACTATAAATGAAATTATCAATAAAAAACCAAAAAAATCTAACATAAACAAAATCACAGATATTGATAACAAACTTTACGATGTAAACACGGATCCAACGAAATGTGCAAATATTTTTAATAGTTATTTTGGGTCAGTTGGTGAAAAATTAGCACTCAAAATAAAAAACACTGATAATAATGAAAAATTAGCACTTAAAATAAATAACACTGATAATAAAGATCTACCGTCACCATCCAATAATTGTAACAACTTGAGTCAATTTCAACGAACTAATGTTGATGAAATTAAACAAATTGTTAATGAATTAAAAGGTAATTCTTCCCCTGGTTTTGACAATATTTCTGTAGAAATACTTAAAAAAAATTCTGACTCACTCTGTAAACCATTGGCTCACATCATAAATACAAGTTTTGAAAATGGCAACTTTCCCTTTACCTACAAAAAAACTATTATTTCCCCAATTTTTAAATCTGGGGACCCCAATCTAAGTAGTAACTATAGGCCAATTTCTCTCACCTCAAACATTGCCAAAATATTTGAAAAAATTGTAAAAAAACAAATATTTAAATTTGTTAAAGAAAATAATATTTTAAATGCACATCAATATGGTTTTAGAGAAAATATGAGCACTCAAGATGCTATCGTTGACTTAACATCTGAAATTTATAAATCTTTAGATAATAAAAAAAAATGCATTGGAACATTTGTCGACTTAAGAAAAGCATTTGATAGTATATCACACTCTAATCTTATCTCGAAACTAGCGAAAATTGGTATAACTAACAATGCTTTAACGTGGATTGAAAATTACCTATTTAATAGAGAGCAATTTGTAAAGTTAAATGGCTCTCTGAGTGATTCGCAGACCTCAAATTTTGGCATCCCGCAGGGAACTGTTCTAGGTCCAATTCTTTTCATCATTTATGTCAACGATATTTTTAATCTCTCAATTATGTCTAAACTTATTTCATACGCTGACGACACAGCAATTTTAACTGAGGGATTAACTTGGAATGAAACCCAAAGAACAGCAGAGTTAGATATAAACATACTAAAAAAATGGTTCGATAATAATTTGTTAACACTTAATACTGAAAAAACTTTTATAATACCTTTCACCATTAATAAAAATTCATTCCCTGATAATTTAAAGATAAGTATACACTCATGTAATTGTAATAGAATATCAAATTTATGTAAACCTGACTGCTCTGTACTTACTGTTAAAACTAATGTAAAATATCTAGGTGTAATTATAGATAGTAACATAAAGTGGAAATTACAAATCAATGCAATAGTAGAAAGATTAAGAAAATTATTGTACATTTTTCTTAGAATACGAAACATACTAAATTTTAAATTATTAAGAACCATCTATTTTTCACTAATTCAATCAGTATTACAATACGGAATTGTTGGTTGGGGTGGAGCATTCAAAACTTCTCTCTTACCTTTAGAAATCATCCAAAGAATATTAGTAAAAATAATTTTGAAAAAACCGTATGATTACCCCACAATTAGATTATTTCAAGAATTTAAAGTCCCTTCACTTCATATTATTTATAAAAAAATAACTCTTTTTCAAATACATAAAGATTGTTTCAACATTGACAACTTAATAACTTTTTCGAACAGCAATAGACAAAGTATTCTTGGCTCTATAACTATCCCGCGCTGTAACACCACCACAGCCCAACAATTTTATAAATATTTTGGTGTCAAATGGTTTAACCAATTACCTCTTAACTTAAGATTGGAAATGAATTATAAAAAATTCAAAAGCTCAATAAAAGCACTATATCAATAGCATATTAAAATCGTTTATACTTAAAAAGACAATATAATCTCTCAATTATTATTATATTGAAATCCTTTTCTCTTATTTCTTATTCTTATCTCTTTCTTTCTTAAAAAAAAAAAAAAAATACCCAAAACCAATGACATTGTACTTTTGGTTGTAAAATCATATCAATCGAATATAACTTTTATGCAAGTAAGCCTTTTAGGCGTATAAATAAGTTTACATTAATCGATTGAAATACTTTTTTTTGCATGATCATAAGAAATTTATACAAATTTTTAGGCAACTGTTAATTCTCCACATTGGGGGCGCAAAGAAAAAGTGTTTGCAACAGGCACAAGCAACATATGTTTTTGAACGTAAAGATGCAATGTAAGTTAAATTTATGCAACTTCAGCAAAAAAGCAACAGATATGTTAAAAGTTGGTCTGAAACCTTGGAATCTTCGTGCCTAGCTACTTTTGAATAACTTCATACATATGTATAGCACTTATTCCTGTGGAAATCACAAGAAACTCTTATTTACTGAAAGTTACGAATAATTTTAAATTTGATTAACATAGTAAGCTGAAATAGTGACACTTAATTGCGTTTCTTCATCATCAGAGAAGAGAAGAATTCTTGAACAAAGAATTGAATAAAAAGGCGTGATAGAGTATGTAGTTTCATAGAGTTGTCCAGACCCTCCAAGGTTTGTTGTTCAGTGGAAAGATGGCAGTCCCAATCGAGGTATGTCGTTAGGCTGAGGGATTGAGGAGGAGAGGAAGGTTGGAAAATAATTTGCTATTTAGATCTAGTCACTAAGGACTGCTACATCCATACGAAGCAACGTTTCGTGAAAAGAGAGAGTGTCTACAATCGGCTATGACGACGATCATGAAATAAACAACAACATAATAAAACTGTATTGTTTTACATTTTCACACATGTTGTATTTTCATATTTTTACATTTGCATACATGTTGTATTCTCATATTTTTACATTTGCGTATTTGTTGTATTCTCATATTTTTACATCTGAATACATGTTGTACTCTCAAATTATACAATTGCATACATGTTGTATTCTCATATATTTTTTCTAAAACCTTCACATTTATTTATATTCTATATAGTACTTATCTAGGTGCGAGAAGGTATCGATTTAATTTTGAAGGGTTAAGTGGATAAGAGGATAGACTAATATATAATAAATTCAAACATTTTATAAATCGCCTACTTTACAACATTATTTAACTGTCATGAATGATGAAGTATACATCATCACCAACTTCACCAAAGTTCGAGGCAATTTTGTTTTCTAAAATCTCCTTTTGACCGTCAACTAGATTCGGTCAGACGTAAAATAATTATCATACTAGTGGGTAGATCAATCGAGTACATGTTAATAATAACAAGACAACTCAGTTTCAGTGAATACGTTAATAATTCCATAAGTACATAGGCATATGTTGCTACTTAAACAGCGTTAGGGACAAATTATGCTCTGCTGAAATTGATAGATTGCTTATGAGTTATGCCTCAAACATTAGACAGAACCTACAAAACCAACTGCGTTTGTAAAAATATTGTGACTTAATCAACATGGAAGAATGTAGCTACATATTTACTGAAGAAATGTTTTCTATTTTTGTAAAAGGAATTTAGCGAAATCTACAAAATTTCATACAATAACTTCACAGTTGTTGAAGGCTAAACTGCAAGGTTGCATGTGAATACATTTTATGAAACGCACAGATTACATTATTTCAAAATGAAAACCAGTCTTTCATGCTATATAGATAGGTGTCTACAAAAAAAACATGATTCGTTTCATTCAACCATGAATTACGACAATCGTAATACGGGCGAGAGCCTAGTAGATACTAGATACTACTAATCTACTAGTCCAGTATGGTAGTCGAGTAAACTCAAATAAATTGTGACATGCAAAAAAAAATCAAATAACCAAATCACACAATTTAGATGCCTTAACGTAAGCGCAATCGAAATTTGGATGTCTACGAAGTTTACATTAGCATTTTTTTACTATCAATCTGATTTTTTTGTTATTTGTTTTTGGGGTGTTATGCCGTGTTGCGCTATGTCCATCGACACATCTGCCCTGATGATGGAAACGTTGGCTAAAGAAGGAGTTAGCGCAACACGGCATAACACCCCAAAAACAAATAACAAAAATACTTTTGGCCGTGAAAATCTTAAATCATTTATCAATCTGATGTTTGCGTATCAAAAACACGACTCTAAATTTTGCATCCAAAAATAAAATAAATCGAATTTCACTATAAAAATTTGTACGGATGTTACTTTCGGATGAGTTTAAGCATTTCTTGAAAACTTTGTTATTAGGTTATTTGATCATATGTTTTACAGAGGACGCTTTTTAGAATCAAACTTTATGATTGAAAAAAGAGGCTAAATTATATATTTCGAATTCCCCTATCGCTACTTTGAATTACATAGTCAGAAAGTAATATATTTGATAACATATTATTTTTAAGCAATAATTATTAGCCTGAAACACTTATATATAAATAGAAAAAATCTTCCGAGAAAAAATACATGTCGCCGACGGGAATTGAACCCTCAGCCTTCTGATTACCGGTCAGGTCCTCTAATTATTTTCATGGCTAATGCTTAAAATTAATATGTTATCCTTTGTGATATTCATAAAAACCTTGTCTCGCAAATATTAGTATATCAGAAAAATTTAATATATTTTTTTAATTTAAATGTGGGCATTATTGGGATCCGTGACCATTTTAGCTCTATATTCCTTTAGTCAATTATTATTTTTTGATGTATTAGTATTCTAAATTTCACACTTCTCGTTGGCAGTCTTGATAGTGTTTCATCTTGTTGACGACATCTGTGGCCAATTGATTGTGTGGGAGGTACGCTTAAAGTTTTTTTTTCTAAAATATGGAAGACTATGGCACCATCTGCCATTTGGGGTAATGGGGTAATGAAATGGAAAATGAAAGAGAATGCTTGTCTTTCTCACAATTATCTTCAACACTTGTTCATATGTTTTTGACAGATAAAATTGTAGTAATTAAAATATACTAAAACGGCTATAAATTCACTGAAAAACGATGTAGTTCTCGCACCTACAATTAATCTGGTTAGAGTGTAAAGAGCTGAAAAATTAAGAGGCTTCGTAATTAAATGTTAAGAAAAA